>OZ001642.1:7136891-11936891 GCA_963924145.1 Pyrausta purpuralis
GGACGTGTAAAAGTGTCCTCAAAAATGCAAATAGGCACGTATTTGCAAAAATAAATGACTTTTATGACTCTTAAGAACCTTATAAAGTAAATAACAATAAATTTCGTAGCAACATAATATTTATCCTACTTTGCCTAGTTTTGCTGCTTATGTAGAGGTAATCTGTGTATAAAGCTACCAAAGTCATGCAAAATCGTTCCGCCCATTTCTCAGTCCGGGACAAAGGCACGCCATTTTTAACCCGGGCTGAAAATATAAATCTTTTAAGAACAAAAGTAATGGGCACCTGTCATTTCAAATACGAAAAATCGCTAATATTTCAGTGTAGCACTAAAAACCTTCGCGCCCGTATCCCGTAACTAATGTATTGAATTTTTTTCACAAATCCCATAATACTGCCTGTCACAGATGTTTTTCAGGTTTTACGGTTTCTACGCTTTCTATCAAACTAGGTATGTTAGAAACGCATGATATCATCTTTAGTAGAATGATATACAAAGAAATTGGTCGTGATTTATAATTGTCATATTTTTAAGTATCACAACTCACAAGTATCGATTCATAAAACTAACAAACAGCGCGCTCTCGTAACCATTTTTTTGTTTATATGAAACTTCCGGTCACCCGCGACTGCATCCGCACGTTTTGAGTTTACTCCGTCTCCTCCCTTCGCATTTTGATGTTTAATAGCCTTAAGCCTTCCTCGAGAGATGAGCGCGATCAAACAAACAAACTTTTCAGCTTTTTATTTATATAGATAAATAAAAAATAACAAATAAAACTTTCATTGCATTTCTCAGAAATGTGCTCAACATTGAAGTGTAGAACATAAAATAAACGACGAATAGAGCAATACATAAATTCCGTTCGCCATTCCGCGCCATCAAATGCATGTATTGCTTGAATCATGTTTGCAACGGGTTTGAAAAGTGTTTTCGAACTTTGAACACCTGTTATTTAAACTGCTTGGCCTTATCGTTTTACCTTTTTTGACTAAAATATCCTTTTTACTATGCTTACATACATTTAGATATTGCATGTTAGCTTACTAACAATAAAAAATAAAAGAGTTCATAGTTCATTTCGGCCAGAGATTCCGACTCACTCTACTTTAAAGCTGTTGAAGCTATCATCAAATTATAGAAATGCAATTATCAGGAAAAGCTTACGAAGCTGTTACCTAATATACGTTTAACAAAATGATAACGAGGTGTTCCCTGTTAAACACGCAATAAATAACGATATCGTAGATCGTTTCGCAACATCTACGTTCAATCTACTCAGGTACATATTTTGCTTTTATGTGAGCAGTGATGATTGAGTGCGGTGAGCCGGGACGGGATATTGTCTTGGTTCGCTGTGGGAACGAGCCCCGCATTGTGTGAGATACGCAAAATAGGTACCACATGACCTGAATACAATATTGTAAGATCACTTTTCAGAGAAAGCGCTATGAAATTTTCACGTAGAGCCTGACTCACTTGGTATTTAGAATTTTTAATGGTAAGCTAAATCCTCGTTAATCCATAGATCATATCAATTTATATTGAAAATATACTCAGGTAAAACTTCGTGATATACGCAAGATGTAACTCTAACATTTAAGTGTCGTCTAAACCCTGTTTACGGCTAAACGTGAAGTTTTAGGAGAGAATTCATTCATTAATCAAATTATCACATAATATTTTGTGCGTAAAATAATGTAAGGAATAGATTTTTTAAGGTTTCATCTTTGGCTGTACTTTCAAACATAATTAAAGTGAAGAACCGAGAAAGCAAGCCAAAAGCTCTATACCCAAAGGAGAGTAGAGTTTTTGATATCTCTAATTTCAACGCTTCTGAACATAGAGTCCGCTGGATTATTATTTATTATTGTGTTGTAAGTTAGAATGCAAGCGTTGTTTGTAACCAGTTGAAATGCTGCAGTGTGTTCATTAGGATAGCCGCAAAATTATCCAAGTAGCAAGTACGAGTACCCTTTGTCACAAGGCGTTGTAAAACTGGGCGACGCGTTAACACCCACGTGAGGATTAATTTGTTTTAAGAAATGGTTGCAGTATCATTATAGTATGTATGTAGGTACTTACAAAGTTCAATGTTTAGAACAACAGTTAACCGCGAGTCGTTAACCAAATTCAACGGAAAGTTATTAAATCTGACTGAGTATGGATTCATAAAACTGTCTTTATTAAAACTGTTAGTCGATACCTATTTTTAAAGTGTCTCAGACAGACGACCGCTCATAAATAGTCGATTGTCTTTTTGTGCCCTTATAAAAGTTTACCAGTAATCCCAAGTAAGTTTTTGCAATGTTAAATTACATTAATTTATGTAATGTTTGTTTTCATGTCCAAGGGCGGTCGTAATAAGAGAAAGAAAAATACCCATTTCGGCGAATTCTCAACGCGTGTACCTACCTTTTACTGTCGATGCTTACACCAGTTTTGTTCTTCACAGGTTATTAAGCAGTTGTCTTTCATTCTTATGTGTCTATGTTATTTGCTCTGTTTATCCAAGTCTTTATTTCTTTAATTAATAAATAATTTACTGACTGACGTGTGCCAAACAATAGATTTTATAAGTAGTAACAGAGTTGTTACAGTCAAAACGTTCTGTTTTTAGTTTGTGTTCAAAACAAAGGCACCACGAACGCGTCTTCATTCTCTGCGTATGCAGTACAGTCGGCATAGAATGAAGCTTTTTATACGCACCTCCCGCATATTTCCCCTTGCCGGGGCGCGGTCAGGGTATAAAGTTAACAAAGAATATTCCCCTTTGCAGATCTTTTACTACAATGCCTACAAGCAGGAAGCTTCATTTTACTAAAACTCCTTTTGCTGCGTCTGAACACCTATCTCGCTGAATGGTAACTGATGAAATATGTTTACTATTAATGCTTCAACACCCGAGCGGTTGCAGGCAACCGCATAACAATAGAATTTGCATTGTGTCTCGTTCACATACGCTTGAGGGATTTATGTTATATACTATAAAAAAAGACAACGCCCCAAAGATTTGGGGCGACGATTTCATGAAATAATCAGATGTACATATTTTTATGTGACATAATTTTTTTTGATATTGCATTTTGCAGTAATGTTTTTAACGTATCGAGGGAATTAAATATTGTCTTTGATAAAAAATGCAATGAAATCAAATAGGATACCTACAGTAAATAGTACTTCATTAAATGTGACATTCTTTTTTAATCACATAACTTCAGTGTCTTCTGTAACCACAAAATTCATCTATGGACGAGCCTTCACAAAATTGTCCACATTTTTAGGCTTCCGAAATGACCATTAATACCGTTTCGTCAAAGCGGCTATAAATTGAAATCTTTCTCCTGCCTCAATTTCTGTCAATCAAAATTCCACATTATGTTCTTTCATATAAGACGGCTTTGCGAATCGTTTGATACAGGTAGGTCCGTTAACCTATGTCAGACTGCGTAGCTATTGGTAGTGCTATGATTTATATCGAGGGAGAATGATAGATGTTTCACTCTAAGGAACTTATTTATTTCATTGCCATTTTTTCTTGCTAGAAATAGAAGTAACGTACTGTTTTTGATATTTTCAGTGGTTAGTCCTGATAAGTTGAAACGGGTTAGCTAGATCAAATTTGGCAGAAGAGCAAAGGCCTTATATCTCAACTATGAAGAAGTATAATGTAGTGAGGTCTATTTTATACCGTATTGTATCTTCGAATTATGAATTGTTGCAAAATTCTTGACTTGAGTGAAGAACAGATCCATTTTGTGTGCTACAAAATGATTAGTGAGTGCTTGCAACATGCTTTGGTGTACGTACTACGTCTATCCACGTATCAAAATATCTTCTTTAACATTATAAAAACCTACCTACAGGTAAGAAGACCTGTGTACATCCGGCCGTCTGAGCCAGGCTTCTAGAGAGATCTAGCAAAACCCTCCGTAAATAGTGTTTCATTCAATGATTAGTATTCGCGTAAATTTCAGTAACAAGTATGTAATGAACGGTTACTATAGCTGCAGTAAAGGTATACCTTGGTTAAAGTTATCCCTGGAGCAAATGACCACTTATGAAGATTAAACGTGAATAGTAGTTTATGAGTAAAATGATGTTGGGATATCACTAACACCGAGGTCGGATTTTGTATACTTATTTAAAGTAGGTACCTACTATTATATCTACTGTGTTCAAAGTTAACCCTTTCCCTATTCTGTTAACAAACCCAACATTAAATTAAATTAATTATTCTTAATGACGCTAACGATACACGGCGGAGCCTCCATTAGGTTCATAAAATAAACATGAAATGAGAATATTATAAGGTTAGGCCTTTCACGTTTTATCAGATGAGAAAAAACTCTACTGACATAATTTTAAACATTAAATAAAAAGGTCGTAATGACTCCAGTTTCACCTTAATTATGATTGAAGGTGCCTATTTTTAGAGAATTACTGGGAAGGTTACTTGGCGCTGCGTTAATAATGAAAATATAGTTTAGGTCTTCGTGTACATCCGGCCGTCTGAGCCAGGCTTCTAGAGAGATCTTGCATATCTAGGCTGATAACGAATCGTTAGTGACGCTGATATATCCAGGTTTCATCGTTTGTGACGCAATAGTTTTCTTGGAAAATCAAAAAAACTAGGCTCAGACAGCCAGAATTTCGCATTTTCTGACTTTCCAGATCTCAACTATCAGACGGTTTCAGTGCGCTGTTTCTTATAAAATGTGATGTGACGCGTAAGTGACGGTCATCCGAAGTAGTTTCATCCATTTTAATCTAGTACTTTTTGAGAAATCTTGATAAACGTGTGGCTCAGACAGCCTGATATCCGGTCATCTGAGCCAACTTGTTTTTCTTTATATTTCACGAAATGTTATGTTTCGAACAAATGTTTTTAGGAATTACTAATGTGACGACGTTAGTGACAGCTCTCGACCAGATTTGAACCTTCGTGACGTACGCGTTTTGGAGAAATTGAGAAAAAACTGCTGGCTCAGACAGCCGGATGCTGGCTGTCTGAGCCACCTAGTTCTACCACTTCCAGGTGTTGTACGAAGCTGAAAACTCATCTAATCTGATGTGACGCGGCCTCTAAGTACAAAAAATCGTAAGTGACGGCTCTATATGCTGCCAATCAAAAGTTATAAGCATTTCAAATGTTTCCCATACATTGATGCATTTGGGTGGCCACACTTCGCACTTTTAATGGGAACGGAAAGACAATTTGACGACTGTCTGGTGTAGTGGTCGAGAAATCGCCTACTACGCAGCGGGTGCGGGTTCGATCCCCGCACAATACAAACATTTGTGTGCATGAACATGTCTGTTTGTATTGGTCTGGGTGTTTTCTATGTATATCATGTATGTATTTACAAAAAAAATAGTATTTAAGTATTGTATCCGTTGTCTGGCACCCATAACACAAGCTTTGAGTAGCTTACTTTGGGGCTAGATGGCGATGTGTGGAAATGTCCAAAGGATATTTATTTACTTATTTATTTATTATTTATTTAGTAGAAAATAGAAGCTAAAGCCCCTCATATCAAAGCGGATGCTTTCTCCTGCTATTTAAATATTTAATTACGTAGTCAATAACTACGCCGATGAATGAAAATATGTTAATTATTTATGGTCTCAGGTATTTCAAGTATTTATTTGAAAACAACCGCTTGTTTCAGTAAGGTACTACAATATAGAGAATTTTGGTAAAGTACATACTACTTACATATTCCTCGACTCTTCCCATGTGATTACGGCCCACTTGGGACAAAATGGACAAAAAACAATATAAATGCTAACTTCATTCTGCAAGTCGTTTCCTTTTTTGTTTGGATGGAAATTTAGTAATTCATCAACTCGTCCCACCATGCCTATAAAACATTTGGGACAAAATGCAGAAAATTAAAGATATATTTACATTCTGCAGCTCATCCTCAGTAATTCTGAAACTTGTTCAACGTTTTAAAGGAGGCTTTTATTTTTCATTACTAGTTTAAATTAGATGTACTTACCAAGATCATATTTTATCAGACCATAGACTCATAATTTTATTCACCATTTAAAAAATCAGGAACATGCTATCAAATAAAAGAAAATATGTAAATAAGAACTCTAAAAACTATTTAATCACTGTTATTTGACATGCAAGATAGCGTTTGACGAAAAAGTTGACATTTACATTGATGACAGTTGCTGAAAAAAAATCCACATTACTGATTAGTCATTTTTTTTTTTTTTTTTTTCATAGGTAACAAAAACAGACATTAATCGTATTAAGGTAGTATATAAATATTAAAAACTAAGAGGAACTGGACTAATGCCCTAAAGTGTTACACTTTAGGGCATTAGTCATTGATTTACTGACAAGAAAAACCTGCACTTACGAAATAAATCATTAAAAAACGCAATTAAAAAAATTTTTGGTGATGATAATGGGCTAGTTATACTAAAAGGGGGCACAAAGACTTATGACAATAATCAGACATGTTTTGACGTAAGCTCCAGACTCAGAACTCAGTCAGCAGATCAGTATTTAGTTAGACTACTTACTACTTTTACTAGGCGTAGTCAGTGTTCTCTTGAAAAAAGCTAGGCTCCAGGCTGACTAGGCATACTCAGCGCTTTGCACTTACTTTTTTACTTGGCGTTTAGATAGCTGTTTACTGATAATTCTAATCACACCCAATGTCTTAAAATTACGATGTGGAAGTATCCTGTTGTTGATATTTTAATAAATAAGTTATTTTACGTATTGTTTCTGGTGTAGAATTAATACAAATAGTAGCTCACCAATTCATCCCATATAATGTCTGCGTCTTATTTTGGACGAGATGCAGATAATTTGATCAAATGATTTTTTCAACGTGGCTTAGTAATTTTTATTCGTAATATAAAACTTTAAATCCAACATAATTTTATAGTCTAGGTATCTATATATTTTTATATATATGATCAGCCATTTGACCACTATCACACCTGGTGGTAATTGATGATGTCGTCGAGGATGGATATGTCTGATCAGTAATAGCTTAATCACTCGTCTCTTGAAAGGCCCAAATCAAGGGTTTCGGGAACATTTCAGCCGGTAGCGCATTCCATTGTTTATCCGTCCGCATCAGAAATATTGATCGAAACTGTTTAATGCCCATAGATGGCATGTCAACCGAAAGGTGTTCCGAAGGTGAAATAAGGCTGGCTTAGTAATTTTTAAGCGGTCCCAGTGCGTTTCACCTTTGGCGCCGTTTTATGCTAATTATTTTGCAACCAAAAAAGCAGGAGACAATTTGCATAATGATAAAAATTGATTATTGCATCTTGTCCCAAATAGGCCGTAATCATATGGGACGAGTAGGAAGAATGTATTTTATACCGAAATAGTCTTATATTGTAGTAAATAGCTGGAACTAGCGATTATTTTAAAATAAATAGTAATCAAACGATTTTTTTTCTTGAATTACCTGAGACCATAAATAATTTACATATTTTCCTTCATCGGCGTAGTTATTGACTACGTAATTAAATATTTAAATAGCAAGAGAAAGCATCCGCCTTGATATGAGGGGCTTTAGCTTACATTTTCTACTAAATTGTCTTTCCGTTCCCATAAAAAGTGCGAAGTGTGGCCACCCAAATGCATCAATGTATGGGAAACATTTGAAATGCTTATAACTTTTGATTGGCAGCATATAGAGCCGTCACTTACGATTTTTTGTACTTAGAGGCCGCGTCACATCAGATTAGATGAATTTTCAGCTTCGAACAACACCTGGAAGTGGTAGAACTAGGCAGCTTTTTCTCAATTTCTCCAAAACGCGTGCGTCACGAAGGTTCAAATCTGGTCAAGAGCTGTCACTAACGTCGTCACATCAGTAATTCCTAAAAACATTTGTTCGAAACATAACATTTCGTGAAATATAAAGAAAAACAAGTTGGCTCAGACGACCGGATATCAGGCTGTCTGAGCCACACGTTTATCAAGATTTCTCAAAAAGTACTAGATTAAAATGAATGAAACTACTTCGGATGACCGTCACTTACGCGTCACATCACATTTTATAAGAAACAGCGCCCTGAAACCGTCTGATAGTTGAGATCTGGAAAGTCAGAAAATGCGAAATTCTGGCTGTCTGAGCCTAGTTTTTTTGATTTTCCAAGAAAACTATTGCGTCACAAACGATGAAACCTGGATATATCAGCGTCACTAACGATTCGTTATCAGCCAAGATATGCTAGATCTCTCTAGAAGCCTGGCTCAGACGGCCGGATGTACACGAAGACCTAAACTATATTTTCATTATTAACGCAGCGCCAAGTAACCTTTCCAGTAATTCTTTAAAAATATGCACCTTCAATCATAATTAAGGTGAAACTGGAGTCATTACGACCTTTTTATTTAATGTTTAAAATTATGTCAGTAGAGTTTTTTCTCATCTGATAAAACGTGAAAGGCCTAGCCTTATAATATTCTCATTTCATGTTTATTTTATGAACCTAATGGAGGCTCCGTGTATCGTTAGCGTCATTAAGAATAATTAATTTAATTTAATGTTGGGTTTGTTAACAGAATAGGGAAAGGGTTAACTTTGAACACAGTAGATATAATAGTAGGTACTTTAAATAAGTATACAAAATCCGACCTCGGTTTAGTGATATCCCAAAATCATTTTACTCATAAACTACTATTCACGTTTAATCTTCATAAGTGGTCATTTGCTCCAGGGATAACTTTAACCAAGGTATACCTTTACTGCAGCTATAGTAACCGTTCATTACATACTTGTTACTGAAATTTACGCGAATACTAATCATTGAATGAAACACTATTTACGGAGGGTTTTCGTGGATATTCATAAAATTGTATATATTTATCGACGTTTCGACGACTTAACAGCGTTTGTGGTCACAGGTAGAGTAAGATATTATTTGACATTGACAGCGTTTTAAAAAGAATAAACTACCATCACTCTTAATATTAATTATCGTACCTATCCACGCAGAAATAGCAAACCGTATCTTATGATTTTGCAGAGAGTGGTCAGAAGTAATTACTTTGAAATTGCCGCAGACACAAAGAAAGGATTCTAAGTTGATACTCGTACACTTGCTATGAAGAAAACTGATTTGTTGCGAGTTGCGAAATATTTACTGCTACTTTGTACGAAGGATTAGTATGTAGTACTTAGGTACCTGTAAAAGATCCCCAGAAATTGGGTTTTTTTACCCACCACATCTAATACACCAAAGTGAAATTGACGCTTATAATGAGGTAGGCTAACATACCTACTCCTATTTTATCCTCAAAAACGCTTATCGCAGCGTAGGACGTCCACCGACAAGATGGACAGACGACCTTGTTAAGATCGCAGGATCAAACTGGATACAGACCGCTGGTGATCGGTCGCTGTGGAAAACTGTAGGGGAGGCCTATGCTGGTCGTCTTCTGGCTGACAATGATGGTCCTGAAAAGTCATTGTGAGTTCCCCTTGTGTCCTATATCTTTCACTGAAATATCTACGTCATAATCCAAGGCGGACAGTTACTGAAATGCGTTAATCTATTTTTTTTTAATTAGACGGTTTTACTACTACACCACACTGTGTTGGCAAAATACATGCACTTCGATAAACCAACTGCGGGTAAGCCGCACTAAACCGCATAATATAATAAAATTGATGATTGCATTTGATACTGGGTTTAGTGGCATATTTTGTCTGAATTTAATTTATTCACATCGGGAACTATTTATTTATGTAGGAAATTACTTGACTGACTTGAAAGGACTTGTTTTTTGCTTATAAGGGAAGAACAAACTGACACGTTACATTTATACTAATATTATATAGCTGAAGAGATTGTTTGTTTGTTTGTTTGAACCTGCTAATCTCAGAAACTACTGGCCTGATTTGAAAAATTATTTATACGTTGGATAGTCCATTTATCGAGGAAGGCTATAGGTTATATAACATAAAGATAGGACTCATAAGACCACAGCAGCAATGAAAAATGTTGCGAAACCGCTTAAGTTACACAAAAATCATGTATGACAGGATTGTTCAGTATCAAGAGTTCTATAATAAATTTGTAAAAAAAATAATGCATTATTTTTAGAGGTGTATTATACACACAGGTATTTATTCTTATCAAAATAAATACATTCATCATCACGAGCATTTCATTTAGAACAAAGTCGCCCTTTATATCATTTGATCTCAATAAATATCTTAGGAGCTATCACAGTTTTAACATAACTCCGCACCAAAATAATGTTCGCAGCTTAAGTACAACGTGCGCTTGCGCTAATTGCTATGGTTGCTGGCTTCTTAGTTACAATAAAACTGCGTATGTTTTGCGTTAAAATATTTTACTATTTTTATTCGAACATTATTTTTGAAGGTTTATCAAAATAAATACATTCATCATCACGAGCATTTCATTTTGAACAAAGTTCACATCATTTGATTTCAATAAATATCTTAGAAGCTTTCACAGTTTTGAAATAACTCCACATCAAAATAATACTCGCAGCTTAAGTACTTACAACGTGAGCGCTTGCGCTAAGTATGGTTGGTGGCTTCTCACTTACATTAAAATATGTGTTTTGCGTTGAAATATTTTCCTTATAAATACATATTAGATTAATTTAGTCGGCTCCCTACGGAACGGTTGTCCCGCGCAACTGCTTTTTTTGCGATACTTTAAGTGATTGCAGCGCGTAATACATAGTTTTCCTTTCGCTACTGAGTAGTAAAGGACTTGAGATCATTATTGTGATTGCAGATATTTTCTATTAGATTTAGTTATACTTTTGGTTAAAATTCTTTCTTCAGATTTATGCAGGTTACAGTTTTCTTTTCACCACTGAGTGGGTTTTAATTTTGAATGCATCTATTAATTATAAAGTTTAATAGATTTAGTAGGTAATTACTTTTGTTATTCTTTCTTCTGATTTATGCAGGTAAAAGTTACTGCGATAGCTCATCTCAGCATGTAATATTTTTTTTTCTTGACTTAGTAATAAGTACCATTTAAAGTTGGTAGGTACCCAACTAGCACACTAGTGGAAATAGCAGCCTATTTTGCAACTTGCAGCTGTACAGTAGCGCTTTAGGGGTTCAGAAAGTGGTTTTAAGTTCTACTATTACTTCCGTTACTGCCCATAGCTATAAATATCACTAGGGGTAGCAGAAGCTGAACCAAATGCCACTCTAGGCTTTACAAGAGTTCATTTTGCAACCCATTTACCTCTCTAGCTTTAAGAGAGAGTTCAAACATGTATGTTACAGCTTAAAGCTGCTAAAAAGCTTCTAGTGCCGCTGTTGTACGCTTCACAACTGCAAAAAGACTGTAATTGCAGACTTTTTAACGGAACTGTAAAAAAGATATATTTAACACTGTTTTGCCACTGAAAGTTTCATTGCAGAAGTTATTTGCACTTTTGCGCAGATTTAATTTGATTAAGTGTGTTACTAATAGTGACATTAAGGCTTAACAATAGAAGCTGACGAAACGTAATGGACAATGCCTATACTCATTCTGAAAACATGGTAAGACATAGTTAAACAATTCAAAGGGCGAAAACTATAGAAGCAGCTGCAAACGATCATCGTATTTTAGGGTTTTCAATGAGTTTTACGGATCTCTAATCAAGTAACCATTACTGTGGTTCGATACCTGTCTGTAGTAAGTATGAAATAAAAGTTATTGTAAAGGCTTGAACTGCATTAGTGGTCCAGTTATTACTTGGACCTTCAGAAAAGTGAAACATAACGCTTTGACGAGCAGAGAGGAAGTATTGAGATTGAAGTTGCAACTCAAAGCTGCTTCTCATAAACGCCATGTTAACACGACAACATTTATCAGTATTTGAGAATTTTATAGGTTTTTATCATAATTTGTAGTAAAATATCACTAAATATAGAACCAAAAACTTACAAAATACGAATGTAGTCAAGTATGTAATTTTTATATCGTGTAGGTATGTGAAATAATATTATTTGTATAATGAAATTTCACATATTTTAGGATATTATGAGATAATTATTGAGGCGCGTAAAAATACTCTAATAATATCAACTATTTGCACGATAAACTGATCTGCGTTTTTAGCCACTTGCATATAATACGAAATATAGCTCAAAAATACTTACTTCACTTTATTTATTTATATTCTGTAATGTCTGACGAATAACAGCTGTAAGATTTAATAAATGAGAGATAAGGTGAATGATCAGTAATCTAATCCGTGCACACAAACCTGTCATTCATTCAATAAGCACCACAAGAGCTTGAGTGTGATAGTAATTATTTATTGCAGCTCCTGCAGCGCTTTTATGCCACTAGTTTGAAGTTCTAATGGAAGGAACTGCAGGTTGCAAAAAGTTGTGCCCCTTTGGCTGCAGAGCAGCTGCATTAGGTCTGCAGTGCACGCTTTGGCGCTTGAGCTTGGCGCCTTTGGTAATAATCGGATTGGCTCCAAAGCTCTTAAGCAACGTTTTTGTGGTAGTTGGGTAGGTAGGTCAGGATTAAATCTAAATGTGCATTTATAATTTGATTTCGTAGTAGGTAATTTGATTTGATATTGTTCTTCTTATACTGACTGTAAAGTGATTGATTACATTAGGTTAATGCTTAATTTATATTTACCAATCTTAATGAAAAGTTTGATTTGATTGTAATTGGGTATTGTTTTGTTGTATCTCTACAAAGCTTTGACGTTTTGGACATTTTTTATGACAAAATTGTTAAGTTTTGTTTATCTTCCCACTATTTTAAAATTACCTACCAAATTATAATTTTAATAAAAAAGTACCTGCTGAATTAATTAGTAGAATGCCTAGAAAAAGGACTCAGTTTTCTCGGCAGTCTGCCACGTCTACAACGTCCATCCGTCTCAAACTGAATGCTATTATTTGAGAATATTGCTGCAACATATTCGCGGTATATCTTATTTGTAAAATAATTAGCCTAAATAATTAAAAAATCTACCCAAAGTCACTATTCCACGCGGACGAAGTTGCGGGCACAGCTAGTGTTATATATAATTTGTTAACTAATAAATTATTAAACGTATAACCCACTACGTTAACCACTAATTAGTAATGTCCGACCGAAAGTTCGGTTTCGGTTTCGGCCGAGTTTCGGCCAAAAATCAAGTTTCGGCGACAGTATCGGTTTCGGCCGGACTCTACTAATTAGGAAACAGAGATTACGTAAAGTCACTAGGTGTTGCAACATATAGAAGTGGTAATAGAAAGAAGAAAAAAACATTAATAGAGTAGGTACCAAAATAATACATACAGTACCTACACGGTGCACTGTCATTTGCCTGCCTATAAACTGTTGTTGACTAATTCCTTAAACTTAAATGCAGTAACCGCAAATATGACCGTATAATAGGGTTAAAAATCTCGTTGCATCTAAATACTGCCTGTGAATGTGGTTACCAAGTAGGTATGTAAGAAGGTTTAGACTGAAAGTAAATGGATAAGATGAAAGCGTGAAACCTAGGCATCCTTAACCATTTGAATATGACATTTTGATAGATGGTATGCATCCTGCGCGCTCTACTCGATCGTCAATCATTTTTTAATAATTCAATCCTGACAAGCAGGTATCTCCCCAGAATCTCATTTTTTGATGCCAGAGCCATGCCTAGGGCTATAATAGTCCCCCTAGTCGATTTCGACTGCGCGGGACATATTATAGTGCACAAGTGTGTGCACGAAAATACAGGTGAACTTTCTATTCCTCTCACTCTCATAGCCCGATGGGACAGTAAGCTGACACGACCGGAAAGAGATCAGGCGCAGGACCAACGGCTTTACGTGCTTTCCTTGGCACGGGGGTGAAACACCGCCAACTTCCAAACTCCGGGCTACCCTGAGAATTTCTGAACAGAAAAACTTAGGTACATATTTTTGGCCGATCCGGGGATCGAACCCCGGAACTCTGGCGCAGCCGTCACTTTAAAGTGCAAGCCTCTAACCGTTGTGCCATCTAGGCAGTAATGCTAGAACACACACAACATGGCGTTTACAAGCCAGAGACGTAGTAGCTTTCAATATTTTTCAATAGGAAGATACTCATCAAACGTGACATACCTAATGTTTAAAACGTATAGTACGAGTACACTGTATAAAAAGTAAATAAAACTTCTGTTTTCATCTTAATTCACCATGCAGCTACTTTCGTTTATTTTATACAGTGTGTATATAAGTGGTATCGTGTATGTTGGGCTTTGCATACAGTTGCCAGTACTTTAGTATGGAACTTTACGGTCGTAGGTTTTAATTAAAGAAACGTCGCGCTGCCAACTGAAAATTCAAGGTGAGACAGTATAGACAGTGCACACTGGGTTAATTTGCATTCGGTTTCACTCAAAAATGAAACTGCCTGTAGATATAAAGAAGTAATGAACTGAAAACAACTTTAGTTTGTCACGTACTCTTAAGTACTGACATGCGTTATTAAACTAAATAAAAAGTAAAAACTGACTTAAAAGCTAAAATGCACTTAAAAGTCTTAAATAAACTCTACTAGAGTACTTGATAGACCGACTCCAAAAAAAAATCGCCTAAAATGGAGAGTGAATAGTTTATTTAAGACTTTTAGTGCATTTTGGTTTTGAAGTCGGTTTTTACTTTTTTTAAAGTTAATTTTATCAACTATTTACAGGAGGGTTGCACCTTTTGACTTTGTTCTTTAATTAGCTACAAATTACCTATCATAAGTTCTGTCATTCAAATCTCTGAACTTCTAAGCGTTTAGAAGTTCCACTGTCAACCCAGCTTCACACAATGTCGACTATCAGACGCTACAACAAGTTTTCATCAAGATTCTAGTACGAAAACACTAAGTGAACCTTTATAATTCGAGGTTTTCCCTCAATTGCACCAAGATCCCAACATGGCAACAATGGGACTAACTAAAACGTATAACCTCTAGGTAGCCGTTTTTTTTCCGAATCGGTCGACAAATGACTGACATATGAGGTAACATAGATACATAAAATATATACAGTCGAATTGATAACTTCATCCTATTTTAAAGTCGGTTAAAAAGAGGTAGTTACTACATGTTGAGGGCAAAAGCGTTCCGTTTCTTCTCAAACTCATTAAAAAGTCAAACAAAAAGTCCCAGCGACTGAAGCGGACGAAGGCGACATTATTTTATATTCTTTGTGTGTCAGCCTTAATTTGTGAAAATACTTTATATTTATTCATTTTCGAAAAGCTCTTTCGGTTAAAAAAAAGTTGAATAACAAAGTCGAATTTTAGAGTATGTAAGAAAATTTTCCAAACGATACATTCTTTAGTTAGTCCCAGGCTTCTGTGTACGATAATTTACGATTCTTTCTACTGGAACAACAATTTCACGTTTTCGCGAATGCCCATGCTTTTTGCTCTATGTAAACTAAGACACTGAAATTTTTAACTGAGATCTGAAAACCCTGAAATACTGAAATTTTTAGAGCCTTAGCACAATCCTGAATGAAAGGCATGATCGAATAATATACGCACAACGACTCATGCTTTTAAAATTGTAAGTCCTTACACAGTGTATGAGGTTTTAAATCATTCTAATAAGCATCCACTCTAAAATTCCTGCTATACTTTAATGTTTTTTTATCCGGCAAAGTTAAATTAAATTGTCCAAACCCCATTGAAATTTATGACCCGCTAATGAAATACATTAACAGTTCAAAACAAAGGCTACTCGAATTTACATAAAATGAGCAATTCAAATCAGCTTACTGGACTTTATTTCACAGGGTTACAGCAGTCCGAAAGTTATTAATCTTTCTTGTCGTGTTATACAAACTTAAAAAACACCTACCTCTCTTTCTACACGTAAATCACAATAGTAATTTGGATTTAAATATATCGAGTAGCCATCTGAATTCAAATTGCCTATTTGCATTAATGATGAAATTCACAAATATAATAAACATAAAATTTACACAAGGTATACGCGATGAAATCTCAATTTGATGATATAGCACTGAAATCAAATTACTCGCGTAATTTAAAATGTCTTCATCAAATTGAAACGAAATATTTTCGCAATTTTTACATTCAGTTACGACAGGTTTGTATATGTTATTTTAAGTTTTGAAATTCAGATCATTTTAGGTATCATTTTCGTTCATGTCAAATTGTAAAGTTCATTTTTCTTAGCTAGTCAAAAATTGTAAACAATCTTGACATTCCTTTTAAACAAAATGAGTCGTTTCAAGCTGAGATAAACTCAAAACTTACAACCAACATTTAAGTAATTTATCGTTAAATACGGAGATCTTTTTAATCTAATAGTTGGTTAATTTTATTTACTGATATTATTTTAAAAGTCATAAAAAGATCGTTTATTATATTGGACTAGCTAAGTAAAACGGACTTTATGTACTGGTTACACCAAAGAGCACATTCAGTTTCAAATTATATTACCTCCATATTAATCAACTAGCGGTCCCCCGCGACTTCGTCCGCGCGTTTTGAGTTTGCTCCCTCCCCTCCCGTAGCAGCGTCATGTTTTATATCCTAAAGCCTTTCTCGATAAATTAGCTATCGAACACAAAAATATTTTTTCAAATCGGTCCAGCAGTTCCTGAGATAAGCGCATTCAAACAAACAAACTCTTCAGCTTTTATAATATATAGCGGTCCCCCGCGACTTCGTCCGCGCGTTTTGAGTTTGCTCCCTCCCCTCCCGTCGCAGCGTCATGTTTTATATCCTAAAGCCTTTCTCGATAAATAAGCTATCCAACACAGAGAAATTTTTTAAATCGGTCCAGCAGTTCCTGAGATAAGCGCGTTCAAACAAACAAACTCTTCAGCTTTATAATATATTAGCGCAAGCGCACGTTGTACTTAAGCTGCGAACATTATTTTGGTGCGGAGTTATGTTAAAACTGTGATAGCTCCTAAGATATTTATTGAAATCAAATGCTATAAAGCGCAACTTTGTTCTAAATGAAATGCTCGTGATGATGAATCTATTTATTTTGATAAGAATAAATACCTGTGTGTATAATACACCTCTAAAAATAATGCATTATTTTTTTACAAATTTATTAACATAAAAAAGGTTGTAGTAAGTCAACCATAAAAGATAGACATATGCTGTCGCGGACTTTATTATAGAACTCTTGATGCTGAACAATCCTGTCATACATAATTTTTGTGTAACTTAAGCGGTTTCCGCAGCGTATGCAGCGGAAGCTCTCAAAAGGAATATCTTTCTCCCGTTTTCGCAACATTTTTCATTGCTGCTGTGGTCCTATGAGTCGTATCTTTATGTTATATAGCCTAAAGCCTTCCTCAATAAATGGACTATCCAACGTAAAAAAAATTTTTCAAATCGGGCCATTAGTTTTTGAGATTAGCGCGTTCAAACAAACAAACAAACAAACAAACTCTTCAGCTTTATAATATTAGTATAGATGATGTTGATTGACGTCTCCGTGTCGTAGTTGATTAGCTTCACCACTTCATTCCTTAGTGCGCTTTCACATTAGAGCAACAGCGCTGCTGTCAAGGCTTAGTAAAGTAAGCCTGTAACATCCCACTGCTGGGCAAAGGCCTTACCTCAACTATGAGGTGGTTTGAGACATACTCCACGCGGGCTCAGTGCGGGTTGGTGGAGGGGTGTTTGCAAGGCAAGCGACTAACCCTCTGACTAGGCTTAACGACTAATATCAACCGATATTAGCCGGAACCAACGGCTTAACGTGCCTTCCGAAGTACGGAGATGCTCGTGATGTTCGTCACTTATATGGTCGGAATGGTCACCCATCCAAACAAGAACGCGCCGTAGGTTACTTCACTCTGGTATCACTACCAAAGCGCTGCTACCACTGCACTACGAGCACCCCTGTCAAGGCTTACTACTGTTATATTTATGAAATTATCAGCAGCGCACCTGTCGCGCGTCCGTTCAAAAAGTGTGAAAGCGCTCTTAGTATCGTTACCAGTGACATTTTTGCCATGCAATCAATAATTACATGTCGGTACAGCGGGCGAAGTCTAATGCATCATTTTTGACATTTCGCGTCGACAATTTCAATTTTATGATTTTCTAATTCATCAAATATCATTTTAACTTTCTTTAATAAATATGAAAAAATATTTGTAGTTTTTTAAGCATCATTCAAAAATTCTTCTCAATCAATAAATACACGAAAACACCAATTTTGTCTCAGCATTTTTCGAGCGCCACCTGGTGGTTTTACATGGAACTATGTCGAGACTTCCGACACTGTTGACATTTCCATCTATACACATTTCTCGGTTTTTTATTATAAAGTCTAATCACACTACCATTCAAACACCTGTCCTTTTTAAGTTACTTTAAACTGCTTACTTTGTCATGTTTTTTCATAACTAGTTCTGTAAAAGGATATAGAAAGCCAAAGAATTTATTTTCGGAAGAGTTCTATCTTTTGCCAAAACGATCCATCATCGGATACTCACCGTAGATAACAAGAGCGTAGGTACACATTTGTGAACCAAATGTTTCCGTCGCCGATAATATATCAGAATTTCATGTAGATGGCAATTAGTAAATATAATATTGTTATGATTTTAGAATTTATATCGATATATTTACACATCTCGGAACATTTCTGGATAATTTAAGTTTAAATATTACTTTAAAGACAACGTAATACTAGGTATTAAATTCCATCATATCCGCCTACGCATTTAGTAAACACCTGTAGAAATAAAAGCATAATAAATCTTTTGATCGTATGATTTATTTTTAATATTTTGTTTTCACTGTAATTCATTTTTAAATAATAAGAGATAATTATGTTACATATTACAATTTTAAAATGCATTAATAAATAATTGTCATAAGAAGTACATCAGTTGGCTTCTACCGGCTGATAAAAATAGAAACGGAAGTTGTGTATAGCATCTTTGTTTAATTTATTTGGAGTATTTCATATTATTTGTTATTATCCTAAAATATATTTAGATAGCTTGGTTAAGTCCTGTATTTTAAAGATAGGCAGTAAAATAATTGTCAATTTAAAATACTTACTGGCCATTTCCGGCAGCGTGCCGCCCATAACGGTCGTTAAAATGGCGGGAGATTTTGGCGGGAATTATTGGCGGGAAATCGTGAATATAAAATGGCGGCACGCGGTTGGAAGGGCAGTCTTTTTCGATCGCTTGAATGGGCAAGTGGTAACTCTGTGCGTGCGACTACAAGTGTAAACTAGTATAATAAAAGTGTAATCTCTAGTTTAATTGTATTGTAATAAACAGTTATAAGTGAATTGTTGGAGTATTTATCATCTCAGAAGAGGGAGTCACCAAAAATAAAAGGTACGTAATGAGTGATTTATTGTTTTATTCGGAATGTGATTATTCATGTTTTATGAGTAACTGTACCTTTTGAACACGCCCACGTGTTTTTCCTTTTTTTGAAATTTACTGCTTATCACAGCCCATTCGTTTTACTTAAACTTTGATGAAGAGATAAGTAGGGGGCGTTCTAGGTGTGCTTGCTGACTTGCTGGCAGGACCTTGCTGGCTTGTTAGGTGAGCCACCTAGGCGTCGGAGGACTATGTATGTCCACACGTAAGGGGCGTTCTAGGTGTGCTTGCTGACTTGCTGGCAGGACCTTGCTGGCTTGTTAGGTGAGACACCTAGGCGTCGGAGGACTATGTATGTCCACACGTAGGGGGCGTTCTAGGTGTGCTTGCTGACTTGCTGGCAGGACCTTGCTGGCTTGTTAGGTGAGACACCTAGGCGTCGGAGGACTATGTATGTCCACACGTAAGGGGCGTTTTAGGTGTGCTTGCTGACTTGCTGGCAGGACCTTGCTGGCTTGTTAGGTGAGCCACCTAGGCGTCGGAGGACTATGTATGTCCACACGTAAGGGGCGTTCTAGGTGTGCTTGCTGACTTGCTGGCAGGACCTTGCTGGCTTGTTAGGTGAGCCACCTAGGCGTCGGAGGACTATGTATGTCCACACGTAAGGGGCGTTCTAGGTGTGCTTGCTGACTTGCTGGCAGGACCTTGCTGGCTTGTTAAGTGAGCCACCTAGGCGTCGGAGGACTATGTATGTCCACACGTAGGGGGCGCTCTAGGTGTGCTTGTCGACTTGCTGGCGAGACGTTGCTGGCTTGTAAGATGAGCCACCTAGGCGTCGGAGGACCATGTATGTCCAAACGTAGGGGGCGTTCTGGGTGTGCGTGTTGACTTGATGGCGAGATCTTGCTGGCTTGTTAGATGAGCCACCTAGGCGTCTGAGGACTATGAATGTCCACAAGTAGAGGGCGCACTAGGCGTGCTTACTGACTTTCTAGCGAGGCCTTGCTGGTTTGTTAGGTGAGCCGCCTAGGCGTCTGAGGACTATGAATGTCCACACGTAGAGGGCGTGCTAGGCGTGCTTACTGACTTGCTGGCGAGACCTTGCTGGCTTGTTAGGTGAGCCGCCTAGCGCCGGAGGACTATGTATGTCCACACTTGGGGGTCGCTATAGACGTGCTTGCCAACATACTGGCGGGACCTTGCTGGTTTGTTGGGTAAGGCGTCTAGGCATAGGAGCACTATGTATGCCCACGAAAAAAGCTTATCACAAGAATGAATTCATTATCTTAAAGGACTTGATTCAGTTTAAATTATTTTACTTGCTTGAAATGTATTTGGTTTAGGAGATCTCTTCAAGCGAACTAGCAGGACTTTATAAAAAAAAAACCTTGTGAGTGCATTCTATTGTGTGTATGATGTCATTTTAGATATTGAAACCTAAGACATTGTTAAAATTGAGATTGATACTTGATTTCGATTGAAGGTTTGAATATCCAGAAACATTCTGACCCCTAGTATTTCGCTGTTAGGATGTCTTAGATTTTTTTTTTATTAATATTTAGTAAATTGTAATAAATATACATCTGTTATTGAAATTCATAATGCTTAAGAATATGCTACATTTATGCTAGTATATGATTAACATAGATGAAACTTTTGATCTGACGGTTACATGTGTGGACACTTTATGTCGATGATGTTGTGGATTACAGGAGACTTTACGATGACGTCTGATGAAGATGAAGCTGGTACTCCACCGGCTACACCTCCCAGGCGACGACTCAAGAGGACTGAACGAAAGAGCCGTCCGCCGTCGGTAAAAAGCAATGCTGAGCAACAGCATCGACCCAAGAAACGAAAACGGAGGCGATCACCTTCATCCTCATCATCCACTTCAAGTGAGGAAGCGGTGCCACGGAAATTTCGCAAAACCGCAAGTAGATTATCAACTAAGGATGTTCTGCAATTAGTTAAGACATTAACGGGAGAATCTTCTCGTACTTCCTTTAATAATTTAAACAATGTTGTCCCCGATTTCGACCCGTCAAATAGGGCTCAAACCATCGAGAATTGGCTACGAAAAGTCAACGAATGCGCCATTATATATGGCTGGGATGAAAAGCAAGTAGTTCATTTTTCCCTACAAAAATTAGTAGGATTGGCTAAGAGATGGTTTGAGGCCTTGCCGACCGTTGTTTATACTTGGAATGAATGGCAAGAGAAGCTCCGTAAGGCTTTTCCTAGTGAAGAGAATTACGGAAAATTGCTCGAAGAAATGTTGAATCGCACATCTCGTAACGACGAAAGTCTCCGTGACTATTTTTATGACAAATTAGGTTTACTAAATAGATGCGAAATAACTGGTAAAAAGGCCATTGACTGTATAGTTTACGGGATAAGTGATAGGGCAATTAGGAACGGAGCACAGGCACTAAATAGCTCGGAACCCGAAGACTTGCTTAGTTTTCTTTCCTCTCAAAAACCTTCCCCCTTCAACAATAGTAGGGTGCGTGAACGAGTAACTTCAAGATTTAATGAATCAAATACCACAAACGCAAGTAACAGTTCTAAAGCTATTGTGTGCTTCAACTGTCACGCAAAGGGTCACCCCTATTTCAAATGCTCTAAACCTATTACCAAGTGCAGAAAATGCAATCGAGTTGGACACGATCTTGATTCTTGTAAATTATCACCTCTTGCTTCATTTAGTACTAGTCGTAATGAGAACGAGTCCGAGAAAAAGACATTGAAAATAGATTCATACAGTAACAAAAATGACAAATTCTTCAAAAACGTATTGGCAAATGATGAACCCCTTACCGCTTACATAGATTTCGGTAGCGAATGTACCCTCATACGTAAAAGTGACGCGGAATCATTAAAATTACCACAGAATTTTGAGAAAGTACCAGTAGTTAAGGGATTTGGTCAATCATCAGTTGTACCAATTTATAAGTCAACAATTCACATTAATATTGATGATGTTGGAGCTGATATTGAAGTATTAGTTGTCGATGACAAATACATGCAAACCTCACTGATAATTGGCCAAAACTTTACCGAGCTACCCTTCATCACTGTCTTGAAAAACAGTTCTAAGCTAATATTTTATAATAGCCCAAGTAACGATCTCTTAGAAAACAATGAACATATTTTAAAACTTTATGTTACTAATACAATAGAAATTAACAAAACCTGCATCGTTCCGGTCCATGCTAATCACTCTTTCAATGGTGACGTCATTATCGATGGGTATAATACGGCTCAACCGGGGGTAGAGTATCGCGTACTATCTGGGGCCTTTAGTATTAGTAACGGTAAAGGCCAAGTTGTTGTCACCAACCTGTCGCCTAAATCAATAACCCTAAAAGAGAATATGTTAATAGCTAGGTCTATACCTTTCACAGAACGACCAGTATGTCATGTTAATCGCATAGTCAAAGAAGTAGCAAGTTTAGATCCTTTGGATAAAACGGAGATTAAAACAGGGCCGGGACTAGAATCTGACCAGTTAAATAGACTTTATTCTTTATTGCAAAACTATCGTGACTGTTTCGCTACCAATCTGGGAGAAATAGGTCAAGCGGTTGATGTCGAAATGAAAATAGAGCTAGTAGATAATAAGCCTATAGTTTACCGTCCTTATCGCCTGTCACATTATGAGCGTGAACAAGTGCGAGAGACAATAGATGAATTGATGCAAAATGACATTATTCAGGAATCAAAATCAGACTATTCGAGTCCTATCTTAATGGTTAAAAAAAAAAAACGGGCGAACACAGACTGTGTGTAGATTTCCGAGCCCTAAATAATAAAACCATTAAAGATAGATTCCCTTTACCACTTATAGATGACCAAATATCTAATCTTAGTGGCAACCAATTCTTCACTACCCTAGATCTTGCGTCAGGGTACTATCAGATCCCTATGGCCAAAGAAAGTATGCATCTCACAGGATTCGTGACGCCTGATGGGCATTACGAATTCAAAAGGATGCCTTTTGGTCTCGCCAACGCACCAGCTGTGTTTCAAAGAATGATCAACAAAATTCTTGGTAACAGAAGATTTGAATATGCCCTGGCCTATCTAGATGACATACTTATTCCTGCAAAAAGTATTGACGAGATGTTTGAACGATTAGGAGATATATTAAAGCTTCTCAGAGAATACGGGTTGACTTTAAAACTGGCAAAGTGTCGTTTTTTTGAAACAACTGTAAGTTATCTCGGGTACGATATATCTTCTGTAGGTATCACACCTGGTGAAGCAAAAGTGTTGGCAGTCAAGGAATTTCCCCAGCCACAAAACGTTCATGAAATCCGTCAATTTCTAGGTTTAACAGGATATTTTAGAAAATTTGTTCAAGGATACGGGGAAATTGCTCGACCACTAACTGCACTGCTCAGAAAAGAGGCTAAATGGCAGTGGGCTGAAACTGAAAATCGTGCCTTCACACTCTTAAAGGATAGACTTATTTCCCGGCCCGTTCTCGCATTGTATGACCCCACTCTTGAAACAGAGCTACACACTGATGCCAGTTCGTTGGGCATAGGAGGCATCCTGATGCAGTGGCAAAAAGATGCAAGGGTGTTGAAGCCTGTTGCATATTTTAGCCGCCAGACAAGCCCAGAGGAAAAACATCTACACTCCTATGAATTAGAGACGCTGGCTGTCGTGTGTGCCTTAAAAAAGTTTAGAGTGTACTTGTTAGGGCTTCAGTTTAAGGTATTCACCGACTGTGCTGCCCTACGAACAACTTTGACTAAAAGAGACCTTGTTCCTCGGATAGCTCGTTGGTGGTTGCAAATAGGTTCAGATGTCTCATGTAGATGCTTTGAGCAGAAACACAACACTGACAGGACAAACCGAAGATAACCCTTCCGTTAGCATTTACAGTATTGAAAAAGATAACTGGTTTTTGTCCCTCCAAATCGCTGACCCAGACATATCACGTATCATTAAAATTTTAAAACCAGACGATGATAGTGAATGTCGAGATATCCGCAAAAATTATACAATAAAAAATCATTCAGTTTATAGGAAATGTGAAGATGACAAATTGCGGTTAGTAGTTCCACGAAGTGCTAGGTGGCAAATATGTCGCGCTAATCACGATGAGATCGGTCATCACGGGTACGCTAAAACGCTTGAAAGAATACAAGAACAATTTTGGTTCCCAAAACTCAGGAAATTCGTAAAGAAATATGTAGGAGCTTGCTTGGAATGTGCTTACAATAAAGACAATGCCTCAAAACAAAAGTCTGGGTACTTATATCCAATAGAAAAGGTAAATATACCTTTTCACACTATTCACATCGACCATTTAGGACCGTTTGTCAAAAGTTAAGATAATAATACGCACATCCTTACTATTGTAGATGCCTTTACAAAATACGTTTTTGTGAAACCTGTAAAAGACTTAAAAACCAAGACCACAGTAAAGACCCTTGAAAAGATATTTTATGACTTCGGAGTTCCAGCTAGAATAGTGTCTGACCGTGGGACTAGTTTTACTTCTGCAGCTTTTAAGATTTTTTGTGATTCTCAGGGAATAAAACACGTTTTAAACGCAGTCGCTTGTCCTAGGGCTAATGGTCAAGCCGAAAGGTATAACCAAACTATCTTGAACGCATTGGCAACACAAAATGCTTTTTGCCACGAGCGGGACTGGGACAAGTGCCTGGGTAAGATTCAGTGGGGCATTAACAACACAGTTAATGCTTCTACACAAAAATCTGCGACAGAAGCTTTGTTCGGAGTAAAAATGCGCGATACTTTAACAAATAAACTTGGCGTCGAGCCTCCAACCAGTTGCAGTAATTCAAATTTACAAGAGATCAGAGAAAATGTCACTGATAATATTCATAAACAGCAAGCTAAAACTAAAGAACGATATGATGCACACCGGGTTCCAGCTGTTAAATATCAAATGGGTGATCTAGTAAAAATTTCGAGAAATAATTTTGATAACAATAACAAAAGCACAAAGCTTCTGTCAAGGTTTGTTGGGCCATATAGAATCACTGAGATATTGGGTAACGATAGGTACAGAATAGCTGATGTTCCGGGATTCATAAAGAAGGGTAAACCATATAAAACTGTTATTGCAGCCGATAGAATGCGTCCTTGGATTCACATTAAGCCTCTTGAAATGGATAAAAGTGAAATGAGTAGTTCTAGTAGCTCAGAGAGTGATTAAATATATATAACATTTAGTTTTATATGGTCTTGATATCTATAAGTTCTGCTTTAGTGAATTATGAATTAATCATTAACATTAATAAAATCACTTCAATTTAGCCTATGATATATTAAATTGATGATTTTAGAATTAAATTATTTAGGATGATTATGTTTGTGTGATGCCAGGAGGCACCACAAGGTCGGATGGCCGAATGTTATGATTTTAGAATTTATATCGATATATTTACACATCTCGGAACATTTCTGGATAATTTAAGTTTAAATATTACTTTAAAGACAACGTAATACTAGGTATTAAATTCCATCATATCCGCCTACGCATTTAGTAAACACCTGTAGAAATAAAAGCATAATAAATCTTTTGATCGTATGATTTATTTTTAATATTTTGTTTTCACTGTAATTCATTTTTAAATAATAAGAGATAATTATGTTACATATTACAATTTTAAAATGCATTAATAAATAATTGTCATAAGAAGTACATCAGTTGGCTTCTACCGGCTGATAAAAATAGAAACGGAAGTTGTGTATAGCATCTTTGTTTAATTTATTTGGAGTATTTCATATTATTTGTTATTATCCTAAAATATATTTAGATAGCTTGGTTAAGTCCTGTATTTTAAAGATAGGCAGTAAAATAATTGTCAATTTAAAATACTTACTGGCCATTTCCGGCAGCGTGCCGCCCATAACGGTCGTTAAAATGGCGGGAGATTTTGGCGGGAATTATTGGCGGGAAATCGTGAATATAAAATGGCGGCACGCGGTTGGAAGGGCAGTCTTTTTCGATCGCTTGAATGGGCAAGTGGTAACTCTGTGCGTGCGACTACAAGTGTAAACTAGTATAATAAAAGTGTAATCTCTAGTTTAATTGTATTGTAATAAACAGTTATAAGTGAATTGTTGGAGTATTTATCAATATCAAGTATCCTAAGTATCAAGATACACACTAACGATACTTGTGTGTTTGAGGGTAGGGGAACACATAAATCTTGTAAAATAAGCTGGCTTGACTTTGCTCGGGATTCGGCTTTGGTTATTAGCAAATAAGAGTTTTTAATCGTCCAGTAATCAGTGAGTCTGTTATCTGACTTTTTTGTGCGTAATATCGTTCAAATATTTACTAATTTTGTGTACACGTTCCCTTTATTTCATTCAATAACTTTAATAAATAACTTTAATTGAAATGTAAGAAATACTGTGCAAGGGAATAAATAATTGGCAATTTGACGTTCCTCTAACCCTTGCCAACATTGCGGTGATGATCTCACTTGAAAGTTACAAATAGTACAATAAACTTCAATGGTGCATTCCCGTTAAAAAGAATTATACAAGTAGGTTCTAAACATCAAAAGTAATTTATATACATGTGTAGCAAATCTACACCAACAGAATTGAAAAAGAAACCATGCACCACCTAAACTTTCAAAGAGAGCACCAAACCATAACTTTGATTGGCGTTTTCAAACTTCAATAAAACAGAAGAAAAATATATATAAAAAACAAATTACTGGCACTAACAACACCGATGAAGTATCCCGCGCATTCTGAGTCCCAAGTGATAGTTGCCATTAATATTCATCCCGATCCCGACACGATTGCATTAGCATTGCTTTCGCCACTTCTGTTAATTAACGTGATAAGTCTACACTTCCTCGTCCTCAATTATACCTGACCTCGTTGTCACCATCGATCGTATATGTAATATCGTAATATAAAATATATGTATCAAATATCGTAATGTGAAGTTTCTTACATCTACCTGTAGTAAAACTTAATTATGATCTTGATCGTGGTTGGCTGTTCAATATTTTTCCAGGCAAAATTTGGTATGTCATAAAGTGACATATTAAACGTAAAGGTATGCTTAGGATATAACTGATTCGGCTTTACCGTAGTTTTGCCATGATTTTTCATGATTATACTTGTATTTAAAGCACCGTGCAGAAACTATAGATGCCTCATAATCCCGACAGGAGAGACAGCGTGCGAGCAAAGGAAGAAACTTTCCAGACAAATTGGATGCCACTGTAGGCTGTAAATGAAATTTAACGATGTAATTTGGTTTTCTACCAATGAACAATGAATGGCAGCATAGTCAAAATATATCAAAATGCCAGAAGCTTTTTGAGTCAGAACATGTTTTCGATGTCAAATAAAATGAAAAAAACGTGTTTCATTTCATTTTTAGTATTTCGAAACGTGATATTCGAACCTTAATAGAATCTCGAAAAAGTGTATTATTCAAAAGTTGTAGGACATTTTATTAGCTTTCATTTCCTAGAATTATTCTCTACGACGCACCGATTTAAAGATATCAGCTAAAATCCAAAAGTCGGTATTTTAACCCCTGCCCTTGCCTTAGTATGTTTACTCTCTAAGCATCCTAAACAGATTTCTGAAAAAATTGCTTAAGTGTCAGCTCACGCACTCTACACTTGCTTTTTTGAGTGTATTACCTGTAGTATTTACGACTAAAATAAAACAGTAAAGCGACACAGTCACCGAATCATGTAAGCTCAAATAAGTACACTATAGGTATTGTTATTGTAGGTGAAAATAGTATGACAAAGAACCGCATTGATACGCATCTCAAGTTAATTTTTTTGATCCAAGTTCTTGTATTTTCTTCATCAGGCACACTTTCTTTCGCTTTAAAAAACTGTCGGAATTTATCTGTAATGGATCTAGTATATGTTCGTATATATATTTGTAATATAACGTGTATTATTTATATGTTTATTATATTTTATTTAAAATATATATATATGTTATTAAAGTGTAATATTAAAATATTAGCTATATTTTTGCACACCGCTTTCTACCTCACAAATGAAAGTTGTTTCCTCTACCCAATGGTTGTCTGGAAGAGATCGCTTCCAACGATAAGACCGCCAATATTTTACAAATGATTGGTCTGTAATGTAATGTTTCTTGTGGCCTTACTTGTGCAATAAAGAATCTTTATTATTATTATTATCAGGAAAATATGAAGGTACATACAACAGGTGTTTTCGAAGATTTTCAGGTTTTATGTTTCCAATAAAATGGGTGCTGCAGTTGGTGGTATTTTAAGACGGAAGCCCGTTATTTGGATGTCTACCTACAAAGAAACAACGGTCATAGGTTGCGTTCAATGATCATCGAATATTGAACTATTTGCAATAATCTTTCTTTTCAATACAACTAAATCAGTGGTTTTTATATTATTAAAATCAAACAGTACTTTTTTTAATACTTAAATGAATACTTAAGTGTGTCTTAAAACTGCATTTATCCATATTATTATTTTATACCTGAGCCATGGCATGTGTGTACTATTAGTAGGGAAATACTAAAATTTAGACCCTTTTAGTTGTTTTTGGTAGTACAGCACCCAGAAATACAACAATAAATTTTTTATAACCTAAATTAGGAAAATTTTACACGAAAATTTAGATTTTTTTTACCGTAGTTTGGAATAGTGAATGAGTAAGAGACAAAGATGGTAAAAGTTTTGGATACGAGTCACGAAATGGAACAGTCATTACACGCACGGTGCCTAATAGATGATGTAATAAATAGAAAGTTAAGTTGTCAAAAAGATACGGATGGGTTTAGAGCTGGGTTCCGCGGTTTTCTGTAAAATTATATTCAATTTTCAACTTAGTTTTTTTACATCACCGTACAAAAGTTTTATTGTCTATCTACCTTTAACTTAGCAATAGTTTTATTATATTAGTTAGTTAGTTTAGTTAGGTAGGAACAATAAATTTTGGTAGCAGAGCGTACTTAGATTAGATTTATAGGGTCTCGTTGTTTATAGGTTCTGTGTACTGCATTGGTATCTATAGGTATATAGGGTGATTTGGTCAGTGACATTCAACTCAGGCATGATAATATGAGTTGTGCTTATTCTAAAAAAAATATTTTCTTTCAATTATATGCAAGTTTTAAGGAAAAGCAATTCACAACATTCCATAAAAATTCAAAACGAATGGGGAAAGTCTCACCCTCGCACGTAGCTAGCGCGTATCTACGAAATACTACGCCGTAGCTAGTAAGTTACGAAGAAGCTACCTGGTATACTGGATACTGGTATTGGTAGTTTTGACTCGGTCGCTGTATCGCATTATTTGATTTTGTGTGTTTTTTAAATTTCTTTTTTTTTAATATAAAACAACATTCTGTGGCTGTAGTGCGAATCGAAGCGAGACTTACTCGATCAAACGCATCGAGCTTCAATCCCATATAAATTCACGTAAGCGCACGTGAATTTATATGGGATTGAAGCAGCGCCGTTTAGTGGCTAACGTTTACACTTAAACAATCCCATTTAAATTCACGTTTACGTGCTCGATGCGTTTGATCGAGTAAGTCGCGCTCCGACTCGCACTACGGCCTCTGTATATTGGTTGTAGAATCGGTCTTCATGTTTATTCAATGAAATGAGTATTTCACTTCGGTCAAATCAGTAGGCTTTTGGCACTAATCGGGTGACGAAAATATTAAAATGTGCCTGTGAGCTATCAGGCTAAGGGCGTCATGAGTCAGAAGAGCGCCGTGATATCAATTGGTTCAATAGGAACCACGGGACAGCTTACGGACGACAAGATGCTCGATTTAATAATGATCGTCATTGCTACGACGGCCCACCACTCACTAGTTTCATCACGGATTATATTGTTGCTTACTTACAACTACGGTTAAATTAGTTTTTTTTTAATACGGGCATTATTAGATGCAGGGTCACAAGGATCCCTGATTATAGTAGACTTAGCACGGAGACTTTATCTATAGTACTATCGAAGGAACTAGTGAGAGGAAGAGCGGGGGGGTTCGAAGCGGGAAGGTCATTAGGTCGGAGTATTATTACTTCCTTACCCGTGATTAAGTCTTATCCAGAGTTTACAACACCTGCCACGTGCTTACAAAATTTAGTAGGCCATCAACCCGCTTGTGACTTATCCGATGAAGTAACTGATTTAACTATGGGTTTGAATTAAATTTTACAAATCAAAACCGGGTGATATGCTTCTTAGGTCGGACGTATTCTGTAAAATTATAAGCGGGGATAAAATTTAATTAGCTTCGATCTAGCGATTTTCTGGCTTATCGGTCAGTTTTCGGTTATGTTCTTCTAGGTATAATATGTAATTATATCGAATCAATTGATACGGAACCTTTTGGAGTGCCACTTTCAGATACAGTACAAATAGGTGGTGGGGTTTAGGAGGGGGACAACCCTTTAAATCAAGATTTATAATAAAAATGAATGGCTATCTTTTCAAGTGAGTTTGAAAAATGAAGCTTTTCACACCTAGGTATATTCTATCATCTCGCACTACTCATGTTAGCCTTCATGGTTTCTCAGATTCGTCGGACTTGATATTTGCAGCGGTTGTGTACCTCCGAGTACAGACGAAGGACGGTAATGTTTCGGTAAACTTGCTTATAAGCAAAAGTAAAGTGGCTCCAATCAAATCAAGACTCACTATTTCTATAATGGAATTTTGTGGTGCTGTATTGTTCACAAAACTCCCTAATCATGTTTGTTTCTGTATTCAAAGAAACATGGACGGGCAGGAGGCAGAGTTTCTCATATTCAAATCACATCGATTCTCATCACGTGACGTCACTGGACAAATTAACCCCGCAGCAGCAACGCAGATTTAATTTCTCATTAAATATGGTGGAGCCTAAGTTGGTAAGCTTAGTCAGAACAAAACTGGCCGGTATTAGATGTGGATTAAACAAGAGATCAACCTGGGATACGGTACTTTGCGGTTAAAAATTTAGACCAGCTAGACTTAGATTTTTATTGGAGCGGTATAAAGTGATTTTGAAAAACAAGTTTTTGTAACAGGTTGGATTTTACAGCTTTATTTGTAATTTAAAAAATAAAATAAGAGTTTCCTTAAAGCGGTCCAACATGCGGGTCTAAACGCTCTTATAAACGTTTTAAAGCGGAATGTATGGGTTCAGTCGTCAAGACAAAGTCAAAGAATAGTAATATCTTCAATTTTTGGTATTTTCAGTGTTTAAAAAAGAGGAAATTGGCAGACTGAAGAAAGTGTGTGAAGTGCTGGAACAATAATGGGCCGCCCTTGTGTGTTTGCTGAAGAAGCCACCTTAAGATAACTAGTGTTTAGCATCTATGTCATTTCAATTAGTTAAGCAGCTTCACGTATCGCAAACAATTTTTATGCGAAATCAATTAATTAATATTAAATTAGAATTCAAAAATATGTCTTTTTGTGCCTAAATTTACATATTTCCTACCTGGAAAAAAAAATATATTTAAAACTACTTGACACCACCCTTACAAATTGTTTGGAAAAATAAATAAATTTACATTTCGATTATAATTCTTGGGCTTAGGCTCGCTTCCTATTCGTTTTGGTCGTATCGGAATTCGCCAAATTTCTCGTACCTACAGCCCTCCCCGCTTTTCTCTCCTCTTTGCATAGTATTGCCGTTTTAGCTGGAAAAAATCTTTGAGCATCCTCGCCAACTTTCTGAGGTGAGAGAGGCGGAGTAGTTTTGGCAAGGTCTCTGTCCTAGAAAAGCCATCCCAAAGGAACGTCACCAGCAAAAACTTTGGGATATCCCTCTTGCGAGATAGACCTTCAATTCTTACCTTCAAAATTCCGTCAGTGACAGTGGTCGCGCAAGGCTCTTGGCAGTTTCCTGCAAAGATTCTGGTCATTGGCTTCATGCTTTACCGTTGAAAAATTTGGGCACTCTTTTCGATAATCTTTCCGGGTGTGTGTGGGCCTCCGCCTTGGTACCCCTGATATGTAAAATTTTGACGTGTCCATGTGGCAAGGAGGTTGATAAATTTGGCCTCCACTACCTTTGTTGCCAGCAAAGCGCTGGGCATTTCGCCCGTCACGCTACCCTTAATGACGCCATCAGAAGAGCTCTTGCGACCAATAATGTTCCATCCACGTTGGAACCACGTGATTTAGTCCGTGTTTATGGCAAGAGACCCGATGGCTTCACGCTTATTCCCTGGGAACTGGGTCAGGCCTTAGTTTGGGATGCAACTTGTGTCGAGACTTTGGCCCCCTCCCATCTCTGTCAAATTCTGTAACAGCCAATAATAAAGCTGGCTGGTTCCTAGCTCAAAGAATCAGCATAGCTATCCGCCAGCATCATAGCCTCGTTGCCGCAAGGAAATGGTTTCGTTTTTGAATAGGTAGATTTTAAGTTTTTTTTTTTTATGTTGCATGTCTTAGTTTTATTTTTTTCTTGTTTGTTATTAATAAAGTAGTTTTAATGTATAAATCAACAATATAATTTTATTTATTTAAGACAAAATAAAAGCATGGTAGTAGATTTCCTCAAATAGACTTCAGTATGTAACGTACTCAAAAAAGCGATCATACAAAAACAAACAACAGTACTACTTACACAATGTACACGTATACATAAAAGTACTCTAAGCAGCTGTAATTACTTAAAACAAAGGAATCGGACGCTACTTTTGTGTTAATTACTCGAGCTAGGACGTAGTAATTTAGCTCTCGGATTCTTCCACTCCCTTTTAGCCCAGCCGGAAAAGTATGTCCCGAATAAAACAAACGTTTAGCCCGGCTTATCTATAAAAGCCGTCGAATTGTGTACCTTCTGTCAATGACATACGAAAACAAGGTAACATTTTTAAGACACAGCCAAGAGAAATCCGACTGACAACAATATCCATACTGTCTTCTTTTATTTTATCTTTATCCCTATTCTGCACATTATGTAGTATAAAATAGTATTAAAATACGTATCTAAAACAAAACTCATTTAGAGTCCATTTTACCAAAGTCAACTAAGACATATTCGTCGAATATGATACAAAAACGCCAAATTTGAATAACTTTTTCAAATTTGGCCTATTTGACAGCAATCATTTATGAAAATGACATTTTGAAATCAGACGTTTTATACATATTCGGTGGGATAAGTCCTATCTGACGTTGGTAAAACCGACTCATAAGGAGATATTGTACAGTACATGACTACGTGACACAAAATAATCTTTAAGTAGGTACATGATTTGAGTTAGTTCGCCAGTAATACCTACAATGGTTCATAATTTTTCGGCTGATAAGTTTGTGCCATATTCAAACCGAAAATAACTACGAATCCGTCGAGAGGTTTCCGAAATGGCGTCTAATGGATCCCAAAATGAATCCATCTAATTGGTGCGTAGCCATTCTTTGGTTAATTAAGCCGAATACGTTAGGCATGCTTCTTCTTAGTAATTTGATCAAATACTGAGGCAATACAAATTGAGACATCAAGTGTTTTTCTATAATTCACGTGAGGAAACTAAGTTAGCCAAGAACCTAGTTGTTACAAAGACTAACCGATTTTTAAAATAGCTCTTGTGATCAGCATCAATATCAAAGGCTGCAAATAGACATGCTCTTCTCAACTATAGGTTATTGGTAGGGTCAGTTGTTCTTTGCTTGTCAAATATTGTAAACAATCTTGATGATTTTTTTAAATCAGATAGCTAATTGAGATTTTTATATATTACATAAAAAGGTGTAAAAAGATTGTTTACAAAGTTTGACTAGCAAAGAAAAACGGACTTTAAAGAAGAGTTGAAAATATTTATTTATTTATTTCAAAACATTATTGCACAATAAAACACTGAGTACAAAAAGTTAATTAAATCTTAAAGGTGCTACATAATATAATATTCTATACTTACATACCATAATAGACATTTAATTAAAGAAACTAAATAAACATAAGTTTTCATGCCAAACACGATCGGTCTCTCCGTTCCTCCGTTTTCAGTCATGGCAACACGACTGTGGAACTGTAACTGAAGGTATCATTCAAGAGGAAAGTCCGTCGATTTCGTAAAGAATAGATAATTGCAAAATAATATTTATTTATTATGTGTATTATTTATGTATATTTTTATATATTGTATTTATTTGGTGTAAGTTTAAATATATTTATTGAATATAAAATATGTTGTTGCAGTAATTTACGTAGGTTTATTTGTTACTATAAATAAATAAATATCAGTTTATTGTTACTTTTTTGTTGATTTTCTCTAAATTTCTTTTCGCTGCACCCATTGCCATCTCTCTGCATGACCTAAAGGTTTGACTGGCAGAGAATGCTTTCAGCATTTAGTCCAGCTTTATACACTATGATTTGTGCAATAAAGTCTTTGAATAAATAAATAAATATTTACACACATCACAAATATATCGTCCAAATATCAAATATCTTTACGTATACATTATTTTACATGTTTCACAATATTAAGTCAGAAACTTATGCGGTTTGTTGTTAAAATACAATTTCGTCTCTGGCCTCCTAATTTCCAGAGAAAGTGCATTCCACTGCCGTCTTGTAGAAAAATTACATATGCTTTCCATGTTTTTAAAACTAGATTAGGTAGTAACCTATTGGTGTTTTAAGTATAAAACCACAACTTGTGCCATCCCGATACCGTTCCGTTACACAAGTAGCGTAAATAAATAATTTATCTGTTTTCAATCTCGGTGCTGAGCGAGCGAGTTTCCTAAACACCGCAATAAAATTCGTATTGGAAAGAAAATGGCGTTACTAAACTCAGCGAACGTTTCTATTCGATTACGTGGATGTTGCTTCAGTCAATAAGCATTTGAATATCCGACATCTCGTCGTCAAAACAACTTTGCAAACAGACAAAACAAACGTGAAAAAATATATACGATGAAAAAATTGTTGAGTGAAAAGAGAAGTCTTAGTAGATTTTTTTTGGTATATTATGTAGAAAGGCATGATGAGTAGGGTGGCCTTTGCCTTGCAGTGGGACACTTCAGGCTTAGAAAATAAAAGTAGAAAAAGTTGGTTTTCATCTGTAAGCTCTTTTCAATGGTGACTACTGAAGGAGTTACTTATAATAACTGCTATCTTTCATCATATCATCATCATCACCAGCCCAACTACATCCACTGCTGAACATAGGCCTCCCCCACGACTTATCACAAGCGATCTGCATTCAGTTTGATCCTGTGATCTCTTCAATGTCGTCTATCTATCTTGTCAGTGGGCATCCTACGCTGCGTCTTTGGTCGAAGTGTCTCTATTTTGAACTTTTCTGCCCCAACGACCACCAGTTCTTCGCACAATGTGCCCTGCCCGAAAAGTAAATTATATAATGGACAGACAAAAATCTATATCGTTGTAAAGTGTGCAGACTGCCTGCAACCGTCGCTGAGAACAACCGTTAGGAGACCGATGTTCAGAAGTGGACATTGCAACTTAATCCTACTAATTGTCTGGACTATATCCGTTACCTTAGTTCTACGTATCTCCTCATTTGATCTCGTAGTAAAACACCAATCATACAACTCTCTATCTCGTGTTCATCATATTGAACAGAATTTTAATACATTGCATAACTTCACTGCCATGCCTTTTGTTTTTCCCTATTTACAAACAAGTCACTACATTAACCATTTAATGTTTCATCAACTCAACTCAAATCGAAACCCATAAATGATTCATTCGTATGTTTATTTATTTTGCAAAACGTTTACTCGCTACTCTATTTGGTTTATTTATGAGCCGTCCCAAAAGAATTCATCAACATCCATGTGGATATTTAAAAGGAAGTAAGGTAGACTTTTTCTCGTTTTCTTGCTCTTCGGAAAACGACTCGACGTAGAACAAGTCAAATTAGGAATAATAGATAGGTATGTAATATTTTTTTATATACCTATTTACAAATTAAAATAAAAAGGTGGAAGTAGCACACTCCATGTAGCCGAGTGCTACGAACTACGAGCTTGCTACGAGATTGCTTGCTACGAACTACGGGCTTACTAAGAGGTTGCTTGCTACAAACTACGCTACGGGCAACACTTATGTAGTTAATTGTGTATTAGCTTTGTCTATACTGAAGACAAAAATGTGTTGTTATGATAGACAAATTTGAAAAGTAACTAGGTAGATATAATAAATGTTTCTGATACCGCCTTCTTGAACTATTTGTTTAAAAACTGTCCAAAAACACTAAGCACATTTCATGTGATTAAAGTCCGGGTGAATAACATCTGAAATATTTATCAAACGAAAGTATTTGCCCCCATAATTTAATTTCATTGGCTTTCAAAGACAATCATCAAAGTTCCGCGTTACCCAAATCGTTTGTAACTGTTTAAGTGGAAAGTTACAATGATAGTAACCATTTGGTGTCTGTTATGGTTATTGAAGGGTCTCGGTTAAAATGGGGATAATATTGCAGAGAAACGCCTTCCAAATTTTTTTTTTGTATAGCAGGCTTGTTTTTGAACTGCTCTGAATTGTATAAACGACTAAATAGCAGAGACGGTTCAGTAAGATTGGTATAAGAGCTCGAAACAAAAAACAATGTTTTGAGTTTAATGTTTAAATCGCTCGCGCATGAAAGTTTGTTACAATTTTATATTTTAAGAATGTTCTCACATAAGTGAAATGTATTTTTTCTTTTGAGAATAAATTTCTTTACAAGAGGTTGGAATGCACTCAGTCAAAGTGCCTTTGAGTTTGCAACGTCATTTTTTGTGCGGAGGAAATGATTTCTGCAGACCTTCTGCCAGGGATTTGGGTTATGTAGGACTGGGTTTGCAAAGTCCTAAAGAGAAGTGATTAAAAATTTGTCCTTTGAAAAAAAAGTACACTTAAATTGTAAAGAAGCGTAACAAAGCTTGTCAGCAGTGAGTTTGTAATTTATCCCTGTCAAGCTCCGAATAAAGAAAATACCCAAAGTTTGTTCGGGAAACGATTTTCTGCTTGAAATCATTTTGGTACTTTGAGGTCATTTAACAAAACGTAATCGGATAGAAAACTTTCTGCATGAAACCTAAACTTTTTGGATAATCTTTATAACGAAAAGGTTCAGTTGCTGTCCTCATAACATAAAGGAATTAACTCAAAATATGAAACTAATTAACATATTAGAAACAACTGAGCACTTTAGGGGCAGGATCAAATTGCTAATATGATTCAAAACTCATGAATTTAATTATAACTTGTTTACTTTGAAATGACGAACACTTGTGATATTACATGAAAAGTTTTTAATGACAGGAACGAAAGGGTAATTTAATTTAATTTTTTGTTAGCTACTCCACTCAGTTAACCGCATTTTTATGAACTAAAATAAGTATAGGGCAAAATAAAGTTTGGCGATTGCCCTGACCTTGGTACCCAATGTATAAATATATCATTTGGAACTACGATCATTATCATTCGAAACCTCAGTGTTCCAGAAGTGGTAATGTGTCGCGGGATTACACCGATTTGCACATACAGCGTATGAGACCGCGTCGGCTTCAACTGGGACGTATTAAGTGTAATCGACGCTATAATACGTGCGCCAGGCTTTTCTATTTTTATTTTATTTTATTTAGGACAAAAAACAATTGTAAAATCCCCTTAATAAGTAATCTTAATAAAAATGTTTAGTATTATTGCACAACCAACAACTTTATCCACATATTGTGTGATTGCAAAAACAATCAAATCTAGTTTTTAATATTGTGAGACTCTGCAGTGCACCCGCAGTCCCGTTTTCTCTTTTATAATAAACATTAAATAAATAAATATTAGACACCAATCAAATACATTGCTCTGATCCCAAAGTAAGTGCACTTGTGTTATAGAAATCAGACACGTGTATACGTATACGTTAACGAAGGCGACGCCGGGGGGACCGCTAGTGCTACATTAAAGGTTTCATACTCAAAGGTTTTTTAGTGTTTATTGAATTTCAATGGAATATTTTAAAAAAAGAGTCGCATCATCTCTACTCCTTGAAAACATTACAAGCAGGTCTCCCAATTTGAAAATATAAAGTCAATTCTTAATATGATCCCAGATGATATAATATTATGCAAACATCAGTATTTTCACTGCAAACAGAATGTCTATTTTCATAGTCTAATAATGAGCTCTTAGTTATGCAAACACTACCTCGGTCCTGAAGGACCGTAAAAGTCAAGGTTAATTAAATTTAGAAAACACTCTACAAAATCACATTGGAAAGTTTAGACGAATACGGCAAAAGGAGGAGGGAGAGAAATGGACAAGTGCGTTTGGTAACTTTGGAATCAGTGCACCACAACACCCAGACCCGAGACAATATAGAAAATTTTGATTTCTATAGTGTCCCGACCGAGAATGGAACCTGGGGCCTCGGAGCGGTGACGCCTTGAAACCTGCGTGCTTAGCCACTACACCACGGAGGTCATCGATGAACTTTTACTTGTAGTTTGATACCAATTGACGACCTCCATGGTGTAGTGGCTAAGCTCGCTGGTTTCCAGGCGTCGCCGCTCCGAGGTCCCGGGTTCGATTCTCGGTCGGGTCAATATAGAAATCGAAATTTTCTATATTGTCTCGAGTCTGGGAGTTGTGGTACCACCGGTGTCTCTGATTCCCATAACACAAGTGCATTAGCTACTTACTATGGGATCAGAGCAATGTATATTATGATTGGTGTCCAATATTTAAAAAAAAAACTGGCCAAGTGCGAGTCGGACTCGCGCACTGAGGGTTCCGCGCCAAATTTAACTGAATTAGGGAACCCATTTACTTCTTCTTAGTGAAATACCACAATATTTTGTTGACTACAAACATAACTTTGTTTTTCATAGTGTTTGTATGAAGTACAAAGTTATGTTTGCGGTTGTTGAAAATGTGCTATATCCCAAAAACTACTCGTTCGATCCCGTCCGAGCCAATTTTCGTTGAAAGTATTTATTAAGATCTACATTACATATTTTTTTCAAAATTTACACTTGCTTGGTTTAGAAATTAGATGGGGGGGGGGGGGGGGGGGGGGACGCCCATTTTACCACTTTGGAAGCGTCTAGCTATGAAACGTTTGACTTTAAAAGAAAATGGTTTTAGAAACCTCTATGTTATTTTAAAAGACCTATCCATAGACACCCCACACGCATAGGTTCGACAAAAAAATTTTTTTTTGGTTTTAGTTTCATGTATGAGAGCCCCCCTTAACTGTCATTATTTTTTATTTTTGGTATAAGAATCGGTAAGCAGTTAACAAGATACATTTTCCTACCAAATTTCAATTGTGTAATGCTTATAGTTACAGAATAAAATGGGTGTGACATACGGACAGACAGACAGACAGACAGACAGACAGACAGACTTGAAGAAACTATAAGGGTTCCGTTTTTTGCCATTCGGCTACGGAACCCTAAAAAAATGCTTGATGTTGCCCGTTATATTTTAACAAAATAAGATACACTATTTAGTAGATTGATATGCTGAAGTTATATTTATATATAAATAACAAAACAGATTGTAGAAACTATCAGTAGGTACTGATATTTAGTCACCGGAATACTTTGTTACGTTGCGCAAGGAATTCTCGATTATACTGTAGAGTAGTGAAACTCTCAATCTCTTTGTGTCAGTTTGTTAAAAGGATAGTTTTAGAATTAAATTGTTAGGGAGGCGAGGTAGCTAAATGGCGTAATTCAACGGCGCCGTCGAGACCTATCAAAATCGAAAGATAAAATAATTTCGAAAAGAAAAGCTCGTATGGTAAAAACCATTTTAGCGGTGGGTTGGCGTGGACGGTTTTTCAAAAATGTAAAAAAACAGTTACTTGGGCATTCTCGAGCGCGTCAGATATTCATACTACGTATGCCCCAAGTGCCTCTGATAACAACGGTATACTTATCTGCCGGTTTGCGTGGTGGGGGTAGGCATATAAAGTAGTCAAAAATGCAAGAAAAAAAATAATACTCGAGCGCATCAGATTTTCGGAAGGGATGTTAAGTAGGCCCCAAGGAAGCTCCCTTTAAAAAAACTGACGATTTCGGCGTGACCATAAGTTACGATGAATTTTTGAAAATGCAAAAAAAAAGTTTTTTTGAAATACTCGAGCGCGTCAGATTTTCATAGGGGATGTTTATCTCGGTATCCTGAAAGCATATTTTCTTAATCTGACAAAAATGTCGGTGGGTTCTCTTTATCTGACAGGAAAGGTTATTTGGTTTTTTTTTCCTTTCGCTCAGTCTGTTTTACATGTTTATGGCAAATTCCTCTTTTTTGCTTCAATTTTTCACTTCGTTTTGCTTACGGTACGTCCAAAAAACAATTTGAGGATCAACAGGCTATTGAATAATATACATACATGAAACTGTACATGTTAATATTACTTTTGTATACAGATACGCGTAACTTTTTCCGAGTCCACGAAAATTGACGAGAACCTTTAGAAAAAAAAGAGATATAATAAAAGTAACATAATTTAATCATCGTTATATCATATCATTTTTTTAACACCCTCAGTTTTCAAGATATACTCAAAAAACCTGGAGTTTGAGTTTTTATGATGCTTCAAGTCTTTTTTGTGTAAAATAAAATTACCTTTTTTGTTTATTTAAACTTTTTTTTGTACGAAATGGCTCCTCCACACTCCCGGTCATGCGGAAACCGGCAGATTTTGTATTTTTAGTACGTTTTAGATTATATTCTTCAAAATAAAAATTAAAAAATCGCGCTCGAGAATGCCGGATTAACGTTTTTTTTTACTAATCTGATCGTCTATCCTAGGCGCGCGTCACTACATATAGAGCTAAATACTTTACAAGGTTGTTCTATTAGGTCCAAGGTATCTCTCATATCTTAAACTGCCACGCTCGAGTATTACCGATAATTCCCCTGTTCGCCTCCCTAACTATAAATTCATGCATTTGTAACATGTGATTTCGTGCAAACAAACTCATATCTATTTTTCAATATTTTTTGCAAAATTCCCTGATTGGAAAATATCGAAATACAGACACGAGTTTGTTCTAATAAACATCACACATGTCACACTTCAAAGCCCTTTTACGACTTCAATTTTGTAATATAATGGAATAGAAGCAAGCTCACACCTAGCGCGACAAATTATACCATGATCGCGAATATTTACGAGCTTTTCATTTTAGTGCCGCGTAAATCGGGGCCGCCATTACCTACTCCATTACAGACATTATGATAGCGTCCGCCGGGGTTACGATTATTGAGAACTATATAAACTTAAGATGTTTTTTAATTCAGATTCAGAATTTTTGTTTTTTAAACGACTTCAAAAAAGGAGGAGGTTATCAATTCGACTGTATGTTTTTTTTTATATTTATGTTTCCTCATATTCAAAAAAAAATTCTCTTACCTAGAGGGTATACCTTCTAGTTGGTCCCATTGTTGCCAATTTGGGATCTGATGATGGGATCTTGGTGTAATCGTGGGAAACCCTCAAAATTTAAAGGCACGTTACTGTTTTTTTTTCTAGAATCTTAATGTTGCCGTGTTGTTACGTCTGATAGTCAACATCTTGTAGAGCTGAGCTGATGGTGGAACTCCTTAGCGCTTAGGAGTTTATTAATTGTAATGACAGAACTTATGATAGGTAATTTGTACCTTCTTAAAGAACAGAGTCATAAGGTGAACCTCCCCCCCCCCCTTCCTGTAATCACTAAAAATAAAGAAATAAAATTAACTTTAAAAAAGTAAAAACCGACTTCAAAACCAAAATTCACTAAAAAGTCTTATATAAACTCTTGACCCTTGAAAGGAAGCAATTTGAGGCAAACAATTTCTTTTTGGAGTGGGTGCTCTGATAGTTGATGCTTGATGGTCAAAGTGATGGCACTCCGACTCCAAAAAGATTTGTATTGATATATAAGTATATTATATATAGATTATGTTAATTATCAACTATTGATACATGCTCTTCATATTGTAAATTATTTATGTAGCGTTCATCAAATGAAGTTTGATATCACTTTGCAAAATGAAAATCTTCTTTATTACGGTAAATAATATCATTACATATTATTGTAATTAAAATATGAAGGGCTTTTATATTCTAAGAAAACACGCAACAAAAATATTTACTTGTTACTGTTATATTTAAAACTTTAAATCAGCTTATGCTAGTGTTCGCATCTTTTTGATGTGTTTACTTCTCATAGTAGTAGTTAGTTTTTGAGGTGTTTGTGTACCTAGAATGAACCTAAAATTATTATTAATAGCCGCTTTCGACTACGGTGGGCAGTCACAACGACTAACCGACTGCGCGACATATTAAAGTGCACAAGTGTGAGTGCAAACACAGGAGCTCTTCCACTTCACTCACATAGCCCGATGGTTCAGCAATCTGTTACGACTGCAGCGAGATCAGGCGCAGGACCGACGGCTTTACGTACTTCCAGCACGGTGATGTTAAAGATAACATTACCATGCTTCCGGGGAGATTCTTCTCTAATAACTCTTCTATTTTCTTGTTCGTGTAGTAACGTGATAATTTAATTTAATATATGTCATTCTTGTGCTAAAAGCAAGCCGAGAAAATGTTTATTGCGATACAGCCTTTGTACACAAACTACGTGACGAAATGTCAATTTGGATTATGGACGGTATGTGCACATAATATGGACAGTATGTGTATCTTGTTGTACTAGTAAGGTAAAATGGAAACATTTGCGATGCTTCAAAATTTCACTTCCAAGATTCGAAAGATCATAAAGTTCACAAAAATATAAAATGCACCTTAGTTTACCCAATGGTACTTATGTCAATAAGTGTAACTTTGTGTGTTTGTAATTCTCAAACATATGGGTACAACCACAGGTTCATATCTCATCATTACCTTGTTTCAGTCAATTACCTTATCTGGTTCTGTCAAATCCTTCTGTGTACCTATGAGTGAGTGTAATTTCGTGTTACGTGAGATCCTTCCCGATTTTGTGCTTATTCGCCTGCCACGTATGTTTGTACAGTGTGTTGTTGTCACGGATATGCCGCAGGGATATAGTCAAACCTTGTTAATATTAAAATACAACTACGTACACCTGTATTATCAAAGTATACCTGACAAGCTGTTAGTGCTACAAAAAATATATTAGTTACGTACACATAATGCTAGTCTTAAATATATTGGCTCGACTGAATTTTCTGCAATTCATAGATGGTAGGTATCACCCCATACCCTAACTAACAAACAGGAGACGTAAACATGTTTGTTTGGAAGTGTCTTAATTTCTATGGACGTATCTACATTATTTTCATCGGCATAGAGTCTGTTTTACTCTGACAAAGATATTTATTTCTTGAAAGCTTTCTGAAATACTATGCTAACGAAATATTTGTATGGCCAGTCACATGAAGGTCACTTTTTACCACGCTTTTATTAGCTTGGGCTGTATCTATGTATATATGTAATGGAATCGTTGAGCATAAATTTGACCGATTTCCAGAAGTTTGATTAATTTGAAACTTTGCACACGTATCAAGGACCGATGACAATGCAATAATTTAATAACAGTTTCTCAATTTCCTTATAAGGACCGCCAGGATTAATAAATTCTTTCGTGGATCCTCTGTAAGGGAGTAAGAAAGATAGAGCTATCGCGTGTCGCATGTCCGCAAATAATTAATTGAAACATCGAACTAAAAAATGAAAAATAAATTATAGTTTAAAAAAACTAAAAAAACACATTCAATTCAGAGAAAAAAGCGTGGGGTGCTTGATATATTAAATGTTGCACCCCACGCTTTTTACTCTGAATTGAATTATTCTCTAACTCTTTGTTATTAAAAATTATTTTCTCCTTTTTAGTTCGGTTAGCTATAAAAGCGTGGTTTTTTAGTTTTTTTTACATTAAAATATTCCCTTACATCGTCGAGTTGACCTTTAGGTTACTCATTACTAATATTAATATTCTTAATACAGTGAGAACTCTAAGGTATTACAACAAACAAGTACCCTAAAAGGGATTTTAAAAAATTGCATTCCATCATGACGGACTTTATCTGGACAGAAACCAGCTCGTCGTTTAAATTTTATAGCATTTTTTATATATGTCAGTGCGATTACTCGACATGACTTGACTAACAGTTACTAACATAAGCAATTGGAGCAAATCGTAAAATCAGACAGACTTTATTAATAACAAACAAGAAAATAATAAAACTAAGACAAGCAACATAAAAAATAACTTAATATCTACCTATTCAAAAATGAAACCATTTCCTTGCGGCAAGGAGGCTATGATGCTGGCTGCGTTGGCGCGTTGGATAGCTATGCTGATCCTTTGAGCTAGGAACCAGCCAGCTTTATTATTGGCTGTTAAAAAGTTTGATTTTGGTGCAATTTTTCTAAACAGCAATTTAGCAGAGGGTCCCCACGGCCCAAATGTTTCAACGCCAAACGGCGCAAACACATAATCACTTGCAAGTGAAACGTACTTGCGACGCTTGGCGTTTTCAGCCAACTCCGCTGCTGCTCCAGCTTTAAGGGCTGATTCTCTGAAATGGGAGGGGGCCAAAGTATCGACACAAGTTGCATCCCAAACTAAGGCCCGACCCCGTTCCCAGTGAATAAGCGTTAGGCCATCGGGTCTCTTGCCATCATCACGGACCAAACCACGTGGTTCTAACGTGGAAGGAACATTAATGGTCGCAAGAGCTCTTCTGACGGCGTCATTAAGGGTAGCGTGACGGGCGAGACGCCCAGTGCTTTGCTGGCAACAAAGGCAGTGGAGACCAAATTTATCAACCTCCTTGCCACATGGACACGCAAAAATTTCACATATTTCACATATAAAAATTTTCAGGGGTACCAAGGCGGAGGCCCACACACACCCGGAAAGACTCACTATCGAAAAGAGTGCCCAAATTTTTCGACGGTAAAGCATGAAGCCAATGACCAGAATCTTTGCAAGAAACTGCCAAGAGCCTTGCGCGACCACTGTCACTGACGGAATTTTGAAATAAAGAATTGAAGGTCTCTCTCGCAAGAGGGACATCCCAAAGTTTTTGCTGGTGACGTTCCTTTGGGATATCTTCTCTAGGACAGAGGCCTTGCCATCATACTTCATAAAGTATCTACCTATATCAAAATGTAACCATATTTGATTAATGTACCAAGTTAATAGTAATAAGCCGTTGTTAAACTGAAAATTCTCAATATTTGTAACCCGTACAAAAGCACCTAACAACAAACAAATTTTGCGAGGCAGGTTTGTAATTAATTATGTATTAATGTGAGCGCGTTAATCTTGCACGAAAGCCTTTAACAAAAGACCTCACTCTCGCATGAATTTTAAAGTAAATAGCCCTTTTTGTATTCAGAATTTTAGTATAAACTTAGCTTAAACTGCTAAAAGCCGATTTTACCAACGTCGTTTAAAACTTATCCAACTAGGTAAATAAGTATAAAACGTCCGAATTTAAAATGCCATTTTAACAAATGATTGCTGACAAATAGGTGACGTTTTCAAATAGGCGTTTTGTATGATGTTCAATGATATTGTATTTAGCAGTGGATGACGCCTCGCGAACTAAAAGAGTACACAAATATGGCACCGTCTGATTAATGGATGTCAATGAATTGACATCTATCACATCAGACATCAGATTTGGAACGAGTCTTTTACGGCCGGTTTCTGAAACGCTTGTCAAATAATGAATTCGTTAACAGTCAGTCATAATTGACAATCTGTTGAACAACTGTGGGTTGCTGAAAAGCAATTCATCCTAAAATTAGCGAATCGATTGTTAACAGGTGATATTTTTTTGGTCTGACCACCCTTGCTTAAATCAGTCACCTTCATTCAATCATTCATATTTTGTTTCTGTTTAACGTATACCTTTGTCTCTATTTTTTGATATCAACGTGTAATCTGTTATGTCAAGATATTATGATTGACAGATCACAGAATTTTCAAACTTATAGCCAGCAGCACTTGTTCCGCAGCGCTGATGGCATTAGTTCAAAGAAAACAATTTTTGAAATTCTGTAGCGGGCCCTAAATTCCAAATCATTATAGTGATCTATTGGATGCATTCGCTCTCTAAACAAGCGAGTTGGCATCAGATCTTCCTCGTCGCTTGTTATGGATATATCATCAGCAGATAAATCAGATGACATTGTATTTTTTCAATTCAGTTCATAAAAAAGAAGTATGCAAAAGTCTTTTGACACTCCGTTAAGTGATTGATTTTCGCTAATAGCTAATTTAGTATTAACAAGAAGTTGACATACAAAAAACGTTTTCGGAAACCCAAATCGTCCATAATTGGCGATTAATGAAAGATGTGACATATGCAATGACAACCTGTCAATTGGCAGGTTCAGAAACCCGAACTCCGTTTAAATAGAGATTAACACCTTTTTACGTAATTTTTACGATAACATGCGTTTCAGAAACCGGGTGTTAATAGAGTAGCTTTCTTAATATATCTTTTAAAGTATGTAGGTACAATACAATAGACTCGTTGGCCTTATTTTGAAATTGAGTTCAAACTTTAGCTCGATAGTATATTAATCAACAAAAATATTTTATTTTCAAACAATTTAACATTTAAAATATTGAATAATTATCTAATAAATGCAATTTAAATGTATCACATGAGACGCCATGGCGCCAATATCAGAGTCACGTTCACTGCTAGGCATTCACGATCACGTGACCACATGTATATTTTTTTCATATTAAATTAATTAAAGTATTTACAGTCCTTATTTTAATAAATAAAGAAGTATTTATTAATACACCAAAGCCATCTGGCATCATGTAAACAGGATGATTCCTTCAAATAACACGCTAATAGTGAGCGTACATATTTTTTTCTACAATCGTAAGGAACATCCCTCACAGATGAGTTTATCAACAGTCTTTTGTTATACTTTTGTTAACGCGAGTGCCGGTGACCTTCTGAGGCCTTACTCTGGACACAAAACCCGATCCAATAAATATACCCATCCCTGTCACTCATACCAGGCCGTGTACGCGTGTGACAGGGATGGCTATATTCATTGGATCGGGTTTTGTGTACAGAGTAAGGGGGCTGATCCGTGAGCGTCTACGCTGTTACTTTAAAAAAATTGAAGGTGTAATTTATAGTCATATAACAGACATATTAACATAAATTTCCATAGACATATTTGTTAGGGTCGTGCGGGCGGGATTCGAACCCGCGACTGCTTATCTTTGTAGTCCGGAACGTAAACTTGACTTGACGTGACGGTCATTAAATTAATATTAAAAAATATAGTACCAAACTACTCCATGTATAGCACTGTCTTAGAATATCGACCATGTTAGTCCGTGGGATGGCTAAGAAACAAAACTCAATAATTTTATTGAAAATACTTCAATCATAATGATAGGCATCATTAAATACAATTTACTTAACGAAAATATGATATTCGGACTGTTTTTTTTATTTAGTTAGGTGTTTCTGCAGTTTTAAAGGCGCACTGAGGCATTAACGGCCGGTTTCTGAAACGCTTGTCAAATAATGAATTCGTTAACAGTCAGTCATAATTGACAATCTGTTAAACAACTGTGGGTTGCTGAAAAGCAATTCATCCTAAAATTAGCGAATCGATTGTTAACAGGTGATATATTTTTTTGGTCTGACCACCCTTGCTTAAATCAGTCATCTTCATTCAATCATTCATATTTTGTTTCTGTTTAACGTATACCTTTGTCTCTATTATTGATTATGACTGACAGATCACAGAATTTTCACAAGTCTATTAAAATATATTTTTAACCGACTTCAAAAAAGGAGGAGGTTATCAATTCGGTTGTATGTATTGTATGTTTTTTTTAATTAATTTTTTGTATGTATGTTACCTCATATCTCAGTCTTAAATAAACTCTTCACAATTTAAAGGAAAGGAATCCGTTTTAGGCAAACAATTTCTTTTTGGAGTCGGTGCCATCACTTTGACTATCAAGCATCAACTATCACAGCACCGACTCCAAAAAGAAATTGTTTGCCTAAAAACGGATTCCTTTTCTTTTAATTGTAAAGAGTTTATTTAAGACGTTTTAGTGCATTTTGGTTTTGAAGTCGGTTTTTACTTTTTTTTATGTGCATTTGTATTTGTTTTGTTAATCTTGTCATGATCTGCCACAGATATTTGAAAGCCTCCAGAAGCATAAAAACTTATGGCCAGCAGCACTTGTTCCGCAGCGCTGATGGCATGGTTACGTTGGGTCATGAGTTCCAGATGTGACAGTAATCCCATTAGTTCAAAGAAAACAATTTTTGAAATTCTGTAGCAGGCCATAAATTCGAAATCATTATACTGATCTATTTGATGCATTCGCACTCTAAACAAGGGAGTTGGCATCAGATCTTCCTCGTCGCTTGTTATGGATATATCATCAGCAGATAAATCAGATGACATTGTATTTTTTCAATTCAGTTCATCAAAAAGAAGTATGTTAGTCTTTTGACACTCCGTTAACACGTTACCAGCGGCACAAATTTATTTATACTTTCCATTACTGCGTTACGAGTTGTTTTAAACCTCGTCCTATACCCGACATTGTAGCGGCACGAGGCGTATTAAGCCCCACCGCCCAAAAGAGAATAAAATCCTTTTTTTGGCGCCAAATGAGACAAAATGGACGATATTGGTTTTGATTATTATTAACAATGAGTTGATTAACATAGATCTGCCGCCGCCCGTGGTTAAATTAGTTAGTTTTGATTCTATGGGTAAAATAAATGTGTGGGTCTAATGCACCTCGTACCGCACTGAAAAATGGCAGGTTTTTATATAATTTAGTGATGGGAAAATAAATATAGATTTTATTTTATTGTTTTTATTTATCAAAGTTATGGACGAAATGAAAAAAGAAATACACCATCAGAAGGTGGACTTATCGAGAAAGTGGACCGACCAGGAAAGTGGATCGGGAAAGTAGTACCCATGGTTCTCACCGTACGTAGGTAGGTATTCTATTATATACCTAGATAACTTGGCATAATTATTTCACCTAGACAGAGTATGTTTGTGACTTACCTGTTTTTGAAATATCTTCCTGTATTCTGATTTTGGCTCAGATTTTCCAACCGGTTTTTCTTCATCTTCCTCCTTGATTAACTTTTTTCGGCAACGTTTCGACATGATAATTTTCAACACAAAGACAGCGCAGCGGTCTTTCTTCGTCGCGTGCGTAGCCTCAACTGCGTTGCACAACACTAGCCAGGTGAAGCTAGCGTGGGGTGCGGTACGAGGTGCGCGAGGGGTACGAGGCGTTCGCAACCTCGTTCCGCACTGTGTTGATATTATTATTTGTTCAGTGCGGCACGAGATCTAACAAACCCGACATTAGGTTGGTGTACCATAGAACTAGGAATCAATAGCACATCTCAATCATATAGTTATCACTCTCCTACACTGAACCAGACGGAAGTTATGCCTCTCGCACGACAGAGAAGTGAAAGGTTTTTCTTACCGCTGTAAAGACCAGACACGGACGAGGTGTTTTAAGCCGCGTTCCGCACCTATCGTGTTAAGTGATCGATTTTCGCTAATTAGCTAATTTAGTATTAACAAGAAGTTGACATGCAAAAAACGTTTTCGGAAACCCAAATCTTCCATAATTGGCGATTAATGAGAGATGTGACATTTGCAATGACAACCTTTCAATTGGCAGGTTCAGAAACCCGAACTGCGTTTAAATAGAGATTAACACCTTGTTACGTAATTTTTACGATAACATGCGTTTCAGAAACCGGGTGTAAGACACTGACGCCATCAAAAACAGACTACGTCAAAAATTATGACCCCCATTTGAAGTGAGGTTTTGTTTAGCTCAGCCATCTTTTAGCCTCTCACCGGTGATCTAGTTCTTAATACAATATCATTGATGATGTTCGACAAATATTCCTTATCTGACGTAAGTAAAATCGTCCCTAAATAAATTATGAAAAAATATTAACATATACTTTTCTATCAAAAGTTATAAAACATATTCAATTCATAAAGATGACAAGATAATAATAAATATTTGATACCAATCACATACATTGCTCTGATCCCAAAGTAAGTAGCCAATGCCAGGGTTGGCATGATTAAAACAAATGGTTAAAACACATGTTTAAAACAATGTTTAAAACAGTTTGATTTTAAACCGTGTTTTTTATCACACGTTTAAAAACACAGATTAAAACAAGTTTTAAACATTGTATAAAACGATGAGAAAAAAACAAGCTTTAAAACTACTTTTCATTGCGAATGAATGATATAAAATGAAAGTAATATTTTTTTGATAAGTTATTTATTCAGTCAAACAAAGATCTAAGTACCTACCAAGTACCAGGATTTATATGGGTAATGGGATAAGATAACACGTATTTTTGAAACATGTATTAGATAGTATAGAATATTAAAAAAAGAATCAATTTAAAATCAATCAAAAACAAAATTATAACAAACAAAATTACCTATATTTAATAAACATTATAAAATCAAAATTGTTTGTCAGTCAGGAGAGTAAGACAATATGACAAGATCAAGATAACAATTATTTCTTCTTTTCCTTATTAAGGTATTTAAAAACTGTAACAAGTTTTGCAGCTTTCTCTGTACCCAGTTTATTTCGTACGTCAGAATGAATAAATCCAAATGTTGAAAACAGTTTTTCAATTCCAGCACTTGAAGCTACAGCAGTGTGAAGCTGAGCCACTAAGTTCATTGTTTGACCATTAATTTGTTTTTTTAATGACTGCCACCATTCGAGAGGTCCGACCTGATTTACTACATGATCTTCAAATAGAAAGTTATGAAAGGGATCTGTCATTGCCCTGTATTTAACAACATAGGGCATCGCCTCTTTGTGATAAGCTTCTATAAATAATAAAGCCTCAGAAATATCTTCACTCGTGAGTTTTTCACCCCTGTACTTAGGATGTAGTAAGTTTGCTGCAAAATGAGCTGGAGACATTGCCATTTCATAACGAGCTTTGAACTTCCTTAAATCATCCAATGAATACTCGGTCTCACGCAGTCGTACATTCTCTCCCTCAAACATATTTTTAAGCTCTATCCATGCTTCAGTCACTTCGCCAATACAGCAGGATGTCTTTTGGGAGATGTCAAGTGTAACTGCGATGTTTTCCAGTTTTTTGTAGAGAGCCTGGACTTGTTGCTTCAGCGCCATGTCATTTACTTTCAATGAAATTGACAGATCTATAGCAGTTGAATGATTTAAGCATATATCTGACATTATATGCCAATTTTCTAATAACACTTTTAAGCAGTCAGCCATTGTGTTCCACCGTACCTGTTGTGGTATAACAATTGCTTTTCCACCAGCTTCTTTATATTTGGCAGATGCAAAGTGAGTGTATTTGAAGTACCGCATTATCGACTTAACTTTATCAGTAATATCTTCTGCATTCAAATCCTTTGCTAGAAGGTTTAATATGTGTGATGAACAGCCGTATGTAAGTATATCCTCGTGAGAAGCTAGTTCTTCTTGTTGGGCTAAATCTCGTCTCATACGGCTCATATTTGCTGCGTTGTCTGTCACTACACTTCGCACCGTACATTTGTAAGTTTCACATTGTTTTATTGCCGCAGTAGTAACTTTAACCAAGTAGTCAGCTGTATGGCTTTCGGCTCCTGTGTCTATTGTATCAATTAAATGAGTTGAGTCTGTCAACACATCGGTAACACAGACACAAACTATCGAGTCCTGCCTGACATTACTCCACCCATCAATTGCCAGATTAACAACTTTGTTTTTCAATTCATTTTTTACGGCTTCTTGAGTCGAGTTGTAGACTTCGTCGAGTAGCTTGCTAGCAATTTGTTTGCGGTTTGGAGGTTTATATCCTGGGCGTAAAATTTCCATTAATTTCAGTAACTCTGGGTGTTCTACGTGGTTAAAAGGCGTGTTAGTAGCAAACATATAACGAGATAATTGTAAATCAATTTTCTTCTTATCTTCTTGACTTGTAGCAATAATAAATCTTTTCATTGAAATGTTCACGCTCGCGCTGCTGCTGGTACTGGCATTTTTAGATTGAAGAGTAGTAACAGAAGATGTGGGTGTAGCAGAAGAATTATCTGAAGATCGGGAAGAACCAGCATCACTCAACAACTCCTCCTCCACGTCCCTGTCCGCGTCAAGATTTGCGTCAGTGTTAGAACCGGTGGTGGTGCTACATTGCTGGAAGTGTGCCTCCATTCTTTTCACAAGTCCAACTAGTTCTTTCTTACATTTTCTGCAACGCACCCTATTGGTCTTCAGTGTGGTATTTTCTTGGGGGATCGATGTGAATTGTTCCCAAATTGCATGCTTTTTGCGTCCTGGAGTTGACATTTTTATGAGGTGTTATCAGTCGCAGAATTAATAATGAAATGAAATGTGAGAAAGAAAGGCACTCGTATTTATAGAATTCATATTAAGTAATTCCCCGCCGGTAAAGTCCCGTTAGGAAAGTCCCTAATGGATGGCTGTCGAATGGAATAGTGGTTATTTTATTCCCCTCATTTAAATATAAATATTAGGGATGGGCCTAACTTCGGCATTCTTCCGAAATTCGGTTGAAATGCCGAACATTCGGTATAAGAAAAGAGTGAAATAGTTGCACAATTTTGATTTTAAGATTAATAAAACATAAAAAAAATCAAATCTGTCATACTCACTCATACCTGATTAAATAAATAAGCCTTTTACATAATTTAAAATCATGGTAATTTATTTATTAATCAAGTAACTAACTGTCATTATCAGTTTCCTTTTTCGACATTTCAATCTTAAGTTTTAGAATTAAAAAATCAAATTCAATAAGTTCTTATTAAATTAGGAAGTCTTATGATTTGTTTGAATCAAATAAACTTTTTGAAAATTCAATATATTAATTACTTATAGGTATATTTTATTGTTGTTTGTTAGTTGTTACCATATAATTGCAGAATAAAAACCGAACTTCGGCATTTTTGATTTTTACCGAATGTTCGGCCGAAATTCGTATTCGGTTCAAACCACATTCGGCCCATCACTAATTAATAAATATTGGGGGTGCCCCTATTCATAGAATAGAATTTATAGTTTATAGGTATTTCCCCGCCGGTATAGTCCTGCTAGGAAACATTCAGGGTGAATGTAAAACGTTTAGTAGTGATTAGAGATACGCAACATAAAATAAATGTTTATCCATTGATCGTTTTTTGTCAATATTTATTTTACTATAGAAAATTTGAAAAGTCAAAAGATCTAGTCTGGAAATGAAACATTATAGGTCGAATTAATTTAAAATAATGCCCTAAACTAAAAAGGACAAAAAAAAAACAAAACAAACACTTGTTTAAAACAATTTGAACTGTTTGTTTTATAAAATTTAAAAAAAACTGTTTTTTTTCCAACCCTGGCCAATGCAGTTGTGTTATGGAAATCAGATACGACGGTGGTACCAGAATGTTTTCAAGATGAACCTCAACGTAGAAAGTACTAAAAATAAAATTATATTTGTGAAAATGTCATCTTCTCAATTTTCCGATAGAGATTCCGCTTAGCCTTTGTTTCTCAAAAGTTGTCTGAATACTCGGAATTTATGACAAGCATATTTATAACGTGTGATTCCTTTCTACCCTCATCATGCAAAGACTTTAACCATAACATCTTAAGAGAAGTACTTTGTATAAAATGTAACTAAAATCTAAAATAATTCTTGGCTTCGCGGTATTTTATATCCAGTCATTCGTTCGCAATAATGTTTCTCATGAATGATAACATGATATTACAATATTTTACCGGCAAAAGAACCTTTATTTTTATTAACAACGTTGACGCATACATTTACGTTGTTATTTTTCATTAAAGTTATACTTAGCCCAAACCAAATTTATATGGCTATCCTGCGGGCTAAGTCTGCAGAAAATTTTTTGACATTTCACGGAGACAATTTCTATTTTCGGCTGCATCAAATATCATTTTAACTTACGTATCTTCAATAAGTCTTAAAAATATTTGTGTTTTTAAGATAAATTACATAATAGACCAAGTGCAAAAACTAAGTGCTTAATCATCAGATCTATTTACCAAGTTGTTTGACTAAGTTTGCTTAGAAAATTGGGCCGACCTATAATAATAATTTCACAATCTGTCAGACGGATTATTATAGGTTTAAATGGAGATACCAAAGTTATAATCACTGTTTTTGTGTGGGTTCCAAAACTTAAGTTAGGTACTCAGGGTAAACCTTAAATAGCTTTCGACTTTCATTCAACAGTTACGGTGCGTTAGTATTTAGCCCTACTGGCTTTAGCTGTGTAAAGATATTTTTAAACGAAGGGTATGCAATATAACCAAAAATATCAACTGATTGTTAAGTAAAATTCAAAATTCTAACAAGCACTCATAAAACCTGCGTGTGATTATAATATTTCAATGTTACCTCGTATTTCTTAGAGCAAGTAGGTAATGTATTAAAATTACTTTGTAATAAATCAACATGTGTCAAGGTTCAGGGGGCAGATTCTCGCGCAGTTCGTATACGAAAAATGTTTAGGTACCGACTGAATTTTCTTTGTCGAAGAAAAAAAATATTTTTTATTACGCAGGGTCCTGATTACTATGCATTTCGGTTTCGTTCGTGCGATACTTTTTTAACTCGCAATCGAATTACCACATGAATAGGCACCCTGATACTGACAGATTAACTTTTTGTGTAATATTTAGGAAGGTACGTACTTATGCCTTTTTTGTTTGAATACTACATATAGCTCAGGAAAGGAAAGGTCCTAGCGACATGAAATCTTCAACAAAATCAAAGCTAATATGCTGCAAGTTATACCCAGTCAAGTTTTGAACCGCCTACAAACAAAGGAGGTTTTCGATTCGCCCTATATTTTTTTGAGTATGATGATCAATTTAGATGTATATAAGTGTGTTAAAATTCACAAGTGTATTTTTGTTCGTATGTTAGATATTCGTATTTAATTATTTAATATCATGCTTCATATAAATATTTAATGATATAAGCAGACGTAAACAGCTTAGAGAATTAGAAATATTCTAACGACAGAACTGCTCTGTGCCAATCATCCAATAAAAATATTCAATAAAAATCTGCTTGAAAGTGTTGTGGCGTAAGATTTTTGTGAACTTTATTATGTTTGTAAACATATTAGGTACTTTTAAAAACTAAAAATTACCACCCTGAGGTAACATTTTAAAAATTTATACATATTTTATTGCTCAACATAAAATTGTACAAAAGGTGCACATAACACTATATTCCATTCTCTACCAGTTATACCTTTGGGCTAAGCAGAACTGAATGGTGGCAGTGTGACAAAAAAACACTATTACAAATAAAGGTAAATTTTCCACATACATAAAAATACATATATATATATATATATATATATATATATATATATATATATATATATATATTATAGTATAGTAAGTGTATTATATTTTCAACTTTTTATATATTTATAACTATTACCTATCTACCAGTATTTTTGTTTTCGTAATCACAACTATACTTTTCTTTATATAATCGTTTTTATCGCGCGACATATATATATATATATATATATATATATATATATATAACAAGCTATGGAATTATTAGAATTCTTTGATAACAACATAAATCAAGTACTACCAGGTAGTAGTATAGTAGTAAAAATACGATACTTATATATATATATAAGTATCGTATTTTATACTTATATATATATCGTATTTTTACTAATACCTGGTAGTGTGTGATTGTTATCAAAGAATTCTAATAATTCCATAGCTTGTTATACCTTACCAAAAAGCTGAGGACCCGTAGATATTTTTACGCACATCTGCAGCACAATTATTGTAACAGCATATTTAACCGACTTGAAAAAAAAAGGAGGAGGCTATCAATTCGATCGACTGTATGTTTTTTATATCTATCTTTAAATATCTTACATACAAAATATTTTTATTCACCAATCTATTTATTTTCATTACATTCAATCGTCAAATACAAATACAAATACGAGTATCTTTATTTGTTGGTATCGTCTATTACAACTCGCTTGGTCTAGTTACTTGCAGTTTTAGTTTTAAAATAATAAAGCAACTATTATACTACACAGAAAAACAAAAACAATACAAAACTGAGGGACAAACAAAACAAACATGAAAAAGGGGGCAACAGATAAAACATCAGGATTATTTATAAAATAATTCAATAGCCAATAACTTAAGAACGGCTAAGTTTGGAATTTGGGGTTATATCCAAATCAGTCAGGAATGATGTAAACTACCACGTCTGAAAGCATTAACGTCGACTTAACCTGTAACCCTGTATTAAATAAAAAATGAATACAACTTATAATAAATGTTATATAATATTGGATATACATAATATAAGCTATAAAATAAATGCATATACCTATATAACTATAATATATATTATGGATTGCGTAGGTGTTGACCTAAAAGTTTGACTGACAGATAATGCTTTTAGCATTAAGCCCAACATTGCACACTGAATTTGTGCAATAAAGTCTTTAATGAATAGCTTTGTGAGTAAACGCATGTCAAAATGATCGGAATATAGTGATACCCACATTTTTCACAAAAGTTCTAGTTGTTTCCAACATTGAAGGCTTTGTGCGACATCCATCTAAATAAATCTCGTTTTGGCAAGTTTGAACGACATCAATCATTTAGTTTTGCTGGACCTCTGGCTGTGAACTAACGAGTTAGAAAAGCCTCAAGGTCTGTTTGAGGAACCATACTAAAACTTGGCCTGCAAACTATTTTTGATTGATTTGTTACTGTTAAAATACCTATATAAGAGTATATTTTGCTTGGTATGTAAATGTTTACTAGCGCCCCACAAGTCATATGTAAGGTACCATTCTGACAGCGTAATAATTACGTTTAGTGAGAATCGAAAAGACCGGCTAAGTTCGAGTCGAACCCACACATTGAGGGTGCCGTGCGAACTTTTGCTGAATTGGGAGTCCACTTACTTCACTTAGCCAAAATACCATAATATTTTGTTGACAGCAACAATAACTTATTAATGGTGTTTTTATATTTTCGGTTGTTAAAAAAGTGCTATATCTCAAAAACTACCAGCTGGATCTTGTTCAAAACAATTTTTGATGAAAGTATTTGTAAAGTCTGTTTTTTTTCGCTAGTCGAATAATAAAATATTTTTATTACTTTTAGAATAATATTAGTGAATAGAATGTATTTAATATTTGATTTCAAAAGATCTCAGTGCTAAACGATGAATTACATAAGTACCTACCTAGTTGTAGAGTATTAGGTTTATCTAATTTTTAAAATAATTATTTCGGTGAAAAGGAAGGTCAAGATGGTTTTCAGTATTTGACAAGTTAAGAAAAACGGACTTTTATGATCTTCATCATATATTTGTTTTAAATTTTTCACGTGGTTAATTCAAAAGTTAGAGGTTGTAGGGCGCCCATTTTCCCACTTTGGAAGCGTCTATCTTCCAATGTTAGAGTTTCCAAAGTCATTTTAAGACCTATCTATCGCAAAGGTTTGAGCATAAACTTTTTTTTGTTTCAGTTTCATGTATGGGAGGTATTACAACCGTGGAGTGGTTAACGGAATACACCTTCCTACCAAGTTTTAACTTTGTAATGCTAAAAGATTCAGAATAAAGTGGCTGTAATATACTGACGGACAGACAGATAGACAGATTTAACGAAACTATAAGGGTTCCGTTTTTGGTCATTCGGCTACGGAACCCTCAAAACAGTAATAGTTCAGTCAAATTAAGCATGGAAATAGTGCTGTAAAAGGTTAGGTCATTCTGATTTTTTATATCATGTTAAGACCTAAACCAATATTACTAAAATACCAGATCTTCAACTTCCAAAGTGGTGTGCGAGTGGAGTTGTGCCCAAAAAACTATAAAATTTTTGGTCTTTTTGTAGTTAGTGCTCAATATTTTAGTGAATAAAGATTCTGACCGGTATATAAATGATAAAATAATACTTTTAGAAGTTCATTTGCTACAATTTTAGAACAAATCGAGCTTGATACAGCCAGTTAGTTCCTAAGACAAAGTTCTTTGAAAAAAGACATATTTTACAGCAAGTGGTGTTTTTTCGAAATGTTTAATAAGTTTGTGAAATATTCTCTAAAATACGCATCTGAAGACAAATTCTAAAGATAAAGTTGTAGATTATTTAATTAGCTTCCATTTAACATCAAATTGGTACATGTACGGTCAGCGGTTTTCTCCAAGTAAAATACGCTGGGAGCATCTGCATGCGGTGGTTACAATATGTATACTAGCTGAAACTCCCTAACTTAATAATTGGTCAAAGTGTTTAATTGTCATGCCTTCTGGCTTATGATATGGTGGAGTCTGGCCGAAGGAAGACTACAACAATAAACATAACTACAAAAACTTACGTTTTCACTCAAACTCGTTTAATTTTCATTGTCTGTAACTCACATACGGAAATGACACCTCATTTTAAAATTTATAAAATGAGCTATCATTTATCACCATAATAAACCGAATACATCAAAAATACTAAAGAAATATCGCTGATGTGTTTCGAATTGTTTAACTTACGTGCATTTTCTGAGATATTGGGTTTATAAGTAACCAAGTCCTTACCATATCATTATTTTGCGTCTTATTTGTTTGCAAGAAATTTTGCAATCGAATAACTTTTATTCACTCTCATGCCGACATGGGGTCTTACTAATACAAGTACCAGTAAATGAGTACCCAAACACTTCCAACCGAAACGAAGACAAAGGATTTTTCAAAATTGAGAAAAAAAGCTGACAATGACATCGTCGGGAACATTAATATCGGGTGGCACTGCGCTACAAGGGCGTGCTTAAGTGCCAAACTCTGCAATATTACACGACACAAGTGGGAAAGAATTTGTACCACTGCGACTTGACAAGATTTCCTTAGACATAAAACAGGTTTGAAGATACCTTTATTTCTAGATTTTAAATTAATTAAGGAATGATTTTTTGAAGTGAAAACTTCTTTAGCGGCGTTGAGCACTTTTGTGGGATAGGGGAAAAATGTGAAACTCGCGTCAGGACACGTGACCAGCGGGCGAAGTCTGATGCATCATTTTTGACATTTCGCGTCGACAATTTCAATTTTATAATTTTCTAATTCATCAAATATCATTTTAACTTACGTAGCTATATCATTAATAAATCTTGAAAAATATTTGTAGTTTTTTAAGCATCATTTAAAAATTCTTCTCAATCAATAAATACACGAAAACACCCATTTTGTCTCAGCATTTTTCGAGCGCCACCTGGTGGTTTTACACGGAACCATGTCGAGACTTCCGACACTGATCGAAAAACCGTAAGACGGTTGACGAAATTATGGATGTAAGTTGATTTTTCTGAGAGATAAACTTTTTAATGTAATTTAATATAATATAAATTGTAATGTTTGTGTACGATAGCGCAATAAATAAATATTGTAATCTATAAAAATATTATATTATTATTATTATTATTGTATTCTATCACAAAAATGATAGTACTTTTATATTGATAATAACTATTCCAAAAAAATCAAAAATGCACAACGTTGATATTCAAGTTTTCACTTCTGCCGGCACTCCCGGAGTGCTTTCACAGTTTTTTTTCTTTTAATTAATGGTTCAACGTCAGTTTTTTTTTATCGACGATTGATTTGTCATTGCGTTTCGTTATTTTTGTGCAGGTTTTCGATACTAAGAATTCCTTACATTTTTGTCAGGGTTAAAATGAATAAATCATTTGTTGACCCCGACTTGCCGTGGTGGCGAGAATGGGTGACTGCGTTTTGTTACGTAAGGGCGAAGAGGCTGCTCTTCCCGCAGCGCCGGAGACGAGGTAATCCAAATTGCTTGCATTACCCCCTTAATAAAAAACATGAAGGTTAGGTTAGGTTAGGTTAGAACTGCGACCATACAGCGCGCGAAGGCGAGCGAGCGTAGCGAGCGTGCTGCGGCAGCGGCCGCCGAGCGCCATTTCCTAGTGCTTCGTTAGCGTGTTGTATGGGGGAGGAGGGGTAGGCATACATGAGTTGGGTACCCCCGTGGGGGAGGTGGGGAGCCCCCCCTCCCAGGTGGTAACCCTGTAACCCCCCCATTTCATGCCTCATGGGATATTTGGGTGAATATATTGCATTTTTAGGTCATATTTATGTATTTTTCAAAAATTCATATCTCCCAAACTAGGCCCGATCGAGGGGGGGGAGTGGTGCAGGGGGGTAGCCCAACCCTCCCCCCTCCCCCCTAATTCGTGGCCTAACAATGCAAACTACTACCATTATTCGTCTAATGAAATACCTACAATACGCCTAATTTGTAAATGTCAATTTGTCAGCACTCATTTATGTTATGTAGTGTCATTTTAAAATCGGTCGTTTTATCTGATTGTCCTAAGTCGTATCTGACGTTAGAAATACCATAAAATTATTATCCCTTTGGAATAGAACGACAAAAGCAAGATGTTACTAGCAGCAAACTGTGTGATAAAAAGAGATGGGAGATACGAAGTAGCAGAACCATTTTTGGCAGATGTCAAACAGTTGACCGCCCCGCAGAAGCTCGCTGAAAATAACGTGCATTTGATTTTTTATATTTAAAAGTGAAATTGTGTATATTTTGGAGAAATAATGCGTCTGAAACATGGTGACTTGATCGGTGATTGATTGTTATTCATTACAGCGGCATAACCCCAACAAATAATCATTTAACAGGTAAATTAGTCCAAATCGAAGCCTCTTATTATATGACTTATATTTACCAATGCGCTTCAAATTTAAAGTACGCAGTTTGATTATTCCATTCTACAAACGTCTTACTTACGTCTTAAACGTCTCTTAATTTACGTAAAAAATAAAGACAGAATAACACAAGGAATGTATATCGACGAATATTTTGTATAATGAAATAATATTTAGTTTTACACTAGAGCTGCATGTTCAATATTTTGTGTCGACTGTTCATCATGCAGTAAACTACTATATTTAACTTAGGAACATTATTATAAATCACACGAAAGGTTATGTCATTTAAAGCTACAAATGTTACTTACTTATGTTAGTTACTGACATCTTAAATCGGTTTCGTTTGACAGCTTTTACTTGTCCTTCTATTTCGATAGGAATATTAATTTTATGAGAAATACCGACCCTTAGTAAGCAAATGACCTCTAACAGCCGTACATGGAAGTATTTCGACCGTTATACCACTATCTAACATTTTGTAGTAATACTACTTGTGATACTTTCAATAAATTTAATGACCATTACATTAAATGAAATATCTAAGTGCAGCCTTAAGGTTTTCCAGACGGTGATATCGAATCTCGGTTAAAAGACAGTCATTGGATAGATTCATTCACTGGGGATACCGATCATAGTAGTTGATACCTACTGGGCAGGTAAAGTGAAATAACTGCCCGTATTAACCTGTCAAATACAGCTTTTATCGAACGCAGCCAAATGCATTTTGATAACAAACTGCCTGTAAAATTAATACTAACGTGTTTGAGCACCGTCCTAGAGTTAAAACTATGTCACGATAGCCAAACTCTATCTAGTCATTGGTAAACTTTGAATATGCTTTATGCCACGAAAATACTACAATTTGATTATAGTTAACCAAATAGTCAAGACCGGTAAATGCAAGTCATGCATGTCACATTCTTGCTAAGGTTAAGGATAAGGTTATACCTTATCCTTCACGTTACTAACGGATTGACATGACACAGCTATGTGCCCTTCGTATACCTTTTGAACTAACTAACGGAACAGCAGCACGGACGAGACAGTGCGGCAATTCTCACGTCCATTGAACTTTTTCGTGTGGTAATTTCATTGCAGTTCAACCGTATTACCTTATAAATCAAGTATCTATACCGCATGGATGAAATAGAAACGCATAGTGACCTTGAGAAATCAAAATCAATTTTTTTTCGACAAAAAAACTTAGATCGGTTATCTTTTTTCGAATACGAACAACACGAAAATCTTCTCTAAATTATACTTTTCCCTTCCAAACTGTTCATAATGAGAATTAATTCAGAGCTTTGTCTGTGATGTTTTTCCAAAAATGGCTGAAATCACTTTGTCATACGAAGCCAATATGCGTATTACTGTAGCTTTAGGCAGCTGAATAGCCGGCTTGATTGCCGATTGGTACGAGCACTAATGATTGGATCACGTGCGCGTGCATTAGTATTAAAGTCGTCACGGAAATTAGACCGGTCGCTCGAATCGGCCAGACCGCGGAGTGATGGCATCACGCAAATGACCACTCCCGGAAAACTCCCAACGCCTCTCACGTTTGGTCACTAATACAGATATGCAGTTTTGTTAAATTCATAAGCTTCAATTTGTCACACATAACTATATTTTATTTGAAATAAGCTTTTTATGTACTTTTCTTTTTGTAGTCAGACCTATTTAAGATCGTGTGTTTCTTACTCCCTTCTTTCTCTTTCTTTCTTAGTCCCTACGACTACCAAACTTCTTTACGAAATAATGTGTATTATAAATGCTCCAAATACCCATGTGAATTATTAATGCATTATGACAAAGAATAAAATCATGTTAATATGAATAAGAATAAATTCTTGACGTACGGTAGCTTAAGTATCTCAAAAGAATCGTATGTCGTTGGGCGGCCTTGGCGAATTACAAAAAATATGATATCTCTATACCCCTTGGAAAAGATATCACCCGCACTTAGGTAGAATACCAAGACCTGACTTTCGAGTTGGCATTGCGCGTTCGAAACATTGACTTTATCGAACTCAATAAAAGACCCAAAGTCCTTCATTTTATTTGCTGACTCGCTTCGCTCTGCTTTGTATGCGAATAGAGAGAGTGTATGAGGTTCTACTACTTTGTAAGTTAATATTCTATTAGCTCCGAAAGCCACTACCAGCTTTTCTAATTTTTAGGGTTTTGTAGCCGAATGGTAAAAAACGGCACCCTTAAAGTTTCGTTAATCTTTTATAATGACGTCGAGGTTTCTAAAACCATAACCAACCATACTAAAGTAAATTTTTGACAGATAAGCGCATCCAAGTGGGTCCCCCTCATCTAATTTATAAACCAAGCAAGTGAAAATTTTGAAAAAATAGTGATGTAGATCTTGACACAGACTTTCAACTGAAATTGGTTTGAATGAGATTGAACTAGTAGTTATTAAGATAAATCACATTTTCAACAACCGTAAACATAATTTTTTTATTCATACATATTGTATGAAAAACAAAGTTATATTTGCTGTATACATAATATTGTGGTATTTTGGCTAAGTGGAAGTAAGTGGATCTCCAATTCAGTTAAAGTTGACACGGAACGCATAGTGTGCGAGACGGACTCGCACTTGGCCGGTTTTTTTAAACTTGATTTTTCATTGAAAGACCGATCGTTTTTAACAGGAATTTGTAAAACTATGTATGGGGGAATAAATTTTACCAAAGTTTGTAAGAAGAGTCCCAACTGCGTAAAAGATCGAGGCATACCGTTACGTTGAGAATATTTAAAACTCTGCCATGAATCATTTATCATCGTCACTTGCAATATTGCATTTAAATCTGAAATCCCTTGAGCCTTGAATTTAGTATCCACCTGCTGCTATATTCAAGACTGAAACATATAATTTGCATATTCGGATAGAAGCCGTTTGTTTGCGTCTGTACTGTGAAATCGCTCGGTTATGTACAGTCACGGACAGCAAGGAAATTAGGTGTCCCGTGTGATATGCGACTGACGTGAAGTCTTGACGGAGGTGAAGAAGGACCACTCGTGTATGAGTCTGCACTCCTTATACACATCATTACATAGAAAGACTCGAAAATAAAAATAAAACAGGCATAATGCTCATTTTCTCAATGGCTACAATACTCAATACATAATATTAATAATCTGCAACCACGAGTCACTGGACTGGAAGGAAGCAAATACAAATATGACTTTGTGATTGTTGATGCTGTCTTGAATAAGATCCCATACAAACAGATAGAGTGCATTTGTATGGAGTCGCAAAGTAAACTGAATAATGCATTTCATTCTTTGTGATATACGCATTGCGCAAAACGACGCAAATGTATGTTATTTTTAAAAATCCTAGTTCTCATAAGATATCCATACATAAAAAAAAAGTTTATTTATGTAGCTGGCTAGATCTCTTTTACGACATCATTCGTAAGTTTGTCATTACACAGAATGTGATCTGTAATAGGAGCAAAAATTTAATAGGTCCTTTAATCACCTGTAATCAATTCTGAATGGTTTATATTTATTATATTTCAAAATTAACTTCTGGGGCCCCGCCAAAGCCGAGTCAAGTTAAGAAAAGCGCAAGGACAAGTAAAGTTACCCTGTAACATCACACTGCTGGGCAAAAGCCTTTCCTCAACTATGAGGTAGTTCGAGCCATACTCCACCACGCCGGCTCAGTGCGGGTTGGTGGAGGGGTGTCTGCAAGGCAAGCAAATAACCCTGCTGTCACATGTTATTAATCCTCGGACTAGGTTTAACAACTAATATCAACCGATATTAGCCGGGACCAACGGCTTAACGTGCCTTCCGAAGCAAGGAGATGCTCGTGATGGTCACCCATGCAAACACGACCGCCGCGTAGGTTGCTTGACTTCGGTAACACTACTAAAGCGCTGCAACCACTGCGCTACGAGCACTTTAATCTGAATTAACGAAATTTTCTGCATATAATATCTGTAGTAAACTAATTAGACATGCAAAGTTTCAATTGCAAGCCTGCGGTTGCAGTCTGAAGCAAAATTTTTAATATTTCGCGTCGACAATTTCAATTTTCTGATTTCCTGTTTCAACAAATATCATTTTTACTTACGTCGCTTTATCTTAAAAAATGAATATTTTTTTAAGCTTAATTTAAATATTCTTCTCAAGCAATAAATACATTAAAACAGCAATTTTGTCTCAGCGTTGTCTACGTGAAATGTAAAAAAAATGTTTCAGACTATAGCCACTGTTATACTTGAGGTTTTATATATCTGAAATTAGTAATCTATACTTATAAAGCTAAATAGTTTGTTTGTTTGAACGCGCTTATCTCATGAACTGCTGGACCGAATTGAAAGATTATTGTGTTGATAAGATTATTTGTGTTGGATATCTTATTTATCGAGGTAGGCTTTGAACTATAAAACATCTCGCAGCGAGGGGAGCAAATTCAAAACTCGCGGACGTATTCTAATAATATTCGTAGTAACCTAGTAACGAAGTGGGTATACCACGTGTTGGCTAAGGTGTACAGTTTTTGAAGATTTAAGATCTCGGGTTTTAGCAAAATTTTACATGAAATGTTTTTGGTGGGATAATGTCATTTTCTAACGAAGTCGATCAAATCAGCAATGTATTGCAAAAAAATGTGTTCAGAACTTGCTATTGTCATTTGATACAGATACGATTAGCGATTTTAATAATATATATTGATTAGGGATTATAACTACGGATGACTATATCTCTGAGTTTAAGTGTTTTAGAGCACCAAGGAAACTATTTTTGCAACACTCCCTTGAATATGGCGTGTGAATTTACTTTTTGAAAATGTATATAAAATCAACGCAAATCGCGCGAAATATAGACGTAAGTACCAACAAAATTCAGTTATCTTTTTTGAATCATAAAAATCTTTATTGTGGATCACAGGTTAAAAACGTTGAACAATGGTAGAAGTACTCTCTGTGTCTTGCCTCTAGCTAGGGCGTACAATGATAGAATGGCATATGTTAAATACAGTCAATATAATAACAATTTGCCGAGGTCAGCAGGAAAGTAACCGCCACTTTACGGGCTCTCTATAAATTTAAAATCTTTCTCCTTCCTCATATTAAAACTCTTCTTGTACAGTCTCTCGTCCTTCCTCTTTTCGACTACGCCGACGTGTGTTGTACGAACATCATTGAAGCTTTTCTCAATAAACTTGACCGTCTCCTTAACAATAGTATTCGCTTTATCTTTGGTCTCCGTAAGTACGACCACATTTCTGCTTACCGGTTCAAGCTTAAATGGCTTCCCATCCGACATCGCTGAGAAATAAGAATCCTGTGCACTCTCTTCAACATACTTCGTAACCCTCGCTCTCCGACCTATTTGGCACAGCGCTTCAACTATCTGGCTTCCACCACTTCGCGCAACCTTCGCTCATCCCATAATCTCACTCTTTACACACCTCTTTTCAAGACCGGCTTTATGTCGGACTCTTTCACCATCTCTGCGATTCGACTTTGGAATTCTCTCCCCAATGAAATCAGAATGTCCCCCAACAAATTCACTTTTAAAAAATCTCTCCGCACCCACTATCTTAACCTTGGCTCTCATCAGAATTAAAAACTATTTTCTTTTATTTGTGTTTTTTGGATGTCATCAATATCATCAATTTTATCATTCATATTTTTATATTTATTAAGTATATGTATTCTATGTATGTTTATCAGTCTTTTGCTTATATATCCTATTATATATTTATGTAATATTAGTATGTATGTTTATATTAGTGCATTTTACTTCTTTTTTTTACCACTCCGACTCGATGAGTGAGACTCATTATTGATATTCCGCCACTAATTAAACTCTCTGCATTACCAGGTGGTTGACTAGTAGAGAATGCCATTAGGCATTAAGTCCGCCAATTGTACATTTTACAGTACAATAAAGTTTAAATAAATAATAAAGGTAAATTGAATCGATTACAAAATTAAATTAAAATTAATTATGTCAGTCAGAAGCTCTCTCCGTCACAAAATCATTAATAGTATAGAAACATTTCCCAATTAAATATTCATGCAATTTAGATTTAAATATATTAATATCATTGAAGTCTCTGATTGTTTTTCGTATTTTGTTGTAAATCCGGGGAACATTATGCCCAGGTCAAGGTTACTACGAAAACTCTGTTGAGTCATTGATTCAAAATTCGCCCCTATTACAGGCCACACGCTGTATATTAAAAAACCGGGCAAGTGCGAGTCGGACTCGCGCACTGAGGGTTCCGTGCCAACTTTAACTGAATTAGGGAATCCACTTACTTCTACTTAGTAAAATACCACAATATTTTGTTGACTACAAATATACTTTGTTTTTCATAGTGTTTGTATGAAGTTCAAAGTCCCTTTGTATCCCTTAAATGTCATTATTTCTTATTTTTTGTATAAGAATCAGTGAGCGGTTAACAGGATACATCTTCCTACCAAATTTCAATTGTGTAATGCTTATAGTTACAGAATAAAATAGCTGTGACATACGGACGGACAGACAGACAGACAGACAGACAGACTTGACGAAACTATAAGGGTTCCGTTAAGGAACACTAAAAACGTGGAAATTCAAGCACCAATAAAAATAAAAGCTCTATTTAAAGTCCTTGACTCTAGTTTGCAGGATACCTTACGTAAAACATACTTGTTTACGTAACCTAAATAAATAATTATACCTTCCAGAAACAGACTTTATTTACCAAAAGAAAATTAATACAATGCTAAATTAAATTATGCTCTTGTTACAAACGCTGAAAGAAGCAACAAACTTTCAAATGAAATGGTTAATGTTACGTATAACTTTCGCCAGGGAAAATTGGAGCGTTCATTTTATTTCCCTTCTAAAGTTAACTTCACAATAGTGTCAATTTCCTCTAAAACGCTGCGAAAGAAGCAACAAATAAAATGCGTGCTTTGTTATAGTCGATACTCATACATAAACTTACAGTAAATGGTAATGGTAGTTCCAACATATAGAAAGTTATTTATGTTTGTATACAACACGTCTGATGTAGTGGTTACTGACTCGGCCCTGACTACAAAGAAAGCCGTCGCCGGAGCGAATCCCGCGCGAGGCATGTTATTGTGTGATGAGCACGAATCTTTGTACGGACAACAGCACGACAAGGCAATACTGCGGTGTCTTACACAGTATATTTATTCAAAATTACATGGTTATTAACATTAGAATAGATTGTAACAGGATTGCTACCAATGTACCTTATTATTTTTGAATTTTTGGTATGTAATGGCCTTCTGTCGAAATCATCTTAAGGTTATGAAACTCAATCCAGTAATTTGGACCTGATTCTAACAAATGTTCCGCAATTGCTGACCTCTGTTCGTCATACCAAGATTGGTTAGGGATGCGATCGAAATCACAAAAAACAAAAATTTCAATACCTACTCACGATTGAAATTTTTGTTTTTCGGTTTTGGGTTTATATATTGCCTAATGTCTGGAATCCAGTGATTCGTAAATGCAAAAACCATGGAATTCGGCAAAATATTGTTTCGCGTGCGGATACTGTGAGTGCTGTGTGTCGAGAACAGATGCAAAAAATAGTGAATATGTGAACAATGGTACTGCAAGTGATCGCAATAAAAGACTTCGAAGGAGGGTAGACTGATATGTCTGCCAATATCAACTTACAACTTCAGTTACGCCGTGACCATGGCACTTGTAACAGTGCCGAAATATCGGAAACTCAAAAATGATAAGGTACGTGGTAGCAATCCCGTTACAATTTATTCTAATCTTACACAGTTGTAATGTACTCGTATTTAAGTATTTTGTGGGAGAAGCCCCCGTTTTTATCATTGCCCGATGATCGTAAAACAAGGAAGAAAAATCCTTACTTGAAAAACCTAGACAGTATATGTTTGTGGTCCATATTTATTATGCTTTTAAGTAACTACACAAATTATAATCCCAACAACAATAAACAATACCAAGCAGGGTATTGTTTAGGCTTTAAAGAACTTTACTATTGTTAGGTATGAATTGTTGAACTGTAATAAAGCTCCCGTAGTAAAAATAATAATTGTAGAGCCAAATTAGGAGTCTATTATAATTCCATAATATATTATAAACTGTCAATGATTATTTTAATGATGTAGTACTACACCGTACATTAAAGTGGAGGTTTACTTCCTAATTTTATCCGATCGAATAAAAGGTTTATGTCACATACCAGCACCCAAGATTTAGCTTAAATTGAATATTTTCATCAGCTTGGGAAACGACTTCTTTCTGGCGCAGCGCACGCTATTTATAATATTTTTAGCGGAAACAGGACTCGCCTTGAAAATATCAATATTCTTTGAAGATATCCATTTGTTAGGAACGAAGTAAAGGGTATTCCCAAGTTCTGTGAATAAAGTTATGTAAACGAATAGAAAACTTTGACGTGTCTCTTTTCTTTTATGTAGCAAACGTTTTGTATTTATTAAAAAGTTAATGTCATGATATTAATACCTAAACCACTATTAGAATACCAGATCTTCAACTTCGAAAATGCTGTGCGAGCGGAGTTGTGCCCAAAAAAACTATAAAATTTTTGGTCTTTTTTCAGTTTGTGCTCAATATTTTAGTGAAGAAAGATTCTGACCGGTATGTTAATGATAAATACTTTTAAAAAGTCTTAATTTGCTACAATTTCAGAACAATGCGAGCTCGATACAGTCGTTAGTTACCAAGACAAAGTTCTTTGAAAAAAGTCATTATTTTACAACAAGTGGTGTTTTTTCGAAATGTTCACTATGTCTGTTAAATATTCTTTAAAATACGCATCCCAAGACAAATATTTAAAAGATAAAGTTGTAGTTAATTTAATTAGCTTTCATTTAACATTCAATTGGTACATGTAGGGTCAGTGGTTTTTTCAAAGTAACATACGCTGGGAGCACCTGCACGCAGTGAAGGTGGTTACAATACGTATACCAACTAAAACTCCCAAATAATTGATATAAGTGTTTAATTGGCATGCCTTTTGGCTTATGATATGGTGGAGTCTGGCCGAAGGAAGACTACTTCAACGAACATAACTACCAACACTTTCGGTTTTCATTCAAACTCGTTTAATTTTTATTTCTTATTTGCGTATGTGGGATAATCAAATAACATATAATTTTAAAGGTTATAAAATTATTATATTAAAAAAATCTAAACAAATAACGCTGATGTGTTTGTTAGCAATTGCTTAATTTTCGTGCATTTATCTAATTTTATTTTATTAGGGATTTATCTAAGCAACCAAGGCCATACCATATCATTATTTTGAATCTTATTTGTTTGCAAGAAAATTTGCTATCGAATAAACCTCAAATTATAACCTTCATTCACTCTAATAGATGCCGACATGGGGTCTTACTAACACAAGTACCAGTAAATGAGTACCCAAACACTTCCAACCGAAATGAAGACAAAGGATTTTTCAAAATTGAAAAGAAAAAGCTGACAATGACATCGTCGGGAGCATTAATATCGGGTGGCACTGCGCTACAATGGCGTAAACTCTGCAATATTACACGACACAAGTGGGAAAGAACTTGTACCACTGCGATTTGACAAGAGCGCCTTAGACATAAGTAATTATGGCTTAATTTTTCCAACATCAGATAAAAATTCGTCTAATGAAATACAATACGCCTAATTTGTAAACGTTTCTTTGTCACCAATGATTTACTCGTATATTACTGTCATTTTAAAATCGGTCGTTTTATCTGATTGTCCTAAGTCGTATCAGAGGTGAGAAAAATCGGCTCTAAGTGAGCTAATGACCTCTAACAGCCGTACATGGAAGTATTTCGACCGTTATACTACTATTTAATATTTTGCGGTAATACTACTTGTGATACTTTCAGTAAATTTAATGATCTTGACATAAATGAAATTTCTAAGTGCAGCCTTAAGGTTTTTCAGACGGTGATATCGAGTCTCGGTTAAAAGACAGTCATTGAATAGATTCATTCACTGGAGATACCGAGCATAGTAGTTGATACCTACTGCCCTTATTAACCTGTCAAATACAGCTTTTATCGGACGCAGCCAAATGCATTTTGATAAAAAACTGCCTGTAAAATTAATACTAACGTGTTTTAGCACGTCCTAGAGTTAAAACTATGTCACGATAGCCAAACAGAGCAGATGATTGAATTAATGGGATTAAACCTCTATCTTGTCATTGGTAAACTTTGAATATGATTAATGTTACGAAAATACTACAATTTGATTGTAGTTAACCAAATAGTCAAGACCGGTAAATGCAAGTAATGCATGTCACATTCTTGCTTATAACCTTATCCTTAACGTTCCTAACTGACAGACATGACATAGCTAAATTTATAACTGCGGGTCTATACTCGACGCATATTATGTAGTAGTATTGTTACTACTTACACCCTCGACGTTTAAAAAAATATGACATAGCTATGTGCCTTTCGTACCCTTTGAACTATTAAACGGAACAGCAGCACCGACGAGACAGGGCGGCGATTCTCGCATCCATTGAACTTTTTCGTGTGGTAATTTCATTGCCAGTTCAACCGTATTACCTTATAAATCAAGTATGTATACCGCATGGATGAAATAGAAATGCATAGTGACCTTGCGAAATCAAAATATATTTTTTTCGACAAAGAAAATTAGATCGGTTATCTTTTTTCAAATACGAACTACACGAAAATCTTCTCTAAATTATACTTTTCCCTTCCAAACTGTTCATAATGAGAATTAATTCAGAGCTTGTCTGTGATGTTTTTCCAAAAATGGCTGAAATCACTTTTTCATACGAAGCCAATATGCGTATTACTGTAGCTTTAGGCAGCTGAATAGCCGGCTTGATTGCCGATTGGTACGAGCACTAATGATTGGATCACGTGCGCGTGCATTAGTATTGAAGTCGTCACGGAAATTAGGCGGGTCGCTCGAATCGGCCAGACCGCGGAGTGATGGCATCACGCAAATGACCACTCGCGGAAAACCCCCAACGCCTCTCACGTTTGGTCACTGCAGATGCAGAAATGCAGTATTGTTAAATTCATAAGCTTCAATTTGTCAGACATAACTCTTCATTTAAAATATGCTTTTTATGTACTTTTCTTTTTGTACTCAGACCTATTTAACATCGTGTTTTTCTTACTCCTAGGGAGTACTAAGCTTCTTTACCAAATAATATGTACATTCTGGTATTATAAATGCTACAAATACCCATGAAAAAAATAAATGCATTATGACAAAGAATAAAATCAAGTTATTTTGCATGTCTTAGTTTTATTTTTTCTTGTTAGTTAATATGGATAATAATAAATTCTTGACTTACAGTAGCTTAAGAAGCTCAAAAAAAACGTATCTCGTTAAGCGACCTTAACGAATTACAAAAAATATGCTATGCCCTCCCATTGCAATGGATATCACCCGCACATAAGTAGAATACCAAGACCTGACTTTAGAGTTGGCATTGAATCGCGCGTACGAAACATTGACTTTATCGAACTCAATGAAAGACCCAAAGTCCTTCATTTTATTTGCTGACTCGCTTCGCTCTAAATTGTTTGCGAATAGAGAGAGAGCGTATTATGTTCTACTACCTCTAAGTTAATATTCTATTATCTCACAAAAGCCACTACTAGCTTTTTTCATTCTTTAAACTTGATTTTTTACTAAAAGTTTGAGTGGATAAAACACGTAAAGGATTTTGTAAAACTATTCATGAGGGAATAAGCTTTACCAAAGTTTGTAACGAGAGTCCTAACTGCGTAAAAGATTGAAGCATATCAAGACGTTGAGAATATTTAAAACTCTGCCATGAAACATTTATCATCGTCACTTGCAATGTTGCATTTAAATCTGAAATCCCTTGAGCCTTGAATTTAGTATTCACCTGCTGCTATATTCAAGAAAAGCAATGCTTTTTCGAAATTTTCACTATCTTTGTGAAATATTCTCTAAAATACGCATCCAAAGAAAATAATTTAAAAGATAAAGTTGTCGGTAATTTAATAAGCTTTCATTTAACATCAAATTGGTACATGGAGGGTGAGCGGTTTTCTCAAAGTAACATACGCTGGGAGCACCTGCACGCGGTGAAGGTAGTGTTTGAACTCCTTACAACATTGACAAAGAAGTTACTTTTTATTTTAAATTTTGATTGATTGTCATAATTTTGTTAAGTCATTATAAAACTATATCTGTCAAGAAATCAATGCATTTTCAATTTTCTTAAACAATAATAAATCATCACATCGATCGAATTCAAGAGCCCACATTTTGGTCCTTCGAGCCGGATCAGTACCAGCGGAAGATATCTACTGCCAGCGCATCATTCACAGACGCTGAAGGTCAAGGCACGAGCGACGACTGTTAGTCCGTTCTTTCATTGATGTGATTTTTGATCTTTCAATAACCATTGCCCTAAATGTTTCATGTTTTAGTTAACCATCATGACTGACGAAAATAATGATACTCCACCATCCATACAAAATTTAGCAGAACTAAAGAAAAAACGTGGTCACGTCAAATATCGCATAACACGTTTTGGCACATACCTTTCTCAGTTACCAATGTCCAGACTTCGGAATTAGAATCCCGATTAACTGCTATAGAGAACCTCATGTCTCAGTTTGAAGACCTACAAGGTACCATTGAGATGTTGTCAGAGGAACCCGAATCAGAGTTAGCTTATAGAGATGCATTTGAGGACCAGTACTACTCTCTGACCTCAACGGCTCATCAATATTTACCCGCAACGTCAGGGAATTTTGGTTCAGAAAACAACACAGCTATACCGCGAGATTCGAAACATAAACCAAACTGTCCAATTAAGTTACCCATAATATCTTTACCATGTTTCAGTGGCAATTTTAGTGACTGGTTGGAATTTCGCGATACTTACATTTCGCTTGTGCATGATAATACCAGTTTAGATAACATCAGTAAGTTTCACTATTTGAGATCTGTTATCAAGGGCGATGCAGCATCAATTATAAAAACTTTAGAACTTACGTCAACTAACTACGATGTCGCATGGCAATTATTATTAAACGGATTTGATAATTCTAGTTTATTAGTAGCCAACCATGTCAAAGCAATATTTAATGTCGAACCTATTATTCGAGAATCTTATGATAGATTACGTCATTTATCTGATACCTTTACAAAGAATCTATTTGCTCTGCGCTCATTAGGGGAGTGCACAAACGGTTGGGACACATTACTAGTTCACCTAATTACAACAAAATTTGACAAAAACACACTAACGGAATGGCAACAGTTCAAAAGTACAATAAAAGTTAAGGTTCGTTATGATGACATAATACAATTTATTAAAATTCGCGCTGATCTTTTAGAAACTGTACAAAATTCTTTTATGACCAAATTTCCTACAAATGCTATTGTACCATCAAATAACAAAATGAGGTCACGTTTTTGTGCAGACAGTGACTTATGTCATTTAAGTAACGCGAATAATGTACCAAGTAGATTTCAATGCCCTATGTGTAAAATGAATTATTCTCTTTACAACTGTGAGGATTTCATGAAGTTGACAATTGAAGAACGCAGAATCAAGGCGCAAAAGTTGAATGTTTGTTTCAACTGTTTGAAACTTGGTCATTCTACTGATAGATGCTATTCCGGTAACTGTAAGGAGTGTAACAGACGCCATAACACATTGCTTCATATTAATGAAAACCATGCTTCCAATGCAGTAATTATACAAGAACAAGATCCAACAAACTTTTCAGATAATCAGGAATCTACTAGTGTGGAACGTGAAATTGTTGTCAATAATACAAGCATGTTAGCTTGTGCCGGGCACATTCTGTTATCTACAGCTATTATTCAGGTAAAGGATAAATACAATAAAGAACACGAAGCTAGAGCTTTGCTGGACAGTGGTAGCACCTCGAGTTTCATGACTGAATCCTTTTCCTAGAAATTAAAGTTACCGGTTGTAACTACTACCAGTTCCGTTACTGGCATAAATAATTCAGTATCCACTTTAACTAAACAATGTGACATAGAGTTTGAATCTCGTAATGCAAATTTTCAATCAAGTCTGTCCTGTTATATTTTGCCAGCAATAACTCAAGTTTTGCCAACTCAATCGATTCAAATAACAAATATGAATATTCCAAATAATTTGTTTTTAGCGGATCCTGAATTTTACAAGTCAAGCCAAATCGATATATTAATTGGCGCAGAACTATTTTGGGACTTGTTGGAATCAGGCCAAATAAAGCTCGGATCAAGACAACCAACTTTACAAAACACTAAATTAGGTTGGGTCATTGCTGGCTTTGTAGGCAAACTACAGGCAACGCGACGCAATGTACTACAATGCAATAGGAGTCCGGTCTAAAAGTGTTGTTGGGTGTTAGGGCGAGGATGCGGGCGACGCAGGGCGGTGGTGCACGTTGTGCGGTATCCTGTGCTCGCAGACCACGGCCCACAGCTCGCACAAGCTGTGCCAGGCATGCCTCGTGCACGCCAGGAACTGTCACGTTTTTGGGAATTAGATAGCATTTCTGATATCAAAGCATGATCCGCTGAAGAAAAGCAGTGTGAAGAACATTTTATTAAGACAATAACACGTCAGGAAGACGGAAGATTTGTTGCATGTATACCATTAAAAGAAAGCCCTCGCGTTTTAGGTGACTCATACAATACAGCAGTAAAACGCCTTCAATCGATGGAAAGGAGATTTGAGATTAATGCAAGGCTTAAGGAACTCTACCTTTCTTTTATGACTGAATATGAAGATCTCAACCACATAACCAAGATAGAAGGAAACAACGCTGAGTTTTCATATTATTTGCCTCATCATGTTGTACTACGGGAGGATAGGACTAAAACCAAGCTAAGCGTTGTCTTCAATGCGTCTCAAGCAACAACCTCAGGGCTGTCTTTTAATAACCTTCAAATGGTAGGACCAAAAGTACAGGATGATCTATTGGATATTCTATTGAGATTTAGACATTACAAAATAGCTCTCACAAGTGATTTTGAAAAGATGTACCGTCAAGTATTAATCCATCCTGACCAAAGATCACTTCAACGTGTCGTTTGGAGGCTGAAACCTGATGAAAGCCCCTCTATTTATGATCTGAACACAGTAACATATGGAACTGCTTCAGCTCCTTTCATTGCTGTGAGATGTTTAAAGCAAGTCGGATTGGAGTGTAAAGACAGCAATATAGCTGAAATTATAATACATGACTTTTACGTAGATGATTTATTGACAGGAGCCGACTCAGAAACAGAGGCAACTATTTTATGCAAATCTCTTCATGATGAATTGATAAAAGCTGGGTTTCCTTTGCGCAAATGGCGGTCTAACTCAACTCAGGTTTTGGAAAGCCTAGAAAATAAAACAATCGAAAATAATGTTATTCTTGGCGAAGCAAAAACACTAGGCGTATCATGAGACAGTTCAGATGATGTTTTGACTATCAAATGTAAACAATTTTACGAAAACTCAACTGTGATTGATAAACGCACAATACTCTCAAAAATATCTCAGATTTATGATCCTCTGGGTCTCGTAAGTCCTTGTGTTATTACTGGGAAGATTTTTTTGCAGCAACTATGGCTACAAAAGATAGATTGGGATGATCCGCTTCCTGAGGAAATTATATCGAAGTGGTTACAATACATACAGACCTTGCCAGCATTAAATAACATTAAGATTCCAAGATACATTCTTTTGGATTATCCTGTTTTGACTGAACATCACATTTGTGATGCTTCAGAAGAAGCCTATGGAGCATGCATTTATGTCAAAACAACGAATAGTGATGGCCAAATAACAATTAATTTGCTATGTGCTAAAACTCGCGTATCTCCATTAAAACCACAAACGCCTCGGTTAGAGTTATGCGCTGCACTGGTAGCGTCCAGGTTGAATTCTAAAGTTGAGGATGCACTTAGAAAACAACCTGACAAATGTGTGTTGTGGTCAGATTCTACTATAGTTTTGAACTGGTTAAAAACCCAACCAAATAAGCTGCAAACGTTTATACGAAACCGTGTTGGTGAAATCCAGGAGGCTACTGCTTCAGACGAATGGCGGTATGTGCCTAGTATTCAAAATCCAGCAGATATCCTATCAAGAGGGTTATTACCACAAGTGAGTCTTTGTTGTGGTGGCACGGTCCAACATATTTAAGGTTAGGGCAAAAAGACTGGCCTGTTCAGCCGTCAGTCACCGTCACTGCATCTGAAATACCTGGACAAATGTATGACGCTACCAGCATGCCCGTTATAAAACAACCTGTAGAGCCTATAATCGACGTACAAAAATTCTTCTTCTTGGCCACAGTTAAGGAGAATTTGTGCGTATGTCTTCAGACTTATTGATAATTGTAAAAATAAAGTAAAAAGCCTGCCCATAAAAACTGAATCTTTTACTGTAAAAGAGTTGGATAGGTCTACTAATTATATTATCAAGACGATTCAAGGACTGTTTTTCAGCGCAGAACTTTCCAAGCTCTTAATAGGTCAACACATTTCCCAAAACAGTCATATACTATCTCTAGCCCCATTTCTTGATTCACAAGGAATCATTAGAGTAGGCGGGAGGCTGTCATACTCAATTTTTGATTATAACCAAAAACATCCCATATTATTGCCAAAAGATCATTATGTAACAAAACTAATACCTATTTGAACATTACCATCTCTAAACTTTACATGCAGGTCCTCAACTTCTGCTCAACACTATAAGACAGAAATTTTGGCCCATTAATGGAAGAAACATGGCTAAAGTTATTGTGCGAAACTGTGTTATATGTGTTCGTTTAGCTGCTAGAGTTATTAAAAACCCTATTATGGCTGATTTACCAAACAACCGGGTTCAACCAGAATTACCTTTTACCGTTGTGGGGGTGGATTATGCTGGGCCTGTTTATTTAGTGAATAAACCAGGACGTGGATCAAAGCTGATTAAGAGTTATATTTGCTTGTTTGTCTGTTTTGTAACAAAAGCTTTGCACATTGAACTGTGTTCTGATTTAACCACTGAATCTTATATGCTGGCTCTGAAACGTTTTATATCGCGTCGTGGTAAGCCTACACATATTTACAGTGATAATGGTTCTAATTTCGTAGGGGCTTGGAATGAGTTGCGAAAATCGATTCCAGGTAAAATGTCCGAAGAAGGTATTACCTTTAAATTTATCCCAGCTCAATCACCTCACTTTGGAGGGCTCTGGGAGGCAGGAGTGAAATCCGTCAAGCACCACCTTAAAAGAGCCATAGGTTTAACCCATCTCACATACGAAGAACTTTATACAACTCTGTCTCAAATAGAAGCAATATTAAATTCTCGTCCCCTCTCATCTTTATCATCATCTCCAAACGATCTTCTCCCTCTTACTCCTGGTCATTTCACTATTGGTCGTCCGCTCAACGCTTAACCGGAAGCTGACGTCCCTGATGTTCCTATACATCGATTGCCTCGATATAAGCGTGTCGAGCAGATAAGACAAGCCTTTTGGACACGTTGGCAGAAAGAATATGTCCATGAACTCCAGCAGCGTACCAAATGGCAGAAACCATCAAATGCAGAAAACTATATCGGAAGACTGGTTCTTCTTAAAGAAGATTCCACTACACCTTTAAAGTGGAGACTAGGACGTGTCATAGACCAACACCCAGGCCGTGATGGATTCACCCGGGTTTTCACTGTCAAGACCGAACGTGGAGTCGTTCAGAGAGGAGCTTCAAGGCTTTGCCCTCTTCCTGAAGTTTGAAAGGCAAGCCTTTCAAGGGGGCCGGCATGTTTGAACTATATCTGTCAAGAAATCACTGCATTTTCAATTTTCTTAAACAATAATAAATCATCACATCGAACGAATTCAAGAGCCCACAGGTAGTTACAATATGTATACCAGCTAAAACTCCCAAACTTAATAATTGATCAAAGTGATTAATTGGCATGCCTTTTAGCTTATGATATGGTGGAGTCTGGCCAAAGGAAGACTACTACAACTACATAACTACCAAAACATTCGGTTTTCATTGAAAATCGTTTAATTTTCATTTCTTATTTGCGTATGTGGGATGCACAAATAACCCATCATTTGAAAGTTTATAAAATTATTATAACAAAATACACCAAAAAAGACTAAACATATATCGCTGACGTATTTGGAATTTTTAATTTGCGTGCCTATTCTTAGAATTTGGTCTTTATCTAAGCGACCAAGTCCATACCATATTATTATTTTGTGTCATATTTGTTTGCAAGAAAATTTGCTATAGAATAAACCTCAAATCATCATAACCTTTATTCACTCTAATAGATGCCGACATGGGGTCTTACTAACACAAGTACCCGTAAATGAGTTCCTGAATACTCCCAACCGAAACGAAGACAAAGGATTTTTCAAAATTGAAATGAAAAAGCTGACAATGACGTCGTCGGGAACATTAATATCGGGTGGCACTGCGCTACAAGGGCGTGCTTAAGTGCCAAACTCTGCAATATTTACTGCGACTTGACAAGATTTTCTTAGACATAAAACAGGTAAGTAGTAGTAGTGTATAGTAGTAATTAAGGTTTGATTTTTCCAACATCAGATAAAAATTCGTCTTATAAAATACATACGCCTAATTTGTAAATGTCAATTTGTCAGCAATCATTTATGTTACTGCCATTTTAAAATTGGTCGTTTTATCTAATTATCCTAAGTCGTATTTGACGTCAGAAAAACCGGCCTTTAGTGAGCTAATGTCCTCTAACAGCCGTACATGGAAGTCTTTCGCCCGTTATACTACTACACACGTGATACTCACAGTAAAGTTAATGAACATTACAAGGTTTTTCAGACGATGACATCGAGTCTCGGTTATAAGACCGTCATTGGATAGATTAATTCACTGGGGATACCGATCATATAGTTGATATCTACTGGGCAGGTAAAATGAAATAACTGCCCTTATAAAACTGGCAAATACAGCTTTTATCGGATGCATCCAAATGCATTTTGATAACAAACTGCGTGTAAAATTAATACGTATTTGAGCAACGTCCTAGAGTTGAAATTATGTCACGATAGCCAAACAGAGCAGATGATTGAATTAATGGGATTAAACCTCTATCTAGTCATTGGTAAACTTTGAATATGATTAATGCCACGAAAATACTACAATTTGATTATAGTTAACCAAATAGTCAAGACCGGTAAATGCAAGTCATGCATGTCACATTCTTGCTTATAACCTTATCCTTAAAGTTCCTAACTGACTGACATGACATAGCTAAATTTATAACTGCGGGCCTATACGCGACGCATATTATGTAGTAGTATTGTTACTAATTACACACTCGACGTTTAAAAAATCATGACATAGTTATGTGCCTTTCGTACCCTTTGAACTAATTAACGGAACAGCAGCACGGACGAGACAGAGCGGCGATTCTCACGTCCATTGAACTTTTTCGTGTGGTAATTTCATTGCCAGTTCACCTTACCTTAAAAATCAAGTATCTAATATACCGCATGGACAAAATCGAAATGCATACTGACCTTGAGAAAACAAAAACATATTTTTTCGACAAAGCAATTTAGATCGGTTGTCTTTTTTCGTATACGAACTACACGAGAATCTCCTCCAGATTATACTTTTTCCTTCCAAACTGTTCATATTGAGAATTATTTCAGAGCTTTGTCTGTGATGTTTTTCCAAAAATGGCTGAAATCACTTTTTCATACGAAGCCAATATGCGTATTACTGTAGCTTTAGGCAGCTGAATAGCCGGCTTGATTGCCGATTGGTACGAGCACTAATGATTGGATCACGTGCGCGTGCATTAGTATTGAAGTCGACACGGAAATTAGACCGGTTGCTCGAATCGGCCAGACCGCGGAGTGAGGGCATCACGCAAATGACCACTCCCGGAAAACCCCCAACGCCTCTCACGTTTGGTCACTAATACAGATATGCAGTTTTGTTAAATTCATAAGCTTCAATTTGTCACACATAACTATATTTCATTTGAAATAAGCTTTTTATGTACTTTTCTTTTTGTAGTCAGACCTACTCGTAGGTATTTAAGATCGTGTGTTTCTTACTCCCTTCTTTCTCTTTCTTTCTTAGTCCCTACGACTACCAAACTTCTTTACGAAATAATGTGTAGGGGAGAGAGGGGCAAAGTGGAAGAGGGGGGCAAAGCGAAAAATTTGATTTTACCAACACTCTTTCACCCAACGGCACCCGCACCTCGCACAAGCCTAGCGCACGTCCGACCAAGGTCATTGACCAAAATCAGTCCGGCTAGCACCACCTAGCGGGCTACCCGGCTGCGCGATATGTATCGAGTGAGTTTTTTATGAAATTCAAGGATTTTGGACGCTGGATATTTATGATAAAAGTGAGTAGTGGCGGTGTATTTATTATTTTAATCTAGTATCTGTTTATTCTACTACACTCAGACATTTAGTAGATTGAACAAATTTAAATATTTGTTTAGTTATGAATTGAAAACTTTATTATTGTCATAAAGGCAAAGTGGAAGGAATTACAAGGGGGCAAAGTGGAATGATTTCCACTTTTGTTGACAGTTGATTTAATACGTTATATTAAAGCGACATCAACTTTTATTTCATAACTACAAAAGAAAAACAAACCAATGCTCATGAACGGAAGGTCAAATGAGGAGAGCGATCGAGCGAGTTCGGTATCCAAAAAATATGGTATCCCAATTGGAACTCTCCATCGCTCATGAACTTTGTGGTGAAATTGAAGGCGGTTGTTTTGTTTGTGTTTAATAGAGGAACTAATGCATTTTGTATGTGAATGTCAAATATGTGCCTTTTTAAATTAAATAAAAAATCACTTTACCTACTCCTAATGATGAAAAGTGGAAAGTCTTTGATTTGAAATAGTTCCTTTATACCAAATTAGTTGATTATCTTACTTAATTTTATTGATTTCATTAGCATAATACTCAAGTTGATAGGAAATACGCCAAATAAATCCCTTTTTTGCTTTGCCCAATGTGCAATTCCACTTTACCCTTGTGATATGGGCAAAGCGGAAAATTACTGCTTCTAAAAAAAGTTAATTTATTACCAAAATGGTTAAGAATTCGTTGAAAAAATTTAACCCTATCTGTAATACAATAGTCCTAGAACCATTACGATTAAAATTTGACTTCAGAACTACTCTAGTCCTTTTTATTTTTTCGATTGAAGTTAAGTATTCCGCTATGCCCCCTTTCCCCTATTATAAATGCTCCAAATACCCATGTGAATTATTAATGCATTATGACAAAGAATAAAATCATGTTAATATGAATAAGAATAAATTCTTGACGTAAGTTAGCTTAAGTATCTCAAAAGAATCGTATGTCGTTGGGCGGCCTTGGCGAATTACAAAAAATATGATATCTCTATACCCCTTGGAAAAGATATCACCTGCACTTAGGTAGAATACCAAGACCTGACTTTCGAGTTGGCATTGCGCGTTCGAAACATTGACTTTATCGAACTCAATAAAAGACCCAAAGTACTTCATTTTATTTGCTGACTCGCTTCGCTCTGCTTTGTATGCGAATAGAAAGAGCGTATGAGGTTCTACTACTTTTAAGTTAATATTCTATTAGCTCACGAAAGCCACTACCAGCTTTTCTAATTTTTGGGGTTCTGTAGCCGAATGGCAAAAAACCGCACCCTTAAAGTTTCCTTAATCTTTTATAATCATATCGACGTTTCTAAAACCATAACCAACCATACCAAAGTAAATTTTTGAGAGATAAGCGCATCCAAGTGGGTCCCCCTCATCTAACTTATAAACTAAGCAAGTGTAAATTTTGAAAAAATAATGATGTAGATCTTGACACAGACTTTCAACTGAAATTGGTTTGAATGAGATTGAACTAGTAGTTATTAAGATAAATCCCATTTTCAACATCCGTAAACATAAATTTGTTATTCATACAAATAGTATGAAAAACAAAGTTATATTTGCTGTAAACATAATATTATGATAATTTGGCTAAGTGGAAGTAAGTGGATCTCCAATTTAGTTAAAGTTGACACGGAACCCATAGTGTGCGAGACGGACTCACACTTGGCCGGTTTTTTTAAACTTGATTTTTAATTGAAAGACCGATCGTTTTTAACAGGAGTTTGTAAAACTATGTATGGGGGAATAAATTTTACCAAAGTTTGTAAGGAGAGTCCCAACTGCGTAAAAGATCGATGCATGCCGTTACGTTGAGAATATTTAAAACTCTGCCATGAAACATTTATCATCGTCACTTGCAATATTGCATTTAAATCTCAAATCCCTTGAGCCTTGAATTTGTATCCACCTGCTGCTATATTCAAGACTGAAACATATAATTTGCATAGTCGGATAGAAGCCGTTTGTTTGCGTCTGTACTGCGAAATCGCTCGGTTATGTACAGTCACGGACAGCAAGGAATTTAGGTGTCCCAGGTGATATGCGACTGACGTGAAGTCTTGACGGAGGTGAAGAAGGACCACTCGTGTATGAGTCTGCACTCCTTATACACATCATTACATAGAAAGACGCGAAAATAAAAATAAAACAGGCATAATGCTCATTTTCTCAATGGCTACAATACTCAATACATATTAATAATCTGCAACCACGAGTCACTGGACTGGAAGTAAGCAAATACAAATATGACTTTGTGATTGTTGATGCTGTCTTGAATAAGATTCCATACAAACAGATAGAGTGAATTTGTATGGAGTCGCAAAGTAAACTGAATAATGCATTTCATTCTTTGTGATATACGCATTGCGCAAAACGACGCAAATGTATGTTATTTTTAAAAATCCTAGTTCTCATAAGATATCCATACATAAAAAAAAAGTTTATTTATGTAGCTGGCTAGATCTCTTTTACGACACTATTCGTAAGTTTGTCATTACACAGAATGTGATCTGTAATAGGAGCAAAAATTTAATAGGTCCTTTAATCACCTGTAATCAATTCTGAATGGCTTATATTTATTATATTTCAAAATTAACTTCTGGGGGCCCGCCAAAGCCGAGTCAAGTTAAGAAAAGCGCAAGGACAAGTAAAGTTACCCTGTAACATCACACTGCTGGGCAAAAGCCTTTCCTCAACTATGAGGTAGTTCGAGCCATACTCCACCACGCCGGCTCAGTGCGGGTTGGTGGAGGGGTGTCTGCAAGGCAAGCGACTAACCCTGCTGTCACATGTTATTAATCCTCTGACTAGGTTTAACAACTAATATCAACCGATATTAGCCGGGACCAACGGCTTAACGTGCCTTCCGAAGCACGGAGATGCTCGTGATGTACGTCACTTATATGGTCGGAATGGTCACCCATGCAAACACGACCGTCGCGTAGGTTGCTTGACTTCGGTAATACTACTAAAGCGCTCCAACAACTGCGCTACGAGCACTTCAATCTGAATTAACGAAATTTTCTGCATATAATATCTGTAGTAAACTAATTAAACATGCAAAGTTTCAATTGCAAGCCTGCGGTTGCAGTCCGAAGCAAAATTTTTGATATTTCGCGTCGACAATTTCAATTTTCTGATTGTCTGTTTCAACAAATATCATTTTTACTTACGCAGTTTTATCTTAAAAAAACAATATTTTTTTAAAGCTTAATTTAAATATTCTTCTCAATCAATAAATACATTAAAACACCAATTTTGTCTCAGCGTTGTTTACATCACACATGAAATGTAAAAAAAAATGTTTCAGACTGTACCCACTGTTATACTTGAGGTTTTATATATATCTGAAATTAGTAATCTATACTTATTAGGCTAAATAGTTTGTTTGTTTGTTTGTTTGAACACGCTAATCTAATGAACTGCTGGACCGAATTGAAAGATTATTTTTGTGTTGGATAGCTTATTTATCGAGGAAGGCTTTGAACTATAAAACATCTCGCAGCGAGGGGAGCAAATTCAAAACTCGCGGACGAAGTCGCAGGGGACCGCTAGCCCAATAATATTCGTAGTAACCTAGTAACGGAGCGGGCAAACCACATGTTGGCTAAGGTGTACAGTTTTTGAAGATTTAAGATCTCGGGTTTTAGCAAAATTTTACATGAAATGTTCTTGGTGGGATATTGTCATTTTCTAACAAAGTAAATCATATCAGCAATGTATTGCAAAAAATGTGTTCAGAACTTGCTATTGTCATTTGATACAGATAAGGTTAGCGATTTTCTATATCTCTGAGTTTAAATGTTTTAGAGCACTAAGGAAACTATTTTTTAATCACTCCCTTGAATATGGCTTGTGAATTTACTTTTTGAAAATATATATAAAATCAATGCAAATCGCGCGAAATACATAGACGTAAGTACCAACAAAATTCAGTTATCTTTTTTTAAATCATAAAAATCTTTATTGTGGATCACAGGTTAAAAACGTTGAACAATGGTTGAAGTACTCTCTGTGTCCTGCCTCTAGCTAGGGCGTACAATGATAGAATGGCATATGTTAAATACAGTTAATACAATACCAATTTGCCGAGGTCAGCAGGAAAGTAACCGCCACTTTACGGGCCTCTATAAATTTACAATCTTTCTCCTTCCTCATTTTAAAACTCTTCTTGTACAGTCTCTCGTCCTTCCTCTTTTCGACTACGCCGACGTGTGTTGTAAGAACATCAGTGAAGCTTATCTCAATAAACTTGATCGTCTCCTTAACAATGGCATTCGCTTTATCTTTGGTCTCCGTAAGTACGTACGTGGCTCCCCATCCGACATCGCAGAGAAATAAGAATCCTGTGCACTCTCTTCAACATACTTCGTAACCCTCGTTCTCCGACCTATTTGGCACAGCGCTTCAACTATCTGGCTTCCACCACTTCGCGCAACCTTCGCTCATCCCATAATCTCACTCTTTACACACCTCTTCTCAAGACCAACTTTATGTCGGACTCTTTCACCATCTCTGCGATTCGACTTTGGAATTCTCTCCCCAATAAAATCAGAATGTCCCCCAACAAATTCACTTTTAAAAAATCTCTCCGCACCCACTATCTTAACCTTGGCTCTCATCAGAATTAAAAACTATTTTCTATTATTTGTGTTTTTTGGATGTCATCAATATCATCAATTTTATCATTCATATTTTTATATTTATTAAGTATATGTATTCTATGTATGTTTATTAGTCTTTTGCTTATATATCCTATTATATATTTATGTAATATTAGTATGTATGTTTATATTAGTGCATTTTACTTCTTTTTTTTACCACTCCTCTCACTCATTATTGATATTCCGCCACTAATTAAACTCTCTGCATTACCAGGTGGTTGACTAGTAGAGAATGCCATTAGGCATTAAGTCCGCCAGTTGTATATTTTACAGTACAATAAAGTTTAAATAAATAATAAAGGTAAATTGAATCGATTACAAAATTAAATTAAAATTAATTGTGTCAGTCAGAAGCTCTCTCCGTCACAAAATCATTAATAGTATCAAAATCAAATCAAAAATCAAAATCAAAAAAATATTTATTCAATTTAGGACACAATATGCCACTTATGAACGTCAAATAAACAGTGAAAAATAAAATAAAAATAATTGTGCCCTGAAGGGGCCGAATCATGTCTCCTTATCTTTTGGGCCCTACCAGCGCTTCGAGACAGAACACAGACAATTAGGCAAGTGCTGAGAAGAAACGCCGGAACAAACTCAGTCACCACTAGCTGCCGTAAAATCAAAATCATCAAAGGTAAGTACATCAGTCGGTGCAGGCTGGACAGACCACACATTCGTGTCGTTCAGATAGTCTTGAACCTTATAATAGCCTTTAGACATAAGCGTGTTTTTAACGTGTTTCTTAAATTTATCAACCGGCAATTCGACAAGATTGTGTGGTATATTATTAAAGAATTTTATACAATTTCCCATGAACGAATTACTAGTTTTAACTAATAGAACATTTCCCAATATAGAAACATTTCCCAATTAAATATTCATGCAATTAAGATTTAAATATATTAATATCATTGAAGTCTCTGATTGTTTTTGGTATTTTGTTGTAAATCCGGGGAACATTATGCCCAGGTCAAGGTTACTACGTAAACTCTGTTGAGTCATTGATTCAAAATTCGCCCCTATTACAGGCCACACGCTGTATATTAAAAAACCGGGCAAGTGCGAGTCGGACTCGCGCACTGAGGGTTCCGTGCCAACTTTAACTGAATTAGGGAATCCACTTACTTCTACTTAGTAAAATACCACAATATTTTGTTGACTAGAAATATACTTTGTTTTTCATAGTGTTTGTATGAAGTTCAAAGTCCCCCCCCCCCCTTAAATGTCATTATTTCTTATTTTTTGTATAAGAATCAGTGAGCGGTTAACAGGATACATCTTCCTACCAAATTTCAATTGTGTAATGCTTATAGTTACAGAATAAAATAGCTGTGACATACGGACGGACAGACAGACAGACAGTCTTGACGAAACTATAAGTTTTTTGTGTTTGTTCCGTTTTTTGCCATTCGGCTACGGAACACTAAAAACGTGGAAATTCAAGCACCAATAAAAATAAAAGCTCTATTTAAAATCCTTCAATCTAAGTTGCAGGATACCTTACGTAAAACATACTTGTTTACGTAACCTAAATAAATAATTATACCTTCCAGAAACAGACTTTATTTACCAAAAGAAAATTAATACAATGCTAAATTAAATTATGCTCTTGTTACAAACGCTAAAAGAAGCAACAAAATTTCAAATGAAATGGTTAATGTTACGTATAACTTTCGCCAGGGAAAATTGGAGCGTTCATTTTATTTCCCTTCTAAAGTTAACTTCACAATAGTGTCAATTTCCTCTAAAACGCTGCGAAAGAAGCAACAAATAAAATGCGTGCTTTGTTATAGTCGATACTCATACATAAACTTACAGTAAATGGTAATGGTAGTTCCAACATATAGAAAGTTATTTATGTTTGTATACAACACGTCTGATGTAGTGGTTACTGACTCGGCCCTGACTACAAAGAAAGCGGTCGCGGGATCGAATCCCGCACGAGGCATGTTATTGTGTGATGAGCACGAATCTTTGTACAGACAACAGCACGACAAGGCAACACTGCGGTATCTTACACAGTATATTCATTCAAATTACATGGTTATTAACATTTGAATAGATTGTAACAGGATTGCTACCAATGTACCTTATTATTTTTGAATTTTTGGTATGTAATGGCTTTCTGTCGAAATAATCTTAAGGTTATGAAACTCAATCCAGTAATTTCGACCACAGCAGGGCGATTCAGAACCATTCGATATGACATTCGGTTTGGGTTTGGGAAAGATTTTTTAAATTTTCTATTCAGAACAACCCAATCCGGACAACATTTTCCCAAACCCAAGACGGAACCGAAGATGACGTCACATCGTTCGATTACAGAGATTTTCATATACCGATCATTGTTTGACATTTCTTGCGTCACAGTATTTTCTCTCTGGTGTCCGTTTTCTTTGAAAAATTGCTCAGAAATTAACATTCGGATGTGTTGTTACCCGTAAAGTGAGTATTTATTTGTATTCAATCTTCTAATTAGTCAATATATTATACAACCCTAGAGCTATGGCAGGATCTTCGATACTTGCTTACATACAAATCAACGAAATAAAATGTGTATAAATAGTCTTTCTTTTAAAACCTGTTGGACGTGGCAAAATTCATACCGTCACGTCCCTGTAAATTCTGCCATTGCCATTTCTATTTGGGTTTACGGGGAATCATGGAAGGAGAAATAGTAAGACGTAGGCGCCGGCGACGGGAGCAGAATCCCCGCATGTGTATTTTGAAACATCTGCGGGACACTTTAAATCCTTTTAATTCGACGGTTGGTGTTTTCACCAGAAAATACCTATATAAATTAACTCAAGATATGGTTTTATCTTAAACCTCTGAAATAAAACAGTTTACGTCTTGAAGAAACAAAATATTTAAAGTATAACCTGAGATAAGGCTATATTATCGTTGAACTACATAATTACTTTACCAAACTATTAGTTGACTCATTACCACTTATTTTCACATCTTTGTTTTCCCAATCCTAATCCTAACGTGGATGTCGGAGCAATTCAGTATAACATTGGGTTTGGGTTTCGATTACAGAAACGGCTTCGGTTGTTTCATTTACGAAGCCTTTAAATAAAAAAATATTACATCATTTAATGAATATAATACATAATACCTTCCGACCGATTTCGGCCTTGGCGACCACTTCGACTCCTATTCAAGTCGGCGCTGATGCGCTCGAAGATGGCTTATAAAGCCAATTTTTGCAGCAAACTCTCGTGCACAGTGTGGGCACGTAAGTTTGCCGTTAACATAATTGTAGGGTGTGGCAACAGTAATGCGTGTTTTCATCTCATCACGCTTAGCGTCGAGATCAACTTGACGCTGCTCTTCGAAGTCGCATACTTGCTGATAAACCCGCCTGCGCCACTCAGGCCGCTTCGCTGCCAAACCTTCCCATTGAGATGGCTCCATGTTGCATCTTTTCATATGACGTTTCTGGACGTCTTTGAACCTGAGGAGTTGTCCGCCACGTTTACGCTTGCCCTCCTCAAGTTCTGAGTAGAAGATGCGCTTCGCCACTCTGTCCTCCTTCATACGAGACACGTGACCGCACCACCGAAGCTGCCGACGCATAATGTAACCCTCAATGCCACCAACATTGGCGTGTCGCAGTACTTCAGTATTACGCACGCGATCAGACCACTTGATATTAAGAATTTTACGCAGGCATTTAAGGTGGAAGCGGTCTAATGTGCGTATATGGTGACGATACAAGCACCACGTCTCGGAGGAGTATAAAAGGTTCGGCAGCACAATTGCCATGTAAACTGATACTTTTGTTGGCAGCTTAATATCATGCGAACAGAAGACTTTTGAGCACAGCTTGCCAAACGCCGCAGCTGCAGCGCCGATTCTGCTGTTTACTTCGGCATCAAGGTCACACTTAGATGTTATGGTGCTCCCTAGATATCGAAATTTTTGGACCTGTTTCAATGATGCTTCACCGAGCTTTATGTTAAGCGTCTCTTGACCATGTATGTCCAAGGACATAACTTCTGTCTTTTTGACGCTTACCTTCAGGCCAAATTTACAGCATGCCGTATGAAACGCCGTTATAAGTTGTTGCAGGCCATTTGGAGATTCTGCTAAGAAGCACAGATCATCAGCATACATAATTTCTGTAACTACCGCATGGGAGACTTTAGTACGTGCCTTCAGTCTAGCCAAGTTAAAAAGGCCGCCATCAGTGCGAAAACGGATACGCACACCTTCACAGACATTCTGTGAGACTTCTTTTACTACTGCCGCAAAGTATAAGGAAAACAATGTGGGTGCGATAACACATCCTTGTTTCACCCCACAGGTAACGGGAAAGAAATCTGATTGTTCGCCATCCACTGTTACGCAGCATTGCATGTTGTCATGCAGAAGTCGAATAAGCCTCACAAACTTATCTGTGCATCTTATCTTTTTCAACACCATCCATAGGGCTTCGCGAGGCACGCTGTCAAAAGCTTTTTCCAAGTCAATAAAGCAGAGGTACAACTGACGACCTTGTTCTCTGCTTTTCTCTTGCAGTTGACGTACTGAAAAAATAGCCTCGCAGGTGCCTCGATCTGGTCGGAAGCCAAACTGGGTTTCAGGCAGAATGTTTTCGGACAGATTAAGCAGGCGGTTGAGTAAAACTCGGGCAAAAGCCTTCCCAGGAGTTGACAGAAGGGAAATACCACGGTAAGAATTGCAATCAGAACGGTCGCCCTTGTTCTTATAGAGGGTGCTAATGCTCGACACTTTAAATTCATCTGGCACTCGTTCTTCCTCCCACATTCGAACAAAGAGTTCCCAAATCCGTGTGTGCATGTCCTCGCCGCTATACTTCAGTAGTTCCCCCGGTATAAGGTCAATGCCTACCGCCCGCTTGTTATGTTGCTGTCTGATCGCAGTGACTACCTCATCACGCGACAGTGGCTCATCCAGCTTGATTGCCAAAGGGAGTTGTGTAATTGAACTGATATATAGTAGATCAGCTGATCGATCGACATTAAGCAATGTGTTAAAATGATCTGCCCAACGTTTTATCACTTTCTCCTTGGTGGTTATAAGATACCCGCTGTCTGCTGATCTAATGGGTACCCTCACTGGACAGGATACACCAATCAGTTTACGCACTTCATTGTAGAACTCTCCAAGCTGATTGGTGTCTGCGAGCCACTGCATGCGACAGGCCTTGTCATTCCACCACTTGTCTTTCAGTTGCCGAGACAGCTTACGTAATTCTAAGTCACTAGCTTTGACCTTTGAATTGCTTCCGCTACGTCGTGCTTGCTGCTGCAACATAGCACGATGTTGGTCAAGCGCTTCTCTGAGGATTCCGTCGTTCTCATCGAACCAGTCTTCAGTACGTCGAACTTTAACACCCAAAATCTCTGAAGCAGTTTCTTTAAGGTGAGATGCTAATATCCCCCAGTCAGCCGTAACATCATTCGTCTCATTAATGGGCAGCATCTTGTCGTTTAAAGCTTTAGCAAATTTCTCCTTGGTCTCACGACTATTCAGTTTCTCAAGGTTTAAAGAAGCCGGCTTGTTCACTTTAGTTCTACGTGGTTGACGAAGACGAAGTCGTAGCTTTGTGACAATGAGCCGGTGATCAGTCCAGCAGTGAGCACCACGCATAACGCGGGTGACTTGGACTTGGCAGATGTCTTTTTGCCGTACGATGGCATAATCAATTAGATGCCAGTGTTTTGATCTTGGGTGCATCCACGTTGTCTTGTACTTTGCGGGCAGTCTAAACATAGTGTTCGATACCGCTAGTTCATGTTGAGCACAAAAACTGAGCAGCAAATGCCCATTGCTGTTCATATTGCCTACCCCGTGTCTGCCCAAGACTCTAGGCCAAGCCTCAAAATCCCGACCAACCCGGGCATTGAAGTCACCCAGCAATAACACCTGCTCTTTGGTGTTTACATTATTAAGGCATTGTCCTAACTCTTCATAGAATTTATCTTTAATGTCATCAGTTTTATCTAAAGTTGGAGCATAAACACTGATGACATTAAGAAAGTTGTTTTTATCCAGGTGAAGGCGCAACGTGGTAACGCGGTCCGAGATATGAACGGGATACTCCTCAAGTTGCTTTACCAGTCGATTCCTAATTGCGAATCCAACACCAGAACGTCTTGGTTCTCTGGAAGCGGTACCTTTCCAAAAGAAAGTGTAACCACCACCATCTTCCACCAGCTCACCTTCATCGGCGAGGTGTGTTTCGCTGAGAGCAGCCACATCTATATTATAGCGATGAAGTTCCCGAGCTACTACGGCAGTTTTACGTTCTGGGCAGGCGTTGCAATCTCGATCGATTAGAGTCCTCACGTTCCATGCGCCAAAAGTCAAATTGTGTTTGGTGTTCTTATTAAAAAAAATTCGTTTGTTCCGACCGCGCTTATAACGATGCAGTGGCAACCGCGGCTGCTACCACTTCTTAAAAGGGGATGAACATTTGTTTAGGGCACCTTTTCTAGCCCCCTCCTCGGCTGAGCGAGGAAAGCAGTGCCTCCCTGAAAAGGGCTGCTTTGTCGCCCTGGGTGCTGCCGAATCCGTACTGTCAACCCCAAGAATGCAGTACAGAAGCGACCACGGTATGTTATCACACCCCCAGAGCCGCCCATGTGCAGGAGTCGGACAAAGCCAAGCGTACATCAAGCTGGACTACTCTACCTCATCCCATCGCCACGGGTCTAAGACGTTACTCGGAGTCCATTTTACGGAAGCGGTCAGGTGCGCAGGATATTTTAGGGTGCACAAGCGTTCGCGCAGACGCAGGCGCACGCACTCGTCCTCCCTCTCCCATGATCAGTGGAACGGAGAACCGCTACGACTGAAAAGAAGTCGGATGATGTGTCTGGCCGACGGTGGCTATATGCCCTCCGCCGTCGCCCTAGGCCATCCACCTTGCCTTGCTGAACCGCCAAATCCACCAGACCCTTTCGCATATCTGCATTGGGCTGCTGTCTTTGCCGGAACAGACTTTGGAGAGTTTGACGGGAGGGGTCCGTGATGAAGAAAGATAGAGGAAGGGAATTTGGTATTGCGGAAGGAAAAGGGGGATAAAGGATACCTCAGCAACGGATTAGGAGAAAGAATGGTGCTTTAGTAGCTAGGGTGCTTCGGGGTTGCGTACCCGTATATTCCGGACTTCGGAATATCCCTGAAGTAAATATAATACATACATAATATAATATATATATAATACATACTATATATTCAAATTGTGTGTCCTATATTGCTACAATATATTTTGTGAGAACAATGTTCTTGATATGTGATTAAATAAGCTCAGAGTAAGGGTTAAAATGAAATTAAATAATTTTGTATATTTATATTTTAATGCCTCCCTTATAAATGCACTATACCAGTCAAATATTAGGTACGTTTCAGTTTTCAGTTTCCGTGCTACAAACTTCTTGTTCGCTTTGCTTGGTTCCCAATTTCTGACAAATGTCTGTTTCTAGAGCGATGACAGCGATTTTCGACGAAATCGGAACACGATCATACATTGTCAAAAACGTGATAATATGTCACATTTCAGGACTTATATGTAAATAAACTATATTTCAATAGAGAGAACTTAATTTCCAGAATAGGTACTATATTATTTGCCTAAATCAATAGCTTTGTAATTTGACATGATTGAGAGAAAGTGATCAATACAGAACCATAGGTACAATGTCTAAATTGGGATTACTTATTATCTTTCTTTTTGTTAGGAACCTATAGTATTTACTGAGGAAGAGGATGAGAGATGGTGTTGTCAACTCTTGGATCGCTGTACTTTGCTTAGTTATTTGGATTGTCTTTTAAACTCTTCAGCAAACAACATTCAAACTTCCTAGCATTTGTAGCATCGAAGTGAAGTGTGCTTACAATAAACTGCAGACCAGTGAAATACGATAGTTTTATAATATTTTAATATAAGTAACCAACATTGGATACTATAACTATGATGTATGTAAAAAAATCTTGTACAAAAGATAACTTGTTTAATTTTTATTAAGTAATTTATCACCCTTTATTTTCAAGGTTTCCAAATAATTTATTTGAACTTTCGACTCGACTTTCTTACGGTCTATGTTATGAACAATTAGAGCACAGCAAATGTCCTGAATGATAAGATATTCCCACTGGAACACACAGTTTCGTAGGAACTTGATTGTCCTGCAGAATGTTAATAAAATAACTGTACTGTCCACCGCGTCCTGTTGACAAAAACCTTTTACAAGTTATCCTGGCATCCTCTGTATTGCTAAAAGATGCTGTGTATTATAGAGTAACACTTTTTTTTGTATTTCGTCGACACGGATGTCGATGTTATTTTTCGTGTTTGGTAAACGAACTGCACCTATTTATGTTTGTAGCAACTCATTATATTCACATAGCGAAGAAACACACCTAGATAGGTCAATAATCATTTTTATCTGGATTTTCCGACATAAACGGGTGCTACAGGGCACCCGATTAATTTTGACAGAAAATACCGTGACGTTCGGCAACAAATGTCAGAAAAAATTGTTCTGAATAGCGTCCATAACTAAAACTACGCTGTAATCTCTGTAATCGAACGATAATGACGTCATCAATAAATATTTTTTTCATAATTATTAATTAAAACCATTTATAAATTGATTACTGGTCACTCAAAGGGCCTATATTTAAAATGTTCGCTATATCACTTATAATTGTGAAATATTTTTAGTTGCAGGCTCCATAAATGCAACAACTGAAACCGGTGTTGTAATCGAAATCGATTCCTATGTTGTTCTGAATTGCTCCGAAAACACATGTTGGGTTTGGGATTAGGAATCGTATGCCGAAGGTTGGGTTTGGAACCCAACGGTTCTGAATCGCCCTGCAGATTCCAACAAATGTTCCGCAATTGCTGACCTCTGTTTGTCATACCAAGATTGGTTAGGGAAGCGATCGAAATCACAAAAAACAAAAATTTCAAAACTCACGATTGAAATTTTTGTTTTTTGGGTTTGGGTTTATATATTGTCTAATGTCTGGAATGGCCAGTGATTTGTAAATGCAAAAACCATGGAATTCGGCAAAATATTGTTTCGCGTGCGGATACTGTGAGTGTTGTGTGTCGAGAACAGATGCAAAAAATAGTGAATATGTGAACAATGGTCACTGCAAGTGATCGCAATAAAAGACTTCGAAGGAGGGTAGACCGATATGTCTGCCAATAACAGCTTACAACTTCAGTTACGCCGTGACCATGGCACTTGCAACAGTGCCAAAATATCGGAAACTCAAAAATGATAAGGTACGTGGTAGCAACCCCGTTACAATCTATTCTAATCTTACACAGTTGTAATGTACTCGTATTTAAGTATTTTGTGGGAAAAGCCCCCGTTTTTATCATTGCCCGGTGATCGTAAAACAAGGAAGAAAAATCCTTACTTGAAAAACCTAGACAGTATATGTTTGTGGTCCATATTTATTATGCTTTTAAGTAACTACACAAATTATAATCCCAACAACAATAAACAATACCCTGCTTCTTTAAGGAACTTTACTATTGTTAGGTATGAATTGTTGAACTGTAATAAAGCTCCCGTAGTAAAAATAATAATTGTAGAGCCAAATTAGGAGACTATTATAATTCCATAATATATTATAAACTGTCAATGATTATTTTAATGATGTAGTACTACACCGTACATTAAAGTGTAGGTTTACTTCCTAATTTTATCCGATCGAATAAAAGGTTTATGACACATACCAGCACCCAAGATTTAGCTTAAATTGAATATTTTCATCAGCTTGGGAAACGACTTCTTTCTGGCGCAGCGCACGCTATTTATAATATTTTTAGCGGAAACAGGACTCGCCTTGAAAATATCAATATTCTTTGAAGATATCCATTTGTTAGGAACGAAGTAAAGGGTATTCCCAAGTTCTGTGAATAAAGTTATGTAAACGAATAGAAAACTTTGACGTGTCTCTTTTCTTTTATGTAGCAAACGTTTTGTATTTATTAAAAAGTTAATGTCATGATATTAATACCTAAACCACTATTAGAATACCAGATCTTCAACTTCGAAAATGCTGTGCGAGCGGAGTTGTGCCCAAAAAAACTATAAAATTTTTGGTCTTTTTTCAGTTTGTGATCAATATTTTAGTGAAGAAAGATTCTGACCGGTATATTAATGATAAATACTTTAAAAAAGTCTCAATTTGCTACAATTTCAGAACAATGCGAGCTCAATACAGTCGTTAGTTACCAAGACAAAGTTCTTTGAAAAAAGACATTATTTTACAACAAGTGGTGTTTTTTCGAAATGTTCACTATGTCTGTTAAATATTCTTTAAAATACGCATCCTAAGACAAATATTTAAAAGATAAAGTTGTAGTTAATTTAATTAGCTTTCATTTAACATTCAATTGGTACATGTAGGGTCAGTGGTTTTTTCAAAGTAACATACGCTGGGAGCACCTGCACGCAGTGAAGGTGGTTACAATACGTATACCAACTAAAACTCCCAAATAATTGATATAAGTGTTTAATTGGCATGCCTTTTGGCTTATGATATGGTGGAGTCTGGCCGAAGGAAGACTACTTCAACGAACATAACTACCAACACTTTCGGTTTTCATTCAAACTCGTTTAATTTTCATTTCTTATTTGCGTATGTGGGATAATCAAATAACGTATAATTTTAAAGGTTATAAAATTATTATATTAAAAAAAAATCTAAACAAATAACGCTGATGTGTTTGTTAGCAATTGCTTAATTTTCGTGCATTTATCTAAATTTATTTTATTAGGGATTTATCTAAGCAACCAAGTTCATACCATATCATTATTTTGAATCTTATTTGTTTGCAAGAAAATTTGCTATCGAATAAACCTCAAATCATAACCTTCATTCACTCTAATAGATGCCGACATGGGGTCTTACTAACACAAGTACCAGTAAATGAGTACCCAAACACTCCCAACCGAAATGAAGACAAAGGACTTTTCAAAATTGAAAAGAAAAAGCTGACAATGACATCGTCGGGAGCATTAATATCGGGTGGCACTGCGCTACAATGGCGTAAACTCTGCAATATTACACGACACAAGTGGGAAAGAACTTGTACCACTGCGATTTGACAAGAGCGCCTTAGACATAAAATGGGATAGAAGATATACCAAAATTTTTATTTTTTTAAGTAACTATGGCTTAATTTTTCCAACATCAGATAAAAATTCGTCTAATGAAAACAATACGCCTAATTTGTAAACGTTTCTTTGTCACCAATGACTTACTCGTATGTTACTGTCATTTTAAAATCGGTCGTTTTATCTTATTGTCCTAAGTCGTATAAGAGGTGAGAAAAATCGGCTCTAAGTGAGCTAATGACCTCTAACAGCCGTAAATGAAGTCTTTCGACCGTTATATTTAATATTTAGTGGTAATACTACTTGTGATACTTTCAGTAAATTTAATGACCTTGACATTAAATGAAATTTTTAAGTGCAGCCTTAAGGTTTTTCAGACCGTGATATCGAGTCTCGGTTGAAAGACAGTCATTGGATAGATTCATTCACTGGAGATACCGATCATAGTAGTTGATACCTACTGAGCAGGTAAAATGAAATAACTGCCCTTATTAACCTGTCAAATACAGCTTTTATCGGACGCATCCAAATGCATTTTGATAACAAACTGCCTGTAAAATGAATACTAACGTGTTACGTCGCCTGAAAACACATGTAAATTCAATTATTTAGTGCGATGGCCAAGTCTCAGTATATATACATAAAACATTTAAGAATTTTAGTATTGATATGCGTCACAATAAGATACTGTTAATTATTACGTAACAACTTAATGCTTCGAGTACGGAGATTCCAGACACAATTGATTTTTAATTGTTATGGACCACGATCGTGGTCTTAGAGACTGGACGTATTAAGACAGAAAGTGGCTTAAGTAGAGACTGAATAAATTAATAACCGACTTGGTATTACATGGATCTCACAACTTTTTATCGCAGAACAACTAAGTTGCGAGACTTGTTTTTTTTGACTTAGTTTTTCCTTGATTCATACACCAAACACTACTTATATTCCAAATTTGAAGCTTCTAAGTCTGCTAGAAGTGCCATAGAATTTTGATGATCGGTGAGTCAGTAAGTGACAAAATTAAGAAATTTGACCCGTTATAATTCTTAAAATACTGGTTCAAATTGAATGAAATTTTAAATATACCGTATCTTTACAATGCTTTCATGGTTACTGAAAATTTCAGTCTTCTAGTTTTAACCACAACGAAGTTACAGGGTGTCGAAAATGGTCTGAATTGCTTCGTGACGCTTTTTTGCTCGACTTAGTGGGGCCACTGCCGTGCCCTCAGATACTATCGTGTTCGAGCACCGACGTACAGTTAAAACTATGTCACGATAGCCAAAGAGAGCAGATGATTAATTTAATGGGATAAACCCTCTATCTAGTCATTGGTAAACGTTGAATATGCTTTATGCCACGAAAATACTACTACTATTTGATTATAGTTAACCAAATAGTCAAGACCGGTAAATGCAAGTCATGCATGTCACATTCTTGCTTATAACCTTATCCTTAAAGTTCCTAACTGACTGACATGACATAGCTAAATTTATAACTGCGGGCCTATACGCGACGCATATTATGTAGTAGTATTGTTACTAATTACACCCTCGACGTTTAAAAAATCATGACATAGTTATGTGCCTTTCGTACCCTTTGAACTAATTAACGGAACAGCAGCACGGACGAGACAGGGCGGCGATTCTCACGTCCATTGAACTTTTTCGTGTGGTAATTTCATTGCCAGTTCACCTTACCTTAAAAATCAAGTATCTAATATACCGCATGGACAAAATCGAAATGCATAGTGACCTTGAGAAAACAAAAACATATTTTTTCGACAAAGCAATTTAGATCGGTTGTCTTTTTTCGTATACGAACTACACGAGAATCTCCTCCAGATTATACTTTTTCCTTCCAAACTGTTCATATTGAGAATTATTTCAGAGCTTTGTCTGTGATGTTTTTCCAAAAAGGGCTGAAATCGCTTTTTCATACAAAGCCAATATGCCACTGTACTGCAACTGTTAAGTAGGCAGCTGAATAGCCGGCTTGATTGCCGATTGGTACGAGCACTAATGATTGGATCACGTGCGCGTGCATAAGTATTGAAGTCGTCACGGAAATTAGACGGGTCGCTCGAATCGGCCAGACCGCGGAGTGATGGCATCAAGCAAATGACCACTCGCGAAAAACCCCCAACGGCTCTCACGTTTGGTCACTGCAGATGCAGATATGCAGTATTGTGAAATTTATAAACTTCAATTTGTCAGACATAACGCTTCATCTGAAATATGCTTTTTATGTACTTTTCATTTTGTATTCAGACCTATTTAACATCGTGTTTTTCTTACTCCTAGGGAGTACTAAGCTTCTTTACCAAATAATATGTTCATTCTGATATTATAAAGGCTACAAATACCCACGAAAATAAATAAATGCATTGTGACAAAGAATAAAATCAAGTTATTTTGCAAGTCTTAGCTTTTTTTTCTTGTTAGTATTATATGTTATATGGATAAGAATAAAATCTTGACTTACAGTAGCTTAAGTAGCTAAAAAAAACGTATGTCGTTGGGCGACCTTAACGAATTACATAAAATATGCTATGCCCTCCTATTGCAATGGATATCATCCGCACATAGGTAGAATACGAAGACCTGACTTTCGAGTTGGCATTGAATCGCGCGTACGAAACATTGACTTTATTTAACTCAATGAAAGACCCAAAGTCCTTCATTTTATTTGCTGACTCGCTTCGCTCTGAATTGTTTGCGAATAGAGAGAGCGTATTAGGTTCTACTACCTCTAAGTTAATATTCTATTATCTCACGAAAGCCACTACTAGCTTTTCTCATTCTTTAAACTTGATTTTTTACTGAAAGTTTGAGTGGATAAAACACGAAAAGTATTTTGTAAAACTATTCATGAGGGAATAAGCTTTACCAAAGTTTGTAACGAGAGACCTAACTGCGTAAAAGATTGAGGCATACCGTGACGTTGAGAATATTTAAAACTCTGCCATGAAACATTTATCATCGTCACTTGCAATGTTGCATTTAAATCTGAAATCCCTTGAGCCTTGAATTTAGTATCCACCTGCTGCTATATTCAAGACTGAAACATATAATTTGCATAGTCGGATAGAAGCCGTTTGTTTGCGTCTGTACTGCGAAATCGCTCGGTTATGTACAGTCACGGACAGCAAGGAAATTAGGTGCCCGTGTGATATGCGACTGATGTAAACTCTTGACGGAGGTGTAGAAGGACCACTCGTACATGAGTCTGCACTCCTTATACATATCATGTTATAACCCTTCTAGTGGCAAACATCCGAAGGTTCTTGAGTTGTTGAATGTTGTCTTTCACGTCTAAGCTGATTTTCAAGATATTGGCATAACGGATATCCTCGGGAAATAACATCTTTTTCTTTTAATTTAGCTTTTATTTTTGCTACGTAAAACTTAGAATAAAATAATTTTAGTGTAGTGAGATCAAAAATTTGGTTGAGAGACTTTCTTAGGCGCTATTGCGTGATCGATGGTAATGCTTAAAATTGTCCCTACCAGCAGTTGAAAATTTACGATTGTGTGTCTTTGAAGAAATAATATCTTATCAAAATTGGCTTTTTTAATGACCATTGGTTAAGTATTTTTTTCTTCAAAACACACAATCGTAAATATTTTTGTTCATGCAATTGAACCTCAATTGTGTGTGCTATAAATTTTAATCACCTTAGCAGCTACGTAAAATTTATTATTGGCGTTATAATGAAATGCAAGCAAGCAAAAAAATCTTTATATATATATATATATGTACATTACAATGCACTTTAAAACTTAAGAGAAAGTAGAAGCTAACCAAACTTACTTGTTCTGTGGCCCGAGAGGGCGATATGAAAATATATGTCGCTTCACTGTAAATAGCATTGGTATTTCTGAGATAGAACCAATTTACAACCTTTGGCACCTTTGGTGACGAATATGCCTCAGTCAGTTTGGGGTTCGTGTAGAATGAAAAGTCATTCTGATAACAAATTGCGTATGCAATGGTAAGTCAAGAATCCAAAATGCAGTAATAATATTCAAAAAATATCTAGAACGAAAATAAATGCAAGATGTGGGAACATCAAGTAGGTGACGATGTCTGGAAGTCGTTGTCAAAGATATTTTTTATAAAATTACTGACACACAATCCAAAAATACAAATAAAACCACCAAATGTTTCTTCCAACATTTGTTACGTAAGTACATTGTATGTGTACATTTTGACGACCCGTCTGGTATAGTGGTCGAGAAATCGCCTACTACGCAGCGGGTGCGGGTTCGTTCCCCGCACATTACAAACATTTATGTGCATGAACATGTCTGTTTGTATTGGTCTGGGTGTTTTCTGGTTATGTATACAATGTATGTATTTACACACAAAAAGTATCAAAGTATTATATCCGTTGTCTGGCACCCATAACACAAGCTTTTCAGTAGCTTACTTAGGGACTAGATGGCGATGTGTGGGAATGTCCAAAGGATATTTATTTATTTATTGTCAAAAAGACCAATTTCCTATGTTCACTTTTAGCATCGTTTCGACACAATCAACAGGGCTGTTACCTAACTCGATCGATTTTCACAAGTAACTGCATTTTTTAATGAAGATATACCTATCGTTTATTTGCTAAAAACAGTAATATTTTGACATGAAACGTTTTTCCGTTTTACGCATACTACTATTCCAAGAACGAAAATATTGTTGTACAAAGTAAATAGAATAAAAGTTTGATTACTGTTGCGAAAATATAATTGAACAGTGACTTATTAAACATGCTTAAACATTTATTTTAATCTTCCTTGAATGATTTATTTTATTTTCGTATCAAAAAATATGAAATATGCATAGACCGAAACTCAAACTACAGTGATTGGCACTATATTTTTTGATGAATACCACATGAAAAATGCTATTACTATCGGTTTAAACCCTATACATATTTAAATATATGAATAATATTATTCTTGTGCTTGTTTTATTACTGTTTTTCGACAGAATGATCAGTCAAATAATATAGTCTCTATATGCCCTGAGTCAGGAAAAGTTTAAATACACGTATTTTATTTAAAAAATATGGAAAACACTAATCGATTATTTTGTAATAAAATCACGAAATGATAAAGTCTCACTCAGCGATCTTCTTAGACAACATCAATACTCAATACTCAATACTTTTATGCTTCATAATGTACAAAAAGGTGTTACAATTTTAGCAATGTGCGATCATTATGAAACCCTTTCGGGCGCTGCAAAATAGTTAATACAGAGAGAGGAAGCTTAACTATACAAAAAATAATATTACAAATAAACTTAAAGTTTACCGTTTCTTTATTTAACTTTGTCTTCTAAGTATTCCTGAATGTTGTAATAGCACTTTGAAATTAATAATTGTTTCAATTTTTTTAGGAATGTATGTGCTATTGTTGCTTTCTTGAGTTAAACGGACAGGTAGTTTATTGTATATTTTTATTGACATACTGAATGTACTTGACGAAGTTAATGAAGACGACAAGTTGGGATTGTTATTTTATTTTGGTTACGGAGATAATATTGCTTGCATGTGAATTTGCGTTTAGTGTAGAGGTCAGGGTTAAAACGGAAAAATTTGCAAATCTCTAAAATATAATACATGTCAAAGTTAGAATTTGGTATTTTTTGAAGAACGGTCTACAACTATCCGTTTGCTGTATGTTGGCTAGTATGCGAATGAGTCTCTTCTGTTTGGTGAACCAAACAATCAGCAACAACAACATCAGTGATGTTTCCCCACAAGATGATGCCATAATTATAACTATCATGTGGTAGCGCTGACATAGAATCTGCTCAATGTTGGTGACGCGTGAACCATTTTAATTACAAGCACTTACGCGCTTTAATTAAATACACTTACACTTTAGATCGCAATCGCTATTGGCTATATAATACTGCGGATAACGTTTACTTCAAAGTGTATTGGCGTTGGTGACGGCTACTCGTAACTGGGGCGCCTTGTGACAGCCGCCTTATCGGCCCATCTATCATCCCATTTTCATGAGCAAATTGAAAATTTGGTTCAGGCCAGACAAGATCGATGCTAAGAATCATGTCCACGGGGTCGGATGATGCACCGATTCGGAATCAATGCTTCAAAGAGATAATGTCCAATTACAATCTGATTGACAAGGCACCCGCTGAAAATCAGCGTCGTGGTATGCGTTCCGCTGCCACGACATAATCTGAGCGGGTGGGTGCCTTTTCGACTCGAATAGTTTTGTTTTTTGCATGTTTTTTTTTCAATGTCCTTTGTTTCGGTCGAATAAAAGTGTTTTCTTTCTTTCATACATACAAGCACCTTCATGACCCCAAAAAATACGTACATAAATTACCTATGAAGATCGTATTAACTAAGATGTTATATCCAATGGTAAGAGTCTACATTCCTACCGATTTCTATAGCTTTTTATTTGAATTACACTCTTCAGTCTACTTGGACTTACTCACTATTGTCTCTTATTTCAAGGCAGGTTAGTATAATTAACTATTTATATATTAACCGACGGACGCTATCAGTCTGCCAAGTAAAATCGAGCTTAGAAGTCAAACGGCGTTACATTTCCGAATCGTAAATACCAAAGCGGACACACAATTAAAACTTTCTTCATTTACCGATACATTTCAAAGTTAACGGATCATTTCGTGCGAACCAAAAGTTATTGCGAGCCGGGAAATATGACGCTTTACAAGCCAAGAACAATAGACTGTAAAACAATACCTTTAAGCTACAAACCCCGTTCCGTTTCAAGGAGAGAAACGCTTTTACACAATAATAAAACATATCTATATAATTTAAAAGATGGTTTCAGTTTGAGTGATGTATTGATACTTTAAAAGGTGTCGGGGGAATCGCGTTATTTTCAATAACTGAGCGATCGACAACTCGAAGATCGAAACGTAGTTTCAGATTTTAACCCCTTAGTCAACCATATATATTATACATACGAATTTGAAATTATTTTCCTAATACAACAATATTTTGTAACGCGAAACCTACCACGCCGCAGCCAACGCGATGCCCCTACCCGACGAAGCTTTCCAAGCCGTCCAAGCTAGCTAAGCCATAAACAAGCAGCCATTTTTAGGTTTCCATAGCCGAATGGCAAAAAATGGAATCCTTTTATCCTTTCTGAAACTTTTAGTATTACGCAGTTGCAACTTAGTAGGTAGATGTATCTTGTTAACTGTTTTACGATTCTCATACAAAAATTTAAAAAATGTGATATTTAAGGGGGGGGGGGGGGAGTGCTCCCATACTAGGAACTAAAACCCGTACCAGCGTGTAGGCTGTCTATTGATAGGATAGAGAAAGACTCAAAAATTAAAACAGGCATAATGCTACAATCATTTTCTCAATGGCTACAATACTCAATACAATTTAATAATCTGCAATCACGACTCACTGGACTAGAAGGAAGCAAATACAAATATGACTTTCTGATTGTTGATGCTGTCTTAAATAAGATTCCATACAAACAAACAGAGTGCATTTGTATAGAGTCGCAAAGTAAACTGAATAATGCATTTCATTCTTTGTGATATACGCATTGCGCGAAACGACGCAAATGTGTTATTTTAAAAAAACCTAGTTCTCATAAGATATCCAAAGACAAAACAAAAGTTTATTTATCTAGCTGGCTAGATCTCTTTTACGACATCATTCGTAGTTTCATTATGAATGTGGTCTGTAATCGGATCAAAAATTGAATAAGCTCTTTAATAACTACTAATCAAATCTGAATGGTTTAAATTTATTATACTGAAAAAATAATATCCGAGTAAAGTCAATGAAAGCGCAAGTACAAGTAAAGTTAGCCTGTAACATCCCACTGCTGGGCAAAGGCCTCAACTATGAGGTAGTCGAGCCACTCTCCACCACGCGGGCTCAGTTCGGATTGGTGGAGGGGTGTTTGCAAGGCAAGCAACTAACGCTGCTGTCAGATGTTACCAAGCCGCCCATAAGTCCTCTGACTAGGCTTACCAACTAATATCAACCGATATTAGCCGGGACCAACGGCTTAACGTGCCTTCCGAAGCACGGAGTTGCTCGTGATGTACGTCACTTATATGGTCAGAATGGTCACCCATCCAAACACGACCGCGCTGTAGGTTGCTTCACTACGGTATCACCACCAAAGCGATGCTACCACTGCGCTACGAGCACCTCTGCGTTACGAGCACCTTGCGCAAGGACAATCCTACCTTTTCTTGAAGTGCTTCGTCGGTTTATTAAACGCTTGTTACTACATTCTGAATTAACGATTTTTTTTTGCTTATAATATCTGTACTAAGCTAATTAAACATGCAAAATTTCAATTACAAACCTGCGGTTGCAATCTGAAGCTTAATTTATGATATTTCGCGTCGACAATTTCAATTGTCTGATTTTCTCTGTTTCATCAAATATCATTTTTACTTACGTAGATACGTAGAGTACTTTCTATATTTTAAAAATCAATGTATTTTTCAAGCTTAATTGAAATATTATTTTCAAGAAATAAATACATTAAAAAACCAATTATTAAGAATCTAAGTTTTTTCAATAAAATAACTGCGTTTAGTCTCTTAGCCAACTCACACACCAACAAGGCCAATATTTAAAAAAAAAACGATTTTCTAAGACAGCGCCACACATGGAGTATTGTGATATATATTTTTTACCAACTTGAACAATAATTTAACGGCCTTTCTGTTGTAGTGGTTTGTGCTCCGAACTACAGAGCTACGGAGACGCAGGTTTGAATCCCACTCGCACGCGGCACTTACATTACGTATACGTATGCATGGACATGTTTGTACCCGTCCGTGTGTTATGAATGTATACGGTGACCGGCACAAATAGCACCTACGGCAAGCAAACGACTGCCTGTTGTTCCTCGACTACTCAATGAAATATCTATAGTTTATTATAATTAAAAAGACTAGAATTGAATTGAATAAATGCTATTATTTACATAGGGTTTAATTGTAGCAAGAATAAAAAACATAAATTCTTAACATTTTTATAGCAGTATTAAAGTCGTACATTGATCAAGATGCCTTTCCTGAAAGTAAAAAAAATAACCAAAAAAGGGTTGCTTGATTGATTAAAATCAAAGATAAGGCAATGAAGAGTAAAAATGTAGTCGTTAAAGTATCGTTTTACTGCTTAATATTAAGATAATGTGTGCAAAAAAATTCAAAACCTGCCGATCATAAAAATAATTTACAATACGATAGCTATTACCAAGAATAAAAGACAGAATGTTAGGAGATTCTATTGATTTATTATGTTATGGAGATACTAGAAAAAAGACTGACAATATTTTTCATTATTAAATGACACATTCACGTTACGTGACCACATTCACGTAACCGTGAATAGCTATCAGAGAGCGGGACATCACCTCTCTGATGTTGGCGCCATTTCAGTTCGAACGTTTACGAGACACATTAAATTGAATTTTTAAAATTATGATCTAAAAATTAAACGCAAATATGTTTTAAATAAATAAATAAATATCCTTTGGACATTCCCACACATCGCCATCTAGTCCCAAAGTAAGCTACTCAAAGCTTGTGTTATGGGTGCCAGACAACGGATATAATACTTAAATACTTTTTGTTTGTAAATACATACATGATATACATAGAAAATACCTAGAACAATATAAACAGATATGTTCATGCACACAAACGTTTGTATTGTGCGGGGATCGAACTCGCAACCCGCTGCGTAGTAGGCGATTTCTCGACCACTACACCAGACGGGTCGTTAAATAAAAAGTTTTTGATTTATGTCCAACGAAGGTAAAGTATTAACTAGTTATTGAAATTTGGTCAACTAGCCTATTGCAATGTACCTAGATACTTTAAAAAATATTATTGATAAAGCGACTTCATGACCTTTTTCCGAAACTGATGTTTGATGAATGTCAATCCATGACATCCTTAACTAGACGGTGCCATATTTGAGTGCTGTTTTAGTTCGCGAGACGTTATGTATTTCTAATTCTTCATCAAAGGACTAAACCCGCTGTTATACTTGAGGTTTTATTCATATCTGAAATTAGTAATCTATACTTATATTATAAAGCTAAAGAGTTTGTTTGAACGCGCTAATCTCAGGAATTGCTAGACTACTACGTTAACCTTCTTATATCATTGATTCAAAATTTGCTCCTGTAACGGGTTACACGCTCTATATTCAAAAACGTGGAAATTTGAGCACTAATAAATTAAAAGCTCTATTTATTTACTCTAGTTTACATGATACCTAAAATGAAAACAAACTTTGTTTACGTAACCTAAATAAATAATTACACCTTCCAGAAACAGATTTTATTTACCAAAAGAAAATTAATACAATGCTAAATTAAATTATGATCTTGTTACAAACGCTGAAAGAAGCAACAAAATTTCAAATGAAATGGTTAATGTTCCGTATAACTTTCGAAAGGAAAAATTGGAGCGTTCATTTTATTTTGCTTCTAAAGTTAAAAACATTGAACGAATAAGAATAGTGTCAATTTCCTCAGAAACGCTGCGAAGAAGCATCAAATAAAATGCGTGCTTTGTTATAGTCGATACTCATACACAAACTTACTTTATTTAGTAATTTACTTAGTAAATGGTTATGGTAGTTCCAACATAATATGTTGTTGTTGTTATAATATTATTATAGAAACGTATTTATATTCGTATATAACACGTCTGATGTAGTGGTTACTGACTCAGCCCTGACTTCAAAGTCAGCGGTCGCGGGATCGAATCCCGCACGAGGCATGTTTTTGTGTGATGAGCACAAATCTTTGTACGGACAACAGCACGACAAGGTAACCACTGCGGTATCCTTCACAGTTGTAATAAGGGTTAGTTTTCAACAAAAAAATATAGCCTCATGTGCTATCGACTGTACCTAAGCCATGGATATTATTATGTACTCGTATTTAAATATTTTAGGGGAGACGTTCCGTCTTTACCATTACCTGGTGATCGTAAACCAAGGAAGAAAAATCCTTACTTCAAAACCTAGACAGTAAATATTTTGTGGCTAGACAGTATACATTTTATTAACTACACAAAATATTATTCCAAGAACGAATAACAATATTCTACTTCTTTAAAGAACTTCACTATTATTAGGTATGAATTGTTGAACTGTAATAATGACAGCAGCCGGTAGTAAAAAATAATAATTGTAGAGTCAAATTAAGAGTCTATTATAATTCCATAATATTAAACTGTCAAGGATTGTTTAAATGATGTAGTACTACACCATACTTTAAAGTGAAGGTTAAATTCCTAATTTTATCCAATCAAATAGAAGGTTTACGGTACATACCAGCACCCAAGATTTAGCTTAAATTGAATATTTTCATCAGCTTGGGAAACGACTTCTTTCTGGAGCAGCGCACGTTATTTATAATATTTTCAGCGGAAACAGGACTCGCCTTGAAAATATCAATATTCTTTGAAGATATGTATTTGTTAGGAACGAAGTGAAGGGTATTCCCAAGTTCTGTAAATAAAGTTATGTGAACGAATAGAAAACTTTGACGTGTCTCTTTTCTTTTAAGTAGCGTACGTATAATTTTTATTAAAAGTTCATGTCATGGTATTTTTATAAGGTTATGTTAAGTTGCTGGCACTAAGAGGAAACACCTTAATTATGTGATGAAACGTGAACAAAATTCACTGTTGTTACTTTTAGATAGCGCTGTGACTTGTCTTTTTAAAGTAAGAAAGAGTTTTCTCTCGAGCCTTAACATCACGGCACATAAAAGTATACCTAGGTGATTCAATTATTGTAGAATAAGGTTAGGAGAGCAAAAAAAACACGCTCTGTTAATCAAACTTACTCAAGGAGACCTTTTCTCAAGATAAGACTGTATTATTTTTCTATATAGGATTTTACCTTCATTGTAGAGCTTTAAAACAAGAACGTGTCCATCTAGTATCTAAACGCCTTCTTTTTTCCTAAGGGTATACTAAATAATTACTTAAGCTGAGTACTCACTGATGATCAACGGTGAGCGCGCGGCGAGGGGGCGCCACTAGCGCGACCGGCCAAGCGGCTTGCACTAATGATTCCCTCACGAACTGCTCCCAAGACGGCGACGTCCCTGCAACGTAAGGTGCTGATGAGTTGCGTTGAAGTACCCTAGTGCGCAACGACTTTAAAATACTGGTCTGTTTTTTTTGCAGAATGTGGAGTATTTGATCCCTGCTAGCCAGTTTCAAAGTAAAGAAAACTATAATTGACAAAAAAGACAATACTATGTTCTCGTAACTTTCATACTGGAGGAATGTTACACGAAGGGCCGTTATATGGATTATCATAAATGAAATGAAATGAAATGAAATGAAATGAAATGAAATGAAATGAAATTTATTTGCTTAAAACACGGTACAGATTGATAGAAACAATAATAATGGGTTCAGCGTGTTTTACCGATGTTTCGGTAGGCAAATATTTGCTGTCGTCGTCTTAAATTAACAATGTCATTTATAAATGTCAAAAAAGATTATTACAATAATTAATTATGATATAAAAAACATTAATAATTAGACGTCAAATGAATACAATAACATAGGAAATAGGAACAAATTGCTTTTGGAACAACTTTATTTCCAAATCTGATACAAACAACGCCATTATGAGAACGTGGAAAGGGGAAATTGATTGCAGATAACTAATTAGTCGCCATTATTTTAAAAATAACTCAATTGTAATTCTGTCTTATAAAAGTAACTTTTATAAAAAAGTAAAACCGACTTCAAAACCACAATGCACTAAAAAGTCTCAATTAAACTCTTGACCATTGAAAGGAAAGGAATCCGTTTTAGGCAAACGATTTCTTTTTGGAGTCGGTGCCATCACGTTGACCATCAAGCATCAACTATCACAGCACTCCAAAAACGACTCCAAAAAGAAATAGTGTCCTAAAACGGATTTTGAGTTTATTTAAGACTTCTTAGAGCACTTTGGTTTTGACGTCGGTTTTTACTTTTTATTTCTTCATTTTTAGAGATTACAGGAGTGGGGGGGGGGGGGGAGTTAAACCTTATGACTGTTCTTTAAGAAGCTACAAACTACCTATCATAAGTTTTGTCATTATAATTACTGAACTCCTTAGCGTTAAGGAGTTCCACCATCAGCTCAGCCCTACAAAATGTTGCCTAATAACATACAACAGACGTAACAACACGTCAACATTAAGATTCTAGTTAAAAAACACTAAACGTGCCTTTCAAATTTTATGGGTTTCCCTCGATTACACCAAGATCCCATTATCAGATCCCAAATTGGCCATATTGGGACCAACTAGAGAGTATACTTTCTAAATAGGCGAAAAAAAAACGAATCGGTCGACAAAGGACTGAAATATGAGGTAACATAGATACACAAAAAAAACATACAGTCGAATTGATAACCTCCTCCTTTTTGAAGTCGGTTAAAAATGGCTATAAATAATATCATATAGCTATAAAATTTTTGTCAACGAAGATTTTCATAAATACGTTTTTCATCTTGGTTTTACTTGTGGTTCAACTATAGACCATTTAGTTATTTACGTTAACCCCATCAATAAATTACAGGTACAATATCAGCCAATTCGTGCTGCTGATACATTGGGTAATTAATTAAATATGTAACAATGAACGCTTTACACACTGTGTCAATAGTCTGGGACAAATAGAGGTGAAAACGAGGTCATATAAATAGCACAATCAAACACAAAAATACTATTTTCAGTGGGTAGGGATGCAACTTGTATATGACTGTTTCGAAGGTTAATGAAAGCTCTGATTACTTCAATATTGGTACTGAATAATAAATAACCATTGTACACCTGTATACTCATTATGTTGTTGATTTTAATCCGTTACATAAATCACCTATTTTATTTAAAGACCTTATTGTACTTTAGTGTACAAAAGTGGCACAGGGTAAAGGTGAAGGTGGAATGGTGGATGCTAAAAGCGTTATCTGCCAGTCAAATGTTTATGCATGTAGAAACCATGGCGTACTCAAATCTCTCGTATCCAAAAGGAGCGGTCCGCCCCGTCTGCATCTGCGCGTTTTTAGTTTGCTCCCCAATCCCGTCGCAATCTGATGTTTTAAATAGCTGAAACCTTTCTCGATAAGCTATACATACAACACAAAAAGATTTTTTAAATTGGTTCAGTAATTCCTGAGATTAGCGCGTTTAAACTCTTTAGCTTTATAATATCATAGTAAAGATGGATAGTGGTAAGTACTTTTAAATCCTTAAGCGTGTTCGCAACATTAAATTTCAATTGGTCATATATAATTTTTAAAATATAACCGACTTTAGAACCCAAATTCTCTAAAAAGTCTTAAATAAACTCTTCATTTTTTCAAAGGAAAGGGCTCCATTTTAGGCAAACAATTTCTTTTTGGAGTAGGTGCGCTGATAGATGAAGCTTGAAATGGCCAAAGCGATGTCACCGACTCCAAAAAGTAATTGTTCGCCTAAAGTGGAGTCCTTTCCTTTGAATAATAAAGAGAGTATTTAAGACTTTTTAGTGAATTTTGGTTTTAAAGTCGGTTTTTACTTTTTTTAAATGTAATTTAATTTTTTATTTTATTTTTATTATTATTTAGTGATTACAGGAGGGGTTGCACCTTTTTACTCTGTTATTCTATAAGCTCTAAATTACCTACCATAAGTTCTATCATTACTCCTAAACGATAAGGAATCACCATCAGCTCAGCTCTATATAATGTTGACCATCAGACGCATCAACAATTCTTCATTAAAATTCTAGTACGAAAACACTTAACGTGCTTTTTAAATTCGAGGTTTTCCCTCGATTGCACTGAGATCCCATCATCAGTTCCGACTTGGCAATAATGGGACCAACTAGAAGGTATAATCTCTTGGCAGGCGAAAAGTTTTTTGAATTGGGCGACAAATGACTGAGATATAAGATAACTAAGATACAAAAAAACATACAGTCGAATTGATAACGTCCTCGGTTCCTAGAATTAAAAAGAGATAATGTACTTTTTAGTTATACGGAAGATAATTGACATGTTTTTCAAATTCTAACACAACGGTATTTGTGATAAAACATAGTACACGCCTCTTAAACAGTTCCACATGACTTGTAAATAGTTTTCGTGTAGCCATTAGCACGCTTACTGGAGCGGAGTCGATCCTTGACCTACCGCCAATGTCCTACTGTGGAAGACTAAGGTCCGAAAGTTGGACTCTAGCCGTCCTTGTCACTTAAACTAGAATTGCCAGTGGAATGAGGGCCAAAGCTATAGCAAAATAACGGTAAATGTCTTACGGCCGAAATATTCAAGTGACTCGAGACAAGGAAGCGATGATTTTGGCTTCATTGGCGCGTTGGATAGCTAAAAAAGAACTGACTCGATGGCGCAGCGGTAAGAGGGTCGCACTTTAAAGCGACGGCAGCGCCATGCGCCAGTTCAATCTCCAGGTTGGGCCAAAAATATATACCTTGGTTTTTCTGTTCAGAAATTTTACGGTAGCCTAGAGTTTGGAAGTTGGCGGTGTTTCACCCCTGTGCGTCGGAAAAGCATGTCAATCCGTTTGTCCTGCGCCTGATCTCTCTCCGGTCGTGTCAGATTGCTGTCTCTTCGGGCTATGAAAGTGAAAGGAATAGGGAGTGCACCTGTATTTGCGCACACACTTGTGCACTTTAATATGTCCTGTGCAGTCGTTGTCACTGGTCGAAACGGTAGTCGAAATCGGCTAGGGGAACTATTATGGATAGCTATACTTGTCCTGTGAGCTATAGGAATGGTTATCCTAAACTTCCATATACGTATCAACGTTATTTTTTTCGTACGGCTCTCATTGCGGCTATTACAGTAGAACCTCTGTACGCAAGTGCGTGTTCCACTCGCGGGGCCCATTCCGTCAGTAATTGAGTTTCGCCCTTTAGACACGATCGTTTTCAGTCGAAGGTGTTAAATTCATATCCAACAAAACTCCCACTTCATTTGAATATTGAACGGATGTTACAGCGCGCAGAGAACTTAGCCGATTTTCATACGTTTCGTCGGATATCATTCGGGAAATAAAGGATAAATAACATGATTGATTGAAGTTAAAAAGCATCATTCATTGAATAAAAAACACCATTTTCGTGACTTTAAACGTGTTTTTTTAGTTTACGCTTCAAAATCATTGCATTAACTATTTTAATCTAATAAAAATTTTGAATAATTATTGAGTTTAAAATTTTCATTAAATTCAATTCGTTAAGACGAACTGAGGCTTACGATTCTCATGATAGTGGTAAAAGTCGGCATGATTCAGCCTCAATCGCAAGGACTTGCGATGTACACTTATTTTAATAGGTCTGCGGTAATATCGTTATTCATTACCTATAAAAAAATATGATTAGTGACTTTGTATAAATGCACAAACGCTACGCGGCGTCTATTCATCTAAAAAGTCTATCTAGCGAAGTTTCTTGCTCCCATCCTGACACAGGCTATTCGGTATTCCATTCACAGTCAAAGGAGAAAATGAAAGATATTGATCACTGTGCAATAAAGAGGAGCGTTTTACTAAGCACATGACATCGAGAACTACAGACTCGTCAGTCGAATCTCGATAGGCGATTTGTTACATGGAAATAATGACAAAAAAATCATGCTGGATACGCAATACCTTTCCGATTTGATTTGTGACTGCAATAAATTTGTTTTGTCACCTTAAACCGAATCGGATATCAGAAAATATTATTGGATTTACGAACCAACGAAAGACGTACGTACGAAAGGCAATCTTACTGTATACATTATAGTATTCAGAAATACAATGCTGACAAAAAAAAGTTTTGTTAGTTCTGCAAAAGCATTTAGTTTTGTGTTTATTTTAATTTGATTTTTGGTTTGTGCACAGATTGGTATAGTATCTATGAAACAAACTTTTTTTTAATAATAAAACCGGTCAAGTGCGAGATAGAAAAGCACACTAAGGGTTCCGTGACAACTTTAACTGAATTAAAGATCCACTTACTTCCACTTAGCCAAAAAAACACAATATTTTGTTGACAGCAAATATAACTTTGTTTTTCGTACAAATAACTAATATGAATAACAAAGTAATGTTTGCGGTTATTGAAAATGAGCTCTATCTAAAAAACTAAGAGTTCGATCTCGTTTAAACCAATTTTCGTTTGAAAGTCTTTGTAATGATCGACATCGTGTATTTTTTTCAAAATTTACACTCACTTAGTTTAAAAGTTAAATGGGGGATGCCCATTTTACCACTTTTGAAGCGTCTATCTCTCAAACCTTAGATTTTTAGAGAAAATGGTTTTAGGAACTTTGATGTCATTTTAAAATACCTATCCATAGACACCCTACACGCACAGGATTAACCAAAAAAAAAACGTAAATCGTAAAGCGGTTAACAGGATACATCTACCTACAAAGTTTCAACTGAGTTATACTAATCGTTTCAGAATAAAGTAGCCGGACGGACAGACAGACAGAGTTGACGAAACTATAAGGGTTCCGTTTTTTTGCCATTCGGCTACGGAACCCTAAAAAGGGGAAAATATTCATATATCAGTATTGTAACGCGCAGACGTATCTTGTCCGTGTTCAATGAAACTTGCTTATTTCAATATGGACAGCAGATGTCACCTCTATTACATATTCAAGAATTCAATATCTCTCACATTTTGAACCTTGCGCCTTGGAACAGAAAAGTGATGGTTGCAAGCAAGATATTTGGAAGTACAAGCGTTTGAATTCAGTATTCTGATCGCAAGTCTATCTTGATTAAACTTTTGTACACTTTCAGCAATACAAGAGACTTTGAAACGTGACGCCATTTATAAATTAATGCTCACTTAGGTAAGCTCACTCACAGAAAGTTAAGTCAGTATCTTATATATTTTATTTTACGGTGCTGCTCCATACATAATTAATCAGTCAACTTTCTTTTTTAGTCGTTTTGCTTCTCCGAATCAGAGTCGATTTTACCAACGTCAGATAAGGAATATTCGTCGAATATAATACAAAAACAATATGAAAATATCACCTTTTTGTCAACGATCATTTGTGTAAATGACATTTTATATTCGGTCCTTTTATACTTATTCAGGCGGATAAATTCTATCTGAAGTTTGTAAAATCGACTCTAAGTATTGTAATCTTTACTGAAATTATTACTTAATAAATAATGAAAACTCTAGAATCGAATCTTTGTTGCCTTATTATCTATTAATTACTTCATTTAAAGTTAGTAACGTGTATAAATAAAGATAATATTTATATATAGATATTATAATTAATATCTAATACAGAAAAAAGCGGCTAAGTGCAAGTCGGACTCGTGCACTGAGGGTACCTTGCCAACTTTAACTAAATTAGGGTTCCACTTACTTCCACTTAACCAAAATACCACAATATTTAATTGACAGTATAAATAAATTGGTTTTTGATAGTATTTGTATGAAGGACAAAGTTATATTTGTGGTTGTTGAAAATGAGCTATAATCTCAAAAACTACTAGTTCGATCTCATTCAAACCACTTTCTATGAAAGTATTTGGAAAGCACTACATTGTGTATTTTTTCATATTTGACACTTGCTTGTTTCAAAAGTTAGAGCCCCCCCCTCTAACTTTTGAAACAAGCCCATTTTACCACTGTAGAACTGTCCATCTACCATATATTGGAATTTGAGAAAAAATAGTTGTAGGAACCTCGATCTCATTTTAAGAGATCTATCCATAGACACCTTACATGCATAGGTTAGGAGCATTTTTTTCTTTTAGTTCTATGTATGGGAGCCCTCCTCCAGTATTATTTAATTTTATTATTTGTATGAGAATCGTAAGCGGTTATCAAGATACACCTACCTACCAAGATTCATCTATGTATTGCAAATAGGTTCAGAATAAAGTGGCTGTGACATACGGACGGACAGTCAGACAGACAGACAGACAGACTTGACGATAACTATAATGGTTCCATTTTTTCCATTCGGCTACGGAACTCTAAAAAGAGTTAAAACAACATCTTCAAATATTCAAGATTACTATTATATTCTGGTACGCATGGTTTCGAAACATTTTAAGTTTCATTTTCTCATTTCATTATTATACTTCAGCTTTAGCCGATTCAATTCAGCATAACATGAGTTATTTTACTTAAATGCAGACTAATCTGGGAACCATACCCAGTTAAAAAATTCACTGTTGCCTTGAGGAGTCTTTACCTCATCCAATTTAAGAGCTAGGCTCTTGTCGGTGGAGTTTTTTCCATTCCTCTCTGCTTTCCGCCTTTCTCTTAACCTCCTGATACGACCCGACATTTATCTTTTCCTTTATTTGCTGCATGTAGCTTATTCTTGGTCTTCCTCGCTTCCTTTTTCCTTCTATTCTTCCTTCAATTATCGTTTTAATAAAATTGTCGTGTCGAATCAGGTGGCCCAACATTCGTCCCCTCCTACACTCGATTGTTTCCATCAATCTCCTTTTTTCCCTAACCATAGACAAAATTTCTTCATTTGTTTTCTTCTCCGTCCAACTGATACGCTCCATTCTCCTCCAGCACCACATCTCGAAGGCTTCCAGTCTCTCTCTGTCCCTCTTTGTCAATGTCCACGCTTCACATCCATAAAGTGCTATACTCCAAATGTACACTTTAACAAGTTTTTTGCGAACTTTGATTGATATTCTGGCCTTGAGCAGGTGTTTTTTTGCATTATAAGCTTGTCTCGCCATCGCTATCCTTGCTTTTATATCTGGTGTACATCTGGAGTCACTAGTTATCAAGCTACCTAGATATTTGAAGGTTTTAACCTGTTCTATTTTAGTGTTATTTATTGAGATAGGGCTATATTTTTCCTTTTTAGAAGCAATTAGTGTTTTTGTTTTATGTATGTTAATTTTGAGACCAAATTCTTTAAAAATAGTGTCCATTTCTGTAACCAGTTCTTCCAACTCCAATCTGTTTTCTGCAATGGCTGCAATATCGTCGGCAAAACGAATGAATTTAAATACGTCCCCATTAATTTTGACGCCCCCCTTTTTTGATTCCTTTATTCTGCGTATCGCACATTCTATGAATAAATTAAAAATTAGCGGTGAAAGTGGACATCCCTGCCTAACTCCCTGTCTTATTTTTGCCTTTCCGTTTTCCTCTCCTACTTCTATTACCGTTTCTTGGTTTTTATATAATTCAAAAATAATCCTTCTGTCTCTATAATCCAATCCAGCTTCTTTGAGTACTTCCATCATTATTTTCCAATTGACCTTATCGAACGCCTTTTCTAAGTCGATAAAAGCTATATGTGTGTCCATGTCAAAATCCAGTCTCCTGTCTATTACCAATCTCAAAGCTAGTATCGCTTCTCTGGTTCCCTTCTCTTGCCGAAACCCATATTGATCCGGTCCCAAAAAGCTCTCTGTTAGTGGTCTAATTCTGTTCTGAATTATTTTTATTAAAATTTTACTTGCCTGTGAAATAATACTTAGTGTTCTATGTTCTTCGCATTTGAGTGTGTTTGCTTTTTTCGGTAGTGTAACAGTCTTGCTTAAACTAAAATCTTGAGGTATTTTGCCTGTTTTATACATTTCTTGAATTAAATTAAAAATTTCCTCTTTCAACAGATTGCAAGCCGCATATTTGACCATCTCAATGTAAATATTATCAACTCCTGCTGTTTTCCCGTTTTGAATACAATTCAAAGCTGTTTCGAATTCTTCTTTTAATATCAGAGGTCCCAGTTCCAAGGTATCTACATCTTCTTCTTTTTCTATATAGCTTTCTAACATCCCTTCTCCTGAATAAAGCTCTTCTATATACTCTATCCATCTTTTAACAATTTTTTTAGAGTCCATTAGTATTTTTCCTTCTTTATCTAATATAGCTGTACTTCGTCTCTTATGTTTCTTGTCCATTTGTTTAATTATATTGTAGGCTTTTTCCATTTCCCCCCGTTTCATCATAAACTCTATTTTATTGCATTTCTCTTCCGTATGTTTTTCTTTCGCTTCCCTGCACAGTCGTGTTATTTTGTTTGTTAATATTCTGTACTCCTTTGCCTTGACATCATCCGTCTTGTTTCTTAATTCTCTTCTCTCAAGCATTAATGCTATAATTTCTGGGCTAAGCCAGTTTTTCCTCGGAATTAGCTTCTCTTTCTTTATTGTCTCTTCTGCGCTTTTGACCATTATGTTTTTGATTTCAGTCCACCTTTCATCAATATTAATATTTGGAATGTTATTCTTACATCTATCAATAATTTGCTCTAACTTATGACCCACTTTATTACTATATTGCACTTTACTATCACTATTTATATCCTTAAGTTTATTGAGATCCAAGTTCTTTGGTTTGTGTTTTCTTTTTAGTTGCTTAGTTTCAAAATTGTGTAAACTTATAAGAAGGTTGTGATCAGAATTTAAATCGGCCCCAGGTAAAGTCTTACACAGACTTATCTGTTTCAGAAATTTACTTTTAATTATTATGTAGTCAATCTGGTATCTAGCAATATCTCCCGGCATTTTCCACGTATAGAGTCTTCTTTTTGGTTGCTTAAACATTGTATTTGTAATAATCAAATCATTTTCTTTACAAAATTGTACTAGTCTGTCCCCTCTCTCATTTCTTTTTCCCAACCCAAAACTTCCTACTGAGATTTCTTCCTTTCCTTCACCGACCACCGCATTGAAGTCACCCATAATAATCAAACTATCTGTATCTTTAACTGTATCTAAAATTGAATCTATGCTGTCATATATCTCTTCTATCTCTTCATCTGGGTGGCCACTCGCCTACGAGTGGCCACCCAGATGAAGTCTTTACCTAGTGTTCGGAAAAAAAAATGCAAGGGCTTTATCAAAAAGATTTTCAACTATAAGTCTCAGTACTAGAGCTTAAGTTGCACTGAACAAAGGCCCGTAGATGCATATTAACGAGCGAATGTGTTGTAAAGTTTCCCCGCAACAGCGTAAAATTTGTTACCAACTTCTGAACGAACGCGGTTAACACTTTTTACTTAAATAGCCAACAGGGTATGCTGAAAGTTCTACAATTTATAATATTTACCGCAAAGTTATTCTTCAACCTTTCGATGTACGCTAAAGTTTGTGAGGATTGATTGATGTATGCTTCTTTTTAACGACTACGAGTTCATAGTATTTAAGAATTATTTACTCATGACACTTACAAGTCAAATCTAATATTTAAGTTTAGTCAAAAAATATTAATTTAGCTTTTATACAACGGCGAACAGTCAACCTTTAGAAGTAAGATTTAATTCACTTTCCTCCTCAATGATATAAGACCATTTGGCAAATATGAAAATAATGGTATTTTGCCATTTTATTTAAGATATTTTTTAAAAAGAACTGTCAAAAGTTGTAGCAAGTACGATCCGAGACGAGGCGTTCGCTATTCGGTGTCGATCTCATGCCGAGGCGTTGCTGTTCCCTTTACTTAACGTGCTTCCTCATAGTGGATGTCTGATTCTGCTATATTCTTCATTTTGAGAAAGTGCCATTCAGCTAGATTTAGCCCTCATTTAACATTGTTCTATAAAAGAACAAAATATGATCTAAGAATCCATCAACATTTAACCGTTGACATAATAAAATGACGTGAATAGCTATGTTGTAAGTAGCATTGTATAAACAGAGGCTTGCCACTACAATGCATGTCATGCAGGCTCTTATCGGCAAAGCGATCATTCACACGAACTGACAGGTTCCTTTATGTAACCTACAACATTATATTCCTTTGAAAACTATTCATAAAATAAATAAGCTTAAAGTCGCTTCAAGATAAAACGCACAGACCTTGACTCAGTTTTACACATTGGGTACCTTATGGCTCTTTAGTGGTGGTTTTAGTTATGCTGTTACATCAACGTGCATCATATAAAGCAAACAAAGAACTAGAATATCTAACTCCCCTGCCAGCAGTATAAGAGCCACACTTTGCTGTTAGTGAGCTGTATTTAGATTCTACTAAAGCTTATCTAACCCCTCAGGGACCTTTGTGGAGCTTACTTCCGAAATGCTCCGATACTTTTGCTGTTTGCACTAAGTACTCATGATAATATGCAGTAGTACCATAACAATGTAAAAATTAAAGTATTAGAACTGGATTGTATAGAATCGCGCGAACACACAGTAAGAAAAATAACGATAAGTATCAAAATATGGTGGGGTTTAATTTTGAAACTTTAGCCGGCTAATACCCATCAATGAAGATGTCACAATAACTTTTGCACGGCACTTTAACTTTAGGAAGTTTAATCCCCCAAAGACTCGGTGACCTTACAAGGGATTTAAACTTAAATCACCGCTACCCTAATATTAGCTTATGATTAGTTTCTGTTAGAATCAGTCAGTAACTATGAGCACAATATAATTTGATATGCACATTCAACTGAAACTTTTTAAAGATGAGTAGCAATAAAGGACAAGAATTATGAAATACAAATGCTGTTTTTATTCTGTTTAACGATGTTTTGTTACAATACTATACAACAATCACCTTGTTGTATGTAGGTTTAACCCAAATTTTGAAGGGCTGAATCGAGGAATGTCATTATATTGTGTTGAAAAATGACCATATCCAGAGGGAAGGAAATCCAAACATACTTGTGCAGTGGACCCAAAACAACATTGTTTCTGTCTAGGTTCCGCAGGTCAATTAATTTTGCCTATTTAGAAATGTCAATAAAGTAAAATCTGAATTTGGTTAGTATCGTTGCAACATTATTGGAAATATCAAGATCAAATTAAAAAAGCAAGTTAACGTAAGCTTAAACATTAATAAGTTATACTTATTACTCATCAGATCGCCCTAAGATGTTAACATTTCGATTTCAAAATGTTCAATTTACTCAAGTAAGCATACCAATGCGAGTAACTGCGATGTCTCGATTGCAATATTTGGTCAACGTCTTTCACGGCAAGATCTCAGTACGGAAGTTTGCAGTAACAATAGAGGTACATGGTAGGCTTAAAAATTAACCTGTCGTTGATCGTTGTCACTGTGCACCGTAAGGAAAAATATGTGCAAAATGAACTTTATTTACACAAAATGGACGAATGCGGGTGGGTGAGCAGGGAGGCGAGAGGGACGTGCTATATGTTTGACAGGTCAATTCTTATAATAACCGGGTAGGTATCCGCTATCCAGGCGAGATTTCATATTGCTTCTTCACCTGTAACTAAATTTAAACCTCGAGATTTCGGGTTTTGAATGCATTGGGATGTTGTATGCAGCATGCATCATTTAACGAGTGGAGGCATTCATTTGTGAAAATACAAATGCTGTAGGTGTCAATAGGCAACAATTTTGTCTCCCCCCCCCCCCTTTTACTTCTAAACTAGGCAAGTGTAAATTTAAATAAAAGGTAGACCTTAACAAACACTTTAAACAAAAAAATATTTGGACGGGATCGAACCAGTAGTTTATGAGATATAGCACATTTTTAACTAGCGCAAACATAACTTTGTTATTCATACAAACACTATGAAAAACAAAGTTATATTTGCTGTCAACTAAATATTGTGGTTTTTTAGCTTAGTGGAACTAAGTGGATCCCTAATTCAGTTAAAGTTGGCACGGAACCCTCAGTGGGCGATTCCGAATTTTAATCGCCGGTTTTTAAATAATCTCATTAACAAAATGAATGGATTGTCTTTGTGAATATCATTAATTGCGGTTAGAAAAAGGTTTGTTGCGAAGTAAATTTGACGTTACCTTTTTTTAAAAGGTTGACCAATCCATTTGGAAAAAGAATGGGCGGGCAGAGTTTTTTTGATCAAAATACTTACTTTAGTCTTTTAGATTAAAAAACTGAATCGTATTGACATTGAATAGTACTTATAATTCAATACGCGCGTGCGTTTAAGTGAAAATAAGTATGAAGTTAGCAGATAAGCAAAAAGAAAAAGCGAAAAGCAGAGTATTTGCCACGGGAATAAGTTGTCTTCTTCTGGGCCAGCTTATATCAGTCGCTACGCCTAGGATTCTCTTTTACTTTTGAAAATGGAACCTCCCTCGCTTCGGTCGGGACGCAAAATTATTGTCTTTTCGTTTCGCTCTTGACTCAAGATGGCGCCTATGCCGTAATATACACAGTCTGGCCATAAATACTGTTACAATTAAAAATGAGAAAGATATTACATTTGAATTTGGAATCTGTCATTTTTATACGATTGCTCATTGTGTTTTCTAATTTTGGCGCCAATCATTTTATAATATTTTGCGATATTAAAATGGAGTGGGGTGATAAAGAGTACCGAATCGCTGTGATTGCATTACACAAAGTTGGTATGGAGCCAAATACAATTTTTAAAACTCTCCACACGCTTGGTATTAGTCAAATGTTTGTGTACCGGGCTAACAATAAGTACAATGAGACCTCCTCTGTTTGTGACAGAAAAAGATCTGGCCGTCCACGTAGTGTTCGTACGAAAAACGTGGTCAAAGCAGTAAGGGAAAGAATACGCAGAAATCCTGTCCGAAAGACAAAAAAAATATCTCGGGAGATGAAGATAGCACCCAGAACCATGTCACGTATTTTAAAAGATGACTTAGGACTATAAGAGACGCACTGGTCATTTTTTAACTGATAATTTAAAAAAGAATAGGGTGGTTATATTGAGAAAACTACTGAAGCGAGGGAAGGTACAGTACGCAAAGGGAGGTCACAGAAAAAAAATGTTTATGGATGAGAAAATCTTTACAATTGACTAACATTTTGACGACCTGTCTGGTGTAGTGGTCGAGAAGTCGCCTACTACGCAGCGGGTGCGGGTTCGATCCCCGCACAATACAAACATTTGTGTGCATGAACATGTCTGTTTGTATTGGTCTGGGTGTTTTCTATGTATATCATGTATGTATTTACAAAAAAAAAAGTATTTAAGTATTATATCCGTTGTCTGGCACCCATAACACAAGCTTTGAGTAGCTTACTTTGGGGCTAGATGTCGATGTGTGGGAATGTCCAAAGGATAAAGGATAAAGGATATTTTAACAAACAAAATGCAGAATGCGATGTGGGCATTACCCGACTTCAGTGATGGTTTGGTGGGGTGTTAGCTATGAAGGACATCACCCATATTTTTGTGAAAAAGGTATCAAAACATCGGCACAAGTGTATCAAGATACCATTCTTGAGAAGGTAGTTAAGCCCCTTAACAACAGCATGTTCTATAACTAAGCATGGTCTTTCCAACAAGACTCGGCGTCGGGTCATAAAGCTCGGTCCACGCAGTCTTGGTTAGAAGCGAACGTTTCGGACTTCATCAGAGCTGAAGACTGGCCGTCGTCTAGTCCCGATCTTAATCCGCTGCATTATGATTTACGGTCAGTTTTACGGCTTGTTCTAAACGCCATGATAATTTTGAGTCCCTAAAACAATCCAAACGATTGGCAGTGAAGAATTTTCCCATGGAAATAGTGCGTGCTTCTATTGATAACTGGCCTCAACGTTTAAAGGACTGTATTGCAGCCAATGGAGACCACTGCGAATAAGCTTTTTTATTTTAAATTATTTTATATTTATGTATAAAACTAACATACTGTAAAAGTAATAAATATTATTTGCATTAAAAAAAATGTTTTTTCTTGGTGACAATATTTATGGCAAGACTAGGTATACTACTATATATACTACTTTATTCCCTTATTGAATTTGTATTTCCAAGTTCAAATATCCACATTTTCGTAAAGTTGCTTGATTCAGAACTGAATAACATTTTTAGGGTTCAACCCTTGTGTAGATAAGTCTGCGGCAAATCATTTTTGATTAAACTTTTGGTGAACATTTAAACCGTTTTTCATCTGCTGAACAACGAAATTGCTGGATCACATTATGTGTGCGTCAAATTCAATGCAAATTAAACACGAGTTACCATATTAAGTTTTCGCCCAAAGTAATCAACTTCGGCGAACAAAATACAATTTGCCAAACACGCCGTACAGCCGTAGAGAACTTCAAAAGTTCGCGAACATGCAGACTCATACGCAATTCTGATCGAAATTGATAAATTCTGTATTCATAAACTCGATCATGCGGGTAATGGTAATTGTAAATACTCGTTCGTAAAATGAATTGATAACGTAAACAATGAAAACAACCGGGACCTTTCATTTGTTATCAAGTTATTATAAATGAGATATTTATGTACGACTTTTTTCGATCACAAGCAACTCTCAACGGCTGAATGTTAAACTGTAGCAACACAAATTTAATTTATTTATTTTTAGGTGCATCAACAGCACAATCTTAATTTAGAGAGTGTAATACATCAATTATTAATCAATCTATTAAATTCCAATGCCTTGCCTAAAGTAGGTATTTTACACCCACTTCTAAATGAACTTATTCGCTCTCCCTCTTTTCTGCCCGATTTACGTAGTCTACGTTAAAGTAGGTACTGAGACCGAAAATGAGAACTAAAAACATTTATTCCATTTTAATTAGTATCATCTTTAAATAAATAAAAGTTAATAAGTACTCTTTAAATCCACTTAAAAAATAAATTTATAAACTAATAAAGTACCTACTCGTTGTTCTTTGGTGAGTAATTATTTAGTGTAATTATAATAATGTTATAAAATATTAATAATTAAATTAGTGTGAGTAATATAAGTGGATTACTAGTACTTAAGCAACTCAATTGAATATCTTATTTAAATTCAATGTCTATCCATACTAATTTGAAACAGAATTATTACGTATTTTCTCTTATCTACTTAACTATTTAGAGATAATTTTCCACTTGAGTGTTAATAAAATAATATAGCTTTTATCATTAGTACAAATTATTTTTACACAATTTTTGCACACTATTAAGTGCTCCAAGAATATAATTTAATAATTAACTTGCTTGTGAAATAACTATAAAAATAAATGTTCTTGTCTTACTAGTGGAGATACCTACTACGTACTACATACATTGGTTCTAGTTTAAACGAAAATTCTATAGCCAATTTCCATTGTCTGCATGTGAAGATTAGCGGGATGAAACACGCAAATGAAGTGGGATATTCAACATACCAACTGAAGATTGCAGGATTATCTGTATTCCTTTTTAAAAACAGCATACAGGCAGCCTTAGTAATAAATGGAAATAAAGATGAAATAAGAAACCAAAAATTTGCGCACGACCGGGACTTGAACCAGCAACCTTTCGGCAGACCGGGCCAAACGCTCTTACCAATTGAACTACCGTGCTGTCAGTCCGACCCGGCGAAATTTGTGGTTTCTTATGAAAACGTCAATTGCGTGACGCTTAGCGCCATCTAGCCGTCTGTTTATGAAACAGATGGCCCAAGCAGTTATTCTTTACAGAATAAATTCAACTTGGAAATTGATGTCGCTTCGCTATCTAATGCTTTAGAATGTTTTTACGGTTGCTGGTTCAAGTCCCGGTCGTGCGCAAATTTTTGGTTTCTTATTTCATCTTTATGAATATAAAATATGACACTGTGAGTGTTAAAAACATTCTAAAGCATGGGAATAATCTCTGTTAAAAATTACGTAGAGTCGGTTTGATTTTCTTCCGGGTACAATTTGAATGCCCATTTATCACTTTTTAATGAAAGTGATGATGTTTCCTTTGAAATCTGTAAGATTTGGTATTTTTTAATATATTTTCTCCAAGTGACTGACTAAATAATATTATCTAGGTGTAGGCGAGCAGCGCGTCTTTATGAAATTTTAAAATCAGATGGTGTTTGCCCTAAGGGGAAAGCATACATAAGCTATAAAGGCGGCTGTGCATTAGGAATTACCATTTACTAAGCATTTACCATTCAATTAGGATTCAGAATGATAATAGTACATTTATCCTTTAAAACGAATTAAAACATCCGTGACTGTCTGAACATATACATTTACTAGAACGAAACGTTATTTCATAAGTTACTCGCTAAAAAAACGAATATAAGTACGGACAACAGCACGTCAAGGTAAACACTGCGGTATCTTATGTAGTTGTAATAAGGGCTTGTTTGCAACAAAAGTGGGTAACCTGATGTGCTGGCCACCGTACCTAGGACCTATCAATAGTGTAATCCAACATCAGTTTTGTCGTGATTACTTAATACTTTTTGAATCCTTACGGCCTGTGGGCGAAAGCAAAGAGCCACTATTTTATTTTTTAGGGATGTGCCTGCATTACAACATGTTTATTGCACTGCTCCAGTGTATATTTTTTTACGTACATGCTGTATATACCTTTTTATATGCCGAAAAGAGTCAAGGTGACGTGATAAAATTCGTTGTTGATACAACTTTATTTCTAAGGTGTATTTGATAATACATAAAATCTTGTTTAGCTAGTTAGATAACTCGTGCGTTTTGTGGCAAAAAAATAGATTTTGTGGTTTGGTACTCAATTGGAGTGCTAAGATTAGAAGTAAAGTAGTTTCGAGATCGACACCAAAAAAAACCGGCCTACTACCTGATTTTTACACATCCGAATGATTTATTATCCTTCCGTTAGAGTATATCGCGCCATTATGATTAATCACTGTTTATTTAGCTTTTTCGCTCGATTTCGTTCATCGCCAGTCTGTGTACCATCGCGTATTGTTTTAACGCTCTGCTAAAGCGCGCTTGGAAATTCAAACATACCTAACAAGCTTATGTCATGCATATTTTAGCGAAGCTTGCGAGAATTTTAAAATGGAGATACTGCAACTTCGGTGAAGTGAACATTGTTTATTCATAATGAAGATAACGACCGTCATGCTGCGTTAAAACCTCATCGTTTCTGCTTGACGAAATTCAGATAAAGACAGAATGTGTTTTGAAAGAGAGTAGAGCACAGTCTTGTTTTAGTGCGAATATATATTTTTTGAAAAAAAAAAGGTACGTTCGCAGTCTCTCGCGCCTTAACACCATAAGGCCAGAATCTATTGCACCTCGCTTCGTCTCTTGTTTGATTTGACGCCCGATTTCATTCGTGAATGTGGTGGGAGACCCCGACCGTACATACGACTATATGTGACTGCACATAAGTTGGTAACCTCATTTTATCACATGAAAGTTGATGAAACACTTGACTATCTATAATGTCATGAGATATAATTTTGTCTTACAGTTCATATTTGTGATATCTTTTCCTGCTTTAAGTACTTTATCTTTGTGAAATTTGAGAGTCTAACTCTTATATAACTAACTCAGAATACTCAGCTCACTAAGCGAAACTGAATTCGAGTCGTGCCTGACCGTCCAACATTAGTATATCTCAACGGACCTGTAATAAAAACTGTTTCACCCGCAAATTAGTGCCCACACGACCATAAAGATAACTTTCCCCGCTCCCACCCCAAGTTGTTTAGACAGACATATTTCCTGCGGGCAAATTAAATGGCACGTGCCCGTTTCAAATGGAGTGAGCAATCTTTACTAAATGTGCCCTGATTTTCGTTACAGACCTGCCATTTATCTCTTGACCTTTCCTGCTCTACCTTTGTTACTAGGACCCAATTTCTTCATCTATATCTACTTACTCACGGTTCTTACTAAAACGGTTTTATTCCAAAATAATTGATAACACTTCGTAACTTACTATATCAAACTATACTACACATTGTATACATCTTCAGCTTTTTCAACAACACATATCTTACAAAATATCGATCCTTAATTATTATATGGGCATCATTTTTTTTTTTAAAGCGCAAGAAAATACATAAAACATGATACCAAACTTGCCATATATGTGAAATATGCATTGCTTACTATAGGGTCCACGCCCATATCCCATGTGAGAGGGAAAGACTCCATAATTTTGGTAGGACTCGGCAGATCCAGATTCCTAGTGCCAATTCCTAGGAAATAACTTATAAACAAAGGTTTTATTCATGTACAAATTTTGCCGCCAAACAGTCTTATTTGGATAATTTGACAACGAGTAGGTACCCATCGCAATTTGGAATAAAAGCGACAAAATAGCCACTGCCTAGTCAGGACATGACAATAAAAATGTTTTTGTTCCGAAACATTGTTGTGCGAGATTTACGAGTGTAACTTCGAGTTGATTTACAGCGTTACAGATAAAAAGTGCTCACTTTCGGACAAACGATGCTTTTAAGGGCCGTTTCTTACGGTGGTCTAGTTCTGCGCGATCACTGCCTTACTGGATCCCGCAGAAAATTTTGGTGTGTTCACACGGCAGCTTTTTGCAAGTAGGGTTGTCTGTCAACTGAGTCTTGTTAATAGTCCATCTCACTTGCACTTACCGAGCGTTGCTATGCTAATTGGACGTAGTTACGCAAAAAGGATCCAACCCACAGCAAGTAACTTTTGAGTAATTTACGTTTAAAGTGTAGCATTGTTTTTTTCATTGATTCTCTAAGCTGTCAAACTGTTTTTTAATCTTTATTATTTCTATTTATATTCTACTTTTGGTTTGTGATAAAGATAATTGATATTAGTTATTTATTCCTTTAATATTAACAAAAACATTGGGTTGGATCCTTTTTGCTAAATAATGTTTTCTATAACAAAGCGTACAAATGGTATTTAACAATAGAGATCCAATTGACTTAATTTAAATAATTATTGTAGCTAAATGGTTATAAATATTAATACAGAACCTAAAATATACTTTATAAACAAAGGTCGAAGTAGTTGCTTTAATAAGAATATTTTTTTCTTTATTTAAAAATGAAATTTTATGAAAATTTGAAAAGTATCCTAACTAAACTAATTACGTATTTCGTACATTATATCAGTCTTTCTTTTATCGAAACATTGTAATTCTTACTTAATCATTATTTTTCTTTCTTTCTATTTTTATTTAAATATTAGTATTATTCATAACACAACTTTTTTTTGGAAAATGGGACTTTTTGACTGTGTGACAAATGTTTCACTTTCTCACATCAGTTTTTCAAAAATTAAATATTTATTATTTTATTTTATTAGGTTATTTATTTATTAGGTTATTAATAACGTAATCAATGACTTTTATTATTGCTTTTTGATGAAAGAAACCCAGTCGTTTAAAATAAGACTACAAAAAAAGACTAAAAATTAGGACGTTAGTTGTAGTCTTAATGACGACTCAGTTAGTTAATGTATGAGACTAATAGACTTAAATGACTTAAACGAGTGAAACGACTTAAATGCCTTAAACGACTAAAAGGTCTTGAAAGTCTCAGTGAGTGCTGAGCGTTTTACGTTAAAAGACTGGAACCAATAAGGCCAGTCTTATGACTTAAGGTTGAGGACTAAAAAAGGAGGAGAGTTTTTATTAAAAGCCTTATAAGCCAGAGTCTCTTTCATCATTACACTACAGACATTAATTGAAGCACAATTTACAACAAAATTGCGGTGATTTCATTGAATATTAATGTTCTACAAAAATATCTATAAATGATGTTTAATTCACGTAAATTTCATTTTTTTTATAATAGTGGGTAGATTATATAATATAAATTCGGTTTTTTTATCTTGACGAAAATTTTCTTGTTGACGAAAAACATACCGTAATTTCACAAATCATTGTTTATTATCATTTTATCAAAAAAATAGATTACAGTTTCTTTATGACCATCTGCATTTCGGCAACTAAACCGGTAAGGTAACTGGTGGTAGACAATAAAGCAAAAAACAAAAGAATGTAACCCAACGCAGTACTTATTTTTTTAATTACTTTGGTTTTAAGTATTATCGCTTTAACGTATTTTGCTTATAAAATTGGTAGGTACATTTGCGACCGTGTAACTATTACCAATCATAAAAAAAAGTTAATTGCTGGCATAATGTAAATAAATGACATCAAAGTGAAGAAAAATCGTTTTTGTGCTTTAAATCTTTCAACGTTTATTTTTATACTACACAATTTGAAAAGAACATAAAGTCATAAAAAGTCATAAAAGTCATTTATTTATGCAAATAGGCCCATTGAGGACACTTTTACACGTCCCAATATAAACCCTACCACAGCTTCGGGACAATTTTGGGCTAGTGCTGAGAAGAAGCTGCGCAACAAACTCAGTCACTATTGTCAATGCCTCTTTTCAAAAGGTTTACAATGTTTGTAGTATTCATGCAAGTCCATACATTATTATCTTTCAAATAATCATCTACTTTATAATACCCTTTCGTCATAAGGGTTTCTTTAATGACAGTTTTAAATTTATTGATCGGTAAGTTTACAATGTGTTCTGGTAGTTTATTAAAAAATTTAATACATTTCCCTATGAAAGAATTACCAACCTTTCGAAGCCTTAATTGTGGAATAGCAAGCTTATTTTTATTCCTAGTATTATAATTGTGTATATCACTTTTTTTCCTGAATGAATGTAAATTTTTGCGGACATACATTAAATTTTCATAAATATACTGAGAGGCTACAGTTAATATTCTAATTTCTTTAAACACCTCTCGTAGGGAATCTTGAGGTTTTAGATTATAAATAGCTCGCACGGCTCTTTTTTGTAATACAAAAATTGATTCTATATCAGCAGCCGAGCCCCACAGTAAAATACCGTAGGACATCAAGCTATGGAAATAACTAAAATAAACTAACCTAGCTGTTTCTATATCAGTCAAACGTCTAATCTTTCTTACAGCAAAAGCAGCTGAGCTTAGTTTCCCTGACAAGGCCTCTATTTAGAACAGTTAAAGCCACGAGTACTGGAATACTACTAATAATAAAAGTGCTGTTACTCAAATCCACAAATTCCCTCGGAACTGAAAAATTTGCCCACACCAAACCATCAGATTAGGTAGATAAACAGAAAAGCAGTAAAATTTTCCACACTAGTGTGGTAAATCGGAATAACCCAAATTACGGAATAACCATGCTGTCAAACTTTTACGTTTCACAAACGATTCACAAATGCCAACAATTTTAAAAGCAATTGACGGCATTGAACTGAAACCAAATAGTTTATATATTTTTTAAAATAAAGTTTGCATTTTAATTCGTTATATTCAGGTGTGATTTAATTAAACATAAATATTTATTGTGAGAAATAAATCTCTGAATCGTTTTTGTAAAAACATAAGGCAAATTCTGAATTTCTATAAAATTATCTGAGCCAAGTGGATCGTTTTTGATCAAATAATGCTGTCATTATTGACTTATACCCTAAAAAGGCTTTAATTAAGCAGAATGGTTACTTTAAGTGACTGTAACATATCTTTATTACTTGAATATCATTTTCTTAATAAGGATTCAAATGGCATGGGTCGTTTTTGATAAAAGAAAAATATCTAAATTTACTTTAAATATATTTTTTTAGAAGGATCCAAGTGGCATGGATCATTTTTGAGGAATGAAATATATCTTCATCATTTTGAATATCTATTTCTCCAGAAGGATCCAAGTGGCTTGGATCATTTTTGATGAAAGAAATATGTCTTCATCACTTTGAATATCTATTTCTCTAAAAGGATCCAAGTGGCATGGATCTTTTTAGATGAATGAAATTTGTCTTCATTACTTGGAATATCAATTTCGCAATAAGGATCCAAGGAGCTTGGAGCATTACTGAGATTTAAAAAAATACACTCTCCATACATGTGGGATGGTACCTCACGCGGACAAAAATGTCAAAATGTCAGATTTTTACTGGAATCTTTTTGCTACTTGAAAGAATGTACTTTGACGACTGCTTTGGTATATTTATGTCAGTTTTGCATTTTTTGTGGGTTGGATCCTTTTTGCGTAACTACGTCCAATTGTCATTGGCAAAATTCATTTTTTCAAATTCGGACACTAAATGCCACTTATGATGCCTATTGTGTTTGGGCACACGTCATTTTAAAAGTAAAACTGGCCTAGTTTAGTGACAAAACTAAATCTGTTAAAAATGATTATCGCTTTTGAAAAAAAAATCGTGTAATTTTTAATGCTAATGCATTCAAACTTGTATGCTACTAAACGGCATCCTGCGGAAAACAGTACCATCAAAATACGGGATGTCTCCGTGGGAAACAGCCCTTACAGTATTCGTTAAAGTGAAACTTGTATGTTTTTTAACCCTATACATATACCTTCGACCCACAACGTTTATCGTTTTCATACAAAACATATTTACAGCTACATATTTCTTTAGATTCATTTATATAGCATTTAAGATTGTATTTAAAAAAGGCATCTTAAAGGCTTACCTACCATTTAATTCAGAGGTAAACACCTTAAGAGCCAAAATCGCCTGCATCTTGGAATAACTTTTGTAAAAAGTAACGCCAGGTTTTGAGTCGTATGTGCAAGTCATTATCGTTTGGAAGTGATTAGACGGAAGCTCGCCCCTTCACAAAATGTGCACTGTTTTGTCAACCTTCTTTGATGACTTTTTTAAAGCAATAACATTTGGTTAGGTTTTTTTTTATTTGCAAGACTTCAATCCTTTTTTAATGCTTCTGTTGTTAAGTCCTCCTACCTGGCTGGTAAAGAATAGATAAAAATATCCATTACTAATAAACCCTCCATCTACGCCCACACATAACCGTAAAATGAGCACATCCTCTGTCAAAGGTTTATAGTTTATAGTGTTATATCTTAGCAGCAGTTTAAATGGTCCATTAAAATTATACGTGCGTGGAACATCTTATGATTTTCTTTGCTTAGCAATATCACCGTCAGAATACATCTTTAGAACGTTATCGAGGCCTCGAATATAAATTGCTGTCTACCTCCGTCAATGTAAACATGCGAGAAGGAACCTGAATTTTGTATGAACATATTGAATACATACTTAGATCCTACAAGGATTTGCATATGAATCATTCGCTGCGGTATATGTAGGGTCCAAGGGCCTTATTTTTGAATTACTCGCTTGAATATGGCGTATGATTTTCGTTCATTAACTAATTAAAAATCAATGAAAATAACGTGATATGTAGACGTTAGTACTCACATAATTCCGTAATCTTTTATAAAATCAATCCCGTGTGGTAGAGAACTAATTTCATTGGAAAATCAGATATTAATCAATGCATATCACACGCCATCCTGACGCGAGTGATTCAAAAATAGGGTCCCAGGTCTCTCACGTCTTACCAGTTTTCAACGTAAATCGCTGGCACTCATGACACAAATGCATCACTTCATTCATACAACAGATAGTGGGAGGTGAAAGAGGGGTGGTTAGGCACGAGAGACCTCGACCGTACCTACAACCCTAGGAAGAATAATAGAAGGAATACTCCTTGTCTGATTATATGTACGACTAATTCGACATTACCATTGCATGCCATTGATATTGAATATCTCATTAAATATAAAATATGCCTCAATATAATTCGTCAAACATTCTCACCACTACGTCACTTTTGGTTGGAATATTCACACATATAGAGTGTTGTTTTGGGATGATTTTATGAGTTATGCTCATTAAAAAAAAACTTAAATTATATTCGTTAAGTTATAGTTAAAGTTTTATAAAAGAAAACCTGTTCATAACATTCTAAAAACTCAAAAAGAATTAATGATTAAACGAACTTACCTGTACGTGAAGTTCTATCATAATTATACGAAGTATTCGTCCGAAGATATTAGTATTATACACATGTAGTATCGCTTGCAATTATCACCACATAGCACAATTTTAGATCTAGAAAAAAATAAATTGCAACAAAATACAACCAATTTCCGTGTCCGGTAAAAATAATTAAATAAATTATGAACACCTCCGTTACGTCACATCCTCCACGCCATAGTTTTCGAAGTCTTCATTTAGTTTAGAGATAATAATAAGATGATATTTCCTAGAGGGGTTTTTGTCAACACAAAAATATGCATCGGGTGGGTGGGAGTTTCTACTAATATCTTCGGACGAATACTTCGTATAATTATGATAGAACTTCACGTACAGGTAAGTTCGTTTAATCATTAATTATACTTCAGTATTCGTCCTCGATATTAGTATTATACACATGTAGATGTTTAGAGCATGAAAGAAGGAAATATCATCTATGAGTAATTTTCTATGAGTAAGTGCTAGATCTATTCTTATAAAGAATCTTAAGATACAAATTAGGTACTTATGATAATATGTATATAGTAAAAGTGCCCCTAGTGGCAAAATCAGAAAAATATGTACTGTCAACAATGACTATTTTTAAAATAGTTTTACTACTACGGGTTTTTACCCGTGCGAGGGTATTTTGGAGTTGTCCAACCAAGTTACTGTATTAGGTTGACATGAACAACTAGACTATCGGGCTGCGGACGTCGATGCATGTCGGGCTGTGTAGAAAAATATCGATAATATGTCAACTCCACTAGTCCGCAAAGTCACATTGATATACGGTTAAAAAAGTTTTCTAATCAGAAGGTATAAGTTACTATTTTATCTTAAAGGTTCATTTTGGAATTGTAAACGCATGAGATGCGCCTGAAAGAAATGGTTTAAGTCCGTGTTTCGTTTATCAGAAAAGAACATATTTATAGATTATTGAAATATTTAACACTCATAAATTGTCGTAGTCAATACGAGTAGTAACAAAAAAAACATTTGTTCTAATTGCATCACGAGTGAAAAGTTTATCCAGATAGTGTACTGATCAAAAAGTCCAAGTAATATTATGTTTACGTAAGTGAGCCCGCAGCCTATAAACTCCGTTACAATATCCAGAATACACTTTATTTTTCAAAAGCTTTAAAACCAAATTTAAAGCAACAAAAATGCCTTTTTTAAAAAAAAAAAAATAATATATAAATAAAATGCAATACTGTTTTATTTTATGGTTCTGGTTGTGGTGTAATCTAAAATCCATTTAGTATTCGTTCGATAGAAAACAATAGATATTGTAAGTTATGCAATAACAATACCATCTTTTGATAAAAATATCATTCTGAAATGCTACAACGTGTTGTTGTACAATTAAAGTATTGTATTGTATTACACCAATCACATACATTGCTCTGATCCCAAAGTAAGTAGGTAATGCACTTGTGTTATGGAAATCAGACAACGGTGGTACCACAACACCCAGACCCGTGACAATATAGAAAATTTTGATTTCTACATTGACCCGACCGGGAATCGAACCCGAATTAAACCATTTTAAAAAATATGTATTAAGACTGTTATTACAATCTCTCACAGATATTACGAAAAGAGGGTATCAATGTTGCAAATGGCCAATTCGGCACAATTTACTGAAGTAAAAACGTTATTTTGTACAAACCACAAATTTCAGTCTTTAAATCTAGACAAAAAAGGATAATGGTGTTATAGTAATTACTGGCATCAAAAGATCTACGCTTGGTATCTGCCAGTATCGACAGTAAAAATCAAAACGATAATATTTGTGTCACAATAACATGATTATTGCTTCTGCTGTTATAATTAATATTTTATTCTTACACGTTTGAGAAAATATAAAACTGAAAAGTTTTGAAATATATATATATATAGATGCATTAAAGACAATTGCATACGCTTCCAATCACGACTCATATTTGGCACATATGTTATTAATATTAGAAAATGCAGTTAGCCAATTAGCAGTTATAGGTGTACCAAATTAACAAATCACACACTGTGATGTAACCCTGTGTAAAATAATTGCTTATCATATTCGGGTGACAGCGCGTCACTAATTCCTATAAAACAGTATTATCAACCAACGGATTTTATATTTAGCAGAATTGCAAATATTTATAGAAATGTAAATGTGGGTATTCAACATCAACTTCAACTCTCAAGTTTTATGCGGCTTTCGTTATGTTACCTAATGAAGGTGTTTCGAAATTATGCAGTAAATATTCGAGCTCCACAAAATTCGATATGATAAAAAATAGTGTTTCTAGTTGTAATCACTGATCGCTTGCTGACCCGTTCTCACAGGCCGTGCCCTACCCCGTAGTTGAGGCGTCAGAATAATCTCGCAACCAAAGTTTCTGGATAGAATTTATAAATAATATCTAACCAGCAATAATATCGGATAAAATGTATGTCGGTATAATATTCTTATAGCGATCATAAGCGTCATAGTCTTTTAACATGTATGCTTTGTTTCATAGTCGAAACCAGCTGAGAACAAAAACAAAACATGCAGATTTTGCATGTTTTTAGAAAACAAATAAGAAAACGTGAGCAAAGATAATAATTAACTTGATTCTCTACCGTTTTTCTGTAGTAAACTAGTGTGTCAATGTTTAGAATTAGAAAGTAAAGTTTAAATATTTAGCCTTGTATACTAAATATGTGTAGCTTTTTATTCCTGTATTTAGAATAAAGTAAAGATATCCTTATACTTAAACATTGTGTCTACTGTGTCTACTGTCTAGTTATTTTGAGGTCTTTTTTGTACTACAAAAAATACTTGTAGTCTAATTAGAAAAAGTTTACAAAACCGCGGTTGTAATTTAAGTCTACCTTGGTTAATATATCAAAATGTAATTGTTAATTGGCGTGCACCAAACAACTTAACAGTAATATTTGACATCTAAAACTCTTGTTAAATTAGTTATCTCTTCCAAAATCTTCATATAAAAATAGAAAAAAGCAACAGAATTGCTGTGGAAAATAGTTCAAAAATATCTTAAGGAAAATTGATAAAAACCTACAATATTCATTTCCTTTATAAAACAAGCAATATTATAATAAAGTACAAAATCTGCCACGAATAGGTGATGATGGTTATACAACAATGTTTTGAAATTAATTTATACTGTATCAGATATCATCTGTTTTAAAGGTTAAATTGTGTTTTTCATTTTTCTGATAATGCATATTAAATTTCAAAAAGAAATAACTCGACTTGTAAGACATCACGCTATGTACATCATACATACAGCAGCATTGGAAAAAAAAACTTGTTTAATTTATAAAACTGTGTTCCCTCGATATTCGAATTTTTAATAAGGTGCGACTCGCATCTTGTCCAAAAATATTTCAATAGCCCTTCACCTAAGATAGTGTCTGATCATATTATGCTACTATTTTTCAAATGACTCAAGTCGACTCACGTAGCGTAGGTACCTCGTGTTCTGCAGTCTGCGTTTGTGTTGCGGTCCGATGCGATCCCACGCTCGAGGACGTCACTTGCGACGGCGATGGCGGTAGCTGGTGTTAAAACCATTAGTAGCTGCTTTCTACCTGTGCGGTGCACTCACTGTATTCCAACTTTTATTAATTGGTAATAAATAATACCTGTTTGTTCGTGACGAGAAAGTTATAAACAAAATAAAATAAGAAAATTGCAACAAAAACATTCTTAATTTAAGCAGGGCTATTTATAACCTGCAACCTTTGGCAACTAATATAGCTGCGCTCTCACTAATCGAAATAACACTGTTTCAAAATTGTTAAAACCATTATAAATTATGTAAATGACACTTGCAAAAAACAACGTTGTCAGACAAGGAATCTACCCCTGTGTTCAATACAAAGTTTGTGTAGTGATAAAACACTACATATAGTTTCAAAAAAGTACCTATAGGCGTGATTTAGAAACTGCTTTGGCAGTTTTCGTTGTTTTTTTTTTTTTTTCTCGGCGGTAAAAATGAAATAAAATAAAAAAAAATGATGATGAATGGTGAGAAACTGCGCGTCGCACAGTAGGCGAGGGCACGCAGTGGCGTGAAATAAATATTTCAGCTTTTGTAGCCAGGTTTGGCCGTGTTCAGATGAACACACACAAAAAAAAGAAATGTGTGGCGATTTTCATGCTTAGGCAAGTAGTAGTATCGGTCCAGCGAAAATATCTCATAGGTTTGGAATGGAAACCAGGCAGGATTTGTAATGACTCACCGGTTGTATCCCGATCTCTGGTAGTGTCGTCGACCGCCCTCTGTCCCAGCTGCATCACACATATATATATACATGCGAGACGTGGGCGGCTCGGCGGTGTTGATGGTGGCAGGACTACATCATCTCTGGATGTAAGGGGCAGATGCGACGCCGCCCTTGCGGGTTGCACATGTGTAGCTTTTTCTCCGTTGCCCGTCACCTGCAGCGGCCGTGTTCAGTCAAGCTAAGTCTTGAGACGAAGCATGGTTTTAGCGTGGAAGAGTCCAAAATACAAATCCGAGTGCTAAAAACCTTGTAGTACGCACAAAACAGTCCAAAATACTGTACGATGCGTATTGACTGAACAGTAGAGGCCGAAATGGTTTAAGCGTGGAAAAGTCCGAAATACAGTTCCGAGGTGCTATAAACCTTGTATTTACGCACAGACATGCGTATTTGTTCAACGATCCGGAAGGATCTTGAGTTCAAAGAATCCAATCTTGATAGTTCACTAAAATCACTGAAATCACAAAAAATATTAATACCTAAATGTTTTATGCACGGAACGAAAATAGACGTGCTTTAGTGGCGAAGCACAATAAGCGAATGAAGACTTCGAAAACTATGGCGTGGAGGATGTGACGTAACGGAGGTGTTCATAATTTATTTAATTATTTTTACCGGACACGGAAATTGGTTGTATTTTGTTGCAATTTATTTTTTTCTAGATCTAAAATTGTGCTATGTGGTGATAATTGCAAGCGATACTACATGTGTATAATACTAATATCGAGGACGAATACTGAAGTATAATGGGGGAAACTCGCACGTACGAAATACGCTATGGCATAAGCTATGAACAGGCGACCTAGTGTTGGCTCGCTTACTAGTATTTAGCAAAAATAAACTGATTTTAACGGTTTTTTCCATATTTTATTTCGGCATCAGTACCTATCGTTTGTACAACCACCCGCGAGTCACTCTTCGTTGACCAAAACAGCACCCAGTATAATCACGAACAAACATAAATCAAAGTAATTGTTTTCAAGCCTTATTTCAGGCCGTCGATTACGATATAAAAGTTGGAAAATATGGTAGATGTCAAATTTCAAATGACATCCTCTTAAAGCTTCAATATCAGATTACCCAGGCACACTGGTACTAAGGGCTTTAACACGTTGCTCTCATAAAATGATCCTGGATCCCGCATTCTAACAAAATTAGCTAGGTTTTCCAAACCGTACGTGCCTGCAAATAGATAGGACCTGGCACGGTAAATGCGGTCATTGTAGAAACAAGCAATTGGGAGTGATGTAGGTATGTTCAATTACAAAATATGTGATGTAAAAATAAAAATTAACAACTATTTACCTAGGTATTTGTATGATTTATGGAGTATCTACATGAACATTTACTTCATATTAGCTCTTTGGTCTATGTTAACTCTAGCAACGCCACATTTTATACGTATATTTGCCCAAATAATAGTTAAGTGTTTTTAATCTATCCCTGGCAGGTTTTCAGAAGATAAAGGCATTGACTAAATGGTTCAATTGTAGAATGATTTATAGTTGTTTTTATGTTATCCAAACTTTGCTTTCATGCCACGCGATACCTTAAAAATATATTCCTTTAATCAAAAGCAATCTCCAGAGTAATTCGCATAAAAAGGTAATGGTTGTCAAGGCTTTGCAATCTAGACACGTTGCCTTACCTTTCGCAAAGTGCGGACTGGTGTTCCTAAGTTATATGGAGCATAACTAGTTTGATCTCTTATGGTAAGAAACTTTATAGATGTACGTCACTTTTATGGACTGCGTTATACCACGGGGACATAATGTATGATAAGAAAAACGCGATCTAAAGCAGCCCAATATATGTATTTTAGAATACCTACCCATCTAGAATTTAGGTATTTTTTCCAGACATGGAAATAAGTTTTGTCAGGCTTGGGGTAAAAATGCACACTGTTTAATAATTTTACCTACTACAGAGCAAGTCAATTGAAAATAAAACTGGACTAATAGTCTGCGTAGTCCACCAAAGCGGACCTATTTAAGGTGAATTTTATACAATTTAGGATAGAACTAAGACCACACACTGAAACTTATAGCATCGATGCATAGATGCAGATACGGCTCACGCAATGAACAGATTTAATTTGGCATCGATGCAATCGCGCGTTAGAATTGATGCAAAAGCGCGACTGTATCAAAACTAACGCGTATTGGTATCGATGCAGTCGCCAATATACAATTCATATTTTGTCTACTGCATCGATGTTACCGCGCGACAACTTCGATGCCAAATTAAAGATCCTTTGCACAATGCTACTTTTGGCAGGAATGCAGTCGCGATACAGCGTCGATGCAGTTGCAAATTGTCAACCTTTACATCATCATCATTATCAGCCAAAGGACGTCCACTGCTGAACATAGGCCTCCCCCACGGCTTTCCACAGCAACCGATAACTAGCGGTCTGCATCAAGTTTGATCCTGCAATCTTTATAAGGTCGTCTGTCAATCTTGTTGGTGGACGTCCTACGCTGCGTCTTTGGTCGAAGGGTCTCCAATCTAAACTTTCCTGCCCCAACGGCCATCAGTTCTTCGCGCTATGTGCCCTGCCCATTGCCACTTGAGCTTACTGATTCTCAAGTCTATGTCCGTTACCTTAGTTCTTCTACGTATCTCCTCATTTCTGATTCGATCACGTAGAGAAACACCCGGCATAGCCCTCTCCATCGCTCGTTGTGTGACTTTGAGCTTCCTTATAAGGCCCATAGTTAGAGACCATGTTTCGGATCCGTATGTTATCACTGGTAACACACACTGGTGAAGACTTTCGTCTTAAGACACTGAGGTAAATGAGATGAGAAGACACTCTTGCGTAATTTCCCGAACGCTGCCCAGCCGAGTTGGATTCGTCGATTGACCTCTTTCTCGAAGTTGGACCTACCTAATTGGATCACTTGTCCAAGGTAGACCTACTCGTCGACAACTTTGAGAATTGAGTTCCCAATGGATACTGGAGTGGGTACAACAAGGGAACTCGACATAATTTTCGTCTTCTCCATGTTCATTTTAAGACCCACTTGTTGAGAGACTCGGTCAAGGTCTTCGAGCATAGTGCCAAGATCGTCCAGCGTCTTAACCACAACGACTATATCATCGGCAAATCGGAGGTGTGTGATGTATTCGCCATTGACATTGATGCCGATTCTTTCCCATTCCAGAAGTTTGAAGGCGTCTTCCAATGCCGCTGTGAACAGTTTCGGAGATATAACATCTCCCTGTCTCACACCTCTCCGCAGTGGAATCGCCCTCGTATTCTGCTCCTGTACTCGGACCGACATGGTGGCGTTATTGTAAAGGCACTTTAATACCTCTATATACCTATAGTCTATGTGGGACCGCTGCACATAGGGGTATTTGGACAATCTGGGCGGCCAAAAACAAAGTTTCTCAACTTTAATGGGGATAGACAAAAAATATCTCTAATTAACTTAAACATTGAACGGATCAGAAAAAGCAAATACCTACCTTTTCGTGCAATCCCAGCCTTTGTAATGCTACTCGAAACTTGGACGTCAATCAAAGTGAAACGTATATCTTATCGGCTTTAAATTTATGCGTAACTTTTAAATGCTCATTTCTTTTAATGAGTGTAAAACATAAAGATAAAAAAAATTGATTGTGTTGAAGAAGGTAAGTGTATTTCGTTTCTATAGTGCTTCAAAGCAATATTTTTTATAATGTCGGAAATAAATAGAAACATAGATGAGTGATTATTCATCGGTTTATTTTCAAAAACTTTAACAAACTCGAGAGTAAAAGTTGTTTACACCGAAGAGCCAGTGCTTCAAAGCAATATTTTTTATAATGTCGGAAATAAATAGAAACATAGATGAGTGATTATTCATCGGTTTATTTTCAAAAACTTTAACAAACTCGAGAGTAAAAGTTGTTTACACCGAAGAGCCCCGGCATTGATTTTCTATTTAGAAAATTCTTTGAGATCTCAGCTATCTTATGGTGAAAAAAGATTTTGCTACTTTTTGCTTCTTCTTGAGATATTCTATTTTTAAGGGGTAGTCATAATTAACAAATATTTAACTACATGTTCTTAGTTTTTTTTTCCATTGATATAGGACCATCAAATGTCAAAGTAATGACCCGGAAATATTTATTTTGTGCAACACTACAGCAGAACTATAATATAATTGGAGAAAAGTTGGACTTTTTTGAAATTTACCTTTTGCAGCTCGAACCTTTTTCTTCAGAGCAAATATTTAAAATTACGAACGATTTTTTGCGTTTAAAGGCTAAATTACGCATAGGTGGTCTCAAACATGCCATAATGAGAAAATGTATACGAAAAATAATGCGAAATGACTTGAAGGTACATTCACCGGGCGGTCATCCAAGTCGATTGGTCAATCGAGTGATAAAATCAAAAGAAAGAAGACCGAAGATCTTCGTGTATCTACGGACTTAAAACAGCTTACCCATGCTACAATCTCTATATTAAGGGACAGAGGCAAGAGAGATGCTGCTGTTGTTCTTAAAAATATTTTATCATCACCAAAGCGAGCTGCAAAACATTAAAAAGCATTTTGCTCATGTCGGCAAGATAAAGAGATAAGATTGTCTCCAGCCTTGTATATTTTTTTTTAGAAGGCAGTAACAAATTATAACGAGTGCTAATAAATATACTGTTGGTACAGTATTTTGCAAAAAGCGATTTGGATAACACTCCTAGTGTTACCCAAATCAAGAATCGTATCGCGTAACTGAAACATGTGCTGAAACTATGCTGCAATCTTTAATTGATTATACAGTCACATGATTACTAATACATTTGGAAGAAGTTGTACAACATCTTAATGAGGAAGAGAGGTTATCATTAACCAAAATTTGTAAGTGGGGTTGTGCCGAGGCTCAACAAGCTCAATATAAAGAATGCTGACTCTGATATCAGCCTATTCCCTAGAGTTAATTTGCACCCCTGCAACTCATCTGTTCTTCCAACAATAATCTTGTATGGTTAAACGCAACTCCTACTTCGCGGAGTTTACATACTGGTACTAATTTAAGTACCTATCGATACAGACGCGCGTTAGCATCGATGCAGTTGACAAATTATGTACCTACTGTATATTGGCGACTGCACCAATACTAACGCGCGTTAGTATCGACACAATTACGCTTCTTTATTGATTCTAACACGCGACTGCATCTAAGCTAACCTTAAACTGTTCATTGCGTGCGATGCTAAAGGTCGCAGTGTTTCAAGTGTCTAAATGGCAACAATTGGTGATGATAACTGTGCTATTTTTTTATTTTATAAACAATTTAAGTACACATTTTTACATAAAAAATTAAGATAGTTCTCGTAAATCTCAAGATAAAACGACAAATGAAGTCAAAAGGTTTGTCAACGTCGCGTCGCGCGTCGTATCTTTACGGCTACCAATATATCCTGTTTTGGCATTTGTTCAGCCTTTTCATCTCAAGAAGTAATTCATCAATTTTTATTATTAGAACCGTGTGGGACGTCAGCGTCAAAACCTTCTCCGCACACATCAAATACAGCACGTAAGTACGGTAATGCAATTATCAGCCATTAGTCTCAGATACTAGTATACACGGTGTCGGGTTTCATGTGGTAGAAACGAAAACCATCGGTAGAGGGGTCCAGGGGCTACTCTAAGGACCCCCATGTATGTTCCGCGAAAATTAATAGTTTTCGAGAAAACAGCAAAGAAGTAAAAAATCATCAAAATGAAAAAGGTTTACTCCCAACAAACATTTAAGTCACATAACAGCAACTTGTGCTGGCAATAAGCAGTTTAAAGCTTCAAAATATTTGTATAACGGCTGACGTGAGAGATTTATGTTGAATAATAGAATTTTTGTAATATAATATTTCTATAAGCTTGATAACTTCTGTATTAAGTTGATTACCTTTATCCAAGCTGAATAATGGTCGTAAGTAGTACTTTAAAGTAAACCATATTCAAATTAAAACAAATGAGAATGCTAACAGCTGTATAGTAGCTGAATATTCAGCATTGCTCTGTATAACTTTGACATTACTTTCAATTAAACAGATTATTTCTGAATAATCTGTTTCATTTTCACTTTATGTTGCTTAGCACATCAAATTATTTTTACTATCCAGAAGCTGAATATTGCAGAATTTTAAGCTATTAAACAGAAAACGATTGCTTAAATTGTAAATGAGAAGGTCTTATACCTAACTTACACAGACAGAAGCGCACAAATACCCTTTTATTCAGGTTAAATAATATTAATTCCGTTTTTTTTTGTTCTTGAAATGTTTGTCATGAAACTTTATTATTTTACGCACACGCTACGAAACACCATTATTGTAATTGACCTACTATTTTAGTTATAAGAATCTTAATGCTTATATATGTGTATATTACCTATCAATTATCTCCTAATTGACCATAATCACTTTTATCTAATGATCCCTAATAAACTGCATAAGAGTATCAAGTTGAGTAATATTGGAACTGTTATTCAAAAATGAGTTATTAAATGTACTTTTATCCATACAAGATCTGAATAGGAAGTCACATACCAACTTTTATGCAGAATTAAGCAACAAACTGCTTGGCGAGCGCGCTCTTAATCAAGATAAGCATGACGCCATTGTCTAAACACTTTTTTATGAAAGTAAATGCAAAATCACGTATCAAAAGCACCATTTTTACTTCGAAAAATGCTTTATGTGATGAAAAAGTTTTATCTTTAGTATTTTACTGCATTATAGTACTTAAAATGCATAGAAAATATTTCACTTATAAAATTATACATGACCAAATATTATCGAAATTGTAGTTAATCGTGTGGCGCGTGAAAATTAACAATCAAAGATATATATGTTTTCACAGTAAAGTAGCATGCGTTTAAAAAAAACACTTCTAAATCTTGAAATAAGTATGTAAAGTCAATACTACCAATTTCTTATTAATCTTTCTGACATCCAATGTTGACACTGCTCGCACAAAACAAAATGTCTCATTTTATGATTTTATTTGAATTATTTCTTAATAAAATTACGATTTAGATCTGCAATTTGAATTAAAACTGAATAGCTTAACTCAAATATTACTAACTGAATAAGATTGTTATAACTGCTGTTTTAAAGCTAATTAAGCATTTATTCAGAAGATATCCATCTTCTTGTATACTTATTCAGATACTATATAGCCATTATTCAGCGGTTATCCAAATTAAAGCTAGTTAATATGTGCCCAAACCGCTTGAATATTGTCTGTATAAGCGCTTACACAGACGTTATGTCCGCAAATTAAGCAACTTAAAGTCACTCGAATTTCTTTTATGCAAATATTATTCAGCTAATAAATGTTTGTTGGGCTGTTTATTTATTTTTTGCAGAAAAATTAAAAAAAATAGCCTGAATTACAACTGTAGTGGTGTAATGAAAGTACTATTAATTGTTCACATTCACAAAAAAAACAAGGTTCTAGTAATACTACTTTAGGAGAAATCATTTAAAAAATGCGTCATTTGGGTACTGAGAAAAAAATTAGAAAAATGCTGTTTTCTCGAAAACTATAAATATTCGCGGAACATAAATGGGGATCTTTAGAGTAGCCCCTGGACCCTTCTATTGATGGTTTTCATTTGGACCACATGAAACCCGACACCGACCTGTCCTGCCATAAATATTGTCACAAAGAAAAAAAAATGTCTTATTGCAAATAACATTTATTACTTTTACAGTGTGTTAGTTTTATACATAAATATAAAACAATTTAAAATGTAAAAAGCTTTTTCGAAGTGGTCTCCATTGGCTGCAATACAGTCCTTTAAACGTTGAGGCCAGTTATCAATAGAAGCACGCACTCTTTCCATGGGAAAATTCTTCAGTGCCAATCGTATGGATTGTTTTAGGGACTCCAAACTATCATGGCATTTGGAGCAAGCCTAACTCTCTAAAACTGAAACTGGAAACGTTCGCTTCTAACCAAGACTGCGTGGACCGAGCTTTATGACCCGGCGCCGAGTCTTGTTGGAAGGACCATGCTTGGTAATTGAACATGGTTTTATTAAGGGACTTAACTACCTTCTCAATAATGGTATCATGATACACTTGTACCGATGTTTTGATACCTTTTTCACAAAAATATGGCTCAGTCACTCCTTCATAGCTAACACCCTACCAAACCATCACTGAAGTTGGGAAATGCCCACGTTGCACTCTGCCGACTAATTGGAAAGCTTCCTTAGAGGTTTGAGCATAAATACGGTCATTTGTGACCTCCCTTCGCGTACCGCTTCAGTAGTTTTTTTCGATTTTACCTCCCTATTCTTTTTTAAATTATCAGTTAAAAAATGACCAATGCGTCTCTTATAGGCTGCAAGTCCTGAGTCATCTTTTAAAATACGCGACATGGTTCTGGGTGCTATCTTCATCTCCCGACATAAAATCTTTTGCTTTCGGACAGGATTTCTGTGAATTCTTTCCCCTACTGCTTTGACCACCTTTCTCGTACGAACACTACGTGGACGGCCAGGGCCTCTATTTTTGAATCACTCGCTTGAATATGGCGTGTGAGTTTTGTTTGAAAACAAATTAAAAATCAATAAAAATCACGCCAAATATTGGCGTTGGTACTCACAAAATTCATTATAATAATTATAATAATTTTCATAGGAAAATCGGACATTAAACAATGAATATCAAACGCCATCTTGACGCGAGTGATTCAAAAATAAGGGCCCAGGGGCCCTATTTTTGAATCACTCGCTTCGAAATGGCGAGTGATTTTCGTTCGACAACGAGATTTTTTCTATGACTTGTAATTCATCTTCGAACGAAAATCACTCGCCATCTTGAACCGAGTGATTCAAAAATAGAGCTCCAGATCTTTTTTTGTCACAAACAGAGGCGGTCTCATTGTATCTATTCATAGCTCGGTACACAAACATTTGACTAATACCAAGCGTATGGAGAGTTTTAAAAATTGCATTTGGCTCCATACCAACTTTGTGTAATGCAATCACAGCGATTCGAATCTCTTCATCACCCCACTCCATTTAAATATAGCAAAATATTATAAAATGTATTGGCGCCAAAATTAGAAAACACATTGAGCAATCGTATAAAAATGACAGATCCCAAATTCAAAAGTAATATCTTTGTTATTTTTAATTGTAACAGTATTTATGGCCAGACTGTGTATACCCCTGAGTTATTTATATTACTATACTTGAATTATTTTGTACATAAAATATAATTGCAAATTAGCCAAATATGATAAATACACCTAACTTGTTCAGATGCATTTGGTGTCATACTAAACATCCTTAAAAAACCTTTGAATGAGGCTTTTTCCATGGCGCTTTGTGATCGTGACTCGACTTTTCTCGTTAGTTCGAAATCAAACAACAACGGTTTACTAATCGGGTAATGCGATCAGGTATCATGTTGGAAGTTTTAATTCTATCTGTTTGTATTTTTGTGCCATTTTATGATGAAATTAGCACGAAAAAATCTATTTTAGAGACAATACTCTATAATTAAGTAGTTTGTGTTTTCTTCATGCACAAAATTGATTAAAAAACTCCATAATGGACCCTGCAATCCATATTGTGATGATGACGAATAAAACGGAAAAAAATACCTACGTCGACCCTGTTACGTTGCCAAAAAAGTACAGCTCTTAAATTCCTGTGTGAAAAATGAGCAGATGCTTCAAAAATAAGTTAAAAACTTTCCAGTTTTAGATAGTGGCAACGAGTTGGATCTGTGCCAACTGAAAACTATGTAATAAGTAGAATTTTAAAATACCTACTGGGTATCAGCTCATGTCACCGTCCACATGACTGGTATGCGCAATAAAAAACCTTTTTATAATGATTTTTAGTTAGAATCCTTATCTTGAAATCCATTGAGAAACATACAAATATATAAACACACATACACTTACGAACTAGCACACATGTTTGGAAGCCTTAAAATATAAATATACTCAACATAATATAATTAAATTGTAACAATATCATCTACATGCACATTGAATTGACTACCTCTTTTTTGTAGTCGGTAAAAAAGACCTAGGTAGACCATGAAATTGAGATCTCACCTGCGAGGCACAGGGGCGCGGGGGGAGACCCAAAGCGCGTCGCGCGAGGGGTGCGGACGTCGCGGAATCACCCGTCCGCGACGCACAATAACTACTCTCTCCTCTCTCCCCGCACTCCAGGGCCCCCAAATTTTCAATAACACGGCTTAGCTATACTTGTTTTACCGAAAATATTAAAATATATGGTATTTTAAGTGTCCATTATATTTACAAAAATTGTCGTGACGATATAATCTTAACGCATTCTAGAAAACTATTTGAAGCAACTACATTTTAGAAGCAATTAAGAAGTCTTGCGTTAAATATTTAGCTACTAATTGCCTTACAAAGCAAAGGGGTGTTTAAACGGCTAGTAATAGTACACCGAAATGAAAAGTCATTAAATGCTTTTAAGTTCGTTAGAAGCCATGTTGTGTCCAGGTTCAAGTAAAATAACTTTATTCAACAAAGGCTTTGATTGTAAATAAAACTGTTTCACTGGCATTTATTCTAGTTACAGTGTTAATGAAATTGTTTCATAAATACGCATATTTATGCAAGAGTATCATTCATGGACATTTCCCTTTGAGTAACATTTAACAAAGCGGATAATCTCCGCTGAACACATTACGCATGATACCTACTTGCAATATTTAAAGTACTGACAACGTTCAGTATCGTGTTGCAAGCGAACATGAAAACATGCTTTTATCACATCTCTAGTTGAATTGTATAAGGACTACCCTTGTTTACAAGAAAGGTAGGCTTTTTTGGTTATTTGTATTTGGTCTTCTTTTCCCATAGTCATATTTAAGGTTTTCTTCTACGAAGACTTAGTTAAAATGCAAACAATTTTAATTACTTGTAACTGTGAAAGTATACTCGTACTGTTTTGCTTCATCTCAATATTAATTAGCAAACTTATGTTCCCGTTTCAGATTTAAGTTTACGTCTTTAATTTACAATTTACCAGACATAACGACTTTGTCACATGGCAAAGTGGGAAGGTGTCACAAATCAAATAATATAAAGCGCGTAACAGGCTGAACAAACTTTGCTTATCTGACAGCCCCTTAATTTTGTGTCAAGGACGCTCAACTTGAAATGCGGACAATATTGACTGTGCAGTCTCTATTTGGATAAGACTTTATTAAAAAGATTGTAGCCCCAATTTCCCGTGCTTTATAATATATTTGTATGAAAAAAAGCATATTATCATTCTTAGGTGGTGTATAAATTACTCTAAAGTTAATTCTAAGACTCATTCGTTTCATTCGTTTAGGTTTTTTAACTGCACTTTTTTTTCAATAAATTATATTTTTCTATAATCCATAGGAAGTTTTCATGGAATATTTTTATCTACAACATACTTAACCATCAACTCTCGCAGACCTTGGGTAAGAAAATGTTTTTGCTTCAACAGAGTAACAAACTGCGTGGCGTTGTGCGTAAATCTTTACAGCCTTCTTAATAATGCAAAATCTCCCAGGCATCAGAGCTGCAAAGATCTCTTCAATATCCGGACGCGAAAAACTCGAAATAAGCTGGCTGCTGATCCAAAATGGATTCGCGCCTTTGAATAAATGAAATGTGTAAATGAACGGAACAATTAGGCCGCTCCAACAAAACCCACTTAAAATTTAATTAGGCCAAAACGTTTTAATTTAATTAGGCCAAAACGTTTTCAATGTCATGTATTTGAAACGCGATGATATAACCGTGTTTGTCGTGAGTTGTGACATTTCACGTTATCATTGCCTATTAGATGTTAGATACGATTTGTTTTATAACAATTGTAACAAGTATGTACTCGTATCTACCCTACGTTTAAATCATTGAGTGAGAGGGCAGACGACGTTGTAAAGATCTCAGAATAAAATTGGATGCCAACCGCTTGTGATCGGTCTCACGCCGTCTTACGCCGCAAGGGATCCACCGTCAAGATGGATAGACGACCTTGTTAGGATCTCATGACGATGATGACTAAGGTAGTACAAAAATATGAATCTATTTTTCTTCGCCGTATGGTCCCAAAATAAACCTGAAGATAGTAACGCGATGTCGTTCATAAGTGTTGAGTCGACCTGATTTCTGCTGCGAGCTTCAGTTTTTCATATCAATTCTACACATTTTCCCACCACACAATAAATGCTTGTAAGCTGTTACGTATTCCATTTGACGACTTCCAATATCTCGGTCACCGAGTGGTACAGACATGAGCCCGGATAGCTCAAGACGCGGTGGTTCGATCTTACTTACTCACATTGATTTATGAAGTGCAAATCATTAGATCTAAAATCTATTACTTAATAGAGGTGGTATAGTTTTATTCAGCAGAAGTGTTTTTGCCTGCTGGTTTGCCTGCGTAAGGAATTTCATTCAGCGATACACTGCTGATTAAAAAGACGCAGTATTTTATAGTGTACACCACATATCCGGCATACTCACCGCACCGCGAAATTCGCGATATCAAAATGTTCATAACGCGTTCGCAAAGCCACAAAGTGAAATTTGCGTTGGAGTTCTTTTAATATACTGGTAATGAGGAAATGCCACAACAGACTGTGGACTTTTACCCTGAATTAACCGATTTTGTCATGTCGCTACAAAAATATCAAGAAATGCTTTTGTAAATTAAGCAACACAACTAAACTTCTGTGCCGGAAATTTTTTTTTTTAAGTATGTTCATTTTATTATGTTTGAGTTCCGTGAGCTCAAATTAATTAGGAATACTTCAATTAATCATGTCAACTGACTGAGAACCATCTTTTTTGAAAAGCAAATTTCTTATTTTTTTTACGAACGTGATTTATCATGAAAAACTAGAAACATAAGCTGGATTATAGCTTGTGGCTTGTAAAGATTAAGTAGAGCTTTACTTAATGTTAAAAATAAACTTTAAAATAAAGTAAAAACCGACTTCAAAACCAAAATGCACTAAAAAGTCTTAAATAAACTCTTCACCATTGAAAGGAAAGGAATCCGTTTTAGGCAAATAATTCCTTTTTGGAGTCGGTGCTGTGATAGTTGATGCTTGATGGTCAAAGTGATGGCACCGACTCTAAAATGAAAATGTTTGCCTAAAACGGATTCCTGTCCTTTCAATGGTGAAGAGTTTATTTAAGACTTTTTAGTGCATTTTGGTTTTGAAGTCGGTTTTTACTTTTTTTAAAAGTTTATTTTATTTCTTTATTTTTAGTGATTACATAAGAGGGGGGGGGGGGGGAGTTGCACCTTATGATTCTTTTTTTTACGAAGCTACAAAACTACCCATCATAAGTTCCGTCATTATAATTACTGAACTCCTAAGCGTTAGGGAGTTCCACCATCAACTCAGCCCCACAAGATATTTACTATCAGACGTAACAACACGTCAACATTAAGATTCTAGTAAAAAACACTATAACTGCCTTTAAATTTGAGGGTTTCCCTCGATTACACCAAGATCCCATCATCAGATCCCGAAATGGAAATAATGGGACCAACTAGAAGGTACACCCTCTAAGTAGGTGAAAAAAATTTTCGATTCGGTCGACAAACGACTGAGATATGAGGTAACATACATACAAAAAAAAATGATAAAAAAACATACAGTCGAATTGATAACCTCCTCCTTTTTTGAAGTCGGTTAAAAACAATCTTAAATAGGTAACCTTGATTTGATAAATTGAAAACTTTATTTAGTAACTAGGGTAAGCCGGATTAGGATTACGCAACTGGGCCTTAGATAATTAAACGTGTCATCTTTGTAAATACATAATGCCGCATTGTCTTTTTAACAAAGTGTGCAAAAAAGCTCGGAAAGGCAATATGTTCTTTTCTCAGAATATTTAACAAAAAACATTCCTGGGCATGTAGGTACCGCCTGTTGCTTGTTCTGTTACGATAAAACAATTGGGAAAATAAATATCATGTTTTAGGAGCCCTTAAAAACTGCAAGTTTTATCATTGATGCAGTCGTACGTTTTGAAAATGCGCGACGGCATCGCAACTCACGCAATGAACAGATTGAATTTGGTATCGATGCAGTTATGTATAGTATCGATGCAGAAGCGCGACTGCATCGATGCTAACGCGCGTTAGTATCAATGCAGCCAAGACGATAATACAGTACATAATTTGTCAATGTCCACCTTCTGCACTGCGACTGCATAGATTCTAACGAGCGACAGGATCGCGACTGTATAACTGCTAAAAGTAGTACAAGTGTGTTAAAGGTTGACAATTTGCGACAGCATCGATGCTGCCTTGCGACTGTATCGCTGCTAAAATTCGGAGTGTGCAAACGGGCTATAAATTCATCAATACTCACAAAACTCATAAAAATAGAATTAAAATAAACATACTTACATTTACTGTACGTTTCTGTATGTAACCAGATAAAAAGAAACTCAGTGCCTCTATGTAGTTGATATTATTATAACTCCCTCTAGTACCGCACTGGGTTAAAATATATTAATTTTCATATTCTACATGACTATGATTACAAAGTTTTATAGTTGTTACCAACTTCGTTCTAACACCACAATTTCGTATATACTTGTATTCTCCTAATAATAATAACGAAAGTTTATCTTGTTTTGCTGTGGTAGAGCTGGGAGGCTAACCCTAAAGTTTAAGAAACAAATATGATAGTAAAACAAATCTATTCAAATAGACATATCCACATATTTCAAATTTATGAGTTTCAGATGAGTCATCTCTAAGACCCATTGCACAGTGTGACTTTCGCCATCTACAGCCGCGATGCAGTATCGATGCAGTCACAAATTGTCAACTTTTATAAACTTGCGCTACTTTTAGCATCGATACAGTCGCGATTCAAACGCACGTTAGTATTGATATAGTTCGCGGTTTAGAAGCTGGACATTGATAATTATTATGTACTGTATATTAGCGACTGCATCGATACTAACACGCTTTAACATCGATTCAGTCGCACTTTTGCATCAATACTAACGCGCGCATTTAAGATGGCGGGGATAAAACGACCCTTCCAAAAACGCAATTATTTTACAACGAATCCATATATTATAATTCTGTAACGACATTGAAGTTTTTGTAAACATACCTTCCATTGGGTATCAACTTATAAAACAAAAAAAAACCTGTTGTACAAGGTCAAAACTTCTCGACTGTGCTAGGGCAATACAAAAAAAAAACAACAACAACAACACAGCTATCGTAATGTTTATGTTATGTTAGAATTAAAATAAAATAAAACATGCATGGAATATTGAAGTTTATGCAAAAAGATCATGCCTTCCTAAAATTAATAGCAAGAAGCGTTACTAAATATCAATAATTTGCGTAAAAAGTCTTCGTATAATACCAACATGAAATATAACAAAATGTTATTTTGCCATGAATTTTGACGTACAATAACATACTATACAAACCACGAAGCTTTTTGAATTCCGTAAAAGTGTACTTCTTTTGTGGAAAACAGAAAGTTAATTAGTTTTTCTGCAACGTAAAATGGAAAGTTGTTGTGGGATAACTTTATAGACCTTTAAAAATGGGGATTTATTACATGCGGAACTTTTACGAGGAAAAAATATAGCGGAAACAGGAGCTGAACAGTATCTTATGAAGTGCGAACTTCGAAATAACATATCAGTAACAAATAGGCTTTTGTATGCGGATTACAGCAGCAATTGCTAAAAACATCCTTCCTACAATAACTGCTGATTCTCAGAAATAAAATGAAATATATTTTTATAAGCAAAGGCAAGACGCCTTTGTTTGAATTCGCTAAACTTACATTATAAAATACAATGGTTGCATATTCCAGCGAACGTAAAAGTTGAGTGGTAAGACAGTTAAACCATTAATCTGAAACATTCTTCTTTGTACATCAAGAAACTTCCCTAAATGCATTATTTAAAACTAATGGATTAAGATTTGTATGGAACTATGTCATTTTCCGTTTTACGAATATAACTCTGTCTTAGGAAGCTGAAAAGAAAAACTTTGCTCGTAATGGGTAAGTACTTGTGTCACACGTAAGTTTATATAGGGTGCAAAATGAAAAAAATGAGTGTGAACACAAGTGCCCGGGGCTGGGTGAGTTTTTCATTGTGTTTCTAAAGACGGGAAGCTATTGACATCGAGGTCTTGAGGCTTTAAAGTTCATCGGCCATTGTGATGCCAGTCAATGCCAGCCAGTATTTACGATGGCATTTATAAAGATTTTGAGGGAATATTATTTCATAGCATCGACGGTTGAAAATAATTAATAGTTATGTATAACATGTTTGAAAAACATAATTTCAGACTAGTTTGATATTTTTTAACGAATAATTTTATAATGCAATCTGTTATATTCTCAACTAAAACAACTCTGAGCTCATCCTATAGCATAAGTTCGTACATTCTGCTCTTCTTAAATTTAATAAAATTCGTACATTCTGCATTGAGAGGGTGATGCCTTCCAAATGGACTAATGGAGACTCAGTATCTTTATTTCATTTTAATGTAAGTACAATCATAAGCGTTAAAGAGGTTGGTTTAGAAAGATTTTAACACTCACAGTGTTATATATTATATTCATAAAGATGAAATAAGAAACCAAATATTTTCATACGGGCGGGGGACTCGAACCAGCAACTTCTTGGCTAACCGGGCCAAACGCTCTACCAATTGAGCTACCGTGCTGTTGTTCGAACCTTGCGAAATTTGTGGTCTCTTATGGATACGTCAATAATGGATACGTCGGTTAGCCAAGAAGGTGCTGGTTCGAGTCCCACCCGTGCGAAAATATTTGGTTTCTTATTTCATCTTTATGAATACTAAAGAGGTTTTTAAACACCTCTAAACGTGACTGCTGCAGTACGAGTATAAGCAGTGTAATACTTCGGTGATTTTCTATTGTACGAATGTGACATTGAAGTACAAAGGTGGCATCAACCCGGTCCAAGTGGGATGGGTGTTGTTGACGCCGGAAGGCCTTCCGGTGGCTTGAGTTAAATACCGTTCCACAGACAGGGCACCGAGCAGACTCATTTGTAGGGATTGTGACCCCGTTCTTATTATAAAGTCTGTCTTTTTGCCGAGAAGCTCAGATTGTCATCGCGGCCGGCGGATTTTCTGTCCATCTATACGTATTGAACTAGCCTGTAATAGCTATATATAGAGAGCTGGTGCTTCAAGGTTGCATTTGTTCTAATGGTGATTGAAGGATCATTCATATATCTTACAGAAACAACATTAAATCAAAATCGGTCAAGCCGATGAGGTAGAGTGGTACCTTGAACACTATGACACGCAATTTTCATATAACAAAATAGAAGATAGTTCGTAACTAAGGTTTAAGTTTTCTCAATTAATCGCGGACAATCAAATAATTACAACACTCTCTGCTTGCAACATTAAAAAAAAAAAGATCTTATCTGTTATGCTGGTGTCGGTATCTAATTAATAATCAGAGATTATGGGTTTAACAGTAGTGTAGTGGTATATATTATTTTTCAATACACTTGCTCAAAATGACGTTTTTATTCCACCGATTTTTGGCTCATAATCCTAGATATTAAACACGCGTGCTTTTTCATTATATTATTGCACTAGTGCTTTTAGTTTATTAACCCGACCAATTTACATTTGTACCCTAGTACCAAGTCGTTAGTAAGAAGAAGAAGCGATATAATTTAGTCGGGTTATACAATACTTTTATTTTAGCAACAAACAGTATTTATGCAAAAAATAACAGTATCTACATATTTATTTCAATAAATGGTAAATCCAAATTTATTACTAAAAACCAGCTCAAATTCTTTTAACATTTTTTGTGATTTGTGTTTTAAAAAACGAATTATTACATTTTTAATCTTTGCTTTTGGCCGATCTAGTTCGCGCCTTAGCCTTGCGTGCGCATCGGTATCGCGGCAAAAAAAAACAACGCGCCATTTTTCGTAAATAATAATTGTCGGCTGTGACAAAGTTTGGATTAATTATGAAGTTTAATATTAATGAAAATGTCTACTTCAAGTGAAGAAAACCTATTATTAACTCCGCCGGGGGTATCTATCATTTAACACAGAATTTTTTGATAAAAATTCTGTGTTATGATACGAATTTCATTTCACAGAAAACTATTCAATGAATGTTAATATCTTTTTTCTTGATTAATCGAATAGTTAATAATCGTCGTTTCATAACATCGAATAACAGTTCACCAAAAAAATGTTTCTCAACTGTTTTGTTAAGCAGAATAACGATATGTCAAACTAATGTTTCATAGAATTATTAAGTTATCGATATAACCTTTCATAAAAACTTGTTTCAATGTGTAACGGTTCCCATATATTTTTGCATACGCATGCAAGTAAGAAGGCATGCGCATGCTTACGCATGAAAGTAAGAAGGCATACATGCATGCATTAATGCATGCAAGTAAGCAAGCAGGCATGCATTAATGCACGCATGCAAGCATACAGGCATGCATGCAGCAAGCAAGCAGGCATGCAAACAAGCAGCATGCATTAGGATTTCCTCGTCTCCGGCTTTTGAATTACACTCTAGTATCGGGCAGACTAGTACCACGGTGAGGAGACCACGGCGAGTCGGGATTAACGCAGTTTATTTATTGTATCAATATTTATTACATAATATTTATATCAGTTATGCTTTAAATTGTCCATTAATAAAGTATGCAATATAATATTAGTTAAAAAATTCGTTTCGAAATACGGACTTTAGTGAAGTAAAATTCGATGTTTCAAGAATTCTGCATATTGAAACTTACGTGGAAATAAAATTATGGGTAACAAAATAGAAAGCTAACGTTACTTTGATAAAATACGTAATTTTTGAAAAGAAGTAACGATGAAGTAAGTTTGTAGATAATAAGCATTCAACCAAATGAAATTGTGATGTAACAAGATTCTAGAATTTGTTGAATATTATTTTGAAACATCTGCGAATCGTTTTATGGGAAATGAAAATCGATGAAGAAAATTGCGATTAAGTGATGGGTCCCCTCCGCCGGACATACGTAACGAGGCGAAAAACGCGTGCGAAAGTCTTTGCAATCAAATTCGAGTGAAATGTATTTTACTGTAAATGTATTTTAATAATTAAAAACTTAGTAAATGAAGAGTCTTGTTTTTTCGTCACAAGTGTGTTGAAAAACGTCGTATGAAACACGTGTGCCTGTGACCATTATATACGCGGCTTTCTTTTGGCGCACTCGCTTTCGCTCGTGCGCACACAATATCGCCTTGTATATAATGGTCAACTTAGCACACTTGCATCATAATGTACTATTATAAAATGTGAAAAGAATTAAAGTCCTCCAAGTTGCTACAATTTAAGTCACAGAATGAATCCAACATTGGAAAAATCTGCAAATAGTCAGCACACTTATAATAACCTCATTCCGCACTAGTAATAACAAAAGGCAAGTTCCGGCCGGAACTTGCCTTTTCCTCTGGGTAAATTATAACTGCGTCTGGTTGCATAAATTATTTGTTCCTACAATATTCAAGGTATTGCAAAACAAGACGATAATTTCTTTTCTCTATTTGATACACCATTTCTCCCAATTACCTACTTACACAAATCCATTTCTTACACATAGCGAAAGAAATGTTGAGTTTTAACATTCACGTAATACAAACATATTATGTAGGAATTGTACATACATACATACATTAAAAGTTTAATGTTAAATTAACTAGAAAAACGTGGAGTGAAATCAGACACGCCCTCTGTCTGTCCCATCTCATCTAAAGGACATAGGACCATATTAAGTATGTAAACCATAAAATTATTATCCCCTTGGAATAGAACGACCAAAGCGAGATGTCACTAGCAGCAAACTGTGTGATAAAAAGAGATGGGAGATACGAAGTAGCAGAACCATTTTTGGCAGATGTCAAACAGTTGACCGCCCCGCAGAAGCTCGCTGAAAATTACGTGCATTTGATTTTTTATATTTAAAAGTGAAGTTGTGTATATTTTGGAGAAATAATGCATCTGAAACATGGTGACTTGATCGGTGATTGATTGTTATGCATTACAGCGGCATAACCCCAACAAATAATTATTTAACAGGTAGATTAGTCCAAATCGAAGCATCTTAATATACGACATATTTACCAATGCGCTTCAAATTTAAAGTACGCAGTTTGATTATTCTATTCTATAAACGTTAATTTACGTAAAAAATAAAGCAGAATTACACAGGGATTGTATATCGACGAATATTTTGTATAATGCAATAACATTTAGTTTTACATTAGATCTGTATGTTCAATATTTTGTGTCGACTGTTTATCATGCAGTAAACTACTATATTTAACTTAGAAACATTGTTATAAATCACCTGATCAAAAGGTTATCTCATTTAAAGCTACAAATGTTACTTACTTATGTTAGTTACTGACATCTTAAATCGGTTTCGTTTGACAGCTTTTACTTGTCCTTCTATTCCGATAGGAATATTAATTTTATGATGTAAACACATTTGTGATAGGGTTTTAAGCCTTTTTCTTTTACTTTAAATAGAGCGTCTATTTAGACTTCATAATGAACAGTTTGTTCACTGTCTGAAAAGTAAATAAATATTGAACACTAATCACATCATTTGCTCGGATCTCAAAGTTAGTAAGCTAATGCACTTGCGTAATGGCTAAAGACACAATGGTGGTACCACAACAACACCCAGACTCGAGACAATATAGAAAACAATGATTTCTAAATTAACCTGACTGGGAATCGAACCCGGGACCTCAGAGCGTTTTTTTTTTTAATAAGACCAACGTAATTATTATAACATAACCATGCCAAGGCTTTGTTTGAAAGCCATCAACTTTAGAAGAACATCTCGGCAACCTAAGATACATAGTACGAGTTATTCCCAAGCAGAAACTCATACAATCCAACTTCATGTTCTATAACAAACTAGGGAACATAAATAGTTACTTAGATAACCCATTACAAACGGCGCTCCTTCTTAACACCGATCTAACATTCATCAGCGGCAAGTTCAAATAGCAATCTCAGTTTTATTCATACTAACCGGTGGTAAGGCCAGCTGTGTAAATAGATAAAACAAGAAATTTAAGATAAACACTGGTGTATACGCCCTACATAGCACGAGAATGCGAAATGGTCAGATGTATTTTACGTTTGCCACAAAATAAGATTTATACCTACACTAACTATTAAGAAAATAAGTACTGCAATATTTACCACGATAACTTAGTACGATACGATGGTAACAATAGGTATAGCTGGGTATTTAGAGGTTACATTTAGTATGTTATGTTTTTACCCCGCAAATGTCAGTTTCATGTAGTCTCGAGATATCAAACAAAACCTCCCTAAGGTAATATAAAGACTAAAAGCATGCCAACTAAGATAGAACCATCGTTTCGACGCAAATTCGTTGGGTCACAAAAGGCACTTACTACGGATGTTCACGTCGTACCTAGATTTTCGCTGAAGGTAATTGTTTACAGTCCCTATGTTAAATTTTACATAATACGAGACGAAGGTAAATGCAGGCTTAATGTATGGAGATAGTATCATGTTGACGCGTCCCTTCTCATTTCCTTTCAGTGTTTAGTCCGCAATAAGAAAATAAACGTTTGAATTCGAAAGCTACCGAACTAAGTACATTGACTGGTTATATAACGATAATTCCGGCCGCTGAGTCCGGGCATTCTGAAATAATAAATGAGTAGTCATCGTTCAATTCACATTAAATTTAACTGCAATATCATTTTAATAATATTATATTAATTGCAATCGTGACACTTCAGTGTGTACAATTTAGGGAGGATTACAGTAAACATTAAATTTTAGTTATTGTAACATTAAGTAGGTAACAGATAAGTTACAATCCTATTGAATATGATATTATACAAGTGTTGTTCGACCTTTGGCTACAAACGGAACATAGCAATGATTCAGACATTACCTATTTGATTAAGACTAAAGCAGATATTTCATATTTAACTCCTTTGTTATTTCAGTTTGTTGCGGAGCAAATACTTTTTTATGCAGTTTTATATTTTTTCTGTGTGAAAGCTCTTTGTTTTTATGACATAAGTCCTGTCGTGTTTCTGCTACGTCTTGGTTTGTACGAAAGATTATTTAATTTTTCCTGTTTTTAACTATATTTCGCTAATACACGCTTTACTCTGTAACTACTAAATACAGTCCTTATCATTTCTTCTCCCCTCCTTTATATTTGGTCCTTTTCGCTCGGTAAATTTTACTTTCAAAATTTAAATTTTCTTGTAAAATTTTTCTTCCGATAATTTTCCCTTCCTACAAATAACTATATTTTTTGTTTGTTTGAAAGTAACCAGTATGCTAACTAGATTGCAAAGTAAAGCGTTAGAGTCGAGTGCGGGCGAGGCTCCGCAGCCGGATTCCGGCACGCTTAACGATGTGGCGCCTCCGCCCCCCGCTCTCGTGCTCGACCCTGTCGGGTCCGTCCATGTGGCGGATGACAAGTCTATTTCAGGTACATCCAAGTCGTCCAGTACTATTCGCGCACGCTCGCTTAATATTAAGGCCTTATATGCTCGAAAAATTGCTGAAGCGGAAGCGAAAGCTGCTAAAGCGGAGCGTAGAGCGCTAGAAATGGAAATGCGCGCAGAAATAGCTCAAATAGAGGCTGAAGGCAGTAATCACCGCGGCAGCAGTCGCGCCTCGAGCCGTCGCGACAATAGTCGCGCCAACAGCCATCACGACAGTAGCCGCCTAAGTAGAGGTAACGTAGTAGAGTGGTTGGATACTATGACACCTTCTAATGAATGCGTTTTTGTAGATACCCGTGGTGCTACCACTGTGAATGCCCCTGGAACCGTGCGTCCCGGTAGCCCCACACTTGCGGTTCCTACGAGTGCGCTCATAGAAGGACGGCCCTTCGCCGCTGCCACTGCGGACGTCCCTGTTATCGTGCGTTCCGGCAGCCCGACTCATCCGGTCGCTGCGTTTAACCTTCAAGTTCCTGCTTCCGCCGGCCGCGGTGTCACATGCGATCCCACTGCTGGACCTAGTCGCCTAGCGCTCGATCCGATACCGCCCAGGCCCTGTTGCGGACCTACAGGTGACGTTCAAGACTCTATGTGCCTACGTACCCTACCTACAAATATTTCTAGTAACCAAAATGGTTCTGATTTTAATCGTTTGGCTCAAGCCATACAAAGTTTATCTAAAGGTAAAATGGAGAGTCGCCTGCCTAGTTTTGATGGTAAACCCTTAGATTGGCTTGCTTTTAAAAGAGCCTATGACGTGTCGAAGGCGTCTTATTCTTCAATGGACAACTTATCACGGGTGAATGCCGCGCTGTACGGCCCGGCACGAGAGGCCGTCGGTGCCTTACTTTCTACAGCGAATAGTCCAGGCGATATTATATCTGTTCTCGAACTTCAGTTTGGTAGACCGGAGCTCATCGTTCTCCAGGAGGTTGCCGCTGTGCGAGCTTTGCCTAAAGTGAATTTTGAGGGCAAGGACTTGCATTTCTTTGCCGGCCGTGTTCGCAGTTGCATTGCAGTTATGAAATATCTTGATAATAAGTCCTATTTAGAGTCACCGGAGCTCTACAACTCGTTGCTTCTGAAATTGACTCCTGCAATGCGAGCACGCTGGAAAGACTACGCAAAGCCTCGCTTTAACCCAATTGTAGGAACGAAATTAGAGTTGCTAGCTGATTTTTTGGCTGAGGAAGTCACCACGGAATTCCAGTTTGGCGTTATTACGGAAGCCAACTTGTTAAGTCAGCCAAATAGCTCAAAAATGTTTCAGGTTAACGTGGTGAATTCAAAACAAAATAATCTTCACTCAGGTAATAAGTCGGCTGAAAATAAAAATCATTCAAATTCACAATCACAACAAAATAAGTCAAATTGTTTATATTGTCAACAATGGCACATGATTGACAACTGTGATAAATTAATTCGTCTTGACTTTATGGCTAGGTTGAATTGGGCCCGCGACCAAAAAGTTTGTAACAGATGTTTAAAAAAAGGTTCGCATCGCTATAGGACATGTAATCCGAAGACGTTATGTAATGTGGAAGGCTGCAAATACAAACATCATAAATTGTTGCATAACTTTGAATCAGTTAATTCCCATACAACTACTGAAACGCTCTCGAACGGAATCGAACCCGAACCTAGTTGTTCGACTATGCCGATTGAGCCTGAAAGCGAGATTGTAGCTCACGCTATTTCAAATGGGCCCCTGAAAGCTCTTTTGAAAGTCGTCGCTGTTACTGTAAGCGGACCTAAGGGCTCTATAAATACTTATGCTCTATTGGACGACGGCTCGTCTAGTACTTTTATTGACGATGAGGTATCAGCTCATATAGGCGCAGTCGGCCCTAAGGCACAAATTAGAGTAGAGTGTATGGGTGGACTATCTAAATTAACCGAAGTCGAGTATGTAGATTTTTATATTAAAGGCGTGCACGAATCCAAACAGCATAAAGTATATAGAGCACGGTCTGTATCGGCGCTAGGTATTGCACGCCAGTCAGTCAGCCCAGACGATATTAGGCATCTTTCGTTACCTAATATCACGTACGACAACGCTGAGCCAAAATTGATAGTTGGAATCGATAACTGGAATCTGTTGACCCCACGAGAGGTGCGCCAAGGTTCAAACAGACAACCAGCTGCTTGTTTAACGCCTTTAGGTTGGGCTGTATTTGGCTTTACTTCCAGTAGGACTAAACCGGTGACTTTTGTCAATCATAGCACAACGTCAGATGATTTTTCGGAGATTGAGGGTCTTATAAAGGACAACTTTAAGTTAGAGTCGATTGGTATTGTGAAGCAACGAGTCCGTTCTGCCGCAGACGAGCGCGCCTCGAAAATTCTCGAAGACACTGCTCGTCGGTTACCAGATGGACAGTTTGAGGTCGGTTTATTATGGCAATCAGATGTCACTGACATTCCAGATAGTTACCCGCTAGCGTTTTCGCGTTTTAATGGTCTGGAAAAGCGTTTTCGTAAAGACGCCGCTTACGCCCACCAGTATCGCAAAAATATACACGCTATGATAGACAAAGGTTACGCCGAGCCATGTGACATCTCTTCTGATTCAACTAGGGTGTGGTACCTACCTCATTTTGGGGTGGTAAACCCCAACAAGCCAGGAAAGCTGCGCGTGGTTCATGACGCCGCAGCCCGCTCTCAGGGAGTTAGCTTGAATTCCCTTTTGTTGACCGGCCCTGACTTATTGCCTTCTCTTTTAAATATTATTTATCGTTTTCGAGAGGGTAAGATCGGCATGATAGCTGACGTAAAAGAAATGTTTCCGCAAGTGAAAATCAGGCCTGAAGACAGGGATGCGCAGCGGTTTTTATGGCGTGATTCTCCCGACTTGCCTCTTTCGACATATAGAATGTCATCAATGATATTTGGTGCTGCTTCTAGCCCATTCACAGCACTCTATCTTAAAAACAAAAATGCCGAAGAGTTAAGAGATTTATATCCTGAGGCTGCTCATGCAATTGTCCAAGATACATATATGGATGATTTCATTGGCAGTATGGAAGGGCCAGATGAAGCCGCGCAATTAGCTAGAGACATCGTAGAGGTGCAAGAGCGAGCGCACTTTGAAGTTCGCGGGTGGGTCTCTAACGAACCCGATGCGCTCACTCTTATACCACCAAATTTGAGACTAGATTCTGGTAGCACAGGCGTAGATATTGGTCATTTTCCGCAAAGCGTGCGTACTTTGGGCCTAATATGGTATCCGTCGACTGATGAGTTAGGTTTTAACACGGTCGCCCTAAAAACGTCGCTAGCTTTGCCTCAAAAAATCACAAAACGTCATGCACTTTCTAGTATGATGCGAGTTTTTGACCCGCTAGGTATACTAGCTCCCATTACCATAAAAGCTCGTATTATATTCCAAGTAGTTTGGCGCAGAGGAATTGATTGGGACCAGGAACTTCCTCAGGACCTAAGAACTAAGTGGAAAGCGTGGCTTGCTGATATATCTTGTGCTGTAGACATTCGAGTCCCACGCTGGCACCTGAGAGACGCTCATGTTCCCAACCAAGCTCATCTCATAGAGCGTGAGCTGCACGTGTTCTGTGACGCAAGTGAGCACGCGTATGTCGCTGTCGCTTACTGGCGTTTGGTACTGCCTGACAAAACAGTGCAGGTTTCGTTTATATGTAGCAAGTCCCGAGTTGCCTCACTAACTCCTGTCACCATTTCTCGCCTCGAACTGCAGGCAGCCACGGTAGCAGCTCGTCTAGCGACGTCTATCTGCGACGCTCATAAGTTTAAACCCTCTAGGCGGTTTCTATGGACCGACTCTAAGAATGTTCTAGGATGGCTCCGCAGCGACGCACGTTCGTTTTTGCCTTTCGTCGCACATAGGCTAGCAGACATCCTAGAGCTTTCATCTTTAGATGAGTGGCGGTGGGTGCCCACAGCACTGAACGTCGCAGATGACGCCACACGGCAAAAGTCAGACGCTGACCTTAAAAATAGTCGGTGGATTGAAGGACCTGAGTTTTTAAAATCACCTTAATATGATTGGCCAGTTGAGCCACACAACACTAGCCTTAACAAAGATGAGCTGAAACCAAGTGCTAAAATTCATTCATATCTCATTCAAGTAGGCACCATTCCCATCCATCCTGTTTCGGCGGATCCGTCCCGCTTCAGCCAATGGTTGCGTTTCTTACGGTCGACGGCGCGTGCACATCAGTACATCAGGCGTTTGAGATGTAGAGCGAGTGCTAAGGCCTCAACATCGCACACACCTACCTCTAGGCTAAGAACTTCTGTCGCCCAGCTTACGCCTCTTACTGCGGAAGATTTGCGCCTAGCTCAGCTGCATATTTTGATCAAATGCCAAAATGATTCGTTTTCTGATGAGTTAGCTGCGCTTCGACTGGGAGAGCCATTGCCACGCCACAGCAAGTTACAAAAGCTTCATGTTATTCTCGGAAGTGATGGTTTAATGACGTTATCGGGTCGCATCGGAGCAGTTGCAGAATCTACTGAGGCTACTAATTTCCCTATTGTTCTTGATGGAAGCCACCCAGCAGTTCAACTTTTGACTCACTATTACCACCGGCGCTTTGCTCATGGCAATAACGAGACTGTTGTCAACCAACTCCGGCAGCAGTTCTGGATTTTGAAGCTAAGAAGTACAGTCAGAGCAGCAGCACATGCCTTCCAATACTGTAAGATAAGGAAGAGTATCTTTTTGAACCCCCCTGTTGGAAACCTGCCGACGGTTCGACTCGCCCATCATCGTCGACCCTTCACTTTCGTCGGCCTAGACTACTTCGGTCCAGTGCAGATTACTGTTGGCAGAAGACACGAAAAGCGGTGGGTAGCTTTGTACACCTGTCTCACGACGCGTGCTGTACATTTAGAGGTAGTCCATGACCTCTCAACCGACGCAGCGTTGATGGCCCTACGTCGATTTACGGCCCGTCGTGGAAGTCCTCAACAGATTTGGTCAGACAACGGGACTGCGTTCGTCGGTGCTGCCAAATTCATGCGAGAACTCTACGGCCCTGCAGTTCAAGAGTTTGCAACCAACCAGAACATCGATTGGATCTTTATACCACCGTCAGCACCGTCAATGGGTGGTGCTTGGGAGCGCCTCGTGCGTTCAGTGAAGTCTGCTTTAAAAGTAACCTTGCAAGAGAGAGCCCCAAAGGAACCAGTTTTGACGACCCTTTTGATGGAAGCTGAAGCTGTGGTCAACTCAAGGCCCTTAACTTACGTTCCCACTGACCCAAATGATGAAGAGGCACTGACGCCCTTCCACTTCCTTATCGGCACAGCATCCACGGCTAACCATTACGGTAAGACAGAGTCGCAGGATTTATGGGGGCGTTCTCAATGGCGTAAGGCATTGCGGCTTACAGATTTATTCTGGAACCGATGGGTTAGAGAATACCTCCCGACTCTGACACCTAGGCGAGGTGACAGGACCGGTGACGGACTTGCTCTTGGTGTAGGTGACCTCGTGCTGGTGGTCGATGGCAACTTACCGCGAGGTACATGGCCACGGGGTCGTATAACCCGGGTATTTCCCGGTGCAGATGGGCTAGTGAGAGTAGCCAAGGTTTCTACTGCAGGAGGAGTCCTTCGCCGTCCCTGCAAAAAGCTGGTGCGACTGCCTGTTTAAAGGCCAGCTCTCTCCCGCTCTCTCTCTCTATCTCTCTCGTTATATTTTTGTCAGTTTTGAAAGAGAGGGAGAGATGTTGCGGAGCAAATACTTTTTTATGCAGTTTTATATTTTTTCTGTGTGAAAGCTCTTTGTTTTTATGACATAAGTCCTGTCGTGTTTCTGCTACGTCTTGGTTTGTACGAAAGATTATTTAATTTTTCCTGTTTTTAACTATATTTCGCTAATACACGCTTTACTCTGTAACTACTAAATACAGTCCTTATCATTTCTTCTCCCCTCCTTTATACAGTTCCTACTTTAGAGTTTTCGTAGTCGCTTTTTTCACTTCAAAAATACACGGGCTTGTTTTTTTATCATTCGCGTCAATATGGCGATTGTGGGATTTTGTTTGATTTATGTGCGATTTACGAATAAAAATTTGTTGAAATCCACACGGGCGTTTTAAAAAATAGCACTGGATTGTTATATTTTTTTATTTGAAAGAGTGATTTTAGTGGACTTATAATTTTTGAACGGGAATCATTCGTCATTTTGTCGCGCGTGATAAAAATATAGATCTTCAGGTAAGATAAAGTTGACAAATATTCAAGGATAAAAATAAAACTGCAAGCAATCTCGTTGATTTATACTATCTAGCAACGAGACATGTTACATCCCTCTAAATTATATTGATGGTGCATTGCTGCCGTTCCTCATAGTTGTGATTTAAAAGGTGCATATAAAATCGTGCTCCGTGAAATGTGGAGAACTTTTGAACATCATAAAAATGAGAGTTATAACAGAGACGCAAGCGAAAACTCGTCTCGTTTCAATTTCTTCGTGGAAAAATGTTAAACATTAAAAACGTAAAAGGTTAAAAGCGTTTAATGTGTAATAGAGCCAGGAGGCGGCGGACTCCGATACTGAAATTTCGATTGAAGGTTTATTGCTCGCAAACAGAGGCATTATTTATATCAAGTCTCGAAATTAAGTGCCCCTAGGCTCGGGAAATATTTGATTTACTTTATCTTTATAGTTTTGTTTGATTAAACATCGATCATTTTTGTAACAATTTATTTCATAGCGAATATCGCTGATCCTAAGTAATGATATAATTACGTGCGTCTATGAATGACCGATACGTTATACTTATAGATTAAGGGACCAGTTTATCCACTTTCGCTATTCACAGAACGTAATTGCTTTTACCATTACTCTTTATCTTTTCGTGATCGGAGAGTCATTTATCACCGACTCAATAAACCCTCCCTGAACACGAAAGACACACACACTAAATGCTAAAACTTTTTAGAATATACTTTATTCTAAATTTTTACGTAATTTTTTTAACCAAGAAATTTGCAGCCGGAAGGTGAAATATCGTGTCTTAAACGGCAGAACAGCTTATAATAATATTCGCCTACTGATTTTCGATAAAGACGCCCCCCTCAACAGAGATAGGGCAAGGAACGCAGGAGATATTCTAGTGTCCAAATGTGTGCGCAATATACAGGTGTTACTCTCTGTTCCTTCACTCTCATCAATTCGATGAGACGTCAGTCCATGGACCGATGACAGATCAGACTCAGGACCAACTTCTTTACTAACGTGCTCATTATATATTTTTCAATTTATTTAACTTTCATATTCGACCTTATTTCAATGTGAACATACAGACAACTTTCAAAGAAATGGATACTTATCACGACCGTGACTATCTGACATCGCCAAAACATAAACTAAAATAGTTCATTTATATGTCAGCAACTAGCCTTTGCATTTTTGATCCATCGAAGGCAATTCCAAGGCTAAAAATAAGCTATAAATGCTATTAGCGAAGAACCGTGGGTATTTTTTGTAATCAGTCGGTCAACAGCTGTTCCGCGCGATATGTGTCAGTCAGGCACGCACGAGTAGCAAGCGTCTACAAAAAGAACACGTTAACAAATAGAATTCCGTGGCTAGGTATTCCTAGTTTTAATTTTCATTTGATCGATGGTTGAGTCATAAATACGATTAATTAGTTACTTTCAGAATGTGAATGAAATAAATAACACCAGCGCCAAAAATTAACCAAGACGTAATGTCACATACTCTCTTGTCTCTCTCCCCGCACTCCAATGCCCCAAATTTTCAATGAGGCGATTTACCTATATTTGTTTAAGAAAAAATATTAAAATATATATTATTTTAAGTGTTTTTTATATTTACAAAAAATGTCATGACATTATTTTAATGCATTCTCGAAAACTATTTGAAGCAACTACATTTAAGAAGCAATTAAGAAGTCTTGCGTTAAATATTTAGCAACTAATTGCCTTACAAAGCAAAAGGGTGTTTAAACGGCTAGTAGTAGTAAGTTCACCGAAATGAAAAGTCATTAAATGCTTTTAAGTTCGTTAGAAGTTATATTGTGTTCAGGTTCAAGTAAAATTACTTTTATTCAACAAACTACTTGTAAGAAAAACTGTTTCACTAGCATTTATTCTAGTTACAGTGTTAATGAAATTGTTTCATAAATACGCATATTTATGCAAGAGTATCATTCATGGACATTTCCCTTTGAGTAACATTTAACAAAGCGGATAATCTCCGCGGAACACATTACACATGATACCTACTTACAATATTTAAAGTACTGACAACGTTCAGTATCGTATTGCAAGCGAACATGAAAACATGCTTTTTATTCACAACTCTAGTTGAATCGTGTAAGAACTACTCTTGTTTATAAGAAAGGTAGGTGTAGGGGATCGAAATAAGAACCACGCTTTTTTTTGGAAAGGCTATCGCGGCGCGACCGAGGAGCGGGTTTTGTTGTTGCCGTGATTTTGACACACTGAGAACTAACACTAACTAATATGGCGGGAACGAGTAAAGGGATGAGCTGCGCTCTGATTGGTCCGCTCATCGGTCATTCACGAATGATTTTATTCAAAATATAAGAAGGTACGTAATACAATTTTATGCACACAGACAGGAATATAAATAATAAAAATATGCATGTGTGGTGCGTCGCCTACAATTCTGCCTCCTTAGTGCAAACTAGTAAGCAGAGCTGGCTAGTTAGCACTACCTTCCCGTGGGGACATAAGTAGAGAGCGACGCGTGTCACAGGGCGGCGCAGCACGCCGGTGCGAGTGCGCACGTCAACGACGCGGATGCGCCCGTCGCGGCCTGCATGGGTCGCACTCACAATACCGTGTCGCCAACAGTTTCGCTCTAGATTAGGTTCGATGATGACGACATAATCGTTTACCTGTAATGTTTCTCCTTCGGAGGTCCATTTTTGGCGTGGCAGTAGGGTGGGCAAATATTCCTTGAGCCAACGGGCCCAAAACATGTCAGTGAGTCGTTGCGCCACCCTCCAGCGTTTCCTTAGGCACAGGTCTTCGTCGTTGTACTTACCAAAATGAGGATTTGGTAGTGATGAGCCGATCAAAAAATGATTAGGGGTAAGAGCTTCCGGGTACGCCGGGTCATTCGATACGTATGTTATTGGGCGACCATTGACCAACGCCTCTACCTCAGCCAGCAAGGTAATTAAAGTTTCTTGGTGAGGTGCACGCTCTTTTAATACAACCTTAAGGGAAGACTTTACAGTACGAACCATACGCTCCCAGGCGCCACCCATCTCTGGTGCACCTGGGGGTAGAAACCTCCATTGTACACCCTGAATGGTACCAGCTTCAGACACTGCCTCCTTGTCTAGATCAGCAATACTCCGCTTCAGCTCCGCGTCGGCACCACGCAGGTTTGTTCCGTTATCAGAGATAATTACCTGGGGCATTCCTCGACGCGCAGCCATCCGTCGGAGAGCCATGATAGTGGAGTCGACGGTAAGATTTTCGGTCACCTCGATGTGTACTGCCCTTATTGTTAGGCATGTAAACAGCATGCCATAACGTTTCTGTCTACCACGGCCGACTGTTACTTCGAGCGGGCCGAAAAAATCTACTCCAGTATAACTGAAGGGGGGTCTATTATGTTGCAACCTCGCTGCTGGCAAGTCACCCATGCGCTGCGGCTGCGGTGTCGCTCGTCTATACCTACAGTACAAACAGCGTGATGAGATCGCGCGGACGGTAGGTCGTAGTTTTAAAATCCAATAACGCTGCCGTAAATTATTAACGACAAGTTCGTTCGCACCATGAAGTGCTTTACGGTGAAAATATTCCACTAGTAAGCGCGTAATTTTATGCTGACCATCTAAAATAGCTGGTCGCGTTACATCTAGGTCCACGCCTGCAACAGACTCGATGCGGCCACCGACGCGCAAGATGCCGGTTTCGTCGAGGCAGGGAGTCAGTTGTAATAAACGACTGTTGCGTGGGAGTTGTTTATTTTGTTTTAAACAAGTTATTTCATTGGAAAAACTATCATGTTGACACTTTTTTATCAGTAGGTCTTCTGCCTCCTTCATTAGAAATATGTCAAGTTTGCAATTCTTACGCTGACATTTTCTAATGAATAGTAAAACCCTTGCGGCTGCGCGAACAAGAGTGAGCCAGCTCGATATATTATCTTCGTTAGGCAAAGAGAATATGGAACCGCTTTCAACCACCAAATTCACAGAGCGTTTCTCGCACATGGCGTCCTCTAGTGCTTTCGTGAACTTACGGTCCTTAGGCCACTGTTCTTCAGCTTGCCGCAAGAAAGAAGGACCTTGGAACCAGTCACTAGAGTACGTCAGTGGAGGTGCATCTTCTCGCGTGGCTATGTCCGCCACGTTCGCCGCTGTCGGTACATGACGCCATTCACATGCCTTAGTTAACTCGTCGATAGGGTTTGTAGCTGCGGGGGTCACTACGAATCCACTGGAGGACCGTACTACTGTCCGTCCAAAAATAACGTTTTCCTGGCTGAATGTCCTTATGTTCACGCTGTGTGGTGTCTGCCAATCGAGCACCCAATAATGCAGCCTGCAATTCTAGCCTAGGAATCGAAATAGGTCTCAGTGGGCTAACCCTTGATTTGCTAGCAACGAAACATATTAGTACACATCCATCTATGCGTGTAAAACGCCAATAAATAACAGCTGCGAAAGCTTTGGCGGAGGCATCACAAAAGATATGCATTTGTTAATCTATTATGTCATAATAATCATTCGAGTTATTATTCATGAACGTCAACATCTGCTCAGATGAGTAACAACTTACCCATTCGTGCGCATTTCCATAGAAGCGAGGAATGCGAAGCAAGTGTAGGCATTGTAAATCTTTGAGCCAATTAACCCACAGAGCGTGCTCATCGGATTGGATGCGGCAGTTCCATTCAACACCGCTGCGATGTACATTTTGAAAAATAATTTTACCTTTTATTATAAACGGGGAAAGAAAGCCGTGAATATCGTAAATTGACATAATAACACTCAACATTTGAGCTTTAGTAGGTATTTGAGTACCGTTCAAGATATCAGGTGAAATGCGCTCCAAAGCTATTTGAAAACCAAAACAATCTTCGCTAGGATGCCACATCAATCCGAGAGTGCGCTCAGTTGTATTCGTAGCTCCGTTCTGCAGCTGTATGGCGGCCGGCGCAAGCGCCTCTGTAGGTATAGACTGTAGTACTTGCGTATTGTTGCTAGACCACCGCGTTATGTCAAAGCCACCCGATCTGTGAATATCGGTTATCTGGCGCACTAATTGTTTAGCCAGGTTGCTATTGCGGCACGAATGTAAACAGTCGTCCATATAGTGATTATTTATAATTACATAAACTGCTTCGGGGCATTCATGCTCATACTTGATCGCGTTTTTATTTTTTATATATTGCGCGATAAATGGTGAACATGTTGCGCCAAACAGCAAACTCTGCATAACGCATGTTTTCACAGGCGCATCGGCGTTTTCTTGCCAGAGAAAACGAAAGACATTTTGATCTTCCGGCCGTATTTTAATTTGAACGAAAAAATCTTTGATATCGGCCGTCAGAGCAATCTTGTGTTCACGAAAACGTAATAAAATACCTAACAATGAATTATATAGGTCAGGTCCGGTAAGTAAAAAATCATTAAGGCATACACCTTTGACTTTGCCAGCACAGTCAAATACTAACCTCAGCTTTTCAGGCTTATTTGGGTTTTGAACCCCGAAATGCGACAAATACCATGTGTGACTTGGCGCGGGTTCATTGACCTCCAGTTCCCGAGCGTAGCCGTTATCAAAAAGTCGCCGCATCTCCTGCCGATACTTATTTGCGTACTTACCATCAGACTGAAACTTTTTTAGTAAGCCTTGAAGTCTAGAATGTGCGTATTGGTAAGTTTCTGGTAATAAAAGATTGTCTTTTGTAAAAGGAAGACCTACCTCCCATTTAGTGCCGACTTTTCGCGCCGTTTCGTCCAGAATACGCACTGCTCTCTCGTGTGCCGTATTCTCCCGCTTTAAGGTCGACACTCCAATGGAGTCGAGCTCGAACGACTTTCTTACCATATCATTTAGTGCAGCTATATCAATATCAGACGTCTCTGAGTGAGCGAGATGAAAGGTATGGGCGTTCACGGAAGTGTGAGTGAGACCGTAGCAGCCATGAATGGACCAACCTAGTAGGCATCTCGTAGCATATGGTTCCTGCTTATTACCATGCAGAATTTCATGAGGCGCAATCAAATTATAGTTATCTTCACCTATCAGTAGTCGCGGCACCACACATTGGTCACATACAAAATCTTTAATCTTTAGCAAGTGTTTACATTCAAGAGATTTTATTAATGACAAATCTTGTTTAGGTAATTTTAAATTATCAACCTGACGTAGCGTTATATCATGACATTTATTTTCAAAGAAACCAGATATTTTTAAATTAACTTTAGGTACATCTGTTTGAAAGACATCGATGCCGAATGCATCGGTAAACTTAATAGGGGTAGACTGATAAGTAATAAGTCCAAGTTCGCTCACCAAGTCCTTATCGATGATGGATACAGACGACCCGTCGTCCAGTAACGCATAAGCACTCACTGTGCCCTTAGGGCCACTAAGATTTACCTTAATCACTTTAAGGAGCACTTCACTCACTGACCGCGGAGGAGCGGCGCCTGCGCCGGCGGCCGACGGGCCGCGCCGGGCGGGCGTCGGCGCAGGGTGCGCGCTCGGCGCTGCGACGTGCGCCACGGTCTCGCCGCGCGCTGACGCTGCCGGTGATGCTGGCTCGCTGGCGGCTGGTTGCGGTGGTGATGATGTGTTTTCCTCTTCGTTCGCAACTATGTTGATTGCATGTGTGCGTGCGTCCGGTTTCTTATAGTGCAGTAATCGATGATGCGATAACCCACAGTTATCTATGTCGCATACGGGAGCCGGACATGCAGTGTTATCGTGCCGATCTAGTAGGCAGCAAAAACACAGATTTTTAGATTTGACGAATCTCCATCGGTCTCTTCGCATAGCTCGTCTGAAAGGTCGGCATTCGGTGAGTAAGTGAGCCGATTTCGAGCAAAAAATGCATGATAACGTCGGCTGAGTTGAGTTAGCGGACGTAGTAAACACAGAGCGGTTGAACATAGGCTGACGAGACCGATGATCGTCCGGTTTTCACCCGGGATGCTGCGTCGGGTCAGATTTGCGGTTGTCTCGTAGATGTGCGACTCCGACTGTCGATGACATTGTGGCTTCGCGTTTCAGGAACTCCGCTAGCAATTGCAGTTTAGGTATATTGCTGACTAGCTTATCGTATGCGTACTCTGTCCACTTGCTTAGTAATATACTAGGTAGCTTCGAGATAATAGCCGTCGTTAGCTCTGGGCTACGTAAACAGTCAAACTGGCCGAGTGAATTCAAGGTTGCAACACAGTTATTGACCTTCATAGAAAAGTTAATTATGTCATGTTGATAATTACTCGTGAGTGGCGATAACTTTTTCATTTGGGTAGTCAGCTGTTGCACAATTAATTCGGCACTGCCAAACCTGAGTTCTAGCGTCTCCATGACTTGAGCTGGCGATGTGCTGCCGATCAAAAGGTCGGTGACAGCCTCCTTGGCTTCGCCTCTGAGGGCTCGACGGAGTCTCCACAGATTCTCTGAGTCACTAAATTGGCAAACGCGTGTCGATTCATCATATGCGTTTCGAAAATGCAACCAGTCGAAACAGTCTCCACTGAAGAGAGGTAGCTCACGAGGTGTAGACAAGCGTGTGAGGAGGCGCTCGTCTTGTTGCTGCGGTGCTGACGAAATCATGATGTCTTTGAGCGTGTGGGCGAGCTGAATAATGCCGCTGGCAGGTCCATCGGGGGCGGGTGCGCAGCCGCGTTCCGAGCCATCGGGTGCCGGCGCTGCCTCCGTTACCATAGGTGCCGCCGCTGGGGGCGACTGTGCGTTACTTTGTTCCAGCCATTGCTCCACGTCGTATTTGTCCTCTGCGAGGCTGACAGCCTTGCTCTTGTCGCTTCTAGAACAGCAATCTTCGTCCATCATCGCCAGATCGCATTCCAGCCGTTTGTCGATCAAATCCTTCTCAATTTTGGCTTTGGCTTCCGCGGCTGCTAGTTCCAGTTGCTTACGCCTGACACGGGACGACGATGTAGCACTAGGCGCTGTGATGGATTTGGATTTAGCAGATTGCATCTTCGTTTCGGAATCCATTGCCGTGTCACGTGACAACACGTGCTCCGATGCACTTTCGAGCCTTTCGAATAGGTTTTCGCGCGATTTGGGCATAAGCCTATTTTTGTGTGGCGTATGAAACATAGCCCTGATAAGATCTGGCCGAAGGAACAACTTTGTAGGGGATCGAAATAAGAACCACGCTTTTTTTTGGAAAGGCTATCGCGGCGCGACCGAGGAGCGGGTTTTGTTGTTGCCGTGATTTTGACACACTGAGAACTAACACTAACTAATATGGCGGGAACGAGTGAAGGGATGAGCTGCGCTCTGATTGGTCCGCTCATCGGTCGTTCACGAATGATTTTATTCAAAATATAAGAAGGTACGTAATACAATTTTATGCACACAGACAGGAATATAAATAATAAAAATATGCATGTGTGGTGCGTCGCCTACAGTAGGCTTTTTTGGTCATTTATACTTGGTCTTCTTTTCCCATAGCCATATTTAAGGTTTGCTTCTACGAAGACTTAGTTAAAATGCAAACAATTTTAATTACTTGTTACTGTGAAAGTATACTCGTACTGCTTTGCTGCTTCATCTCAATATTTATGAACAAACTTATGTTCCTGTCTCAAATTTAAGTTAACGTGTTTAATTTACAATTTACCAGGCATAACGACTTTGTCACATGGCAAAATGGGAAGGTGTCACAAATCAAATTATATAAAGCGCGTGATAGGGTGAACAAAGTTTGCTTATCTGACAGCCCCTTAATTTTGTGTCAAGGACGCTCAACTTGAAATGCGGACAATATTGACTGTGCAGTCTCTATTTGGATAAGACTTTATTAAAAAGATTGTAGCCCCAATTTCCCGTGCTTTATTATATATTTTGTATGAAAGAAAGCATATTATCATTCTGAGGTGGTGTATAAATTACACTAAAGTTACTTCTAAGACTCATTCCTCTCATTCGTTTAGGTTTTTTAACTGCACAATTTTTTTTCACTAAATCATATTTTTCTATAATCCATAGGAAGTTTTCATGGAATATTTTTTTATCTACAATATACTTAACCATCAACCCTCGCAGACCTTGGGTAAGAAAATATTTTTGCTTCAACAAACTGCGTGGCGTTGTGCGTAAATCTTTACAGCCTACTTAATAATGCAAAATCTCCCAGGCATCAGAGCTGCAAAGATCTCTTCAATATCCGGACGCGAAAAACTCGAAGTAAGCTGGCTGCTAATCCAAAATGGATTCACGCCTCTGAATAAATGAAATGTGTAAATGAACGGAACAATTAGGCCGCTTCAACAAAACTCACTTAAATTTTAATTAAGCCAAAACGTTTTCAATGCCATGTATTTGAAACGCGATGATATAACCGTGTTTGTCGTGAGTTGTGACATTTCACGTTGTATCTATAATATATTAGATACGATTTGTTTTAGAACAATTGTAACAAGTATGCACTCGTATCTACATAACGTTTAAATCATTGAGTGATATATTTGTTTACCCTAAAAGAAATTGAGACAAGAGAGTATTCTCGTCTTAATTACCTCAGTGTCTGAAGATAAAAGTTTTCAACCAGTGTGTATTACCAGTGGTGACATACAGATCTGAAACATGATCTATTTCAATGGGCCTTATAAGGAAGCTCAAAATCACACAGCGAGCAATGCGAGTACTACGAGATCGAATTAGAAATGAGGAGATACGTATGAGAACGTAGCGGTCATAACGCCAAGAACTAATGGCTGTTAGGCAGAAAAGTTCTAGATTGCAGACTCTTCAACCAAAGATGCGGCGTAGGAGGTCCACGGTCAAGAAGGGCAGACGACCTTGTAAAGATCTCAGAATCAAATTTTATGTCAACTCCTTGTGATCGGTCTCACGCCGTCTTAAGCTGCAAGTGGTCCACCGTCAAGATGGACAGACGACTTTTTAGGATCTCATGACGATGATGACTAAGGTAGTACAAAAATATGAATATCTATTTTTGTTGGCCATATGGTCCCAAAATAATCCTGAAAATATTAACCCGATGCCGTTCATAAGTGTTAGTCTACCTGCTTTCTGCTGTGAGCTTCAATTTTTCATAACAATTCTACACATTTTCCCACCACACAATAAATGCTTGTAAGCTGTTACGTATTCCATTTGACGACATCCAATATCTCGGTCGCCGAGTGGTACAGACATGAGCCCGGATAGCTCAAGACGCGGTGGTTCGATCCCCGACCTTCCTTACTCACATTGATTTATGAAGTGCAATTCATTAGATCTAAAATCTATTACTCAGTAGAGGTAGTATAGTTTCATTCAGTAAAGGTGTTTTTGCCTGCTGGTTTGCCTGCGTAAGAAATTTCATTCAGCGATATACTGCTGATTAAAAAGACGCAGTATTTTATAGTGTACACCACATATCCGGCATACTCACCGCACCGCGAAATTCGCGATATCAAAATGTTCATAACGCGTTCGCAAAGCCACAAAGTGAAATTTGCGTTGGAGTTCTTTTGATATACTGGTAATGAGGAAATGCCACAACAGACTGTGGACTTTTACCCTGAATTAACCGATTTTGTCATGTCGCTACAAGAATATCAAGAAATGCTTTTGTAAATTAAGCAACACAACTAAACTTCTGTGCCGGAAAATTATTTTTTTAAGTATGTTCATTTTATTATGTTTGAGTTCCGTGAGCTCAAATTAATTAGGAATAACTTCAATTAATCATGTCAACTGACTGAGAACCATCTTTTTTGAAAGGCAAATTTTTTATTTTTTTACGAACGTGATTTATCATGAAAAACTAGAATAATAAGCTGGATTATAGCTTGTGGCTTGTAAAGATTAAGTAGAGCTTTACTTAATGTAAAAAAAAATCTTAAATAGGTAACCTTGATTTTATAAATTGAAAACTTTATTTAGTAACTAGGGTAAGATTAGGATAGGGAGAACCGGGCCTTAGATAATTAAACGTGTCATCTTTGTAAATAAATAATGCTGCATTGTCTTTTTAACAAATTGTGCTAAAAAGCTCGGAAAGGCCGTATGTTCTTTTCTCAGAATAATTTAAAAAAACATTCCTGGGCATGTTAGGTATCGCCTGTTGCTTGTTCTGTTACGATCAAACAATTAGGAAATTAAATATCATGTTTTAGGATCCCTTAAAAACTGCAAGTTTTATCATCGATGCAGTCGCACGTTTTTAAAAAGCGCGACGGCATCGCAACTCACGCAATGAACAGATTTAATTTGGTATCGATGCAGTTATGTATAGTATCGATGCAGAAGCGCGACTGCATCGATGCTAACGCGCGTTAGTATCAATGCAGCCAAGACGATAATACAGTACATAATTTGTCAATGTCCACCTTCTGCACTGCGACTGCATCGATTCTAACGTGCGACAGCATCGCGACTGTATCGCTGCTAACAGGAGCACAGTGTGTTAAAGGTTGACAATTTGCGACAACATCGATGCTGCCTTGCGACTGTATCGCTGCTAAAATTCGGAGTGTGCAAACGGGCTATAAATTCATCAATACTCACAAAACTCATAAAAATAGAATTAAAATAAACATACTTACATTTACTGTACGTTTCTGTATGTAACCAGATAAAAAGAAGCTCAGTGCCTCTATGTAGTTGATATTATTATAACTCCCTCTAGTACCGCACTGGGTTAAAATATATTAATTTTCATATTCTACATGACTATGATTACAAAGTTTTATAGTTGTTACCAACTTCGTTCTAACACCACAATTTCGTATATACTTGTATTCTCCTAATAATAATAACGAAAGTTTATCTTGTTTTGCTGTGGTAGAACTGGGAGGCTAACCCTAAAGTTTAAGAAACAAATATGATAGTAAAACAAATCTATTCAAATAGACATATCCACCTATTTCAATTTTATGAGTTTCAGATGAGTCATCTCTAAGACCCATTGTACAGTGTGACTTTCGCCATCTACAGCCGCGATGCAGTATCGATGCAGTCACAAATTTTCAACTTTTATAAACTTGCGCTACTTTTAGCATCGATACAGTCGCGATTCAAACGCACGTTAGTATCGATGTAGTTCGCGGTTTAGAAGCTGGACATTGATAAATTATGTACTGTATATTAGCGACTGCATCGATACTAACACGCTTTAACATCGATTCAGTCGCACTTTTGCATCAATACTAACGCGCGCATTTAAGATGGCGGGGATAAAACGACCCTTCCAAAAACGCAATTATTTTACAACGAATCCATATATTATAATTCTGTATCGACATTTAAGTTATTGTAAATATACCTCCCATTGGGTATCAACTTATATAAAACAAAAAAAAACTGTTATACAAGATCAAAATATGTTAATGTTGTAATGTTTATGTTATGTTAGAATAAAAAAAAAACATGCATGGAATATTGAAGTTTATGCAAAAAGATCATGCCTTCCTAAAATGAATAGCAAGAAGCGTTACTAAATATCAATAATTTGCGTAAAAAGTCTTCGTATAATTCCAACATGAAATATTACAAAATGTTATTTTGCCATGAATTTTGACGTACAATAGCATATACAAACCACGTAGCTTTTTGAATTCCGTAAATGTTACTTCTCGAGCTCAATAAATATGTACTTCTTTTGTGGAAAACAGAAAGTTAATTAGTTTTTCTGCAACGTAAAATGGAAAGTTGTTGTGGGATAACTTTATAGACCTTTAAAAATGGGGATTTATTACATGCGGAACTTTTACGAGGAAAAATATAGCGGAAACAGGAGAGCTGAGCAGTATCTTATGAAGTGCGAACTTCGAAATAATATATCAGTAACAAATAGGCTTTTGTTTGCGGATTACAATAGCAATTGCAAAAACATCCTTCCTACAATAACTGCTGATTCTCAGAAATAAAATAAAATATATTTTTATAAGCAAAGGCAAGACGCCTTTGTTTGAAGTCGCTAAACTTACATTATAAAATACAATGGTTGCATATTGCAGTGAACATAAAAGTTGAGTGGTAAGACAGTTAAACCATTAATCTGAAACATTCTTCTTTGTACATCAAGAAACTTCCGTATGCATTATTTAAAACTAATGGATTAAGATTTGTATGGAACTATGTCATTCTCCATTTTACGAATATAACTCTGTCGTAGGAAGCTGAAAAGAAAGATTTTGCTCGTAATAGGTAAGTCGTAAATTTATATAAGGTGCAAAATGAAAAAAATGAGTGTGAACACAAGTGCCCGGGGCTGGGTGAGTTTTTCATTGTGTTTCTAAAGACGGGAAGCTATTGACATCGAGGTCTTGAGGCTTTAAAATTCATCGGCTATTGTGATGCCAGTCAATGCCAGCCAGTATTTACGATGGCATTTAAAAAGATTTTGAGGAATATTATTTCATAGCATCGACGGTTGAAAATAATTAATAGTTATGTATAACATGTTTGAAAAACATAATTTCAGACTAGTTTGATATTTTTTAACGAAGAATTTTATAATTCAATCTGTTATATTGAATTATACACCAGACGACCCGTCTGGTGTAGTGGTCGAGAAATCGCCTACTACGCAGCGGGTGCGGGTTCGATCCCCGCACAATACAAACATTTGTGTGCATGAACATGTCTGTTTGTATTGGTCTGGGTGTTTTCTATGTATAATATGTATGTTTTTACAAAAAAAAAAGTATTTATGTAATATATCCGTTGTCTGGCACCCATAACACAAGCTTTGAGTAGCTTACTTTGGGACTAGATGGCGATGTGTGGAAATGTCCAAAGTATATTTAATGTCCAAAGTATATTTATATTCTCAACTAAAGCAACTCTGAGCTGATTCTATAGCATAGATAGATGGACAGAGAAGCACAAAAATTTGATAAAATTCGTACATTCTGCATTGAGAGGGTGATGCCTTCCAAATGGACTAATGGAGACTCAGTATCTTTATTTTATTTTAATGTAAGTACAATCATAAGCGTTAAAGAGGTTGGTTTAGAAAGATTTTAACACTCACAGTGTTATATATTATATTCATAAAGATGAAATAAGAAACCAAATATTTTCATACGGGCGGGCGACTCAAACCAGCAACTTCTTGGCTAACCGGGCCAAACGCTCTACCAATTGAGCTACCGTGCTGTTGGTCTAACCTTGCGAGATTTGTGGTCTCTTATTGATACGTCAATAATGGATACGTCGGTTAGCCAAGAAGTTGCTGGTTCGAGTCCCACCCGTGCGAAAATATTTTGTTTCTTATTTCATCTTTATGAATACTAAAGAGGTTTTTAAACACCTCTAAACGTGACTGCTGCAGTACGAGTACAAGCAGTGTAATACTCCGGTGATTTTCTATTGTACGAATGTGACATTGAAGTACAAAGGTAGCATCAACCCGGTCCAAGTGGGATGGGTGTAGTTGACGCCGGAAGGCCTTCCGGTGGCTTGAGTTAAATACCGTTCCACAGACAGGGCACCGAGCAGACTCATTTGTAGAGATTGTGACCCCGTTCTTATTATAAAGTCTGTCTTTTTGCCGGGAAGCTAAGATGTATGGTAAGGTGCGGCCGGTGGATTTTCTGTACATCTATACGTATTGAACTAGGCTGTAATAGCTATAGAAAGAGAGCTGGTCCTTAAAGGTTGCATTTATTTTAATGGTGATTGAAGGATCATTCACATATCATACAGAAACAACATTAAATCAAAATCGGTCAAGCCGATGAGGTAGAGTGGAACCTCGAACACTATGACACGAAATTTTCATATAACAAGATTGTTCGTAACTAAGGGTTAAAAAGGCCCACTTATCATCATCATTAGCAAACTCAGTCAGTGTTGCCAATAATATTAACGCGTATCTGTCTCAGTCTTAAAAATATTCAGGCTATACTTTTTTTCTCAGTCAACATCAGTGAAATTGATAGCAACAGTTTGATGAATTTTGATTTAACCCAGCAGCCAGATTTAATCAACATAATTTGTATAAATGTGTTTATAGAAAGTAAGAAAAAGTCTACGTATTCAAAAATCATACAAGACTATTGTTAACACAAGATTAAAGCAAAGCTGTTTTACGAGTATTAATCACGTTTGTTCATGAGCTTACATAACGTTACACAGAACTATGTAACGGTTTACATGATATTATTTATCATCATGAAATAAAATCACAGTAAAGAAATATCATATCCAAGTTGAATTAAATTACCTATTGCTCTCTGCTTGCAACATTAAAAAAATAAAAAGTTGTTTATCGCGTCGATAAAATTGTGTTATTCCTGTTTTGCCAAATGTTTTTCACTTGTAAAACCTTTTAAAATATGACAAAAATGACGTTTCAAATTTCTCGATTGCCGCGATAAATCAGAAATAAGCGCGCATCTTAGGCCCGCTGGTCTATCTAATTAAAAATCAGAGGTCATGGGCTTGACAGTAGTATAGGTGGTAGTGTATAGTGGTAAACATTAAAAGGTGAAAAGAATTGAAGTCCTACAAGTTGCTGCAATTTAAGTCTCAGAAATGAATCCAACATTGGAAAAATCTGCAAATAGTCAGCACACTTATAATAACCTCATTCCGCACTAGTAATAACAAAAGGCAAGTTCCAGCCGGAACTTGCCTTTTCCTCTGGGGAAATAAAAACTGCGTCTGGTTGCATAAATTATTTGTTCCTACAATATTCAAGGTATTGCAAAATAAGACGACAAATTCTTTTCTCTATTTGATACACCATTTCTCCCAATGACTTACACAAATCCATTTTTTACACATAGCGAAAGAAATGTTGAGTTTTAACATTCACGTAATATGAACATATTATGTAGGTATTGTATATACATACATAAAAAGTTTAATGTTAAATTAACTAGCAAAACTTGGAGTGAAATCAGACACGATACTCGAGACCGTACGCGACTATATACTACCGAGGACGCCCTCTGTCTGTCCCATCTCATCTAAAGGACATAGGACCATATTAAGTATGTAAACACTTTTGTGATAGGGTTTTTAGCCTTCTCAATTTAAATGAGTATATAATGTTGTTTTTTACTTTAAATAGAGCGTCTATTTAGACTTCATAATGAACAGTTTGTTCACTGTCTGAAAAGTAAATAAATATTGAACACTAATCACATCATTTGCTCGGATCTCAAAGTTAGTAAGCTAATGCACTTGCGTAATGGTTTAAGACAACGGTGGTACCACAACAACACCCAGACCCAGACTGCAATATTTACCACGATAAATTAGTACGATACGATGGTAACGATAGGTATAGATGTGTATTTAGAGGTTAGATTTGGTAATAGTCCGGTCAAATTAGATATAAAAATAGGGGTTAGGTTACAAAAATTCCTACCTAGCTGAAAATTGGTAGGATTGTTTAAAACACCATCATAAATGAAATGTAGAAAGTCCCCATCGATCCGATACCTGGAAATAAAGTTACTCGGGGTCAAATGTCACAAAAACGGGTTTTTCGCGATTTTCAGCAAAACGGTAAGTTTTATCATAAAATTAGCCAGACAAAAATTGTAGAGCAGATAAATATCTACAAAAAATGTCTATATACTTTTCTTCCTAAAAGCCACCGTTTTTGACATATAACAATCCAAAAAGTTGAAAAAGTTGTAATCGTCATAATATGTATAAGTACACCACGTCTATACATCGCTGAAGCTGTAATACAAGTAAAAATATTATTCTATCGGTCAGTGTATCTTACACATATAAAATATTATAATTTTGAGAATGTCGGGTAACTCAAGAAGAAGTTATCACCAACGGAATTTGGTGTCTTCTCTCTATGTATGGAGCTCCTTAAAAAAACTACGTGCTTAGATAAGTTTCGATATGCATGTTTCGTTAAAAATACCCGAAATAAAAAACAAGTGCAGTTAGCTTGTCTTCTTCCAACCTCAGCGGCTGCTCATCAACATCTTTTTCGGGTATATTACCAAGTTTCAGTTATCAGCTTGACCCAAAAGAGTGGGGTTGGAAGTTGGTCGACAATACATCAGAACCAGTTCAAATTTTACTCCCACCTGCGCCGGAAAAACTGTTAAATACAATTTTTGCAACTGTAAAAAGGGATGTAGTGCTAAATGTGGTTGCAAAAAAGTTGACCTGTTTTGTTCTGTAGCATGTACTAATTGTCAAGACCAGTCGTGCTCCAATGTTAATTCACCAACAATTTAGGATTCATTTGATGTTAACGAGGAGACATGCGATTTGTCATTATTGGAGCAATTTACTTGCAGCGAGGATGAAGAAGAAGAACATGGAGAAGAAGAAGCAGAAGTATTAGAAAATTATGAGTCAGATGGATAAATATCCCTATTTTTTTAAAACTTACACCGCTTTTATCACTTTTATCATTTTCAACCGTTGCCAATATCTTTTATTATTCAATAGTTTCAACTTTTTGGATCGTTATATGTCAAAAACGGTGGCTCTTAGGAAGAAAAGTATATAGACATTTTTTGTAGATATTTATCTGCTCTACAATTTTTGTCTGGCTAATTTTATGATAAAACTTACCGTTTTGCTGAAAATCGCGAGAAACCCGTTTTTGTGACATTTGACCCCGAGTAACTTTATTTCCAGGTATCGGATCGTTGGGGACTTTCTACATTTCATTTATGATGGTGTTTTAAACAATCCCATCAATTTTCAGCTAGGTGGGAATTTTTGTAACCTTGGATGTCTAATTTGACCGGACTATAAGTTATGTTTTTACCCCGCAAATGTCAGTTTCATGTATTCTCGAGATATCAAACAAAACCTCCCTAAGGTAATATAAAGACTAAAAGCATGCCAACTAAGATAAAACCGTCGTTTTGACGCAAATTCGTTGGGTCACAAAAAGCACTTACTACGGATGTTCACGTCGTACCTAGATTTTCGCTGAAGGTAATTGTTTACAGTCCCTATGTTAAATTTTACATAATACGAGACGAAGGTAAATGCAGGCTTAATGTATGGAGATAGTATCATGTTGACGCGTCCCTTCCCATTTCCTTTCAGTGTTTAGACCGCAATAAGAAAATAAACGTTTGAATTCGAAAGCTACCGAACTAAGTACATTGACTGGTATATAACGATAATTCTGGCCGCTAAGTCCAGCCATTCTAAAATAATAAATGAGTAGTCATTGTTCAATTCACAATAAATTTTACTCTAATATTATTTTAATAATATTATTTTAATTGCAATCGTGACAATTCGGTATGTACAATTTAGGGAGGCTTGCACCAAACAAAATTTTAGTTATTGTAACATTAAGTAGGTAACAGTTAAGTTACAATCCTATTAAATATGATATTATACAAGTGTTGTTCGACCTTTGGCTACAAACGGAACATAGCAATGATTCAGACATAACTTATTTAATTAAGACTAAAGCAGATATTTTATATTTAACTCCTTTGTTATTTCAGTTCCTACTTTAGAGTTTTCGTAGTCGCTTTTTTCACTTCAAAAATACAGGGGCTAGTTTTTCTATCAATTGCGTCAATATGGCGATTGTGGGATTTTCTTTGATTTATGTGCGATTTTCGAATAAAAATTTGTTGAAATCCACATGGCCGTGTTAAAAAATAGCTCTGTCTTGTTATATTTTTTAATTTGAAAGCATGATTTTAGTGGACTTCATTTTGACGCGAGTGATAAAAATATAGAGCTTCAGGTAAGATAAAGTTGTCAAATATTCAAGGATAAAAATAAAACTGCAAGCAATCTCGTTGATTAATACTATCTAACAACGAGACATATTAAATCCCTCTAAATTATAATGATGGTGCATTATGCTGCCGTTCCTAATAGTTGTGATTTAAAAGGTGCATATAAAGCCGTGCTCCGTGAAATGTAGAGAGCTTTTGAATTTTATAAAAATGAGCGTTATAACAGAGACGCAAGCAAAAACTCTTCGTGGGAAAATGTTAAACATTAAAAACGTAAAAGGTTAAAAGCATTAAATGTGTAATAGAGCCAGGAGACGGCGTACTCCGATACTGAAATTTTGATTGAAGGTTTATTGCTTGGCAAACAGAGGCATTATTTACATCAAGTCTCGAAATTAAGTGCCTGTAGGCTCGGGAAATATTTGTTTTTCTTTATCGTCACTTTTGTTTGAGGAATATCCAGAAAACAATAATGTTTGATTAAACATCAAACATTTTTATAACAATTTATTTTACTTAGCGATATTCGCTGATCCTAAGTAATGATATAATTACGTGCGTCTAACGATTGACCGATACGTTATACTTGTAGATTAAGGGACCAGTTTATCCACTTTCGCTATTTACAGAACATAATTGCTTTTACCATTACTCTTTCTCTTTTCGTGATCGGAGAGTCATTTATCACCGACTCAATATACCCTCCCTGAACACGAAAGACACACACACTGAATGCTATAACTTTTTCAGAATATACTTTTTTTCTAGATATTTTTACATATTTTTTTTACAGAGAAATTTGCAGTCTAATGTGAAATATCGTATCTTAAACGGAAGAAAAGCTTATAATTATATTCGCGCACTGATTTTCGATAATGACGCCGCCTCAACGGAGGCCAGGTACGCAGGAGATATTTTAGTGCCGAGATGTGTGCTCAATACACAGGGCTCTCTGATCCTTCACTACACAACAACAACAACAATATTTGACAATTCGGTAAGACGTCACAATACAATTGGTTCGATGAGAGATCAGACTCAGGACCAACGGCTTAACTAACGTGCTCATTATATACTTTTCAATTTATTTAACTTTCATATTCGACCTTATTTCAATGTGAACATACAAACAATTTTCAAAAAAATGGATCCTAATCGGGACCGTGACTATCTGACATCGCCAAAAAATAAACTAAAATAGTTCATCTATCTTTCATTTCTTCGATGTCAGCAACTAGCCTTTGCATTTTTGATCCGTCAAAGGCAATTCCAAGGCTTAAAATAGGCTATAAATGCTGTTAGCGAGGAACCGTGTTTTTTTTTGTAATTAGTCAGTTAACAGCTGTTCGCGCGATATGTGTCAGTCAGGCACGCACGAGTAGCAGAGTCTGCAAAAAGAACACGTTAACTAATAGAATTCCAGGGCTGGGTGTTTCTAGTTTTTATTTTCATTTGATTGATGGTTGAGTTATAAGTACGATCAATTAATTACTTTCAAAATTTGAATAAAATAAATAACACCAGCGCCAAAAATTAACCAAGACGTAATGTCATTTGAAAAAGATTACAAAAATATGGTGTGAATCATTATAAAAGGAAATCTTTTAAATAATTTGTGAATGTGGAATAATAAAACGGAAGTTTTTTTTTTAATGGATAAATAAGATGGTATCATCGCTACCAATATATAAACAACTCACTTACTTAAAGGAAAACTTATTTCTTTTCCATACATCTTTTTATTTCTCATTCGAACGATAAACATAACTAATATCAACTTCTAATCCAAATCTCGACAGTGGCTCGACTTTAACCATACTTTAACCTTAGATTAGGAAGGTGTTTGGAATACACAGAACAGAGTTATATTTCGATATCATAAATCATTCTAACACTGTGGAGTCGTGAAGCCAATACTAAGCTTGCGGACTTAAGTCTACTGAATACTTTAATGGTAACAGAAGTAGAACCGGTGGGCTCGTTTCTTCTTAAAGTAGCGTGCTAAGAAAATTTTCGGTCTTATATGAGGTCAACGAAGAACTAGAATTTCGTATTAGGAACATCTTGACATCAATGAATGTTGTCACTGAAATAAGCCCAGTATAGTATTTAATTTCAATAATAATTTATAGTGGCCAGCACATCAGGTTACCCACTTTCGTTTCAAACTAGCCCTTATTACCAGTGAACAAGATACTATAGTGTTTACCTTGAGGTGCAGCGCTGGTAGTCTGATGCAACATTTTTGACATTTCGCGTAGACAATTTCAATTTTATGATTTTCTAATTCATTAAATATCATTTTAACTTATGTAGCTTGTATGTTTAATAAATCATAAAAAATATTTTTAATTTTTAAGCTTTATTCGAAATTTTTTATCTATCAATAAATACACGAAAACACTAATTTTGTTACGGCATTTTTCCAGCGCCACCTGGTGGTTTTACAGGGAACTATGTCGAGACTTCCGACACTGTTGTCCGTTTAAAGGTACGTCATTGCTAGGCACACATAATTTCAAATAAATATTTGTCTGTATGAAAAATAAAACTGAACTGTCATTAATAAAAAATAAATGTATTGACAAACAAGCTAAATGGCATCGTGTGCTTCCACTGGAACATAACAGGCCTAAAATTTTTAGGGCAGTATCCCAGACACAATAGAACTTTTATTGTTTTACGACTATAGCCGTTCACTGTCACGAAAAGTGTTAAGTCTTCGTCATTTTCTTAGAAGTTTAGGTACACAGTGCATTTGGGTACTTACTATGTGCATCTTCGCTACAGTTGCTTTTATCTCCAAATTGTAGTTTCCGAGAAACCTTTACCAGACGTTTAACACGAGCTGTCTGGGTACAGTCCTGGACGTTTTTATTTCTTTGCTGAATAACGTCTGTTGAGCATACCATTTGTCTCTCTGTCTTCGGGTAAAGGAGACATTCTTGAGACCCCTTTTTTCTGATAATGGATCACTCTGGAGACATTCCTGCATTACGGCTTTAAAATTAGTTAATATTAAAGAAGCTGAGCAGCTAATTATTAACAAGTTAGTGCCTTTATTCAGTAACACTCATTTACTGGCTAAAATTTAACCACTTGTCAGTATCATTGCGTGCCTTTATTTTTAGATTAATATTCTACAGGAACTAATCAATTTACTCTTTTACCGACTTAATAGCAGTCATAGCGAGTTTTTTTTTTAAAGCTCATTCAGGTACAGTTCAATATAGGGAATAATGTAAGTTTCGTCAATATTGGTTCAGAATATTTTCAGATATGAGTAATAATTAATAATCATGTAATAAATAAAATATCTCGAGATTTTAAGTTTTTTGAAGGCGGTTAAATATTTTTAATGATTAACTGTGTGTTCACTGCTTTTTTAAACAGTTTACCAGAATTTTAACATTTGCTTTATGTATTGTGACAATACACAGTTTGTTAGTTATTTACTCATTTGATGCATATTTCTGTTGAAATATTCTGACGTAATGCATCAATATAGCCTGTTGCCTTCTTACCAAGTTACCAAACTTCAGCACCGTTCCGATGGACTTAGCGAGCGGTCAACTTTACAGATTCTAAGCTCAGATAGTTTGAACTCCATCTCGCTGTTATATTAGCAGTTTATTGCGTTCCGATGTCGAGCCATTTACGCTCGATATTGGAAATATATCTAGGAAATATGAATGTGCTATTTTTAATCATTTTATAATAAAAAAAACATAAAGCAGCAATAATCCGCTTCGGGAGCTACAAATGAAAAAAAATATTATTAAATGTGCAAAATATGAAACGGTTGTAGAAAAAACTCGCTTCAAAGTAATCTTTTTAATATCGAGGTTGTATAAAAATGGCAAATAAATTCATAAAAATGCTTCTCTATGACCCGTAATAAGCGCAAATGTTATCATATTACGTGAAAAAAATATCCGTCGAATATTATGGAACAGCGTTCACATGTTGAATATTAAACACCTACCAGATCAATATTTGCCTAACTGAAATTGAATCGCGAAACATCATTAAGCACGTGACAAAAGCATCAAGTGTCCTTGGTCGCGCTATTCGCTGTTATAGATATTTAGGGCAACCACACGCTATTTGTTGTGTAGTTAACCCAATACAAAGAAAGGGGTAACGATTTTTAACGGATACGGAAACCCGTCAGGATTTCCTATTTTCGAGTTCTTGATTTAGTCATCGAACATCGATTACTATTATGGACCAACTATTATAGTTTCACTTCATATGATTAATGTATGCTTATATGCATTATTTTGCGGTTTTAATAACATCAAAATTACATACACGAGCCCTCAAGTTAAAAAAAAACTTATGAAGTTGCGGAACATAATGATGTTATTAATTTAAATTAGCAATTTGTGGAATGACAACCTTTGTTGTAAATATATTTTTTGTGAGCTGCACATTGATATTTAATAAACAAATGAATATAAATAAATAATTTCTTATAATTCGACTTGCAACTTTATGTGGCAGCGAAAAAAAAAACAGCCAAGTGCGAGTCGGACTCGCACATTAAGGGTTCGGTGCCAACTTTAACTGAATTAGAGATCCACTTACTTCCACTTAGCTAAAATACCACAATATTTTATTGACAGCAACTTTGTTTAACTTTGTTTTTCATAGTATTTGTATGAATAACAAAGTTATGTTTGCAGTTGTTGAAAATGTACTATATCTTAAAAACTTTAAGTTCGATCCTGTCCAAACCAATTTTCATTGAAAATATTTGTTAATAAGAACTACATCACATTTTTTTTAATTGACACTCGCTTGGTTTAGAAATTAGAGGGGGGGCTATTTTATCACTTTGGAAGCGTCTATCTCTCAAACGTTAGATTTTTAAAGAAAATGGTTTTGACATTTTAAAAAGCCTTAGGTTTTTTAAAAGAAACGATGACATTTTAAAAAACCTATCCATAGACACCCTACACGCATAGATTTGACTTTTTTTATAATGTCATTATATCCCCCTTAAATATCATTATTTTTTATTTTTCGTAAAGCGGTTTATAGGATACATCTACCTACTAAACTTCAACTATGTAATACTAATAGTTTCAGAATAAAGTGGCTGTGACATACGGACGGACAGACAGACAGACTTGACGAAACTAGAAGGGTTCCGTTTTTTGCCATTCGGCTACGGAACCATAAAAATATGACTGTTACAACTTAAGGAAAACTTTTCTAGACTTATTTATCCTTAAGGAATGCCACATGTTATGGAAACATTCAAACAATTTCTTAGTCGTTTAGTATGTTTTATGATGTCTATTACTTATTACCACCCTTTCAACGGGAATTAAATCGACTCCGCTAATATTGACCGGCTGTTTCAATTTGCATGTAAATCAGTTTGGGCAGCGCACTGGCATCAGCAGGTTAGGGCCAATTAACCTTCTAAAAGTGCTTTCTAGCTGGCTTTTATCTGAAATTAATGTATGGTGAGCTTGATCGTAAGGGTTAGGTAACAGAAATTGTATTTTCAAAACTTCGTCAGTGCACAGTGGAGACGTAGTTAGTAGTCTCTCTTTGTATGTTTGTGTAGTCAGTGACCAATAATTAGCAACATATCAATTTAGTAAGCCTTCTTTATCTTTTCTCAACATCAATTATCTAAATTATTACGCTGTGCAAGCCAGCAGAATATGAGCGTGAGAGGCGCTGTTTCAGAGGATATGACTCTGGTTTGGGCACAAATTAAAAAGTTTTTAGCTTAATAACTGTTCCAGTTGCATTATATCAGCATCATTTTTCGTTGAAAGTATTTCTAAAGATTTACATTATGTATTGTTTCAAAATTTACACTCGCTTAGTTTAAAAATTAGAGGGAGCGGGTCGCCCGTTTTACCACTTTGGAAGCGTCTGTCTTCCAAACGTTAGATTTTTAGAGAAAATGGTTTAAGAAACCTCGATGTCATTTTAAAAGACCTGTCCATATTATAAGCGCCGGTATTGGTATGACTAACAAGAGTTTTTAAAGTTTTAGTTTCATGTATGTAAGATAGCACTTAAGAAGTTCACATGTACTTCTTTAAAATGCAAATGTTTTGAGCGTTCACTTGTGGCCTTCAATCCAAAATATACCTAAGCTGAAGTTCATTTAATTGCATCTCTTGGTGTTATTGACTGCTAAAAGCTGTCTAATACTTCACGGGTCACTTGTAATAATGCTAGCAACATTACTGTAATTCCTCTGTGACTCATAAAAGCGCTCTTATTAAGCAATAAGTGTAGTTTTCAGCTATTGCAGTTCACGTGTATTCTAATAAGTATTCTTTAATGCTCAAGTTACCGATGTGGACATCAAGTGTCGTCCTATAATGCAGTCTTGTGCTTGGGGTCCTTATTTCGGCGTAAAGTTAATTTCGGTTATGATTTGTTGACTTTCAAGCTCCGCCACACACAGATTTGTTATCGTATACCAGCGTCTTTGAACTACTACTATGGTTACATATTCGAAATATAAATTTTTAAGAAAACATCATATCTTGTCGTCGTATTTGCGACACATTTTTGCTTGGCATAGCTTCTTTACGTACCAATAACAAATCACTGACCAGCGTACGCGAAGCAGTTTTCTTAAGAAAAAAACATTATGTAATATTACTGGTCACCGCTTCAACACTGCTCTAACATCCTGCGGATGGTCTTCATTGAAATAACATTTCAAATACCACGTTTGTAACTGCGACTCCACGTATGCTGCTTCTTTTTCCTTTTACGTACGCCGATATTGATTTTGAAGACCTCGTTAGAGTTTGACCCGAATGCTTTCGGATGAGGAGATTCTCGTTTAAAATTCCTTTTTTGATACAACATGATTGTTTACTGACAAGTAACTTTCTAGAGATAAAGTTGGGTACAATAGCCCATATTAAATTGTATGTCTTATGAACATAGATTATCTCAATACCTACCGCAATTAATTGCTATAATTAAAATTAAAAGATCAACATACTAAAGTTTTATCTAATTCTGTCGAAATCATATACATACAGGTCTAATTGATTAAAAAAAGGAGTTACCCTTTTTTTGAAGTCGGTAAAAACTCATATAATCTTTTCTCTTTCATTTATACAGGCTGTTGGTTTGGTCAGTGTCATCTAACTCAGGGATGATAATATGAGTTATGTTTATTCTAAATATATATGTATATATATTATTTTTAAATAACTATTTATATATATGTTTTGGCATCAGTCTCGTTTGTACAACCATCCCTGTAAAAACAAAACCATATAAAAAAATAATTTATAGAATCGCTTGATCCGTGGCTGGGCTGCATTTTGAGTTCACCATCTTTTTTTGTTTCTGCATGGCCAAAATGGGTGTTATTTTCTTAAATATCACGTAAATAATGACGTGGCTCCCTGAGTCAGCTCGTTTAGCGATGCTACGATATTTATCGACAAGCATTAACTTCAGCTTCAAAATGCGCATAAAATGTAACTGTCCCTTCTCGTCGGCAAGCGCTTAAAATGTTGCTTGTTCCTAAACACACGCTCGACATACATTAATGGCACTGACTGTATGGAATTGCACAATAAAGACTGAATGAACACGTTCGTCGTAAACAGGAATGGGCCTTTTGTGCGGACGATGAGATGTAAAAAGTTTCATATACAAATACTGTCTTCAAAAATCACGATTCTACCAATATTCTCGATGAAGACTAAAAACCAGTCTCCCAAAAATCATTTGCTCCTAAAAAAGATTGTGAGCTGAGAATTTCACATCACGTCAACGTTGAGTTCATTAAATTCTAGCACAATTTTGTTCCTCGAAGAGATTGTAATAAAGTTGCAGCTAATCCGGCTACAGTGAGCTAGTCAAGCGGCTGATTGACTGTAGATAGGTACAGTAATTGACAGACGGGTGAATTTCCGGGGTAAGGCCACCGTATAATTTTGGTCGTGTAAGGTGCAAAATCAGATGAGACCATTGTAATCGGAATGTTATTACGACGCACTAATATAGATGAATGAAAATATGATAGAGATCTACTTCTACATTCTACGAAAATGGAAACATACAAACCGTTTCTGTGAAAATCACATGAACCATTTTGCTTGGCTTTCAAGAATAATGTGGGCAGTGACGATTTATTTATTATTCAGGCAACATGTTACCATTGACGAAAGGGTTTATTCTAAAGCTAAGGGTACTAGTATTTCCACTGTGGGATTCAAGGCTTAGAAAACGAGAGAAAATAGTCCTTTTTTTGCAAGTAAAAACCTGGATTAATAGTTTAAGCCCCTTGGACCCCTGCAGTATAAATGCGAAAATAGCTTTTGACTGTATCTGTTTATGTGACTTTTACTGTAAACAGTATATATTTAAATTTTCAGTTCTATTGTAAACATACAGATTTATATTAATAATGGTTGAGAGGAAGAAAAGGAAGCTCTCCACTCGCAACAAGTGCGGTACCGCACCGACTGGACCGAACACCCTACTTCGCCCTGCGATACCAGGGGCGCTGTAATACGCCCGCCTTCATTACTCTACAGAGGTCGAAGAGATTGCGAAGTACATTCGAATAAAGACCAAATACTTACTGAGAGTCAAACGGTTGGAATCTCGACACAATACAAATTTCATTTCGTTTGTAGTGAGGGTTCCGACCGAACAGCTTTTGACCTTCATGAAAGCAGAATTTTTGCCTAAGGGTGTTTTATATCGTCTGTTTCGCGGACGGTTACCGGACACCAAGTTGCGCAACGCTATGTTTAGTATAGGACTTTTTGCCTGCAATAAATGCTTAAATAAATAAATATGCACGTTTATATATCTGCTCATATACTAGAGCTCTACAACTTCAAAAGATTCTGTTCTAACAACAAGGAATACAAAGCAAAGTGAATGGAAAATACGTTCTGTTCTGCGGCGACTAACATAACATTGTAGCGTTTCAAAGGACCCCTGGGGTCACCCACAGCGTGCAGGATGATAAAGCCGGTTGGCTCAAGATAACGTCAGGAATGCTAAACATTTGTCTTTTATGTTCTCATAAAAAACAAATAATGAAACCACGAAAGTTTCAGCAACATCATACAACATGTATAAGTGAGTAATTTTCTTGCTATTGCTCTTTTCCAATTTTTTATAAGTTCCTACTAACTTACCATACCTACCCGTACCTACTTACCATTCAAGGCATGAACATAGAGTAGAAATGCAGTAAGAAGATAGCATATTATATGCATACTCCACTATTTCTTAGCGTTTTTATCTATTTAAATGTTGAAGAATAGTAGATTTTTATACAAGGGGAGAAAGTGACTCATTTCACTCGAGATGTTTCTGGTGCTCGAACGGAGTAAGAGCGCCAATAGTTCGAAAACACACACACTTAAACTTTAACTTAAACATTTTATTCTTCATTTCGACTCTTAGGAAAAACTAAAATGTAGCTGTGTGGTTGTAGATGCGATGATGAAGTGTTATGTAGTTCGGCGAGAGATGAAACTTTAAAATTTAAACGACATGTCAGTTTATTAACTGTCGTTATACATACATAACACAATTAGAATGACTTGACAAAAAAAAAAAAAAAAGTTAATGACAATGACACTTTTTTTTACCCAATGGGGTATGGCGAGCACCCAAATATTTTATTTAATTATGTTTTAATCGTAAAAAAATCGACTAATTTTATATTGTTTATATAAGCTTTTGTCAATGATCATAAAAACACGTTTTTTAATGTTTAGCTCAGTAAAAAATGTGGATTCTCTTTTTTCTTATCAATTATCTTTCATTCCATGTCTTATCCTAGCAATGAAAACTAAATTACTTTCCACCCTAGGTATGAGCTATTTTCCAACCGGCTATCTACACATGCAAGTTCAATTTTCCGAACAGGAGAGATGAAAACAGTATTGCCACGTTAAACTAATATAATAAAAAGGTGTAGTGATCACAAAACCACTGAGATCAAATGGCAGCACCAAATTGGAGATTTAAATCGTCCAGACGGTAAGCTTTCTTCCTATTTTGCTGTTAGTTTCTTAAAATAACTTTTCATCAATCTTACTTCTCAATTTTCTTTTTACTAAAATAACTAAAAATGAATTATTTACACCAGCAACCAACTATAATTCAGCTACTAATAAACGCCTAACTTCTTCCGCACGGGGACTCCCCGAAGGATAAAGTTTTGAAAATCCTTTCTATCTCTAATGTATATTTATTAACTTCTGAATACTGTCGGTGGGATTTAGTTAAAGTTTGAAGGCATCACAAAATAAGTTTTTATTTGAATGATTTTTAATTGATACATATGAGCCTTAGCTGTCTTATTTACGTTATGTTTTTTTATTGACAATACGGACTGCTGAAAAAATGCTGCAGCCTGTTCCCAAGGAGTTATTACGGTACTGTAGTAAAATGTGGCGTAGTTACCACCCGTAGGTCGTTCTGGAGACGTGTCGGTCGTGCTTGAGTGCTCCATTTATTGTTCGGACACATCCATTTCGGAATACTCAATTAGATGAAATATTCTGACGACCCAGTGTTGTGTTACCTTTAAGGTTGAAGCAAATCTAACCAACAGGCATGGGAATAGCACCAACCAGGCGTCAACCATACAGAAGCACGTAACGTGATGGGCCAATCGTGTTTGCTACAACTTACAGTTCTTTTTGTGAATGACAGCCCGATTGATAGGGTAGGCGGATAGTTGACAACCATCGGGTGACTCGCCATAAGCGCGTTACAACGCATGCGCCGCTGGTCAACAGTCGGTCCCGAGTTGATTTCGATCAGAGGTGACGTTACGAAGTTGATAGATTTGCGTTGAAGTATGAAGTTTCATACAAAGAACACTTAACGCCTCGAGTTGATACGGTGCTGTTCCCGTTACGGGTGTATGGAGTGTGCAAACTTTTTACGACGACTGTATTTCTCATTGAGCACATTCAATCACCAATGTCATTTAAAGTTACTGCATTTTCGTCGTTTTGTTGAATAGCAGTTTAAAATAATTAATATACCTATGACGAAACTCTTTCATATCTCTACATTATTAATATTGGAGGTAACCGAAGTGGCCTCATTTAGTTCAACAGAATAAAATAACTAGGGGTCAATGTCGGCCCCTATTAATCTTATTTATCTTGCACTTTTCTATGCATGCTTTTGGATCTTCCGTGACACATTTTTAAGTTAGGATATTTCATGACACATTTTCTACTACGACCGCATTTGCGTCTCCGTGCGCGCTCGCCTTAAAACAATATTGGAATAAACTGTCCGCTGAAGGTCCAGGCCAGACGCAAACACAAGCTTTGTGCTCGCTGACCCAAATTATCCACTTTAAATGCAAATCATCCGCGCGTTACCCTCACCGAGGACGTTTAATTCGCCAGTATTTATTTTAACTCGCCCAATCCCAGTTTGCAATCGTGTTTATTCGGATGCGCGAACTCATCTGATAACCTATATGGTGTTTGCGTAGTTTCATTGCACACTCGATATTCTCGATTTAATCCACAAAACACATTAAATGGCACGTAGCTGATTAAAAATGAATTCAATACCTACATACTTGCATGGGTCTATCGAAGGCTTTACAAATATGTCACGAAAATATTTTGTAATTGGGGAACACGAATGGCATACCATAAATATCGTTCGTAGCTAACCCAAATAGGCTTATACACCGAATTATATTTCTACGCCTGACGTAGACTGGAACAAAAGATTATTATACTGTTAAGGTTCATTTCTTCACCAATAAATAATTTAAACAGATGTTAATTTACTTGTTTATAAGGAAAAAAATCAGAGCTTTATAATTTAAAACATTTATAGGTGTTAAGGGAAGCCCTTGAATTGTCTATTTATTTAAAGTGTCCCTAATTAAATAACTATTTCTATCGTATGGAACTAACACCACGAACAAATTTCAAAAAAAGTGGCGACTTGTCATCAACTCATACAGACGGTTTCATATTGTGAAGAGTTTGAACTTCTGGACAGATTTAAAAAAAAAATGTGTTGGATAGCTTATTTATCGAGAAAAGTTTTATGCTTTAAAACATCACGCTGTGACCAAGATGTGAGGGGCAAACTCAAAACGCGTGGACGAAGTCATGGCGTCAATTTCCTTCAGGTATATCGTTCAGAAATATCTTCACTCATCAAGTTATAGTTAGTAATTGATAGTTCGATGTTCATAAATAAGGAACGCAGCGGGACAAAGTGATCGTACAAGGACCAAACTATATAAAACAACACAGTAATGTGAGAAATGAAATGTGGTGCTTCCAGTACACCGCAGATTTTGCGCGGGAAACGAAAAGGGAAGGACGGACCATATTTCTTCATTTTAGAAATTGTTATTTTCGAGTCAATTATTGTGATTGTGCGGTGGAATTGTCATGATAATTCGTGCTTTTGAAGAAAACAATGAAGTTAAAATGAGAATTATGTTGAAGCGTGCTCTAATCGCGTCGTCTTACCCGGATCGCTGTTCCTGCGCTTAGCTTCCTTGTTGAGCATTGGAATGCGGACCACCTCGCATTTCAATGAGTTAGGTTAAGTTAGGCTAGTTTAGTGTTAGTTTTAGTTTTAAGTATTGATTCAACTACAGCAAATAAATTACTGATGTCCAGGCTGTATGGTTTAAACCTTTGCCTTTTCCAATCCAAACGGAAAGAAGAGAACCAAAAAAAAAGTCAATGGACAGATTTATGTCATCATATTGTAACAAATTCATAAGTTTTACCAAATAATTGGTTAAAAATGATGAAAAATATTGAAAATAACGAGGGCAAGTCGTTTGCAGTAGAACGTAAAAATATTTGAATTTTTGAAAAAGTAAGTACGTAAAAGTAATACAAGGATTTGTGATTACAGTGCTTTTATTCATTGGCTATTATAGCGAGATAAACTCTAGCTAGATCTTATTTTTTTATGTTGTGATTTATCCAAGCCCTCAGCTCTCCAAGAGGACGCTGTTTCTAACCAATGGAATGAAAAGCATTAACGTCATATATTTATATATATTGACGTTAATGCTCTGTTCAGTTTAAGGTTCTGTCAAAGCTTTCGACCGCAGTTCCAAAATCTCATCTTTGCCTGCACGAATAGTATATTATCAGTAAACCGGCGCGGAGGTGAGAGATGTATTTGCTACTGACGTTGATGCCGAATCTTTCCCATTCCATTAGCTTGAATCCTTCTTTAAATGCAGTTGTATGATAATTTAAGAAAAAAACAATTTAGGTCGTCTTATCCGTAAAAGATACCTAGTTTCTCTTCGCTCATTGTTGACACTCAGAATCTCAAGTAATCTTTTTGCAACTCACGATACTATACGTAAAAGAAAGATTCGTGCTCGCAAATCCAGTTTAGTACTATAGAAAATGTTTACGTACAATAAATGCAATAATAAATGTCAGATATTTGAGCAGCCAAATTTAGTTAGTTTTACGTCCGATAGAGGCGCTTTCAGATTCTCATACAAATGATTACGTTACTATACGAATACTTTGACGCAAATTATTCGTGATATCGTGAAATCATGAATACGAACTTTTTTCATTGATTCCTTCATTTCATTGATTTCAAAGTATCTTGGAAATGTGAGTATAATATCATTTTCAAATTCAAGAGAACTCGTTATTGTCTGAATTCAAAGGAAATATTGGTTTTACCTGGCCACAGAGCTACAGTGACTCGACCGCAACTGACAATAAATAAACGCTCCAATCGATATTCTGATCGTGGAACCGTTTTCCTGTTTGTGCTGCTTTTGAACAGATAATTCAAAACGTTTCCGATGGGAATTTCGTATAATTAAGCATAACTCAAATGATTTATGGCAGTGACATAAAAAATGAACACATCTTTAAATAATTAATGGCATCAGGTGTTACTTTACGGAAATACTTTATTTCATTTTAACCACACGAACCGTAACCGCGTCGGGTATCAGGCATATGCAGGATGCACCACCCGCCTTCCCTCAATACGCATGCGGCACAGCTAATGCAATAGTTAGTACCCAACACCATCGTGCAAAATACCTCGTCTTAAAAAATGGACCATAAAAAAAAACACACCGTCATCAGCTCGTAACTGCGGCACAGTTGCAATTGTCTGCGTACCGAGCGCATACCGAGATCGAGGCGCGAAAGCATAGCTCGCGCTTCGGCCGTTCGTGAGTATAAAATTCGAATACTCGTAAATGAAGCCTTCACATTACACTTACTGCTGTCATTTATGTATGAAATTATCAGCAGCGCGGCTGTCGCGCGACCGTCGCGCTGCTAAAGTCGCCTAAGTGTGAAAGCGCTCTTATAATAACGTCGTAATTTCTTTAATTAAAATTTAGTTTGGTTTGGTTTGGTCTTATGACGATTTGATACTTTAAGGTCCTATGTCTTCATATTAATTCAAACATTTATATGTCTACTATTTTTAACCGACTTCAAAAAAGGAGGAGGTTATCAATTCGACTGTATGTTTTTTTTTTGTATGTTTGTTACCTCATATCTCAGTCGTTTGTCGACCGATTCGAAATTTTTTTTCGCCTACTTAGAGGGTGTACCTTCTAGTTGGTCATGATGGGATCTTGGTGTAATCGAGGGAAACCCTCAAATTTTAAAGGCACGTATAGTGTTTCTTTACTTGAATCTTAATGTTGACATGTTGTTACGTCTAATAGTCAACATCTTGTGGGACTGAGCTGATAGTGGAACTCCTTCTTCTTCTTATCGTGTCGACTTTGGCGTTATATTTTTGAGGACCAGTACTCGGCAACCGACACAGCGTTATCAGTGGCGTTGTACAGGTCCGCACGTGTGCAGGTGAAGGGACACGTAGGGCAAGACAATAGGTGTGCCATCGTCTGTGGAGAGACACCACACAAGCATGCGTCGTCCGCAACATAACCCCATCTGTACATATTCTCCTTGCTTCGGCCGACTTGTGTCCGCAGTCTATTTAAGGACTTCCAAGTTTGCCAAGGTAGACTATGTCCAGGGGGGAGCTGTTCCGTTAGCGGTATAGGTGAACTCGAATGAATCAGTGGAACTCCTTAACACTTAGGAGTTCAGTAATTATCATGAAAGAACTTATAATAGGTAGCTTGTAGCTTCTTAAAAAACAGAGTCATAAGGTGCCCCCCCCCCCATTCTTCTGTAATCTCTAAAAATGAAGAAATAAAGTTGACTTTAAAAAAGGTAAAAACCGACTTCAAAACCAAAATGCACTAAAAACTCTTAAATAAGTCTTGACTATTGAAAGGAAAGGAACCCATTTTAGGCAAACAATTTCTTTTTGGAGTCGGTGCTGTGATAGTTGATGCTTGATGGTCAACGTGATGGCACCGACTCCAAAAAGAAATTGTTTGCCTAAAATGGGTTCCTTTCCTTTCAATAGTCAAGACTTATTTAAGAGTTTTTAGTGCATTTTGGTTTTTAAGTCGGTTTTTACCTTTTTTAATTAATATAAACAACAGCTACATTTTACAGACGTTGCATTTAGTGTAGTAGTTATCGCTTCTGACTACTATGCCGGTCGCGGGTTCCAATCCACCAAGGGGCTAATGTTCATGTGATGAGCACGAACATTTGTACCCAAGTCATGGATGTTTATATGTATTTAAGTATTTATGGTACACGCTCCCGTCATTATCGTTGTCCGGTATTCGTAGCATAAGGAAGAAAAATCCTTAGGTCGAAACCAAGAGGAACTGTTGTTTTAAACTGAGAAAAGCCGTATATCATACAGAAATATACTAAGTGAGCCCATACTTTTTACCCAACATCCGCATTCTTGGTAAATACCTACATATATTTCCGGGGATACAAAGTGCGTACAGCATACTGTCATAAAACACATGAAAATCATTCCACTCCGACCAAGCGGTAAAGGGTTACTTGCGGGATGCGAGCGCTCTTCCGCCCGCGAGCCTTTACGAGGGTCAAACTGAAAGTTCTTAGAACTGGCCACTTATAAACAATATAATAAAAAATATATTCTAAAATTTGAAAATATAACTCTTTGCCAATATTACTGAGTATATATTTCATTCATTTGTCATTTGTTTTACGATTTGGCGGCAAATTGAAAATTGTCTGTGTCACGTCAACATGAATTTAACACGAGAAAATTTTCGTGCAATGATTTTTTATGACTTTCGATGTCATTTAAGTCAACAAGAAAGTTATGATAGACTACGATTGGCCTTTCACGATGAAGCCCCATCTCGTGCGACTGTTTACAACTGGTTTAATGAGTTTAAACGTGGTCGCACTAATCTCACTGATGATGTACGTGAGGGACGGCCTTCTACGGCGACGACTGAAAATAACATCTGTGTTGTGCGGCGTATGATAGAGACTGACAAAAGAGTGACCTATCAGCAGATTCGGACAAGCTTAGGCATCGGTATGAGTCAAGTGCACAAAATCCTCCACGAACATTTAGCGGTCAGGAAGCTTTGCGCCCGGTGGATACCTCATAATTTGACTAAGGCTCAAAAACTCCATCGTGTGGATTGGTGCCGTAAAATGATTGAAAGATTTAACGGAGGTGACTCAAATGCTGTGTTCGACATACTAACAGGTGACGAAAGCTGGATTTACTGTTATGATCCTGAAACCAAAAGACAATCTGCTCAGTGGGTGTTTCCTTTCGAGGAGTTGCCAACTAAAGTGAAGAGAGATCGAAGTGCGGGAAAAAAAATGGTGGCCTCGTTCTTTGGAAGGATAGGTCATTTCGCAACAATTGTGTTAGAGGATCAAAAAACAGTTTCTGCAGAATGGTACACTACCAATTGTTTGCCACTTGTCTTGGAAAAAGTTCGAGAGAAACGACCTCGCAGTAGGATCCTCCTCCACCACGACAACGCCTCGTCGCACACCGCCAAGCGAACGATCGACTATTTGGCGACATCAAACGTTGAATTACTGGGTCACTCGCCGTATAGCCCCGACCTCGCGCCTTGTGATTTTTATTTATTTCCAAAAATTAAAGAAAAACTTAAAGGAAAGCGGTTTATGAATGCTGAAGAAGCGGTGGCTGCGTATCACGATGCCATTGAAGAGACCCCTAAGGACGAGTGGGCAAAGTGCTTTTCCCAGTGGTTCCATCGCATGCAGCGGTGTATTGACGTCAATGGACAATATTTTGAAAAGATATAATAAAACTAATAACTGGCTAATGTAATCAGTTTTTGATTTTCTAAGAACTTTCAGTTTGACCCTTGTATCAGGAGCCGTGCGGTAACTATGTCAGTTTTCCCAGCGCTAAAGGAGACATTTTTATATCTTTGTGTTACGTTGTGTTTTAGAACAGAGGCCATGTTTCTGTAGCATAATATCCACATTTTCAAATGAAGTGATCTTGTTTGTTATTCATAAAATTAAACAACGATTTTGATCTTATCCGCTCATGCTCATGGTATGATCTTGCAAAATAATTACAAATTAGTCAGGTGCTACGGACGCCTACGCTACGCGTCGTAGCATCTACAAGAGTAACTACGACGTTTCGTAGCATACTACGAAATAATCATAGTATTTTTCTATGAAAAATGAAAATCTTTCTATCACCTTCTACCATCACTGTCTTATACCGTCTTACATAAGGCGAGTGATTATAATTAACTTTTACAAAATTTCCACAACATTAGGGTCCAAACTATTGAAATGTGTTTGAATTAGTTGGGGTGGATAGAATTTGATACATTACAATTTTTACCATTTCATACTTCTCACAATAAGTTGCAGTCATAAGCAACCAATAATCAAGTAAGAAAAAATATGAAGATGCCTTACGTTTTCAATATTAATCTTTAGGCCAACCTACGTATAGTTTGGCCTAAACAGAAGAAGAAGAATAAACAGCTCGTAAGCTGTTTATTCTTCCTTTTACTTAACAAAAAGTATATTATCATTTATTCCGAGAGTTTTTATCATAGTACAAACACGAGCATCAAACGATGTAACTCTACTCCCGGGAGCTCAATCCTTCCACCTCTTTGAGTTAATAATATCAAATATATTCCAGGCATTAATTTTGGTTTACCGCAAATTGCATCTTAAAATAAGTACCTAACAACTTGTTAAATATTAGCAATTCTTAGTTAGAAACGTTTTCGCATTTCTATTAGTTTTATATTATCTTCAACAAATACACGTGTAAGGTCTTTCTGTAAGAATAAATATTTAATTTACAAACGAAATGGATTTCCATGTCTGATCATTCAATGTAATTAGATTGAATTCGTTGCTTTGATCATATTATATTTTTTTTATCTGTTCTATCTTCACGGTTCTTAGACGTAAAATATTTCAATAATTTGTATTTATTTTCATTTTTCCACCAGCCTTAGATCTTTGTACATTATTTGCTACATTATTCTTACTTAAATTATCTTTAAATGGTATTTTATCTATAGTATTGCAAATAATAAAGACATCCGTTCTATATTCTTTTCAGTGTAAGTAACTTAATAAAGCGGTTAATACATATCTTTACACGGTGTTGAAATAACTGAAAATGTTATCTAAATCTCAGCACCGATTACTAAGCTAAGCACAAACATTAAACCGTGCTTTACGACTCGTATAATGTAGTACCACATAAAACAGTAACTGAACTATAATAATAGACCTACAAATCACGATAAACGCGTGAACCCACACAAATAATTGTAGAGCATCCCGTGTACTAACGTTCCCCCTGAGTAATATGTATATCACATTGTAAAACACTCGTGGTCTGTTTTACTAAGCGTCGATTTATCGAATTTGTAAATATAGGCGTCCTCATAATTATCTGTTAAAAAAGTAACCTAATAAAACACATTTGAATCAGAGAATCAATAGCGAACGATAAACTAACAGTCATTTATTTGACGTCCTATCAAATTATTCTTAATTGGTTGCGTGGGATACTGGACATGTTTCCGTGAAAAGGAGCTGGCATAAAAATTATACCGAGATTTACATTCTGTACATATTAATTGAATAATATTTTATATAATGCTTTAGAATGTTTTTAACACTCACAGTGTCATATTTTATGTTCATAAAGATGAAATAAGAAACCAAAAATTTGCGCACAGGCGGGACTTGAACCAGCAACCTTTTGGCAAACCGGGCCAAACGCTCTTACCAATTGAGCTACCGTGCCGTTAGTCCGACCCCGCGAAATTTGTGGTTTCTTATGAAAACGTCAATTGCGTGACGCTTAGCGCCATCTAGCCGTCTGTTTATGAAACAGATGGCCCAAGCAGTTATTCTTTACAGAATAAATTCAACTTGGAAATTGATGTCGCTTCGCTATCTAATGCTTTAGAATGTTTTTAACACTCACAGTGCTGCTGCTGCTCACTGCTTGGGCCATCTGTTTCATAAACAGACGGCTAGATGGCGCTAAGCGTCACGCAATTGACGTTTTCATAAGAAACCACAAATTTCGCGGGGTCGGACTAACGGCACGGTAGCTCAATTGGTAAGAGCGTTTGGCCCGGTTTGCCAAAAGGTTGCTGGTTCAAGTCCCGCCTGTGCGCAAATTTTTGGTTTCTTATTTCATCTTTATGAACATAAAATATGACACTGTGAGTGTTAAAAACATTCTAAAGCATTAGATAGCGAAGCGACATCAATTTCCAAGTTGAATTTATTCTGTAAAGAATAACTGCTTGGGCCATCTGTTTCATAAACAGACGGCTAGATGGCGCTAAGCGTCACGCAATTGACGTTTTCATAAGAAACCACAAATTTCGCGGGGTCGGACTAACGGCACGGTAGCTCAATTGGTAAGAGCGTTTGGCCCGGTTTGCCAAAAGGTTGCTGGTTCAAGTCCCGCCTGTGCGCAAACTTTTGGTTTCTTATTTCATCTTTATGAACATAAAATATGACACTGTGAGTGTTAAAAACATTCTAAAGCATTAGATAGCGAAGCGACATCAATTTCCAAGTTGAATTTATTCTGTAAAGAATAACTGCTTGGGCCATCTGTTTCATAAACAGACGGCTAGATGGCGCTAAGCGTCACGCAATTGACGTTTTCATAAGAAACCATAAATTTCGCGGGGTCGGACTAACGGCACGGTAGCTCAATTGGTAAGAGCGTTTGGCCCGGTTTGCCAAAAGGTTGCTGGTTCAAGTCCCGCCTGTGCGCAAATTTTTGGTTTCTTATTTCATCTTTATGAACATAAAATATGACACTGTGAGTGTTAAAAACATTCTAAAGCATTAGATAGCGAAGCGACATCAATTTCCAAGTTGAATTTATTCTGTAAAGAATAACTGCTTGGGCCATCTGTTTCATAAACAGACGGCTAGATGGCGCTAAGCGTCACGCAATTGACGTTTTCATAAGAAACCACAAATTTCGCGGGGTCGGACTAACGGCACGGTAGCTCAATTGGTAAGAGCGTTTGGCCCGGTTTGCCAAAAGGTTGCTGGTTCAAGTCCCGCCTGTGCGCAAATTTTTGGTTTCTTATTTCATCTTTATGAACATAAAATATGACACTGTGAGTGTTAAAAACATTCTAAAGCATTAGATAGCGAAGCGACATCAATTTCCAAGTTGAATTTATTCTGTAAAGAATAACTGCTTGGGCCATCTGTTTCATAAACAGACGGCTAGATGGCGCTAAGCGTCACGCAATTGACGTTTTCATAAGAAACCATAAATTTCGCGGGGTCGGACTAACGGCACGGTAGCTCAATTGGTAAGAGCGTTTGGCCCGGTTTGCCAAAAGGTTGCTGGTTCAAGTCCCGCCTGTGCGCAAATTTTTGGTTTCTTATTTCATCTTTATGAACATAAAATATGACACTGTGAGTGTTAAAAACATTCTAAAGCATTAGATAGCGAAGCGACATCAATTTCCAAGTTGAATTTATTCTGTAAAGAATAACTGCTTGGGCCATCTGTTTCATAAACAGACGGCTAGATGGCGCTAAGCGTCACGCAATTGACGTTTTCATAAGAAACCATAAATTTCGCGGGGTCGGACTAACGGCACGGTAGCTCAATTGGTAAGAGCGTTTGGCCCGGTTTGCCAAAAGGTTGCTGGTTCAAGTCCCGCCTGTGCGCAAATTTTTGGTTTCTTATTTCATCTTTATGAACATAAAATATGACACTGTGAGTGTTAAAAACATTCTAAAGCATTAGATAGCGAAGCGACATCAATTTCCAAGTTGAATTTATTCTGTAAAGAATAACTGCTTGGGCCATCTGTTTCATAAACAGACGGCTAGATGGCGCTAAGCGTCACGCAATTGACGTTTTCATAAGAAACCACAAATTTCGCGGGGTCGGACTAACGGCACGGTAGCTCAATTGGTAAGAGCGTTTGGCCCGGTTTGCCAAAAGGTTGCTGGTTCAAGTCCCGCCTGTGCGCAAATTTTTGGTTTCTTATTTCATCTTTATGAACATAAAATATGACACTGTGAGTGTTAAAAACATTCTAAAGCATTAGATAGCGAAGCGACATCAATTTCCAAGTTGAATTTATTCTGTAAAGAATAACTGCTTAGGGCCATCTGTTTCATAAACAGACGGCTAGATGGCGCTAAGCGTCACGCAATTGACGTTTTCATAAGAAACCACAAATTTCGCGGGGTCGGACTAACGGCACGGTAGCTCAATTGGTAAGAGCGTTTGGCCCGGTTTGCCAAAAGGTTGCTGGTTCAAGTCCCGCCTGTGCGCAAATTTTTGGTTTCTTATTTCATCTTTATGAACATAAAATATGACACTGTGAGTGTTAAAAACATTCTAAAGCATTAGATAGCGAAGCGTCATCAATTTCCAAGTTGAATTTATTCTGTAAAGAATAACTGCTTGGGCCATCTGTTTCATAAACAGACGGCTAGATGGCGCTAAGCGTCACGCAATTGACGTTTTCATAAGAAACCATAAATTTCGCGGGGTCGGACTAACGGCACGGTAGCTCAATTGGTAAGAGCGTTTGGCCCGGTTTGCCAAAAGGTTGCTGGTTCAAGTCCCGCCTGTGCGCAAATTTTTGGTTTCTTATTTCATCTTTATGAACATAAAATATGACACTGTGAGTGTTAAAAACATTCTAAAGCATTAGATAGCGAAGCGACATCAATTTCCAAGTTGAATTTATTCTGTAAAGAATAACTGCTTGGGCCATCTGTTTCATAAACAGACGGCTAGATGGCGCTAAGCGTCACGCAATTGACGTTTTCATAAGAAACCACAAATTTCGCGGGGTCGGACTAACGGCACGGTAGCTCAATTGGTAAGAGCGTTTGGCCCGGTTTGCCAAAAGGTTGCTGGTTCAAGTCCCGCCTGTGCGCAAATTTTTGGTTTCTTATTTCATCTTTATGAACATAAAATATGACACTGTGAGTGTTAAAAACATTCTAAAGCATTAGATAGCGAAGCGTCATCAATTTCCAAGTTGAATTTATTCTGTAAAGAATAACTGCTTGGGCCATCTGTTTCATAAACAGACGGCTAGATGGCGCTAAGCGTCACGCAATTGACGTTTTCATAAGAAACCATAAATTTCGCGGGGTCGGACTAACGGCACGGTAGCTCAATTGGTAAGAGCGTTTGGCCCGGTTTGCCAAAAGGTTGCTGGTTCAAGTCCCGCCTGTGCGCAAATTTTTGGTTTCTTATTTCATCTTTATGAACATAAAATATGACACTGTGAGTGTTAAAAACATTCTAAAGCATTAGATAGCGAAGCGACATCAATTTCCAAGTTGAATTTATTCTGTAAAGAATAACTGCTTGGGCCATCTGTTTCATAAACAGACGGCTAGATGGCGCTAAGCGTCACGCAATTGACGTTTTCATAAGAAACCATAAATTTCGCGGGGTCGGACTAACGGCACGGTAGCTCAATTGGTAAGAGCGTTTGGCCCGGTTTGCCAAAAGGTTGCTGGTTCAAGTCCCGCCTGTGCGCAAATTTTTGGTTTCTTATTTCATCTTTATGAACATAAAATATGACACTGTGAGTGTTAAAAACATTCTAAAGCATTAGATAGCGAAGCGACATCAATTTCCAAGTTGAATTTATTCTGTAAAGAATAACTGCTTGGGCCATCTGTTTCATAAACAGACGGCTAGATGGCGCTAAGCGTCACGCAATTGACGTTTTCATAAGAAACCACAAATTTCGCGGGGTCGGACTAACGGCACGGTAGCTCAATTGGTAAGAGCGTTTGGCCCGGTTTGCCAAAAGGTTGCTGGTTCAAGTCCCGCCTGTGCGCAAATTTTTGGTTTCTTATTTCATCTTTATGAACATAAAATATGACACTGTGAGTGTTAAAAACATTCTAAAGCATTAGATAGCGAAGCGACATCAATTTCCAAGTTGAATTTATTCTGTAAAGAATAACTGCTTGGGCCATCTGTTTCATAAACAGACGGCTAGATGGCGCTAAGCGTCACGCAATTGACGTTTTCATAAGAAACCACAAATTTCGCGGGGTCGGACTAACGGCACGGTAGCTCAATTGGTAAGAGCGTTTGGCCCGGTTTGCCAAAAGGTTGCTGGTTCAAGTCCCGCCTGTGCGCAAATTTTTGGTTTCTTATTTCATCTTTATGAACATAAAATATGACACTGTGAGTGTTAAAAACATTCTAAAGCATTAGATAGCGAAGCGTCATCAATTTCCAAGTTGAATTTATTCTGTAAAGAATAACTGCTTGGGCCATCTGTTTCATAAACAGACGGCTAGATGGCGCTAAGCGTCACGCAATTGACGTTTTCATAAGAAACCATAAATTTCGCGGGGTCGGACTAACGGCACGGTAGCTCAATTGGTAAGAGCGTTTGGCCCGGTTTGCCAAAAGGTTGCTGGTTCAAGTCCCGCCTGTGCGCAAATTTTTGGTTTCTTATTTCATCTTTATGAACATAAAATATGACACTGTGAGTGTTAAAAACATTCTAAAGCATTAGATAGCGAAGCGACATCAATTTCCAAGTTGAATTTATTCTGTAAAGAATAACTGCTTGGGCCATCTGTTTCATAAACAGACGGCTAGATGGCGCTAAGCGTCACGCAATTGACGTTTTCATAAGAAACCACAAATTTCGCGGGGTCGGACTAACGGCACGGTAGCTCAATTGGTAAGAGCGTTTGGCCCGGTTTGCCAAAAGGTTGCTGGTTCAAGTCCCGCCTGTGCGCAAATTTTTGGTTTCTTATTTCATCTTTATGAACATAAAATATGACACTGTGAGTGTTAAAAACATTCTAAAGCATTAGATAGCGAAGCGACATCAATTTCCAAGTTGAATTTATTCTGTAAAGAATAACTGCTTGGGCCATCTGTTTCATAAACAGACGGCTAGATGGCGCTAAGCGTCACGCAATTGACGTTTTCATAAGAAACCATAAATTTCGCGGGGTCGGACTAACGGCACGGTAGCTCAATTGGTAAGAGCGTTTGGCCCGGTTTGCCAAAAGGTTGCTGGTTCAAGTCCCGCCTGTGCGCAAATTTTTGGTTTCTTATTTCATCTTTATGAACATAAAATATGACACTGTGAGTGTTAAAAACATTCTAAAGCATTAGATAGCGAAGCGACATCAATTTCCAAGTTGAATTTATTCTGTAAAGAATAACTGCTTGGGCCATCTGTTTCATAAACAGACGGCTAGATGGCGCTAAGCGTCACGCAATTGACGTTTTCATAAGAAACCACAAATTTCGCGGGGTCGGACTAACGGCACGGTAGCTCAATTGGTAAGAGCGTTTGGCCCGGTTTGCCAAAAGGTTGCTGGTTCAAGTCCCGCCTGTGCGCAAATTTTTGGTTTCTTATTTCATCTTTATGAACATAAAATTTGACACTGTGAGTGTTAAAAACATTCTAAAGCATTAGATAGCGAAGCGACATCAATTTCCAAGTTGAATTTATTCTGTATAGAATAACTGCTTGGGCCATCTGTTTCATAAACAGACGGCTAGATGGCGCTTAGCGTCACGCAATTGACGTTTTCATAAGAAACCACAAATTTCGCGGGGTCGGACTAACGGCACGGTAGCTCAATTGGTAAGAGCGTTTGGCCCGGTTTGCCAAAAGGTTGCTGGTTCAAGTCCCGCCTGTGCGCAAATTTTTGGTTTCTTATTTCATCTTTATGAACAATATTTTATATATTCATCATAATTATCAGCCAAAGGTCGTTCACTCATGAATATAGGTCTACATCCAGTGTGATCCTGCGATCTTTACGAGAATGTCCGTCCATCTTGTCGGTGGATGTCATACGCTATGCCTTTGGTCAACGGGTCGGGGAACGTCACGCTTTGTCTTTGGTCAATGTTATAGATTGATTTATAAAAAAAATGTAGTATTTGAGAGCCTATATAAAGTATGTCAATTGGCTGTAGCTCTGTAACACTAGTACAAAGTAAATTGGAAGAGTCTCAAGAATAATTTACTATAAAGTTAGGTGAGCAAAAAGCGATATAGTGACATAAAAAGTTTCGTGTTTTACGACACCAATAACTACTCACCTTCAAATTGAGGTCGGTCCCCGGTGAAAAAGTTATCGTAAGTACGTAATGTTGTCACGATATTACTTGCGGGAGTCGTTCGTCGAATTTATTTCGTTAGTGTAGAAAAGTTTGGGATAACACCAAAAGTAGAAATGAGTGCGAAACCACATAAGTACGAGCTATCAATTAGAGGATGTTTGTCAACTGTGTGATCATCCACGTACTTTCAAAGTGCTTGCGTCATTCCTATCTATTCGTGTTTTTGTTTGGGAGTTGAAAATTAGAATACAACTTAGTTACGCTGATCAATGGATTAAATTGATGTCTTTAGGTACTAATCTTAGCCGTGCATGACTTAAGCAAATTTTAGTAACCGCAAATCGGGTACTGTAACAAAAAATAATTTTAATCGAGATTCACACAGTTTACTGAGTCTGAGACTGTGTTTAAAAAGAGATTATTTAAAAAAAATCTTAGTACCAGACTACGAGCCGTACTAATATATATAAAACAAACAATTTATAAAATTCATGTGACTATGACAACATTCAATAATGAAGCTTAACTTTTTTTATTCAATTGGGTAATTTTACATCATAAAGGGGCTAGAGTTTAGGGTACACATCGCCGGATTTTATTAAAGTAGCAACAAAAATATTTGAAATACAATATCTTTCACATAATGTTTCTAAATTGTAATTAATGTTTTTCTAAACAGAAACGTTCATTTCACCGATGGTTAATATTTAGTAATTAAAATACAAGGTCCCCTCTAATTTTGGTGATGTTTGAAGTCGTCCGCTCCCTCTGTTGGTGACTGACCATTTATATCTGTGAAATGAGGACGACCTTCTAAAGCCTATCTTCTAAAGCCTTTGTGTCTCGACGATTAATTACGAATACCTTTGATAAATCTAGTACCGTCTAATCTTCATTATTCTGAATGTTTAGCTGTCATGATAGGAATGACTAGCTGGCTTTTATTAATAAAACTAGTGAAACCAGTGAACTTTATTTCGCCCCTGGCCCCGTCCCGCCTCACCCCGTAATTTAAGTAATTATTATCTTACTGCGGATGGTAACGAAAGTGACAAAGTAAAAATGTTGAAAATCCAGTCACTAAATTTTTTTCTTTCATAAGAACCTCCTTTTGATAAAAAAAAAAAGAATTGGCAAAAGCGGTCCAGCCGTTCACGCTTGACCAAGCGAAATATGGATTCATTTTTAGGATTCCGTAGTCAAATGGCAAAAAACGGAACTCTTATAGTTCTGTATGTCTGTCCGTCCATCCGTATGTCACAGCCACTTTATTCTGAAACTATTAGTATTACACAGTTGAAACTAAGTAGATAGATGTATCCTGTTAACCGCTTTACGATTTACATGCAAAAAAATCAAAATAATAATATATTTAAAAATATATGATGTAGATGTTCACAAAGATTTTCAACGAAAATTAGTTTGAACGAAATCGAACTAGTAGTTTTTGAGATAGAGCACATTTTCAATAACAGCAAACATAACTTTGTTATTCATACAAATACTATGAAAAACAAAGTAAAATTTGCCGTCAACAAATTATATTATGCTATTTTGGCTAAGTGTAAAAAAGTGTATCCCTCATTCAGTTAAAGTTGGCATGGAACCCTTAGTGTGCAAGTCCGACTCGCTTTCGGCCGGTTTTTGATATTTAGAGGTATACCAGTTCACTCTGAAAGTATTGCGAAAAAAAGGTTTGGGAGACTGGCCGGTTAGAACCTTTCTCGAAAATATGATTATTTATAAGTATAAGTAGGTTAAATAGGTCAACATTTCCCTCCACATTTTTGCGAGCCAGTTCAAATTATCGTGTCTGACTGAAAAATGAACCTGCGCCGGTAATTTTCAGAGCTATGATTTTTACGATTTCAAGTGTCGCCTGAAATCGGAAGAATCGTTTGTTAGACTTCAGATGGCATTTATGGATGAAGGTCCCTCCAAGGCCAGCGTATATCGTTGGTATAACGAATTCAAGCGCGGTCGACCAACCTTGGGGGATGAAGAAAGAAGCCGTTTGACGGCTATTACGGAAGAAAATGTGCTAGCAGTAAAAATAATAAATCCAAGATAATAATAAAAAAAGGCGAATAACATATCACGTCCCCTATTTTTGAATCACTCGCGTCAAAATGGCGAGTGAAAAGCATTCATTAAAATCGAATTTTCTAATGAAAATCAGTTGAAATCCACATGGGAGGGGTTAGCAAAAATATATCTGAATTTTGTACGTACTTACGTCAATAATTCGCGTTATTATCGTAAATTTTTAATTCGTTTTCGAACAATTATCACACGCCATTTTAAAGCGTGTGATTCAAAAATAGAGGCCCAGGTGATACAGCACATATTGGAAACTGGATCGGGAAGCGTTCTTGAGGTTCTTCGCGTCAGGACGATAGTATTACGCTGTATGCCGTACAACCTCACCGACGCTCAGAGGCAGGCCCGGGTGGAATGGTGCCGTGATATGCTGAACAAGTTTGAAGCAGGCTCGTCTCGGCGTGTTTACGACATCGTTACAGGTGATGAGTCCTTGGATCCAAAAACAAAGCGCATGTGTGTATCAAAATGAACCAACGCCTACCAAAGTGAAGCAATCTCGGAGCGGGGGGAAATTTTTGATTGCCAGCTTTTTTTAATTTGACTGGCTGACTCTCGTAAGGTCTCGATTCCCTTACGAGATCAAAGAAGCATCAACTCCGAATGGTTTACTACAAGCGACCAAACACTGGGCTCTGCGGACTACTGCTCTACTATTATGTATATGTTATTAAATTGTAATATTAAAATATTAGCTATATTTTTGCACACCGCTTTCTACCTCACAAATTAACGTTGTTTCCTCTACCCAATGGTTGTCTGGAAGAGATCGCTTCTAGCGATAAGACCGCCAATATTGTACAAATGATTTGTCTGTAATTTTATTGTTTCTTGTGTCCTTACTTGTGCAATAAAGAATATTTATTATTATTATTATTACTGCTCTACCACGACAATACGCCTGCAAACACCGCGCAAAAACTAGGTACTACCTACACAGCTCGCCCGTCTAACTCCTGGGTCACCGTCCTTACAGCCCTGATCTAGCACCGTGTGACTTCTTTTTTTTTCAAAAAAAAACTGCTCCAACGGATACAATGTTCGTCGCCGGAAGATGCGTAGCCAGCGCATCTTAAAATGTAAACGAAGTGTCTGCGGCGGACTGGAAGAAGTGTTTTGAAAACTGATTCCAACGCATGAATCTTTGTATAGGGGCTAGTGGAGAGAACTTTGAACAGATTTAAAAAATATAAACGTACCTGTAGACTGTATTTTTTAGTGTTGCACAACTTTCTGAGTGTCCCACGTATAAATTACTCTTACCAACTTTGATGGGGGTATTACACCTGCTTGATTATTTATTAGATAGCAGTATTACTGGTACTATCAAAGATAAGAAGGGTTTATAATTTTTGGTCAATAATCATTGGAACAGTCATAGTAGTAGTCCCTCTAGCTAATTTCGACTACGGTGGCCAGTCACAACGGCCAACCGACTGCGCGGGACAAATTGTAGTGCACAAGTGTGTGCGCAAACACAGGCGCACACTCTATTCCTTTCACTCTCTTAGCCCGATGGGATAGCAATCTCACACGACTGGAGGGAGATCAGGCGCAGGACCAACGGCTTGACGTGCTTTCCGAGGCACGGGGGTGTAATTTCGCTAACTTCGAAACTCCGGGCTACCCTGAAAATTTGACAAAACACAGGTACACATTTTTGGCCCAAGCCGGGGATTAACTCCGGGACATCTGGCGCAGCCGACTTTTTAAAGTGCGACTCTCTAACCGCTTTGCCACCGAGGCAGTTTACAACAATACAGTCATAAGATAGGCACAATAGGTTTACTCGTATAAATGCATAAAGTACGGACTCAGAATACATATGTTTTTTTTTAATAAAAAGCATCACCATGTTATTTCTTGATATTAAAAGTCGAACTACCAACAACGATGATAGGAATACGTCTCGCCTACACAATTGTCACTACTGAAATGGAGACACAAATTTTCATACGATCAAACGTACTTTTCTATACATTTTTATTTACCAATCATATGCCTTGTCAAAACTTACACTCATTCTAAGTGAAACCGACTGGTGTTACTTGGCTCATAAAATATTTACAAACAAATGAAAGCGATCTTGACCTCATTTTTATTCAGTTGGTAAACCTGCTTCTGTACCGAATTATTTAGTACACGGTATTGTGCTAAAAGAATAGCTATAGCCTTACTCTGTAATCACTTAACCGCTCCGGAGATAAGCCGGATTAGCTTTAAATTAAAATTAGGATAAAAAAGAGATACAAACTTACATTTCCTGTAGAATATAGTTTTAACACTTACAGACAACTTGGTTTTATGTTGTTAAGAATTTTATAAACTTAAATTCTTTTGGAAGAACGTATTCGTTATCTTATTTAACATATTACGTAAACCCTAAATTATTTGTATTACACAGTGCACAAACACAAGCAACAAATTAATTTCTCTCAGTGCCACTGCACTCCTCTCTCTGTAATTAAGATTAATAGTGCACCCCTACCGTGTGTGTGGTTATTAATTCCAGGTGCAAAATGTAGACCCGTCTGCTTTCTTTTTATTTGGTTATTTAATTATAAGATAATTATCCAGAAAAATGTGTTTTTATTTTCATGTTACTCGCATACACACTCATACGTTACATGCACATACAAACGTGTGTCTGTTTTTCAGTGTTTTTTTTTAAATTAACAATAATTAAATATTTATAGTTATTACTAGCGGACCCAGCGAACTTTGTTTTGCCCCCAGAACTGTCCCGCCCCAGCCCCTTCCCGCCGAGTCCCGTAATTTTAAAAGTTATGGATTCCCAGTGAATTTAGTTTCGCCCTTAAATTACTAAAATGGCTATTTAAAAATAAGGGTTGATCGTAGAATTAAAAAATAAAAATAAAATACGGGTGGACTTACCCAGAACATTAAGGGGGATGAAAAATAGATGTTGGCCGATTGTCATAGATACCGGATAAGCACAAAAAATTTTATCAAAATCGGTCAAGCCGTTTCGGAGGAGTATGGCAACGAAAACTGTGACACGAGAATTTTATATATTAGATTATGCAGACAGGCATAGGTCAGTAAATAAATCCCCATAGCATAAGGTCAGTATCCATAAATAGAAAATAAGTACTCTAAGCAAAGTTATTTATTTTATCCAATATAAAACTGCGGCACGGACAAAAACAATGTCTGGCGAATTGTCTTTTAGCTCGATTCATCATTCATTTACAAAAATAGATTTCTCAACATAAAAAATAAAGTTTCAGCACAACATAGGATACGAGTATGAAGCTACTTTTATGTGGCCGTCGCTAACATCCAACAGATTCCAGTTTCAGACCTCTGCCATTTCCGGATTCTATTACCGTATCGTCGAGAACTTTCAAGTGAAATGAATTTTGAATAACGCGATTCTTTCCTTTTTGAAAGAGCACCCTTTTCACTTCGTAGACAACCGTTTAAATCATTTGGTGTAAAAGTGTCTACCAATAACGTAAATAGAATCTTACGGCTTATTCCCAAAGGTCCACGATTTTTTTGTTCTGCCATTCCCAACGGGTTCATGAAAAAACTGTGGTTATATTTTAAAGCTCATACATGAATTTCTAACCGGTCCACGGGATTCTGTCCAAAGTACATCCTATAACAACGTCGCTTGGAAGAAAATAGTCAGTTAAACTACTTGGTTCATCGAGATTTAAAAAAATTACAGTCACAATATTCTCATTTTAATCAAATATTTTATCAACTATTTACACGATTATTTTACATTCTCATAAATGATTTCCATAAAACTTGCATACAATCGAGACGGGTTTTTTATACTTGGCATCCAACTACAAAATATCTTTTTCTCGAAATGTCCTTTTGCAGAATTTTTGTATAAATATTTTTAAATTCTGGACTCCTGATACTTGCAGAAAATTAAGTAAGATGATTGAGATATCGAATTTTAAAATTGTTACTTGTAATTTATCTAAAAGAAGCTTCAACCCCTCTTATAAACTGGTGCACTCCTAGTACTTCTATTTAGGAAATATTTTTAACCAATTCATTGCCACCTTAACTTTTCGTGACTTTCCATCCCAGCCCTATACAAAATTTAATGACGCATGAGTCGCGTCTTGGGCCCTCTTGAATGACGACACACTTAGCGCGTCGTTGGCTCCCGGTGATGTGTATTAGTCGGCCTCCGACTAAGCACGCTGGTTTCAAGGCGTCGCCGCTCCGAGGTCCCGGGTTCGATTCCCGGTCGGATCAATGTAGAAATCAAAATTTTCTATATTATCTCAGGTCTGGGTGTTGTGGTACCACCGTTGTTTCTGATTTCCATAACACAAGTGCATTGGCTACTTACTTTGGGACCAGAGCAATGTATGTGATTGGTGTCCAATATTCTTTCTCGGCAGTCTGCCACGTCTACAACGTCCATCCGTCTCAAACTGAATGCTATTATTTGAGAATATTGCTGCAACATATTCGCGGTATATCTTGTTTGTAAAATAATTAGCCTAAATAATTAAAAAATCTACCCAAAGTCACTATTCCACGCGGACGAAAACGCGGGCACAGCTAGTAGTAAATAAAAAGATAACTTTAAGTTGTCTATCAATACAATTGTTCATTATGAGGTACCTATTTTATAGTTACAATATGAATACATAATTCATAACGAATAATTTAATCATTTTAAATCAAAATAAATACCATGTAAGAGAACCATGAAAAAGTTGTAAGATGGCACTTTTACAAGACATTGTTATATTTTAGTGTATGAATTATGGATAAATACGCAACTAGCAGCTTTTAAGGTATTGAAGTTTACGTTTTATAACGCTACGAGATGGCGTTTGCATTTTAAATGTAAAATTCTAACGCCATGTGGTAGCATGCAAAATATTAAAGTTGCAATAAATGCAAAAACTTATGTATGGGTTAGTTAATTATTTTGTAATGCTTACTAAGTCATATTTTACCACAAACAACGGAACGAAACCAACGTTCCGGACACTGTCTTCGACGTCATCTAACGACGCTAATAATAATGCTATTAATACCTTCAAGTAAATTGCTCATTAAACAGTATACCATGTGCTTGAAGACGCCTGACAATTTAATTTTCCAAAAAACATCTAGTAGCCATTAATATAAGTGTCTCTAATGTATTTTTTGTATGAGATCAAGGGATTTTTTGTTTTAATTGTATATAAATTTGAATTTCAACAATTTTTATATGACGCACTTAGCGTTTATGGGATCGGTTAAGATATAAGATCATGACTAGTCGTTTGATACAGACGTCCCTTTGTTTAATTTATTGTGTTTTAGTTCATAAATTTTATACAACTGATATTTTTCATAGCAATAAGAAAGTATTTAAAAAGGACATATTGGGAGTGCTTGAGGGAAATGTGAAATAGGGATGTGTTTTAAAATTCACAAACCCTACCTAGTGGCACTGAGACTCGACTCCGAGACTCGACTTCAGTAGGTAGTAAGAATAGGTAGGACATACACACATTGACACACACGCACACTCACACACTCAATCACACACACACACACACACACACACACACACACACACACACACACACACACACACACATTTTTTAAAATTCAATGTCATGGACCTGGTGGAAAGTAAAAAAAATATTAATTACAGATTTCATGGACCCGTTGGGAACTAAAGTAAGAAAATCAGGGGTGCGATTGTCTAAATCAATCGTATTCATTTGACAGTTTAAAACGTACGGTATGGTCTGTCAAATGGCAAAGAACAAAGGGTTTGACAGATCATATCGTACGGTTTGAACTGTCAAATGAATACGATTGCTTTACACAATTCCAGCTCAGTTTTTTAAATAATAGACTCATGAACCTTTTGGGAATAAGCCAATCTAACTAGCCAAAGATTTGACTAATCTTTGCATTTGATTTTACGTCGATGACCTTCAATTGTATGTGCTATCTAACATTACTGAAATATCAGTTGCAATACAGTTAATGAACGACACTTTCGAATATATTTCATCTTGGTCGCAAAATTTTGGAATCTCAGTTAATCCCAGCAAGTGTAAAGCTATTATCGTAGGTAGTCCGGGACTGATCTCTAGGCTTAGTTCCGTTGATGTAGACCCGATAGCGTATTAAGGCACGACAATTCCTTACTGTTACAGTGTCAAGAACTTGGGTTCAATCATTGACGCTATGTTCAGATTGAATGATCACATGGTGGAGGTCAGCCCTAAGGTGGTCACATGTCTAAGAAGTCTCTACCGCTTGAAAATTATTTTTCTCATTTAAGACAAAACTTCTGCTTATGCAAACTCTTGTAATACCTATCATTGACTATGCTCATTCGAGCTGTACTAATCTTACTGGGGCATTAATCGATTAACACGAACGTCTCCACAACAGTTGTATCAGATTCATCTTCAGCACCCGTTACTACAATCATGTCTCCACTTACATAGTACAACAGAGTTAGCTTACCATCCGTCAACATAGAGATTCTCGAATTCCTTGCATTCTGCGCGCAATTCTTTTATAACCCCTCTTCTCCTTGTCTTCTTCAAGATATGTTTCCATTGCTATGTCAAACCTATGATCCGTTCATCTAAAAACCTTCGGCTAGGCACGCTGACTCACCGCTCCTCGTACGTTTCTAAAATTTACAGTGACGGCAACACAACTGTGAAATTCTCTTTCCGTGGATATAAAGAACCCGAATCAAAGTTGTCTTTCAAGTTGGTACATTTCTGAAGGAGTAAATAATTGCATAATTTTATGATATGTATGTATTTTTGATTTATGTATATACTATATTATGTATATGTATTATGTATTTATATGTTTATATCTTTATAGCTTATTTATTTTAGTATATATATTTAATAAATTCTTATTACTATGATCCTACTATCATTTGTTATTTTTTTCAATGCACCCGTTGCCATCTTTCTGTATGATCTAAAGGTTTGACTGGAAGAGCATGCTTTTAACATAAGGTCCGGTCCACCTTTATACAAATAAAAAAATAAAGATAAATAAAGTCTTTAAATAAAATGTTAACAATATTATCAATAATTTTGCTCTATTATTGATTACTTTCCGTGTTTGGGTAATACCGATACACCGACCCACCAGTGAATTTTATGCAAACGAAGTTGTGTTTATCCAAGAAGTATGTACTACCTAATATTTCAATAGTAAAGTATAATTCCACCAATCACCATCTTTTATTTATTTAACGAATACTATTATATCTGGTTTATTAGCAATACGTTTTTTATCCAAGACAAATTGTTGAAAGAAACGGTTACAAAATATTAGAACAAAAGAAGTGCTCTTATAAATTTCCTTCACATTCAAAGCACATTCCCTCACAATTGAGCAGCAGGTACCTAATGGCTTCCTTTGTTTGAAAGCTGTTGTAGGTAAAAAACGGCTTCTATTATTTGTTAAATAATTTATCGGTTTCGTTACAATGTGGTTTAAATGAATGGATCCGCTCTTGACCCCAATGTAGCCTAGACTTACGACGAATGGAGCGAACTTGGCTTGAAGAAGTGTATTGTATTCAGGCAAGATATAACATATTTATAAACAAATGTTTAACTTGAGCTCTACAACTGATCTAAACCTTCAAATAACTTAAAGTTGGTAAACAAAAATAGTACACAAAAATACATTTTACTTATTACCTGAATTGACGATACGAAAGAATATATTCGTAACTAATGTCGTAACTTCGACCAGATATAACTATGTCTAGTACATGTGTTTCGTCTTACTAGATTATCGGCGTATCGACTGTCAAAATACCGTGTCGGTCGGGACAATCACAGACCTATATGGGACAATAGTGCGACAAGGAGCCCTATTTTTGAATCACTCGCTTGAATATGGCGTGTGAATTTCGTTTGAAAACGAATTAAATATCAATGAAAATTAGGCGAAATATAGACGTTAGTAATCACAAATTTCAGTTATCTTTTTACGAATAACTTCCGTGTAGAATATCACAATTTTTCACTGAAAAAATGGGGCATTAGCCAGTGAACATCACACGCCATCGTGAAGCGAGTGATTCAAAAATAGGGGCCAAGGATCTTCTGGCCAATAGATGACATTGTCAGGGGGTAGCTATCATTCAATAAGGGTAGCCAGTGCAAGAAAATCTCCCTTGATTCAGGGAGTCTATTTATTTATTAGGGTCTTTTTATCTATTACCTTAAATTGTTTGCCCGACCAAGACAAATGGGACCAATGGGAACGGTTATAATTATAATAGTAGTATACATGTACATTTATATCATTTTAAAACAATTGTAATGACACTATAAATAGACGACCCGTCTGGTGTAGTGGTCGAGAAATCGCCTACTACGCAGCGGGTGCGGGTTCGATCCCCGCACAATACAAACATTTGTGTGCATGAACATGTCTGTTTGTATTGGTCTGGGTGTTTTCTATGTATATCATGTATGTATTTACAAAAAAAAAGTATTTAAGTATTATATCCGTTGTCTGGCACCCATGACACAAGCTTTGAGTAGCTTACTTTGGGGCTAGATGGCGATGTGTGGGAATGTCCAAAGGATATTTATTTATTTATATTTATTTATTATAAATCATTGAAAATTATAACTTTATTTACGGTAATTATCATCATCATCATCATCATTCTCAGCCAAAGGACGTCCACTGCTGAACATATGCCTCCCTCACGGCTTTCCACGACTTTCCACAGCGACCGATCACTAGCGGTCTGCATCCAGTTTGATCCTGCGATCTTTTTTGGGTCGTCTGTCCATTATGGTATTAGCTTTTCGGTATTTAAAAACAATCATTTTAATATTTTACACAGAATACGTACGAAAATAAAACAAAAGGGACAATCAGAAAATCACTTGTAAGATAGGGGAGATTTCGCTAGACTCGATCTGACAGCCGTATTTTAAATTTGACAGCGTTAGTTCAGATATTTGCCGTGTCGCACTGTAGCAATTAAAGACGATACGTCACCTCGCGTCGTGCGTGACTACCATTCCACACAACTCATACACGAAATACTACCACATTACTTTAAAAAAAATCTTACCGGTAGTTTCCATCTGCTAACTCCTAGTCTCAGTTATGTAGATATAGAAGTATGTATTCTTATTCGAAATTTGTTATGATTAATTAAGGTTTACCTGGTTCCTGAGGAGTGGGTGCTCGTCTTTCGTCCGAACGTCTCTCCATCTCACCAAATATTCACACACTTACATTTCGACCCGAGTTTTAGAAAACGAAATATAAACGAAACACACTGAGCCTGAAAAAAAAACCATTTATGCATTGAGTTGTTTAATTTTGTTGTATTTTTAACCCTTGAAAAAGTTTTGAACACTTCACTGTTCACAAACGCTACTCAATGACATTTATCATGATTACTATTTGTAAAGATTTTAGTAGACTTTATTTTGTTGAAGAAGAGATATATATATTTATAAAAATATATTAATCCTGAATAGTTTGATTGTTTGTTTGAACACGCTAATCTCGGCAACGAGTAGACCAATTTGGAAACTTGACTTTTTATGTTGGATAGCTTATTTATCGAGGAAGGCTTTAAACTTTAAAACTTCACGATTACGACTTTTACGAGCAGAGCAACAATGATAAATGTTGCTTAAACGAAGGAAATATTCCTTTTGAGTGATTCCGATGCGTACGCAGCCTAAGCCGTTTAAGATACACAAAAATCATGGATGACGGGATTATTCCGCTTCAAAGGTTCTACAATAAAATTCGCGACAGCATATATCTATTGGTTTACTCACTAGAAACTTTTTGATTTAAAAAAAATACTATATTCAAAGTGTAAAGGTTTGATGCATACGGGTATTTATTTTCATCAAAATATACATAATATTCATCATGAAAAGCATTTTATTTTAAACAAAATTGCGCTTTATTTCATTTGATTTTCCAAAAACGAAACCCTTATAGTTTCGTCAAGTCTGTCTGTCTGTCTATATGTCCGTCCGTATGTCTCAGCCATTTTATTCTATAACTATAAGCATCACACTGTTGAAATTTCATAGGAAGATGTATCCTGTTAACCGCTTTACGATTCTTATACAAAAAATAATGAAAGACATGAAACTAAAACCGTTTTTTTTTAGACAAACCTATGCGTGTGGGGTGTCTATTGATAGGTCTTTTCAAATGACATAGAGGTTCCTAAAACCATTATCTTTCAAAGTCTAACGTTTGATAGATAGACGCTTAGTAGTAAAATGGGCGTCCCCCCCCCCCTCCAACTTCTAAACTAAAAAGTTTAAATTTTGAAAAAAGTACATAACGTACATATTGAAAATTGGTTTGATCGAGATCGAACTCGCAGTTTTTGAGATACAGCACATTTTTAACAACCGCAAACATAACTTTGTTCTTCTTACAAACACTATGAAAAACAAAGTTATATTTGCTGTCAATAAAATATTGTGGTATTTTAGCTAAGTGGATTCCCTAATTCAGTTAAAATTGTCACGGAACCCTCAGTGCGTGAGCCCGACTCGCACTTCACCGGTTTTTTTCTAAAGTAGTCTATTGTTAATGGTACTTGCGTTAGTTTGGTAAGATTCTAGAGAAAATTAAATTGCTGGTACGTGAGCATCCCTACCAGCAAACTGAGAATGTAGCTTTAGTCACGTAACATGAGAGCATTACATCTCACAAACCTATAAAAGGTGGAAAGGCTATGCCTACTGAAAGGGTCGTACATCCAAATTACTTTTATGTTCAGTTCAATGTACGAGTAAATGTGAATGTGAGATGGCAAAGTAGAAAACTGTTAAGTACCCTCTTACAAAGAAAACCAATCTGTTTTAATAGTACCTAAATATTTCGGTTTTACATAGGTAAAAAAAACATCGATGGCATTTTACATTTGATATATTATGATTATAGATTTAATTTAATTTACATAGTTTATTAAGAACCTTTGGTTCCGAAACATAAACTATCAATGATTGCATTTCATACACAATTCCATAGCAGTACCAACATCTCGTAGCAATGCTACGAACTACGAAATCTACGAGACCTACGAAAATTATTCCGTAGCGACTGCTTAAATCGTAGCTCGTGCGTATTGACGCACATACACACATAACAGTATGTAATTTAATAGTAGTATGGTTTCAGTATGTGTTGTATCGTGATAATAATACAGCTATTGCTCCCACCACTCGAATGCCAAATTCTCCTTACAAACAAACATCCATGCCATTAGAAATGTTTATGCTCTTATCCTGTCTTTGTCGCTTTATTGACTTGATATTTAACAAGTACGCATTTATACGTAGTTCTTTGCCATTTTTAAGGCAAAGAAAAATTTCTCATTATGGTTTAAATATGTAATTTTATTTGGTGTTTAGCAAAAAAAAATAGACTGAATGAATGAGTCTATCAACTTCGCAGAGATCTAAATCATAAAAGGAACCAGAAATATTGTAAAAAGAAGCCAATTTCACGAATTATATTCACGACGTCAATACTGCAAAGATTAATATACAAAATCCCTTACCTCCCAGCGGAGCCAATCTTTGCTCGGAATTAATTCTCAATTTATTAAACGTCTGAAAAATTTCGATTACTCTATGCCTTAGTTATTACTTTGTATCATTTCAAACCTCAAATTGTATTTAACGAGTCTCTTACCATTTAAAGAACACATTCCATTCTAAACCATACAATGGGTCCCACGACTGTAGATTTCGCGCTTCATTCAATATTCAAAACTTTTTCAAAGTGTAAATTTAAAAAGAAAATTACTGCCTGGTTTAAAGGAAAAAATATTTAAAAAGAAACTTGAAATTCGAAAAAAGTTACCGAGTGTTTTTTTTTTATTTATCTCGCGATTGGGGTGCGTTCAAATACGCGAACCGATCCGCGTTGAACGCTCACACCGAGAGCGAGCCAGATCGCAACTAACCGAGGTCCGTTCCGTGGCCGCTACGCGCTACGATCGCGCGCTCGCTCGCCACAGCACCGCGTGCCCTCGCTTATGTAAGCCACTTCATGCTGGGTATCGACTTACGCGTCATCAAACTTTCAGCACTACAAGATACCACATTCGATTACAATCGGAATAGATTAACTAGGTTGAAATCGATCCCTAGAGCGTTTGTTTACCTAACGTAAAAAAGTGCTTTTGTTGACTTGAAAAAAATGCTTTTTGATTAGAGCGTTTATTTATGATTGCATTAGAAAACATAAAATACTATTGAAATAGTTTACTAGTGTAGTAAGTTTATGAGTTAAGAGTATTTATAAGTAGGTACTATTTATGATTATTCTCAATAACTGTATGTTTTTCCCAAATAATTATAGAATATAATTTATATACTGGACGTATTATTTTATTTTATTTGTTAAGGATAAACATTAAAGCATACACCACACATTAAATACCTACTAAAGATTTAAACACAATTTTACAGTGTTGCCTTAATTATATGCTGCCACGACATGCTTTAAGTATTTGTAATAAAAAAATGTGACTACCGGATCAGGGGGTGTCACTCCCAAGTTTAGATAAGTAAGCTTCATATCATGATGCACCGATTCAGAAAAATTAATTCATCTTGAAATATTCTAATAAACACAATTGAGAGTAGAAGAGGGAAAATTTTGGGACACTTATATAACAGATACGACACGACAGTTTCATCAGAACCATAATAGAGGGAATAATAAAAGGAAGAAGGAAGAGAAAATAAAGCAAAAGTTGAACGTTGCGACGTATCAAGAGGTAAAGAGAATGGCGGAAGAGCGTACAGAATGGAAAATGTCCACCAACAAGAGCTTAAATAAGATGATGATGAGAGTTAAGATGGTTCAAAAAGCAGAAACTTTATCAGTGGGTAATATTATAAAGGTCTTATCAACGTACCGTTTATAAAACCATGGTGATATATGTGATTTACTAAAAACTTCGGCCACAAAATGTTTCGTGAAGATATTAGCAACAACAAGTGTTAAAAACGTCCGCAAAAGACATCCGTAAATAGTGTTATATTTAATGCACAGATATTTGCCGACTTAAATAATAAGAAGTTTTCAATTCGAGGTTGATAAAATGTATATATTTTTATATATTTATATATTGTAGTTTAGTGCATACTTCTGTGAATGAATAGTGAATGCCGTGATAGCCAGTGAAAAAAAAACAGTGCTCGTGATATCTAGATTGTCTAGTACTCGCTACAGTTTGCATAATAAGGTTAGGAGGCATCGCCTCAATTTGTAGTGTAACCTGTTTTACTGTAAATCTCTGACGTCATTGTTTTCAAATGTTAACTTATCGCTGCTGATAAAAAAATGAATGTGTAAACCAATGCAGAAATCCTAGTTTTAATTTATTTTATTGTGATATAAGACTTGTATCCACATATCTGTACAAAAACTGAGCAAGTGCGATAATTTAAAGTAAAAAATAATAAAAATGTACGTAATTTTCAAAGATATGTTCGGGTTTTATGTGTTATGTTTATTTACGGTACGTAATAAACGAAATTTAAAACAAAACTGTGTTAAATTTACTCACGCAATTTTTAGTGCATATCCATCTACTGAATCAAAAGGATTCAATAGGTGCTCATTAGGTAGGTAGGTAACTACAACATCTGTTAAAGTTAGATTTGGTAAGATTGGAAATTTTAATGGGTATTCTTTTTAAAGTTTACTTTCACATAAAGAACTCCACGCGGAGACCAGAAAGATAGCAAAGGAGCGGTCATTTCAATATACTTGGGTGAAGTACAATCTTGTTTACTGTAGAAAAGACGACAAGTCATCAGCGATCCTAATAAAAAGTCGTAGTTGCCTGGACAAGCTCAAATAGCTCTTCCACAACTTTCTTAGATACTATCTTTATTCTGTAATACTTTATATTTAATTATGGATATTTTTTATCAGAATGTCAACCGAATCAAAACAAAAATTCATGAACTCTACCTTAACTGTTCAAATGCTGATTATGATGTGATCTGCTTAACAGAAACCAATCTTAACTGTTCCATCTTCGATAATGAACTGTTTGATAATAGATATAATATATTTAGACGTGACCGTGATAAAAACACTAGTCACAAGAATAGTGGAGGAGGCGTATTAGTGGCTGTTAAAACGCAATATAATGTTGTCGTAAGGTCGACATGGGCCAGTGGAGTGGAGGATATCTGGGTTAGCATTTTACCACAACGAAGTTCTCGCCCTACACTCAACCTTTGCGTCTGTTACTTACCACCCGACATTCATAGTACATCCTTAGAAAATTTCTACAACAATGTTCAACGCATAATTCTGGGTGGGGAGCCGAACAACGTATATCTCATCGTTGGTGATTTTAACACCCCTAGTATAGTCTGGTCTCACTCGTCTTCTCGAAATAGTATGGTTCCGTCTCCTGCCGTTGATCGTAAGTCCTCCCTTCTCCTGGATACTCTCTCCTTGTGCGGCTTGCTTCAGTATAATTACATTCCCAACCAGAAAGGCCGTCAATTGGACCTTGTTCTCTCCACACCCGAAGTGACTGTTTGTGTCACGCCGGCTGAACCTCTGTCTAAAGTCGACAGATATCACCCTGCGCTCGTATTTACGGTGGGTAGTTCCGATAAGGGATATGAGATAAGACCTCCCCACGATAACAAACGTCTTCAATTTAAAAAGTGCAACTTTGACTCTGTGAAGGCCGAGCTTCGTACCGTGGATTGGCTGAACATATTGAGTGATAAAGACGTCAACCTAGCTACTAGTATTCTTTATGACATTACCTTCAAAATTATCCACAAACACACCCCAACAGTTAGCCAAAGACATAAACAATTTCCTTTCTGGTTCACACCAGCACTTATAAAGTGTTTGAAGGAAAAAAACAAGCTTCATACTAAATTCAAAAAATACAAGAACCCGCGTGACTACGATGAGTATAGATTATTAAGAACTAGGTGCAAAACTCTTCTTAAAAGCTGCAGAGATTCATTCTTAGCGTCAACTGAAGAGAGCCTAAAGAAAGACACAAAACCATTCTGGCGGTACATAAAGTCAAAGACGGGTAACAGTTCTGGCATGCCGCAAACGATGAAGCGAGGCAATGAATGTGTTTCGGACAGCATTAGTGTATGCGAAATGTTTTCACAATACTTTAGCTCCGTTTTTGAAAAACATGACGCAGGAATAGACAGCGAAATTAACGAGCATACAGTATATAGCTGCAATAACCTCCTGTCTCACATATGCTTGGATCAGAGCGAGGTGTTAGCCAAGCTGAAGCAACTGAATCCAAACAAGGGCGCGGGTCCTGACTGCATTCCACCTAGCTTTCTCCGGGAATGCGCTAAAGAATTAAGTCTTCCTCTCACAATTATTTTTAATAGGTCCTTGGCAAATGGAATGTTTCCACAACTTTGGAAAACTGCGCATGTCGTACCTATTTTCAAGTCCGGTAGTAGAGATAATGTCGAGAATTACAGACCAATAAGCATTCTGTCGGCCACCGCAAAGCTATTTGAATCGGTTGTATTTGACTACATCAACAGCCAAGTGAAGCCTTACATTTCGGTGGCCCAGCATGGCTTTGTTCAGGGGAGGTCAACGGTTTCAAATCTATTAGAGTACTCTACTTTTATATCGAACGTTCTCGATCGAAGAGGCCAGGTTGACGCAGTTTACACTGACTTCAAAAAAGCGTTTGATAAGGTCAATCACTCTATACTGATTCGAAAGCTGTCCGATCATGGGTTTCACGGCAATCTTCTGCGCTGGCTTAAATCATACCTTGAAAACAGGTCTCAACTGGTCTCGCTTAAGGGGTATCTCTCCTCACCCGTAACAGTCACATCGGGAATTCCCCAAGGATCTTACCTAGGCCCCTTGCTATTCATAATATTTATTAATGACCTGCCCAAGAAGATATCAAGTAACTGCTTATTGTATGCAGACGATTTGAAACTGTTTCGCTCAATAGAAAGCACACACGACTGCGAGGCAATTCAAAGAGACCTGGATGCCATTACAGAATGGTGCAGTCATAATAGAATGTTTCTAAACATAAAAAAAGTGTTTTACTTTATCCTTCACCTTAAAAAAGGATAAAATTAAATATAGTTACGGCATTTATGGTCAGGAGCTGGATCGCCACTCGGTCGCTAGAGATCTTGGAGTTTTCTTCGATGAAAGCCTTTCTTTTCGAGTCCACTATGAACATATAACCAGGAAAGCTCTTCAACTGCTGGGCTTCGTCACCAGAAACACTAAGGGTTTCAGGAGTCAGCAAGCAATATTCTGCCTGTATTTCAGCTTGGTTAGAAGCACTCTTGAGTATGGGTCAGTAGTATGGTCACCATATTATAAGGTTCACTCTGCCTCAATTGAGCGTGTACAGGAAAGGCTTCTAAGAACCGTCTGTTATAGGGAGAGACTGGGCAGAACTTGCTATTCATACGAAGATCGACTCCTCAAATTTGGATTGACTTCGCTGCAAACTCGTAGGAATGAGCAGGAATTAATTTATCTTCACAAATTACTCCACTCGCATATTTACTCCCCCAGTCTTCTTGGTGAACTTGACCTTAACATTAGGCAAATTGCGCGCAGGTCTAAATCCTTCGACATTCCTCTCAAACGCAACAATATCTCGTTTCACCAGCCACTTCTCAGGATGTGTAGACTATACAACGCATGCACAAAAAGCAACCACGGTCTGCTGGATATCTTTGAGCACAGGATGCCGCTGTTTCGAAAGCGTGTAAAAGACTTTTTCTCTAAAACTGCATTGGACTGAAATTACTTTTATTTTATTATTGTATTTGGTCACATTTAATTTTGTAAAAATGTAAGAAAACAAACACATTTAAGGTGTAATTCTTTCTCACATTTACTTAAAATACTACTGCATGCAAATCATGTTGTGAAAACTATTTTAGGGTATTACTCTAGTTAAATCAGTAATTCGCTTTTTTGTATATGTATTGAATAATACCTGTATCGTTTTCCAAATAAAATCAAATCAAATAAGATTTGTCTTACTATTATTAAATAAACAGAGGTAATACAACACAATTAGCTAGTTTCAGTTTATCATTACCTACAACATCTGTTAAAGTTAGTAATATTTTTTTATAGGTATTAAGTATTTTTAAAGATAACTTTCACATAAGCTTTGTCTCCTTATTATTATTAAATAAACAGAAGGAACACACCACAATTAGGTAGTTTTAGTTTATCATAGCTGCCCAGCTGTTCATATTTTAAGCCTGCGATAAACACATAGGTACCTAAGTTGAGTTTCTGTCTTAATTTATCATACATACCCAGCTGTTAGTGTTTTAGGCCTACGATTAATGAACACATACCTATTTAGGTTGAGTTTCTGTTTCAGATAATCATACCTAACCAGCTGTTTTAGGCCTCAGATAAATGGACACATACCTTCTTAAGTTTTTGTCTTTGTTTTCATACCCAGCTGTTTTGTTTGTTTAGCGTTTATCTAACTGATCTGTCTGTTTGATTTATTAGGTACTGATACACGTTGATAATGTTTTTTTCATATTAGTGTTTCGTAATAATAGGTAATCGAATGCAGTAGGTAGTTACCTTTAATATTATTATTATGTAGGACTAAATAAAATGGCACGCCGCATGCTCAGGCCCATACGTCTGTCTAGTTTTCGCTCAATCTAGTACTTATGTAAGACACGAAAGGCGATGTCGCGGAACAGGGTGTTCTTAAAAAAAAATATTTTTTTTGTTAGGAAAAATAAAAATGTAAACAGCCCGTTTTCAAAAAAAATAATTATTGGGTCCTCTTTCTATGTTACTGTTTGATGCTCTGTTAAAATATTATCACTTAAAACGAGGTAACCTTATATATACATATGTTTATATCCACAGCTACCGGCCATATGCCTTAATTTCTGAAACATATTAGTTTTACAACAGAGCGCAGGGGTAAATTCCTTATATAACAACAAAAAATAAAATAAGATAAAAATAAAAATTATCTATCTAGGACTTTAAATAACTAATAAAAACATAACAATGGTAAACAAAAGTAAACAAGCTCCGGATTTGTCATGGACACGTTGACAGGTAGTGTTTTTTTAATATATTTTTAAGCAGGGCTTTGAATACCGTTAAAATTCAGGTATCGTTACCTACGCCAGACGAAGGTAACGTTAATGGCAAAGGTAACGTTACGCTTGGTAACGATACCTTGGAGGACCTTTTACCGTTAAATTGACCTAACGTTTCGTCAATTTTATCGGTAAGTGATAATGTTACCGTAGCCTAGGCTTGATAACGATACCAAATCAATACCACAAGTATCGTTAAACTTACCGTTATCATGAAGTATACTACAATAAAATCAAAAAAACTTGTCACCAAACACTAAGCACGTGTTTGCGAAACCAAACCGTGTGTTTGCATCTATCTACTGGCTGTCGATGTTGCCATTTCGCCGATCGGCCGCCCGCGTAGCGTGGAATCGCGCACGTCGCCGCGCCGGATGGTAACATCGCTTTATGTAACGATAAAAGTATTGATACTTTTAACGTTAATTTTTAACATTATTATACCGGAATCAATTTTAAACTACCGTTACCCGTGTAACTGTTAAAATTGTAACTTTATGAAAATATCGTTATTTAACGATAATTATAGTGTGAATTGGGTATCGTTAACAAGCCCTGTTTTTAAGGTGATTCTTTGAGATGACCTCTGCGAGCAAATCTGTAGGTGACTCATTAAGTATCGTCGGCACAATCCACCTCCTCGTCCGTTTACCAAAGTAGTTATAAAATCTTGGTACAATGTATTTTTTAATTTTTGATTGACGCGTTGGGTTAGGTTACTCTGGGTATATGGCTAGAGAGTGCATCTGGCTGACACGCCTTATGAATGATACGTTGAGCATAAGCGGACCCGATGAATTTCATCTTAAAAAATGACGATATTATTTTTGCATAGTAGACATCACTACCCCAGATGTCAGCGGCCTGTGCAGCACAATGCCACCAGCTATATTGCAAATGCCGCCATGGCACCTGCGGCAGGTACCGCCGGCATGACCGTTGGCTAGTGCCGGCGGGTGGTGTGGCCACTCACTTGCTTTCGGTAACTAGAGCTACCAACTTCGATAACCTACAAATTGCTTCCGGTAGCCAGAGCTACCACACGACCATTATACAATTTTGATTTTTAATCTGTGAAGGGCACTTTCTGAGCCGTTTAAACTATGTCCTAAATATACCCAAATAAGATGGCAACACAGAAAAAAATTGGCAGCCAACATGATAGAACAAAAATATTTTTAAATAGCTGTCGTTCTTGACGTTATGAAAAAGTGAAGTTGCGTAAAAGTGCACAGTGTTTTAAAAATGCCGTAAGTATTCAAATTTATATTTTACTACTAAAAGTATACATCAAACGATTCTGTGTTTATCCAACTATCAGATTATAGCTATATTTCAGTCCCAATTCATAATTATGAATTACAATCTCACTTCAAAGTAGTTAAGACAGAGATTTTTGTTCGGTGACTTCCGATTGAAATGGCCAAGATTTTGAAGAAAAAATAATATTTCTCGTAATTTTCTAGTGATTAAATTAGTTTAAGTATTAAGTTTCATAAATATACATAAAATCAGTAACATCTATAACTTATTTACACAGGATTAGCGAATTAAACAAGTGACGGTTCATGTAAGTACGGGTACGGGATGGTGGTAGCCGTAGCTACCAAAATCAATTTAGGCAACTACTCGTTTTGACGTTGTAAGGCATGGAGCACACCAGACGCCCTGCGATCGCGTTTGGTACATTTTTTGATTTGTTCCTACTAATGTGTTAACAATGGTGTCAGACTAATCCCGGTTTTTTGTTTTTTTACTAGCTTTCTATTAACTTGCAATGTATGTAATAACTAATGTATGTGTTTGTCTGAGTGAAATCTTGTAACTCAATTTTGAAGCAGATTTACTTCTTTATGCAGGTTTAGTACATGCGTATTAAACCTGCATACAAATATAGATACAAGTTTTAACTCATTTTAAGAAATGAGATATTCTTTATTCTAAAATTCTGCATCGACCTGACTGCGCCCGTTGTGTTCCGACCCTAACGAGCCGCCATGTTTGTTTTGAAGCGGCTGTCGGCAGTTGACCCGGTGACGTAGCACGTGCTAAGTTTTTTGCGTAACGGCTTTGTTTATTTACCATAAAATCAGTATGATTGTATGTAATAATGGTTTACTTTGTGTAATTGTGTTTTCCTAGGTACAGACTGTGATTTATAATGTGTTTGTGTCGTGTGATATTGTGGTTTTAAGTGTTTTTAGTCGGGGTGAAAACTTAAACTTCGGTGGTACGTACATAATTTTTGTTATCTAGACTCATAGAACCGTAATTTACGTGATTATTGCAAAATATATCCATTCTAATTTATGATTATTAGTTGCTTGTTTTAATTAGAACTATATTTTGGTTCTTGACTTTCTAAATTAGCCACAAATAAATCACGAATCAAAGAAACAATTTAGCCCTGTCGTGCGTTACATACCTAAAATAGAAATGATGTTTTCTATACAGTTTTATATGAACACTTATACAGTATTTGGCATCAAATGAAAGCAAAACTAATCTCCTTTTTTTTAAATATAAACAAAAATGGGGTTGTCGCTTTAGATTTTTTTCTAAAAATACATTTCTGGTTGAAGTCTTCAATTTTATCAGTGTGTCAGTTTTACGCATTTTTTATAAATTATTTTCAATATAGCAATCCATAAAATAAGTAACAAGATTAGATTATTTGTTTAATTGGCTTTTATGTGTAAAAAAAAACATAACAATTGGTCCAGTAGAAGCCAAGTTATGATTTTTTTAATAAAACTCGGCATCTCGCGGATATTTGCACCAAATGACAGAGCAATATAGGCCACCATTTTTAAAATCCAAAAGCAAGTGAGTGGTTATGTACACCGTCAATACTTATAAAACTTTTAATCCCATTTTTGAATTCATTGTTTCTACTGTTGGACATCTATGAAAATCAATCAAGACCAGAGTCAAGAAAGTGAAGATCAGGCGTTAAGCCTTTTTTTGTAGCCTGCATGCAGTTTAATGAAATGAAAATGAAGATCAGACTGTATGGCTCTGTTCCATTGCCTTTCCCTTCCCGTATGAATGGGATATATTCAAGTAGTACTGTGTTTGTTACTAAGGATAATTACTGGTTCCATGAAGACGAGTCCAATTAACGCATTGCAAGTAGAATGTGTTGAACCACCATTAAGATTGCGGCGACAATAATTATGCGACAAGTACCTTTTCCGCGTTCTTCAATTTAATGGCCATCCCCTGTACAACAAACTTAATTCTCTCAGTAATTTAGAAGATAATGTTCCCTTCTGGTCACACAAAAAGACTCCGTGCTTAGATATTAGTTTTCGTAAGTTTTTATTTTTAGAAGCCCCCACTTTTTCACCACAAATTTTGAGTCAATTATACTGACGTCATTGATAAACTTAGTCCTTGATATAAATTTTAATTTTGTATTATTATTATTTGAATTGTATATTGTTGTAATTTCATTCCTAATTAATTCTGATAAAATTTGTTTGAAACCTGTACTCAGTTGTAAATAATCAAGCTGTGAACACTGTAATTAGGTTACAGTCCAGTCTTTACTTAACTTAGTGATTTAATTGTATATGCATTGATTGTAATTATGTTTGTGTTCCAATTACGAGTATAAATAAAAAAAAATAAAAAAATAAAAAATAAGGAGGATATAAATGCCAATTTCAAATTTCTTTAAATTGTGGACGAGAATTGGCGTGATTGGCATCGCATATACTGTGATGTATCTAAGCACTCCCCGACAGGCCATGTTGGCGTTGGAGTGTTTCACCAGCAGTGTGAAATAGTTCAGAAAATAAAACCACCTCCAGAGTCTTCACTCTTCACTGGGAAAGTCCGTTTAAGGGCAATGTTAGCTACCCTATTCTGATGGAATGCAGGAAACTTTTATTCGAATGTCACTTGAACGGTTACGTTGTACAATTAGCATGAATTAGAATGGTGACAAATTGGCAAACGAAGCGGTGAACCGTGGTGATTTATTTTCTTACAAAAATTATTGCCATGATTTGACAGCAACTCTTCCCAAGTCTTATCTTTGAACCTAATGGGACGAAAACTGGGATGAGTCTAGCCAGTCTAAGGGGAGGCATTATATATCTACTTATTCAGGAATCCATACATGAAAAGCCTTGGTTCTCTAAAATTAATTTATCTAAAATTGCAACAACTATTTTAATTAGAATAAGCCTCGGCCATGTGTGTACTCCTGCTCATTTGGCCAAATTACATAATCATTAATGACGACACGTGTGCATGTGGCTCGGATGTGGGGGATGAGAGGTGCGATTGTGTAAAGCAATCGCAATCATTTGACAGTTCAAACGTACGATATGATCTGTCAAACCCTTTGTTCTTTGCCATTTGACAGACCATACCGTACGTTTTGAACTGTCAAATGAATACGATTGCTTTACACAATTCCACCTCTGAACCACATATTCTTTTCTTGTAGTCTTTAAGATCGTCCCTCTTTTGTTGGTTCGCTAGTTTCTGCTCATGTTCCTTTTCCAACCTCCATTCCATGTCTCTTGTATTCCAACAATGATATTGTATTAAGAACTAGATCACCGGTGAGAGACGAAAAGATAGTCAAGCAAACACCACCTCACGTCAAAGTGAGGTCTTAACTTTGACTTAGTCTGTTTTTGATGGCGTCAGCATTCATACATGCCTCAATGCCTCAATGCGCCTTTAAAACTGCAAAAACATCTAAATAAATAAAACAAACCAGATATCATATTTTCGTTAAGTAAATTGTATTTAGTGATGCCTATCATTCATGATTAAAGTATTTTCAATAAAATTAGTGAGTTTTGTTTCTTAGCCAACCCACGGACCAAATATGGTCGATATTCTAAGACAGTGCCGTACATGGAGTAGTTTGGTACTATTTTTTTAGTAATAATTTAACGACCGTCATAGTGTGGTGGTTTACGTTCTGGACTACAAAGATAAGCAGTCGCGGGTTTGAATCCCGCCCGCACGACCCTAACGAATATTTTTATGGACATGTATGTTAATATGTCTTTGTTATATAGCTAAAAAGTACACCTTAAATTTCTTTAAAGAAACAGCGTAGACGCTCACGGATCAAAAGGTCACCGGCGGTCGCGTTAACAAAAGTATAACAAAAGACTGTTGATAAACACATCAGTGAGGGATGATCCTCTCGATTGTAGAAAAAAATACATACGCTAACTATTAGCATGTTATTTGAAGGAATCATCCTGTTCACATGATGCCAGATGACTATGGTGTATTAATAAAGATTTCTTTATTTATTTAAATAAGGACTGTTAATATTTTCATTAATTTAATTTGTAAAGAATAGCAGTGAACGTGGCTCTGATATTGGCTCCATGACATTTCAAGCATTCACGTGACACATTCAAATTGCATTTACTAGATAATTATTCAATATTTTACATGTTAAATAGTTTGAAAATAAAATGTTTATGTTGATTAAAATACTACTGATCTAAAGTGTGAACTCAATTTTAAAATTAGGCCAACGAGTCTATTCTATTGTAATGTACCTACATACTTTAAAAAATATATTAAGAAAGCTACTCTATTAAGACTCTGTTCCGAAACTGATGTCTGATGTGATAGATGTCAATCCATTGACATCCATTAATCAGACGGTGCCATACCTATTTTTGTACTCTTTTAGTTCGCGAGGCGTCATCTACTTCTAAATACAATGTCATTGTATTCCAATGATACGAATATAATTTATAATATTTTATCTATGTTTATTATTGACAATAACATAAAAACCAAAATACATTTACACATTATACATTCACACATTATATGGCAATAGTATTTTTTTAAAGACTGATCCTTATTTCCATCCTTTTTCCGCTCCCTACCGATTTTTATCATATAGTCTTATGACTTAAAAGCTGCACTTTGTGATTAAAGCAAGCCACTTCATCATTTTTCATGGAAGACACATGTTGAGAGGCTTTGTGCAAGACTACGAAGTGTAATGGGCAAATTGTATTATTTAAAGTTTATGGTAAACAGAGGTATACTATACATACTTTATCACGCGTTAGCAGAGGCATCAATTGACTACGGGCTGGCTAGTTATGGTCTCACATTTACCACATACATAAATAAAATCAAGTCACTACAAATACGAATGCTAAAGCTTCTAGTAAATAAATATATCAAAAATGAATGTAAAAACAACTATGAAAAATTATATAAAATATGTAAAATTGTCCCAATCGATGAAAAATTAAAATTCGGTTAATTATTGAACAGTACCTTAACTGTAAGCATAAAATTGAAAGGGAATATAATTATCCAACCCGTAAATCAAAGAGACAGAGAAAAGAGTTAAGAGTACCAAAAGTTCAAAATTATTATGGAAAACGCACGAGGACATGGGTGATTCCCACAATACATAATCAGCTACCACAGAACCTACTGGATAGTGTTATGTCAAAAAACTACCTTAAAACGTTACTTAAAAAACATTACCTGCCACTTTGCCCTTAACTAATGTGATACATTGTCTGTTTATCTAGTGATTTAGTTGCAGAAGTGGTCCCTATATGTGGTAAACCTATTCCAACCCCAAGGGACTGCTCCCGTAGGGCATATGGGGATACACGCTTGTACACACTTACATAAATACGCACGCGCGCATGCACACGCACGCACGCAGACACACACATGCGCACACATCACATCACAGTCCCATATCTATTTGTAGTAATGTACATTTTTAACCTTAATTTAAAGATGTATACTTCTATTGGTAAATAAAATAAATAAATAATTATAATTGTATAAGTTGATAAAAATTGCTATACCGCGGCAGTCTCCGAGTGCCACACGTCTTTTTTATGTAGGGGCATCAGTAAATTAAATCCGGCATAACAAAATAGGAGTGCATAAAAAGACAAGAGGTTACGCGCTCGCTGCAAACTACGAGGGTCAAACTGAAAGTTCTTAGAAAATCAAAAACTGATTACATTAGCCAGTTATTACTTTTATTATATCTTTTCAAAATATTGTCCATTGACGTCAATACACCGCTGCATGCGATGGAACCACTGGGAAAAGCACTTTGCCCACTCGTCCTTAGGGGTCTCTTCAATGGCATTGCGATACGCAGCCACCGCTTCTTCAGCATTCATAAACCGCTTTCCTTTAAGTTTTTCTTTAATTTTTGGAAATAAATAAAAATCACAAGGCGCGAGGTCGGGGCTATACGGCGGGTGACCCAGTAATTCAACGTTTGATGTCGCCAAATAGTCGATCGTTCGCTTGGCGGTGTGCGACGAGGCGTTGTCGTGGTGAAGGAGGATCCTACTGCGAGGTCGTTTCTCTCGAACTTTTTCCAAGACAAGTGGCAAACAATTGGTAGTGTACCATTCTGCAGAAACTGTTTTTTGATCCTCTAACACAATTGTTGCGAAATGACCTATCCTTCCAAAGAACGAGGCCACCATTTTTTTTCCCGCACTTCGATCTCTCTTCACTTTAGTTGGCAACTCCTCGAAAGGAAACACCCACTGAGCAGATTGTCTTTTGGTTTCAGGATCATAACAGTAAATCCAGCTTTCGTCACCTGTTAGTATGTCGAACACAGCATTTGAGTCACCTCCGTTAAATCTTTCAATCATTTTACGGCACCAATCCACACGATGGAGTTTTTGAGCCTTAGTCAAATCATGAGGTATCCACCGGGCGCAAAGCTTCCTGACCGCTAAATGTTCGTGGAGGATTTTGTGCACTTGACTCATACCGATGCCTAAGCTTGACCGAATCTGCTGATAGGTCACTCTTTTGTCAGTCTCTATCATACGCCGCACAACACAGATGTTATTTTCAGTCGTCGCCGTAGAAGGCCGTCCCTCACGTACATCATCAGTGAGATTAGTGCGACCACGTTTAAACTCATTAAACCAGTTGTAAACAGTCGCACGAGATGGGGCTTCATCATGAAAGGCCAATCGTAGTCTATCATAACTTTCTTGTTGACTTAAATGACATCGAAAGTCATAAAAAATCATTGCACGAAAATTTTCTCGTGTTAAATTCATGTTGACGTGACACAGACAATTTTCAATTTGCCGCCAAATCGTAAAACAAATGACAAATGAATGAAATATATACTCAGTAATATTGGCAAAGAGTTCTATTTTCAAATTTTAGAATATTTTTTTTATTATATTGTTTATAAGTGGCCAGTTCTAAGAACTTTCAGTTTGACCCTCGTAGAAGTGCTACGCCACCTACGCTAATCCAAGCCCCGCCCACCCCGCTGCTACGAGGCCCATTTGCAGAGCGCTACGACGTGTTGCTACGGAACGATCTCCGCGTCGCTGCTGTCGCCCTGTTACTTCCAAGCTGTGAGAAAAGGTATCGCGCTAGCGTTTTGATTTAATTGTGCGTGCAGTGATCATTTGGAATTATAGTTCCCTGGTATAATGAGCCGTGAAGCAAATATGTCTGTATGTGAAACCGATGATGCGGTATTCGCATCTGCAGAGGAGATTAATACTCCACCTAACTACGTTTTGGCGCGCCCTAAAGCCGTAACTGCGGATGACCTAAATGGATTCAAAGAGGAAATAAAGAACATGATTAAGTCACTTTGGGCTGCACAGCAACAGGAGATTAAGAATATTACGCCAGCTCTTATGGAAATAAAACAGACTAACTCCAATATTGAAAACTCAATCGCTATAATAATGAGCCAAAATCAAGAATTAAACAGTAGGATCACACAGCTGGAAAATAAAGTAAAAGAGGACAAGGAGTATATTATTCTATTGGAAGAGAGGATCGAAAACATCCAAATGGGTAGCCGAAAATCAAACTTTGGAATTAAAAATGTTCGGAGGAAAAATAATGAAACCAAGGATGATTTAGTTCAGATGGTCCTGACTCTGTCCACGCTGATAGGAGGGACATTAAATAAAACTGATATAACGGACATTTACAGGGTTCGTGAAAAAAAAGAAACACAGAATACCCCTATCATAGTGGAAACCACATCGACTCTAGTAAAAAACGATGTACTGAAGCTGTCCAAGGCTTTTAATGTGAAAACTAAGGCCAAGCTTTGTGCAAAGCACCTGGACTCTCGTACTAACGAGGATACTCCGATATTCTTGTCGGAACAACTCACAGCAAAGAAAGGCCTCTCGACTTCACTTTCTTACGAGAGATCTAGCAAAAGTGAAACAATATAAATTTTGCTGGACAGCATACGGTAAAGTTTATGTGCGAAGATCTGATAGCTCCCCGATTATACATATTAAATCTGAAGCCCAGGTCCAGCAACTTATGAACAGTGACTGACTAGTTAGTGCATATTTGTCTAAGCTTGATTTTGATACTTACTATACTGTTACATTTGTAAACATTCACACTCACCTCCAGAAAATAACAAACACATACACTCCCACACACACCACTTTAAACAACCATACCTATATACACACTAACACTTGCATTCAACATCATACACCTTCACTAGTTTACAAAAACAGTCTTGATTTCTCTAAGTTTACAAATAAGCGACCATTACGTAAAACTATCTTGTTTATGCATGCATTACCCGCAACTTTGTATAATGAGTAAAAACATTAACTTGAACACACTAACTGATATTGATCAAACTGAAGTTGCTAAAGCGATAAAATGTGATGTTGACGAGGTTTTCAACTTGTTTTGTATAAAGGACAGTGATATTACAGTAATAACGCAGAATATAAGGAGCATTTACTGCATCTTTAGTGATCTACTTCTAACTATTTCACTTCTTCAGTTTACTCCTGATATTATTATACTAACCGAGTGCTGGCTGTCTAAAGATAAACCCACTCCTTTTCTACCAAACTACAAAATGTACACATCCACCCGTTACCTAAACCAAAACGATGGCGTAGCCGTCTATATAAGAGACAGTGTTGTAGCGAATGTCAGAGAAATCAATTTATGTGAAGCCTCTTGTCTCCAAATACAAGTGAAAGATATGATAATTTTAGCTATTTACAGATCTCCTTCTAATACCAACGCAGATAATTTCATGTTCAGTCAATAAAATCAAATAAGAATATATTAATAACGGGAGACATAAACATAAACACAATAATTAGGGAAAAAGAGCAGCCCTTTGAGTATGTCAATAGAATGAACTACCTTGGCATGCTTTCAGAACATGCCATTATGATGGGACATGCATTTCCGACCAGAGAAAATAGTTCGCTTGACCACTTTATGCTAAAGATAGATAAAACTAGCACTGAATGTCAGGTTGCTGTCCTCAAGGCGACTGTGACTGATCACGCCATGATCGTGCTCCATATCCCCTTAAAACGTAAGGTTTATAGTGGCGTTAGGCGAACAAGGGCCAAGACTGATTATGAAGGTACACTCAAATACCTAACAAAGAAAAATCTCTCAGAATTGTTGCTCTGCGATGATCCTGACGAAATAACACAAAAACTAATAAATGGAATAGCTGACTCTCTAAAAGAAAATACAAAAGACATAAATATATCTAAAAAGGACCAAACTATTAAGCCGTGGATAACACCTGGTATATTACGGTGCATAAGGCATCGAAATAAACTTCAACAAAAGTTACACTGTAATCCTCATGACGAAATTCTTAAAATTACGTATAGAAGATATCGTAACTTTTGCAATAATATGGTCAAAAAATTGAAGCGCAACTATGAAAGGCAGCTTTTACATGAATCTACAGGTAACTCAAAACAACTTTGGAAAAACATTAGTCAAATCACTCATCTGAAACGGACACCATCAGACAATACTAAGTTATTAAATATTAAATCGTCACCAAATGAGTCAGTCAATTTTGTTAACCGCTTTTTTGGAAACATTGGGAAAACATTAGCAAATGTCATAGATCAGCCGACACCGAATTCTATTGATTCCTACAAATCCCCTGTTAATTATTTAGTCCTGACAGACACTAACCACTATGAAGTTCACACAATCCACATGAATTTAAAATCAGATAGTGCTGCAGGATGGGACAATATCCCACCCAGCTTTCTAAAATTTGCAAATAACGAGATAGTCCCTATAATTACACACTTAACAAACCTCTGCTTTAGCAAAGGTATTTTTCCGGCGCTCCTAAAAGAGTCCATAATAACGCCGATACATAAAGATGGAGATGAAAACGATGTCAATAATAATATTTCAGTCCTTAATTCAATATCTAAAATTGTAGAAAAATTGATTAACAAAAAGTTACTAAGCTACTTTGAGATAAATAACAAGCTATCACCATGCCAATTTGGATTTCGTGTAGGAAAAAACACTGAAGACGCTATTCGTGAAATGACATCTGAAATAATCGACAATTTGGATTACAAGAAAAAATGCCTTACAGTGTACCTAGATCTTAAAAAGCCTTTGACACCGTCTATCCGTCCATCTCTATACTAATTAAAAAACTAGAAAAGGCTGGTGTCAGGGGTATTCCCCTCGACTTATTTAAAAGCTATTTGCAGGGCAGAAAACAAAGAGTGAAGGTTGGCCACATTTTCAGTGACAAAATCCAAGTAGAATACGGCGTCCCTCAAGAAAGCGTACTGGGCCCGACCTTATTTTTACTCTACATTAATGACCTTTGCAATATGCCAATCAATAGCGGTAAAATAATATCCTACGCTGATGATACTGCTGTTATTTTTACTGGACACTCGTGGAACAGCATTAAAGCATCAGCCGAATTTGAATTAGCCAAAATTAGCACATGGTTAAGATCAAACCTTATGACGATAAATATCTCAAAAACTAATTATATGTGTTTCACAATCTATGATAAGACTCAGCCGGACGACAACTTGGAGATTAAAATCCATTCCTGCAAGACTCATGACGCATGCAGCTGCCCTATTATTAATAGGGTACGGTGCGTAAAATACCTTGGAGTTATAGTGGACCATCGACTCTCGTGGCATGCTCATATTGAATTGGTTTCAAGCAGAATAAGAAAGATGATTTGGATTTTTAAATCTCTAAGACATATAGCAACTAAAAAACTGCTTCACCTAGTTTATGTTGCGTTAGTCGAGTCTATCATAACGTATTCTATTATCATGTGGGGTGGTGCACTCAAAACAAAATTCCTTGACGTAGAACGAGCTCAAAGAAGTTTATTAAAAGTAATGCTGTTTAAGGAACGAACATTTTCAACACAGTCACTGTATAACATAGCGGATGTCCTAACAATTAGAAAACTTTATATTCTTCGAACTATCCTAAAGAAACATAAGGCCTCAAATTATAACCAAAACCTAACTAAGAAAAGAAGAAAGCATAATGTCATGGAAACTCAAAGCACACACACAAGTTTCGCTCAAAACCAATTTAATAGCCTAGCGTCGTATTTATATAACCAAATAAACAAAGCCTTAGAAATCTATCCAATGGCCTTAGGGAATGCAAAATTAACCTTAGTAAGTGGTTGAAGTCACTAAATTATAAAGAAGCCGAAGATTTACTTAAGCGTAGTAGATGACTGTTACACACACACACACACACACACACACACACACACACACACACACACACACACACACACACACACACACACACACACACACACACACACACACACGCACACACATGTTATTGTACAAAAATTGTGTTCTTTTGGTAATAAATAAATTTTTAAAAAAAACTTTGCACAGTGATAGTAAGGACTGAAATAAGAGAAGTCTCTGTTTCTATGAGGTGAAACTGTCGCTGCTGCGGCTGAAATCGCTTATTTTGATCCTTACTATCACTGTGCAAATTGGCTTGCTTTAATCACAAAGTGCAGCTTTTCGACGAAATTTCCATAAGACGTATGACTAATACCGATTCCTTACCTTTTATCACTCCTGTCGTGGCGAAACACAATCCGCGGAAGCCAAAAACCAAAAAAAAAACTAGTACTGTCAAAAAATGCTGTTTCGTTTAGAGTTTAGATTGGCGCTTTCCCACAGATTAGTGGGAGTATGCGCCACAGATTAGTAAGAGTATGTCTTATGCGCTTTCCCTCTTACTAATCTGTGCGCCTTCCACTTTCTTTTCGTATGTATCTCTTTATTTTGTTGTGTTTGAATTCCACTACTAGTAAGGTAATTTCGCCAAAAAATACCTATAATGAATGTGGCAAAAACTGTGTAAAAGTTGTATGCTTTTATCTTCAGAAATTGCAACATGTCGGAACCGAAGAAAAAAATAAAATCTGAAAATAAGGTGCGCAAATCTAAGAAAAATAATAATCTTACGAATGGAGCGCCACTTGCCCAAAAGAAAAAAGTTACAAAAAACTTTGACGGTATTGCAATATCCAAGCAACTGGCACAAAAGTTGCAAACTAGATCAAGCAGCTATGCACGTCCTAAAAATCGCACTTCAAACAGTACAGATGAGCTCCGTCTATGCGGTAATGGAAAGCCCATGCCTTCGTTATCCGAACTGGAAAAAATGTTTGAGGACTCTGAAGACGATGAAGAAAACAAGCCAGAGGCTGCCGCTACCAATACTGTTAGACCCTCAACTCCCAAAGAACAGCCTAAACCAGTAGCAAAACTCATGTCACCAACCACAATTTCTGAAATTGCAAATCGAATGTTCCAAAAATTAACTGAAATATCTGACCCTACTGAATTGCTTGGAGAGGAAGACAGACCACCACCTCCTATAATAAAACCAAAAAAACGCAGAAAACCTGATAAACCCTATATAGATGGTTGCAAAGATCGTCCTTATGTACCTGAAAGACCTTGTATTAAGTTTTGTAAAGGTGATGATAAATATGGCCCTGATTCAAGTGAAGATGATGATGATGATCTGCCTAAAAAAAGAGCCAAAAGAGGCAAGAAAGTCAATATTTCAAAATCTATTTTCAATGCCAAAAGTGATGAAATTGCAGCACGTCTTAAAGAGTGTGATAATGATAGTTCAGATAGTAACAAAACTGTAGCTTATGAATTGTACACCCCTCTAAATACCAGTGAACTACGATCTTTCTCACCTCTACCTAGTACATCAAGAGATACTGACACTTTTGTTAAAAATGATCAGCGTTTTAAAGAGAGCCTTTTATCTGAAAACACTGTATCAACTAGTTATTTAGAAGATGATGTTCATGTTATAGAAACACCCTGTGAAACAGTTGAAATAAATGACACAGTTACATACAAGGATACTTCCAAGATCGATGGATCTATAATTGAAATTGCAGATGATGGCTCTGCACATCTTTTGCATGATAAAAAGACAATAGATTTTGATGATTTGGAGTTGATTGATGTTAAACCTTCTCTGAACTCTCCAGATGTCAATACCGCTGATGACAGTGTGCAAATAGTTGATGATAAACCAGTTTCTCCAATAGTAGTAGAAGATTATTATAGAAACCTAGATTTGGAAAATATACCCAATGATGATATTTGTGAAGTGATTGATGTTGATGACATCATAGCTGAGAATAAAGCCGTATTAGAGAAATATAGTACAACCAGTAATTTGGATACTGTAACCCTTGTTGATACAAGTACCTTGAGCACATCTACACACACAACTAACCATAAAGAAGATAAGATATATAATAAGAGCACTTCTATAGAAACAGCAACAGCTGATAAACCTGAAAACAACAGAACCATATCAACAAGTGACCAGCCATCTGTGATTTTATTGAATAGTGAAGATTTATCATCACATAGACCAATTCCAGCAATAAATGACAATGAATATGTTGATGTTGAAGTTATTGATGATGGTAATAATCATCATGTAATCAGACCACAAAATGCAAGTGAACCAAAAGATTGGAATCATAATCCTATGGTAAGAAATCAACCACCCAACCATCATCCACCAAGGTATTGTCATCATCTTACTGGAACTGTACTAAGAATGAGAGATGACATTTGTGATTTTAATTGTGTTAGCCAAGAATCTGCATCACGATCAGATGATGACAATGATTATAGTCCCACATCTGACATTAATTCCTACCAGCAACAATTAAAAATACTTTCAGAATTTTTTAAAAGAAGGTCAAGAAATGTTGGCACCCGAGGCAGAAAAGCAAAAAAGAAGAACCCCAGATTAAATCTTTTTCCAGCGGATTTCTCATCATTAATGCAGTCTATGACAAATTCCAATAATAATAGACCTCATATTAATAATGCACCAAGTCCAATTGAGGCAACAAGTAATAGTTCCCCTAAAACTACTAAACAGATTGGGGATTGTCCAATTTGTATGGATTCATTGTCAAATAAACCTATTGCATCAACAATATGTGGTCATGTTTTCTGTATGGACTGTTTAAAGATGTCTATTACTTCAAATGGTAATAAATGCCCTACTTGTAGGAAAGCTCTTAAGAGAGGTACTGGCTACCACCAAATATTTTTGTAAATTAAGGTTTAAGAATTTTTTTACATGACCAAATAGGTACTTGAATGATTCATCTGATTATGGCAATCAAGAATAACTAGAAGCTCAAGATCAGTGTATCTTATCAACACTCCAGATTAGATACATACATAAGATGCATATGTGTTATTGTCATTGTTATTATAAATCAATACTGTTTTTGTATTGCTTCTCTTAATATTATTTTATATCCCATTGATAAATGATCTGTGATGTTTTATAATTTTAGTTGCTGAATTCGATTTTACCATTATATTTAATACTTCAAGCAAGCACCATGTTTCTGTACAATGTGTAGGTACTTTTTAATACACAAATTTTGTAGTTAAAATAGTGAGTTATAATTGGATTGTACAGCAGATATAACAGAATTATTGCAGAATGAATGTCTGTTTATGATCATTAATCATCATACATTCCAATAATGTATTATGTACAACATCCCTAAAAGCGATAACATAAATGTATCAAGTTTCCACTTTTGTGAATGGAACATTACCTTTATTATTTTCCAAAATAAAACAAAAACATGACTATCAGTTCAGCTATTTTATTGAATACAATTGGATGATTTTGTAATATTGCATTTTATTATTTATTGTAATACAACAAATGAATGTATAAAGATCAAGATATTTACTTAATTAATGTTTAAATGTGAAGCTACCTGAGTTACCTAGTACTTATAATAATGTGTTATACAAATAAATACTTTTGTAATTCATAACATTGTTACACATAACATTAGTTTCCTACATAAAAAAAAACACTGTTTTGAGGAATAAGGCCATCATAATACTAGTCTGATCCTAAGCTGGTATATATAATGATAATTAAAATTGATGTATGATTTAAAATGTTTTTCAATATACCTACTACAATTGAGTTGAGCCTCAACTCGAAAGATTTTGGCTATCCACCTTATCAACACCACAGTTCACATCTGTAGTTTCGTCAGACTGCAAATGTTCAATAGATGTAGACAGTTGCTCTAAACTTTGTACCAACTGAGCCATTTTATCTCTTGAAGCTGAACTATCAAAGTTATCATCGGTAGGCTTTTCAACATCAGCATACAGTCGAAAATGAAGTCTAGCTAAATGTTCTTGTTGGTCTCTTATGTTGATCATCTGCTCCATACTACATCCTGTACCAAAAGCACTTAGTTTTCCGGTATGGAAATCATCTAATAACTCCAGTAATGCTTTTTCCATATGCTTTACATCTGGAGCTTCTTTCGGAATGTGTTTAGGTTTACTATTGTAATTGGAACGCATCAAGTCGCGATGTAAACGTCTTTCATTCACATATGATACTTTGGTGGAGTCGTTTACGCTATTGTTTCCTGTGCTTGTAAGTATTTGACCAGGCGTTTTTGAAGTAAGACTGGCTGCTCCACTAGACATTTTATTGCTAGCGACAGGCGAAGTCGCTCTTTGAGAGACCTTTTGTTCTTCCTCGTCTCCCTCATGCTGCATTAGTTGTTGCGTCTCGTTAACTTCTTCTAAATCTAAACTCATGAAGAGAGGATTAGATCCTAATGTAATTTTTGGACTATCAAGATAGGTAGTTGTTTTTTAGGGTACAAAAAACAAAAGCCTAACGAAAACAACACTAACTACTAATCTGTTTTTTTTTTTTAAATTTACAAGTTTAACGTCGTCGGACAGGGTCATACGGACAATTTCTTCAGTAATAAATGTTCAATATTTACACTTAACACTACAAAACTAAAACTAAACTAGCCTAGCCTAACCTAACTCATTGAAATGCGTGGCTGGCGTTCGCATTTCAATGCTCAAGAAAGAAGTTTAGCACGAGAATATCGATCCGAATCAGAGGGCGCGATCTGCGATCAGAGCACGCTTTACTTTGTTTCCTCCTTTGACTTCATTGTTTTCTTCAATAGCACACATTATTATGATGACCCCAACACAAAATCACAATAAATTACTAGAAAAAAACAATAACTAAAATGAAGAAACAAAATCCAACTTCCTCTTCTCGTTTCCCGCGCTAAACTCCATTACTAATCTGTGATGTGACCACAGAGTATTAAGAGTAAGAATAATATACAAAGTACTCTGTGGTGACTAACAGCCAGCCAGCAGCCAGCCAGTTGCAACTTACACCTAGCCGCAAGTACATACAGGAAAAAATAATCTATAAACAAGGGTCATACTTTAATGGCGGCTAGGGTTATCTCACATCCTCTGCCGTCCCTTTCAATCAGTTGTCAAATTCAAAATCCCAAAATATCAAGGAAGTAAACATACTGTTATTTTATCTTTTTTATTGCGTTTTCCGACAAAAAAAAACTTTGTCAATTTGGGATGAGGTTAAAAAAAAGGCTCCAGAAAACCTTATCTTGAAATTTAAGGCTGAAATTAAGCGCGGATAGTAGTTTGATTAAACATATTTTTTTACATTTTTACAGTGTCTCTTACAACAAATAGCATCAATTTAAATGTTTTGAAATTTTGATTTTGAAAAATGTGTGGTGGTACGTCATGCTTTTATCGATATCGATATTTTGATCTGGTCAGTGTGGAAATGGTGGCTTAGATTCGAAGTATAGCCCTATGTTTTATATAGTATTTAGATGAAATTAATAAATACATAATTATTTTCGTTTTAGTTTCTTTTAATTGGAAAATGAAGTGGAATAGCTTCAATCTTTATTCTTAAACTTCATATTAATGTTCGTAAATGCTGCTTTTTTGAGTAAGAATATTTTTCTTTATAAATTTTATTTAGGAATAAGCAAATTTAAAAAAGTTCACTTTTGTTTCAGGTGACGTGTATAATGACGATATAAAGCAACTTGGAATTAACTTTGATAACTAGTATGTTTTTTGAGACTGAAATTTAATGAAGTAAATAAATATATTTTCTTTATAATCAACTTGACGCTTTTATTGCTAACAAACTAAACTTTACCTTGGTTTTGTTGAGGTATTGAATAAAATATTGTATGGCAAAAGTTCACCACTTAAAAAACATAAATTAATTACGAAAAAACACAAAATTGCACTCCGGGAGTGCCAGCAGAAGTGGAAACTTGAATATAATATAAATTGTAATGTTTGTGTACGATAGCGCAATAAATAAATATTGTATTCTATAAAAATATTATATTATAATTATTATTATTATAATACAATACAATTTATACAATTTATATTATATTAAATTACATTAAAAAGTTTATCTCTCAGAAAAATCAACTTACATCCATAATTTCGCCAACCGTCTTACGGTTTTTCGATCAGCCCACGTGTCCTGACGCGAGTTTCACATTTTTCCCCCATCCCACAAAAGTGCTCAACGCCGCTAAAGAAGTTTTCACTTCAAAAATTTCTCGTAAAGCAGTCCGGATGTCGATATCGATATTTTTTCAAACGAAAAGCGAGACATAACTTTTTTCTCTTATGTTGTCAAAATTGGCAATTGGATTATCTATACAGCTGAATACAGATGAAAAAGCTGTCCACAGTTGTGACAGATAATTGATATGACAGATATTGGAGATTGGAAAGCTCTTGGAGCACTTAGGACCCAAGTATAGTGCCACCATCTTTCTGAAGAATGCCCAAAAATGTAATAACAGTTGTCACTTTGAAAACGTGATTGCTTCCGACACAAATCAGTGTGGCCATTATTGATATCCAAAAAATATCTTAATCACTATTATTATGACACCCCATTTTTATGGTCTCCGTATTATTTTGAGCGCTGATATTACTTAATTTGCATATTACTTTATGACACCCGTGGTGTAGAGGCTAAGCACGCTGGGTTTCAAGGCGTCACTGCTCTGAGGTCTCGGGTTCGATTCCTGGTCGGGTCAAATATAGAAATCACAATTTTCTATACTGTCTCGGGTCTAGGTGTTGTGGTACCACCGTTGTATCTGATTTCCATAACGCAAGTGCATTATCTACTTATTTTGGGATCAGAACAATGTATGTGGTTGATGTTCAATATTCATTATAGACGACCTCCGTGATCGAGTGGCTAGCACGCTTTCAAGCGTCGCCATCTCGAGAGGTTCCTTTTTCGATTCCCGGTCAGATCAATGTAGAAAACGATCTTTTCTATATTGTCTCGGGTCTGGGTGTTGTGGTACTACTGTTAAAAAAAAAGTCTTTATTTACTCACACATACATTACATACATATTAAGTACTAATTAATAACATAGTTAAACGTGTTATATTAAGTGCGAGTCTGATGCCTATGCTAGGTATCGAATACCTATATTACAGGACATCAGACTCTCACCACCTCGAACGTTATAGAATTGACTATTTTATTTTTTGTGTTTTTGCACAAATTGATAAAGTAGTTTTTTTCAGGACTTCAGGACAAGATCATTCCTTATCAGGAATAATTCCGCTATGTCAATACTACGATGGCAAATCTTTTTTGAACATGTAAGGTAAACATTACACCAGTTTAAACTAGAGAACGGGTGGACTGATTGCTATAATTACCATGTGTGGTGTGATTGAATACCACAACTCGATGAAGTAACTGAAGTGGAATTGTGTAAGGCAATCGTATTCATTTGACGGTTGAAAACGTACGGTATGATCTGTCAAACGCTTTGTTCTTTGCCGTTTGACAGATCATACCGTACGTTTTGAACTGTCAAATGAATACGATTGCTTTAAAATCTAACTGGTAGCTGGTAAAACCGGTTAGTAATGAACCGATAGTGGAAACGACTTACTACCACCACGATTTTCCAAAAACAATTTCAATCTACACTCACTGAGGCCTACGTTCAAATAATATCTCCATCTACCCTATTTTTTAAATCAGAAGAAGACAGTGCACGATAGTCATAAATTGTTTATTTAAAATTTGGTATTTACTCTCCCCATATGGGGATCGGTTGAGTAGTCGATTTTAAATCGATAATTTAGCTATGTGGTGCGGACAATTGAATACTGGGAAGTCTTTAACATTCAGACGGTAAAGTAAGCAATCAATAGATACCAAAAAGTTGGGTGTTCCAACTAGTTTTTAGAAGGTGGGTCTTGTGAATAGCCCCTATGTACTAAAATGTAGTTATTACGTTTTTTTTTAACCTGTATTTATAAAATTTGTTCTATGGTGATAAGTAATCTTATTTTGTTTATTATTATGTTTAAGCTTTGTTTCGAGGTATTTGAAGGTATAATTTAAAATTTATAACGTAAACATTTATTATATACTAATATTATAAAGCTGAAGAGTTTGTTTGTTTGTTTGTTTGAACGCGCTAATCTCAGAAACTACTGGCCCGATTTGAAAAAATATTTTTGTGTATTACTATCTAAGTCCATTTATCGAGGAAGGCTTTAAGCTATATAACATAAAGATACGACTCACAAGACCACAGCAGCAATGAAAATGTTGCGAAAACGGGAGAAAGATATTCCTTTTGAGAGCTTCCGCTGCGTACGCTGCGGAAACCGCTAAAGTTACACAAAAATCATGTATGACAAGATTGTTCAGCATTAAGAGTTCTATAATAAAGTCCGCGACAGCATAAGTCTTTTATGGTAAGGAATCTTTTATGGTTGACTTACTACAACCCTTTTTATGTTAATAAATTTGTAAAAAAAATAATGCATCATTTTTAGAGGTGTATTATACACACAGGTATTTAGGTTTATCAAAATAAATAGATTCATTATCACGAGCATTTCATTGAGAACAAAGTTGCCCTGTATATAATTTGATTCTAATAAATATTTTAGGAGCTATCACAGTTTTAACATAAATCCGCACCAAAATAATGTTCGCAGCTTAAGTACAACGTGCGCTTGCGCTAATTTATATTATAAAGCTGAAGAGTTTGTTGGTTTGAACGCACTTATCTCAAGAACTGCTGAAGAGATTTGAAAAAATATTTCTGTGTTAGATAGTTTATTTATTGAGAAAGGCTGCGACGGGAGGGGAGAGAGCAATTTCAAAACGCGCGGACGAAGTCGCGGGGGACCGCTAGTTATAAATACGATGAGTCATGTTTTTTCCCGCGCTATTTTCTTGATCGCCTCAGTATTAATTAAAATGTTTTAGTAACGTAATATGTAGTAAAACAATGTGATAGCTTATACAATAAACAACAAATCCCCGTTTACAAAATGATGATAGCTCATTCCTACCGCGAGATATTTATATTTTTGCAAATTGCGCGGCCCGCCCGATGGCGGGCGCTTGGTACCAGACAGTCGAGGCCACGCGCGCGTTTGTCTTATGACAGTTGCGCAGGCGCGTTCTTGAAGCGGGTTGACAGGTTAAGAAGTATTGCCTCCCCTTTGTCAAGCATTCATATGTCTATGCCTATCGCACTTTTAATTAAAACAACCATTGTAAAGAATGTTTAGTAGCTTATTATTTTAACAGGTGTGAAAATTAGGGTGTTATTCAAAATCTCAGCCGGCTATGATTGAGAAATAAAATTTTATAAAGAGGTGATCCTTGGCCTGCCCACTTTCAGCATAAAAGAGAAATAAAAAGACGCTAGCGACACCAAAGTTTGCAGCCCCAACTTTATATGGGTCCTAAACGCTCTATGAGCTTTCCTATTCAAATCTGTTATATTCTATGGTCTGAAGGTCTGAAGAGAGGATTGAATTAGCGCCACAGATAATAATAAGAGTATGTCTTAAAATCTGTGCAGTTTGGCAGTGAATGTATGGCAACACTGATTTATATTTGTCAAAATCAAACAAGTTTTTTGGTTACAAGGTAGGTGTAAATTTTAACAAGTGTTTCTTAGATTTCACTTATAAATTAATATTTTTGTCGCAATAAATTAACCCATAATTAATCACACGTTTTGATACCGTACAGTAAGTTATAAGTAGCAATTTGTGTCGCGTATTTATTTGGCCTCCATTGTCAATTTTTTCTGGCCACATCCTCAATTTATTCTGGCACATGTTTCGCTCGAATACCGACAAAAAATTAACAGCTTTCACGTGTGGTGCATTTACCTTTACTTGTATTATTTCCAGCTTGGGAAGTCTTCGGTGTGTACCCCGTGGGCCTTGATGATATTACCCCCTGACAGTGTTATATTTTGCGTCGCCAAATAGTAGTCTTGGACGAGCAAATACATTTTGCTTGTGAAAATGACTGAGCCGAGTCAGCCGACTCTCGATACCAATGTGCGGAACCGGCTCACGCGTTATATCCACACCGGCAATGAAGTTCCTAAATATTTCCCTGGCTGCTGGACATCACACAAATACTTTGAAGCTGATAGACTGACGGCCTTGAACGAAGCCCTTGCCAATGGAATGAACAATGTAGAAGTAGTTAATATCATCCTTAAGGTAATTTTAATGTTTATTTTTCATTAATAATTTGCAAACTTATGATAAAACTACTTGAAAAATTGTAGTGTGGTATTTTTCTTGTTCTTTAGAAATATGTATGTGCGAAAGCAATAAATTGAGGCAAACTTATTTTTTGCAGGCATACAAAGATGGCTGGTATACACGGTTTGAAACAATTGCATTTGCTCTATGCAAGTGTTTGTTGTTGGGTTCAGCAACGGTGAAAGAGGCCACATACAAAGCCGCAGCAGAAGTGTGCCGCACTCCAGAGCAAATGATGCTTTTTAACAAATTCACCCGACTTCTAAAAACTGGTATGTAATAAATTATTTTAATTTGAAATCTGTACTATTAACCTTTTTAAATAGGTTATCAATTTGAGAAATACTACTAACAGAGTTAAAATCGTATGATACAGTTAGCCAGATAAAGGGAATGTTTTTAGCAAGATGATTAATTATTTACAAATATTAGGCACCATCAAATCCATAATTAAGAAATCGCCAGAGTTTTGTTCAAACTAGTGTTAGGTAGTGCCTCAATGAATGCTTCAATTGAAGTACTTCAGCAATCTAGTTCCTTCATATCACTTATTGACTATTTGTCTAATACAGCTCAGTAGTCCTACAATAGCTCATTGATGGAATAAAGCTCATAGATATATTGGTTAGTTACTGCAATAGCAAGACGGTTGCACAGCTCGACTCGCGTGACATGTAGGTTTTACAATGATTATATTTCATATCAATATTCTTATATATTTAATTTGTACAGGCAATGGTCGTGGATGGTGCAAGCATGTCAAGGAGTGGTACACCAAGAAAGAGCCAATGGAACTTGCGAAGGAGATGAGCAGAGTGAAGGCACGCCATGGACGCTCGCATAAGACACTTCTCCGTAAATCACATCTGAAGATTGATCCTGAAGACCAAGGTAAAGTTTTTATGTGAGACTACATCATGTGTCACATGTACTTTGGGCATTCGCATTGGGGTTAAAGGTACAATATCAAGTTTCTGCGAATTTCACATTTTAGCTTTAATTCTTAGCAGTTGAATTAGTACTTAGCAATGTTTTTTTATTATATTTTGTTTTTTAACATTAAGATATGTAAATTATATTATTAAATATTTAGTTAACTAAACAGTATAGTTATTAGACAAAATAAATCCAAGTTGGAAAAGTGTATTATGTAATATATTTTTCTTTTAACATTACAATTGCCATTGCTAGCTCGCGATGCGGTGGTGAAATACGCGATCTATGGCCTGAAGAGAGCTAAGCAACTGATAGGAGACAAACCAGGCACCAAGGAGGTGTTCGATTACATCCAGAAGGTGGAAGACCTACGCCACTGCGAGGACCCCGTCGCCGCCGCTGCGATCGCGTCTCAGAATCAATTCACCCTGGACCATGTGCCGGGACATCTCCTCACTTCACAAGACGTAAGTTATTTATATTTGTTTTTTGTTTCTTCAATTTTTCCCTTGACAGTTATCAATGATGGATGTGTAACAACTATAACAACAATTTCTTTATAATAATGATAATATTTATCAAATACAGATACTTTAAAAGATATTGTAAAGTATCTTACAAAGTATCCTAGTTTCTAAATATGACTAATAATTATTAATGCTCAATATTTTTTGTCAAAATAGCATTTAAACCCAACTTTCTTAACATTCTAATTCCAAGGTAGACTGACAGAGTAGACAGACACTGCGACAATCTTAGAATCGCGCCATTTTTGTTCGTGACAGAACGCGTGCATGCTATCATATCGTCTCAAGCCAAGAAAGTAATTATTAAGACCAGAAATAATTTAGAGCATTCAAAAACACCAGAAATAACACAAAATAAATTAAGCCATGATTTAATGGCACGAAACTATCAAGTGCGGTCAAGATCACTGCCGCCTAACTACTTTTAAATGAAAATCGCTTGCACACACGAGTGGTGGTGGTGTCCTTAACCTGAACTATCTAATGACGATCTAAGACTTTCTTAATGACGAGAATGTATGAACAGTCCAGCCTGCACCAAACTGATGTACCTACCTGTTTATTTTGATTTGTATAGCTAGTGGTGACTGAGTTTGTTCCGGCGTTTCTTCTCAGCACTTGCCAAATTGTCTGTGTCTTGTGTCGAAGCGCTAGTAGGACCCAAACGATAAGGAGACATGTTCTAGCCCCATACGGGCCATAATTGATTGATATTACACTAATTATTGACGTTCATAAGTGGCATTTTGTGTCCTAAAATGAATAAATTATTTTTGACTTTTGGCTTTGACTTAACTTCAATACCTTTTTAAATTTACCTAGAAATACAAATCATATTTTGGCTCTAGGTGTTGTGGCACTAGATGATATAATATTGGGGTAGTACCCCATTGTTTTAGATTTCCATGACACAAGTGCTATCTACTTACTATGAGATCAAAGCAATGTATGTTTTTATTGATAAATTTATTTATTTTACAGGTATGGAACGCCATTCTACCTCAATTCTCTTTGGAGGAACTGTTGTATCACATCCAACGCATCCACAACATGGGCTTCCTGACCAACGACTCGACCACCACTGCTATACTGGTGTCTTTGCTGAACAACAAGGATGTCATCAAGAATTCCAAAGTAACTCCGCTTGCTGTGTACATCACTCTCTGCAACTACATGAAAAAGAGCAAGTGAGTTGTACTTACATTTGTTTGTAAAATTTCAGCTAAATGGTCCATCATTAGGGGACTAATAAAACAAGCGAATATAAAAAAAAACGTCGCAACTGACATACTGTATCTAGTAATAACTTGAGCGGTATGAATTCATATTGGGTGGATCCCACTATTTCCATTGCGGGCGGGGCGGCAACAAAAAAACGCTATATGACCCGACGTTTATTTTCAATTAATTTTATTAGCCAGTAATTTATCAGGCTGTCATAAAGTGAAAACAGATTCTCAAATAACACAACTGCGTTTTTTTCGACGCGATGGAAATAATGGCATTATTTAAAAAACGATAGTCCCATTTTATACTAACACTAGCTGACTCGGCAGACGTAGCCCTGCTCTGAAAAGCAGCGCCACGAAACCACGAACGTAACTGTTGTGATTTTTCTTACCTTTTAAACCTTCCCTGAACTTCCACAAATATTTTAAGACCAAAATTAGCGAAATCAGTCCAGCCAATCTAGAGTTATCAAACAGCAATTCATTTTTATTTATATAGATCGAAATAGTGGGATTCTTGTCAAATTCACTTAATTCTACGCATGGAATAAGGCATGGAAATGATTGCCACTTTTAATTCATATTCATTTCATAAAAGGATAGATTTTTCATATGAAATCACATGCGGAATTTCATTGCCAATGATTTTTTCGCAGTGTCAATTACGACGCGAGTATGCAACTATTGAATTTCATATGAATTTAACTGTAAGCAAATACTGCGATTTTCGTACTGACCCGCTACAAAATCATTAGAAGATGATGTCAACTTTATGCCTATGAGAATAAGTTTAAATTTAAAATGCTGGGCGTCATAAGTCATGGACTACACGACTGCACAGAGCATAAAAATTCCTACCGCCGCTCTCTCTCAAGGACTTCGCCTGCTACATTTCATTCGTCAATGAAATGCGATCTATCATTTCACAGAGTGCGATTTGTAGCAGACTATATGAAAGAAAGTAGCATCTAGTAGCTACTCTCATTGAACACGAACATATCAAATAAAAGATAAAGATTTCCATGCTAAATTGATAACATTTATCGTATAATTTTCTTGACTTTACTGGTAGTAGATTAAGACAGACTGCTGTCGCAGTCTCTAAAATGTCGGGCGGCGTAAAATTTTCTGCACTTTCACTATCAGACATTTTAATAAACACTAATAATTATCTACCGAAACACAAACGTACTATGACGCCAAAATTCCCGTTATCACCGCGCATACGCCAAAGCGCGCGCAGCCACAGATAAAAAATTAAATAGATGTATCTATGATCTGTAATCTGCAGTGATCGGAACGACCGGAGTATATTTACCTAAACTTCGCGAGAGAACAGAGACAAGAATCGGAGACTTCCTTACGACATTTTTTTTCGGGACATCTTCCGGGACACTTCATTACATTAATATATAAATGAAACAGTAAAAGAATTGTGAATATAATCCCTGGTTTTGTTCAACACAATTTTTAGGTACAAATGAAACAACCAATATAAATTAAAAATCACTTTTTATTGTAACATTTTTTATAAAAATCAGTTTGATTTCCAACCTATATATAACAATTATAAAATTTAAAAAAGCCATGTCAAAGTAAGTAAGACATTCAACCAATCAGCGTTCGCCGGATCATTTTACCGCGAGACGCCGTAAAATGATCAATTACCAGAAATGTATACGTTAAATAATACATTTCTCCTGCCGCTTGTGATTTCGCGAATGTTTATAAACTAACTATGTGATAAATGCTACGACACAAAAAACAAAAATGAGAACAATTACAAAATAAACATATCAACATCAAATTCTTTTGAATCTTTATTTGACGATGATTACACGGATATAATGTCCACTTCGCAAAGCAGTAGATTAAACAGCAGCTGCCCAGATCTCCGTAAACTAAACATTGAGGAAAAATTACAAAATTTACAACAAACTAACAAAGAACTAAAGGAAAAAATATCAATTGCAGAATCAGAAATTGAAAATCTATTAATGGAAAATAATAAATTAAAGGAAAAACTTGCGAAAAATGAAACTAAAAATAAATACCTAACGCAAATTTGTAATTCAAGTAAAAAAAGAATATAACAGTAAGAAGAAAACAAAAAACTTTAAACAGGACAATATTGAATTTTGACCAAGACGAAATGGCCATCGCGAAACACCAAGAATTATATGCAACGCCATCTGGAGTGTATCGACAAAAAGAATGTGACAATGCGTCATTAAACAACAGCATCCCACAAAGACAAACCCCCGTTAAGAAAAACAGCGTACTCAATCCATCACTAGAGGGCGCCAGTGACAATAAGAAAAACAACATTTACATAATAGGTGACCAGCAAGTTCGCGGCCTAACAGAAGAAATAAGAAAATCGCGTTCCGGCAAGTGGAACGACAATTACAATGTAACGGGTATAGTTAAACCATTCGCTTCCACATCCAGTGTATTATCTAGCTGTGAGCATTTGTTTACCACCATGACTAAGGATGATGTGTTAGTATTATCTATAGGTTGTAATGACCAAAATCCATTCCAAATAATGTCGAACTTATGTAATACTTTATGTAAATTAAAAGAAGGCAAAATATTCATATTAAGTGTGAGACATAACTACTATCTAAATGCTGCCAAACTAAATACACAAATTAATCAACTTATTAAAAATTATTGCAATTGTAGCCTGATTGACATTGAAAAATTTTTGACTAATTGCCATAACATGACATCTTTAAAGAAAAAAAATAGTTTTAAAATCAACACTGAAATTAATTACATGAAATATGAAAATGATTATATAAAAAATGGACTAAAATTAAGAAAAACTATAACAAAATTTAATTATGCAAAGAGAGTAAACTTGAATGTAACGGATTCACAAGGTGTAAAAAAGGGTACAATCCCATACTATTTTCATAGGATGAATTTAGCGAAACATAGTGCAACACCTGAAACAAATAACCATACTTGTTTTCGCCCCTAAACAATGTAATAAAAAAATTGTTATCTTGCACCAAAACAATCAAGGACTGCTTTCTAAGAAAGAACTTATAGAAATAACCTTAACTGAGCTTGACACTAACTTACATCCAGATGTACTGTGTTTCACAGAAACTTTTATAAAGAATGGCGAGGAAAAAAATATCCTCATTCATAATTTTGAACTGGCGACACACTACAGCAGAAACAAAAAAAAGAGGGGGTTCATGTATAATGGTGAAAAGAGGAACTAACTTTAAAAAAATAGGTATTTATGATGAGCTTTCAATAAACTTTCACTTTGAATGCTGTTCCATTTTAATCCCTACATGTAATATTATAATTGTTTGCGTATATCGTAGCTCCACAGCTACTAAAAAAAGACATTATGATCTATTTCTCGATAAATTAGAGCTATTATTAAATAAGTACCTACATAAGTACCCGAAACATAAAATATTTATAGCTGGAGACATAAATATTAATACTCTAATAAATAATGACGTTAAAAATCACCTCTCTGACATACTATCTAATTACAACCTGGTACAACATATAACACAGCCAACAAGAGATAGATCTTGTATTGACCATATTTTTAGTAATGTGAAAGGTGCTGTGGGAACCATTCAATCCTTATAGCTGTCCGACCACAACACAGCACAAATTCTGAGCTTCCCATTGGAAATAAAACCCACAATGCCAAAACAAATACATATATTTAAAAGATGTTACTCTTACGAAAATATCCAAAAATTTAGAAATTATCTCTCGAGCCTCTCTTTTATTGAGATATATAACGAAAGTGATCCAAACGTAGCTTATAATAACTTTCATGACTGGTTCAGTTTACTATACAAACTATGCTTTCCACTCTGTAGAGTAACGATAAACACAAAAAAAAACCAGCATTGGATCTCGAAAGGAATTAGGAAAAGCTGTGCTACAAATAGATTACTCCGTCTAAACCATTACAAAAAGACTTATAAACAAAACACTTATAAACAAAAAAAAAATATCAAACGTATTCAAAGCTACTAAAGAAATGTATTTTACAAGCAAAAAAGCAATCAAATAATAATTACATTTTAAAAAACAAAAATATATGTAAAGCAAGTTGGAAAGTAATAAAGGAAGAAACAAATTCTTTATCAACAACTAACAATAACATTGATTCAATCATATACCATGGCCAATCTATTAGTAGCCCAAACAAAATTGCTAATGCATTTAATGATCATTTTATTAATTTGACTAATTTCAATGATATCAATTTAATTAATGACTTACCAAAGGACATAATAATGAATTCAATTTATCTTACCCCTGTTGACGAACACTACATAAGTAAAGTAATAAACTCTCTGAATAATACAAATTCAGAAGGATACGATCAAGTATCTACAAAAATTCTCAAGTGTTGCAACAAACAAATTGCTCCCATTTTGACATATTTAATCAATCTCTCCATGTCTTCGGGAACCTTTCCTGATAAATTGAAGCTTTCACTAGTCAAGCCCTTATTTAAAAAAGACAATAAAAAAAACATTGACAACTACAGGCCAATCACACTAATCTCCATCTTTTCAAAGATTTTTGAAAAAGTTCTACATGCTAAAATTATGTTGTTCTTTGATAAATATGACATACTTCACAAAGATCAATATGGGTTCCAAAAGAACAAATCAACATCCCAAGCAATATTCAACTTAGTAAACGATGTGATTAATAGTGTAAATGAAGGTCAATTTACAACAGCTCTTTTCCTAGATATGTCTAAGGCTTTTGATTTTTGCTCGCATAATCTTCTATTAAAAAAGTTGGAAATCTGTGGGATCAGAGGCCTTGCCTTGAAATGGATAAAAAGTTATCTCAGCAAAAGAATGCAAGCTGTAGAAATAGTGAAACCAGATGTAAAAAATGTGATGCAAAAATATCAGTCAAAATTTAAAGAAAACAGATTTGGAGTTCCACAAGGAAGCGTGTTAGGTCCTCTTCTCTTCCTTGTTTACATTAATAATTTATCAAATTTGACAAAGCACCGTTGCATCTTATTTGCTGATGATATTGCTATTATAGTGACTACTGACAAAAAATTTACATTAAATGAACATGTTATGGACATCAATAATACAATTAATACAATAACAAATTGGCTTAAAGGCAACAATCTAATCATAAATTTTGACAAAACTAACTTTATAAATTTCAATAATATTGCTCATGAAACATTTAATATTAACTATCAAGGTAAACCTATAATCGGTACAAATGTGACTAAGTTCTTAGGTGTAGAAATTGACCACAAATTAGACTGGAAACAGCAAGTTATAAAAATATGTAACAAAGTCAATAGGTTTGCATTCGCACTATATAAACTTACCAAAGTAGCATCACAAAATACAGCCCTCACAGCATACCATGCCTATGTAGAATCAGTCCTACGATATGGACTCATCATATGGGGCAATGGCACTGATATAAAAAAGGCATTCATTGCGCAAAAAAAGTGTATCAGAGCACTCTGTGGTGCTCCACCAGATGAACCGTGTGCCCCTCTCTTTAAATCATTAAACATCCTACCAGTTCCATGCTTATACATATATGAAATCGCCAAGTTTGTTAAACAAAATCTAAAGCACTTCAAACAGGCACGAGATGTTTATCCACGAAATACAAGGAATGGAAATAGGTTAGTGTCAAAAGTTGTCCCGAAAAGTGCTTGCTTTAAAAAAAATGTATCTTGGATGTGTATGACTGTCTATAACAAATTGCCTGAAACAATCAAAGAACTAACTGGTAAAAAGTTCCAAGAACATTTGTATAAATGGTTAATCAAACATGTATTTTATAAGGTAGATGATTATTTGAATCACAGCTGTAATAAAAATTGTTGTACCTTGTAAGGCTTGGCTGCCACCAGTTACATAAATCCTTAAATTTGTGCACCTATTTGTAAAGAATCAGCAGAACACATCCTCTTACTTAACTATGAGCAGAACACTGTCTTATTTTGTTATTGACTCAATTAGTTACACAGATTAGTAAGAGTATTTAGTTAGCTGTCAAACAACAAGAATATTGACATGTAATATAAAATAGCTGTGTATCTGTTGGTGTTGTCCTCTTTAAGTGAATTGTAATCATTAGTACTTTTTTATTATTATTTGTGACTAAATTAAGCTTGACATATTTACATTTATGACATCAATTTTCTTTATAACACTATTTATATACTTGAATAATTGATTAAAATTGACATAAATGAAATTACCTGTAATACATTAATATATTTGCATGCAACATTTGTTAGCTGAAGATGTGAACCTAAACTATTTATAAGACCAAAAATGTACCTACCCTCTTCAAGTGCAAATAAATATTCTATCTATCTATCTATCTAACTAGGAAATTGATCAACTTACGATTCTTGTTAGTACAGGGTTATACAGTTATATATACAGGGTGTTTTTCTTAAACCCAGCAGGCCTTAACGGGGTGATAGTACCTATGAATGAATATGAGCAACTTTTTCTGTGGGACCAACCCTGAAATCGCAAAAAATCTGCTGTTTCATACATTTTGGTACGGTAGGTATTGAACTTTTATATGAAACAGCTGAAATTTTTGTGCGATTTCAGAAGTTATCCTATGGAGAAAGTTGCTTATATTCATGGGTACTATCACCCTGTTAAGGCTTACCGGGTTTAAGAAAAACACCAGTATATATTGTGTTACTTCTAAAAAATAAATAATTTTTTGATGTGATTCACTAACAGCGTGGCATAATATACAGGCGAGGAGAGGACATCAATTGCTGAGCCACTTTCCAATCCTCACAATTCCGTCGTATTATACTAATCGCATCTAAACTTAACTCCATTTACGAACATAATATGAGTTTTTGGAGTTTTGATGCATTCGGTAAAATCAATTTTTAAAAAACTGCAGTTGTTTTTATATCATTTTTCTACATGGTAGCATTACTATTACGCGCGTCACGAAAAGTGACAGCAATTCAAATAATTATGGTAAATAATAACAATTGTGACTTAATGACATCCAATGTTGGACATCTATAGGTACGTTATTTTAATTAAAAATTAATCGCTTAAAGGAGCTATAAGAAAGAGACAAAAAATTTAGCACACAGCGTGAGCGGGACAGGACATTCTTTGTATTGTTGGAAACCGGTCAGCGCAAGCGCAGGTAGCGTTCCTTTTTCTGCATTGTGGCACTGATAAAAATGCAAATTACGCGTAAACACAGAAAAACCACTAGTAAATAGCAAAATTAGTGTGGTGGAGTCCATAATATTCGACCACAATGCTTTATGGCAATGAAAAAAAGACATGACGCGTTTATGTAATCATGTCACGATAACATACTCATGTTTTAAAAGGAAACGACAACGCGTCATCGTATAAAATATTATATAAAATCAAGAAAAAGCTAAATTTGCAACCAAAACAAGTACATAAAGTGCAAAAATATTAAGAGTGCCTGCGATGTCCAGAGCACCCTTATCCAAAAAAATAATATATCTGCTTAAATACAAATTAAATCGAAAAACGACATCGTATGATTTTATTTAGATTTATCTATCAAAGCTATGTTGATATAGCTTAAAAATAACTTGTAAACTTTTGTAGTAAGTGTAAGATAATATCGTTTCTCGATTTAATTTGTATTTGAGAAGACATATTAAGTTTTGTGATGAGGGCGCCACTGAACTAAGCAGGGACTCCTAAGCAGTTAACGTGAATTCCGCTGAGTAATTCCAACAAACAAATCAAGCATTTTCTTGTATTGGTCATAAATACAAAACAATGTTAAAAATATATTTTATTTTAGCTGACCTTGATATTTGGCACACTTGCAGTATTCAGTAATCGTCCAGATCCAATCAAAACGAAGGCAGTATCCAGATTCAGGTCAGGTAAAATACATGAGATTATGATAAACAAGACTAGGACAAAAATTACGGATCCACAGTAAAACACACATGCGCACTTGACAACGGATTGTATGAGACTGCTATTGCTACTTTTCTATGCATGAAAAGAATAGCAGCGACAGCTGCTTTCTCTTTTACACTTTTACAAAAAACGCAAACAAAAGAATAGATGCGCCGACTTCTGTCTCTATCTCTTTCAAACAAACAGACCAGGAAGTCGGGACTCGAGCCATGAGTATTTCGAATGTGAGAAAATTGGTTTTATGAAGGTATTTAGGTATAGATGACAGTTTAGATTTAAATATAAATCTTGAGGTTAATCGCAAAAATAAAGAAATTAGAAACTAAAGCCTAAGTCGAAATTTTTCTCCAATTTCATAGGTAAAAACCTATTAGATAAAGGCGTCACTAAAGTTACACAAAATAGTATCTTAGAACTGGAAACAAATATAGATACTGGTTTTGAAAAAAGCATTTGTTCACTTTGTAAGAGTTTTGCATTATTTTTTTGGACATAATTATTTGGGTAAACAAAAACAAATAAATACACATTTTGCAATTTAAACTGTTCTTAATAATAAGTGTTACAATAAAAAAATGCTTTTAAAATATATTGGTTGTTTTATTTGTACCTAAAAATCATTCTGAACAAAACCTGGGATTGTACTCAATTCTTTTACTGTATTAAATTATTTTTATGTAAGTACTAAAGTGATGTCCCGGAAGATGTCCCGAAAAAAATGTTGTCGTAAGGAAGTCTCCGATTCTTGTCTCTGTTCCGCGAAGTTTAGGCAAATATACTCCGGTCGTTCCGATCACTGGTAATCTGTGTCGTAATGAAAAAAAATATATTATAACATTATTTTCTTAGAGAAATAGTGTCATAATTAAATTTTTTAATGTCATTTCGGTATACTATTTATAAAGTACGTCTATATAAACTCGTTTTGAGTTTTGTATTTTGAATTTAACGATATGAGAGTAGATAAATTATATTAACATTCACTCTGTCAGGCCAATGAAGCACGAAAAAGCGAAGGTGGCCGCTGAGAAGGAGACGCGGCGGCGCGCGCGGCAGTTGTTCGACGCAAACACCGGCCTCTGGGAGTGGATCGTCACGCGACGACACCCCAAGGAGGTCAAGCACTGGGGTGAGTCACATAAAACTTTATTTTTTTGATAAAACAAGATAGATATGATACTCTGGTATGGCAAATGTTCCGTCACTAATTCCACTTTCTGCATTCCCATTCGGCTGACTGGTAGGTGAGACCCTAAGTATAGCATTATGCCCGCTAATTGTACAGATCACAGTGAAGTTATCTAACATGCACCTATGTGGTATCTTACGAAAATGTTAGATTATTCGTCTAGCTTCCATTTTTTGTTTGTTATCCTGTCCAATTTCATTAAATAAGATATCGAAATGTATTGCTTTAAAACTCAGTCGGGCTCAATGCTCACCAGCTACCTTGTCCTGTGTCCGTACTATTGACTCTTGTACTATTTAACTTATAAATTTTGTTTTTTGTGTTTGATGTTATGTTACTATTGAGTATTCAATGTCAGGTCACTATACAAACTAAATAACATAAATTGCACTTTTAAAAAGGACTGTGTCAGACTAGGTATCGAACCCTATGTCTTACGCTACCCGGGCGTATGTCTATGACGTATTCATAAGAGACCAACAATTTAGCCCGAGGGAATGAACTGCACGGTGGCTCGATTAGTAAAAGCATTGACCGGGTTCGCCAGACGTCGTGGGTTCAGATCCTACTCGCGCGGAATTTTCGGTTTCTTTTTCACCCTATAAGATTGAAAATAAGCACTGTGAATGTTAAAATATTCAAACACATTGAACATAGGAAGCATCATCATTTCCAAGTTGAATTTACTCTCTAAGGAATAACTACTTGGTCCACTGTTGCTTTACAGTTTCGCAGGGTCGGACTGACAGCACGGTAGCTCAATTGGTAAGAGCGTTTGGCCCGGTCTGCCAAAAGGTTGCTGGTTCAAGTCCCGCCGGTGCGCAAATTTTTGGTTTCTTATTTCATCTTTATGAATATAAACTATGACACTGAGTGTTAAAAACATTCTAAAGCAATAGATGACGTTGATTTCACGCGTTATGACGTATTCATAAGAGACCACAAATTTCGTCCGAAGGGATTCACTGCAGGGTGGTTCTCAGTTGGTAAGAGCGTTGGCCCAGTTCGGCAGAGGTCGTGGATTCAAATCCTACCCTGCGTTTTTTTTTTTTATTTCAACTTATAATAATAGTTCAGCTTGTAGGCAAACAAGTAGTGGTCCAGTCTCAATGACAAAATTCTCAGCATCATCTAACCATCGGCTATCCCTCAGGTATCGACCAGCCGCCGAACACAGCAGTGATTGCTGCCCTAAACAAGCTGATCGACCAGACGTGGCTGCTGACGCCGCCCACCAACAAGCGCTACATGATCACGCTTGACATGCGACACCATATGTTCAAAGGTACTTTAAACACATAAACCCTAAGTTTTTTCAGTAAACAATTCAAGCCGGACTTAATTAAATATTCGTAAATCATTACCTGACCTCTTACCGTGCGCTTATACAGCTGCCCTACTTTTGAACTATCCAGTATATTTGAAACATTTTGTACAGCCTTGGCTGTACTAAAAAAACCGGCTAAGTGCGAGTCGGACTCGCCCACTGAGGGTTCCGTGCCGACTTTAACTGAATTAGAGATCCACTTACTTCCACTAAGCCAAAATACCACAATATTTTGTTGACAGCAAACATAAATTTGTATTTCATAGTGTTTGTATGAAGCACAAAGGTACGTTTGCGGTTGTTGAAATGTGCTATATCTCAAAAACTACTAGTTCAATGTCCAAACCAATTTTCGTTGAAAGTATTTGTTAAGTTCGACATTATATATTTTTTTTAAATTTACATGAGCTTAGTTTAAAAATTAGAGGAGGAGGGGGACGCCCATTTAACTACTTTGGAAGTGTCTATCTCTCAAGCGTTAGACTTCAAGAGAAAATGCTTTAAGGAACCTCGATGTCATTTTATAAGACCTATCCATAGACCCCGCACTCATAGGTTTGACAAAAAAAGGGTTGTTTCATGTATGGGAAGCCCCTCTTAAATATCATTATTTTTTATATTTTGTAAAAGAATCGTAAAGCGGTTAAAAGGACACATCTTCCTACCAAATTTCAACTGTGTGATGATCATAGTTACAGAGTAAAGTAGCTGTGACATACAGACAGACAGACTTGACGAAACTATAAGCGTTCCGTTTTTTTGCCATTCGGCTACGGAACGATAAAAATGTATACAAATGTACAGCAAAACAAAGTTCGCTGTGTCCGCTAGTCATAGATTCAAAAAAACAAAACAATAGCTAATATTGTTTGCCAGGTCGTCACTTCTGCAAGAACTACGCAGTGCCGAAGAAGGGCAAGAAGACGGCTACGAAGCCGACGCCCCCGACCGCCGGCGGGGACGCGGACGCCGAGAAGAAGAGCAAGAAGCACCTCTACGCCGAGTGCTTCTACAACACCAACGTCACGCCGGGACACGCAGGTGAGCTGCAAGTGCTATGACAGACCCTTCCACAAGGAATAATGCAACTATATACTTGCGCCACAAATTATTATATTTGAATCCTTAAATAAAGTTATGTTATTAGTACTGAACCAGCAGTCGCAGATTCGAATCCCGCAAGGGGCGAATGTTTTTGTGATGAACATTTATATTTAAGTTGTAGATGGATGGATGTAACCCTTTGAACGCCGTTGACGGATATATCCGCAAACGCAAGACGACATTTTGACGCCTTTGACGTATATTTCAGTCTTCAAATTAAAGGGATAATTAAACATTGAACCATACACAATTTTCTTCAAGTAAACATATAGACATTTAGTTTATTTCCTATTTATTAAATGTATTGAGTACAACAAATGAAATTAATAAGTTTTCAGTTAATACAAAAAGGTTTTTTACATGACTAAAAAATGAAATAATTTACTACGTACCACGACGCCAGAGACGGATTTATCCGTCAAATTGTGACGTCCATGCGTTTCTTTTATAAAGGAGAAGGTTATCAATTCGACTGTATGTTTTTTTTTTGTATCTATGTTACCTCATATCTCAGTCGTTTGTCGACGGAATCGAAAAAATTTTTTGGCTACTTAGAGGGTGTACCTTCTAGTTGGTCCCATTTTTTCCATTTTGGGATCTGATGATGGGACCTTGATGTAATCGAGGGAAACCCTCAAAGGAGAATGCCCAAATCTGCCCCACTCTAATTAAGCAGAGTATAAGCATGACATATAAACCAAAATTCGTTTATTATTTTTATAATTCATATTTGTTTATTACGAAAAAAACTTATGTGGGAATTTTATTTACATTTTAATTTATTATTCAAATGACTAAATCCTATTTTGAATACAGTTAGCAGCACGTCAGGTTATACGAAAACAGCTTTTATTATGCAAGGAATAGAGGCGGTTTAAAGGTATAGTCTGTCGTGCGGCCATGTAAACATTTACAGGGACAGTTAAAGTCTAAAATTATCATTGTTGCTTTAGTCATTGCGTTGCAAAATGCCTATTTAATAAAATAGATAACATTTTAGTTGTTTATTTTTTGTAATGGATCTGTGGGTATCGGAAATATAATTATCTTTACATGATGAGGATCTTGTAGGGCAATCGGCAGTATGCGTAACAAGCCCCGTAAATGGTATAAAATAGAACTATATCCGTCCGTCATCTAGTCATGTCATGATTGATACAATTCAATTAGGTGGTTTATTTTCGTTGTTCATTGCTTCTTAAGAAATGCAAATGTTTATTCCTCCACGTTAAGATTCTGTACTCTTTTGTGCAAGTGCTGTGCTGTTTTTATGACGAACGTTCATACGTCCACAATGCCAGTGCCTCGCTGTGTAAACTGTTCTCTTGTTCTAAGGCATACGCTGCCTTACCACTTACCACCAAGTGGGTGAGGCAAGCGATGCTATGCTTAGTATTCTACGCTCCTGGATAAGCATGGCCATTGTAAGTAATAAACACTTTTGACTGCTGTTGATAGTAATTGTTAATAAAATGCAGTCTTTCTTGTGACATGCTTTGTATTAAAATATAGTGATCATATATATATGGACCTGTATATTATTTGGGTGTATAGTATTGTTATTTTTACAGATCACTGAAGACAATCATCTCTGTTGAGAATGTTTTGTCATACTACGTAACGAATCTGCGACCTCCTCTTCTGGAGGTCCAGTAGTAAAGGCTTATGGACACCCACAAGTGTGCCATGCATGTGGAAAGTCCATTATAAAAGCCAATATAGATCAACTTCCAGAGAATAGTCTAGAGAGGGATGTTATTATTTTATGCATAACGTCTCATCAGGTAAATATTTGCTTTGTTTATAAATTAAATGATTTAATTATAGAAATATGTATTTTGAATTAAATAAAACATTTGATTCCAAAAAACAGTTTTTAATTTCAGATTAACCGGCTTGAGAAAGTCTGTTTACCCTATTGTACAAATGTCTATAGAAGTGTGAGAGGACATGCATTAGTTGACCCGAGTAGACAACAAGAGGTTGTGCTAGAAGCAGCTTCCACATCTAATCAAAACTTGGATGCTTCTATGTCTTCATCAAGAACTTCCATGGAGTCACCAATACAAATACCACCTCCATTACCAACATTTCAATCAAATGTTATTACTGGTGTCTGCACCAGCATTACTTTTAGACAATGTTTTTTATAAATATGAAGATGATGAATAAATCATATAATTATAAGAGTTTCAATCATTTCTTTTGATGACTTAACTTGTAATATAATCTAGATACAGCAGGAATTGCAACAAAACTATCAATTATTTTAATCCCTCAAGCGTATGTGAACGAGACACAATAGGTATTCTATTGTTATGCGGTCGCATGCGACCGCTAGGGTGTTGAGGTATTAGCGTTCATTATACGATTGAAGGCAAAACTATGTATTTCCACACTTTCATTTTGAGTGATTTTATTTCTTAGACTACTCGCAGTTGGAGTTGTTGAACATTATTTTAATATGTTTATGCGCATTTTTTTATTAATACCTATCTTAGTTACCTCGTATTACCTCATTTAGTACCTAGTCACACCTAACCTCAAAACTGAACTTTGTTTTTAATTATTAGGAAAACCCCACAAACAATAAGTTTTTTTTCAAGTTCATTTTATTTTATAACATTACTTCTCCTTTATCTCCAATTTTGGTAGTTATAAAAATTCATTTGTTGCGCAACCAAGCTCCATAGTAAATCTCCTTTTAAAGGCACGTATAGCGTTTCTTAACTAGAATCTTAATGTTTACGTGTTGTTACGTCTGATAGTCAACATCTTGTGGGGCTGAGCTGATGGTAGAATTCCTTAACGCTTAGGAGTTCAGTAATTAATGACTGAACTTATTATAGGTAATTTGTAGCTTCTTAAAAAATAGAATCATAAGGTGCAAAACACCCCCCCCCCCCCTCTTATGTAATCACTAAAAATGAAGAAATAAAATAAACTTTAAAAAAAAGTAAAAACCGACTTCAAAACCAAAATGCACAAAAAAAGTCTTAAATAAACGGCATTCACCATTGAAAGGAAAGGAATCCGTTTTAGGCAAACAATTTCTTTTTGGAGTCGGTGCCATCACTTTGACCATCAAGCATCAACTATCACAGCACCAACTCCAAAAATAAATTGTATAGCCTCTAATAATAGATATAGCCTCTAATAAACCAATTCGTCTTTTTAAACATGCCAACTAAATATTCCAATTCCATAAAAAAGCCTCAAATAAATATTATCAATTATTTTAACTTGTCCATTGCCATCTAATTTACTAACTCGACCACGGAGGATTTCGAACATTTCTTCTCTTTTTAGTTTTATCGATATAACTTACTTTAATTTAGTGTGAAGTAAGTACTTCACACTAAATTATTAAAAAAATACCCCTCCACACACGCCATTGACGTATTATTCCGTCGCTAGGGCAGGAAATCAACTGCTTGACTGATATGTTCAATACTTGTTCTTGAAAGGTTTTTTTTAAATAAAAATGCGTTTGTAGTAATGTTTTTTGTTTCGAAATAAAAGTATTTAAATATGTTGTGTTATTTACTTTATTTTATTACGTTTTACACTGCATTTTAATTATTTTTGATACAGTTTATCGATAAGAGTTGAACAACACTGGTCCTTTTCAATATCGAAAATAGGGCCCGGCGTGGGTGGCACATTCCATGTTTTTATGTCTGGCGTTCAAAGGGTTAAAAGTTAAGGAGGATTGTGTTAAGGACTATGCGTTTGTGCACGTTTTATAACTTATCTATTGATGACAATGACATTGAATGTAGTGCGACAAAGACTGCAATCGTGTATTTAATTTATGTTCTCATGTAAGTGGCTTGATGTTAGTCTTAATGAGAATATATGTATTTAAACCTAAGTATTTAAGTATGTTAAAGGGACGCCCCTGTCATAATTGTTGTCTGGTACTTCGCAAAACAAAAGACAATTGACAACATTTAATTTTTGTAAAGGTAGGAAAATTCGAAAACCATTTCAAGATTTAGCGATTCTAAACACGTTAAACATTTTTTCCGATTTGTTTCCGCTTTATTTTTAAAGTAAAATGAAAAAGACTGTAAAGAACATGGAAGTTGGCATTTCACAGGTTACGCCTTTGCAATGACATTTCATGCAGAAAAAAAATGCTTTTGAACTTTGAGCTTGCTGTCAGCTTTCACTTTGACGTTTAGTGTTGTTGTTATTTCCGGTAAAAATACTTAATTTAAAAAAATCATTTTCTTTCAAACAAATTTTTAGATACGAAATAATTATCATGATTCCTCATTCGAAATATGATTGATATTTGTAGTTATGAGAAAATATTGGCGTAATTTTCAGACATCATAATAATATTAAATAGGAAAGGTTGCTACGTTGTTGTGTTTTATTTGGTTACTTTTAAAATAACTTAAATCAGGTAATGTTACATAATAAAGTAAAATTAAATACTCATTGGATCTACCGTTGATATCGACATCTTAATTCTACAATTGATACAGACCACAACACTTTAATTAAATACATACAATATAGCAAAGGCGTGACCTCGTAACATGCGACTTCCTGTATTTACACAATTATTATTAGAAGAGTTTTTAAACAATTATTATTAAAGAAAAATAGTGAAAAGAAATGAAAATGAAAATATATGGGTGCCTTCATTTTTTAAGTTCTTTCAGCAAAAAAATAAAAATGTGCATATAAAAATTTTGAAAATCCATACCATAAAAACAGGCGATAATACTTAAGTATAATGGGTGCCACTGTATCTTAACAAAGGGTTAAGGGGTATACTCGCCAAGGTAGTAAACAAAATAACTTGAGAGACACCTGCAGACAAGGCTTAAATCCATTTGTAATTTGATTCACAGCTATAATCCTGGCGCTGCAGCTGTTGAAACGCGAAAATAGCGTGAAGCTTGCCGTGTTCAGCGAGGAGGGCGTGCAGGTCGTCTCAATCGAGCGCAACTTCAGCAACATCGAGGAGGCCGAGTTTGTACTCAGGGTGAGTTGCTTTCAGTTTCAACTTTTTAGATTCGAAACGTGGTCTTTAACTATCGGCCTCATAAAGAGCTCGAAATCACACAACGTGCGAGGGAGAGGGCGATGCGATGTTTCTCTAAGATATCGAATCAGAAATGAGGAAATACGTAGAAGAAAGCTTAAGTAGCAGGGGGCACATAGCGCGAAGAACTGATGGCCATTGGGGCAAAAAACCTTTCGACCAAAAGCGCAGCGTGGGACGTCCACCGACAAGAAGGACGGACGACCTTGTTAAGAGCGCGCGATCACACTGGATGCAGACCGCTTGTGATCGGTCGCTGTGGAAATCCGTGTGGGAGGCCTATGTTCAGCCGTGGACGTCCTTTGGCTGATAATAATGATGAGGATGACGACTTTTAAACTTTTAGTTATTTCAGGTCCAACCTGATTGTGAAATAGATGAGTAATGGTTTATGAGAAGACTTTTTTCTTTAAAAAAGGAGACTGGTAAATTCTACAAAAATTGTGGGTTAGCATGATTGTCCTTTGGCCGATTGGCAAAGGATAAAAAAATGTTTTGCGTTTCCAAACGTTGACTCTTAGATCATGCTTCAGGTCTTTGCCCCGTACACCGTAGATTACCATGACCGTGCTAGGAACGTGTCCGATATAAAAAATATTATTTGTATTAAAAAAACTATGACACCTTGCCCACTAGACCGTTCCGTCACCGACCAACACCGTTGCGTGCCATGCACGGAATGTGTCGGGACCGGCAAAATACGTTCTCGCTCACTCTCGCTCCATATAACGGTGAGACAGAACGCTGTCAAATTAGTTCAGAGCGCAAGGTTGAGCGAATCGTGTTGCTTTTCGTGCTTGACATGGTATGGTAATAATAATAATACTCCCCTAGTCGATTTCGACTACGGTGGCCAGTCACAACGACTAACCGATTGCGCGGGGTATATTATAGTGCAAGTGTGTGCGCAAACACAGGTGCACTCTCTATTCCTTTCATTCTCATAGCCCGATGGGACAGCAACCTGACACGACCGGAAAGAGATTAGGCGCAGGAGCAACGGCTTTACGTGCTTTTCCGAGGCATGGGGGTGAAACACCGCCAACTTCCAAACTCCGGGCTACCCTAAGAATTTCTAAACAAAAAACCTCGGGTATTTTTTTTGGTCCGACCCGGGGATCAAACCCGGGACCTCTGGCGCAGCCGTCGCTTTAAAGTGCGACCCTCTTACCGCTGCGCCACCGAGGCAGTTAATGGTATAAATACATGGTATGGGACGGTGCAGTGGAAATACAGATTTATTGTTTTTATGTATACCAATAAGACGAAGCAATAATTAGAATCATAGTAGAATTTCATAATTAACTCTCTTTTTTAGTTTTTATATTTATTGCGTTTAGTTGGCACTACTTGTAAAAATATTTTTCCATAAGTCATGTCTGTAAATTGGTTAAGAACTTTCATAGCTTATTTAAGAAAAATAAAGGATGTTTCATTGTAAACAGTATGTAATCTGCCTTCTAAATCGTTGACTCTCCAATCGCAGAAAGCGAATCTCGGTCGCGTGCAGCTCGACGCGCCTATCGAGTGGGCGATGAAGAACAATCACAAAGTGGACGTGTTCATCAACATGGTGGACCGCTGCACGCGCTACATGGAGCTGGAGCTGAGCGCGCGCGGCGGCCGCGGCCCGGGCGGCCGGTACGGGCCCCCGCCCGCCGCGGACGCGCCCGACCGCTGCCCCGTGCGCGCGCTCGAGAGGTACCGCCAGAGCGGGGTGCCGGATGCCAAGTGAGTGTGCCTTCAATACAGGATGTCTTTTTTATTGCAAGACGCAAGAGTAAAACGCGCACAATGTACCTAACATTGTGCGCGTTTTACTCTTCCGAATCTAGTATCTATCCTCGGTAGTGATCCCGAGGCCTATAGGCCTATAGGCTTTTATGCTTTTTTTTAGGAGCCAGGCGCGGTCCGAAGGGGGGGGGGGGTCACAGGGGACATGACCCCCCTCCAAAATCTAAGGTCTAATTAAAAAATCTCAGAAATTTTCCAAAAAACAAAAATAAATTTCTAGCTACTGTTAGGGGAACAGTAGCTAGAAATTTTTAGTTTTCTGACATCTAGTACTGTTTTTATAAGCTTGAAAATGACCTCTAGTTTAGAAACAAGGAACTAAACTACGTTGTTTTGTTAATCCTAGCAAAATCGATATGCGTTGTTATGATAAAGATTGTTCTATGAAAAAGATTCAAAATAAAGGCTGTCTTCTTATTATTTTATTCCAGATACCTTTTTTTAGGGTTCCGTAGTCGAATGGCAATACACGGAAACCCTTTTAGTCTCGTCAAGTCTGTCTGACGTCCGTCCGCATGTCACAGCCACTTTACTCCAAAAATATTAGCATTATACAGATGTAACTTGGTGTAAATGCTATACAAAAAATAATGACTGGAACTAAAAATAAAATTTTTTTTGCTCCAACCACATGCCTAGGTTTGAGCAAAAAAATGTGTCTATTGATATGATAGGTGTCTTAAAATTACATTGAGGTTTCTAAAACCATTTTATCTGGAAATCAAACGTTTGTAAGATAGACGCTTCCAAAGTGGTAAAATGGGGGTCCCCCTCTAACTTTTGAACTAAACTAGAAAAATTAAAAATAGGACAATGTAGTGCTTAACTTACAATCACTTTAAATGAACTTTAGTTTGAACGAGATCGAACTAGTACTTTTTGAGACATAGCACATTTTCAATAACCGCAAATATAACTTTGTCTTGCATACACATACTATGAAAAACAAACTTAAATTTGCTGCCAACATGCCTTAATTTAGTTAAAGTTGGCACGAAACCTTCAGTGCGCGAGTCCACTTGGCCAGTTTTTAGGGTTCCGTAGCCGAATGGCAATAAACGGAACCCTTATAGTTTCGTCAAGTCTGTCTGTCTGTCCGTCCGTATGTCAAAGCCATTTCTTTTTCTATTTATTTAGGACAAAAACAGTTTTACAATATGTCTGGGTACTACTTATTATTTAAATTTATATTAAATATATTCTGTAACTATAAGTCTTACACTGTTGAAATTAAGTAGGAAGATGTATCCTGTTAACCGCTTTGCGATAATTCATACATGAAACTAAAACCAAAAAAAATGTTTGGTTGAAAAATGAAATAGAGGTTCTTAAAACCATTTTATCTAAAAGTGTAACGTTTGCGAGATATACGCTTCCAAAGTGGTAAAAAGGGCGTCCCCCCCCCCTTTAACTTCTAAGCTAAGCGAGTGTAAATTTTGAGAAAAAAAAATACAATTTAGATCCTAACATATACTTTCAACGAAAATTGGTTTGGACCGGATCGAACTAGTAGTTTTTGAGACATAGCACACATTCAACAACCGCAAACATAACTTTGTTTTTCATACAAACACTATGAAAAACAAAGTTATATTTGCTGTCAACAAAATATTGTAGTATTTTAGCTTAGTGGAAGTAAGTGGATCCCTAATTCAGTTAAAGTTGGCACAGAAACCTCAGTGGGCGAGTCCGACTCGCACTTAGCCGTTTTTTTTTATTAGTGTAGTGAGTGAGTGACCCCCTCCAAAATTTCAGGCTGCGACCGCGCCTGTAAGGAGCCCCCTGAGTTTTGACGCGCACGCTAGCGCCACTCTATTTAAAATAATTATTACTCCTTAAATACAAAAACAATCAAAAATCTGGTAGACACGATTGTATTACAGGTTCTAGAGTTTATTTAGTACGTTTGAATTGTTTTAAAAGTAGTTTACTGTAGTTAGAGTTAGAAAATCTGCTAAATATGGCCATTTTTGGCATTTTTTCTAACTGTAACTGCAGATAACTCTGTTTTATTGAACTTAAACATTGTTTCTAAACCACATAACCAGAGATACAATCGCATCAATCAGATTTTCAATTGGTCTTTTATTTAACGAGTTATGATTTTTCTGCTAAACTGGCGCTAGTGTGCGCGTTAGAAATTCGGGGAGCCCCTTAAGGCTAGCCTATAAATTAGGGGCTACAGCGGAATAAATAATACATTATGATACAAGTGTGCTAAGTTGACCATTATATAGAAGGCGATATTGTGTGCGCGCGAGCGAAAGCGATCAATAGACAAATATGGAAGTCCCTGCGACACGACATCCGTTGCTTTAACACTAATAGTGTTAAAGAAACGATAGAGCGGAACCAAGGCTCCAAAGTGTTTGCAAGGGACATGTCTATTGGGCAAAGCCTGTTGACGAAGCTTAAGACGGAGGACGGCAGTGTAGCGTCGACGAAAGCAGAGGTTTTGAGGGAGATCGAAAGGTTCTATGGGCAGTTGTACACCTCAGTTGCCAAACCCGTTGATAGCTCGGTCAGAGACCCACGAGCTATCCTGACCCGACACTACACCGAAGACATCCCGGACATCAGCCTTTACGAGATTAGGATGGCCCTTAAACAGCTCAAAAACAACAAGGCACCTGGCGAGGACGGAATCACAGCAGAGCTTCTGAAGGTGGGTGGAACACCGGTACTTAAAGTCCTTCAGAGACTTTTTAATTCCGTTCTGCTGGAGGGCATCACGCCCGAGGCGTGGAACAAGAGTGTGGTGGTGTTGTTCTACAAAAAAGGAGACAAAAACTTATTGAAGAACTACAGACCCATCTCACTCCTGAGCCATGTCTACAAGCTGTTTTCAAGGGTCATCACGAATCGTCTCGCACGTAGGTTTGATGACTTCCAGCCTCCCGAACAAGCCGGTTTCCGAAAAGGCTTTAGTACCATAGACCACATCCATACGCTTAGGCAAATTATACAGAAGTCCGAGGAGTATAATATGCCTCTATGTTTAGCGTTTGTGGACTATGAGAAGGCCTTTGATTCGATCGATACTTGGGCGGTGCTTCAGTCTCTGCAGCGGTGCCACATAGACTATAGGTATATAGAGGTGTTAAAGTGCCTTTACAATAACGCCACCATGTCGGTCCGAGTACAGGAGCAGAATACGAGGGCGATTTCACTGCGGAGAGGTGTAAGACAGGGAGATGTTATATCTGCGAAACTGTTCATAGCGGCATTGGAAGACGCCTTCAAACTTCTGGAATGGGAAAGAATCGGCATCAATGTCAATGGCGAATACATCACACACCTCCGATTTGCCGATGATATAGTCGTTGTGGCAAAGACGCTGGACGATCTTGGCACTATGCTCGAAGACCTTGACCGAGTCTCTCAACAAGTGGGTCTTAAAATAAACATGGAGAAGACGAAAATTATGTCGAGTTCTCTTGTTGTACCCACTCCAGTATCCATTGGGAACTCAATTCTCGAAGTTGTCGACGAGTACGTCTACCTGGGACAAGTGATCCAATTGGGTAGGTCCAATTTCGAGAAAGAGGTCAATCGACGAATCCAACTCTGCTGGGCAGCGTTCGGGAAACTACGCAAGAGTGTTTTCTCATCTCATTTACCTCAGTGTCTGAAGACGAAAGTCTTCAACCAGTGTGTGTTACCAGTGATGACATACGGATCCGAAACATGGTTTTTAACTATGGGTCTTATAAGGAAGCTTAAAGTCACACAACGAGCGATGGAGAGTGCTATGCTGGGTGTTTCTCTACGTGATCGAATCAGAAATGAGGAGATACGTAGAAGAACTAAGGTAACGGACATAGCCTTGAGAATCAGTAAGCTCAAGTGGCAATGGGTAAGGCACATAGCGCGAAGAACTGATGGCCGTTGGGGCAGGAAAGTTCTAGATTGGAGACCCTTCGACCAGAGACGCAGCGTGGGACGTCCACCAACAAGATGGACAGACGACTTTATAAAGATTGCAGGATCAAACTGGATGCAGACCGCTTGTAATCGGTCGCTGTGGAAAGCCGTGGGGGAGGCCTATGTTCAGCAGTGGACGTCCTTCGGCTGATAATGATGATGATGATGATGATGATGAGTGAAAGCGAGTGCGCCATAAGAAAGCCGCTTATATAATGGTCACAGGCACACGCGTATCATACGACGTTTTCCAACACACTTGCGAGGAAAAAAGAAGACTCTTCATTTACTAAGTTTTTAATTAATAAAACATTTAGTAAAAATACATTTCACTCTACTTTGATGGCAAAATACTATCGCACGCGTTTTTCGCCTCGTTACGTAAGTCCGTCCAGAGTTAATAATAGGTTTTCTTCATTTTCTTTACTTGAAGTAGACATTTTCGTTAATATTAAATAAAGTTCACAATTAATCCAAACTTCGTCACAGCCGACAATTACCTATTTACGAAAAATGGCTCATTGTTTTTTTTTTTGCCTGATGCGCGCGCAAGGCTAAGGCGCGACCTAGATCGGCCAACAGCCAAGATTAAAAATCTGATAATTTGTGTTAAAAACACAAATTACAGAAAAAAATAAATGAAAAATCTGGGTTTACCATTTATTGAAAAATACCTATGTAGAATACTGTTATTTTTCGCATAAATAATGTTTGTTGCTAAAATAAAAGTTGTAACCCGACTAAATTACATCGTTTCTTCTTCTTACTTACGACTTGGTACTAGGGTACAAACCTAAATTGGTCGGGTTAATAAACTAAAGGCACTAGTGCAATAATATACCAAAAAAGCACGCGTGTTTAATATCTAGGATTATGTGCCAAAAATCGGTGGAATAAAAACGACGTTTTGAGCAAGTGTGTGGCTAGGCCTTTTTGTAACTTTATGCTCTTAGGCTAGGCGCATATTTAAAAGGCTTGAAATGCTAAAAACCTATAAATAATTTTCGTCCTTTAGGCTAGGCCTATTTTTTTATTGTTCGAGTATAATAATCGTCAACTTAATTTTACGATTTTTTACCGCACTTATGTCCGGGGCATAAGCGTTTACTTTGAAGGCCTGAGTGTTAACCGTACATCGGACGAATTGAGCGAGCGCGTATTTGCTTTTACTCAAGCAACGTATGAATGCCGCACTGTGAAATCATGACTCGTGAATGATTTTGAAACTACCCTCAAATTAAGGTATAACAAGTAGGTATTTTATTTCCAATTTCAAATAATATCATCATCATCATCATTATCAGCCAAAGGACGTCCACTGCTGAACATAGGCCTCCCCCACGGCTTTCCACAGCGACCGTTTACTAGCGGTCTGCATCCAGTTTGATCCTGCAATCTTTATAAGGTCGTCTGTCCATCTTGTTAGTGGACGTCCCACGCTGCGTCTTTGGTCGAAGGGTAGGGTAGGTAAGGGAAGGGTAATCTAGAACTTTCGTGCCCCAACGGCCATCAGTTCTTCGCGCTATGTGCCCTGCCCATTGCCACTTGAGCTTACTGATTCTCAAGGCTATGTCCGTTACTTTAGTTCTTCTACGTATCTCCTCATTTCTGATTCGATCCCGTAGAGAAACACCCAGCATAGCCCTTTCCATCGCTCGCTGTGTGATTTTGAGCTTCATTCTAAGGCCCATAGTAAGAGACCATGTTTCGGATCCGCATGTCATCACTGGTAACACACACTGGTTGAAGACTTTCGTCTTCAGACACTGAGGTAGATGAGATGAGAAGACACTCTTGCGCAATTTCCCGAACGCTGCCCAGCCGAGTTGGATTCGTCGATTGACCTCTTTCTCGAAGTTGGACCTACCCAATTGGATCACTTGTCCCAGGTAGACGTACTCGTCGACAGCTTCGAGAGTTGAGTTTCCAACGGATACTGGAGTGGGTACGACAAGGGAGTTCGACATAATTTTCGTCTTCTCCATGTTCATTTTAAGACCCACTTGTTGGGATACTCGGTCAAGGTCTTCGAGCATAGTGCCAAGATCGTCAAGCGTCTTTGCCACAACGACCATATCATCGGCAAATCGGAGGTGTGTGATGTATTCGCCATTAACATTGATGCCGATTCCTTCCCATTCCAGAAGTTTGAAGGCGTCTTCCAATGCCGCTGTGAACAGTTTCGGAGATATGACATCTCCCTGTCTCACACCTCTCCGCAATGGAAATAATATCGTTTCTATTTAATTTAAAAGTAAAAAAAACATAATACTAATAGTGGCTATAGCCTTATAATACTAGCCTCCTTCTCGAAAAAGACTAGTCGGAAATGAAGCCTAAAAGGCTATTTATAGGCTATTTACAGGTTTTTTAAAACTATAGGCTTTTTTAAACAAGTAGCCTTATAATAGCTTAGTAGTCTATCATGGCCATAAAGAAGAACTAATAGGCTTAATTAAAGGCCTAAAAGCCGTGAGGCCAGTGTTTACACGTACGAGAAGGTTTGGGTTACATTTCTGGAAAGCTATTGAAAACAGGGTGGCCACCAAAAACAACAATGAAATATCCGATTTGCATTTTTCATTTGGCGGGTTATTTATGAACACACTTTTAATTTACACACTAAATTACAATAAATATTATGGAAAATTCCTTATTCTTTTTCACACAAAACACCCTAGCACTTTTTTCAACCAAAAACTGAAAATGAAAATGAGCACGTAAACGTCACACAGAAATGATTTTTTTTCTTTGCCTTTTTTATTTTTAATGTCTGTTTGTCGGTTTGAATGAACGGAGAATTTACCATTCATTCTTCTAAAAAAGTCACAGGCCTACAAGAACCGTAACACTTTAACAATCAGAGCAATGGCATTCTGGAATGCCATGCGGGCCACAGAGATGTTAAAAAAATAGGATGTCGTCATGTCATGCCGTTCCCCCAAAGGTTTATGAGCCAACCGAGGTATGCCGTTGTCGAGGCCGTTTCGGTCGATACGGCTCGCCACCTATTGGCCGAGTTACGAACCGCTGACACGTACGCGTGCTCGAAAGATACGAGCATCTTTGCTGTTGAGGCAGTTTCGGTCAGTTCAGGCGATATGGCTCGTCACTTATCGCCCGAGTAACGAACCACTGTCCCCGTACACGAGCTATAAAAATACGGGCCTCTTTGATTTCTCTAAATGTTATTTGGTTATTTTTTTGTTCTTCTTGCATCGAACGAATATATTGGCAGGGGCAAATAATAATAATTATTATTATTTATGACGACCTCCGTGGTCGAGTGGCTAGCACGCTGGTTTCAAGCGTCGCCATCTCGTGAGGTTCCGGGTTCGATTCCCGGTCGGGTCAATGTAGAAAACGATCTTTTCTATATTGTCTCGGGTCTGAGTGTTGTAGTACCACCGTTGTTTCCGATTTCCAAACCACAAGTAGTTTAGCGACTTAGCATGGGATCGGAGCAATGTATTTTATTTATTTATTATTTAGAGGGAAAACCAATTAAGTCCATACATAATTAGTCTGCTGTAGCTGAACACGGGCTGTAGCTCTATTTTGTATCTTCATACCATTGGTATAGAAAACTAGCTTTGTATGATTCATACACAATCTGACATTTAATCCATCACGTTCCAGGCTGGCGGTGATCTCGCTCGCCTCGCACCGTGTGGCGACCACCGACGGGTCCCACTCGGGCGTGCTGGACGTCATCGGCGTGGACGAGCACGTGCCGAAACTGCTCGACGCCTTCGCTCTCGGACAGTTCCTGTGAAGCGTAAACGCGGTCAATTTATCCAAAACACTCACTTTCACAGCGTAAATTTGCACTCTCATTTTCAGTTTACCATGAGTTTAGGTAGTTTTTGAAGACTTTTCATTATTCTTGTTAGAGTGTCGATGGTAAAAGCTACTTAAATGTGTTGTGCCCAATTCGCGACGCGGATTGCCTTGTCATTTGCACACATGAGGTCCAAAGAGCAATCAGCCTCGGCTGCATGAGTCCGTAAGATCTAAGGATGTCAACTCATGGTAGACTCTCATGAAACTTTAATATGGACAAGTAATTAAAAAATAAAAACTGTAAACAATCTCCTGATTTGGTCAAACCTAATACAATGTTTATTTTGCTACTCGAAAATTACGGAATCGAATATTTAAAAGCAATATACTAAAGTTGAAAATACAAAACATGCAAATATGCATCTTATTTCCCGTGCTATAAAATTTTACGCTGTGAACAATAAATTCACTTGAAATACGATTGAATCGAAAATTATCACCGTCACTACTGATAGAGAGTGTTTCATAAAAAAGATGTAACCAAAATGTGTTCCGAACCCGTATGAGACTTCGAAAACGATATTGAATGTTTTTAACGTATCGTAATTCCGATGTGACCTTGGGTCCTATTATTTTGATATATGATGTCGAAATTCTTGTTTTATTAATGTTATGTTAGGCTTAGCGTTTTGCTTGATGTTATGGTATTTTTAACCTTTTAATCCGGATCTCCGCTTGTATTTAATTGTGTTTTTATTTAGGCGTGATCGGTAATTATACGTACAATTCTCGTCAAATGGTCACGACTTTTAATTGAGGAGTTTTAGAATCTTCACGTACTGTTTGTGTAGTTATTCGATTATTAACTTATCATAAGTAGAGGTTGAGCCCGTATTTGATACATATGTATTCAGTACGCATTAATTATTTCGATTAGGAGCGTAAAACATGCCTTCGTTTTATTCGCATTTTCATTTGGTCAGGAATACGAATGGCTTTGGAGTGAAGTCTTAACACACTGATCGAATATATTCGTTATGGGAAAATATGTGCTTATGCGTACAGCTTTTTTATATAATTTTTATTAGCGGGCTAGGTGGCAGCGTTTAAAATTACCTCTTAAACTGTAGTAAGATTTTAGAATCAATTGAGGCCAAAATTGTTGGATAATGATTCTTTAATCTAATTCAATTAATTTATAAGAATATTGTAAACAGTACACAATTTATTTGTTGATTCGATTAAGTTTTATAACAAGTAGTTTCGTGCTGCATATATTATTCTATCGAATTAAGTATGAAGTGTGTATCTCTAGATATGTTAAGCTTATTATGTCTAGCTTAGAAAGTTTTTTAAACAGGGTCTTTTTGGTTATTCAAAAACTTGGCACCTGGCGCTCATTCACTGCTATGTGATCATTGTAACAATAATTAAAATGTGGGGCTAAAACTTGACAATAGGGGGATATTTCTTTTATTTGAATCTTATAAAAGAATGTATTTCTATAGTATGTCATTTCACCTCCTTCGGAGTTTGGACGCCAGTACTCAGTGGTTGATGTGTTACAAATTTTATTTATTACTGTTTAACTATCGAAATAGGTCTTTAATGGAAGGTTGTGCGTAATGAATGAACTTTTCTATTTGCCAAAGTAATTTTGCATTTATTCAGGGTACTGGCTGACAAACGATAACTGTCGTATAGCATAGCAATTAATAATAGCATATCTTTCGTGATACAGGCAATGAAATCAGATACATGCTCATAATCTTAACAATGAAAGATGTTCTAGCAATAGTATTACTTATTGCGTTAGTGCAATGAATTGTAATCTGACTCCCCTGGAAAGGGCATGAATCGGCTTTCATACTGTGCGTAGTTAATAGGTAAATCCGTTTCAAAATGTTGGTTACTTTTGTACTAATATGAACGGACTTTCAGAATCTGTGATCACTTGGTACTCTCTCGGGTTTAAGTATTTTTTTATAAACTGAAAATATTATAAATTTCGATACTTAGATGAAGTAAAACTCGAAATTGCTAAGGCATGCTTGTACTCTTGTTTTGTTGAATCATTATTTAAGATAGCAACTTTTAGTATTATTTTGTTTACGCGAGAATAAATTAATTTGATGCTTTTTGCATTTGGTGACCTATCATAAAGTAATAAGAGTCAATTTGTAAGTTCGTACTTATATTTTTTTGGAAATGATTTACTTTATGGCAAGTCCCAGTACCACTACCTAAAACAGCGTTCTGTGATTTGGCAATGCCTTGCAAATTCATCCTAGTGATATTATGCTGAAAATAGCAGACATTTATTTTCGCATCCAACACCATTGTGTAAAGAAAATGGCCAAGCTTAGATATAGAATTTGTAGCGTATTATTATTTTATTATTATGTACCCTCTAACATTACATTCAACATTCTAAGTTGCAAAACTTTGTTGTTATTCAGTAAATACTACTTTTTATTTCATGTTATTTCTTACAAAAGGGTTTTCAGCGGAAAATAATAGCTTGCTTGTGCATTTTTTGTTTGATAAACACAAACGTTGATCCGTCCCCTTTGCAAATGGATAATTGGAATCACATGTATGCTTTAGAATTAAGTTGAATAGTCATAATAATTATGTTTAACCCATTCACAGCAGCATATCAACAGCACCATTTATTATGAATAACAGTATGTATAACATTTAAAAAAATGTACTTTCATGTTTGTTTTCTCGTTAATAAACTCTTTGTCTATATAAAAATGTTTTTTTTTAGTTATCAATATTCCATGAATTTCCAAGCTGTAACTTTAATTATAATTGAATATAACATGAAGCATTCAGTGCGATCCCAGTCCTAAAACCACCTAAAACATATATAAATAACGAATACCGAAAAAACGGTTGTAATAAAAATCTGAACTACTGAAAGTTCTTTTCACAATGGTCGTGTATACTCTACTGTTTTATCCGATTTCGGCAAAGGCAAAAAGAGGGTTTTCCACTTTTCTATCAGGTATTTAATTATTATTTATAAATTCCTTGGATATAAAACAAGATTTGAAAAAATATAACTTGTTGAAAGTCGTCGCAATGGGCGTATAAGCAGACTTCGGCAAAGTAAAACAACAACAAACAACGGCCTAGTACGAATCGGACTCGCGCACTGAGGGTTCCGTGCCAACTTTGGAATGCACTTACTTCCACTTAGCTTAAATACCAAAGTATTATGTTGACAGCAAATATAACTTTGTATTTCATAGTGTTTTTATGAAAAACAAAGTTAAATTTGCGGTTGTTAAAAATGTGCTATAATTCAAAAACTACTAGTTCGATCCCGTTCAAACCAATTTTCGTTGAAAGTATTTGTAAAGATCTACATCATGTATTTTATCCAAAATTTACACTCGCTTACTTTTGAAGTTAGACGGGGGGACGCCCATTTTAGCACTTTGGAAGCGTTTATTTCTCAAACGTTATACTTTCTTACGACAAGCAGGGGGGGATAGGAGGCGTCCATTCGGTTGTGGTTACCGGGGCAATTGTCGAATGGCTCCATATTATAATCGTTGATCACCAAGTGAAAGTAACGGACATAGCCTTGCGAATCAGTAAGCTCAAGTTGCAGTGGGCAGGGCACAAGCGCAAAGAACTGATGGCCATTGTGGCAGAAAAAAAAAAGTTATAGATTGAAGACCCTTCGACCATATTCGAAAATATATAGGGGGGGCTTATGTTCAGCAGTGGGCGTCCTTTGGCTGATAATGATAATGATGTTAACCGAAAGTGCGCGAAGTGGCTAAGGAACGTTTAGGAAAGTTAACTTGTTTTTAACTTTCCTTAACGTTCCATTAGCAAACGTTGAGTTAAGTTAATACGCCTAAATAATGACTACGTTTAAGAGTAAATTAAACTAAATTGAAAACAAAAACGGTTTCATTCCCATCACGGGTACTTACTGATAGACCCACGTAGATACCCGTTTTGAGTATTTGATTAGAATCGACCGTTACTCGATTATTATCTGTTCATCTTGTGGACTTTTGAGTGGTTTGTAATTTAATTGTGATATCTTTTGGACTGATGACTGTTACTGCTGTTACGCCCACGGTCTTTTAAAAATTGATAAAACATCAACATGTTCTAAACTAAATGAAAATACCGAATTTCAGTCTGTCAGCACCCTTTATTAACAAATAATCGTTTTTACCCATGATTTGGGAATTTCCCGGGGTAAAAACCCTGTATCCCCAAAATGGGTAATGGGTACCCGGTATTTTCCCAATAGGTATTTTCCCGTCGCCCATCTCTAGGTCTCGGTGACCTACTGGGGTGTGTTCTAGGAAGAGTGGAAACATTTTGTTAGTTTTTGAGTACTGTAAACTGGTCCAAAACTGTTGAAAGTTACCGCAATGGCCACTGATCATGTCAATGGCCGTATGCCGACTGCGGCAAAATTAAAAAGGGTTATTGAGATCAGATCATAGATGGTAGAAAAAAGCGGTCAGACTATGTGAGGCCTTGGTGTACTACCACCTAATAGAGTACATTCAAGAAAGTCAATATTTCGCTATTATTTAAAAAAAATGATATATTTGTGATATTTTTCTCTTCAACTGCGAAAGCTAATGACATGAGTCCAAGGTGTATGGTGTAGCAAACGTTTGCTCGGTCCAATGTAATGGAAAGACGAGAAAAAATATGTTATGTCATGTCACAAGGCTGTCAAAAAACTGAACGTCAAACATCCCGTCAAATAGGGTTTCTTTCAAAAGAAGGTGTTTTAAAAAAACACAGCAACGCCTATTTCTAAATTAATATAAAAATGAGTGACGTAGATAAGTGGATTGAAATTGCCAAGAGGTGTAAATATTTGCCAGAGGATGATTTGCGGGAGCTGTGTAATATCGTTTGTGATTTGCTATTGGAAGAGCCCAACGTGCAGCCGGTTCAGACCCCAGTCACGGTCTGCGGAGACATCCATGGCCAGGTACCTAATCTATGAACAACAACAACGATAAATTTCTACAGTCGGCATTAATGCACGACATGAATCAGGATTTTCTTATTGGAAAGTCCACGTCACCATGAAGTATAAACATTATCAAATGTATCAATTCGCAACCCCAATTTCTTTGTCCTGTTATTGCTTTGTATGTGTCGTTTTACTGCTTTTGTTAAAGTTGGTTGTCATGAAGTGTTTGATTACTGTTTCATTTTCAGTTTTACGATTTAGAAGAACTTTTCCACATAGGTGGTCAAGTGCCACACACTAAGTATATATTCATGGGAGACTATGTGGACCGTGGCTATTATAGCTTAGAAACTCTTACTTTGCTCATGGCTCTCAAAGCCAGGTATCCAGACAGGTATATTGTTGCTTTACTTTAAAGTATATAACATACTATCACATGAAAAATTAATGATTTAAAGTCATATTGCTTTATTTCAGAATTATACTACTAAGAGGAAACCATGAAACTTGCCAAATAACAAAAGTGTATGGATTTTATGATGAATGTCTCAACAAATATGGAAATGCCAATGCTTGGAAGGACTGTTGTAGGGTTTTTGACCTATTAACAGTGGCAGCTGTGAGTTTGACACAATAAATAGTTACTCCAATTGTATGATAATATGACTAGCACCATCTGCCTAATCAATATCTTCTTATAATTCATTATCAATCAAACTATATAAATATTGTGTTTTCAGCTGATTGATGAAACAGTTCTGTGTGTTCATGGGGGCCTCTCACCCGAAATAAGTATGTTAGACCAAATTCGATGCATAGACAGAAATCAACAGATACCTCACAAAGGAGCTTTCTGTGATTTACTGTGGTCTGACCCTGCTGATGTTAAGATGTGGTAAGATATTTTATGCAATATGAATGTTTTTATTATTAACTTCGCTTATTCTGTAAAAACCCGACCGGACCCGAAACCGGGAAACCATAATTTAATAAATGAAGCAAAATATTTTTATAAAATATTTGTAACTTTTTTATCAGTGCAGTACATAGAGTGTATTAATGCATCTTAGAGAGAAGTATGAACCAAAATGTAGTATTTAATATTCAATGTACAAATTGCCTCCACTAAAATCTTTCTACATGACCTAAAGGTATGACTAAGGAGAGAATGATTTTAGCATTAATTCCACCTTTTGAACCTTTTGTGCAATAAAGTTTTTAAATAAATTACTGAAACCTTTGTTACTTTATGTTTTGAGTGTGAAATTACAGTACTCAACTCAAATAAACATAAGCAGTTAATGATCATAAATGATATATTTTTAGGTCTGTAAGTCCTAGAGGAGCTGGCTGGTTGTTTGGCAGCTTTGTGACAGAACTTTTCATGGATTACAATAAATTGAATTTAATTTGCCGTGCACATCAATTAGTCAATGAAGGTAAATCTGTGATGAAATAAACCTGAATAAAATGCAATTTTTGAGACTTTATGGAAAAGAAGCTAGAGATTCATTAACAATTATTGTTTTTCATATCATTCTTTTTCTTGTTGTAGGCTTCAAATACATGTTTGACAAAAGACTAGTAACAGTCTGGTCTGCTCCCAACTACTGTTATCGATGTGGCAATGTAGCTTCAATACTGGAGTTCAAAACTGTAGATGACAGAAATCCTAAGCTATTTCAAGCCGTTCCCGACAGCGAAAGAGAAGTGCCTCCCCAACATACCACACCTTATTTTCTCTAAGTATTGATAAGTAAAAGTGATAATTGAACAAACAGAAAGATGAAGAGTATTCCCAAGTGTATGTAATTAGATGGATATTTTGTATATTAAATTGTTGCATATTGTAACTGTTGTTTTTATTTCTATACAGTCATAAAAGATCAATTTATATGGTAAAAGGAAACAAGTACTCATAATTTTGATTTTTATTGTTATGTACTAACTACTTCCTATAAGCCATATGAATTGATCCTGGAATCCTAGAAGGTTGAAAGAATAATATAATAAATTCTTTTGTGATATCTTTATTGGAAATTGTAGAATTTTTCACAATACTTAATATTTTCTAGGTCCAGCAGATTCAATCCCTGTTGTAATCAAAAGTATAGTCAAAGTAGGATTGATCAAAACTCTGTACACGCACATAACCATCTTCACCTCCAGATGCATAGCTTTTACCATCAGGATGGAAAGCTAAACTGTTAATAGGACCGAAATGACCCTTGACACGTCCAAATTCTTCTTCAAAAACTAAATGGAAAAATCTAGCATCAAATTTGCCTTGTCTCGTTGATGTAGTTGTTACTTCCATGGCATCTTGTCCACCACCAAGCACCACATGGTCGAGAATTGGGCTGAGAGCAGCAGAGTTAACAGGACGTTCCGTCTTGTACTCCTTAAGTAGTTCCAAAGAGCTGGTATCAAAAAGTTTAGCAGTCTGGTCCTTGGAGGCAGTGATGAACATGGTTCCATCACGAGACAGTTGCATGTCATTGATTTGGTGAGTGTGCTCTTTGATGGAATGTACTTTCTTGCCAGTCTGTAAAACAAAAGCAATAGTTTAACTTAATTTAAACAAAATCTTCAACTGCTGCATCTTGTAATGTTACTTATGTCAGCATTATGACATTACCCTTAGATCCCATTGAATGAGGTCACCAGCTTCATGGCCAGTAATGATAGTTTCATCAAGAGTGCCCCACACCATGGAAGTTACTTTTGAATCTGTGATCTCCCACTTCAGGATGGGAGCTTGCGAAGAGATGGAATCATCAACTGTCCTAGTATCAATGACAAACACCTGAAAAATATACATTCATTTGGAAAAAGAAATATCAAACAGTGACTAAAATATTGAAAATGTTGAGGTAAGAATCCAGTGACTATTCCTTCAGTTTATATCAGATCAAATATAAAATCAGCTGTTATGCTTAGACATTCTAATGCAACTGGTGCTGTTTACCTCACAAGGATGACCCATAGCCTTGTCTGTAGTGTAGGCAGCTTGATATGCACTGAAGCTGAAATTGCATGTCCTTACAGATGAGTTTGTTTTAATGGTGGCTATATTCTTGCCAGTTTCCAAATCCCATAACCTGTAAAAGATAAATAAATAGAAATATAAATGTCTTAACACTTTAACCCCAAATCACAATATAAGCTTGTGATAGTCCCTTTTCCTAATAAGCGAGTCTGACTCATGAGGAGTTTGGAACCACAGTGTACAGCACAAGTTGAGTACATGATCTGTGTTCAGTGGAACAGAGAGCAGATTATTTTAGCTACACACCACACAAATCATCTATGCAATAATCTAATTACAGTGACAATAAGATGTTTATATCCATTTTAATACTGTATAAAATATACATAAAATGTAATAAAACCACTAGCACGCAGTGCATTGACCATATTACAATCAGTGGCAGTCAAAGTGTTCAAGTAAAGGATACTTTAGTTTGTGTGGAAAGGTGTTTATTATTTGAGAATGGCTGTATTTCAATTTATTCCATATAGTCAGGTTAGCAAAAATACTAGTTGACCACTTCTGTTTAATCCCCCCTTATTTGTTTATCAACATATTATGTGTTGCCACTGGCATCTCATTGAGTCATAATGTGTTACATATTATATACATATCCTATTTAATTACTCTATCTTTAAACCAGATGTTCCTGCTATTCCATAAAAGACACAACTTAGATATTAGAAATGACATGTAGATTTATCAATGAGCCGACTATTATCAGTTTTCATGTGTTTTTTCATATAAAGTTAGTTAAAAAAAATATGTTCATAATACATTAACCAACACATCTATACTAATATTATAAAGCTGAAGAGTTTGTTTGTTTGTTTGAACGCGCTAATCTCATAAACTACTAGCCCGATTTGAAAAATTATTTTTATGTTGGATAGTCCATTTATCGAGGAAGGCTTTAAGCTATATAACATAAAGATACGACTCATAAGACCACAGCAGCAATGAAAAATGTTGCGAAAACGGGAGAAAGATATTCCTTTTGAGAGCTTCCGCTGCGTACGCTGCGGAAACCGCTAAAGTTACACAAAAATCATGTATGACAGGATTGTTCAGCATTAAGAGTTCTATAATAAAGTCCGCGACAGCATAAGTCTATCTTTTATGGTTGACTTACTACAACCTTTTTTATGTTAATAAATTTGTAAAAAAATAATGCATCATTTTTAGAGGTGTATTATACACACAGGTATTTATTCTTATCAAAATAAATACATTCATCATCACGAGCATTTCATTTAGAACAAAGTTGCCCTTTGTATCATTTGATTCCAATAAATATCTTAGGAGCTATCACAGTTTTAACATAACTCCGCACCAAAATAATGTTCGCAGCTTAAGTACAACGTGTGCTTGCGCTAATTATATTATAAAGCTGAGTTTGTTGGTTTGAACGCGCTTATCTCAGGAACTGCTGAACCGATTTGAAAAAATATTTCTGTGTTACATAGCTTATTTATTGAGAAAGGCCTAAGGATATAAAACTTCACGCTGCGACGGGAGGGGAGGGAGCAAACTCAAAACGCGCGGACGAAGTCGCGGGGGACCGCTAGTTTATTATAAAATTAATCTTTTGAAAATATCCTAAAACTACGTAATAAACTATTTAAAATAAACAAGTTTTGTTCCTGTTTGGTAAACACTACCTTATGTGTCTAAGACATATTTTTTCTGGAACATCTGGGTTAACAACTTGTAGTACAATATCCATAGCAAAAAGAAGTAAATTGCATACACATTTCCCAAGAATTTTTAGTAACTTTCGATGTACATATACAAAAGTACATGAAAGTTAAATTACGAAATCTGCAAAGTTTATCTTGTTTGTAGGGTAGCACAACTATTATATTATCGTACATGGACATGCATACACAAAAATTGTTTAAATTCACACCTGCAGGAGCTGTCACCTCCTCCAGTAATCAAGTTGATGGTTTGCCAATCTACATCGAGACACCAGACTACACCACCATGCCCATTGAAAGTGCCCAAGCGTTCGCCGTTTAGAGACCACCAAACGTTTGGCTTAGAATCCTTCGCTGCAGAAAATAACAAGTCTCCTTCACGGTTATACTTGATTTGAGTGATGGCACGTTCGTGCCCCTGCAGCATCAGAGGTTTCTAAGGAAAAACAAGAAATCAGTCATGATAAACAACTTTTTGGTTGGGTACTTACACAGCCCAAAATATAACGCATTAACATGAACACAATTATTAATACTATTTTAGCGTTACACTCACCATTTTAGTGGTTATTTAGTACAAAATTGGGAATTTATTCATAAAATTATGGCTGACATGTGGCCACAGATTAGTAAGAGTATGTCTAAAGCATAAAAGCATGTGGCGGTCGGCAGATTTTTTGACAGAAGGAGGAGGCAAAGACAAATAGATTTTTATTACTCTTTCATAGATAAATCTTCGGATACACATACCAAAGATTATTTTATGTGAATGAAGTTTGTCATTTTTTTAATAGTAAAAATATCTATAGTGCCACCAACATATTTGAAAAATGGGCAAAAATAGAACTACAGTTGTCACCGTCATTTCTGCCCATACAAGTCAGTGTGACCATTATTAATATCCAAAAATAATCGGAAGCACAATTGACAACATTTCATTTTTGTAAAGGTATAAAAATTCGAAAACCATTTCAAGATTTTGCATTTCTAAACCCGTTGAACATTTTTTCAGATTTTTTTCAGCTTTATTTTTAAATTTAAATGAAAAAGACTGAAAAGAACATGGAAGTTGGCATTTCACAGACTACGCCTTTGCAATGACATTTCATGCAGAAAAAAATGCTTTTGAACTTTGAGCTTGCTGTCAGTTCTCACTTTGACGTTTAGTGTTGTTGTTGTATCCGGTATTGTATTGATTATTATTATCATTTATTATCGATAAATTACGACGTGGTAAATTGAAGGTTATTAAAAAAAAAGTTTTTCATTCACACTAGAACTTCATTGTATCGTTTTGTGAATATAAAAATAAACAAGAAAAAATAAAACTAAGACATACAACATAAAAAAATAACTTAATATCTATCTTTTCAAACCGAAACCATTTCATTTACATTCTAACACATTTTTAGTTCAGATACGAAATAATCATCATGATTCCTCATTCGAAATATGATTGATATTAATTTGTAGTTATAAGAAAATAATGGAGTAATTTTCAGACATCATAATAATATTAAATAAGAAGGGTTCGAAGTGAAACAGCATACTTTTCATTCATAATAAAATAGCATACGTAGAATGAACCGATGCTACGCGAAGCTATAAAAATAAGAAAACATCCAAATTTCAACAGAAAAGATGGTTGGAAAATTCCACCAGCATGGGATCCAGTTCTAACAAGGACCTAAGCTAGATCACTCACTGCAAGATCACAAGACACAGTTAGCTCTTTCTGCGTGGATAGGAATGTTAATTAATATTATTGAGTGACGGTAGTGTAATTTTTCAAGACTCTGTAAATGACAAATAACATCTTGGTCTACCCATGACCACGAATGCTGTAAAGTGTTTGAAACGTCGGGATAAAATTAAACTCGCGAAAAGTTAATCCGTAAAAAATGTTTTTTTTTTCGCTGAGTAATATTCGCGTAAACTTTAGAAACAAGTATAAGAAGGATTGCTGCGTTGTTTTCTTTGGTTTCTTTTAGCATAACTTAAATTAGGTAATGTAACATAATAAAGTAAATTTAAATACTCAATGGATATACCATTGCTATCGACATCTTAATTCTTCAATTGATACGACCACATCACTTTAAACTTCAGATATTTTTTTATCGAATATAGCAAAGACGTGACCTCGGAACATCCAACTTCTTGAATGGAGAGTTTTTAAACAATTATTATTAGAGAAAATACTGAAAAAAATAAAAATGAAAAAATATGGGTGCCTTCATGTTTGAAGTTCTTTCAGAAAAAAAATAAAAATGTGCATATGAAAATTTTGAAATGTTGTCAATTATTATGTAAGCCTATTGTTATGGTCTCGATATTATTTTGAGCGCTGATATTATAGCGACAAAGAAGATGAACACTAAGCTAGCCTACATTTCAATTCTCTTAAGCCCTAAAGTATAAGCCCTAAAGATTATTTATTTATATTTTATATTTTCAATTTAAAGTGATAAAAAAACAAGATAAGTTTTAAATTCAGGTTTATTGGGTATTTTAAATTCTGACTTAGCACATATTGTGTCGGCAACATAAATACATGAATATTTAGGTATCTGCCTTACCTACCTTCCGGCCAACCACTGTCACATTACCATAGTCACATAAAAATCAGTGCACATCTTCATTATGACAACATTGGAACAAGTCACGGACACACAAAGATCTCTGGAGAACACCCTGTTGCAAAGGATGGCTGATTTTGAGACACAGCTTCGGGCATCGACATCTTCACCATCCGCCTCAACTGACAGCATCGGTCAGCTGAAAAGAGAGTTCCATGCTTTTAAGGAGCTTGTTGGTAACATCCTCGGTCTCCTGCGCCAACAGATAGGCGCGTTAAATGTGAGACGAGGTGAGACGACGACGAGACGATGATATGTGAGAATTCTTGACTAGGGGACTGACAGTCTTTGGATATGCCAAAATATAGTAAAATAGGAGGGGTAAAAATCAAAGATTTAAAGCTGTTAGAGAAGATTGGGTTTATTGGCAGTTTTTCTATAGTAGTCGGGAGCCGGTTGATTTTTTGGTAGCTTAGGAGTACACATGGGACATGTTGTGAAGGCACTGCGATGCTCCGGAGGATACGGCACAGCACACCCTCGAGGTGTGCCCGGCGTGGGTCGCTGACCGCCGTGCCCTCCGAGCACACGTGGGGACCGACCTCAGCCTGGGCTCTATAGTCCGGCGTATGGTCGAAGACAGGGAGGCTTGGCGAGCCATGGCCGCATTTTGCGAGCGGGTAATCGCCGAAAAGGAGAGCGCAGAGCGAGAGCGAGAAGCTGCGGCTGACACACTCCTTATGCGCCGAAGGCGTACTGGGCGCAGGAGGAACCTCCACCACCTGCACATGCCCCTCCCTGTGCCTGGGTCGTGGACGCGGGGGCGTCCGCTTCCCACTAAGAGGCGCGATGGTGTGTAATGCGTTCTACGCATAGTCGGGACATCAAGCCGGAGGATAACCTCCTTCGGCGCTGAAGGCAGGGGCACTTGCCCTCTTCAGATCGGGTGAGACCGTGTGTCGGTCTAGTCAGTGAGGGGCCGCGGATGTGTGCTTATGGCGCTGACTCGTGGCCCCGAACTCACGGCTCCTGAGAACGCCGCTGGTTTTTAGTGGGTATGCTCAAATCGGGGCATACCCACTAAAAACCAGCGGCAGCACATAACCTGCTGCCTTCCTCCGAGGGCGGCAGGTATGCGTAAAGCATTTTCCAGCGAAACAAAATAAAAAGGCGCTTGTACCGGTCGAGGCAGCTGGTGTTGTGGTCCACGAGGCTCGGAGACGGCAGTCAGCGACCTACCGATCATGAAGTGAGCCGGGGTTAGGGACTGGTAATCGTTGGGTGAAGTACTGAGGGGGCATAAGGGTCGGCTATTGAGGATTGCTTCAGCTTGTGCAAACAGAGACGAGAGTTCCTCAAATGTCAAATGAGTATTCCCTAGGACTCTGTGAATGTGGTGTTTTGCTGATTTGACCCCTGACTCAGCCAGACCATTGAAGTGGGGAGCGTATGCAGGGGAAAACCTGAATTCAATGCCCTGAAGAGCCCCGAAACCAAGAATATTATCTTTATTAGACTCTATAAAATTCGATATTTCTTTAGCTGCGGCAACAAAATTTCTGCCGTTGTCACAGTATATAATTTTAGGGATGCCCCTACGGGCAATAAACCTTTTTAAAGTTAAAATGAAAGCGTCTTTACTTAGTTCACTGACAGCTTCGAGATGAACACACTTGTAGCGGAAACATATAAAAATACATAAATAACACTTTGTTATCTTGCATCCTCCTCCTTTTCGATCTGTAATATAAAACGGTTCAGCAAAGTCAGTGCCAACTGTGTTAAATGGGAAGTCAGGTTCAACGCGTTCGTTAGGTAAATCGCCCATAATGTTTGACATAGCTTGTCCCTTGAAACGCTGACACACGTGACATGTGCGAACTGTTTTTCGTGCTAAGGTGCGGCCACCTATAGGCCAGCAGCGGTCTCTTACAGAGGCCAACAAATGCTGTGGGCCAGCGTGTAAGAGTGTCATGTGCTCTTGCTGAAAAATAAGTTTGGTAAGAGGATGCTTAGAATTTAGAACGATAGGATGCCGTTTATCATACGGATGATTTGAGTTGTTGATTCGAATTCCTACTCGTAGAATGCCGGTTTGATCCAAGAATGGGTTCAATGTAGAGATATGACCTTTGGGTGGAAGAGACCTTTTAGTGGTTAAGCGATCTTTTTCGTTAGAAAAGGAATCTTTTTGAGCAGATTTTATGAGTGTTTCTATAGATTTATTTAATTCATGTACTTGAAGTTCGTTTGTAATTTTGTTGCTAGGATTGTTGCAGTTATGAATGAATCTTAATACCCTAGCATAGACTCTTTGCAGAGTAGAGAGCTTGAATTACCGATTGAAATCTACAGCTTGCGCCGGAGGTGCAGCTTCCGCCACCAAAATGGAAACCGTTTTTAGTTCTGGCAATGGGCCATTTATGGGTTGCAGTTGCCGGCCAAGAAGACTCTGGTTGTAGGAGATATAATGGGCCGCGCCACCATAAGTTGCAGGTTTCGGCATTTTGAGGATCAATGCCCCTGGAGGCATAACCTGCTGGATTTTCATGGGTAGGTACATGGCGCCACAAAGAGGTATCCGTGAGCTCACCTATAAGGGCGACTTTATTTGAAACAAAGGTTTTCAATGTTTTGCTTGGATATTTTAACCAACCTAGAGCGACGCTAGAGTCGGTCCAGTAAACATAGCGGTCAATTTTGCAGCTCAAGGCTTCAGTTACAGATGAACACAATTGGGCTCCTAGAAGACACGCACATAGTTCCAACCTAGGTATAGTGATTGACTTTTTAGGCACGACGCGTGCTTTAGTAGTGAGCAAATTAACCTGAACGTCACCTTCTGCGTTTGTGGATTTTAAAAGCCATATGCTAATGGAACTACTTTGTTAGTGTGTTCTGGTGTGCCAACCATGGCATGAACAGAATAAATTTTCCGAAAGGGAAGAGGGCAGCAGCTAAACGTTCCATCCATCAACCAATAACTTGCTGCATTCAAAAGTCTTAGATTTTCAGTCGTAGCAAACACAATTATAGATTCACCTTTGTCAATGAACTGACCAAGTAAAAATGGCATTAAGTTTTTGTTACAAACCAAGTAGAAGCAATTATGGTAAATTCATTGGGAATAACAACACTTTCAATGTCCTTAGGGACACAAGGTAAATCTTTATTCCTTACTCGATGAACCATCATTCTCATGGCGTCCTTTGTCGGAATATGTGGGGCGCAAGTACGTGGTACACTTTGAATGCACCGTTGAACAATTTGCGCAGGTGTATCCATGGAGTGGTGGGCTTTTTCTTTTATGTTGGATTTTAATTCTACAACTAATTGCTTGTTAGGATCAGATATATGTGTGTGTTTGTGATTTTGGGACACAACCATATGTGTATTGTTTATAAACGAGGTTGTAACAGACACATTGCACCGAGTAGGTAACATTCTTTCTAGTACATCGCCAGTAATACTTTGTATCTCGTGATTTGTTTAAATGATAGGAGTGTCCTTCGTAGAATAATATATTTTTTCCACGTTTTGACTTCACAAGTTCACACTCACTCATTTTTAAATCTTTTAATCAAGGAGTCACAGTAAACCAGACTGCACTTTTACAACGAAATAAAATAAAACTACCCACTTTTTGTAATAACATCAAATGACTCGTATACCTTACCAATACCATGATAAAACAATTCCGATTTTAAAGTCATTCTTATAAGTAGAAAGAAAAGATTGTTTTTTTTTTAAATATGTATATTAATATGTAAATATAACGATAAGAAACTACTACCTACCTATTTTAGAAAAATATTATAATAATTATAAATTTGGTATTGCAAGTAAAAAAAGAAACGATTAATGGTAAAGTTTTATTGCCTACTTTATGATTTTTTCGTATGTTAATAAGAAAAGAAACGTGGTACTCGGCAAGGTTATACACTAAAAAAAGAAAATTATATAGGTAGTTTATTATGTGCAATAGAATTCTTGGCGATGGCGAGCAAGGTTTTATTTCAAAAATGTATGAAGAAAGAAGCAATGAACCATTGTATCGGTGAAATGTTCGTAGTCGAAAAATTCTGTTGATGAAATACTTTTCAACGAAACGTTCTGTTGACGATTCGTTCTTAGTCGAAATATTCTGTCGTCGAATTACTGATTGACGAATCGATATGTCGGCCATCAATTCATAGGAGAAATGATTGTCGAAGATATGTTTCAGAATCGGTTCAAAACGTACAGTATGATCTGTCAAACGGCAAAGAACAAAGCGTTTGACAGATCATACCATAGGTTTGTACTGTCATGATCATAGGTTTGAACCATAAAATTAATATTCTTGGAATAATAATTTTATGGTTTGAACTGTCAAATGAAAACGATTGCTTTACACAATTCCACCTTGCAGTCTTGCAAAGTCATGGGGAAGGGTATTACTCTAAACCAGTAATAAGCATGATAGTGCAGTTTATCGTGTAAGTTCCAACATAAAAACAATGAAAAATATATAACTTCATTAAAGGAATTTCGCTGTACAGTATTTAAAAATAATCATTTTATTCCAAACGAAAAGTAAAATAGTAACGAAAATATAAAATCATGGAGACGATTTGAAAAGTGGAAGAACCTCCTGTAAGATTTGGGAAATTTGACTACAATAGGTCTGACAACCGCCTTTTTGAAGATAGCAGTGTTAGTTCTTATTTTCGCCGTCGGCCAAAAGATCCATGTCACACTGTAGATGACATTGACAGGAGGGCGCTACCTATTCAATGCGGGTAGCCAGTGCATAAAACCCTCCTTGATTTAGATTGCTCAGTACAGTACCTAAGCTCTTTAGCTAATATTTTTTACCCACCAAATTCGGAGAAGGGTACTAATTTAAAGCAGTAGAATGATGTTTGTATCATGAATGTTGCATCGATTTTAAAAAACCGGCCAAGTTCGAGTCGGACTCGTGCACTGAGGGTTTCGTGCCAACTTTAACTGAATCCATTTACTTCTACTTAGTAAAATACCGCAATATTTTGTTGACTGCAAATATAACTTTGTTTTTCATAGTGTTTGTATGAAGTACAAAGTTATGTTTGCGGTTGTTGAAAATGTGCTATATCTCAAAAACTACTCGTTCGATCCCGTCCAAACCAATTTTGGTTGAAAGTATTTATTAAGGCATACATCATACATTTTTTTCAAAATTTACACTCCCTTGGTTTAGAAATGGGGGGGGGGGACACGCCCATTTTACCACTTTGTAAGCGTCTAGCTATGAAACGTTAGACTTAAAAAGAAAATGGTTTTAGAAGCCTGAATGTTATTTTAAAAGACCTATCCATAGATACCCCACACGCATAGGTTTGACAATTTTTTTTTGTTTTTAGTTTCATGTATGAGAGCCCCCCATTAACTGTCATTTTTTTTTTGTATGAGAATCGATAAGCGGTTAACAAGATACATCTTTCTACCAAATTTCAATTGTGTAATGCTTTTAGTTACAGAATAAAATGGCTGTGACATACGGGCGGACAGACAGACAGACAGACTTGACGAAACTATAAGGGTTCTGTTTTTTGCCATTCAGCTACGGATCCCTAAAAATCGTACCTATAAACGATAATTTCCATTGAAAAATATAACTTTATTTAAAAAGATTAGCGTTCCGGTGCTAAAAAATAATCATTTTATTTACAAGAACAATCATGACTAAATTTTAACATCATGAGACATTAAGAAAAATGGAAATGAAAAATAAATTTTCTGTAAGATCGGTGAGATTTGGCGGCTAGGGCTTGCATCCGTATTTTTCAAGATGATTTTGAATGAAAACTAACAATAGTTTTCATTTTTGCCGTTGGCCAAAAAATCCTTGTTCCACGGTATGACGTTTTCAAAGTGACCACTGTAATTCAATTTTTGGCCATTCTTCAGTTAACTTAGTGGCACTATAATGAGCAGTTTTTTCCCATCACTTTATAGCTCTCAATAGTTGGCGTTGAGATAGCATGTCAACATTTTTAACGTTGGCGGAAAACTATAGAATATTTAAAATGCGTTAGTGAATTTTGGATTAATACAGATATCATGTTTTGGCATAATATAGTCCTTTATTTACTAAAGGTACATATCTATATTGTTTAACTGTTTTTTTATTTACCTACTTGAGCGAAAAGCAATAACCATCTGATATAATATTCAAATAAAGTTTAAAATGTTATTTCCTAAACTGACACTAGCGCATTGGTATTGCTGTTTACATATTTGTTGCACTTCCTCAAAAGATGGTGTTGCTTAAAATGTAAATCTAGGAGGAAAAAAAACTAGCATCTTTGTACGTTAGTCTAGTAGCTCATAGATAGCGCTGTTTGAAAAGAGAAAATATTTTAAAAAAATAACCTACTTTTCATAAATAGTATACTTTTAAGTAAAGGTGCGCATGAGTGCTACAAACAAAGTAAGTAGCGTTCGATACATAGATTGAATGATGTATTCGTAGTAGACCCGTAGAAAAATGCCGTAGCAAGATGCTACGACAGGAATCAGTCGTAGACGTCAAGCTTATAGCAGTAGCATTATTTTAGCTTGATATTCTGGGATTTAAAAGAAACAAAATTTATTTCACATACATTTTATTTTCTTAAATTATTAACCATTGATTTCCAAGAGTACAACTAAAAAACAAATTAAAGTACAAACACGTTATGCATCGCTAACTAAACACAACTGTAGGTAACTTCTCTTGGCAAACCGTACACATTCGATTGACTAACCCGGCGCACCACTCAAACGAGTCAAGAAGATTATGTACTTGCAGTCACTGTACGTACACCCTAACTTGGTCGAATTAAAACAGCCTTTAATCCATCGAGAACAGTACTGCAATCAACTAATGTGATTTGCTACATGTAAACATAGAGCCCTAAGGTATCGATAATACTTAAAGTATAGCTAGGTCTGAAAGCGATAAGTCTTGATATTGAGCGAACCCAACTAAATAAGTGAAATACACCAACCACTCTGAACTGTCGTTCGTCGCTAAGTGCATCTATCTGGTACAGGTGACACTATGATGTGGCTCACTTATGCACTTTTACATACGATAGTTTCCACTACTGCAATAATTGTTCCGCCGTTCAATGACCTTTGGGTTACCCAATAGCAAAACGGCGTATGTTAAGGCCTGTATAATATTATATAATGTGAGGACAAATAATTTCAATCAATATGACAAGCGAAACGTGTTTGTTCGTGTAAAAAAAATGGATTACTGTAATCTGAATAAAACATGAATTATAACTTGTAGGTAGAATAGATATCTAATATGTACTTAGAGTTCAATATCCATCTGTCACATGTAATTACATACAACAAACACTCTTCAACATTTCCAAATATATATTCTTTTACGGCTTTACACACGTTTATTTCATAACTATTTTATTACAATGTCTAATGTACACAATTTCAACCCTCTTTTACCCGAAATACATGAAACACTATTTTTATACACAACAAACCTTATGCTATGAATGTGAAAATATTTCGTCACGATATCTTAGATGTAATTAATTATTCTCTTATGGACTGTAAAGAAACTGTGAAATGCATTAAGTTTTTGTTACACACTTATACGTAATATATTAACATTATTATGTTTAATCACTAATATCAGTCAAAATATTTCCGCAGTATAACTACTGACCGACTGCCGTAGAGTTGTGCCGACAGCTTGTGCCTGTTCAGTTTTTGTAAACAGAGGAACTGTGGATAAACACTCTTTAAACAAATTCCTGTATATAACAGCACTGTCCTTTGATTGAATGCAGTACGGATTTCCGCAGAAATGATTGATTTTTATTTTTCCAAGAATGTTCAAAACTTTCATTAGTGATTTACCTTTTTTATAAGTCAATGCAGGCCAGGCAGCCGGTCGAGATCGTCAAGTCCCACGAGACCTACGATTTCTACGATACTCATCAACAAAACAGCCAGCATAAGCAAATCATATAAAAATCGTTCCCATTCATCACCTCAGTCAATTTTGTTTGTATAAAGTACAAAAGTTTATAAATAAGGTTAAGAGGCGAAAGAAGCCTTATCTTGTAATCGAGCAAAATAATTTAGAAGAGCAACGAAAGCGAGTGGCCACCTTACACGTGAATGTATTTTTTTTTATTTACACGTTATCATTGTATAGCCTCCGCGGGCTTTCCAAGTACTATTCTAATTAGGTACTCGCCAGTAATGCGCCAATTTCATTGTTTATTTACTAACAATACTATCCTTTGTACAACGCCAATAACATCCTTAAACTAGTTTCCATTTGATACATTGCCGTTAGTTTCGCCTTAACGCTAAGCTACTAACAAAATAAGTGTCAATATTACTTACATTACCATTTACATTAGTAGAACGATGCACGATTCGCGATTATAGTTATTTATTTACGATTCCGTCATTACAAGTTTAAAAATCTATAAAGGCATCTTTACCTCAGACTTTAGATTTAACACCGTCGTGTTGAGGGTGTTTTTATGAACTAATTAACTATAATTAAGTTAGATAAAATGAATAAATAAATATAGTTATCGAATTGTCGCGACGCGTCGCGAGGGTGAGACCGATGGGTGCGTGTCACGTACCGACACTTTTCACTATCACAATTAACTAATAATTTCACCAACTTTAACTTAATTTAAATATACGTTAAGATAACAAAATTAATTGAAAAATTATTTAGGCATTTGATGGCAGTATCGTAACTGGTTGTATTCGAACTAATTACAATGTACAAAACACTTGAATAACCGCTAACACTTAACTAATGGTAACGCGATGAGGAACGGACTTGCGTCGCTCATTCAGGTAACAGGATTATCTAATCATTAAGCCCCATTTATTTTTAAGTTGTTAAAAATCCTATTCGAAGGACGGCAAGGTACTTCAGAAACCCTTAACCACCGTTTAATGAGTAAAAAAATTGATACTTAATATCACTGTACTATTTTGATTTGCTACTTAGATGTTTATCAATAGCCTCTGTCTTGCATTTATATACTGGTATTGGTATCACGAATTCAATAAGAAATGGTCGCCTTTGGAGCAGATCAGAAGGACCTTAATTGTTAATTATTATAAAGTAATTATGGATGTGAAGAAACTCTAGGACTCAACCGAACAATCGATAATTATTCACACTAAATAAAATTTAAGTTTGCTAACGAACACACAGGTTATCTCTATCATAATGTATGTTGACATCGAATCCGAATGCTAAGGCATACACCATTTATTTAACTAGTAGAACCTAAGTCCTTAAAACGAACTTTTTGGTTGTAATTACTTAATTTTAACAAGGCATACGTCGCCTCCCTACGCTAGTGGTAACTGTTCACCGTTGATGGAACGTTTATTATGTTCATTTATAATTAACGATTAATACGAGTGTTAATAACGATAACGGCAAATAACTTTAAAAAGTCGAGGCAGTGATTACTGACAGTGTTAAGATCGGAAAGTCTATTATCACTTATCAATACGTAAGGTTAGAATGATACAATCGGCCATGGAAAGTTTAGATATATGTTGTTTTTGCGCGTGACTTATAAGATATATCTTGTACATTAACACACCCAAGTATTTGATGTCCTGTAACTTAACAAGTTAGTCACTTTTATCACTTATAAATTTTACATTATTTTTTAGATACTACGAATGAAAATACAGACTTTTTATGGCCAATTGTACCTTGTATGTTTTAAGGGAGTTTTTATGCCTATATTATATGCTTATGAGATGACTTATAAATACACTGTTAGATGCCTGTTTAAGTTATTTATAATGAAGTTGATGACTATGTTTGATGAATGATTAATGACGATTAGTCGTGACTGTGAATAATGAAAATTGCGCGAAATAAAATGATTATGTTACGGCCTAACGTACGAATGATACGTATACTATTTTTTTGCTAGAGGAATGCTAATTGCAGAGAAGTTCGTGTGAAAATTTTCATCGAAAGGTGATAAAAAAAGTATTAAACATTGATTTTAATGCAGTAGTTATAACGAAATGTGTGATCTGACATTTTAGATCACACATTTTGTTGTAACTCTCAGTCATTACTCTGTGATGCGGTTAGTAGTGAATGCAGCTAATTACCAAGGATGAAGAAAGGGTCAAAAATGTGCATGTTGGATGTTCGATGAAGCACGAAAATAATGATCCTATCAAGTTACTGATAAAAATAACGACAGATTGAGCACGAGTTTGAACACATCAAAGGAAGCAAAGTAAGTTTATTACAATATTTGAAGCACCTGCGCCAGAGAACCTCGTCGGAGACACTTTAGAGATGGGCGATTATGACTTTTTAACGATTGTGTAAAGAGATCAAATAGAATTTCAAAATCGATTAATCTACTGATATATTGAAGTATCAAAAAGATCGATTAAAAATACTAAAAAATAATTAAGTAAGCTACTTTTAAGAAGTACGTGTGATGTAAATTGATCAACGATAAGTAAAATATCCAGTAATCGTGATGTGAAGCCTATTTTTAAATGCTGACAAACACCTCGAATAATTCTCAAAATGGGAAGTCTTGCAGTTTACGATTATTAAACGACCATACTCACCCACCGCTAAGAAATAAGAGGACCCACGGGTAACCAGAACACGGCATGTCTACGGTTCCTTACACTAGTAGACCAGAAAGAAGTGACACACAGACACGTAACAACATGAAGTGTACGAAGTATTGGCAATAAAAATGCAAAGTTGTGACTAAAGAACCCAACGAGACCACGCAAAATGTGTGTATAAACAGTAGTTGTATACAAGCAGTCTTGGTAAACACTGAGAGTAGGACTTAGTGCTAGTTACATTATTATGAACAAGTCATATAAAAAATTAAATTAAATTCTCATAATTACACACCCAGCGTTTAAACTACTGGTTAATCCTAAATATAAAATGCAAACTAAAACAGAAATATTTCATTTACAAGAAACAATTCTGTCTAAAACAACTTATTTATTTTGTATACTACAATCTATATTTACAGAAATAGTTTTTTTTATAATAATATATTATGCGATTCTCCGACTGTCAAATTTAAATAGTAACATAACTATATATTTTATACTATTTAACACTAATTAGTATACACTACCACGTATAAAACACGCATTCAAGTCCCTGGTACCTATGCTAAGTAATTAATATTAAGTCAGTCTGTCGTTTGGGACGTTTTATTTCTTCTACTAAACAATAAACCAATACACTCGACTCAACAAAGGTATAAAATCCGCACTCTCTCGCACTAGTCCCGTCAGCCACGGGCGTTCAAGTTCCGTGCATCAAACACTCAAGAGTAGATTCGACGAACTACTGTGTCCATTCTTCAGTCTTTCCGAACCCACTTCAAGCCAGGGGGAAACCGCGCCACAGCTGTGGCGAACCCGACCGGTTGCTTACTAGACTACCTCCACCCTGTCAATACGTCATATTGACTCACTCCAATTCCTTTTCCAATCAGACGAATCCAGAACGCAGAGTTCCCTCTAGCGAAAGGAGCTGGCGTTGACTTGGTTTTTACTCAGTCCTGGACCGTCTTAACTCTTCCTGATCGCGTTGAGCGTCATGCGCATCGTTGCGTTCTTCCACAGCGTCGTGATGATCAGCTCGACGTTGTCGTCGGCTGGCTCGTAGGAACATTTGTACGATTTCTTGTGCTGGACCGGCGTGAACACGTTTGGTGTGCGAGGTGCGGGGCTCTGCCGCTCGTACATTGCGAACTAGACGCCCTGCTGCGCCATATACTATCTTATCTCGGCCGAGTTCAGAACGAAAGGTACGTAGAACATCTTGCTCTCGAGTAAGAGACTCGCAGCGGCCTGGATCTGCGAAAGAAAAACAGTGTCAGCATGCAAAAATAAACAGGTATTTAAAATGGTAATATTTAATATGTTACTTAGAATATCTGCATTGCCTTCATTAAATCCTTTCCTAATATGATTGATAAAATTTCAATAATATTTGTGAAATTGGTGATTCTGGACACAATCTTAATTTGGCAAGTGTTGAAGAGGCGTAGGATTAGAAATTGGTTCAAAATCAATTCTTAGTGTCCATTCTCGACTTGTAAGCTATCTCAGTTCCAAAAGTGAAAACTCGTCGAGTGCATTTTCAGCACTTTCTATCTGAACCGGTCGGCACGATGAACTACACTGTTACATTTCTAAACATCGGTACGGTTTCACTGATAAGATATATCTGTTCGAGACCCCGCGATCGGGCTTGCAGCACCAATAACAGTTTCTACAGATAAACAATAATGGAAACGAAAGCTCTTAATGTGTACCTACTAAATAAAACTGTGACAGTTGAAATAATGGTACTGCAAGAGAAAGGACGTTAGACGTTTTTGTAAGGTTCACGTTTCATTGGGATCGTGAATGTTAATACTGTTTACAGTTAGAGCGATAGTGATTAAATTTAATGAGACCATCCGTTCGATTGACATGGACACTCTGTGGGACGGGACATCAGAGTTCAACACTTGATACTCATGGGTTGCAATTTAGACATAAAATATTAGCCCAGTGGTATGTCACTGCAGGCTAGGATTTTCACAATAAGAGAGAGGAAGAGCCAGATAACTTTTCCTCTTCACGTGAAAACGATGAATGAGAACCCTGAACTATCTTGAGACCCGTAAAAAATATATAAGAAAGTTTAGAATATAATACAATGTACAGCTAACTTAATTCATTCAACTAATAAGAACAAAATCGAGCAAGATATACAGTCAACCGCACGCACCCAAAAGGTTAGAAAAAAATAAACGGACCAAATCCAAAAATTACGTCTGAAGTACAGCTCTATCTAAAAGATACGGTCGACGACACTGCCACCTTACCACTTTAAATCTAGAATCGTTTGCACACACGACACAAAAACGGGCGTCACTTCAAATAAAAGACATCGCAATGAGAAAAGAGATTTTGAGTCTTATACTGGTCAAGCGGCGGTGACATCGATATTACAAATGAAAGTCCTTACCTCAGGTATCCTGGCGAACAGCTCCTGCAGCCGACCGGGGTGATGCGGCGCCGCGTGTTCCAGGTAGCTCCGGAGCACCTGCACGTATCGGTCCTGGATGCCCTCTAGTTCCACCTCTGCAAAGAACGAGTTTTTTGTTAGAAGAACATTATCTCTGAAGTGTTCCACAAGCACTAAGATGAGGGTATTGTTAGGGAGTCTAAATGGAAATGGTTGGTGCTAGCAAGATATAAGGCGTTCCCGAATATGATGACGCAACACCAGGCAAAAATGCAGTCAATATAAAAATAAGGATATATGAGCCGTCTGAAAATCCTTTCAATCCGATTATCAGATTCATTTGCTGGACTTAGTCGAGATACAATTATGGTCTTTGTCATCATCATTGTCATCATCATCATAAAGATTATGTGAGTATCTTCCGCATCTTGCATTTATTTTGTCTTAACGGTCTCGTCTTATATAATACGATGATTTATAGTACTTAGAGTGTATCCCTGGTTAAAATGAAACCCGTACAGAAAGTGCCAGTACCTAGACTAAAAATAAAATGAAAAAGTAAAACGATTTTAACAAGATATTTCAACTTATTTCATCATCAATCTCATGTACTCGGTATATTCATCGAATTAGATTAATGATTTAGAAAGAAATTAACGATTTTGCAAGGAGCCTCCCATCATTAAACAAAATGAGATTTTATTGTTCAATTGATTGATTGCACTTTTACCAGGGACACACTGAATAGTAACTATTTATTAAGGTGTTGTTTTTCAATCTCTCTACGTAAACAACCGTTAAGAGTTCAGAATGTAGGTCACGAAAACAAAAAAGAGCTCCATTGGAACGGTTGGTTTATTTAGATTTTTGTGATAACAATACCAAATTGGGCTTAATTGGCTGTTTGCTTTGAAAAATCGGTAAGCTTGTGAAAGATTGTAAAGCTCTATTTGCAGTTAATGTTTGTTGATCTAGTTATGAAAAATGACGGATAAAAAAATTGGAAGAAACAATGACTACAATCAATCAATAAAATTTAACGCCGCATTATTAATAACTTTCCAAGCCACAAAATAACTCGCATTGAATAGATAAAAATAACACTTCTACAGATTACAGTTACAGAATGCATAATCGTAATGCGAAAACAATGACGCCCATGCGACTCTACATTGACAATCATTCAACTACTCGCCCCTAGATGGCGTTGCAAGGCGGCGGTTAACCAATGCCAACGGCGCGCGGTGCGGCTGTGACGTCACACGCTCAGTAGGTCACTCCGATAGCGGGGCAACGACCGCGGCTAGCCGTTGACCTCCGCTCGAGCTCGCGTCCTCCCGCTATACCCGTCTCGCTCGCTCGCGCGCGTTTTTCCACGGTATTGTACGCTCGATCGTTTAATGTGTGCGGTTAGTGCAGCATCTTTTAAATAGAAGTTGTGCCTATGTACTCGTGTATTTTTTATGGCAGAATTATTAGAATTGTTAGGCGATTTAAATTGAGTTGCAAAATTGATGGCGTTGCACAATTTCAGCATTAATGCACTCTGCGGTTTCAGCAGATGATCAGCAGATACTATATCTTTTTAGACCTATTTAGAAAAAACCCAAGCTTAAAGAGAGTATTACGTAAATAAATATATCGAGCCACGCAGCCGTGAGCAGACAGCATAATCTGTGTTTTTTTCCATTGCGCGGGCGCAACGCAAAAGAGAAAGTTCGCCTTCCGCGTTGCGCTTTCCGCTCCGAGAGTGAAATGTTGTCCCGTTACGACTGACGTAACGCAACTAACGCTTTATTATTATTTTATCTATGCACATTATTGTTCGACTATCTTTTATGTGCAAATCGAATCAAGCAATTCAGTATGAATTTAACTGAAGCACGACATTTGTCACTTAGACACAAAATGAAAGAATGCAAAATGTGTAGTTATACTAATGTTATGTTATCAGACACAAATTAAACAACAGTCCAAACATAATACACACGCCTTACATGTTTAAAGTCCGTTTTTCTTTGCTAGGCCAATAAGTACACAACATTTTTATAGGTTTTAAAATAATATCTGTAATGAAAGCTAATTTTTAATTTAATTCATAACTATCTCAATCTTCCATTATTAATTGCCTATGTACAACAGCACGACAAGGTAAACACCGTGGTGTCTTATGACGTTGTATGTTGTGTTTATCTTTTTTTTAAATTAAAAATTTTGTTTAAAAGGAATGTAAAGATTGTTTACAATAATAGACTAGCAACGAAAAACGGACTTTAAATACCGATTGCTCAATACACACACACATACGCGGCGACATTGTACGCACACAGGCGCACAGTGAGGCAGGCGCGGAACATTGCGCAAACGCTTTCCATTTCACCCGCGCACACATACACACAGGCTTTTGAGCATAGATACTTTTCACTCCGCTGCCACTGAGATAGAAAATTTACGAACTCAAAACGGAATTTATTGCCGATCCCTGTTTGTAATAAAATACTTTGTTAATTTAGCGAAACGAGCTCATTTGCATTTAGGAAAGATTAGCATAATATATTTATTCGTTCACACCTTGTTTTTTAATAGTTATTATGTAACGGAATGCCATTCACTGCATTTATGCGAATATAATATTACTTACGTGAACAGTTTTTGTACAACTCCTACGCAGCTCATACACGTGCTTGGGCACGGTATTACCAACCACAGATGAGGAATATTTAAAAAAAAACATTTTAAAATCAAATGTTTATTACTTATTTAGTCGGACAAGTATTATCGGACGTTGGTAAAGTATGAAACGACCTAATTTAAAAGCCATTAACATAAATTATTGCTGGGAAATAGGTGACGTTTTCAAATTAGGCGTTTTGTATTCTATTCCACGAATATTCCTTAACAGACGTTGATAAAATCGACTCTCAGTCGAATAAGTCTTATATGACTTTGGTATAATTGACACCTAATTGTATAATGTTTACCTTATATTAATTAAAGTCATGCTTAACTTTCAGGCATGCCATTTTAATGACTGATTTGACAAATGTACGTTGTCTTTTGTTTTTGTCCAAGTGCGTGTTTTGTTTTATTGTGCATTCGCGTTCAGTGATCGAAGACTTAAGACACGAAGTTAATTAAATGTCCTGTGTCAAGGTAAATCTATTGTAGCCTTATGTTTATGCATGACAATACTTATAATATCTCAGTACTTTAAAGTACCTTCCGAGACGATTATGTACCTCGCATATTATTATGAGCCAAATTAATGTACCTTCGTGTCAATGCCTGATATTTTTAATCTAGTTAAGTATATCTTTATAAATTAGGTTATCGGAAACGATTCTTTATTTGATAATGTAAAAATCAATAGGTTTAGTATGTACACCAATATTTTGATCATTAAATACTACTGCATTATTATTTATAAAATGTCCTTTAGTTCTTATGTCATGTGTAATATTAGGTGTTTAATAAACTCTAAAACACAAAATAAATCATAACAAACCGTAAGGGATAACAATTTTACATTGCAACAAGCGGTAGAAATAAAGGTGTATTAATATATTGTAATGTCAACTATTTATTGTAATAAATAAATAAAGACGTCATCTATTCAGCTTTTCACGTCATCAAGTCTATAAAGTACGCGTAGCAACAAAGCGGCTTGGAATTTCTAAACGCGCACATACTTTTATAGTTTGATAAACAGCGTAATAATAATGCGTGTGCGCAGAGAAAATAATTTTCAAACATGGCGTGCGGGTGACCCACTTGCGGCGATAACGCAGGATGTCATAGTTTCCCTAACGTTGGGACTTGAGCGAATGCAGTTGCACTATTTCAGACGCATTAGTAGATTGTGACACCATTCTTACAGGTACTCTTTGGGTTGGTTTAAAAAAAATGGAATGGCTCGTGTCGACACATTGAAAAATCTAATGCTTTTATGCAGTTTAAACATTGTGGTAAAGTTGCATTTGCCTTTAACATATACTGCGCTTTTTAAAATTAGTGCCTTTTAAGATATTTAGTTCCAAAAATATAGAACTACATTATCCATTTCTTCTCATTTATTTTTAAGAATTGCAAAGTTAAATCTCTTAAAAATTTATTGCATTACTATCAAAATCTAAAATGCTCACGATAAATTGTCATCTCGTCCCGACGCTCTGTTCCTAATCGATTTCGCAATCGACTCTCGCCAGCCACAACTGGGTTACATGTATCATAAATCATAATAATATTAAGGCACTTCACACTTGCACATCGCGACGCATTTAGTTCTTCGATCAAGCTTGTTGAACTCACTCGCATGATTGACATACGCAATTTAGGGGCCGTTATTCAAAGATTGAGCTGACCGAATGTGACCAGAAATGCAAAAAACTAACCAACTGATGGATCTTGTGAACCCTAGCGATCAAGATATTTTTTCAACTGCACACGAAAACCCTTAATTTTAATTTTACGAGATCCTTATCCTATCCAATACATAGGATTATACTTCATAAAAAGTATGATGGTCCCTGAAGCCTGATAGAATACAAAAAACCATCAGGAAAAGCCCAACATAATTACACGTATGAGACTTAGCGCGTAAACACTTCACGGCTCCGTGAGCACCGAGTACCGCTAAAGGAACGTATACTAGATCTACTAGACACATCAGTTACGGTGACAGCTTCTTTAAGCCTTTAGCAATAAGGGTCTGAATGTTGTGATCTGACTGTACGTAATGAGTCAGTGCCTGCGACGTCAGGATGCCTAGTTGCGTAATGCACGAGTAACTGACCTACATGGATGCCTGGCCGATGCACCCCTGGTAACTGGATTACATCCTGCGGTACATTGACACGGTGAAGTAATGGACCGAGCCCAAGAGCCCCTAGAGCCTAGGGTTGTTTAAGTGCTGAGGCTTTTAAAATGGCAACATTCAATATTTATCTTAAATTATTAGCACCAGGTAAATACGAGTAACAGTGTTAAATACTCAAAAAGAAAACTCATTACGTACATTAAGTTAGATGATTATGATTGCATTTTAAATAAATTAGGTACATAATCTACAACGAAAACCGAGTGTTCTAAAAGTCTCTATGAGCGCATCCATGACCATTCCGCTACAGAAATAGGCCTGGCATTTAAATAAATTGAACTCGCTTTTACTAGGCACAAACTGATGCAATCATCTGATGTCAATCGAAAGTCACTTCTGTTTTCAACAGCATCCTTAGTTTGAAAATAAGTTCTGTATTTTTGGGTCCAGTAGATTTGGAAACTGGTTCTGGACCGATCAGGGAAATGATAAGCCTATACGAGCTTAAGGTGTGTTTCTAAGCTGTAAATAGCGAAAACGGAACTTGGCTGTATGCCGGTTTGTTTAGGTACTTACATCTCTGCTGGAAATCATTCAAGACCTTATTTGTGTACTATTATCCATTCAAGCTGGATACATGATAACTTTATAATTTGAAATGACTGGCTGTAGTATGTTTTAAATCCAATTCAAAAAGGCCAAGGTTGTAATGTTCGATACGTTTTCTTTGCGTTAGCAAATTGAGCTGTTTTTTTAAAAGGTTTTTTTCGTCTTGCCTATTATGTCGTAGAAAATAAAAAATAACGCCATTTAAGAAAGACTTCGCAAGCGCCTGTTATTTATTTTCGGTTCAGAGTATCGTATTTATCTTATTGTGTAATTAAGGAAACGTTTTCATATATTATTTACATAGCCTAATTTCCCGCCGACCTAATACCCCTAGTGAAAGGTTATCCACTATCAATTAACACAATTTAATTATTTAAAACGCCAGAATCTTCTGACGTCAATTTATTATTCGAAGATTTCGCGTTCTCAATACAATGTTTTGAGGATAACAAAGTGCGAAAGTCATTGACCTTAATGAAGTTTCTGATAAGCGATAACAAACATGGTGCGTTCATCAGTGGACTAAATTTACCTACTGCAATACGGAAACAATTCGAAATAACAGTAATGATGTATCTATATTTGTACAGTTTGAATATTTATAAAGTCGACAAAAAACGTTCAACACGGTTAACCCAATTCTTTCAGCAGTTTTACGTTCAAACTTTTTGAAGTGGGCAAGTTCATGTTTCGGACTAACATTAATTCTTGTTCTTGACGCTTGGCTTGATCTGGGGATCCTCATTGATTAATGATCAGATTTTTTTGTTCATGAACTGCCTGCTTGTATGAGATGCACTATATCTGTTAATGCTAACTGAACTAAGTAACGCAACCTCTTTACAAAATATATCAGATCCTGGCCACTCAGTACATGCGAAAAAATAAAACAGTACAAAATAAACATTAATTCCTTACCTTGATTCAGCAGTATGTAGACCTTCAGGCAGACATACTCCTCCATTCGCAGCTGAATGCGCCTGAACACGCATGTGATCTGCGTCATCTTCTCCACCACCAGCCCCACGTCTAGTTTCAACTGCTCCAACGTGATTGGCCGGCCCATCAGTGACGTCAGGCAGTTCTGTAGCGTCCGAAGGTTTGCATTCACTTGCTGGATAGAAAAAAAATGATTTTTAAAATATGGAACTTGAAATTAAGGGCCTGTTTTTATAGCGTAAAAAATGTAAGAAGTTATTGGGTGACTGTTTAAGATGGCTAGAATTGGAGAAGATTGAAATAGGCCAACGTCCGAAAATTGGATACAGAAGTTTGCCATTTATGTAAATATATTTGACTTAAATATCGATACTGTTATCTTGCTTCCCAATAAATTCTAATAAATATAAAAAAAAAGTGGACAACCTTAAAATATATATTGTGGAGAAGCGACAAGTGGATAAATAAGTTAAAAACAGTCGATTGCGTTGTAATACAATCGACTGCGTTGCACCATTGATCGACATATTTTTGACAAAAAGTTAAAATATATAGTATATCAAATGGACCATAACATATTCTCCACTTCTAGATCGTGCAAATGTTACCAACTTGCTATAAATTATCCACTCATTGTGAGTTGCGTGTCAATAATAATTCATATGTGAGCGCCGGACCACTGCCAACTATCTTCCACATTATGGCCACTAGCTACCCGTACCAGCCTATGCGTATTATAATTAGAATTTACTAGTCTGGATTTGCTAAGTACAGATAAATCTTATAGGTGTAAGCCAACATTAATAATGATATATAGTTTAGCGACTTTTCTATTAGCGGTTGACTAATGTTTGTACTTAGGCTTGCCCTTTGACATTTTCTTTTCTTAACCGAGGGTCCACTGGCATCGACGAAACAAATGAAATGAAAAACTGTTCTTCGTTATTTAACTTCACTTCTGATGTTATAAAAACCAATTAATCAAAAGAAAATCAACGAGGTGGGTTATATTTACGTAATCTTCAACATGTAAGTGAAGGAAATGCTCTAGACAATGAAAATTACTTTCTGCAACTACCGCTATTACAGCACGGCTTACCTTACCGGCTTACATAACGCCAGCAATTGCCCGCTTGTACTCTGATATTGCAATCGCATAGAGAGTGCACACTTGAACTCAAAAATGAGCTGTATTAGCGTTTGGGGTCATTAAACCTTTCATAAGTGGTATTTTAAGTTACCAAATAAAATTCCATCCATCTTGATAACGCAAAAGCCAATTTACGTCAATTAACATTTAAAAATGTACCATGAATGACACTTTGAGTACCTGCGTAAAAGTAATACATAAGCAATTATCTCGATTTAATGGCTACATAAAATTTTATTGGGTTATTTTTGTTTACTTTAAACATCAATTTTTTACTGCTTTTTACACTCAAATAGACGCAGTTCGAGAATTATAATTTCTAATCGTCTATCTATCCAAAGATGAAGTGATTCCTATGCGTGCCGGTGCTAGAAACGTGGTTATCCTATGTCATATTATCGCTATTCAAATAGTGCAAGTTATGCAGGTAGCGCGGCCGCGTCCGAGGGCGAATGCAGTTGTCTGCGGCGACTTTCTACGTTGCGCAAGCGATGCAGCTCACGTAACTGCACTCACTGCATATGGCGGAAGTCTTTGCTAGTGTGACCTGAAGCTTAGTGGCTGGTAACTAGCTATAACTATACGATCTGGGAATAGGGCTGCCACGAGAACGAGTTTGAGTATCAGGTTAAGCCGAACGAAGTGAGCTTGAAAGTGAGTTTAATCTTATAAGCTATAGAAAATGAAAGTCGCAATGTATTGATTTCAATACACTACCACTTTAACTTAAATACAGTACCAGTTTTAAAGTGAGCCCAGTGAAATCTGCAGTTTGAAAACTAACTACACACCCACACGCGGGCTTGTAGGGCTAGTAGCAAACACCAAATCTACCAATTTATCTACGTGTAGTCTTACTAATGGAACATACAAACAGTTGTATGTAGTTGTACTTTCCTATCCAAGTAAGTTTTAAAGGTATTAATTAATTATAGTTAATCATAGACCGCTGATAAGGAAAAATAGTCTTACCTCGTGCATGAAATCGTATTCTTGATCCGGCGGTGGCGTGTGGGAGTGTTTCCCATGCATCGCTTGATACGCTGCCGTGGTCAACACTGAGATCTCATGCCACTTCTCCATCAGCAGCTTCGAGTGGACTTCCATCGGAATCTCCGCTATAAACGGTAACTTCTTCGTCCAAGCGACCATCTTATGTACGATAGAGTCTCCGATTCTACATAGCTTGTCGCCTATCTCTGACGTGTCGTGGAGCAGGTCTGGTAAATGCCTCACTGTGGCTATGTCTTCCATTGCATCGCACTCCACCAACGTTCGGATCATGTGTACTGCCCTTTCGTAAGGTATAGCACGATCCCGTGACGATGATACGGCGCTTTCGAGGCGTGCTCTTAAATGAACCACCTGCAAAGGAAACTTTTTCAATTTTGGAACAATCATCTAAGTTGTTACAGAGAGTTTGACAGTTCAAATTTGAGAGAGTATTCTTACCTCGCTAGGGTTGGTTAGTGCAGTCTTAAGAATTTGACCGTTGACCAAGTTCGGTGGGAGGGGCGGCAGCGGTTCTTTCGGCTTCTCTGGTGGTGACGCTCGACTCGTCATCGTCGATGCTTTGTTGGCTTTCTTGTGCTTCTTATATTTCACCTTGTACAAATTATAGACGGCCCCGCTATTTCGGCCTCCAGGCATCCGATCTTCACGTACCGCTGTTAAGAAAAAAGATTAAAATTACAATTTGAATACAATGAATCAGCATTTGAAAATGCATTTACTTGCTTTAATAATTACCTTGTAATACCATTCCCTGCTCAATACACTTTTTAAACCGGCAATATTGACATCTGTTACGTTGTGCTTTCGTTATTTCACAGCCACCATCAGCAACACACGTGTAAACGCGTCGGTTTTGAACAGTCCTTTTGAAGAAGCCTTTACAACCTTCACACGTGATTATACCGTAATGCAGTCCTGTTGCTTTGTCCTCGCAAATCATGCAAATCATAGGTTGCTCGTCTTCCTCACGCTCGGCCTCTGGGGCGTACGTCCGGAGTTCGGACCGCGGGAGGTTCAGCGAGCTTGCGCCCGCGACTGCTGAGACTCCCGGCATGCTGCCCGCTGCAGCACTCAAATTCAGCGCGTGCAATTGCTGGTGTGCGGGCAACTGAGAAACATCACCGGCCCATAACAACTCCATATTGAGCGGAGGACCTCGTGGTCGCCTTAGCTCACCACCGAGATTGAGCAGTAACCGCGCAGCTGACTCTTCACTACATGTCGCTGGATCAGGAGTAGGCGGCGTAGGCGTGTGTGATGCACTCGCTGCAGGCTCTCCGCTAGAAGAAGGCGCAGGCAGCGTCCAAAACATCGTCCGAACACCACCCGATTCTCCCATTATGACGGCCGGCGCGCCTCGCCATGGCGCCGGTCGCCTCTCTCCGGCTTTGGGCTCGTGCGGTTGCGGTGGGAAGTGACCACCTATTAACTCTGGTTTTACACCATTGATACAGGCGGCAGGAGGCCACGGGCCAGGTGAAATACTCGTGTGTGAGCTAGGTAAGGCCGGGGCGATGGCGCGGGGCCTATACGCCTGCGGCAGTTCTTGTGATAGCCCTTCTAGTTTGACTGATATCGGGGAGGGTACAGATTTTTCGTGTATGTTAGCGGAGGAGTTCTCTTGGAATTTCTCTGTCTTGATGGAAGGCGGCGTGCCCTCAAATTTGATGACAGAGTAGGGTGGGGCCGACCGGATGACGGTGGGGTGGACGCAACCGGCGGGCACCGGCGAGGGACAGCCGCCGCCGTCGAACACGGGCGGCGGGTGCGGCGGCGTGCTGCACCCCGCCTCGGCCATGCGCGGCGACGGCGGGCCCGGGTCCGGCGACGACGTACTGGTGTCGGCGGCTGACTCGCCTGCGAACACACAGATCACTTTCAATACGGCACTCTTACGTAGCAAAAATCGACAAAGAGCTTCAATTCTTTTTGGAAATGGTAAATAGAAACTAGGTGAAATGTCAACGACCGCGCAGCGTGGTCGTAGTTAGAAGGCGCGGGGCGCGACGCGGGGACGCGACACTGCACTTCCCGACGCCGCCGACTAGATTAGCCGGTTGCGTCACGATGTGAGCGCCGCGACGGTTCTCTAAGGAATCGACGTAAATGTATGGATGAACACTTTTTTGGGCGAAAACGTACACGAAAACTCCTAAGCACTTGATATACTACGGAAAAGTGTATACTTTTAATGATGAATCAAATATGAAGCGTCTATGTAACTACACGGAATAGAAATGGAAAATGTAGGAAGCGTGGTTGCAAGTCGCCGTGGGCGCGAACGCGAGATGCACCGCGGCGCGCGAGGAGAAAGTGAAAGCGCGCCGCGAGCACAGATGCGACGCCCGGAAGCGTGCGCCTGCGCTGCGCCACACCAACATCACAAAGGACGCTACGTCACACAACAATTATGTACTTCAGTTACATAAATAAAATCAGAGTCAACTTCTAAAGTTATTTTGAAACATAAACACAACCTTTGAACGACTTACTTGTAATAAGCTAATAAAGGTGTTATAGATAGTATCTATTCATTTACATTGCTGCAATTTTGTACTGAGTTTAAAAATATTTGAAATGAACACAAAATATTTCACAAGCACTTAATTAATCAGAAACTTTACCGACTTTTTATTACTAAATCCATAGGCGTCGTCTTTACCCTGTCAGGAGACCGCCAGTTTACATTGCAAACACTGTATTCAGTTCATATATTTAATTTGGTTACAATTTAATCACATAATCGGACGTATCTCGTGAACGATACGAGTGCGGGTTGTCGAATTTGTCCCGAATATTGCGTGACGTCATCCGCGTCAAGCGCGCGATGCGCCGGTGGCGTGCAAAGGGTGCGCGCACGCGGCGCGAATTTTTCGCGGTTTTGTTTATGGGAGGAAAAGTCGCGAAGAAAGTTTTCCACAGCGGACCGCGACGGCGGGCGGCGGGCGCGCGCAGTGAGCCCGACCTACCGCACGAGCGGCCCCCGCTCCCCGCGCGTGCTTCCCGGTCTCTCCCTCCAGCCGCTATTAGGTCACTCAGGCGGCCGTGCGTGCGAACTGCAACCGCACAATGACTAGTGCAACGCGTGCACCGCTCTCGCTTCGAGGACGATCTCTATTTCACTCGGCGTCCTTTACCACATCATTGGTGGGGACCGATCTTTCTAGCCGGGTGATGCAATCGAGGTTCTAGGTAGGCTCGGTCGCCGCCTAGATAATGTCCCGTTTTGATTGCTAGCTTTTATGTCGGTTACTAGATACCTCGAACGAGGAAAGTGCGCACTGGCCAATCCGATCCGCAGCATGCGAGTACTTTCAGATTGCACAATATACATAGTTTAATTTTAATTTATTTGTTCTGTTTTGTTCATTAAGAATAAGATGTTGTTGTCTGCTAACAAACAATCATTAGCACGAAAGATCGAGCGCGGTAGACAACAATAAGGTTGTTACGCAATGCAACTCTTCTATTTTGGGGCGGGTGATCGCAATCGTTTCGATCGTTGCAAGCTCGAAGGTCGCTGGCGGTCACCGACACAGGGAAAATAGGTCATCCCCCTACCCCAAGCCGCGCCTCGCGCCACGCCACGTGTCGCTATGCCCGGCCCGGCCCGTTATACAGACGTATACTGCGCTGCGCCGGACAAAAAACTAATGAATGAATGGCCACTGGTTACCTTGTCAAAAGGTAGCTTAAACGACTTATTTATTTGACTTTCACCTGTATAAAGAGTAACCGTGTAATATGTTTTATATTTTTAAAAGACACAGCTTACTGAAATTTCTGTTTCAAATGCAACAAGTTTCTGAATTATGAAGACAACTTTATTATTTCGTCCTATGAAGGTACTGAATTAGGTACCTATAAATAAGTTATTAAGTCTTAAAAAATATATTTATACTTGAGTGAAAGAGCTTTCGTGAAACTTGAAGCTAAAATTGAATAAGGAAAACATATGTATTTAATAGTTCGTTACCTACAATTATTAAAGTTACTGAGAAATTTAATTAATTAGGTGCTATTGATATTTTAGGATCTGATTAATTTATGAACATTGTATAAAGTTGGCAAGGATTTCAGGGCTCATGAATTTGTTATGATTATAATATTATCGTGAAGAGCAAATTAATGATGGAGTTTAAACAGAGAAACGTGATAAAAAATTGCTTCTATACACAAATTGAACGCAAAATGTGCTTAAGTAGGACCATAGCGTACCTAATCATTTATAAACGCGCGGTACATCGTTATCAGGAGACCTTCATTCGTTATTACTTAGAGTTTACTATTTTTTCTAAAGTACGAGTACAATTCCTTATCAATCGACATGTTCCAGTTGCATTCAATTCAATGCAACTGATTTCTGTGCGATTAAGTTATCAGTTGTACTTACGCTACCAACGTGTGCGTGTTATGACTACTTCAAATAAATTGTACCTACGCAATAACTTCTACGTCGAAATTTAATTTAAATCTAGATTAGAGAAATTAAAATTGATGCAGCCTAAAGGGAAGCTTTCAAGCACTACTTACATTTTATTCAACCAAATAAAATATTTGACTTTTCTCGTAGGCAATTTAAATTTCCTGATTTTCTGCTGTATCAAATAGCCTTTTTACTGTCCTAGTAAATCTTTAAAAAAAAATTAGTCTTTTTAAGCCTAATACAAAAATTATTCTCAATCAATAAATACACGAAAACACAAATTTGTCTGAGCATTTTTCGAGCGCCACCTGGTTGTTTTACTAGGAACTATGTCGAAACTTCCGTACAGAGGGACAATTTTCGTGCAATTTGTATACGAAAAAAGTTCACGGATCGAATTTTTTTTGTCGAAGAAAAAAATAGTTTCTTATTTCTGAGGGTCACGATTTCTATCTATTTAGATTTGGTTCGTACGATAGTTTATTAACGTGTAGATGTTTTACTTGAATGTTTTACTTGTATTTTTAAGTAAAACGGTTAGACTCGCATTTGAATAACCACACGAAAAAAGTTCGATTGCCGCGAGAATCGGCCTCCTGGACTCTAAAAAACAATACTGTACATTTACCATGAGTTTACGACGGTTTTACTCGCTATCGATCTGGCCATCGGCGCAGAACATAGTTCGGGACATTGCTTCTAGTGTTCAAGTTTAAATAGAATTATTAGCAACACACTTAAAACAGAGCTTGGTGTCTCTTTATTTTGTGGATATATTGCAAATTGGGTCGAATGCCTTATTCGTGGAAAAATCAACTCGGCTTTTTATCTTCGCGCTGGCAACTCGTTCCCCTTGTGGCATGCGATGCGATTAATCTTCACAAGTCGTCATTCATACGAGTAGTACATAATACAAGCATGCGAGGGCGCGTCACGCTGACGACGGGCTCGCCACGTCACGCCCACGTCACGCGACTCCGACAAACGTTTAACGCCACCCCCGTCACCACAAACCGTTATCTAGATTTATCCGAAACCGAATGATGCGATGGAATAAGACGTTGCGATTCTATTTTTAAATAGCGACCTCGAAATGTGCGATTGCGCATTTTCGTGTCGACTCGGAGGATTGGGGTGTGCGGAGAGAATTGATTGTTTCTCGTAGCAGATCTTTTGTAAAGCGGTAAACGTAAAGTAGGCATGTAAAGATTCGCATATCATCATGAATGTACGGAACTTCTAAAATTTTAAGATCTTTGTAACTGTGTTCTTAAAGTAAATACTTACTTACTTACTTCAACGATCCAATGGAATGAGTATAAAATATAAATTTCGCAAATAAATTATTATTGGTAGCTAACACAGATTTTCAGATTGGTGAGATTTTTATACCAAGCACGTAAAGATACTGCAGGAAAACTCATGGCAGTGACAAAACATTATACTTACTGTCAATAAATTAAACAGAGCTAGATAACCAAGTGATTATAGAGTATTGTTGTTTAAGATTACCTGTTCTAAAGATCTAGGTACCAGAATCACGTTTTCATACAAACACAGTGAGCTAGGCTCTTAACTAAAGATCTCATTCATCGCAATGCAGGCGCCTCGGGCGAAATGTTACGTTGCGACAGTGAATCTTTCTCTCATGTCATGACTTATTCATGAGCCTACAATAGCAATAATTACGGCACTGGTATTTATTACTTTCACCTCGATGTTTACGTAAACTTTCTTTATCGTTGTGACTTCATTATACGTCATTTGTTGCGTAAAGATCGGCGTGTTGTATTAAATTTTGTATGTTTTTTTTGTAAAAAGTGGTTAATAATTACATTTTTGTTTTTATAGTGTTTTATCAACAAAAAAATAATAATATAAATTGCACTTGTAAAAAGCAACTGTGTCAGATGAGGAGTTAAAAAGTGGTTTAATGAAATACATGCCTTTTGATGATGACTCTACCTGCAGAGGCAGAGTGAAATACGTGAATCTTACATGAAATTCAAATTTAGTAGTTTAAGAAAAAAATCTTTTGTAACTACGGCCACAGCATTGCTTAATATTTTTTATCTAAGTCAGACAACAATAATATAAATATTTCAGATACTGGCCTTGATAGCCGATAAGCAGACACTCATTTACATTTTTATTATAATTCAGTGGTGAATGAGCAAAGTAGAGATCCATTAATCTTGAAAGATAATATCGTTAAGAAATTCAAACCGTTCTGTGTTACGGTAAAGCTGCGGAGCCGGCTGGACCTCTTTTTGTCTGTTTTTGTTCGCGAGTGAAAGTGAGGTCATTTCTCGGAACCCGTCTCTACTTTCTCACGCCATATTATGTTGTAGCCCGCTGTTATTCAACTCTTGGCAGATGACAGCAATTATCAAACACTAATTTGTTTGGATATCTCGTTGCGTAATGGAATATTACTTTATTGGACATGTTTTGATCATTTACTGCAAGCTTATGTTATTTATTGGCATCTAAGTATCTTTTAATTTAATTTATGAACCTATTTCTACTGTCACTAATTAATTACATCAACGTTTTCAAAACAAAGAGACCATGAACTTATGCTAGTTTAATTGTGTCTCAATTTACTTCGAAGCAGGATCTCTTCTTTAACCTTTAAACGTAGAAAATCAATATGTTTTCTAATCACGCGACATAATTGGCATCAGCGACTTAACGGTGCCCATAAACATAAAGCCTTAAACGAAAACGAAACGACAGTGACGAGGAGAGTTCCCTGTCGTAGTTGAAAGTGACAGCGATCGCGTTCGTGAGGCGAGTTGTAATCGTGATCGAGTGACAATGACAATTGTGGTGACCGCTGCCTAACGAGGCGATATGATGGATTGGTAGTGTAACTAGATGGATGCGAAGAGAATAAAAAGAAGTTAATCTTGTTTTGGAAAGTGTAAACCAAATCGCATTTATGGAAAAGGCATTATTTAATTTGAAAAAGTTACGCACAGTTTGAATGTCCACTTGAACCTCGACAGAATGAAATTGAACTAACCATGAACTTGAATTTGGTACGGATTTTTTAATGTAAAGAACGTGCCCAAAAAAGTGTGTTATTAAGGTCGCAGTAAGATAGTTGATGCCGTAATATAATTGTATACCCAGGAATATAATTATTTTAAATTTATCACTAAACTGGTATTATTTACCTCGTAAAATAGTTAATGATTCACTTTCATATAACTATGTCATGGCATTCTCCATAGGGATATCATTATATTTCGGCTTCAACTAATAACTACAATATACTCTATGAATTTAAGCCCTTTTTCTATTGTTTTAAATTCAGATCAAACGATAAAAATACGCAATTTTCAGCAATCGTAATTAAAGATATAATTATAGATATAATATAATAATAGACAAGTCTTATAACTTGTCTATTATTATGAGTGGAAAGACAGTAAATACATTTTATAACTCACCATCGCTACTACATCGAGAGTCAACTTTCCGCCTCTTCAGTTTGAGGTCTTGGAACAGACTCATATTGTCCACCAGCTCACACGGGCCGCGGCTGAGTGTCATTATTCCTGTGGACAATGCAAAATGAACATAAATACACAAATAATAAAGTTATTAATTATAAGATTCATAAACAAGGCGAAGGAAATGAATGGTACAGTTCGTATCAAGCCAAAGAAGAACTTTATCTATACAAATTGGGAAATTAACTGCCTTGGACGTTATTTTAACATAAGTAAATAATTCGCCTTATTACAAACTGCACTGATTTTATTTGGTAATGGATTTTTCATGTTTGGATGTTCTTGTAAATAATAAACATACTAAACTTTATCGAAAACGCAATAATCAATGATCAAACGTTTCGTCTCTTACACGAAGTTCACGAACGTGACCTTAATTAGAATAAATAGCGTACACACTACGAATGGCTTTATAGCTTTTTGATTCTGAACACAGAACATCAATCGACCTTAATTGTTCTGTCAACTCGGAGCTTTAGTAGGCATACACGACACATCGTAAAAGTAGAGTGGTTTCAAAATAGCACTCAATTAAAATTACCAATGTAAAATTGAATTTAAAATAAACAATAGCTTGTTTGTCAGATTTTAGTAGATGCGCTGCGACATGAACTTGTTTTAAAAGTTTATCTGGACATAAAATAAAGGGTATGAGGATGCATACATACACTGATTTTAAAGCCCAATTTAATAATTAATGAATTGAATAGGTACTATGTCTATCCGTTTAATTGAGTCGAAACCCATAAAGGTTGTTTAAAAAAAAACATGTTTTCGGAGGAATCCAAATAACTACACATTCTGATAAAATAGTTAAATTTCTTTTTGAAATTGTAAAGATGACTCACGGTAACCTGGCGTCATCTTCGGGCGTTCAGCGAAGTAAGGCCCGGATATAACCGGGTAGCCGTCATGCATTATCTTTTTCTTTTTTTATTGTTATATTTTCAATGTCAGCGCAGTTCATGGCAACGTATACGATACTACGCCCGCGCGAAGCCCGCTTCGTATTATATCTTCAATCTTACGCGATTTTTCATTCAACGTATGAGATTTACGGCGCGATAAGACGGCTATAAAGTTTTGCATTTCGGCGCACACGTCAGGACATCGACGCTGGTGTTGTATACGTAACTTTGTATTGACGTATATAAGTTGCATGGCAAAATAATTATTTATCCTAGTAGGTAGTATATTTGATTTTATGTATGTAGGATATAAGACGTGACGCGGAAGTACGATAGGTTAGATGTATGAGGCGCAAAACAAGAGTGAGAGAGAAAAAGTAAGAAGGGAGAAGAACGCTGAATTGAATGAGGAATTCAAGAATTGATATTGCGATTAAAATGTTGCAGTAAGAGAGTGATTAGGGGAAAGCTGTAAGTATTAAAAGTTATTGTATAGTCTGCTAAAATATTTCTGTTTGATTCTATTTTAATATAAGTTATTGTTTGATTCACTGTAATAAATAAAATACAAAAACAATTTACGTAACGCCCAGTTTAAATATACTTTAGTAGCCGTGAAGCAATAATTTTCTCTCAGGTAATTAAGAAAGACCATTAACAACATAAAAAGAGTTGTATGTCATCGCTTTCGAAAGGGTTTCTGGCAGATGCTAACAGAGCCCGATCATGCGGCGACCCACCTCAAGAGGAAGTCTCGTTTAACGTTATTATCGTCTGTGGCCCAGTTTGCGTATTCTTGTACCAGCCGCGGCACATCCCGAATGTTTTTCACTTGACGCAGAATCCTGGCCGCAAATATTCACTAACTTTCTCTTTTTGACGAACAGGCTTTGCCGATTGAGGTCTGAAGGGGCCCGTTCCCGTTTTATAATGCCTTTTGATTCATTTATTGTTTTGGGCATGACAAACAATAACTATTGAAAAGACATACTGTTTTTAAATAAAATCATTTTTGTAGGTGTCGCTTAAGACAAGCATTTAAATAAATAAATAAATAATAATAAATCTTACTTCGACTTGCGAAAAAATATAAGATGTCCACCGAAGATTAACATTTAAATTTATATTTAAATAAGATTTGATAATATTTAAATAATTAAAGGGTTAATATTTGAGGGAAACACAAAGTTGTAAGTTCACTATCATGAATACGCCAGCGTTACAAGACAGAAGTGTAACGGACATTAATATATGAAAAAAAAACTTTTTTTACCTGGCGTGGAAAAGACTCTTCATTATTATTATTATCGTATTTGTATTTACTACTCGTGTTAACCATGTAAGTTTAATGCGCGTTTAATTGTAAATGTAGAGAAGAAACGCTTTATATGTTATACGAGAAATCATTCGCATATCACGATCACAGTGAATGTGAAAGTATACGTCACAATAAAATGTAATATGAATATAGCATTGACTGTGAAATATAATGCGAATTACTTGGCGAAATAAAAATAAACGCGCAATACCTAATACGTAACATAACTTATATTTTGCATAGCAATGTTATTAAAATGTTGTATTGTAACAGTAAGGCCGATTAGCGCAAGTGAGGATTAGCTTTGCACTGGATTTAAGGTCTGGGCCCACTACACTGTATCATACCTCAACCGTGCTAGGAGCATATCAGACACGCAATACGATACTGTCTACTATGCACACTGAACAGATATACAGCTTTCTGTCACACCATTATATGGAGTAAGAGCGAGAGCGAATGAGAGTGTATTTTTGCCGGTGATCACACGCTCCGTGCATGACACGCGACGGTAATGTTTTCGGAACGGTATAGTGGAAACAGTGTCTTAGTTTTTAATACGAAGTTTTTTTTTGCCTGACACGTTCATAGCACAGCCATTGTATGCCATATCAGCATACTACACTGTAGTGTAGACCTAGAAGCCTTAAACCATCGCTTTGTAGAGACAAAGCGATGGTTTAAGGCTTCTAGGATCTGGATCTTCTGGATTAAATAATCGTTCTATCTGTACAGTAGAGACTGTACAGATAGAACGATTATTTAATCCAGAACTAACCTAATTCTGATTCGCGCAAGGGGCCCCAAGGAAGCTTACGAATTACCTTCATCCCACATCCATAAAATAAAAGTTGTGGCGTTCCTAAAAATACATTTTGGCATGAGCAGATTTGTGATCGGAAATGTAAAAAAAATAAGTTTTACTGTGGGTAACGAGTATTAATAAGAAAATAGACGAAAGACGAGGTACGGACAACAGCACGTCATGGTAAACACTGCGGTATCTTATTCAGTTGTAATAAGGGCTAATTTGCTACAAAAGTGGGTAACCTGATGTGCTGGCCACAGTACACACTACTCATATAAATAAAATAAGATTAGATTACAGTGAACACTATGCACACGCTCCTCTACTTGACTGTATCTACGTCATCGTTACTACTTACTCGTATACGGCCAGTGACGCGTTTTCGTCATTCATTATGACCGATATAGTTCATTCTTATAGCTTATGTTTCGTACATGGGTTCTTGAACTAGAGGCTGATACATTTTCGTGTCAACGGACTACTTGTAAACAAAACATTTTTAGTCCGAGATTCTGAGTCAGATTGATTGTTATAGGTTTTTGTGTTGCGAAGGGTATGCGGGGTAATTATTATACAAAGCATTATAACCAAATTCGTTAATAATCGGTATTAAGAAGAAATATCCAGTACACACTGGCTTAAAATTATGTGACAAATAATTTAACCATATATGAAAAAAAATCATTTATGACCCAATTTTCGATTTAATAGCATAAATAACATACGTACGAGGTTTGTGTAAAGTTAAGAATCGGACATTGACGCAGGAGAAAATGCATCATGTAATATTTTACTGCAACGATAACAGCTTGACTCACTCTCGCGCAAACATACCTATTGATAATTTCAATATTTCAGCCACGTGCCATTTCATAATATTATTACGTTCATGTTACGTTGTTTTGGACTCACAAATTATATATTGTGACCATTCACAGATCTCCACGTCAACTTTGCTAAAACAAACACATTTTTTTCTCACATTTTCATGTTTCACATTTCAGTTCGTGTTATAATTAATTTATATATAGTAATAACTATTAAGAGTGTTGAGACGCAGTTACTTTATTTTATATTGGTAACAAATAGTACAGTACTATGTATTCTTTTTTATTGAGTAAATACACGTGATGGAGCACCAACATACCAATGTCTTTGCCAATAACAATCACGAAATCTGTTTTGTCAACAAAGATAAACGAACTCTTAAGAGTGTCTAAAATAAACTGGACCGAGTCAACGACCTTGATAATGGAGTTTACATTGAGCCATTTAACCATTCGCGAGTGGACGTCTCTCGAGTATTTCGAAGACCGAGGTCTGCTCTGCTTCCGCAATATGCAATATCAGTTAAATATTTATAGATCGAATGAGACTTAATTTTACGCTACTTAATGTAATGACGTGATGACGTTATGTTTAAAACAACAGACAAGCATTGTAGCAAGTTCCGGCAGTTTTATTGGTGCAGATCTTTTGAATAACCTTCACCACTAATATTAAAAAATGTTTAGTCAAAAATGATATTGCGAAGACCAGTGATGGTGATAACTTCAAATATTAAAATACTTAGTTCTGCAATAACTCTTATATATATCTAATTGGAATCATGTTTTAAAGTTCCGTTCAAGTAGGAACAAAATGACCCAAGCCGCATTCTCCATTATAATATCATGTACCATCAACGAATATTCTCCCAATCTGTCATGAATTGAGGTTGATACACACGCATGATGAAACCAGTGACAGACATTAAGAGACAAAGCATTTCGTGGAGATCGACGTGAGGAAGTCGTGTGTGACGGGCGGCCTTAACCAGGGCCATCGGCTTGACCAACAGACTGCTGTGCTTTGTTTGATATCAGACTACCTATTATAAGACAAAATAAGAAGTATGATGAAAAAAGATCTATCTGACTTTTGGATCCTAACTTTGATTTTGAGTCTTCAGCCAGTTTCAGGTATACCGACATACGTTTCATTATTCAATTTGATTCGCACACAAACAGGTAAAGTCTCTTGAAGTATCTCAAATATTGAACGTTATTCATCGATGTTATTGCTGAGACTATTGTGATAATAATAATTTAGTTTTTATATGTGCATATTAACGTTTTTGAAGCACTTATCACCGTCAATTATAAAGATCAATTGGCGTTATCTAGTCAAATTAACACTAATGTAATAACTGCCAGCATTTTGCTAGATTTGTTGAACAAACTGATGAATAAAGATGCACACATTCGCGTGACAAGCGCTTGTTTATTCATTTGTATCAATTAAACATCAACGTTTTAATCCTACATGATTTAGGAAACTAAGAACTAACCAGTATAAGATGGTCTTAAGATGGTCGTTCTATTGGTGGTAGTGTCAACTGATGATAGAGTCTAGCAAACTGGTTGTAGTGTATATAAGTCCAGCATAAGATGATCTTTGATTTGTCATTGTATATACTGGTGTGAGGGTCAAGCAAACTGGTTACTTTGGAGGAAGTGGCAGGTTCCGGGCAATGTCAGTGTCGCGCCGAGGCCGCCCGCCCAATTCGGACCGGGTACTAATGACCGCATAACCGCTAGCCCATGTTCGTGTTCGTCATTCCGTACTCGGTCTTTGGTAATGGGGTAAACGATTTATCGAATGCAAACTATGTCTATAAGGTAATATTGAAAAATTAAAAACCAACGACAGAAACAGGTGGGCAACTACGAATTTCTTTTGATTTCGTAATGCAATAGAGTCTATGTTATATACAGCAAATGACAATGATCTGTACTAATAATGTACTATACATGAGATTATGACAAAGCTTTTATGAAACGTAGATCTGTTAAATGGGAATACATTTATTCCAATCCTTCTTGCTTTTGGTACAAAAGTATTTAGTACAACTTACGTGAGAAAATGCACATTATTATGGATTTTTGTCTCAATAGTACACTCGTAGTATATTTTTTCCACAGAAAGCACTAAAATACAGTTAGTGATACTCAAAAGACAATGAAGTTTATGGAATGTAATCCTATGACTATTCAAAATCTTGGCATAGATGGTCACAAAATTGAATTTAAAACTCGACTTTAATTTAAAGGCCATTGATTGTGATTTTAAATCTCATTGACCTTATAAAGCACGGATTTCAACACGGTTTTGCAAATTTTTAGATATTTACAACTCTTTAAAAGGTCATTTCATAGAAAAGATTTCAACGCACTCGAATAGTATATTGCAAAAACATGAAAATCTAATTTGAGGATAACTGTATTCACATCAAATTCACAAATCTCCGTATTTGTGTGATTTGTATTTGCCTCAATTAATGGAACTTTCGTTATTTAAATAAATTTTTTGATGAACGATGATGATAACAGTGTATCATAGTTCTGTATTGTGAAATAGGACTCAATTAAGGACATAAGCATTAGAAATTATCATATTTTAATTACGATCAAGATATTCGTACGAATAAGATTGAGGTTGATGACCATTATAAATGGTAATTGGATTGTTTTTCTTTCAACCTATTTCAGACGTTTCAATGTTTGGAGGAAGACTAAAAGACATCATTGCTTGACAATAATCAAGCAGGCTGTCATCATTTGACGACCCGTCTGTGTTCGAGAAATCGCCTACTACGCAGCGGGTTGCGGGTTCGATCCCCGCACAGTACAAACATTTGTGTGCATGAACATGTCTGTTTGTATTGGTCTGCGTGTTTTCTATGTATATCCTGTATGTATTTACAAACAAAAAAGTATTTAAGTATTATATCCGTTGTCTGGTACCCATAACACAAGCTTTGAGTAGCTTACTTTGGGACTAGATGGCGATGTGTGGGAATGTCAAAGAATATTTATTTATTTTATTTATTATCAGGCATCGTGTTTACCTACCCCCGGCACTCAGCCCGCGGCCTCCGCTGCGCCTTGACATTCACGGTGCGCGTGCGCAGCGCTAAAACGTTCCATTTTTAACTCCACACTTCCGATCTAACCGCTTCCTGCTCGGTCCGTCTCGGCTGTATTGATTTCGTTAATCTGATAGAGGTGTTTTGTTTACGCTCGCTGCTTCCGCGTTGGCGAGACATTGAGTCTAAACATGGGGGACAACGTATCTATGAATAAAAGAGTTGTGTATATTTGTAGTTTAATTTTGATCTTAGGCGCTTACAATGCAATCATACTAAAACTTTCATTATATCTTTAAAGCTGTCCCTTAGATCACGAATGAAATATTATCAAATTTTATTGCCACTAAGCAAACCACCACTTACGCTCGAAGTTAGAAGCAAATGGGTAATTTGATATAGTTCTGTGCTTACAGCCCGCATAATCACCGCATAGATATTCAAAACAGCGAACAATGTATTTTCTAATAGGCGGGCGGTAACGCCTATTATCATTTAACTAGACACCGGCATCCTCCCACTACAATGCTTTGAAAGGAAGCAGTGACATTCGGTACCTTTTCGCTTTCACTGTATTGGAAAGTAAGCGTAAAAAACGTATTTCGGCAATGGTGGTGCGGAGTCAACGACCTCTACGCCATGCCCATAGACTAAACGTCATAGACAAAGGGCATCAGCGTCGTTAAGCCTTCTTTACAAAACGCTCATTATCAACAATGGAATACATTTCAAAGTATTGTTCAAGAGTTTGAGGTGGAATTGTGTAAAGCATTTGACAGTTCAAAACGTACGGTATGATCCGTTTAACGGCAGAACGGTATACGTTTGACAGATCATACCGTACGTTTTGAACAGTCAAATTAATACGATTGCTTTACACAATTCCACCTCTGTACCGTTACCATAAGTTTACCACGGTTATACTCGCTAGCGAAGACGTAAAAAAACTATATGGAAAATTGCACAGCCCCTACCAGTCACTGACAGAGAACTAAAATTTTCCGTACAAAAAGTTACATCGTCGCTAGCGAGTAAAACCGTCATCGCTAGCGAGCAAACTCATAATAACGGTACTGGTTGCAAAAAATGTTACCGACTCGAAAAAAAAGAAAACGAAAGATATTTAGTTTCGTCTTCTGACATAAATACTTTACCTTGAACTAAATCAATATGCAAATTCTCTGGCGTTACACACTGTCACACAATTGTGATTGCTACCAGCAAGCACATTTTTTCCATCATGTAAGTCAAACTCTCAATTTTATACACATATTTTTTGTATTGTTTTTAAAACTAACTGTCCATCAATTGTTATTCAGTTGGCGTTGTTAACTAGCCTTACGAAAGTAAAAGTTACCGTGGCCACAGCCGAGCGGAATGGTTATGCAGTCACGATCTTGATCCACGAGATGATTTGGGAATGTCACGGTTAAGCTTGGACGTGCTGGCTATTTTGCAACGTACCGTTTTAATTTTGCATTGTTTCACACCGAATGCAACGATTGTGCAATCAGGTCTGTTTATAGATTCAAAATATATGTTTTTTGACCATTTATCATAGTTTGATTACGTGCCTTTAGGACTGTAGTTAGGTTTAAAAATTGATGTGTCCATTTTTCAAGTTAACCTTTTTCTTATACTGTTATTAATATGCAGACATAAAATTATATCTTTATATATTTTTTAAATATTGTGTCTTCTTATATAAAAAAATACACCAGGAGACTAGGTGCGAAAAATTTCAAGACGTTTTTACTTAAGTCGACTTAAGTTTCAGGTTATATTATACTTTTGACCATAAGCTAGAAAGCTATAATATTGTATATATATTTTTTGTTATTAAATTGTGTCCCATATCAAATTAAACCAATACTTGGCAGCTGATCGATCAATAATTGAATTAGGAAGAGTTTACTAAAATCTATTATTAACATTTAACTTATAAATAAACGGCCATTTAGTTCAATTATCATAATTATTTTAATATATAATTTATTTTATCTTGTAAATACTGTAATAAAACTGACAAAATACTTAGTAGCTGGGCTGGCTCTATTTGAACTTGAATGTTAACAATCTAACAATTACAAAGCTTATATTAAATATTGTGTGAAAATTGGAACAGTCGTTAACCTACTAATGACTGTTACAATTTTCATACTGTTAAGTACGGAAAGTACGGAACGAAACTAAAATTAAGCAATTGTACATATAATTTTGCCTGCCTTCGAATGATATTAGATTTTAAGTCATTAAAATAAAGATCAAATACAAAGAAAATAAAATGTTAGTAAAAAGAAAAATATAATATTTAAATCAATTTTATAATCATCCCGCTACGAGGCTTTTCGTAGTAGCGCACCGTAGCAATAAGTAGCTACGATTGCAAGTCGTAGCACCCACGGCTACGATTTTTCTACGAGTTTTCTTCGTTAGGATTTTTTTGGATCCAATTTAATTTTGGTTAGATTTTAATTTAGCCTGCGACTTTTTGATTTTATTTACATCAATTTAAAATAAATTTTTCATCTCTCCTATAATACACACTTTAAAAAAACTAATTAGTTGCTATTGATAAATAATGAAATTGAAATTGCCGCAGGCAAATAAAGTATAATAAAATAAGTGATTAGAAAAAATATTTTTTTTTGTGATAAATAATGCAATATTTACCCATCGTAGAGGTCATATTCTGCACTTGTAGAGCTTGCGCGGAGGCGTCGTGCGCCTCGTGGGGCCCCAGCTTGTCGCCCGTGGCCAGCAGCTTTCCTACAGCTGCACTTTGCACATTACACGGACGTTCCACCTTGTTCCGGGTACACCGTCACTTTTTTAATTTACGTCTCCTAAAATTCTTCGACACACCAACTCTCAGCATAGTTTTGTACGCAAGCACTTGACACCGACACCTTCAGCATTCAGAGTCCGGCGCACTTCCTGCGGAGCGAACACACGGTTGATGCGCGGGCGCGGGTCGCAGTCTCGTCACGGATGTCTGCGCGCTCTCCGAACCTCTAGATTCGGCAAAATCACGATAACGACTGCGCGCGAATGTCGTCATGTCGAAATTCGAAACACTTTCACCTAAATATTCCGCCTCCGTTTCGGCAGACGCGGGCGTCGCTCTCGGCGCTCACGCACACACCGCCGACTTCGTCAGTTCTCAATTACGTACGCTGTAAAAATTGCGTCAGTGTTTTTCGTAGTCGACCTTACGATCGACGAGTACGCAGCCGAAATATAGTTATCTCTCTCTGTTACTCATTCACCGTTACGCGGGATGTTTTTTGTTTCGTTTTTTTATCTGGCCGTTTCGTTGGAGGACACGCGTGTGAGTGTGCGGATTTCGATAGCGGGGTCGTTGAACCGCCGAAAGGGATTTCGTTAGTAGTTGGTGGTGATGTTTCAGCGCTAGGATGGTTGCAATAACAGCGATGGGTGTTCCTAGCACAGCGTGGCGTGTGTGGTCTGTCGGCGCGGCTGAGTCGTCGCCAACGCATATGTAGGTCAGGCGAGCGCGCACGCGCGGTTCTTCATGACCGCACAATGACCGTTTTACACGGGACCCGCGTGCTCCTCGTTTGAAGCTATTCATTTCTTACATCATTAAAACATCAGATTTTATGATAAGGAGATATGAAAGATTGCATCATTATGCTCCGACGCAAGCTTGAGGTTGGATTCTATAACATTGAGGTTTTGCTCAAGATCTGATCTTGTGTACATTACTTTTGCAATCCTTCAAGGTCATATCACTTAATACCTTAAAAGAATACAATTTCACGCTTTAAATATTTTGCACTAAAAGCAGAATATCACGCAGGTTGAAAAAAGTTATATTTGCATATTTACATTCGTCAACTTCAATAAAGGAAGTCTTGAATTGCCTACTCTACTTTTATTAATAAAGGCTTAAATGAATTTTAATTGTGAAGCATGACAAATCATAATCTAGTTTAGGCGCGTTTTTGTGGAAAGGTTAGCCGGGCCGTCGGCACAGTTTGGCGGATTACATTAAACAGAGTTCATTCGCTTCGATATCCATAAGTACCTAGCTAGATTATGCCTCCGATTCATTGTCCGTCGAACAATGAGCTACCGCTATAAAGTAGTATTACTAATAATACTTTCACAAATTACGATTCGCTCTTGGAAAGTGCGGCATTGAAAATTTAACAACCTCTTGTTAGCATTTACATAAAACGGTTTTAAAATGTTTTAACAATAAAACACAAACACTGTGTCAAACAAAAACACGTAATGAAATGCTCAACAACGGGTCATCCATCTAACATCCAAGAAAATTTGTTAAATAATTTCACTTTTTATACGATGTCCCAAATATAGCTTGTTTTTTTTATTCATTAGGCGTACTGCGCCCAATGAGTTACCTATTTATCGATTATTCAACTTGGTATATCATTTCCCATTTATATATCGAAAAAAAATATATAACTCCGAATTACCTCGAAGCTGAGAATATAAACACCCTCGAAGCGACACACGTGTAGCACCAACCGTTGACAATTAGCTCGGGTAATGAGCGGTCCAGAGGCATGCGTGCCGGCAGCGATCAGGTACCGTGTATATTTAGCTAAACTGGGTTAACTATTATCCCGAACAACACACTCGAACATTGACGCAACTGACTATGAGTTAGTCGAAGAGATAGCGGTTCTTCCGATTTACCTTTTGAAAAATAATGCTGTTTAAATAAAATGTTACTTCGTTTAATATTGTTTCATCTAGGACTTCTATATCTGATCATGAATGTACTATAAGCCTAGTTATTATTTTAATATACAGTGTGTCCCTGGATATTAAGCAATCCAGATAGAAGGTAAAAAAAGACCGAAAATAAAACAGAAATAGTCAAATGAGAAATAAAAAATCAATAGTTCAGCTTCTATTGATCAAGAAAATGTTTATTGTGAACTGGTACACAACGTGCAATTTATCGCTTTCGATGAAAATATAATAATCCAAATAAATAATAAAGAATATCAAATAGTAAATAACTCGCTAAAACGTAACATAATTACAAACAAATATCTACTTTAGAGGTGAAGCCCACGGTGGATTGTAGCTATAGTGTTCAGTTCAGTGTAAGATGAGCCGCAGATTTTTATGTCAAATGAAAGGTAAAATAATACGAAATCATAAAATGTTCTAGTACTCGTATTATGGGTAAAGTTCGACGACGATTAAAATAACTTACAAAAATATTATTTTTCTTACAAAAAGCAAATTTAAAGCAAATTTTAATTTAGTAAAAACAATATTGAACAACCTAAATGAAAAATTTCTCACTACGGGACTATTTTTTGACATGTCAAAGGCCTTTGATTTTGTTGACCATGAACTTCTGCTAAATAAATTAGAAAAGATAGGAATAAGAGGACCCACGCGTCAGTGGCTAGAAACCTACTTAAAAAACAGGAGCCAACGCGTAGTTGTCAGCAAGCTAATAGGTGATGAAGTAATTTCGTATAATTCTAATTCAAAAATTGTTGAGTGTGGCATCCCTCAAGGGAGTGTGCTAGGACCTTTATTGTTCATTCTATATATTAACGACATAACGAGTGTGACTCATCACAAATGTATTTTATTCGCCGATGACATCTCTATTATTGTAAAAACTAAAAATAACTCTATACGTAATCACGAAGCTGAAATAAATAAAACAATTGACAACATTACTAAATGGCTAGACATAAACAATTTAAAACTAAATTTAGATAAATCACATTTTATACAATTTAATCAATCGAAACATGAAAAATTTAAATTTAATCTAAATATTGATAAAATAAAGGAAATTAAGTCTACTAAGTTCCTTGGAGTAATTATAGATCAAGACCTAAACTGGAAGTTACACATAGAGACTTTGTGTAACCGTATTTATAGCTTCGCCTATGCCCTCAACAAAATGAGGAAGGTGACTAACCTGCAAACGGCACTTATCACATACCATGCGTACGTAGCTTCAATTTTGAGATACGGGTTAATTGCTTGGGGAAATAGCACAGATACACAAAAAGCGTTCAGAGCCCAAAAAAAGTGTATCCGGGCAATCTGTGGCATACCACCTGACGTGTCCTGTAGATCAGCATTTGTTAGTTTAAATCTACTCCCGCTACCGGCATTGTATATTTTTGAAATAAGCTGTTTTGTAAAGAGAAATACGAATTTGTTTGTGAAAGCGATTGACAGGAACGCGAGACTGCAAAGGGACCCGGATAAACTCGTATTAGATGTTATCCCAAGGTCTTCTAAATACAATAAGAGCTGCCTGACAATGTGCTTAAAAATATATAATAGGATTCCAGATGACATAAAAAAACTTAATATTATACAATTCAAATCAAAACTATATAGGTGGCTTATCGATAAAAGAATTTATGACATGAAAGACTTTATTAATTAATGAATACTAATACAATTACTTTAATCTGACATGTTCCAATTTATTTTATACAATTCCAATATGTATATTTTATAACGTAATTTATATTCAATTGATGTCATTTTATATTTCATTAAGCTATTGTATAAAATTTGCATGCTGTTTGTAATAGCAAAACATGTGCACTAATTTACTACCTATAGTATGTACCATCTTTAAATACCGTGTTTTTGAGCAAATAAATATTCTGATTCTGATTCTGATTCAAAGTTTATGTCTGGATAGCTACTCCCTATACAACATCAGACTTTCATTTATAATAGAAATTAAAATAAATAAAAAATGATTTTATTTCATTTTAGGTAGGTATACTTTTACCTCCTATCCGGATCCGGATTGCACATAAAACATTGTATGTTTTACAATTTCAGGGGAAGTAGGTATAGTGTTTTCAGGTGAAAAGCTAGCTCTTATACTATACGGACCTGAAGAATGGGTGAAAGCGAGACGAACCCAATAACCCCATTCGGCCGGCAAAAAACAGGAAGTCTATGCAATATTTGAAACCCATACATTATTCTTGGAACATATCCGCGTTATACTGGAACGTTTATAAGTCAGTAGGTGGCTGCATTAATATGTTTCAGTTCCTTTGTCTCTGCGTTTTGTGACACAATTTTGACTACTTTACATACGTATCTCTATGTATTGATATTAATTACTTTATGTACCGTCTATGTAAGTACTCTTCTTTACACTATTTCAGACGTTATTTAAAATACCTGTTTAATAATATCCATAATCAAGCAATACTTTTTAGCAAAGTTCGTTCAAATTCTGCGAAACTCGCTAAACGCACCGACCTCAAAAGATACGAAACTGCCATAATACATTCAACAAGTGTCTGACTCGTGCCGATAACCAAAGTGTTATCTAACCATCCTAAGCTCGGCGTATACGTTCCTGATCCAAAATAAAAGTTTCACATGATACCACAGCGCTCTTTGTTGGATCGTATTTACAAAAGATTTCGCAATATATTGTGTGCAAGTTCGGTGACAGTTCCCATAGAGTTTATCGATGATTATTGGGCCATATCGAAAACATTTTATTGTGCAGATAAAGTTGACGTATTTGTATACCGAATCTGAATGATTAAGTTGAACGACACAATTTTGTCAGATTTATCTTCGGCCTCCGTAAACACGACCATTCCATCCTAGGCCACATCGTCGCTTACCACCAGGTGAGATTGTGGCCAAATGTCTGCCTATATAATTTTAAAAAAAAAGTCTCCAGTTTTAGAGCACAGCTTAACAGGCTCCCTATTCTCCAACGTTGAGACTTTTGAATCCTTTGCATTCTAGATGCTATTCTTAATAATCCCTTTTCAACTTCTTATCTTAAAGATATGTTCCCGTTTTTGTGCAAAACTCATGATCGATCTCTCCGTTCCTCCGACAATCTCCGGCTAGGCACCCCAACTAGCACACAAGCGCTATAAGAAGCTCTACAGTGGCCGTTAAGAGATTGTCGATTACGGCATTAGCTTTATATATAAGCTGTACAGCACCCGTATAAACTGCTATAGCGCTACTCTAACCCCAAAATAGGCACTTTTTATAACGGTATCAGCTCTACAATCGCGCTATAGCAGCGAAATAAGAGTTAGAACCGCCGTATAATGACGCTACAAGAGTGGTGATGTACGTTAATGTTTGTACAATGACGCTATAAGAGTGGTTGTGTACGCTAACGGATATACAATGACGCTTAAAAAGGTGTAGCGAACGCTGGAAGAGTAAAATTATGTTTTGTAGCGCTATACTGCAGCTCGTGTCGTATTTGATCGCGATTGTGTGACTAAAAACTAGATACTTACCAAAAAAAATAGTTGTGATTTTATATCAGTGCAAATGAAACAAGGTGTTGTCTGTCAGAAGTTTCCCAAATATATAAACTCAAAAGTTAAGTTTGAATATATATTACTGTGACATATTTATTGCGAGTATCAGTTTACTATGAATATATACATGAATTTTCGTTTAGATTTTAACGCGCCCACAAGATAATACGTTTTTAGAGTTATAATACTTTTATAATATAGGTGACATATTTTTTTTTATTTTATTAAAACCACTTATTAAGACTTCTCAATAGATGTTTAAGTCATTTATGAATAAATAATATCTAAACTAAACCACAAAGTAGTTGCAATAACTCGATATCAATGTGGGCGTTGTTATTGTTATTGTTGAAAATAGTTGTCATATTATTAGGGATAACTCAAAATGGACGACAACGTTTACGTTTTTCAAAGCATTTGAAACCGCTCCTGTCCCACTCAAAGCGCTACAGCAACGCTATAAACGTATTACTCATCGTCTTAAGTAATTAAAACCACTAGTATAACACCCTTAGCGCTACGAAAGAGTTCATTTCCTCAAATATAGCGCCTTTAGCGCTACTACAGAGTAACTTTAACTCTACTGCAGGTAATGACGCTACAAGAGTGGTGATAAACACTATAATAGACCTTAAGAATCTATAGAGACTCCCTTTTCCACTCAAAGTGATTAAGTAGCATCCTATAGCACCTTTTAAACACTCATGCCTTCCAAAAAATCATTTATAGCTCTACTAGTGGTAAAGGAGTGTTCACAACACTACTATACCTCCATCACCTGTAGAATGACGGAACAAGATACCATTGTAACTGCGTTAGTGTAAATGATTACGATTGTATGGCCACTGTATCGCCTACCTGTATAATGGCATTAGAATACGTTCCTATACAGGCTGAGGAGTTGGTTTAAGCTTTTCAACGGCCATTGTATCGCTAAGAAACTCTATAAAGGCGGTGAAAGCTGCTTGTGTGCTAGTTGGGACGCTGGCTCACCACTTCAAGTACGTCTCCAAGTCGCGTACAGTAACTCTCTTCCCTTGGATGTTATCATTAGAGTAAAGATCAAGAATTTCTTAAAGAACAAATAATTGCATAATATTATTATTTGTGTATATATTTTTATATTGTATTTATTTTGTGTAAGTTTATATATTTATTATGTTCATAGCATATTTTTTGTTTGTGCTGCACCTTTCGCCACCTCTCTGCATAACCTATAACTTTGACTGGCAGATATTGCTTTTAGCATTAAGCCCATAATTTGTGTAATAAAGTGTTTAAATAAAAAAATAAGTGATCTACCTTAAATAGCAGATTATTTATATTTGTCGCATCCTATGTAAGCAACTTCATCATTAGATAAAAAAGCTTACGATGTATCTAATTATTTGTATTTGATCACAAATTTCTTCATACCTGTTGCCGTGTTAGCGCATAGAAATAGTTCATGTTAATTTATGAGTACTTACTCTCAGCTGCACTTAACAATTCAAACGATATTTTACGTCACAATATGCTTGCGACAGGTAACTTCAAAATTGTAGAAAAATGACAAAAAAGGTATAAAAGAGGAGCCAGTTAAGTAGAAAGTAAGAAATAGAAATTCGGTTGCTGTTTTTCAGTCACGACCTTTGCGCTTTCGCCGGAATACATTTGCAGTTCAGTTTGTTTTGTGCTTAGTTAGTACAATGTGTTTGAATATTTCAGTCTCATCATCACTTGTGAGAGTATATGGATGTAGGTTGTCCTTACCTCATTATGTTTTAGTTTTTAGCATAAGAATAGTGTTAAGGTTATTGCGGTCATCGAAATAAGGGGATAAATTTTACTTCGAAGAGTCTTCGAATAACAATTATAAAATCTTTGAAATAGGAATTGCAGTGGCATTCTGCAATCACGTTCGAGGGTGTACCATAAAATCATACAAAATTATACTTAAAACGACTCAAGACAATCGAAGCATACAAACATGGTTAAGACAGGGTTAGAGAGGGTTTGATTTGTCTGGTCATCATACAAGTAAATTATCAATATTTTGAACCAGCAGTATTCAGTTCTTTCTTAAATTTTAGGTTACTTTAGTGACAGAAAAATATTTTACTGAAATCGTCTTTATTAAAAACAAAAGTCTTAATTTTTTTTTTTGAAAACCCTGTACATACATTTTTTTTAAATACTGGTATGTGGTGCTTCAGTGTATAGTGTATCCACACCTTTGCTTTGGACCACTATTTACGCCACACCCTGTATATTTATGAAAATAAATAATCTGGTGCTTACTAATGATGACTTGTCAGCTGTTGACAAATAAGACCTACGTCAGGTCTAATCACGATCACTCATAACCGCAGACAAAATGTCTCAATTGCGAAGCACATGACCGATTACAGGTGGTCGGTGACGTACTGTTTTCACGTTACTTTCAGGGTATTTTCGTGTCTGCCCGATGACGATTCGGTGGAATAGCCGATAAATGAGTGAATGACCCGAAACTGAAACAAAACAATCACTCGGCCTAATTACTTATTAATAAATATCATTGTGGACTTCAATGATTTATACACGAGCCTCATAGTAATGACACATTTACGCGACTGTAAAAACACTTTTTTAGGGTTCCGTAGCCGAATGGCAAAAAACGGAACCCTTATAGTTTCGTCAAGTCTGTCTGTCTGTCTGTCTGTCTGTCTGTCTGTCTGTCTGTCTGTCTGTCTGTCTGTCTGTCTGTCTGTCTGTCTGTCTGTCTGTCTGTCTGTCTGTCCGTCCGTATGTCACACCCAATTTATTCTGAAACTATAAGCATCACACTATTGAAATTTGGTAGAGAGATGTATCCTGTTAACCGCTTTACGATTCTCATACAAAAAATAAAAAATAATGATATTAAAGGGGGGGGCTCCCATACAGGAAACTAAAACCGAAAAAAAATTTTTTACTCAAACCTATGCGTGTGGGGTGTCTATGGATAGGTCTTCAAAAATGAAATAGAGGTTCCTATAACCGTTTTCTTTTAAAGTCTAACGTTTCTTAGCTAGACGCTTCCAAAGTGGAAAAATGGGCGTCCCCCCCCATCTAACTTCTAAACTAAGCGAGTGTAAATTTTGAAAAAAATATATAATGTAGATTATAGCAAATACTTTCAACGAAAATTGGTTCGAACGGGATCGAACGAGAAGTTTTTGAGATATAGCACTTTTTCAACAACCGCAAACATAACTTTGTTCTTCATACAAACACTATGAAAAACAAAGTTATATTTGCTGTCAACAAAATATTGTGGTATTTTACTAAGTGGAAGTAAGTGGATTGCCTAATTCAATTAACGTTGGCACGGAACCCTCAGTGCACGAGTCCGACTCGCACTTGGCCGGTTTTTTTTTTAACTAGCAGACCCGACGAACTTTATTACGCCCCCAGCCCCGTCCCACCCATTTCTGGCCCGTCGAACGAGGTAAAAAGTATCCTATGTCTATCTTCTGGTTTTAAGCTACCTCTCCTTATCGTTTCGCCCCGGCCCCGTTCCACTCCAGCCCCGGTTCCGTCTAACGGGATAAAAAGTATCCTATGTCCTTTTCCTGGTTCTGAGCTACCTTCCTACCACTTTTAAAGCAAATTGGTTCAGCCGTTTTTAGGTTATAAATAGTGTAACTAACACGACTTTCTATTATAATGATAGATTATAATTTAATTTTAATATTTTCCGTAACAGAGGGATAATGAGATGAGCTTAAAATGGCAAGTCAAACTTTCAAAGATGCATGCATTTTTAAGGGCCGATTTTTGCAACGTCAGATAAGACTTATCAGATTAAACAAGTATAAAGCGACCGCTTTTAAAATGTCATTTACAGAAACGAATGCTGACAAAGAGATGACGTTTTCGAATTAGGCGTATTGTATTTTATTAGACGAATATTCCCGATCTGATATTGGTAAAATCAGGCTTAACTAATTCGCCAATGACAATTTCTCAGCACCGAAGTCGGCTGTATACTAAAACCTTTCAAACGTCGAAAGTCCGAAACAATTTAAGAGCGTGTAATCAACAATAAACAATAGTTAGATGTCAATGACATGCGCTTGCCATTGTCATATAAAATTTTGGTGCGCAACGCGAACAATTAATGAACTCGATGCCAAGTGACTTTTGTACTGTATGCTTTATGTTACAAGATGTTATCGCTGTATGAAAGTTTTTGGGCCATCCGCTAATGCAGTGATGACGTAAACTTTTCCTTATTTGTATAACATGAAACACGGTTACTTGATAAACAAATTGGGAACGAAAGTTCTTACATATGATGTTATAGACAATGAATTATATACACAAAATTCTGTCACAAATATTGTTATCCCCGGAAATGAACTGCAACTTCAAAGCACTAAAGCCCTGTAAGTGTCATTCATTAAGCAACAAGGGTTAATATGTGCAACATACTGATTTGGTATTCGCACATAAAACTGTGCACGAAGCACATTTCCTATTACATAAGCAGCGCTCGCGCAGCGCACAGCGTGCCCGCACCATCGCCGAGGCCTCGATGCCGGTTTCACAACCACCACACCGTTTTCACTTTTTCGCTGTCAAGAACGCGCCGACGATAAACAAACTAACATTTTGGCCGTCACTGCCAAACTTACAATCCAATGTGAAACGACCCAACCACCTGCATAGCCTACCACAAATGTAACTCTTAACACAACATAATAAGAGCTCAAATACACAAACACTGGCTACCAGTTACGACCACGGCCATCGCGAACATCAGAGTTGAACTCGCGAAACAGAACGACGGATATTCATCGCCACAACAATGTACTCCGAGCCTTATTTGCTTGAAATAAATGCGTATTTAAATTAGCAGGTAAAGGAGTTAAATAACGTTCTCGAATGCTAGTTGCGGTTGTAGAAACGTCGAGGCTGTTCATTGACCTTTTTAGGCACATAGCACAGGCGAAACAAAAGACGAATTTAAACCAAAGACGCTAGAGGAACCTTGATAATGCATTGCTTGTGTTGTGAAATCACTTATGTTAAAAAACAGAGAGAGAGAGAGAGAGAGAGAGAGAGAGAGAGAGTATCAGAATAGCAGATTTAGAAAATTTGACTTTTATATCGTACATAATTAGTGCCATTAGCTAGAAAATGAAGCACTAATACCCGCAAAAACTGTAATAAATTATCCACAAAATAAAAACCAGAAACAATTGCAAGAGGAACCTTACTCTTTAATTAAATTCGATTTTCTCAGTTTAATACAAACGTGCTATTTAAATGACCAAAGATCTTGTCCCTTTTAAACAACATATCTAACCCTGCATCCTGTCTAATACACGAAACCGATTCGCAAAAACATCTAAAGGATTACAAAACGTTTTGAAACTGTTTCACTTGAATGTTCAGATATTAATCGACCTCTACATTTTGGATTGCGCTGAGAATGCACTCTCGTTGAGCTCGATATGCCAAAGAGAATGATCGTGAAGTATTTTGACAGATAAAAAAAACAATGAAGAGATGAATCGCTGTGAAAAACGCCCTTCAATCAAATTGAAATAAGTATGTAAGTACCTCAAAACAACGTATTTTCCAAGCGTGAAAATCACGAATACAGTTTCCTAACCTTAAGTAATCGTAGTTAAAATAACTTAACAAGTCAAAATGTAGAGGTTAAGGCCAAAGAGCAACGATTTCCTATCCTTAAATACGAACACGATCGACAGAAGCGCCGCCTTCGCATCGTATGTGAATCGACTGCTAACTTGTCATAATGGCGGCTGCAGCTGACATTGCCTCTCACCGGGCCCACGTAACCGAATTACGTAAAAGGTCTTTACCCTTGTTTATTTGGGACAGCTTTATTAAAGAGATGTTTTAATAAGAGTATTAGCACCGTAGCCGGAGGTTGGGTAACCGCGAACAATGCTAACTTGCGATCATCTACAAATCACTTTTCGATTTGCATTTTGCAACTAAGCTGAGCTTTAAGTGTACGATCGTAGTTAGCTTATAGTGATGTCAATCATGAGTTGCCGAAATCAAAACATAAGATATTGCATTACAATAATAATGTTTTTGTTATTTTATTTCACCTTATTGTTAAAATAAGAATCAATAGCTGGGTTTTCGCAGTGGAAAATCACTTTTGGCAATTGCGAAAGCTTTAGAAATTGTGCATCTTATAAAGTGCGTTTACAAATAGTATCATTGTTGAAGAATCAAATTAGCACATGATTCGTTGATTCAATGCTTTTTCACACATTACACCATGAAATAGGTATATTTATAGCTATAACGTTGGCTTGTTACGACATTCATTTGAGTGTTTGATCTCTATGTTTCGAGAGTTCTCAGCATTATCAAAAGGACAAATCATCCAAATATAATATAACCTAACCTTACCAAATTAAAATGTCATTTTAATGCCAAACATTTGATTTGTCTATTTTTTACCTACCTATTATATTATTATAATATGCGTCAAGTTAGGTAGCTAAGTAGTGACTGTACTATAAGGTAGATACTAGTAATATTAGCCATTTAAAAACATTTTTATTCATCTATTAACACTTTATCATAAATATTACAGGGTAATGATAGTCTCATTATAGTTAGCTCTTATAATATAATTATAGCGGAAGCAGATCTGCGAGCTGCGGTATCGCGTTGGGCTAACCACTACTTAGTAATGCAACGACAGTGTTCTTAATTTGATGTAATTGATATTTTGCACTGTGACTGTATAGTTAAAAACATTTTGAATTACACTTATTGTACGTAATTAAAGTATTAACAAACATTGTGCTTATTGAAAATTGACATGATTTATCAGATTCCAACCCGTGCAATTTTTCTTATGTTACCGATCAAAAGAATTGTAGATACGTGCTGCGTACATCAATGCGGAGGTTAGAAATATAGCAAATGTGACATAACTTTTTGAGATTTTAGCGAGAGGCGTTAGAGTTAGACACTTGTCCAGACTCTAACTAAAGCGTAGAAATTGATTATAGGCTTCTGTGGCTGAATGCGGACACGATATTAGTAAGTATGGTTTCGCAAGAAGGCGGGTCCGACCGGTGCATCCTTGCGCAAGCGCCTGCGCGGCAATGTCATATGTCATGTAAATATCCGACTTTGACAGCTGATTTGCTGGTAAAATCGCATTTTTCTCTAAACGATGAAATTAAGATTTTCTTCAAATATGTTACCTCTATGTTTAAGGAATCAGTTACTAATGTAGTACAGTATTATAGATAATATTATCATTGGTTGCATTTGTAATGAAACGAATTTTGGTACAATATTTTATTGCAATATCACCAGCTCATAACTTGGAGAAAAAAACAGATCTCAGAAATTTTATAATTGTATTAAGATTTTTCTATGGATGGATGGATGGAGGTGCTCGTAGCGCAGTGGTAGCAGCGCTTTGGTAGTAATACCGAAGTGAAGAAACCTACGGCGCGGTCGTGTTTGAATGGGTGACCATTCCGACCTCATAAGTGACGTACATCACGAGCATCTCCGTGCTTCAAAAGGCACGTTAAGCCGCTGGTCCCGGCTCATAGAGTAGAATCGTCAGAGGCCTTATGGGGCGGCTGATAACATCTGACAGCAGGGTTAGTCACTTGCCTTGCAAACACCTCTCCACCAACCCGCACTGAGCCCGCGTGGTGGAGTTGGGCTCAAAACTACCTCATAGTTGAGGTAAGGCTTTTGCCCAGCAGTGGGATGTTACAGGCTAACTTTACTATTTAGATGTTTGTTCAAGCTAATTTGCAGATCTATCGATTCTGATAATTTTGGGTAATTAAATTATGTTTCTTCTATATTCTTAAATCATGCTACCACTGTGTAAACTACCTATGTTTTCGTAGCAAAACACGTCCTTACAGCTTATGATGTAGTAGTAATGGAACAAATCCCGCTGGCGTTTCCTTAAAAGCGACCGCGAGCCTTGAAGTATTCATCCGCAAGGTCCAGCCATTGGCTTCAAAAGGTTGGCAACCCGTATGGAACGACCCGCTTACACGCTGTAAAAAGCGTGTTTCAATCTACACTTGCCCAAAGTTACCTTTTGAAATTGCGAGCTACCGGCTATGAACAGGGTGACGTGGAAACAAAAATAGCTTTTAAGCTTACTTGTGTTTAATCAAAAGATACCTTTTTTTGATTTTGATGATTTGGTACATAATCGAATTGAGAAACAATTAGACACATTGGGCTTGATCTGGAGTGAAGAGCTTTCCCATTAAAAATACTTGGTAACGTAATTGTATTTGGGAGTAGCCAGCATGGGTTGATTGTGATGGTGGATATACCAGTTATCTGATGTGTATTGCATATCAGGTATATCCAGGTCATAGACCTCTTAGAAAAAATAGAATAGAATGGAAGAAGTGAGTCAGTTGCAATATTGTGCTTTCAAAGTTTCAGAATCTAGGCCAGTATTCATATAGCTTCATTAAAGGCTTGCGTCTTCAGCCGATAGGTTACCATAACAATTGACTCACTCTATTGCGAAACATGTGCTAAGAGTTCGGACACAGCACTAAAAGTAATTTTCACATGAAATCGTTAACCTAGCTTTGAAATATTAGTGACGGCACCACATCAGTTACAATCGAGATGGTTTAGTACTTGTTTATCGACCGGTCTATTTAAAGTTACTGCAACCTGTTTTGTAAGCTCATAAAACACGTGTACTTATGATGTAGAGAGCGTATTGTATTGACAAAAGAAAATGAAGCGGCGAATAGCAAGCGTTGGAAATATCTTCATATTACGTTACATATTTACGAAAATTGTTTAGGACACCTAGAAAAGACCTATGATAAAATAAGATATTGTTATTAAGTTTGTGTATATGGAGTTAGTCAAATGAACTGTTGATTGAAATGTTATTGATAGCAAATGTTACTGGTAGTGTAGTAAATGAAAAAAGCGTCTTCACTAGATATTTGTTTCTGAGTTACTGATATCGCAACGTGAGGTCAATTAAATTAATTGATCATTACACTTAACTTCACATGCTGTCTTACTAAAGTTTTTAAAGGCTATAATGTCTCCGGTCAGTCAAGCACGACGACACGTCGCTAACATCGTCAATGCGCATAAAATATATCTCAGTGTGGAAACATTGACAAAACGATTGCATGCCGCAATTTTAACGACCCACTCAAGACGAAAGATTGATTTAAGAATTAAGAATTCCAAAATGTACTGAAAGACAAATTCATTATTCATGATACAGTATCATAAGCTCCCTTTAAAGTGTTTTTCATAATTTAAAATATGAATCACCAGGATATTGACGGATGTAACTGTCAAAATAATAAGTATCTTTGAACAAAGCTTGATTCTTTTAGGTAATTCATATCTGATACATTCTCAAGAATGCATCTATAATAATAATTCAGCATAATGTAGGTAAGATCAGTATAAAAATTCACAGCCAAAAATCGCAGAATATGATATGAATGACGTTAATAAATAAAAGAGTTTCAAAATTTGACTTTAATTACAACGCCAAATTTCATTGCAAACTTATCTTTCATCTAACAAAAACAACTCGAGATGCTGTGAAATTACGTCCTCCCATTTTAGAATGTTACCTTTAAATGTTTGTGTTTCTCTTTCTAAAACTGTCCCTAAGTGGTGGCGTTAAGTGCATCTGCTCTTACATATTTGTCTCATGCAATTTTAGAATTAGGTCTGTGGTTTTAGCGGTTCAAATCCGGCGAGGGGTGCCGGCCACTTATTCAGCACGCGAGCGTATCACGCGATCGCCACAGTAACACACTGCTAAAGAAACTGCGAGGAAAACGCCTTCCGGGGTGAACGGCCTCGTTGCGTAAACCGCCCGGTGGCGCAAGAGCTGCGCGCGCGCACCGACGTGACTGAGCGCTGCGCCATCTAGCAGCAAGCGGTGGGAACTAATGCCGAAAACAATTGAATTTTGATACAGATGATATCTTTTTATTACATTGTTAATATAATGTATAGTGTTGGTAATTTAGGAATGACGCAGAAATAAATACATAAAGTAACTTTAAATGTAGGCACGAAAAATGATGAATACCAAAATTTTTGATGTAACTGTTTATTTTATTAATGCATATCCTGTTTCATGATTAGAGTGTGACAGCCAAAAACGAAAATCACGCAGCGAAAGTAAACGAGACTTTATTTTAAGCCGATTACTCACACTTGTTTACCGTATTATAAAACGGACACAGATTGCAATATGTATCAAGACTGAGCTGAGTGACGAAACGGCATTTAACTCCTAGGTCAAGGTTTTACTTCTCTTCGAAATGGGAAAATTGCCACACATTGGCGACCTTAACTTGCCGTCGGGTCCGCGAGTTTCGCAAGACGACACCGCGAATAAAGCCACGGGCACAACGAACGTATAAAACATATTCATATTACGTACATAAGACCCCTTACACACTGCGACTTTTAGCATCAATGCTAACGCGCGTAAGTTAGTAGTTAGATGCAGTCGCCAAAATTCAGTACATAATTTGACAATTTTCAGCTTCTGCATCACGACTGCATCGATGCTAAAAGTAGCGCACTGTGTAAAGGTTGACATTTTGCGACTGCATAGATGCTAACGCGCGTTAGCATCGCGACTGCATCGCTGCTGTAAGTCGCAGTGTGTGAAGGGTCTAATATGTATTCAGTGCCTGATTATGAGGAACCGACGTAATGAAAGCTTAGCTTCTTGAAACGAGGAACTTTAAATATGACGATAATTATGTACTCTAGTATCTTAAAAGCTAGTAGTGACAAGGCTTGATATTTTAATGACATTGAGGATTCTTATAAGACTAAAGTCAAGTCAAGTTATTCGGTCAAAATTTTGTTTGGCTTTTCATAAAAAGAGAAAATTCTAAGGGTAAATGTTAGCTAATACATACTTCTGAGTTATGGATCAAGTGACTTTAACCTTCGAATATTCGTGTTTGTACGTCGTCAACAGGACCTTTCCTTAAGTTACTTGTTTACAAATGCTAAATGAGATCAATTTCGAATGTTCCATGCGCTACAACCCACCATAGGGTTGTAACTAATAAATTTACCATCAGACACGGTCTAGATCATGTTCGACTTGGCAGGGAACATGAACGAAAGTAGACATGTGGACTAAGGCATGCTCAACTGCTTTACATGGAGGCTTAAACGCCGTGACGCCGAAGAAATGGAAAGTGAGTTATACAACGGACACCTGAGTGAACCGTGAAAGGCGAGCGTTAATGTCAGACGCCGTGGTCAAGGTTTGAGTTTTTCGGATACTTGCATCGCGAGATATTATCTTGGACGGTTTCGCCCCGAACCGTTTCGGCAGCGAACTATTATAAAGCCGTTAATCGGCGATAAAACTCAGCATTTACATAATGGGTTCTGATAAAATATTTGAGATACTATTTGTTTTTGTTTGCGTAACAAATATTATTAAAGTTAATATTTTTATCAAGTTCTTTAAAGTAAACTCTCTGTCTAATAATGTCTATTTTCTACAAAATCTACATCGTGAATAATGAAGTGTTAAATGATTTCAGACAAGAAAACACTCAAATAACCCACTTTCACTTATTGAATGATTAATGCACTATGCGTTATATAAAAATACAATAGGCGAAATATTACTAAATGACAAGAAAGTTCATTGTCTCCTAACAAAAGAAAGGCACGAGATAGAAACGAGAGCGAGACAAAAAGCGTGGATCGAAAGCGAGAGTAATCGGTCTAGGTTGCGTTCCGCCGTGGCTGCGCCGGCGCCGGCAACGGTACTCAGCGTAAGCTACGGTACCTCTCGTAGGGTAACCCCAGGCTGTTCCCGTAAGCTAGTGTTGGGACAGTCGATAAATTGAAACCCATGTTTTTTGGATTAAATTATAAGTAAGCTCCGTAACTTTTGAAGGGTAATCTTTCGATTTATTGTGAACAAGCTTGACAAGGTTTCTCATTTATGTTTTTTTATACTATTACGCCAACCTAACACGAAAGATGTTTTTTTTTGCAATTTGCATCGCTCACCCCGTTTATTCTTCAACTACCCTGACTCACGACTTTGACCAGTAATTCGTTATTTCAGTTTCCGTTATAATGTAAGTTCGGTACAGTTTAAAATTATACGGCATATTACAATCTAACGAATTTAAAACCGTTAGATTTTCATCACGCTGTTTCAACAATATTACGGTGACATAACCAAATAATAACGAGACAAAGTTTCTGAAAGTACGCAACGACTTTGAAAACACTCTTTACAAGTAGAATACTATTTTGGGTGACATTCAAATACGAGTAATACCTGTGTACCGTGCCTGTGTAATACAATAATACGCATTATCATAAAGTTTGACCTTGTTTGTTATTGTATGCGATCCAAGCTTATGTAACCATTTTTTTTTCAATTAATTAATAGCAAAGTTTTTTTGAATTGGTCATTATTTTAAAATTACATGAGTTTACTTTGCATAATAGTTTAAGCAAGGCTCATTAGGCACTTTCTACACTATTCATCATATATTGAACATTTTAAACCTGAATATTTAATGACAAATCAGGATAATAAATCAAATTCAATACTTGATATCATTCCTCCGCACAACTTTCACTATAATAGTCGTATATTAAGGTTTAAGTGTCAAGATGCATTCTTGGATTGGATAAAAAAGTAATTGTAATTAATCGATACCCGATATTTAAATCGACGGGGTATTTTCAGCATCACTATGACTGCCACCGGTCAGGCACCATCGAGACCTTAGCCACTTTCTCTTTCGATGCCCGCCTATAGTGATGCTTACATGAATGTGCTAACCACTTTACATATCCGTATACGTGTCGCGTCTTTGTGTGTGTTTGTCAGTATTCTCGGTTACATCACGCAACTTTGGCTGACGCATCTGTCGAGCGAAAGGTCACTATCTATTTATAGGTTCGTTGCGCTCACTTTCCATAAGAATGTCTTTGATTTGATTTAGTTTCGGCCATAAGATCATTCACCTTTGAACCGTAAAGCTATCAATGATTGAAAATTGTCATTACCGTATGCCAAAGTCGTTTTTGACTCTCAGGTTCAGTAAATCGTTCGTCCTCGTTACAAACTCAATAAATTAACAGTAATTAAAAACTTTTTCGAAAACTTTCTCGCGTAATGCGGTAGATTGTTACTTATGCTTTAATTACGAATGTCCATATGTGTCTCGCAATAAATCGCGAGGCACCCCTTTGCAAAATGCTAATGCAAAAAAATGAAACACCGCACCACATAACGTAATTATTTAGGAGAGTACAAATAGTGAAATCAATGCACTTAACTAGAAATTAAATATTTATTGAGATATTAAATATAAAAAATATGTATTTTTTAAGATTTATCATCTTCATAAAAGCATTTTGAATACAACAGATGATTGTTATCGGGTGATGCGATACTTCAATAAATTTCAAAGGAGCGTATCTTTCATTTAAAAAACGAAAACCAGGTAAACGACATATCTATCACGAAAAGTATGCAACAAAACAATTTAGTTGGAAGATAATTCGCACTGCTCTGGGGCCTTGGGCTATGCGCGTGGGAAATCCTATCGTATCACATCACATACGACCGACACCTGACCGCCGCAATTATGATATTGTCAACGAAATAAATCATATGAAGTAAACATTTATTTGTGTGCATGAACATGTCGTACTAATAATACTACGTTTGTATTGGTCTGGGTGTTTTCTATGTATATCATGTAATATAATATCCTTTAATATCCTTTGAACATTCCCACACATCGCCATCTAGCCCCAAAGTAAGCTACTCAAAGCTTGTGTTATGGGTGCCAGACAACGGATATAATACTTAAATACTTTTTTTTTGTAAATACATACATGATATACATAGAAAACACCCAGACCAATACAAACAGACATGTTCATGCACACAAATGTTTGTATTGTGCGGGGATCGAACCCGCACCCGCTGCGTAGTAGGCAATTTCTCGACCACCACACCAGACGGGTCGATGACATGTATGTATTTAGATATTATATCCGTTGTCTGGCACCCATAACACAAGCTTTGAGTAGCTTACTTTGGGGCTAGATGGCGATGTGTTGGAATGTCCAAAGGATATTTATTTATTTTTTTATTTTTATTTATGTGTTCATAAATTAACATTGATTTTTATTCGAGGTTTTCACAAGTTTGATGCTCTTGATGGTAGAAATGTATATTCCGCCCAATGTCTAACAAACTTAGGTAACATTACTAGCGAAGCTTTTTTCAGCAACGTGAAGAATTGGTTAATTTATGTAACTTTTGGTGAAAACCAAACCAAAATAGGTTTGTCAAATATAATTTTACTGCATCCGTAACCCGATCAGTTATGACTGGATGTTGAATTTTCATTTATTCAGTACTATCGTAGTAATCACAAATATAAATCGTGACAATCGAGGTCAATTAGCTATTGTTGAATTCAGAAGCGAATATCCGAATACGTGACGTAAGGAAGAGTTAAAAACAACTAATTTACAGTAGTAAAGATACGCACGCAACGAATTAAAATGAAGTAACGTCATGAATACGTAATAAACTGCAGCAACTACTTACAAATATGTTCTATGTTTAAATTCTTAAATCGCTTTTTGATTCTCACGCTGCCGCTGTTGATAATGCAACGTATTTTTGCAGTTAAGTCAATAATGTATTCTAGGTATTTTACGAGACGTGTTGGTATAAACTCGCCGGTATAATGTTAGATGACGATTTTATGGTCTTATCATCATTGACCCTAATTTTATATAATCACCTCTATGGTTTTCTGATGATGACTAACTGCATATAATTTGTATCTCTACCTTTGAATATCGTTGTTGGAAAATCTCAGTTACTACGATTCTAGTTCCTGTGATTTGATATATCGGGTGGAGTGGTAAAAATATCATAAAGGATATCTATTCAAAAAAAGCTTTTTGCAGATATTTATAAAAAAGCTCAACAATGTTTACCTACGTAACTGAATATGAAGAATGACTACATTAATTATTAATGCAATATGACCTAGACCATAATTGTTGTTTCTCAAACGAACAATAACATATAAATTTGAATTCGAACAGTGTACAAAAATAAATTGACTGCATCTACTTACGCCTACATTGCAATAAAATTGTAGGCAGTACGGGTCATAAAACATAATATGTATTACTAGACATAAAACTTATATCATTTTAGGCACAGGTGTAATACTCATATAATTTAGTTTAGAAGCACTAAACGGCAAATTTTAACTAAAAATGCACAATTTGCGAACTTTGTTACTAAATCATATTTCATCGTGATATACTTTTACTTCAAAATCGTTATACGAACATGACATATTTATTTATATATTATTTATTTTATTTTATTTATTAAGTACACAAACAGATTACAGTCTTAACTTGCATATAACTAAAAGATCTAAATTGCAGACGAAACTGTAGTCCAACAATAGTGTGCATAACATGATTTTAAAATTCAGAGCGTAGTGTGAAATTTAAAGATTAGAAGATAAAATGAAATAATATTAGAAACAAAAAATATTTTTTATAATTAACAAATCAGCAGTTATTCAATATTAGAGGGTGATTGAGAATACTTAGTTATTGCATGACAAATAACTACTACGTTTATCAATATTTTAGAGAAAATTGCTTACTACAATAGTATTTTATTATAATATGTAAAACTTTTTAAATTTGGGTAAGGACGTGGTATATAATACTGCTGCTCAATTTTGCTGATTTAAAAAAAAATATTAGTCATGACGTTTTGCTTTTCGTAGTTACTGTTAATCAATGAGTCATTTAGTAAGGCTCCGTTACATTTATGCAACATTTACATATATGAATAAATGATTATATTTTTCACCGTGTGATCGTCTATTGCGCACGTAGATGGCATCACTGCGTTTATACATTCCTAGCCACAATGCGTCACCTTGCAGGCGTTCGTTGACGCATAGACGTTTTGTCCAAGCGACCTTAGGTTCGCTGCGTGTTAAACTACTAATAACAATATCGAATCAAACACGTCCCGCTCACTCTTGCCCACACTATTGAAGATACGAATAGGACAGAACTAGCGAATGATGAATTTATTTGGTACAAAACCAACGTTTACCTTCATCAAGGTAAAGTATGGACGGCGCTAACGAAAACGAAGGGCGATAGTGGCTTCAAGTGTTTGAAGGTAACCAGCTTAGGTTAATATAATTGCAAACACTATGACACCGAACGTAATGGTTATGCATAACTCTATAGAGCCTGGGAATGGTTGCAAAATTTCGAAAGCACACCAATAAATGAGATACATCAAAACGGTGACGGTAGTCTTAAAAGAAAAATACTTACTGACACTTTGTATCGTACTACAAACTTTTTCAGTTTAGTGAACCTAAATGATTAACTTAAGTAAAATGTTGTGCTATAAAAATTCGATGTCGGTCGACCGTAACGATAATAAACTTTAATCTTTTCCTACTTACGAAAGCATTTAACACGAACTAAATTACCCGTGCTTCCTTTATCTACAAATACGAAAATTCTTATCGCGAAACCGTTGTTTTGTAGCGAGTATTGTCAGTTATTCATATCCTTTCCCGCTTTCTCTGTCCTTCAATAACTGTAACACTACAAAAGGAAAATTTTCTAAAACAGTTATTTATATATCGCCCTTAACAATGAAGTAAAAAGGTTCAATTTCAATGTAACTGCTTGACAAATTGAGTACTTATCAGTATGCCACGCATTTGTCAAATAAGTAGATTTTATCTAAGAGATTAATCTGGTGGCTGACCTGGTGAAAGTTTTGACGAAAGTCGAAATGTGGCTGTCAGTTTGGACGGTTTATTTTTATGAGCTTTATTATCGCGTATTAAAGTTTGCTCTACATTTTCTCCGAAATTATTACTGAGAATTAGTTATCTTATTCACTAATCTTTATCTTATTAACGGGCAGCACATTTAAATTTGTTTGTTTTGGATGTTTGTCGATTGTTAGTATATTCTTTCAAATAATTACGAACATGTTTTTTTGCAAAACATATTATGAACTTATATTATAAGGGTACGTCCACACTCATTGCATCTGATACGTATTCGTTTCGTGAAAATATCGAATACTTATGAGTGCGAAAGTGCTCTTAGTCGTAAGTTTACGTAGCCCTCCTAATATACTCGTAATAAGTTACTATTACGAGTAAATATTTCGGCAACAGTTTGATCATTAGAAGTGAGAACACACAAAATACATTTGGGCCTAATCAAAATAAGGAAAACGTTTGGTTGGGATGTTTGTTTTCGGACTCACCTCGTTCGGTGTTCCGCTAAATATACCGACTCTTCCTGGGATTTGTGACTCAACATTGCATGGTTTGGAACTTATTTTTAACTTATGAAAAGAATGTCGCTATCTATGCATAAATGACTTTCATAAAAAACTTTTATGAATAGGTTCCTTTACCTAAAGCAGCAAATGTGTGAAAAAAATGTTCACTGATACTTTAGTATGGTATGTTGAGAACAGATGCGAGAAAATAGTGAATTTGTGGACAATGGTAGGCCGATATATCTGGCAATAACAACCCACCCGCAAGTTTTCTTCAGTTACTCCGTGATCATGGCGCTTGCAACGGTTCTGAAATATTGGAAGCTCATAAATAATAAGGTACATGGTAGCGATCTCGTATCTTACTATTCTGATGATAATTCAGTGTTATGGTTGCTTGCAAGAGATCGCTTTAGCAGTGTCACCATATGACCCATATGAGATACAGATAATTTTATTTATTGGGCGAAAAATATTTGAAGAGCGTTCTTTTAATGTATATCTTTATTTTGTAAATTTAATTCTTTTTGGCACCATTGATGAAAGAGGCCTATAAAGATTTTAGCATCTTTTCCTTTCGCAATCACTGTAGGTATGATAATATGGCACCCCTGACTAGTATACCTACTAGCCGAAATTAGGTTACTGGGATATATTTATAAAATTGTTGCATACTTCTTATCGCATCAAAAACCCAATGCGAAAATGTTTATGACAGACCTCGTAAACACGCATAGTGCAAGAGACAGGTTGTTTGCAGATAACCCTCGCCGAAACTCGAACGCGATATCTGGTACGAGGCGCTCCTCCGCCAATCGCTAGATAAACATATGGGTCGCTGAACCGACCTAGTTTCGGCGCGGGCGCACCACGCATCGCCCGTGTGCACGTTTTCGACAAAAATGGCGGTCAAGTGCGATGGTTGTTGAGGTTTTGAGTTCCGTATAGATTGTTAAATTTTTAGCAAGAGTCTTTGAGACTATTTGAATTTGAATCACCAAAATTCTAAGTTCCATTGAACGAAATAAAAGCGTTCTTGTACTTAGCTTCAAATAAACAAGTATCAAATATTTACAGTTTTTATTTTCTTTATAATCATGACCTTCTTTGCCTGTGTAAGTGAACACTATCCATCAAATCTCAAAATCAATGACAAAAAAAAACAACCCCTGTGTGTACGCCCGCTAAATGTATGCAAAAAAAAATACTGGACTTCATACAAATGCACGCTATTCGCCATGTTAAATTTAATTAAATCCAATTCATCACTGATAAGCCACCTACCTCTTTCTTAAAGATAAAAAAAAATAAAAGACTATGGATCAATATGAAAAGTACTTATCCCTTCCTATGCTCCCTTTGTAATCCTTATAACCGATTAAAAAAGAAGTTCGATCAATTCGATCTGTATGTATGTGATATCGTCAGAATTGGATAAAATGTATATTGATCTATTAAGACTCCCTAACACATGACAACCTAACAAAATATTGTAAGTGTATGTATGTTTGTCTCAGGAATTCTCGAAAATGAAAACTCATAGCCAGATGATTATTTTAAGTTCAAACTGGTATAGTTCAACTTAAAGTACAGTATAAGTTTCATCGAAATCAATCCAGTAGTTTATGAGATATGAGTAATAACTAAAACTCATGAAATAAAAAATAATTGAAAAAAAATACGGCCTTCAAAAAACTGACTTAAAATATTTGTAGGTAGTATTCGTATTTGTAGGCTTATATTTTTATTTATTTATTTATGTTTTCATTGCTTCTGTCCTGCTTTAACAGTGAGTGTAAGGAACCCTAAAAGTATTATAATACCAAGGCAACTTTTCAATCAACGCGCACATTTGTGGCAGATGACGCGTTGAAACTGTACCTCTACCGCAAGACTTGGTTTTATCTGTCAATTCTTTTTCTGTCTAGATTTTTTAAATATTTAGTGTAGGTAAGTACTTAAGTTACTTAAAAAATACTAAAAATCCGAAGTTAAGAACTTCTTCAAACATGGGATCGATTTTTTATGAAGATGATAAATCCGGTCTCTTATAATTAGTTGAGTAAAATAAATATGTCATCATCTAAAAATATCAATACATTCGAAAAACGTGGTAAGCAATATCAGTTAACAAATAAAGGTTTATACTCGTACTTATTTAACTATTTGGTAAAACAAGCCTATATATGCCTAAAAGATTAGTCAAAAGGTAATTGTAAAAACGTGTCAGATTTTCAAAGATTGCTTCTATCGTGTCATTAGTACAGGCTATGGTTTTAGTCTAGCTTATTGTAAAAAAAACTTTTCTATAAATTGTATGTAAGTTTTGTAAAAGAAAACCTCTTCATTCTCTGTTAATAAAAAAATACAAAACGAATGGGGAAACTCGCTCCATCGCGCGTAGCTCGCGCGTATCTACGAAATATTATGCCGCAGCTAGTAAGCTACAAAGAGACGACCTGGTGATGATTGTTTTGACTGGTCGCTAGTCTCGCAATAATAAATTGATTTCGACTTTTAAAAAAAAATTTTTGGCATCAGTACCATATTTTGTATATATTGTGTCCACCAACCCTGAGTCGCTCGTCGCTGCCGCTGACCAAAACAATACTATTTCGTAGCAGGTCACACTACTTTCTATCTAGATCCAAGCATGCATAGCCACCTGACTATTTACCAGTGGATCTGTGGATTAATGATATATTGTTTCCCATAAAGGACCGTTAACATAGTCTCTAAGAAATGTACATTTGTACATTAAAAACTCAAACGTTAGTACAACTGTCAAACGTCAGCAGAAGGGGGCGCCACTTGCATGGACAAAATGCAACATGGCCGCCTGCTCATAGACCGCCATGCCAAAATCTAGTCCTCGGTTATATGTTAATAAACACAATCACAATAAAATACATACTAAAATAACATTTTATATAATACACATACTAGATATATAGAAATATTAATAAATAGATAGATAGAAAAATGTATAACAAGCACCGCAAAATATATAAGCGCATTTGAAATACCCAACGAAGAAATACTAGTAAAAATAAATATTTATTTTGTATATACTGTTTGTTATTCGTGTTTAGTCATCTTATAGTGAGCAATAATATATTTTTGTAACCCATAATGTTTATTTTTGGCAGAAGTTTTTATATGAGTAATTTAAGTATTTCTGTTATAAAATAGTACTGCGCTGCAGAGATTGGCTCAGGTATGAAGTAACTTTTCTTAGATTAAATGAATATCGTTAATATGTTTTCTTATTGAAAAAAAATATTTATTTATCTTTATAATTATACCCGTAAAGTAATCGCATTAACAAACACGTGTTTCTACGTGCGGTGTGTGCATGGCCGTCTAATAATAAAGGAATGAATGAAACGGACGAGACTGCGAAGTGCATGCCAACGTGAAAAAAAATACATTTAACATAAAGCCGTAAAAGACGTACACATCATAGGAATCTCACCATAAAACATATTGTTCGAATGCCGCGGTCCGGCCAGCTTTAGCGGGTTCGAGTCCATTCAGTGTCGCCGGTACGCGGCGCGTTTTTTACTCAATCATTTTCGTAGAACAGTTCGTCACTGAAACGTGTCATAGAGTAGCGTGCTCGTGGTATACGGAGCGAGCGAGCAGCAGCAACAGAGTCGCGCTCGCGTTGGCGCCCGCACGGAAGTAGGTTAGTAACTAAAGTTTTGTTTGCGTGAGGCTGCGTCGCGGTGCAGTCGCTAGCTAGCAGGGGCGCGCGGCTTCGCTCGGCTCGCGCCACTCGCCGCTCGCCGTGCCGCGCATGCCTCTATGCGCATCTTTGATCTTTTCACTTTCGGGCCCCGCCGCCCGCCCTAGCGGACCCGACTAGAAACGTCCATGGAAAAGTCCCATGGCCCCTCCATTCAGGAACACACCGCACCCTGGGAAATTTTCCCTATTTTGACCCCTCTTGTTTAGAATCATTGTTCGCCGATTGTCACGTAGAGCGGCGGTAGGATTTTGGGCGGCGATTGGCAAGGTGGTTGGATAGTTAGTTATCTGCTACTACACGCTCAATAACGTATTTTGAAATATTTTAAATAAAATATTAGATAACTAACTAGAACTCAAAGTTCAAGGAATTTGACATAATATTATTGCTTGATATCTTTTAATTTTTTATTTTAAATTTTATATTATAATATTGTACATCCGAAATGGATAACTGTTGGAACTTATAAATTATTGTTACCACCTTTTATACACAGTATTGACGATAAATTTATGATTATGATTATGAAATGTATGCTGATGACTAATTTTTAAGTAACAAACAGTTACCAGTACCTACCTACAAAATTATGTCATATACTTAATCAATAGCAAGACCCATATTTTTGCGACAACATGGCGAGTGATTTTCGTTAATTATGTTCGATTTACGAATATTTTTTTTAAATACACGCGGCAGAGATTTATAAAATGATGACTATTTTTTTAACTATTGGCGTCTTATGTAGCGTCATTTCGTTGAGTTTTAGATAGAGCTCCAGTTCATTTTAAGGCATACCCCAGTTATCAGCTGCGAAGTATATCAACACAACCCAAATGCATCTCTGAATAGCGTCAATGAACACAAACTATTCCAGGAATCTACTACGTAAGCTGTAGTCCCCTAAAATTTCCAGTAAATATTACCATTGAGCACCGGCGATAGTGTGTGGTACATACGCATTCGGCGAACGCTCATCGTCGGTGGTTATGTAAGGCGGAGGCCGCCGATGCCGCTGGCCCGAGTCAACGTTCGGCATTGACACGCGCCGCCCGCGCGCCCGCCCCGCGACGCCCTGCGCTGCTGAAACCAGCAGCTGCGAAATTAGGTCACTAGCTCCAACGACACCGACCACTCTACACAGACACATTACCGCGAACTCAAGGACCGCAACGCCAGCTCAAGACAAACTGGTGCTGCGCGTGCAAGACGTACCTCCTGGACGGCTAAAATAACCATTTGAACACCGATACCCAACGCGGAATAGATTGAAACAACGCACCTGAAGTCCGACGTCATTGATACACTACATCAATAACGTGCCGTTCCAGCATTACTTACCTACCTCAATGCAAATGCATTAAATTACGTAGGTAAAATAGGTAGAAGAATGTTACATTGTTGTAATGCTTCTTGTATAATTTATGTATTACATAGACCGTATTACACGATTAGTCCATTCCACTCAAGCATTTAAAATACGACTAAGTATTTAATTTTTGGTTTATAAACAGACAATATCAATTAGTAGTAATTTTCATAAAAAATGCGTGAGCACTGTATTCAATTGATTGATTTGTAATCTATTCAAATTACCATAATTGCATTGAAAAATAATAACAGAAACAGCATCAATAGTTTCTAATATCAATGCATGAAAACGGAGAAGGAAAACAGCACTGCGCCGGCATCGAACGCTCGAGTCAACGAACGTCATTGAAGGTTGGCGTCAGTTGAATATCAGCCATACGTACTAGACGCAAGGTTTAAAATGAATTGTTACTCCGTTCCAACCTAGCCTTGGCTTCTACTGGCCTGGCTGACTTAGACATTCTATCTACTTTTACAAGTACATGGGCGAAGGCTCTAGTACTCTTTGGTACTCGGTAATGCACTACGTACTCCTTCGATGCAATACCTAATTTAATAGCAAAGTCAGCTTAGTGTACGACCTTTACGTTCTAATTCCCGTAGAACACTTTCATTGGATTACTACTACCTGTTCGGAATTAGTTGAAGGAAAATTCCTTTACTGTCGATTGCATATTGACAGCTAGAATTCTGATGTACTCGCACATAATTTCAAGTGGGCTTGCAATTAGATATTGTAAACACACAATTAATTATGTGCCTCCTTATTTACTGGTATTGCATCTACTCGTGTCTGTAGCCTATATTGTTATGAACTAAAGCACTCATTCTAAATGAATATGACCGTGGATTATTATCAATTTTAATTTATACAGGCTCTAATATTTAATAGTAACAAACGTAAACGATTGATAAATCGCATTGAATTTACATTCAAAGTCGACATTCAAGGTCAAGCAAATATTATCTGTTGTTGCATTAGGTACTAATGAACTACTATGACATCGCTGAGTTGAAAGGAAAATATTATAACTAAGTTATAAAACAAGTTATTGGAAATGATCCTGGCACTGGCAAAATTAAAGACACTAATGCATTTATTGCAAAAACTTAATGATTCAGGCCATCTTAAATTTTCTGAGCCTGAAATTGTTCTTGAATATTCTACTGTCATCAATTCAAATACGAACGTAGGTGGTTCATACTATCATGCTGGTTGTCTGACTGCAGTCATAATATACCTAAGCTCGTTTAAAGCACGAGGGAACCGGAATCTCCAGGGCTCCACTTCCTCACGTAAACACAAAACACACTACCCTCCTTTCAGCAGTTGAGTATAAAGGAGCGAGGCGACAACCCATTGAGGTGTAAAAAGTGCTCAGGAGTCCCTTACCTAAGGGAGGCGTAAGTGCAATACATGCAGGGTATCGCACATAGCCGTCCAAGGGTGCTATGTACCGCCCTACTTTCAACGGGGTGCCTGCATCGGGTGAACGAACGTCATTGACCTACCTAGTACCTGCGCTCTGCGCTCTCCCCTCCGCGCTCCCGCCCGCACCTACAGATAAATATAGATACGGGAATATGGCATTGAAACGCTGAGCTAGCATATAGTACTAGGCTGTATAGGTTTGTGCGTCCAAATTGCAACGTCAAGCGTCAGATCAATACGGCACGGGATTTCGAGGTTACAGCAAGCATAATGATAATTGAGTTCATGTTATGACGTAAGCGAGACAACTACTCATTGCATTGAAACACTTTAGACCCTCTAACAATTTCAGTCCCATCAAAGTAATCTACGTGGTATATGAAGCAGCCTTAAAATGTAGAATTGAATTCTATCATCTATCTCTATAGTAATTTGATATTTTAAATAATTATTATCAAATACCAAGAGTACCTACTTAGCCATTAGCTAAAATATCCTGTATTAACTAGACGTAGACACCAGAAATTATAGGCGCTGCTTCGTACATTAACGCAATTTCCTTTCGATTCCCCGAAGGAATTACTTACTTATTGATAATGTTATATCCCGTTAATTCATAATTTGCAAAACAAGCCTGTGCGTAGGCGTCGGTGCTGATAATAAATGAATCCTGCCCTCATGACCAAAAGATATGTGTCGTAAGTCTTGCAACTGTAATATAGTTGACAAGATGTTGCCATAGAAGCTGCTATATTATACAGAATGTGCCACAGAATAAAAATTCAGTTAGTAAAACTCCAAGGGTACATAAGCGTTCTCACAAACATTCAAATCGAATATAAGTACTATGACCACCAGGGAATTGGAACAAGAACTGATTATAATGATAAGGAGCATTACAGTACAGTATACAATTATTCCAGTAGGACCAGACCAGTCTCTGTGGCAGTTATACATCAAAAGACGAACATATATTTTAAATGTTATTACAATTTAAAGGAATTCTTTGATGACACGGATAAATAAAACTTCATAATTTAATGTTTTAATTTAAGTTAATTAAGATAATTATTAAATTTAATTTTAAGCGACTAGCGTTCATTGTTGTCATGCCCTTGCAGAGCGTCACATGTATACCTTTCTTGACATGTACCAGCTTAAAATGTAATGTGACTATGAGCAATAAATGATTTGATTTGATTTGATTTAAACCACAGTACAGCTAGAACAAATTAATACAAAAATGATATATCTACACGCACTACACAATTAATCTTTATTTTTTTGTCCTTGGAATATTATAATTTATTCAAAAACATTAATTACCTACTGACTGGGATGAAACTGAACTGCCTTTTTAAGGTAGTAGTTACCTAGTCAAAACATTTTAGTAACTCGAAATCAGGCACTTAAATGTCAACATACGCAACAATATTGAGGTACGTATGCAATGCAACTGGCAACAGAAATACCCGAACACATTTGAAGGTAATTTTAATTTCTTCCTCGGTATTGATCGGTTATGCAACGGTTCTATTAAAGTGGTGGGTGTTTCACCGAGGGTGCGGGGTGCAGCGAGTGAACGAACGTCATTGACCCACCTTCGGTGATCGGGCGGCTACGTGACGATAAACATCTACTTGCTCTATTTGTTATGTGAATGGGTATATGACGAGGTACTTTCTGAAAATGAACGGTAAGTTTCGCGAATGAGGAGCAATGATTTAAAAAAAATATGTTATGGTGAGAAAAGGTTTAGAATTAGTTGCTACATAAGGAGAAATGTTTATTTCAGGATTCCATCTACACCAGAAAGGCGATCGTGGTAAAATCTTAATCTATGTACTATTAATATGTTTGTTTATGTTATTGCATTAAACATTCTTTTTGAGTCCCTTCTAAGTTTAAAATATTCCGCCACTAATTAAATTATCTGCATTAGCAAGCGGTTGACTGCTAGAGAATTCCACAAGACATTAGGTCCGCCAAATGTACAACTCATAGTGCAATAAAGTTTAAATAAATAAAATCAGGCGTAGAACTTTGTCTCCAGCAGCTAATAGATATTATTTGTTTTCTTTGACGTAATGTGACAGTTATTTCCTTTTTCCATCTTTGGATTAATAGCCTTTCCGAATTACAGTTGAAACCAACTTCCTTCTAAATTACCTAAAATAATAGCTAACCCAACGATTACCTGAAAGGCAGTGTGGCGGTGTGGCAGAATTAGCTCGACTGGTAAACCAAAGGGGGGCATTCGTATTTATTGAGAAAAGTTAATCATACTGGTTGGTTAATTTAGCAATAAGGTGAGAGTGGGTTCACCACAGTTTGGTCGCACAGAATTTGAAAAAAAAAGGCCAGAGCTGAACCACGCGCGATTAAGCTAGCGAAGGAAAGCGCGAAATTAGATATATTAATATTAAATATATTGGACACCAATCACATACATTGCTCTGATCTCAAAGTAAGTAGCAATGCACCTGTGTTATGGAAATCAGACACAATGGTGGTACCACAACACCCAGACCCGAGACAATATAGAAAATATCGTTTTCTACATTGACCCGACCGGGTATCGAACCCGGAACCTCACGAGATGGCGACGCTTGAAACCAGCATGCTAGCCACTCGATCAAGGAGGTCGTCAATATCGTCGAAATATTGAAGATATAACACGATGTGTTCATGAGGTATATGGTACGTCCATATTATTGACTATATTGTCTATATTTGTATTATATCCTGGAGGCGTATTGCGATCCAACTTTAGCTCTTCAATTTCCAGGCAGCTCAATTCCGACTAAGTGTAAACGAATATTATCAATATAATAATACTACAATGAAACGAATATTAATATTTATGTTGTCTTGTTATAATAATAATATTACTTTGACAGTAAAGCTGAGCCGCTAACCTATCAAATTGCAACGCAATACGCGCCCTGATGTTAAGACCTTTTCATTCAGAAAGGGTGAGTGCAAAGTCATGTAAGTCCTTGAAAGTGGTAGCAGCTGCTAATATTTCATACTGCTTTCTGTCAAAAGAAGAATAGTGGCATGGCAGTACAAGAAGTCTGTAGATTTAATTATACATCAGTCCGCAATATATGGAAATTTTATAAATGACTAGTGGACCCAGCGAACTTTTTTTTTACGCCCCCAGCCCTGGCTATGGTAAGAAAGTCTCACAACTCACACTTAGATTTAATAATTTTCCGCGCAATTTTCTTATTTGTCTTTTATTTCATAACACCCTTCTCTGACAATATCAAACACAGCAACAAATATATGTAGAGTAATCGGTCCAAGGGAAATATGGACCAGATCATTTACACCAGTTGATTTAAATAATATGGTACGGTACAAAATAAAGTGCATGTAAAATTTGGACAAGGATTTAAAAGCGTCTCTACGTGACGCAGAGTGGATACGAGTAAATTACTAGCGGTGCCGTTCGCCGCCTAAATGTGAAGGCGCCTTTAGGAGGAGGGACGGAGGAACGCAAGGCCGGCGCGGGTGGTTGCAGCGGGTGAAAGAACGTTATTGACCTATCTTTTAGACTGATATGAACATACAAACTGTAAGAAAAACTGCATATTATTATATCTTCTCTACAGACCGTAGAGTAGATACGTTTACTTCTAAACTCACAAAAATATGCTTACTCCGTTGCCGTTCTTGCCGTCTCAATACAGCTTGCCGTCTTCTGTGAAGGCGCCCTTAGGAAAAGGGGCGGTATGAAAGCCTGATGCGGGTGAAAGAACGTCATTGACTCTTTTCAGACTGTTATGAACATTGCTTAATATAAGTTAAAACTAATAAATATAATATAAATGTATAAACATAAATATTTGACAACATCACATACAAGCAAAGTAGCTAAAGTACTTGTGTTATGGAAATCGGAAACAACGGTGGTATGACAACACCCAGACCCGAGACAATATTTTACATTGACCCGACCGGGAATCGAACCCGGAACCTCACGAAAAGGCGACGCTCGAAACCGGCGTGCTAACCACTCGACCACGGAGGTCGTCTTAAACTGTATGTAATATTTGTAAGATGATGTCACAGTGTCTCGACGTCTGTATATGTCAAAGTTATATTGTGAAAACCGCGTGATAACAATCTAACAGTCGTAACTCCATTACATTGCAATCTGTCGATTTATTGTGAACTGTAACGAACTTCATACATTACAACGTAAACTGAAATGACGAATCGCTGGGCACAGTCACCACTTTGCCCAGTGATTCCCTAACCCACCGGTTAGGGTAGGTGTGTGTAGTCGTGTTAGGTCGACATGTAAGCACCAAAAGCGTAAATGCTAAACCATGTCGAGTTTTGTTCACAATAAATTACAATCTACCTGCCTTAAAATCGAAAGATTATAATAATCTCGCGGTTTTTACAAAATAAGGGTGACATATATACCGTTCTTGCCGTTCGCCGTCAAATGTGAAGGCACCCTTAGGAGGAGGGGCGGAATGCAAGGCCGCCGCGGGTGGTTGCAGCGGGTGAAAGAACGTCATTGACCCAACATTCAGGCAGACATGAACATATTGACTTTTCGCAATTTATCGCCCTTAAAATTAAGGCTAACACAACAAGGTTCTTATACTGAAGGTGTCAGATAAATAAGCTAAAAGAAATAAGGATGCGTATCTTGCTAGATGTATAAAAGGAGAAAAAAATATATTTTGGATGGAATAATAAACACAGTAATTAAATATCCATTGAGAAGTAAATCCCCTCAAGCTATTTATGTACCTCCACGAACCTAAGATGAATTTTATTTATAGGAGTATTCGTTATCTCTTTCTAGAACAATCCAGAATAATCCATTGAAAATATCACATTACGTGGCCCAGATAAGCGACGTAGTATGCAATAAATAATGCAATAAAATACACTTAAAGTAAACATAACATCTTCATAATCTACGGTTTCTTTTCGAATTTATTAATAGAAAATTCCAAGGATTTTGAGTTCATGTCGGAGAGTTGTGGAAGGGGCGGCTTCTAGAGGGGGGCGGGGTGGTGTGGCGAGGGGGGGATGTTGTGAGCGAGGCCAGCACGTGCCGTTGCAGCGGGTGAACGAACGTCATTGACCCACCTAGCGCCGGCACAGCGAGCCGATAACACCCCCGCCGCGTATCTACGACATGTTAGTGATGCAACGCATGCGGATACTCGTATTTAACGAACGGTTTTTTTATTGTGCGAATGTAGTAAGTAAAGTATCGATATAATTTTACATGGGAAATAATTTTGTACTTAAAGTGAGAGGTACCTACGGATAGAAAAAAAAGGTTTATTACTCCACTAGTGGTCCTATGCGATTGCGTCCGGTAGATCCTGAGTTTAGCGCGTTCAAACAAACAAAATCTTCAGCTTCATAATATTAGTATATACATTGACATTGAGTACTGAAACAGTAGCATGGCTCTACGTAGTACTATTACTGTAATACTGAGCTATGGCTAGTAGAAATTAGGTTATGGAAAATCAATGATTTTTTAAAACTGGAATGGAAGTATTAAATTAAGCCAAAAATAACATTCTAAGTGCGCAAGCGCAACAGAAACGTAATAACTCTATAATTACTTGAAGCTAATACCAGTAACTAGCGGTCCCTCGCGACTGCGCAGCGCGTTTTGAGTTTGATCCCTCCCCTCCCGTCACAGCGTGATATTTTATAGCATAACTGAAGCTTGCCTCGATAAATAAGCTATCCAACACAAAAAAAATGTCAAATCAGACCAATAGTTCCTGAGATTAGCGCGTTCAAACAAAGTATTTAATTTAGCCCAAAAAAAACATTTTAAGTGAGCAAGCGCAACAGAAAAAAAATAACTATGATTACTAATGAAGCTAATATAATAAATAATATTCGCCTATCATCGAATTCGTAGAATTCTACAAACACTAACACTAACTCACATTCGTAAAGCGACATTCGTTGCAATTCTAATCTTCACTCAGAAGCTTCAAACAATAGACAGCACTCAAAACACATGTAACTGTCAACAAGTCTGAAGATTACACGCACCTTGACAAATGTTCGTTAATTGTTAGTTTATCGAGTGCCAGTTAGATTGGGACAATGTCATGACACGATAACGCCACTGTAAGAATACTAGCAAAATATGTAAGTACGTGAATAATAACATAAATTGCACTTTTAAAAAGACAATATGTCAGACAAGGAATCGAACCTTCTGTCTTACGCTATCCGGGCGCATTCCTATAGTAATATGCTATGCCGGATAGCGTAAGACACAGCTGGAATTGTGTAAAGCAATCGTATTCATTTGACAGATCATAACGTACGGTTTGATCTGTCAAACCCTTTGTTCTTTGCCGTTTGACAGATCATATCGTACGTTTTGAACTGTCAAATGAATACGATTGCTTTACACAATCGCACCTAGGGTTCGATTTCGTGTCTGACACAGTCGCTTTTTTCAAGTGCAAATAATGTTATTATGTTTGTATAGTGACAAAACACTATTAAAACAAAAAATAAAATTACGTGACTAATATTTAAAACTTGAAAAAATAAATGATTATCGATTGCGTTTGCAATTCTGATGAATTTAGTTAATTAAATCAAGATAAAAGACTTTATGTTTGACGTTTAAACTAGTCACAGCAATTTACCTCCTAGAGGTAGTTAGTAATTTTATGTCAATGTCAAGGGTAACCAGATTTGTGTTCTAACGAGGTATAATAGCAATTATCGGCGGTGACTGTCTGCATAGCATCACAATGAAAACGATTGTTCTGTAGTTTTATGGAAGTCTGGTGACGGTAGCTTTTTGATGAGTATGACGTAGTGGCTCCTTTTACGGTTGACTGCCACACTGAGCTTTCATTTCTGTTATCCTCAATACTGCTTTATTGCACTGGAAAATTAATTATTTGACATCAGTTTATCTCATGTCAAATAATTAATCAAATAACACATAGATTATGTCTATCCGATTTGTAATTTTTCGCATTAAATATTTTTCTTCGCCTATGACGTAATGTAAACAAATGACAATACGAGTAGGTATACTGGTATATAGAAAAGTACCTCCCTTTTACACGCACGTCGATATCCGAGTCAAGTTTCTAATTAGTGTGTAATAAAAATGATGGATTCTGACCATTCAGCAATCCACCAGCAATCCTCTAATAAAGACTTATCTCGTACCCTAAAAGACCGAGCCGTAGCAATCAAATCTTTATCAGTACACCGAGGTGGTGTTATCCTCACCATCTATGTCCGTTGCACCGTCCCTCTTCCGGCCTCGGAGTTCCGATCAATACGAATCGGGGAACGAACCCGCGACCTCGGGGCAGTAACTGGGTCTCCGCACATGCGCGTGGCCAAGCCGGTGCATCCGTCACCATTTTGAATTGCTAATTCCACCAAAGGGTGATATGACAGAGAATATCTAATTCGAGGACCTTATTTATAAAGCGGTGAATCATGTCAAGATTGGACAGGAATGTGGGTGGCACAGGGCGGGTAGTGTTGTGAATTATGATGTCACTTTGTGCAAATTAAGATTTAGATTGATGAAAATTTTATCTAAAAATAGTGTTTGTGTACCGCTTGAAATGTCAGAGAACCTCCCTCAATTATCTGGAAAAGTTTAGACTATTTTATTACTCAGTAATTTACACAGCTATACTTAAATGCCTCGCCACTGATTTAAACTATCTGCATTTAAAGTCTTATGGCATTAATTCCGCCAATAACTGTACAACTAACAGTGTAATAACGTTTTAATTTTAAAAAATACAATTGTTGGGAATATGAGTAAACACGTATGATAAGTGTAAGCACGAAACATGCTCTCTGAAAGTTAATTAAAGGTGACAAGTAACAGCTAGTGATTTTTCCGCTTTTGGTGTATAAATATGACTGAAGCCGAATGGCTTAAACCAATGTTTATTCATGACTATATCAGCCATTACCAGAGGCCTGACCTTTCACATAGTATTGGTCATGTAAGCCCAGTTTTAATAGATGGGTCGGGATAGCCGTTTGACATTTAAGCTGCACTTTTCGATCAATAGCGCCGTTGAGCCTGTGACGTGAAACGCAGCCTTTACCCCCTCCCCAACCTACCTGTTGATAGCTGCCTGTTAATTTGGTCAGTAAGACACGGTAAGGTAACATATTTAAAGATATCGAGCACTTCGGTACAAAAAGTACGGATTGCTTCATAATAAATTTCTAATATCGTATTCTACTTACAATTAGAAATATATCTCATCACCTAACCCTTCTATAAAAATCAAGTTATTTGCTTTGCCATATAATACCGATTTTGTGGAATTAAAATTAGGACTCCTGTTTTTGTGAATAGTGTCGTAAATAATTATCAAAATAGGTATGAAAAGCCACGGCGCTTTGAGTACGCGGAACAGAGCAAAAGCAATGAAAAGTCATTCCATTAATCATTGCAACTTTTCCCATAGCCACAAAGATTTCATAAAACGCACAGTCATCGCTAGTGTTGAAAAATGCTGTAGTGACGAATTTGACTGACTGTCATTTACGGTCAAAATTGGTCAAAAACGGTCATTTACTGTCATAATGGTCATATGTAGTAATTTTAAATTCAGTAATATTTTATAATCATAAAGATGAAATAAGAAACCAAAAATTGCGCACATCTGGGACTCGAACCAGCAACTTTTTGGCTAACTGGGACAAACGCTCTTCTAATTGAGCTACCGTGCCGTCGGTCGGACCGTGCGAAATTTCTGGTCTCTTATAAATACTTACGCCATTATGTGTGACGTCTACGCTATTTAACCTAATTGTATTGTTACAGTTTTAAGACTAGAAATTTTGGTCGGTCGGACCGACGGCACGGTAGCTCAATTGGAAGAGTGTTTGGCCCGGTTCGCGACAAAGTTGCTAGTCCAAGTCCCGCCCGTGCGCAATTCTTGATTTCTTTTTTGATCTTTATGAATATTTTATTCCTTTTTTCGATTGTGCGTTCGCGATTGATCGAATTCGGTCGGTCACGTGACTTTCGCGCAAGTCCGTGAAACCCCGTCCTTTACATATTATTTCAACCTTATTTAAACGCAATTAAAGTCTGGTTTAGTATAATACAAGTTCTTTGATATATTTTCTGTTTTCTAAATCCGGCAAAAATATTATTATCTCAATATCGAATATTTTGTGTACAAATACGCGACTTACAATGTCTGGTCGTAAGTCATATCACGTATCATAATAACAGAGGAATCAAGCACAGTATTTTTTTGTTTCCAGGTATAAGATGTTAATTTGTATATAAATACGATACAAAGTCATTAAATTCAGTTATTTAAAACTGAGTCAGGAAGTTAAGATTTACGGTTCATCACATACGGTCAAATTGACTGTATTTGACTGGTCATAAAAGAGTTATGACACTTGTGACTGGTCAGATCCATCAGACATTTTATAACACTAGTCATCGTCGCTCAAGTCAAGCACCTCCTTGGCACGAATCGAAAGGCTTTATCGTCTACGTCATCTGCTGCAACTTCAGGACGACGTTTGACATTTACCTAAGCTAAACCACAAAATATAGAATTCGAACTTCACTATTGACACACACTCTTGCCGGTCGCGTTAGGGATGTCAACCTTGGCTTATACAAAAAAGTACTATCAATGTAGTCGCAGTCGCATTTAGTTGTTTGATTTTGGTTGAAAATGAGGAAATAAAAGTATAAACCAAAAAATCAATTTTACACAAAAAACATACAACGTTATATACATTAATTGATTATAACTTCTAAACTCTATCCGTTTTCGACCTAAACTTGTTGTTGTAAAAAATAAAATAAAAATTATCTTACGTAATATCCTTACAAAAATGTAGTTACTTTGTTAATACAAATTAAAAAATAAGAAATTATAACGTGAAACTAGCTGAAGTAGTAACCTTACAACATTTTTCAACTTCTGAAGTTCACAGTCACGTATTTCAAACAAGCGGCACTCGCGCTCGCACTGTACCGAAATGTTCCGAGATCTGGGGCCATATTTTTGAATCACTCGTGTAAAGATGATGTGTGATATTTATTGATTTTTGTCAGATTTTCGTACTAAAAACAGTTGAAATCCAAACGACTGTGCTTAAAAATTGATAAGTCAAATTTGAGACTAATTACGCCTATATTTTGCGGGTTTTCTGTTGTATTTTAGTTCGATTTCGAACGAAAATCACACGCCGTATTCAAGCGAGTGATTCAAAAATAGAGCTCCTCGTCTATGTCAACGGTGTTTGTGTGCGTTGCTCGAGCGCGTGTTGTATGAAGATTGAACGCAAGTACAATTCGCTGTCACTGTCATTATTGCTGATACTGTTTCAATTGAAAGAGAAATAATATAGGTAATCTCAGTACGATTTTTCGGTTGCTTGACAAACTTGTCTATCTCTAAATATAAATTCTAATACCTATCTACTTTAAACTGGCGCTTTGTTGCAAGAACCTTACCGACCCTAATATGCAATAAAAGAAGTGATTGATTTTGGTTTCGGCTTTGCGTGTTATCTACTTAACAATTTATTATCAGTATAAGTTCAATAGAGTCAAGTATTATTTTCATTTGAGGTCAGCAATCGCTTAGCCTTAGAAAATGTAGCTCAAACAATTGACTGCTGACGCATTGTGTAGGTAGGTACCTACGTCAAAGCCCGCATAAAATTGTGTTTGCATCTATTTGTAACTATTTATTACAAAGACAAACGTTTAGGCTACGTTAAAATAAAACCAAAATACACACCAGACGTTAAAGTTAGGTCCGTAAATACGTGTCAGTAAGATCCAGTGTTTATACGCGTCATTTTGGTGTATTTATACGGCATTTGGCACAGGAGTCGACCGCGCAAGGTAAAGGCCGAGCATTATACCAACGGACAATTACGGCTCAAAATTCGGGCGCACTCTCGAATGCGGCCCTGCAATGCCAAGGCGGCGGCCAAAACTTGCGAGAGGTCGAAACCCAATGTCAGGGGCCCTAGGAATTTGGTAGTCCCCAATGCCGTTTTATTGTCGAGACGTCAACAGTTCAATAGCGTTCAACTGTTGATCGGCTACAATGTCAGTTGTAATTTGCTGTGGAAATGTTGAAAAACTGTTGTATTTGTATAAAAACGAGATAATGTTTTCAGGAAAATGGTTGAAATGCATTTTGCAAAGTTTTCCTTCATTCATTCACCAAGATACTTATTTATACACAATTACTAAAAGCATAGCGCCGTGTATACGATGAAAAAGCACAACATGACACTATTTTTTTGACGTAGACTTAGTACCTATATTATTTCATGAATGTACCCTTTTCAGGGTTCAATACACTGAAAGAAATGTCGTCTCGTTTATACCAGCTATAAAATCAATCATCATTAATTTTATAATGTGTCCTGACTTCACTAAGTAACAATATTTATAATTTCATTATGGGTCCTATTCACTGCGCTAAGAGGTAGTAGGTAGGTTTTTGTTTACTCATGATCGTTCCGCAAGGTCCCACTAGTGGGAAAAGTCGCGCCTCCCCACATCCCCTTCAATTTAGAACGTTTACTATCCGATCCTTGGAGAAATCTATTTCATTAGATTGTTAATTAACGCTTCAGTGAATTGATGGGATATCAACCTCTTCCATCATTGATATATTGCACAACTGTACATATCATTTTCAGGAACTTCACGCAGGTCTTTTTATTTTTATATTATTGTCCATGCGTGCTCTATGGCATGTGGTATCATTTAAGAGATATCAGAACGACAAACAATATAAATACTGTAGGCGGGATTTGCGAATGATACGATTCCATTACGGATTTAGACTTAAATTAAGTATATTTCGATATATTTGATAAACGAGCGCTCCCACCGTGCCACGTCCGCATGAGAGATCAACATCTTGACAGCTCTGTTAGTGATGTCCGTCATCCGACGCTAGGGCGGTGCACATAGTCGATATTTACGTTAACAATTCTTTCACAAAAGAAACAGTCAGATCTTGTAAAAATCTTGAAACTGCCTACGTATACTGCATGCCAACAGCGTTTGGCTATAATTAATACTGATTCGTGTATCAAGATACTAATTATTTAACACTAGCGACCCGCCCCGGCTTCGCACGGGTGCAATGTTTTATACATATTAACCATTCTCTTGAATCACTCTATCAATTGAAGAAAACCGCATCAAAATCCGTTGCTTAGTTTAAAAATTTAAGCATACATACTTTGTTTTATATTATGTAGTGATGATATTCAGTTTCATCCTTCTAACTTATTAGAAGTGTTTTATTAATTTCCAGTGCCATTTCACAGCGGACGAGTCATTTCACGTTTGCCTGGACTGACACATGTGTGAGCTCAGTAGGATAATTAATTTAGGCCAAACGTTCTTACAGGCCTTCTCTCTAATATGTATACATCAGTATGCGACTAAGCCCAAATGAGTATTGCGGATTAAACGTTAATATATAAATAATAAATAATAATAATATTGTACACCAATCACATACATTGCTCTGATCCCAAAGTAAGTAGCTAATGCTCTTGTGTTATGGAAATCAGATACAACGGTGGTACCACAGCAGCCAGACCCGGGACAATATAGAAAATATTTATTTCTATATTGACCCCACCGGGAATCCACTTATCCACTACACCACGGAGGTCGTCAAATTTTATATCTTATGTTCATCAGGCTGTCACATATATTTTCAAATCTGGGGTAAGACACGGCACACATGAGAACGAGAAATATTAACAAAACTCTCATCTAAATTGGATCGTTAATTTACTTGACGATTCGAAATTATTATTTGAGCGAATACGGTGTGATTTAAGGAAAGTCTGTTTCATTGAACTAATAATAATCATAATCAGTCTCTCAAGATATTGAAAGGAAGGAATCATAATTATTAATTTATACTACTCATACATATAATTTCTTGTTATTTTTTGAACAGTTTGTTATTTTGGCAGTGACATCTAACTCAGGGATGATAATATGAGTTATACATATACTTTTAAAAAAAACTTGAAATTATATGCAAGTTTTATAAAAAAAAAACCTCTTCACATCAAAAAAAATACCTAAACGAATGAAAAAACACGCACCCTTGCGCGTAGCTCATGCATATTTACTAAGGATTATGGGCCCTATTTTTGAACCACGCGCTTGAATTATTTGCCTATGTTCAGCAGTGAACGTCCTTTGGATGAATTATAATAATAATACAAAATCATATTATTAGAATTTTACAAAACGATATACCATTGAATTCAATTTTGTTACCTCATTGATCAAAAGAGCAAAAATTTCGCAGGTTGATCCACGTGTCCACACTCCATCGACTCTTGCCTCACGCGTTAGAACAGTCCCGGACACGGACCTTCGAGATTTTATGCCTGCAATATTAAGGTTACAAATCGAATGCAGCTATATAAATATTTATGTTCGTGACTGTACGAAGCGTACAGTATGGCAGTGACAGTGGTTCGGCTTCGGCCCCCTTCCTTTGACCTATTTTCAGGTCCCTTCTAGCGAATGACGCAACACGGGCGCACATACTCGTATCACTGTAGGGCTTCTGGGCAAACCATGGATTTACGCAACTTATTGTGTCTGCAAATTCTAGCGAAAAGGCAAAACAAAATGTCTATCGAAATGAATGTGCCCTATGTGACATATTTTTCTGTCGTCGAAATTTGTATTTATGTATCTTGTTGTAACTAAAGATTATGGTGAGGAATAAATTAATGATGTATTTATTGGTATCGCAAAAAGCGATGACGGTTTCAAAAATGTTATTTGGAACAGAGTGCTGAGTTCTGTCTCATCGTAATTTTAGGTCAGGTAAAAAAAAACAAAAGACAATTATAAAAGGAGTAGCGGTCCCCCGCGGCGTCGCCCGCGTCAATTTCGCGGCGTCACCCGCGTCAATTTTTGGAAGTAAGAGGCCAAAACTTAGATATTTATACAATTTAGATTGTTATGTATTATTAATAAAAACAAAGAAACCCGACTGCTTACAAAAATGCACTGAAAAGGAAAAAAAAACAAGACAAAGGTTTTTTTTGACTCTTTTTTATGTGCATGTTTTACGTTTCTTTAATAATCTTGTAAAAACCAGTAGGAAGTAACATATTATCATGAAATTCTGTATAAATGAAAAGTATGTATTAAAATTATTAACCTATATATTTTTAAGGTGCCGTTTGTCACCAACAAACGTAGTTTTAAGTCCACAGTTTTCGCAGTGCCTGATGCACGTCCGGCTCCTCTACGCTAACTACGTCGATTGTTTTGGACTCTTTGTTCTGTCAAAGGCTTCGTTAACGAGTATCCCTTTTAAGCGGATTATTCTCATATTCCTGATAACCTCGTTTTCTGTGACATAACATAACAGCAAATTACTTTTCAAATATTTAAAAGTTTTAACTCGCCTTGTGCATATATTAGTTCTATTTACAATTAACAGAGGAGGAGCACTTGTTAAATACCCCTAAGTTGATAATAAACTACCCTTATACATCAAAATGATCAGATTATAATACAATATTAACCAATTATAGTACCATGTAGCCTTTAGAAAGTTAAAATAAGCCTTTTATTATGACTAAACAGGGGTTTGATACGCCGAAAATAACCTGTAAATAATCTAAACAAGACGGCCATGTTGGATAGGCGCGCGCCTCAGCGTCGCGACGGCGGCGTCGCCATGGCAACGCTGCAGCTACGACGCACCGACCTAGTTTCCTGCCCACCCAAATGTTAATGACCTCCAAAACCCAGGTCGAAGTTCACGCGTTACACGAGTTTGGGACTCTATGTACCCCTATAGATGACTTTTTACGGGTCACCATGTATTGATCCGGTGTAAATTTGAGAAGGAAACTAGGTTAAATCGGGTCAATCTTAGATGTTTGGACAGCGTTAACCCTCAGGGGATTTTATTTTGGAACGGTGTTTGGGGAAAATGACATTAATAATTTAGGATGCTTTTTGAAGTAATCTGGTGTTATGATGGTATTTTTTCCCATCATAGCAAAAGGATTTCCTTGTGATGTTATTTGGACTCACAAAGTGTTTCTCTTTGAGGTTCTATCGTAAGAACGATTACATTTTGGTAGTCATTTATTTTACACCATGTAAAAAAGTGGCATCCATTAGCGTCAGCTACATTATAATTGCAAGGTTGTACAGGCAAGTACGCAGGATTCCTATCGCATTAGACACGAGAACCGTGCAAACGAAAGGAAATTGCAAATATTTTAAGCTCATAACGACGCTTGCGCCTAGACAGATGTCGCTCTGACGTGCCTATGAGCAGATTTATGTGTGTTTGGAAATACAAGCTTCATGCCGCTGTACCGAGTAGCTTCAGAAATTAAACATAAAATTAACTTTAAATTAAAATGTTGAACACATATTTTTTCTTCGTCACTTCTCTTTTTGTTATTTAACCGAAATGGGTTCGCCCCTGACTCTAGCCTAAACCTAAATGGACTTAAACAGAGACGACAATGGAGCGAGCTCACCCAAAATAAGCCTGTTCACTCGAAAGTCTTCGGGTCATATTTCCTTGGGAACTGATGCGGGCAGAGAGTTCCACTCTTTGCGCCACTCTTCTTTGCAATACACATTATGAAGGAATATGAGAAACGCTTAGTTCGTACCAGTGGAATATTTACATGATACGAGTATATTGGTGGGTCTAGATATACGGTGATAAAACGGGGATGGAGAAATGAGCATGAGCAAATGAGTTCTTGCGCTCACTGCCAAAAATAAAGCCTGTAAAAACAGGTAACTTTGCGTCGATGAACCAGGCTACGGAATTTATTTAGTCTTTATTACTGAAATTTATATCTTCTTTTTATATATAAAAAATAATCCATATTTCCTTTGGTAGCAGCATCCCGTGTGATCGGCTGGTCAGATTTCAACAATTTTCCTTCATGATAATCAAATCCTTAATCCAAGAAGCATAATCAAATACAGCTACCACCAAGTGAAATCACTCAGCAAGGCCACTTGAACCTTGTCCATCTTAAGTCATCGCAAACACTCACATTTCGATCATCTTCATAACTAGACAAAGCGCTACATCAACTCCTGCGCATGCATATGTCCTTTAACGAGCGGCACTTGGCTTAGCTTGTGAAGGCGCAGGCGCGGGCGGGGGCGGCGTCTATTCCTAACGTGAAACTAGGCCGGCCGCCGACACCGCATCTGTGGTACAATTTACAAGCATACGACTGCGAATAGATGATGAAAACTCTGTTAATGTTAACTGATAAATTGATTTAGCTTTTTCCTATTATACAAACATAAGTGTTAGTTTTATATTTATGAAAAAAAAACATCATTCAACGTTCAAGTTTGTTTATGTTATTGAGGCACACACCTAATGTAGAAAATTGATACTAAGATTTTAGCCCATGACAAGCATTTATACTTAAGCACTTGTCAAGCATATTCATAGGCAAAGGCGGTAAACAAAATAAAATATTCGGTAGCCTCGACAAAAGCAGCAGTTAGTTTAAGTTAAAAAAGAAAAAATCTGATAAAATCCCGATTCGAGTATCTACTTCACAAAGAAAAGTATTACGAAAATATCTGCCAGGACGGTCATGTGGATGAGCTTTTTTGTACATACTATCATCATTTCATTTCAATAATACTATAATATATTACTACACAAATTTTGGTGGATACTCCCATTTCAGCATATTTGCCTCAGTAAAATAATAAAGCGGCCTTTTGAATCAAGTAACATTGAAAAAATATACAACGATGAAAATACAGTGCCGAAACCTGCACCTCTATCTTTATACCAAAAAATGGCTTAATGGAAAATTCCGGAATTCACTACTTGAAATCTGGCGTTGCTTTTCTCCAGCAAAACAAAAGCGGTGGGTGGGAGCGTTCTCTATTCCTAACGCTGAACTAGGCCGGGCGCTGACATCAGGGATGTGGTCTAAAGGTAAAAGCGAAGCGACGGAGTTAGCGATTAAACAAATTTAATGCTTTTATTAATTTATTTAATTATAGTTATGTTAGCCGTGAAGCCATGTTACTACTTAGTACCGCCGAAAACAGATTTTTTAGAAAGTGACTTACGCTACCTTAAAAGGATACTTGCTCGCGTCATTTAAGCTCATAAATGTATCAACGTAAATTATACGTAAACAATCGACAAATAAATTCTATTCTGTGGCACTAAAATTCCTTTATAGTGGATTGAAAAACGGTTGAGTGGGTAGCTCTATAATCCGCGGACGCTTATGAACAAACACCATCACACAAACAGGGTTGTTTTGTTTGCGCCAAACATTTTTCAGTCCGGACGCAGACGATGCCAACACAATGATTCTTAGAATACTGTTTCAAGAATCAAGATCTATGTCACCTGAGCTAACACAAACTCAAATATCAGAGCTTCTTCCTGAAAATATGTCACTGTCAGAAAAAATAAAATGTGTCTCAAGCATTTCTAGTATGAATTTGATACATCATTAACAAGATAGTTAATTGTAGTGCAAAATAAATGGTTTCCGCAAAGTAAAAATAGGGAGAACTAGTTATTTCAAAAAGTAAGCAGGATAACCTAAACACATCCTCTACGACAACGTATTTATATCAAGATAATTTATTACTTACCTAGCCACCGGTAATTACTATACGAACAATAATATTTATCATACCTAATTACGAAACAAGCCAGTGATTGCTTCGACTATACAAAAAAATATACGAGGATGGTATTAAATAATAATTACGGTCCTAGATTGGCATAACTGCGGTGTGCATTAGGGTCTGTGACCTGACCTCAACGCGTCGTGGCCTTTGCACAAAGAAAACTGCGCGGGCGCAAGCCGGGAGTTGCCATGTGCATAATTCACAGTCACAACTCTAGTTATGTATACCTTTATATAGGCCTTCTTGAAGGACCTAGCGCTTAGAAGTGTTTTTTTTTTGGAATGATGAAGATATTACAAGGAATAGTAGCTAAGGCAGAAACACTGGTGATGGATAAATATATATCCGTATTTTGGACATTGCAAGCATGGTATATTTAGCTTAATAAAAGTTTAACACGCAGATGTAAGAAAGTTTAAGTATATAAGTCATTCTGCAACCGTTAAAAAGCAAAAATAAATATAATCTTCTTCAATGTTGTCATTGTGAGTTGAAGAACGTTTGTGTATTTTCCAAGCATTCATGGTAAATCTATTGAAACAAAATTAGGTCACCATTATGCTTTTCTTCAAAATATTGTTGTCTTTATTTAAGGACAATGATGGTTATAGGCAACTTATATGTCATAATTATATGACCAATAATCACGGATTTCGATAATTTTAATGTTTAGTTACACTGAGAGAAAATTATGTATCTTTAGCGGATTGAAATCCTTCCCAACTGTTGCTCAACATCTGCATTTATGCTCTGGGATGATCTATAGTCCACGATCCAAGTCGAGTCGAGACCGAAACACATTACGCTTACACTTTAGAAAGTGAGTCTTTGTTTTCACTGTGTAGCGGTAATTTATAGTAATGAAGAGAGATCATTGTACGCTGTTTTGTAAATTGTTCGACTACGCTCCTTGGCCATGGTCCAGCACACATCTTTTTGTAGCAATTATCGACGAATTGTGATCCTAATTAGAGGTAAAAATGGAAAGCAAAGCTACACGCCGAATACCTATGAGCCGTATGATCGAATGCAGCCGTCGAAACCTTGGCGACTGCAGTGAACATACTTTCACTAAGCCATTAGAATTGCAATACCTAAGTGTTTCAACACTTCAGGACCCAAATTCTTTGTTTTATCCATAAAATATGTGTATCCATTTACAAACTAGGTATATAAAGATAAAAATGATTTTGTTGTCTAGTATTGTTTTCGCACATATTGGTTACTTAAAAACTGCTTTATTTTTATTTCGCTAAAGTCTACCATTTATCAAACAATCGTTCTTATTTGGTAACAAAGTAAAATTGAAAGATACATAAAAGCAAGTGTTCCGCGTTCGACTAGTTAATACGGTTTCTTTGTACCGATTTCTGTGTCACGTTATCGCGAAAAGCCTTTGGTTTTAGGCTGTGAGATAAAGCAAACAGAGTCACGGCCGGTTGTCGATCTCCTAATTTGATGGTCATTTGCTTATCAATATTTTTATACACTATCTCTTGAAGGCGAGGCTTTGTCGGCCAGAAAATTGAAGAACAACGTTTTTTGTTAGTATTTTTTATCCTGCATTATTAACTAGTGGTCCCAGCGAAATTCGTTTCGTCCCCGGCTCCATACCGCAATACAGGGCAAATACAAATCCAACAAAGTCACCCGTAGAAATCACCCGTATCCGAGTTATAAGTGGTGTTACTCACAACGATTTTTTTTAATGTGTAGTGAAGAAGATAACATTTTACACAAAAAAAACAATAATGCAATAAAAAATAGAATACAAAACTTACATATGGTAGGTCAATCCAAACAACTTCAGAACGAAAGTGAAGTCGTACCATAAATCTCAGCAAAATGTGGCCATTACCACTTAAAAATAGTGTGAATTATTTTCGAACCCTGAAATCGGTTTTGATAGAAGTATTTTCGCGAATATGTAGATCAGTCAGCCACGGTCTTTAGCTCGAACTTGATTTTTATCGAGCAAGAAGCGAGTTAGCGAACTTGCCCCACTAACAGACCGGATGATATAAATATATTAGACCCATCGTCCAATAATGGGCGCGGTGGCATATTTTCAGATAAAACGTTTTGTTGTAAGCGTTACATTCGACTGTTGCTATAGTTATCCCTGTCTAAACTGTTCATCTAGCTAAATTCTTGTGTAATCTAGTTTTATTATGAGGTTTACTAGATGCCAATGCTAGACTATACAAGTATTGCAAAACTAAGAGCTTGAAACATAGGCACTCCAAGTAACCAATTGTAATAAAACATATGCATTAGCGTCATTGTAGGTAATACCCGTGTAAAAAGTAATAATCAAAGCCTGTCAAGGCCATTCCTACATTCAAAAGTTATATTTTTTTTTAGTTTTTATAGTGTATTGTCACTACACAAACTTAATAATATAAATTTCACTTGTAAAAAGCAACTTGTCAGGCGAGGAATCGAACCCGGTGTTTTACGCTATATGCTATAGGCATACGCTCGGATAACGTAAGACACGAGGTTCAGTTCCTCGTCTGACACAGTTGCTTTTTTACAAGTGCAATTTATATTCATAAGATACCTAGGGTTAACACTTAAAACAGTAGTAAGAGTAAAATTTTGTCAATTCCTTCCTTGCTACAAAAGCAGTAATTGAGTAGGTACATTTAAAAAATATTATTTATCAGATTGGAAAATTCAAAGTGCGCACTTGCGTAAAATAAAATAGCTAGACCCTGATATACAGAATACAGATAAAAACAAAACACGACACACGTTGTCGTTGTACAGGAAAACGCCAACCCATTTTCACCGCCCATCGCTGATCCTCCCCTGCAAAGTGCATTTGACATTTGTTGAAAGTGCACGGATCATGGGTAGTTGCGTGCGGGGTGGGGTGCGGCCGCGCGGGCGGGGGGTGCTCGCCGGTTCGCGCAGTGTAACCTACATACCGGTCAACACTCCGGCTCAGTCAACACTCGCTACAGGGACATTGGGCGCGTTTGGACAGCAAGTGCACTCGACTGGCCTACTGGAAAACTGTCATTTTCAATTGACACACCTGTGCCTAAACAATGCTCTTCTTTTTTAATGCAATTCACGCAACTAGGTATAAAATTGCTGTCACGAATACTTATTCGTACAGTACCAGTACCATTCCCCGCGCATAACAATCTCATGATGACCGCAGCCAGTGACGAAACAATCGGTAAATAGCAAACAAAATTCGCACTGTCCCCCAAATTAGGTGTCAATAGGACAGTTCGTTGAACTCATAGAAATCAGGACACGTATCGCAATTACGTACGTGTGACGCATTAAAGAAATTCAACAGTTATGCCGACGGAATAGCTATCAATTCAGATTGTATCGAAGATTTTGCACATGCAATGGTTACGTAACATTAGCGAAGCGGTTTGAGTATTCCATACTTGGCATACACAAAAAATAGCTGTCAGAGCCTTGTTACTTTTTATGTAACTCTTGTTAGAAATACACAGTAAACAAACCGAAAGCAAAATTATTTTCTGACTTATTATTATTCGTTGTTATTATTTTTCATTAAAGAAATTATTTGAAGTACAAACACTTACACTGAGTAAATAGAAAATATATTTTTTAAAATGCTGCAGCTTAATGAGACTCTCTAACTAAAATATTTTAATATTTTAAAAGGAAAAGCTCGTAGTTTGAACTTGGCGAAGTGCTACGAAACGCTACGCTCGTAGAGGAGCTACGAGATCTTCTCGCCCATGGCGGTCGGGGAACATTAGTGGAAAATTGTTTTACTTTCGACTTAAAATATTGTACAAGGTTTGTTATGTAAATAAAAATATATAAAAATAATACGTACCAACCTCTAAAGCTAAGGTCCATAACTTCTTTTCCAAAAATGTAACGCACTCACCTGTAACAAAGTAAACAGAGTCAATCTAGGTGATTTACGTATAAACCTAGTAGATATAACCATGCAAATGACCGTAAAATCATTTTTAAGGCCAAACATCTGTGCAAATAAAGATTTTCCTGACACAGAAACTTGAAAACGAAGTTAAGCTATAAAATTCGAAATGATATTTCATATTTCCACAGTGATTGAACGATTAAAACAAAGATAGGTAGTTCAGTATTTCATGTATTATTTATAGGGCTATGAATTAATAGCATTTATTACTTGTTGATAAAAATCTAATTTGTGTAGAATAATCTGATTTATAATGTACCGTGTTTTACTGTTACGGTATGACCGGATTACTTTAATACTAAAATCAGGTCACACACTGGTGCTTCGTTAATATCATATCGTTCCAGAAATCCTACGGTCGAGTAACTCGACCGTCTAACGTTGTTCGTGTAAACGGGCTAATGCCAGCATTAGATGCGACTAGACGAGGCCACAGCTATCAGTGAAATGTCGAGAAGGAAAGAGAGGGATACACAAAGTATTTATTGCACATACATCAACACGAGTGCACCTAACGCACACACTCACAACTTTTCTATTCCTATTACGCGGTCTAGAGTTAGCTACTAATAAATACAGTAGGAGCATCACGTGCTCTCCTAAGTTCTATCAGTAGTAACAGTAATACAAATTGAAAGGGAAACGGTGACACATTATTAAATATCACCAAGACAAATGTAGTTGGAAAAACATTTCATGAAGCAGAGATGAGACAAATGAATAAATTATGTTTACCTATTATATTTCAATCTATTTACAGATCTATCGAGATCATTTCATTATTAATCAAAAGTGTTCCACACAATGAAAGAGAAAACGCATGAAAGTGCTTGACACACTTTAGGTTCGGTACCTACCGACATACACATGAGAAGAAATATAAGCCAATTTGTAATTCATCTGTGTAATATTAATTGAACATAAATCAACCAAACTACCAGTGTGCCCAATTATAGAATTCCTTTAACAAGTGAAAGTGTTACAAATAACAAATTACTGAGATTACGCCTGTCTAAAAATAAATATTATAATTTGTATACAAATATTTCATAAGTCTACCCAAACTCATGTTTTAAGAACCGTACTAGAGATTTTTTTAGATACGTCGGGTCAAAAAAAATAACCTCTAGTATGCGTGCGCCGAACGTCTTCTAGACTACATCGATTTCCGTTTTTTTGCGTAGGTACATCCTTCACTATCAGCGATGTCTGTTACTGTTTATTCAAGGGAGTTGATACCCCTAAGTTTAAGTCATGTTATCGTAGAAATGTATTCAGTATTATTTGCAGAATCACCCTTTTTATGGTTTTATACTACATCTACACTTCAACATTTAGACAAAGGCGTAGGGTGTCGGACAAAAAGTACAGTGGCCAACACATCAGGTTACCCGCTTTTGTTGCAAACTAGCCCGTATTACAACTGAATAAGATACCGCAGTGTTTACCTTGACGTGCTGTTGTCCGTACATTTATCGAAATAATTTTGCAAATAAATACTTTTTAAGGTCCTCTTGGTTGATAGCCTGCCAACATAACACATTTGAGGGTTTAAAACTTATCAGGTAAATAAAAACCACTATGTACTATGCAGTATAAAAGTATAAAATGCAGTTCAGTGTATGCTATAAACAATTGTATCATAATAGCGTCTTAGGACAGGGTGAAGATTGAATAAGTTCGCAAGACACTTTAACTATAGTTTGTAAACTACATACTATATATCGATGGCATTAAATGAATATTTCAGATTAGGGGCCCTATTTTTGAATCACTCGCTTGAATATGGCATGTCGTTGACGTTCGAAAACGATTAAACATCAATGGGAATCACGCGAAATAAAGACGTTAGTACTCACTCAATTCACCTATGTTTAAATCACTCCCGTGTGGAATTGTACTAATTTTTATTAGAAAATCGAACATTAATTAAAAATAATAATAATCAATTAAAAATAATTATTAATATGTCGCCCGACGATGACGCAACTGATTCAAAAAGGGGCCGAGCATGTTGTATTTTACGATAAGATAGACAACATAGTTTACATCACAAATGTACTGTAAAGTAGTGGTCTGAATTTACTTTTTTATCGTTTATTGTTGTAATAGGTAGGTTCAAACAAAAAAAAAGTGGGCGGGGATCGAAGTGGATAGTCTTTCTTTCCTTTAGTAGTACGTGTAGGTGTGGTTTTATCAACAAAAAAAAAAATGATTAAAAAATAAATTGCTAAAATTAATTGACAATTCAACAAATATATGCATGTAAAACTACTTGAAACTGTTTCTTTTTTATTTAATGCAAGGTGTAGAGCTGTCTAGGTCAATATTCAGTAAAGGGGTTTTACATTATCGGCAGTAACTAGGTGAGTTCGTCAACTAAAGCAGTAAAGGAATATAGCCTCTATTGATTGGACATAAGAAGGTGATAAAATAAGTTTTGTGGCGAATACTGGCAGCACTTGATACACGGAATCTTGATAATTGTTACGATAAGCGGCCCAAACTTGCGACAGACTGTCCTAGAACTCTGAATGAACTTGAGTAACCTCAATACCGAAGGCCTCAATTTATATGTATCATCACAATATCAACATATTGCGCGCAATTATTCACACTCAAAACAGCAGCGTTGGCTGAATAAACTCATTTTTGAGTCAACATTGCTCGTGGAAATTAACTTAATCAAAACAATCATGATCATGACAGAACAATGTCAGTGAATGTGCTGATAGGTAATATAACATGTAAATAGATATTTGCTGTACACCAGCTTGTACAAAATGTTCGGATCGTTCACGGTAAAAGTCAATTTAATATTGTACATATATCTTTATGTTTTAGTATGTAGCAATATTCATTTATTTATTATTAGTTATCAGGCCGACGCTTTCTTTTTCTAAATGATTCATTTTGAAGAGCATTATTTTAAGAATAGTTCGTATTTTTTACTGAAACAGCGATGCATTTTTCAGGATTGACTTTACGGATTTATTTTGCACACATTTAATTAAACTGTCCGACGTTTCAAATGCTTTCAGCATCCGTGGTCCCAGGCAAGACTAATATGTTATTTGACATAGTATAGTTATTAAAAATAAAACTACCATCACTCATTAACATTAAAAATAAAGTTTCAACAACCAACAACCTTTCCAGTTTCACCTAATCTGAGGTACCAAGTAATCTCGTATATTTATTTAAGCGCGTTTCACATTCTTGTTTGGTTCGGCACACACGCTCCCATAGAAATTGGGTTATCTTGACAAATTGGCGTGGGTTACACCGACGATCCCGGAATATGATAGCAGAATCTTGCGCCATTGAACAAACAATAGTTAGGTACGTTACATACTCCACAGGTGCCAAAACCATATTGAATCACCCTAGTGACAGGCTTTTGTTTCAGTCATGTATAAAGGATAACCGCATTTCGTATTTTAGGGGAAATCAGTAGTTATCGTTAAGCATATCATCGTGAATTCGTGGAAAGCATTTTTTTTTTAAAACAAACCTTTTTAATAATTAAACACGACTACTCATTTTTAGGGTTCCGTAGCCGAATGGCAAAAAACGAAACCCTTATAGTTTCGTCAAGTCTGTCTGTCTGTCCATCCGTATGTCACAGCCATTTTATTCTGTAACTACAAGCATTACACTGTTGAATGAAATTTGGTAGGAAGATGTATCCTGGTAACCGCTTACCGATTCCCATACAAAAAATAAAAAATAATGTCATTTAAGGGGGGGGCTCCCATACATGAAACTAAAACCAAAAAAATTTTTTTAGTCAAACCCATGCGTGTGGGGTCTATAGATAGGTCTTTTAAAATGATATTGAGGTTTCTAAAACCATTTTCTTTTAAAGTCTAACGTTTCATAGCTATCCGCTTCCAAAGTGGTAAAATGAGCGTCCCCCCCCCATCTAACTTCTAAAACAAGAGAGTGTAAATTTTGAAAAAAATATATATAATATAGATCGTAACAAACACTTTCAACGAAAATTGGTTTGGACGAGATCGAACAAGTAGTTTTTGAGATATAGCATGTTTTCAACAACCGCAAACATAACTTTGTACTTCATACAAACACTATGAAAAACAAAGTTATATATGCAGTCAACATTCACATATTCAATGCAGTCAAATATTGTGGTATTTTACTAAGTAGAAGTAAGTGGATTCCCTAATTCATTTAAAGTTGGCACGGAACCCTTAGTGCGCGAGTCAGACTCGCACTTGGCAGGTTTTCTTTTTACAACAAAGAGATATTAGCACAAAAACACTATACCTGCCTAATTGATAGCCTTCGTTCCTTCCTTTTTGAAGTCTATTAATTAGTATAACTTCACACGGGATATATTTTAAAAAGACAACTGAATTTTGTGAGTACGTACTAACGTCTGTCTATATTTTGCGTGATTTCCACATTTTAAAAAAAATAGTTACCGACCGAAAATCACGTGTCATATTCATAAGCGAGTAATTCAAAATAGGGCCCAAGGTCATACATTCCTCTTTTGTTAAAAAAAACTTAAATTCAGAGAAAACCATTGGCTGGTATTTATTCATCAAAAGAGTCATCAAGGTTCGTCACCACGTGTCTCGGACGTCGTCTGCGTGAACTAATTTCCAAATATAATAATTTAGTCGACGAGTTAACCTTTAGGATTGTTTGTATGGAAGTCGTTGACGGTGCCCTATATTCAGATTTTGGTCTGGCAGCTTGCCCAAAAATAATTAGTCATCATTCGGCGCGCAATCCTAGGATAGGATAGTTCTTGGAATGCTCCAGTTTTGGCGCCGCAAATATTGTGCAGTGTGCTTAATCACTTGCCTGTCGTGAAACAATACCTATAACTATCAGGGAGCTTAAAGCTTAAAGAGGTCACGAGTTTAAAAAACTTGTATAAATAGGGACAAACATTTATGAAAATGTGGCTAGATGTGCGGAAATTAAACTTTCTAAATAGTGTAGAAGCTTCATTAAACTTATCAATAAGAAACTAATGCTCAGTGTAAATCAAAAGGATAACAGCTAGTGTCCTTTACAAGGACATTTACGGGGTTCTAATATTGTATGCGTAGCGCCATCTGTCAGGTGACGCCAGAACTTAAAGTCTGGCTACTTCACGATAGATGGCGTCGCATAGCGTCGGCAATAACTAACCCATGTTATACTGTTTTGACATAAGTTTATAAATTAATATTTTTATTAAGCACAGCTAAATTAATTTATATATTTTAGGAACAGCCTCATATTTGACAAAAAAGTTTTTTTTTTAAAAACGCAAATATTGAGGAAAATATAATGGTCCAAAAATTTTATAAAGAAAATGTCAATGTTACGTAGTCCAAAAATTTTATAAAGAAAAAGTCAATGTTTTATTTTTAAAGGTGATTATCGAACATGTTTCAACTAATTGCTAAGTTGAAAGATGAAGCCTGGGCAATGTTAAATATTAAATGCAGAATGGTTAGTGAACAGAGTTTTAAGAAAGAAACGGATATGTATGTACAGTGGCCAGCACATCAGGTTACCTACATTTGTTGCAAACTATTATTACAACTTAGTAAGATACCGCAGTGTTTACCCTGACGTGCTGTTGTCCGTACACAAATCAACCTAATCTGTTTAAATGCAGTTTTTGAATTGGACGTTCAGCCTGTATGTTAATTACCGGGATTTCGAGGAAAATAAGTTGTTTTGTCTCAAACATGAAGATTTTAAACATTTGTTTATCTTTCTGATTACATAGTAGGTCGTTGCCGTGATTACTCGTAGCGCTACGTTGTTTTGTAAAAAATATTATGATGTAGATACATAATTAACAACATTTAAAAAAAATGCATATTTTTATTTTTTTCCGGAAAGAACTTCAAAAATAAAGGCATCAGTATATATTTTATCCTTAATTATAATTGTTTTATAACTCTCTATTCTATAAGAGCGTAAGCACAAGTGTTCGGATGTTACAAGATCACGACACGGCTTTGCTATAAACGATTTAAAAATCATTGACGTCTATAGTGTTGTGGTCTTTGGCAATTGTTGATATAAGATATCGATGTTATATACATTATTATGTGTTATTACCTTATTTAAGTTATGTAAATAGTAACCAAACAAAGCTTAAGTAGCATCGTTTCTTTTCTCAAAACTACACACAATAATATCAATCATATTTCGAACGAGGAATTTTGATGATTATTAATATCTGCGGTCGAAGTCTGAAGCACAAGAAATGTAAAAATTTGGACATTTCGGTAATTTAGATTTATATAATTGCAAGTTCCTGATTTTCTGCTGCATCAAATATCCTTTCATCATACGTAGCTATATTATTTTCAAGCAAATTCTTAAGTTACAAAACAGTCCTATGTGGACCTACAGTGGAAATAATAATTGCTAAAAGAAAATCTATTTGCATTATTCTGAAAGTGTGTGTGTTCCTAGAGCGTTTAGAGCAAAAAGTTTTGTGCTGTTTTTACCTAGATGCGATTGTTTGCAATCAATATAGTACTTTATTCATAGCCGTCTAGATATAACGAGTGCAAACGATTCCGCAATTAAATCGACATAAACATCAATGCTGCCATAACAACGAAAACAGAGGTCTACGTCTATATGTTTGTATGAAGCGCCACCCACCCCCGATAGAATAATTGAACTTCGCGTAAATAAGTTGCATGTGTGCGTTTAGAGCATGCACATTGCACACTAGCGAGACCTAGGTCTGAGTGCGAATGCACCCGCCTATGTTGGGGTAGGTTCAGACTTCAGCACACGCAAACTGTCCGGATATTATCCGGCTGTATAATCTATATCTCAGCATTTTGACAAAATTCAGTGTCTGTGAACGTATTATTATTGGTAGCTTCTGCGTTTATTGGTAGAGTCGATTTTACCAACCTCAAATAGGACTTATCCGACCGAATAAGTATAAAACAATCGATTTTAAAGTTACATTTACATGAATGATTGCTAACAAACAAGGCGTTTTGTATTATTGTATTCGACGAATATTCCTTTTCTGACGTTGGTAAAGTCAGGCCTTAATCGGATTAAAATAGGAGGACTTAACGCAATGTAACAGTCAAATGTCTCGTCTCTACTATCTATCACAAGTTATATAATACAGTATATAACTTGTTATAGTCCTTTTTTTTAATGGAGGCTTTTTGGATGGTTGAGCCAATGTGACTCTACTCTCTACTAACTTAAAACTCTCTCCGCATTTTTTTGGCGATTAGTTTTATTGCAGCTCCCAGGACAGCTTTTCATAGGCATTTACTAACCTTCATAGCCAGATTGCAACCCAATGATATTGCAAAATAAATGATATTGCATTTAAAACCTAGCAGAGGTTCTAGGTTTTAAATGCAATATCATTTATCTGAAGTCAATTATTCGAGGTAGGTCCGTAAATACTTTACGAGATGCTCTGTCAAATTAAAAAGGAACTAAACTTGTCAAGTAAATCCGTAAAGAGTGGATACTTTTCGGACAGACATTGAAGTTATATATAATGCGAATGAATATTTATGTAATAGCTCTAGCTCCTGTTTAAGAACGTTAACCGTTAAATTGGCGTATGCTACTTTGTCATAATAAAGTAAGTATCTCCCCTACGACAATACCTAATTTGAATGCGTACTCAATAAACCTGTCCAGACTTTTTGTTATCGTATTAATCTTTCGTCTTACCCCATAAAACACGAACGAATATAATAAAAGCGGCCACGAACAAAATAAAAGTGTCTTCAACCCCTCATTAGCAAACAAATTGGTGCATCCCGACGGCAAAACAGCAGACAATCATAGCAAGCGAATACGTAGAGATGGATGCAATGTCACGCACACTAGTGTGGTTGTGGTGGTTAGGAGGGCTGTGTGTGTCCAGACGTCTATCTAGAATTCTAGATGGGTAGGGTGCATCAGTGCAGCGTTGGCGTAGGTCCTGGGGGGTAGTAGGGGTAGGTCGGGCACGGCCAGGGTGGCACAGGCAACTACCAACACGTAATCAAACGTTCCACCCGTTGCGGGAGCATGTACCTTCCAACCAGTTTGTTTTCCACAATAATGAGTTTTGTTGTTGATAGCAGATTTGTCACTGGTTATTATCTGTGCTGTCGATTGCGATGGGACGTTCTTTAAATTGTACGCTCATTTCATATTCATGGGAATTTGTTTTCAAGGTGGCCATGACTATTAAAAAAAATATGTTTATTAATAATTTTCCATTAGGTATACCGTTTAGTTATATGTTGTTATGATTAACAAATAAATCCTAGTAAGACATACTTATTCCTACAAACTTATGTATACCAATATCAAAAGTGAAAAAAGAACTCTTAATAAATTTAGGTATACATTCAGCTTTGACATTGATTAAACATCAATGTCAAAATGGGAAACGTAAATTCGATTTTTTTTATACCTTCATCTTTCTAAGTTACTAGTTCAATCACCTATAAACCAGCGTTTAAGTGTCTACGTTAGTAATTAGTGGTATCAAATTTCACGAAGGTGGAAGCTTCCTTGAATAATCAATTTCCACGCTAAATAGTTCACATTCTGCAAACAGATCACAGCACCTCTATGACTAATTTAGGACTAGCGTTGCCAAACTATCGATAATCAAACTATCGATATATGACCTCTTAAATCGTATGTAATATGATACGCTAGCTATATTAAACGCAATAACATCGACAGTTTAGATAGCATTGGAGCTGACTGTTTTAAAATAGTTATAGTTAGTATTGGCTCTGACAGACTATTAATACTATAATTGTTAGGACAAAACGATAGTCTTGTTAGTAATTGCAATATTTAGCAGCAATAGCATTTCTACTATGATAGTATTGATAGTGCATTGAGAATTGTATTTTGTTAATATATTGCTGTGTGTAGATAGTAATAATGACTCTTATGGGGCGTTCGATAGGCCTACCTCTATATAAGGTGTTTGAAAGGTGGATGAAAAGCCTTAAGGAGATGTTACAACAGTCCATCTAGGTCATACTGAAGGATCTTTTTAAAACCAATTAAGCACATTTCAATTATTTTTAGGGTTTTTGCGATTTTACTATGAAAAAGAACTAGTGCTGAAAATCACCACGACAGAAGTCCGAAATTGCCGTCGCATTTTGAATATCAAAATTGTGTTTTATTTTTTCATTTAAAGCCATTTATTATATTTTTTTTAAGAATCAATATATTCAAGACCCTTAACTGGTTCAGGCAATCAGCATTTTTCATAATACACAATCAAGTAAATGATGACCTTAAAAGAAAGGGCAATAAGCAAGTTTTTTTTTAAATTGTTTGAATATTTGTAGGTATTTTATTTCTTTATTTAAACATCAATAAAAATAAGATTTTTGTTTCCTTTTTTCTGTTAAGTTTAAAAAATGCTTTGTACATAATTTTTTGGACACAATGTTACTTCAAACTACATTGGTACAATAAAGGACACATTAGAATTATACAGTTTATAGACAAAAATGGATGAATTACTGTTTAAAATAGAAGTTATTAGTACTTAATTCACCAATGTTGAGTTTTTCGTACTAAAACCGTAAAAACTCTAAAAAACATGATTACGTAAAGCCAGACTATTGCTTTTACCGTTAAACTATCGATAGTACACCTTCCAGCGGCAACGCTTGTTAGTTGGGACTCGTTACGTAAAGATCCTTGTGATGCAAACGTGTATAGAAGACTTACATAACAAACGTGCCAATATCTGCTGACTTACGAGCGATTAGAGCAAATAACACTAAACAGGTGTTCGGTCAATTACGGCTAAAGCTTATTAACAGACACGAGGAAACGAAACAATGTGACCGTTAGCTAAGGATTGTATATCGCAACGAACTTTTTTGACCCCACTCTACGATTAGATAGAATAACCCTTTCAGGTATCGTTATTTATGTGAAATAGGAATGGAGGTTTTTGTACTTACCTTTCTTTGATTAAAGGTATATAGGCTTTGGAAAGCCTGGTCATAATTAAACCAATATTTTGATAATTCAATATATATATATATATATATATATGAACGCTCTTTGATTAAAGAAACAATGCAGTTGAAGTCGAGGAAAATGATAGTCATTACACAAATTGAAAACACATATTCCTGGTGAAAATAATGGATTGAGAAATTATAATAGTGGCCATGTGATTCCACTGTTAATTTTGATAATTTACGCTTGATAATAACACCAAAATGTTTCTGACAGTGTCCAATTTATTTATAGAGTGATGTGAAACTAGTGCTAGCAAATTTTCAGGGCTTAAAACGTTACTTTTGCGCTTGATTAGCTTGAATTAATGTTTTATTTTCGGATGAAAATCAGTTGAAATCCACACGGCAGTGATTAAAATAAATACTCAATTTTGTAACCACTCCTATCCATATTGAGCATGCATATTTTTGTATTTTAATTGATTATAGAAAGGAAATCACTGGTAATGAAGGGCCTAGATATTTTTTTCTTGATAATCATAAGCTTCAAAGATTATTCGATTGTGTAGTACCTTATTTCAAAGGTTGAAAATCTGGTGTTCTGTTTTGAAAAGCGAAGACAATAGCTGTACAAAGTCTTTGCGAGGTTTTTTCCTTGCATTTTTGCTGAGTCCCTCGAAGGTCGAGTAGAGTACATCCAAGACAAAGGAAGATAAGTAGCCGGTTAATCTTTTCAGCGACAACGGACCCCTCCATTTCTTTGTCTCTTGGATCTAGTTTAAAATAAGTCCGGGACTATTCTAGAGATAAATAGACACAGTTAGCCATTATCATGAGTATACGAGACGAGATACTCGTAGTTAATTCAACTGGCCCGAAAATTGTAGCGCTATTTTTTAGAATAATTATTATTTTTTAGAAATTGAAGACTTTTGCATGTGTTGACATTAATTCCTATTGTAAAACCGAAAATATTAACGAAATTATTAACGAAAGCATTAGATGCAGGCATGGCGTCATGAAAACATCGCATAGATTTTCATTATGTAACAGCTACAGCTAAGTATCTATACCAATGTTTATTTACCAATACGTATGTTGGCGGCGGTCGTCGAACCCTGCTTCTGGTCGGTGAATTTCGGCATTGGCCGATGTTTAGAGAGGGACAGAGTTATGCAGCCTTACGAGGGTGCGAGTGTGAAATCATCGAGGGTAGAGACCTTGAGCTGGCAAAATCAAGGGTAACGTTGTGTGTCTGTGAGCGTGAGTCCTGAACCGGCCCTGTACACACAGAGATTTGTGTATGTACGTATAGATACGTATAACGTTTATTGCAAGATGTAAAGAAATTCTCGTAGATATATATATACCATTATATACTACTGCAGTCGTCTTCTGTCCAGTGAACCGCTCGAGCGAAGATAATTTTGAATTTAAGGGATGTGTGCGGTTTGCAGAGCCCGTACGATTTATGGATTACTTTCCTAGCTAGCTTAATGGGAGAAAACCAATGGTATAACCTATACATCCATACTCTATTGGTATAATCTTCTTAGGGCTCTTTTGTGCTGTATAGACTCTACTTATCATCTGATGAAAGTCGTTGGGTTTGGTTGAAATTGTCTACATAAAAGGGCAGCACAACTCACAAGGTAAGTAAGTTTTGATAAATAGTTACTTACGTCTGTAAGTTATACTTTATTTATTAAATCATTCATATATCATTTTGTTAAATGATGCACGTGTATGAAAATGAGATAATGTATTGCGTGATCAATAGTAATGGTAAAATGTCGTAATAGCGGTTAAATATTTATGATTGTATGTGTTTTAAAGACAAGTAACCAAATGTTCTAATAGCTTTTTTAAAGGCCATTGGTTACGGTATTTTTTTATTTATCTATTGTGCAATTGTACCTAAGTCATTGAGGTGAACCACCTACCTATGAAGCTTTGGTAGATAGGAAGGAAAGTCTATTGAAAAACATAAAAATAAATTTGCTAAACGTGTTTCCGCAGTGTCTTCAAATGTAACCAACAACAGTTTAACATCAAAACAGCAAAATGGAGGTAGAGCTACATCAATGAATATTCACACACTTGCATATTTTATAAAAACCGGAAAATTTGTTAGATAATAAACTGGCGCGCAAACATTGTGACGTAATTAACTGATCGAGCCGCGAAGCCGCCATAAAAATAAAAACGCATGTCAACAAGCAACAACTACGAACCACGTGCTCAGCCCAAAATAGACGTGCACGCACACACGCGCACGGCTCACGTACGCTCGCGACTCACACACATACACCCACGCGGCCGCGGAAAAATCAATATTTTGAGCAAAACTACTTCCCTTAACTACAACTGTGTGCGTCTCTACCCAACTAAACCCTAGCTGAAAATCCAAAGCGCCATTAGATAGCTAAAGCGAATCACACCTTATCAGTTGCGGAACAAAGCGTTATTTTGCTTAATCGGCGTGGGGGTAGTTAAATCGCGGGGGTATGAGTAGTGCCGTCTCTCTCCAATCAATCGGATGGTTCGTTCGCGCGGCCGCGTGGCGCCGGGCGTCGACCCCGGCCCGGTCGTTACCCTGCGACAGTTGCACCCTGCTACCCCGTACCGCGAACGCACCCTTGTTCTTACCGAATCTTGGGCCTGCCTCGCCGCTGACATTGACTCGTCGGCGGGTTCGTTGACCCCTGGCGCTTCCTCTTTCCGGTGCGCTGTCGAAATACTTTCTAAACAATGTCCTTATCGCAGTTAAGATGCGATTGTGAATTTTAGTTCATGTCTGCTTTAGATATTTTGATATCATTAAACTTTCATAGGCCGGAAAATAAACAGCTTTGTTTTGTAAAATGAGATACTTTTTAGGCTTTTCACAAGGGTCACACTTCACTTTTGTCTATAATAAAGAAAATTATAAATTAAACTTTTCATAGATATCAAATGTATTAGAGACCCTTTACACACTGCTACTTTTAGCAGCGTTGCAGTCGCAAAATGTCAACCTTTACACACTGCGCTATTTTTAGTAGCGATACAGTCGCGAAGCTAACGCGCGACAGCATCGATGCTAATTAAATCTGTTAATTGCGTGAGTCGCGATGCTAAAGCGCGTTTTCAATACACGCGACTGCTTCGATGCCAAAAGTCGCAGTGTGTAAGGGGTCTAACCTCTAAATAACACAGTAAAACATCTTGAACTACAAATTTAGTTTCCGTTCTCACGGCATATTGTCTGGGATATCCGTAACGGTCGATTCAATTACGTCCAATAAGTATAAAACAATTCGATGAATGAATGAGATTGAACGTGCAACGTGCGTGTGGGCATCGTGGAAAATGCAATCAACTCGACACAAATCATTCGCAAACTCAAAGTGGAGGCATCAAAGCAGGCGCAACGGAATCCGGAATAAAAAAAAACAATTTGAAATATTTAATTAAAAGGGTTCAGTACATGACTTAGATAGAACGTATAGTCTACAAATGAATCAAGCAAAACACAATAAGAAAAGAGATACAAGACTTCTATGACATTAGCGTAAGCATAATCTGACTAGACACAGTCTAATACACATCTATTTGTTTCTGACAAAATTGATTATACCGACTTCATTAAATTCTTAATAATTCATTTATAGGTAGATCTTGAGCAAAGAAAAGTCGACGTCTGAGGAAAGATCATCATACCTGAATTATTTTACTTTATAAGTACCCATATCTACGAATTGATTTACGAGTTGATTACGAATCAATATGTTGTCTTTTCAATTTTGCGAAAAGTTTATCTTCAGCAAAGTTTTTCGAATTGCAATTCACAAATATCTATCTAACTGTTACATCCAGATGGATTGAAACTGCATTTCTTATCTCATTAAGGATCACCAAAACCTGCGGCTCCCAATTCCATTCTAAAATTAACGAAGTGACTAAGTGAGCATTTGGGCGGCGCCTGCGCATCCTTTTAATGCGGGTTTATTTTGACGTTGAGGATAACCAACAAAAACAGTGGATACGCTCTTTCGTCGAGTTGATTTAAAAGTTAATGTTTTCGACGTGAATTAAAACAATAATAAACTTAGGGTACTGAGAAAATCGTTTATAATTAGGATCACAATATTTTTTAGGGCTGGCATAATTGATGTTGTTTTATGTTGAGTTTTTTCGTGCTTGCTCGTAATCCTTTGACTGATAATGGTTCTCTTTACCTCAAGCAATTTATTATTTATAAATGAATACGAAACAATCTTTATTATCGCTGAAAACTTCACTACTGTGATTTATGTATGTTCGGGTTGGTAAATCCCGTCAATAAAATCTAAGGTTAGGGTAATATTTGCAGCTATACATACATAACAAGGAAGGTATGCCCTGGCAAGAATTTTTACCGCCTCTTTAAATAAAATTCAACAGCCTACTCATACTCACTTATCCACACAAATCTTTTGACTGGTCGCCACGTTTTTAACCAAGACTGAAAGAACTTTTCGCAGCTCCTATAAATATATTTGTCAGGAGTGTCAGTGCACGCATCCGTCCCGTCATTTAAAAGGGAGTTAACTTTAATTGCCTTTAAATTTACCGATAAATCTCTTCCCGGAGACGTTACTGAGAAAATACGTTCCTTTTTACAACAAACGGATTTTCCGTGTACCTAAAACAGTTTTGCTTCGACATTTGACGTAAAATATTGTAAATAGGAACGCAAAGCGGAATGTAGGTGTTGCATAATAGTCTGCCGCAAGCAAAAATATGAGATAGTTATCGCGACTTAGGAGTATTTTGCTATATTCTTCAGGTATTTTATTTGGGCACGATTTTACTAACGTCAAAAAAGAATATTTGTCGAATAAATACCATACGCCTAATTTTAAAATGTCACCTATTTGTCACCAATCATGAAAATGTAATTTTAAAATCTGTCGTTTTCCATTGCCATTAGCCGTTGATAATTACCCTACACATAGGCCTATGTTCAGCAGTAAACGTCCTTTGGCTGAGAGTGAAGAGGATGACGTAGGAACAAAGATCTGTAAGTAAGTCAAAATAGTGAATATTAAAAGCTGTATTAGCTAGGAAACAGTATGTTTTGAAATAAACTAATATAATATCATTTAACCAGAGCATTTAGGACAACGATAAATATAGGCCCTAAGCCCGTCTTAGCCCCGTAGGCCCTTTAAAATCATGCTAAGGACGTTAAGAGATGTTATCACCCTCTATCGTCGGATCTTTCTGACGGGAAAATTGCTTGTCGCAAAGTACATGTGTTATATGTCGCTAAACTCCCCTATTGCTAAGGGTGCTGTGACGGAAAGCAGTAACATGTGTCTGGGACTAAAAGCTCAATTCCGCGAGATTTAGTTAGATCGATAGATAAAAATGTTATGGGTGCGAGTTAATGACATTTTGATATGAGACGGAAAAGGTTGTTATTTTTCAAAATCCGTAAATATTATTTTTCTAAGGAAGCACAAGCAGTATTTAAAAATATGCCACAAGGAAAAAATAAACACAACAGGTAGTTCAACAAATAAACCTGAACTTTAAACCAGACACTTGATTAACGTTGTGTCCTTACTATTTTAATCCACCTACAATGTCATACAGACAAAATTAGGAGCATAGTACACAGGTAACTATGAACAGCCAACACTTTCGTTAACTTAATGGTCCATTATAATAATTGTGGGTAGTTAAATAACTTTAACAAATTACTTAAAAAAACGTTCAAGATGGCTATGTAGTAGTTTGAATCACGTTTATAAATCTAAAAATTTTGAGAAAATTCGTCAATAATGTGTTATTAAATGTTCTGTATTTAAAAGCTACGTACGAGTACGATTAATTTATGATATTACAAATGAAAAATATATGATAAGTTTTTTTGGCTACGGTCAAAACTCACATCACAAGATGCACCCGCACTAGATTCACCAACAGCTGTGTAGCAGCGGTCGGGGTCAATGCCCACTCGTATTTTCAACATGTGCGCGACGTTTTCCGCGTTCCGAGGAAAGCTCCTTGTCATTCCTTCGGGAGCGCTCGGCAATCTTCGGCCGCGATCGGCTTTTTTTTCAGGCGGGCCCTCTCCGAGGTCCCTATCTTATTCTTCCTTTTGCGTTACTGCCTTGTATCAATTGGGTGGTTACGATGGGGGAAGGAGGCAGTAGATTGATGACAAACATGCAACTGTATCAGGGAAATAGTTTAGTCGAAATTAGCTTATATTTTGAAATGCAAAACTACTTTGCAATTTTAACAAATACAATTCTTAGGTTTGAAATCTAGATCTAGCCTATGATAAACGAAATCCTAGATATAGGTAAAACAAAATTGTCAACTGCTATCATTCAGCAGTTGCAGTTTGCAATATATTTAAACTACCATCCTTCACCGCAATCAGAAATTAGGGTTGTTTATTAAAATGAAAGGTTACCGTAACCTTGGCTTATGACATAGTGGTATTGAATATTTTTAGCGATGTCGCTTGACTTTAAAGATAATCCCGCCGTCTCCTCGTAACGGCCCCGCGACACGAGGCATGCCTGGTGCATTCAAATGCATAACTTATGATACAGACGATTGTTTTAGTTCTACAAAGCGCACACTCGAGACGAAAACTTAATACTAATTTTCTTATAACGTGTGCTGGATAGCGGATGAGTCCTTATTATATAAATATTTGGACATTTAAATACAGCGAATTAGTTTGTTTATTCTAGCCTGCGCTATTAGAAGCTACCTTAGAAGATTTCAGCTTACTGAAAGTTCTTTAAATAAAGAATAAAAGAATGTAAATGTCATTAATAAAAAGGTTATTATTGTAATGTGTGTTAAGTCATTTAAACTACTGGCAATGTTTATTTTATTTAAAAGCTGTTTGTCTTTAAATTATCCGGATGGTTACATAAGTTGTACATAATAAATTGTAAACTAATTTACAAGTACATATTTGTAACCAATGCTGTATTAACAACGCGAAAAGATTCCCAGACACATGTTTAACTCGGCGTTGTTGTTTTGATAATTCTGTTTGTAAAACATCTATTGTGATGCTATCAACGTTGTGTTAATGTGAACCAACCAACTAACAACACTGTCCGAAACGTATCTTAAGCAAACAAAATTTGGAAGTTCACATGATCACATAATCTGTGCGCCCGTTTGAAATGCAGTGTCCTCTTGATATAATAACAATTTCTGTGTAGAGCGCAGTTTTTTTAAATGGTGTGACACAATCATAGATTCGATGAGACTTTGTAATGAAAATTGATGAAAGTGAACTTATTATTTATATTGCCCATATAGAAACTGACCTAAGAAGGCATTGATCACTTTATTTATCGGTGTACCATGTGTGTGTGGGCATCTATTGGTAGCATTCTTTAGTAGTGCTGATGGCACTTAGGGATACAGTATTGATATCACATTATATTCCATTTCAAGGTTTTTACATACTATGTTTAAAAAAACACAGTTATTTATAAACTGGCCCATGTAATTGATTTTCATAGTCTTTCTAATATGCGACGCCATAGACGTAAAGCTAACCACCGATTGCTGAATGCGCAGTAGTGCTTTTACTCGCAAATAGGAATGCTCAATGGCGAACTAAACTAAGGAGGTATTCTAGGTATTGGCACGTGACAGGTTCGCCTAGTGTGGGGACCAATGTTAAACACGCACTCATTCACACTCTTTTTTTCTAGTTACATTATTTTAAGACTAGGATAATTTATCTCCTTACATTTCTTGTATTGTAATCTTCTCTTACTGTTATTTAAGAGTCTAAACTTTATTTTTGAAATAAATGCATTATTGTTATTTTTATTACTCTTTATAAATTGACTCAAAGGTCGCCAGAACTTAATTTATGTCTGTAGTGTGCGGCATCGCATTAATTTTGAAGGCAATTGAACTCGTAGCATTCAAGAGCGGTGCCTTATACCGCTTCGGAATGGGACCACGGCAATGATGTCACTTAGTATCCAATGTCAGGGCCGGCTAGGTGGTCCGATTCTTGTTTTATAAACACGATTGCCTGTTACGGTTAAAACTGCATTCGACTTTCGTGATTCATGGACGACCGTCAAAAGGTTTGCGGATGCCACTTCTCAAATTACTGTTTCGAATTAATGTGTTTTGTATTCAGATTACATTTGACAAATCACAAAAGCAACTACACGACACAAACTAAATAGATTTTAATGTGACTCTACCTATGGCAATCCACTTTGTACTATTGTAAATTTGATGATTTTATGTAAGCGAGTTGTCTTACGGAACGGAAAATATGATATTATAAAGCTGAATCTATAATATTATAAAGCTGAAGTGTTTGAACGCGTTAATCTCAGGAACTATTGGACCGATTTGAAAAAATGTTTTTGTGTAGGATATCTTATTATTTGAGGAGGGAAGGAAAAAAACTGAAAACGCGCGGACGAAGTCGCGGGGGACCGCTATTCGATTTTTACAAAATAAATACATGCTTACGTCATCCATCGACTCATCGACTACTCTGACGTAGGTACTTAATTGATTAGTACCGTAATCATCGCATCTAAATTCATCCGACAGTAATCTTCCCTGCAATTTCATAATTATTAGCATAAACAAACGAGCATCAACGCATAAAAATCGAATGCCAACATCACCCGTGGACAATGCCCGTGTCGAGTGACTTGCAAACGGTTGCGTTCGCAGATGCATCGTTGCAGTCGCAGTGTTTATGGTTTCGTAACATTGATGGGTGCACGCGTGAGTCAGCGGCCAAGTTCATTGTCGCCCGGGCGAACTTGAACCCGGGGGTATAGGCACGCGTTACACTGGTAGTGGGCGATGTAAGCGATAGGAATGCTAACTTTTGAGCAAGATTACAAGGTAAAAAAATGATATTTTCTGGCACAATGAAAACAAAAACTCGATTTTTAGTAAGAGCTAGCTTAAAACATGACATGACAGATGATATCTGGACTTTCCAAAAGTTAAGTTATTTTGACGACCTCCGTGGTCGAGTGGCTAGCACGCTGGTTTCAAGCGTCGCCATCTCGTGAGGTTCCGGGTTCGTTTCCCGATCGGGTCAACGTAGAAAACGACATTTTCTATATTTTCTCGGGTCTGGGTGTTGTGGTACCACCGTTGTTTCCGATTTCCATAACACAAGTGCTCTAGGTACTTCACTTGGGATCGGAGCAATGTATGTGATGTTGTCAAATATTTATTTATTATTATAATATTATTTACGCATGTCGGAAGGTTCTTACTTCTGCGTAAGTTGATAAATTTATGTAGAATTCTAAAACAGCCATGTTTTATGTCTTTACTTGGCGAATAATGTCAACAAATCTTGACATTCCTTTATAGTTGAGCATTGAGATTTTTATTAAATTCGAATAGTTTATTAATTTTATTCACTATTATTCTTAAAGTCAACAAGCGGAGAAAAACGGGCTTTACAAGCACATTATAAAAAACTTTGCAGTTTCAGTCTCTTTCTTCAATTTCAGGTTTCTTAACTCGCGTCTATTTTATCCCTCTATCGTATCATCTCGTCGCTTCCACTGTAACTATACCTCACACATGTTATTGATAAGACTGGTAAACACGACAATGGTCGCTGTACACATCGCTACGTGACAATGACCGTCTCGCGATACCGAACGACTGATAAACATCCAATCACTGTTTCCACGCTTAGGAATATAACGAATATGAGGATTTGAAAATGCACTAAGTTTTTAATAAACGATTTACTCTTTGAAACGCAGGACTCCATTTTAGTGAACCAATTCTTTTTGGAGTCGGTGCCATCGCATTGCGGCCATGCACCTCATGCACCGTCTGGGCAAAAAGAGTTAATTTATCATTTAAACGATTAGGATTTTTAGGATTGGGATTAAAGTGTATTTATTGGTACACGTTACAAAAGACTTTTTATGGTATCCTGTACAAGTCATTGTATTATGTTGTGTACATTAATGTATCTTACTATCTATGTTGAAAGATCGATATATCATTATGGATAGTAACAGTGGTTACAATATATACATAATAATAGTGATATACACAGAAAACCTATACCTATTAATGAGGAAAAGCAGCATCAAGTGATTTTTTGAATATGTTTAGATGACGCTACCTTACAAATAGTAACATTTAAAGTTTTCCATAATATTAAAAATGTCGTCTTTTCTATTTCATTTCCATTTGAAGTGGGCGCTCCTGACTATTACCCCGGCCGTTGCGGGTTCGAATCCGCAACGGGCAAATGTGTGATGAGCACGAGCGTTTGTACCTAAGTCAGTTTTTAAGTATTTATGGGAGACGCCCCCGTCATAATCGTTGTTTGGTATTCGTAACACAGGAAAGAAAATTCCTTTTTACAAATCCACGACAATTGGTGTGTTGTCTGAATCATATATTTTATAAATATGCGTGGCTGACCTTCTAAAAATGACATTGATTTGAAAGATAAAGTTGAATACGTCCTATTCTATAATAATTAAAGTTAACGTCAAAGATAGAATATTAATGAAATCTCTGAAGCATTACTCAAAATATTTGTTGCCTGACGTAGGCAAAGTGGTGCCGGTAACCTTATTGTATAATTTATTTAAACAAAGTCCGGGCATCGACCTTCAGCTACGACTATGACAAACTATCATGTCCGTTGTAAGTACTGATACTCTACGATGTACAGTGTAACTCATACAAAGGAAGCCATACATGATACATTGAAAAGAACAGACTCATTGTTGACAGAAAAATGCCGCATTGGGTTTGGTACCCCTCTCGATCGGTATCCCAGTTTAATAAACTTTCATATGATACCTTTCTTGTACAAATATTTATAAATACAAATAGAGATAATCTTTATTTGCGAGGGGAAGTATGCGTGTGACAATAAATCGCAACACGACATCATGCCCGATAGCATCTATCAATAAAACATTGCGCTCGTTAAACGTAATTTAACAATATCAACATAATCCCAGTATAAGGTAGGTACTTGGAGAAAAAAACTTTGTGAATTATATATATTTTATACATTGTGTGACTTTTGGTTACTCGATATCATCATAATCTATAGCATCATCAAGTTTAGATCATTATATACAATAGCTATCGAAGGCCAATCTATGCCCGAATATTTGTTATTATATCATATCCCTTTCATACAATTTAAACGTCTCTACCATATCACAAATGACGAAAATCGTTTTACCACTTAAAACAAAACAATCAACAGTCTAAAACCTAAAAAATACCTGCCTCAGAGAAATATGCGCCCGTTGAAACTGCATCAATGGAACACTGATCGTTACCGAAGCACAAATTACTCGCACAAGCACGCGAGAGCATGGAAGTACGCGCTCACACAACACAATAAATAAGTACACACAATATTCGGAGTTCACTCGCGGCCGCCTGCGGGGGCAACGACCGTCCTTAGCACAGCTGTGCGGAGCTGACAGACGTATCGCGGTCCCGCTCTGGCGGACATCGCGGGCTAGCCGCACTGTTTTCCATACTATTATTCAAATCAATTACCGTTTTGATCGACATCGGTGCTTTAATATGCATCGGCTTGGAGATATTTTTGGCAGCCGTTCGAGTTTTTTTTTCGAATCTCCAAATACAAGGTGTTTTGGTGAATGACTTTTTATCTACTTAAACTTCCAGGGGGGCGTAGAGTAACTATTTCAGATAAAATATGAGAGACTAATTAGATTTTAAGTGGAAATGTACATATAATCCTTAGAATTCATAAAAAAAATATTAAAGGACTCCTATTGTCAACTTTATAGACATCCGCCATTAAGGTGATAGCTTAGCGTCCATATCAAATATCGTCCACTTGCTTTCAGAACCGGGGTGTTGATGGGAAAACAAAAAGCGATCAGTGCTTGCGTTCCTAGAAATCGTCTGGCTAGATTGTTTCGCGTTCGTTAGGAAACCAATCCCGCACCCAACCTTCAGGAAACGACAACGAACATTGCGGGAAATGGGAAATTTATAATACATGCCGCAAGCATGAAAAGGGTTGCCTTTAGCATTCTAATTAATTATTCTAGTAAGTAAAGTAGTCAATAATTCCCACAATTACCCAGAAAAACAACTGAAATTGAAGGTAAAGGAAAGTGGTTATGGTTGAAAACGTTCCTGCACGTACTATCCGCTATGAAGAAAGCAGAAGCATCGTCAACCCCCAAACATAATGGCTATAACATAAAAACAATCATTTTGTAAAGTGGCCTGCATTTATCAGGAATACTTATAGTGACGACGAGATTGTCTGGAAAATATTGCTTGTAGCGATAAGACCTTCTAAATTGTACAGATTCTGTAAAGATATTTGCATCAGGCGTTTTGTTGTGCATATGTGCTATAAAGAGAAGCAGGTCACAATGTACATGACAAATCCAATTTTCAAAAGATAAACCAAACCATTAAGATGGGAAACTCAAATTGAAATCATGGAAATCGTCCACATAGGACCAAGTTTGTAGTGGCTAAGCAAGCTGGGTTTCAATGCGTTGCCGTATCGAGGGCCCAGGTTTGATTCCCGGTAGGAATTATAATTTTCTACATTGTCTCGGGTCTGTGTGTTATGGTACCACCGTTGTTTCTAATTTCCATAACACAAGTACATAAGCTACACGCTACGGGATCAGAGCAACATATGCGATTTGTGTCCAATCATTACGTATCAAATGCCGTCAGATGCAGACCTGTCTCTTTATCCGCCAATTAATGTAGAGGTCTGCTCATTTCGCAGTACGTACACGGGAGTAGGAAGTCCCATGTCCGGCTTTCCCAGCGGCTGGCGGGTAGTGTGAACGCACCTGGTCGTGCGGCGATGACCTCCCGGCCGGCGCTCCCGTGACGTCATCGTCGCGCGTCTGCCGTGTCATCGCACCTACGCAACAATCATCACGCCCATTCAGGGTCAATAGTATTTCATCCGGGGTGGATAATGACGTTGCGTTATGATTTTGGCAATTAAAAATATACAAGTAAGATAAAAGACCCCAGAGTTGGCGGCGCTGGGCGATATACGATGGAGATTGTGATGTCAGATGTTATTTCCGAATTTGCAGTTTTCCTGCTTTCATGTTGTCGTATTTGCAAATTATAGTAAACATTTGTATGTATTTTACATGACGTAAATCACCTTCCTAACCTGGTGTCATTTTCAAAATATCATATTTTCGTTGTCAACGACTTAGGTAAATATACGAGTACCAATAAAATAATGACTGAGATCAACAGTCACATACTTGTTGTATGTATGTAATATTCATTCTCTCGATACATATCCTATACTTTAAACGAGCAATGGAAAACAATTACAGTTTCAGCACAATTCTTCAAAATATATTCTGTAATCGTTACATCTCGACACGAGTATGCAACAAGGATCAATTGATCATCGCTTCCCAATAATTGGCATTTCGTTCGGACGCAAGGCGCTCGCTACAGTGCATAAACCGCGGCTGCGACACGCAATGCATTTCAAAGTAACGAGATCCCAATAGGAAGTTATCAGAAAATAGTTAAATTTTTATACAATACACATTATCATGTTGAAAAACTTAAAAAAAAATACTGTTACTCAAAGAGGCATACACTAGGATCAATAGATCATTTCTTTCCTGTTTGTGGAATTCAGTTCAAACAAAATGCAAGGGCCTGGGGGCTCGTTTAACGGAACTTTTTTCGACTTTCAGTGTTTTACCGAAAAAATCTAGCCCTATCATAGATCCACACGTAAAAAAACTACCGAACGAAAGAAACCAAAATGCATAAAAATAGTAACCCTAATAAATAAAAACTTTTATTTCTTCAAAAAAGAAAATCGAATGCGAACTACACGAGAATTGGCACCCCGACGTCAGCCTGGTCCATTAGTCAAAATGATCGCGTAACCAAAACGACCTCGCAGGCTGATGTCAGACTGATGGAAATTAAGCCGTCATTTTCACCACTCTCAAAATATGACAAGCAAAACTTGTATTTCTTAGCGCCGCTTCGCTCTTATGGAAGTGCAGTCTAAGCCGTGGCTGCGACACGCAATGCATTTCGAAGTAACGAGGTGCAGGCTCCGATCCTGCTCTTTAGCGGGAATCCCTTGATCCCGCCGCGATGGAGGTAAATGAGCGCGATCGGGAACATCTCGGGAATTGTTAATGGTTGGGATGAGATCGGACAGTGAGGGTCTCTAAATATAGATTTTATGGACCGGATATTTTTCATACGCATATTACCTTGTTACACTTTTGCAACGAAATTTACAACTACCATCCATATAGGCTGAAAGTCATTGGCTTCAGGTAGTAGGGCAAAAAGGTTTTTGAACCTGATTGAGCGCGAGGAACAAACTTACTATAATAATATACAGTTTCTTATGTATAACGAAAATAGTGAATTTCATTTGTAACATTTAAGGAAGGAAGTAATATTTCAATAACAAATATTAATATATAATAATAATGTGAAATGATATCAAAAGTTACATCGTTAATTGACTCCTCAATCGACTCGTCAAGATAAAGTGAAAACGTTTCGTAGAGATTTCCTCTTGCAACATAATGCAGCAGTGATGTGCTGAGTGCAAGTCGACTATTCTATCGATAAAATGTATAACGTAATAAGCTACAGTACTAACGAAGACGACCAATAAATAAAAATAACAACTCCTGATATAGAGGTCCTGATTACTGCTGGCAATTTAAAAAAATGAGACGGTTAGTAGAAACAAACTTCTTCAAAATATGCAAAACATATTGCAAATCAGCATTAAAACACATAGTCATCAAAATCTTACATATGACACCATGATTGGGCTTGTAAGAAATGTAAAAAGTACCAATTTTATTTATTTATTTTGTAGCTAGATTCTAGAAATATTGAGAAATGGAAGCTACTGGAATACTATATTGATTCTTCTTTCACGTCAGGTGATGCACATCGCTAGTTGCAACGCGCATTCAAAGTGCAGCGGAGAAAGTGCAGCGCAAACGCGGAAGGTGCGCGCGCGCCGCCGTTTTGTTAAACCAACACGGACGGAGGATTACACCATTCACACTGTTTGTTCTAGACATTGAATAGTGCGAAAAAGTTCGTTTTTCTATTTGTCAAGAAAATTATTTTCTAGCTTGATTCAGCGTCGAGAATTGTGACATAGATTTTATATAAGTACCTTAAGGGGCTCCCCGAATTTTTAACGTGCACACTAGCGCCACTTTAGTAGGAAAATCATAACTCGTTAAATACTAAACAATCAAAAATCTGGTAGACACGATTGTAGCTCTGGTTTTGTGGTCTAGATGCAATGTTTAAATTCAATAAAACAGAGTTATCTGCTGTTACAGTTAGAAAAAATATTAAAAACTACAGTAAATTACTATTGAAATAATTTAAACGTACTAAATAAACTATAGAACCTAAACTACAATCGTGTCTACCAGATTTTTGATTGTTTTTGTATTTAAGGAGTAATAATTATTTAAATAGAGTGGCGCTAGTGTGCGCGTCAAAAATATGGAAAGCCCCTTAACATTGAAAGACTGACGATAGAAATTATTAAAAAACTTATTCTAGATGTCAATTTAAAGGAAGAAAGAGAAGTAACAGTGAAGTAAGGTAAGTACTTTAAAACAGATGCTTTCAGCATAAGCAGCAAATACGAGTACATATTAGTAATACACAAGAAAAAATTCAATGTACATAACATCAGGAGGGTATTAACCTCAGCCTAACCAGATAATATTATTAATAATGTAATGTACGATTTATAACATCATTATGAGGACCAAAACAATAAATTTCCCCATCAGCCAAACTATTAGTATTGGCAGGGCCATGATGCACGTTGCGGTGAAGGCAAAAGCGTCACTGCCAAATAATAATGTAGGTAATATGTAATTTAATTAACTAGTACCTATACCTCTTTTGGAGTTCAGATTTGGGTTTTAATTTGACGCCAAATGAGATAATTTACGCTCTTACCAATTATTGCCAATTAGATAACTATTACTTTTGCCCAACTTTAGCTATGAATCTTGCCACGGCTCACCCATCAAGAAGAAGTGTGACCTTACCTTAGGATCCTGGCTTAAGCTACTAGAGGTCGGGGCGTTTCACCGGATCTTGGCTGAGCCGACATCTAAACACACCAAAACGGTACTAGAGTTTTTACTCAGTTGTATTAAGTTAAGATCAAGTAATAATTTAGTTTAACACCTTTTTAATTTTGAATGGTTAGTATAAGTTAATATAGGACTGTCATGTAAAAATGTAAAAAGTTCCTAAATAAAGAAAAAACTAACCTTTAGGATCCTACTTTTTACCAAGACTTCCTACCCCTTATTAGTTAGGGTTTTATATAACATCAAGTCAACAAGCTATACAGAAGTAAACATTGATAAATTTCCAAAAAAGAACGGGTACCGGCAATAAATAATGGATTTAATAGTGTAGAAATCTTTAAGAACCAGTGCCGATGCTTGTCGTGGAGGTCACAGAGATAGTGTAAGGATAAGAAACTGAGAAGTTATTAACGACTATCAATAGGGTATTTTCATCCCACATATAGTTAGCAGAGAAGCGTTCATCACCGACGCGCGAACGCACCACAGAAACGATCGGCGCGAAATGCAGTTACGTATGATATCAAACGCTTCCGCGTGTGAGCAGGAAGCTCAAACACTTTCCCTTTTGCCCGAGCGCAGCAGCCGACCACTATGCACTACTATAATCCGCCCAATCTAACACACCTACCGCGTCTAGCCCGCACCAAACTAAAAATTTACTCCCCAACTCGGCAGGCCTATAATGCAGTTAACAAACGAGGTTAAGTGGCAGCTGCTAAGCATTTGAATTAAGGGTAATACCGTGAAGCTAAGGTTACGACCGGCCTGGACACTAGTAAAGGATTCAACGACCGAGTAATTGTAAAGAAATAATAATAAAATCGTTACCTAATCAAAACGGAGTAACTTTCTAATCGAGATATTGGCTGTTTAACATAAATGTTATTCACGGCTAGTTATAATTTTACCCCTTCCGTATAGTATGAAGACTTCATAAATAATTCATTATTGCAAAATAACAACCGGTTTTGATAAACAATGTATGAATGCCGCGTTCGTCGTGGCACAAAGAGTAATCCGGTGAGTAAATTCAAGTTTTTAAACGGGTTTTGTCTAAAGTTGGTAGGCGAAATTCGCGTCGTCTACCAGGCTGACATAATACCGTAGAGGCGCCTTCAGTTGACCTATATACCGTCGGCGGACATTGACCTCAAGGGGCTGACTCGCGCGGCCGGTGGGGTATAATGGGCCTGAAAATGTTCTCACTTGACACTGGAACTTGAAAAATCGATGGAAAATTACTCAGCACTAGCCCAGCTATGGAGTAGTTTCAGCAATATTTCCTTAAAATATGTATAGTACCTTTCTTTCCCTACTGTGTTAGAGATTTCAAGTTTTATACTGAAAATACCTCATAAATTTAAAATGGAAAGTAATGTTATGTTCACCACTAGTCTGAAGAAATTACCGAATCTTATTATGTATTATGTGACTGCCTTATCTTTCTGAACTCTTTCAGAGGGTAGTTCTTAAGAGATAGCCATGGTTTAGGTAGAAAAACAGACACTAATTCTTTCATTAAAATTAGTAAAACCCTTGTAGACTTTTAGGTCTCAAACGGAGCCTAGATGTCATCGCGACAGGGTGATGGATGAGAATGTGTACTAGGGCGGCAGCGATCGAACGGAGTGCGGAGTTCACGCGCGGCCGGCGACCCCCGAAACTGGGCCGGTCTGAAGGCCCGACGATTCCACAATCAATCCATTTTGGCAACCGCCACCAGGATAGATAGATATAAACACTTTTTGGCAGACCATTTAGAGTAAATGTTAAGGATATCGTAGGTAAGTTGAATAGTTAAGACGGTCTTATTGCTAACAGCATTTTCATTTAGACAACTTTCAGGTAAGGAACAGGTTTCCGAAAGGCAGAAGAATCATGGCGTATAGAATAATCGGACAATCAGAGGTATTAGAGGTTACCTCACAGAGATGATCTGTTAAGGCTTAGTTCAGTTGTTAGTGTGAGCACGTATAGATATATTGCCATTTCAGTTCAAGGTTATTAGCATTCACTGTTGTTACGTAATTTTACGGAACTGAAGACGGGGAAAAGCTTTCGTCGTTGACTTTACATACATGTTTTGTACCTTACTTCATATTTCTAAATACTCGTTTTACCTGCTGGTTACTTGATGAAACAATGACTAGTACAAGTAGTACAAAATCTACTAGTAATTTTGGTAAACAGGTGAACTCAACAATAACCATGGCATGTTCACAATAGGCTAGTAGACCAAATTCTAAAAACTGCTACGTCTTCTTGACAGCAAAATACTACGGAGAGTTTTTTAAGACTGAAAAAAGCACGCCATCACCAGAGGACTGACATCACACTCTCTGATAGCCGTTTACGGTCACATGACCAAATGCATGTTTATGACAAATTTAATTAATAATAATATTAATTATCTGTATTTAAATAATAAGTGGATTCATTTTTTGTTATTGTCATATCATAATTAATCTGTAGAAACAACCATATTACAATGATTTGTTCTCAGTGGAAACTACATTATTCTACAGAATTAATATTTCGATATACATGAAAACATCGGGAAGCTTAGAGAGTTACTATTCTAGAAGTAGGACGTGAAACCCGTAAATTATCGTTTACGTATGTGGTACAATAATAAGCGATAAGGAGAAGAAAACAATAGCAAAATTGAGGTCGAGTTGGACCTTAGAACTTATAGCGCCCTAGGAAATCGTTAACCTAGTATTACTCTACTATACTAATTAATTCAAACTGGAAAATAAAATTTTGTATTACTCGTACAAATATCATGACAAAAACTCGAAACCTTGCATCAATACGAGTAAGTTAAGCAGAAATAAAATAGACTTTAAAATTCATAGCACTATTGGACGTTTGATTGACGGCCGAAAATCGGAATAGAGAAAGATCCTCGAACTACTATCAAATCAAATTCGAATAAAATCAGAGGTGGAATTGTGTAAAGCATCATTGGACAGTACAAAACGTACGGTATAATCTGTCAAACGACAGAACGGCGACAGATCATATATCAATATGTTTGACAGATCATACCGAACTGTCAAACGATTGCTATACAATTCCACCTCTGTACACATGCACTTATTGCCACACATCGATGAGTTAAAGTAAATAAGAATAGCCGAGCTTTACGCAAGCTCACCTATGCATCATGAAAATTGATCAAAGACTAGCGTAGAATTATTAATGTGCTATGTAAATACGCTTATGTGGAAGGAGCTTCATTTTTTTAAATAAATAAATAATAAATAAATATCCTTTGGACATTTCCACACATCACCATCTAGTCCCAAAGTAAGCTACTCAAAGCTTGTGTTATGGGTACCAGACAACGGATATAATACTTAAAAACTTTTTGTTTGTAAATACATACATAATATACATAGAAAACACCCAGACCAATACAAACAGACATGTTCATGCACACAAATGTTTGTATTGTGCGGGGATCGAACCCCAGAATATTTCATTTTTTCCAGAATATTTATTTACCGTGTTATCGTATCGCTAAAGATGGCGCATACTAGTTTGTCCATCTATTTCATTCGAGCGCGCTCAGTCATAGGCGCAGGAGCGTTGCTAATCTAACTGACCCATATAACGCTGCCGGTGAAAGACCTCGTAAACTACTACCAATGCGTTATTCCCGCAACAATAAGCTAGTGCATCGCACTACACACGATTATGCGTCTTAACACGAAAGCTAATGACTCTAAACTGACGTGCAACCGACACTGTAACATACATATAACAACATCTAATCGCTTCGCGGAATAATTTTGTTTAGAACACATTTATAGCTTAACTAATTTCTGAAATTGAGAACGTGCTCGGACGGATCATTTGGCTAATAAAAATGGAACTTTCAGAATAGTATAAAGCTCTACATTACTTAGCTTAGCTCTACTCTAGGCATTGCAGGTGATTAACCCATAGTCCAGATTTAATTCTGAGCAGCTAACTAATTGGTATTTATTTTTTCAAACTTGGTAATTTATTTTTAATGCGTTAATACGATTACGTCAGAAAAAAACGGTATAGACACATGTTCATGGTCGAACAAAATCATCAAAGGTACGAAATATTGGAAGGTCATATCATAAAAGACAAAAGTCCGTAGTTCCGAATGGATTCGTAGCAAGCAGTATAGCTACGAGTAACACTTTTATGACAGAGTTTGCTTCTCGTAGGTGTGGTATTATTTCTTGGAACACGAAGATTCTTATTAACACTTTGACTGCCTTATAAACTTACGAAACTTAACCCAGGAAACCGCATTTTTTACGAGTAATTAAATAACAAAATTGTTAATAAATATATGCGCAATTATTAGAAAACATGGACACTCGGGCCGAGTGGTCGGTACAAAGCGTGATGGTAGCCAAGCATTAGATGGAGCCAAGGGTCCGATTTCTAATATTAAATAAGGACAGAAAAAGACGTCACCGTACACACTCGGGCCCGAGTGGGTGGACCGCTGGAATGGTTCTCACGCACTAAGGCTCGAGTGCTCGCCACTAGACGTGTTAACATATTGCTATTTTTATAAGAATATTGGGTACCTATCCATTTATAAATAAGGCAAGATGAACGACCTACACGAGTTGTAAGTGTTGCGGGGGAGGGACCGAGTCAATGGGCGGTGTCAACGTCTCGTTTCCTATTTCAACGTTTTCGCAAATCATTCACAGTTTGCGGTTGTGAGCATGATCAATCAAACAAGGGGACATAAGTGACCGGTGGTGACGGTGTGCTCAGGAGCTCTATTTTTTAATCACTCGCTTCAAGATGGCGAGTGATTTTCGTTCGAGGATGAATTAAAAGTCATAGAAAAAAACTCGTTGTCGAACGAAAATCACTCGCCATTTCGAAGCGAATGATTCAAAAATAGGGCCCCTGGGGTGGTAACGTGTGGCTTGATAATACATATAAAGTTAAGGTGCGGAGGAAGGCAGCCACAAATTGTTATCAACGACGACCTCCGTGGTGTAGTGGCTAAGTACGCTGGGTTTCAAAATGTTGCCTCTCCGAGGTCCTGAGTTCGATTCGCGGTCGGGTTAATGGGTTAATGTAGAAATCATAATTTTCTATGTTGTCTCGGGTCTGGGTGTTGTGGTACCACCGTTGTGTTTAATTTTCATAACACAATTGCATAAGCTACTGACTTCAGGATCAGAGCAATGAATGTGATTGGTGTCCAATATTTGTCATTATTATTTACTAGCGGTCCTCCGCTACTTCGTCCGCGCGTTTTGAGTTTGCTCCCTCCCCTCCCGTCGCAGCGTGATGTTTTATATCCTAAAGCCTTTCTCAATAAATAAGCTAACAACACAGAAATATTTTTTCAAATCGGTTCAGCAGTTCCTGAGATAAGCGCGTTCAAACCAACAAACTCTTCAGCTTAATAATATAATTAGCGCAAGCGCACGTTGTACTTAAGCTGCGAACATTATTTTGGTGCGGAGTTATGTTAAAACTGTGATAGCTCCTAAGATATTTATTGGAATCAAATGATATAAAGGGCAACTTTGTTCTAAATGAAATGCTCGTGATGATGAATGTATTTATATTGATAAGAATAAATACCTGTGTGTACAATACACCTCTAAAAATGATGCATTATTTTTATACAAATTTATTAACATAAAAAAGGTTGTAGTAAGTCAACCATAAAAGATAGACTTATGCTGTTGCGGACTTTATCATAGAACTCTTAATGCTGAACAATCTTGTCATACATGATTTTTGTGTAACTTTTATAAAGCCTTCGTCGATAAATGGACTATCCAACATAAAAAATATTTTTCAAATCGGGCTAGTAGTTTCTGAGATTAGCGCGTTCAAACAAACAAACAAACTCTTCAGCTTTATAATATTAGTATAGATTATCATAGGGTGACTCTGATTTAATTATTTAATATCTAACTTACGGAAGTACCAGGTGGCAGAATAATACCTAGTTGCAAACGGATTAGTTTATTCTAACTGTAAAGTACATATACAGGGTGTTGATTTCAATCCGAGCGGTATTTATAAAAACAATGTATGATCCCATATAGAACAGGTATGTGGAACCAAATATTACAAAATAATTAAACTGAAATTTTGAGAGATTATTTTTTATGAAACCCTTACTGCGTTGTGGCGTCAGACACTGCATTATGTTTACACTGTAATCGTAGCGGGCGCGAATCGCGTAGCACGCGACAAGAAGGTACTAACTAGCGGTCAATGCTGATTTATCTTTATCTGCCGGGTACGTTATGCCCGAGTGTGTATGTTGCTATTTTTACCGACTTTAAGAATAAGCGATTTCACGTGTTTGGATTAGTTGATTCCAAATATCCTTCCTACTTTAATCGGGTTTAGGACCGACAAACATACCTAAAACTTATCTGTAACAAATCAAATTACCTAATCTTGATAAAACTCACTGAAATTGGGCAATCCATCAGAAATTCTGAAACTTTAACCCGAAACACTTAAATTTGAATCAATTAATGGCGCAATGGGTATCGATCGCACTGTTTTTCATTAATTTGAGCAATCAATCGAGAATATCAACACCCTGTATATCTCAAAACTTTTAACGCTTTTGTTGTCAAAATCAGTGTTAAAGGTACTTCAAACGAAACAGTACAAAAACTTCAGCATTGCTCTATGCTGTGATCTGTACAGTAGTAGAGTCAATATAAATGTATAGAAAAGTAGAGATTGTATGGAATACACTATAGAGTCTGTCATAAACGTGCATTTTATATATGAGGCAATCTCTAGAAATAGATAAAACTATGACTCACATTTTTATTCGTAGACCAGAGTGTAGTTGTAATCTTTCAGCCTTTTACCCTCATCGCTACAGGATAGGATCGAAGGTAAGGCGGGCTGGTACCTGCAGAACAAAAATCATTAATCAAGTCGCTTTGGTTTCAATTTACCTAAATTTTCTATAAATTTTAATTGTTTTTATTGAGCAAGGCTTAATTTTAAAGAAAATCGCACATTTTTTTACGAAGGTTAGAGGAGCAGGGGCGTAGTGCGATCTCGCTTAATCCGGTCAATTTCAAGGCGGTTCAATTATCAATATAATAATCATATAATAATAATGTAATGCTTATATTTATGTTATTATATTATAATCATATTTCCAATATAATGCGTAACTAATCGTAATACGAATTGCTAATATGAAATGGGAGGGTATTTTCCCACTGAATTTTACCATACCATGACCGTGTTAGGAACGTGTCAGGCACTAAAAGGACTGCTCTGCCTTGCCCACTGAACGGATTTACAATGTTCTGTCTCACTGTTATACGAAACGAAAGTGAGATAGAACATATTTTGCCGGTGCTGACACGCTCCGTGCATGGCACTCTACAGGGTTGGTCGATGACGGAACGGTCTAGTGGGAAGGTGTCATAGTTTTCAATACAAATAAAATATTTTTTGTCGAACTCGTTCCTAGCACAGTCTTGGTATCCTGCGGTGCACTGGCCAACGCTTTTAGGGCAAGATTGCTATGACGCACAGTACAATCCTTATTGTATTCAATCCCCTTGATTGTTATTACTTTACATTTAGTCATCCGTCAGCAAATACGTATAGTATTTCCGTAAGAAATTTATCGAAATCAAAAATTTCTTTATCTTTCGACTAACCGGATTTCATCTTATGAAGTTCGTTCGTGTAAGTCAAACCCTGTTAGCAGCGATGGAGTCGCAAAATGTCAACCTTTACACACTGCGATACTTTTAGCATCGATACGATCGATGTTAAAAGTCGCAGTGTGTAAGTGGTCTTAATCAGCCTTACTGGAGTTCGATTTTTGAATCAAAGTGTCGGAACATAACTTTCTCAAATTTGACCTGCAACTTTATATAGCTGTGAAATTTAAACAAAAACGACTGGACTCGTCGGGATTCATGAAAACTTCTCTAAGATGAGCTTATGGTTAAAGTATGCCGCATGTCATATTATTTTTAATTTCACGAATCATATTTATATTTGGAATACGATGTACAAACACCCTATAAGGGAAAAAAGTTTGTAATATATACATTTACAGATTCTAGACAACCCATTGGTGGGCAAAGACGCCACCTCGTATGAGGGAGGTATGAGACATATTCCACCACGCGGGCTTAGCGTAGATTGGTGGAGGATCTATTTAATTTATTTTATGAACAAACTTATTTATTATTAAAATGTATAAAGATGTTGTATAATTACTAAAATCAAAGTTTAAAACATTGATGGGCTTACTGAAAAGTAAGTATTTGAACTTTACGTAAGAAAGCCTAGGTTAGTCCCGTGAAAAAAAAATACCTGAACATTGTACGTGTATTCAAAGGAGGTATGATTTCAGGTATCTACATAATATTAGCGGCGGTGAATAAACTTTCAAGGTAAAATTTTCGGTACCTGGTATAAATCCACTGAATTTACTAACGTATAAATGAGAAAATAAAATAACCGGACAAGTGCGAGTCACACTCGCGCACGAAGGGTTCCATACCCTTCACTAGATACACAACAGTTACTATATTAGTATCAAAGAAAATTAAAAAAAAATCTGTTTCTGTATGGGACCCCCATTTAAAAAAAATGTATTTTGTGCATATTTTAAGTGCCTATATCTGTCGCTGTTTACAGACGACAGCGAATTCTTAGTTATAGGGTCCCGTTTTTAAACTTTGGGTACGGAACCCCCAAAAAGATGTCATTTAATTTAAAATAAAATCAAAGCCAAGAACAAGTTCAATTTTCAGCACGTAGTAGTTGCGAACTACCAAAACTGGTAAGCATTTTTATTTATTTTAATATCTGCAGTGGTTATGAAGCAGGAAATAAATATATAATTATAATTACCATATTGTTCATTAAATTCACTAATAAACCAGCTACCAATACTTTTTCGCATAAGCAGTTTATATTCTTTCAGTTTGTAATTTCAATTATTGCTTATTTTTTTTCGGTAGAATCTTAATAGGCACTTGAAATTTAGTTTTTTAGTGATATTATTTTCTAAGCGCTCGATTTTCAATTAAACATTACATAAAACTAAAAAGGTAGGTAGATGTATTGGATATACAATGAATATGATTTCACAATACTTACTAATTTTATTTAATAAGAACGAGCAATTTAAAATAGGTAGCTAGTATAGCCAACAAACGGTGAACTTTGCTAAAATAGCTTTAAAAAGTAACAAGTCGCAATGTTTTAAAGAAAATTCTTTGCTTCAAAAGAAGTCTGTAAAAAGTTTTTCTTCGTTGGTAATTTTCATGACTTCGTTTTTGTTTGATATAGGTTAAAGGACAAATAAAGAGTTAGGTTTTCTGTTATTTTCAAATTTAACTTTTGTTTTAACCTTCAAAACAATACAAATACATAATAAGAGACACGTGATATTGTTTATTAATGTTTTAGCAGTATTAAAATAGCTAGGTTTAATAAAGCTTTTAATTTACAATACGGACTACGAAGAGTGAAATGATATTTACGTGTACAAAACGTTGCACCTGAACAGTTCAGCCGAAGGGGGTACTTAGCATCCCCCGAAAATCCTTTGCATAACAATCCTTCGTAAGTCACTCTCCACTTCACAGAAACGTTCACAATCTCATGTACTAACTATTAATTAGTCTGGAAGACTATCACGTCACAAGTCCATACACAGGAGGTGTTGAGTACCAGGGGATCAGAGGAGCATAGGAGGTGTCGAAGGCGCGTTTGGCGCACACGACATACAGCGACAGCGAGCGCGCGGCGCGCCGGCAGAGCGGTGACTGACCGGCCCACTGCCGCACACCCCGCCGGATCGTTCCTCCGGGACCCTTCCTCCGGGAGCCAGACCCGCAACACGACCCGACGACGCTTTCCTCACGCAAATTTAAGCCGCACATACACTACAAAAGCCCAGTCCTGGGCCTGGGCCTGATGAAAATTTCATTTCAGCCGCATGACAGACGGAAACCCTTCCGTCCCGTCCGACCCGTCCTTTGACTGCCGAAATATTGACATTATGTAGCATCTTATCGATTGTCAAAGTGTTTTTCAGTATTTCAGAGAGATGTTAAAAAAGTATGGTTATAGTAAAGAGTTTCAGAATTTTATGAAAATAACAGGACGCCAAAATTCATGAATAAATATTACAGTTTTATGATCTTCTTGTATTATGCTAATTAAAATAATCATATTTATTTGGGTACACATGAAATTAATATATATTTTTTACAGCCGTACCTAACAGAGCGCATTGTTCGAAAGATCAGGAAGTGTTTCACAATAACTAAAATCTTTTCATCGAAAAACAATACACACATCCAAAACCGATTTCCGAACGTCAATACACACAAAGGAAGACGAGGGGAGTCATCTTTCGCAAAAAGTCGAGTTCATTGACCTCTGAAATTGCGCAATAAACTTTCACACGGCTGATTTTGCAGGACATTAAGAATGCGGTGGAATGCTACGGGGCATATCTTAGCCATCAAATCAAGACACGTGATTTGACCGACGGGTGAGGTGCGAGTAAGCAGCGATCGCTGGTCTGCGGTGGCCGATAGTGAAAGTACGCGAGTCGCTAGGCAAGTGCAGGGCGAGACCTTGAACAACGCGTTCGTTGTTGACGAAGCCGCTATAGTCTCAGATGACCTCAGGCTAGTTTACAAATAACAGTACTCACCGGTGCTCAGTGCTGCTACCGGTGGCATACCGGCACCGGACTCGCTCTACAACTAAACAGGTGGAGTCATTTGTTTTTCAATTAGTTAGGAGGATAGTAAACTAATGTTAAAGAGCATTTTGTACAGAAATAGTTGCTTTCTTCCTGAATGACTAAAGGTTTGAGTGGCAGCAAATACTTTTACTATTAAATCCACCAAACGTGCAATTAAGTATAGGTCTAGAAATAAATAATTATCTACATTTAAAAAGGTAGGGTAGCACCCGGATAGTCGTCCCGGGGGTATATTTGCTTCGATTGCAATTACTCTAGTTTCGCGAATGAAACACATGTTATTTTATTTATGTATCGAAAGACTCGACAACTACAACTAAGTTAACCGTGTTGCATGTCTCTGTGCGATTGCATGGGACGGCTATGTGCGGTCAAAGTTTTTGCGGGTTAAATGCCCTCTATCGCGACGAGGCATTTATCCTAAACGTAATTTATTAGATGTGGCAACTATATTTATTTCTATTTATTTATTTAAAAAAAATTCATGCACATAACATAAAATTGTACATATGGCGGACTTTATGCCAAAAGCATTCTCTAACAACAGTCAACCATACGTCAGAAAAGAGAAAAATATATATACGCAGGCGGTGCAAGTAAAGTTATAAAGGCAAGAAAAGAGAAGAAAATAGCTATAAAGATAAGTATGATACGATGTTAAATATACATACTGCCTATTACTTACGATTATATAAAAATAAATACCCTGTATGGGATAGTTGTCCATAATTTTAGAGGTCCGCAAAAATTTTCTTTGATATTTCCAGAGTATTGGCACTCTGATAATATTTATTCCTTCCATAAATTTTAAGATAATAAACTACAGTAGCTACCTACCCTTTTAACTAATAAAAATCTTGCTTTTTGTACTAAGAGATATAAAGTAATTTCAAAAAGTCGGGCATTATCCGGGTTTACCCTATCATTCAAGATGTTAAGAAAAAGCGATTGTAGGAACGAAAATCACATTACACATATCACGGTATCGCCCGCAAGCATATTTCGATCGCAAATGCAGGCAATTCCGCCAATTGTTCCGCCTGCACAAGATAACCTTAAGAAGTTTTAATTAAAATTGAACTTGAACTTTTATTTAAAATCATGCTGATAAAGAGTTCGTCGGTCAAATAGATCGTTAATCCGATTTTAATAAGCCAGTGAACAGTGCCTCACATATGCAATATTATGGAGTTGACTGTGTTATTATCGTTACTCGCTTTTTAGTCAATTGAAATCGGATAATTGTATCCACTGATATTATTTTAAACCTCTTAACTGGCTCATAATTTCATCAATAAGCAAGAATATCACTTGTGTTGAAAATTAAAACTGTAGTAACTACTTCTAAGTCCACTTTCTACGAATATTTACGGTCTACGAAATAATTTTAAAATTGGACATATAATACCACAGGAACTCTTCCGTTAAAGGTTTATTGCCTTGTATGTAATCTTGGCTTTCTGAACATAAAAAGAGTTATCAGCAGAGTTCGGTAATCATTACAAAGTGTCGTTATGTTTTCCGAGAATTGCCATTCAGTTTTTAGGTCGGCAGATGTTCAGTGGAAGAGCTTTTTTTGCACTTGCGACTGGCCTGCTTAACTTTTTCGTTGGAACTAAAAAAGTTTTCTCGCCACTACCACGGAATGAAAACCAAACCAAATTTATTTAGTAATTTATATGGCGTAAGAAACGATTAATTATCAATTCGTATTCTAACAAAATATCAAATATGTACGTATAAAGTGAAAATATACATATCTTTTTGTAAAAAAAAAACAAAAGGTCATACAAAGTAAGCTTAATTTATAATTATTGGGTTTTCCAGACAGGTAGTTATCGTAGTAAATAAAACCAGCTAAGTGCGTGTCGGACTCGTCTACTGAGGGTTCCGTGACAACTAAATTCGGGATCCACTTACTTCCTCTACGCCAAAATACCACAATATTTTGTTGACAGCATACATAACTTTGTTTTTCATAGTGTTTGTATGAAGAACAAAGTTATGTTTGCGGTCGTTGAAAATGTGCTATATTTCAAAAACTACTTGTTCGATCTCGTCGAAACCAATTTTCGTTGGAAGTGTTTGTCAAGATCTAAATTATATATCTTTTTCAAAATTTACACTTGCTTAGTTTGAAGTTAAAGGGGGGAACGGGGGACGCACATTTAACCACTTTGGAAGCGTCTATCTATCAAATGTTAGACTATAAAAGAAAATGGTTCTAGGAACCTGTAATTTTAAAAGACCTATCCATAGTCACACGCATAGGTATGAGAAAAAAAAAATCGGTTTTAGTTTCATGAATGGGAAATATCATTATGTATTTTTATTTTTTGTATTAGAATTGTGAAGCGATACATCGTCCTACCAAATTTCAACGGTGTGATGTTTATAGTTACATAATAAAGTGGCTGTGACATACGCACGGACAGACAGACAGACAGACACAGACTTGATAAAACTACAAGAGTTCCGTTTTTGCTATTCGGCTACGGAACCCTAAAAATAAACAGTCTCTCAAGATCAGTTAAGAAAAGCAAAATCGTAACAATTTGAGTTCACGTATAGCTTATCGGTTATGAAAATAAAATTACATGCGTGGGGTAATGGACACTGCAAGAATAGCGAAAATGATATCATTATTATCAGCAGTCGTCAATGTATCTGCAATCATATCAGATTACTTTTATCCGTCCCAGAGAGGTCATTTGCCCGCTTTTGCATTTTTTATATTGCCCGGGGTATAATAGTACATTATGATACAAGTGTGCTAAGTTGACCATTATATACAAGGCGATATTGTGTTCCGCGTATATTATGGTCACAAGCACACGTGTTACATACGATGTTTTTCAACACACTTGCGAGGAAGATACAATACTCCAATTATTTACGACAAATGCGTGCCATTTTTCGTTCGTGTTTTTTTTCTTGTCGCGATACCGATGCGCGCGAAAGGCTGAGGCGCGAACTAAATCGGCCAACAGCCAGGGTTAAAAATGTATAATTCGTGTTTAAGAACACAAAATACAGAAAATTTTAAATGAATTTGAGTTATTTTCTTGTAATAAAGCTGGATTAACCGTTTATTGAAATAAATATTTACACATTGTTATTTTTCGCATACCTAAATACTGTTTGTAATAAAAGTTATAACCCGACTAAATTATATCGCTTCTTCTTCCTACTTACTATTTGGTACTAGGATACAAATGTAAATTGGTCGGGTTAATAAACTAAAGGCACTAGTGCAATAATATACTGAAAAAGCACGCGTGTTTAATATCTAGGATAATGAGCCAAAAATCGGTGGCATAAAGACGTCGTTATGAGCAAGTGTGTTGAAAAGTAATTTGTAAATGAACTTTCAGAATCATGTTTTGTGAACCGGTCGCTGAAGAAAACCTATGTTCAGCAGTGGACGTCCTATGGCTGATTATAATGATAAAAAATCTCTAAACCGTTAATGAAATCACAATTAAGCCTAGATGGACACCATTTTCGCTACCTTTGGCTTCTTAATTACATACTCATCAATTATCAATAATAAAGATAGTGCAATTTAATCTGCAATGCCCAGATAAAACGTCCTTTTACACCAGTCTTAACTTATCTAAGTTATGATGCACTTTCCTACACTATATCCACTGAATCGCTCTTTTGTAGCATAGAACTTTGGATTGGATTAATTCTGCTGAGCTTAAATTATGTGACGGCAAGAAACCGTTTATTTACTATATTTATATACGCGCACTGGTATTTGCCTCTGTCTTGTACTACTTAGAAATGATATTCAGACTTCAAGTACTCATAAAGCAATAACATTAAAATATGCCTCTTCTATTTATTTATGGTCAAGATCTATTTGAAGTAGCTCATCGAATTTGTATTAATTTCTAATTGTATACACGCCAATATTTGACTTTTTAGTTTTAAGTTCGAGAAGCGTCTTGTCCGGATCATGAATTGTTTGTGTCTTACTATACCTATATTATATTTTTAATATTATAGTTCAAAAAGAACTAAGCGGATTTCCTCTGACTCCTCTGCGATTTCAGGATAATCGATGCGATTACAGGTAAAATGTACATTCGTCAGATATTAGTAATCATTGAGAGGCAAACCGCTCAAAGAAATTGGAAATTATCATGTTTTTATTTAATTAACTGTTATTTTAAAGGTTTTTTTATTATTTAAAGCTTGATATTTTCGTCACAAATCATTAAGTAATTAGTTTTGAAGTTTAATATAATATAATTAACCACTGTAAGATTCCAAGTGGTCCCAAAACGCGAAGGAAATGATTTTCCAAATAAATCTTTAGATACTATTCGAGGGTGGTAGACGAGCATATCACAAACATTCAACCTTTGTAGCATTCTACAAAAATGCAAAAAGGAATAAAAACCTTATCGCTTTGATACTTTATCGTCGCATAAGGAATTCCGAGGAGCGTTCAGTAAACGCGTGCCATGCGTATGACGAGGCCTCGTCAGTACTACGCAGGAGCGATTACGCAAAGCGAGCTTCCCGAGGAGCGAGGTCGTTGGCAATGGACGCGGTTCAATGTCACCAAATATATCACCGGGCTGTGTACTGCGCGCGTGCCCTCTTGATATTTGCGATAGCAGGAACTGGATGCATAGGTGTAGAATTGTTATTTTTATTTGTAAATTTAATTAATAAGGAATCTTAAGTATATACCAGTAGCGTAGTGGCTTACTTGAACACTATATGCTGCTTTATACATATTTTATAACTTAACACTTGAAGAGTAACGTCATATAATATTATATATGATCGCAAATGCAACGCATAGTAATCGCATATTCATGATGTTAAAAAGTTCTCTTGATCTCGACATGTAATATTGGGCAGTGATTGTCTTGTTTGTATAAATAAGCTTGAAGGAAAAGTATCGATTAAATGTTGTTAAGTTGGCACAAAATAAAATGTCTAGCACCATAGCTGTTTCGGTCACCCCTGTGTGATTCGTATTGCTATTTCCGTACTGCGTAGACATTAGACTGAATCCATTCAATCGGCGTATACGGCCGTGCTCCTGACCGGGTCGTCGACCGCACTTTTCGGCAGGCGCCCCGAGTTTCAGCTGTAACGTGATCCTGCACGCACACACGCACACACAAACAACATCCATACACGTGCACACTGTTGTGACGCGAGCGCATTTACACACACACGCACACCTAGATAGCGCATAGCCGGAAAACCATTGTAAAATGTCACTATTTTCTGAATAATGATTTACTGATCGAGTTACTTGATGTTGGAGCTGAATTTAAATTTCATGTAAGTATCGCTTCTACTTCCTGTTTCTATTGCAATTAAGTACTGGAGGGAAGACTTTTGTATGAGACAGATCGTAAAAAGGATAAGGGCTACCAGAAATGTCAGTCTTCAATCAAACGATAGTTTAAAGGGCTCTGAACTGAGATGAAAGTTCACACCCGTATTCCGACCCGATGGGTTCAAGGTCCTCCGTGAAATTTACCAGTTTCGCATTGAAGACAAAAGGCGGATCGTAACAGACATTTCGTCTGGTTTCGTTTCCGAATATTTCAGTTTCAGCCATGACCTCTGCGACCTTTGAACTTGGGAGGAGTGAACGTACCCTTGACTCGAGCAACGGCGGTTCTTGGCCCGCTATAATTAGACGATAGCGATAACGTTTCGGTATTTTCGTTGTTTGACGATGACGATCGTTCGTGACGTGTTGTTGGGATGTGTCATTCGACGAAAACAAAATACGTCAATTGAGGTTCCATGACACCACAGGTCACTGGAAATCAGCTAACATATTTTTAGCTATCTGTAAAAAAATAATCAACAACCTTAGTAAGTACTTTTTTCCTAAGACTCTCTCTCGGACTCAGACAAAGATTTATAGGTACTATTATGTCGTATCATAAGCCACTTAATATTATAAAGTCCTATTTTAGTCAGGGTTGAAAAGCTGCAGATGTGCCAACTGCCTGACCACCTAGACCACCTTTGCTTCGATTTACTAATAATACCTAATCCTTGCTTGATCCGACATCCGCATTTGAAAGTTTCAGACATGAAAAACATGTTGAGCAAGGACTACTTTCTTCAGACTTTTAGGAATTTCCATAATAATAGAAACCGGTCTAGTTGAGATCTGACACTAGCAAATCTGAATATTAACCATCGATTAAAACGAAAGTACCTAGCCGTGACAGTATCAAGACGTTCAGCTAGTGAAACCGAGCTCAGAAATAAATTCGATAGTACATTTTCCAACGTTCTCTATGAAACAATGCGGTCTATTTTCGTTGTCAGCGCGTGGGTGGGCTTGTATCTAAAATGAATTTTCTTAGTGTTAATAAAATTGTATATTGAATATCTAAGTTCAAACGTAGACTCGTACGGTAAAAATAAATGTCCCCGGCAAGCATTAAGAGGTTGTTCACCCTGTATTTGGGCATCGCTGCTTCTTCCCTTTTTCAGGGACTATTTGTCAAAGGATACAATCTTGTCAACGCTCTCCGCTCTACGAACTCTAGCAGGCGGTTGAGTTGTATTAATGAGAAATTAGGGTACGAAAATAAATAAAAATAGTATTATATTCATCACGTGTTTGTAAAAGTCAGTGATAAAAAATAATTTCATGATATTACAAGAAGTATTTTATCTTACACATTTAAACCATGTATTGCCAAATTACCAGCAATAGCAAACATATATCTTTTAAAAGAATTCATCTCATTAGGTGCTAGTAACATGTTAAATACGATACAATGCGTTATACCCTATTCAAAATCGTAAGTCTTTAAATGTAAACAAACATGGCGACTAGAATACCATAGACAATATATAGTGCTGAGGAAAAGAAGAGGAATTTAGTCAATTGAACTAACAGAATCGGTTGCGATGGAATCGAATGGAAAATGAAATTTGCTTATGTTGACCAAAACAAATTAGAAATAAAATGGGTTACTGACTTAAATAATTATATATTATAATATCTGTCATACCTGAAGATGGAACGTAGGTAGTTTTGTAGTTATTTTATATTGATTTTTAATTTTCTTTCGTCATGAAGACGATTTTAAGGTGTAATGTCTGTAAATGTTAACGTTTAGAAAGAAAATTAAGAAAGTAAAGGTTAATGAAAAAAAAGAAAATGGCCGCGTCCCCATACGTTGTGTGGCCTAAAAGTCCAATTCTATGATTCAGACCAAAACTTGAGTCAACTGAATTATTTTAAAAACTTTTTGTGAATATAGTGTAATAAACGTGTTCGTAGATAGCACGGCTTTTTTCACGTTTAATGAAATAAACTCAATCTCTTCCACACTGTTTAGGGCCTTAATTCCACTAATATATTGTAATTAGATCACAATGGAATATATTTTTGACATTTAGCCCATACTACTGTAACTGTAAAGAATTGACAACATTTAAAAAAATTCACGTGCACATTTTTATTTTTGTTCTGAAAGAACTTCATGAATGAAGGCACCCATATTTTGTTCATTTTCATTTCTTTTCAGTATTTTCTCTAATAATAATTGTTTAAAAACTCTCCATTCTAAAAGAGCGTAAGTTCAGGAAGTTGGATGTTTCGAGGTCACGTCTTTGCGATATTCGATAAAAAAATATCTGACGTTTATAGTGTTGTGGTCTGTTTCAATTGTAGAATTAAAATGACGATATCAATGGTATATCCATTGACTATTTAATTTTAATTTATTATGTAACATTACCTAATTAAAGTTATGTTAAAAGTAACCAAATAAAACACAACGACGTAGCAACCTTTCCTATTTAATATTATTATGATGTCTGAAAATTACTCCAATATTTTCTCATAACTATAAAAATCAATCATATTTCGAATGAGGAATCATGACTATTTCGTATCTGAACCAAAAATTTGTTTGAATGAAAATGTTTTTTTTAAATCATTTTCAATTTACCACATCGTAATTTATCGATAACAACAACAACACTACACGTCAAAGTGATACCTGACAGCAAGCTCAAAGTTTAAAAGCAATATTTTCTGCATGAAATGTCATAGCAAAGGCCAGTGAAATGCCAACTTCCATGTTCTTTTCAGTCTTTTTCATTTAACTTTAAAAATAAAGCGGAAAAAATCAAAATGAAATGAAATGCAAAATCTTTAAATGGTTTTCGAATTTTCATACCTTTACAAAAATAAAATGTTGTCAATTCTAAGCAGGATCGACCACCAAGCACCTAATGCCATCTGTGCGGCCTTAGAGCGCTTGATTTATTTACATATCCTCCTTTAAAGCATAAACAAATTAAGTACAAATAGCAGACCTAATGCTCTAAAGCATTATCTACCAGTCAATCTTCAGAAGCGCTTTCACAATAAGCACGACGGTCGTGCGACAGTCGCGCTGCTGATAATTTCATTCATATTACAATTGCAAGATAAACCAAAATAATTCAGTATTGGTAGAATTACAAAAATCTCTAATTCATATTTACAAGCTTTATTTTAGCCAGTTAATTAATTACAGAAATATAAATCGAATTATTTTATATTTTTTTAAATACTATAATGTACTTTAAATCTTTATCAACATAAATTTAATGAACAATTATATTTTAAAGATATACAACACTAAAAAACATAATTTTGATATGATTCCCTTCAAACTCACGCAAACAAACAGTAAACATATAAGTTTCGAATGACCAATTGAATCGATCAGTTAAAAAAATTGGTGTCCCATCACTAAATCAAAAAATATGTTGTTGCCGGCATCTTTCTTGTCTTTGTCAAAATGGAGATTATTTTCGATGATTTATGTTTTTAAGTGTAATTACGACACTACGAATACGACAAAAATCATTCAGGCAGGACTATCCTTGATATAAACTACCTGTCATATAAATGACACCGTAAGATTAGGTAAACTGCCCCCCGATTCAGAAACAGTCTGTTACGATTGAATAACTTTCACTTAGTAATAAAATTATATAACACTAGCGGTCCCCCGCGACTTCGTCCGCGCGTTTTGAGTTTGCTCCCTCCCCTCCTGTCGCAGCGTCATGTTTTATATCCTAAAGCCTTTCTCGATAAATAAGCTATCCAACATAGAAATATTTTTTCAAATTGGTCCAGCAGTTCCTGAGATACGCACGTTCAAACAAACAAATTCTTCAGATTTATAATATATTAGCGCAAGCGCACGTTGTACTTAAGCTGCGAACATTATTTTGATTTGATTTGAGTGATAGCTCCTAAGATATTTATTGAAATCAAATGATATAAAGGGCAACTTTGTTCTAAATGAAATGCTCGTGATGAAGAATGTCTTTATTTTGCTAAGAATAAATACCTATGTGTATAATACACCTCTAAAAATAATGCATTATTTTTTACAAATTTATGAACATAAAAAAGGTTGTAGTAAGCCAACCATAAAAGATAGACATATGCTGTCGCGGACTTTATTATAGAACTCTTAATGCTGAACAATCCTGTCATACATGATTTTTGTGTAACTTAAGCGGTTTCCGCAGCGTATGCAGCGGAAGCTCTCAAAAGGAATATCTTTCTCCCGTTTTCGCAACATTTTTCATTTCTGCTGTGGTCTTATGAGTCGTATCTTTATGTTATATAGCCTAAAGCCTTCCTCGATAAATGGACTATCCAACGTAAAAATGTTTCAAATCGGGCCAGTAGTTTTTGAGATTAGCGCGTTCAAACAAACAAACAAACTCTTCAGCTTTATAATATTATATATAGTATAGATGGATATTAAAGCCCTTAGGTATTAAATTTGATAAAGAATTGAAAATGTTATACGTCCAAAAAGCATATTATAATATAAATGAATATTTTAATGATAAATTTATATATATTTATAATTTTAATTAATGATTGATATAATTGTATTGTTATTTTATTTATATATTTGAATTTGACATTACCGGATTATTATTAGTTATAATAAATAGTTTCTTTTGACAAAATACTTATTAACATTTACTTATTTTAATGAAGCATTGGTTTAATTGTAATGTATTAACTTTAACTTAAAAATACCTCGTTGAGGTCATAATGCAACTAAATTATCATCTTCAGCCTGTATGTTATATTTAATTGTCAGCTACAAGTTACATATGAAGTGAATAAATGAAAATGAATATAATAACGTGGATTTATCCGTTGCATTTATTTTATTTTGTGTTTTTATTGTATTGGCTATCGAACTGACATATCGACATCCAATCAAACTACGTCATTAATTTATAATGAATAGAAAATATAAAAAATCTATCCGAAACCCAAGCTGAATGGCTTATCGAATGGTTTTGAAACACCCTGCTGAATCTGTACTCCACACCATCTGACACCATGTGTTGAATTTGCCACGTCTTCTCCCATGTTCGGTCTCTAAGCTATTTTCATCGTCTCTCCATAGAGATAAAGCACTCACCATTAATTAGAATTGTTCGTAGAGCCGAGGACCAGACACTGCTTCTAACTTTCTAGTCAGATTATCTGCTAGTTCATATAAGGAAGCTGATTCCAAATGGATTGTCAACTATCTTATTTACTTGGCTATGATATTACTGCACGAAATGAAGCTGTGATAATTCTTCTAGGATTTTTCGCAAATTGTGTTTACACATGAGTTCTCATTGATACTCGAATAAAGACATTATTATAAACCCTTCTTCATTTTACTGCATACATTAAACGTGGTACCTACTGTATCAACATTACAGCGTGCGTACGTATTTATACAAAAGCTGTTTAAAGTAAGTCCGAACCCCACAAATAAGTCTTAATGCTATTTTTAAAGCGTTTTCAATAATGCTTATCCGCTCCACAATGATCGTTGCATAATAATGTGCATCTTACAATGTGAGTACATACGATACCGCGGCGCAGGCGCACACACACACACACGCATAGTGGCACGTGTACACACACATGCATTGTAGATAAGAGTGCGGTCAATGACCCCTTTGGAGAAATGCCCCCTGAAACATCACTTAGGGAATGAAAGCTGAAGGCGCCGATCTCCGTAAGAAGCTAATGGGTGCAGTAGGTTTTATTAATTGCATCGTTTGTAGAGCTTTTTGGAAGGCGTGCTCAGATTATTTCAGCTATTGAAAACTAATTTCAAATAAAAAATATTAGAAACTCATTTTTGCGACCCTACATAAGCAATCGTACTGCACTAACAAAGTGGCTGTCTGGTATTTGAGATTAGTTATAATTTCTAATATTTTCTTTTTTTACCTATAATTGATTATGTAGACCTAATCAATTATAGGTAAAAAAAGGTCACGCCTATTTTAATGGATTCATCTCATCATTACAATAAGAACTCAATAAAACGATTGATAGTAAATATTTAGCCGATTTTGCAATCATATTCTCGACAATGTTGGCTTTAACCACTTATCTCAAGAGAAGCACAACATTTTATAGTTCAATAGTCTGTCGTGGAGAGTAACTTTCAGTACATCCATCAAAGCACTTTCGTAGTCTGCGGATAACTTTCCTTTGCTAGTCACCTCACGCTTAAGTGTTTATTTGTGTTTTAGTTGAGCTCTACGTTTTGTATTAATTTTATTTTTGTATTCATATTACCTACCTATTGCAATAAAAATAAAGCAACATCTAATTTAATTTTCCGTCTGCTTGTAACCATCTCGTACAGTGTGTTTATACTTTCATTCTTAGGTCGACCTCTCATTTAAATTAAAAGTTAATAAAAATCACACAAAATATAAACACAAGTATTGACAAAATTGAGATTAATGTTCAAAGCTAGGGTTTTAAACTGACGGACTTTTTTTTAATGGATCTATTATATTATGTACATATATTATATGTATTTATTAATTAGTTATGTATTTATTATTATTTTTTATTTTATTTGTGACATTACGTTATACTTATATTTTATTGAAATGTCAAAGTATAATACTAAAATAACACCTATATTTCTGCACTCCGCTTTCTAACTCACTAATAAACGTAGCTTCCTCTACCCAATGGTTGTATGGAAGAGATCGCTTCCAGCGATAAGATCGCTAATATTGTATGATTTGTCTGTAATGTTATTGTTTCTTGTGTCCTTACTTGTGCAATAAAGATAATTTTTATTATCATTATCTGTTTTCAATCACTGCTGTGTGGATTGCAACTGTTTTCGTGTATTAATTGATATCGTAGAATTTTTCAATGTTGCCTAAAAAGTTACAGATATTTGATGCAGCAGAAAATTAGGAAATTGACATTTTTTATTTCGTGTAGTCAATTTCGGTAAAAAACGAATAAATCAAAATAATAATATTCTAAGAATACTACTATGATATGAATTTGTATATTTATGTAATGAAATTATAATAATAATATAACTATAATGCGACATCGCAATACGAATTGTTAATTTGACAGTAGAGTTGCATCGCGCACCTAGATAGTAATCAATGGTTGATCGAGTTAGTTTATACGTATTTTTATAAAATACTTTTATGGATGCTCTCGGCCCCCATCTTTCGGACATGGAACCATAAGACAAGTAATGGAGTATCAAATTCACTGATGACAGAATGCATTAATTCGAGATGTTGCATGAATTTGAACTAGGTAGGTGTATATGTATGTACCTTATGGAGCCTAACAAAAGAACATAACGAGCGTCACTCACATAACGGAAACGGTGATCAGAAACAAAGATCTTCCCATCCAATAAGCGATAATAATAACAAAATTGCATTTGTATAACAGACAATAGGTTCAGCGACTGTGCGCGGGCGCAACGCGAGGCGGAACGGTGATCTTGAATGGAGTGAAAGTGGCTGCAGATACTTCCTTGCACGTGGAAAGTGAACGCTCATGAGCTGGGCCAGGGATCGAGAACCTATTGCTGAATAGAGCGATTTATATAGTATTCGATCTTGTTGAGTCGTTGGGGAAAACCGTAGGTATATAGTAAGGTACTTTAAATTTTAACTTAACGTAACGTTGCACTTGTTTATTGAAATATTATTTCGGAAATTATATATAGAATTGGCTATAATTATTTATTTATTTTATGGTCCAGTTCTCATTTAAGTGTAAGTTTTCTGACACTCCCAACATGCTTACATAGTAATTGCAGCTGTTTAGTTCATGTTTGAAGTATATGGTGAATATTAAGTCCTGAAATAGAAGCGAATCTATTAAAGGGCGAGCTTTCGGATACCTAAAATAGCTGTACAAATAATGAACGAACTAATTAATATTTTTTTCTGAATAGAAATATAGTACTAATACTAATAGTTTCTGAAGTTTACAAGAATACTACTTTTTGAATAAAACACTATTTACGGATGTTTTTCGCGGATATTCATGAAATTTTATTTCCCAACATTTCGAACACTTTACAGCATTCATTTGTCCCTTTTGCAAGAGCTTAGTTTGATCAGATGGAACAGTCAGCGAACTTTTGGTTCAACATCTCTGAGTTAGACGGTTGTAGATACACATCTCACGTTCGGCGGAACTAGGAAAGTTTACTCAGATACAAATGGGCGCTCTAAGTTATCCAACGGAAATGCAGTAATCCCCTCTCAAGTCGGCAATTAGTAATTACGAGCCATATAACGTTTGCTTTATTGAGATAGTACCTACCTTACGACCCATCAAGAAAATATCGTTTGACAAATACGTATTACCTTGTAGTAATAGCCTGTAGCAAAAAGATAATATACATACCAAGGTGTGACTTACTGATGGAAAATTTATTGAACATTCCTTATTTATTACGGTAGTGTTTTTAAGTTTACTCTCTAATAAAAAAAACTGATGCAACAACTGCATCAAAGTAGGTATTTATTGTTTGTAATTGTAATTGAAAATCAAAACACCCCAAATGTTTTATGCACTATTTTGTTATACTTGTTTATTGTTGTTTTGTTTCCCGCGGCTTCACCCGATTTGAATATTTCACAAAATATTTCTTAAGTGCTATATTTTTCTGAGTAAGCTATGAAGTCATAATGTTTCATTAATTTTGTAAAAGTTATTTTAAATTAAGTAGCAGTTCGTATAGTAACAAGCTTCCATCTTCACACATTCGTGTGTAATAAAATATAGTAAGGAAGAGTTAAACTTGCGAAACGATGTAACTCATTATAATAAACATTTCATAAAAATTGTTTCACCTCAACTGTAAAATAAAATGCAAAAAATCCTTTCGTTGGCAATGGACAAGTCAAATAAACAAAATACATATTTCCAGAAATTCAATGCAATCGAATAGCCGCACAATATGGGACTTCATGTACATTTATACAACCAGTGCCACCATTCAATCGAGTTAATGAATCACGCCCATTTGTGGAATGTGAAGTCTTTGGGAGCGCGGTGCGTCGTTGACACCTACTTGAACCTTGTGAAACACTGCTACCTTGTTATCATATTTACAAATCAAACAATGCTGTAAAACTGTTAGGTAAATGATTTTACAGCAGATTGTATAATTAATCGGCAGAATTAATAAAGAGGTTTTGCTCTAGTTACTATTTATAGTAGGTTAAATGGATGTCTAATATCTTGTTAAGAAAACGCTTGTAAAGACGAAAACGCTTGTATTTCGGTATAAAATATGGCCTAACTTAGAGAAAGGAACTACCTATAAAGATGGTAATCTTAACTTCTTTTGAAAGGTAATTTGATAACCGGGGAACAAACCTCTTCTTGCCTATTATATTACAGTAATTATCGAATTACGTCAGGTTCAAAGCTACACTCTTTTTGAAACAGTTCAATCGCCCCATTCACGTGATAATCACAAACAGTTACATCTATCTCCATTCATCGTTTACGCGATCGGTTTAGCATTCGGCTATGGCCTAACTCAATGATGCCCGGAAATGTACCTTAAATTTATTAAGATTGATACACCAGCGCGTATGAATGAGAACTCAGGTGATGGATAGGGGCGTTCACCCTAGGTCTTCGACCGGCCGAGTTTCGCCAGCTGATCGGTGACCACGCGTCACCGCGCGCGACTAACAAAACGATACACCCGTTATACGCAAATTTTGGGGATATGCATGTCAATTTTGGCAACGAGATTTAGGAAATAACTGTTATTATTTATTTTGAATATTTTAGGTAGGAACTTGTAGGAAAAGTTCATCCGCCAGAGAAGGTCTAATGATATGAATAAACTGTGTGTGTTTTTGTAAATAACTTAATGATTTCATGCATTATTGTAAACATATTGCCTGTCTGCTAAAGTCTTCCCTCAGGAATATAACCTAAACACTTTTAAAGAAAGAGTGAATAGGTTGCTACTAAGCAGAAATGCACCACCCCAGACCTCATTCACACCTGACATCAGGTGCGATCGAGGTCAAATATTTGCTTAACTTCAAATAAATAAATAAAATATATGAAATAATTCATACAACAGTATTGACAAAAACAAGTAAGTAAAGAAATTACTTGTTTTTGTCTTTGTAGAAGCCCGTTGACACTTTCATTTTAATCCTTGCACTACCACTCCAGTATCACACACAACACAAAACCAACCAATAATATTTATTACTTTTACAGTGTGTTAGTTTTATACATCAATATAAAACAATTTAAAATATAAATAGCTTATTCGAAGTGGTCTCCATTGGCTGCAATACCGTCCCTTAAACGTTGAGGCCAGTTATCACTAGAAGCACGCACTCTTTTCATGGGAAAATACTTTACTACCAATCGAATGGATTGTTTTAGGGACTCCAAACTATCTTGGCATTTAGAGCAAGCAGTACTCTCTAAAATTTACCATAAATCATAATCCAGCGGATTAAGATCGGGTTTCACAATCAGCTCGGAACCACACTATGATGAGTCTCAGACGTAAATATCTATAAAAATTAAGATATTGGTCTTAAAACGTTAATACGTGCTTGTGGAATTTGGGTTTCCTTTGATTTCCGTCGAATTGAAAACCTCTTCCTATTTTGTATTTGATTAAAATCACATAAGTCCTCATTATTATGATGGCACTCATTCTGGTATGCACTAAACGCATTTAAAAAGTGATGACTAAATTAGGCAACACGCAGGTTACTAACAAAAATAAAATAAAAACCTCTTTTTATTAATAAAATTAGCAAGTGTTACACTATTTAACTCTTTTACGGACAGTGACCGCCTATAGGCGGGATAACAATAAAATTTGTATTGTGTCTAGAGTACTGTCCATAAAAGTTTAAGAATCTGGACTAAACACGCCATCTTTTGTAGTAAGTTGCTGTAGTAATCTTTCTTTGTTAATTTTTTTTTAACCGACTTCAAAAAAGGAGGAGGTTATCAAGTCGACTGTATGTTTTTTTTTGTATGTTGTTACCTCATATCTCAGTCGTTTGTCGACCGATTTGAAAAAAAAATTCGCCTACTTAGAGGGTCTACCTTCTAGTTGGTCCCATTGTTGCCAATTTGGGATTTGATGATGAGATCTTGGTGTAATCGAGGGAAACCCTCAAACTCTTAAGGCACGTATAGTGTTTTTTACTAGAATCTTAATGTTGACGTGCTGTTACGTCTGATAGTCAATATCTTGTGGGGCAGAGCTGATGGTGGAACTCCTTAACGCTTAGGAGTTCAGTATTTATAATTGAGGATCAAACGAACTTACCAAGTGAAGTTCGATCATAATTATGTGAACAGCTTCATTCGAAGCGATTTATACAATCTGTGGTTTACATGGTGTAGTTGCGCCCTCACGTATCAGCCTTCTCCACGCATTTGTTTAAAGTTTTTTTTTTTTTTTTTAATTCGGTTTCTACTGAAATTGATTTTAAAATAAAAATGGCAACACAGTGACGTATATCCGACTTCCCCCACTCAAGCTCACCTTATGATGGCGGCCATTCCCTGCGAGTCATTTTGTTGACAGTTAAATTAGGTGTGGTTTCATGTTTTGATTTTTTAAGATAGGGTGGGTATCAAAGTAATTTGATTTTGGGAGGGTGTGTATAAATCGCTTCGAATGAAGCTGTTCACATAATTATGATCGAACTTCACTTGGTAAGTTCGTTTGATCCTCAATTATGTTTCACAGCTTCATTCTTTGCGATTTATACAATCTGTGGTTTACATGGTGTAGGATGTTGAAAGCAATGAAAAAATTAAAATGTGAAACAACAGGTAAGTTTTTTATTTACTTAATAACATGCGAGTACATAAACATATTTTAAATTGAACATTAATCTTATTTATTTATTTTTTACAGGCATGATAAGAATTATTGACAATTGTCTAGCAATATCTCAGCAAACTGATTGCTTTGCGAGACGATTTCTTTATTATAAAATCGTGCAAAAACTGAGGAGGAATCAGTCCAACCTGCAGTCTTCCTAATCACGTCGATATTGACCCCGGATTTGTTGGCTGTGGAAGTTGCTGCATGGCGCGTACTGTGAGCGGTAAATATATCAGTGTTTATGCCACTACATTGAAGAGTGTTTTTAATCCAGTGACTTAAAGTTTGTGATGTGATTTTGGAGTGTGGACGTCTGTAACTAATAAATAAAGAATCGATATTATTGCGAATGTTTCGAGTTTTATTTAAGTATTCTTGAATACATCTAGCAGGGCAAATCTCCGGACGAGAATTATAGAAAGGAAGTCTTAAATAGGGTTGATAAGAATTAGGTTTTGAAGTCTTTATCAAATCTGGAATCTTGATTGTTATATCAGTAGTCTGAATAGAAATATTGTTTAACTTTATAAGGGAAAAGGTTTGTACGCGATGAGCAGTAACCAAAGCCAACAAGGTCAATGTCTTTTTGGAAAGAGTTTCCAGATTGAGATCGGAGTTAGGCCATTTATCTGCTAAATAATTCAACACTATATTAGGATCCCAAGTCATATTATATTTAGGTTTTGTGGGTCTCAATCTGAAAACTCCTTTCATAAATCGTTTGATACGATCATCTTCGACAACTTTACCTAATAATAATGATAAAGCAGACTTATATGTATTAATTGTACCATATCTAGCGCCTCCATCAAAAATCTCAGTTAAGAAATGAATAATTACAGGAACAGAGGCTTTCATATAATCATACTGATGATTGTTACAGTAATTTATCCAAGCTTTAATACATCCATTGTACTGTTTGTATGTGTTGTCTGATAATGAAGCTAGCATGATATCAACTGATCTTGGGGCTAAGGATCTATTAAGAAGAGCTTTCCGGACAACCTCGCGGCAGCTAAGTGTAGCGTTTTGTGAAGGCTGTGGTTCGTCCTGAAAGGAGATTGCAACAAATTAACATTGGGTTCGAAGTATATTATTTCAGAGACAATTAATTTTTGAAATAGAGGGAACCACGGTTGTGTTGGCCAGTATGGTACAACTACAATTCCTTCTGCTTTATCATTTACAATTTTTTGTAAGACTTTTACTACAAGTGAGAATGGTGGAAAGGCGTAAAAAAAGATTCCATTCCAAGATATTGTAAATGCATCTGTGGTTAAGGCATCAGGATCGGTATTCCATGTCACATAAGTTTTACATTTAGCGTTACATCGACTAGCAAAGAGGTCAATCTCAGGAAAACCTAACTTGTATGTTATTTTATCAAACGCATTTTGGTTCAACTCCCACTCAGTATCCTGAAACTTTTTTCGTGAAAGTGAATCAGCATCATAATTTTCTTTTGTATTTATATACGAAGCAAACACAGTAATTTTACGACTTTCACACCATTCCCAGAGCTGTCTCGAAAGTTTATTAAAATGACTATATTGTACACTACCCATACGATTAATACATGATATAGCAGTGACATTATCTATTCGAAGCAAAATTCTGCAGTCGAATTTATCTTTTGCAAAACATTTAAGTGCCAGAAAGGCAGATTTTAACTCTAATTCATTAATATGCAAACATCTTTCATCCTGTTTCCAATACCCATAACAACTTTGTTTATCACAGTAAGCACCCCAGCCAGTGGTTGAGGCATCAGAAAAAATTTCTAATTCAAATCCTTTTACGGAAAGTGGGAAACAACCATGATCAATGTGATTTAACCACCAATTAATGTCATCTTCTAAAGTGAATGGGATATTGATGTTTTGTTCGTAGCTTTGATTATGAAGTAAACTTAAATACTTATGCCGTTCAAATTTTTTAGTGTATAGCCAGGAATACTGTATGGCTGGACAAGCTGATATCAATAGCCCAATCAATCTAGCAAAATCTCTTAGCTTACAGCTGACGGAGTTTTTAATGGAAATTAATGTGTTCTTTATTTTAGTTTTCTTATTCTCGGGCAAAGTTAAGATCATCTTTTCTGAATCAAAAATAAATCCTAAAAATTTACAGTTTGTTTTCGGTACTAAACAACTTTTTTCTTTGTTAATTAAAAACCCCAGGCTTTCTAAAAGTTCTCTCGTGAGTGTGATATTATCTTTACACTCAGAATAGTCCGAGCCTATACAGAAAATATCATCTAAATATATAACAGAGATCATACCCCGTGATCTTAAAAATTCAAGAATTGGTTTCATTAATTTGGTAAAAACAAAAGGAGCAGTACATAAACCGAACGGAAGGCAATTAAACTCGTAAAGAACATTGTCATACATGAATCGAAGGTACTTTCTGTGTGAGCAATGTACTGGAACAAAAAAGTATGAATCTTTTAAATCTATTGTCGCCATATAGCAATTTTTAGTGACAAGCCTTGAAGCGGTTCGATAATCTTCCATTTTAAAATGTTGAGTCTTTACGAATTTATTTAGGCACTTGAGATTTAGAATAAATCGATTAGTTCCGTCCGGTTTAGGTACTAAAAATATATTTGATAAGAACTGCCCCTCAACGGGGTCGCAACGAGTGATAGCGTTTATTTTAATTAATTTGTTAATTGCATGCCCAAATTCCACTTTTTCCTTATGGGAACGGGGATAGACACTAGGATTATCATTGCGGTAAGGAATAGTATCAAAAGGCACTTTATATCCTTGAACCCATGATAGGATTGTAGGATCATTAGTGATTTGTAACCATTTGTGTAGAAAATATTGAATTCTACCAGCGTACGGTACCTCATGATCTATAAGCGATGAGTCCTCCTCGACGAAGCTGGAGGCGGCGGCGGCAGCGGCGGCGGAGAGCGATACGGCAGTCGGTAAGTTCCGCTGGGGCCCGGGTGTGGCGTGCGGTATGACGGACGGCCTCTCGCAGCAACGCTGTTGGTCTTGCCGTCGGCTTTCCGTTGCTGCGGTTTGAAGTTTAAAGCAGCTTTACTTGTGCTAGGTTTGTTTGTATAATTGTTCTTGTTAAAAGCTGGTTTTGGTACGTTTTTTAATGCTTCTCCAGACTTTTGTATAGATTTGGCAGTTTTGATTTTTTCTGTAACATTATCTCCAAAGAGTTGATTATTTCTGACGGTGTTCACCAACGAATCTTTGAGTTGGGTGTTAATGGATGTTATAACGAAGTGCCTGCGAGTTTTGGTTTCATGAAAATGTAAGTCGCATAGGACTCGGCAAGCATCACTGATCGGCTTCAAAGTCTTTTGTTTTGACGTTTCATTTGAAAGTATTGAATTTATAGCTTCTCCCAAGGCCGATAATGCAACTCCGAGTTGTTTTTGTTGATACATAAGCGATGAGTCACGTTTTACCATGATCTCTCGAATAGCGGCTTTTACCTCTGGGTTAAGAGTAGGTGCCAATAATAGGTCACAGTTGTTAGGAATAGAGTACTGTTTCATAATTTGTTCCTTGGCTTCTTTTGGAAGACCTTTTGCAAGAATTTCTTGCCACCTATTAGCTACGTCCTTGTGAATAGGTGGCCCGAGAGTAGATTCTGTTTTAGGAGCGTCACCCAGCAACTGCAATATGTCGTCTTCTAGTTCTGGGTCACCGTTACATACCAATTCCTGCGGTGTCGTCTGGTCTGGTGTTTCTGTTGGTGCGCTGACTTCCGGTGTAGTTTTTTGCGGTGACACCGGGGTCTGAGATGTGTGTTCTGGTGACATTGTACTCGGCAACTCATGGCGCGGCGTCTCACGGCGTGGTGACTCATGCCGCGGTGATTCAAGGGGTGGTGGAGTTCCCCTTGGAGACGCATCAGGTGTAGGGAGCACCTCCATGTCACCAAACTCGTCTGGGTTGACATGATCTGGCAAAAAACATCCAGTCTTAGTTTTGACATATAGGAAAACATATTTCCTTATTTATTAAAAATAGCCAATTTTATCAATATTCGTGGCAGCGGTAGCCCAAAACAGGCATCACGTACCACATTGATTTGTTTACACGACAGTGGTAGCCCAGATTCGGCATCACGTATCGCAAATGGCAAGAATAAAGGAACAATAATCGTGACAGTGGTAGCCCAGAATTAGCATCACGTATCACTATTGAACCAGTAAAATGAATAAAGAATGTTACTTACGATTAAGATCATCTTCCGATGATACTGGCTCTTGAAATCGGGCCCTTTTACTTAATTTATTTTGCAGTTTTTCTATTTTTCGGCGTATTTCGTCTTCGGTGCGTTTCCTCTTGTTACCCATGTTGAGAGACACTTAAGTTCCAAGCGAAGGTACGTGCGAAGGCTTCAACGCAAAAACGCAGAAATGACTCGCAGGGAATGGCCGCCATCATAAGGTGAGCTTGAGTGGGGGAAGTCGGATATACGTCACTGTGTTGCCATTTTTATTTTAAAATCAATTTCAGTAGAAACCGAATTAAAAAAAAAAAAAAAAACTTTAAACAAATGCGTGGAGAAGGCTGATACGTGAGGGCGCAACTACACCATGTAAACCACAGATTGTATAAATCGCAAAGAATGAAGCTGTGAAACATAATGACAGAACTTATGATAGGTAGTTTGTAGCTTCTTAAAGAACAGAGTCATAAGGTGCTACTCCCCCCCCCCCCCTCTCTTGTAATCTTTAAAAATGAAGAAATAAAATTAACTTTAAAAAAAAGTAAAAACCGACTTCGAAACCAAAATGCACTAAAAAGTCTTAAATAAACTCTTTCAAGGAAAGGAATCCATTTTATGCAAACAATTTCTTTTTGGAGTCGGTGCCATCACTTTGACCATCAAGCATCAACTTTTACAGCACCGACTCCAAAAAGAAATTGTTTGCATAAAATGGATTCCTTTCCTTGCAAGAGTTTATTTAAGACTTTTTAGTGCATTTTGGTTTTTCAGTACAGCGAGTTAAAGTTGGGCATTGTAATAAGTTTGAATTCTTAGTCGGACTTAGAAGTGTTAAATGAAAATTGAGGTAACTGTTTTTAAATTTTAAACTAAAATTAGTAGCTATTCAGGCTTAATTTCCAAAAAAACTGATAAATCTGAATATATGTAGCTACAGTAGTCGACAACCAAATACAAGGTGTCAATTTTAAGATTGTTTTTAAAAGTAGATAACTCGAAAAGTACCTGAGTTAGATTTTTTATTGTATTTTTGTAGTGACAGTTTCGGCTTGACCTTGACATTCTGGACACCCCGTATATAAATTTATACTCTACGAAGAAGAGGGTGTTTGAGAGAGCAGGGGCCCTATTTTTGATCACTCGCGTCATAATGGCGTGTGATATTCATTGATAAATGTCCGATTTTCGAATGAAAAACAGTTTAATTCCACATAGGGTTTGTAATAAAAAATATAACCTAATTTTGTGTGTATTCACGTATATATTTTGTTCGGTTTTTGTTGGTTTTAAGTTCGCTTTTGAACAAAAATCACACGCAAAGCGAGTGATTACAAAATAGAGCTCCAGGAGCTCTATTTTTGAATCACTCGCTTCAAGATGGCGAGTGATTTTCGTTCGAAGATAAATTAAAAGTCATAGAAAAAACTCGTTGTCGAACGAAAATCTCTCGCCATTTCGAAGCGAGTGATTCAAAAATAGGGCCCCAGGGCCTCTATTTTTTAATCACTTGCTTGGATATGGCGTATGATTTTCGTTCGAAAGCGATCTAAAAATCAACGAAAACCAAGCAAAATTCATCAGTGAACACTCACCAAATTAAACAATATTTATTTTGATCACCCCTTTTTGGAATAAAACTGTTTTTAACTCGAAAATCGGACATTAGTCAAGTTCTTTAACTTTTTTCTTTATTAAGTGTTTACACATAAGGGTGTTATCCATTTTTTTTGTACCGTCACCATAATGAAACAAAAATGAACAGTGTAACAAAAATGAAACCCGTAACAAAAAGATAACAAAGTGGAATTATTAGGGTCATTTCACAATAGAAAAAAAACATTGACAAGGCCAATTAGGTACACTCGTGTGACGCACTGCATTCCGGCAAGATCGATGATTGGTTTTTAGCAAGATCAGTCATCTGTCATTCGTGCGCGCATGTGCCGCGTTGTCAAAAAAACGTGGCCATGGCAACCGTGGCATAGTTATAAGTTATAGACCCCGACGTCACACACACCAAGCGCGCGAGAAAATGGGCGTTTAAAAATCTGATTTTCTCGGGGTATTTTCAATTTATTATTTTAACTAAACATCGTTTTTCCGTGCTGGTCTTTCCACTAGTATGAAAAAATGTAAATTATTTTATAAAAATATTTAAAAAATACATGTATATTCCCTATAGGAAATATGCTTTTTTTAAAAATGGGAATTTTTACCATTTGGGTACGGAACCGTACAAATAGTCATATCCATGGTCCAAACCATTGAGAATTTATTTTGTAGTATCAGGTCATACTATCATAATTTAAAATTAATGTTTATTAAATTATTTAATTTTTTATATTTAAATATAGTTACAAAAATAGTAAGTTTCCAGTATGTAATAGTCCTTACTTCCCTTTTGTTACGTCATCTTTGTAACGTAACAAATGTCACAAAAATGAAAACAAAAATGGATACTTGAATGATTCGATAATAACCTCAAATTAAATAAATATGAGCGTTTTACCTTACAATAAAACGCTTATTAAATACTTACCTATTCGAAGCCTATAAATAAATGAGAGTAGCATTTCCGTTTCCCTTATATTTTTGCGTGTTTCCGGCAAATTCCAGTGATTTTCCCCCTCTTTTCCCCCACCGCCACTGGCAGGCCACGAGTTGCTAGCGCGTGGCTCTTGCTTCATTGCGGCTCGTTTATGAGCCAGGCAGACATTATAGTATAGGCTTCGAATAGGTAAGTATTTAATAAGCGTTTTATTGTAAGGTAAAACGCTCATATTAAACACTGTACGCTATTCGAAGCCTATAAATAAATGAGAGACGTGTTTGATATCGCCTGGCGGTGGAGGACGCCAATGTGACTTCTTGCAATGGGGAGAACACATTGGAAATGCTATTTCATGTGAAGATAGGCAATTGATAAAAATAATTAAGAGGGATTTGAATAGTGGTTTAAATGACTAACATTTAGATACGTGTATTTAAATAAAATAATAAAAAAAATATGTAAATAATAAAGCATAATAATATTTAATAAACCTTGGTTTATTTCATAATAATAATTAACGGAGTAAGAATCAAATTGACATCATACAAAACACAAAACAGTTATGCGAATTAGAAATTATCATTAAATGAATGATCATCATATAGGATTAAATAAAGAACTTATATTGTTTGCATTGTTATTAATATTTGTACGAACAATTTCACGGCGGTAAAATTGACGAAAAGTTTCCGCAGATCGCCAATTACCCTGCGATAAGATTTGGTCTAAGGAAAAATTCTCAACCCAGTTCTTAGAAGCTACTGCTGCTCGCACACTGCCGGGAGTAGCTTGTACTCCGGCTTCATTAAGTAATGCCTTGACCCAACTACCGATAACGGTCCGGGACGCTGGTTTCGGATCTCCTCTCACGGTTAAGAATAGTACATTACTTGTCTGGTCACATCCTTGCCTTCTAGCTTGTGATAAATGCAGCAATCGTTTGATCCAAAATACAGGATTCAACTGATGACAATCATGGTTTGATAGAATTTTCCAACCGGACTGACGATAATCACAGGAATCAGTTTTGGATCCAAATCTTGGCCAAAAAACTATATGATCATCAGATATAATCATGTGTTCGGAACTTATATCGAGGAGCGTCAAGTCATGAACTCGTCTCCCAGAACAAAGTAATAACAGCAAAGCAGTATGTTGTGACACTTTATATAAGCTATCTTGATCTGTATGTCTACTTCTAAGGTAGGCTAATACCTGCGACACGTCCCATATAGGTGCTTTTGCTGCCTGGACAAGTCCCAAAAAGCCCACAGGAAGGAACCCCAAATGAAACTAAGGTTCCGATAGCAAGACAAAATTTATTTGTTCGAAAGAACATATAAGAAAACACGTAAACGAAATGTCATCGCGAGTTAACTTAGTACAACGCCATCTAGCGACTGTTTCCGGAACTTAACTTTTAGACTTAAACATTGAACACTGCCAAAGGTTTTTTCAAAGAAATTGCCTTTATTGCTTGTTTGACCAAAATATTGCAGCTTAATGAGGATGAGTTAGTGTTGCTCAGTGTAGCAACTACCGATTTGTGTAAAAGGATGGTCTTATACGAGTATGAAAGATGATCTTTTTGGTATAAATCAATTAATTATCGTGCTAAATCTGCGCCACTGGGTTTATTAATATTTACATTATTTTGTTCTGCCCAACGAGTCCAACGATTCCACGAGGATTTATACGTTTTTATAGTTGAATCTCGCCATCCTGATCTCAGTAAGGATTTTTGTTCCGCAGTCCAGTTAATCAAGCTACTGTCCCACCCCCACATTTCCAAACTTCCAGGGTTATTGCTTCTACGTTCATTGGTAGTTGCATCGATCAGAACCTCGTGCAGATTTGGGATTACATATGAGACTTCTAATGCTCGTTTCTTTAGATCCGGGATCCAAAAAACTCGCTCCCAATGAGGAACCACTAACAAGAATACTGCTCTGGCCTGGTTCATGTGCTGCAATATTCGAGGTACAAGGCAAGGCGGTGGAAACACCCATGCTATTTTGTAGTTCCAATTCCGGCATCGTGGAATTCTGCCTGTTGGTCCAGTTGATCGATCGATGCATAGTTCGGAACAACATGGGCTATCCGTGACGCGAATAAATCTATCGTAGGTGTCCCCCATTTCGAGAACACCACTTCCGTTGCTTTGGGTAGGAGATGCCACTGAGGCAGACGACGTAATCGGGAAAGGTGATCTGCTTCTACATTGTACATTCCAGGTAGGTGATAAATACGCAAGTGAGCATGGTAATGATTTAGTAGCTCGTATATTTGCAAAGTCATATCTAGAAGTGGCTTCGACCGTGTACCTCCTTCGTTTCGTAGGTAAGCTACTACAGTGCGATTGTCGCTTTGGATAAGCAGAGAGGCATTTGAAAGCTGAAGTTGATGACCCTGTTGTAGTACCTTCAGGATTGTTAACAGCTCCTTTTGGTTGCTGTGTAGAAGTTTCTCGGATGTGGTCCAGTTGCCTGTTAGCTCTACATTGTTCAATTTCGCGCCCCATGCTAAGTTGGAGGCGTCGGTGGTCAAAAAATGGGTCGGAGCAGGGATTCTCAACATTGATGCTGTATGACAATTGTCTAGCCACCAAATCAACTCTCGCTCGGTCTCTTCGGTGATGGAAATCGTAGCTTTCGGGTTCTTTCTTCGAACTGAATTCAGCAGAAGTTGTAGGTGCCGATGGTGTAGGCGACCTCTTGTTACAACGAAACTGGCGAAATTTAGCATACCAACTAGACTCTCTAGTTTTTTTTAAGTTTGTTTTCTTTGTTAATAGTAACGGCTTCAACATATCGACAATTTTCTGAATTTTCTTGTCTGGTAGTGCTTTTCGGTTTCTTAAGGGATCCCACAGGACTCCTAAGTATTCGATTTGGCGTTGTGGTGTGAGAATAGACTTGGCTAGGTTTACCTGCCAACCTAGTTTCTGTAGTATCTTGACAACTGCGATTGCTTGGTGTTTGAGAACCAGGTAATCTTGGTGGGCCAACAAGAAATCGTCCAAATAAACAAGCACCCGTATGCCCTTTTCGCGAAGGATCTGTGCAATCCAGTTCGTCACGCTCGCGAATACTTTTGGAGCAGAACTTAGTCCAAACGGTAGGCACGTCATTTGAAGCAGCTCGCCCTCGTAGGCAAGCCTTAGAAAGCATCGGTGTCGGTTGGCTACCGGAATGTGGAAATAAGCTTGGCTTAAATCGATTTTTATCAACCAATCCTGGCTTTGCAAGAACTCTGGTACACTGTGAACGTTTATGAGCCGAAAGGTTTCTGAATACACATATTGATTCAGAGCCTTTAAGTTGAAGATTGGTCGTGGCGAGCCGTCGCTTTTTGGCACAAGAAATAGGGTTGATAAGAAACTCGGAGTTTGTGTGGCAGTCTCCAAGATTTCTTGATTTTTTAATTCTTGTATCACTCTTGACATTTCTGGTGAGTACTGAATTTGGAATGCAGCCGTTTGACCTGGAATTATCAAGGGTGGCTTTTTCATAAAAGGGATATGATACCCGTGAATTATTTTCTGAATATACATTGGAGCATTCATTTGCTTCCACATTTGGCCATAAAACCGGAGCTGGCCGGCTCGAAACCGTCTGTAGTCAGAACTTTCGCTTTTAGTCTCGAGGCTTGTCTCTCCAAGATGGCGAAGCTGCGCGTTTGGAAGCGCGTTTATTTTCAACTCTTTCGACATGCCCGGAACGGCCGCGAAAGGTCTGCGTGACCCTTGACTTGCCGTGGTAGTTATGTCCTTGCGCAGGACGATAGTCATTATGTTCGTCTTGCGCAGACGAAAATCGTTGATAATTACCACCTTGCGCAGGTGGGCGATTTTTGACATAGCCTTGCGCAGGCTTAAAGTTGGTAATAGATCTCTGCGCCGGATGATGATGTGAACCACTTGTGCCTACTTGCGCAGCAGGTTTACTGGTTTTTGATTTTATCCAGAATATTTTCCTTACACCACCATGTTTTTCCAAAACTGATGTAAATGCCTTTGTCGGAAGTCTCGACATAGTTCCGTGTAAAACCACCAGGTGGCGCTCGAAAAATGCTGAGACAAAATTGGTGTTTTCGTGTATTTATTGATTGAGAAGAATTTTTGAATGATGCTTAAAAAACTACAATTTTTTTTTAAGATTTATTAAAGATATAGCTACGTAAGTTAAAATTATATTTGAAAATTAGAAAATCATAAAATTGAAATTGTCGACGCGAAATGTCAAAAATGATACATCAGACTACGCCCGCTGGTCCTCAAATAGATGAGAACACGATGGCGGGACTTTTCTGAGGGCAGATTTGACCAATGGGTCTTTTACACATTTAAGAATAGCTTCACGTCTTTGTTGGACCATGTCGGCTCTATGGCCACAAACCAACTGCATTGAGTCAGTAGACACTTTGTGGAAATCGCCTTGTAAGAAAATTGCCTCCATCTTGTTCTTGATATCTGAATACGTTATCATTTCCGATTCTTGCGACCATTTGAGAAAATCTCTGATACCATTTTCTAAAGTCTCTTTTTGTTTTAATAATGCGTAAGTGAGGGTAGCGTAACTTTTTTCAGTATAAGAAAGGTTTTTAGCAACCTCAAATGACTTAATTTCATCGTTAACCTCCAAATCAATGAAGCCAGGTGAGTGACTATAACTTTTCTGCACATCCGAGTACCGAACATCGCTCCAAGAAGCATCTTCGAAGCGTTGCAGACATTTTAGGGCGGAAATATACTCTGAGGACGCTTTCGGAACAGCCGGCTCCTTTAAACTAGTGTCTAAGCAAATACTAAAACTGGGTAAATCAGAATTTTGATTATTCTGATTGATAACTTCACTATCGTTACACGCCGTATGATTAGAAGGTGGGCTGAATAAATTACCACTAACATTAGCCTCAATATAGTCATCTTGTAAAGAAAGGTTATCTGTATTCACATAATTAGGAGTAGATTGAGCCTGCTGATGAAAAACATGATTGCTTAATTCACTCACTTGTTTAGATAGTTGCTTCAACAGTTTAGACGAAACTTTGCTCCTTTTATGTTTCCTTTTACGATTTCTCTTCTTTGGTGACGAATCGGAATCACTGCTTGAGGAAGAGCTACTACTGTCGCTGGAACTGGAGCTGTCATTTTTATTCTTTTCTGCATCCACACTTTTGTTCACACTATTCATTTTGTAATCACTGAATCTAAGAAGTTTAAAAATAGTTAGATAGAACACTGTAATTATTATATTAGGCACTGACCTTGAATGCGTATAAAATAACGACTTACCAAATGTGGCCAGGCCATGTGGTGTGACTTAGCAACTCGTGGCCTGCCAGTGGCGGTGGGGGAAAAGAGGGGGAAAATTACTGGAATTTGCCGGAAACACGCAAAAATGTAAGGGAAACGGAAATGCTACTCTCATTTATTTATAGGCTTCGAATAGCGTACAGTGTTTAATAGCCACTGAGGCTACAACCAGAATCATTTATTATTCTAGAAAACAAATACTCTATAAATAAAGTGAAACAGTTAAATATGAACTTACCGTAATAAAATCAAGGCAATAACCAAAAAGAACACTTTTTTCTTGAAAATGCTGACAGACGAAACATTCATCAAATGCTCCGAAAAGAATGGACGCAGACAAAAATGCCGAATGTCAACGCTATGCTCCGTGATTGGTTGTTGTCAAATAAAGGTGTTAAAACACAAATCTTTTAAATTCTACTTAATTTTGTCAAACAATTATGAATAACAAATATGAAACAATATGTGGATATTATTTTATCGTTAATTAATATTTATGCATATCCTAATATTCTAAAATTAGCAAAAATGATGTTATTTAGGACCAAATTTCAAAACTGTCCAATACAGAAAAAATACTTAATTTTCTGTTACGCTGGACTATTGTAGGACAATGATTTTTGTATGAAAAATATTTGAGTCCAATTTTATTTTTATTTTTGAAATATATTTCCTCAATATATTTATGTTGTTAAGCAACTATATCATATTTTTACAACTTATATTCATACGTTGAGTTGTTCCTATAAACCAACTGTGCATATATCGTAATCTATAAACCTGGGACATTTGCTCTGGAGAAACGGTACAAAAAAATTGAATATGACTCATAAATGAGCTTTCCTGCAGTTCTAGAGGCAGTTTGTTACAGAGTCTCACAGCGTAGACAGAGGATGAGTCAAAGAAAAAGTTGGTAGGTATATATAGCTCCTTGGAATTTCGAGTGTGGCGGTGATGCAAGGTCTCCTAGAGCGTGTGGGAGAGGAAGTCGTTGAAAGCTAACTAAATCTAACTGTATATTTTATTTATTATGAGTAAGTTAAAGTATGTTTTCAAATATAATGTAATTTAAGTTGTGCAGTAATTTAAGTAGATTTATTTTCAACTATAAATATAAGTTAACTGTTGCTTTTTTGGCCTATATTTCTGAATGGTCATGCAGAGATATGCAGAGAATGCTTTAAGCAATAATTCCATCTTGTTCACCATGATTTGTGCAGTAAAGTCTATATAAAAATATAGGTGTGCATAATCCGCTCACCGATAGATGGCGCTAACAGTTGCAGCTTACATGAAATTTATAATTTGATGTTTGCTGTTACTCTATAAAATTGAACAAAACTATATTTCAACCAAACCAACGTAATAATAAAAATGATGAAGTACAGTATAACTTAGGTAGTATATATATTTATAAATAAATCGTCTCGGATGTTTATCATTAAACTACTCGGCGACAGATGTCAGTATACCAAATAAAATGTTTAATCAGAGAGTTTTGTACCTTCTTACACGATTACCAAAAAATAATAGAATGACACAGGGATTACTCATATAATAAAAAAGTAAAAAAAAAATGACACATTTTTGACTTTTCTCAGAGTTGTAAATATCGTAATTTAGTACTGTATTTTTTTTCTAAATTGCAGTTCATCGAAGTTTTTTTCTGCAAATTATTATACAGATTATTTAATTACGTGCAATCATGGTTCAGAAATATGGCCAAGAGACCAGCCACGAGGAGCGTACTACCCGTCGCATGCAAATAGTATATTCAGGCAAGATGCACGAGCGTCAAACATTCATGCAAGACCTCAAGGAATACCGTAAGAAAAAAGACAAAAAGATGATGATGACAATGATCAAAGCTGTAGGCCCGACGTGGTACCACGCGTTGAGTGTGCCCCAAAGAAAGGCTCTGGACGCCTTAGAGTTTTCCATGCACCAAGATCTATTAGAAGGAAGGCCGGTACGAACAGCCCACCTCATGCGCGAGCTAGGGTTGTACCCCCGCCCTAACAAAATAGACCTTATGAACTGCTTGTACCTTGCCCGAACCGACCCGAAGGTGATGCTTGCCGAGCTGTTTGCGATGACTTTCGGTCACAGTATCGATGGAAAGCGGTCCTCGTATAATTTAAACGGCAAGCTTATGCTATCCGGAATTTTGTATCTAGGTTTGCACAATTTAATAATATTATTGACTAAAAGATTTAGCCCCGATAAAGAGGAAAAAAAGAAAAAACTAAAACCCAAACCACCACCGGAACCTCCATTAGCCTCACCATATTTACAAAAGATGAACGCAGTTTTGTATCTGCCTCCAACGAAGAAGCCTCCTCGCCCGCAACCTTTACCGAATTTGGACGACCTTAACGAGCCCTACGAGGAGGAGCCTCCGATAACGAAGCCGCCACCGCCGCCGCCGCCACCGCCCCCACCTAAGAAAAGATTGCCACGATCATACTGCGACAAACTCGCTGGCATTATAAACATTGAACCTTATTCCACCATCACTACCCTGACTATGAGAACAGTCACCCGAACGAGCCACAATCGAATAAAACGTTCAAAACTGTCCCTAAGTGAAGTCAAAAAGACTTACGGCATTTGCTTAACTAACCGCAAAAAGGGGACGCGCAAAAGAAAACCTGTAGCTCCCAGTACTGGCCAGTGGAATGCTCAATACGTGATCTGTGGGGTTAGTCACGTGCTTGGTAAAAGGGTGTATATACTTGGTAATGTGTCAACATTGCCCCCAACCGGTGATCTTATACACGGTGGATTCAGATACATGGGCGGCTGTTACATCAACATACACTGTGGTTTCCGAGCGCACTCGCCGCCACCGCCACCCGATCCATGTGATTGCTTAAAGCAATGGCAAAACCAGGTTATGGAATACGTTAAATCTAGTAAATGTTACTGCGAACACCACTATGATTATGGCAATGAAGGCACTTTTCCGCTTGATGAGTTACAGTACTTCGAAAAGCCAACAAAACACATGCCGTTCAAATTTAATTATGAAACGATATATGACATAGATCCTAAAAGGTTGCACGTCGAAAGAGAATTCAAAAGATTATGGGATACTGATAGTATGCTGCACGTGAACGATGGTACGGTCAAAGTCGAGAAAGATAAAAAGAAGAAGAAAAAGCGATCATCGTCGACATGTCTGGGGCAAAATCCGAAGCCGGAAGACTATTTGAAATGTGCATTGCACTGGATGAGACGCTTGAATATAGCAGCGCGGCTGCCAGACATTCACCTCGTGCCAGAGCTCAAGGAGTGGATGAGGAAGCGTATTTATGGGTCTTACACTGAAGCACAAAAATCAGAATTTATACGTAAGAGCTCGGCATTTTGGCAGATGTTTAATACACTGGCATCAAAGGACTTTGGTCATGTATATCCGCCTAAGGACCCTGCCTATGCTGGACACACAAACTGGGCTCATAAACATGATCTGAATAAAAAGTTCAGAACGTACACATTCAAGTATCGCCTCGAGCTGTTTAGGTCTCTAGCGCAAGTAAACAATTTGATGTGGCCTACGATGTATCAGGCTCAGTTTCCGGATAAAAAGTTCCGCGAGATATACTTTTCTTATTTATTTGGAAGAGTAGAGGATTTGCAACTTATGCATCCGTACAGCACAAGGGAGGCGCAGGAACGAAAATTAATTATGAGCAAGAAGAGATATAGTTGCATTCCTGCCGGAATCGAATCAGAAGATTGAATTTGTCGTGATGTGCAATCTTATTATAAAATATATTCTCAGTATATATCATTCATTAGTTTTTATGGTTTTTCATTTTAGTGCGTTTCTAATAAATAACCACACGTAGGCTTGCACATCATTCTTTTACTAAAGAAATAGTGAAGTCAAAAAGAAACCAGCAACTTGCATGTTATGGTAACAACAATGTTACGGAATAAAATACATGAATACGTAATCCATAATTTAATGTGATAAGAATAACATAATATACCCACACAGGTATATTTACATAAATTTATGGCTTAAAATTAGATTCACTGAAATACAACGGTTTCAGAATGATCGGTGAATTGTTAATAATATAATTCGCAAACCATATTATATCGATGATAAATGATTTCGATTTGATCAACAAATGCCCAGAAACTATTAAATTGGTGACAACTTTTACAATCAGTATTATTTTACTAATGTTAATCCGTATAATACTCCACAGGTATTAAAAATATTTTTAAATTTCATACCACATTTGTCTTAACGTAGTGCCTAGTATTATTTTATACAAGTCTTATACCTAATATATTAAAATCTATAACGTTTTATTTTATTATTTGTAGTGTTTCTGTAGCAGTGGGTCGTCGATGCCACTACAACTCTACACTAGGGATTCAATCGTCTTTGGTATCATTACAGAAAAAAAACTTTGCCGAGTGACGTGAACACTATTCAGTTCAATCAAGAATACTGATACATAACAAAATGTTAATGTCGTTTAAAGCATTTCCATTTAAAACTAAAGAAACAATATAACAAAGTTAAAAGATAAATGGCAAAACGAACAAATGTGATCTCTACATACAAGTTTTACATACAAGTAAAACATTATCTTAATAAATATTGCCTCATACATAATAAAGTAACCATATTATTGCAGTAAGAGAGAAATGCATCAATTTATTAATTACGTCGCGTCGTGCTTTGATTGATAATTTATTGTGCATCGGAAGAGACAAAACAACAAAACATTGAATTCTTTAGTAATTAACAAGGAAGTTCTTATTGAACATATGATTACGAGTATATTACATCAGTTAAACGATTTGTGCTTATATCAGCTTTATTTTAAAAATCGAAAGACCTAAGAGAGCAGTTGATAATTATGAAATACATGAGTTTGAATTCGACAACATAAACGCTCAGAGAGCCGTGGAGAAGAATTGAAGGTATCTAATATTTTTTGTAGCTCAATTAACATATTCCCAACAAATTTACCGCGAGCCTTTTAGAACTGAACATGCAGTCTAAGAACATCACAGTGATTTTCGTGTAAGGCTCTGATTAAACAAACTTTAGAATGGTTAACTGCAATCCAAAACGCAGTCTGGCGCACCTCAAAAATGACCTGAGATCATCGAGACACGGATACACTAAGTCTGCCTGTCTGGCGAATATCAGCCTTATATCTGTAGTTCTTGGTGCGAGTGTTGCGTATGGTTGGCTGCGGGGGTGTGCGGGGGCGCGGGGTGGGGGGCTCGCTGTTGCAAGTGCACGAGCGCTGATAGGAGTCGCGTGTTGGCTTCGTCCAGCGCCGCGATGCGATGCTCTTGCGCCTCGATGACCCGTTGCTTGTGTGATAGCGCGGCGGCCATCTTGCGTTGCTCCCGGCGCAGCTCCTCTTCTACGCATATCAACCTGCAATGCGGAATGTTAACTTAACTGGAGTTATAACAAAGCAGAAAGTTAGAACTGAACTTTTAGCCATCATTTTCTTCTTTTAATAATCAGTATCTTCTTTATTACATTCTTACCTAGTGCATAATCATATCTTTACTTAGTAATACCTTGTTGTTGATTGATAAAGAATTCAATGTTTTAAAATTGATTTATGTGATATCAAAAAGATTTTTTAAATAAATTTAATGAGAAACGAAGTCAATAACTTGTCATTAGATTAGTTAAATGAATATACCTTGAAATAATAGCCTTCATCTTAGCATCTGTGTGATCTTGACCAGGTTCTGCTGGTAATCGTCCACGAAGTAACTCTACTGAACACTTTAGCCTCTCGATTTCACGTTCATACTGAAAAAAGGAAACAACAAACATTAGTTTTTACTTCAACCATAGGTACTTCCATAGTTTATATAAAAGCGCACTGGTAAACATAATATGGAGCTAACCTGTTCAATCGTCCTGTGATGTTTCGACGTACGTCTTCTCCCTGTTGTACTATACAGTGTGTCTTCCACCTCATCCGAACTGTCCGTCAGTTCTCGAGCAGATTCCAAGCTAAGCCGCCTTTGTAACTTGTCTCGACTAGCCACCTCTCGCTCTCTCACTGGCACCCGCTCACTCGCCTCACTCGACTGAGACTCACGGCTGAATACTCCTTGTGGAGACTCCCTCCTCCCATCCCGAACACCATAGTACTCCTGGTGCCTCTCCAAATCCTCATTCACCCTACTACTAGACAGCTTCGCCCCTGAGTATGTCCTATCCAGAGGATAGCTTGTCTCCGGAATAGAATTCTCCGTCACATTGTACTTCTCCGGTGAGTTGTTTTTATTCTCCATATTGAATAACGCCTTCTGACTCCGTGATATCTGTAACCTGTACATTTCTTTGTTGACTTCTTCAACGTTAGAATCTGACCGACTCATCGGGTAACCAGAGTCTGTTGAAATATGATGAGGCTTGCTTTCATATAAAGACTCGCCCCTCTGACCGAAATGTTTCAAGTTCAACTGATTCTGGTTGGTAGAGTAAGAGAGCATTGGGTTTGTTCTGGGCATTCGCGTCTTACTGCTTTTTCTTAAACTCGGTGAATTACTGGACGATTCGTCATCTCTCATCCTTGGAGAATGACTATGATTAGTCATCTGGTACATATCATCGTAATTACAGTTGTCTCTGGTAAGTTTTCGGTGGGTATTATTACGGTTCTGTTGGTTATAGTTTCTTGTGTCGTCGTTAAAGTTTGTGGAACCCTCTTCTGAGTTGGTCTCTACGTTGTCTGTGCTCAAACCCTCCTCATCTATGGATGAACTGGATGAGCCACAAGGGCAACTCTTGGAATTTCTGTTCTCATTGTTTTTCTTTTTCTCCTGAGGAGCTCGACCATCTTCCATGTTGTACACGGGATTGGTAAATACTAACGGACCTATTTTTGAGTTCATGTTAGCGTTCTGTTGAGTGTTCTCGGCTGTAGTAAAATTTTGGATTCCATATTTCTGAATGTCATATTCAATTTTCTGTTGCACTGGGCTCTTTGGATAGAACTTTTCATTTTTACTATCGTAATACTGTTTATCTCTTTGTTTTTGGTAGTTTATTTGCGAGTAGCGGCTCATCGGTTGCCCACCATTTTCATACGGCTGATTAATGAGATGATTCGTGTTTTCGATGGGACTAGAACTTTGGCTATACGTGGCAATGCTTTGGTACCCAGAACTTGCAACGTTTGATAATCCGCTGATTGATACGTTTGAACCGTTATTCGTGTAGTTGGTTTTGTTTCCATTGATAATGTTGTTGTTAGATGATTTCGATTGCGCCAAGTTCTTTTTGTTCATTATAAGTTTGTCTTCAACAATATCGGAGTCGTCAGCGTATTTTAAGAGATCGGAAAGTTCCTCTAGCGTTGCAGTTTCTTTCATGATGTTCTGCATATCGTGAGAACTATAGTTGTGGTTGATACTGTCGCTACTAGGTGATCTTTCTGTGCTGTTGTAGTTCGAATTGTGATAGTGATTTTGTTGATTGTAATTATTGGATTTGTATCTATCTTGGAATCTTCGTTCTAGACTTTCATTGACGCCGTTGCTGATGCCTTTTGGATATTGGTCCGAACCGAAACCGATCTGTACCACTTTCAAATTAACGCAGTGTTCTTGGTTGTTGTACTGTGAGCTGTACCTGTCAGGGTTAACGTTTGGATTGACTGGGTTCGAACCATATCCGTTTCTAGGGAGCGTAGCTGAGCGTAGATTGAAACTGGGTGACTTGGCAACTCCGCCGTAGGAGCCTTTGTACTTGGAATCCTCTGCGTTGGACTTGGAGGGGCTGATGTTGAACTGAACGCCGTTTTTGTTCATGATGGGGGAACTGTGAGCGAAATTGCTGTTCATGGGCCCGGTAGTAGCAGGTTCTGCGTTGTTCTGCTTTGTCGGCGTGTTGCAGGTTGGGTCATTAAACCTAGACCAAAAATTTGTTATTTAATAAACGCTAAGTAGTATTAACATTGACGATTATACATCGATGATTGTTTCTTTAAGCAAACTTACCTGAATATGTTGTCTGTATGCGGAGGCATAGGTCCAATTTCGTTGCTTATGAGCCTCTTACTAAGTTCATCTAAGATATCAGACAACGGATCCAGCTCCTGAAATATACGTATATGTAATGTTTAAAAGTGTTAAAATGACAATGCTATAACAGCGGAATAAATAACAGTATTTTCAATGGTGTCGCAACAACTAAGTGTTTTTCCTCATGTATCGGAAGAGTAATGGCCACATTATTATTATAATAGGCAATCAGTGTTTCGAGAGGATTGTGGTTTAGTGCTCAGAAGAACAAGCAGATAATCTCTCGTCAATATTTTCAAAGATCAAACTACATAAGCTAACGTTATATTACCTGCATCCTAGCAGCAGGCAGCTTAGGCAAGCTGTCGACCAGCAACGCATGCAACGTTGCCAGCTGTTTGCCCAAGTCCACATGCGGTGCCCACTCAGGGTCGGCTTCTACCGCCACTGTGTCACTCCTCGAGGTCTCGGAACCAGGGTTGGAGCCCTGAGACGCGGACGAGTTGCGGTTGCTGCCTTCTTGCTGCTGTTGGTACGATTGTTGCGGCTGCTGGTGGTCTTGGGGACGCGACTGGAGAAAAAAATAAACGTGTTACCAGGGCTTGGAAACCAGTATTTTTTCTAAACCGGTTTAACGAAAATATAGGTGGAACTTTTTGAAAAAGGTTATGTTCCTTTGAACCGGTTCTTAAACCGGTTTGGAAAAATATGGGTATTTTTTATTAACCGGTTCAACTTTTCGTTCAGGCAGGACAACCACCTCAACTTCGTTAAGATCTGCGGGCGGTGAGCGCATTTACGTTTGTTTTTATTCAATATAACGTATTTTGTTTATATATCCAATCAGATACGTACTGTGGTAATTGTTCGATATATTTTTGAAAATGTTAATTATATTATAAAAACAATATAATGGCAAGAGGAATAATTCTGAAGAATCTGATAATTAGTATAACCTCTTTCGAAGAATAATTGGTCAAAAAATAAGTCGCGTTGCGATCGTCGCAAGCGTCTGGGAATTAACCGGTTTATTTAGGTTCACATCAGTATCGCTCTTATTTGGTTCCGCTCCGGAACGGAATTTTACGATTAAACCGGTTTAACCGTTATAATACCGGTAAATCTTGAACCGGTTTCAAGTCCTGCATGTTACTGAATAAGTACTGTTAAATATAAGATTTTCTTATGATGAAGCGGCTATAATGTGTCAGGGAAATGACCACTACATCAAACATTTAAAGAATAACCGCTAAGCAGATCAAAACTATGATACAGACTAGCGGTCCCCCTCGACTTCTTCCGCGTGTTTTGAGTTTGCTTTCTCTCCTCCCATCGCAGCGTGATTAAAAGCATTCTTCGATTAATAAGCCATCCAATCCATTTTTTTTTTCAAATCGGTTCTGAGATTCGGGCGTTCAAACAAACATACTCTTCAGACTTTCATGTCTTTTATTAGAAACAGAAATTTAAAAAACTTTTGGGATGTTTCTTAATATGGGATCATTATCACCTGCAAGACGGCCAATATACGCTATTGGCCGTCTTGCGGCTGCAAATGATGACGATATTAAGTTCTTAGCTAGAATTACCGAGATAGCTTTAAGAAAAGCCTTAATATTAGGCGTCTCCTGCTCTAAGAAATCGCTGAGGGGCTCAATGAACGTCTCCTTGCCTTGGAAGCGCGTGAAGTTGGCCAGCGTCTGCAGCATCCTCAGCTTATGGTTGGCGCGCTCGTTCGGATAGAGTACCATATTTACATAGTATCATAAATTCAGGGCTGGACATACCGAGATAGTTCTAAGGAAAGCCTTCATATTAGGCGCCTCCTGCTCCAAGAAGTCATTGAGGAACTCCATGAACGCCTCCTTGCCCTGGAAGCGAGTGAAGTTGGCCAACGTCTGCAGCGTCTTCGCGACCAGCGTCAGGTTGCGGGCGGCGCGCTCGTTCGGGTACTCTGAAAGTTGAGTATAATTTTTAGAAATTGAATAAGTGAGGCTTATGATGTGCTTAGATATAAATAACTTCAAAACATATTATTGGAGATCATCACATAATCGATATGCGCATTAATGTCAGTACTTTGCTACATTTATATAAATTATTTCCATAAATGTTTGTCATTGCATTGCTCTAATCCTGAAGTAAGAGCTTAAAATCGACTGCATTATGTTTTGAAAATCGACAACGTGTTTGGTGGGTTAGAGCTCCTGATTACTATGCCGGCCGTCGCGGGTTCGAATCCCGCAAGGGGCAAATGTTTGTGTGATGAGTACGAACTCTAGTTAACTCTACCTAAGTCATGGATGTTTATATGTATTTAAGTATTTATGGGAGACGCCCCCGTCATAATTGTTGTCTGGTATTATTAACACAAGAAAGAAAATTTTTAATTTCAAAATTACGTCTATTAGTGTGTTGTCTTGACTGGCGCATATTAACATTTAACAGACACAAAAAAACTGTTCACCACACCCAGATCTATCACAGTGTATCATGATTAACCGCTACATATGAGCTTATTTCGAACATTTAATATAATATTATCTCACCGTGCGTGATTCCAAATAGACTGGGTGAGAGTATAGCAGGACACAAAAATCGCAGGAAGATAGATGCACTGATTAGGTTGTCTGAGATGTCTTCTCGTCCCATAGATGTTAACCTGTTGACAAAATACACATCAATCAATATGAAGTTTGGATAAATCTATAGATTGATCATAAAATTAATATTCCTATCGGAATAGAAGGACAAGTAAAAGCTGTCAAACGAAACCGATTTAAGATGTCAGTAACTAATATAAGTAAGTAACATTTGTAGCTTTAAATGAGATAACCTTTCGATCAGGTGATTTATAACAATGTTCCTAAGTTAAATATAGTAGTTTACTGCATGATAAACAGTCGACACAAAATATTGAACATGCAGCTCTAGTGTAAAACTAAATGTTATTTCATTATAACATTTAGTTTTACGAGTTCGATCGGGTTGCGGGTTCGATCCCCGCACAATACAAACATTTGTGTGCATGAACATGTCTGTTTGTATTGGTCTGGGTATTTTCTATGCATATCATGTATGTATTAACAAACAAAAAGTATTTAAGTATTTTATCCGTTGTCTGGTACCCATAACACAAGCTTTGAGTAGCTTACTTTGGGACTAGATGGCGATGTGTGGGAATGTCGAAAGGATTTATTATTATTATTATTATTATACAAAATATTCGTCGATATACATTCCCTGTGTTATTCTGTCTTTATTTTTTACGTAAATTAACGTTTGTAGAATAGAATAATCAAAGTGCGTACTTTAAATTTGAAGCGCATTGGTAAATATAAGTCGTATATTAAGAGGCTTCGATTTGGACTAATCTACCTGTTTAATGATTATTTGTTGGGGTTATGCCGCTGTAATGCATAACAATCAATTACCGATCAAGTCGCCATGTTTCAGACGCATTATTTCTCCATGATATACACAATTTCACTTTTAAATATAAAAAATCATGTGCACGTAATTTTCAGCGAGCTTCTGCAACTGTTTGACATCTGACAAAAATGGTTCTGCTACCCATCTCTTTTTATCACACAGTTTGCTGCTAGTGACATCTCGCTTTTGTCGTTCTATTCCAAAGGGATAATAATTTTATGAGATTGATAGACTATTCTAGTCATATAGCGAGATCATATCATACGCTGTATTTAAGGGACTTGCGTGAGTATTGCGATGCAGCTTTGACAGTTCGGATTAGGATCTCTGCTTTACTGTTAAAATTGCGATTTCGCATTATATTGTTAATATTATTATAATACAATAACAAATATTTCTATCAATATCATTGTAGTATAATTATATTGATAATATTCGTTTTTAGGTTTAGGTTTAAAGAGTTTATTCTCAAAAAAAGAAAAGCCACTTACATGAGAATAGAATAACTTAGAGTTAAATAATCTTAATTTGAACGCCAAACTAACAAAAATATAATAATAAATTACATGCTATGAATTATACAACAAACAGTGTGTTGTTTTGAACTATAAATTCTGTCAATTTGGATTTAAAACTATTAAAAGAACTTATATTTTTTAAACCAGATGGCAGTTTATTATAAAGCCGTGCTCCCTCAAATGTGATACTTTTTTTGGCATAATTTGTGCGTACTTTTGGCAAGACGAGCAAACTTGGTCGACGGAGATTGCGTTTACTTATTTGGGATTTTTTTATGAGTGTCAAATTTATATGAATGGACTTGTCAAGAATTCTTCTAATTAATATGCAAGTGTTATAAATGAAGAGCTCTTTAATATTCATAATTTTCGTATCTTCGTAGATTTTATCAGCAGGCGTTAAAAATGGATAGTTAAATAATAATTTAATAACTTTGTTTTGCATTCTTTGTAGTCCCTGTAATTTTGTCTTTGGAGCACTGCCCCAAATTTCAATAAGATATAATAGTTGAGATTTGATGAGTGAGTTATAAATATTGTAACGCAGTTTTTTAGGAATGCAATAACTTGTATTGCGAAGGGAGCCAATCAAAGATGAAAGTTTATTCCTTACATAATCAATCTGGTTATTCCATGATAGATATTGGTTCAGTCGCAGGCCAAGGTATTTTTCAGTGTTTTTTTTTTCTAAGGGGACGCTATCTATAATTAAGGGTGCGTGCGATTCAATTATTTTATTTTTTGCTCTAAAAACAATGTAACAAGTTTTACAAGTGTTAACCGTTAATAAATTCTTCTTAAACCACTCTGTTAATACTTTTAAATCTTTGTTAGCGTCTTGAATTAAATTATGAATGTCAGTCCCAAAATAAAATAAACATGTGTCGTTGGCATATAATGTTGTCTGACCACTAAGTCCTAAGCTAGTGATGTCGTTAATATAGATTAAAAATAAAAGTGGTCCAAGTATGGAACCTTGAGGCACGCCATACGTTACTGGTAACGCACTACTCTGGTGTTCATTGATTTTTACTATTTGCGATCTATTTTTTAAGTAGGACTCGAGTAATTTTAGAGCATTGCCTTTGATACCGATGCTTTTCAACTTATTCAAAAGAAGCTTGTGACTAACGGTATCAAAAGCTTTTTTTAAGTCAATAAATACGCCTAGTGCAATGTTCCTTTTATCAATGCTATCCTTTATTTTTGTTATCAAATCAACAGCTGCTGCTGTAGTGTTACACTTTGCTCTAAAACCATACTGCCTTTCTGTTATAAAATTAAATGAGTTGAGATAGTGTGTCAAGCGTTTGTGTATGATTTTTTCAAAAATCTTTGTCAAGACCGGGAGAACAGAGATAGGACGGTAGTTTCCTGGGTCAGTTTTTGAACCTGATTTATAAATTGGTGTCACTTTGGCAATTTTTAAAGTATCTGGAAAAAACCCGTCACACATTAGTTTATTGAAACATTTTGACAAGTTATCAGAGACAAGACTTTGTATGCATTTAATAGATTTGGTGTTAATCTTATCTATACCGCTGCTTGAATTTGAGTCTAGTTTCTTAATCATTTCAAAAACTTCATCTGCACTGCATGGAAGTAGGTTTGATAGTTCGTGTCCAACTATCATTGTAGCAGCGATATTAGAGTTTGTTGTTTGGGTTGTGTCAATATGTATTTTATTTGCTAGTGTGGACCCTACTGTTGAAAAGTATTTATTAAAAGTCTCACAAATCTCGTTTTAATTCAACTGCCTGTAAATTGAACGGATTGATCTTTCTTATTGGCTTGTTTATATAACAGTTTTCGTCACGAGTTTTTTTTGTTTCCTTTTGCTGTGCAAGTTTTACCTAAAGTCTATTTTTGCTAGTCGAATAATGAAAACAATCTTTTTATAACTTTCAAAATAACATCACTAAATAAAATCCTTACACTATTAGATTTATAAAGATCTCAGTGTCAAACGATGATTAATTTTAAAATGTTTTTTTTCGGTAAAAAGGAATGTCAAGATTTAATTTAATGTAAAGAATTAAACCCTGATTTGACTTAATTCAATTGTTTATATCTCTGATTTGACATGTTACGTTTTAAAAAAGGCATTATACCTCTCTCTAAAAGTAGCAAAGCAGTCCCTCAGCGGCGGCGGGAAGGTGGGCGCCGAGGCCGATATGGCGCGCCACGCGAGCGACACGGCGTCCCTCAGGGCAGACTGCTGGCGCCTCAACGCCGCGCCGCCGCCCGCTCGGAGCGGGTCTACCTCGCAGTCCGCTGCGCCTGGGCCGGCCGCTGCTGCTACTGCTTCGCCTAATGTATCCTGTAAGTAAATATCGTCAGTAGAATAAGTAGTATGTGAAGTAGAATAAGTTATTAGCGGTCCCCCGCGAATGAGTCCGCGCGTTTTTATATCCTTAAGCTTCTATCAATAAGCTACCCAACAAAAAAAATATTTAAATCGGTCCAATAGTACGCGAGACTAGCGAATTCAAACACACAAAGATTTCCAATAGAATTAAGATGAGTTAAATAGTAATTAATCATGTTTGTTGTACACACATCAAAAAAGTTTGCGGACACTTTGAAAAGTCAAAATCTTTTTTGTTAAGTAAATGTGAATAATGATATCATCATCACAAATTATAGCTATCATAATCTTATCACAGGGTTTCTATATTTTAAACACAAAACAAATATGTTTTATTGATACATTCAGATTTAAAAAAAACTGCTTATGCTTGTGATCACAAACTATTTTGTTGTGGGTATGTAGACAAATATGGGAGAAGATTTTATAAGCCTATCCAACAGAGAAACTGGGCATTTATTTAGGGCTAAAGCATCATCAAATTTTAGTGATGTCCGATTAGATGAATGTAAGAATGATAAGACTATCACAGGAAATTCATTTCACTGACTATTAACTTAGTCGGCATAACATAATTGTGTCTTCATGAATACATGAACCAGCATACCTGCAAGTACTGGTCTCCTACAAGCTTCAGGTACGCCTCCATGCTCTTGGTGGCCAGCGAGTTGCCTCGGAAGGTGAGCGAGTGGTCGCCAGTTCTTCGCACATCCAACGCGACCACATCGGCAAGGTATCGAGGCGCCAGGCCCGCGCCCGCCATGCACAGTACCAGCGCGCAGCCTATGTCTTCTTTTGCTTTTACTCCTAGAAAATTAAAAAGGATTTTATTCAAAATATGCACGTTTATAAAATCCCTTAAAAATACATACGCTTTTGGATTTGTATGTCGTGTTTTAGAATAACATGGATCGTCACAATTATTATAATATGTTGATATTTTACTTCGGCATTTAGTAGTTCATTAAACTTGGTTTTCATTTGTTTAACAAACAATCATCATACGCACAACGCCCATTATACTCACATAGTTAAAAACCATAATTAGGACGATAAGGTGGCTAAGTATAATAGCTAAGTAACTAGCTGTTTTAGATAATTGTAAATTGACCCATTAAGCAACTTACGAAAGATAATGATTATTGTGTACTTAAGTTATGTTTGACTATTATTACATAGTTCGAGTACGTCGCGTAAATGTTTTTTATTAGAACGGCTTAACCATACCGACAAATAAGAATAAAGTGTATTAAAACACACATAAGAATTCAGTATTACAATAATTTGACAAGAATTGGAATTAACGAACTTATATAAATGGATTACTGGTCCTCAAACTAGGTAGCCCTGTCTTCTGGGGACTTGAGTTTGGCGAATACTTAATTAGATTGTTATTTTTCAGTTCGTTGTGAATATATACCTTATATAGTTTTGTGTGTGTGTGCTACAGGTACTTGAGTTTTCTGTACTCTAGTTACAAGCAAGCTAAAGTTTTTACCTATAACAGGCTCCAGGTACTCGCACAGTCTTCTGTAGTTCCTCTTCAGATAGTCGAGGAACCTCGCGTAGTTGTCCAATGGTAGAACATCCACACTCTGGTATCTACACTTGATACGTAGCGCAGGCGCAGGGGGCGGGGGAGCGCGGCCTCCGGGGGACTGCGGTTTGTCACCCTCGGACAGTGGGTACCATCGCTCGTTGAGGTATCGCGACGATACGTCGTCGACCGGGATACGGACTGTACCTGTGGATGGAAAAATGATTGTATACATCCTCAAGTGTTACACTAATATGTAAGGTCAACGACCTCTATATAAGTCTATGTGTAAGGTGGCCTACGTCTTTCTTCTATTTACCCAGTTTGAGAAAGACGTAGGGCTCGATTCTCATTTCATCACATATTTTTTTAATTTGGTGGATGCCAAGAACTTTGTGGTTTCAATAAACTTTGACTTCGACATTAGTTTAAAATCTATGTGGCTTCATGTGAGTTTATCGCCATCACAACAACTGTCATTAGTACTGCGCTGTTACAAAAATGAGATATTTAAAAGACTCATACAGATCTATCTCTATCACTCAAAACTAGGCATGGAACATTTCATGAATGGGAGTAGAAATATATGAAATGATATTCATTATTCACACCTGCTACTTTTTTCATATACACTGCTAAAAATCGCACTCTGCGAAATCATAATATCATACGGATTTAATTTCAATGACAAATGAAATGTTGCGGGCGAAATCCTTGAGCGCTAGTGAGCGAGTAGGAATGAGTGTGCCTTATCTATGCAGTCGTATGACTAACGACGCTCAGCGGTCAAAAATTGAATTTCAATCTTATAGTCGTAAAGTTTAGATTATATTGCATTGAGTTTGTAGGGGGCCGGTACGAAAATTGCAGTATTTGCGTACAGTGAAACTCATTATTCGCTTTCTCGTGTCTCAAATCACACTGCGAACAAAATCATTGGCAATGAAATTCAGCATGTGATTTCTCACGAAAAAAATCATTATTAATGAAATCAAAATTACTAAAAAGTGGCAATCATTTCCATGCCTACTTAAAACAGTTGAAATTTATAAAAGTATTTCGCTTTAAATTTCCGCGAAGCGACGCCGGCGCAGGCAACTAACAACACGAACCGTCACCGCATGCCTGAACTAATACTAAACGCGGTGACGGTTCGTGTTGTTAGTTGCCTGCGCCGGCGTCGCTTCGCGGAAATTTAAAGCGAAATAATTTTATATTGATTACCTGATTCCATTAATTACTTAAAACGGCTCTTTCCAGCTCTTGACAATAGTGACTGAGTTTGTTGCGCAGCTTCTTCTCAGCACTAGCCCACAATTGTCCCGAAGCTGTGGTAGGGTTTATATTGGGACGTGTTAAAGCGCCCCCAGTGGGTCTATTTGCATAAATGAAAGAGTTTTATGACTTCTTACACTGCGGCTCTACGTACCGACAAGGGCGTGTTTGTCCCGCTTGCGCGCGCGCCGCTCCGGCTCGCGGTATACGTTGACGTGGATGGCGCGCGTCGCCGGCAGACCGCTGAACTCGTACACCTCCCCCCAGAAGCACAGCTCGGTCTTTAGTTTTGATGAAGATCTGTGGGATAATACAATAAAATTAAGTTAATAACAAAATAAAAACACATTTTTTTTACAATAACTTTATGTAGGAACATCTTATTACTAGGGAATGCATAATTATTCAATCCATATTTGAAAAATATGGCATATTTTTTTCGGGTCTTCTTCGTATTTTCTTACTTGCACTTTTTAATAAGAACTGGTAATTAAATAATTTATTTCATGTTTTTTTTAATCTCGTTGTTTCTTTGACTGGTAGCTCGAAACTATTTTCTTTCTTAAAAATAATGTACGAGTATCATGATGATTATCCCCATGTAGCCTCATATTTAGCAATGTTCATATCTTACCTTGCGTATAGGGTGTCATCGAGTAGTATCTCACAGTAGTATCTCTTTTTAGGCGGTATCGACTTGGCTTCGAGCAGCCATAGCTTGACGGAGCGTTCACATCGACGCGTTCGGATCTCATCCGGCCGCGCCGCCTGCCGCAAGCTGGAAAAGTAGAAAAAATAAAAAGATTAAAAGATAAATCAATGCATATCTACTGGCTTAATGATGTAGAAGTATTATACTTCTGAGAGTGCCTCTAATGTGGTTGGAAAAGAAGAACATACACACCCCGATCACGATGGCTCAGTGCGGACAACGCCAAGCGTAACCAACTTTAACTAACTGTAGCAAAAGTGTCGACAATCTAGAGTTTAAAATTCAACAAGTATTTACAGTATACCTCACCTAACCTTTGCCTTATCAAGAGACGCAAACTCAATGATACCTTACTTTTGATTAAAATGTATGTTTTTAACTTTTGAATTTCTAGAAGTAGAAATGTAAACTCATAAAGCAGAAGAGTTAATTAAACCTATAAAGCATGCTGCTTTGCTCATGGAGTTACACAATAACAAGGGTTGAACATCGAAGTTCCTATGATAAATTGTAAGCGTAATTGTATTCTATACCTGTATATCCAACGGTCTCGTTCCTTTCTCGATGCGCAGGCGAAGTACCTGGGCGCTCTGTTCTCAGCGCTCAGCGCGAAGCAGTGCGGCCTGCCCAGTACCGATGAATGAAGAGCACGAATTTCTACCTGAAATAGACGAAAAAAATGTAATTGAGAGAAGGAACTGATTTCAGTCTACGTTGCACCTTATAGGTATCAAACAGTTTGATATGTCTTTTCTAGGGTCTCGTTATTGGCTTATGATACTACTAAAGGACAACCATGTATTGGTGAATGGTTGTGTGTGTTATGACCCCTTGACTCAGTCAATTTTGAATGAGACAATGCAATAACGTAAAGTGAGGATTGAGTTAATAATTTGGCTATACACGTACTAAATTACCGAAAACTAGCTTCTAGGAAGCGATTTACCTTGAACATCGACCCTAATACATTTGATTGTTTTGAAGGTCATACTACTGCTACTATCAATTGAATGTCCACACCCATGAATCCTTACAAATGTTCGTAAATACGCAACGTTCGAGTAATAATAGGCTGCTACACGATTGCAGAAAGGCTATCATTGTATGAAATGTTGTTTGACTTACTAACTATCACGCTTGCAGTGTACGATACGGAGTACATGACAAGTTAATTAGGGACTAGAAATACGTTCATTAAGAAATCCAGCCTAAACAAATTCAGCAGGTGGTGGCCGGTTCGATTTTCGTACTATGAGCGCTATAAAAAATATTGAGCCGGAGCCGTCAATCAATCTCCCTAGAGATGCGATGAAGACTTCATTGCTTAAGACATAATTAAATTAGTTTTAATTAAAGTGATGTAGATGGATGTTCATTGTCATTGCCGAGCTGGTAGAGTGAATAAGTTGTTATACTTACTTGATTTGGTGGTCCTAAGTCCATGGTGGAAACGGCGGGTGAATGAGCAGACAACAGACTTTCGTGAGATCTGTAACAATCAGGGGATTCGTATAAACGTCTGTCTCGATTAAACTCTGTCTGCTGCGTGTCAAGGTCTGCAAACACGATCGGTTCATAAACAGAAGCATTCCATTCAAATACAATTACCGTGACGCAATTTTCAATGGTTTACTTAGTGGCTATAACAATAATTCAGTCACTGGATTTATACAGCGATAATTTATGAAAGAGAAAAAGTAATAAGATTGTGGAAGCATTTATAGTACGTATTACGTATTATCAATGGCAATATCAAATCTTTTTTCGAAGTAATCTACAATAAATAATTGTGTATCACTTCATCACTCTAAACCTACAATCTACAATCAAAGAAAACAACCCCTGTGAGGTTACGTACGAACCGAAGAATTCTCATATACTATACACATACTTTTCAAATATTCGTAATTGCTTTCAATTAATACCTAACATCGTTGGTAATTGCACATATTATTTTGCAAAAAGTAACACTTTCTCTCAAGCAAACATAACAAATGATCTCACATTCAAAGAAAGGTGAAAGAGCGCGTAGATTTTTCGGCAGAAAGTCACTAATGAGCCTAATGACTATTTCAATAAAGTCGTTTCGTGCCAATGATGGCGAGGAAGTAATTAAATAACGTCCAGCCAGACGGGGCAGGGCGACACTCCTATACCGGACAACACCTAGGTAAGTATACCTGTTGCGGTAACGTGGCGCAGTCACGGCATGATATATCACACCCTTTTAGCTCTTGTTTGTGAGTATTAAATTAGGTAGCGGAAGGGGGTTATAAAAAGTCGTAAAACTTTGTGAAACTAAAATGGGCTATAGATGTGTTCATGTGTGTTTAATTATTATTGCAATGGAACGTTGAGATATAGAACCGTCAACTAAATGATCAGTTGGATGTAGTTATTCTGGTAAGTATACAAGAAGTACCTTAGTTTATCCAACTGCACATTTTACTTGCTTGTAATAAAATCCAAATAAATATATCTAGTTTAACATTACTCTGTCGTTGTCGTTATCATAATTAAGGCCAACATTTACTGCTAATGAAGTTTCGTTTGTTGTCAGCTTTTAATTCACACCACGCATGACATAAACACGTACAAATACGCATCGCAAAAGAAACATATGCCTGCGTGTTTTACGAACCCCATTACGTGTATGGGCAATAACTGAACGTAATAAATTTTATAGATCCTCGCTTAGCGAGTGCGCCTACATTTGATACAACACCAATGTGCTGTAAATGTCAAACCCGGGACTTTTGAAACGGATCGTTAAGAAGTTAATGTCGGCACTCACATCGCAAGTGGGTGCTCAGAGTTTAAATGCGAAATGTACGTTTGAGTATGTTTAATAATCAACATCAACATGTCTCAAACAATTAAGAATCTGAAAGCCCTTTATATAAATCCATCACGTAAGCTAGTTCCAGATGAAAACTGACAGCGGAAGTTCAATAAATCGATGGGTAAAAATATTTGTCTTGAGTGTCGGGAGTTGAGTTGATAAAAGTTAAAAGCCAGTAGATATAGAAAACTCTGACTAAATCGCTCTGACTGAAACACATAGTACATCGTTTACTATTATTTTGGAGTTATAAATCACCAAAAAGCTCAAATTCGATTCAGCATTATAGACACTATCATCCAGATGCTGCTACATATTAGGGAATACTAGGTTTATCTATATCAGACAATTTGCTTTGATATTCTCAATTCTCACTCGAATAGCATCTGATGACTGGCACACTAGATTGACCTAACTATTCATTAATAGTTACATAAATAGCTTACCTTGATGTTCGCAGCGCATGTGACGGTGGATGCGTCGGGACCGCGGCGAGAGCCCTTTCTCTCTCCAGCTTCGTGGCAGACTTGGTCCTCTTGAGAGGGTTGCTTCTGAAGGATCTCTTTGAGAAGAAGAAGGAGGCCAGCCGGGAGGGGCTGTGTTGCGCCTGGGCACCCGGCACGGGCGTGCTGGGCGCTGACCCGCGGCGGCATGCTTTCTCGTATGATGTGTCTGTGGACAAAGGACAAAGGGTTTTAGAATGTGCGTCGTAATAAAATATGTAATGGCTAAGAATATACTGATAGATTGGCTAGCTGAGGTTTGGTAAAGACTGATTTTGGGAATTTGTTTCATGGTCTTATGCAACAAATTTTTATCAAAAAAAAAACTTATTTTGATTAAATTGGTCACTATTGAATGAAGGGGAGGAAGGGGAAATATATATATTACCACCAAGACAGTATCTGTAAACGAGCCACAAATCTTTTTTCATGTCGACTTGATCAACTCTCAATCAACACTGATAAATGCAGCCTTGTTAGAAATGACTGCGATAGAAACGAGCGGACCGTAAAAGTTGGCTGACGTTGAATCATATCATATTACAGTGGCGAACTTGTTCGTATTGACATGTTGTATTATAGTGATGAGTGTAATGGAATATCGACGGCATGTATGGCGTGGTTTCCGGCGGAAGTTGCGCTCACGCCGCCCGTGACCGCTGCGCACGCGCATCGGGGCAAAACTTGGCGGACAATCGAATGTGTGGACAATGATCATGTGATTGTGTAAAGTAGTACCTAGTAGTATTATATTATCTGGGGTAGTACTTTCTTTTAACACTATAAAACTCGTTCAGTAGTAGCGAAATAAAGTAGAACAGACAGACATTTTAATAACAAGAGGCTTGCCGGCCTAGGTTCCTATAGTGTCTATAAACTGTCTAGATGGAGTTCATTTCATCCCATATCAACTCTTTTATTCGATTTTCCATCAGCGGCAATTAATTGTTTGAAATTAGGAGATTCATCATAACAAATCTTTGCGTATCGCTAAGTAATAGTTGCCCATTAGTTTGTTCATGATCAATTAATAGCAATTAGGCAATACTTTGCGCGATGCAGGAAGCTCAGAACCTTATATCCTGTTTACCAAGACAAACAATAAAGAGGACAATCATTCAAAGACTTTAATAGTATTGTGAACCTGTTTAACAGCCAACAAAAATAATATTCGTATGTTTTAAAACATAAACTTACGTTTGCAGGTCCCATAAAACCCCAAGGAGTGTAAAACAATGCATCGAAGTGTCAACGACTCCGCCGTAACGTGCGAACCCAACAGATGTTCTTTCGAAGCCATTACCGTTATTACTTCCAGTTATGTTATCGCGTACCTCGTCATTTACCCATCCACTTTCATGACAATTTAACAACCAAAAATAAGTTTCTTGTAAAGTGTTCTCAATTCGCATTGCACATTTGCTAAATCGTAAATTGCGTTGGCGCTCAAATAGACACCTAACCTACAATTCATAGCTGACTCAGCGATGGTGCAAGAGTTATTCACGAATGTTTCAAGGCGTGCACTTTTTGTTTTTAAAACCGGCACTAGCGATACAAGTCGCCACAATCGCGTGTTAGTTTGATAACAGCACGATAAGCGCCCACGAGGAACTACGCGACCGTGTGATAATATTATTGTATGTACTTAGCTCTGTTTTCTACTTACGACAACAAACCAGTAAATGAGCGAGAAGAAACGTTCCGAGCGAAAGCTTTCAAGTAGCAGACACGCATTTCGAATTACTAATAGCATTGCCTACCTACTAACGGCTATGCTTTGGTCAGACTGTCTCGGTCTATCAAACAAACTGAGTTATTTGTTCTTTGTTTGGACTATTACGAGAAGGACTAACAAACTAAAAGAAAAATTAGGTCACGGAATTGAAAATATATACATGTAACGAAACAAAAATTGATTCAATTTTGATTTTTTTAAAGTAGGTCACCACTAAAAGATACATAATACAGTTTATTTAAAGATACCGCATATGCAAGGCATATGTTAGGCACATGTTTGTGATTTAAAATATGCACTGTCCTTTCACAAGAAGCCATTAACAATAATGTACCAGAACCTTCGTATATTGAATACGAGTATTAACAATGGAAATCCACTTTGACCCCACTTTTCAGTGGCATTCGTTTGTAATGCCTATTTGTATAATTTACTGTAATTTTGCTAGCCTTGTAAGATGATGACTTCCAGTTTTTGTAATAGCACAAACTAATACATCGTGACACACAGTTTGTAAGAGACCCAGTTTAACGTTTGCGCCCAGCCATGTAATTAGTGAGCATTGTCTAACAATACGAATAGTTGAGCACAATGCTTCAAAACTGGCAAGTCACTAGCATTAGGCAACCAGATATCGGACTTGTTCTTCGTATAGGGTCCTCGCCTCGTTCATGTTACGGAAAGTTTACAAAACTATCCTTTTGTTATTGGAGTTGTTACCCTCTGATATTAAAGAATTGTAAAGGTACTTTTATCTCGATACTTGACCCTAATAATTTAGAAAGGATCTGACTCAATTTATTTCACAAAGCGATCAATGTCAAAAGGGGCACGGCACGATCAGGTCGTGCAGTAATTTCAACAAATTGTGATCTATTCATCAGGTAAGCCGTAGGGTTAAATGAAATAGAAGAGCTTACAATATAATAACTTCCTTACCCGAATGTACAGCGACGTCATCGTCAACATCTAAATATCCACGCCGGATACTTAGAGGACTGTTGGCCACTTCAGCCTCATTCTTTTTGATGAGGGCACCTATCACCTCCGTCTCACCACCGTTGTCATCTACGAATTTGTCGTAGTCTTCGGTAAGGTCCGTAACGACTGTGACTTTCTCTTCCAAACCTTCTTCAATGTGTCTTGCCGTAATACTCCTCAGCAAAGAATTACTTCTTGACAACTTGGTACTACGAGATCTACGTATGAAATTCAATCCTGACATCTTCCCCGGACTCTTGTTTGGACTGTCTGGGGTGACCGTTATTCTAGGCGTTCTAAAGATAGACGTAGAGCTACTGCTGCCTCTAATAGGCGATGGCACATTAAGATTTTGTGGCAATGTTTTCGACTTTTCTTTACCAGGTGTCAAAAGTTTCGGTGAATCTGGTATTAAAGACAAATTGGAGTTTTGAATTGCACTCTTAGATGCTAATCTATTTCCGATATTTGAAGTAGAGTTGTTGAGCTTATTTGTTGAGATCGATCCCCCTATTGGGGAAAATATTCTATCGTAACGTGGTTCACATGATGTGGTGCTGCGTAGCCTCGGTTTCGTGGGCCTCATCAAATGACTTTCGGCGACAAGTCGTGGACTCGTCAACTCACGTTGGGCCACTCTTGCTAATGCTTCATTTGAGCTAATCGTGGACGATAATGGTCGTCGCAATCTGCGTTCGGGACTAAATACGCTTACGTCACTTTCGCTTTCAGTAAATGACGAATCACCGCGCGAGGGGATGTGTAATCGGCTGCTGTCGGACAAATTGTGTCGCTTCGGTTTCGAGCTGAAGTTTTCAATGTTAAGTCCCGATATAAGGGCTTCCTTTTCTTCTGGAGTCAAGGGTAAGTAGTTTTCGAAGCTTTCGAACAATGGCACGTAAAAGACGGAGCGGCGTCGCGGCTGGTCGGATTCGGCCGCGGAGCCGGCGGCCAGCGCGTCCGACATAGTGTCGCGGTCGGTGGATGCTAGCTGCGTTATGGCCTCTGGGCCTTCACTAACTCTCGTCGCCTCATTGCAGCCATTCGCTACACTTTGAGCTATTTCCTGCAGTCTCCCTCCAAGATTTCATTTCACACCTTGCAACTGTTGATTAAACCGAAAATCGAATTACAATTTGTCCTTTTTGTGAGTTGTGAAATAATGGGAATGTCCTTAATTAATGTTACTGTAGATATATTAAATGTTTGAAACGCAATTCACTAACGATTAGTATAAATATTATATGAAAATTTCACTAATTACGTAAGTAATAAAAAAATGTTCCTTGCAATAAATATAAAGTCAATATACTAATAAGGTTTATTTGTAACGCAAAATATTTAGACGTATCGATCCGCGCTGCAAACGTGTGGTTTCGTTTTATCGAGGAGCGATAAGATTACAGTAAATGCACTAACGTTGAAAGTAATTAATGGATAAGGATCAACTCAAACTAGAAGTCATAGCTAATATACAGTAATTGTCACATGAAACAGACTTTCAAATAGTCTGAGGATCAAAAGCAGCGGAAAGAGACCCAGTTTTGCATGCCACATGGTACTACTTATAGCAAGACATAAACATGAAAAGCGCCATCATGTGCGGACAATGTTTGCATAAAACAAGGAGTGGTGGTTCGTGCTCGTGTATATTTAGCGATACCCTAGGTCGCCGTATAGGCGGGTGAGCGCAATTAGCCGTACCATGATTCAGTTAACTTAATTAACGAATGTATAAATACGTAGTGTCAACATTATAGCCTGAAGGAAAACGAGTCAAGGCACATTTGCCAAAGAATAATCCACATCCATAGGTACCGATAAAAGGAGTTGGCCATGGCCGTTTCAGCACAAAGGAGCGGCTTTGACTTAAAATATGTAATATCAAAATACAGGTTAACTCAAGTCGCAAAAGCTGGGAGCAAGCAGAGCTTGACACAAGTTCGTTGTACCTCGTTCGAAGAAATGCGAAATAAAGTACCGGATGTCGTGATACGGTGGCCAACTGGCGAGTAGCGCACTGATCTTGGGCTGCAATCGGGTTGTTGGCGAAACCGACGCTTGCGGAACGAATGTGTTTAGCTCAGAAACGCACGTCAACTGCTTTGTTATTTCTTACACCTTTATGTTATTTAATTTTTTTTTGAAAGTATTTTTTATCTCATATATTCTTTTGACATAGGAAAGGTTGTTGTATCCTAACAGGGTTCGATTGAATTGCTTATTTTGGGAAGAAAATCATACCATGTTCCAATAATCAGATTTATCTAGGAAATGTTTTCCTTAAGCATTTGAGGAAATCTTTAGTGTATTACAAACAAAATAAGTGGTTAGAACTTTACGAGATATTATTTTCGTGTTTTATTTATGAAGTTAAGTAGACGAAGGTTATTACTAAGTCAAGATAGACTGGAGAAAGATAATGTAAAGCTTTAATAGTGCGGGATAAAACACAGCAGCTCCAAGCTTAAAATAAAAATAAAGCGTAAGAAATGGAAACATGAACCCAGCGCTGGTGGCTGGCGTGACTAAAACGCGCACAATCAAGATCCGAAGAGTTGCACCGGTGCAACAACTTTAGCGATTGTGCTATTGTCCCTGAATCTTTAACTATAAAATAAATATTACTATTCCCCGCGCGCTCGCTTGAATTCCCCAAAACAATAAACAAGTAAGTTTTGACGCAGTGTTGTAGCTTTAAATTACGAGACAACATTCGTAATCTTTTTCGGCTTTCCATAAAAGAAAGAAATGTGTTACACAAGATAAGAATACATAGGAGTGACAAGGTTAAGATCCCTCTAGTCATCCGGTTATAACAGTAAAGATAACAGCGGAACTATAAATCGGTGTCTGATATTTATGAAGAATCATAACTTCGATAAACTCATGTTCATAGGTATTCATAAAGCAATGATGATGGCTATGATTGTATTTGTAAATACTTAACCATCTCATATGCTCTCATTGGTTCCCATAAATAAGTATGGCAAACACCAAATGTGAGGAATAAGGACGAAAATAAACGACTGAATATGGCATGGAGGGCTCGGGAGATATTTTTCTCACGCATTCGCGAATCGTCCGCGGAGAAATTATCTGACGTAATTGGCTCCGTTTGTAGGATGGAAAAATAAATGTGCAAGTTATTTTGTTGGTTGTCCTAGACTAGGCGATTTTGCAGATGTATTTATACACTGGTAATACATATAGTTAAGTACGAGTATATGCTTGTAAACAAAGCGTTCAAGAAAAACAATTTAAATGAAAGTGTTCATGTTTTGTGATTTCACGGGGGCTTATTAAAACATGTAAAAAAATTAAGCTAACATATTTCTGAAAATAACAGGGCATCAATAAGCGTATAACAGAGGCTCAGTACAAATAACGGCATTACGACACTTTTAGTAATTATTTCCTTGTGTATAGGCAACATACTGCGTGCCAAAGATTAGAAGGTTTAACCGGCTACGTGCCTCGAAACTGAAGCAGTTACGAAAGTTCCTTTGGGCTTTCGCAAATTCCAACCGCATGGTCGGCGAACGCAAAGAAATACCATGAAACCACAGAACCGTTACTATGTGTATTATTTCACAATGAATTTAAGTAATATAAATCTATTTCTAAAACGAAGTGCTTAATTAATTGATAATATTTTAAAATATAATGAAGCAAAGTTATAAATATGCAATATCCACCATTTACTTTGAACATTATCGTGTAGATGACGAGCTTAATTCATTTACTTTATTGCTGGCAAAAAATAATTATGCTAAAATTATTTTTATATTATAAAACACCGACACACAGCATCCAAATTACCTATGCCAATGTTATTACGTTGTTATACGGTAGCAATAGTAAATTATAGGGGGATTTACGAGCGCTTCACATGCAACCTATTTACATATTGTTGTAAACTGTTTTTTCCTAAAATCATAAACCTATTCTCGTTTTATAGCTATGAGCTGCGTCAGCAACGTATGTAAGGATTTTACTTATTAGCAGACGACAGCAGTTCACGTTATTGATGCACTAATTTGCTCAAGAACTAACAAATTATTATCACTATGACTATTTTTTTTTAATGTCTACTTATAAGCACACTAATAGTCAAAAGTGATAATGATTGAGATAGCTTTTAACTGGCAGTTGATTTAAGCATGCCTGTTCGAACAAGTTATGAGGCAATAAATATAAAGAGAAAACAAGCACGAGTACCGGAGAGAGTATCTACGGATATAATACTTATAGACTTCCCTAGAGCCGCAGCTCTACGAGTGACGATGCGAGATTCCTAGAGACAGATACAGGTTTGTCGACCGGACCCCATAGGGTTACTCTATACGTTTATTTGAGCTGAATCAACGCAAAAATTGATCTTATTTTCATTATATAATAAAGCTTAAAATACAACAGTCATCGTTAAAAGTGTCTGGAGTAGCCAAATATGGAGTCTACATACAATTTTTATTTGTTGATGAGCCGATATTTATGTGTTGGTCGCCACAAAAAAGCTATCGACAGGACAATCAAATCAGTGTACCCACTACTTTTTGCGGGTGAATAACTGTGTCTGCCGAATATAAAATATTTAAACATACTACATATCTTTAAGTTATCAGTCTTTTAATCAGCTGGATGCGCAGCAAAAATATTACTAGCTTGTTAGAGGTCAGTCTATTAATCACGGGCCGTATCAAAGGGCTCAAAATGTCGAGCCCAAACATTCACGAGGGACCAAGACGCGGCAATTACTTAACAAGAAGATTGTCTCTCACGTCTTAAACATAAATTTATGGTCGAAGCATACTTAATTAGAAACCAATCATCTGTCGGTCGCCTCGGTCTTAACGAGCTTTGGGAAAATCTTGTAAAATAAACGATAATCTGTGATCAACGTAATTACTCACTTCAATCAAACTCACTTTCTAGTAACAATCACAACAAGCAATAATTTGATTTCAAAATACCTTCGCTACACACTGGAATCAATTATTTGACAGTATTATAAAAAGGTAACTTTAATGTTTACTGTAAATAAAAGCTGGTAACCCTAATTAATAAAATTACCATGTTGAAAACGGATGCTTGATCTTAGCATGGCGCCTACAAACTACCTTGTAATGCAATGTAACATCTAAATGTGTAGATAAAGATATGCAGTATTTTTAATATCATTGTATTAATAACATGGCATCATGATTTACGTGATTTGTTTATAATGTGACCAACAAAAGTTTGTTTGTGACCAACAATAGTAGGTACTAGCAGATAAATAAATTTATCTTGATAAAACATTCAAAAGTAAAGTCCTACGAATATCGTGACTACAAAAATATTAGTTTTCAACGTAAACTAAAAGTGTAATTCCTCAGCATGTTACTTCCAGGTTACTATAACTGTAACAGGTAGATGAAATAAAAACATCGGATACAGTCCCGTTAAGCCAGATTGTTTCTCAACTTCGTTACCAACTGAGAAACAAACGTTGGCCATCGAGCAAGTTTAAAAAGCTTTTGAACATAAACGAATTAGGTGCTTTACTGCGCAGTTTTAAGGGACAGAAGAAATTAATGTTTCAACCAAGCAATGGGTATATAGTCTATTTAGTTAAAGTTAGTAAAATGCAAAGCATTTATATTTTTCAAAATCAACTTCCGATATCTAGGTTAATTGGTTTTCGTAAAACAAAAAGCTCCCAGACCCCACAGATAGAAGATAGCAAAAAATACATCCCGTTCAGTGTCGCAACGCAACGACCAATTAGTTTAATCTAGTGTGACAAGGAAATTAAATCAAGTAAAAAAAGTGTTTTCGATTCGACAGCTTCTTCAATCGAAGGGCAAAGTACTTCATCATTTTCAACTAAGCTAGAGTTTACGAATTGAACGTAACACTTTCGCGAAAAAGTAGGTTGGCTAAAATCATGGAATGTGTCATCGCGCCCCGGGGATGTAGGACGGCCGGGGTCAAGATAAAAGCTCTTAGTTATAGCAGCGGCAGTCAGCAAACAACAAGGGACCGAAACGGGGGCAGCAGCGTGACTACCAAATGCAAGCATACTGGAACAGCTGGAACTAGCCAAATAAGTACGAGTTCAACTGATGAGAAAGATTACTGTCTAACTGTAAAGTTCAAAGGTAACGAACGGGAACGAATCGCGGAGTGATGCAGACAAAGAGTGCGTAGTCTCGAAACTTGTTTTCGGACCACGTGTGTGCTTGTGCAACTTTTGCTACGCTCTCGGCCGGAGGAACAAAGCGCAACTAAATGTTTACAATGTAAGACATTTGTCTACCTATTTGGTACAGTGTATTACTAAATCCAGTTATACATTTTCTAACTTACAAAAAGACACGACAGAACGGATATGATGAATAACGGTACTACCCACCGAGAATTAATTAAACTTAATACCATATACTTCCTTATTTTTTTCAAGTAGTTAATGTTTACGGAAGTTTAATGCAATAGGATAGTCGAAAAATGTTGCGATGCGATTAAGTTTTTTTTTGTGGAGTATAAAAAAGATCTGTTATACAATTATCAACGTGGACAAATAAATTTTGTTGTAAAGACAATCTTAACATGCTTAAATATATTTTAAATGTATTTACATTTTCATATTTTACAATCGTGACCAGTATCATTGTGGTACACTGCGTTCACTCATGCAAGGTTACAACGACCAGCCTCCGATGCAACAAGGTATCTCTAATTTATTTAACAAAGACTTAAGTATTTCTCGTTAGCATTGTGAGGTTCTGGTTTAAATTGACCGAAGATTCTAATGTATATATTTGATGAACAATATCCATTAGAACCTGCTGTCTCAATATTTACAATTGAAGACATTTTACTAACAAAATAAACTATGTAGAATGCTGACAAAAAGATGACCGCTCTGCGGTTCGAACTAAAAGATAATGATTTCCGAGTAGTTCGCCTGAGCTTAAAGTTAGCCAAAGTTGCGATGAATCAACACGATGTATTGGAAGATATTCGAACGGTGAGATCGGATGAATCATGTTGTTATGACTACACTAAGTCGAGCTTAATGAGGATACATAACCGGAATGTTTAACATTTCACTGTTATGAGGCCTGTGCTGTGGAACAAACAGTACGAGTTACTATTTGATTAAATGCAAAATATAGGAATAAATTGGCTAAGCGCCACGATTTAAATCTGTTTAACAATTGAGATATACCAACGCGGTTCAAAGTCAATAAAAATATTATTTAAAAACCACTGCAGCCGCGAACATGGACAGGAAATTATGGCAAGCTACTGTTGAGATAAACCGATTTCCTGACAAATGTTTCCATTATTTTTTTTTAGATTGTGTCGTCTTTATCACATCGAACAGCTCTTTTTATTCATAACAAACAATATTTTCATATACAGGTTGTTGTTTTGTTCAGTAACATCCAATTCAGGGATGATAATATGAGCTATGCTATTCTAAAAAAATGATTTCTATAAATTCTAAGCAAGTTTTATACAAGAAAACCTCTTCACAACATTCCATAAAATGACAAAGCAAATGGAAAAACTCGCACCCTTACTCGCGCGCGTAGCTAGCACTTTTCTACGAAATACTACGCCGTAGCTAGTAAGCTACGAAGAGGCTACCTGGTGTTGGCAGTTTTGTCTCGATCGCTGTACCTAATAAAAAAAATATTTTGTGAGTTTTTCCCATTTCAAAAAATATATACATTTTTTGGCATCAGTATCGTTTGTACAGCCACCCCTGAGTCGCTCGTCGTAGACCAAAACAACAGCCTGTATATATTTTAACAATAATAACATGAAGGTGATATACTCGTGCTTAGTTAATCAAGTTTTACAAACAACAAAGTAATCGTATCAAATGAACCATAAAATAGAAACAATAGGCAATGTTTTACACATTAAATGCACTGATGCACACTGATTTCCCAATGGAGTTTGGTAATAAATAACCGATAAACATAGGGCAGCTTTGTGGTGGAGGGACATAAACCTTTGTTTGTTTTTACTATTCCCATTACAGGGACGAACTAAACCATGACTATCAAACGTTTTCACGCCCTTAAACGTACTCTACATTTTTATTTATTTAATGGCACTAACATATTTGTGTTTATTTTATTAACCTTCCTTTAATGTGTTATTCTCTAAGGTTGGACCAATGTATATTATAATAAAGCCTTGAATGTTCACCTATTACTTCTAAAATGTCAATTATTTTGATATAGTGTAGGCAAACTACCCACTTATTAGTTTAGTGTCACTCAAAATTATTTCTGTCTACCTTAATAAACTCAACAATGCAGTTTTTAGGTAGCCTAATTGTATAAGTATAGAAAAAAAAAAATACCACGCTTTACATAATCTTACTATTCTGTTAATGGTAGCAAACCATAATAACTAATACAATTAGTCGTTACTTTGCGGAAACCCATTATAACGATCACAACAAAGACAACAATCTAATCAAATATTGTTCTGTTGTAAAAAATGACAAACAATTGCCTATAATTATTTTACTGAAATTATCAGTTTACAACTTATATAGACGTTATCAAATAAATCACTGTGTATGGACATTAAAGTGATGGTGAATTAATGCGCCTAAATCAAAACCGAGAAAGGAAGCGAAATAGCTGAAAAGGGGCTTGCGATTCCATTCACTCCGCTATAAAAACTAAAAGCGGGTAAAGACGAATTCAAATCACCTGCTTTGTATGTAAAGAGACACCTGCGCCGACAGATGGTAGACAAAAACGCCCTATAGGCCGGGAATACATCAAAAACCTACTTAAATTTTAATGCTACATGCACAATATATGTACGGGTAAGGATTTCAATCTGTTGACACGACTAATTGGAAAGCTTTTTGTCGTCTGCAAAGGGCACAATAAAAATAATCCAAAGAGCTAAATTACTATAGGTTGTCAATTTATGTAAAATAATAAACTTTTCATTGTGTTAAATACTAAACTGTCTATTTAACTGTCATTATGGGTGGTAAATATTTGAGATTCCTATATTCGAAATGGTCTCGGGAAAAGGTTGCAAATAGAAGAAAGACTTAGCTCTATAATTTAAAAAATACAACAAACACAATCTCATCAAAGCAATAAGGTTACAACAAGCCGGCAACGTCCACATTTAAAACCGCGGTTGTCAAGCCCACGACTCATGCGTAGGGCTTAGTCAATCGAACGTTACGTAAAGGGGTTTACAAAAAAAAAGAAGATCGCGAGTCTGGGGTCCGGTTTGCGTTCCGCCGCCGCCGGCGCAGCCCGGAATGTGACCCAGACCCCGCCGGGACGCGGCCGGTGACTCATGTGGACATGCTTAAACACACCTCAACGCACCCTCGGCCTTACCATCCTGCATTTAGAAAGCACACAGCGTGGGCGCATAGATAAACAGGACATCGCCTACGATCGGATTTATAATGTCATGTACGACAACATCCCACATTTATTTTTCAATGTAAACGGTTGAGTTATCTACAAAAAACTCCTCAAGCAAATATTGGGGACCGTGGGGACTTTCAGTTAAATTACTGTTTAGAAAAATGCTCCACAACTAAATACTGTTCTGTTACGGCCAATAATAAAGCTGGCTGGTTCCTAGCTCAAAGGATTAGCATAGCATCCAAAGCCTCTTTGCCGCAAGGAAATGTTACTTTTCGAATAGCTAGGTTTTAAGTTTATTTTTTATGTTGCATATCTTAGATCTATTTTTTTCTTGTTTGTAACCAAATATTTGATTTAATAAATATCTAGCACAATTACAAATTTACGTTGATAGTTACTAAGCTACGTTCAAGTATCGAAATTTTATTTCCAATATCCCAAGACTAACAAGATCCAAGTTTGGAAAACTACCTACATAAACAGGACAATTTTTACGAAATCCAAATGGAAATGCAAATACAAAGCTGTTGTGTCGTACGCGTTTCAAGGATTGGGACGAAACTGGGAGTTTTGTAAGAAGATTAACGCCAAGGACTACGTTACGTTGAAAGCGATATAAATTTATCTATGTAGTAGCTCAATGCTTACGTAACTAAGCCTGCATACTAAAGAGATGAGATCAATCGAATCCGGATCATAATTAAATTAGACGCTGCAGATTTTGCTATGAAATTCTCTAGAACTTTAACAGCTTTCAACTTACTAAGACCATAACGAGTAAGAAAGCGGATGCTCTTTAAATGAGTTATTTTAGCAAGCGTCCAATTTACTCCCCGTGTTTGCCATCAACTTTAGCTTTGGCGAGTGCATTACAAAAACGGATAGCTAGTTTATCAGTATCATGTTACAGGCACTTCAGTAAATTTGACAATCTCCCTTCAATGTGTCACGAATTGCGAAGGGTGACGCAAACCTCCCACACATTCCTGGAGTGACTCTCAAAATGCTCTCATGGCTGTTTGAGCCTCGGTATTCATGTGGAATCTCATGACACTGGACACAAACTCTCCAAAAATTTACCGCCAGGGACGTATTACGAAGTTACGCAACTCTCCCGGGTTTTATTTATTGAGCCTACCCGTAATAAATGCTCCTGTTGCTGGGATGTATTTATTTGCGTGAACCCATTTTACTCCCTGAAAAGATCATATTTCAAGAGCAATTTATTGCTCAATCAACTTTATTCGTTCGTTGCCGCTTTTCCAAATACGATTGACATTGAAACTGATACTACGCCTTCTGTTGTAGAGCTTCGAAATCAGCATGCGAAGCTAGTCGTTATGTTTCCGAACAATAAAACATCTGCATGACGATTTTGTTTCCAGAATACGTGTCTTTTAAAAGGAATATGATGCATTGTTTCCATGACAATGAGCTACAAACAGTCCCGGGGTAGTTTTTGTGCAACAAGTCGGAACCGGCACGTGCAGGGACGGGCCAAGGGTTGGCCCCGGGAGACCCGTTTGACCACAAGAAATATAGGGACCACGAAAAGGGAGGAAATGCAGCGGCAGCCGGTATGCAAATGAGCTTACACCTACGTTCGAATGCACTTGTATGTCGGTGAAAGTCTCTATTCTACAGCGCCTATTGACGATTAAATAACTATTTTATTCCTTGTAGTTAGTCAGTTATTTTAAGTAAAGTCGCAACATAACAAATGCAATAATATGAAGGCTAAATAAACAATGTATTTGGTATATTTTCCTCATACATATTATTAATATTAAATTGAGTGCATAATTTTAAATATACGGTTATTGTTTAAATATGAATACCTGTTAACAAACTAATTAGTTGATAATATTTATAAGGACATTCCATTATTCCCACTCACAGCAATAAATTATCTGAATACAATACGCAAATAATATTGGCGTTTTCCTACAAGTGTGCAGCAATCAAAAACTGTGCGAACTTTATAGAGTTATAAAGCTGCACACAAGTTATTGAGGAGTAACCAGATTGCAATAGCAAAACCAATGAACAAAATGCACCTCCAAAAATAGAGTTCACTTTCACAAATCCAAATTGTTGGTTGTCACTTCAAGTGTATGAACTATCACTCTTTCACACAGAATCACTTTTTCGCGGATCCGAAATTCTAAGCGTGACTTGCTGTAGCTATCGGAACGCTCGACCGGCGAGACGGCCGGAGCAACTTTGTTGACAAGCCTGAGCCACAGCGTGCTCGGATCCGCCATGTTGCCTGCCTTCGGCATTCTCCGCCTGGCTTCGGCTATCTTCGGCTCTACCAACTTCATAACTGGTCCGATTTTATAGACCTAGAGCTCGACTTCCCTAATATTTATGTATGTTTTCGCATCACAATGCATTTTGAATGTATTTATTATGAAAACATTACTAGATTTTCGATAATTTTATTAACAATGCTTGATTCCTATGATCTGATGGCTAAGAACTGAATTATAACGATAAATTACCCCGTTAAGTGCTCAAAATAAAATTAAAATAACACATCAAACGTTACATACAATAATAAAAAATTTGCTAAACGCAAATTGAGTTCCAAATATTATTCTGTAGTCAAAAATATATTTTCATGTAAGTCATAAATAAACAAATAAAAGAACATAATCATGATTCTCGTCATTTGGGCTCTTCGCTAAGTAGAGTGCAAAAAAGCTTGACACTAACCAAACATAATAAAATTAATCTGTAAAACTGGGAACTCTATCTCCGAGTAAATAAGTTCAGCCACTCCACCCCCACTTGGACCCAATAACATACAATTTGATAAGTTGTTTTTCTGTCTCGATCACATTTACGTCGTTAAAAAGAGAGAGGCAACACTAAGCATGGTCCTTTTGAATGATTATTGATGTGATGTGAGCGTCAATAGTAAAATATCACAGAAAAAAATATATAATAATTATCGTTCCCGATTATTCAGTACTTATAAAAATTAGTTGTAATATATACTTAAATGTATAATGGCAGAATGTTGAGTTTTGCGGAGTATAATCAAGGAATTTAGGTTGGTTAGCCCAAACAAAAAATATGTGTTTAATCATATTTTTGCTTTCTGTATCCATTTTGTAGCTTTACCATAGTTTGAATTTGAGGAGAAAAGTGAAAAACGGATTTATGCTTATATTTCACTAGCGATCTTCCGCGGTGTTGCCCGTTTAAATTTAGGATATCCCGTAAAATTTTGCGCTAACCATGTTGTATGTAAGTACTTCGGCTGTGAGAATTATTATGGTGTGGAGTATTTTTAAAAGTGTGATATCTTCTAAGACATTTATTTAAAACAAATTATGTAAATGTCAATTTATATCAAAATTAAATTCTTGTAAAGATGAATATGTTAATTAATATTATAAGCAATAGATTACTCTTAATTTTAAAAGCAATAGATTAGATCTGTTTATTTGTACCCTTGAGTGAATTTAACAGAGCCTAGTCACTAGCGGTTATTTGTTATAATAATTGATTAAATAGTAACTTTATGTAATACTTTGTGGTTAAATAAGCATATGGGCTGTACTGTCGCATTGGGTAAGAAATCCTGTAATGGTAGTATAAGTTAAATAAATAAATAAAAATATAAATATTTTAATAATAAAAAATACCCGTGTTCATTATAAACACTTTTGATAAAAGGTATTTTTTTATCAAATTTATAAACATACAAAAGTTTGTGGTGAGTAAACCATATCAGATAGACATATGCTGTTGCCGAATTTTTTGTAGAACTTTTAAAGCGAAACAATCCCGTCATACTCGATTGTTATGTAACTTAAACGGTTAACGCTGCGTACCCGTACGCAAAAAAGTTCTCAAAAAGAATATTACTCCCTCCCCCCCCCCCTCCCTTTAGCAAAAAATGCTCTTAAAAATCAAATCATGATGCTCCTTCCTCGATAAATACGCTACGCTAGAAAAAAACAAATCGGTTCAGTAGTTCCTGAGATTAGCGCGTTAAACAAACTAACTCTTCAGCTTTAGTATAGACGACCTCCGTGGTGTAATGGCTAAGCACGCTAGGTTTCAAGGCGCTCTGAGATCCCGGGTTCGATTCCCGGTCGGATCAATATAAAAATCAAAATTTTCTATATTATCTCGGATCTGGGTGTTGTGGTACCACCGTTGTAGCTGATTTTCATAACACAAGTGCACCAACTACTTACTTTGGGATCAGAGCAATGTATGTGATTGTGGTGTCCAATATCAATATTAATAAGTGGCGCAAGAACCATTGGTTAATCATTGGTTCTTGCGCCCGAGTGAAAATAATTACTGAAAAATCCGTTGTATTTACGAAAACCCATTCATTAAGTATGCACCGTGATATTAATATCTGTCTAGCCATAAAAGGTGCTGGAAGAAACTACATGATGTTTCTTTTCACAAATTAATCTGAAAAATTGGTTGTGCCGTAAAGTTTAAATATTGACTAATATAGAAAAAAAACTCTTAGCTTAGCGAACACTTGTAATATTTCATACTAAACGACAACGAAAAGACCATCAACACGATTCCTATTTAGGAATATAATATGCGCTACGGCCGCTACGGCGCAGCGCTACATCGATAGCATCCATTATACGTTGACCTCTTCGCTCCTACAACATTCCATATGACTCGCTACCGATCAAGGGCTTTGAGAAAGTGGTCATTGAACATAGCTTCCCTTCGCAGCAAGTTTTTGCTTGCCGCCGGCGCAAATATGGTGTACTTTAATGTCAGTACTGACTTTTAACCTTATTTACATCCACATAAGAGTGTAAGTACACAATTTAAGTAGTGTATGTGAATAAATCACGATACGAAGGCTTGGCATTACAGGAGGCGATCGGTCATGAACCTACTAAACTGGTTTCTTCCGCGGTTATTGTTCTGGCATCAGACCAAGGGCTTCATATTGCGTTTGGGTATAATTAATATGAATGGGTCAAATGCGACGTTTAAGTTTTTATTCTTATGAGGATCGAATGCAAAATCTTCAATCGGGATGGACGTAGCCTTCTAGCTACATAGCTACTTCTACAAATAGTAGTAGTGTTTCTTTACCATTGATTGATAAAGGAACTGAACTAAGTGGTTCAAACTCCTGTGTCATTGTCATTGACTGTGTCTGTGTAACTGTGTCATGTTTCAGTCTTAGGTAATCTTAGAAAATAAAGTTTAAGATCTAAGATTATTTAGGACTGCAAGATGTTTACACAATAAGACAAAGTAATATCTTCAAAATCCATACCTAAACAAGTATTTCTAAGTTACAATCCGCTAAGTTAGAATTTACGCTTCACATCAAAAGAATGAAAGCGCAGTACTGCGAGCGCCATCGAGCGACGAGTAGGTGAACTAAATTTACGCGCTCATTCCACAGATGGCGTTACCTGCTCGTGAACGCAGCGAACGAGATTATTTCAGAGGTTTTCCTTTAGCGACTTACCTGAAACAATAAAAAAAAATTAGTTGGTTAATTGTTAACATAACTAGTGGTCCCCCGCGACTTCGTCCGCGCGTTTTTCGATTTTTTCTCGCCTTTTAAACCTACACTAGACCTCCACGAACATTTCAAGACTAAGATGAGATAAATCCGTTCAGCCGTTCTCGAGTTTTAGTGAGCCTAACGAACAGCAACTCATTTTTATTTATAAAGAAGATAGATAATGAAAAAAATGCTGAAGCTAACTTTATTAATATTATACCAATAATATACTATTGACCTAATGTAGCATGATTTGTATGTTGGTACTAATTCATGTTTATCATTAGCGATGGATGGAGGAAATTACATGTATTTAGACTGAGCGATATCTGCTTACTGTTGCAAAATTTACAATTAACATGCAGACTATCATTTCCTGCGTACGGCACACTTTTCACATGCGATAACGTTATGCGCAAGAGTACGCGGGAACACCACTATGAAATTATGCATTGTACTTGTGTTGTTGGCACATCGCTCAAACGCATGGTAACATGAGTTCTGTGTTTAGTCAATCACTTGGCCATAAGATCATCTTTTGTTTGATGGAAGTATCTTGAAGATTATGCTAGGAATAACGGTTATTATTTTTAATATTATTTAATTACAATGATATGGTTCTTGTAATTTTAATGAACTCGTACTTGGCAGAATCTTTCAACTGATTATTGGCAAAATTTATACCTGTAGCTTGCTTAATACTTAATAATATTATATAATAATTTTAGAAACTCGCAGAATTTTCGCGAATTTTTACAAAACTTATACACAAACAGGAAAAATAGAGAAATGTGTCCTTCCTTAGGTAATTAATGATAATACAGTATTAATATTTAAATGCATTAATTGTTAACAACAGCTCTACAAAGCCCTTTTAACTCAGTTAATGCTATTAGTTTACAATTATTATTGCTAGCTAATTGCTATGTAGTTAAGAGTTAATGCATGAATAGACCTCTTTCAACATTTTAATTATCAAGTCATGAACTCATGATAATTAAACGAATGTTTTTGCTATAGTTTTCAAGGGAAATGAATTAAATTATTAGCTAATGGAGAAAAAATTAAGCTATCAAATACCTTCTACTTTACAACGTGCTGAAAATCACTATTATAAAGTAAAAATATGCATTGTTTTCTTATGACATTAATACTTATAATATGAAATGATAACAAATGTCAGGTATATATTATACATGTTTATACTAGTAGTAATACTAACAATGATAACAAAAGAGCACAGAAAAACTAGATCCGGCCGTTCTCATTTCATGAATGAGACATCGAATCGGCTAATACGAGTACTAGCTATTTGCGCACGGCCATTACCTCCAAGAATACGTCAAAATAATTGCGCCAAAATAGCACGTCGCCCGGCCAGAGGGCAATGCACGGAATATTTATATAAGTGAACAATATAAAAACAATGTTTTGATTTTTCATTTGCTCGGCTAGCCTCAGAATCAGCGGGTTCACTGAAGTAAACAGTGTTTCAAAGCCTTGACATTTAAGACAGATATTACTTCCTCATATGTAAGAAATTACATAAGTTAAAACACATACAAATTTGATGGATCAGCGCTTTAGATATTGTCTCGGTATTGAATACGGTGTAATAAATTTAAAAACAAAACTAAAGCCCAACCTCAAAAAGTAGTTCTATTTTTTTAAAACAGAACTACATCATCATTATCATTATTATAACGAACTTGGCTAATCTACTCTCAAACCTGTTCAATTAGTACCAATACTGCATATTTATGAACTAATTAATTTCACTAATAGCTAAGAAAATGCAATATTAAAAACATCAGTTGATGCAACATTTCATTATGCTAATATCGAATGCAAATGTAAACAAAACTCACCAGTATGCTAATGGTGATATTTTGATGAGCTCACGCGTGATCTCATGCTGACAATGGTTACGGAGCGAAGCGAACGGTTTAATTGTTACAATTAACCACTAAATTGTACTGAACGAACCGCACACTTCTTGGAGACGAGTCTGAGGATAAATTGGGACTCTCTACGTCATCATCATGCAACAGTCATATGACACGACGATTTGTTGTCATATCGAATGCAGAGAACACAACATCTCTTATGCGCGTATAATAACCTGAATCCTCAGACAGATAGAGCTAGACTTTACTTAATTGATTGCATACAAACCTAATGCGGTAAGATACCTATATTTATCTATTATCATGACCTAAGAAAACAGTACAGGTCAATGATTAGTTAAGTAATTGTATCTTCTCCCGTTAATAGTTGTGCTTACATACTCAAGGACAATAAACATCACTCACAACGTAAAGAGTCGACAAACAGTCTACGCCGGAACTGTCACATCTCGATAACGAGATAAGGAATGCAGAAAATGGAGTGAGAAAGTAAACTCTCCAATCTGAGCGTATTAGGCTGTTTGCTTTGACAATTAGCGCGTGTGCCGACTTCCTTTCGAGCTCGAGGCCCATTCAAGACGTAACGAAGGGTTGATGAGGCCTTGAGACTAGAGATGGGATACAGGTATGTGTGGGAACGGTACGCGAATAAAGGATTTGGAGGGTTTCAAATAGGTCAGATATGTGCTTTCTGAAATGCTAATGGGCGAATTGTATACATGAATAGCATAACTTTAAATTGTTTATGCCTTTTTTGAAATTCGACAAATAACAAATAATGTATAAAGTCTTGTCCGTCTTGAATGAGCAAGGATAATTTCAGATGCCTTTCTATCATCCAACGACCTTTGTCGTCCATAATAAGACAATATCTTCAGTAAGAATGAGTCAATCTCAAATGAGATCAGTCATCTAGTCAGATCAGTTGTTAAGGGACTTTCTGTTCTTTGACTCTCTCTTCCGGTTAAAAATGATGTCCATTTTTAACCACTGTCCCAGGTGATTATTTCCCTAGAAGCGAGTGACGTTGTCCTTTTTAATCCCCTGTCCCACTATCCCCCACATCAGGCACCACTAGCTATAACCCGCTCGGCTTCCGTTCGTAATGGGAGACGCACACAAAAACTAGCCCCCGCAAACGAGATGCCATAGCTCCGATAATGCCTTTCTGCGTACTGCATGCCTATCTGTTCTTAGATCCATCTACCTGTTCAGATAGGAAGGACATTATACTAATACGTTTTTTGTCTAATTAAGTCTTATATGTTATAACCGCTAATAATATATCCTTTATCCTTTGGACATTCCCACACATCGCCATCTAGTCCCAAAGTAAGCTACTCAAAGCTTGTGTTATGGGTGCCAGACAACGGATATAATATACTTAAATACTTTTTGTTTGTAAATACATACATGATATACATAGAAAACACCCAGACCAATACAAACAGACATGTTTATGCACACTAATGTTTGTATTGTACGGGGATCGATCCCGCAACCCACTGCGTAGTAGGCGATTTCTCGACCACTACACCAGACGGGTCGTCAAATACTGAAATATATAATATTTACTGAAATTTTATACGTTGGAATTTTGAAGCTGAAGCGTCACCAAGCTATTATTGAGTGCTGAAATCGCTATCCGCTATACCATAGGTCACTGTAATTTACCATAATTTTATTTACTTTTCAGCCTTAGTCAAAAGATAAGCACAATAATACGTAGAAGTTTACGGGATGCGTGCTATAATGGCAACGTGAGTTTAAAAATAAACTGTAAAAATAGCACACGAGAAGAAAATCATGGCTCGTGGTAATGTTGTTTATTTAAAAATCAAAGACATCATTTGTAAACAAAATCAGAATAATCCCAAATTATAGAACCTAAACCTTATTTGTTTATAAGCCAAAAGGAAGCGGTGTTTGTGATCATCAAGGGGTGGAACAAAGACAGGAACACAGGAAGCGGACACGCGGCAGTTGCGCCCGCGCAGCCACGGAACACGGCTCTGCTAGGGTTGTCTTTTACAATTTAACCCATAAAATAACGCACATACAATTTTATTTTGTTATAATATATATAGTATATGGTTGTAACATTTGATTTGAAGTTCTTTGACTTTTGTTATAATGTATTTTGTTTCTGGAAATATAAATTCAATTTAGATCATTCTCATCATCATTTTCAGCCAAAGGACCTCTCCTTCAGTTTTCCACAGCGACTGACACAAGCAAGCTGCATTTAATTTGGTCCTGAGATCTTTACAAGGTTGTCCGTCTATCTTGTTAGTGGACGTTCTTCGCTGCGTCTTTTATCGAAGGGTCGTCATATTAACTTTTCTGCCCCAACAGGCCATCGGTTATTCGCGCTATGAGCCCTGCCTATTGCCACTTGAGCTTACTGATTCTCAGGACTGTGACCGTTACCTTAGTTCTTCTACGTATCTCCCCGTTTCTAATTTGATCTAGTATAAATTATTTTGTAAACCATCACACAAAAACCAAAGCAAACCATCATACAAATATATTAGTTCTCGGAGCATACCTGGTCATAATGTAAAAAACCTAGATTAATAAGAGCCATTACCAGTTGCTTCCAGTCTGACATCCCTGGCCGCGTCAGCACTGTAGCCTGGCAACACAGGTGCGGCAATACCGTCACGCCTCGAATGATTTAACTTTGAACGTGATTCAAACGTAAACATACACGTTTTTATCTAAACTCGTACGCACCTCGAATATTTAAACATAACAGTCGCATTAAATTATAACTTTATAATCTCGTATAGCATAAAATATTGCCACTGCTTGTGATAGTTCTTTATTTCCCGCAACGTTGGCGTTTGGCCAGCATGGTTAGGTCATGGCCACATTCATGTTCCCACTAAATAAAAATAATTAAATAAAACATTAAGTTTAACAATGTAAGGAAGAAAACGAATAAACTTCTTTCATTCAGTAACACATACAAGAAAACATAATTTACAGAGGCAAAACGGTGGGGTAGTCAATTGAATGGTTACGTACATACGCAGACCACAGCATAAAACATCTATAATCAAATTTGGTCATGCATCTTTGCAGTTACATCCATCAGCAAACATAAAAGTTTCTGAGAGTAAGATTCAACATTGCATTACATATGCAAAGAAAATAAAGTAGGTAGGCATTATATGCACACCTACGTCACAATCACTTCGCTAACCGACAATCGGAGGCATTATGTAGAGGTATTACTTATCCGGCGCGAGTGACTCATTCATGCCTCAAACAACGAATCAAAGTCAAGATCACGCCAAGGATATTACTTCCTACGACGCTAAAATATGGAATTTTAATTAGTTGTCATGTACTTATAGGAAGTGAATGCTAATTTGATGGTAGTGAAAAAGTTCAAGACTTCTGTATTTCTATTACGCAATGCTGGTTCAAAGTGGTTCAATGTTGATTTTAGGAAAAAGTTCAAGAATCACATAAATTAAGTCTAGATTTCTAGCAGAAGTAGTTCTATTTTAAATATTCAATTATTAAAAACAATCTTAGTCGTACGATTGATGATCATGTTCTATAATACCTCTTATAAGTAGAGGGAGCACTGACACCACAATATTGAGTGCATGCATTGGACTAAAGCTCGTCTTACTAAACTTGACGGCTAATTCATATTACAGTAAAGTTGATTTAGAACCGGGAAGGCGTAATATGGACGTGCGAAATTACTAAACAGTTATATAACTGAAGCAACAGGCCATAGAAGCCTTACGAATATGGTGTAAACTATATTTTACAATTGACGGGCGCACATATGAAGTTATGCAGAACGTTTACCTATAAACACGAGGGAGAATATGTATGTACGATTATTAACTATAACCTTGGGTCTTATATCGTCAGCATAGAGGCTACGTTTCTGTTTAAGAATGATATAGCTATCGTTAGCCCGATGCGGGCTGCGGTTATATTTACACCACCGACAGTTATAATCTGTGGTAAAAGACCCCTCTAATAAAAGTATGTTATACCAGTAATGCCTTCCTTATTTCCCACATACAACCGTAAGTGCGAAATAATTGTTCACGTTTATAGATTATGGTACCGATTCATGGAAAAATTACTGTATAAATCTTTGAAGATCCTGTATGTTTATAGGTAAAAGATTGAGTAACGATTAGTTACGATCCTACCAAAATCAAAATCCTTGTAAAATGTTGCCATTACAAGACCGTAATTATAACTTGTATGGTCAAAAAAACCTTATAGAGTCAGACTTTTAACTACACATGGCCTAACTCTAATCAATCCCGTGGCCTCTTAAATTAAATTATGATATTTATTGGTAATTATTTTACTTCGCCTGAATATGATTAATAAATTAATACGACTCTTACAAGTCTGGGGATATTAATAAGTCATTTAAATTTTATATTAATACCATATTATAAAATCGTCTGTGCACTTCATAATATAGTCATTGGTACATAAAATATGCACGGTATTGAAACCACAGCCCACGATTGAATTTATCACGAATCTAAATGGCGTAATTCTTATCCATTAGTTCTAGTTTATCTAACTGAGTATAAGTGGGCTATCAACTTATCAGTTCAATGATATTAAATTTGCCATAATTTAATTTAAATCATCAACAAAATAGCCTGAAGGATGCACCAAATAAAAAGCTTGATAAGATTGACCACATTTAAACTGGTTTCATTTTTGAAAAAAAACATAATGTCTGTTCTGTCGAGTAATAACAAATAATAACTTGTATACTAAACCATCTAAATTTAAATTGTTTCTTGTTTGTTACTAGTAAAGTGAATAAACTTTGTCTTGTTAAATAAAAACATAGGAGATTTTTTTTAAATAATGGAAAGTAGTAAGGAGCATAGTTATAATCCAATAAATGAGAACGGTTTAGCTTGAATATAATATCAAGAAACAAAACAATAACCACCTTATACTCGTAAAAACAAAAAGCTACGAACCATTGTTTTCGTCCTGTGTCGTTTCGAAATCGGCGAGCGAAACGTTCGAGAGGTCTTCGACGTAGACCTGCGGTTGCCTGCTGAGGGAGTGCCTCCCTCCCAAGGAGTGGTAGCAGGTCTCCTCCTCATCGGCCGCCTCCTCCGTCGAGGAGCCCTTCAGGCACGAGTGGAAACTCCGTGAAAGGCGCCGCTCTGTACTCATCCTCACTCATGTCCTGACACTATTCACTCGGTAAAACTTTTATCACTTTTAACAACTATTTCATTCACCATTCACAGAATGCTCGTCATTGACCAAACTTCAATGCGTATTCCGGGTAGCGTATCCACGTTTGCACGAACACGCGATTTAGATAACACTGTTTCGATTGTTTCAATATTCACTTTATCTAGCGCTATCGAGGACCTTGCGATAATAAGTCAATGATAGCATCGCACCCGCAATCTGTATACAAATAAACATAGTAATCAACTAACGTTTACGTTATTAGAAGTTTTTATCAACATATTTATGAGACACACCCTTTTCTAAAATGTCTGCTGTTGTTATGAAATCAGTAGCACCTAAATCTACGTCATTTTTCCAAGAACAATGAAGGAAAATGTTTATACGGTCAAAAATACTTCAATATTTTATTCAGTCAATAGGTATGTATAATACTCAGACCATTTGTGTTTCCTTCATTAGTAGTGCTCATAAACACATTGGTATGATTAATTGATATTCGCCAGTTACATAAAACTTCGTTAGCTTGTGTAATTTTATAAGAAAAACTTCATGGAATCTTTACAAATATAGTCGTAACGGGCTGAAGCCTGTCTCCTCCAGCGAGTGGGTAGAGTCCTCAAATGAGTGATTGCGACATTCCGTTTGTACCAAAAACTCGGCGACAACCCGTAAAACACGTTACAACAGCTCCACCGAGACGGGAACATGACAATCGGCGGTTCATTGCACTCCCAAAGAATGAGGTCCACGGTCTACCAACAAGACATTCAGCTAATGAATGGCAGAGTAACAAAAGCCCGAGGCTTTGTAGTGGCGTCGGCGCGGCCTATTCAGCCATCCTTGTGACTTATGACTCGTATGCCTAGTCTCGCTATGTAAAAGTGTGTTTGTATAAGCGTGTGATGTCGATTACATAAAATTATCTTACGATGAAATTGTGGTTGGCTTTGACCAACTCTCTTTTTGTGTATAAAGCTATCACACTTCAATGCATTTCCATCAAAAAAACTATGATTACTTTTTATTTGTAATCAATAGTGCAATCTTAACCCTGACCATAAAGCAACCTTTAACCGACACTAATGTATTAATCCGACCGTAATTGACGCGTCAATTCAAAACAAGACTAAAAGTCTCTGGATTTTTTATAGGAAACTTCTGAGATAATTAAGAAAACAATGAATTGTTATTGAGGTGATGTAAACATACAAGAAATAATTGAAATGCTGAAATAATTAACCCGGCAGTATCTCGGTAACAATGACATAATATCCTGGATGGTGACAACTGACGATGTAAGAAGACTTTTAATTGAGTTCCTTGAGATGTGGGAGCTACGGTTCTTGCACAAAGCGAACAAACGTATGGCTGACGGTAGGAAGAGCTAGTTACGAGTACATTAGAATCTAATTAACGCTAGATTGTACTTAGCTGGTGTTGACAAAAAGAGTGAAATCCAACGAGCCATTGTTTCAGAGGAAAGTTTGTGGGAACGGGACTTGTCATGAATCTACTGTTGACTCAGGCTGTTGAAGAGAAAATTGCGGAATCAACTTGTGAACGTTCATAACATGATTATTATGTGTTCAGTGGCGGTATTGTTCCAGGCATCACAGTCCCATGCCACAAATTGAAAGCTGCTACTATATTTTGAGTAAGGTTTTTTAAATTTAATGGGGTATATAACCATATGATTGAAGTGAATGAATGCTATGAGCATTTACCAACTAACTATAGTTATTTCCTATTAACCATGCCTATGCGCGAAAACCTGCGCAAGTTACAGTAGGATGGTATGAGCCAATGATACAAAAAAGCAATAGCTAGATTACACCATGCATACACCATCTTTAGCATGTCAGCGTATTTTCTTTTAGAGGTATATCCATATTGCAAAAAGTTATCACATAGCTTCTTCGGGATTGCGAATACTTTGCAGTAGCAGCACGTGAAGACAATTTTGAATCTATGCAAAAACTGTAAATTATGGTCAAATAGAACACGTGCCGACCACCATAAGGTTGCCAGGCTACCACGGCAAACAAAAACTGATGTGCCACATTTCCATTGTTCCGAAGGCCGTCTCAAGGTGCCAGACCACCCGGAACGGTTGTACTTGTATTAATCACCACAATATTTTACTGCAATAATCGCCTGTTTCCATTAAACTAACAACGAACAATAGAACTTTTATTGTGTCTGTGCCACAAGCGGAACATCTAAATAATAAGAAATGCCATACGGTAAATTATTCTGTTTTTGCTCTCAACACTGAATTAAATGTAGCCAATATTGAATCAATATCGTAAACTTTGATGTCTCAATTTATAGCTGTTTGAACGGCCGTTCTAAATTGCGTGATAATTGATCGATGATCGCATGTTTAGAGCTAGCAAATTCCATATTAAGGTAAGTTATCGATCTACATAATTTACACGGTCCGTGTCGAACGTGAAGCAAATAACGTTTAAGCTATAATCTGTGTTATAATGGAAACATGTAAAGTAAAGTTGGCAATGTTCCAATATTTTAGTAGCAATTTTCCGCCAGAAGGCTGATAAATTCTCAGGATAAAGCTGTGTCGCATAAAGGAACTACCAACTACCACCTAGCGTGTTGAATAAAAAGCATTCCAGCACGCAAAGGCTAAAGGTTCCTATCTTGATTCGGATCAGTCAGAGTAAAAAATGGCATAGGTAAGTAAAGTAGCCATTTCCTTAAACCGGCCGTTACAACTACAAGTGACCTTGTGGAAGCATCGCGATAACGTAATGATAAATCACTTTTCTACCGATAGGCATAAATAATAGGGTAAAGTTAAACAACGTGCTTAAATCCATATGGGTACTCAATTGTAACGCATTGCTGATAATTGTCCAGAACTATAGTTATAATTACTGTTGGAGCAAAAACATAAAGCGTTATTACTAGTTTACTGGGTATTAACGCACAAAAACATACTGGCTCAGAATAGTGTGATCATCAACAAGTCATCCATAAAATTTGAAACACTACACGTTGCCGTTAAGTCAAGGCAAAAGCAATAACAAACCGCGACTAAATCCGTTGCCGAGATGAGCAAAACGTCTGGGGCATGTACGAATACATATGAAGTGGATACATTGTGTGAATATATCTGGATATAGAGTAAAGCAAATAAAACGCATCCGCCCGCGACAAGTGCTGACATGCCAACTAATGGCAGGACAGGTATAAATCATGTTGATAATAGCGACTGAGCCAAGACGAAGGAAGCGGTCGATTTGCGACGGATATGACGATTGGGACAAGTAGAGCGGTGGTGCAAAAGTGGTGAGCTCATGAGCTCAGTTATTAACCTCTGCTATACAAGCGAACATCAAGCCTGGGTCTTCAGTGTTTAAAATGTAAATTGCTCTTGTGATTGACAGCTATTGTGTAAAAGTCTGGCAAAATACGTTCGAATTTTCCAAACAATTGATCTCTCTGATTCTTCAGAAATGAAAACCATCTCTTAAGTCTCTCGGACTGCGACTTTAAATATATCCTTTGCTTTTGCTTCTTTACCGTCTTTATCCTACATATATTCTACAGATTACATGTCATAAGTTAGCTTGTCATCAACACTTTATTATTTAGGTAGGTATCTATTCAATTGGTTGAACACAAATGTAACTATCGTCTGTATTGTTAAGTGTCTACAAAAAATGTTGCAAATGATAAAGTAACAAATTATATTGATGATTACATTGCTTCTTTAGATATACTGAAACGTGTTATTTAGACAACCATTGAACCTAACAACTTAACTTTTAAATTGGCTCTGAATTTTCGTATTATGCCCTAAATTTAAATTCCCGTAGCAGATAACTATGCTTATTCACACCAACACTGTACCATCACGAAAATAGAATGACATAAATATACACGAACACGTCAGAACTGCAATGCACTTCACAACACTGTATCCTTATGTTGATTTATTTTTGTTGGTCACTAACAGTAATCCGTTTCAGCACTAAAATGTATATAAGGGCGAACTTTCAGGCTAGTATTCATTGATGATCGCATATACATGCCGCGTGACTGTCTCCATTCAGAGATACCGACTTACTGAGACGGCACGGCAAGAGCGCACGCGCACGCCTTCGCCCTCCATGACGAACCGTTTATTTACTATTCACAGTTTGAATTTCGAACGTGTTCCAATAATCAACATGGCGCAGATGGGCCGGTACTTCACGCTACAATGAACACTCCTGCCTGAGAGCGAAGGGGATAAAATATTGTAAGAAAGAGATAAACAAATAATCAAGATTTTAATAGCCCATGATTAATATACCTCTATTAACGTGTTGATATAAATATGCATCGGATATCTGAATCGCAACACGCATAATCGGAAAAGTGAAAGTGAAGTGATGATGAGCGCTCTCGTAACCGGCAGACAAAAATCGAATCTCCAAACCAGTTGACGGATTATTTATTAAATAATATTATGTTGGTTAAATGTCAGATAAGCGAGGTGGGAGGGAGTACGGGTACAACGAACTCCAGAGGGTAGGTTGGAGCCACGCACTTGTGTAATTATTTTAAGCCGCTAGCCGAGGACGGCAAATAGAGACTGCCAGGAATGTCGACCGCATATTTATGGAGAGCTACTACATCACGGTGGGACCCTATTGAACTGTAAAAATACAAGTATAAAATACAGCTTTGAATACGGAGAAACATTCCACAATAACCGAAGTGTGTCAATTAACAAGCTAATATAATTAAGTTAATAAAAAAATATATAATAATGTTATAGCAGGTGAGCTCACAATATTCCTCAGCTGTTTTGATACCAAATTATAACCAAGAAAGCAAACGAAAATAAAATGGGTCATTAAGCACAAATGAGAAGCAGGTGGATAGCTCACAGGTGAAATGCACGCCCTTTCAAACATCACTTACAAAGCTCAAATTATCGGCTTAGTATATTTCATCAGCTTAAACCCTTTTAATTAAAACGGCGTCAAGTCAAAAGGCAGAGTCATGGCAATAACTTGAAACACGCTGTTGGCCTTGAAAACTCTGGGCTACCAGTAAATTACATAGCGAGAAGCAAGTTATTCCATGTATTATCACATCGCTACTTAACTAGGTTGCTTAACTCTCCTGAATATTTTGGTTTTAACGGTCGCAATCCATCTAATTAATGTAATTTGGTTCGATGAATGCATCATCAATCACTTGGACGAAATATCTACAGTTTAAAGTTTTAGTTCATTGGATTTGTGATCATTTACAAATCATTAACTTTTATTCAATTAATCATGTTATTGTTCCAGAAACACATTATGATGAATTAACAAGCAATAACAAACTTGAAATCAAATTAACATAAATGGTTGCTAGATCGCTACTTATCGAAAAATATAATTGATCCAATCGCCATTAGTATTAATCGCAGATTGAAAAGAACAGGACAGAAATTAACAATTTATTGTGACATGTCTTGTGTCATCAAGATATTATCACATTAGATTGTGATCAGTTAAGGTCGTAACTATATAGGATTAAAGACAGGAGCCAGATCGGGTTCCGATACTGCGTAGGCTCAGCTTGGGCGGCAGTGGGCGTCTGATCTTGGCAACTCTTGCAACACATACAAAAATAGGCGTTAGAAGCCCTTCTACATTCAGTTAGAAACTCCAAGTGATAAAGATAACAAATGAAGGCAAACAAGACAAAACAATGAATGTGACGTTGGCTGTATCCAAGAATGGCAAGCAAATAAATACTAAATTGTACCTCTAGTATAATAAGTGAATATCAATTGCAAAATCTGGTGGTGATTATCGTGTCTATTATTTTGGTTATTCACATCCGTGGTAAATTGTAATTTTTTCATTGTTTTATTAAACAGGCAAATGATTAATTAGTTAAATAAGATATCGTTGAGGACAACACATGCTGTGATACCATCCGAGGTCCCAGGTTAGATTCCCGGTCGCGTCAATGTAGAAATAATTATTATATTGTTTCGGATCTGGGTGTTGTGGTAGCACCGTTGTGTTCGATTTTCAAAACACAAGTGCATTGGCTACATACTTTGCGATCAGAGCAATGTATGTGATTGGTGTCCAATATTTATTTGTTTACTTTTCTTAGAAAATAAAAAAGACGGAAAAAACTCTAAAAGATCAACAACTTTTCTGTAACACCGCCTTATACGACTTTAAGTATATTTTCAATCGTCAAAGCAGTGTTACTGGCGTAGGCTGCCGACGATTTCGTCGAAACAAATCGGAACGTTAAGACAATTTTACGGTTGAACACAAACTCAAAACGCAATTTTAAAAATCCAGGTAAGTTATTTCGTTACAGTAATATCAATTACCGAATAAATCGGTTTAATAGAACAGTGGATCATTGAAGCAGTTACTGGCAAGGAAAGCGCAAAAAGTGGAATAAGTAACAAACTTTCGTTGAGGAGAACTGTGCCAATAGAATGCGCGTGAGCATGCGTGCGCAGGCGCAGCGCTCTTGGACCGAATAACTGCATGTCTTATTACACTTAACGGCTACAAGTGAAACTGATGATACAGAGGTTAATTATTAAAGAAAATTCATGAAACGATCACTATGATAATTAATTCATAGAACAACAGGCAAGTTTTGTAAAAGCTAAGTCTTTCAGATATTTTATGATGCCCGAGTGAAATGAATGCTCGCTGACCTAGCGTGCTCAGTCGCCGTGTTTATTATGATTAAGCATTAGAAATTCTAGGACAGCTAAACACAGCCCCATTCAACGTTTTATTCTTCAGTTCCTTGCATTGAAAATCAACCCCTTTTGCAAGCATTAAGCATGTTACTTTTGTCAAGTTGTCGTCTTATAGTGATTGATTGTGCTCATCTAGATTCAGAGCCGGCATACTGACATAATGAATCGGTCGCAATTCGCGCAGATTACGCTTCGTGGCCTTACTGCTCACTTGAAGAGATTGAGCACGCAGCCATCTAGTGCATCGACTCCTAACGTACGTGGCTGCACGCTCTGACACACATAAGGCGTAGGATACTAAGTATATATGCCATAATTATTAATGCCTAACAAGCAAGCGTTCCTTAAACTTCAGGACATAACAGATCATTCATGGGTTTTAATTTTTCCAGCAATGTTGGAAACGCCGTGATCAAAGAGTATATATAGAATATTCGACCATTACCTGGTGCATGGTAGCCAAGTTTAAAAGTTGTTCATTTACAATCTAAGTGCTTTGCTAATCCAACTGATTATGCTCACTAAAAACGAGCATAGGCATTAGATTTGGGTAAATGTGTTTGATTCATCATAAACCCCATTTATTGCGCAAAACATTTCTCTAAGTAACTGACCGTTACCTCTCATCGTGGTCAAGTAATGTATACTAAAATTAATTCCGGTGTAGTATAGCACGTATAAAAAGAAATACAGTTTTCCGTAGAAATGCAATTTAAAAGCTAATAATTATTCCTGCTTAGAGTAACAGCGAGCGTGACGTGTGAAAACTTATAATTTTACATCGACAATTTAAATATGCTAAGCTGGCTAGCTAACACATAATTATGTTAATTTAACTGGTGATTATTAGATGAAATGCGAATATCAAAATAACGTTAGTCAAGCACCAATTTTTACAGAAGTGAAAAGCATAGGTACTTGACTCATTTGTGGCAACTATATTATGATAATTTTAAGTAGAACCATCTTGAATTTTCTACACCAAGATTTATTAGACCTAAAGAAAAGCCTTTGAAAAAGTTACCATGCTGTTTCAGATTCAAATAATCATTACCAGAAAAATCTTTCATCAGTTTATTCATAAAGTACGTAACGTTTGTCTACTTTGAAAATATTCTTGCAACGAAATACGTATGTTATTTGAGTGCGATACTAAACGCTTCAGAGTTGAGAAGTAAAAAATTAGATCGACTAATTAAAAAATGCTCACGAGCATTTAGTAACGTTTAAAACGTCTCGCAACTCAGTCACGTCAGCTGAAACCACTGCATGATTGCGAGCATCGTGCTTTTCAAATTCGTGTCAGTACGTACTCCACTTTTATCGTGCACCATTTTCTATGGTTTCACCGTTTCCGCATCCGCTAAGAGCGATAAAAGCTGGGGATATAAGAAGAGTATTAGCACATTAGTAAACGAGGTATCGATTTATGAACCATGTGTTCTATTCTATTCTGTCTTTTTTATAGAAATCTATCTGACACTATCGTTCGAAAACCTTTCAGCACAGTGTTTTATCGTACACAATTGAAACGCCTATCGAAGCTGTGAACGTTGTTAGTTCTATTGGCAATATCGTTGAACTGCCGACGGACAGACTCCCTATTTCTAGGTCGTAAACAGTGTGGAGCTGTGAACTGGGGCCCTACTATAAAAGATGATTTGTATTTTTGTGTATATCCGGCCCTGTCTCTCATGCCGGTATGGGCGTGACAATGAGAGAGACAGCTAGAGTTGTCAAACTACACCTTTTAGAATAGGGCTACTGTTGTTTGGACAGTCGCCAGAACACGCTTGCTGACTTCCGATTCAACTACGTTATCGGCTACTATGGGCTCGTTCGACAAACGATATGTGCAATATGCGTCACGTTTCATTGTTTATTCTAAAGCTTTGTTTACGTTGTACCAAATCACTAATGAGCCTCATTTGGGATTGTTTACATAAAAAGTAGGACACATGCTGCATGGAGCCGTCCTCAACTGTTGTTGATAGCTAGCCTGTAAATAATTTCAAGACTGAGCTTTTAGTAGCTATTCTTCGTGTTTGAGCCTAAGAACGATTGATATTGCTTCTAGGATGATATGTTCTTTATAAGAAAAGCTATTTCATATGCCAAGAAACATCTAGTGATAACAGTCAATATGATTTCTCCTAACTTAAGTGTTCATCAAGACTACAGGGGCTTAGAAAGCATTTAGCAGTATATCACTGTTCATCTATTTAAGGATATTTAAAGGATGTTCAAAGGATATTTATCTATAACATAAAATAAATATTGCATTACACAAGAAGATATAGAGAAAATATTTTACATTTCAATTTCAATACGGTATCATTTTAAGCAAGCTTGCTGGTTTTTGCCATACTGAAAGTGTTACAAGAGCTTGGCATTAGTTTTTCGTGTTAAAACCAACAGCGATCTAAGGCACCTGCCATATTTTACTGAATATCTCGAAGCCAACCAGGTAAATAATGTGTCTATACAATGCGTTAATGGACGCGTGAATAATTGCATCCATACGTACTAGACCGGACACAAACCTGGGAATTAACGATCCAAGCAATGAGCAACAGTTATGAATGGCCTATGCGTGGCAATGCTGGAAACAATTGCACTATAATAATTACCACTGTTATGGGGAAACATATTTAGCAACACTCACACTAATTATAACATTATTAGATACGGCGGTAGAACGTAAAGTTAACTTATTAAAGTTTCAACCTAATAAGTCCTTCGTGATTTAATTGAAATTGTTGGTGTTTTTGTAACTAACATAGACTCGAACCTACTCAAACTACTTGTTCTCCTGACAGTAATAAAACTATTTGCGCTCACTCAACATTAGCACATTGATTGAATGAATGTAAAATCCATCCAAAACACGCGATGTACATGAAAGCCCATGCAAATTAGCGGCCCTTGACTCTTCACGGCAGTAAATTTTACAAAGAAATCCGTTAGTGCATCTCGTAGTAATATTAAGAGCCTACGAGTTTCTCCTTTGAATTTAGAGCAAGAGGTCACTCTGTGACCATAAAGCGATGTTACCAGGTAATCTACGCACGCATGATGATGGTACAGAACTAGTCATACGTGACAAAACTACTTTTCAAAAATGAAACTTGCGGTAGGGAAATAAACCGACCGCAATACTACTCGTAGATGTAGAGCAACGATGCGATGACAAGAAATCGGCAAGTGTTAATATGTACTCGCAAAGAGCTGCTAATGTATACTCAAACGAAAGCCGCAAAGAAAATTACTATGTGAGTAGAAAGTTAACTTAGCGGCTTAATGATATAACTGAATTTATGCAATAATTAACAGTTTTAAACGCATAAATACAGTTAAAGGGAATCGTTTGAAAGATGTAGTACACGTAGGGATATTTCGATTGTAAAACGGAATCGTGATTCAGCAATTGATCACTTAAACGAAATTAGTTTAAGCATGGCTCAACCTCTCGCAAATGTTTCCTGCTTGCCCAACGCGCTGACCCTTTCGGTCACGTTAACGATGTCTGTTGCTAAAACTGTGTATAAATAAAACAAAAATTAAGTAATTTCTCTACGAATATGATTATGTTGGCGCATATTGCCTTGGCATATTATTCGCACGAGGTAATTTAAAATTACTTAACATTTAATTCTGTGTGCAACTCAGTCGGGTGATAAATGACTGGAAAGTGAATATAAACAGCTTGCTGACACTTTCCCTTCAGTCAGACTGATAGTCGCGAAGGGCAATATCAATATTGAACCGATAGCATCGTCGATCGGCTCAGCGAGTCCCCCCATACAGAGACATATTCGGGATAAGTAGCTCTATCGTAGAGGTTTAATAAAAACGCCTTTATTTATTTGAAAGAACTCCACTTGGGGCTTACATCATACCACAGGTTCTGAGAACATGTGTCAATAACACTCTCTTTATTCTCTAGCTAGTGTTATTGACACATCGATGATGCATTAAATAAGTGACATAATGAAAAAAATTAGTAGACCAAAATATTGGAGTAAAATTCAACTGATCGCAAAGAAATCGTTTATATGGTTATGGGTTTCACTAACCATGCAGCACTATAAACTGGAACAACTTGTGGGTGTGTGTTGTTTAACACATAAAGACTAACATTTTACTATTATTTCCATGAACATATTCGACCACGTTTAGAACCATGTTGCAATATAACCGTATGAGTTAGGGAGTGGTCGATCACATTTAAAAATGTAATTAACTAAATATTATTAAAATATTCCGCTTTATTCTTCTTTTTACTAATTAATTCACTTTGATTAATGATTTTTCCTAACTAACATTGTTTTTAACACCCACAACTTTTCAGTACATTAATGCAGTACTGAAGTTAGAAAAAGCCCGAGGACTAACAAATAAAAGTTTTTTTATAAGCTCGAAGTTAACACAACCTGCTAGTTAAAACATTTTGCCATGTGTTTCTAAAATACCGTCATAAACCGTGACTGCGCTAACATCCGGTGCCATAGGAACCGGAACCACGGGGGAATGACCGCGGTCGACGCTGTCGCTTGTGCTTTGTTCCAAATATGAACCTACCATTATATGACTCCAAAATAAACCTTGCGATAATTGTAGTAGGTTCATTATTGTAAATACAAACGAAAGGGCATGTAGGCGGTGACAGGGACGCGAAAATTGACACCTAAAGTACCGTTTGAAAGTGCAGTGCTAATAAACAGGTGGAATGTTTTGGTGTTGTGTTTATTTTGAAAAGTGTTTATACAGGTTGTCCCAAAAAGAGCGTTCCAAACTGAAACTGGAGATGGCTTAGCCTAATAAAAGTCTCATAGTTTGGGAGATAATGCCACTTTTTTGTATTTTTCTTGTCAGGTCTTTGACTAAGCTTACTCCAGTGTCAGGTTATTTGGTAACGTACTCATATATAACCAGACCGTTGGTAACTTATATAATCAGGCCTTTGAATTCTTAGATGATACATACTATAATTTCACGTGAATTACTTAATGATCTAGTTATTTGAGAATATTCTTACGCACATATTATGATGACAGGGTTTATTAGTGTAATTAAATTACGATTTTACATTTCTAAGCAAATCCAGAAAAACAGCTTTCTCAATAGTCCAGGATAAATACTCTTAAACGAAAACAAGACACTTGAATGGCGCCGAAAGAGCTTTTGAAGCTTTTAACTATGATTGAATTTACTAGATGTGACTTACAGAAAAGTGCTCTAAATTCAGCTTATATTCAAAGTTGATTAATCCAACGGGTAAATAAGGAATAGTAGGAACTAGTACAACAATGCATATTTTACAGTATAGAAAGTTTTGTAAAATAGTGTAAGTTGTTTATAAGTTACTTATTTCTTTTGAAAGAAATATAACAAAACATGCAAAGAATTTGATTTAGCACACCTACGAGTATATACTATTAATCTACGACAAACAAAGCCAATAGAAATCAGAAAGAATCCTTAGTCCATCTAGTAATTTCATTCCACGTCACTCCATCTTGAGTTATGTTTATTACATCCAAAGGTCCCCTAAATCCAGGATTATCCTGGCGACGCATGTTCTCACGACGTGTTATCGGCTTCTAGGGGAATTCGGCTTTGACGATAACCATACACTTATCTGTCAATGCTTCTTGCGGACACGATTTAGAGCAGTTCACGTTTACTAAAAATACTGCTTATTTTGGTGTATTCATAGTAAGATAACTAGCGGTTGTATTTTTCTAAATAAAAGTGTATTTATTTTAGGTTTATATATGGATAAGCACGATTGCATCTGATATCAAGCAGGTTTTACTATGTTCTTATATAAACTTCAAAACGGTCTTTTTTTTACATTTTATGAACGTTAAATTCAAATAACAGTCAGGATTTTAATTACTTTAAATATTTTTAACCTCAAATATAGCTTTCAGGTTGTTTGCTATACAAAAATAGGAATCCGCATTGGGTATAATCCGAGGACATCACAGGTAGATAACATTGGCAAAAAATGTAACGGATCGATTAAAATTCCGAAGAAGAAAGGTGCATCAACAAATCTTATGAATTCAATGTGCGGTGTGCAGTACTCAACGACGTGTTTTGGTTGACAAATGATGGAAGCCATGTTAAAAGTTTATAAAAGTTTAAGTCTGTTATTAAGGCTGTCCCGGGGAGCTTTTTATAAACGTGTCCGTAAAAAAATCCGGCCCGATGTCCGATTCGGAGTTGTGTAATAAATAATTTCATGCCTTTTTGGTACATTACGTCAGTCGCGATGCGCGACGTGATCACGGAATTCCTCTTGTAATGTTCCGAAGGGCACAAGTCACAAAAAAAAAACTACGCTTCTGGCGCTATGATTATAGTTTTCAAGGACCCTGTTTTTGAAAGTCGATTTGGTTACCTTTGTCTACATACTACTACATGAACACGTGATGAAATTTGAAGGTACTTCATAACCTGCTGACACATTTAATATCGTGCAAGCCCGCGATAAAGAATTTAAAGCTCTTCAAAAGTGGTGGTCTTAACGCAGTAAACGTAACGAAGTTTTACCTTTACGAGTCAAGTGCAACTATGACGAGGTACTTGAAAACAAAAGTTATTGTTTCTAGTGGAACAAAACCGGGTAAACGAGGCCCTATTGTCCCACAGGCCCACTGGATAACATTGTGCGCGCAGGTAGCGGGATGCGATGCGGGTCTGCAAGATGTCTCGACATGTGCCGGGACTGGCCCACCACCCGGCGTGGCAGATGCAGCTTCCTTGATTTTGAACACGTAATCCAATATTAGGTTACTCTCGCAGCTGACGCAAAATTCACTTCATTATTTATATTACCGTGCAAAATTCTCGAGAATTAGATGCGTAGACGTTCCATTTCGCGACGCAACAAAATTACTTACTAATTCGATCAACGCAGTACATTTCGACAGACGATCGCGTCTCGATTCTTTTGATATGACATCAGATAATTGAGTTAATTCATTTCATTCTTGTTGTGATGATGTGATCGTGTAACCACGCTGAAACTGAAAGTTTGCGACGACTTTTTGTCATGAAAATGTATCACCAAACATGACGGGTATTGTGGCAATACTCAATAGCCACTAAACCCGATCGTGTGGATCTAAACGGTCTTTCATTCATGGCAACCGAACCGCGAAGTGGCGTTCTCAGTCACGCGGCTGACTACTGCAGAACAACTCAGCGCTGGAGACGCATTATCTAAAATTCTGATACGCTATTTCTAATTTGGTAATATTTAGTTACATTTATAATATAACTGTTATGTCACTACCTAAAATCAGACCTATGGTTAACTGGTGGAGAATGCTTTTGCTATTAAGTTTGCCATATGTATTGTTTTGTGCATGCAGTTTTAAATAAATAAATATATGAAACTGCAAGCAATAGGACGTACGTGTGTGTAACGCACAATCAACAATCTGAAATTTACATTCAACTGCCAAGAGTTAAATAAGTTGAAATTCTCTTAGAAAGTTGGCGTTAAGATGTAGAGATAAAGGTAATTGATGTTTTGTTGAGATTTTATTAATGTATCGCCGTTGTGTAACAAACTCTTTAACATGCTTCCATTTAGTTTTATTAGACGCAGAATATGTGTATATTTATGTATTCTGGTAGTTATGTGAACAATGAGTAATTGCAAGTTTCAATGATAAAGTTAATGATAGTTACCTACTCGTAATCATGTTATGGAGTACACAGGTAGGTAGGTATAAAAAAATACGTAGTATGGAGGCAACTCCCGGGGTGAGTGATCCGCGCAAGTGACACACTGGGCGATATCTATATTTAGGCTCCCTTACACGGCGAGCCAGCGACGTGTGATACGAATGTTAGGGCCGATTGAGCCAATCAATGCGCTGTAATAATTGATTAATAACGGCACGATGCCCCACAGGGCCACTGTCAACACAATGACCTTATAAAACTTGACATTTAAACGAAAACATAAACAAAAATTGAAAGTTCACCCTAAAGTTCGAGCTTTCGTAACGCTTTATGTAACTGGCGAATACAGTTAGGAATTCGTTTCAGCTCTCTTTTAACGTATTTTCGTTTGAATTATGTAAATACTATCGAACAACAGGATATATTAAATACCACACCATATACTCAAAGAGGAACAGTCACTGAACTGATTAACACTTGACAGCGCGTTATATTTCACGAAACAAGCACAATGTGTTCAAGGCTCGAAGCAGACCGCGGAGTTCCTGTGCTTTGTGGCGGCGACACTAACACTGTGCGAACACGAGAACTTAGCATGCGTATCTATTATGATACGCTGTCGAAAATACTATGTACTCGTAATTCAGCTGCGTTTACGTATTGTTTGTTTAGTTTATATTTCCGCGGCACGATACGTTAGCTAGTCGGTTGTCGTTGCGTATAGTGGGACGAGCAAACGACGCGCGCGCGGCGCGGGCTGTTGGCGACTAGGGCTGTTTACAGCGCGCGGCTCGGTGCACCCACCATGACTATAGAGCGCCCGCTTTATTAAAAAAAACTCAGTGCGAGCGATAAGAATTATCATATCGCGGCAGGACCCCGAATTCCGTAGGGCTCTCACCACGCCTAGATACACACATGTGCGTCGGTTATACTATATGTAAAGACTCGATACGTTGAAAAATTATTTTACTGTACTACTCTACAGATGTAGAGCATGTCTTTATAGATGTACTGCCAATTCGTAGAAACGTTCGGAGAACGAAGTATTTTATTTCAATGATGTAAGAGTGAAAAAAAATGCGTGATGTCTTGTGATGTCAATAAATTGAGTAATTCAAGTACCATAATACTTCCTAACGCGTGTGTGTTATCTTTCTATTATTATAAATGGGACTGGTTCAATTTCTTGATAGACACGTTTAGCAATACGATGGAATGAATGAATGATTGTAAATTCACTTGGACAAACTGACACCGATAACCGAATCGAGGGCACGCGTGTGCATTTACGATAAATCGGTAGTTGTTACATAGTTTCCCATTTTCACAACGGGCTTTGAAGCAACCGTGTTGGCATTTGAGTAATGCCTACTTACGGGGCACAGTAGCCACGACGATGCTTGCTACAATCATAGTAATTTGTAACTGGATAACCTCGTGTTACGATGAGAAAGTAGACCTCTCGTTATCTTTATTACTAAATTGCAGCTGATCAACGATATCGTCTTCAGTAGCTGCAACACAATTAGTAAGAGTGAAAATAACTGTCTATTAATTCAAAGGGAGTCGTGTTCGAGTAGAAAGTACCTAATTGTTTATACCCGGTAATTTATCGTGGCTAACGCCGGAACAAATGTATAAACATTGCTTTTCTCGGCTATAATTAACATATATCTAAACACAGTAAAAGCTCAGCGCCGACACACAGTCGCGTTATTACAAAAGGAAAACGGAGATGGAACTGGTGGGCCTAACCCACTGAGTCACGGGACCTAAACGTACGTGGGCTTAAGATAAGATGCGCCAGATATGAAATAAAATACAACTAGACCCGGAGTTATATTCAAGAGATGTAGCGATAACCTGTATCGTAAAATACGGAAATTACGGTTACAGTATATCTTTGTTTATTCTGGATACAGGACAATTAACTGTAGGATTTGCTCGTTGCTCTCGTTAGGGAAACATCGGCACACTTTAAGAACATAAAACATAGGAAATGAAGGTTAATTTTCCAACACAGTGGTTCCGTGTGCGCGCGGCCTGATTTTGAGTTCCGAGCCAAAAATATTATTCCCGCAGTGAGCGGCAATGCAGATGTACCAATTCACGCAATTGGGACAAGTCCGCACTTTTGCTGGGCCCTATGATACATTTGCTGCCATTTCGTGGGCCTTACCTATTTCCCTAAAAGTTAGAGTCAAATTATACCCAAAGGCTTTCCATCAAATAGGTAAATTGTTTTATATCGTAATGATTAAATGACGAATGACTAAATATCAATGTGGCTCGTCAATTAAAGATTGCATTTACCTAAATAATTATTTAAATTTTCTGAAAATCAACTTTAAAATCAACATTAATGAGGGCTGTGGAACTAAACTAACGGTTATTCAAAAGCTAGTTGATTCACGCATATAAAATCAAGTATATAAATAAATAAACGTTTAAAATTAGCAAGTTGTTTCATCGGTTTGTTATCGCAGTGACAATAATAGTCACGCTACCAATGTAACAGTAAATAATACACATGACATAATAAACAATATGTCTCAAATTAATCATAGCAATGTCTACTGATTGAATACCAATTATTTAACAACCAACGATAGTAAAATAGTTGATACGAGGGTCAAACTGAAAGTTCTTAGAAAATCAAAAACTGATTACATTAGCCAGTTATTAGTTTTATTATATCTTTTCAAAATATTGTCCATTGACGTCAATACACCGCTGCATGCGATGGAACCACTGGGAAAAGCACTTTGCCCACTCGTCCTTAGGGGTCTCTTCAATGGAATCGCGATACGCAGCCACCGCTTCTTCAGCATTCATAAACCGCTTTCCTTTAAGTATTTCTTTAATTTTTGGAAATAAATAAAAATCACAAGGCGCGAGGTCGGGGCTATACGGCGGGTGACCCAGTAATTCAACGTTTGATGTCGCCAAATAGTCGATCGTTCGCTTGGCGGTGTGCGACGAGGCGTTGTCGTGGTGAAGGAGGATCCTACTGCGAGGTCGTTTCTCATGAACTTTTTCCAAGACAAGTGGCAAACAATTGGTAGTGTACCATTCTGCAGAAACTGTTTTTTGATCCTCTAACACAATTGTTGCGAAATGACCTATCCTTCCAAAGAACGAGGCCACCATTTTTTTTCCCGCACTTCGATCTCTCTTCACTTTAGTTGGCAACTCCTCGAAAGGAAACACCCACTGAGCAGATTGTCTTTTGGTTTCAGGATCATAACAGTAAATCCAGCTTTCGTCACCTGTTAGTATGTCGAACACAGCATTTGAGTCACCTCCGTTAAATCTTTCAATCATTTTACGGCACCAATCCACACGATGGAGTTTTTGAGCCTTAGTCAAATTATGAGGTATCCACCGGGCGCAAAGCTTCCTGACCGCTAAATGTTCGTGGAGGATTTTGTGCACTTGACTCATACCGATGCCTAAGCTTGTCCGAATCTGCTGATAGGTCACTCTTTTGTCAGTCTCTATCATACGCCGCACAACACAGATGTTATTTTCAGTCGTCGCCGTAGAAGGCCGTCCCTCACGTACATCATCAGTGAGATTAGTGCGACCACGTTTAAACTCATTAAACCAGTTGTAAACAGTCGCACGAGATGGGGCTTACTCGTGAAAGGCCAATCGTAGTCTATCATAACTTTCTTGTTGACTTAAATGACATCGAAAGTCATAAAAAATCATTGCACGAAAATTTTCTCGTGTTAAATTCATGTTGACGTGACACAGACAATTTTCAATTTGCCGCCAAATCGTAAAACAAATGACAAATGAATGAAATATATACTCAGTAATATTGGCAAAGAGTTCTATTTTCAAATTTTAGAATATTTTTTTTATTATATTGTTTATAAGTGGCCAGTTCTAAGAACTTTCAGTTTGACCCTCGTATAATTATATTAGTCATATATAAGGTTGAGACTCTTGATTTAATTATTTTAATTAATTGGCGTACTTGGTAAATAGTCTTTTTTTTACTTCAGTTTGTAAATAAATATTGCATTTCCCAACACTTTCACGCTTACATCACAGCTCCTGAACACGTTATTATAGTTTGTATCACTCAATTCAACACACAGCACAGCAGAGACGGTTCCGAACGCGTCGAAATGAAAATAGCTTTGTAAACAAACTGGACTACCAGGTTGGATGTGTGAGGGACTGGAGTCACCAAGCGTCTATGATTGTCGAGGATTTAATATTTTTTCCTCTTTCTCTTCTCTTTTCTCTATGAATTAAGAAAGAAAGAAAGAAAGAAAAAACGTTTATTGGCCTACATCACAAACACACACATTCACAACATTACACATAATAATCAAACGAAATCCAGAGATCGAGAGAGAAAAAAAAAAGGAAAAAAGTTAACACATAAGAGTTTTAAAAATCAATGTGGAACCGTCCATGACAAAGTGTTATACCGACACCATACCAGGCCAATAAATGTGCGTCGGTGTGCGTGCGTGCGTGCGTGTGTGTGTTTAATTACTCTTATAAAATCCTATACATTATTGTTTTTCATATAAGTTTTTTGCTTCTATATGTTTTATTTCGATGTGGCGTATATGTATAGATGTGCCGTGCGGGAATGTTGCCGGCAACATTCCTGCTTAAGTAGTTGCTTCCAGCAACATTGCTTAAGAAGCCGACAATTTAAGAAGCTTAAGGAAACATTAAAAATTTATTATTCTTTGATTTAAATGTGAATATTTATGATTAATATTTGAATGCAAATATGATAAACTAAGTTATGTTCCCTAACATTGCCAAGTTTGCCGGCCGCTTAAACTGTATTGTTTAAATATTCCTTTGCATGCACAGGAATGTTGCCGGCAACGGCACATCTATAACGGCGTACATCGACAAGATGGACAGACGACCTCGTAAAGTTCACAGGATCAAACTGGATGCAGCCCGCTTGTGATAGGTCCCTGTGGAAAACGGTGTACGTGGCCTATATTTAGCAGTGGACGTCTTTTGGCTGATAATGATGACGATGATGATGATATAGCGAACACTTGCGGTAAAAATGTAATATGTATATAAATATTTTTTGTTAAATCGACTTAGAATTATTGTTACTTATTGCGTTAGCTGTTAGCTCATCTTATAGTTTTAATAGCGCTGGTTTTTTTATACATTTCCGTAAATGTAACTTCTTATAATTAACTCTTGGAATTAATCTTTAAAAAAAACGTTTCTTTATTTATATGCACCCTAGCGGACGCATCGTAACGGTCCGAGTGCAGTGTGCAGCATCCGGCCGCGGCCGCAAAAGTATCGAATTAATCAACAGCCCTTCGTACTCACCGCGTGAGATCAACCCAGTGTACTCACTTCGCCGCGCAATTATCATAACGATGGGAAACTATTTGGGTCAGGTTTTGTTCGTTTACGATCGAGTATAGAGAGGGCCTACTACGTAAAAAGAAATCAGCATGCAGCAGCAGCATTTCGTAGTAGGATTGCAGACTAAAAATGCTTCGGATCCACAAATAATTGATCGTAATGACGGATTTCATGTTTCGTAGTAGGCCTCCAGCCCGGACGCGATTGTTCGCTGCCTTTTCGGACATGTTAACGAGATGGAGTCCGATCGTTTTTTTTTGTAGCTGGCCAGTTAAACCTTGTTTTAGTCGATTGTCACGTACTTCAAAGGATCGTAGCAAACTTACGCAGTCCATAGCTAATATTATTCCATAGTAAAAGTTACAATTAATCTTTCTAGCTAGAGTAGCTACTATACTGATATAGGGTGAGTTCGACCAACTGAGAATAAATGTTAACTATAGAATAAATCGAGAGTTATCCGAGAGTATATCAATTTACCATTTGAACATTTTACCATACTGTTCTGAAATGTCCCGTTTATACGAAAGTAATACCCACCGCGTTTCGTGGAATACGAGCTAATCCAAGACTGACGTCCGCTTGCCTTAAGAATTATGTCATTATGTCAAAATGTTTTGTCAAATTCAAAATTTTTGACAGGTCGATAGTTTCCCACGGTATAATACAACATTGTTTAGTTGACAGGATTTTTTCTTTCATACCATACTTTGGTGCAGCTTTGATTAGCCGGATAATAATACAGTTCAACTATTCGTTATGTTATTCGAGTTTAGTAATTTCTATTACAAAATGACTTTGAGTTATTCGAGTGTAAAATCTAGGTACAAAATTATCCTTCGTATTCTTACGCACGTATATAACCGTACAATAATTGGGCACAAAAGTGTATAATTAGTCTAACGCCTATCTAATGATGCCAAGTAATAATGATTTTATTTGAGCGAAAATCGAGTAATCTGCATTTATCCAATATGATTTTCATAATTACCTACCAAATATCATTATGTTCCGCTTTCCAGCACAAAGGGATGGTAATTAACAGATAAGTGCTTTATTAATCTGCTTGATGCCGGGAAAATGTATTCCACGTAGGCTTTATAAAGTGTTTTAAATTTAATTTCACGACTTTTGTAATCCACTTTTACCTTTTGGTTTTTAATTTGCATGTACTCAGTTCCATATCGGCATAAAATAAGGTTGATAAGACTGTATTTGCATTTGTAAAACTTTGATTGTAATCTTTACGCAGCTTTTGTTGAGTCAGTTCACACTTTCACGAATTCACTCGCTCTTTGAATGCGCTTCTACCGTTGTTCTCTCGATAAAATCAAGACATTTTCCAAATTTACCCGCGTATAACGTTTAGCCAAATCTCACAATCGCAATTGGTCCGGATGTAACTGACCAAAACAGCGGAAAACGAGGATAATAAGATAGCCATCAGATTTGGTAGAAAGAGCAAATAAATTTCATACATGATACAACGCAAGCTTACAAACTCCGTGGCTACGACAGTTTGATATTCTACCAAAAAAACAAGTTAGTAATTTAAGTATGAGGGTATTGTAATCACATAAATAGCAAAAAAGGTCACGCTCTACATTCTGCATTACCAAATTACACTAATAAATAATAGCTATACGAATGTGTGGCTTTTGTGCCGCCATACCAGTAAATTGCATCTCCCACCGACCCATATACTCGCATTATGCAATACTTAACTGTATTGTTGTTGTATTAAGATCTATATCCTACTTTCCTCTAGTTCGGCTTTTATATGTCACATTGGAATATATTATAATTTTTACTACATACCAAAATGAGCACCTTCTAAAACTTCCAAGACCGGTAGGGGAGAGTGGGGTAAGACGGGGTCCTTAACGTTTGATGGTAAATAAAATTGACCGTAAAGAGTTTTATTAATTTGTTTTATTCTAATAATCTTCTTCGATAATCAGTCTTCATTGTTAACGTGTATTTGGCAGTCTAATCAAAATAATAAAATTAAAAAAAAACGAAAAGTAGAAATACACCCTCATCCCCATCATGCCCCACCCCTAGGGTAAGATGGGGTACCCCCGTGGGTAAGATGGGGTACCAATAAGAGGGCAAGATGGGGTAGGGCAGCAATCGACTATTTACTGTTCACAATGTTCACAAGTAAACACGGTATCTGCATCTTCATCATCTAAACCTGCACAGCTGCAGTGAGCCCATTTGCCGCATGCTGAACAAGCAACCCAGCCTTCATTTGAGTCCAAATATAGGCCTTTACAATACAAACAAGGTGTATTTTCAGTATCACTGTCACTATTCTCGTGTAATGATCTATTCTCAGCCCGTTTTTTCTTCTTTGTTACTCTTTTCTTCTTAGTTATAGGTTTTTTTTGAGATTTTTTAAGTTCCCTCAACTCTTTTTTTCGCTGTTTATGCTCTTCCACTTCTTTCTTTTTCTTAATCGTTTCTTCTAATTCATTCTTATACGGCGAAGATGTGATCACCGCAGTTTTTCCTCGTTTTCTAGTTACGCGAGATGTTTTTCTAGTTGCTGGAAGGGGCATTATTTGCTGCGGACTTACAACACCAAATATTGATTGCTGTGGAGTTCGCGGCCTTTCGTGTAGATCGGGGTTATCGACCCAGCTAGAACATCCTGGTTCAGGGGTTGAAAATGTATCACTTAGCACGGTAGCTGCAGTAACCAGATTAGTGGATGGTGACGTACTCGAAGAAATACTAGCGGCAGTATCAAGTGTCGACAGTGTTTTTGTTTCCACTGTTACAGGTGTTACAGCTGCACCCGTCAAAGTTGCCACAACAGAAGTGGCTTCAGATATAATTGGCGCATTCTTATTATTTTTTGCTGGTTCTGTGAATGAATTATTACCGCTTGCAGGTGCGTTGGATACATTCAGCTGAATATCTGTCATCAAAGACGGAGCAAAGTCGCTCTCAGAAAATACAGTTGGATCATATGGCCAAATCCCGCATTTCTTAAAACCATTGACAGCTGTTGACATCGTAGACGCTTGTATGAACGCCTTTCCAAAAATTTCAGCTATTTGTCGGATACTGACAGTCATTCCTGGGTTGCTGCGAAGCCACGCCGTGATTTGATGATCGTAGTAGGTGCTTAAAGGTCTCATGTAAGCAACATCTGCAACCTGGAGACGGTGAGTAGTATGTGGTGGGAAACATAAAATGATAACGCCGCGAGTGCGTGCTTCATTTATGAGATCAATGTTCTGCGTATGAGTACTATGTCCATCCAATAATAACAGAACAGGACGCTCAGGTGTTGCTCCGCTGAATTCGACGAACTTTTTGAACCATTCCAGGAAAAGTTCTGTAGTCATCCAGCCCGAATCACTGCAAACTCCCCAAGCTCCGGGGGCAGCATTAATCATAAGTTGCGGATCCATTCTTTTTCTAGGATAAACCATCATGGGTGGCATAAAATGGCCAGTAGCACTAAAACAGATTTCTACTGTAATAGTCGTACCTCGTTCAGCAGATGTTATGGCTCCCACTTGCTTTCTGCCCTTTCTTGCGATAATTTTTGATTTGGTTTTGGGCACAACTGAAATGCCAGTTTCATCGCAGTTGTATATACGATCAGGTGTTAGATGATGTTCATCGTAAACATTGCCTAAAAAATTGAAAAACTGGTCTACCACCTGTTTATTGAAACCAGCAGCACGTGCAGCTGAGGTACTTTCAGGCTGTCTAATAGACAGTTCTGGGTGCCTTCTCAGAAATCCTAATGCCCAGTCTTTCCCAGCTTCCTCTTTTTCATTGTTAAATGGATGAAGTTTGTTATTTTTTACTGCTAGTCTATAGACTAAACCTCTTAAGTCTTTCATTGTCAGTCCATAAAGCCTGCTCTCCATATCTATTAAGTAATTACATAGCTCTTTTTCTTCATCATTAGTAAAAACTTGCTCTTTTGGGCCTAACGGTACCTTAAATTTAACAGTCATTGAATCATCCTTATCTAAACTTTCATGAGCAAGCTTCACTTTTCTTTCTAAAGTTGTCTGTGGGACATAAAATGACTTTGCTGCTAACATGTAGCCCATTTTTCCTTCAACCACATTTTTCACAGCATTTTTCATATTTTCTTCTGACCAATCCCCTCTACTTGTTTTTTTTTTATAATTTCTCACCATTCTAGAACAAAATAAATAGTAAAATTAGACATATCTATGTCGCTTGCCTTGATACCCCATCTTGCCCCTTAACACCTACCCCATCATGCCCCCGTATGCCAAATAAAATTTAAAAAATAACTGAATAAAACCAATACGCAGCATTGAGGAATACAAGTTCTTACCTGTTAGTGTTGTTATTTTCACATTTGATAACATTTATATCAATTGCGAGGTGTTATTATTTACAGAAAATACACGCACTGTATATTACAGAAAAATCACTAGCTATTTGGCAAAAAACTGTTTTTTCCAGAAAACAAATCAAATGCGTGGTGTCGCTGTCCGCTCACTTCGATAACTGATTGCCGTAATGGCGGCGCGGCGTCAGGTGCTAAAACTATCCTGATTGGCTAATTCGTTCGCACTCAGGATCGGTCGCCCCGTCTTGCCCCCTATCCCGTCTTACCCCACTCTCCCCTACTCACCTGAAACAAGGAAAGACAAATTATGCATTTCGTATTTGCAAGTCTCCGCGCAACTAAAAAGGGCTTGCGCCATGCAATGTTCGCAGAAACCAGCACTTCAAACCTACCATCGCGATATATAACTTTTGTCAGACAAAATTAAGCTTTATTGTATTGGACATAAGATGATTTTTTTAAAGAAATTTGTATTTTTAGAATAAGTTTAGGTGCTTTTACGTTGCTTGTGCTTATAAGTCGGAGGCCCGATGGCGCGGCAGCCGCCATGACTCACGCTAATGAGCGCTGAATCATTGTTTTCATCAGCCTTATGAACGCCTGTGCTCTAATCATTCAATTTTCCAGACATGCTGAGGCCATTTATTAATAGAGAAGTTAAGTACTCAGCACTTAGCTCAGCTGTGAGTCGTAATTATTCGCATAATAAATAGACAGAGGCGTGAATCTCATGAATATCGCAACAAACAACAGTAAATTCAACATTTTATTGAAATACGAGGGTCAAACTGAAAGTTCTTAGAACTGGCCACTTATAAACAATATAATAAAAAAAATATTCAAAAATTTGAAAATAGAACTCTTTGCCAATATTACTGAGTATATATTTCATTCATTTGTCATTTGTTTTACGATTTGGCGGCAAATTGAAAATTGACTGTGTCACGTCAACATGAATTTAACACGAGAAAATTTTCGTGCAATGATTTTTTATGACTTTCGATGTCATTTAAGTCAACAAGAAAGTTATGATAGACTACGATTGGCCTTTCACGATGAAGCCCCATCTCGTGCGACTGTTTACAACTTGTTTAATGAGTTTAAACGTGGTCGCACTAATCTCACTGATGATGTACGTGAGGGACGGCCTTCTACGGCGACGACTGAAAATAACATCTGTGTTGTGCGGCGTATGATAGAGACTGACAAAAGAGTGACCTATCAGCAGATTCGGATAAGCTTAGGCATCGGTATGAGTCAAGTGCACAAAATCCTCCACGAACATTTAGCGGTCAGGAAGCTTTGCGCCCGGTGGATACCTCATAATTTGACTAAGGCTCAAAAACTCCATCGTGTGGATTGGTGCCGTAAAATGATTGAAAGATTTAACGGAGGTGACTCAAATGCTGTGTTTGACATACTAACAGGTGACGAAAGCTGGATTTACTGTTATGATCCTGAAACCAAAAGACAATCTGCTCAGTGGGTGTTTCCTTTCGAGGAGTTGCCAACTAAAGTGAAGAGAGATCGAAGTGCGGGAAAAAAAATGGTGGCCTCGTTCTTTGGAAGGATAGGTCATTTCGCAACAATTGTGTTAGAGGATCAAAAAACAGTTTCTGCAGAATGGTACACTACCAATTGTTTGCCACTTGTCTTGGAAAAAGTTCGAGAGAAACGACCTCGCAGTAGGATCCTCCTTCACCACGAAAACGCCTCGTCGCACACCGCCAAGCGAACGATCGACTATTTGGCGACATCAAACGTTGAATTACTGGGTCACCCGCCGTATAGCCCCGACCTCGCGCCTTGTAATTTTTATTTATTTCTAAAAATTAAAGAAAAACTTAAAGGAAAGCGGTTTATGAATGCTGAAGAAGCGGTGGCTGCGTATCGCGATGCCATTGAAGAGACCCCTAAGGACGAGTGGGCAAAGTGCTTTTCCCAGTGGTTCCATCGCATGCAGCGGTGTATTGACGTCAATGGACAATATTTTGAAAAGATATAATAAAACTAATAACTGGCTAATGTAATCAGTTTTTGATTTTCTAAGAACTTTCAGTTTGACCCTCGTAGTTTTACAAATACACGTTATTATTACTACTAATAGAACCTCACTGATATATTTAATTGAAAATCATGTGAGTGTGTTATATTATAATTTAATCTTCGATGTCAAAAACTTGCCAGCGCGCTTCTATAAAGCTTTTTAGGCATTTATTAAACTAACCGCTGGTTTAAATCAAATACTACTTGAAGATTATAGAAGCCTAATTAAACCGCGACAAAAAGACTTCTGAGAGCATCGCTTAGTAAAAACTATGGGAATTCAGTAATGATCGGCTTCCGAGCGTAACAACTTTTTTACAATACAAGATCTCTCTTCCACATCTAGAATTGGTGCTAGTTTCTAACCTGGATCGACGACCAGTTGTACTAGTTACACTTTAGCCTTAAGAAATGTAAAAAGGTGCTGTAGCTGCATGCGGTTCCAATAGTAGACGACATTTTTTACCGAAGTCAATACAAACAAAGTGTTTTTTTACTGGTAAAAGATGGCAGCAACAAATTGCGCAAATTAGCTAAAAAAACATCAAAGGCCAAATGTGCAAGCCGTGCTAGAGATAAATACATTTCCCTGTCAAATGCATAACGAGCGTCCGCCGAAATAGACAAGGCTGAAAGACAATGGCGCAGCATGTCATGACCTTAAGATATAAAGATAAAAGAGTGTTGGTGACGCTAAGTTCCAAGTAACGCCTTGATTTGGAAGTTGGCACTCACGACAAAGACGTAGCTTATTGTCCCTGACACGACATGCTCCACGGGTTTCAACCGATTCTGCAAAGAAGTCTATTTACGACGACTGTGATAAGAGCAGAGTTTAAATTACTGTCATCAAAGAGTGTCTAAATCTACTTTTAGAAGTGCTTCAAATCTAAAAGTAACTATTAGGGACATTGCGTGTTCAGGACCGCCGTCTGTTAGCATTCAGCAAAATAGCCTAGAGATACATAAGAAATTTAATGCGCCTTTTTATGCGGCGCGGAAGAAGAATGGTTATCAGAGACCGAATTCAGAGGACGTCTTGAATTACATAGTAAGAATCGAATTAGTGCAAGAATATTTATTTTATGAATGTCGCGAGATAATGTATAAGTTACGTAAGCCGGTTGATTAGTGATACTAAAATGATTATCAAGTAATGTGTTATTATAAATAATAAATAAATATATAAATGGTCAAGAAATATATAAATGGTCAAGGTCTTTCAAGAAACGGATTTTATTGAAAGCTATATTGACCAGCGCAACAAAGGCGAGTGTGATTCGCACAGCTTACGTTAACTATGATTCTTACGTCATATTTTTCTATGCAATGATATGATTTGTGTTTAATTTTCAAAATGTACAGTTTTGAATGTGGACTATAATCAATCTCATAGTCAATTTGTTAATCGTTGTCAAGTGGCAAAACACTATGATGTTTGTTTAGTAATTATAACTTCACTGTGTCTTCTGGTGTATTTCGTAAAAGTTGTTTATAGTAGGATACGGCTTTACGATTTATGTGAAGGTAAGCTATTTGCGTTACCAAACATGATGATTACAGAATGAGTTTCACGCGCCGTAGATAATACTTGCTAAACGTACACTAGACATAAAAGTGAATTTAATTACGTGTTTACGTTACTAGAAGTAATTTCTATGGATTTTTTACAAAAACTTGAAGGGAGGAGATTTTTTGATTGCATTACAATATGTAATTGTAATGTTTTATAGTAAGGACAGGTAATTGTGTTACGCGGAAATTACCTTCTTTTGTCTATTTAGCATTTAGTAGACCTGCTGTCCACTAACATAAAGTATATCTCACCTAATACGGAAAAAATCCGCCTAAGAAACATAAGGTCCTATGTACAATATCAGTACAAAACTAGTTTGTTTAAAATAGTTATATTTTTCAAAGTTACATTTAATTAAAAATAGGCAAAAATGAGTTTCAGGTTCACAAATTAGTATATTTTTTTCTAATTTGGATTTAAAATAAATGTAAACTGATAAAAAGTAAGGTATACTTGATATAACTACACGTCCATTCTAATAACTAAGGTGTCCTTTTAAAAGGCCAGTAGTATAAGGGATATAATGAAACAATAAAAAATTACAAAACCGATGGTCGCATATGATCAAATGGATTCTAAGAAGCACACACAGCGGGTATTTTGTAATCCCCTAGGAGTGCATGTCGGTTGTCTACGTCAGGCCGACGGCACACAACTGGGTCAAACCTGTAAACCATTTGGACTTGCGTGAATGCCGTTTGTTTTGCATATGCTGTTGTGTGCGTGTAGCTTTGAAGTACAGTAATGAATACATATATATTTTTAAGCGCAACAAAACAGCATCGATGCAGTCGCGCGTTAGTATCGATGCAGAAGCGCGACTGCATCGATACTAACGCGCGACTGCACCAATGCTAAATTAAATCTGATTGTGTGAGTTGCAATGCTGAAGCGCCTTTTTTAAAACGCGCAACTGCATCGATGCTAAAAGTCACAGTTTGTAAGAGGTCTAAGTGATACGAAACTTGTTAATTTTGAAATACACACCTATGAAAGATCCTGAAATGTTCAAGCAGTAATTTATTGAAATTCGTGTATGTGAAAACCTTGAAGTTTATTTGTTTTGACTCACGGGTTTTTACACATTGCAAAACGATTTAGCTAAATCAGAAACAGAAAGTCAATGTTTTTGATAACATTTCAATAGTTAATTAATGTAATTTCTTAGTTATACACATTTTCCGAGAATTATGTCTATGGTAGTGTGCACATTATGTAGAATAACCATAAGGAAATATTATGTTATTAGCATTTGAAACATAAAATTGAAGTTATTATATACTTTATGAATAATTTTGCATGCGGGAAGATATACCTACGTACGTCCTTCACATACCAAAGTAGTCAAGCCTTAATTCCGTATAGACAACATTTAACCACAATGATGATAGAGAAAAATAAAACTGGTACGGGTATTGGGGCGTTTCGCACCACAAGGGACCGCGGTGTGAATCGCCCAAGGGCTGTCAGAATGGGGTCATTCGCACTTCCAGTGTTTTAGCGGTGCAAATCGCCCAATGTATCTATTAAAACGACCCATTTCACCACTGTGGTGCGAATAACCCCATTCTATTACAGCACTTGGACGATTCGCCCGCGCGTCCGAAAACCTCGTGGTTAGAAACGCCCCAACACCCAATGATACGGCATAATCAATGCTTTTTGTTCAGTTAAATTATGTTAACGAACGAAAGTTGCATCAACAAGCACTGTAAAATAAAAACTCAACGTTTTGATGACATCATAGAATATGATTTTTACGGTGTTTTACAGCGTGAAGTGAGGAAATATTATCTTTGTTGTAAGTAAATGCGCAGCAATTAGTGGATTTACGTAAACAGGTGGAAACTGTGCCGTGGGAGTCATATTGTCTACTCATGGGTACCAGTAGGGTTGACAGATTTGAGATAACGATTTTTTTTGTTAAGATTGAACATTCTAAGATTGAGTCTTGAAATATTCGTTAAGATTCATCAATTTATGGAAAATACCACGCCACTATGCCTGATGGGCACTGAATTTAAAATTAAATAATCCATCTCTTCTAAATGAATGAAATAGATAGTAAAATAATAAGCACCCTTAAAACAATTAAATGAGTGTTAGATTGGACATACATATCATGAATTATTTTTTAAACTAGTCATAAAGTTTACTGTAATCATCGTTACCGATGTCTAATGAAATTATGACAACCCTTGACAGCCAGTAGTTTCTTTCACAGGCGAGTCATTGTTTTAATAATAAAGTAGAGGATTGCTTCACGGGAGTGCCAAGTTGTGTCCTTTCAAGCTCAGCCGCAGACAAAGACCATTGTTTTCGTATAAGGATCTCAAAACTGGAAGCCTCGACAAGACAAGATCCGTACTTGAATATTATACGGTGACGTCTAATTAAATTAAAATTATTATCTCTGTAATAATGGGTCTTTATAAGACGTAGTTCCTAAGTACTGCAGCTTTATAATAACTTCAGTACACAAAGTAAAATAAAAACAATGTAGTATCCGCTTGCTTCCAAAAAAGCCTGTAGTACTTTCCGTATTTGCACAGCATTAGTCTTGACAGAAAGGAAATTGCGATTCTCAACGGGACCTTTAGGAATCGAATTTACCTGCGAACTCATACTTGCCATTACTTATTCCAATTGTACAAGTACAGTATCAAAGAACCACTGGTACAGACATTAATGTCTGATGAATATCATTAGAAATCTCAAGAAAGGAAATTTCACCATTTCATGATCGAACTCAACTCGTTTGAATAAGAAATCATAAATTAAGATCACGATTTTCCTGACGTTGATGTTTGCAGCGAAGAGCGTTCCTTTGTAACTTGGTACCGCGGTCACGGTGCGGCAGAAATGTCGCCGAGATTAACCTTATTTAGAGGGCAGGCACTTTTGTTGCGGCCGGTATCATAAACACAATGCAATGAATCATATTTTTCCCACAATTGACGAAAGGCGTTGACCATTCCGTTTTGTATACGAATCCAAGGAATGTTTTATTGTGTTCCTTATTTCAGTTGGCAAGTTTTAGGTATTTCGTATGAAAATATATATTTCGGAAATGTTATAAAGCTAATCTAATTTGTTCCACTTGATTAAAAGTTTTTTATGAAACGATTTCAGTCTTTTTTAAAATAACTAAGCTGAGTTTTTCTTATTTTTATATTCTCATTGCAACTACAGCACTACATTAAATTCAACCTCATTTGTGAATATTATAATTATTCACAAACTGTTTTTACAATGATCCTCATTCTTTGTCCATCATAAATACCATAGAGAAAATAAAATACCACCATCAATAAAAATTTACTATTTCCAGAATTTCAAGCTTCCGCATTTTCATTATTCATACGATCAGCGCCCTCTTACAGAAAATTTAAAACTTGCTCTACACTTCAGTGCGATAGAACTGCCATCTAGCGTGGAGTAGCGGCATACTTACATGCACGAAGCGCGTCGAGAGATGGCGGGAGCGTCGCCGCGCTGCCTCCTTGCATTGCCGCTAGAGCGGCGTACGACTCGCGATCGCATGGCATCACCTCACTGTATTTCCTTTTTCTGTGTACTAGCGCCTTCCACATCTTGAATTTTGTCTTCTTCTGCCTTTGTAGACTCATTCACATTGTTTTTCACACACTTTTGATAACACTTTTCATTATCTTAATAATTGTTCCTACGATGCGAAGATAACAGCAAGGTTTTTATTGGTAGCAACGAAGGGTCAATGGAAGAGGATCGGTCAATTGGCAAATAAATCAGTGAGCATCACTACAACGAGATCTAACGATACCCAATGAAAGAATAGGGGCGCTGCCCTCAGCGTTATCTTTACAAACATTATAGTTGTGGTCATAAACTACTTAGTTAAAACTCGTTTATCATTATTGTAACATTTACCATAAACATCGTATTCAAATGTTGTAAATACAGTACGAAATAACTGTAATTGACAAGTCAGTCCCTAATAGGTTCATTAGAAAATTGATACGTCTACGCCTTACAAATGTCGAATAAAAAACAGCCTTTACGTCTTCATAAGTAACAAACACATCCTTGATACATCCAAATAACACGAATCACTGATAATAAGTACCCAGCCTAACTATAGGATGTTGGTTCCGGTGCTAAGAATCAAAGGATACTGGTGTACAAGAGTTGGTTATAAATTACTGTTATTATAATAATGTGACTAACGAAGCACGCATCACGTTCACTCGGCCAGGCATCTGGATCACATAACAGTCCGTGACACTTAGAGCAATAATTCACAGGTGCATTACTGTTTTTGATAACGATACAGTGTGGACGGCTCCTTATACGACATGCCTATATGGTACGTGATGTAAAGTGCTTTCGAGGCTTTTACTGGTTCATAAATGATAAAGGACTAGTAAGTTCGGGTTCAATATTTAAGTTATGGTTCTTAGAATTTCATATACTTACCATAACAAGGCAGACACAGTGGTTAATATAGTTGAGGAGTTACAAAAGTCTTTAAAGTTATTTTTTTATACATTAAACGTTGATGGTTTCTGAAAATAACCATTAATTTCAACAATTAATAAGAAGGTCACACTCTGGAACACCTCCTGCGAGCTGTCTGCGCTGGAGCCTTGCCAGAAAATCTTTAATTAAATCTTACGCGATAAAAACTCACAGTATTAGCAAAATTAACGAAATTCTCATAAGTGAACAAACGACGGCCAAAATGTTCGCAGAAAATGTAATTAATTTTCTCTGTTCAAAGATTGAGCAAACAATTTAATGTCTTTTTCATACACGCGATAATGCAAACAATGCTGGGAATACTTGGCCGAAATTTGAAACATTGCTACAAACTGCATTTGCTGAGTAACATCACGTCTCTATTCTTTGTCAGAAATTTCCATTGTAGATTGCTGTTTTTGAAATTAATGAAGCACTCCCAAAATAAAAATAGCTTTTCCATACTAAAATCTAACCAACCTCGATGATTTTTATATTAAGGTCTTTGGTATTGTTTTGATTATAAAAGTGTTACCTCGAATATCGCTATACCTATCTCGGACACACTATATAACATGATAATACTTGTCAAGCTCACTACTTTTTTTTTCATATGTTGGGGGTGAATTTCTGCTTATCACAATTACAATACTCTTTGTTGCGTATCCGTGTTGCGAGAAAACAATGGCAATGCAAATAAAAACGCACGAACAAAACTACTGAACTAAAAAATTGCTTTGATTTTCTCGTAATTAGATCAATTTGTAAACTTCAGGGAAAATTGGGCATAGTTAATAAGCGTAACTTGTTGCAACTAACTTGTTTACTCCATAGAAGTTTCAGGGCCATTGCGACACGGAGTGGTCTTCTGTCTTAATTTTCCATTGTTCTTATTGTCGAGTCCGGTGGCCAAATGTAGGTACGGGTAGTCGTCACGCGGCGACCGACCACGGTTTGCATACAATAGAGTAAATCATAACATTAAGGATGTGCAAAAGGGATTTATCGCTGCATCCGAAACAGCTTAGCCATATTTATTTGTAGCATTAGCAACCAAGTAGTAATGTTATCGTAGATACAAGTTTTTTGCAGCATTTGGTCTAACTAAAAAATAAATGATATATGAAAATCGAAGACCCCAAAGCTGTCTTGCTGCTGCTGAGCAGCAAGACAGCTTTGGGGTCTTCGATTTTCATATTTCATGGTGCTGACCAAGTTATTTACCCTGACAGTATTATGTATAGTCTTTTGATACATGTTCATATTTTTCGTTTATTGTAGTTTTGCAACTTTAACAAATAAATGGTCTCAAAGTTATTAAACCTTCATCCGAATTTGATTTCATGACATCCTTAATAGTGCTCAAAGCAAAGGTGAATCAGCGGGAAGTACTTTGCGGTTAAAATTACCACTCGCAGATTTTATCTGTGGTCTTAAATGTAGTGCTAAGACGTGTAAGACTCAGGAAAACATCTTAATAAGTAATTGAAGTACTATTGAAAGTATATGTATGTATGTTACATATGCACTATAGTTCGAGCTGCGATTATTTATTTATATAAAATCATCATAATCATTCCGTGGTATTTTTACTCAATTCGCCAAGTCTTTAAGAATAAAGTAGTGAAATCGATTCATAAAAAACAATGGGATCTCTAAGATCATTTCACTTGCACAAACCATTAAGTGGTTTTGTTCACAAACAATGGTTAATTGCAATACTAAGGAACAACAAAGATGCAATTTCACATTTTTCAAGCATTGGGCGTAGTGAAATTGACATTAATTGCACTTTAGTCGTTATGAAGATCTTATTTAAGGATTAAAGAATCTGCCACTTTTACGACCAATTAAAAGAACTTCGGCTAAATGTTTTTCGTATTTTCCTCGTAAATCGGCGGATAGTAAATCTATATGAAGAAAGAAACTAATAACGCGGCATTGACGCCATTATGCACGTTTATTACTCATCATTGCGCCCGCGCACGTAAGGCGTAAACCAATCCCGCCCACGCACACGATGGGATCAATTACTAAAATAACTTTTGTATGCATTAAATTGATTGTGTTTGTAAAATACTTTACTACAAGGAGACCTCTAATTGCGTCCTTGATAAGTTTGTTAAATATGTAATCTACAATGTGTATTTTTGATACTTGATCAAACGTAATGTGCGGATACTAGTCCCAAAATTATCTACAAATGAAAAAAGCAACTTTTTCACATAAATATTAGAATTTTTTTTTTGTTATTTGTTTTGGTTGTTGTTGTTTTATATTATTAGTTAGTTACTATATAATATATATAATATTATAAACTGTTTAGTCTTGAAATGAGCTACTAGCTACGAGCTCCTTTGAAAAAACACACTGTTTCAATAAAAAGAAACAACGAAAAATTAAAAGAAGAAAAAAAACTTTTTTTTGTTAATAATTTTGGGTCTAGTATCCGCATTCTAGTATTCGTTTGATCAAGTATCAAAAATTCACATTGCATACAGAGTGTTGTTTTGGTTAGCGACGAACGACGTTGTACAAACGATACTGATGCCAAAAAATATTTAATAAAATGGAGAAAAAAAAACACAAACACAATTTATTATTGCGATACTATGAAGCGAGTACCAACGCAGATCACCTCCACGTAGCTTACTAGCTATGGCGTAGTATTTCGTAGACTATAAGCGCGAGTTTCGCGGGTTCGAGGGTGGAAGCCATTCGTTTTGGAATTTGTTTTGTTGTGAAGAAAGAGGTTTTCTTTTTTTAAAATTTGCATATAATTTAAAGATTTTTTTAAATAAGCATAACTCATATTATTATTCCTTAGTTAGATATCACTGACCAAAACAAGGCTCTGTATTAAAACAAGTAAACCTCTGAACAGCCGGAGATAAATCTAAAGGCAAATAATAATCATCAATAGCATTGCAAGAACTCAATATCTTAATGAATGATTTTACATTTCCTTTCAATGAATTTGCAATTAACCTTTGTTATGTGCAATTAAGTGTTAACTTTTCTTATCTTATGCATCTTCCGCAAACACATTAGACAAATAGGTAAAGTAAATTACGTACTAAATTACAAAATCTAAGTTTTCTACGTCGACTTTTCCTGTGAAATCGAGATCAAACACAACCACACACATACCGAGAAGTGTTCAAGGAAAAACTTTCACAGCATTTTCCGATAACTGTAGGTTGGTGATAGGAAGCATTTGAAAGCTAGCTATAAAGTTATATGTTTGTATTACGGCTTATTGATGAAAAATGTGAAGGTAAGTGTAGGAGAGCGATAAATCGAATAATCACCATTAAAATCTTATTCTCAGATACTAAAATTATGGTGCATATTCGAATTGAAATAGGTAATAAATGATGTAAAAAGTAGTGGAACAACAACATCCTTTCTTATAAGTGTAGGCAACCTAAATCAATAAAATAATTCCATTATTATTTATAAATAAAATGTAGTACACTAAAATTCAGTTTATTATTCATGTAAGATTAAACTAAAATGTTAATATAGCGCTAACTGCAAGACTGCGTAGACTGCAAGTTTGAGTACGACATTAATGCTGCGTTTGCTTCTGCGTTTAATTGTTTAACAATTTTTGTGAATACAATTACTAAAACGAGTATAAAAATAAAGGATACTACTCTAGAATTATACGTATGCCGTTAATAGCTTAGCTAATTGTAATAACTACCGTGTCCTCCGCATTAACCTCGTGTATATCATCATAGTATGAGCCACAGTCAACATTGCGTAAAATGCATCAGTATCTCAGTGAAATGTAATATAATCGTACATAACAAAACGATGCGTACAAGTACACTACTTACTACTGTATTATATTGTTTTGAATGTTTAATATTATACCGTTAGAATTGTTTGATACGATACTACCATTGTTATACTACCAAGTGGCATTGTTATAGAACGTTCTTCTTTCCGCCACATTGCATCTTAGTGCATATGGATTTATGGAATTACTATCGTGACAACTAGCTTACTTGTACCTGAGCTACTGTTATTAGCATCCTTGTGCTAACTACGAGTATCTCTGAGCTATGGTGATGGCTGTCAAATGGCAAATTGCCAGGAAACGTACACAGTGCAAGTTTTATGTACACCGTGAAATCGGGTATTTGAATGCGTAATCGGTTTTACGAGAACCAATATAACGAGAAAGAATAAACGGGAAACGGCTTACGTAGCTGAAGGAAATAGCACTAGCAACCTACGGGATTAGCAAGGTGAATAAATTCAAATTATTGGTAATATATAAAATTGACTTAAATTTTATGTGTTGGTTATATTTAACTTACTTTAACCGCGCAGTAATTCTGCCGCAACGTGCAGACTTGACAGAGAATGACAGACAAAAGACCATTATCTCAGAGAAATAATCAAAGATAGTCTGTCACAATACCTTCAGAAAACAATGGGAAAAGAAGGAGAAGCAAACGACGTAAATATTTTTAATGTCCATATGTTTGTATATTTATATTGAAATCGAATCAAGACAATCCAATCCACCTCACGTTAATCGAAGGCTTGGTGACGCATAACCACAATGCACATTTAATTTAAAAACGTTAACATTATTAATAATAAAATGCTATTAGAGTGACATCATGCAGACACGCCTTTGAAAAACGTTTATTCTTAAATGACTTTACCTGTCCTTAATATTTCAAATCTTTTGTGTCCATTACCAAAAAATAACCGTTTACCTAAGTAGTAGCTCCACATTTTAAAACCTATAACCGCTTTAATTAGCGCTATCAGTTTTCACTCGACTAATTGACTGATCAACGGCGATCGAATTATACGCTCTCCGCACCTTCGTAGCGTATACACAAATTAGCAAATAGGCAGTTACATACCTAACACCAGCCATGATAATCATTTATAATGTGCTAGATGTTGTTCTGGTGCCTCCCAAGCGTATCGGTTTGCAGAACACGTGCCGGCGCGGGCGCACGTAACGTCTTCCAACAAAAACACACCCACCACTTGCTTACAAACCGCTCTCAATGCTGTGGTAGCTAATGTGCCTGACATCAATTTGTAATTAAACAGATCTTGTGTGAAGCCGTAATACAACTCTTTGTTGGTTTGGCTTTGGCTTGGCACTTGAACAAAAACTCGAGATGAGATTTGATCTTCTTAGTTTTGTTAAACGAAATATACACTATATAGTAAACAAGCATTGTATACATATGACACATTCTCGGGTTATAGTGCCGCATTTCTCTAATCTGTGGCCGCATCTTGTTTCTATTCAATACATCGATGGTACGATATAATGATGCTACAAACAATGTAATCATATTATTTAATGTCTTGTTTGTTTATACATGAATCAACGATAAAGTCGCGTAATTGAATCACGTTGTCTATCAGATGACTCCAAGGTGAGTTCAAGGGTTCTTGTTGACATTTCGAATAGATATAGAGAGTGCATTATCGCTTATGATTATATCGCTGCCATCAAGACGCACAGCCATATTTGTCTATGTGCATAGTTAAGCCTGGTATATGAACACATAGTTTGGAAGTCGTTTGAACCAAACGATATCTAGCACTTGTCCAAACAGTCCTTAAATGGTCCACCGGCGCCAGCGCATACAGCCGTCAAATGGTTTCATACAATGGCGCCGAACGTGACAAGAGAGGTGGCCTTGGCATCATTATCTTCGACCATCGTCTGCTTAACACGATTGGTTTAAATTTCCACGGTAACGCTTTATAATGATAATAAAGCTTAGGCTTATTAATTAGGATAAAATAATTAAAAACTTACCTAAACTGTCTTTAAATATGCCTGTTTTCTGAGGTACTTTGCCTCAGTTATTTACGGATACTGTTGAGATAGGTATACCATAGCTTTATTGTCCCAGAAAAGTTCATTAGGCGAGTAGACTACTGAAGATATAAGTTATTATTGGATTGGATTGTGTACGTGTTCTTTTCTCTATTTTATTGGGATTCAAAGGGAATTACACGACGCTCGGTATAAGTTGGAAAGCCTATTACGTTTTCCATTTCACGCTTGTATAATAATTCTGTTTATTTTTCTCGTTCTACGTTTGGTGTTACTTTGAATGACTTAACTCGGATACTTTTTCCATCACTAATTCATAATGATTGAAACTTTCGCTTTTACAAAATTCTTCTGTTTTTTTTAGCATTTCGAACTAATTCTGCCTGCTTGTAGAAGCAGCTAGTACTTTAATCTTCTCATTCACATCAGTAAAATATGTCTTAGTTTCACGTTAAGGTACCTCTATCTAGCTAAAACAATGTAGTACATAATTATAATAATTTATTTTTATTTTTATTTTTTTAATGCCAAAAGCATTTTCTACCAGTCAACCATAGGTCTGAACAGAGAAAAAATATATATCTAGTAACAGGCAGTCAGATGCACGTGTTGCTTATCTAAGCATATCAACTGCACTTCGCAGGATTCCACCCCTCCGGATTCGACGGGGGTTAGGTCATTGAGGGGCGCCTGTAATACCTAATGAATTACGACGGGGCACAATAGGGCTTAGGGCTATGAGCTACGTACTTTTATCCCTTTTGCTGACGTTACTGCTTTCGGCAGGCTACTGTTTTGGAGTATTTGAGGGAGCTCTATCTATAAAGTGTGTTAAATGACGGTACAATACAATCGAGTACAGTTCACATAAAAAAACCGCTAAATACTTTTTTTTTATACTTCAAAACTATGCTGACATTACTAAATTTTGAGGGACTAATTGTGACGATGCTGAATTACGAGTTTATACACTTGATAGTTTTAAATAAAACTTCTATATTTTTCAAATTATATTAGTAATATTATAGTATGAGTTAGGTCATATTCAAATCACTGCTTCTCCAAAGTTAGTAAAGACACGTTATGATACTAATCAATATTTATTTTGTTCTTATTAGGCATTCTTTTAGATTCGTGCAAAACATTTCACTTTCCTGCGCAATCTTTGGACGAGTAAACGTTTACGTGTGAATGTTATCCGTTAAATTAATATGCTTCGATGATGAGTTCCTCTTAAATTTGTTTTGGAATCTTCTATTGTATTTTTAGGCGTGCCTAAACACAATATTTCATCACAAGGTCTTGTGGTTTGGAATTAAATAAATTATGACTTACAATCTAATAATACACTAATTATACGCTGTATTGTGCCCGTTATGTAAAGTATTGCCTATTTATTTGTATTTATTATTATTGTATTGTATTTTACGCATCTCAACTAAAACTCTATTCCTTCTAACTGAGAAAATTTATTATGATAAGATGTAACTCGTTTACCGATCTATTACTTTGTTTTTTTTTTATTTAAATGCCTTCAAATAATCCTATTATCAAAAAAAAACAAATATAATTAAAAATGCAAATATGAAGTAATTTTGTGCACACACCGCGTTACACCGACCCCATGCAAGGGCGAGAGGGGTGCGTACGCGTGCAATTTAACGTTCCTTCACAAGTCACCCTCCTAATTAATGCACTCAATTATTCACGCAGGATCCGTTTCATTAAACGAGTCAGTCTGACGGAATCGAATACTCTTCTCTTAAAAGCTGTCTATACTTCAAGACAACCATCTCTTTTACTCGCAAGAACGTACTGGCATGAGCAAAGGGTCGCAAGATTCGAAAACCAAGACATCGTATAACAGAGTAAAGCATCAAATCTCTTCTTCGAATCGAGAGGAATGTGGTGGCAAGGAACTATCAACTAATGTAGTTTGAACACGTACAAATAACACAGTGTAATTGATTTGCAATTAAGATTGTCTCGACGCTAAGATAAGTGGTAGTTATTTGAAGACGCCAATCTTCGTTTAAATTGGAGATACAAAGTCTAAATCAAATCAATGTTATTTACAGATTTCCGAATATAGTTTCATTTACAAAATTATTGTTCAGATTAAAGAGGAAAACTTTATGTCACTCTTGGACGACATCATCAGTGAAATTCCTATTATTAAGTCTTCAGTCATTTACTGCATTATTACTTAGAGATTAAGGCTAATAAACTTATAAGTAACATTAACGGTATATATCATGATTAAAAAGCTGCACCACGCGAATAAACAGTACCAGTTCATATGCACATCATTAACGGTAGACTTAAAGCGTATTTACTCTGAAGTAACGTTATGATTGACTCCTTTTTGTTTACTCTTAGGAGCTATATAATTTACGTAATGAAAGGAAAACTGCAATTTCCATCACCGGTGCGCAAGAGTTCATAAGGCAACTTTCGCTACGACACATAAGTTTCTCTGGTATAAGCTGTGTGACAGGTTCCATAATCACTGTTATGAGATGATAAGAATTTTAGATTAAGAGAGAGGAGTTACGTAAAAATAAATCAATTTATCGTTTTTATGAAATGTTAAACCATGTTAATGCGTTATTCGTTGATAGAAATCATATAAATGTTTTCATAGAAGATTATATCACAAAAATAAATAAATGTTAATATCAAATGAAATTATCAGTCGGAACATAAAAATAGGTAGAGCTCTGCCTTCTTCAAGTTGTTTTTTAAATTAATTAAATAGATATCATCCAACTTTCTCACAGTAAACGAACCTTTTAACTGAGAAGTATGATTGGATCTTAGAGCCAATGAGGAAGCAATTTACCTTTTCTAAATTCAGTAGAAGAAATGAAGCGAAACAATCGACTTTAGTTTTCATCGTATCTTAAGAGCCATGATTTATTTGCAACGTGATTGATTGATATAGTTAGAAAATTGTAAACGTGTTTCTAAAAAAAGGAAAGATAAACTTCACAACTCACTTTTACTTAGTACTCAGAATAAGATTGACGTTTTCTACAGGTAATATGTTCTTCCTTCAGGTAAGTACAATCTACTTAATTTTATAGAGGTAGATACGAATAACGTGCGATCTAGAACTAATAAACGGTATGATATTTAAAAGGAACATCAATCATCTGACAATATAAAATGTAAGAAATCGGAGGAGTTACCCTACCAGAGCGTGACAGATACTTTTAAAAGTGGCCGATACCGATATAGTAACACTCGATTTTTAATACTTGAATTTGGAATACATATTGGAGCAAAACCGGTCTTACGTGACACTATACTCTGATTCTTAATTAGATAGACCAAAATGACATTAGGTGGATGGCCACTTTTTCTCAATTTAAAAATAGTGTTGTTCCTAAATAACAGAAAAAATCAATTTCATTCAAATGTTGTTTTTAATCATTTACATATATATATTCAATAAAAACTTTTTAAACATTATTGATATATATATATTTAATTATTGAATCCTATGAAGATCATCATCATTTATAATAATATATTTATAAAAAGTATTACAAAGTCAAAACAGGTATATTAATACAAAAATATTGCTATTGCTATAGAAACCTAGATGATTTTACTCCTTACAAAAACGGTTATATGCATTACGTATTTGTAGCTTTGTGTAACGTTTTACATATATTTTTATCCTTATTAGTAAAATCACATGACTGAAGATTCAAATCACAAGTTCGATTAATCGCGTACTATTGAAATGATACAACACTATTGGTTCTCTAACAAGCTTACAACATTGATCAATAAAAAGTTTTGTTGACTCCATGCCATTCTGGTCTATCATATTAAAACTCAGAGTATATGTATTCGTACGTATAGATAGAGTATCTTTTGCGTGAAGATGAAAATGCGGAAAGAGCCGTACAATTTTTTATCATCATAACAATTTCATAATCAGAGGCGAGCACGATATCGCTTTAACGCCAATAAAATCAATAGCAGACGCAATAAAACCATAAGTTTCACTAGGAAGTGATATATGAAGAATATCGCGAATCAAGAAATTAAGATCGACTTCAACACGAACCCAATATCTTTATGCAATATCATAGGAAAGTGGTCAATTGCGTAAACTGAGAAATTGATAATTGTTGTTACGTTTTAGAGCGATGTGTTGAATAAGAGTACATCAGAATCCTATATTTATATCGCAATAGTCACTTATGGACCATACATAACGTAGAGTAAGTAATACACAACTATACAGTTCAAGTGTGTTATTAAGATAATAATGTCTGATAGATAATAATTTGTGTCCATAATTTTTAACTATTATAACTTCATACGCGATTTTGTATTAAAGTAACACAAGGTTATATTTTTTTCATTTTTTTATAACAGCATTGTTTAGTTTTTGTATTATTTAATGCACATAGATTTATTAATATGAAATCAAAGATTATGATACAAATGTTCAAACTTATATGTCTCGACAGCATCGAGGTTAACTGTTCTAATCTGAAAGAGAAACCGAGATAATATTCATAAACTCTGACAGCTTATTGAAAATATCAATATAATTTTATGCAATCCATATGTCTGTATAATTACAAGGAGCCGCTGAGTACTTGCTTGACAGACTCCTACGCATGTGTAAGGAACGTATGTTTTTGATCAATGGATCTTTTTGTTGCGAAGGCTGTTGATACTTGTATGTTTATTACGTTAATATATTATTTACATTTAAAAGAACCTTGGAACGTTTTAAATATTTAACTTTCTCGTTATTTTCATTAATCTTAGTACATAGGATATTAAATTCATATATCTGGAATACTGCTGTATAAGTTTATAACTTGGATAGAGCACAAACTAAACTTGTGATAAAATTATGTGTCAATCAATACCTACAGAAGAAGTTCCTATAGTCGTACTTAACGACGTATTTTGTCTACGTTATATTTAAAGATTGCATTATGTTACACTAACGTCGTATTTTGTTTTATATTTAAAGATTGCATTATGTTACGCATTGTTATCTCCATTGATATCACCGCACCGGAAAACAAACACTATTCACAATGCACCAATAAAAACCTTACGTATTCGAACAATTCCGAAACAGCTGATCAAATCACAACAACGCGAACACTGCACTTGGTGAATTAACACTGCACTTATACTTTTCTTGTAAAAGTAGTGTGAGCGTTAGATTAAAAAAAATTGGAATCGCGAAGTTCAATTTTCAAAAGTTTGAAATTGGTGGCGCGAGGCGGATGTGTCGCGATCGCGTCTCGCGGTTCGGAAGCGAAGCGATACACTGCGGCCAGCGCCCCGTCTGCCAACTACTACTGCCATTGAGTCAGAGAAAAGTAGGGGCGTCACACTCCTTCTAATGCATGTAATTTTCCGCCTATTAACAATTAAAATTCGTGTCGTGCAGGAAATGAATGCACGATATACTCGCATCTTGCAATGACTTTATTGTTTCGACTCGGAGATTTTTTTACGATTTCATCTGAAGATTGTTTACTGGTCATACGTTTGCGGTTGAATCAAGATTGACAGCAGCAATTTCTCGAGTTTGGAATGTAAATAGCTTATCGCCATTCGCGATTTTAAATAGATTTTAATTTATTCGCCGTTGTAGTTTTGTGGAAAAGAAGCCGAAAAGTAAATAAGAATTAAACATGTATATTTTTAAAATTTTATTATTTAATTATAATTGATCCATTTCTTTGTATACTACAGCAAAGCTCCGATAATTTGACAAGTAATAAAAACAACATCGCCAATTTATTTCGCTTCTTTAAACATAGCTGATTTTACTCTACTATTTATTTTTATCTACTTTAAACAAACTAGGAACTATAGTATATATCCAAAACATCACAACAACATACGATCCCTTGCGTTCAATCTTCTATATTTTTTCTTTTATATGATCTAGATTTTGTAATTAAAATACAAGCCATGTAAAATTAATTAATAAAAATATGACAAAAACAACATAAATAATAATGAAAATATACCACTAGTGTTCTATGCTTAAAAATGGAAAGAGATATTTAGGCTGGCAAAAGCTGGACTTTCTGGGGGAATGGTTAGGCTTGTTATCCCTTAATGTCACCAAAACTAAGTTTATAACGTTCAGCATAAGCAAGCCGAGTTCGATTGACCTTCACTACACTAAAGAAAGAAGAAAGATGTTGAATTTAAAAAAACAGTCGTTCATAAAGTCAATAAAGATAAATCAACCAAAATCAGCGTCAGAGTTGGCAACCCTAATGCCTTCGCTGAGACAATAGGCAGTAGATGAGTATAGTATTCAAGTATCAATGACGAGCTCTACCCTCCGTTTCACTATCGGCTGCCAGATAAAGTGCAGCGTATTGCAGTTGTACGATTATTAAGTAAAACCAAATAATGACTTGCTGTTTTATTTATTTAAGGAAACTTCTACTAACACCAGAACACAATGCAGCATATATATTAGATTTAAACCATAGACAATATTTTTTTTTTAAAAAAAACAGTGTTGCCAAAGTATTTGCAGTGTTGACTACAGTATGTTGCAGTGTTGACTACTAACATAGAGGTACGCTTAAAAAATGCTAGCTTAATCAAAAATCATGTAGAGTTTAACACGTTACCTTAGAAGCAGATAAAGAGGTTTGAATACATTAATAGTATTAATACCAATACCCCGTTAAACATTTTATTTTAATTCATAGATGGCTTGCTTAAATGAATACTAGAAAAGGATAAAATCTAATTTGATTGCCTTAAACTTGAAAAAAGCGCCACGCAACTACGAGCTACGAGATTTCGTAGCAAGTATGTATTACTTTCTTCCCACCTGTACGAACACAACCATACAAAGGCCACCATTAGGTCTAATTTTTTTTAGTAAACAGCCTGCAATATGCACAAGCAAGCATTACTGATATCAAACGAAAAAAGCGAGGTAGACAAGCTGTTGTTTTATGTCTACTGTGCGTTCGATTGTTCGTCGCAATATTCATTCCCTGATTGCTGAGTGCCACTGATGTAAAACATATTAGAGTGGACCTATATCCATACAGAGTTTATGAAAGATTTGAATTTCTATGAGGTCTGTCTAAATACTCGTAGCATACTTAAATGAAATGTTAAAGTCGACTGATCTGACTTTGATTATGTTATGTTTGTTTTTTGTTTCTTTGGGTAATTCTACATAAATTTTACGAAAAAAAATACACCTAACTTCTAACACACTACTTATTACAATCAAAACATTGTCAATATGTTCTGTATAAATGATCTTCGCATTTGGTTTACTGCACCGTGCAGCATTCATTGAATGCAGTGAAACTCTACATCTACACATATCCCCCATAAAACCACAGACAGACTTCCATACGAGTTCAATACTGTCTGGGCCTAAGGCAGTCACAGCCTTTTAAAGCGCACACACCCGGTATAAACGACTACAAAATAACATACAAGTACAAGTGTGCACATGTATGCTGTTACCGTCTTACCGTCTCGACAGTAAGACCAAATAAGTATGGAGAGTGATTTTCTCTTTAATTTACATCCTTAATCCAATAGGAAAATGATTGGAAAGTCACAGGTGGCAATCCTTTTTTTATCACCAAATAAGAAAGTCATAAACTATATGAGATTTTGCTTCAGGTATTCCACCTTAAACAAAATCGTAAATAATTTATAGCTTCCAAAATCACATACAAGTGTAACCTGAAGTTTGGAAGTTGGCGTTGTTTAACCCCCGTGCCTCAGAAAGCACGTAAAGCAGTTGGTCCTGCGCCCGATCGCTATCAGGCGCAGGACCAACTGCTCGAGATCTTGCTGCTGCTGGACCAACTGAACAACCGGAGAGAGCTCCGGTCGTGTCAGATTGCTGTCTTATCAGGCTATGAGAGTGAGAGGAATAGAGTATAATGTGTTCCTGTGTTTACGCCCATACTTGTGCACTATAATATGCTATAATATGTCCCGCGCAATCGGTTAGTCGTTGTGATTGGCCACCGTGGTCGATATCGGCTAGGGGGACTATTATTTATTATAAGTTAGGATTGCTGTATTGCGTTTATAATTAAATGATGTGGTTATAAATGATCATCTTAAATTAGCACAACTACGATGCGAGTACTTATGAGAGGTAAATAAACACACTTTAATAGTTATGTGAGTCTTTTCCTGTTTTGCCCGTGCTGAGGTGTATTTAATTTAAGTCGGAAAGTTTGTAAATCTAAGCTACCTTAAATGGTCGGCCGGGAATAGACGTACTGCTTAATGGAAAATATACCTAAAATTTATTGCATTATTTCACTGTACTTTTTCTTAAAATAGAAAACCGGCCAAGTGCGAGTCGGGCTCGCGCACTGTGGGTTCCGTGCCAATTTCATCTGAATCAGGGAATCATTTGAAATAATTATCATTATTGGAAGTAAGTGTACTTCCACTTATTTTGTTGATCATCTAAATATCACAATATTTTGTTGACAGCAAATATAACTTTGTTTTTCATAGTGTTTGTATGAAGAACAAAGTTATATTTGCGGTTGTTGAAAATGTGCTATATCTCAAAAATTAATTGTTCGATCTCGTCCAAACAACAAATACTTTCAACGAAAATTCAATTTTCGTTGAAAATATTTGTTAAGAGCTACACTTTTTTATCAAAATTTACACTCGCTTAGTTTAGAAGTTAGAGAGGGGGGACGCCAATTTTACCACTTTGGAAGCGTCTATTTATCAAACGTAAGACTTTCAAAGAAAATAGTTTTAGAAACCTCTATGTCATTTTAAAAACTATCCATAGACACCCCACACGCATACAGTGACAGGACAGACAGACAGACTTGACGAAACTATAAGGGTTACGTTTTTTGCCATTCGGCTGCGAAACCCTAAAAAAGACCTTTAAAGTCTAATCTATACTAATACAATCTATACTAATATAGAGCTAAAGAGTTTGTTTGCGTTCGTTAGTTTGAACGCGCTTATCTCAGGAACTACTAATCTGATTTAAAAATATTCCGTGTTATATTCCTTACTTATCGAGGAAAGCTTTAAGGCTTTATAACATCACGCTGTGCGGGAGGGGAGGGAACAAACTAAAAACGCGCGGTTGAAGTCGCGAGGGAACGCTAGTTTAAGAAATATTCCTAACCTTAAATTACAACCAACAGTCAAACGTGCCCATCGCGGCCATAGTTCTTGGCCCGCGTGTTTAACATTCAGGTCGGACGTCAACGCTCACAGGAACGGCGATGTGTAAGCAAAGCCACTAACTTCCCTATTAGTCCTCACATGAGTCACGACCACAACTTTATGTTAGCCCAATCAAAGGCATCGCCCTCGAAACATAGGCTGACGTCAAGCGTGATATTTGCTGGAAGAGGTATGACTTGTTATTTTTTTGTAAATATCATAACCTTTAGCTCAATCGCAAATAAATACTTCCAACTGAAAATGCTTCCAGCTGAAAAGAACAAATTGTAGACTTCGAAAAAGGTTTTGAATGTTCATAATGCACTTTTAGGAACAATAATAATATCACAAGTGTCCAAATGCAACTTTGATGTGCCAGTAACATAGGTTGAGTTAATAACCGCAGTACAATCGTTTTAAACCTTAGTACATACCATCATTAGTATGGCTATTTATATCACACTAAAGTTAAAACCCTTCCAGTGTCTTTAACCTACCGATCATTATGGCTGTCTCTTGCCACATGGTTATGACTGAACGGGCTGAGAACAACAAAATAAAAAACCAAGACAAGGTGGACAGAATTAGACACGCGTTCTCGTCAGCAGTTCGGTGGTGCATCTGCTATTTTCGAGACGTCAATCGACTTGCATTTCGAAACTGACAAAGTTATCTGTGTTGAAAGACAAACAGAACTAAACAGTTTATTTTCAAACACTCTTTGTATTTTGCATCACTATCGTTAGTTAAGTAATAATGAGCGTTTACTCAAGAATTTTAAACTTTTGATGATTTTTACATCCAACACCTTGCTAATAGACTTATTTCGTAAAGAAGTACATCTTAAGATCCAATAGAACAGAGAAGATGCCAATAGATCTAGCTCTGGCTAGGCTTACAGGGGATTGTTAAAAAATGTATACAACGTTTAACGTTAAATTCACAAAACCCGAAAATAGGTTGCTTGGAATTACAAGCAGAATAGATTGAAACACTTTTAATATGGGTCTCATTTTTCAAAAAATCTTCATTCAAATGTTTATTACTATATACTATATAATGTTTGTTACCCTGTCTATTCATTAATTAATAAGATAAGCCATCACGTGAGCAAACCCACCAAAATACCCGCATAAATAAATAGTTAGTTCTTTATGAGCATAGATAGTAATAATATACCTACCGACTCCTCTCTCGACAGAACGTCGTCCGGAGAGCAAGAAATGATCAGAAGTGCCAGTAAAACTAAAACACCACCTATAACCTTGAATATTTTTCAATTGTGTGTTGATTTATGTCAATGTAATTAAAAATCATTTGGGGTGTCTGAGGTTTAGCGCATTTAAAATAACACTTTCTATATGAGTATAAAACTCCAGCTAAAGTGATATTTCAACACCAAACAATCACTCATCATAATTTATGAGTATTTACGATTATTGCTACCGACTACCATGAGATAGGCCCTACCTACTTCCGACCTTTGAGCGTACTCTCAACAACAATACCCTATTTGAATTGGATGCAGTCGCGTCCGAACGATTGCAATCTTTCAATCTTGGATCGTTACCACGCGTGATGTGATCCTAATTCAATGATGGTGGGGCGCAGATAGCATCGTCTTGCATTATACGAAATGCCACTCTCATGCTCCCATATTATCTAAGATTAGCGCTATGTCGAGACTACGCTTGTGAAACTTTATACCAGATTCTTTACTTATCTGACTTATCATCACTTTATGAGTATGAAATTGGGGCATCTAGCTAAAGTATCTTAATTTTTTAAAAGCCTATTTTATAATTACAAAATAGTTTTTGAAATATTATATTTTGGATGTAGTCAAAACCTTGCTCATTAGTCTTTTGCTTATAGGTATATCAAACTATATATTTGTGTAATATGGGTATGTATGTTTATGTTAGTGCATTTTACTTCTTTTTTTGTACCACTCTTCTCACTTATTACTAATATTCCACCACTGATTAAACTCTCTGCATTACCAAATAATTGACTCGTAAAGAATGCCATAAAGCATTAAGTGCGGCAATTGTACAACTTACAGAGCAATAAAGTTTAAATAAATAAATAAATATCACACAGTTCACACTATCAGTAGTCGTATGATCTGCTAAATGGGTGTGGTTTGCAACAAGTCGTAATCACATAGACAAACAAAAAACATTTACCTTTCGTCTAGTTTCTTGTCTAGAAAGGCGTTAAATTCCATGTATTATGCTGTGATGTAACAACAATGTGATTCAATCGACAAGTTTACGCCTTATACCATTCGTAATGAGGCGTCACTCTTGTGGGGCTAATATACGGACAGGCCGTAATTCAAAGCTTTTTGCCCGAACGACAAGATAATTATAGGACATCTGTACTTATTACTAATCAAACACGTTTTTGACTGTCGCTTACAGATCTGATAAATATTATTTTTCGTTTCCTAGTCAACAATTAATGCTGACTGTAAACAAACATCACCTAAATGTTGGTGTTCTAGGAAAGATTTATTACTATACTGAAAACTTTCAGCACTTTTCCCGATATAAAACTCATAAAACTTAAATCATGAAGTAACTAGGGCCCTATTTCTAAATGACTCACGTCAAGATAGCGTGTGATATTCATTGATTTAAGTCAAATGTATGAATGAATAAAATTTTATTACTACTCGTAAACTGTAAAAAGAACTTATAAATTATGTTGTTAAATAAAATTTTAAATGAATATATCAACTAAAACCAACATAATATAACGGCCAACATAATATAGGCTGTCCAGCCAGCTAGCGATTGCTAGAATCACATGATTACTCGTATGTACAGGATGCTGTTACCACTCGCCTGCACCCTGCGCACCAGGGACACTCATTTATTAATGTTGATATTCCAATATTTCAATGAAAATCTGCTGGGATCCACACAGGAGAGATTTGAACAAAGGCAGTTTGAAATATAGACGTGAGTACTCACAAATTATGTGAGAACTCACGTCTATATTTCAAACGCTATATTCAAGCAAATTATTCAAAAATATATCCCCTGTAGGACTTAGGAAGTAATACAACAGTAACACAGTTGCCCTAGATACACAGAAGTGAGGCAGCATTGACTAAACACTGACAAATACAAATATCGCCAGCAGCGTTTACACCGTTTCTTGATTCTATTAGCCATAAACTTAACACATATCCCGACAGGGCGCATTGCACAACCTGTAACCCTATCATTCTGCATCATTAACGTGCAACATCAGGACAGCCTGACTTGAACCACCAGCTCACTGTAAAATAAGTTGAATAAAGTAACGTTAAGGTTCGTTGATTTTTTTGCGTATCCGAGTTAAATCCTTTTCTTCGTAGCGCGTCGTGAAATCGATGCAATAATAAAGTTTTATAGAAATTAAGATACAAGATAGTTAAGATCATTCTGCCACATTAATATGATAGTTCCTATTATTTCGAAAGGTATCATTTAACTTTATGACGGTAGCAGGCAGTGTTAGTAAGAATTCATAATATTATAACTTTGTTGACAATTTGTGACAGTAAAAATGAAGTAACTGTTTTTTTAACCCGTAGTAAATAAAACATGAAACATGTAAATGTCTTAATGTGCACTACGAACTTAAAGGTGCTTTAGAACATTGTTCATTCAAGTTTCATCACTATGTACATGTGTAAAATTTTCATAAAGCTCGCCCCGTATGTTGACTATTTGTTCTCCCCGCACTATGTCCGTCTGGATCGTTCCGCTAAACAGATTGATTGTCACAGTGTCAGGGAAGAGCCGCCGCGCCCTAGGGAGCATTGTCAATTAAAAACGGGCGGGTCTAATTGTGGACGCTTTAGCTCGATTGCGCAGCCCGGGCCAAGGGCCGGCGTATCCAATTGCAATGTTTTGTCGCCGTTAAAAAATACATTAGAGTAGGCTTGGGCAACTCATCTGAATGATAAAGAATGTCATTTTTACGAATCTGATTGACTTATGTTCGCGAGATAGGAAATAGGCTCAAAAGTAAAGCCGAGAGACTGAACTTTGTGGGCATTATGAATGAGTAATTATATGGGAAATCGAAAGAGCTCATTTTCCTAAGCCCCCTTTATCAAACACGCTTTATACTATCATGGCAGTCTTACTATAATTGAAAGAAAGATTAGAAACTTTAGAAAACCGAATCATTTGAAATTAAACAGCAATTAGAACTTGCTTGAAAGCAAACGCTCTCCGTTTTTTGTATCGAATAAGAAACAAAACGTTCAAGCACGATTTGGTTGGTAAAAACCTGCGTTCTAAGACAAAAACGTCTTGCCTATAAGTCTATAAACCAAAGCTGACGATCTCTAATATTGGATGCAATAAGACGAAACGCAGGTATGCTGCGCGAGGGCGTGAAACAGGCGTAATCGATCCGAGCCGGGGTGCGCGAGCGCAGCGAGCGCCCTCTGTCGGCGCGTAGCTGCACGTAATTCGGATAATAAAGCAACTCTACATTTTTTGTTTCCTTATTTTTCGTTATACTTTTGTTTCATACTGAACGCTGTGTACTTGAGGTGTTTATTTACGTTTCGTTTTGCATTAAACAAAAAACTATTGAAAACTCGCCTTTCAAATGCAACGCGTTGGTAAAATTGAATATTCTATTTTAAATTGTTTCATCTAGTCTTGATACAATCATAATACTAGATAATAATAGTGCAATATTGAGAAATTAAGAGTCAAAACACCAAAACTAATCCAATATTTGTCAAAAGAAGCCATCATAAACTAAGTAATTTTAAAATATAAATAAGTAGCGCCATCTATCGAGATCATGGTTACACATGTATGCATGTGAGCGTACAGCGCCATCTAGCTGTGAGTAGTATAACTATTTAGTTTGCAAAGTACAATATTAAGCGTACGGCGACGTGCTACTTCTACCACGCGATAGATGGCGTTACTTACTCTCAATCTATGATTTTTTTAGAACGCGCTAATCTCAAGAACCACTAGAACGTTTATTTTTTTTTGTGTTTGTTGGTTATTTATCAAGGATGGTTTCAGACTATAAAACATTACGCTGCGACGGGAAAGGAGGTAGCAAACTCAAAACGTGCGGACGCAGTTGCAGCCACTCAAAACGCGCGGACGCAGTTGCAGCCGCCAGTATGAATAATAAAAGTAGAGTCGTGCTATTTACAAGCAGAATTTTTAAATATAATGTTTTTAAAGCGCATAAAAAATCTTACCTTGCACAGGCATAGCTCTTAATGACACAGCGTCTTCCTCTATGTCATCCTCGACGTCCTCCTCCGTGATAGAGGGCGGCGCGGCCCAGCAGCGCAGGCGCACGCCGTTGTTCCCCGCATGCAGACCAGCGTCCAGCCGCACCCTCGGCAAGCTTCGAGTCGTGTACTCGCCATTGTTGTTCGTCACCTGAGGATGAGAGGGAGGTACAATCAATATATAATAATTATTAATTAACAAAAAAATCTAATTCGTGTATCGTGACATGCCTCACGCTGTCACGAAGTACTTAATATGTTCATTTGGATAGTTGATTTTCTCTTTATTTTATTGTACTTTGTGTCGAATAAAGTCATTTCATTTCATAAGTTAATTGTAAATGTTATTCTAATTCAATTGTGATTGTGTTTAACTACCGACTTTTCTCTAAACTTAAGTACATAGCAATTAATCACTGTGGCTAGGCACATTTATGATCAAACAAAATAATATTAGATTACGAAAGTTGAAAGTTTCCAAAATGTATATTATAATTACATATGACGATTTCATTAACTTAGATTAAAATTTAAAGTTATATTCTCGGTACTTATAGTGCGCCTCATAGGCATGTTATAGTGAAACTATTTTATAACTATTGACATCTACTGTTACAAAATTACCTATAACGCTGCAATAAATTAATATTTGATTTGACTATGAGGTTTTCTTGAAGAAGCGTCAATTAATATTAGGTTTTATACAAATAATCAATAAACAAAAACACATTAAATGAATAGTATTTTAATGTATTTGTAATGACAGGCGATGTGTTATGATGTAAGATAATGTTATGAGACGTTAATTTGATAAAAATCACTAACTATATTTTTAATGTATGAAACTGTTAAAAAATAAAAAGACAAAATACACAAAAACATCACTAAGAGTTAAAGCACACATGGGAGAAGCATCTAAACATCATAGTCCAGTAATTTATTACTTCTTGCGAAACCAAAATATGTTTGAAAGGACGATTTAACGCCATGTGGAAGTCCAGTTAAGCTACTATTGTCAATCTATGTATCATCCGTTCGTTGTGTCACTCGAATAATTACGCGTTTTGGTGGACTGCGTGATATAATTCGTACGGTCTAATTCGAGGTCAGCTAATTACATCTGTAGCTGTCGGAGCAGTGAAATCCGCGATGCATTGTCGCAGTATCACGCGACACGCAATCAATGTCGCTTTCAATCATTCACGCTATCAGGGTTGACTGACACGAATTTACGATATACGGGGTAAATGAGAAAAGGGGTGATCTGCACAAAAATGTACGGAGAATCGGAAAAAGCACAGATTTTGGGGTACTGACAGACTTACGGATACCCACGTAAGCTTCAATAGCTTTACCATCAGTTAATTTTGGGCTTTGTTTATGAATCGCTCGCGCCGATATTGCGAGTGAATTTCGTTCGAAAATCAAATAAAATTAAAATCAAATAATATAATTTTCTGAATCACTGCCTAGTGGACTTCGCCTGATTTCGATTCGAAAATCGAACATTCAAATAACACGCTCTATTGGCGGTTACAAAAATACTATTTTTCCAGAAGCACTAGCTTCTGGGCCTCTAGTTTTAACATGCGTGTTGATATATCGCGTTATATTCTGATGAATGAACTGTTTTTAAATAAAAAATCATTATAAATCCACATAATTTTTTAAAAAAAGATTACTTAATTTTGTTCCTAGGTATTCTTTCTAGCGTGATTTTCGTTGACCTTCATTGCTCATGAAAAGAAATTCACTCGGAATATTGACGCGAGTGGTTTAAAAAATATAGCTCCTATGAGTTGCGTATATTCGTTTGGCAGAGTGCTATAGCGTCGTTCATTTTAAGCCATCGTGTGCTTAAGTGATTGATATTCTTAAAATTTCTCCAAATGAGGCCACAGACTTCGTGAAACCCGCTAACCCTACACTTGACAACTGCCCGCATTGCCTGGTAGCAGCTGCCCGCTCTGATAACAGCGCATTGTGTGTAACGGTCGCATTGATTGATACCTAATTGTGTTCACACTTACAGGCAAGTACTCACTTACATACCTACGAGCTACGCAAACTAATATATCGCTAAATTCAATTACCTGCAAACGAGTACATTTACTGCTGTACTAATTAACCATGATTAACTAACTAATGGGAAGGGAATAAATCTTGTGTAGGATAGTGTTAGGTATATAAGGCTGTGATGAAACAAATTGACTATCAATATGAAATACTAATAATTTATCTCAATGATAAGCTCTTTAATGAGTGACTTCATTAATAAAAAAACGTAAGTTGATTCATTATTCATTGATTAGTTACAATATTGAGTTATAATTTTCTGAATCACTTTGAAATAGGTATATTCAATGGTTTAGAATAATAATAAACGTCACTCGTAATGACGTATTCATAAGCGACCACAAATTTCGTAAGGTCGGACCGACAGCACGATAGCTCAATTAGTAGAGCGTTTGGCCCGGTTAGCCAAGAAGTTGCTGGTTCGAGTCCCGTCCGTACGCATATTTCTGGTTTCTTATTTCATCTTTATGAATATAGCTATATATATATATATACAGTACAATACAGTTACAGGCAATACTGTGGTATCTTCACACCGAGGTTCTATGTTTACTACATAACTAGCGTCAAATAAAACAACTGTTCTACATCAAGAGCTTTGTTACCTTGTAAAAATCAAGAAGCGCTCTTGTTCAAATTTAGATAATTCAATGTTGCATTATGATTATATGCTGCTTATAAAAACATTACGGTCTCTTTACGAGGCAAGTACTGGTTCCGTGGGAAATTAGTTTCGCGTACCGGATCAATGAGACCTTGTGCGAGACCGAACGAAGTTGGTGGCGACATGACTTGATGAATGCGTAGCTTAGTTACGCAGCGAATAACATCATAAAATAAAACAAAAGACAAGGAAAAGAACTTAAAGGTAGTGTGCTATACAAAGCCTGATAATCGTGTTACAAAATTCGGAACAAACTGTTCTATGAATGGTTTTGATTTACTCATGTGACAGGTGTCTACTGGAATTGTTGATTATATATAATATGTCGTATTACCGTGCTACAAGGATTTTCTGGCCGATAGATGACGCTGACAGAGGGCGCTAGGATTCATTCAGGATAGCCAATGCAAAAGTCTTCTTTGATCTAGGAGTTCAGAAACTAAACAGGTTTCTGAACTCCTTCACAGCTTTAAACCGCTTGTTAAACAGCTTCTTCGTTGCCATATGTATAGTAGGACATAGCAAAGTCAAAGAGAAGGCAAGATTTAAAGCAGTGTAAGGATGTATGTTTGTATCATGTATGTTGCACTGGTTTTTAACGCAAAACAATTTTATAAACAATAAAAACCATTGAAAATTAAGGAGTTTAGCTTTACGGTATTCAAATAGAATCAGTTTAATAGTTTACACAGAACATGCTAGAAAATAAAACATGAGGGAAAATCGGGAAATCGCCTATAAGAATGGGGAGAATTGGCTACACTAGATCTGATAGCCGCATTTTAGAATATGAGAGAGTTCTGGTTTTCGCCGAGGGCCAAAAGATCCATGTCGCACTGTAACTATATTAAAATTCTTCAAGATCTTATTATGTGTTATATAATAAACACTTTATTGTTTAAGTATATAAGGTACAACGAAATCAGGTATATTCAGCGCGGTATTCAAGGAAACTAGTATTATCTAAGGTGTAATATAAAATAGTTGAGATTCCTTCACCTGCAGTTACACCATCACAGTGTGACAGATATCGTCACGTGATGAGAGTGAACGGCTGAATTGTTGAAGCGTGACGTCTCCGGAGCCACCCGACACCGAGAGCTCTAGATACTATTGGTAACACACTAGTAAAGTATGTATAGCAGTAGCCCAGTCCTTGTGACCGAGCTGATAATATAACTTATACGTGATTAGAAAATCGACTCCTATTTCAGAGCTAGCGGCTGGCAAGCCGAATAGAATGACGTTTCTAAAGTTTCTAAATATTATACTTAAAGACAAGTACATAATGTCTGGATTGACTTGGGTACTTAAAAAGCCCATCTATACTGAAATAATGCCTGCTAATTGTTATGTAGAAGAACAACTCTCCATATTTCAGTCATAAAACTAATTAGTACTTGCTAACGCAACTGTGAACAATCACAAAGTCAAATGCACCTTTTACCATTTCACAAATACTTGCCAGCTCTGAGAACAAAGCTCAACGTTCTAAATGTTTACAAAGTAGTGGTTTAAAATGCTTTTCGATACAAAGGAGAAATAAATTGCTAAGACAGCAAAGAGCGACTATTTGTGTCCATTGAGTCTTACTTTTTTTCAATCGAGTAATATTTTCGCGTTTATGTACATCATAAAAGAGAGTAAAAAGTCAACATGGCCCGTGTTCAAAGCCTTGTTGTTTGCACGACACGACGCGTGCACCCGTCTGCATATTTAAAGCAATAAACTGAGAGCGAACACAAACTGACGATTAAACTAACGAATATGACCCAATTTCTCTGCAGTTCCTCGTACACCCCAAGTAACAAGATGTGAGAACAAAGATAACCTAAACATAACTTTGTATAGAGGCCTATAAATAGGCGAGAGAGAGCTTCAATTAGAGACGCGGCTCAAAGTTGACGCGCGGCTGTCAGATTATGTTATAAACAGGCAACACGGCATTATTACATTAGATAATTCCAATGCGGCGTAGGTAACCTCAATATCATGTACTTTTTAGAAGGCAAATTAAAGTTGTAGAAAAAATTTGTTCCAACAATTTTGTTGTTGTACCATTTTCAACAGAGCTTTTTCAGTAGCAATGATGACATAATTTTTTTATTGTAAACTTATTATTTGTTTTTTTTTTGAGTTGATTAGAAATTAAACACTAGAATTTACCAGTTGAGATAATCAATCATATTCACAAAAGACGTACAGACGTTTAGATGAAAGTAAGTAGAACCGCTTATGATCTCATCTACCCTAGTTTTGCCCGCGCCATGTATTGAGGACAACTCCTAATTTTTATGAGCATTCCATGCGTTAATGTATTCATGTCTGTTTTTTTCATTTACTTAACGAAAGAGATATGTTTATGTAGCAATGTGATGAAAATTCGACAGTTATTATATTCTTGTGAACATTTGCAAATACGCGAATGATTTGATAATACGAGAACGTTTTCGGCATGCGAGTAATAGAGAACATTAGGAAACGCAATATGCACCATATTAGTGGGGTTGGTTTTCCATCGTTGCTTATTTACGGCATATAAACAAAATTATAAAATGAATGTCCATGCATTGAGTCATAAGCTATTACAGCAAAGTTATTATAGCTTTGATAAATAACATAAAGCGCGTTAGACACGCAGCCACTCGGAATCAAGGCCTTCTCTTAGCATTTATGTCCTATCTCATTAAGCTATTACTGCAACCAAATACCTACCAAGGCTTGTTTCACACGGTAGTGAAATATTGAGTATTCTAACTATACATAATTGTTGGAGAATGTAATACACTCATAGAAGTTTTGCTAGTAAATGTAATTGTCTACTTCCGCTGCTGAAGTAGCATGGTTTTACCATTAGATTTGGTTTTTCGATGACTGCCATCATGAAGTGGTCAGATCCAATGTGATAGAATTTTATTAGTGCATATACAGATCTCTCATTAAAAAGAAATTACCTTAAACTTGACCTTCTCTTTAGGGTCAGGCGGTACTTCACATCGGACCAGGGGGCCAATTCTCGTGCAATTCGTATACGAAAAAAAGTTTACCGATCAAATTTTCTTTGTCAAAGAAAAGAATGATTATGATTTCTCAGGGTCACAATTATATGTATTTAAATTTTGAACGTTTTTCGTACACGAATTGCACGAGAATTTCCTCCCAGCTTCTACAAGTATCGAGCCGGTCTGATCTTGAATGGAGTACTGCTGCCACCTTGAATGGTTCAGCCAAATATCAGCTGGCTGATTCAGACTCAATAGGAGACCGAACAAAGAAAATTATCAGAGACGATGAACTCTTCGAAAATAATTTGTTGAGTCTCGAGCATAGGCGAAGAGTAGAATGTCTGTCCGTGTTCTACAGGTTACATTTCGGAGAGTGTGCGAAGGAATTGTATGACTTGATTCCACCAGCCCCTTTTCATCTTCGAAATAAAAAACGCGGGCGCGGCTTCCACTCCTATGAATTCCCAAAAATACGCACCCAACGATTTCGGTCCACATTTCTTTTGCGTACCGCTAGATAGTGGTATTCGCTGGTGGCAAAAGTGTTCCCTGTCAACTAAAATTTGGACGTTTTCAAGAAAAGAGTGAATAGGCTGTTCCTTGGCAGACATGGCCAATCTTAGGCTGCATTGTCACTTAACATCAGATTCAATCGTGGCGAAACGTCTGGTTATCTAATTAAAAAAAAAAATTAAAACGAAGGATTAAGATAGCAGGATATTAGGAACTTAAGTTGACGTTTCGGAAAATTGGTAAACTTATTATGGAAGAATTACTAATTATGTAACGACAGTGGAAATGATCATTTAGAAACCGCTCAGGTGTCTATCACTTAAAAACACGCATGTATAATAATATAACAAACATTATATTCTAGTAAACACTTGCTTTGCACTTGCATTTCAACTTCCAGTTTGCGCCCGATTACCTCAGATGTAAGCTATCAATGAATGAATAATAAGCGATCTCGGGCGTTTACATTTACACATAACGAGAAGAACACGTTTTATAAGACAAAAGGTATTGTATTAACGGTTCTAAGGTCAAAGGAAAAGATGCAGTAGTGCAGTGGTCGCGAAGCGATGTACGAGTACAGTCACGAGAATTGAGTTTAAGTATACTGACGCGTTGATTTAGAACTTTATTGCAATGGTATAAAGCAATATGTGTGTATATTTTACTGATTGTATGATGCGCGAGCGCACGTGTGCATTATGCAAGGTGACGTCACGAGTGCTCTGTCTTATCGCCTTTCAGATTTATGCCTCTTACTCAGACAGGCATATTTATGCACGAACATCTGTCTTTGAACTGTGATTTAGTATTCGTACTGAGTTTTGTCCATGAGCATTTGAAGTGAAGTTGTTGCTTTGACTCTTCAACTGTATGACCAGCGCTGGTAGTCTGATGTTGCAAAAATTTGACATTTCATTATCACAAAAAATAGCTTGCAGTATCACGAAATCTGATAAAATTAACCGTATTCATATCGCAATCTACAAACGTACACATTTGCCACGAATCGTACGCGATACACATCCTCCCATTATTTGGGGTAACCGTTATAACGGAAGATATTTTTATATTAGAGAGTTTTTTTATATAGTCCTTACTGTCGAACTGATGGTTTTTACTGTCAATAAATATGCAACTATTCATCAAATTTAATAAAAGCTGTCTGACTGATTGTAAATAGAGACAAAAAAATGGCATGAAATCATAATAAAGGTTCAGAAAATAATATTATGCAATAAACCTCATCTCAGCACAAGCACACCGCAATAAAACCGGCCAAGTGCAAGTAGGACTCGCTCACTAAAGGTTCCGTGCCAACTTTAACTCAATTAGAGATCCACTTCCACTTAGCCAAAATATCACAATATTTTGTTGACAGCAAATACAACTTTGTTTTTCATAGTATTTCTATAAATAATAAAGTTATGCTTGCGGTTATTGAAAATATGCTCTATCTCAAAAACTGATAGTTCGATCTCGTTCAAACCAACATCTATATCATGTATTTTTTTCAAAATTTACACTCGCTTAGTTTAAAAGTTTGATGGGGGAGGACACACATTTTACCTAGACTTTTAGAGAAAATGGTTTGAGGAACCTCATTGTCATTTTATTAGACCATAGACACGCTACACGCATAGGTTTGACATTTTTTTTTGTTTTAGTTTCCCCTCCTTAAATGTCATTATTTTGTATGGTTTGAAGGAGAATCGTAAAGCGGTTAACAGGATACATCTTCCTGCCAAATTTCAAAAGTGTGATGCTTATAGTTTGAGAATAAAGTGGCTGTGACATACGGACAGACTTACAGACAGACAGACGGACTTGACTAAACTATAAGGGTTCCGTTATTTGCCATTCGGCTACGGAACCCTAAAAATAAGCTTTGTGATACGGCTATGACGATACACGAGCCTTATTTTAATAAGGTTTAAGGTTCGCGGTGAATATTAATTTAAGGAAAAATAAAAATAATTCCTGCAACACCGTTAATAAGTAAATCAATACCTTATGTCAGTTTGACATTAAATAAACAACGTTTTGCAAATAATTTATTATTGCAACTATTAAATTAAATTCCACAAGAATTCCCAGCCGATATAGTAAAATACAAAATCGGAAAATATAAAAACATATTATTTTGACTTTCGGTACATCGTTTAATGTAGAGATCGGATAAATAAATAGATTCCATGCATGTAAGTAATAAAATTTTGCAACGTGTTTCTATGTGCATAAAAGCTAGATATTCAGTGTCTGTTTATGGTTTCATGATTTAAATATAATATTCTACTAGTGATTATTAAATGGTCAAAATCCCCGCAAGGTAGCGGTTTCAAACTGAGTTTATTATCGGTTTCTCACTTAATAAGATCCGAGCCCCTCATGTATTGCAGAACTATTTATAAACAAGTTAGCAGATTACAGTTAAAAAGACTTAAAAGAAAGAGCGAGATCTTACAAAACCCGAAAAACGAAACCAAAACGATCGCTTAAAGATGGAGGAGACATGTGAAGTGCATTAAAAATTATTTATAATATCTTTTTCAATTATTTTCAGGACTTTTTCACGAATTGCTGCAGTTGAAAGTTTGAAGGTGACAAAGCAATAATTGCAGTACAATGAAAAAGAGAGTGTATTAATTTAATTAAAAACCACAAAATACCTTCTAGTAAACGATTCTACCTCTCTAATAAACGTTTTTCCCTCTATCAATGGTTGTTGTTCTGGGAGAGATCGCTCCCAGCGACAAGACCGCCAATATTGTACTTCTTATAATTTGATTGAAGTGTTTTTGTTTCTTGTGTCCTTATTTGTGCAATATTCCGTAATATTATTATTATTATCATTAAATGCGAATCATTCCAGAATATTGTATTTATCTTTTCTCATACGTTATGTATAGTAACAGAAAGTCGAGTTTGTTACAGTACTAATAACTCCAGACGGGGGCACAGTTTTCATTATTTAGAGTTAGTTGAATTCGTCGTCGTACCGAATAGGACATACGACAGCTATCATCATAAAATGCTTTTGTACGTAATGTTAGTTAGATAACTAATTATCACTAATTCATCGGTGCAACCTAGAACTTTTCTGTCTCAATGACTGTCCTTTGCCATATGTACTCTGCCCGTTGCTACTTGAACTTATGAACCCTTATACACTGCGACTTTTTTAACATTGATGCACTCACGCGTGTTAAAAATGAGCTTCAGCATCGGGTCTCACGCAATGAACAGGTTTAATTTAGCATCGATGCAGTTGGCGTTGGTATGGATGCAAGCGCCAAAATTCAGTACATAGTTTGACAGTTTCCAGCGTCTTCATCGCGACTGCATCGATGCTGCATCGTGACTGCATCGCTACTAAAAATCACTGAGTGTAAAGGATCTATAGTTTCACTGGTCTAAGTCCGTTGCGATCGCAGGATCACACTGGATGCAACCCGCAAACGGTTACTGTAGAAAACTGTGGTGGAGGCCTATTCTAGCTAATAGAATGATGATGGTGACGTAGAAGTATTCACTTAGATAAAAACAACTCAATTCAAAAGGACGGAAATGTAATTTTTATTAAAATGATCACCCATCCAAATGCGATGGAACCGTAGCGTAAGTAACTTTGGTTTCATATAAAAATAAACAAGAACTCAAGAGCTTTAGAAGCTGTTATTTAGTAGTCTACCTTTTAGCTGTATTAATGAGAGCCGAATAAGGGTTGCAAATAGTGATCGAGTGTTCTAGTGGTTATCAACTTTCTTTTAAAAATGGTTGCCCCCCATCGTGCATCATTGTCCTAAATATACTTTAAAATTATAATTTAAAGTAAAGGTGCAATATTATAGATTGTTTTTATCAGCTACATTACTAATGATGTACTTCGTTAGTGCCTTAAAATTTGAGGTAATGTAGGTAAGAAGGTACGTAAATTAAGTAGTAAATACGTTATGTAATTAAAAATATGAATTATGGAGTTAAATTAGGGAATTCCGACGCGATTTCCTATTTTCTTATTATTCAACCCTCAACACAATTTGTTGTATAAATCATTTGAATTGTTATCAGGCTTTTGAAAATGATAATTAAAAATACTGCGTTTATTTTAACCTTATTACCACACAAATGCGACAACTGGGCCACGAGTATTAGATAAAATAATTTCTAGTTACTTATCTTTTTTCGACGATAATGAAAATGACATTAGAAAATTGTGCTTGCGAGATTGACATTTGTAAAAATTGCAAGTCCCGACGAATGGAGTTATCGTCGAAATTAGCCGTATTCAAATACAAATCCTAAGTAAAGGAAATGTATGAAAATATTTAAAAGCATCATAATCTATTAAAAAGCATGTCTCTAGAAGTTAGTTCCTAGAAGTATCCGCAAGAGGCTCTTTACATTCGAAAACAATAGTAACACCGTATCTAGGAATTAAACACTTGAGTAAAGGTAAAAAATACATAGAAAAATCTTTTGTTTTTTTTCTAACATAATTCTAGCATAATTTTCGATTTTTCTGCTAAGATGAGCTTTTCCGGATTTTCATTACCCTCGATAGCGTTATCGTCAACATCTGTCAAAATTAGTGTGTCGAGTCCTGCAAATTTGCGTTGTCGGCGTATCGACTGTCAAAACACGGTGTCGAGTCTCGCAATTCACGAGTTACTCGAGTTAGCATACGTCACTTCGCGACGAAACTACCACGCCAGGACACCATTTTTTAATCACTCTCTTAGATATGTTGTGTGATTTACATTCGAAAACGAATAAAAAATCAACGAAAATCACGCGTAAAAAAGATGAGACTCACAAAATTGAGGTTTCTTTTTTCAAATCCCTTCTGTGTGGATTTTAATCTATTTTCATTCCAAAATAGGACGTGAAATCAATGAATATCACGCCATCTTGACGCGAGTGATTCAAAACTAGGGCCCCAGTACTAAAACATCTTAACCAGATAACATACTCCAACACCCCTGGTAATTAACGCATTAAATGCACTTTACCATACGCACTCGTATTTAATAAGTATTTGCCTACGTCCTCCCATTATCGATAAAAAGGGAAACTTTAATTATGTATTACAACGACGCACTACTAATTTGATTAATTGGCAGGTAGCTCTCTGGTACATAGTTGCATAATTATGAGGCTAAATTAACAAAAAAAATAGAAATCATAATTTTCAAAATTCAAAAACTATATTTTTCTTTTTCTTTTCCATTTGATGACAGATTTATCGACACTCTTTTGGTTACTCATGCTTCAATCGAAGGCCACCTTTGTACACAAAAAATAAGACTAATTAACTTTATATTGTTTGTTTGATCTCGCTCTTCCATTTATATCTAGGGTAAATTTATTTCGTCCTATAGTTCAAAAGGTTCATTAATAACCTGGACAATAAAAATAAATCCTTGCGATTGCTCGCGGTGGCCAATTACATGGACGCATGTATCTCAAACAAATAAATTACTACTAGTGTCAGAACAACATTTAAATGAGAGCGGCTGTTATTCGATATCCAAGCGGCGACAGACATTGAGATAGGTTTTGCCAATTTTAAACTCTTCGTAGGATAAAACAATAAAAAATAAATAAATAGGTAGGTACCGTAGGTATGTATTTTTCAGACTACGGGCACAGTGATAGTAAAAAACTTAAAAAAAAAGTAAAAACCGACTTCAAAACCAAAATGCACTAACAAGTCTTAAATAAACTATTCACCATTGAAAGGAAAGGAATCCGTTTTAGGCAAACAATTTCTTTTTGGAGTCGGTGCTGTGATAGTTGATGCTTGATGGTCAAAGTGATGGCACCGACTCCAAAAAGGAATTGTTTGCCTAAAACGGATTCCTTTCCTTTCAATGGTGAAGAGTTTATTTAAGACTTTTTAGTGCATTTTGGTTTTGAAGTCGGTTTTTACTTTTTTAATGATTCTATTTTTTAAGAAGCTACAAATTACCTATTATAAACTCCGTCATTATAATTACTGAACTCTTAAGCGTTAAGGAGTTCCACCATCAGCTCAGCCCCACAAGATGTTGACTATCAGAGTAACAACACGTCAACATTAAGATTCTAGTAAAGATACACTATACGTGCCTTTAAAATTTGAGGGTTTTTCTCGATTACACCAAGATCCCATCATCAGATCCCAAAATGGAAAAAATGGGACCAACTAGAAGGTACACCCTCTAAGTAGGCGAAAAAAATTTTCGATTCGGTCGACAAACGACTGAGATATGAGGTAACATACATACAAAAAAAAAATTTTAAAAAAAAACATACAGTCGAATTGATAACCTCCTCCTTTTTTGAAGTCGGTTAAAAATAGAAATAATCGGCAATTTATGAAAAAAATGCATACCTCAAATCCGAGTAAAAAAAAAACACGCGTTGAAGTCTTTTATATGACAAATATTTTATATTTAGATATTTTAATTAACTTTTTTGATCAAGCCGTAAACCTGATAATAATATTATTTGACCTTCATATTCCAACGATGAAATTATGATGAGCGTTGATTAAAAGTCAGATCGGCGTTACGCAACGGACAGATATAGAGGTTTGAAAGTGAGTGTACCATGCGTTCGTCGGTCAGCCGTTACAAAAACCGGAACCGTAGTTAAGTTCAAAGTTAGAAAAACGTGATTATTATAAAAATTATCCTGTTTCTGTTGGGTAAAGATGGCGACACGAGTCGGCCACCGCGTCCACAACTCACCAGCCTTTGTAGTTATATTACGACCGAGTCAAGGCCAGCTTTATTTACTTCCAATTACAGTTCTTTCACTTTACACACTTGCGCTCAATTTAACTACAACGCCGAATTAATTGCACATATAGCGAGGTTTAAAGTTCAAAACTTTTACGTGATCGATAAAGTGACGCGGATATGCAATTCAAGTAACGTCGATGACGGTTTAAAGAAACCTTTTCAATGCAAACTCGCAAGGAAAGCTACATACGTATCTGATTATTTTAATTTAACATTATAAATAAACAAACATCACAAATAGCATCAAGCACACGACTTCAAGCGTCTCCTCAACTTATTTCGAAACAATTGCATCTAGAGGTTTTGAGATTCTTAATACCATATCATTATAATTTAGGAATTATAGTAAAGCAGAGCGAGGTCATAAAAGTAAGCCTCTTACCAACGGCCAAGAGAAGCCAGAACCAATTATTATCAGTTTTTATACACGTTTTATTATAACAACGAGATAGTCCAGTAACTACTTCGGCTTTAAGTTCAAACCATTGTTAAAAGCGATCGTAAAAATATAATATTCAGATTCGATAACTTGAGTTTATTTTATCATTCCCTGATAATAAGTTTTATAAAGCAAATCCTATAAAATGTTATTACTTAAAAACACATTTCATTTTATTGGACTGTTTGAACAGATTCATACTTTACTGCCGCATTGCAATATTAATGAGTTCACAATGTTAAAAAGAGTTAAATTTCAACTAACCAAGCGTTGTTGTCAAAATGTTTTGTGGTACAAAACAAGAGCAATTTTTTGTTGTAACACGCGTTCGCTGAACTTGGCCACGGTAGGGCGCACACATGCCCCATGACATCACCATTCCACGCCATTTGCATGCCACCAAACACTACACTTCTCAGAAAATACTGAACCCTTGCGTTCCTAATATTTTAGAGAGAGTTGTACCGAAATTTGGTAAATCAAAATATCACCGGCGGTAGCGTAAACAAAAGACTGTTGATAAACACATCTGTGAGGAATTGATAAACAAAACTTTACATATTTCACATAATTTTGACTGAAGTTGACAACAAAGACTTTTTGATAACAGCTTCCTGTGTCGGAAGTCTCGACATAGTTCCCTGTAAAACCACCAGGTGGCGCTCGAAAAATGTCGTAACAAAATTAGTGTTTTCGTGTATTTATTGATCGAGAAGAATTTTCGAATGAAGCTTAAAAATTACAAATATTTTTTAAGATTTATTAAACACACTTATATTTAATGAATTAGAAAATCATGAAATGAAATTGTCTAGGCGAAATGTCAAAAATGTTGCATCAGACTACCAGCGCTGAGCTGACACTGAATGTAGACGAAGGAATTTACGGTCAAAATTACGTTAAGACTATAGTAGCTTGGGCAATTACTCTAAGGCCCAATTTCTTCATCAATAGTAATGGTAAAATTTACAATTAATTTCGATGAATAATTTGGGCCTTAGTAACGTTTGTTAACTACTAAATACATGACTATGATTGTTGAAACTATTTCCCCATTGTAGTAATGTATAATTGTAATGAGAATATTAGTGCCACAGTAATCAGTGCATAAATCAAATGAAGATCATAAACATAACACTAGCTTGCTTAGTTACTACAGCACTATTCTAAACTAGGCCACATAAATCCAAGTAAAAAGGATACTACTATTGTACTAGATGATTCGCTGGACAACTCAAAGCTATTTACAATACACAAATTGCATTGCCATGCAAATCTAAACGCAACGGAACTTAGGAAATGAATGTTTCAAACCAGTTTGAAAATAGTGCAAAAACAGGTATCTAAAATTTCTCATTCAAATGCAACATCAACTGTGACTTTAATTTATGGAATGATAATATGGACATCCAACAATACTTGTGAAACGATTCGCAAGACTGCACGAACAAAAGGAACCAAGCAGTTGATAACACCGAGCGACCGTATCTTACCGTAAAGTGCCGGGCCTTACCTTTTTGTCCACGTAAAATCCAGGGAACGACTGAAGGCGTGAAAAAAAACAAAAACATTGATTTAACACCAAAGTCTGACATTATTTAATTTAATTTTAAAGCAAAATAAAAGGTTTTTTATTTATTTAACATCAGTCGGTGCATAATGTTAAGCTTACCTACACGAACAGTCTACACACACACACTTTATGGACACCAAAAGAATTTGTTTCCAATAGTTTGAATGTTTTAACACTAACAGTTTCATACATTTTATATTCATAAAAATGTAATAATAAGAAACAATAAATTGCGCACGGGTGGGACTCGAACCAGCAACTTTCCGGCTAACCGGGCCAAACGCTCTTCCAATTGAGCTACCGTGCCGTTTCTTATTTCATCTTTATGAATAAAATAATTGACACTGTGAGTGTTAAAAATATTCTAAGCCATTGGATACTTGGCCCACTGCCGTTGACAAAACAGTAGGGGTGGATAGCGCAGAAATCACGCGTAATGACGTAGGTATTCATAAGAGATCAGAAGTTTCGCACGGTCGGACCGACGGCACGGTAGCTCAATTGGAAGAGCGTTTGACCCGGTTAGCCAGAAAGTTGCTGGTTCGAGTTTTGCACGTGCGCAATTTTTGGTTTTCTATTTCATATTTATGAATACAAAATTTGTTTCCTGTTTTTTGAGGCGGTTTACTTTTTTTATTTCATGCTTTTAAGTTATTGCTCATATCGACCGGACCGGTTTTGACAAAAAATACACTGAACCATAAGTGGAATACCTGATACCTGATTGAACTCATAAAAGTCATCACACCATGATTTCTCGAGAAATCCTAGGGGATAGTACTTCTATGAGAAATCCTGACAAAAAATCAAACATACATACTCTTACGAAAATTTTCACATGTGAGGAAGCCTTAATAGATCAACATACAAAAAATTAATCAAATTCAAAAGATTTCAAATACAAACAGGTGGAGTTGATTACCTCCTTATTTAAAGTCTGTAATAAAGTGGATAAATAACTCATGAACAGCTTTTCAAAAGTAAATACACACGCTTAGATGTAGGAATCCCCAAAAGGTTGTATCGAAAAAGTATTGATATGATAAACTAATTTATGATCAATTTATAACCTACATAAATAGAGGCTTCAAAATAAGGGCAAAATTAGAAAGCCCAATTAATATTGGTTCTAAAAATATTTATTTAAAAGGATGACTGCTGCGACGAAGGCTATATTCTAAAGAAAATTTCCATAAGCTTTCTATTACAATAAACGAGGAGCAGTGATGCGAACGTTTAATTTGCTATTTTCACTTGCTGGTCGGACGCCTTCGAGCCTAGGTCGTATTAGTTTCATAGTCTTCATCCGTCGGCAATCAATCAAGTAATAACTCGCGAGCTAAACCGACGCCGGCGCAGTGAGAAGCGGAACACAGCCACTTCGCGCTTCCTCTGGCATTGTTCATAAAGACATCCTGCCACTGATTAACTGTCACGTACGATGCATTTTTACAGACTCCAATTCGTTTTAATGAAGTACTGTCGAGACTCATTGCGTAGACGATGATTAAACGATCGTTAACGACCTTAAGTTATTTTAGGCACTTTATGGGTCTGCAGAACATAACAACTCCTTAATCAAAACAAAAATAAGTTATTGAGCTTTGAAATTAGGCAAAGTGTAGTTTGAAAAATGCATAGCTTTGAAGTTTCGACATAAAAAGAAAGTGTCAACTATCAACGCCATTAACGACCTCGGAAGAGCGATTAAAAGATTTGATGTCAAGTCTCGGCAGCGTTAAGATATAATTAAGTCATAATCAGAGCTAAGCGATGTAAAGAAGTGGAGTCATAACGGCAAAGAACATTCGTCTTCATTGTACGCAGGAGTGAGCTCGGCGTATAATTTTGATTTATACGCAGCGCTGTGCGCCCACGCATCGTTTTGTTTGCTCTCGCACCGAACGATGTGTCTTTCAGCGACTGATAATAGTGAAAGAGTTAAGAAATATGACCACATATTAAACCTGCTTCGTCGCTTATGTCATTGTTGAAATACTCATTTTGAGTTAAATGTCTTTAATACGAAAAGGGCACTTATACCTTTTTCTTTCCCTCTGTCTTAGTTTATATAAAGATATGTGTTAACTTTGATAATGGAGTATATTGTTTCTTATGTTTACTTTACAATATAATAAAACCGAACTATTACTATATATTCAAAGAGCTTTTAAAATATATAGTTTCTTGTATTTCCTGTATTTTTTACTTTTTAAATAAGGCCTGACAAGTGCCCTTTTGTATTTAGACATTCAGTTGAAGTGCACAAAAATAGCTGGCCTTATAATCATAACAATTAAGTTTAATGGTCGATTAGAATCGTAACTCATAAGTAGGACATCAGTTGCAGAGCCGAAGCTAGCAAATCACATTCATCGATCACAAAATTACGCACCACAGACAACACAAGTAACGAGATCAATGATGTAACGTTATCGAATTCCATTTATCTGCAATCGTGATCACTGTAATGACGATAATCAATGTCCAAACGTTGAACTGCTCGCATAATGTAAGACCCCTTACACACTGCGACTTTTAGCATCGATGCAGTCGCGTTTTTTGAAAACGCGCTTCAGCATCGCGACTCACGCAATTAACAGATTTAATTTAGCATCGATGCAGTCGCGCGTTTGTATCGTGCAGTCGCCAAAATATAGCACATAATTTGTCAATTTCTAGCTTCTAATTTGATAATTTCCAGCTTTTACATGGCGACTGCATCGATGACAACGCGGGTGGGCATTGTGACTGCCTTGATGCTACAAGTAGCGCAGTATGTAAAGGTTTGCGACTGCATCGATGTAAGGGGTCTAAGGAGTCTAAGAGCTATACTCGAAGTCCGTCAACGTCGAGCAAATACCCGCGCGGAGTAACAAACATTGGTTGAGAAGATAATAACAAAAATAGATATCATACTATTTCTTATTAAGCTACTAGTTAATTTGGCCGTTGTAATAGGTTTTCTTCTCATAAGACTACAGCGCACAATGTTGACGACCTACAATATGCGCGTGCGCTCATCGACACTGAATGCACTTTCACTGAAGAAACTGGTGTCGTCAATCAATACTCAATTAGAAATTAATGTTACTGCTATTTATCATTAGTCTGTAATGTGTTTTGTAATTTCGTTAATACATCGACCGATTTGATCGGCTATATTACTTAATACCTAATGTTCGGTAACGAGATACATAATAAATCCCTCAAGCGTATGTGAACGAGACACAATAGATATTCTATTGTAATGCGGTCTCATGCGACCGCTCGGGTGGTGAGGTAATAAGATTGAAAAAGTAAAAATATTGATAACTCCTGATTCTTTATGATCTATTATTTTATGCTATCAGAACAACGATTTGACGTATAAAGTTCACTGAGTTGAGATGTCGATTTATTACATACCTAGGTTATAAATTTTCATACAATGCCAAATAAGCATTAGGTAAACCTTTTTTTAATAAGCTGACGATTGTCTTCAATAGAAACCAGATTAATTGTATATTCCAATAATTATCAATTAATTCGCCGAACAAAGCTTTTGTCGTGACTTGCGACTGCGCACATTTTCAAGTCGCACTCAATTAACGTGGTTCCGCGTCGAAAATATCGAAACAAGCTGTTACAAGATTAGGAAAGCGGAACAAGCCAAATTTCCCAATTTCGAAAACAATTCTACTCTGTAAACCCCGATAAAGCAATTTTGTTAAAACATACAGTAATTGGACTCATTCCTCCGGCTCATAACTTTCGAAAAAAAGCATCTCTCCTTTCTACACTACATTTATAATGTGCAATGCTGTAATCAGGATCAATGTTGTTATTTTATTTTATTTTATTTTATTTTTTATTTTTAGGGAAACATACAGTTATAATGAAAATAATATAAATAACACTTAAAGATAACACCAAAACCAATTAAGTTTCCTCAGACTAATGTTACATTACATTTTGAGCAAACCAAAACCTTCAAAATAACAATTCGAAAGAAAATATTTGAAAAAAAAAGTGAATAAGTCATAATAAAGTAGTCCACGAAAACTATTGACAGTCACCTGACAGGTCGTGGATTTGCTTTTTAAATTGAAATAAAGTTAAGGCAAATATATCGACTCCTTGATACCTGTCATTGTGACTGCGGCAAGTACGCGGCAGGAAAGTGTTACAAACATATTTAGTCCTATATGTAGGCACATAAAAAATACTTTTATGACGTGCACTTAGTCGGGTACATCGTAAACTTATTTCGCTCAAAAGAAAAGGAGAGTCGATAAGGTTGTGCAGCAATTTATATAGAAATAATTGATCTCTTTCAATGCGTCGGCTATGCAAAGAGGGCACGGACTTCATATGGTTACAAGAGTCAGGTACATGACATCTAAACTGTAGATGTTTTATAAATTTAAGACGAATCCTTAATCCTGCATCCTTCACGTCCAGATTCTCCACCTTTACCTCTTCCTCTTCCTCAAAATTTCCAACCCTTACAGATACTTGATGACGGCGACACGTTTGCTGCCATCATGTCTTTTCCGGCTGGTTCTGCTGGTGGCATCGACGGCATCACTCCCCAACACCTTAAGGACTTGGTGAGTGCTTCCGCTGCTGACGCCGGTAGAATTTTGCTTTCCAATATTACGAAACTATGCAACCTTTTCTTATCTGGCAGGGTTACTGAAAGATTTCTCCCGTTTTTATTTGGTGCTAGACTTTGTGCCTTTCGAAAAAAAGATGGTGGCATTCGTCCTATTGCTGTAGGCTCAACGTTTCGTCGTCTTGCAGCCAAATTAGCCTGTCGTGATCTTTTTTCTCCTTTGAAAGAGTATTTTCAACCCATTCAACTTGGTTTCGGTAGTAAGGGAGGTTGCGAGGCTGTGGTTCATTCCGCTCGCAATTTCCTATCCTGTAACGAATCTGAAGTTTTTTTGAAAGTTGATGTGAAGAATGCTTTCAATTCTCTTGACAGGTCTGCCTTGTTGAATGAAGTTCAGACTCACACTCCTCAGATTTATCCCTTTGTTTTTCAGTGTTACAATAATCAATCAAAATTGCTTTACAATGAACATTCGATTGTTTCTGCAGTCGGTGTTCAGCAAGGCGACCCTTTAGGTCCAGCCCTTTTTAGTTTAGGCATCCATCCTATCATTTCATCCTTAAATTCTAAATTCAATGCCTGGTATCTGGATGACGGCTCCTTTGGAGGCAAAGCAGATGTTGTTTTCCAAGACCTTGTCCTGATTATAGAAGGATTTAAGAAATTAGGCTTAGAACTGAACCTTTCAAAATGTGAACTTTTTATTAATGATCACGTTTCGTCTGGTTCCCGTCAGGCAATCATTGATAAATTCAATTCCCTTGCTCCTAACATTAAAATTCTGAATTCTGAATCGCTTTGCCTTCTAGGTGCCCCTCTTCTAGATCCTAGCATCGAACCTTTTCTTGATAAAAAATTGAATGATTTCACCCTTTCAGCCCCCAGATTAGAACACCTAAATTCACACATTGCATTTACTATACTTAAATCGTGTCTTTTTGTGCCTAAATTTACATATTTCCTACGTGCTAGTCCTATCTGGAAAAAAAATAATTATTTAAAACTTTTTGACACCACCCTTAAAAATAGTTTGGAAAAAATTTTAAATTTACATTTTGATAATAATTCTTGGGCTCAGGCTTCGCTTCCTATTCGTTTTGGTGGTATCGGAATTCGCCAAATTTCTAGTATAGCCCTCCCCGCTTTTCTCTCCTCTTTGCATAGCACTTCCGTTTTAGCCGAAAAAATTTTTAAGCATCCTCGCCAGCTTTCTGAGGTGAGAGAGGCGGAGGAGTCTTGGCAAGGTCTCTGTCCTAGAGAAGACATTCCAAAGGAACGTCATCAACAAAAACTTTGGGATGTCCCTCTTGCGAGAGAGACCTTCGATTCATTACTTCAAAATTCCGTCAGTGACAGTGGTCGTGCAAGGCTCTTGGCGGTTTCCTGCAAAGATTCTGGTCACTGGCTTCATGCTTTACCGTCGAAAAATTTGGGCACTCTTTTCGATAGTGAGTCTTTCCGGGTGTGTGTGGGCCTCCGCCTTGGTACTCCTATATGTGAAATATTTACGTGTCCCTGTGGCAAGGAGGTTGATAAATTTGGTCTCCACTGCCTTTGTTGCCAGCAAAGCGCTGGGCGTCTCGCCCGTCACGCCACCCTTAATGACGCCATCAGAAGAGCTCTTGCCACCATTAATGTACCTTCCACGTTGGAACCACGTGGTTTGGTCCGTGACGATGGCAAGAGACCCGATGGCCTCACGCTTATTCCCTGGGAACGGGGTCGGGCCTTAGTTTGGGATGCAACTTGTGTCGATACTTTGGCCCCCTCCCATCTCAGAGAATCAGCCCTTAAAGCTGGAGCAGCAGCAGAGTTGGCTGAAAACGCCAAGCGTCGCAAGTACGTCTCACTTGCAAGTGACTATGTGTTTGCGCCGTTTGGTGTTGAAACATTTGGGCCGTGGGGACCCTCAGCTAAATTGTTGTTTCGAAACATTGCGCCTAAATTAAATTCCGTTACAGCCAATAATAAAGCTGGCTGGTTCCTAGCTCAAAGGATTAGCATAGCTATCCAACGCGGGAACGCAGCCAGCATCATAGCCTCCTTGCCGCAAGGAAATAGTTTCGTTTTTGAATAGGTAGATTTTAAGTTTTTTTTTTTTTTTTTTATGTTGTATGTCTTAGTTTGTAATTACATATTATCTACAAAATAAATAAATATTAACTTTGTTTGATTTAATTGTAATTAAAATATTTAAGACGAATCCGTTCAATAAGTTCAACATACTTTTTATAATGTGGGCTCCAAACAACGGACGCATATTCAAGAATAGATCGAACAAGGCAGTTAAATAAAAGTATAAGGGTCGAGCAACAATGAAAGTCTTTCCCTGTCCTCAAAACGAACCCCAGCATACGGTATGCTTTAGAAGATATTGAACTAATATGAGCATCGAATGACATTTCATGGTCAAGGAGAATACCCAAGTCCCTGATCTCATGAACCCGGTTAATTATTTTGTTAGCGATACAATAATTAAAAACAATTGGCTTACGTTTACGGGTAAAAGTTATTGTGTTACATTTTTTGATATTCAAATAGAGACAATTATCGGAACAGTAATGGGTCAAAGCGTCGATATCCCTCTGAAGGAGTAAACAATCTGATTTATCCCTAATGATTCTGAAAACTTTCATATCATCGGCGTATACGAGGACATTACTATGTCTAAAAATGTTCACGATGTCATTGATAAAAATATTGAAAAATAATGGTCCGAGGTGGGATCCCTGGGGCATACCTGAAGCAATAGGAACAAAAGAGGAGACATAACCCTTAACCGTGACAGCCTGACTGCGATCTCGTAGGTAAGAAATAATCCATCGAAGAAGATCGCCGTGTATACCGACCATGCACAGCTTATTAATCAAATGTTCATGAGAAATTTTATCAAAAGCCTTTGAATAGTCGGTATACACCGCATCGACCTGGAGCCCCCTATCCATAGCACCAGTAACGCGATGAACAAATTCACAAAGGTTAGATTCCGTTGACTTCCTATCAATAAAACCGTGCTGCTGATCTGCGATTATTGGTCGTAAAATAGGGTAAATATAGTCATAAATAATTTATTTTTATTTTTTTATTTTTTTATTATTATTATTGAAGTGAAAACTTCTTTAGCGGCGTTGAGCACTTTTGTGGGATGGGGGAAAAATGTGAAACTCGCGTCAGGACACGTGGGCTGATCGAAAAACCGTAAGTATAACCGTAACTTTTTAATGTAATTTAATATAATATAAATTGTAATGTTTGTGTACGATAGCGCAATAAATAAATATTGTATTCTATAAAAATATTATATTATTATTATTGCATTATTATTATTATTATTGTATTCTATCACAAAAATGATAGTACTTTTATATTGATAATAATTATTCCAAAAAATCAAAAATGCACAACGTTGATATTCAAGTTTTCACTTCTGCCGGCACTCCCGGAGTGCTTTCACAGTTTTTTTTTTTATTGAATTACGTCCGGTTATAATAATGTTTTGGTTCCTTAAAAGATTTATTAATAACTCAATCAGCCACCCAAATACAGCACTCTGCATTGGTGTTGCATAAAAAATGGTCAACTAGCATATACATTAAATGCAATTTTGCTAGTTCGATTGGTCTGTTACCAGTATGGTCGCATAAAATTAATTAACTGCCTCGGTAGCGCAGCGGTAGAAGGGTCGCACTTTAAAGCGACGGCTGCGCCAGAGGTCCCGGGTTCAATCCCCGGGTCGGGCCAAATCTATATATAACTGAGTTTTTCTGTTCAGAAATTCTTAGGGTAACCCGGAGTTTGGAAGTTGGCGGTGTCACCTCCGTGCCTCGGAAAAGCACGTTAAGCCGTTGGTCCTGCGCCTTAACTCTCTCCGGTTGTGTCAGATTGCTGTCCCATCGGGCTATGAGAGTGAAAGGTATGGAGAGTGCACCTGTGTTTGCGCACACACTTGTGGACTATAATATGTCCCACGCAGTCGGTTAGTCGTTGTGACTGGCCACCGTAGTCGAAATCGGCTAGGGGGACTATTATTATTAGCATAAAATTAGTTTCTCTAAATACGAATAATATTCGTAAATTAGAACGTTATTAGCACTATCAACTGCCATTCCAAAATAGTCGTTACGCTCTATTGGTGGCGTATTTAGTAACCTCATAACGTCCGGTACTCGTTGGCTGGATTACAAAGTAAATGATACCTTTGCGTTGCCTCTATAATTTACTGACCCGTGCTGATTGAATATTTAACATCGTTAAACACAAGCTAAAAAGTGCGCTAATCGCAAAATCTTACAAATTGCTATTTGATTCAGACTACACATTACACTTTTCACAGTGCAATACGGCCGAATCGATGAATAATAAAGGACCATTCAGTATTTTTTTAACGAAGTGTGTAAATCGTAGATTTCATTTGTTATTGCGATAGTGTTAAGTACACAGTGCACCAGGCAACCTAATAATCAAGTAGTGAACACGAAGATCTTGCGAAAAAGTATTCGCATCATCGAATTGGCTACCTACGTACTATCTATCTATCTATCTTTTAGCTATTTGCTAATTTGAGAGATAAGTGAGACTCGATATGATTACGTTGAAGCTTGAAAGCAGTTCATCATCCCTTACTGAACAAGTTACCGTACTGAACAAGTTGTTAAGAAACGGTTTCCTCCCCAGTCAACTCATCAATCATTGAAAGAACTGAGCGCGAGCCGCCAGCTATTAGGCAATCGCATTGGATATGAGAAGTTTTGCTGGCTGTCAAGCCACCACAGATTAGTAAGGTATAAGCCACCGGGCTATGTGAAGCCACCATATCATGACCTATTCAACGGGCAGCTTATTAACTCATAGGCTTATACTTACAGCGAGTTCTTCGCTGGTGTAGGCTGTGAGGGTGCGGTGGTCCTGCTGCAGCACGCAGTAGAACGGCTCCCAGGAGGGGGGCACGCCTACTGCTGCTCCGCTAACTGCGCTAGGGGCACCATCTGTAACAAAACGAAATATAATTACAATAACGATGCTATGACATCAGGTTGAATGTATATTTCGTCTTTTTGGGTAAAGCTGCGGATTGGAAAACATTTCTTTGTGTCAGAATTAGCCGAAACAAGTGTAAGAATTCTCATTTTCTTGCAATACTTCTTAAGTTGATTTGACGAACCAGTTAATCGTATTAATTGGTGTATGTAAAGAAATAAAAATGCACGTTTTATTACCATAACTTCACCTTGACCATTGGCTATAGTATTATATAACTCTATTTCCATTTTCATAATTATATGTAAAATAAAACTGTACATTCTACTTATTTACATGTTGGTGCAGGGTGATTATCATTGTATTTTGACTTGCATAAGACATTAGAGACGATCTTTGTAAATTGAAGTGTTATTATGGCCTTAATTGGAGTATTATTCAAAACACTCTTGGATTTCACGTAACTTTATTTTGTAGGCGGTGAAAGGTAATGTTTTAACAATCTTTATGTGACTATAGTTGAAACAACTTCGATTATTACGTGATGGGTTATGCATCGGTAAAGATATATATAGCCAATTACATTGCCATTTCCGTTGCATTAAATAAGACATGTAAGGTTAGGCATTTAAATTGATTTTTGGTCTGCAACCATGTGTTCTTATTTACGAGGTCTCCGTATAAATGCCAAAACGAAGTAAAATGTAAATAAGCCCATGCTTGGACACTTCCTGCTTTGTTAACTTTCATGAACATGAACTAAGAAAATGTCGAGTACCTAACTCATAGTAATTATGTAGGTAAAGCACAGTCATAATGTTTTTTTTTATTTTTTTTATAGACTTTAACTAAGACGTTTCCATAAGCTCAACAAGTTGTCTAGTCACGTTCTTCCTCTCTTATCTAAGTACTTAGCAAAAACGCCTCCGTCCGTACAATCGGAAAGTAGTGGATATGACAGTAACTTTGGCACTTATTCAGCCAATAGGACCCATGTTTCTATTTACCCCAAGAAAATCCGTATCAGCCTCTTATCTACTCAGCAAATACGTCTCACTCAGTAGAGTCCATGCTGTAAGTGCGTCCTAGTGTAAGTAACGCCGTCTATCTGAAGGCAGAGGACGATGACATTTGTGGCAATGTGACAATTGTGGCACTTATTTAGCCAATATAAATAAATATTGGACACCAATGACATACATTGCTCTGATCCCAAAGTAAGTAGCAAAAGCACTTGTGTTATTGAAATCAGATACAACGGTGGAACCACAATACCCAGTCCCGATACAATATAGAAAATTATGATTTTTATATTGACCCGACCGGGAATCGAACCCGGGAACTCGGAGCGGCGACGCCTTGAAACCAGCATGCTAGGCCACTACGCCATGAAGGTCGTCACACAATAAAACCCGTAAAACTTGATAAATGTGAATTGATTTGATTTTCTTTTTAGCATAATAATAATTTAATTCATTGATTTAGTTCTGTAATTCTTCTGTTATTAAAAAAAGCTGTATGGACGATTTTGTCTGCAATAAAATTATTTTATTTTATTTATTTTTATGTTTTATCTACTTAGAAAATACGCCTCACTCCGTACAGCCCATGCTGTAAGTGCGTCCTAGTGTAAGTAACGCCGTCCATCTGAAGGCAGAGGACAATGACTGTAATTGTGGCACTTATTCAGCTAATAAAACCCGTCCATGCACGGCGCGGTTTGGATTAATGCGTTCCATTTAATCTATTAAACAGTGACTCATGTACAGTCAGCAATGAAGTGGAAGTTGTCTAAGTATAAATCTCTCGATTACAGTTTTATTGAATCCAATAAATAGCCATGATCAACTATTCAACCATTATTTGAGTTGGTTTTTGTTAAATTTTACATCGGATAGTAGCAATTTTTATTGAGCAGTACATGTAAGTGAAAACTTATTTGCAAACTTTTCAAATCCAAAAATTAATATAACTACTACTATGTACATATATACTTAATATAATTTGTAATATGTACATATATTTAGTTCAAGGCTCTTCTGGAACCTACCGATATAAATATCTACAGCAATATATATAAATATATATATATTAATAAAATAACGTCCATAAAAAATAAATTGGCTTAAAAAAACTGACTAAATAGCTCAAAATAACTCATTGGCCCTCTGTTTAGGAGAAACCAATTCATTTGAAGTCGGTGCTTGTTATGCGTAGATTTACCCTCTTAAGCTTACGTTCATCAATAGTCTACGCCAAGCTTAAGAGAGTAAATGTGTTATATTGGTCTTTTCGACAGTTTATTGAAGGTGATTTTCTTTATATATAATAATTTTAGTTAAACCCATAACTCAAAAAACTACTGTACTCTAAGAAATAACGCTAAATATACCTGATTTAACTAAAAAGAATCATCTTGCTATGACAAATATACACACATATATACTTACGAAATTTTGCAAATTTTTGTCTTATTAGATCAATATACTCAAATATTAGCAAATTCCAATGATATCACATACATACACATTGAATTGATTATCTCCTTTTTAAAATTCGGTATTAAAAACAACCAACATTTTCAGTTTTGTAAAGAAAACTAAATGTATTTGTTGGCGGTACATACATTACACTGAGTTCTAACATAGAGTACAAATAAGTTTTCAACCATCTTTGGGTTATTTATAGAACACTAAATTGTTTTTGTCGTAGTTATCGACTTGAGCTGATAAAAATAACTTACTACTAGCCTAAGGTTCATATGAACCAACAGACTCTTTATCTAACTTTATAATGTGCTTTTTGAAAGCTTTTCTCTTTGTTAGTTGAAATTACTACTATTTATTAATGCATTCATATTAATAATTGCTTATGGATTTTATTTATATTTACAATTATCGCATTTTTTTTAATACAACGACTGTAACTAATCTATTAAGTGATTTCACTTCACCAATTAATCGATACAATTTATGTTCAGAATTTTTAAAAAAATGACTCTTGAAACAAAATTATTCACAAACGGCGAATGTAGATATAACATAAACAGGGTGGCCAAAACAGTGACGTTCAAATAAATTTTTTGGATAGCCTTACATCCAGCCAGGTCTATCCAAATATACCATATTTATGATAGCCATTTTTTTTTGCTTTCGAGGCTATTTTGTCTAAGTTTCAGCTAGCTCATAATTTTATCTAAGTAATTTAAATTTATCAGGATCAAACTGCAATTTAAATTAATGACAAAGCACCATAAAAAGTGGTGTAATTATTTGTTTGAAAATTCTTAAAATTTTCGAAAATAATTAATATCTCGAAATCTACGGAAATTCGGTTAATCACATATATATATATGGACAGACCTGGATATAATCTTTCCAAAAAAAAATTTGGACGTCAATGTTTTGGCCACCCTGTATGCTAGATTTAGCTTATTACATACAGCTTTATTGAATAGAAAATATCTCATTGAATAGAAAGCACATTATTCACGCCCACCCGCTCTATTCAAGCAAAAACAAAGAGCATCGATTAATGCCTTTAATGTCTATTTGGATATTGAGAATACAAACGTATTTAAAACTGCACTTTAAGAATTTTGGCTCTAATGAATGAGTAATTCTATTACTTTTGATACGTAAGAAAACAATGAGAATCACTTGAGACGAATTGGTGTAATCTCGTATCGTATCGTAATATTCTTTGTTATGGTATCAAACCAACAGTTAACTGATTAAAGTTTGATTTATTCTAGGTAGAGTGTCAAGTTATGATTATACTATGGGTACAAAAACGATGTAGTGGCTATCTAAGTGAGGCAAATGAGCTTAAACCAAGTAAGCGCACGAGTCGTGCTCCGAGAATGGCCTCTAGCAATCGAATTCACTATCTTTGACTTGGTCACGCACGCTCCTCGCTCTAACATCGCTCCGAGCTAAAACATGGCATAAAGGCATAATAATGAACTGTTTTTAACATTCTTCTAACTTTATAATGTGCTTTTTGAAAGCTTATAAGAAGTTTTGACGACGAAGACGCGTTGACGACGCGATTGGTGTATTGGTTAGAGTTCCTGACCCCAGATAATATAATACGACTATTACGCCGGCCGCCGCGGGTTCGAATTCCGCAAGAGGCTAATGTTTGTGTGATGGGAACGAATATTTGTACCTAAGTTATGGATGTTTCATATGTATTTAAGTATTTATAGGAGACGCCCCCGTCATAATCGTTGTCTGGTATTCGTAACACAAAAATTTCTTACTTCGAATTTTACTTCAATTGGTGTGTTGTCTGGCGCAAAAAAAAAAGATCGATTATTAGAACACAAAAATGCAATATTGTCAGCCTTAAACATCATATTTCGCAATTAGTTGTGTGTACATAAAGTACAGTGTTCAGCAAACTTGTATATCTAGAATCTAAATAGCTCATGATTAACAACATCCTATGTATTAAAAGTGGAATGGGCTTACATGTAATGAATATTTACGCAAAGATAACCATCCGGAGATAAGTTAGCTACAGGCATCTTGTTAAGGCGTACGTGAAAAGATTTAACGTTTGGAAGTTAAAGAACTGTTAACTACTCCTCATGTGAACGAGAAAGACCCGTTTTGATATAACTTGCCTTAACTTGAGCTCGAAAGGTGTGTAAATGTGTGCCAAGTTCACTCAATTGACGCACTTTTTGGCACTTATTGTAACGATAATCGAAATCGTTAGACAGTTTTAACCTTTATGACCTTTTTGTAGGAGTAGCAGTAATTTAATTAAAGAAATATAAGTGAAAGAGGCTCGATTGAAAAGTTTTTACGACAAAGTTGTAGCAAGAATTGTTTATCAAGTGACTTGCCCTCTGAGTCATGCCATTACGTTAACAATACGATTAAAGCCAAAACATCAACACAGTCGCTTGTACTATGATTTTTTTTTATCTTCACAATACATATAGTTGAAGTCTTTTTCTTGGCGAACATTGTAAACTATCTTTTTATAACTTTTTAAGTAATATCACTAAATTCAATTTATTCAATTCCATTTAAAAAGATCTCTGCACAACTAAAACATTTTATTTCCCATTTGATTTTGTCGTTAACCGTTCATAGTTTATTTAACATCTTAGTATGTTTATTTGCCAAGCTCTTGTAAATCGAGTCTCCTTCAATGTGGCTTTTCATCTCTCAAGTAATCAATTATGTTTTGCCTAGATAATCATAATCTAAGCTGTGCCATTGAATATTAACGTTATGTTATTTACAAGTGCTGTTATAATGAGAAGCCCTATGTTTTACCTCTAACTCTCTACAAGAAGCAAAGTTGTTTAAAGCAACTATTACAATAAGACGTTACTACAACGATATTATCGTTCTTTGCGATAACGATAGTAAATGCAGTGTTTTATAAACATATCCACACAGTTAGATAAACACTAATTGTCTACATCTACAAATATTCTCACGCAAATATTGTCTCTTAGGCAAAACGATCGATTGATCAGATCATCAGTGATGTTGATAATTTAATTGTTATGATGCAAATTATAATACGCTACTGTGCTGTGAAGGATCTACTTATTCACGAAGAGAAGTCTTCATGAATAAGTAGATCCTTCACGTCAGATATTATCTTATCGGTAAGTATCGTTGTGTGTGTAAAAAGTAATTATGCAATTTATTGAAGTTTAGGAAGCTCCGTAAAAACATAGTTGATATTTATCTGTAAACATAATTAATGCGTTTATCATCACATTTATAGTTTCGCCTACATGTAATGATTGACGGTTTTTTGCTTGGCTCTATTTCTCAGTTACGATTTCAGCAAGTCATCAATCAATTGGGGTGATAACAAACACGGAAGGCCAAAGCTTGTCTGCTCGCCTACTTCGCGGCCGGACCATAAAACAGCTCAATACGAGGGTCAAACTGAAAGTTCTTAGAACTGGCCACTTATAAACAATATAATAATAAAAAAAATCTAAAATTTAAAAAATAGAACTCTTTGCCAATATTACTGAGTATATATTTCATTCATTTGTCATTTGTTTTACGATTTGGCGGCAAATTGAAAATTGTCTGTGTCACGTCAACATGAATTTAACACGAGAAAATTTTCGTGCAATGATTTTTTATGACTTTCGATGTCATTTAAGTCAACAAGAAAGTTATGATAGACTACGATTGGCCTTTCACGATGAAGCCCCATCTCGTGCGACTGTTTACAACTGGTTTAATGAGTTTAAACGTGGTCGCTGATGATGAACGTGAATGATGTACGTGAGGGACGGCCTTCTACGGCGACGACTGAAAATAACATCTGTGTTGTGCGGCGTATGATAGAGACTGACAAAAGAGTGACCTATCAGCAGATTCGGACAAGCTTAGGCATCGGTATGAGTCAAGTGCACAAAATCCTCCACGAACATTTAGCGGTCAGGAAGCTTTGCGCCCGGTGGATACCTCATAATTTGACTAAGGCTCAAAAACTCCATCGTGTGGATTGGTGCCGTAAAATGATTGAAAGATTTAACGGAGGTGACTCAAATGCTGTGTTCGACATACTAACAGGTGGCGAAAGCTGGATTTACTGTTATGATCCTGAAACCAAAAGACAATCTGCTCAGTGGGTGTTTCCTTTCGAGGAGTTGCCAACTAAAGTGAAGAGAGATCGAAGTGCGGGAAAAAAAATGGTGGCCTCGTTCTTTGGAAGGATAGGTCATTTCGCAACAATTGTGTTAGAGGATCAAAAAACAGTTTCTGCAGAATGGTACACTACCAATTGTTTGCCACTTGTCTTGGAAAAAGTTCGAGAGAAACGACCTCGCAGTAGGATCCTCCTTCACCACGACAACGCCTCGTCGCACACCGCCAAGCGAACGATCGACTATTTGGCGACATCAAACGTTGAATTACTGGGTCACCCGCCGTATAGCCCCGACCTCGCGCCTTGTGATTTTTATTTATTTCCAAAAATTAAAGAAAAACTTAAAGGAAAGCGGTTTATGAATGCTAAAGAAGCGGTGGCTGCGTATCGCGATGCCATTGAAGAGACCCCTAAGGACGAGTGGGCAAAGTGCTTTTCCCAGTGGTTCCATCGCATGCAGCGGTGTATTGACGTCAATGGACAATATTTTGAAAAGATATAATAAAACTAATAACTGGCTAATGTAATCAGTTTTTGATTTTCTAAGAACTTTCAGTTTGACCCTCGTATAGCAATTGTAACCACTCTTCTTAAACTATCCGCGACATATTATTAAGTGCTTACTTAGAACGTCATATTAAAATTGTTAACCTTTGAAGTAATTAGAAAAAAGCTTTGTGCGTCATGCTCGCCTAGCTGCCTGCTTTTAAAGGTCACTTGCTGACCACTAGCCCAGTAGGGCGACTGCAAAGTGCAATCCGGGTTTTAATTGTACATTTTATCATAAGAAATTACCATGCAACTACTCCAGTGTCTAATTACTGCATGTCTTGAGGCTTATATCATTTGTAGCGTAGTAATTAGTTTACTTTATTTACCCGTGAGAATGTAACATATTTGCAAATATGACTCTATTATGATTCAATTTTCATTATGTTTTTTGTAACAAGTATAACTTACATAAATTTTTCTTACCTAATACTTTAAACAGCTCGTCGCCTTTAATTTGCGCACGTGTAATAGATTATGTGTGTACTTATAAATTTTAGTAATAGTTTATGTGCAAAAATTATTTATCATAACAAAAACAGATTTTGCACTTGATTAAAACACTTTACGGATTGATTTTGAACTATGGAGGCAGTATATTGATGGGATTCTATTCTTTCAAAGACCCAAGCAACAGCTCATACTGTAATATAATATATCAAGACACAGTAAGTTTTTACTGCGTGGATAGGATCTTTAATTAATATTAATATATATTTTTTTATATGATATAAGTTTGATCTTGTATCGCTAGACTATGCCAGACGAGGCATAGACTGGGACAACTATGAATCGAGCTCACCCAGAAGAAGCCTGTTCACTCTTTTATTGAAAATAAGAGGGTCGTAGACTGTTGGAAACACAGATGCGGGCAGAGAGTTCCACTCTTTTACTGTGCGCATTATGAAAGTTGATGAGAAACGCTTTGTTTAAGTCAGTGGAATATCAACGAGGTATGCAGGGAGGTAAGCAGGGAGCTGATGGGATGAGCTAATGGAGTTCCTTTGCACACTCTCTAAAATAAAGCCGGTAAAAAACCGACAGGCAGGCGACTTTGCGCAGGTGGGCCAAACTATTGAGCTTGGCGCTTAGGGTATCATCACCAACAAGCCTCCTAGCTCTACGCTCCAATAAATCGAGTGCGGCTAGCTGGTACTTAGCTGATCCGTCCCAGAGGTGACAGCAATACTCCATGCAGGAACGGACTTGAGCTTTTTAAAGTGTTGGAAGCTGTCCAATCGTGAAGTATCGCTTCACTCTGTTGAGGATGCCCAGCATTTAAGCCGCAGTTTGAGTGATAGTAGTTTAATATTTCATAACTTAGTGTACAAGTAACACCTTAGAATGCCTGAGACCATGGACGCTGTAAGCTTTTGAAACGTCAGGCGTCAATCCGTGAAGTATTTAATCAATGAGTAGTATTTGCGTATGTACAACCATGTTACAACAGTTTAGTCTGAAACAAATTATGTAGATTAAACAAACAGATGCTAATGGTTCGTGCAATGTTCGTTACTGCTCATTTACCAACCTTTGATGTTTTGTTGGCGTCTTAAAATCGGCGTATTAAATTCGGTGACAAACACTTTTGTTAGATGAAGGCAATCTTGCGGCTGAATCACACGAATATTGAAGCAATGCGAGCTTCCCGTCTCACAGATTGGCGCGTGGGCGAAATCTCACAATGGCTGGGTGGGAAAAATGTAGACGCTTTGACAGATGACAGTGCGCAACGTGTAGGCAGAGCCACTTCGGATGCCGGGGCCCTTCCACATAACCTAGATTAACACACGCTCTGTCGCAATACTGTTGATACTTCGAAATTGTCCAGATGCCATTAATATTAATGATCTTCAGCTAATTCCTAGCATTCTATATAAACATTTCGTTTTTAAATTAGTCAGTAACTTCCCTACATAAAACTGCATGTCTAGCATTCGTTTAAAGGTTATCGATTTAAAAATCATATAATCGCATCTTTCCTAAGTTCATTCAACGCCGACTAAGCCCCCAAACGGTTTCTGTGATAGGGCGCCTACAACCTAGCCCCACGTCGCGCCACGCCGGTCGTGCTATGAATACAAATATACCACTTAGCCGATGCTCATTCTTAAAAGCATTTATTTCTTTATTGAATAAACATCCGCTGTTAAGATTACAAGTTATTCTATTACCATAAAAAGATTCTATGAAACCTCTTCATTGAATTTGAAAACGGAAGTGATAAAAATATTGTACAGAGAAATTTATTTTTCTGTTTTGTTGTTGACGGTTCTTCGCGTTACATAACTTAATGGCCCTTGGAATTCTGGTAGTATTAAAGAGATCATTAATATGCATATTGCACGCTGCATATGGAAATTGGAATCTGTTCCATAACAGGGAGAAGAGATAATTTTCCGTAAAAGTTTCGTCTCAGGGCAACCATAGAAGACGTCAGTTTTCTTGTTTATTTATTATTGCGCTCTTCATTTTGTACAGAGACGTTCTGTGCCTGTTTATCTTGTAATCTAACTGGAGAGAACTAACATTGGAGCCGCAATTTCCGAGATGCGTGGGCGCAACCCTCCGTGAGTCCTGCAAATGGCGTCGACAAGGAGAAAGCTCCGACGCATTTAGCCCCAGACGCTTCATAACTTATGCGCTATGAGGCCAATTAATCTTAATTATTGCTATCGTTTATGAGTAATTAATTTCAAACGGTAACATAACACGGCTATCAATTAAACTGACACATGTCATTTCTCATTAACAAATAAGGGCAGAACACAAGATCAATGGTGATAACGCTCGTTTACTGTAATCTCAAGTCTACTCCTAGGGTATAGTTTAGACAGCAAGCTAGTTAGCTTTCTTAGGTCCATTTGCGCATGTAAATTTAACCTAGGATTACGCTAATCCTGGATTAAATCATCATTCAATCTTGGTTAGTTTATTTGACATTGACATAGACAGAACGAAGATTTAATCCAGTATTAACGTAATCTTGGGTTAAATCTTCATGCGCAATTACGTTACGCATTTACGTTCCTTAGGGCTGATTTTTCCAACGTCAGATTTTCCAATACGCCTAATTTGAAAACGTTTACCCTATTTGTCAGAAATCATTTTATGATCGATCGTTTTATACTGATTCAGTCGTATAAGTCTTATCTGACGTTAGCAAAATCGGCTTTTAAAACAACACACTATCCGTCGACTACAGGAAACGAAAAAAATATTTACTTATTTCTTTAAGGCGCTACCCGGATTTTCAACGCGCACACTAGCGCCACTTTAGTAGAAAAATCATAACTCGTTAAATAAAAAAACAATCAAAAATATGGTAAACAGGATTGTAGTACAGGTCTACAGTTCATTTAGTACGTTTAAATTGTTTCTTAAGTAGTTTACTGTAGTTAGAGTTAGAAAAACTGCTAAATATGGCCACTTTTGGCATTTTTTTTAACTGTAACTGCAGATAACTACTTTAGAAACAAATTAAACGTCCTAAATAAACTATAGAACCTGTACTACAATTAACGTCTTTTATTTAACGAGTTATGTTTTTTCTACTAAAGTTGCGCTAGTGTGCGCGTTAAAAATCCGGGTAGCCCCTTAGAGCGCACCTACTTAACGCTGATTATACCAATGTATCAAAACTACTTACAAAAACACACGTGTGGAAGAAAACGTAATGTATTCAAGACGCTCTTATTACCCAGAAAGATTTAAACAATGAATCGATAATTATGCGCGGGTGCAACCGCAGTAATACAGTTCCCACAAACATGTAACAGATGCGTTAGATAATGCAGGTCTATTGTTGCGCTGGCGCAGCGGAAACTGCGCGACCTCACGTTTGATTACCTATGCCTGTTTGTGGCCAGCTAGTTTTAGTTTTTACAGATCGGGGGTCCTACTATGTAAAACGATCACCGTATTTTCAACTCTACCCTTCATACTCGCTTCTTTTTCATGGGACACAGGAGCTCTATTGTTTTATCACTCGCGTCAATATTGCGTTTTTTTTTGTTGAAATCCACAAGACAGTGACTTTAAAAAAGATCATTTAACTTTGTAACCACTTTAGGTACACTTTTATTTGGTGTTTAAAACGAAAAGCACTTGAAATATTAACACGAGTCATTAAAAAAAGAGCTCCTAAAGTCTAACACGCATGAAGTCTACGAGTGTCCCAGAGTAGGCCTCTGCTGGGCTGACGGAATTCAGCTTCTGTGCGGTTAGTCTTTGGCAGAAACTTTTTGCTTTTCTTCAATAAAGCCAACGCCGATTCCCTTCGATGCAGTTCGTGCTGTTACAATGACCTAAATCACGCACTACCTTAGTCATTTCCTTCAATACCGTATTTGGTCAAATGGTCACTACTTCCCAATACGATGTTAAGCAACAAAGGGTTACAATTTGTTTTTTAATAATCTAGACGCCTATTCGATAAACAATTAATATAGTGTTTTTGGAAGGCGCTTTTAAAAATGGCATGGTCCCGAATAGGGCTGTTACGGACACCCAATCATGTTTAGTAATAAGTTTAGTTATATTTATTTGTAAGGATTTTTGATGATAATAAATATAATTTTCTGTTAGGGCCATAGCGAGTAAGCATTGTAATTAGCTTAGGGCTCGTTTTATTTCAATAATAAGAAACCTGTTAGTTAGGAATTCCCATTTGCAAATTAGGTAGGCAGGTAGGGTAACAATTAACTAGCTAGGAAATATTAAGAAATATGTAGGTAGTTTGGTACAGGGGCGAGGGAGACCCTAGTAGGCTGTCTCGCTCAGGTGGAGCGAGGCCGGTAAAGCCTTCGAATTTCCTGTCCCCCATATCGCACTTTCTGAGGGTAGGTAGGAAACCCATAGAGTGGATTGTTGCGAATGGGAATTTTATCACGATTAATGTAGGTAGGTTACAAAAACGTAAGAAGGAATACGCAGATGATGTTATGTGTCCGTCCTTGTTTGTAACTAATCTGTATTAGTCGATAAGTCAGACATGTATTTTTGGTTAAATAAAGGGCCGTGAGCGGGCCAGATCGTACGCGCTCTCACGGTCACCGATCTCAAAAAGAAGAGTTTTATTTGGAATCTACAGTCTACACATCGAAGGAAAGATCGTCGGAAAATTGACTCAGCCTGCCTGTAGTCAATATCGTCTGGTCCTTGCGATCCGGATATCGTCTGGTCCGTTGCGATCCGGATATAAGAAGAAATCAGCAACGCGGCATCGACTTGTGCTTTGGTTAGCACATACGCCGAGGGATCTACGCCGAAGCACAGTGTAACCAGGAGCCGCGAATCGGCCTATACTCCTGTGGAGAGACGATCACATTTACACGGGTGTTCCGTGGCTCGGGCATTCACCACCTAACGGTGCCAAACGGTGTCTGTCTCGGGTTTAACGCCGATTCCCAGGCGGTGCAGTTTTCGGGCGAGCTGCCACATATCGCGCCAGCGATTGTGAACAAGTCCGACCGGCGCCGGTACGGTGTGCGTAAGCGTGGGGGCCGGACTGTAGGCACTGCGGAGGGTTCTGGACATTCCAGCCAGAACTGAGCACCCCACGGATGCGTACACTCTCTGCCGGGCGGTACCTCCCTTCCGATCCTGCACGACCATCCATCCCCAGACAGGCTCCCCTTGGTAGTGTACCTGTTTGGGATTGATAGGAGTAGGGGCAGCAAGTAAGAAGATGCCGACTACGCGCAGCCAAGCTGGGAAAATGGAAGCCGAAGACTCAAGACTACGCAACTTTGAAGAGCCACCCGCATCACCGTCTGTGCAAGCCACCGCGAGTACGTTACGACAGACTGAACTACCCGCAGAAGGCGGACGAATGGAAACGGCAGCAGAGAGACGTCACGACGCTAACGCCGACGCGCCTAGGATAAGGCCGCCGCCGTCGTCAAATAGGTCAAGCGTCGCCGCTCGTTTAAAGCAAGCCGAGTTGAGAGCAGCCGAGCAGTTGGCGGCTATTGAAAAGAATCTAATTCAGAAGAGATTAGAATTTGAGATCGCTACGATAATGGATACAACAGATGAAGATGACCGTGAGAGCCTACCCGCCGGTGAGACCCTAGCGAGGGTGGATGACTGGTTGGATCAAGCCCAGTCCCGGCGTCAAGATGTAAACATGCAACTACCCACAACCGAGATGTCTTGTAGCGTTCCTACCCTCCGTGAAGAGAGGAATGAAAGAAATAGGCATTTGTTTACGCGACGCAAAGAAAAAGATGCGCGTAATATAGAAGTGGATAGAAACCGACATTTGAATTCGCCGAGCATAGAATTAAATGAAGATGTAAACAACATTCAACAAGATGTGCAGCGACAGGTCGAGTCAAACAATGATTGTACAGCGAGACCCCAAGAGTATACGGACGGGGCGGAACGACTTGCTTACACATTGGAGAGGATTATGTCGAAGCGACCGGCCCCACGTCAAGCTATTGAGTTACCAATTTTTAATGGAAACACGAACGACTGGTTACCATTTAAAGCTGCAATGGAAGATTCAACGCGATCATGCAACTACAGTAAATCCGAGAACCTGGCTAGATTGAGGAATTGTCTAAAAGGAGAAGCCAAGGAGGCAGTAGCGGCGTTGTTATACCGTGCCACCGATCCGGACAAGATCATGCGAACGCTAGAACAATGCTATGGAAGGCCAGAAGTGATCATTGATCGGGCACTGGACGACCTCAAGAACCTGCCGCGAGTTGGAACGACAGCCAGTGAACTGAATTCGTTCGCGATTAAGGTACAGAACATCGCGTATACACTGGACTCCATAGATAATAAAAGCTACCTCAGAAATCCGATGATGACCCGAGAGGTGGTCGATAAGCTGAGCCCACACTTGAAAACAAGATGGTGCGACTACGCAGCGCGGTACGCAAGCTACTCGGAGCCAGAGATCGTGACATTATCGCAGTTTTTGATGGAGGAAGCGAATAAGGCGATTCGATTCGCATACGTGTCGCAACCTAGCAACAGTGCAGCGAAGAAAGAAGTGCAAGCTAAGCAGAAGGCTAACTCAAAGAAGCGAAACACTGGTGTGTACGCCACAGCCGAGGAAAAAGCTACGACGGCACAAGATAAGACGTGTTTATGTTGCGGCGGGGACCACGAAGTGTCGAAGTGCACAAAGTTTAAAACCATGACAGTAAAGCAAAGATGGGATTGGTTGAAAGAAGAAAAGATATGCTTTCTATGCTTGAACAATAAGCACAGGCGAATCAAATGTAAAGCACCGATGTGTAATGAGAATGGCTGTAACCGACGTCATCACAGGCTGTTACACACAGAGCGTGAAAACAGCGAAAGTCAACACAACCAAGAAGTGGTAGCCTCAGTTAGCCATACTGTGGGGGCATCCAAGGTTTTGTTGAAGGTATGTCCGATCGTCATTGAGGGGCCACGGGGTAGAGTAAACACACACGCTCTACTTGACGAAGGGTCTACGGTTACGTTGATCGATCAGGACGTGGCGGAATACGTCGGTGCAGAAGGCCCGCTTCGAGACTTACACATATGCAGTGTGAACACACAGAGCGTACCACACACGAGCAGAGAGGTGGAGCTTCAAATGATCGCCAGTAACAACGAGAAACATTTGGTGAAAGCGAGAACAATGAAGAATCTCCGCTTGAATACTCAAACGGTGGGTCGGAGCTGTTTAGAGTACGGACACATGCGTAACCTGAACGAGAGTGACGTGTGTTATGTGAACGCCAAGCCGCGTGTCCTCATAGGCGCGGACAATTGGCATCTGATAGTAAGCAGGAAGCTATTGACAGGCAAACGCCACGAGCCAGCAGCATCGCTCACCAGACTGGGGTGGGTGATACATGGTCGAGCGCCGTCCCGAGTCATAAGGGAGAGAGATACGGTGTTGTTCGTCGACGACCATGGGAGAGCTCGGTCTACGCAACCTGACGAAGAATTACACAACATGGTGAAGTCATACTTCGACATCGATTCGCTGGGCATTCAGAAGAAGGAACGCGAGAACCCTGATGATGTGCGCGCCTTAGAAGCCTTTGAGTCAACAGTGAGATGTGTCAAACAGCGATATGAAGTTGGATTGCCGTGGCGCAAGGTTAACACAGTTATGCCGCCGAGCTACGAGGCTGCGAGGCGGAGGCTCACGTCAATAGAAAGGAAGATGGACGCATCTGAAGACTTCAAAGCAAAGTACACAGCCCAGATCGAGAGTATGTTTAGAAAAGGCTACGCAGAGGAATGCCGAGTAGCCGACACACAGAGCCTGCGGAACGTAGATACACTTAGCAGTCGGCGTCTACCCCGCCTCTACACTTTGACGGGGGGAGTGACTGGAAAGCAGCTGCACGTGTTCTGCGACGCTAGCGAGTCTGCTTACGCGACAGCAGTCTATTGGCTTGTAGAGTACGAGGATGGATCACGTCGTGTGGTATTAGCGGCAGCAAAGGCAAGAGTAGCCCCGATGAAGACGCAGACGATACCACGTCTGGAGTTACAAGCGTGTCTTATCGGAACGAGACTTGCGTCGACAGTAATGGAGGAGCACAGATGGCAGCCCGATAGAGTTACGTATTGGACAGACTCTACGACCGTTCTGCACTGGATTGGGAACGATAGAGTGCGTTACACGCCATACGTAGCGCACCGCTTGAGAGAGATATGTGAGTTTTTAAGACCCGATCAGTGGCGGTGGGTGCCGACGCAAGACAACGTAGCGGACGACGCGACTAGAGTCGTCACAGAGATGAAATCAAATGAAGACAGATGGTTTACTGGGCCATCGTTTTTATACGAACCGGAGAATACATGGCCGTCTCAAGCGGGCTGCACAGAGAGCAGCGAGGAGACTGTATATAGCGTCGCGACAGAGGACAAATGGAGCGTGCCAGACGCCGGGCGCTTCTCGAACTACGAGCGCTTAGTGAGGGCGATGGCGTATGTGCTTCTATTTATAGATAAATGTCGCAAGCGCGCAACTGTTTTGACCAAAGAACACATAGATAGAGCGGAAAAATGGCTGATGAGGCGAGCGCAGGCAGACTCATTTCGAGAAGACATAGAGCGCCTAGAAAGAGGTCAGAACGTGAAGGCGGGGAGTCGCATCCGAAGACTTGATCCATTCATCGACGAGGAGGGCGTGTTGCGGGCGAGAGGAAGGACGAGGGCAGCGGGTGTGTCTGCCCCCGATACTACGCCCGTAATATTGGACGGCAGCCACCCGTATGCGTGGTTGTTGTGCAATCGAGAACACCGTCGCGCCCATCACTCGCACAACGAACGCGTCGTCAACGATGTACGACAGAGATACTGGATACTGCGATTGCGACCTACTGTTCGTGCCGTGGCCTATAAGTGCGCCTTTTGTCGTATGAGAAAGGCGAGACCTGTGACACCTGTGCTGGGGGACTTGCCACGCGCTCGAGTAGAGGCTTTCACCAGACCATTCTCTAACTGTGGTCTAGATTTCTTTGGTCCCATGATCATAACTGTGGGCCGTCGTCACGAAAAACGGTGGGGAGCGTTATTCACATGCCTCACTACGAGAGCCGTGCATATAGAATTGGTAGCGAGCCTGTCGACTGACTCGGCTATCATGGCGTTGCGGCGTATGGGAGCGCGACGAGGATGGCCACAGAAAATGTACTCAGACAACGCGACGAACTTCGAAGGCGCAGACAAAGAGCTACGAGCAGCGAATGAAGAATGGGAGCCAGCTCTACGAGACTATGCGCTCACCCAGCGCATCGACTGGCGCTACATAGCACCAGGGGCACCGCATCAGGGGGGAGCGTGGGAGCGTCTCATTCGCTCTGTCAAGAACGCTCTACGAGTCACTCTACATGAAAAGGCACCGAGAGAAGAGGTACTGCAAACTCTACTGGCGGAGGTCGAGCACACCATGAACGCGCGACCGCTAACACACGTGCCGGTCAGCGCTGACGACCCGGAGGCGCTCACCCCGAACCACTTCCTACTAGGGGGACCGCGCGGCCTACCCATCATCGGGCCGTGCGAACCAGCGTCGAGGAAGACGTGGAGGGCGGCGCAAGCGCTGGCCGACGAGTATTGGCGCCGCTGGCTTAAAGAATACCTACCGGACCTGGTGCCGAGAAGAGGAGCCCGAGATGTCGCCGAGGTTGCTATCAAGCCCGGTGATCTAGTCGTCGTGGTGGACCACATACTGCCTAGAAACGTGTGGCCACGAGGCGTCGTCACAGAAGTACATCCTGGACCTGACGGAGCAGTGAGGAACGTCGAGATTCGGACCAAGGGCGGCGTGTTTCGTCGACCGGCGTCGAGATTGGCTGTCCTGCCGGTGGAATAAGAAGAGGTTCGCACTTCGCAGCGCTTCACCGGGGGGAGACTGTTACGGACACCCAATCATGTTTAGTAATAAGTTTAGTTATATTTATTTGTAAGGATTTTTGATGATAATAAATATAATTTTCTGTTAGGGCCATAGCGAGTAAGCATTGTAATTAGCTTAGGGCTCGTTTTATTTCAATAATAAGAAACCTGTTAGTTAGGAATTCCCATTTGCAAATTAGGTAGGCAGGTAGGGTAACAATTAACTAGCTAGGAAATATTAAGAAATATGTAGGTAGTTTGGTACAGGGGCGAGGGAGACCCTAGTAGGCTGTCTCGCTCAGGTGGAGCGAGGCCGGTAAAGCCTTCGAATTTCCTGTCCCCCATATCGCACTTTCTGAGGGTAGGTAGGAAACCCATAGAGTGGATTGTTGCGAATGGGAATTTTATCACGATTAATGTAGGTAGGTTACAAAAACGTAAGAAGGAATACGCAGATGATGTTATGTGTCCGTCCTTGTTTGTAACTAATCTGTATTAGTCGATAAGTCAGACATGTATTTTTGGTTAAATAAAGGGCCGTGAGCGGGCCAGATCGTACGCGCTCTCACGGTCACCGATCTCAAAAAGAAGAGTTTTATTTGGAATCTACAGTCTACACATCGAAGGAAAGATCGTCGGAAAATTGACTCAGCCTGCCTGTAGTCAATAAGGGCTGATAGTGTTAGAAATGATGCACATGTATTAGTGAGCGACATTGTATTATGGTGTTTATGTCAGTTCCTTTTATAACAGAAACACGTATTCAGTGCAGAAACAAAACACACTCACTATGTGTGCAGTGCAGGAAGCTAATGTGCAAGCATTGAAAGGAAGGCTCATCAACTTTCTCTATTGATGACTCCGGCGGAAACGTGCGCGCGCGCTGCCATGGGTTTCCATGAATCAGGCAGCTTCCTTCCCGCGACAGCCTTCTGATGGAGTTCGCATGAATTTGAATGCAATATTTAGCACGTAGCATGAGGCACGTGCTGTGTGAGATACAGAAAAAACATTTATTTGACAAAGCTTATGAGAATCTAATACAATAATAGCTCACATGTGGACATAATATAACAGATCTAGAGCTCTATTTTTAATCACTTGCATCAAAAATCAATATTAATCAAATTGAAAAAAAAACGCCGTATAACACACGCCATCTTACACCTACCTCATCATCAGTACTCGTACACCTCATTCCGTCACATAGTTACAGACTCTTGTTTTAATTGTTCTTGAGATCACTACCAACTTAAAAATATAAAATAATGCTTAAAGAGGTCACCCCTTCCGTGAGAACGGCAGGTACTGAGACCATATCAAAGAAATCAATTTTATTATAAACACACGAACACACTGTGTGAATACTACCCGTTGTGCTTACGATTAAGCGTACAATATAATGCAGTGCAGTTCTTGACAAGTCACGACTTATTCAATTCAGATTAAACGGTGAATGAGTTAGAACTTTATTGGGCAACTAAGGTATGAATAATAAGGCTTATTCAGAGCACGCTAGTATGCACCGAAACGTGCCTCAAATGAAATAAGTTCCTACCATTTTGCTGTAGATTTTTTTGTTTTTGGTATCCATATGCCCCGGAAAAAGAGAATGTAATGATTTGGCCCAATGCCATGAAAATATTTTCATATTTTTTAAAACTAACCGTAAGAGAGTGAAAAGTAAATACATTACCTACCTACAAGTCATCGTTTGGACGTACACGTTCATATCAATCATACAGATATTAACAACCGAGTAAATAAAAAATTGTTACTTCCAACTTCATCGATTTTAAATTGATTTAATGCATTAGTGGGTGGAAACAAACCACTTTTTATAGCTGATGCATTATCCACCTCAATGCCATCAAATAATAATAAGTAATTGACAAGGGGATGTAGTAAATACTAATACATAATATTTTAAACATTTCTTCTACTTTCAAGCACATATCACGAAATAAATTAACATCGTAACACGTCCACCTCATTGGTATTGAAATCAGGTTTGTGCGGTGTAGGTGTCAACAAGCTTTTGTAGTATGCTTGTAAAAAAACGACGCTGAATATAACATCGGGTCGATGATAAAAAGTTGCTAAAAAAAGATACAAAAAATATCTATAACCGGCATAAGACGTTGTAAGGTGGTATCATGTCAACATTGAAACGAAAAGACAACTTGCGACGACAGATTGAAAAAAACTTGAGGCTCTGTTATAAACCGCCCAAAGAATTATTTACACGTATTAAGTCCGCTTGCTAATATAAAGCAAAACTTGAAATCCTTGCGCCACTCTAAACCTCTCTTATTATGTACTTAAGACCTCTGCAGAGGATTTTGTAATAATAAGATACGGCCCGATATACACATTGGCTCGATGGCCACTATGCTATGCACTTTGCGTTAAATACTCATAAAAACAGCTGAACACGGTGACCTTAATTAAAAAGCTAGAAAGTTCGCAACAATGAGTCGATCTGAATTGTCTTTGCATTGTCCTTGACTTTTAATTAAGTCGAGCGACCTGACTCATTATGCAATGACGTCAGCAGCAGCGAGTGGTCAAGCGCACTCGGCTCCGAACCAGTCGGGCGGGTGGCGTACTGGCGTGAGCCACAGGTGCCTGCAGTCTGCCAATTGACGCGAATATTGTGAGACAGATAACCAAAAGTTAGGTTGAGTAATACCTTCGTGCCTGACCTTATATTTAAACTTCTTATCCCAAGTCGGAGGAGACCCGAAACACACTCAACAAGCTCCATATTCGCCGTTTCAGTTTTTTGACTTGAAATTTGATACAATTGTGCTTTAGTAGACAGAAATATGATGAACACTTGGTTTAGGTATTTTTTTTCTTAAAAACACAAAATCGTAAATATTTCACCGCTGGAAACGACATTTTACCTTTACAAAAGATGGAGAAATTGAGCCGAACTCATGAATAGATTAGTGAGAAGCAGATTAATAGTCACATAAAAACGAACTCATGCCCATAAGACAAAATAGGTCGTAGGTACTACAAGTATAATGAATTAATAAAACACAATAGTTTTCAAAGTGATGAGTCTGGTACTAGGTGTCCTAAGCTTTTAATACGCAATGCTACTAAAAGGTACGGTACAGGTGTCAGGTCGCGTGCGCTCTCAGCTGCCCGCTGACATTTCAAAACTATTTATCCTCGCTGGAATGCACTGTTTACTTTAATGGCAACAACCAGAGCTAGGTCAAGCCTGCCTGAGAGCTTAAGACGTCTTAGTGGAGCGCGACACAAAACTTACTTCCTTCTACGGGGGACTAAATATTCACTGTGCTGGTCCAGATGGGCAGCAATGATAGGACCAAAAGTGTAATTGTATAAAATTGAACCGAATTTAAGTATAAAAGTTGCAGTCCAGTTAAGTTAAAGAACGTGATCAGCAACTAATTTTCCACATTTAAAAGGAATTTAGGTGCCTACGGTGCCTATTTCGGCTCTTTACGGTCGATACATAACCATAACCTAATTATTGTTATAATTAGGTTACATATCCCGCCCGATTATATAACCATAAGTTTATATATCCCGCCCGTCTTGACAATTAATTTACAAGATTTGTCATTATTTAATTTCAAGCAAACAGCGGAGCCAAAAAACCGCACTTTACATTCAGTTCCCACGATAGCTGTGGCAGATAATGCATTATCTTTAAAGGCCTTTACTAAAGTGAGCGATTTGCCAAAGGCTCGAGCATGATACACGCACGCAACAGACAAGAAAATGCAAATTAGAAACAAAATTCCACTCGGCAATCGCTGTCGCAATTCGTTCCTATCGTGGTAATTAACTTATGACTTTAACATTCAGCATTGTTTCCCCATACCTCTAAAAAGACGTAAGTAAGTAAATAGGTACTGGGATGTAGGTAGGTAGGTGTCGCTTTATAGCTGCTGATAATGAAGCGTGAAAGATAGCACACGACCTTAGCTTTTATAACAGGAACAACCTTAGTACTAAAGGTGTTCCTCCCGCGCGTGCCTACAGGCACAGCTTTTTGCAGCACTTATTTTTATAAAGGTCACATTCTTCTAAAGAGAGGCAAAATTATCATACAAAAGGCGCTCTTGGACTATAAATATCACAAAGGTATAGTAATTCAACACCTGCATGTAGAGAGTGGAACTAGGCGAATGCCGGGACCAAGCTGTGGAACAGAGGTGTGGACCAGCTAACGTTTTTTTTTTTTTGCACAACCAAAATTTGTAAAATTGTACCAATTATGTGTGACATGACATATGACATTCTCTTCCAGTCATTCCTTTCAGCTAAGCAATGATAAATTGAGCTTTGTAAACCTGTATATCGTTAATTAGTAAGAAAATACGTTTCCCGACCCGACTTCACAACTTAGCCTAATCGACCACGAAGGCCGCTCTTGCAACTAAATGAAAAATTGTTCAAATTACTTTCGATCTTACATCATTTTGTAATCGAACTTTAGTAAACAATGGTAATAGTATTCGTGACTAGGCTGTCAACATTACGAAAATTTCGATGAATCGGTTTACGAATTTGTAATCACAGCAAACGTAAGAGAACTTCGGTTGATATCCAAGAAGGTTTAGCGTTCGTAAAACATAATATCTCTCTTCTTCATTTCAAATGAAATATTGAACTACTCACATACTCACCCAGTTTAGTACATACGCAAATAATCCATAAATGCGTACAAAGGTTTAAACGCAATCATTACATGAACCTATTAAACAAAAGCCGAAACGACGAGCAAGCAAGCCTACATTCATTTGCGGCCCAAATGATGTGGTTACAGGTACAAGATGACGCAAAGTTGCACTTTATGACCGCAGCTATGATATAATTAAGGCACCGTAAACTCAATTCTGTATCCGTATTGTCTCCGCGGTTCTCACACAGAGTGCTCGCCATTACGCGAAATTACTGCCACAAGAGTAACTGTCCCGTCCACTTTTTCACGGTTGACGTCTCAAGATCGGATACGTATGTTAGGTTTCAACTCATTTTTTGTTTTTTTTTTATTGTTTTTATAGTGTTTTGTCACTATACAAACTTAAAAACATAAATTGCACTTGTAAAAAGAAATTATATAAGACAAGGAATCGAACCCTGTGCTACGCTACGCTATCTTCTTTATAGGCATGGCGTGCGGATAGCGAGATATAGCGAAAGACAAAGGTTTCGATTTCTTGTCTGACACAGTTTCTTTTTACAAGTGCAATTTATGTTTTTAGTTTGTAAAAGTTCTTTAACTCTAGTCGTAGCATTTTGGGGTTCCGTAGGCGAAAGGCAAAAAACGGAACCCTTATAGTTTCGTCAAGTCTGTCTGTCTGTAACTAGTAGTTTTTAAGATAGAGTATATTTTAAATAACCGCAAACATAACTTTGTAATTCATACATTGTAATTCTTTCTAATTCATACAAATACTATGAAAAACAAAGTTATATTCGCTGTCAACAAAATATTGTGGTATTTTGGCTAAGTGGAAGTATGTAGATGTCTAATTCAGTGAAAGTTCGCACGGAACCCTTAGTGTGCGAGTCGGACTCGCACGTGGCCGGTTTTAAGAAATTTGTGTCTCATATCTTTTACCTTCAGTACCAGCTTAACGTTTTAAAGCGCTTTAAGAAACAAAGTTCTAGTTTGGGGAGTTTTGTCATAGCAATCCGATTGTGTAAATAGCATTTTGGTGTATCTAATATCGAGAAACCAATGCAAATAAATAATAAAAGGTATGCCAAAATTCGCGCATTAATCAAAGTTTGAATATAAACAACCGTTGATTAAATTAAATATGTTTATATTTGATGACCTCCGTGGTCGAGTGGCTAGCACGCTGGTTTCAAGCTTCGCCATCTCGTGAGGTTCCGGGTTCGATTCCCGGTCGGGTCAATGTAGAAAACGATCTTTTCTATATTGTCTCGGGTCTGGGTGTTGTGGTACCACCGTTGTGTCTGATTTCCATAACACAAGTGCATTGGCTACTTACTTTGGGATCAGAGCAATGTATGTGATTGGTGTCCAATATTTATTTATTTATTTATAATTTGTCTTGACAACCTTGCAGATATTGCAATAAGTGGCTGGTTCAAAAGAAGTTTTTTATTATTATAATATCACAAGCCGTTAGCTACTGCAATCTGCATCTGACTACGAATGTTAACAGTAAAATTATATAAGCATATTTCAGATCATTATCATTTTGACCAACATTTGAAGAAGTAATCATGTGCATATTGACCACACATTTACATTTAGAATATTGAAACGACTCTGTGTAATCACTTAATTACACAACCTCCAATTTAAATGTCAATAAATGCATATATACATTTTCTTAAATACATGAAGGCCATGGCAAGGATTTGTGTTTAATGAAGAGACTAAAGTGCACTTTGTGATTTTAAACTGTGCGAATTAAGTTTGATTTAGATTCATATAATTTAAAGTAAAACACAATATTAAATGAAACGTTATTACCTTAACATACACGTACAAATTACAAAAGTATCAGTTTTATAAATAGAGCTTGCAAAAGTATAATACCATTTATAATCACATCGACAAATTTTACGGAAAATTTAGAGGTTTTCGAAATTTGTTGAAAAATGTTTTTTTTTTGTTTTTCAGTGCATGACATTTTCCATAGCTGGCATAAGAATATGTTGGAATATTTTTAGTTGAAAAGTAACTTAACCCTTACTAATATGTACTTGTTTTTTTTTTACAAAACTTATTAATTGAAATTTTAAATGTGTAACTTTCCTTAGCTTACAACAGTTCAATCTCGTCAACATAATCATTGCAATAACTAATGGTAAAAATTGTATTGCTTAAGAACAATGCATTACTGTTTGATTTCCAAATAAAAAAAAAATACATTAAAAAAAACAAATAAGTATCTTCAAAGCTTCAGGCAAGTCAAACTGGCAATCCTTAATCAGCGTTGATAAATTTGCATCCACAGGCTGTGTCTCATACATCACCATCGTTGCATTAGCCGTTCGCAAATTTCGCACGTACCGTGTAGCGGGTCGGCGCAGGCGCAGGAAGACTACCTCATTGAAAGTATAAGTAGGCGGTTGCATCACACGAGGACGTGAAGGATGCGCCCGGTATTCCAGTCCGATCCTGATCAGGTCTAACGACATTTCAGGCAGGTTGCAAGAAACTTGAAAGGGCATATGAGTTGTACGATCTGCATTTTTACATTTGGAGCTTTGATTTGTGGATTTCATCAATCTCGTTAGTTATGAAATCGTTAAGTATGATGTTGACGAAATTGTGAAATACAACATTATTGTTGTTGTGTCTGTCACTGTCAACTGTCATGCCACAAAGTTCAAACATCCTATTCGAAAAATAATGTTTACAGGCTTTTGATTTTTCTTTACATACATCTAAGGGAATTATTCTCTAATTAACATCCTCACTGTCGCTTCTCAGTACATATTTGATAATATTATGTACGGACGCAAAAAAATTAGATCTGTTTATGGAAAAAAAAATTATATCCATTCGTATAACATGAGAAATAAAAACAAACTTCTCATTTCAAACTTGAGGTTAGCCACAACAATTAATTCTTCCTTGGGAAATAGTGTCAATATTTCGATATACCTAATAATGTTATCGAGCTACCTATTAATAAATTTAAGTAACATGTCAATACTAACCTAATGTCGAAGGGGTATTGTAAAATTCAAGACTATCTTAATGACGAGAATGTATGGGCAGTCCAGCCTGCACCAAACTGATGTACCTATCTATTTATTTTGAGTTGTATCATTTTTGTGGTAGCTAGTGGTGACTGAGTTAGTTCCGTCGTTTCTTCTCAGCACTTGCCAGATTGTCTGTGTTTTGTCTCAAAGCACTAGTAGGGCTCATAAGATAGTAGAACAGGTTCTAGCCCTATATGGGCCATAAATGATTGATATTAATTAGTTATCGACGTTCATGTGGCATTTCGTGTCCTAAATTGAATAAATGAATATTGAATTTGTTTTTTTAGAGTATATCATTGCTTCACACCGAAGCTAAAGTCCATTTTTCTTTGACATTCCTTTTTAAAAACATTTATTATTTAAAAATAAGTTAAACACAAAACTGAGAACTTACATAGGCAATTCATCATTGAATACTGAGATCTTTTATAATTTAGTAGTAATTTTGATTATAAAAAGATTGTTTACAATATTAGACTAGCAAAGATTAACGGACTTTACACACATATCGATTTTCTTTTTTGTGATCTCATTTAAAAGAGAACCTGCATTATTATTTCAGATGCAAATGTCGTTAGTGACTCAAAATGAAATGAAAGTCAAAAGTCAAAAGCTGAAATGAAAGTCAAAAGCTGCTTTGCGTCTGCAAATGTTTATTCTTTACTTTAGGTTATTTCTACAAGCCACTATAAATAGAAAAGCTAAATGTAAACAAGCCAGTATTTATTTACAAGCGGCGGCGTCTAGCTAAGCTACAAGACATGTTCAACGATTTATATTCGTGAATTGTCAAGCGTCGCTAAATCTGCCGACTTCCTATAGAGGAGTTGGAAACCGACCGCTATAAATAGTGGTCACATCATCATAATATCACGGTGGAGGGCTAACATGCTGCAAATAAGCCGCATCCTGCATGAAAGTAAGAAAATCTCCTAGAAATTAATGTTGGTTGGCTAAGGAAAAGTGGACTGGATAATGGCCAGTGACACGATCTGAGATTAGCTGGTTAGACGGGAGTTGCAACATTCCTGTACTAAAAGATCAGTGATTACTGATCGATTGATCAGATTATAGATAACGTTAACGACTGAATATACTCATGTGGGTAGATAATGTAACGTTTACGGCTCTTTGAAACTCCGACTAAATCCAACTCCAAATGACTGTACTTAAGTTTCTGATTTGCAAAAAGGAAAACTTGCTAATTCCTTTTTAAGATAATGCACTATGGTACGCAACAGTCTTTAAGTTCAGCTTTAGCAATTTAGAATAGTGCACCAAGGTATGAAACAGCTCTATTAGCATACCGAATAAAAGTCGGTATGTTATCCTGTAAGCGAGAAAAGTGCGCGATCAAAACAAAACGTCGTAAATTATTTTACAACGTACTGACCCTGTAACTTTCTCAAGGAACGCGTATGTTTATACACGAGTATATGTGCGCGCGCGGCTGTGCCATCTCGTAACTCTTTTTTCAACAATGACCCAAGCCTCAATAAGTATGAGTTGGGTTTGTCACGAATTGGCTCGCAAAAATCGGTGCAGAACACCACATGGGCAAATAAACTTCGTGAGCTTTTAAACATAAACATGCCTTTATGAACATTGATTAAAAAAAGGTTAAGCATCTTTGTTAAAAAAGTCACATATAAGCACAATGTAAAGATTTTTTTTTAAAAGTAGCTTTTCAAACATTTTTCAAAAAAACATAAGTCCAATATTATAGTACTTTAATCTAATTTCTATTACCAAGTCGTGCGCGCCCCTTATCAAATTTCTTTAATGGATTTCAAATTGTCTTTACTTAGTTCACAGTACACAACGCAATGCACACGGAAAGAAATAGTGTGTACTATAACATTTGTTATTAGCGGGACAGATAATAAAATATAATAAAGGTTGTATACAAAAATAATGTATTGGACCGACTTATGTGTCGACTGCTTAAATTTACTGTGGGGGTTTTGTAGGTTCCACATTGAAATCTTTTAAATCGTAAACGTTGCCACGTTTAATAAGGAGCAGTTGTTATTACAGAGTATTCTGTTGTATAAATACTTTACTCTAAAATTTTAGTGTATGTAAAGTAACTCTAGATATTGAGCTTACGCAATCAATTACATGGCCTATGTGGAGATACATGCAAAATCAAGGCTGACATTTTTTTTATACATAATCACTGTACTGTACTGTGTTCCGCAATGAAATAAAAGCTATACAATAATGTGATTTTAATGACACGGCACTGTTTAAATGGCGTCTGGCATCATAAGATAAGTTTCATTCACACGGAAATAATAATAGGACGCGCTACGTTATACTCTTACACACATTTATATTTGAGCACGCAAAAAGTACACCATACCTTATCTAACAACCGTTAATAAAGCAGTTCTGTTGTTATTAGCTGAAATATCTGGTAAGCCAAACAGTTTGTTCCGTCTCGTATTCATAGCATTTGCATATAAGACATCTATCGGCCTCTATCTCTCGCAGTAATTAGAAACTTACGAGTCGATAACGGTACGCAATTTGTAGCGCTACCATACTAATAAAAGCTTTTGCTACGGCTGCCGTGCCGTGACGCATTCTCAAATGAAATTGCCCTACGTTTAGTAACGTCGAAGGCGTTTGTTTAAATAACAATCACTACCACGATTTTTCAAAGTGACTCATAAGTTCACGCAATCTCCTTGAACTCATAGAATTTAACGTAATGAGACAAATTGAGACTATTGTTAGTAGGTCATTGTCCTCGCTACCGTTCCCTGCACCAAATAATGCAGCAAGATTAGCAAAATCTAAGTCATGTTAGAAACGTGGCAATATTCTGTTGTCATTGCGGGGATGACAATGACTGGTGGTGATTGATGTGACAGTAATATCCCGCACACCGTTGGTCGTATCGGATACGAGTCCGATTGGCTCAGACCACACGGGGCCGGCAGCGGGCAGCCCGCACCGCGGTTCACTGTGCTCCTAATCACTGTAATTGAACGTTATCTCCGCGTCTATTCCGGGATGCCTGCTCTTAACTGCATATAAAATTCTTTACTCTATTACTTACCATTTGCACTGACGTCTGGTATAGCATATAGGACTCCACACAACGTCGCCGCTACCGATCCATTATGCTTGGTAGCATCACCTCCGGCTCCATTCGATTCTGCTTGAGCCGGTTCGAACAGAGCTAAATCCAAGCCATCCATATCACTACGCGCTGACATACCATCTTCCTCCACCACTTTATCACAAAAGTTTTCCGGTGAGTCAACATTTTTAGGACTGCGACTGCACACGCCGTCGCTTAGTGGGTCACAGCAACAGGTGTCAGAGAAAGGCTCAAAATCCCTGCAATCGAACTCGCAACGCTCGAAACTATCGCAAGTGCACGAAGACAGTGCATCTGAGTCTGATCCCTCGATAAGATAGAGGTTGTTCGGTACGACTTCTTTGTTCAAATTATCAGTTTTCGTAGAGATGTAGAATACACTAGATGTGTATGGCACTTTCTGTACTTGTAGTGTGACGTTGTCACTAATTTTATCGACGGGAAACTTGTCGTCGGGTAGACCGTCATCGATTTGAGTTCGGCAGTCCTCGTAACGTGCGAAGCTGGAGGTATCGGTGAGATTTGACGACCGGTCGACGGAATAGGCGTCAGCGTAAGGGTCGGCGGCCTCATTCTGTATGGCAGGCAGTCTGTATGGGGCCTGGTAGGATCGAGCTCCGACGAATATGGTGGTGTAAGGGCAAGTGTGCTGAGGGCGGGTGCGATCAGCGCGGCGTGGGTAGCTGGCGGCCAGGGGGTCCCCCGGCAGCGCCTCCGCGTTGATGTATGCCTCGCTCGTGGAGAGCACGTTGTATCGCCAATCTGGCATCGCCAAACACCATCACTACACCATATTTTTAAGAGAAACCGCGGGTCTCATCACTAACTCGCTCTACCGTTTAAACTGTTGAGCAATATTTATGTCACATGTTTATTGTCCGATTCTGCAGATAACTATGAAAGTGAATTCACTACAGTCGGCGTCCGCACCTGTTCAAATAATTTTAAAATTTTATATATCTTTATGTTCTGGTATTAATTGGGGTAAGTACTAATTTAATGAGGTAGCTACGTGCATAATCTAAGTATCCAGTCCTTATTTGACTTTTATGTGTTCTGTTTAATAATTTTATGTCATCTATCACTTGTTTAAAAACACTATCGCCTCGTCCAAAGGATATTTATTTATTTATTTATTATTTGGTTTAAATTATTATAACATGCCGCAGGCATTAAATGTAAACATAGGACACGGCTGAAGTAATTCAAATAATTTTCATTTATGTGGGTCAGCAGAGATAAGTACTCGTAGTAATAATGAATTTATAGTTGTTATAAATACAATTTACACTCATTGCCTACTTATCTTCAAATCTAAAGATAATATGAACAATCAAGTGGCCGATTCTCGCAACAATCGAACTTTTTTCGTGTGGTAACTCGATTGCAAGTTTAACCGTTTTACCTAAAAATCAAGTAAAAAAGTGTAGATTAATACACGTAAAAAACTATTGCACGAACTAAAACAAATACAAAAGTCGTGACCCTGAGAAAACCAAAAACATTTTTTTCTTCGACAAAGAAAGTTCGATCGGTGAACTTTTTTTTATATACGAATTGCACGAGAATTGCCCCGTGATAGTTAAACCACCTAGTTTCAATTTGTTAAGATAAGCACCGCTAATTTTATATTAATTGTACCATATACTATGACGAGAGTGTATCTGTCAAGTTAGAGTATAGCGGGTGCGGTAACAGGTCCACGGTTACGGTACTGCGCCGGCGCAGCTCGGGCGCCCGTTACATCCGAATTCTGACCAAGTTTTTGGCCTCATCTCACCTTAATTGAAATTATAGCAATCGTCCAATCTGACATTGATGAGACTGACTGACATCAATCAGAATAACAAGTCTTTGCTAAGTATTTAGACTATATTGCGAGGCGATCTTAACTATTGCAAATGTGTGTTGGTATTTATAAACATGTTACATCATGAAATATTTCAAAATGTGTGTGAATCCGTTGTCTTATAAAAAAAAAACTGTTAAATAGCATAATTTACGTAGCAAATAAAATGAGTAGTCTGATTTAGTGTAATGAGGTGCGTCAGTGAAGAATTTTTCTCCCAAGAGGTAGGTAATAAATGCGCGCAAGTATGCTGAATGAATGAAAGGTCAATGGCTTGCAGTCGTGCTTAGGAAACGCAATTATTTTGAGGAACTTTGCTTTGAAGTTATTGTAGCGGCTTTATAATAACAAAAGGCTGGGTCGTGACCGCGGCTATGCGGTGCTTAATAACACGGGAAAAGCTTGTCACACCATTTACGGCGGCACACAAAAAGTGTATTGAATTGTAAAAACAAAATATGCAACAATTGACCAATCTGGATTCTATTTCTCCACCTTAACACATTATTTGTTCCGGAATAGTCACTCTAACTCGTAGTTCGCTGAACTTTTGCACCTAAAAAGCTCCTTAGCTTTTTATTGACTTTTACACAGAATTTGAATCGTGAGTGTTATAATGGTGGTAATTTAACGGGTGGCAGGGAGCGGACAATCATCGACCAAAACACGGTCAACGAACCAAATGTACAAGTACATTAGAAAAACCTTTTATAGGAAACCCGGTCTATGATTAAGACCACATTGGCTACTCGCGGACAAAACCCGGGAAATGAACGTCAACAAAGAAATTGTTCTTATGAGGTTATGTACTTCCCCAAGCATATACATACAGAATGCTTTGAGTTACAAAAACTAAACATTTATTTCAACTTGAAAAGTTTCCAGTCATTGTAGCGACAACACGCAGCGGTTCCAATTTTTATAAATGATGAGATAATTTTGGTTACCGTTAGGGAAAATTGGTTTGCTTTCCCCCAGACACGATAATGGTAGGTTAAATGCAAAACATGAAGATAACAGTTTAATTTATTATGTAGTTCGCTATTCCACCCAGATTCACCAATGTTGCATTTTTAATGACCATTATTAAGTGTGCATATTAATGGTTGACATTTTGGTATTTCATTGAATAGAATATTCAGAACTTATTTTGCAATATAATTGCAATAAAATCTAAATCTCATCAAAATGCAATAATTTGCATATTGCATTGATAACCTTGAATTGTGATACATCTAAGTGTTATTAGAGAAAATTGACTACGAAGAACGTTCAACAGTTCCGTAAAGTGCGCATTACAAGCCGTATACATACGTCCGCGTTCCCGGCCGATACATTAAACAATAGCCAAGATTAACATTAAAATAACAACAAATAAAGGAACTGAGAGTTTACAGCCACACATGGCCTCGGCAGACTATACTGTTGTAAGGAACGCTTACTTTACTGCAAGACTTATTCTCGTGGTAGTGTCTAACTTAACCATATCGCTTAGTTATCTATTAAGACTAAGACTGGCGCCGCTACAAAGTATCCATTCTAGTTTTAAATACATTGTCTGTACAATTCTTATTAGGTCTTTAAGAGGTATACCCAAGCATATCATTAAAAGGGTTGCTAATGGTTTTCTCTTCTCTTTTCTTGCCTCTATATCTTTACTTGCACCGCCTGTATATATATATTTCTCTGTTCTAACCTATGTTTGACTGGTAGAGAATGCTTTTGGCATTAAGTCCGCCACATGTACAATTTTATGTTTCGTGCATGAAGGTTGAAATAATAATTATAATATTATTCCTATACCTTGGACCTTTTATTATGAACATTATAGAGCAACAAAATGTTAAGCGTAGATTTTTTTTTGTGACAGATAAACATTTACGGTACATAAGGTAAGTTACCTATTGGTCAAAAATAACATTTAAACCGTCCAAAATTTTCTGCGAAAGGAAAGCTTCACGTTTTGGTACGTCATTCATTAGAATGTTTACGTAGTACGTAGGTGTAAATATTTACAAACACCGCCCATGCGTAACTGTGACAATGAAAGCAAATCTGTAATACAACTGCGAAATCTCTGGAGTTTAGCGGTCACTTGTCAGCGAGGTACGCGCCGGTGAGAGTTGGTATTGGGGATTATAAACCAGGTTTATTGTAGCCTGACTCCTAGCAACGGTGATCGATATTTTACGATGTTGCACTATCGTTGCATACCCTGCACGCGAGCCATTAACATCGAACTATCCTCGCCCAACGCATAGCCATCCTGACCTTTCAAGTAATAGAGTTCACATTAGAAACCCTTACTGTTTATTACATCGATTCTTTAATGTTTTAAGGCAATTTTAAAATGTTGTTACAGCTTTCATCGACTAACTAATAATTTGTAAGTAACCAGTAAATTAAAAAGTAAGTTCATTGAACTTATTTAGACATATGTAGTCACGCACGATATCGATTTTTAACGTATTTGATGTGTAAGTAATAAATATTTTATTTTAATGTATCAAAACAAGTCACAAGACAGATTCTGTAAGATGACATGTTTGGCAGTATTTCTTTTTTTCACTTTATTAACTAATAAAGGATCTTATAAAACCGGTAGGTATTTACTTAGCATAAAATTACTGAGGTTTATAAATTCACTCAGATTAAAGTATACGTTCAAAGTTTCTAAGTTTTCGTCGATCGGTCGTAGTTAATTTGCGTTAGAGTGCGATAAAAGTATTTCTTAGAACTTTCTCACCGTGCCCTAAGTTCAAAAGCTCAAGCACTTGGCATGCTAGCAGAATGCTAACTTTCGTCTAATCGCCAAGCACGTGAAATTCAGGTATCAGACGCCGGCCGCAGTGAACACAATAAACAAACAAAGTTTTTCAGTACCACTAAATAACGAGTACGCTACCACTGAACTTGACACCCACAAACGCGTCACTTTTCGATTTGCTCTGTCACCCGAGTTGACAGTTACATTCGAATTCGATTGTTCGTTTTGATATCGCGCGGCATAGGTGCGCGTGGCGCCGCGCTCCGACAGACTGTGAGCGCAGCGAGGGGCGACTGGCTAGCCTGTGCGTAGTACGTACACACAGTGCCCGTACTCTGTACAATCCAATATGTAGAATCGCTCATCTGTCCGCAGCTGGTTACCATACCGCGCCGGCGACTGGACCGTTAGCACGGACACATCTTAATGCCACAAGTAAATCCTACTTCATTATTCATTCTGAGGGCCTCACCTTAAACACGACAATGGTATCCTGCTGAATTGACTCCGCCATTTAAACTCAGTAGTCACGAACAGATGCCTGTCGTCACTGCGTCATGAAACTAGTAGTAACACAAATAGACCATGGGGGCATATTCTCCTATTATACTTTCCCCTGTTAGCTTTTTAATTTTTTTTTATTCATTTGTCACGTTGATTTGGGGTGTGATTAACGATATGATAGGATGATTCACGGTTTTTTATTTGCATTTACGAATACAGCACCTTTCAAAAGCAGGGGTTAAAACTAAGTTAAAACTAACTAAGTAAGGGTTACCCAAAATCCAGTTCCATTCAATAGTAATCGTAATCAAATGCAATTGGTTAACTTTACCGAAACAAAGCTTTCACAATTTTCTTCTCGGTACATAGAGATGCCAATTCTGCATTTGTAGTATGTTTTCAAATACCGAGCTGGAGTAAAGCCGATTAAGCTATACTTAGTATGTGTTAAACCTTCTCCGCATGTTACGTAACATTAGCCAACAAGTATATTTAAATACCCATGTAACTTCATCCACTTACTGTTTGTGAACGTTATCGTTTCTAGCAGTCACAGATAGAGACCGGTCCGTTTAGGTATTTGAATTCTGCGGTCGCCGGGACCTACGGCCAGCGTAGGCGACAGTAAACATTGAGACACGCTTAAAAATATGTGATAGATAACATAAAAGAAATATTGAGAAATCAACCTGCCTTACGTAGGCTTAACTTGCAACTGTGAGTTTTAGAGTAAATTATAATTACGGTTTTTGAACCGAGCTCTCCATTTCGTAACACGCATAGCTTTAGGCGGTCTCACCAACAATAAAATAGTTTAAGGCGCTACCCGGATTTTTTACGCGCACACTAGCTCCCCTTTACTAGAAAAATCATAACTCGTTAAAAAAAGACCAATCAAAAATCTGGTAGACACGATTGTAGCTCTGGTTATGTGGTTTAGGTACAATGTTTTAGTTCAATAAAACAGAATTATGTGCAGTTACAGTCAGAAAAATTTCCAAAAGTGGCCATATTTAGCGGTTTTTCTAACTCTAACTACAGTAAACTATTTTAGAAACAATTTAAACGTACTTAATAAACTATAGAACCTATACTACAATCGTGTCTACCAGATTTTTGATTAGTCTTTTATTTAACGAGTTATGATTTTTCTACTTAAGTGGCGCTAGTGTGCGCGTTAAAAATCCGGGTAGCCCCTTAAACTAAACTTAAAAAAACACGTGTTGCTACGATACTGACTAAATAATATTACAGTCTCATCATCTCACATGTTTGTATGGTAGCCCATCGCCATGTCATGGTGTAAGGATAACCGTAATTTAGTCATCGAAAACATAAAATATGTTTTCTTTGTTACACTTTAACGACCTACTGATGGGTGTGCGCAATAAAAATGTTAAGTTTCAAACCATAAAACATCATACTGCTATAATAACTGGTCTATGGAATGCCAGACAGAAGCAAACCAAACACAATGTTTACTGTTCTAAATACTCCCTTTTGGATATGCTGAGGTTAACACTAACCATAAATTAAATAGTGTATCTATAAGAAAAAAATTAAAAGTTAGCAAATGAGTTTACCACGAGGTCTCTTACTCAATAAGTGTTTTTACAACTCGAATGTAGCCCAAAGTAACTTGACACTCGTATTTTATTCCAATTGTGCAAGAAAACTGTATTGTGTTGCCTAATAGAACTTAATTGAAAAGTCAGAGGTCTCTTATCGTGGTCCATTGCAGCCTGTAAGACCATAACGATTACTGACACGTACCATTAAATGCTGCTCGCACTATATTTAACAAGTGTTCAATTACTATCACTTACAAAATTACTTAAGATTGCACATTACTTCAGAGGACACTCGGGAAAAGGCAGATTTTTGGAGAGATTGTGCAATTGGGTCATATTTTGGTATAATAGCTCGTCCTCGTTTTCACGCAACTTGATGGTTCAAAAAATGGTTTTATAAGATCCCTTACACATTGCGACTTTTAGCACGTTTTGAAAAAGCGCTTCAGATGCAGTCGCGCGTTAGCATCGATGCAGAAGCACGACTGCATCGATGCCAACACGCGTTAGTATCGCGGCTGCATCGATGCTAAAAGTAGCTTAGTGTGTAAAGTTTGACATTTTGGCACTGCATCGATGCTAACGCGCGTTAGCATCGAGACTGCATCGCTGCTTAAAGTCACAATGTGTAAAGGATCTAATTTCAAACAGTACATTAAACTATGCTTTAATATAAGTATTGGCCAAAGAGCTTTATTTTCAGGAAACTTATTTCATGAAAATCTATTTGCTGCTTGTTTTTAAACTGACTTTTAGTTCGTACACGCAAATTGTAGAGTCAAAGGATTCCTTGAAGCGGCTCTCTATTTTTAGTCTGAAACTAACTCAATGAGGGAGGATGGCCAGTTTTCACACGGGAAGTTATTGTTTGTTGACATCTCGAACCCTCGGCAGATGCGTAACCAGTCACCGAGGTTCGGTCAATATTGGAGCTTAGAAAGCAAATAATATAAACAGATATGTTTACGTTTTACTTTACCTTTGGTCGCTACCAAACCAACAGTAATAGTAGAATGCGATTCATGTGAACTAATCTAGCAACAAGGACACCTTTTTGTTTAAACGTTTCGTTTAATAAGCAAACCAGTCCTGATAATGTCCGCGTTCATAACGACCTAGATTCTTCCTCATAAAAAACAATTGCAATATTACCTTGTTACTATCAAAATATTATTGAGCTGATTATTGAGGTGCTCGTAGCGCAGTGGTAGCAGCGCTTTGGTTGTGATACCGAAGTGAAGCAACTACAGCGCGGTCGTGTTTTCCGACCATTTAAGTGACGTATATCACTAGCATCTCCGTGCTTCGAAAGTCACGTTAAGCCGTTGGTCCCGGCTAATATCGGTTCAGTTCTCCACCAACCCGCACTAAGCCCGCGTGGTGGAGTATGGCTCGAACTACCTCATAGTTAAGGTAAGGCCTTTGCCCAGCAGTGGGACCACTGGCAAAGGCCGGTTACAGGCTAGCTTTAATATTTGTTTATCAACCTTTTTACACAATTTCTAGTTATTAAAAAACTTTGCCACTTAAAGTATTATCTGTAAAAAAACTTGATATTGTCCGCATTTTTATGTACTGTGTTTTTTCCGCAACGTTACTAGTCCTACTTATCGTGTGTTGTATGATTATCAACAGTAATTAACTGACATATTGTGCAAAATCTTGAGGTTTCCTCTTTTGCCTAACTACATAAAACCTCATTATCATCTACAATCACACAATTAAATTTATTTATTTTCCTCACAGATGAAATGAAAAACAGTATGTTTAACTCGGGCGATAGCAACCATTTCACTCTCGAAACATCTCGAGTGAAATGGGTCACTTTCTTCCCTTGTATCACAATCTTCAATAATACATTACCGGTACTCGTTTTCCTTACGGTTGGAATTTGTTTTACCAAATTTATATGTAATCAACTTTAGGGTATACCCTGTACAACACAAAAAAATATACCTAAGTGGACGACATTGTATCGGGCTAAAACATAATTGTTCCTTCATTTTGTTTTGACAGCATAAGATGACTCAAAACTTTTGGCAAAACATTTAAACATCTGCGTGTAGTCACTATATAATCGAGTGTATTACTCACGGGTCTTTTTTTTTTTTTTTTTTAAACACGCACGAGTCTTCTACGACAAGAAAGAAACTTAATACCAAATCGATTTTACTTACCCTAAAGGTGAGGAGTAACTCAAGATGATGATTTGCTTTTAAATGTTTGTAAACTAGGTTCCATTGTAATTTAATAGATTGGCTTAAATAGGTTATTAATAGAAACATATGTTACATTGCGTTCTTTTTGAATTTCGAATAATAGATACACAGCTTTAATTCAAAGTAGTAACGCACAATAAAGTTAAGGTTTTTAATCGAAAAATATACTTAAGGTACTTACTTGCTTGTCGAAAACTTTAAACAATCTCAGTGTTAAAGGATAAGTTACCTATGGAGATTGTAAGTTTGTTTCTTTTTTAATGAAACATTTCGTTATAAAGTAATATCAAGACGGTTCACAAAATTCGACTAGCAAATAAAAATAAACTTTACGTCCTACTGCCTCATGCTACTATATGGATTGAATCTGAACATATAACCAACCACAAAAATTGCCTTAAAATCATTAATGTATGAGAATGCTCTATTGTATCGAATGTAAGAGGCAACATTCTTGAGCCGAAGCACCTTCATAATGAGGGGTTCCGCAACCGCCGTCGCCATTGACGCCGTGGTCCGTGGGTGTTATACACGACTCTTCACCCTACAGCAATTAGCACGAACAATGACACCCACCAGCTAGATCCACTCATATGCAGGGCTGGTACTTGCAAACATTTGTCAGGCTACGGGACACAGCAAACATGGCAACTTTTTTTAGTCAGCTTTTTATAGACGACCTATTTTTTTTCTGAAAGTTAGGTAACCTTTTACAAGAAATAAAATTAACCTCACTTAATTTGTGAATAAAATCGGTGCCATCCCTTTGACCATCAAGCATCAACTATCAGAGCACCGACTGAACATTTTTACCTTAGTCATAGGTGTTATATCGTTTTATTTAAGTATTTATGAAAAACGCCCCCGACATGATCGCTGTCTGGTATTCGAAACACATTTAAAAAAAAACTTACTTCGAAACCAAGACAATTGGTGTGATATCTGGCGCAAATTTATTACAATTATTATTAAAGTATGAATTTCCGCTTCTGTTGTCTTGTCACAGTTAACAAATTTGATAATCCAATTGTGATGAAAAATAGTAGAGTAGTAAAGTAACTATACTATTGGAAATGACAACCCTAGCAACCTGAATGTTGTTGACCCTAAATTTGCAAACCAAAACCATGAAAAAAAAACCGGCCAAGTGCGAGTCGTACTCGCGCACTGAGGGTTCCGTGCCAACTTTAACTGAATTAGGGAATCCACTTACTTCTACTTAGTAAAATACCACAATATTTTGTTGACTGCAAACATAACTTTGTTTTTCATAGTGTTTGTATGAAGTACAAAGTTGTGTTAACGGTTGTTGAAAATGTGTTATATTTCAAAAACTAATCGTTCGATCACGTCCGAACTAATTTTCGTTGAAAGTATTTGTTAGGATCTACATTATATATTTTTTTCACAATTTACACTTGCTTGGGGTTTAGAAATTAGATGGGGGACGCCCATTTTACCACTTTGGAAGCGTCTTGCTATGAAACGTTAGACTTTAAAAGAAAATAGTTTAAGGAACGTCATTTTAGAAGACCTATCCATAGACACCCCACACGTATAGGTTTGACTAAAAAAATTATAGCGGTTAACAAGACACATCTTCCTACCAAATTTCAATTGTGTAATACTTATAGTTACAGAATGGCTGTGACATACGGACGGACAGACAGACAGACAGACAGACTTGACGAAACTATAAGGGTTCCGTTTTTTGCCATTCGGCTACGGAACCCTAAAAAGGTAGGAATTATTTGTTTTTAAAGCGTTCGCATTATAGAGACAAACATGTGGCTACCAAATGATGAAGCCAATCTAAAGGATTGATGGAGTTGGTCGAGATTAAGTTCTATTTATACATTACAACTTGCAAACCCGTATATAGAAAATTCAATAAAATGAAGTTGGTAAAAAAATATTATTGGCTTAGTTGTAATTGAAATCGGTTATCCATTTGAGACATATTGGAGTGAAATGTTGAAACTTAAAACCATTTGAATACGATCATTTAGCGACATCTAGTGGAAAGAGGACACAATACAGTATTTAAGAGCCGTTGCGACATCTATTAAGAATGATGTGTTGCTTCACTACACAGAATGTTAAACGCAAGTCAAAGATGTAAAAGTTATACTACTCAACACTAGATGGCGCTGTGCTTCTTCGGCGCATGGTTTTGACCGTCTCTACATGTTGTTGTTGTACACAACAACGAACGAGAGAACATGTAGAGACGTAATGTACACATTACAGAAAGCTCTACTCTACATCTACGAGTACACTGATTGGTTGGTTCCATGCTCCCACATTTTCCTCATAAGCATTTCTAAAGTTCACATAATTTATATTTACACAAGTTTAATATAAAAATATTGTACTTATTTAAAAATAGGTATGTATTTCCTTTAATGTCTCTTATCATTTTCTCTCTGTGTATGTTAGTTGAATAGTGTGAGTACATACCTTTATATTTAAAAAAACTGGCAAGTTAATTGAGGCAAATCTATTTAACTAAGTTTTATGCAGCCTCCTTTCTGTCGAGTCAAGATAACTTTAAATGCGTCTTCGGCTGGCTAACAAGCGAGACACTGATTATCTTAATCAATTTTGTGCTATCAAGCCTGTGAAACAGTGCTAAGAAAATTTACAGACGCAAGTACTGGTCCAAAGACGACTAAAGTTGTTTTCGTCAAGTTTAAATTAATTTACCGCAAGTCGTAACGTTACGACCATAGGTAAATGGCCTTTTGCAATGATATGGTGTGAGTCAGGCAGTATGACACCACTTATATGTGTGTCAAGAGCTTTTTTACATCATGCATGATCACCAGCAACTGATACGATCTAAGGAAGTTAAATTTAAACACAGGTTGTCGGAATTTACCGACCCAACTTCAAACGCGAAGAAAAGACGAAAGCACAGCGTAGGTAGTTAGTTTATGTTTGCTGCTTACCTTCGAATTCTTTGAAAAATACTATAAGCCCAGATGATATAAGCTATAAGTATCGAGTTGACTTATTAGAAAATTGTTTAGAAATCAACAGTGGTATTGTATTAGTGCTTTCGGAATTAGCTGCACGAATTTTCTTCCACACACGAAGAAGCAATTCATTTGTTACTTTACGATCTTGATACTGATTATAATACCTAGTTAGTTTCCTTTTTTCTGTTGAAGCCGAAACGCATGCGGTTCGAGTGAATCTGTATTCTTAGAATTTATAATCTTACTGTAACCGTTCCGCGTATGTTTACATATGAGTGAAGTATTCGTGAATATTTAACGTTTAAGCACTCTGTGTTTAAACACTTTGAGCATGCTAATGTCAGTATTCGTGACGGGCGCGGTGAGGTCACAGCTGTCCCATACGTCCGGCCGGGTATCGCCGCAGGACATGGCGTGTCCTTCCTCAGGCCTCGTCGAACTCGACCTCATCAGCACAATTCCACCGACAAATATCGAACAGTACCGTTACAGTATTTGCACATCGTAACCGCGCCGCGTTTAGACACGCCGCTCGTTGTCAAGGCACCGAATTTCATGCTCTCGGTCCGTTGAACCGAACACTGCTCAGTGAATATTATGGTATTTTAGTAAACAACTCAGCATCACAATACGAGGAAAATTTCGAACAATATTAGGAAAGGTGACGTGTTGCAAAAACGCAACTCTACCTTGCTCTTCGGGGTCAAAGTTAAGAAACTCTTTCATCATAGTTAATTATTTATGATAATTATGTTAAATTCAAACTATTGGACAATAAGCAGTAAAGTTAATACGTCCGGCAATTTTCGAATGCTTTGAAAGAATAACTGTTGTTTGTCATTAATGTGTGGAATAAGAATAGGCAGAGGTAAATTAGCGTCAGGTTTGATTGCTGCCCTTAGGCGCAGTGGGCGTCACGCAAAATCGTTTCGATTATACAAACCATGCCTCTATTCAAATTAGCATTAAGTCAGGAGAACGACTCACAACGTCGCAACCCATGTCAACATTGAGAAGGACCGTGGGTTATTTTAAATTTTAACTTACTGTAGTAGAAAGTACGTCTGACTGTTGCTGGCATAAATAAAACTGATAAGCCTGTTCTGCTTTTCCTTCAATTATATTCTCTAAGAACCTGTCATGTCGCATCAGCAGGGCGATTCAGAAAGTTCGGTTCGCCGAATGGCTTAACGAATCTTAAGCCATTCGGCTTAAGATTCGGCTGGATTTTCTATTCACTTTCAAATTAATAACGCAGTTTGATCGGATGTCGATATGTCTATGTCAGTTCGGAAAAAAATATAATAAAAATACAAATCAAAACAGTTGCATTGGATAAATCCACATTATTAAAATTTTATTAATATGTGAAAGTTATCGAATCGCAACTTTCGGAAGGTATCCTAACACTATCATGTTGCCTCGTCTATTTTCTATTATTTTTAAGATATTTCTTTCCTCATCTACAATATTCAACACTTTTTATTTGTTTTTTCTCTGTCTCTCTCTTATTTCGACCAAGAGAAGGAAAAAGAAAATGTCATATCAGAAGATAAAGAAAGATGCAAACTAAAGAAAACAATGGCGATTACGCCACTAACAAGAGTCAAGCTCTTAGGTTTAAGAAAAAAAGTAAAACATACGTTTATAAGATGCACTCATTCATTACACGAGTTCTTGAATTTCTGACTGCCAGCTAATCGATAAAATGATATTGTAATCAATTATAATTTCATAATGGACATAGTGGGTAACAAACAACTTTAACTTCGTTAAATACTGGGTATCCACTAACCGATAATTTAGTTTGCTTGCTTCGTTTATTGAGATTTCAACCACCACCCACACTACTGTCAGTCACTGCGTTCATTAGTTCGTAGGCACAATAAGGTAACTAGTTATACTGAACACGGATCTAGACAGCTGAAACGTTATAATTTGCTTTTGTTACAGTTACCTGCAGTATCGACGAATTGATTTTTAGCACAACAGGATATTACACAGACGAGGCAGGGCGGGCGGGTGGTCTCATCCGCTACGGAGGGTTGGTAGGTATTGAGCTATAGTCGCACGGAGGCAGAGGCATGCATGCCGCAGTCAGCAGATTATCCTCCCTACCCTCAGGGATACTCATCTCGAACACTATATAAACATAGGCACACGACAGACGATTGCAATAACGCGACAGAAAGATTTTGCTTCTCGTAATGTTCGCGATAAGCGGAAATATTGAAGTTGAATTCGAATTGCGAACAGAATGGGGTTGTATTGTATAAAGGGGTAGCCGGTACCTATTGTTAGAGGCACATGCTATTAGCTGTAGGGCATTGTACTACTAAATTTTCAGCATAAGTATTATATGATATAGTAAAGGTTAGCAGACTAAATTTTGGCAGATGAAAATGATAAGAGATTGTAACTATGCGTATGATATCATTTGGCCTTAGAATCAATTCACGATTTATCGTTTACTAGTACCTCAGAACATAAGTAACACGACTTAGGCCAGCCTGCAGTTCAAATACAATTATCGTTGTGGCAAAGCCTCCCACACACCTCATGCCCATATTTGACACAAGTTTGTGCCGACACAGGGTTTGTTTACAAAGGTAATCTTACTGACTTTGAGTCGAGTTTCAATATCCGTGCCAAGGTTCTCCGGACAACTATCAGAGTTGTCCAGGAAATTAATATCGGATGACAGTAAAATTATACAATAAAATCGTATAGTATGCAGACACGTAAATTGTGTGGTATGCTGTACTTTACTTCACTGCGTTTTATTTCATTTTAATTTATTAAACCCACTCTGCGTCGGAAGTCTCGACATAGTTCCGCGTGAAACCACCAGGTGGCGTTCGAAAAATGCTGTGACAAAATTGGTGTTTTCGTGTATTTATTGATAGAGAAGAATTTTTGAATGATGCTTAAAAAACTACAAATACTTTAATAAAACTATTTTTAAGATTTATTAAAGATATAGCTACGTATGTTAAAATGATATTTGATGAATTAGAAAATCATAAAATTGAAATTGTCGACGCGAAATGTCAAAAATGATGCATCAGACTTCGCCCACTGGAAACGAAGTTGAGATAACCTCACACATACTACGTCATTTTGTTGCAAATTTTACACAAAGCTACACAAATCGATTGCACTTATTTATATTTTTATTTTAATTTTAATACTTCACTGCCTAAATAACAGTGTACAAAAGGTGGACCTTATTATAAAAGCATTATCACCCACTCATATATGACCTAATGTCATGCAGAAAGATTTTAGTGGAATTATCATAGTTATTTTGTGCGTGCGTGCGTAAATTACTAGCTAGAAGAGTAAAAAATGCTTAATTCTTAATATGTGCATATCCAGTTTCTGCTAAAATAAATACAGAACGTCGAGACTCGAGTGACGAGACGAGTCAGAAATTACCTTAAAACCGAAAAGCGTTTCCGTGTTGCCCCAATTTACGAATGTGACCTTAATTACGGATTGCGTTAGCAGCTAGCCTATAAATTAATAATAAAATTTTATTAATTCCTTTAAATAAAAATATAGCTATTTATAAAGTTACTCGATCATTGAAGTGACAAAGGTTTGATTTTATTACCTTTTTTTACTTAAAACCCTACTCATTTAATTTTACTGGTTACTTTCATTATAGGTGAGTCAGACCCTATCTATAATGACCCCATCATTAATTAGGGACGTAATCAACACTTCAGTTTGATTTTTGGAATAAACTTTGATACACTATTCACCCAACACAAACTTACAGCCAACTAACCATGTTTTAACGTGTTCATAGAAAAAATACAAGCATCTTATTCAGTTGTCACACGTGCATCTATCTATATACTCTCTACGACTCTATACTATAAGAATATTAAGCACCTAATTTTATAAGCCGGAAGTAACCTGATGCTGTTCCTCTTGCTATTGTAAGAAATGTTTCGTAATAAAATTCATCCGTCCTTTTCTTTTGATCATTCCAATTTTTCGCTCATCGTTACCTACTTAACCCTGTGCTGTTCGCCGGAGATTTATATGACGTGCGTGTTTAGAATGTCGAGGCTCAGATCATAACCTACCTGTTTTCGCGGTTCGTTACAACCTGCACGTCATGTTTTTAAAGATCTTCCATCAAGATAACAAAAAGTAACTCAAAATGATGACGATATAAAAATTGTCTACGTTTTGATGACAACATTAATTGCAACTGGGACTATTAGCGCTGCAAAATAGCCGCAATAAAATTCCCCTGTGTAGTCACACAAAGGCAACGACTGCTTATCAGTAATGAACACGTTAGTCATTGTGGGGGCATTAAATCTTATAAAAATATATAATGACACGCACGCGCCCGGCGTTGCAACTACAGCGAGGGTTGCAGGGGTGCCTGCGCCCTGTCTGGACCGGCGTCTATCAATATTCGCGGGAAGAGGGTTGTCATGACGACGAGGGTGCGCTTCCTACACGCCGTGTCGCTGCCCTTCTGCACAACAATGCACGAGAGGCTGGGAGGGGCGAAGGGCGCCATGTAAAAGAGCTCTGCGATTTATGCAAGACCCTTGCCTGCCTTCGAGAAAGTGTTGCGCCACTATTTTGAATACTTTTGTAACAAGCAACGTGAAAATGATGTATGAAATGGATTGCGTAACAACTAAACCTACAAGTATCTGAGATATAAGAACTTTGATTTTAGAGAAAGCTCAAAGGTAAACTGAAGTATTCAAATACTTGTTGTCATTGGTGCATAAAATAAAAATAGGTACATTTTTTTCCTACAATAAGAGATACCTAGTTATCACAGTTTTTGACTGTCACACGTTTCCGAAACAGACTCCCACGACATATAGAGCAAGAATTTTAGTTATAACTATTTCTCATAGTAATTGGAGTCGACTGTTGCAGTAGCCGCAAGACGTTCCGCTCCATCGCTTTTCAACCTGCCGTTCATTGACCACGGCGCTAAGATGTAGAAAGGCATTTTTCTATTAGATTTCATTACTATGCATCAATAGGTACTGCTACGTAAACATTTGTCAAATAAAATTACAAACAGCTACATCCACCTGTAGTAAACATAACGCATGAAAATTTAGTTGTCCGCTGATTTCAACAAAAATCAGCGAAACAGTTTTAAAAAAAAACCTTATCAATAGAGACACGAATTATTAGATCCCGACATAGAAAAGTTTTTCATCAACACAAAAGTGAGCGACACTTGGTTTATGAAAAGGTCGATGAATAAGAAATAAAAGTTAAGTTGACGTTACGCTATCATTGGATCGTGATTGAAAGTGTGAAAGTAAAAAGCATTAAAAGTAACAACTGGTTATCGAGGAATTGCTACTACCTCCAGCACCGATCATTAAAGCTTGTTAAGTAGATGTATTATGTCAGAGTAAATATCGTTCAAATTATGTGTACGTACATTATTTAATTTTAATCTACGAATACTTACGTCTATCGCAATGTAATTTACAGTATCTTTATCACACGGAAACCACCACTATTATCTTTTTCAAATGGAGTCTGAAAGCTTAATTGTACTTGAAGTAAATAATAGTCTTCAACATACTTAATAATGTTGTTGCAATTTCATTCTTCACGATATAATTAAAATATGTAGTATATAAATACAATCATGTAGTTAGACGTTTGTGTTTATGTAACTTAAGTTAACGTCCAAATTAATAAGATTAACGTAGTCCGAATCCCAATTATTTAACCTCTATCTATCTCCTCCAAACAACCTGATTAAACACAGCTAATCGGATTGTGATAATAAGTATCATGTATGCATGTCGTATGTAACCTAAAAGCCACTAAAATACTTAGGAGACTATACGTATGTCTAAATACCTAGACTCTTTGATTTCAGCTTATGCTACACTGCCAACCGGTGCCCTGACACGAGATGGTCCGGTCTAGTTTCGCTGATAACTGCTCTCCGTGGGAGGAATGACTCTATGAACTCCAAGCTTCTAACTAATTTAATGATACTGATGACAGATGGACCGACAAAACTCACAAATCCTGCTGTTAGATTCAAAAAATGTCTGTATCTGTAGGTTCCTGAACTCGCTGAAGTCTTAAGTTACAATATGAACGTCCAATCACGTATTTCTCATCTTCATATAAGACAGAAGAGGAAGGAATTAGAAAGGTGAACAGTTAGACATGCCAGTATTTACACAGTTTGACTTCTATTTAACAGGAATTGCTGGTTTGCGCAACACCTAACTGTGCCCACTTTTATGTGATGCAATGAGGCATGATATACACAGGTGTTAAAGTCCTTTCTGACCTTAATTTTCGAAACATGGGTGGATAGAAGTACCAACCATCCCGGAAAAATCAACCCAACATCACAAAAAGTAGGTAGTTGCTAGGAAGAAAAAGTCTATATTTTATTTAAATATCAAATTACGAATACATTGACGAATATACGAATGCGGTGTTTCGGAAGACCGTCAGTAATTGGACAACGTGTGTCTTCATCTTTTATCTTTAAGATGAACAAGGAGGCTAAAACAGCTAAGCTTCTATACTTGTCACGAAATTTCTCTATATTCGTACCTATTTAAGCTTATATGTATAAATAAAAAACCTTTAACTATTATTATCTTGAGTTTTCCAAATGGAGTCAGCACCGATGATTATTAAACTGCTAATCTTGCAATCAGGACGCAAAGGGATTCAATCGACTCAGAATTCCGACATCGTTATAGAAACGAAAAGTAAGCTGTTATCGTGATTTACGACGTCCAGAGGGCCCCTTCATCTATCAGGCTGGGACTCCCGGGAAGCGTATAATTACCCAGGAGTATCCAAAAGGACCCTAACGATACAACGCGTCCATTTGATTTTTGTCACTCGCCCTCCATAAAGGCATCCCTCACATTTATTGTTCTTGATAACTATAACCTACCAGAACTTAATGAAGCGGTACTAGGCAAGTAAGACTTTACGCAATAGCTCATAAAAATAAAGTCATAATTGTCCCTTAAAACCAAATCTTCGCTACTTTTTAACAGATAAGATATCGTTGCCTTGCTGTTACTAAGATAAAGACCAACTTTCAAATACAAACAAAGACTTGTAATGCACGTAATTACTAACTAGAATCGTTAATTAGATAAGTTTTATTATAAACCGTGAGAACACGCGATAAAAGAGATGATAATGATATTAAATGTTGTAATTGTTACAGGCGTGGAATTTTGGTAATAGAAAGCGTTTCTTTCAGAAATAAGTGTGGTTTCTGAAAAAGAAAACAATGGTTCTCAGCCCGGTGCGTCAATCGCTGCGACGCTGGCCCGGCAGGCAGGCTTTGCGAGAGTTTACTTTCTACCGAATGCCGAATGTCATTCGCAGGCGAGCCACGCACTGATGTCTGAGTAACGGAGCTTTCGTCACGTATTGTACTATCAAATTACCTACCCATTATTTTAACAGTGGATCTATCGAGCGTTTCAAAAAACATCGTCAAACTTTTATAATGTGCTAATAATATCAAGATGTTTTGATCTGTTTGAGAGGACAATTTGATATCCAGTTTTTTTTAAAGATGAAAATAATAGGTACCTAGAGTACCTACATACTCTACATGTACATCTGACCACTCTGTAAAATTAGTTGACTCAAAGAACAGAGGATGAAGTCTTTTTCACATTTCGCGTCGTAATTTCATGTTTCTGATTTTCTATTTCATTAAATGTTGTTTTTTTTACTACGTATAAGTATATCTTTAATAAATATAAAAAACAATGTATTTTTTTAAGCTTCAATAAAAATTCATCTCAAGCAATAAATACATGAAAGCACCAATTTAGTCTCAGTGTTGTCTACGCGAAATGACAAATTTTGCTTGAGACTACACCATGCTACTTTATCAACAACACATTTGTTGTGTTTTTTGAAATATAAAATTCATTATAACAATAAAATATGCACTAATGATATTCCTTTAACGGAACAAAAAAAGTATTTGATTTACAAAACGATCGCAACTTTTTTTGGTGTGGGTATCTAAATAGATACCTCACTGAACTGTGAAGACGCACAAATGTGCGTCTTCACAGTTCACCTAAAGCTATAATGTCATGCAAAAGTATTGTAAATATTACTCTCTCTTCTGTTCACGTTTGTATTGATCAATGTATGGTTAACATAACTATGCTGAATGCATATTACATGCTTCAGATTTCTTCTCTCAGTCGATATCCAACAATATCGTCAATTGATGGCGATGTGTGGGAATGTCCAAAGGATATTTATTTATTTTATTTAATTGTGTAAACAGCCACGAGGCTGGTTTGGTAGCAACTTGAAGACCTTGTGGCAATTCAAATGATCTTCTAATGCCTGTCTAATAGTACATTACTGTTATTGCGTTTTTATTTATTTATACAATCATTTATTTCATTACACGAGTATAACTGCTTTTATGTAAATTTTAGAACAACCGTTATAAAACTACTCCTAAGATGAGCTTTCGTCTCAAATAGATATAAAAGCTCGTTCGTAGATAAGGTACTTATTCTGTTTCACTCTCTTTATTATTTTTAACTAGCGGTCCCCCGAGATCATACGCGCGTTTTGAGTTTGTTTGCTCTCTGTACGTCGTAGCATTTAATGTTTATAGCCTAAAGCCTTCCTCGATAAATAAGCTATCCAACACAAAAGTATTTTTTTCAAATCTGTCCAGTAGTTCCTGAGATAAACAAACAAACAAAATCTTCAGCTTTATAATATTAGTATAGATTTACATCGTAACCAATTGGACAGGTAAAATGTCTGTTACGATTCCAAAACAAGAAAAAATGTCTGCAATAATGATACACATGGATAAACATTCATACATATCAACGTATCGCTAAATATTCATTAGGCCGTGTAAATATTTTTTAATTTGCGTCGTCACAATTATGAGCTCTATTAATTCGTTTCATTTCAACTTCATTAATTTATACCTACAATTTTGTTAAAGTCAAGAAAGGTAGAACTTCAAACTTTAAACTTTGTGAAGAATGCCTGTGACTTTTTGATGAGTCGTCAGCGTTGACGTTAATGGTTAGTAGAATATTTATTTGTCAATAGTGAAACGGGTCTACTTGTAGGAAGGGTTTATCTGCTGTTTACTTTAGAAACTAGAAAGCGTTCGCTCAGATTTAACCCGTAGACCGAAACCCGATAGAAACCACAACACCGTATAATTTTCACTTCAAGTAGGGCATACGCAAATGACCTGTCTCTTGACGATTAACCAGCTGCCTATTGTTTTATTAATTACTCGAGCCTTAAGTAGAACAGGTAACACGAAACTTATATTGATATATAGAAAATTGGTCAAATACTAGCTTAATATCACTTACAATATGCCTTTTTTAAACTGAACTAAACTAAAAAGCTTTTCAAGCTTTGCTTGTAGTAGCTTGCGTGTCGCCAAAAAAACAACAATAAAACTCGTGAGTTGGTACATAATTGCAATTCAAAGCAGAATCAGCAATAATAATCTACCGAAAAAAAGACTAGCCTCATTTAATTAATATGTTTAAGGTCTATGTCATGGTTACCTTATGTAGGTGGAGATGAACAATAAACAATGTTATAATAAAGTTATGTGAAGTTCGTGAGTCAAATGCTGGGTTTTTATGATCATCAGACGAACTTATGACTAAGGCATGATGCACGTGTCCATTTTGTTCAATTTAGGAGTTAAACAATTAGTGGTAACTGGCGTCAAGTCAATGTTTATAATTGCCCAGCGGAGGCGGCGCCGGCAATGGCCGTTGGCCACTGTTGTGCAAGCCAGCAATTGGGATTAATCACGCCATCTCGGTCACAAATCAAACCCAATTTTCATGCCAAACAATTTGAATGGAATGGCCTTCTTGTATAGAAGAATCAGGGCGCGTATGCGATGCAGTTTTGATAGGTAAGCGGCTCAGCTTAAATGTCAAATTAGTAATTCGTATTGCGATTCCGCATGATATTTAGATTAAAATGTATAATTAAACAATATAAACATTAATATGCGTGCCATTTGAAGTAATATAATAATATTCGTTTACACTGAGTCAGAATTGAGCTGCCTGGAAATTGAACGGCTAAATTTGGATCGCAATACGCCCTAGGTACTATTATTTCTTCTGTGGAAGTACATACGACGATGCTCGACTTTTCTTCAAACGCAGGAAATTATTTTTCCTATCTTGAGCCAAAGGCGCATTTAATAAAATGCTCCTTCGCTTAACTAGGTAATTATTTACCTGTAATGCTGTTTAAAAATAATTTTAACTTTTTTGTTCTGTGCATTGTGCGCACTTAATGCCATAGGGAATTATCTACCAGTGAACTGAAGAATTTTACGTTTAATTCTTCAACGTTATCCAGCTGCATTTTGTCTATAAAATTATAGTATATTATACTTGGTTAGTATATATTTGTAATATTTAAACTAGTTGGTGGATTAACAGTTGGACCAGTAGAATATTAATTTCATTCAATATTTCCCACGTGATAAGTAGTGTAAATCTTGATTTATGGTCGTTTAATGGACTTTATTGGCTTCAGGCTCCATTAAACAAACTGAAATCGGATGCTCTAAAAAATCACAGAAGCGTCAAATAAAACTTAATTACAGCTACCTACTGAACAGTGTGTAATAAAACCAATGAACGTAATGAGTTCCATAGGGAGCATGATGACTGATCGTAAATGAGCAAACAAAATCAGGTAATTTATGAAAACGCATACATTTATTGAACTTTAAAAAACTCGGCACACATAAATACTGACAAAAGAATTTAACCCTTTCAATGCTTGCATAAAAGCCATGTCACCGATTGAGCACTTACGTAAACGCTCCAAATAACTCGCCAGTGTAACGATAAAAATAGCAAATGCACGTATAAACAAATTTACCTAAGTGCCTGGATTTCATGCAAAATAGTAAAGTAAACATTTACGAACCGCATCGGTCGAGCCAGCCTTCCGCACGGCAAGGGTAAGGGATCACTACCGAGTCATCACACTTCATTTTGCACAATCACAATTATATTAACTATCACTTCAAAAACTGTCCGACTGAACGATGCACATATCCACTGAACATTTCATCACCAAGGGTACGGCGTGCGATGCTGGTAGCTGGTAGCCACCAACGACTAGCCGGTGCGTCGCGCTCCTCGATAGCCGCACCTCACTTTCACCAGCTGCCGATAAAAAGACAACTATGTTAATCATTGAAAATAGTGCCGATACTTTATGACAAGTCCGACTCGACGAAAAGTTCGCGAGGTTTAGATGCACTTCGACAGTTCTGATTTATTTATTACTTTACTGCTAAGTGAATATTATTTAGGTGATTCCAAAATATGAAGTACAAATCACAATAGATATACAAAATAATATCCAGGGCCCTAAATAATACTAACAAAACCCCAAGGTGTTAATAAATATTTTTTATGTTTATGACAAAATCTTAATTAATAAATTTTAGGCCATATCATATTAATGATTGATGGTGAAATGCAGGTAGATTGTAAAACAAACGCATCGATTGGTAGTCAATCAAATCAGCTGATCTTAAAATAAATTAATCAAAACATTCCAAATACATATTTACCTTATTGTTACGTCATATCATTATGAATTATAGGATAAAAATATTTTCTTGTACATACCTAAGTGCCCGCACGTAGTATTCCCGAAAACTATCAAACATTTAGCACATCCGTTACACACACCGAAGTACAAAAAACTGACTTGCTGTTCTATTCTATTTATCGCATTGACTCTGTATGACTGGTGCTGAAAGAATACAGCAATATCTTTTTTCTCTTTCACATCTTATTGACCCGCCTCCATATCATTCATTTAATCGAATGCGCGCGCAATCTCGTATTTTGTTAGATTTAATAAAATGTTTTCAATGCAATTTCTCATAACTATCTTTTTGAAAATACAAATAATAATAACAGAAAAAATATACCTACTACCCTTCTAATGTACCGTTTCACATTCGATCAAAGTTTTAAACATTTGTTTTCTACGTCTTTGATATTCAAATTGCGCGCTTAACCATAGACCATTTAAACTGAACAGTATATTTTGGTAACATGAACGTTAAAAAAACAACTCTAGTTTTCTTTCCTTTACTACGTCTACAATGCTTTTATTCCATGGAAGTACTATCCCCTTTCCAAAGGGATAATAAATTTATGTTTAATTCTTAATGCGTAGGCAGGTATATTCGACTAGCGGTCCCCCGCGACTTCGTCCGCGCGTTTTGAGTTTGCTCCCTCCCCTCCCGTCGCAGCGTCATGTTTTCTATCCTTAAGCCACACAGAAATATTTTTTCATATCGGTCCAGCAGTTCCTGAGATAAGCGCGTTCAAACAAACAAACTCTTCAGCTTTATAATATATTAGCGCAAGCGCACGTTGTACTTAAGCTGCGAACATTATTTTGGTGCGGAGTTATGTTAAAACTGTGATAGCTCCTAAGATATTTATTGAAATCAAAAGATATAAAGGGCAACTTGGTTCTTAATAAAATGCTCGTGATGATGAATGTATTTATTTTGATAAGAATAAATACCTGTGTGTATAATACACCTCTAAAACAAATGCATTATTTTTTTACAAATTTATTAACATAAAAAAGGTTGTAGTAAGTCAACCATAAAAGATAGACATATGCTGTCGCGGACTTTTTTATAGAACTTTTAATGCTGAACAATCCTGTCATACATGATTTTTGTGTAACTTAAGCGGTTTCCGCAGCGTATGCAGCGGAAGCTCTCAAAAGGAATATCTTTCTCCCGTTTTCGCAACATTTTTCATTTCTGCTGTGGTCTAATGAGTCGTATCTTTATGTTATATAGCCTAAAACCTTCCTCGATAAATGGACTATCCAACGTAAAAGAAATTTTTCAAATCGGGCCAGTAGTTTTTGAGATTAGCGCGTTCAAACAAACAAACAAACTCTTCAGCTTTATAATCTATACTAATATTATAAAGCTGAAGAGTTTGTTTGTTTGTTTGTTTGTTTGTTTGTTTGTTTGTTTGTTTGTTTGAACGCGCTAATCTCAAAAACTACTGGCCCGATTTGAAAAATTATTTTTACGTTGGATAGCCCATTTATTGAGGAAGGCTTTAGGCATATAACATAAAGATACGACTCATAAGATCACAGCAGAAATGAAAAATGTTGCGAAAACGGGAGAAAAATATTCCTTTTGAGAGCTTCCGCTGCATACGCTGCGGAAACCGCTTAAGTTACACAAAAATCATGTATGACAGGATTGTTCAGCATTAAGAGTTCTATAATAAAGTCCGTGACAGCATATGTATATCTTTTATGGTTGACTTACTACAACCTTTTTTATGTTAATAAATTTGTAAAAACATAATGCATTATTTTAAGAGGTGTATTATACACACAGGTATTTATTCTTATCAAAATAAATACATTCATCATCACGAGCATTTCATTTAGAACCAAGTTGCCCTTTATATCATTTGATTCCAATAAATATCTTAGGAGCTATCACAGTTTTAACATAACTCCGCACCAAAATAATGTTCGCAGCTTAAGTACAACGTGCGCTTGCGCTAATATATTATAAAGCTGAAGAGTTTGTTTGTTTGAATGCGCTTATCTCAGGAACTGCTGGACCGATTTGAGAAAATATTTCTGTGTTGGATAGCTTATTTATCGAGAAAGGCTTTAGGATATAAAACATGACGCTGCGACGGGAGGGGAGGGAGCAAACTCAAAACGCGCGGACGAAGTCGCGGGGGACCGCTAGTATTAAGTATAGATAAAACTTTAGTTAGATTTATTGAACATGATTTTGTAGATAGACTATTTTATACTCTATATTCGTCTATTTGACATCTGACAACTTGTCCAGTTTTCTTTAGTTTGTGGTTCAAGATGGCTCTCAAAGCACTTGTCGGACAAAGTGAGTAAAATAAATTAAATATTCGCCTGAAATTCACCCATTCTGTGCAAAAAAAGACAGCTTTTTGTAAAGCGCAATGTCGAAAATATGTATATATGACACCTTACGAATTTAGATCAAAGAAAAACCAGTTATCGACCAATCTCTTATCGATGACTAACATCTTATTTTTCTCAATAGTTACAGTTTTCAGGCGTTTAGCTTACAACAAACGGGATGCACTTACACTATGTACTTGCATTTCATTAGATGCTAAACATTTTAAATATATCTGGGCTAAGTAGGCTAACCACTACATTGTTTCCAAGTGTAAGTGATAATTTTGTAAACAATGGTTTTTTATTGATTCTAAGCTTTAATCATGAGAATATTTATTATATGATGGACATTTACTGTTATAACAACCTTCGTTGATACTCATGTCCCGTTTATTCAGTACTTTAGGTACCTAAGTTAGGCACTTGGTGATATTTATTGATTTTCTTATGTCATCTGTGTTAGTGGGATGGGGAGGGCGAACGTACGTCACACCACGAAAATGATGCTAGAATTGATGGAATGATTCAATAGACTTTTTTTTATACCATAAGATGAGTAATGAAAATGAGATGATTTAATGCTTAATTAAAATTACAGCAAAACTGTTTTGAGCATATGAATCCCCATTCTTCTAAACTACTTTGTTTACCTGTTACAGAGATTATGAATGAAGTCATCCGCTATCGCGGACCCAAAGGAAAGGAATCCCAACGTATAGAATGGAGGATTCTCATTGTCGATCAGTTGTCAATGAGAATGGTGTCAGCATGCTGCAAAATGCATGACATCTCAGCTGAAGGCATAACATGTAAGTTTTAGTAAATATAAATCAATTAAATGAGATAATTTTTATTTTATTTATGAATAAGAAATAAAGTAATTTTATACATGGTACTAATCTTTGCTGTCATTTATAATATGTGACTTTAATTAAACAGTGGTGGAAGATATCCACAAGAAGAGAGAACCACTATGCACCATGGACGGTATCTACCTCATCACACCATCAGAGAAATCAGTCCATGCTCTCATCAATGATTTCTCCGTTGGCAACCGCATCATGTACAAGGCAGCCCATGTCTTCTTTACTGAAGGTAGGTGTAACAGTGTTTAATGAGTATTATAAAAGCACGTAACTATGAGTCATGGTCTATTTTTAATTCGATTTGCTTATTTCTTTTTGCATATCCAATATTATTCATATATTTAATCAATCAATATCATAGCATATTTTTCCTGTTGTACAGTAGCCAACACATCAGGTTACCTACTTTTGTTGCAACTAGCCCTTATTACAACAACATAAGACACTGCAGTGTTTACCTTGACATGCTGTTGTCCATACTTACAATGTGTGTTATTTTATCTAAATAAAGAAATTGTATTGTGTTTAAAGGGCTTGGACCATTTTATATGTATACTTATAGATGTCAACATTGTTATATGATTGAAACAAACAAGCTTAATATTATTTTAAAGTGAATAATGTATGTGCATAGTATTTTTTATTTCATTTGATAGAGCTTACATTTTAATTTGCATTTTATTTTAATTTTTACAGCTTGCCCCGATAATCTGTTTGAAGAGTTATCACGTAGTAAAGTGTCTAGATACATCAAAACGCTTAAGGAAATCAACATAGCTTTCATTCCATACGAGCAGCAGGTTTGTCGTGATTATCGTGATTGTCTTATTATTGACTAACCCTTATGAAATAATCTCTTTGCACGCCGCACTAGTCTGTCCTGAGGAATTGTTCAATGAGTTGTGCAAGTCTTCAGCTGCAAGAAAAATTAAAACATTGAAGGAGATAAATATTGCATTTTTGCCATATGAAAGTCAGGTAAATAAAGTCACATATTTTTCTTTCTATAAAGTCACATATATTACTTTCGATTTTATTTGTAATAATGTTTTATAATATGGTTACAAGTAAACCTACAAATTGGCATTGCAAACTGGACTAAAACATTACACAGTCATCCTTTAGCCCTGATTGCATGATTTGGATAACCTTATGGCTCAATTTATACTGAAATTACTGTGGCCGCCATGCGAGCAGCTTTAACAAAGCTATATAAACTTATTGTGCAATAAAAAAAAATCTCTCGTGAAGCTCCTGCCCGCTGCCATTTCAGTGTAAACTGAGCTAACTCTGAATTTAAAAGTAACCCTCTGCAAATGGACCTTAGTAAAAGTTGAAATGTATTCAGAAAGCTGATCCATCACACAAAGCAAGTAAATTGACTAGCCAGTGAATTAATACTTGTTTGTTTAACTCATTCTAGACAAAAATTAGCGAGAGAGTGCTCGGTTTCATAGCAACAAACAGTGTCAATGTGCTGACTTGCCACTTAAGTCTAGAGATATAAGTGGTGGTTACCTGTACCGGCTACCAGCCCGGCGAGTCGAGTTAAATATTACAATATTTTGGAAATTTAAAAAAAAAACAAGTCCAAAGACTTTTTCTAACAAACACTAAAATATTTGGTTTGTCCCCCGCTCGTACATAGTCTCCAAAATCGCCAAATTAGACACACCAGTGTTTAATTTGGCTATTTTGGATATTGAAATATTTTGGTATTCCTTATGAAAAGTCCTTACTCGAATTGTAATTCGAATCTTTTTTACCGAAAATTTTTGTGTTTTTTAGAAAAATTCTCCTGACTTGAGTACTTATTTTTCTTTTTTTTTAACAATTGCAAAGATATTCCAATATCAAACGACAACTCAGCATATTATTAGCCCATGCAGGTTTGCTAGTACCGTTAAACAGGCCCTTTATATCTTCACCTACTACTTGTGATCAGCTCATGACTTGTAGCCATACATACAATTGACTAATGTACAATCTATCACAAGGTATTCTCCCTGGACTCGCCGGACACGTTCCAATGTATGTACAACCCGGCGCTGGCGCAGACGCGCAACGCCAACATGGAGCGAATCGCCGAGCAGATCGCTACGCTGTGCGCCACTCTTGGGGAGTACCCCTCCGTGCGCTACCGAAGGTAATGAAAAGTAACTTTCTTATGGTCAGACATTCATTTTTTTTAAACGCAAGAAATCAAAGACAATCTCGAAAAGTTCAGTTGCGTTGGTTTCACGGTGGTGGTTGTATTTTCGCAATCGGACTCAATGCTGAGTAGTTAGTTTGTTTGTTTGAACGCGCTAATCTCTGGAACTACTAAAAAAATATTTCTGTTTGGATAGTTTGTTTATCAAAGAAGGCTTTACTAGCTAGCACATCATGCTGCGACGCGAGAGGAGGGAGGAATCTCAAAACGCGTAGACGAAGTCGAGGGGACCGCTAGTCTAATAAAACAAGCAAATTGAAAATTCCTAAACAATTGACACATTCGGCTCTTTGTTTTTATATTCCACGGTCTAAGAATAATTAACATTTCTTAACAATGACCTTTGTGTATTTTCTATTTCAGCGACTGGGAGCGCAATGTCGAACTTGCGCAACTCATCCAGCAAAAACTCGATGCCTACAAGGTATTATCCGATAAATCTTAACATTTACTTACACACAACTACCGCTTGGCGAAGCGTTTTTTTTTCGTGTCAATACGTGAAGGTAGCTTTATAATTATAATCCTAATATTGGTTTTTATCTATACAAAAGTTTGGTGTTTGGCTAACTTTTAGCGTGCTTACAGGCGGACGAGCCAACAATGGGTGAGGGCCCCGAGAAGGCCCGATCACAGCTTCTGGTTCTGGACCGCGGCTTCGACTGCGTGTCGCCGTTGCTGCACGAGCTGACGCTGCAAGCAATGGCCTACGATCTGTTGCCCATCGAAAACGATGTTTACAAGTCAGTATATTTTTTATAGCCTATAGCCATAATAATATTGATAGGGCATAATCACATTGACGGTATATGAGTTTGGTAACATAAAATGTAGCAGCATTAAGCACAAACTGTTACATAGTTCTACAACATTTTAACTGCTTTCCGGGCTTTCATGTGAGTGTGTACTGTCAGGACCAATAAAAAAATATACATGTAGCCATGGTTTTATACCGAAAGCGCTTGATTATTTCCGAATTCCGAGCGATGCGCATTATTCACCCTCCTACGGGAGTTTCATGATAGCCGCTTGCCTCCAAGGCCCGCATGTGGTCAGCCGCAGCCGCAAACTATGTTCATTATGCAAACACTTTCTTCATCGAATCAATCATTCAGCAAACTATAATTTCGAGAAATAGGGATCAATTGCTGTCGCTGTACCGGTTACCGCGTCTGGTCTGAGAGGTTAACATTAATGCCGTTAAGGCCTCGATCAAGGAGACGTGCACGTCTCCTTGATTGACGCCATGGCGTCCAGTGTCGCTTCCGGAGTTCCAACGCGCAAACTCAAATATATAGGAATTTAGCCGCGTTGCCCGCGGCTTGAAACACCACGTCAGACGCTCCATAACTGCTATCAATTGCGTGTTAAATCGCTTCTCCGTAAACGCACTCATACAACGCCATAAGTTTGATTTAAGTGCGAACCGCTCCGCCCATTGTCTTCTTAAAGATGAACGCACACTTATCCGAATCGAACGAAACGAATTTAAGAATTCTTTACATGAAATCTCATGAAACCGCACACTTTCCCGCGTCTAATTGTCCGAATCTGGAAGAACCCCAGATATCCCAGATAAATTCGGATGACGCCATCAGATTCAGTGCGGCTAATACGGCCGACTCTGACAACTGCCGGGTGTTCAAAATAAAATCTTCATACTCACTCCCACCTTCAGCTGCCATTCATAGCGCTATGTTTTGATTTATTTGACGTGGTCGATTCGTTAATTGTGTATATGTGTGCGAGGCCTCCTTGACTTTGATTCGTTCGACGCGTTCGTCTCGGATAAGAGTGCGTTCACAAGGCCAAGGGTTCAAACAAGGCCGTATAAATCCAAGTTGTCCGTCGTATTCTTCCAAGTTGAAAATAATAATTAATGACTTAATGATATTCTTACTTACCAGGTACGACGCGTCCCAAAACAACCAGCTGAAGGAGGTGCTCCTCGACGAGAACGACGAGCTGTGGGTGGAGCTGCGGCACCAGCACATCGCGGTCGTCTCCACGTCCGTCACCAAGAACCTCAAGAAGTTCACAGAGTCCAAGCGCATGGGCGGAGGTGAGGGTTTTTAGAGCATTTTTGAGGGTTCCGTAGCCGAATGGCAAAAACGGAACCCTTATAGTTTCGTCAAGTCTGTCTGTCTGTCTGTCTGTCCGTCCGTATGTAGCAGCCTCTTTATTGAAACTATAAGCATCACACTGTTGATATTTAGTAGGAAGATGTATTCTGTTAACCGCTTTACGATTCTTATGCAAAAAATAAAAAGTAATGATATTGAAGGGGGGGCTCCCATACATGAAACTAAAACCGACCCCCGCCCCCCTCCCCATGTAGATCTTAACAAATACTTTCAACGAAAATTGGTTAGAACGCCAATTCATATGGAGAAAATATTAAATTAATAGCACACTAGCCTTATGTGTTTCCACTGCTGGATTTCTAAAGACTAGGAAATGAATGCCCAAATCGTGGAGAGTGGAGAAAGGGTAGGGAGGCCTGCCCTGTAGTGGGACACCACAGGCTCATGATAACAATAAACACATCATCAATAAGGAATTAAAATCAATCTATATGTACAGTCGACAGCACATCAGGTTATCCGCTTTTGTTGCAAACTAGCTCTTATTACAACTGCATAAGATACCGCAGTGTTTACCTTGACGTGCTGCCGTCATTATAACACGATACTGGACTGAAATAATACATGTTGTTGGTAGCCATTTATAAACCACTTTAGCTACAAAAAAAAACATATTTATATAAAACCATTTAATTTCGATCTACCAGGAGACAAGCAGTCCATGCGCGATCTGTCGCAGATGATCAAGAAGATGCCGCAGTACCAGAAGGAGCTGTCCAAGTACGCGACCCACTTGCGCCTCGCCGAGGACTGCATGAAGGCCTACCAGGGCTACGTCGACAAGCTCTGCAAGGTCGAACAGGTAATTAATCGTCCTTATATTTATTTAAGACAATTGTAATATAATCGTATCCTACAAAAGTCAGTTTCTTTTTTCTTGTCAAATATTGTTAAGATTCTTGATATTATTTTTCAAAACTCACCAACTACATACAAACTATGTCCTCCTTTTTCATCCTTTTCTGGATAGAAATTCGGAGAATCCTTTCTTAAAAGATACCTACGTCATACAAAGAACACAACCTCCAAATTTCAATCTTTACATACAGCTGTTTAGGCTGTGTCAGTAGTCAGAAGTTCAGGAGAAAGCATTTTATAAGTACCTATAGATTATCTTTTTTGTAGGATTTGGCTATGGGCACCGATGCTGAAGGAGAGAAGATCAAAGATCACATGAGGAGCATTGTACCAGTTTTGCTAGATCAGGTAATGTGTTTACTTTTTGAATGACGACTTCCGTGGTCGAGTACGCTGGTTTCAAGCGTCGCCGTCTCGTGAGGTTCCGGGTTCGATTCCCGGTCGGGTCAATGTAGAAAACGATCTTTTCTATATTGTCTCGGGTCTGGGTGTTGTGGTACCACCGTTGTTTCCGATTTCCATAACACAAGTGCTCTAGCTACTTAGCTTGGAATCGGAGCAATGTATGTGATGTCAAATATTTTTTTATTATTTATTAAATTGTTACTTGAATTTGCTTAACGCGTTGCGTGAGATGAAAATAATAATAGTTTGTATTGTCCTTGTGTTCTGTATGCGCGTATATGGACCGTGTCGCGATAACATTTGAAATAATATAAACTTATAAGAACCTAACTTCTCAATCTGACCTAGTGGATTATACTTTTAAAGGTCGACTATGGCAAATCATCAACAAACATATATTTAAAAAATACTCTTTATTGCCCGCCTATTTTTATACAGGAAATAAAGCCATTTTCACATAAATATGATACAATTTAAGCGATCTTTTAACTGGTTAATTAGAAAATTTATCGCCACTACTCGGACTAGGGTCCATGACTTTTTCTCATAGTCCCTTGATGCCTATAATAATTATAACTACTTAGTAGGTACCTATACTCAATTGGGTTCTTTTTTTATGATGTATTTTTTCCACACGCAGTCCGTGGTGAACTTCAACAAGATGCGCATCATCGCTCTGTACATAATGTCGAAGAACGGCATCTCGGAGGAGAACCTGAACAAGCTGGTGACGCACGCGCAGCTCGAGCCGTCCGACAAGCAGGCGCTGCTCAACCTCGCCAACCTCGGCCTCAACGTCGTCGTCGATGTAAGGATACATGCATGTCTTATCTCTTAGGCTTAGAGTCTGTTTTTCTTTGATTGTAAACCATCTTCTTTATTTTTATCTTTATTAGTTCTTAAAGGCATACAAGTTTTCTTAAGAAGTCAATGTTTTATTCTAACAAAGGACTCAGTATAAAGATGGGGATTATTGACGTCTATACTAGTTTACAAAGAAACTGTGTGACAGACGTCAACTCTTCCACATATAGTTACAATAACTGATGTTATTAAAGTATTAAAGTGAGCAGTAATGCCAAACACATTTTTAGGTATAACAATAAATTAAAAATTTCAAGACTTATAAAGAAAGGGTAAGTACTACTTTGTGTGTGTGTGTGTGTGTGTGTGTGTGTGTGTGTGTGTCTTGACATTTCTTTTCAAGAAAACTCACAACCTTCATTAGGTAAATTATCTTTGAATACACTTTTTTTTAAAAAATAAAATATTTACATTCTCTAATGGCCGAATCAAACAGCTAAACGCGTACAAAGCCCAGCAAATTTAATTAAGCATTGGATTTTTTTAAAGTCCGAGTGAACGCAGGCTCCTTCTTAAATTAAATTTAAAATACTTCACAAAAAATACATATGGCAGACTGATTGCTGAAAGCGTTATTTACCAGTCAACCATAGGTCTATACAGAGAAAATGCTGGCGGCGCGAAGGAAGTGATACAAGGGCAAAAGAGAGAGCTTGATTAAAACTACAATAGGTACTTAAAACAAAAAATAAACATGCATACTACTTATAACATAAATACCATATACATTAATACATTATTATGGAATAATAAACATACACATAGTAAGTAAGTTAGCCTGGAACATCCCACTGCTGGGCAAGGGCCTTACCTCAACTGTGTAGTAGTTCGAGTCATACTCCACCACGCGGGCTCAGTGCGGATTAGTGGAGGGGTATTTGCAAGGCAAGAGACTAACCCTGCTGTCTGACGTTATCAAGCCACCCATCAGACCTCTGACTAGGCTTAACGACTAATATCAATCGATATTAGCCGGGACCAACGGCTTATCGTGCCTTCCAAAGCACGGAGATGCTCGTGATATGCGTCACTTATATGGTCGGAATGGTCACTTATCCAAACACGACCGCGCTGTAGGTTGCCGCGCAAAGTCCGAGCAAACGCAGGCTCCTTCTTAAACGAGCTTACATATCATCAACTACTCGTACATTAGACTTAGTATGCAGACAGTACCAAATAAACATCAAACGCATATAATTTCCTTTTTAGGCTTTAAACACGGTCGGGTAAAAAAGGTTAGAAAACATAAGCAATAATCCGAAATACATATATCTTAATTCAGCCAATAGATATACCAATAGATACCCCAAAGACCCCAAAGTTAAATCTTCTTCAAAAAAAATCATCTCAATGCTTATTCGTTTGCGCAATATAGCCTGCGAATCAGACATCTTGTTTACCTACATAGACAGTATTACATATAAGCCTTTTGAACAGACACAAATTAATGCATAATATACATATCACTCCATAGAGTATCCGCAAGCAGTTGGGACAATCTTATCGGCATTCTATTAAATATCTCATGCAAAAGGACATTTACCTCACTATCTGGCTAAGTAACTAAAATATTATCTTATTCGTCCTGCAGGGTAATCGCAAGAAACAGTACCAAGTGCCGAGGAAAGAAAGGATCACTGAGCAGACCTACCAGATGTCGCGATGGACCCCCGTTGTAAAGGTAATTAATGATGTAACGATTTAACTATTATATGTATATCTATACTCATATTATAAAGCTGAAGTTGTTTGAACGCGCTAATCTCAGGAAGTACTAAAACGATTTGAAAAAACCTTTTGTGTTGGATAGCTTATAAGAGCATCACGATACGACTCATAAGAGCATAGCAACAATGTGATTGTTCCGCTTTAAAAGTTCTACAATTAAGACCGCGTTAGCATAAGTCGTATCTGATATGTTTTACTCACTACAAACTTTTTTATGCTTATAAATTTGATAAAAATAATGTTCTATTTGCATAGATGCACGCTCATAGTATAATCATATTCATCATCATCACGAGCATTTGATTTTGAACAAAATTGGCCTTTACATCCACAGTCACAGTTTTAAAATAACTCCGTACCAAAATAATGCTCGCATCTTGAGTACAACACGCGCTTGCGCTAACCACTATGATTTTAGGCCTCATACTTCCAATAAAAATATGTGTTTTGCGTTTAAATATTTTACGGGAATTCCGAAATTTACGCAAGTGACGCCGTGGGGGACCGCTAGTACCGTAATAAAAAGTAAAAGTCTTGGGCGCCACGGTATCATATAGTGTGGGTAACTGCCGATCCCTTGAAAATCGTGCCACGTGATGCGAATATCCTTGTGGAACACAGAGCCCTTATTTCGACTTACTTCTTTATTCATCAATATAGGGTATATCAAAATTAATTGCATTCTTTCTAATCCTGATGCTCAAATACAATAACTTTAAAAAAATAAAAAAATGCCTGTACTAGAGTACCGATCCGATCAGCTGATGCTAGTTTGTATGGAGAAGTAAAAAAAAAAGGGATTTCGATGTTAGTCCCATACTAAAGTAGTTGTATTTTAACAACAGAATCACCACCGTGAAGCAATGCAGTTAGTATTGTTAAACCCAGTAAAACCAATATGTTTCAAGTGAGTTTTTCATAAAAAAATACTATTTATCTATTCAGGACATAATGGAAGACGCGATCGAAGACAAGTTGGACCAAAGACACTTCCCGTTCCTTGCCGGTCGCACTCAGCCCTCAGGCTACCAGGCACCTACCAGGTAATCATGATTATATTGATTTAAATACACTTAGGATTATATCTAATCTATCTATATGCCATTAAAAGCGACTAACTAACCATTGGCTGTCATTCTTACAGCGTTCGCTATGGCCACTGGCACAAGGATAAGGCTCAGCAAACCATCAAGAACGTTCCTCGTCTTATCGTGTTCATAGTCGGAGGTAAGTTACCAATAGCTGATTTATTTATATAAAACGTCTTAGAGACCTTACGCGATACAAAATAGGCATGACCGGTTCAAGTCGTACATAGATATTGAAATGTATATTAGATCAATATCGTCATGTTCGATATCGGTCCGCATCAAAACTATATATTTCCGAAACACATGTAGCGACTTCTATACATATCATCGCAACACGCTGACTCGGCTCGACGCCTAGATGGCGCTATGGTCGAAGTATGGAGACTGAACCACGATATTAAAGATTTATAGCGGACTTAACTACATATGAAATAACCAAGACGATGATTATCGGACCTTGGTCCCCGGCCATAACACCCGGTCTAACAGAATGCTTTAAACCTGTCATGGTTTCATAGGCATAACTTTATTTTACTGTAATTGTCTTTCGCATAATTTCAATCAGCATAAACGTGAAGTGCATAAAGGCTGATTTACACTACACCGTGCACTGTCAAACATTATTGTATACATTTTGTATGAATAGGACTGTCTATGGGTTTTTTCTCGACTCCGGCATGGTCCGGCCTTGGCACGTTGTAGCGTGAATCATCCTTAATACTTGTTCGTCTTAATTTAATTAATGCATAATAGATGCATCTTCCATAATATACGAGTTATTTAAAAAGTAGCGTAACAATCGCGATTCAGTAACTATACAAGGGCACTGAAAATTTTGGGAATCAAGCAAGTGACACAACATAGCTATTTAAAAATGTATTTATTGTGCTTTAGAATGTTTTTAACACTCACAGTGTCATATTTTATATTCATAAAGATGAAATAAGAAACCAAAAATTTGTGCACGGGCGGGACTTGAACCAGCAACCTTTTGGCATACCGGGCCAAACGCTCTTACCAATTGAGCTACCGTGCTGTCAGTCCGAACCGGCGAAATTTGTGGTTTCTTATGAAAACGTCAATTGCGTGACGCTTAGCGCCATCTAGCCGTCTGTTTATGAAACAGATGGCCCAAGCAGTTATTCTTTACAGAATAAATTCAACTTGGAAATTGATGTCGCTTCGCTATCTAATGCTTTAGAATGTTTTTAACACTCACAGTGTCATATTTTATATTCATAAAGATGAAATAAGAAACCAAAAATTTGTGCACGGGCGGGACTTGAACCAGCAACCTTTTGGCATACCGGGCCAAACGCTCTTACCAATTGAGCTACCGTGCTGTCAGTCCGAACCGGCGAAATTTGTGGTTTCTTATGAAAACGTCAATTGCGTGACGCTTAGCGCCATCTAGCCGTCTGTTTATGAAACAGATGGCCCAAGCAGTTATTCTTTACAGAATAAATTCAACTTGGAAATTGATGTCGCTTCGCTATCTAATGCTTTAGAATGTTTTTAACACTCACAGTGTCATATTTTATATTCATAAAGATGTAATAAGAAACCAAAAATTTGTGCACGGGCGGGACTTGAACCAGCAACCTTTTGGCATACCGGGCCAAACGCTCTTACCAATTGAGCTACCGTGCTGTCAGTCCGAACCGGCGAAATTTGTGGTTTCTTATGAAAACGTCAATTGCGTGACGCTTAGCGCCATCTAGCCGTCTGTTTATGAAACAGATGGCCCAAGCAGTTATTCTTTACAGAATAAATTCAACTTGGAAATTGATGTCGCTTCGCTATCTAATGCTTTAGAATGTTTTTAACACTCACAGTGTCATATTTTATATTCATAAAGATGAAATAAGAAACCAAAAATTTGTGCACGGGCGGGACTTGAACCAGCAACCTTTTGGCATACCGGGCCAAACGCTCTTACCAATTGAGCTACCGTGCTGTCAGTCCGAACCGGCGAAATTTGTGGTTTCTTATGAAAACGTCAATTGCGTGACGCTTAGCGCCATCTAGCCGTCTGTTTATGAAACAGATGGCCCAAGCAGTTATTCTTTACAGAATAAATTCAACTTGGAAATTGATGTCGCTTCGCTATCTAATGCTTTAGAATGTTTTTAACACTCACAGTGTCATATTTTATATTCATAAAGATGAAATAAGAAACCAAAAATTTGTGCACGGGCGGGACTTGAACCAGCAACCTTTTGGCATACCGGGCCAAACGCTCTTACCAATTGAGCTACCGTGCTGTCAGTCCGAACCGGCGAAATTTGTGGTTTCTTATGAAAACGTCAATTGCGTGACGCTTAGCGCCATCTAGCCGTCTGTTTATGAAACAGATGGCCCAAGCAGTTATTCTTTACAGAATAAATTCAACTTGGAAATTGATGTCGCTTCGCTATCTAATGCTTTAGAATGTTTTTAACACTCACAGTGTCATATTTTATATTCATAAAGATGAAATAAGAAACCAAAAATTTTTTGTGCACGGGCGGGACTTGAACCAGCAACCTTTTGGCATACCGGGCCAAACGCTCTTACCAATTGAGCTACCGTGCTGTCAGTCCGAACCGGCGAAATTTGTGGTTTCTTATGAAAACGTCAATTGCGTGACGCTTAGCGCCATCTAGCCGTCTGTTTATGAAACAGATGGCCCAAGCAGTTATTCTTTACAGAATAAATTCAACTTGGAAATTGATGTCGCTTCGCTATCTAATGCTTTAGAATGTTTTTAACACTCACAGTGTCATATTTTATATTCATAAAGATGAAATAAGAAACCAAAAATTTGTGCACGGGCGGGACTTGAACCAGCAACCTTTTGGCATACCGGGCCAAACGCTCTTACCAATTGAGCTACCGTGCTGTCAGTCCGAACCGGCGAAATTTGTGGTTTCTTATGAAAACGTCAATTGCGTGACGCTTAGCGCCATCTAGCCGTCTGTTTATGAAACAGATGGCCCAAGCAGTTATTCTTTACAGAATAAATTCAACTTGGAAATTGATGTCGCTTCGCTATCTAATGCTTTAGAATGTTTTTAACACTCACAGTGTCATATTTTATATTCATAAAGATGAAATAAGAAACCAAAAATTTGTGCACGGGCGGGACTTGAACCAGCAACCTTTTGGCATACCGGGCCAAACGCTCTTACCAATTGAGCTACCGTGCTGTCAGTCCGAACCGGCGAAATTTGTGGTTTCTTATGAAAACGTCAATTGCGTGACGCTTAGCGCCATCTAGCCGTCTGTTTATGAAACAGATGGCCCAAGCAGTTATTCTTTACAGAATAAATTCAACTTGGAAATTGATGTCGCTTCGCTATCTAATGCTTTAGAATGTTTTTAACACTCACAGTGTCATATTTTATATTCATAAAGATGAAATAAGAAACCAAAAATTTGTGCACGGGCGGGACTTGAACCAGCAACCTTTTGGCATACCGGGCCAAACGCTCTTACCAATTGAGCTACCGTGCTGTCAGTCCGAACCGGCGAAATTTGTGGTTTCTTATGAAAACGTCAATTGCGTGACGCTTAGCGCCATCTAGCCGTCTGTTTATGAAACAGATGGCCCAAGCAGTTATTCTTTACAGAATAAATTCAACTTGGAAATTGATGTCGCTTCGCTATCTAATGCTTTAGAATATAGACGGCTAGATGGCGCTAAGCGTCACGCAATTGACGTTTTCATAAGAAACCACAAATTTCGCCGGTTCGGACTGACAGCACGGTAGCTCAATTGGTAAGAGCGTTTGGCCCGGTATGCCAAAAGGTTGCTGGTTCAAGTCCCGCCCGTGCACAAATTTTTGGTTTCTTATTTCATCTTTATGAATATAAAATATGACACTGTGAGTGTTAAAAACATTCTAAAGCATTAGATAGCGAAGCGACATCAATTTCCAAGTTGAATTTATTCTGTAAAGAATAACTGCTTGGGCCATCTGTTTCATAAACAGACGGCTAGATGGCGCTAAGCGTCACGCAATTGACGTTTTCATAAGAAACCACAAATTTCGCCGGTTCGGACTGACAGCACGGTAGCTCAATTGGTAAGAGCGTTTGGCCCGGTATGCCAAAAGGTTGCTGGTTCAAGTCCCGCCCGTGCACAAATTTTTGGTTTCTTATTTCATCTTTATGAATATAAAATATGACACTGTGAGTGTTAAAAACATTCTAAAGCATTAGATAGCGAAGCGACATCAATTTCCAAGTTGAATTTATTCTGTAAAGAATAACTGCTTGGGCCATCTGTTTCATAAACAGACGGCTAGATGGCGCTAAGCGTCACGCAATTGACGTTTTCATAAGAAACCACAAATTTCGCCGGTTCGGACTGACAGCACGGTAGCTCAATTGGTAAGAGCGTTTGGCCCGGTATGCCAAAAGGTTGCTGGTTCAAGTCCCGCCCGTGCACAAATTTTTGGTTTCTTATTTCATCTTTATGAATATAAAATATGACACTGTGAGTGTTAAAAACATTCTAAAGCATTAGATAGCGAAGCGACATCAATTTCCAAGTTGAATTTATTCTGTAAAGAATAACTGCTTGGGCCATCTGTTTCATAAACAGACGGCTAGATGGCGCTAAGCGTCACGCAATTGACGTTTTCATAAGAAACCACAAATTTCGCCGGTTCGGACTGACAGCACGGTAGCTCAATTGGTAAGAGCGTTTGGCCCGGTATGCCAAAAGGTTGCTGGTTCAAGTCCCGCCCGTGCACAAATTTTTGGTTTCTTATTTCATCTTTATGAATATAAAATATGACACTGTGAGTGTTAAAAACATTCTAAAGCATTAGATAGCGAAGCGACATCAATTTCCAAGTTGAATTTATTCTGTAAAGAATAACTGCTTGGGCCATCTGTTTCATAAACAGACGGCTAGATGGCGCTAAGCGTCACGCAATTGACGTTTTCATAAGAAACCACAAATTTCGCCGGTTCGGACTGACAGCACGGTAGCTCAATTGGTAAGAGCGTTTGGCCCGGTATGCCAAAAGGTTGCTGGTTCAAGTCCCGCCCGTGCACAAATTTTTGGTTTCTTATTTCATCTTTATGAATATAAAATATGACACTGTGAGTGTTAAAAACATTCTAAAGCATTAGATAGCGAAGCGACATCAATTTCCAAGTTGAATTTATTCTGTAAAGAATAACTGCTTGGGCCATCTGTTTCATAAACAGACGGCTAGATGGCGCTAAGCGTCACGCAATTGACGTTTTCATAAGAAACCACAAATTTCGCCGGTTCGGACTGACAGCACGGTAGCTCAATTGGTAAGAGCGTTTGGCCCGGTATGCCAAAAGGTTGCTGGTTCAAGTCCCGCCCGTGCACAAATTTTTGGTTTCTTATTTCATCTTTATGAATATAAAATATGACACTGTGAGTGTTAAAAACATTCTAAAGCATTAGATAGCGAAGCGACATCAATTTCCAAGTTGAATTTATTCTGTAAAGAATAACTGCTTGGGCCATCTGTTTCATAAACAGACGGCTAGATGGCGCTAAGCGTCACGCAATTGACGTTTTCATAAGAAACCACAAATTTCGCCGGTTCGGACTGACAGCACGGTAGCTCAATTGGTAAGAGCGTTTGGCCCGGTATGCCAAAAGGTTGCTGGTTCAAGTCCCGCCCGTGCACAAATTTTTGGTTTCTTATTTCATCTTTATGAATATAAAATATGACACTGTGAGTGTTAAAAACATTCTAAAGCATTAGATAGCGAAGCGAAATCAATTTCCAAGTTGAATTTATTCTGTAAAGAATAACTGCTTGGGCCATCTGTTTCATAAACAGACGGCTAGATGGCGCTAAGCGTCACGCAATTGACGTTTTCATAAGAAACCACAAATTTCGCCGGTTCGGACTGACAGCACGGTAGCTCAATTGGTAAGAGCGTTTGGCCCGGTATGCCAAAAGGTTGCTGGTTCAAGTCCCGCCCGTGCACAAATTTTTGGTTTCTTATTTCATCTTTATGAATATAAAATATGACACTGTGAGTGTTAAAAACATTCTAAAGCATTAGATAGCGAAGCGACATCAATTTCCAAGTTGAATTTATTCTGTAAAGAATAACTGCTTGGGCCATCTGTTTCATAAACAGACGGCTAGATGGCGCTAAGCGTCACGCAATTGACGTTTTCATAAGAAACCACAAATTTCGCCGGTTCGGACTGACAGCACGGTAGCTCAATTGGTAAGAGCGTTTGGCCCGGTATGCCAAAAGGTTGCTGGTTCAAGTCCCGCCCGTGCACAAATTTTTGGTTTCTTATTTCATCTTTATGAATATAAAATATGACACTGTGAGTGTTAAAAACATTCTAAAGCATTAGATAGCGAAGCGACATCAATTTCCAAGTTGAATTTATTCTGTAAAGAATAACTGCTTGGGCCATCTGTTTCATAAACAGACGGCTAGATGGCGCTAAGCGTCACGCAATTGACGTTTTCATAAGAAACCACAAATTTCGCCGGTTCGGACTGACAGCACGGTAGCTCAATTGGTAAGAGCGTTTGGCCCGGTATGCCAAAAGGTTGCTGGTTCAAGTCCCGCCCGTGCACAAATTTTTGGTTTCTTATTTCATCTTTATGAATGTATTTATTGCTTAAGTATTCTCCACGAAATTTGACACATTTGACCTTGTACGACCTTGACGGGGATCGTCACTAAGCTTGACACGACCACGTTGAAATTCAGCAAACCAGCGATAAATTGTGGTTTTGGATGGGGCTTCATTGCCAAATGCAGAAATCATCCGGACAACTCACTGTTTTTGTGTTAAACCACTTCGAAAGTCATAATAAATCTTCGCTATTGAATTTTCTCGAGTCAATTCCATTTTCTCAACGACTAAACAAGTTTGACAAGACCGAGAATCTTTTTTTGAATAAATAATGGTATTCGATTTTTAAAACCAAGGAGTTTGCAATTAAAAAGACATTAATATGACAGAAACAGTGGAAATTCATTCCCGATACTTTTAGGGCAGCCCTCGTATTATACCTCTTTTGACGCGTCTAAATCAATACAAATTTGCGTTTTCCTCGCAACTCACGCACGACTGCATAAATGCAAATTCGATGAAACAAACGCGCTGATGAATTGATCCAACTACATGTAGATCGCTGGGATCGTGACCGCTTTGCACTTGCGCGCGCGACTGGCAAATGCGGGCTGATATAATCGCAATGTGTATGCGCCCTTAAGGCTACTGTGACATATCCGCTGTGTAAGGGGCTACCCGCATTTTTAACGCGCACACTAGCGCCACTTTAGTACAAAAATCATAACTCGTTAAATAAAAGACCAATCGAAAATCTGATTGATGCGATTTTAGCTCTGGTTATGTGGTTTAGATACAATGTTTAAGTTCAATAAAACAGAGTTATATGCAGTTACAGTTAGAAAAATTGCCAAAAGTGGCCATATTTAGCTGTTTTTCTATCTCTAACTACAGTAAACTACTTTACAATTTAAACGTACTAAATAAACTATAGAACCTGTACTACAATCGTATCTACCAGATTTTTGATTGGTCTTTTATTTAACGAGTTATGATTTTTCTACTAATGTGGCGCTAGTGTGCGCGTTAAAAATCCGGGGAGCCCCTTAAAATTGTATTCTCTCGCAGGCGTGTGCTTCTCGGAGATCCGCTGCGCGTACGAGGTGACGGCCGCGGTGAAGAATTGGGAGGTGATCATCGGCTCGTCCCACATACTCACCCCGGACACTTTCCTTTCCGACCTCAGCTCTCTCACCGCCTAAACAGTCTGTTATTTCGAATCTTGTAGTAACTAAGATACGCTGTAAAGCTATAACTCGGTATTATTGAAAATTATTTGGCGATTATACTGTTTTCACATTGTCAATACTACAATTTGATATCATATCAGTCGTATGTGTGAGCCACAGTCGCAAAGGGTTATCTGCTGGCCCTCAGCATAAAAATATATTAGGTGTTTTTACCTCCAAACTATTTTATTTATTATTCATTTGAAATTCAAAATAGTTTTATTATTTGGGTGTGTATATTGCGAATATCTACATAGTATGACTATGTAAGGGACTCCATTGTATTGATTACTTTAAGTTACTTTAGTCTCAAATATTTTTTAATAATATTTATTGTGATGGAAAAAAAGTTCCATTAACCCTTACTTACCTACTTAATATAATGTTAATGTTTGAATAATATACATAATGATTTGTTTTTGTTATAATTATGTGAAATATTTATATTGTTAGCGGAATTACAAAGATTTTAGCATTCGTGTTTAGTTTAGATTAAAGATTAACATGTTGATTTCCTAATATTTATAAAATTTTGAAAAATATTTTATTTCAATAACAGACTGAAATTAACGCTGATTTTCTTGATGAGCAATACAATTTGTAGCTTAAAATAATAAACTAGTACTATTAATATTGATAGTTGTGAAACGGAGTCATCTGTTTGATCTAGATAACTATTGTTAGAGTGTAGTTGTAATAAGTATGGCCTTTATCTAGTGTGTTATTGATTTATGACTTGGCTTCCTTTCATCATATTTTAATGCCAAATGCCAGATCTTGACTCAAACAGCATTGTTTTCTTAACCGCCCGCGTGGCACGGTCGAGCTGCCCCAACATCTGCACATATTCTTTTCATGAAACACTTATCGGTCATGTGCATGTCTCACATAAATTATCATTACCAAACGCTAGTACATCATTCATGTTTAGAATTATCTAAAGTGTAGAATTTTATCTTTGCGATTGTTAATCTTCTATATTTTTAATGTTTAATCATAATTGTTAGACGTGTGTACATTCCGATACTCGTTTAATACATTTTTATAATGTACGGTAATAATACTGTAGGTCTATTTGTAGCCGAAAGGTACAAAATACATCACAATCCTAGCATTTAATTCTCTAAGGAACAAAGATTAAACGCAAACTAATTATAAACGCGCACCACCGTCTTTTTTATGGGAATTTTATGTCGATCCTATAGTTGACATAAAATTTCCATAAAAGAAGCTCATCACATTCACATCATGGCTAATTCCCAGTGCTCCTCTTAATGGAATATATATTTTACCATCTGTTTAATTTATAATCGACTGTATTGTGGTGTGCTGTGTACTTTGACTTTATTGAAAGAATGTTTAATAGGATAGGGAAAAGTCGGTTTAATCATTGTGATATGCTTCGTTATTATACATACAATTATTATATTATTATAATAGTAGTTACATCAGCAAACAGCTGCAAACCCAGTTGTTGAAAGAAATATTTTTAACAAATCAATTACTAACACAAAGCTACAACAACTATTGTAATCGTTTGTGCAATTATTGTAGGTAACATAATTAAATCAACACATTTAATTATAATCAGTATTGAACTGTTAAAGTTTCATTAAACTATTTAATCATCTTACATTTTGTTTCACTCATTTTGACGGGTTAAGTTTGTAATTATCATGTGACTGTTATCTTTTATAAATATAAACAGTGTCAATTAACTTCGTCGGCGTGACTTGTGGGCTATCTCCCGTCGCATAAATACAAACATTTACTCGAAGACGATTCAGTCGATGCACGGTTCCTTGTGTATAGCTTTCTTTGCTGAAAATGGCTAAAGACCTTGTAATACTTGCATACTCAGGTGGTTTGGACACCAGCTGCATTTTGAAATGGTAAATGGTGACCTGTATGATTATATGATTTTACATCAATGTGATATTTAATTGCTTGCCTCAATATAAGAAATAAATTCAATATTATTATCTAATGTTAGGTTGATCCAAAAAAACTACGAAGTTGTGTGTTACATGGCGGATATCGGGCAAGATGAAAATTTCGATAAGGCAAAGCAGAAAGCGAAAGCTATTGGAGCCAAAGATGTAAGTGCTTTTTCTCCTAGGTTCGAAGATATTGGCACAGACACAAGAAATTTGAAGCTACAACCTAGTCGCTAATTAATCAAAGATTTTTACCCTCCACGCTTGTTCTTTAAATAGTGTTAACTGAACAGGTAATCGTAGAAGACCTTCGCGCAGAGTTTGTGTCGAACTACATGCTACCCGCTATTCAGATGGGTCTCGTCTACGAGAGTCGATATTATCTGGGCACCTCGCTTGCTCGTCCTTGCATCTCCGTTGGCATAGTTAATGCGGCAAAGAAACTGGGCGCCAAGTAAGTTCATTTTTTTTAAATCACTCCATGACTATGTTACTCAGGGCATATGATCTGCCACCAAACAGTTGGTACTGTAGGAATGCGTAGTGTTAAAATAAAACTATTTAAACTCCAAGTTGATCTTCTATTCTGATATCTTCTTAATCAATACTTATAAATGGTTCACAAGATTCTTGAATTATAATGATATGTGCGAAGGTTTGACTGACAATCGATATGACCGATATGACAAACGTCTATCAATATTTACTTTTTTACATTTGAAATACGAAGAGTCGAACAAACGAGACGTAGAGGTTTTACGCGTAGCTTGAAACCTCTACAGTACCTTTGCGAAAAATTATTTGTCCTATATCACATTTTTATTAAATAAATACATTTATGGTGTCTTTATAACGAAAGTGCTTTATTGTTACGTAGTTGATGAGAAGAACAAGAACACAAGAACGAGGCTATGCTTGCAGCCGCTATTCTGGACCTAATCTGAAAAGCCTCATGTCCAACATCTACAATTTCTTTCAAGTTGTAATAAATACATAACATTGAATGATTTATCTATTATGACCTAAAATTCTCCTTACTTGCAGATACATCTCACACGGTGCGACGGGTAAAGGAAATGATCAGGTTCGTTTCGAACTCAGCGTATATTCATTGTGGCCCGAAGGCAAGGTATATGTACTTCTTTATTCATATAATGTTCATATATAGTTTTTTATTTATTTTATTATTTGCGATGTTATTGTTGTAACATGTATATACTTAGGTACTTCTATCTCATAGGTGATAGCTCCCTGGCGCCTCCCTGAGTTCTTTGAAAGGTTCCAAGGTAGAAGCGATTTGATTGAATATGCTAAAAAGGAAAATATTCCAGTATCGGCAACTCCCAAAGCTCCTTGGTCCACGGATGAAAATATTATGCACATAAGGTAAGAATAATCCCAAACAGACAAAAGGTTTTTTGTTTCTCTGTGATACAGCCTGTTTCACAATGTCCCGATAAGTTCTGGCTAGCGTTATCTTTTAAATACTTCATACGAAAATAAGTTCCAAATTTGAATTAGAGTGAGTCGCCAGCAATCGATAATGTTCGATGGTGAATGATTGATTATTCATTAAGGATGATTTACGCTACAACGTGCCGGAGCAGGACCGTGCCAGAGCCGGGAAAAAATCCCACCGACATTGCAACACCGTGCCCCGTCCGGGCCCGGGCGGATTACGGTCAGGCATTAACCCAGATTATACTACCGGCCTTTTAAAAGGACACCTTAATTATTAGAAAGGACGTATAGTTACATCAAGTATAGCTTACTTTTTATCAGTTTACATTTATTTTAAATGCAAATTAGAGTAAAATATACTCTTTTGTGTACCTGAAACTCACTTTTTCCTATTTTAATGAAATGTACCTTTGAAAAATATAATTATATAATTATTTCAATAACTATTTTAAACAAACAAGTTTTGTACTGATATTGTACATAGGACCTTTTGTTTCTTAGGCAGATATTTTCCGTCTTAAGTGGGTAACTTCATACCAACCTAGCAGTGGTCCCCTGCAACTTCGTCCGCGCGTTTTGAGGCTCCCTCCCCTCCCATCGCAGCGTGATGTTTTATACCCTAAAGCCTTCCTCGATAAATAAGCTATCGTACACAAAAATATTTGTTTAAACAGTTAACGCGTTCAAACAAACAAACTCTTCAGCTTTATAATATTACTCGTAGTATAGATTTATTGAAATCAAATTATGTAAAGGGCAACATTGTTCAAAATGTAATGCTCTTGATAATGTATTTATTTTGGTAAGAATCAATACCCGTGTGTGTGTATAAAACACCTTCGAAAATTGTGCATTATTTTTGAACAAATTAGTTAACATAAAAAGGTTGTAGTGAGTAACCATATAAGGTAGACATATGCTGTCCCGGACATTTATTGTAGAACTATTGCAGAATAATCTTGTCATACATGATTTTTGTATTACTTAAACGGTTTACGCAGAGTTTTTTTCGTTGCGGCGCGCTGGACTTATGAATTGTATCTTGATGATATATATATATTTATTTTATTTTTATTTAACAATATTAATACAAATTAACATGATTGCCTCGCAAACCACTTTCGTGGTGCAGGTACTGCGAGTGCGAATCTCGCTTAGTTTAAGTATGTAACTTTAACTAAACAATAAACATTATATGTATAAGAAAAGTACATAAACATATTGCAACATACATATAATAATGTATCAAGCTCATGTAGTGCCGTTTTAGCTTAGTGCCAAATTCTTTTTTGCTTGTTAGTTTTGCTTTTCGAGCCGCAGGGCGTTGACTAAATATGGTAAGCGTTTATGTAATGTACGATAGCTTATAGCTATCGTACACTACATACGCCTTTATAGCTTGAAGCCTTCCACGATAAATGTGCTATCTAACGTAAATATATTTATTCATATCGGTCCAGTAGTTTCTGAGATAAGCGCGTTCAAACAAGCAAACAAACAAACTCTTCACTTCAGATTTATAATATTAGTATAGATGTATAACAAAATGTTTGACCGTGCCCCGGTACGGTGTAGCGTGAATCAACCTTTAGAGTCTTGTTATATTTATTTTGAGGGTCTATGGCTAAGCTACTCCACACTACTATCTCTTTTTTAGCTATGAATCAGGCGTATTGGAAGATCCAGCTGCAGTGCCTCTTTCGGGGATATTCAAAATGACACGCGATCTGCAACAGACCGAAGATTATCCCAGCGTGATTGATATTAGTTTTGAAAACGGTAAGCCGATTTGCCTTTTCTATTTACGTTTTCAGACGAGCGAGGATATACTGAATACACGCATAAAAATACTCTGGTTTACAGCCTCACAAATGATAGGCCCACAGAATATTACTTTACTGAATGGCATAGGCCGCAGGCGACGGATGATAACAAAACAAAATAAAATGAAATGAAAGACTACGAATTTATTTAGTGCTCATTTTTATTAAAACTATATGCCTGACATTTCGAATGCTTTACAGCATCCAGTCGGACTTGCGCACTGAGGGTTCCGTGCCAACTTTAAGTGAATTAGGGAATCCGCATATTTACACTGCCACAATATTTTGTTGACAGCAAACATAACTTTGTTTTTCATGGTGTGTGTATCAAGTATGAAGAACAAAACTAAAAAAAAACATAAAAAAAAATGGAAGCCCCTGAAATATCTTTTTTTTTTGAATTTATGTATAAGAATCGTAAAACTGTTAACAGGATACATCTTCCTATCAAATTTCAACAGTGTGATGCTTATAGTTGCAGTATAAAGTGGCTGTGACATACGGACGGACAGACAGACTTGAAACTATATTGTGTTCCGGTTTTTTGCCATTCGGCTACGAAACCCTAAAAACAAATGAAACACTATTTTGCTGGCATAGTGTTGCGCATCTTGGTATCCGGTAACCGTCCGTGAAACCGACGATAAAAACACCCTTCGGCCAAAATTCTGATTTCATGAAGGTCGAAAGCTGTTCAGGCGGAACCCTCACCACAAACGAATTGAAATTCGTATTATGACGAGATTCCAATCGTTAGACCCTCAGGTTTCCAGACATACATATGTATTCTTTTAAGTTAATATTTATTACCACTTAACTAAACTTTTCTTACAGGTATCCCAGTGTCGGTTAAAATTCCAAGTGGCCACGACAAGGCTCTCCTCGTCACAAACGCATTGAACATTGTGGAGACGCTTAACAAGCTTGGTGGTCAGCACGGCATTGGGCGCATTGACATAGTAGAAAATCGCTTTCTAGGGCTGAAGGTAAACTCATAACATAATGTTATGTGGATCAACGAGACTGGGTTCATTTGTTTGAACGCGCTAATCCTAGGAACGGCAGATCAGATTTGAGAAAATATTTTGTATTCTATTCTTTGTTACACAACTAATTTATCAGGTAATTCTAGAGATAGGCTATGAAAACTCACGCTACAATCTACCTACAGTAACGGAGTCAAAGCAAAACGAGCCCACGAAGTCGCGGGGGACCACTTTTTCAATATATTCTCTCCTATATATAAATCGAAGTATATGTATAAATAAAACTGTAATATTTTGTTTTATAAATAAATGAAACTCGTGTAAGTTACATAACTTGAGAACGGATGTTCACGTTTTATTATATTTACTTTTTTGGATTCGTCTCCGCCACGAACGTGACGGACATACTTATAGGAGAAACAAAGTTCGCCGGGACCGCTAGCAGTTTGCCAAATCACCTTGCAGGCTTTCTGAGTTTTTGAAAAAAAAACTTAATGAAGTTCCGGAAAGTAAAGCATGATTCAATTAATCCCCTTGCACCTCTCGGCTTTTCAAGATTTCTTACGCTGACGTTGAATGCTGATAATGTTACCTCGTTTGTTTTGTTGTTTCAGTCAAGGGGACTTTACGAGACTCCGGCAGGCACAATATTGCACGTAGCTCATGTCGACTTGGAAGCCTACGCTCTCGACAGGGAAGTGCTAAGGTCATTACACTTAAGAGCCGTACCTCACCAATACGACATGGTGTGGTGCCGTCGCCGGCTATGTATCCAAACAGTTGCCATGTATTGAAATGTATGATTGCCAAACGTCGCCAAGTGAGTTAGGTACCATACATTTCAATCTATGCTAATATTATTTGGCTGAAGAGTTTGTATGTTTGAACGCGCTTATTTCAGGAACAACTAGACCGATTTGAAAAACATATTTTCTGTTGGATAGCTTTTTTATCGAGGAAGGCTTTAGGTATATGGCTCGGTTTCCACCAAAGCAGAGAGGAAAGGAGACGGGAGGGGTTATGCTGCAAAGCTGACAGGTTATTGGAAGTTAGGAGAAGAGATGTGAAAATAACGAAATCTGATTGGTTTATTCAAATACATCTCCTCCCGTCTCCTTTCCTCTCTGACCGGGCTTATAACATCAGAGTGCGATTAAGGGATGGAGCTAACGCAAAACGCGCAAAAGAAGTTGCGAGGGACCGCTTGTATTATATTATGCGTGACTACATTAAGTAATCACCACCTCGCCACAAGTACATATAAGAAAAAAAATATATAAAAAAGGGTCATATTGCTGTCCCTTTCGCTCGAATTCGATCAAATTTCATTTCAAAATCACGAAACGTCACGGCATTTTGTCTTGTGGTTTCATCGTGTTTTACGACTAAAATAAAAATCCTCAAAAAGTTAAAATCGTCTGATTAATCTGTAAATCTGCGTTTGTGATTATTTTAAAGTGATAATAAATAGATTTAGACAATGTGGGATGCCGAGCTGCCGTGAATACCGAGCTTTATCTTTTAAATCTCGAGATACTGTTTCCTGGAGCCTTTTCTTTTGACCTCGTCCCAGTACGTAGTCTCAAAAGCTATTTATAATCACTGTTGAACAATCACAAACTATATATAATATACAGGGTGTCCAAAAAATGAAGGATAATCCTGTAACAGGGGACAGGTCACATTAAGGCCTATTATACGGCAAAAAAAAATTCAGGTAAAAGTCTCACCATTTTCAAGCTATGAATATTTTTAATTTTATTTTGGAAATTTTGTACTCGTTTATTATAATTCATGCCATTTTTACAAATGATGACTTTTTTGAGTCCTGTTTTTTTTGTAACCCTCACAAATGCTTGAGTCATCTAAAGCAATGTCCCTTTTAGTTTGGAAATGGTACGAAAACTAAAAAAAAAAACATGTTTTGCAAATACTTTAAAAAAAATTATTCAATAGCTGACTTTCATAGCCTGTGGTGTAAAAAAAATGTACCAAGCAGATTGTGCCAATTGGTTTAAAAAGTTGCTTGTTTAGTGACAATTTTAAAATGTTATAATTCTTTCACGTTCCTTTATTAATTATTTTTTTATTAAAATTTAAAGTTCTTAAAAAGTATTTCTGCATTTTAAACAATTCTTTGAAAATTGGTTTTGTAATAGTGTAAATGCAAATAAAAATACAGAATAACTATAAAATAATTTTTAATTTAACCAATACAATTTAGAAAATCACTTAAAATCACAGTAAATGTTCAAAGTGGCCGCCATTTGCCCTTATGCATGCCCTAAATCTTTTAATGCAAGACCGATTTATACGGCGAGCATAACCCTCGCGTGAAATGTGTTCCGCCGCTTCTCGAATTTTTGTTCTCAGCTGTGTAATAGATGTCATTTCTTTAGAGTACACCAAATCTTTTAAGCAGCCCCAATAAAAAAAATCCAAAGGATTCAAGTCCGGCGATCTTGCTGGCCATGCAATAGGGCCGAGGCGCCCGATCCACCTTCTTGGGTACCTTTCGTTGAGATAATCTCGAACCACTCGAGCGTAATGGGCTGGGCAGCCATCATTTTGCAACCACATGCGATGCCTTGTTGCAAGCGGCACGTCTAACATGAGACTTTCCAATTGGTTTTGTAAAAAGTCTAAATAAATTTCTCCTGTTAAGCTTGGTGGCAGCTCGTACGGGCCAATCACTTGTCCATTTATTATTCCGGTCCACAAGTTAATTTTAAATTGTGTCTGAGAGTGGTCTTCTCTTATGGCATGGGGATTTTCCATCTGCCAGCTATGTACATTGTGCATATTTAAATATCCGTCTTTTCGGCACGAAGACTCGTCGCTCCACAAAATCTTACTCAAAAATGTAGGGTCTTCATTAATTTTAGTAAGCATTGTCCTACAGAACTGAACTCTTCGCGGGTGGTCGGCAGGTAATAAAGTTTGCACCCGCTGCACGTGATATGGGTGCAATTCGTATCTTTTTAACACTTTATGTACGGTGCTTTTTGGAATTCCTGTAGCGCGTTGTATTTTCCTTACGGAAGTAGAGGGGTCTGCTTCCACTTCACCTAACACTTCATCATCGATATCCATTCTTGGTCTTCCTTGGCTGCCTCCTCTTCCTGGAGTCCGTCCTTCCGAGTACGTGCGATGGACGTTTATAAACACTCGGTAGCCTGGAGAATGTCGATTAGGATACCTACAACAAAAAGAAATAACACTAATGTTTGTGCAACGTGCGTTGTATCGTCGGAAAAGGAAATTTACCGTTTAAAGATGTTTTTTGCATAAAAACCCGTAACAAGACGTAGTTTGAAAAAGAAAAAGTTTTTAATTAACGTCCAAATAAGATTTGTAAGACTGCTCTGATTAATATGACTTGATAGAGAAGGCTAAGTAAAAACTATCTTACCTCTCACGATAGAGTTGAGCAGCTGCGGTAGCGATGCAACGGCATTCTCCATAAATTAAATGCATATCAGCATACTCGCTAGCCGTGTACACGTGTCTAGGCATAGTGGCCCAAAATAACCTCGAAGGTTAGATGTCCGTTGAAAAGCCAAGTCGTCGAGATCACCAGTATCAAAGTCCAAATCACAAAGCACAACAAGTCCAATTTCAAAGCACAAAACGTAAAAGAAACTAATCAAAACCCAAAAAAATCACGTGCGCGTCACAACTGAGCAGAGTCAAGCAGGACACTAAAACATTTTTTTGTTTATTTGAGATTCGGATCCCTTCCATTTCCAGTGCGATAGCGCCGCGCTCTACCAATCAGGTAGCTATTTTAAGGTCAACCTCGGGCCAGGTAGAAACCCTTTTTGCGATTTCATTGTTCATAATTATGAACAATGAAATCGCAAATAAGGTTCCTACCTGGCCCGTACATGACTCACACAACGACAAAAGACTTGCATAGTTACTTCGTTTCGATGTAACTTTTTTTAAGAGTCCGAAATAACGACGTTTGTTCATTAGAATTACAATAAAAAATTAATTTAAAAGTAATTGCTAAACAATAATACCTTTCTCAAATTGTCAGTAAACTAGCAACTTTTTAAAGTAATTGGCACGATCCGCTTGGTACATTTTTTTTACACCACAGGCTATGAAAGTCAGCTATTGAATATTTTTTTTAAAATTATTTGCAAAACATGTATTTTTTTTTAGTTTTCGTACCATTTCCAAACTAAAAGGGACATTGCTTTAGATGACTCAAGCATTTGTGAGGGTTACAAAAAAAACAGGACTCAAAAAAGTCATCATTTGTAAAAATGGCATAAATTATATTAAACGAGTACAAAAATTCCGAAATAAAATTAAAAATATTCATAGCTTGAAAATGGTGAGACTTTTACCTGAATTTTTTTTTGCCGTATAATAGGCCTTAATGTGACCTGTCCCCTGTTACAGGATTATCCTTCATTTTTTGGACACCCTGTATATAATTTATATTTTTCAGAAGAGTTTAACGTATTTTTTATTATTTTCAACCGACTTCAAAAAAGGAGGAGGTTAACAATTCGACTGTATGTTTTTTTTTTGTATGTTTGTTACCTTATATCTCAGTCGTTTGTCGAGCGATTCGAAAAATTTTTTCGCTTACTTAAAGGGTATACCTTCTAGTTGGTCCCATTTTTTTCAATTTGGGATCTGATGATGGGATCTTGGTGTAATCGAGGAAAACCCTCAAATTTTAAAGGCACGTGTAGTGTGTCTTTACTTGAATCTTAATTTTGACATGTTATTACGTCTAAGAGTCAACATCTTGTGGGGCTGAGCTGATGGTGGAACTCCTTAACGCTTAAGAGTTCAGTAATTATAATGAAAGAACTTATAATAGGTAATGCTTTAGAATGTTTTTAACACTCACAGTGTCATATTTTATATTCATAAAGATGAAATAAGAAACCAAAAATTTTACGCACGGGCGGGACTTGAACCAGCAACCTTTTGGCTGACCGGGCCAAACGCTCTTACCAATTGAGCTACCGTGCTGTTAGTCCGACCTTTCGAAATTTGTGGTTTCTTATGAAAACGTCAATTGCGTGACGCTTAGCGCCATCTAGCCGTCTGTTTATGAAACAGATGGCCCAAGCAGTTATTCTTTACAGAATAAATTCAACTTGGAAATTGATGTCGCTTCGCTATCTAATGCTTTAGAATGTTTTTAACACTCACAGTGTCATATTTTATATTCATAAAGATGAAATAAGAAACCAAAAATTTTACGCACGGGCGGGACTTGAACCAGCAACCTTTTGGCTGACCGGGCCAAACGCTCTTACCAATTGAGCTACCGTGCTGTTAGTCCGACCTTTCGAAATTTGTGGTTTCTTATGAAAACGTCAATTGCGTGACGCTTAGCGCCATCTAGCCGTCTGTTTATGAAACAGATGGCCCAAGCAGTTATTCTTTACAGAATAAATTCAACTTGGAAATTGATGTCGCTTCGCTATCTAATGCTTTAGAATGTTTTTAACACTCACAGTGTCATATTTTATATTCATAAAGATGAAATAAGAAACCAAAAATTTTACGCACGGGCGGGACTTGAACCAGCAACCTTTTGGCTGACCGGGCCAAACGCTCTTACCAATTGAGCTACCGTGCTGTTAGTCCGACCTTTCGAAATTTGTGGTTTCTTATGAAAACGTCAATTGCGTGACGCTTAGCGCCATCTAGCCGTCTGTTTATGAAACAGATGGCCCAAGCAGTTATTCTTTACAGAATAAATTCAACTTGGAAATTGATGTCGCTTCGCTATCTAATGCTTTAGAATGTTTTTAACACTCACAGTGTCATATTTTATATTCATAAAGATGAAATAAGAAACCAAAAATTTTACGCACGGGCGGGACTTGAACCAGCAACCTTTTGGCTGACCGGGCCAAACGCTCTTACCAATTGAGCTACCGTGCTGTTAGTCCGACCTTTCGAAATTTGTGGTTTCTTATGAAAACGTCAATTGCGTGACGCTTAGCGCCATCTAGCCGTCTGTTTATGAAACAGATGGCCCAAGCAGTTATTCTTTACAGAATAAATTCAACTTGGAAATTGATGTCGCTTCGCTATCTAATGCTTTAGAATGTTTTTAACACTCACAGTGTCATATTTTATATTCATAAAGATGAAATAAGAAACCAAAAATTTTACGCACGGGCGGGACTTGAACCAGCAACCTTTTGGCTGACCGGGCCAAACGCTCTTACCAATTGAGCTACCGTGCTGTTAGTCCGACCTTTCGAAATTTGTGGTTTCTTATGAAAACGTCAATTGCGTGACGCTTAGCGCCATCTAGCCGTCTGTTTATGAAACAGATGGCCCAAGCAGTTATTCTTTACAGAATAAATTCAACTTGGAAATTGATGTCGCTTCGCTATCTAATGGCACTGTGACATTATGACACTGTGAGTGTTAAAAACATTCTAAAGCATTAGATAGCGAAGCGACATCAATTTCCAAGTTGAATTTATTCTGTAAAGAATAACTGCTTGGGCCATCTGTTTCATAAACAGACGGCTAGATGGCGCTAAGCGTCACGCAATTGACGTTTTCATAAGAAACCACAAATTTCGAAAGGTCGGACTAACAGCACGGTAGCTCAATTGGTAAGAGCGTTTGGCCCGGTCAGCCAAAAGGTTGCTGGTTCAAGTCCCGCCCGTGCGTAAAATTTTTGGTTTCTTATTTCATCTTTATGAATATAAAATATGACACTGTGAGTGTTAAAAACATTCTAAAGCATTAGATAGCGAAGCGACATCAATTTCCAAGTTGAATTTATTCTGTAAAGAATAACTGCTTGGGCCATCTGTTTCATAAACAGACGGCTAGATGGCGCTAAGCGTCACGCAATTGACGTTTTCATAAGAAACCACAAATTTCGAAAGGTCGGACTAACAGCACGGTAGCTCAATTGGTAAGAGCGTTTGGCCCGGTCAGCCAAAAGGTTGCTGGTTCAAGTCCCGCCCGTGCGTAAAATTTTTGGTTTCTTATTTCATCTTTATGAATATAAAATATGACACTGTGAGTGTTAAAAACATTCTAAAGCATTAGATAGCGAAGCGACATCAATTTCCAAGTTGAATTTATTCTGTAAAGAATAACTGCTTGGGCCATCTGTTTCATAAACAGACGGCTAGATGGCGCTAAGCGTCACGCAATTGACGTTTTCATAAGAAACCACAAATTTCGAAAGGTCGGACTAACAGCACGGTAGCTCAATTGGTAAGAGCGTTTGGCCCGGTCAGCCAAAAGGTTGCTGGTTCAAGTCCCGCCCGTGCGTAAAATTTTTGGTTTCTTATTTCATCTTTATGAATATAAAATATGACACTGTGAGTGTTAAAAACATTCTAAAGCATTAGATAGCGAAGCGACATCAATTTCCAAGTTGAATTTATTCTGTAAAGAATAACTGCTTGGGCCATCTGTTTCATAAACAGACGGCTAGATGGCGCTAAGCGTCACGCAATTGACGTTTTCATAAGAAACCACAAATTTCGAAAGGTCGGACTAACAGCACGGTAGCTCAATTGGTAAGAGCGTTTGGCCCGGTCAGCCAAAAGGTTGCTGGTTCAAGTCCCGCCCGTGCGTAAAATTTTTGGTTTCTTATTTCATCTTTATGAATATAAAATATGACACTGTGAGTGTTAAAAACATTCTAAAGCATTAGATAGCGAAGCGACATCAATTTCCAAGTTGAATTTATTCTGTAAAGAATAACTGCTTGGGCCATCTGTTTCATAAACAGACGGCTAGATGGCGCTAAGCGTCACGCAATTGACGTTTTCATAAGAAACCACAAATTTCGAAAGGTCGGACTAACAGCACGGTAGCTCAATTGGTAAGAGCGTTTGGCCCGGTCAGCCAAAAGGTTGCTGGTTCAAGTCCCGCCCGTGCGTAAAATTTTTGGTTTCTTATTTCATCTTTATGATTATAATAGGTAGTTTGTAGCTTCTTAAAAAACAGAGTCATAAGGTGCCCCCCCCCCCCCCCCCATTCTCCTGTAATCTCTAAAAATGAAGAAATAAAATTAACTTTAAAAAAAGTAAAAACCGACTTCAAAACCAAAATGCACTAAAAAGTCTTAAATAAACTTTTGACTATTGAAAGGAAAGGAACCCATTTTAGGCAAACAATTTCTTTTTGGAGTCGGTGCCATCACTTTGACCATCAAGCATGATAGGTGCTGTGATAGTTGATATCACAGCACCGACTCCAAAAAGAAATTGTTTGCCTAAAATGGGTTCCTTTCCTTTCAATAGTCAAGAGTTTATTTAAGACTTTTTAGTGCATTTTGGTTTTGAAGTCGGTTTTTACTTTTTTTAAAGTTATTTTTTTGTAAGTAAAGACAATTGAAAACACAAGACAAATTTATATTTACTGCCTTGACATATAGTGATTTTAGTTTGACGGCTAGGTGCTTGACTACGTAGCCAGCGTCACAGTGAGGAACGGCCCTTATCATATTTTCAGTTTGATGTGGTGACAAATAATTCTAATAATTAAATTTTTAGTACACTCTTTAATACTAATACATATTCCTATTCAATTATTTCAGGATAAAAAAATATCTACAAGACAAAATGGCAGATTTTGTATACAACGGATTTTGGTTTTCACCTGAAGCGAACTATACCAGGAAATGCTTAGAACACTCACAGGATACTGTGACGGGCTCAGTCACTATTCAACTTTTTAAAGGGAACGGTACGAACATCACTTAATAAATTCATCCATAAGCACTGTTATTTTAATGAGGCCCATCTGTGCATATCAGGGTTAGCTCAAAGATACTGGAGAAGACAGAATGATGATTTATTCCATAACCACGCTAATCCAGCCAGAGGTGCGCATTACACAGCATATACAGTACCGTTACCATAAGTTTACAACGGTTTTAATTGCTAGCGACAAAGTAAAAAAAGTCTATGGAAAATTGCAAAGCGCCTCTACCGATCACTGACGGAACTAAAATTATCCATACAAAAAGTTCGTCGCTAACGAGTAAAACCGTCGTCGCTATCGAGTTAACTCATGGTAACGCTACAGAGAACTGTAAGAATGTATAGTAAAGTAATTTCGATATCACCTTTAAGCGGTGGTAAACCTTAGAGCCAAAATCGATTGCATCTCCCATCATCTTTTGTTTGAATAGACTTTCTTTTTTGTATCGTGTGTGCAAGCGATTATCATTTGAAAGTGGCTAGGTGACAGATACCTCTACCATAATAACTAATGTGTCCACTCTTCTTTATTTTAGTGGCTGTCCTTGCAAGAAAGAGCTCGACGAGCCTTTACAATCAGAAGTTGGTGTCTATGGACGTAGCTGGAGGGTTTTCGCCTGAAGACAGTACTGGATTCATCAATATCAATGCATTACGATTAAAAGAATATGCCAGATTTATTAAACAAACTAAATAAACAATGCAAAATTTCTTGTTTATGATTTTACTAGCGTTCGGGTATAAAAATATTTATTCATTTCTTCAGTTCGAAAAATTGAACTTTCACTTGAAAATACACGGGTGGAAAATAGCTTTTCCATCCCTAGGGTGGAAGGTCATTTAGTTTTAATTGCTGCGATAAGACACACGAGTTAATAGTAGATTTATATACAAGGGGAGAAAGTAACCCATTTCACTTGAGATGATTTTAGCGCTAATAATTTGAGAGTGAAATGAGTGCTTTCACCCGAGTTAAACATACTATTTTTCATTTCGACTGTGAGGAAAAATAAATAAATTTATCTGTGTGGTTGTGAATCCATGATGAGATATACAAAGATTTGACGGCCCGTTTGGTGTAGTGGTCGAGAAATCGCCTACTACGCAGCGGGTTGCGGGTTCGATCCCCGCACAATACAAACATTTGTGTGCATGAACATGTCTGTTTGTATTGGTCTGGGTGATTTCTATGTATATCATGTATGTATTTACAAACAAAAAGTATAAAGATGAAATAAGAAACCAAAAATTTGCGCACGGGCGGGACTTGAACCAGCAACCTTTTGGCAAACCGGGCCAAACGCTCTTACCAATTGAGCTACCGTGCTGTTAGTCCGACCCTGCGAAATTTGTGGTTTCTTATGAAAACGTCAATTGCGTGACGCTTAGCGCCATCTAGCCGTCTGTTTATGAAACAGATGGCCCAAGCAGTTATTCTTTACAGAATAAATTCAACTTGGAAATTGATGTCGCTTCGCTATCTATTGCTTTAGAATGTTTTTTAACACTCACAGTGTCATATTTTATATTCATAAAGATGAAATAAGAAACCAAAAATTTGCGCACGGGCGGGACTTGAACCAGCAACCTTTTGGCAAACCGGGCCAAACGCTCTTACCAATTGAGCTACCGTGCTGTTAGTCCGACCCTGCGAAATTTGTGGTTTCTTATGAAAACGTCAATTGCGTGACGCTTAGCGCCATCTAGCCGTCTGTTTATGAAACAGATGGCCCAAGCAGTTATTCTTTACAGAATAAATTCAACTTGGAAATTGATGTCGCTTCGCTATCTATTGCTTTAGAATGTTTTTTAACACTCACAGTGTCATATTTTATATTCATAAAGATGAAATAAGAAACCAAAAATTTGCGCACGGGCGGGACTTGAACCAGCAACCTTTTGGCAAACCGGGCCAAACGCTCTTACCAATTGAGCTACCGTGCTGTTAGTCCGACCCTGCGAAATTTGTGGTTTCTTATGAAAACGTCAATTGCGTGACGCTTAGCGCCATCTAGCCGTCTGTTTATGAAACAGATGGCCCAAGCAGTTATTCTTTACAGAATAAATTCAACTTGGAAATTGATGTCGCTTCGCTATCTATTGCTTTAGAATGTTTTTTAACACTCACAGTGTCATATTTTATATTCATAAAGATGAAATAAGAAACCAAAAAATTTGCGCACGGGCGGGACTTGAACCAGCAACCTTTTGGCAAACCGGGCCAAACGCTCTTACCAATTGAGCTACCGTGCTGTTAGTCCGACCCTGCGAAATTTGTGGTTTCTTATGAAAACGTCAATTGCGTGACGCTTAGCGCCATCTAGCCGTCTGTTTATGAAACAGATGGCCCAAGCAGTTATTCTTTACAGAATAAATTCAACTTGGAAATTGATGTCGCTTCGCTATCTATTGCTTTAGAATGTTTTTTAACACTCACAGTGTCATATTTTATATTCATAAAGATGAAATAAGAAACCAAAAATTTGCGCACGGGCGGGACTTGAACCAGCAACCTTTTGGCAAACCGGGCCAAACGCTCTTACCAATTGAGCTACCGTGCTGTTAGTCCGACCCTGCGAAATTTGTGGTTTCTTATGAAAACGTCAATTGCGTGACGCTTAGCGCCATCTAGCCGTCTGTTTATGAAACAGATGGCCCAAGCAGTTATTCTTTACAGAATAAATTCAACTTGGAAATTGATGTCGCTTCGCTATCTATTGCTTTAGAATGTTTTTTAACACTCACAGTGTCATATTTTATATTCATAAAGATGAAATAAGAAACCAAAAATTTGCGCACGGGCGGGACTTGAACCAGCAACCTTTTGGCAAACCGGGCCAAACGCTCTTACCAATTGAGCTACCGTGCTGTTAGTCCGACCCTGCGAAATTTGTGGTTTCTTATGAAAACGTCAATTGCGTGACGCTTAGCGCCATCTAGCCGTCTGTTTATGAAACAGATGGCCCAAGCAGTTATTCTTTACAGAATAAATTCAACTTGGAAATTGATGTCGCTTCGCTATCTATTGCTTTAGAATGTTTTTTAACACTCACAGTGTCATATTTTATATTCATAAAGATGAAATAAGAAACCAAAAATTTGCGCACGGGCGGGACTTGAACCAGCAACCTTTTGGCAAACCGGGCCAAACGCTCTTACCAATTGAGCTACCGTGCTGTTAGTCCGACCCTGCGAAATTTGTGGTTTCTTATGAAAACGTCAATTGCGTGACGCTTAGCGCCATCTAGCCGTCTGTTTATGAAACAGATGGCCCAAGCAGTTATTCTTTACAGAATAAATTCAACTTGGAAATTGATGTCGCTTCGCTATCTATTGCTTTAGAATGTTTTTTAACACTCACAGTGTCATATTTTAAGCGTCACGCAATTGACGTTTTCATAAGAAACCACAAATTTCGCAGGGTCGGACTAACAGCACGGTAGCTCAATTGGTAAGAGCGTTTGGCCCGGTTTGCCAAAAGGTTGCTGGTTCAAGTCCCGCCCGTGCGCAAATTTTTGGTTTCTTATTTCATCTTTATGAATATAAAATATGACACTGTGAGTGTTAAAAAACATTCTAAAGCAATAGATAGCGAAGCGACATCAATTTCCAAGTTGAATTTATTCTGTAAAGAATAACTGCTTGGGCCATCTGTTTCATAAACAGACGGCTAGATGGCGCTAAGCGTCACGCAATTGACGTTTTCATAAGAAACCACAAATTTCGCAGGGTCGGACTAACAGCACGGTAGCTCAATTGGTAAGAGCGTTTGGCCCGGTTTGCCAAAAGGTTGCTGGTTCAAGTCCCGCCCGTGCGCAAATTTTTGGTTTCTTATTTCATCTTTATGAATATAAAATATGACACTGTGAGTGTTAAAAAACATTCTAAAGCAATAGATAGCGAAGCGACATCAATTTCCAAGTTGAATTTATTCTGTAAAGAATAACTGCTTGGGCCATCTGTTTCATAAACAGACGGCTAGATGGCGCTAAGCGTCACGCAATTGACGTTTTCATAAGAAACCACAAATTTCGCAGGGTCGGACTAACAGCACGGTAGCTCAATTGGTAAGAGCGTTTGGCCCGGTTTGCCAAAAGGTTGCTGGTTCAAGTCCCGCCCGTGCGCAAATTTTTGGTTTCTTATTTCATCTTTATGAATATAAAATATGACACTGTGAGTGTTAAAAAACATTCTAAAGCAATAGATAGCGAAGCGACATCAATTTCCAAGTTGAATTTATTCTGTAAAGAATAACTGCTTGGGCCATCTGTTTCATAAACAGACGGCTAGATGGCGCTAAGCGTCACGCAATTGACGTTTTCATAAGAAACCACAAATTTCGCAGGGTCGGACTAACAGCACAGCGTGACGCTTAGCGCCATCTAGCCGTCTGTTTATGAAACAGATGGCCCAAGCAGTTATTCTTTACAGAATAAATTCAACTTGGAAATTGATGTCGCTTCGCTATCTATTGCTTTAGAATGTTTTTTAACACTCACAGTGTCATATTTTATATTCATAAAGATGAAATAAGAAACCAAAAATTTGCGCACGGGCGGGACTTGAACCAGCAACCTTTTGGCAAACCGGGCCAAACGCTCTTACCAATTGAGCTACCGTGCTGTTAGTCCGACCCTGCGAAATTTGTGGTTTCTTATGAAAACGTCAATTGCGTGACGCTTAGCGCCATCTAGCCGTCTGTTTATGAAACAGATGGCCCAAGCAGTTATTCTTTACAGAATAAATTCAACTTGGAAATTGATGTCGCTTCGCTATCTATTGCTTTAGAATGTTTTTTAACACTCACAGTGTCATATTTTATATTCATAAAGATGAAATAAGAAACCAAAAAATTTGCGCACGGGCGGGACTTGAACCAGCAACCTTTTGGCAAACCGGGCCAAACGCTCTTACCAATTGAGCTACCGTGCTGTTAGTCCGACCCTGCGAAATTTGTGGTTTCTTATGAAAACGTCAATTGCGTGACGCTTAGCGCCATCTAGCCGTCTGTTTATGAAACAGATGGCCCAAGCAGTTATTCTTTACAGAATAAATTCAACTTGGAAATTGATGTCGCTTCGCTATCTATTGCTTTAGAATGTTTTTTAACACTCACAGTGTCATATTTTATATTCATAAAGATGAAATAAGAAACCAAAAATTTGCGCACGGGCGGGACTTGAACCAGCAACCTTTTGGCAAACCGGGCCAAACGCTCTTACCAATTGAGCTACCGTGCTGTTAGTCCGACCCTGCGAAATTTGTGGTTTCTTATGAAAACGTCAATTGCGTGACGCTTAGCGCCATCTAGCCGTCTGTTTATGAAACAGATGGCCCAAGCAGTTATTCTTTACAGAATAAATTCAACTTGGAAATTGATGTCGCTTCGCTATCTATTGCTTTAGAATGTTTTTTAACACTCACAGTGTCATATTTTATATTCATAAAGATGAAATAAGAAACCAAAAATTTGCGCACGGGCGGGACTTGAACCAGCAACCTTTTGGCAAACCGGGCCAAACGCTCTTACCAATTGAGCTACCGTGCTGTTAGTCCGACCCTGCGAAATTTGTGGTTTCTTATGAAAACGTCAATTGCGTGACGCTTAGCGCCATCTAGCCGTCTGTTTATGAAACAGATGGCCCAAGCAGTTATTCTTTACAGAATAAATTCAACTTGGAAATTGATGTCGCTTCGCTATCTATTGCTTTAGAATGTTTTTTAACACTCACAGTGTCATATTTTATATTCATAAAGATGAAATAAGAAACCAAAAATTTGCGCACGGGCGGGACTTGAACCAGCAACCTTTTGGCAAACCGGGCCAAACGCTCTTACCAATTGAGCTACCGTGCTGTTAGTCCGACCCTGCGAAATTTGTGGTTTCTTATGAAAACGTCAATTGCGTGACGCTTAGCGCCATCTAGCCGTCTGTTTATGAAACAGATGGCCCAAGCAGTTATTCTTTACAGAATAAATTCAACTTGGAAATTGATGTCGCTTCGCTATCTATTGCTTTAGAATGTTTTTTAACACTCACAGTGTCATATTTTAAGCGTCACGCAATTGACGTTTTCATAAGAAACCACAAATTTCGCAGGGTCGGACTAACAGCACGGTAGCTCAATTGGTAAGAGCGTTTGGCCCGGTTTGCCAAAAGGTTGCTGGTTCAAGTCCCGCCCGTGCGCAAATTTTTGGTTTCTTATTTCATCTTTATGAATATAAAATATGACACTGTGAGTGTTAAAAAACATTCTAAAGCAATAGATAGCGAAGCGACATCAATTTCCAAGTTGAATTTATTCTGTAAAGAATAACTGCTTGGGCCATCTGTTTCATAAACAGACGGCTAGATGGCGCTAAGCGTCACGCAATTGACGTTTTCATAAGAAACCACAAATTTCGCAGGGTCGGACTAACAGCACGGTAGCTCAATTGGTAAGAGCGTTTGGCCCGGTTTGCCAAAAGGTTGCTGGTTCAAGTCCCGCCCGTGCGCAAATTTTTGGTTTCTTATTTCATCTTTATGAATATAAAATATGACACTGTGAGTGTTAAAAAACATTCTAAAGCAATAGATAGCGAAGCGACATCAATTTCCAAGTTGAATTTATTCTGTAAAGAATAACTGCTTGGGCCATCTGTTTCATAAACAGACGGCTAGATGGCGCTAAGCGTCACGCAATTGACGTTTTCATAAGAAACCACAAATTTCGCAGGGTCGGACTAACAGCACGGTAGCTCAATTGGTAAGAGCGTTTGGCCCGGTTTGCCAAAAGGTTGCTGGTTCAAGTCCCGCCCGTGCGCAAATTTTTGGTTTCTTATTTCATCTTTATGAATATAAAATATGACACTGTGAGTGTTAAAAAACATTCTAAAGCAATAGATAGCGAAGCGACATCAATTTCCAAGTTGAATTTATTCTGTAAAGAATAACTGCTTGGGCCATCTGTTTCATAAACAGACGGCTAGATGGCGCTAAGCGTCACGCAATTGACGTTTTCATAAGAAACCACAAATTTCGCAGGGTCGGACTAACAGCACGGTAGCTCAATTGGTAAGAGCGTTTGGCCCGGTTTGCCAAAAGGTTGCTGGTTCAAGTCCCGCCCGTGCGCAAATTTTTGGTTTCTTATTTCATCTTTATGAATATAAAATATGACACTGTGAGTGTTAAAAAACATTCTAAAGCAATAGATAGCGAAGCGACATCAATTTCCAAGTTGAATTTATTCTGTAAAGAATAACTGCTTGGGCCATCTGTTTCATAAACAGACGGCTAGATGGCGCTAAGCGTCACGCAATTGACGTTTTCATAAGAAACCACAAATTTCGCAGGGTCGGACTAACAGCACGGTAGCTCAATTGGTAAGAGCGTTTGGCCCGGTTTGCCAAAAGGTTGCTGGTTCAAGTCCCGCCCGTGCGCAAATTTTTGGTTTCTTATTTCATCTTTATGAATATAAAATATGACACTGTGAGTGTTAAAAAACATTCTAAAGCAATAGATAGCGAAGCGACATCAATTTCCAAGTTGAATTTATTCTGTAAAGAATAACTGCTTGGGCCATCTGTTTCATAAACAGACGGCTAGATGGCGCTAAGCGTCACGCAATTGACGTTTTCATAAGAAACCACAAATTTCGCAGGGTCGGACTAACAGCACGGTAGCTCAATTGGTAAGAGCGTTTGGCCCGGTTTGCCAAAAGGTTGCTGGTTCAAGTCCCGCCCGTGCGCAAATTTTTGGTTTCTTATTTCATCTTTATGAATATAAAATATGACACTGTGAGTGTTAAAAAACATTCTAAAGCAATAGATAGCGAAGCGACATCAATTTCCAAGTTGAATTTATTCTGTAAAGAATAACTGCTTGGGCCATCTGTTTCATAAACAGACGGCTAGATGGCGCTAAGCGTCACGCAATTGACGTTTTCATAAGAAACCACAAATTTCGCAGGGTCGGACTAACAGCACGGTAGCTCAATTGGTAAGAGCGTTTGGCCCGGTTTGCCAAAAGGTTGCTGGTTCAAGTCCCGCCCGTGCGCAAATTTTTGGTTTCTTATTTCATCTTTATGAATATAAAATATGACACTGTGAGTGTTAAAAAACATTCTAAAGCAATAGATAGCGAAGCGACATCAATTTCCAAGTTGAATTTATTCTGTAAAGAATAACTGCTTGGGCCATCTGTTTCATAAACAGACGGCTAGATGGCGCTAAGCGTCACGCAATTGACGTTTTCATAAGAAACCACAAATTTCGCAGGGTCGGACTAACAGCACGGTAGCTCAATTGGTAAGAGCGTTTGGCCCGGTTTGCCTAAAGGTTGCTGGTTCAAGTCCCGCCCGTGCGCAAATTTTTGGTTTCTTATTTCATCTTTATGAATATAAAATATGACACTGTGAGTGTTAAAAAACATTCTAAAGAAACAAAAAGTATTTAATATCCGTTGTCTGGCACCCATAACACAAGCTTTGAGTAGCTTACTTTGGGACTAGATGGCGATGTGTGGGAATGTCCAAAGGATATTTATTTATTATTATATGTACAATATGACATTTGGTCAATTAATTCGTCAAAAATGCCATCTTGCGTTTTAAAAACATGCAACAAAAAACCCACAAGAAAAAAAAGGTACCGGCGTTACTTTTCAGCGTTAAGTAAATAAAAGGTCAACTGGTAACCTACTTAATATTTTTTTCAAAAGTTTTAAATGTGTTGTATAAAATTCCCGCCATTTTATACGAAAACCAAAGATTATAAAAAGTGACTCGCACGAAGGGGAAACACTTCGTTTTATGATAATTTAACGATCCCCGTAACTTAAACCACCTTCGTAGGCTGTAGCGTAGCGTTCGTAAATAAATGTTAATCGATGTTTGTAACTATTATACATTTGAACAAAATAATATTCATTAAATACAGTTAGGTATAATAGGCACAAAAACCTGTGTCACTTCTGCATTTTCATAGTCAACATTCAAACATTTAGGAATACATCAGTCTGTACACGTGGAAATCTTGTCATCAAATTGCGCACACTTGGCTTGGCATAGCGTCTCAATATGTAGTAGTAATACCTCGATAAATGTCACATTGCATAGCGATACGAGCGGGATTGAGTAACTGGGATGCCGCGCATGCGTTGATGTCCTGGACCATCATATTTGTCACGAAGTTCCTTGGCGATGTCATTTCCATAAGTGGGTAGTAGTTAGGCTTGTGTAGTACATGTACGGTGTACTATTAGGAACTAGTTCATGCATGTGACCAAGTACGAACTATTCACTTCTAGTCGTTCAAATCGGTCTTAAGTACATATTATTAAGCAAATCTTGGATGTGTATAGTTCAGCCGACTAAGAGCGAATAATTCCAAGTTTCAGAGTGAGTTGGACGATTACAATCGCGCGTGCGTGAACGTGACGGAAGATGTACTAGATTGCGCGAGAACGAGACAGACGCGTGTGCGTGAGTGTGACAGAAAATGAACTAGTAAAGCGAGAACGAGACGGACGCGTGTGCCAGAGCGTGATAAAAGATGTACTAAATTGAACGATATTGACGTACGACCATATTCGCTGCGTACGTCGGACGACTGATGTCAAAGTAAGCGGTGAACCATTGAACTAATAGTACTAAAAGACCGAATTAGTTCCTTTGAGCAATTGTACTAGTTCTGAGCGCTCCGTTCAGTGTCCGATTAAGAACAAGACTAGTAGTAGTATAGTTCAATGGTTACCAAACGCATATTTTGTCCAAATGTTAGACAAATCGTCTCATAATGCAAGGTATGAAGCCAGACGACTAAAGGCACAGAGTACTTTGTAACCAATACAAGTATGGCACCTAGGGTTGCCACCTTTATTTTTTGCAATTAAAGTACATCGGTTGTTAAAGGTAAGAAAAACAAAGTTTACAGTATAGAAATAAAGTACAATTTACTTTTCTTCAGAATTTATTCAGCATTTATCGATAAATTTTGTTTAACGAAAAATACTTGCCACTAAACTTTTCAAAATTCAAAATCCCAATAACAAAATGAAATTATGTGAAATAAAGTATTTTTGTGTACTTTATTATTTTAAAAAAGTATAGAAAACAATTACCTAAAATAACGTACAATACTTTATTATAAAGTACGGGTGGCAACTCTAATGGCACCGTCTGATTATTGGATGTCAAAGGATTAACATACATCACTACAAGACATCGTTTCGAAACAGACTCTTAAAAGAGTAATTTTATTAATGTATTTAAGTGTGTAGGTATGTACATTACAATAGACTCGTTGACCTTATTTTAAAAACGAGTTAACAATTAAGCTTCGCAGTATATTAATCAACAAAAATCATTTTATTTTTAAAATATTTAACTTTCATATATTTAAAAAATGCAAAATTTAAATGGGTCTCGTGAATGCTTGAAATGTCATGGAGCCAACTTCAGAGTCGCTTTCACTGCTAGGTATTCACGATCACATGACCACATGTTTTTTTTCTTAAAATAAATTAATAAAAATTACAGTCCTTATATAATTAAATAAAAATCAATACACAATAGTCAAGTGGCTTCATATAAATGGGTTAATTCCTTCAAATAACATGCTAATAGTTTGTGTACCAATTTTTTTCTACAATGATCTGATGGTACCTCACGGATATGTTTATCAACAGTCTTTTGTTATACTTTTGTTGACGCGACCGCCTTAATGGAAATTAAAGATGTTCTTTATATGTATGGAACACAGAGACGGATAATAACACACGGGTCCATAGACATTTATGTTAGGATCGTGCGGGTGGGATTCGAATCCGCGACTACATATCTTTGTAATCTGGAACGTAAACTACCACACTAAGATGGTCGGAAAATTATTGTTAAAAAAATAGTAGCACACTAGGTACTCCATTTATGGCACTGTCTTAGAAAACGGACTTTTGACGACTAATATTGGTCATGTTGGTGCGCGGGTGGCCTAACAAACAAAACTTGTTAATTTTATTGAAAATACTCAAATTGGAATTATTCCAATATGATGTGAATATTCCACCTGTTTATTTATATATTAAGATAGTGGTTTCTGCAGTTTTTAAAGGCGCATTGTAAATAAGTATTATATTAGAGCAGTCTTTTCCAAAGTGGGCGATAACGCCCCCTTGTGGGCGCTGCAGGACTCAAGGGGGCGGTAAGAGACCCAGAAAGAAAATGTTTTTTTTTTGCTAGGAGCTTTATTTAGCTAGGAGGCCTCTTAAACAACGACTGCAAGAGCTCTCGACCCTCAACAACAACTTGTGAACATCAACTAATATGAATTAAAAGATTTTTGATAAAAGATACTCTGTTTTAATACTATAAAGTTGCGTTTAAATAATCATTCTTATTGGCAGGTGGAGCCCGTATGAGTTAACTTGAGACCTACGCGCCGTTGTATGTTACCTACTGCGCTCAGTTTTCAAGTTGCGGGTTATAGTAAACGTTTCGTTTAAAATTCTCCGTTAATATACATAATAGGTCAAAGTAATTAGGTTTTTAAATAGGTGAAAAAATGGGGGCGCTAAAAAAATATTTATTCTCAAAGTGGGCAGTAGACAAAATAAGTTTGGGAACCACTGTATTAGAGGGTAATTGTTTTTTGCCAACGCAAATAATAAACAGTAAAACAAGTTTAATATATCCCTTTAGTAAATACAAAAGTTTATAATATCAAAATACAGGTACCTTACGTTATTAATCTGAAGGTCATTAACGCATTTTACAATATTTACCTACCCACTTTTTTTGTATGGTTTTCCGCCAATGTGAAATAAATGATTTTAAAGATATCCTAATGCCATCTAGATAGAACCATAAAGTAATGGGAGGAAACCGCTTATTGCATTCAAAAGCTATTATAGTAAATTCACTATGTTTTTTTTAATAAGCTCTGCCAAGTTTCATTCTTTCTTGTCTTGAAGTTTATCTTTCCTACACCTAATTATGAGACAATCTTACAATGAGAATAAATTTTAGGAAGAATAAAATAAAATATTTTTATTTCGAACCTACATATTTATATCGAAAGTTCATATTATAACGTAAGTAATAATGTATGCTTATTGTAAACTATGATAGTACAATTTAAAATGAAAAAGATAATTATTTTATAAATATTACAATCATTGTATCATAACGGCCTCCGTGGTGTAGCGGCTAAGCAAGCTGGTTTCAAGGCGTCGCCGTTACGAGGTTCCGGGTTCGATTCCCGGTCGGGTCAATGTAGAAATCATAATTTTCTATATTGTCTCGAGTGTTGTGGTGCCACCGTTATGTCTGATTTCCATACCACAAGTGCATTCGCTACTTACTTTGGGATCAGGTACTGTACTGTACAAAAGAAAAATAGAACGACGCTAGCGACGCCACAGGTTGCAGCCCCAAACTTTATTATGGGTCCTAAACGCTCCAAGAACTTTCCTATCTGCATGTCATATTATCTACATACGCTTAATAATCTGTGGTTTGTGGTGGGACAATTATTTTGTTTGTATTGTATTTGTTTTTACGGTGCATAATTCTGAACTAACTAATAAAAATGCACAGAAATTTGCCCCAAAATAAAGAGGCCCTTTTAAAGTCTTACACCACGAGGTTAAAAGAGGACGTCAAAAGTATGCTGGAAAATTTTGAAGGTGAGTCGTCGAGTCGAGTACTCGATCTAACAAAACTCCCTTCCATACTTTTACTAATAGTGTCGCCCATAATTTCGGTTGACAACGGTCTACCTACTTTGAGTGTACCCCTCTCTTCCCACTCCACACGGCCACTTTACTTCTGACTTGTAGAAACAAACACCTGGTGATCAAAAAAACCCTACAGAAAATAAAATTCACCAAAGTGACTGACTGCAGGATTTGGTATTGGTATAAAGAAGAGGGATAATTAGAACCAATGATATTCTCGTATACGTTACCCCAGCCAGATTTTGTCGAAAATCACATTTTTTTTTAAGTAGATAATTAGAAGTCCAACTTCTTCAATTGTTGTGCTGATTTTTAAATTTGTTTTGCTTATGGTTTTTTAGTTATTTGACAAAAACAGATCTGGCTGGCGTAACGTTACCCCAGCCAGATGTTTTATTAATTAAAGGGTTTATTGAAATAAACTTTAGGTACATAATTAGTATTCTGAACGAGGTAAATGTTGCCACAAAATTTGAATTTGTATCGTTTATGGTTTCGGAGATATTCAAAATCCTGCTGGTGTAACGTTTACGTGTTCGCTGTATCTCCGAAACGGCTAAGCGAATATGTATAATTTTTTGTACACAGCTTCTATGAATTTGTTATAATTTGTTTGCCAATAAAGAAAAACAAAATAATGCACCGTTTAGAAGTATTTTAATTAATAAAAAAACTCAAAAATAGCTCCTAGCTCTTCAAAAAAGAGCTCTAAAGCCTTATTTGAAACGTCATTTTGTAGCTTACAACTGCCTTCAAATGTTTGTAAATTTTCATTAGAATCCTGTAGGTATTTATTAAGTTACAACGATATTTAATTCAGTTCTCGTAACGATGCGCTCCGGAGATTTTAAGCCTCCGATTTACTGAGTTCCTTGTGGATTTAAAAGTTGAATAAGATATCATTAATTAGTATTTAAGTTCAATTTTCTACCTGTAAAATTTCAGCGTAATACGATTTGTAATTACTGAGATAATTAAAAGAAAGACATTAGGTAGTGCATGATCATGGCAACCCGACCAAGTATAGATGGTTACGAAAAAGCGGCCGCGTAGTACTTTATGCCTACCTTTTGAAATTAATAGGATAGTTTTAAACGTAAAGTACAGTTACGTACAGAAGTGTAAAACGAAAACAATATCATCTTAATTTGAGTATTTTTATTTACAAATCATGTCTAATAAACTTACAAAGAAAAATGCGAAGTACCTAAACACTTTAATTTAGTTATATATTTTCTTATAGCAGCATAATAAATGTTCATTGGCTCAACATAATTATAAATTAACTTCCAAAAGATTAACATTGATTTTCAAATCATGAACTAACAATCACATAATAAATTATTGACTGACATTATTATTTTAAGAGCACATTACGATGACTGGCTGGCTAGTATTCTTATAAAAATAGTTTTATTATTAAAATCACAGATCATTATTAAAACTAAATTAAATCACATTGTACTTAGTAAAATGTTCGATTTTAAATATCAAAATAAACTTTCGGACATAGATACAGCTCTAATATAGTTATTATAAAACCTTCCTCTTTAATCATCAATCATCATCATCAAAAAAACCGCATCAAAATCCGTTGCGTAGTTTTAAAGATTTAAGCGTTCAAGGGGAAATAGGGACAGATAAAGCGACTTTATTTTTACTATGTAATGATTAAAAAGGAAAATTATTTTTATACATTAAGTAGCTTACCTTTTTCATTAGTAACTCACGAACTCAGGTATTATGGTCCGCAATAGAAGTACTTCATAGTAGTTCACTTTAAATTAAACGAAATTGCGAAGGAAGCGTATGCGCACTCATTCAACGAAACCAAATCTTTGACTAACTCTATCGAGCGACAAACAATCATCCGCCCTCCGTCCCTCGTCCCAAGGACGCGTTATCGACGCTCTCTTTCTTTCTTCAGTAAGTTGCAATGATGTCGTCTCATGTGCATAACTGTGAAGAACATAGAACACGCGCGAATGCAGCGCGCTAAGTACAAAGTCTTCTATCTCTCTATCTATATTATTTTAAAACTGCAACGGGACCGTGTTTGTGCCAATTAAATATTTCACTATTTTGTTAATAAATATATAAGTTTAGCGCTTACGTCACAACAGGTTAAATAAGATAGGTAATGAATGGTACAGTATTTTAAGTAGGTAACATAAATAAGTAGACACAAATTAAAAATATATAATTTAATTCATTTCAAGATATATACTATGCTATAGGCTGAATAGTTTAATTCTGTACGCGACTGTATTGAGCATGTAGCGTTATTATACTATACTTTTTAAAAGGTAGGCATAAAGTACTACGCGGCCGCTTTTTCGTAACCATCTATACTTGGTCGGGTTGCCATGATCATGCACTACCTAATGTCTTTCTTTTAATTATCTCAGTAATTACAAATCGTATTACGCTGAAATTTTACAGGTAGAAAATTGAACTTAAATACTAATTAATGATATCTTATTCAACTTTTAAATCCACAAGGAACTCAGTAAATCGGAGGCTTAAAATCTCCGGAGAGCATCGTTACGAGAACTGAATTAAATATCGTTGTAACTTAATAAATACCTACAGGATTCTAATGAAAATTTACAAACATTTGAAGGCAGTTGTAAGCTACAAAATGACGTTTCAAATAAGGCTTTAGAGCTCTTTTTTGAAGAGCTAGGAGCTATTTTTGAGTTTTTTTATTAATTAAAATACTTCTAAACGGTGCATTATTTTGTTTTTCTTTATTGGCAAACAAATTATAACAAATTCATAGAAGCTGTGTACAAAAAATTATACATATTCGCTTAGCCGTTTCGGAGATACAGCGAACACGTAAACGTTACACCAGCAGGATTTTGAATATCTCCGAAACCATAAACGATACAAATTCAAATTTTGTGGCAACATTTACCTCGTTCAGAATACTAATTATGTACCTAAAGTTTATTTCAATAAACCCTTTAATTAATAAAACATCTGGCTGGGGTAACGTTACGCCAGCCAGATCTGTTTTTGTCAAATAACTAAAAAACCATAAGCAAAACAAATTTAAAATTCAGCACAACAATTGAAGAAGTTGGACTTCTAATTATCTACTTAAAAAAAAATGTGATTTTCGACAAAATCTGGCTGGGGTAACGTATACGATATTCTCAACAATGTATCAGTGTACAGGTGCTTGCAATGAATCACTTATGCACTTCATTTATTTCATAGAATTTGCAACAAATTCAATAGCATGGTAATTTATTTGAAAGGCGATAAATACATTTATCATTGTGTTTAAGTAAGGTAGGAATTTTTATATGCATCAGATTTTTCTGTGGTAAACATCCAATCTGAAAAAAAAATACTTAGCTTTGAATAAAATTGCAGAGATCATAAGACTTGCCAAAGGAGAACGAGGGGAGAATGAATCACAACTCAATAGAATGACACAAATTGAACAGGACACTTTTGAAATGCAAGTCAGAGCTGCAAACATAGGTAACTATTATAGTAGTTTCCTAATGAACTCCACATAATTTATTCTACTTTATTCTTAGCAGTCATGCAGAAACATGGTTTCATATGTATTTAATGAGTATGTATTTTTGACTTCTTACAGTTCGAGCAGGAGAATCATTGATGAAATTAGTGTCAGATATAAAGCAATATTTAATATTGAATGATTTTCCATCAGTCAATGAAGCTATTACGCAAAACTCAAAACTTTTCCGCACAAAACAACAAGAATGTGATCAGAAATTAATGTCTTTACGAGATGATATAGCCGCAGACCTTTATGATTTAGAGGATGAATATTTTACCAGTATATATAAATAAGCATGATTTTCCATATCAAATAAATATATATATTCGCTGAGTAAAATTCATAATTTTAATTAAATTCCAATACTTTCATTTCTGTGATAATACGTCAAAAAAACATAGCCATTGTATTTAAACAATTACCAATTTTTCACTAGCTGACTAATCGTGAACATCAATTTTAAAAAAGTAATATTGGACACCAAACACATAATCATTGCTCTGATCCCAAAGTATGTGTTATGGAAATCAGACACAACAATCAGAAACCCGATCGAAACGTCAGGCCAAAACATAAGGTATTTATGTTTTTATCGCGATCGCGTTAATTCCCGTATATATAAGTGTATGTAAAAAGACACAACAGTGGTACCATAACACCCACGCCCAAGACAATATAGAAAATTTGGAATTTTCTCTCATCAATATTGCGAGATTGCTCTCACAATGTCTGAAGAAAATATTTATACAAATATTTAACAATCAGTTCAGATGAAGGAAGCCAACAAAACACTATTTAAACAAAAATATTATTATCATGATACTACTTATAAAAGCAGAGCAACAATAAAAAAAAACAAAAAATGTGGAAAAATATTCCTTTTGAAAGCTTCCGTTGCGTACGCAGCGTAAATCGTTTAGAAACTTACATCAACACACGTTTTATAGAACATATTTCCGCTTACATTAGTGGAAGAAAAGTAGGTGGGTGTTACAGGCCTGTTCGTCAGCGACACAGTTCAGTCATCCGTGCTCCGCCGAGGCGCCATATCTTGAGGATGCAACATGTAGGGGCGAAACGCGTCGAGGGCTTTTTGCACGTTGTTGTGCCGCATCAGCCGCATTGCGGAAGGGCGGGTGGTGCATCCTGAATTTGCCTAAACTAATACACGACGCGGTGACGGTTCGTGTTGTTAGTTGCCTGCGCCGGTTCCACTTAGCGAAAATATAAAGGAAAAATTATTTAATTAAATTCAACTTAATAATGGATTTCCGTCTGATTTTATTCGTGTCATTTAGTTTACACTTGAGCGAGACAGAGAATTAATCACTCTCTTTTTTTTTTCTTCTTCTTCTTCTTCTTATTTAAGAGCTATGCTCTTTTCGGTGGAGTTTTTTCCAATTTAATCGATCCAATGCCATTTCCTTGACTAGGTACTTGGTACGACTTGACTCCTAACTTTTCCTTAATTTGCGTCATGTATGCCCTTCTAGGTCTTCCTCTTTTTCTCCGCCCTTCAACTTTTCCCTCTATGATGATCCTTATTAAGTCGTCATGTCGTACCAAGTGCCCTATCATCTTTCCTCTCCGGTTTTCAATTGTTTTCAATATATGTCTCTTTTCACCCACAATTCCTAGCACTTCCTCGTTCGTCTTCTTTTCTGTCCAACTAATCCGCTCCATCCTTCGCCAACACCACATCTCAAACGCCTCTATTCTCTCTCTATCACGCTGCGTCATCGTCCACGTTTCACTGCCGTACAAAGCGATTCTCCAGATGTACAATTTTATAAGTTTTTTGCGAATTCGCCTCGATATTCTGGCTTTGAATATATATTTTTTGGCATTAAAAGCTTTCTTTGCCATGGCTATCCTTGTTTTAATGTCCATTGTACACCTGGAGTCATCCGTTATTATGCTGCCAAGATATTTAAAACATTTAACCTGCTCTATATCGATATTATTCAACTTTATCGGTTCGTGTTTGGGTATTGTTTTTGTTACAATCAGAGTTTTAGTTTTAGCATTATTAATCTTCAACCCAAACTCGCTAAAGATGTCATCCATTTCCTGTACCAAATGCTCCAGCTCTTTGGATGATTCGGCCACCGCTGCGATATCATCCGCGAAACGAATAAACTGAAGGAACTTTTTTTCTTACTTTATAAATTATGCTTTCTCTTGTACACAGCATCTAGGAATGTGGTTAATAAGAATTGCGCATGTGTGCTATATTAAACGACCAGCACAGATTTTATTTGTTTTGTGAGCGTATATCTTATCTATTCGTTTTAATATTATAGTGCTATGTGCTTCATTTCTACTACTTAATTGATATATTAGGTAGGTACTTTTTTGTGAAGGCATAAAATCAAATAAAACAATACATAAGATGAATATGTTTTAATTTGCTAAATGTAATACAACTATGCTGTCCAAATAAATAGTTTAATTAGAGGCAAATAAGTAGTGAGGTCCCTCGCCTGGGTACTGTTTAGCAGTCACAGGTCTACCCATCTTGAAATTTTCCAGATAAAAATACAATGTCATTGAGCCGCCAATAACTCCCAGGAACCAAGTCCACTGACGGGCCAGTGAAAAACGGGGTTTAAATGCTGGATCATAGCGATCTTCTCCATAAATTTCACCTCTTGCATGCATCTAAAATGAAAAATAAATTAATACACATACACATACACTCATATGATAGCAAAAAGCTCTGAGCATATTGTTGTTTACAATTACCAACCGCGCCGAAACGGTATCGAATGATCGTGGGCCTTATTAAAATTGATATTTCATGCACGAAATCTTACTTCGAGACTTAGTCAGAGGAGGGGGGGGGGGGGGGGGGGTTGAGTGAACGTACTTGGGCTCTAAGGTGGGTGGGTGCCCAGTTCGCATTGCCGAGGCCGATATCAAACGAATCCATGAATATACCCTTAACATCACTTACCAACATATTCAACAAAATCTTAGATACTGAGTACATTCCGATACACACAATGGACAACAAGCAACATAATTCTCATGCATAAAAAAGGGAACAAAGACGATTTGGGCGGTAGTTGTTAACAACTCCAATAAGTGTCATGTGCAACGTGTACAATGTTTTCGCGAAGATCATTCTACACCGAGTAACAAAAAAGTTTGACAATAACAACAACCTAAAGAACAAGGTTTTTGGTCTGACTTCTCCACTACAGACGGATACTCTGCAACAAATAATAAAGAAGTGTTGGGAGTATGGTTGTTCACGTCATTTATCGATTTCAATAAAGCTTTCGATTGCCTGCACCAACACATTTGGAAGGCTCTGATAAACCAGAGCATTGAGCTCTAGTATGTTAGGCTTATAGGGTCTCCAATCTAGAACTTTCCTGCCCCAACGGCCATCAGTTCTTCGCGCTTTGTGCCCTGCCCACTGCCATTTGAGCTTCCTGATTCTCCGTTTCGGATCCGTATGTCATCACTGGTAACACTCACTGTTTGAAGACTTTCGTCTTCAGACACTGATGTAGTTGAGATGAGAAGACACTCTTGCGCAGTTTCCCGAACGCTGCCCAGCCGAGTTGGATTCGTCGATTGACCTCGTTCTCAAAGTTAGACCTACCCAATTGGTCCCAGGTAGACGTACTCGTTGACAACTTCGAGAGTGAGTTCCCAACGGATACTGGATCGGTACAACAAGGGAGCTCGACATAATTTTCGTCTTTTCCATGTTCATTTTAAGACCCACTTGTCGGGAGACTCTGTCAAGGTCTTCGAGCATAGTGCCAAGATCGTCTTTGCCACAACGACTATATCATCGGCAAATCGGAGGTGTGTGATGTATTCGCCACTTACATTGATGCCGATTCCTTCCCATTTCAGAAGTTTGAAGGCGTCTTCCAATGATGTGAACAGTTTCAGAGATCTAACATCTCGACGGAGTGAAACTTAACCACCTTAGATTTGTTGATGACATAGTTCTAATAGCCAATAGCCTAAGTACTCTACAACACATGATGAAAGAAATTTCGACCAGGAGCAGAGAAGTAGGCTTAAGCATGAACAAATCAAAAACGAAAATTATGACCAACCACTCAGAAACCCCAATCACACTAGGAGGTGGAGGGGTTGAATACATACCAACATACATATACCTAGGACAACTCATCTCAATGGAGGACCAAATACTCCAGGAAACTGATAAAAGAGTAGCAAACTCATGGAAGAAATTCAGGTCACTGAAGGGTATTCTACAGAACAACAACTCTCTGTTAAAAGGAAAAAATTCAACTTCTGTATTCCTCAAATTCTAACGTATGGATGCGAGACATGGGCATTTTGAGTGTGAATTTGGAACACATAATGGTGTGGTTCAAGACATTGTTTGACAAAAGTCCAGAACATGATTTTTATTTTATTTTTAAGATTTTGCCGGATCAGAAACAGGTTTTGAGGTTAATGTGAATCCAAATGCAATTATTTTATGTTTCTGATCAAGACAGTGTTATCGAAGCGAAATGCTGAGTCTTGTTACAAATGCTCCCCAGAATCCACTGAAAAGAGGGGAAATTAACAAGGTGGTACATTCCAGTAGTGTCCATATCCATTTGTTTGTCATTTTTTAACATATGATCCTACTTTGTTTTAATTGAATTATGATTGTTACCCCAAGAAAAATACATAGAGTACATAAAATTGCTTAATATATAAAAAAAAATACCCTGAAATGTGTCCCCAATTATAATAGGGTTTTTCGAGCTCGTGAGGGACTCATGACATTGTGTGGGAGGTTTTGAAGGGGAAGGTAGACCCCAGATAATTTTTACAGTTAAGAAATAATTGTAAAAATAATCTGGAGTTACTAAAATTAACAAAATAACAAACAAATCTGAAAAAAGGGTTCTGATGCCGGAAGTAATACAAAAATTATTTTACTGATTGGAAAAAGATGTTATCCAGTGTTTGATACTTGTTTGGGATGGAATAACAAATATCTGACTGACTTTTAATTAACATGAAGGTCACTTGTATTTTATTTTAGCATGGTTAAAAGTTAAAGATTGTTTGATTATAGTCAACTTACTGGTTCATTAAAATTTCTTTTCAATTCGGGGTTATCGTATGGGTAGTGTGGATCTCTCGAATCTGCTCCAATATCAGGCAACTTAGGGTAGTCACCATATCCCATCTCTTCGGGATAAGGTTGATATTCCTCAATAGTGAGGCCATATCTTTTAGCAGCGGCGGCCCGCTCTTCCGGGGTTTTAGGATATGCGCCTGGTTTGTATTGGTAGTTCCAATCTGAAAATACAAATGACGTAACAAAGTGCCCAGGTTATATGCATTATGTGTTTATAAAAAGTGTCTTACGGTTTCTTGCTCCGAAATTCAATATTCCTACAGTCTTCTTTAAGTACTGAGGATTAGTTAGAATAACTTTCTTGAGTATAGTCGAAGCCATTAGGAAATTAAAAACTTTACAATTCTGAAAAACCAAGATCTATAGATTGACAGATTGACAGCCTCAGTGTTGACATTTTTTTTTGGTTCTCTTCTTTCCGTTTGGATTAGAGGCAAAGGTTTAAACCGTACAGCCTGGACATCAGTAATTTATTTGCTGTAGTTGAATCAATACTTAAAACTAACACTAAACTAGCCTAACTTAACCTAACTCATTGAAATGCGAGGTGGTCCGCATTCCAATGCTCAACAAGGAAGCTAAGCGCAGGAACAGCGATCCGGGTAAGACGACGCGACTAGAGCACGCTTCACCATAATTCTCACTTTAACTTCATTGTTTTCTTCAAAAGCACGAATTATCATGACAATTCCACCGCACAATCACAATAATTGACCCGAAAAGAACAATTTCTAAAATGAAGAAATATGGTCCGTCCTTCCCTTTTCGTTTCCCGCGCCTCAGTGTTGACAGCTATCTGTCGCTGTCGTTGACCGCCCGGGGCGGCATTATTTGTTATACAAGTTTATCGTCTTCGGCTCCATGCCATTTTTTATTGATTGTGCATTTTTTTAACATTTCTTAATCTTTCCTTTTCCTTTCCTTGCCTTTCTTAACCTAAATCATTGAAATGCGAGGTGGTTCGCATTAAATTACAATGCTCAACAAGGAAGCTTAGCGCAGGAACAGCGATCCGGGCAAGACGGCGCGTTCAGATCGCTTTACTTAATTCCCCACTTTAATTGCATTGTTTTCTTCAAGAGAACAAATTATCATGACAATTCTACCACACAAGCACAATGATTGACACGAAAAAAACAATTACCTACTTAAACGAAGAATTAAGGTCCGTCCTTCCCTTTTTGTTTCCCGCGCAAAACACCCGGGCGGCGGCTTTAACGTTGTTTTTTCTTTTTCTTGTTATGGCATGCGCGGTTCGTCCGTCAGCCACGGCGATGAATGAAAAGGAATGAGTGCCACGGAACGGAAATAGGAACAGGAAAGTTTGGAGTAGGTAATCAATAATGTATGTATATAATTAAACAAAGCTAATTAAATTTTAATATTATTGATAGTCATAAATAAAGATAGAATATTATATAGGGTCTAACAAAACTAATGATCGACCGCCAACGGGGGGTATCTATACATCATATTGATCACGTTCACTAAATTTGAGAAAAAAATTCAGGCTAGTTTCAGAGATAATCAACAAAACAGTAGCACTTCTAAAATGTGTAAAAACACACCATTTACAGCTGTTTACTATACTACGATGTTAAATGCGGACGCACACCAACAAAGCTAGCCGACATGCACAGATTAGTAAGAGTATGTCTAAAGACATGTCGGTGCGCCGCCGCGCCGCGGCAGACGTAAACAAAGGAGCGGCATCCTTTGTGTCGGGGCGGCATTCTTCTTTCAGCGTCTGTGGCGCGTGTATGTATTGATTCAAGATTTTTATTTCGTCAGTCGCGGAACTCACTTCGCCACGGAAAGGACGTCGACTGAATTAGATTATTACTTTCTGCAACCCAAGTAGTCAAGTACGGCTTGAACAGTAAACTAATACAAAGTTTTCTTGAAGCGGCTAGACGGGTGGACTTGCCTTCCGAGAGGCCTGGTGGGTGTTCCTCTACATCACGCACATCTTCGGCGTGTAATTTTCTACGTACATTTTCGGCGCGAAATGTTAACTCAGCGAAATGGAGCCCCCTGCCAAGTGTGGTGTGATTGGTCTCCGTGTCTTCTTTTTTCGGGCTCAGCCGTCGGTGGATCAGGCGCAATGGGCCCGGCGCCCTGGCGCCCCTGACCGGCGCGGCGCCCGACCGATCACTATTCCATGCCTACCTACCGACGTGAAGGACACGACAGTGTTTACTACCTACGAAATGTGATGTTACGTGCGTGATTGATAAGAAATGTAGGTACCTACCAATTTACGTAAAAGTGATAAAAAAACATTCAAAATCGTGTAATAAGTGAGACGTGATGATGTGCATTGAAGCTTTTAGACATTTTGTGTTAGACAACGTTAGATTACCTACAGTAAGTCCTTATACTAACAACAAAATTGCTGTGAATAGGAAACTTTTTTATGAAAGAGCTAAAACGCCATGTCAGTTTGTTTCAGAGGGCTAAAATAATTGTTTGTTTATTAATTACGAGTATTTTAAATTTAATTACGAGTTATCAACCTGAAAAATTGTGATAGGTATGCGTTTCAAAATAAATTGTTGCATCAAAGTCGTATTTTCTTTATGCTTATCTACTTCCAAAGCCTGCTTATACCAAAGGAGACTTTAACTTATTGTCTCCTTTGAGGTTTAGGTAGGAGGAAAGACACATTTTTTTTACATAATAAAATCTGTTACTGTTTAGGTAGGTACACACTATCACGCCTTTGTTTTACAAATTATTTCCCTGCTGGTCATTCATTTTGGTTAGGCAACTTTTATTATCATTTTTGATAACGTTGTGTCTGTTATTATTTTGGTAGTAGGAGTAAAAAGGAATGACTACAACTTTAAAGTAGGTAAGTATGCAAATCTGCCATTAACTGCATAAACCCCTAGGTTATTCATTTAATTAACACAGCTTGTTTGAAGGTTTCTTTTATCTATACTAATATTATAAAGCTGAAGAGTTTGTTTGTTTGTTTGAACGCGCTAATCTCAGAAACTACTGGCCCGATTTGAAAAACTATTTTTATGTTGCATAGTCCATTTATCGAGGAAGGCTTTAAGCTATATAACATAAGGATACGACTCACAAGACCACAGCAGCAATGAAAAATGTTGCGAAAACGGGAGAAAGATATTCCTTTTGAGAGCTTCCGCTGCGTACGCTGCGGAAACCGCTAAAGTTACTCAAAAATCATGTACCTATGACAAGATTGTTCAGCATTGAAAGTTCTATAATAAAGTCCGCGACAGCATAAGTCTATCTTTTATGGTTGACTTACTACAACCTTTTTTATGTTAATAAATTTGTAAAAAAATAATGCATCATTTTTAGAGGTGTATTGTACACACAGGTATTTATTCTTCGACGTACAGAGCAGGTACTTTCGGTTCGTATGTGTGTGCATGACACAGATAAAAGTACAGCAGGTTTCCTTATTTAATTGAATTATTATGTTAGAAAACATAACTTTGAAAAATCACTATAAAACATGTGTCAATATTTTGTCATCGTATTCAGTATGATTTATAGATACCCCCCGTTGGCGATCGTGATTAGTTTTGTTAGACCCTGTATACATCAAAATCATTCATAGCTAAAAGACAAACTATAGAAGTAGGAAAAGGAATACGGAGGGATCTCATGTTTTCAAACATGAGATGATTCAGCTACAATGTGTAACCTGGAAAGATGTTTAGGGACACAGACATGGCCAATTCTTATGCGAATTAAGTTGCAGCTAGGAATCTTTCCAAGCTTCATTTTAGTAAACCATGGTTTAATAGGTATAGCAGGTTGAAGAGCCTTATACCATTTGCCTTTACTAAGACTACTGACGCGACGTTCCCAATCTCTTGCCCAAGAATCGAGTAAATGATTCTTGAGAAGAGTAATAAGGTCGTGACAAAAAATCTTATATGGATACAAATCGACATCATCTATAGCCTGTTTAGCTAACTGATCAGCTTTTTCGTTTCCAAAAATATTAGTGTGGCTTGGAATCCAAGCAAATGTTATTTAGAGCCCCATTAAATTACACTTAAAAATAATTCTCTACTTATAACAATATAAGAACTGAATAATAACAATATAAGAACAACAGAGCTTTTTTAACGAACAATGTTAAGCCATTATTATCTAACCAAGTTTTGAGAGAGTTTAACGCAGAAGTTAAGCTGTGATATAATTGATTAACTGAAAATCCGGAAATATAAAGAAGTAAGACGTCAGTGTATTGTAAAATATTAACTTTATCTTCTAAAATAGAATCTAGGTCATAAGTGTACACATTATAGAGCAAGGGACTCAAAACGGACCCTTGTGGTATCCCTCTCCAAAAAATTCGAGTCAGCGTTCGTGACTCTTGTGTCGAAACCGTTATAAACCTTCCAGATAAAGAATTAATAATAAAATTTACTAAGATAAGTGAAGTTTGTAATTTAATGAGTATACTTTTTAGTATAGTTAAGTGTACCGAATCGTATGCGGATTTTATATCAAGGAAAGCCGCAAGGAGAGACTTATTCGTTGTTAAAGCTAGCCGAATATCGGTAGTAAAGATCCCTAAACTATCCATTGTGCTCTTCCCTTTCCTAAAACCATACTGACCAGATGATAACAAACCCTTATTTTCTAAAAATCATTCCAGACTATTTTTAACTAAGTGTTCTGCAAGTTTATGAAGTACCGATGATAAAGCAATAGGACGATATAAAGAGGCATTACCCGATGCAGCATTTAGTTTTTTAATAGGAATTATTTCCTGAGTCTTCCATGAAGTAGGCATGCTACCATTAATAATAATAGAGTTTACTATAGCTAGAAAATAGGCAAGACTAGAATCACTCAAGTTAACGAAAAATGAATACGGGACTCCATCAATGCCTGGTGCTGAATCTTTGACGTATGATAGCACACCTTTCAACTCCGAAAGCGTAAAAGGAGAATTAAGCTCTGAGAGGCTATCTATAATGGGATAGTTTAGTTCATGAAGTACTAAATCTATATGTGGAATAGTAGGTGGAGCCAATTTGTCTAAGAGGCTATCAGCTATAGAGTCATGTGAGAATGGTGGAGTACTTTCTCGGAAACAAGATCTGTATCTACGGTTTTTTTCCAAACTTCAGAAGGAGATACATCAGGTGAGATAGATGAACAAAATGTCTTCCATCCCTCCCATTTCTTTTGCTTAAATAACTTTCTCGTAGAGTTAATAAGTGATAATTCAGAACTTGTAAACACTCTATAAGCTCGTTCAGCCTCCTTTCTCTTTCTAATAGCTTCCGCACATTCTTTGTCCCACCAAGGAGGGGGAGGAATGCGTCGACTGTGGCTTTTTTTAACCGACTTCAAAAAAGGAGGAGGTTATCAATTCGTCTGTATTTTTTTTTGTATGTATGTTACCTCATATCTCAGTCGTTTGTCAACTGAATCGAATTTTTTTTTCACGTGCTTAGAGGGTGTACCTTCTAGTTGGTCCCATTTTTTCCGTTTTGGAATCTAATGATGGAATCTTGGTGTAATCGAGGGAAACCCTCAAATTTTAAAGGCACGTATAGTGTTTCCTTACTAGAATCTTAATGTTGACGTGTTGTTACGTCTGATAGTCAACATCTTGTGGGGTTGAGCTGATGGTGGAACTCCTTAACGCTTAGGAGTCCAGTAATTATAATGACGGAACTTATGATAGGTAGTTTGTAGCTTCTTAAAAAATAGAATCATAAGGTGCAACTCCCCCTCCTCCCCCTCTTATGTAATCACTAAAAATGAAGAAATAAAATAAACTTTAAAAAAAAGTAAAAACCGACTTCAAAACCAAAATGCACTAAAAAGTCTTAAATAAACTCTTCACCATTGAAAAGAAGAAGGGTCAAAGAAGTAGCAGCTATATTTTGTCTCTCGTTTATTTTATTATTTTAAAATAGTTTAAAGTAGAATTATTTTTAATGTAATTACACAAACCTGCACTCATCTACCAGCTGTGCTTTCTCACATTAAATCACAACATTCAACACTGCAATGGCACAATTTGCTGACTTACAGTCATCTCAGGCGGAAATGGAAGCACATTTATCAAGGCGTATGGCAGATTTTGAAGCACAACTGAAGGCGGCCTCCTCAGCTCCCGATTCGCTATCAAAGCTTGCAAATGACTTCTATGCATTTCGCGATCTTGTGTGGGGTCTCCTGAAGAGTATGCGGCAGCAAATAACGGACTGCGTGAACACTGTTGATGCTTCGGAGATGCACAACCGTCGCAAGGCTCTCCTTTTCAGCGGGATTTCAGAAAATGTGGAGAACGTCAGGGATGCAGTGGTTAATATCATCAGGACCAAGCTGGGGCTTGATGACTTTGATGCCTCACAGATAGCGCTGTGTCATCGACTGGGTGATAAGCCAGGCAAGCGTTGCAGACCTGTGCTTATTCGTTTCACGATGCATGCTTCCAAGTTGTCAATCTGGAAGCGGAAGACTCTGCTCAAAGGTTCGGCGATATCGGTCTCTGAATTTTTGACCCGGAACAGGCAGATAGCATTCGTAAAGGCCCGCTCGCACTTCGGCATGCGTGAATGCTGGACCTCTGACGGTGTCATCATGGTCAAGGTCTCCGATGGTACTAGGCGAAAAGTGAACACACTCGAGGAGCTGCAAGAGCTGATCTCCAGGTTCCCGAAGCCTGCAGGTACCGTCAGCTCTCAAGCATCATTGGCGCCGGCGCAACAGGTAACAACGCGACCTTCTGCTCAGCCTACTACTTCGAGCTCGTCGTCTAAGGTGGCAACACGTAAACAAGCATCCGCAGCGCAAAAATAAGTCAGCTATGTGAGTGATCCATTACCGATATCCTTAGTTGTTTGTAAATATTTTATAATTTTGTTGAAGGTACTTATTACTAATTGGACCTAGTTCTGCAGAAAGCAGCCACCTGGCACTTTTTCGAAAATTGAGATAATAACACAGCCATACTTGATTCAACATGCCGAATTTTTTGCAAAGACAGCCATGTTGATATCTCTTTTTACGGCGGAGATACGAGCCGTCAAATGCAGCCATTCAAAAAAAATATTTTGTAAAAAACAGTCATCATGGTGTAAAACGCAGCCAATTTTAACATAAACTGCCTAACCTGATATTGCATAAATCAGCCAGCTATATGGCTGTTTCGTACAAATTTCAAAATGTTAGGCGGTATCGGGGATCAAGTTTCGTTAAAAACAGCCAGTGTACGTAGGCTGTTTTCTGTAAATTGTGTATTTGTTACGAGTCCATACTTGGCTTTTTCCAACGTCAGCCAGGCTGTTTTTGTCAAATTTTGATTTTACAAAAAAATAACTATTTTACGTGTAGTACTGGAACCGCCGTACTCGGAAACAATCACTAAGCTTTACATGAAAATTTTAATGACACAAGTGTCATTAAATTGTGTCAACTTAAGTTGATGCAAATAAAGACGTTTCTTCTTCTATATTGCAGAATCTGCACATAGTGTCTTCGGTCATGTTCATATTGGACAAATGTTTGTTCAATTAACAGTGGTATTCTAGTCACTGCACAAGCTTTGTGTCTTTCGAACTTTAACAGTTATTTCGTAACTTTGTTGTTGTAACCCTGAAGGAGTGCTTTTGAGTGTTCTTGTCCTAGTAAAGACTCCCATGACTAAATAGCCTCTAGTTTACAGAGGGTAGTTAGAAGCGTAGTGGCGCGTTGTTTGGTGATGCCACAGAACAGTTCTACCATACTTTTACTAATCTGTGGGTTCTACGCTGATTTGAGGGCTATCGGCTCTAGTCTTGTTCCTAATCGGACACTGAATGGAGCGCTCCGAACTAGTACAATTGCTCAAAGGAACTAGTTCGGTCTTTTAGTACTATTAGTTCAATGGTTCACCGATTACTCTGATATCAGTCGTCCGTCGTACACAGCGAATATGGTCTTACGTCAATGTCGTTCAATTTAGTACATCTTCTATCACGCTCTGGCACACGCGTCCGTCTCGTTCTCGCCTTACTAGTTCATTTTCCATCACACTCACGCACACGCGTCTGTCTCGTTCTCGCGCAATCTAGTACATCTTCCATCACGTTCACGCACGCGCGTTTGTAATCGTCCAACTAACTCTGACTCTTGGAATTATTCGTTCTTAGTCGGCTCTTGCGAGCTAAACTGAACTATAGACATACAAGATTTGCTTAATGAAATGTACTAAAGACCGATTTGAACGACCATAAGTGAATAGTTCGTACTCGGTCACATGCATGAACTAATTCCTAATAGTACATCGTACATGTGCTACACAAGCCTAATCGGCTCCTTCTCTAGCGAGTTCATCAGCTACTTCATTTCTAATTCATTCAATGTCTCAGTGCATGTTCTCACAAGTTCTGACTTTTGTTTGAAGTATTTTAAAGCCAGCACGGCGGCTTGGCTGTCTGAGTTGATGTATATATGTGTTGGTTCCAGAGCTTCCTCTTAAGGTTTACCTCTGCACATTTGTTTATGGCAAAGACCTCTGCTTGGAAGATCGAGGTTTCAGTCCCCATGTTGATGCAAACTTTGAGCTTAGGCCTCTCCCTAGGTCCCACACTAGTCCCTTTTTGGATCAGTCCGTGTACCAGACCTCGCTACCTTTCTTGAATGACATTTGGCCCTATAGCCATTTGTATCTAGTAGGTTGATTGGTTGGTTGAGATTGTTGAAGACAAGTAAAACCAGGGCTCTTAATGTAGCAAGGTGAAGTTTATTTTTCTGACTGGTATAAAAAACAAATGTTTGATAGATTATAAAAATGCTGATAATTTTGAATTAGAAAGGCCGAAAAGAAGGATTATAACTAATGCTGGTGATGCTGGTCACCAACAGGTATGTTTACGGAGTATAGCTTGGTAAAGTTACATTCCGTATGTATGTCGTCACTAGGCATGCTTAGTAGTCGGTTTTCAAGTACTGATTCCTTGAGTCTTATCAAATTTTGAGAACCCCTTCTGACTTTCGTGCGGAAACAGATTCTTTATGCGCTCCGCTTAGCTTCTTTTTGCACATGCATATGCAGATGTGTTAGATCCAGCAGAGCATTTACGCTTGGTTGACCTTGCTGTACCAGACAGCTGTGTACAGCCTTAGCCTTGTGTATCATAGTCTTTTTCTGACATATTACAAGTCGTTGGTCTACCGCTAGGGTCTATAGAAACGGGGACAGTACGCCTCCTTGTGGACATTCTCTTGTGGCAAGGAATTCAAACTTGAAGCATTGAGGGTGATGCTTGCTACTCGGTTTGATATCATGTTTCTTACCCATCTGATGGTGCTTTCATCTATCTCTTTTGCCTCCATTCCGTTTAGAAGGGTTTCTATAGGGGTTATTTATTATCAAATGCACCTTCAACTTCTAGAAAAGCGCATAGGGCTGTTTATCCTCTAAGGATTTTTACACCTTGTCGACCAAATCCAGTAGGGCTGTTTTAGTTGATTTTCCCTTTTGGTATGCATTTTGGTTGATACATAGTAGTCTGTCCACGCTAGCTTACCGCTCCTCGTACGTTTGTAAGTCAAATGACTTACAGACTTTTACAGTAACAGCAACACGATAATGGAACTCTCTTCCCCTAGATATAAAGAAGACTGATTTGAAGCAACCTTTCAAGAATAAAGCTCGCACATTTCTGATAGAGTGATTAATTGCATAATAATATTATTAGTATATGTATGTATTATTGCTTTATGTATGCTTAAGTACGTAAAATGATAAATGTTTATAGTTAAAGTTAAAGCGTCTATTTTAAAGTATTTATTTATATAATATATTATAATATGTATATTTATTATAATAGGATTATTTTGACTATGTTCCTTCTTTCTTTAGAAGCTTTTCACTGCACCCATTGCCATCTTTCTGCATGACCTTAAGGTCTGACGGGCAGATAATGCTTTTAGTATTAAGTTCACCTTCGTACACTATTTTTTTTCCAATAGTCTTTAAATAAATAAATAAACACGCACTAGCTTTCACAAAACAATTTGGAGACTTGGTTCCTATAACGCTCAGACAAATTTTCTGGGCGTTTATGTGAAAGAGGTTAGAAAAGGGAACAAAAAGGAAAGAGTTTTCTCGAAGATATAAAATAGAAACTTTTACTGTTTGTAGAGACATGTTTCGTAAAACTCTAAATATATGCTTAAGTAAAATTTCAGCGGCCATGGACAAAATTTATTCGAGATAACCATTGCTTCCTTTTTTTTAAACAAAGACTTAAGAATAACAGGTTTTATTTTAGTTATTTTACAAACCACTACTTATTTTACATCAAATTATAAAGGTATGTTAATTATATTGAGGTAATATAACTTTCCTTGGCTGTCTTTTATGTACTGTTATTCAACTTTTAATTAATGCAGAACACAGCCAACTCATGTGGCTGGTTTCTTCTTTATTGCAAATTCGATGAAATGTGCTATTTTGGATAAAACAGCCATGTCAAAAACGCTATTATTGGTATTATTCTAAACGATACAAAGTACTGGATAGGATAAAAAAAATCGCAATAGTTTTCCTAAAATTTTTGAAATATAACATAAACAGAAAAGTAATAAATTACTGCAGGAGAACATTCGACAGTAAAACGCTCAAGCTCATAACTCCGTCCGTACTTTTCCTAATATGTTTCATTGAAATGTCACTGTCATTTTTCATATGTCAATGCTTTTTTTTTCTTCTTTTTTGCGCTTTGGACAAATTATATGCAACCAGTTTTGTTCCGAACTGTGCTCGAACATAATTCAATATTGTTATGTTGTCCTTACTTTGAGTTTATTTTCACAACACTAAGTGATTTTATGATAATAGTTTAAAAAATTGTTATGGCTTAGCTGGTGGGTGATGCAAAGAGTAAAAAATCTAGGGATTACTTACCTAGCCCCACAGACCTATATCGAGGCAAAAGAGGCCTTAGTATTTATGGTCACTGGTATAAATACAAACTGGAAGGTAACTTATTTTTCTTCCTTTTCGTTACTTTGCTTGTTTTTAGTTTACTCTTCCATATCTTACCTTCCTTTTCTATTATTTTACTAATACCTTACTTTTCTTTTCTTTACTGTGTTGCTATAATGACACTGAACAAGGCCCTAACTAGTTTCAAAAATGTTATGTCGTTAGGCTCAGTGACTCTGCCAGTTCGTGCGATGAATATATCAATCAGTCAATTTATCTTTATTTATAAAACAAAGTCGGGTTATTTACACCATCAATAACTCAAGAACTTAATATGATCTTTGATTAATATGATCTTTGATTGTCTTCTTCCCGATTAGCAGAATAACCATAAAATCATGGGAAAAAAACACAAAATAAAAAAGATTCCGCAGCGATATGAAATTCGCGGGGTTAACTTGTAATTTCCTAAATATAGATGTTAGGTGCTCAGCATAGTCTCTGCGCTCGCCAACCCGCCTGCCAAGCGTGGCGAGTATCGGCAAAATCCCCTCAATGTTAGTACACCAGAAAACCAGGCCCCCAGTCTCCGGCAGCCCCGCTATTCCTGACTTTGGTAGCGGTCATGGTAACGGCGGGGCAGGGGGTGCTAAGAATCCCCGGAGGCGGTCGCGCTGCCACCCCCGACGACAACTGGCCCTGGTAACTTATAACGCGTGCACACTGAGGACAGACGAGAAGTTGCTCGAGCTGGAGGAAGAAATGAGCAGGTTAAACTGGGACATACCTAATGGGTTTATCAGAAGTCCGTAGAGAGGGCGAGGACACGATAACTCTTCAGTCCGGCAACCTGCTCTTCTACCGGGAGGGTGACCAAAAGTCCCAAGGCGGTGTCGGGTTTCTCGTTCACAAGTCCCTCGTCAACAATATCGTGACCATTGAGAGTGTGTCGAGCAGGGTGATATACCTTATACTCAGAATATCTAAGAGGTATTCGCTGAAGGTCATACAGGTATATGCACCGACCTAGAAACACCCGGATGAAGAGGTGGAGGAAATGTATGAGGACGTAAGTAGAGCCATACATACTTCCAAAACCTATTTTACTGTTGTAATGGGGGACTTCAACGCAAAACTGGGCAAGCGAGGCGAGAATGAGTTGAAGGTGGGACCCTTTGGATACGGGCAAAGGAACGCCAGGGGACAGAGGCTGGCCAACTTTCTGGAGAAGGAGGGACTCTTTGCGATGAACTCTTTCTTCCAGAAGCCGCCTCAAAGGAAGTGGACCTGGTTGAGTCCCAATGGCTTCACGAGAAACGAGATTGACTTCATCATGACTTCCAAGAGACGGTTATTCAATGATGTCTCCGTGATCAACAGTGTGAAAACCGGTAGCGATCACCGAATGGTTCGAGGCATATTGAATATAAATGTCAAATTCGAAAGATCCCGACTGATGAAGTCCACGCTTCGACCTACTCGTGCCCATATCCAAAATCCCGAGAGCTTTCAACTCGAGTTGTCAAACCGCTTTGATTGCCTAGAAAATTGCGTTACAGTGGACGAAATTAACAACGGGTTTGTGGAAACTGTTCAAACGGTGGGGTCTAAGTAATTTAGGCCTGGCCGTAAAAATAGACCTCAAAAACTGTCGGTCCACACTCTCGACCTTATGGCAAAACGTCGATCTATGGCACTGCAGACCTCCGTTAATGCTGAAAACTACAGGCAGCTCAATAGACAAATATGGAAGTCCCTGCGACACGACATCCGTTGCTTTAACACTAATAGTGTTAAAGAAACGATAGAGCGGAACCAAGGCTCCAAAGTGTTTGCAAGGAACATGTCTATTGGGCAAAGCCTGTTGACGAAGCTTTAGACGGATGACGGCAGTGTAGCGTCGACGAAAGCAGAGGTTTTGAGGGAGATCGAAAGGTTCTATGGGCAGTTATACACCTCAGTTGCCAAACCCGTTTATAGCTCGGTCAGAGACCCACGAGCTATCCTGACCCGACACTACACCGAAGACATCCCGGACATCAGCCTTTACGAGATTAGGATGGCCCTTAAACAGCTCAAAAACAACAAGGCACCTGGCGAGGACGGAATCACAGCAGAACTCCTGAAGGCGGGTGGAACACCGGTACTTAAAGTCCTTCAGAGACTTTTTAATTCCGTGCTGCTAGAGGGCATCACGCCAGAGGCGTGGAACAGGAGCGTGGTGGTGTTGTTCTACAAAAAAGGAGACAAAACCTTATTGAAGAACTACAGACCCATCTCACTCCTGAGCCATGTCTACAAGCTGTTTTCAAGGGTCATCACGAATCGTCTCGCACGTAGGTTTGATGACTTCCAGCCTCCCGAACAAGCCGGTTTCCGAAAAGGCTATAGTACATAGACCACATCCATACGCTTAGGCAAATTATACAGAAGTCAGAGGAGTATAATATGCCTCTATGCTTAGCGTTTGTGGACTATGAAAAGGCCTTTGATTCGATCGAAACTTGGGCGGTGCTTCAGTCTCTACAGCGGTGCCACATTGACTATAGGTATATAGAGGTGTTAAAGTGCCTTTACGATAACGCCACCATGTCGGTCCGAGTACAGGAGCAGAATACGAGGGCGATTCCACTGCGGAGAGGTGTGAGACAGGGAGATGTTATATCTCCGAAACTGTTCACAGCGGCATTGGAAGACGCCTTCAAACTTCTGGAATGGGAAGGAATCGGCATCAATGTCAATGGCGAATACATCACACACCTCCGATTTGCCGATGATATAGTCGTTGTGGCAAAAACGCTGGAAGATCTTGGCACTATGCTCGAAGACCTTGACCGAGTCTCCCAACAAGTGGGTCTTAAAATGAACATGGAGAAGACGAAAATTATGTCAAGTTTATGAGCCTTAGCCTTGGCCGGGGGACCTTGGCGGTGTGTGGGACTCCCAGCGCCCTAAGAAGGACACAGCTCCACTCCCTAAGGAGTGGGGAATACCCACCAAAAACCTGCGGCTTCCCTTCCCTGCCTAGGAGCGAACATGGGGACCAGCCGTAGCCTTGGCAACCATGTCCACTGTTGGCAGCTCGCTCGCCTACACGGCGGGCACTTCTGTCCTACCCCCCGCGTAATCAGGGGGGATAAAGGGAATAGCCGGGGAAGCGGAACTATTCCCTTCCGATGAAGGTGGCCTGTTCAATTCAGGTGGAGGCACCCCCGTGCCACCCACCCGCAGGCCATCCGTAGGGGTGTTGGACCGACGTCTTCGTCTCCTACCTCTCCTCCGTCTGAGCTGGTTGCGGTTCCTCCCACAAATCTCTCTCTCCCGCTCCGCAGCCTCTTTCTGCGCAATCACTTCTTCGCAGAAAGAGGCCGCTGCCTTCCAGGCCGCTTCATTGTCTAGCATAGTGTTTACCATGCTAGGCAATGAGAGATCCTGGCCGACCACCCGCACCAGGACTCGGCGCTGCTCCTCCCATTCTGGACACACCGCCAGGGTATGCTCCGCCGAGTCCTCCTCTGCACCGCAGTGATGGCACAGCGGGAGCTCCTCCCTTCCGATCCGACACAGATATTTACCGAAGCATCCATGCCCGGTAAGTACCTGCGTCAGCCGGAAGGAGAGGAAACCGTGGGGCCTGTTCAACCACTGATCTATAACTGGCCCGATCGCGTCTAGCGTGCGTCGTCCAAAAGGAGCACGAGTCAAGTCCTCCTGCCAGCGGGTGATCATGGCCTCGTGCGCCTCTCGCTTCATTGCGCATCGTTCCTCTAAGGATGGACGGACGCCAAGGGCTTTTTGACCTGCCATCCAGTGGTAAACGATGGCCAGAACTTGGGCATCTAATTCCCATGGCGGAGTGCCCGCTAGGGCACATGCAACTGCGCCGCCAACAGTCCGGTAGGCCCTCGCAATCCGCTGAGCAATGGCTCGTTGAGGCCTGCGGAGGAGAGCCGCGTTCTCACTCTTATGGAGAGAGTCCGCCCAGATAGGTGCGCCGTACAGTGCCATGCTGCGCAGAACGCCGGCGTAAAGACGTCGGCACGTCGTCTTTGGCCCTCCAAGGTTCGGGAGAAGCCAGTTGAAGGCATTTGCAGCCTTAAAAAGCCGCGCCGACAGCCCCGTGAAGTGGGGGCCAAAATGCCACCGACCGTCGAGGGTAAGACCCAGATATTTCATCTGGGCACTAACTTTAACACGAATGCCACCAACGATGATGTGGGCGTCCGGAGGCGGGCGTTGTCGGGGTCCGGGGAAAAAGAGAGCCTCGGTCTTCTCCAGCGCCACCTTGAGTCCCAATCGGCGTATCCTCTCTGCGATTAGGGTGCCACCGACAGAGGCCAGTTGTGCCGCCGCCTTGTACGTGCCCCCGCGAGCTGTGACAAGAGTGTCGTCTGCGTAGCAGATGATGTTCATGCCATGCAGGAGCACACCCCGTAGTAGCCAGTTGTAGCCGAGGTTCCACAGCAAAGGGCCAAGCACCGACCCCTGTGGAACTCCGGTCTCCACTTTTCGTCGCCGTAGACGGTTGTCCCTATCAACATATAGAACCTCCCGATCTGAGAGGTAGTCCGTCAGGAGAGCCCGCAGGTAGGAGGCACCCCATGATATCGGAGTGCCTCTAGAATCGTAGAGTGGGGGATGGAGTTGAACGCGTTAGCTATATCAAATGATATAGCTAATACTCCCTGCCCCATCTCTGCGGCCTCTGTCGTAAGGGACTTGAGCTGCTGCAGGGCGTCAATTGTCGACCGGCCAGTCCGGAACCCAAACTGGGCGTTGGACATATCCGGTCCGGTCTCCAATAGATGTTTAATTAGGCGGGCCGCTATCAGACGCTCAAAGAGCTTGCCAGCTTCATCTAGTAGGACTATTGGGCGGTATCCTGACGGTGAGTCCGCTGGCCGCCCCTCTTTTCGTAGAAGGCATAATTGTCCTTTCTTCCAAGTTTTCGGGAACCTTCCGACCTCGAAACAACGGTCGAAGAGCTCCCGAAACCGCTGCTCCATTAAAGAGGTGGCAATCTCCAGCACTCGTGCCGGGACGCCGTCTGGACCCGGGGCAGTCTTTTTTCCGTGGAGGCAAAGTGCTGCTGCTTCGAATTCCTCCGCAGTCACTGAGTCGAACCCCACTGCAAGAGGGCCGCTCCCGACTGGAGGATCCATTTTTGGAGGGGTGTGATTTAATCGGTCCGGAAAAAGAGCCCTGACCACCCCATCCAAAAGATCCGGATGGAGGGTCTCGGTTAGTGGGGGACCGATGGGGCGCATTTTGTTGCGTACCATTTTGTATGGTCTTCCCCATGGATCATTATTAAGGCCCTCAAGCATTTCCTCCCTGGCCCGGTCTTTGGCAGATCCAATTGCCGCTTTAAGAGCGCGCCTTGCCTCCTGATAGCAGGCATATAAGCGGGCCTCATTTGCCTCGTCTCTGTTTCGACGACGACGGCTCCGAGTGTATGATCTCCGGGCTGCAACACAAGCGGCCCGGAGCTCACCGATTTCAGCCGACCACCAATAGACGGCATGTCTTGGGGAGGGTCGGCGAGATCGAGGCATGGAAGCGTTACACACTTCAGTTAAGGCGCTTTTCAGATCTTGAGCGGCGTCGTCAACGTCATAACTTGTAGGAGGCCGGAACCAGTCCTGGACGAAGGCCGCTTCCCTCGCCATCTCCCGGTCAAGGCGAGTGAGTGCCCACCGGGGGAAGTGCGATTGCCTTTGTTCGGGACCAACCTGAGGACGTTGGGTGGGAAGCTCGATCCGGATGTACCGATGGTCAGACAAAGTCTCCACCAGGTCGACCTCCCATTTCAGTACCCGCGCAGCCAGGGCTGGAGTGGCGAACGACAAGTCCACCACCGATCCTCCCTGCTGTCTCACGCACGTTTGGGTAGTCCCCCTACTGAGAAGGGACAGACCGACAGACGCCGCCCACAACTCCAGGACTCGTCCTCACACGTCGGTGGTTGGGTTTCCCCAGGCTGTTGATTTGGCGTTCAGGTCACCAAGAACAGCGACCTGCCTCGGTGACATTCGGCTGACCGCCGCCGCCAAGACGTCAAGGAAGGTCTCAAACTCTGCCAGGGGGCGATTAGGGGAGAAGTAAACGCCAATAATGGCGATATCTCCCCATGCACCGGCCACATAACCGGCTCCTCTCTCGATGAGCGAGAGGGGAGGTGAGTCCACGATGGGTCGCGTTACCATCGCCACCAGGTCGTCTTGGTCGGCCAGCCAAGTGGGCTGAATCGAGTATGGCTCGGCGACGACGGCCAAACCAGCTGTCCATTCGGCCATGACCTGTGCCATGAGGTCCTGGGCCCGCCGGCAGTGGTTCAGATTACCCTGAAGAATGGTGTGGTGTCTTACTACCATTATTCAGACATCGTACCGTTCCCTTCAACCAGCTCAGGACGGGCATCAACAGCAGCAGTCACTGGTACAGGTGTAGCAGGGGTTTGTAGCTTGCCTTTCATTTGAGGGGGGTTGCATTTCAACCCGCCCATCACATGGCCGGCAGGCAAAGCGCATGCCGTGCACACTGCGCATTTGAACTGTGCCTTACAGGCGTTTATCTTGTGGTCGGCTGACCCGCAGCGGAGGCACAACTGCGACCTGTCTACAGAAGGACATAGTGCCCGGGTGTGTCCAATTCCATAGCACCTGAAGCAGCGCATTGGCAGTGGCTCCAGAGCCCGGACCACTCCCGAGCTTAGCCCCAGGGGGATCCGCTTCTTGCCCACTAGGACATTAGCTGCCGCTATGGGGACCTGAATAAGTATACTCAGGCCACCACGGCCACGCCGGATTTCGCCAGATTTAATGTAATCTTCAGCGCAGCCACCAATTCTGGCCGCCGTGGTGATCACCTCGTCCTTGGAGACGGAATCATCTATCTCAGTGATCCGCAGGGGAGCTAGTTTCTGTGGAAGTGCCACTTTCGCCACATCTGCTATCGCTTCCCTGAGTTTGGTGGCAAAGAGCTTCGCGTGGCCATTACGCTCAGCACCGGGAAACTCAAAGAGGCGACCGCCAGTTTGTGTCTGCCTACATTTAACGTTTGCTAACCCAAGCTCAGTGGGGTTAACTGTACGACGTGCCTTCTCTAGGACTGACTCATATGTCGCTCCTCGCTTCGCGGCCTCCGGCGTGATCGTGACCACCACAGCCGCTGTTTTTGGAGGAGTAAGCCTCTTAGTCTTCCTCCCATTCTTTCCCTTGGCTTTTTTCTTTACCCTCTCGTCAGACGTCTTGGTTGTCGCTGCTTTGGAAGCTGATGGGGCCGAGGTGGCCTTAGTCTTCTTCTTTTTTTTCCTTCTTCTTCTTCTTTTCCACTGTTTTCCATACGTTGGCGGGAGTGGATGAAGGAAGAAGGCAGTCTTCTTGTTGAGGTGTTGGCTCCACCGGGGTCGAAGACGGTCCCGGTTTCGGGGAGGAAGAGCGTGTAAGTGGAGCTGCCTCCGTAGGTACCACTGAAGGTTTCTCTGCCTCCATGGACTTTTTGCCCTTTCCCTTTCCTTTGGAGGGCTTTGAAGCATCGGACCGAGATGACTCAGTCATGGCGCTTGTTGCCTCCGTCACCTTCTTTCGATCTGCAGCTAATGGAGGTCGCGTGGTTTTTGCCGGCAGGAGCCGGTCTTCGATGCCAGCGAAGCAGGCTCTTATAAAATTCCTTTCCTCCAAGACAACCCTTCGAATGGTTTCTTCTACGCTACCTGGGGTGGGAGGAGGTCCATTGCTGCTGAGATCGTTTCTGCTGCCGAGGAGCTGTTACAAGTGCACTTTGTCCTAGTCTGTTATTTTGCCCGCAGTTGGGCAACTTCTTTGGACAATCGATTGATTGTTGCCTGCATGCGCTGTGTCTCTTCGGAGATTGTTCTTTTAAGAAGTTCTCCCATGACGCTGCGCACGCTGGCTGCCCGATTTTTTAGGGCTTTTTGCAGCGTTCCTTTTAGGTTAGACGACTTGGAGGCGATCTCAACAATCTCCCCTACGTCGTCATCAACTAGTTTTTCAAGTTCGGGTATGGTCTTCCCTTCCAAGTCGAACAGGTCTGAGCCGTACCCGTGTTTTGCCCGGGCTTCTCGGATCTTCCGCTCTTTTGCGGCCACCTTTTCTTCCAGATCCTTCTGGAGCTCTTGCCTTTTTAAGGCGTTTAACTGGCGTTGTGCCTCAGACAGACCAGCATAGTGGCCGGTCGTCGGCACTGACGCGTTTTTTGTCTCTGTCTTCTGATTAGGCCGTTTCTTCGAGCTCCTGGCTATCTTTAGGGATGGAGTGTCTGAGCTTGACTCTCCACATTCCTTTTCGTTCTTTTTATATAGGCGTTTACGTTTGTGCGTCGAAGTGTCAACCAAGGCGTCTGCCGACATTACCGATGACGCATCTGTTAGAGTGCTGTCATCCTCAGGTGCAGGGATACAACCAGACCTAAAGAAACGGCTCCCTTTTAATGCCGAGCCAACGTTTAGCGTATCAGTGGGCGACGTACTACGGCTGCGCGTGGACGTATCTCGCCTAGGTATCTTGGTGACGTCGATACGCGACAGGCGCACGACGGGCGACCAAGCCAAGTCACAGCTCATGGTGGCTGTTGGTACTATCCTCTCTGATTTTGAGCCATTTTCACGACCGGGCTCACGGTCGGGTTTGTGATTTATATTTGGTTCGTCCATAATTGATCCCACGAGTATGGGGGAAGTAAGGGTCCTTGCCGGGCGGTGCCCCCTGCACCCGACAAAGCCTTAGGGTTGATAACCCAACGGGAGGTCGGCAGGTATCCCGCTGGAGTAAGCTCTAGCGACTGATCACCCATCAGCCACGCATCCCATCGCGGAGCTACCACGCTTGGGATTGGGGTAATTTTTTATAGAGGTTTTCTTCCTCGCGGTCCGGGCGGTTAAGCCAAGACCCTCGTTCCACACAGAGCCGCGAGACGTGATCCACGACACTCCGTTGATGTGGATTACGATATAAAGCGATCCACGCCCGACGGCAGGGTAAGTGCACGCCGGGCTCGCCAAGAGGACAAAAGTCCTAACGACGTCCCCTGCCTCCTCTGCTAAATCAGAGGGGTGCTGGGAGTCATACCAACATTCAGTGAGCCGCCGCTCGATCCGAGACAGACGCGACTCACCTGTGCCGCTGCCGCCCGATACGGGAACAGACGCAGCGGCACCCGTCACAGAGCATCTTGGCTTCACCTGCCGCTGGATTGCGACAGGCTACTGAGCCCCCTCGCCACGACAAGGCGTGCTCCATTCGAGGGGGTGCTCCATTCGAGGGGGGAGTACGTCTACCTGGGACAAGTGATCCAATTGGGTAGGTCCAACTTCGAGAAAGAGGTCAATCGACGAATCCAACTCGGCTGGGCAGCGTTCGGGAAATTACGCAAGAATGTCTTCTCTTCTCATTTACCTCAGTGTCTAAAGACGAAAGTCTTCAACCAGTGTGTGTTACCAGTGATGACATACGGATCCGAAACATGGTCTCTAACTATGGGCCTCATAAAGAAGCTCAAAGTTACGCAACGAGCGATGGAGAGGGCTATGCTCGGTGTTTCTCTACGTGATCGAATCAGAAATGAGGAGATACGTAGAAGAACTAAGGTAACGGACATAGCCTTGAGAATCAGTAAGCTCAAGTGGCAATGGGCAGGGCACATAGCGCGAAGAACTGATGGCCGTTGGGGCAGGAAAGTTCTAGATTGGAGACCCTTTGACCAAAGACGCAGCGTAGGACGTCCACCAACAAGATGGACAGACGACCTTATAAAGATTGCAGGATCAAACTGGATGCAGACCGCTAGTAATCGGTCGCTGTGGAAAGCCGTGGGGGAGGCCTATGTTCAGCAGTGGACGTCCTTTGGCTGATAATGATGATGATGAATATGATGATGATAGTGTCATTCTTGTTTTTTTTTTAGGTTCCTGTCGGATATTTTTTAATAGATGGATTAAACGGTAGGTAAACAAAAGGCACAATTAGTATTACAATGCCTAAGAAATCTACACGAATCGGCCATTACTGTAGTTGGTTTAACATTCGATGGCAGTGCATCAAATTTGTCAATGGCAAAAGTTTTGGGATGTAATTTAGAACCGAATGACGATATGAAAACCACTTTTGAACATCCAGTGACAAAGAAACCAGTTGTAATATTCTTAGACGCCTGTCATATGGTTAAATTGGTAAGAAACTGTCTCCAGCCCTATGGTAATATTGTTGATGGAAATGGCGATGTCATCTCATGGTCGCATTTTGAAAATTTACACAAACTGCAAAATTCAGAGCATTTTCATTTAGCCAACAAATTAAGAAAACATCATATCAGTTTCCATAATCTAAAAATGAAAGTGAAGTTAGCTACTCAACTTCTGAGTAATAGCGTTGTAGTCCTTAGATTTTTGTAGGGCGACATTGAAAATTGCAGACTTCAAAAATTCATCGGCCACAGCAGAATTCATCCGAATTATTAACGACTTATTTGATGTCCTGAATTCTAGAAACCTAAAGCAGCTAGGATATAAGCAGCCATTAAATTTAAAAAACAAAACTCAAGTCATGGCACTCCTAACAAAAGCAGAAAGTTACATACGGAAACTGCAGACCTCACAAGGCGATTCTTTGCTTAAAAGTGGCAGAAAAACTGGCTTTGTTGGTCTATTAGTGTGTATTAAAAGTACGAAAATTTTATTTAACCACTTAATTGAAGAAGAAAAGATTAAATTTTTGTCCATGTATAGATTCAGTCAAGATCACCTCGAGTTGTTTTTTTGTAATATACGTGCCCATGGCGGATGTAACAATAACCCAACATCAAAACAGTTTCAATCTTTTTATAAAAAATTGCTGTGTCATGTTGAAATAAAAAATAGTAACACTGGTAATTGCGTAGACTTAGAACACATTTCGGTACTTAATTGTTCTTCAGCTGTTAAAATAATCAATAGTACAACGACACGCAGTGCCCTTACTGATGAGTCTGAAGAGGTCGAAAATAAAGACCTGAATATGAGTAGTTTAAAAGATTTTGATTATTTTTGTTCCACGATGCCGAAAATGACAGAGTTTACCGAGCAAATTATAACATAGGTACATTGCTGGATATGTGGTACGAGCACTCGCCAAAACAATAAAATGTATTGAATGTAATAATGCTTTGTCATTGCAAAAATCTAGCTTATGTCATACATGTGATTTTATAATTAGAAAAGATAAAGGTGGGCTTGCATATCCATCCACAGATACCATCCAAATATGTAAAGTGGCCGAATTAGAAATCAGAGATATAATTAACAATTCAAAAAATGTTTGTATTAACCCATCAGTGAGCAAGTCACAAATACTAAATAAGGTCTTGCGTTGTTTCATTAACACTAAAATATTCAGTTCTATTGCTTTACACCAATTTGACCAATCACCCACAGAAAACCATTTAGTCAACTTAATGAAAGCAATCACAAACACGTACATTGACTTACGCCTCCGATATTTAACTAAGCATATATATGAAACCCACAGTGACGAAGAGACAATTGTACAACAAAATTATTTTGTTTCAGGGAGAGTAATTATTGCTAAACATAAACACTTTTTATTTTTTCATTGTTTATTAAATTAAAGAGAAACGATTGATTTGTAACCAATATTGTAGGTACATTGATAATTAAGAATCAAACGAACTTACCTTGTGAAGTTTGATATCTAATTATACGAGTGTCTTGACCGAAGATGATTACATAATACATGCAGCAGCACCTGGGATGATGCCGTCCTTATCACACTTTTAGAAATAAAATATAAAAAATAAATTAAATAAAAGTACTGAATTTGACTACTGCCGCGCCCCATCGTGCGATGTGTCAGGCATCTCGCTTGAGAACCCCGCCATTACTTTAGAGCAAATTTTTTCGATAGATCTAGGGTTTTTTAAAAGAAGGGAGGGTGGGAGTGTAATCATCTTCGGTCAAGACACTCGTATAATTAGATATCAAACTTCACAAGGTAAGTTCGTTTGATTCTTAATTATACTTCGTATCTCTCCCGAAGATGATTACATAATACATGCAGATGTTTAGAGTATCGAAAAAATTACAAACATAAAAACATTCAACTGCAGATTTATTTTCTAGTAATAAAACAAAGTTAACAAAGAATATAAACAAAGGCAACAAACTCCTTGCTAAAAGAAACAACTCAATTCTTAAATAATGAATTAGCGAAATCACACTCTGATGAATTAGATATATTTTTATTGTAATATTTTAAAAATACTTGAGACGACTCAGTCCAGCCTGCAGCTTTCCGAATCACTTCTAAGCTAACTCCTGCTCGGTGAGCTGCAGAGGTGGAAGCGTGGCGTGTGCTGTGCGCGCTATATAAATCAATATTGATACCACTCTTTTCCAAAATATTTTTGACCCAATGAGACAATGTCTGTGCTAGAACCTTTTTATGAGGTTTTTGAAAACTAATAAATAAGCAATCATCTTTTCGTAAGTTATTAGTCCTATCAATATAGGTTTTAAGAGTAACAGCTGGACACACTTTGGGATTTTCTTTAACATAAGGCAGTACAATTAATGGTTGGTAAGAACCTGGCTTCGAAGTTTTAATAAGATCACTAATTCTAATATTGATTTGCTCTGGACAGAATGTTATGTTACTTATACGTATTAAGCTTAGTGTTTGCATTCTTTGTGCAGATGCCAATGCTAAAAGAGTAATTGATTTAAATGATAAATCCTTTAATGAAATTGAATCATTCGGGTAAAGATTTGAAAGGTAATTTAAAACTAAACTAGGATCCCAAGTAGTATTATATTTGGGGGCAGGTGGCTTGAGGCGAAACACGCCTTTGAAAAAGCGTTTGATGCAATCATTGGTAGTAATGTCTTGACCTAATAAAATAGATAATGCCGAACGGTGACTATTAAGCGTACTAAAACTCGCACCAGAGTTAAATTTAATTGTTAAATATTCCAGCAACTCTGTGTAGTTAGAATCAAAATAATCTATACCTTTATTCTTACAATATTGCCACCATGATTTTATTACTGAATTATATTGATTAAGGGTACTAGCCGAGAAAGAAGCCATGAGAATGTCCAGAGATGCCACGGGCACGCCACGTTTTAGCAGCGATTGCCGGATAATTTGCCTGCCATCAAGGTCAGGCTCGCGTGGAGTGGATGTTCGACTCTGAAAGGTGAAAACAAAAGATCTTTTTTAGGTTCGAAACGAATGGCTTTTGAAACTAGAAGTCTCGTCCACAATGGATACCATGGCTGAGTAGGCCAAAATGGTATTACTAATATTCCTTTAGCTTTATCATTTCTAATTTTGTTAAGAACTTTAGAAATTAGACTGAATGGGGGGAAGGCGTAAAATTGTATACCGGTTCATTTGAATGTAAAAGCGTCAATGATTTCAGAGTTGGGGTCTAGTTTCCACGATGCATATCTGGAACATTTATTATTCTGGGCACTTGCAAATAGGTCGAATTCTGGTATGCCGAATGTAGATGTTATTTCGGAGAATGCATAGTCTGCTAATTCCCATTCAGTATCTATATTAGACTGAAGCGACTCGAAGTCTGCTACAGTATTGTCCCCAGACTGGATATAGGATGCAAACACAAAAATGTTTCGTTGTTCACACCAAATCCACAAATCACGCGCTATATTATTTAGATGAGTGTACTGTACGCCGCCCATTTTATTTATGTAGGCAATAGCTGTTGTATTGTCTATTCTTAGTAAAATGTTACAGTCTTTATGATGGGAAGCAAATATTTTAAGGCCATAAAATGCAGCAAGTAATTCCAGGGTATTTATGTGTAAGGATAATTGAGACTTGCTCCAGTTTCCATTAGCAGTTTCACCGTTACACATAGCGCCCCAGCCGGTAGACGAGGCGTCAGTAAAAATCACTAGACTATAGTCGTTTGTTTGAAAGGCACAAGATGACTTCTCAATGTTATCCTTCCACCATTGCAGGTCGGTTTTAAGATGACTTGGGATAAGCATTTGCCTATTGTAATTATCAGAGTAATTTAGTGCAAGAAATTTTTCCCGTTCGAACAGCTTAGTATATACCCAGCCGTACTTGACGGCGGGGCATGCTGCGGTTAGTAAACCCAAGAATCTAGCAAATTCTCGAATAAAAACTTTTTTAGTTCGTAATAATTTATCAGCTGCTGATTTAATTCGCTGTTTCTTTTATATGGGCAGCGACAGACGCATTTCTGTTGTATCAAACGAAAATCCAAGGAATGTACATTTTTTACTTGGAGATAATTGACTTTTGTCTTCGTTTATAATAAACCCCAATTTAGTTAAAATGTCCTTTGTAGTTTGGATATTATCCCTACAAGAAGACCTTTCAGGACCGATACACAAAAAATCGTCCAAATATACTACTGATAGGTGGCCTAAAGAGCGTAAGTAGTAAAGCACTGGCTTAAGTAACTTTGTGAACACATAAGGTGCCGTACAAAGCCCAAACGGTAGTACGTTAAATTCAAACAGCTGGTTATTATAAGTTTCAGAGTTCCACATAAATCTAAGCCAAACTCGATCACTTTTAGCAACAGGTAATAAAAAATATGCGTCCTTCAAATCTAAAGTTGCCATATAGTAATTATTGTCAAGTAATTTTAGTGCAGTGCGGTAATCTTCCATTTTGAAATGGTGGACATCAATAAATTTATTTAACTCTTTTAGGTTAAGTATGAATCTGTGTTTTCCGTTAGGCTTAGGTACAGTAAAAATAGGCGAAATAAATTGTTTTTCTTGTGGACTACATGGTGAAACAAAACCTGACTCTAATAAATCTGATATACAGTCATCAATTATAATACTCTCTTCGGGTGCGTATGACCTACATTTGGGTATGCTGGTTTGATTTGGTTCAGAAAAAAATGGTATGCTATAGCCTTTCACCCAAGACAAAATAGTTGGGTCATTTGTCAAATTACGCCATTCATCATAGAAATATTTTAACCTGCCAGCAACAGGAATATTTTTGCCTACCTCTGTCAAGGTTAACGTCTCCTGTTCTGTTGACGCGGGTTGTGCCTTGAGTTGGTCGGGTTCCGACGATGGTCCCGCGGCGCTAGCGGCGGCGGCGCTGGCGGCGGCACTTGACTGGTCTGGCGCCGCAACGGCTGGCCGGGGTTCACTCGCGGCTCGGCGGCCGGCGCTCGCGGTGCCCCCCTTGCGTTTAAAGTCTGACGAGCTGTCGAACTTGCTCCAAATTGCGGCTGGTTATATTTAATTTTCAGCTCCAAGGCGGACCGTGAAATGGCCTTAGACGTTTTTAAATGGTCAGAAAGATCTGAGCCAAATAAAAACTCGTCAATCTTTGTATTTTTAATAACGTCTCTTTTTTGTTTGCTGATGGAGTTTATAATAGCATATCGTCTGGAAAGTGATTCGCGGTAGTGCGTGTCGCAGAGTAGCCGCCCAGCATCACTCAGCGTTTTTACTAATTCTGGGGGAACATTTTCTGTTTGTGACAAAGCCAGATTTAATGCCTTACCGATGGCAGCGATGCAGCTAGCCATTTGGTTTTGTTTCTGCTCGCTGTAAGCGTCTTTTTTGTGGCTAATTTCACTAAGAGCCGATTTTACTTCTGGATTTAACTTAGGCGCCTTCATGTGCGTACAGTTCTCGGCGGGTAAGTATCGTTTAAGCAGGTCTATTTTTTCTTCTTTAGGTAAGCCATTGATCAAGACGTGTTTCCAACGTTTTGCAAGATCTTTGTGTAAATCATCACCAAAGCTTTTGTCATCTGATGGGTCACTGCCAAGTAGGGCTAATATATCAGGATCAAGTTCTGTGCTGCCATCAGCTGTTTCCCCTTCAATAGGCGTCTCGTCAGCGATTGGGATCTCATCTGAAAGGGCGAATAAATTGCTACGTAAGCGGATAGCAGATACGTTAGGTAAAAGAAATCAATACCAACGTATTAGTACACAATTATAGTATTGCATAAAAAATAGACTTTCCACACACGATATACGTCGGGAAATGAATGTCTTTAAAAGGCTTACAAAAAATCGGTATCCACACACATTAAGTCGGGATTTACCTTCTATCCACACACGATATACGTCGGGATTTGAGGCATTTGTTTAACACGACATAAATTTGCATTGTACGTACGTGTTTCTTAGTGGCGGGGTTCTCAAGCGAGATGCCTGACACATCGCACGATGGGGCTCGGCAGTAGTCAAATTCAGTACTTTTATTTAATTTATTTTTTATATTTTATTTCTAAAAGTGTGATAAGGACGGCATCATCCCAGGTGCTGCTGCATGTATTATGTAATCATCTTCGGGAGAGATACGAAGTATAATTTGTCCATAAGAAATGTTTGTTATAAAGATGATTGTGAAGTTACATGTTTTCTCACGAAAAGCGGTAGCGTTATTCACCACGTAAACATAGACCGGTTTTCAAGAATTTTTAAAAGTTCTAGTTATGCTAGAAAACTAGGTCTGTAAGGTTTAATTTTCAAAATTCATGAAAATCGGTCTACATTTACAGGGTGAAAACATTACCGCCATTCCTATGAAAACCGTGTTTTCACCTATAGCTTCACAATCCTCTTAAGTTAGATTAAGAACAATTACAGATTTATTATAAGGTGGAATCATTTTGCGCAAGTAAATCATCAAACGTTTAAGCCGGCCTGTTGAAGGCACTACCTATTCAGCTTGAACTTTATGAAATTACGAAAAGAAATCAATATGTAGTTTCATTTTACACCTATGTTTTATACCTATATGATTTGATTGTAGATATAAGACTTTGGTAAGTAAGGTTAACAATAAGAAATTACCAATTATACTTAACTATACATCACATAAGTTTCAACAAGATCTTTTATAATGATTATGATTTACGCTTTGGTTTCTACTTAATAAATTAATCAAAATATCGAATCGCAACATCGCACACGATTGGAAATGAATCTGTTTACGTTGTGCACATTACTAAATGACTCGTGTGACGTCAAAATACCTACGCAAAATGTTACACGCTCGGTTCTCATATAAACCGACGAACTCTTTTCTTCTATCTCGATTATAGTTCTGTGCCTAGCCCTGCATTATCTTATATAAATATATATTTTTTTTATACATAGTTTAAATTTATTTTACATTATTATATTTATTATATATTTGCAATTATGCCTCTTAACGCGACAAGTTCATCAGCTTCATACTACTCTTGTAGTGATCACTCGCACTCGTTCGACTCAAAGTCAAAGTCAAAGTCAAATGTTTTATTTGCAAGAATACAGTAATCAAGTACATCAGTTGATAATGATAGCGTGAGTCCCATGCATTCAGCCTTATAATAGCGTGCAGATATATAGTAGAGAACAAGTAAGTAATATCAATAATTATATAGAACAGTCATGGACATAAATATTACAATTTGATTTATTATATTTTTTCTTTATATTCAATAAAATCTTGAATACTGTAGAAGCTGTGGTGTAATAACCATTTTGTCAGCTTTGTTTTAAATGCATTAAAGTCATTAATTAATCTAAAGTCGTCCGGTAAATTATTAAATAGCATAATACACATATTATAAACATTAATCTTGTATATTTGTTTGTTTATGTATTTGCAAGTAGGTTGATACAATTTGTTCATAATTCTTGCTCTAGTTTGCCTGTTATTTACTTCAGCTCGTTTTTTCCAAAATCTTTGATTGGAGAACACAAACAAACATACTTCTTTTATGTGCATCGACGGCAGAGGCAAAATATCAAGTTTTTTAAACAATGGTTTACAGCTGTCGTCAAATTTCGAATTGCAAATGGCTCTCATACACTTTTTTTGTAGTTTAAAAGCCCGGTCAGCGTTTACTGAGTTCCCCCATAATATCAATCCATAACTAAGAACGGATGAAACATAGCCGTGATAAGCTGTTAGAGCTGCCTCTACAGAGACTGTTTGTCTTAGCTTTCGCAAAGCAAAAACAAATCGGTTTAGCTTATTACACACTTGCTCTACATGATCTTTCCAATTCAAATGCTTGTCAATATTAATACCAAGGAATTTATGAACATTTACTGACTCTACTGTGTCATTTTCGTATGAAATTTGAAGCGGTAGAGGTTGGGAGTTATATGTCAGAAATTGAATTTGCTTACACTTTTTAACATTAATTTTTAAGTTATTGCTTTCCATCCATCTTATTAAATTTTTAAAGGTATCATTTACCTCTTGTTCAAAATTGTTAGAATCATCACATTTGATTATTACAGTGGTATCATCCGCAAAGAGAATGGACTCGTGCCTGCTAGCTTCGGGGAGATCATTAATATATAATAAAAAGAGGAGAGGTCCGAGTACGCTTCCCTGCGGAACACCGGTTCTATTAAGTTTTAAGTCAGACCGAAAGGTGTGTCTTGCGAGAGTATTTTTTGTCTTAACAGTTTTAGATATCTCTATGTATTGCTGTCTATTTTCTAAATAGCTCGCCACCCAATCCAGAGCCCTACCTCTGATGCGATAAATATGTAATTTGCTTAGAAGTTGAGAATGATTTACAAAGTCAAATGCTTTACTCATGTCCAGAAATATGGACACAGAGGTACACTGCTATTTAAGCTACTGCTACTACTTAAATAAAATAACCTTTTTGTCTAATTCGCAATTTGGCTTTCGACAAGGTCTCTCAACCGAAGATGCTATTATCTCTCTCACTTCTCACGTTGTTGAAAATGTTGACAGAGGGAAAAAATGTATCGGAGTATTTTTGGATTTAAAAAAAGCTTTTGACACCGTCTCTGTTCCCATTCTTATACAAAGGCTAGAGCTTATCGGCGTAAGAGGTGTTGCTCTGGCTTTGTTTGAGGACTACCTCAGCAATCGCAAACAGCACGTTAAACTTGGTGCCTACATCAGTGATGTATGCTGCGTTACGTACGGAGTGCCGCAAGGCAGTGTTTTAGGCCCTACTCTATTTCTAATATATATTAACAGTCTGTGTAACATAAACATCAACTCAGGAAAAGTTTTTTCATATGCAGACGATACTGCTATCATATTTACTGGAAATACATGGAACTCCGTACATCAGGCTGCAGAGGCAGGGCTTGCAAGAATAGCAATCTGGTTAAAATTAAATCTTTTGACACTAAACACATAAAAAACTAATTACATAGCGTTCACAAATTATAATTCATCACAACCTAAACCACACTTCAAGATACAAATTCATGAATGTGGTCATGACCAGGTAAATTTTTCGTGTGATTGTAAAGTAATTACCAAAGTGACTGAAATTAAATACCTAGGAGTACTAGTTGACCAGAGGCTTTCCTGGCATGCCCACCTTGAACTGATGATGGCAAGAACCAGAAAACTCATGTGGGTATTTAAGAAGCTTCGGTGCGTTGCCGATATAAGACTCCTTAAATTAGTGTACATTTCACTGGCCCAGTCACTTTTGGCTTATTGTATACCGGTTTGGGGAGGGGCAAGTAAAGTCAAGTTTAAGGATATAGAAATAGCGCAAAGAGGTCTTTTGAAAATCATTCATTTGAAACCGTACAGATACTCTACCCAAGATCTTTATAAACTAAGTGATGTACTTTCGGTAAGACAGATCTACATTTTAAACACAATCCTGAAACTCCATAAATCTATACCTTACGATGCCCATAAAGTTTTCAGAAGACGTTACTATAACGTAGCTCTTGTTCCTGCTGTAAGAACGGTTTACGCAAGGAGACAGTATAGGTCACGATCTGCTGAATTATACAATAAGATAAATAAAATTTTAAATATCTACCCAAATAATACATATACGTGCAAAAAGTCGATCACCTCATTTCTTAAATCATGCAGCTATGTGGAAACTGAGGCATTTCTAGAACAATAAAATTAACTACAACACATACACACCCACGCGCGCGCACACACACGCACACACACACACACACACACACACATACACACACACACACACACACACACATACACACACTTACACTTAAACTCATACACCTTTATTTTGTACAATTATGAATATTGAGTAACAAACATTATTCCAATGCAATTCAATGTAATAAATTAAAATAAAATAATCTAATCTAATGAATGCACAAACTTTCTCTATAAATATAATATAATTGATAATTGAAAAACAATAAGTTCTATATTGATATTTTGTTTAGAAAACAGTTTATATACTGGGATTTTTATAATCTAATGTTAAATAAATATGGAGAGCGGGGATATTCTACCACAAGTATTTATTTACTTAAAAGAAATCCTCGACGCAACATTGAAATGTAAAATCACCTGTTTATGAATAAAGAAATTTGTATTTGTATTTGTATTTGTATTAAGCTGTCTGTAATAATTTTCAAAAAGTCGAAACATGCAAGTGTCGTTGAGCTACCTTTTCGAAAACCATATTGTTGTGGATGCAAAATATGGAATTTGGACAGAAAGTCATTTACACGGTTTAGATACGCCTTTTCGAAGATTTTAGATAGAACAGGCACTAGTGTTATTGGCCTATAATTATCAGGCTCAAGTTTGTTTCCTTTTTTATAAAGTGGTTTGACCAGCGATATTTCTCAGTGTCGTCTGACATTGAAACACTCGGCATTCAGCTCAAAAACTGTTTCGAAGGGCATCAAAAATCTCTTAACATATGCCACATTAACGCTCAGAGCATCCCGAAGCATCATAGTGAACTCTTGGATAGCTTCTCGTCGGATGTAATCCATGCCGTTTTAGTTTCTGAGTCTTGGCTCAAACCATTCATGCCTTCAGTTACATACAGTCTATCTGGCTTCGTGCTAATTAGAAACGACCGAGTTGGTAAGGGTAGCGGTGGAGTAGCAATTTACCTGAGATCGGATATCCCATTCACAATTGTCGCATCATCTCCAGCTATCTATTCTGCATAAGCAGAATATTTATTCATTGAGATTAGTTTAAGTGGGACCAAAGCTTTACTTGGGGTGGTGTATTGTCCTCCAGGGATTGATTACTTCAACCAGCTTGAGGTTGCCCTTGAATCATGCTGTACAGACTACTCCCATCACATTATTATGGGTGATTTCAATACCGAGCCTGCCGGAGATCCTCCTCGTTCCGACAAATTTCTTCATTTACTAAGGTCCACTGGCCTCCAGTATCTTCCATTTTTTCCCACTCATCACAATATTGGCACCCGTGATACCTGGCTCGATCACGTGCTGACCTCGTCTGAACAGTTCGTGCTTGGCCATGGTCAGTTGTTGGCTCCAGGTTTCTCTAGACATGATTTGTTGTACTTAGCTTACCGTATTCGACCTCCTGGAAATAGGCCCCGGACAGCTCAGGTGCGAAGTTACTCGCGTATCAATAATGAAAGCCTGTTGAAAGATGCTGCTACGATAGACTGGAACCCTGTCATGTCTGCTGGCACGGTCGATGTTAAAGTGGAGCTGCTGTGTAGCAATATTATTAGCTTATTTGATAAGCATGCGCCCATGCACACAGTCCGCATAAGGCGACCGCCAGCTCCTTGGTTGACAAAGGAAATCAAACTTGCAATGTCTAGATGCAATAAGGCCTTCCGTACTTTCAAAGGAAATAGATCAGACGAAAATTGAGCCTAGTACAAAAAGGCGCGTAACCGTTGCAATCAGATGATACGTGCAGCGAAACGTCATCATATACATGCTGAAATCCATAAGTCCTCTTCCTCTAACATCTGGAATTTTCTGAATTCACTTGGGGTCGGCAGATCAAAGTCTGATGACATCCATATTCCTTTTGATCTCAACGACATCAACCAGCATTTCACGAACCTTCCTGCTCTTACCAAAGCGAATACTTTAGCATACATAGCTTCACTCCCTGCTCCTGACATTACTCCCTTCTCATTTACCCCTGTCTCCGATGCTGACATCAGCAAGGCCATTTCTACGATTACATCTAAAGCAACCGGAGTGGATGGCATCATCCGTCTGATGATAGTGCCATTGCTCAAAATAATTTTACCTATTCTCACCCACAATATTAATTGGTCATTGGACTCTGGCACTTATCCAGATGTTTGGCGTAAAGCTCTCGTCCGTCCACTCCCTAAGGTTCGTAATCCCACTTCTCCGAGCCAATACCGGCCCATTTCTATTTTGCCTTTTCTCTCAAAAGTAATTGAGTCGTGTGTACTTAAACAGTTATCCTCCCATCTCTCTCAGAACAACTTACTGAATCCTTTTCAGTCTGGATTTCGTGCAGGCCATAGTACTACCACTGCTCTGCTGAAGGTAACGGAAGACATACGAGACGGGATGGATTCCTTTAAAGTCACACTTCTTGTTCTAATAGACTTTTCTAATGCCGTTAATGCTGTGGACTATGACCTCCTTCTGGTCGTACTTTCGTACTTAAAAGTATCTACTTCAGCCCAGGAATGGTTCTCTTCCTATCTGCGTGGTCGCCAGCAGTCAATTAAAACTCCTAACGCCCATTCTGACTGGTACAATCTGTCATCTGGTGTACCACAGGGTGGCATAATCTCTCCTTTGCTCTTCTCTATTTTTATAAATCTTATCACCCTTAATCATCGCTGCTCGTATCATCTGTATGCTGATGACTTGCAATTGTATGTGCAAAGTGAAATTGCAGAACTACCTGCTGCAATTCATCTTATGAACGAAAATTTAAATTATATTTCATCGTGGTCACAAAACTTCGGAATCTCTGTCAACCCTACCAAGTGTCAGGCCATTATTGTGGGTAGTCCGGGACTTGTTTCTAGGTTTAATGTCATGGATCTGGACCCAATAGTGTTTGAAGGTACCACTATACCTTACTCTACTAGTGTCAAGAACTTGGGCCTAACTATGGACACTACGCTTAGCTGGTCTGTTCACATAGCTGAGGTCAGCCGTAAGGTGATTGTCTGTCTGAGAAGTCTCTACCGCTTAAAAATCTTTCTCCCATTTAAGACGAAGCTTCTGCTTATGCAAACTCTTGTCATCCCTATTATAGACTACGCAGACTCTTGCTGCACCGATCTTACTAAAGCCCTTATCGACAAGCTTGAACGTCTCCTCAACAATTGCATCAGGTTCATCTTCGGCCTCCGTAAATATGACCATGTCTCCAGATTTAGAGCACAGCTTAACTGGCTCCCTATCCGTCAACGTAGAGACTCTAGAATCCTTTGCATTTTACATGCTATTCTTAATAACCCCTCGTCGCCTTCTTATCTTAAAGATATGTTCCCGTTTTTATGCTAAACTCACGATCGGTCTCTCCGTTCCTCCGACAATCTCCGGCTAGGCACGCTGGCACACCGCTCCACGTACGTCTCCAAGTCATTTTCAGTAACGGCAACACGACTGAGGAACTCTCTTCCTTTGGATGTCAGGAGGGCTGAGTCGAAGGTATCATTCAAGAGGAAATTCCGACAATTTCTTAAAGAATAGATAATTGCAAAATAATACTTATTTATTATGTGTATTATTAATGTATATTTTTTTATATATTGTATTTATTTTGTGTAAGTTTAAGTATATTTATTGAATATAAAATAATTTACAGTAATTAAAGTACGTTTATTTGTTACTATAAATATTAGCAATTGTTACTATTTTGTTGTTTTTCTCAAAATTTCTTTTCGCTGCACCCATTGCCATCTCTCTGCATGACCTAAAGGTTTGACTGGCAGAGAATGCTTTTAGCATTAAGTCCACCTTTGTACACTATGATTTGTGCAATAAAGTCTTTAAATAAATAAAAAAAAAGAAAGGAACCCGTTTTAGGCAAACGGTCGGTGCCATCACTTTGACCATCAAGCATCAACTATCACAGCAAATAGGAGAAATAATATCGGCAACTTCTAATAAAATTTGACTAAGCGATTCTGCACTGTTAGTGTGATTTGTTTTGCAATTCTTTCATCTACCTTTTCTTTGAAAAGTTTCCAATCAGCAGTAGCTAATTGATACTTCAGGCGAGGTGGACGGCCAGCAGATGCTTTTTCGTTGAAAAACAAAGTAATAATAAGTCAGATAGTGGTCACTACCGTATGATGAAGGGAAGATATGCCAGGTTAAAGAAGATGCTAAAGATGGAGAACAAATTGACAAATCTGGAGTGCTTAGAACTTCACTACTACGAGTACGGCGAGTTGGTTCACCGGTGTTTAACAAGCAAAGATTATTTATACCAATCTAAAAAGTCTAAAATTTTTGATCTATAATAATTAGAGGGTTGGCTGCTTCAGGACTCGTGTTGCGCGTTAAAATCTCCCAGTATTAAAAACGGTTTGGGAAGAGAAGGCAGAATAGTACCTAAAATCTCATTATACAGAGCAGTAGATGGGTGTGGAATATAAATAAATACAAAACAAATACCATTAATACTGGCAGCAATAATAGAGTAATCTGGACTACGTACAGGTATAGGGATATGTTGAAAAGGCATAGTGTTTAATTAGCAGGTGTACCGTTGTACATGTATAATATCTAATAAATTGAGTACCTTAATATATTTAGTATTCATCGGATCCACATTAACATTTTTATCACATTATCTTTGTTTTTCCATGCTTTCATTTCCTTTTTCCATCCAAAGATTGCTGGTTCATTTGCTGTAAACACGAACTTAGAGTTAATCATAGATTCTATCTACCATAACGCAGTTCGTATTTTCTCCCTAAAAAGTCGTACTGTAGACGTTAAACTATAGGCATTACCTGCCTTTCTACTCTTCTTATACTATTACTCTGTATTTTTGGATTATATTTGTTTTCTAATCCTTTTTGAACAATATTTATTGTGAATCTAAAAATGTCAAACTTTCAAAGCTCTGTTATTCTACTTTTCTGTACATAATACTGTAAAAATAGCTGTGTTTTACCTTTGTTTGCAATTTTCCTTTAATTTGCATTGGGTGATAATTCGTTTTCTTGATTATTTCTTTAAATTGCTTGATTTTGACATATTTTTATCTTTATTGACATGGTTGTTATGACAATATCTTTCAAAGTCTGACAACTTCTATCAAAGTTTATTACTTTTTCGGGTTTAATCCTCTGTAAACCACCAGTATTCATGTTCTATTTTTGAACCTATCTCGATCTAAATTTGAACGGCCTAGGTCCCCTATATAAGCCTTTATTTTTTTCATTCAATTCATTCGATTCCGAGTTCTAAGCTCGAACAGTTCTATTATACTTCAAGAAATAAACACTCTACATCTTCCCTCAAGAAGTCTTGAAGAACCGCCGGTGACTGCTGTAACACCTCCTCACGCTAGGGGAGGGACCGGACACCGGAGGAGTATCCGAGCCCATTGACTGCAGTAACACCTCCTCGCTCTAGGGGAGGGACCTGTCTCCTTCTCGGAAGAGGATCCGAGACCAAGTACTTCTGGCACTCCAACTGATCATAACATTTTCTATATAGTGCCCGTTACCCTCATTACTGCTGTGAGTCACTCCCTCACGGCGCCTGTCACCGCTGCACATCGGCGTCGCTGCTCTTCACGGCGCCTGTCACCGCTGCACATCGGCGTCACTGCTCTTCACGGCGCCTGTCACCGCTGCACATCGGCGTTGCTGCTACCTCCGCTGTGTCGGCCCTGCACTCCGACGCCGCCCTTTGCTGCCTCCAGGACAATACTTATTGAAGATTTGAAGATACTTACTCACGCCCACTGCACTTTACTTACATTCATACAGACATCACCTCATTTCATATTTCGGTACTGTATTTTTTTTTGTTTTGATATAAATTCTATTCCCTCTTCTACCTCTTTCTTTTACCTTCTTCTACTTCTCCACATTTGTCGCTTCACGACACAGGGCAACCCCGCTATAACCGTCAGATCTATCTTCACTTAAGCAAGCATAGCCTGCCACCTTAAAACAGCCACCAGGCTTGAGCCAAGTATCTTGAAGAGAAATGTCCAAGGGGTTGTATTTATTAATTAAGTAAAATAAGTCAGACTTCTTACTAATTATACTGCGGCAATTCCACTGAATTACCACAGATTGCATTGTTATTGTTGTTCAAATTAACACTATTATAACAATTTTCATGTGAATTGTTTTTTTCATTTACTTACACTATTCGGAGATGAGGCAACGTTGGGCGGTATAAAGTGTGCATTATAATGAGATGAGTTGATAAGAGTAATAATAAGTTATTTTACAGACATCAAGTCTGATATTAAAAAGTCATTGTTTGAATTCTTTTCTTTATAAGCAGTACCAGTTGATAAAAAAATTATGTTATAATCTTTAGTTAATGCAACATGAGCTGCCTTATCATACTCATATTTTTAAGTGGGTGGATGTCTAGGCATTAGAAATACAGTTTTCTTATATGAATGACCATTTGAAATGCTACTGGACTGACTACCTAAAACTCTGGAATAAGATGGACCAGGCAGGAGGAATTGGTGTAAGAACATCAGCATAAGATTTCCCGATACTTTTCAAAAGTACGGCGGTTAGTATGCACTTACACCAATTGAATGTTTCGTCATTATGACGGTTACCGTATGCAATACAAACTAAAATGGCTGATACTGCAGCGTCTCAGCAATTTATATTTCTAACGCTAAATAAACATTTAAACGTCAGTGACGGTTTCCTAAGCGGCACGCGCGCATGCTATCTACCTATATTTCGACGCGCAGTTTCCTCGCCACCCGTATTAAAAATGGAAAGGAAAAAATGATTTTCTATTGTCTTTATCAATGAATATTTTTAGACGAAAGGTTTATTTTTCGTCTGTGAGAATAATCGCCTAAATTATTAGTTCTGAAAAATCGAGTTAACTTATTTATATATTTAAATATCATAAATGTTTTTTGGACAAATCTGACTGGCTCTAATATTAATCAATTTCACCTTTATACCTTTGTAGAAAACCTGGCTTTTCAATTATTATTTCTAGGAGATTGTTGATGTTAAAAAAAGAGAAGACAATAATAAAACTAATGTAACATCTAAAGAGTTGCACTGTTGGTTAAAACGAGTTTGCAGTAAATATTACTAAAGTAAGGGAAGCAGCGCTCCAACTTTTGCTTACATAACTAAAATGACAACCGTGTTCCCTCCAGTATATCCCGTGATTAGCAATATATAATATATATAATAACCCTTGGACATTCCACACATCGCCATCTAGGCCCAAAGTAAGCTACTCAAAGCTTGTGTTATGGGGGCCAGACAAAGGATATAATACTTAAACACTTTTTTTTGTTTGTAAATACACACATGATATACATAGAAAACACCAAGACCAATACAAACAGAGATGTTCATGCACACAATTGTTTGTATTGTGCGGGGATCGAACCCGCAACCCGCTGCGTAGTAGGCGATTTCTCGACCACTACACCAGACAGGTCGTCAGCAATATTAATATGATTATACTTTAAATGCTATTGATCAAAGATCATTAACTGGTACTTGTAATAGGAACTTTTACTTATTTTAGAAAAAGTTCTCATTGTAAAAAAACATTACAAAGAGTTTTATATGCATCGATATCTATAACATTGAATTAATTAACTTATTTTTTTAAGTCAGTAAAAATGAGGAAGAATACAGTTAAAAATAAAAAAATCCCCAATCTACCCCAACAGTCTTTCTCAGGGCCACCAAAAAAGCCTTTGTCAAAAGGCTCAGACCCCATAAGGCACAACAATCTCCGCTCACAGAACCAGCTATCAATGTTGTTTCTTTTAATATAGAAGGGTTCTCGGACAGCAAATCCGTAATCCTTTCGGAAATTTGCCTAAAAAATAAAATAAATGTTTTGTGCGTTCAAGAAACGCATCGTAGCGCTGACCAGTTGAGACCCTACATACCCGGATATACCTTAGTGGCTGAAATCCCCCACCTAAAACATAGCAGCGCTGTGTTTGTCGGCCCGCACGCTAAAGCAATGTCTTCCTACTGTTACTCGAATGAATCGGTAGAACAAATCACGGTAGACATCTGGATTGCATAATAACATCAATCTATAAACCACCCGGCGTTCCATTCCGGTTCCACAATCCCAATAATTATGATAACCACAAGACCAAGGTTGTTGTGGGTGACTTTAATAGCCACAATACTAGCTGGGGCTACCGTGAAACAGACACAGATGGCCAGGCAGTTGAAGAGTGGGCGGACGCGAATGATCTTGCTTTGATTCACAACGCTAAGCTTCCAGCATTTACTTATAGTGGCAGGTGGCGCCACGGATATAACCCAGATCTGATCTTCTGCAGCTCTTGTATCTCGCAACAGTGTGTGAAGTCCATGTGCCGCCCTATTCCAAGAACCCAACACAGGCCCATAATGTGTTCCATACAAGCTGCAGTCCGCCCCGTCTCAGTTCCGCCCCGTTCCGTTTAGGCGCCGCTTCAATTATACAAAGGCTGACTATGTCAAGTCCATCGACGACAACCTCCGAAATGTTTCACCAATTACAGAAAACTACGACCTGTATGTACAGATCGTAGCATCCGCTTCCCGCAAAGACATCCCGCGAGGATGCCGCACATCATATGTCCCAGGGCTCTCTCGCGAGTCGGCTGATTTATTTAAGCAGTATGAACAGCTATTTACCAATGATCCTTTCACGGAAGAAACCATCCAAGCTGGTCAGGAATTACTGTCCCAGATCAGCGACTCTCGACGAGAGAGATGGACAACCATGGTGACTAATATTGACCTGACACACAACAGCAAGAAAGCTTGGAACTCAATTCGGAAGCTAACCAGCGAACCTCCCACTGCCTCCACACCCGGTCAGGTTAAACCTTACCAAGTAGCCCACCAACTTCTTCTGAACGGGAGAACCAAAAACCGGCAAACCAGAACACCTAAAACTAGCATCAATCCAAGTAATAGCAGAACCATCAGTAGGCCTTTTACACTCACAGAAATCGTCACGGTCATCAAATCCCTAAAACGTGGTAAAGCGTCTGGGGTTGATAACATTTCTGTCAAGCAAATAAAAAACCTCGGCCCTCTTGCTACCTCTTAGGTGCTAGAGCTGTCTAACAGCTGTCTGAAGTCAGCTCGGATTCCGCGTCTGTGGCGACAAGCCAAGGTGGTCGCACTATTAAAACCTGGGAAGCCTAGTAACGATCCTAAATCGATCGATCCTGTCCCCGATATCTTTACTGTGTCATACGTACAAACTGCTGGAGAGAATGCTACTGGACCGCCTCGTTAGTATTGTGGACCTAATGGTCATTCCCGAACAAGCTGGTTTCTGACAGGGAAAATCATGCTGAAATACCTTGAAGATGGATTTGAGCTGGGTCGGGTAAGTGGTGCAGTTTTTGTGGATCTTTCCGCAGCGTATGACACAGTGAACATAAAACGGCTTCTGAGGAAGGTGTCCGAACTTACATGTTATCACCGCTTTACCCCAATTCTGAGCGAACTTCTCCGCAACAGGCGCTTTCAGGTCCACCTTTTCTCCGAAAACAGCCGATGGAGAACCCTTAAAAATGGCCTTCCCCAGGGCAGTGTGTTAGCTCCTAAGCTTTTTAATATTTACACAAATGACCAGCCTCTTGCGCCAAACACTTGTCGCTTCATATATACCGACGACCTGGCCCTGACATCTCAAGCGCCTTCCTTTGATTAAGTTTATAGGAATCTAAGCGAAGCACTGGAAACCATTAGCTGTTACTATGAGCGAAATTCCTTGCGACCGAATCCTTCGAAGACTCAGTCTTGCGCCTTCCACCTGTGCAACTGTGAGGCCAAGCGGACAATCAATATTCGATGGAAGACCTTGGAATAACTTTGGACAGAGCCCTTACCTACAAACAACACTGCATCAACACTAAGCAGAAAGTGGGCACCCGTAACAACCTTTTACGCCACCTAACATCTTCCAAGTGGGGAGCATCTCCGCAAGTCTTGCGGAAGACTGGATTAGCGCTTTTCTTTTCAGCTGGTGAACGCCAGCCCGGTTTGGAGCCGATCAGCACACATGCGCCTAGTGGACACAGCACTAAACGACACATACCGAATTATCACGGGCTGTCTCAAACCAACTCCTGTTGATATGCTGTACTCGCTGGCTGGTGTTGCACCCCCAGACGTCCGCAGAGATGTGGCAAGTTCTTTGGAGCGCCTTAAAAAGGAGACGGACGCTCGCTCGGCACCCCTTGTACCGACATATGCCAGTAGTCCAGAGGCTAAAGAGTCGGCGTAGCTTTGTCAAAGAGGTGTCTCCTCTTGATGGCGAAGCTAATCAAGCCCGGATAAGCCTTTGGAAGGAGAGATACCCCAACACTTTACCTATACCGCTAACGGAACAGCTCCCCCCTGGACATAGTCTACCTTGGCAAACTTGGAAGTCCTTAAATAGAATGCGGACACAAGTCGGCCGAAGCAAGGAGAATATGTACAGATGGGGTTATGTTGCGGAAGAAGCATGCTTATGTGGTGTCTCTCCACAGACGATGGCACACCTTTTGTCTTACTACAGGTCCCTTCACCTGCACACGTGCGGACCTGTACAACGCCACTGATAACGCTGTGTCAGTCGCCGAGTACTGGTCCTCAAAAATATAACGCCAAAGTCGACACGAAAAAAAGATGAATAAAAAATACACTATGAATAAAAAAAAAAACACCGTCAAAGTCAAAAATTTCTTGTCCTACGTGCACAGATAATACGTAATCATTTTGTGTTGTTCCATTGAACATTATTCACTAATTCTTTACAAATAAAATTAAAATCTTTATTATTTATTAATTTATGATCTATGTCTACGTTAAAATACTTTATGTTTAATGATGGGCAACGAAAATTCTCAATTAAATGGCTTAGAAATAGACGAAAAAGCCATCGAAATTACAGATTTTTGGTCTCATTATCAAGCCACAATTAAAGATAGCTGCAGGTATTTCAGCTTGAAAAGCGATGGTTCTGTGTCAGTATTTAAGGGAGAAGCTGCTTTAGGACCTTTATGGGCTGTATCAACACCACTAGAAAAGTTTTCCAACGTAAGTTATCCGTTTCCTAAGTACTACTGTAATATATATTTTTATTGTACAACTTCAAGGTAAACACTTAGGTACCTATCTTATGCAGTAGTAATAAGGGCTAGTTCACAACAAAAGTGGGTAACCTGATGTGCTTTGACTACAATTTGTACATGCTATCCTAAATATGGTCTTCTTGCAGAACCTTCTCAGATATCGACATCCCTGCATAGTCCGATATATATCAGCATGGCAGCAGCGATCTACACTCCATTTAGCTACAGAATATGTACAACCTTTATCTCAAGTTTTGAAGTTACAAACACCATTGCAGATATGCATAGGACTGAACAATATTTTACGTGCTTTAGTTTTTCTTCATGAGCAGGTATGAAGTAGTAACATTGCTAATGTTACAATATTTGTTTTTAATAATAAAACTAAGTATTCATGTCCATTTTAGGCTGGTATGTCACACAATAATGTCAGTTTATCTGCTATTTATGTTACGGGAGATGGACAGTGGAAACTTGGTGGCCTTCAGTACCTATGTCCTTTTGGTGAATTGACCACAACTTACTTAAAACATGGAAGGATACACAGGTAACTAAGGTTTCTCTAATAGATTATAATAGATATGTAATGTTAAATGTGCAAAACCTGAAAACAGTTTGATTGTAATAAGAAGCTGAATCAATTTAACCAGTTTTGATATGGGTCACATTTATAAAAATAACTTTATTAAAATGTTTTTCTGTCATACATTAATAAGACAAGTCATCACATGCACAAACCAGCTAAAAGCAATGGTTAGTTCTTTATGAGCATAGATAGTAATAATAATAATATCAGCACAATGCGGAGAGGCCAGGTGATATAACTACCTACTCTTCCCTGGACAGAATGTCTTCCACAGAGCAAAATATGATCAGAAGTGCCCTTTAAACTATGTGGCATAATGCGTTCCGCCTTTCAGATAGTAGAAAACTGGTGTGATGAGCACCAACTGTCAGTAAACCCGAAAAAGACTGAACTCATCCTTTTCACAAACAAAAGGAAGTTACCCGTACTACAGCTACCAAAACTGTTTAACACCGAATTAGCCCTCTCATCACAAGTAAAATATCTGGGCATCACTCTAGACAGTAAACTGAACTGGGGGAGTCATATCGATGACAAATTGCAGAAGGCCTGCGTAGCTTTTTATCAATGTAAGCGACTTATTGGCAAGAAATGGGGCCTCAACCCTAAGATCACACTATGGCTATATACATCAGTTATCAGGCCTTCTCTTACCTAAGGATCAGTTGTACGGTGGCCCAGAACGCAACTGACCACGATCAAATCAAAACTTCAAAGCCTACAACGATTAGCAAGCATCGCAGCCACAGGATGTATTAGAACCACTCCATCAGCCGCACTAGAGTTTCTCCTGGATCTAAGACCGCTACATCTGGTAATTAAGGAGGAAGCAAAGGCAGCTGCCCTCAGACTTAGAACGAACGGACTATGGAAGCAAAACACAGTGACCACTCATTCAAAAATCCTAAATGCGATCCTGAAAGAAAAACCACTTCTGGACGCACCCATGCATGGACAGGACACCATGCCAACATGTCTTTGACAGGAGGTACAATATCCAACTCACTGAAGAGCCTAAAGACAGCTCAGGCATAAAGGAGGTTTGGATATACACAGACGGCTCCAAAACCCCACAGGGTACTGAAGCAGAATGTGTCGGCATAACTAGGGCAGCACAGGTAGTCGCAGCCAGAGACGTCAAAGACCTGCATATTAGAATCGTCTCGGACAGTGCGTCGGTGCTCCAGGCCCTACACAATAATAGTATAACATCCGTCCTTATTTTGGAGTGCCACAAAGCACTCCAATACATAGCAAGCACAAATAAGGTTACCTTGCAATGGATCAAAGGACATAGCAACTCCTTAGGTAACGACGCAGCTGACGAACTAGCCAAGCGAGGCTCAGCAACAACAGTATATGGACCGGAACCTATACTGCCCATACCGCAGGCCCAAATAAGAATTTGGCTACGTGCAGAAACCGAAGCAGCACATCAAGCAGAGTGGAGAAACGGTGAGAAACAAAGAACGCAGTCCCGGTAGCTTCGAAAAGGTTCGCCCGCAACCTCATCCGCTTACCTAGAGACAAACTACGCATAGTTATAGGCACTATAACTGGCCACACTCTTTTAAACAAGCACCTATTCACAATAGGTGTCACAGACAGCCCCCTATGCAGAGGGTGCATGGAGGCAGAAGAAACACCACACCATGTGCTAATGGAGTGCACAGGAGTGATGCAACAACGGGCAAATATTCTCAATTCCCCAGCCACTTTCCCGGACGCCATTAGCAATCTAGGTAGATTGCCTAATTCTTTTTTCTTTCAGAATTAGGTTCATTGAATGGAAAATCATTTGGGGTTTCTGAGGTTTTGTGCATTTAACATTACACATTGTATACAGGGTTACTGGTTAAGTAGACGTAAATCCTTTAAGACCTGATAGTTTACGTTATTTGACTTTGGAACCCCATACCCTAAACTAAGCCGTTCTCAAGTTATTGGCCGTTTTTTTTAAACCGCTAGTTATACTATGACTACAGCTATCGTTGACTCGCTAACGCCAAATCGGAACGGTTTGTAAGCGCGATAACAGTGTCATTTTCGCTGTTAGCGCAATACGGAACGCACCCTATATTTAAGTTCCCTTTTAATAGGGTTGCCATCTCTAAAATTTGGAAACCGGGAACAGACGCGTGAAATCCCTGGATTTAAGAGACCAGACTGAAACCAGACATGCCAACAAGTTTTTTTAAACATAGTGTAATAAAAAAAACCGGTAACAATGTTTGCTGAATGAATTACGTCTTTTTGGGTCATTTTCTTCAGTAGTAGTGCAATCAGAACCAAAGCGAGCAAGCTGAAGCTGGATTTTTAGAGTACCTACATCCGGGTGTCTGAGACAGTCTTTTTTAGAGATCTCGCATATCGAGGCTGATAAGGAATCGTAGGTGACGCTGATATATACAGTTTATATCGTAGGTGACGCAATAGTTTTCTTGGAAAATAAAAAAAACCGGACAAGTGTGAGACGGACTCTTGCACTGAGCGTTCCGTGCCAACTTTAACTGAATCAGGGAATCCACTCACCTCCACTTAGCTAAAATACAATATTTTTTTGACAGCAAATATAACTTTGTTTTTCATAGTATTTGTATGAAAAACAGAGTTATGTTTGCGGTTGTTGAAAATGTGCTATATCTCAAAAATTACATGTTCGATCCCGTTCTAACCTATTTTCGTTGAAAGTATTTGTTATAATCTGCTTTTTTTTTTTTTTCAAGATTTACACTCACTTAGTTTAGAAGTTAAATGGGGGAGGGGGGATTATTTTTTGCATAAGAATCGTACAGCGGTTAACAGGATAGATCTTCCTACCAAATTTTAACAGGGTGGTGCTTATAGTTACAGAATAAAGTGGCTGTGACATACGGACGAACAGACAGACAGACAGACTTAACGATACTATTAGACATACAAACTATAAGGGTTCCGGTTTTTTACGGCTACGCGGCTACGGAACCCTAAAAACTAGGCTAAGACAGCCAGAATTTCATATTATCTGACACTCCAGATCTCAATTTTCAGAGCGCTGTTTCATATAAAATGTGTTTTGACGCGTAGGTGACGGTCACCCTAAGTAGTTTCATCCATTTTAATCCAATACTTTTCGAGAAATCATGATATACTGTGTGGCTCAGACCAACTGATAACCGGTCGTCTAAGGCAACTTGTTTTACTCAATATTTCACAGAAATATTATGTTTCAAACAAATATTTTTAGACAGACGTCGTTAGTGACAGCTCTTGACCAGAATTGAACCTTCGTGACGCACGCGTTTTGGAGAAATTGAGAAAAGGCTGCTGACTCAGACAGCCAGCTCTGGCTTTTAAATGAAAACACAATTTAGTAGAAAATGTAAGCAAATATCCCTATTTCAAGACAAACGCTTTTTCTTGCTATTGAAATATGTAACGTAGACGTAGTCAATAACTGCGCCGATGAAGGAAAATATGTTAATAATTTATGGTCTCAGGTATTTCGTTTGATTACTATTTTATTTAAAAATAACCTTTAGATTTAGTAAGGTTCCTACTACGGTATAATAAATTTATGTACTACTCTCCTTGTTTTGTTTGGGTAAACATTTTATCAACTCGTCCCACTACGCCTACTAATTATTTGAGACTCAATGCAAAATTAAAAAAAAATTTTCATATTTAAAGAGATATTTCTAAACTAAATACAAAGTTAATATGTTCTGACCGAGCTCTAAGTTCGGTACCTATCCAATTCACGTTAAACACGCAGAAAAAAAGCCGCTGACATTTATATAAGCGCATATAATAGCTGTTATCTGCTGAACACGCCCTTCAGATTCAGATTTATTGTATACTACATTTTTGTACACACAGATAAAAATAAATACAGGGTCTTATAAATACATTGTTGCCACCGTAAGGGTGGTGATCACCGATTTTTTAACTTTAGTCGCGCAGCTTCAGTAAAGGAGATGTCCCAAAAATGTATGAAGCCTCGGCCAGGTCCATGTACGCTATACCTAATTATAGGCGAATATGTGTACGTTTATTATGATTTCTCGAAAAAATATGGGATTAAAATGGATGAAACTACTTCGAATGACCGTCACATATGCGTCCCATCACATTTTATAAGAAACTCTAAAAGTAGAGATCTGGAGTGTCAGAAAATATGAAATTCCGGCAGTCTGAGCCTAGATTTGTTGATTTTCCAAGAAAACTATTACGTCACCTACGTACGATGAAACCGGGTTAAGTCAGCGTCAACTAAGATTCTTTATTTGTTTATTATTTATTACTAAATCACAAATAGTTCACACACGAAATCTTCTTATTAGAAAACTTATTTTTTTTTTTAAATATTCACAATCACCACTGGCATTCAATAAGACACTGACACACTGTTTTTGCACTTTGAACACTTGAGATCTTAAAACTGTAACTAAAACAGAGAACTGTAACCAAACAGAGAACTCAGAACAAATAACAAATAACTGATAACATAACACAGAAAACGGAAACTGATTTGTGCGCCCAGGCGATCGGTATTTATACTGAAAACTCGGGGCCAAAAAAACTCCACCCATTTTCTCAAACTTTCAGTGACCCGCCTTTCTTCGGGAACTCGCAGGTAGTTTTCGTCTAAAGGGTCATTTTGGGTCTACTCTATCAGTCGAAACTCGCACTTATGGCCTAGAGCGCAAGACTCATTTTCCGGTGTGCCTCAGACAATAGACCATTTCAGAATACGCAAAAACAACATGTTTGCTCGCACAAGCTTCCGCGATCGAGTACTTTCGAGTGGCCCAACACGCGTTTTTCTGGAAGGATCCAAGCCACTCCATAGAATTTAACTTGTGGGAAAGAGACATATCATCTTTCCGTTCTGCGCTCGAGTAGTTTCTGTGCGAGGTCCGCAGTGTGTGATTGTGAAGTGATCGAAATAAAATGTTTTTTAAGTATACCTGCAAAATACGTACTAAGTAAGTAATAATTTATTCTTTCGTACACTTGTTATCAATTTAATGTTAAGCTTTCTTTTGTATTTCTCTTGTAAGTGAATTTTATTTTTTTAGAGAAATAAATATCTAAAACCGTAGGTCCGGCACTGTCCTTTCTCTAGAAGATTCCGCGACACGTGTTAATGTTTTGAATGCCTTTGTTCACTTTTTGTTAACCTTAATTGTTTAAGTATGAGGCAGTCCACACCGTATTCGAGATTTTTCTAGCGCCTACTATAATTATTGCTCGTCGCTAACAGTCTCCCCCGCAGTGCGAAGCACTCCACTATATGGTTGCGACGATGCAGCAGGAACCAGGACTATGACTCGGCGTGTAGGTCTTCGTAAGACTCCTCCAGGTTTTCGCACGTCAAGTACTCGTACTCTTCCATCTGGCCCTGGGTAGACGCGTTGCACTTCTCCTCGTGGCCAAGTGTTTCTTGGCATTGATGCGTCGACAATTAGCACTATGTCACAAATACAAGAATCTTCAGTGTCCCTTCCGGCAATTTTTCTCGGCATGAGGGTAGGTAGATACTCCTTGATCCATCTTTTCCAGAAGTGATCAGACAACCGTTGTACTGTTCTCCAGCTTGCCTTGCCGATGAGGTTATGATCTTCAAATTCTCCCGGAGCCATCATTCCACAGGATCTTCCTAGGAGGAAGTGATTTGGTGTAAGACTCTCTTCGTCGTTGGGGTCGGCACTGATCTCGGTGAGTGGACCCGAATTAACAATGTGCTCCATCTCGGCCAGCAGAGTGTGAAGAACTTCTTCTGGTGGCGTCTTGGTCTCTAGCACAGCCATGAGTGCCGTTTTCACCAAGCGCACCATACGTTACCATGCGCCTCCCATATTTGGACATCCTGGCGGGATAAACTTCCATTTAATTCCCTCTTGACAAGCTGCTTCCTCCAGTTCTCGTTGTGCTCCAATGAAGTTCGGGCCGTTATCACTGAAGATTATCTTCGGCGTTCCTCGTTTTGCCGCCATCCTTCTTAGCGCCATGATCATAGAGCTGGTGCTCAGCGAATCAACTAACTCAAGATGCACCGCAAGTAAATAGTGCTCTCCATCGTTTTTCTACTCTTTTTCCGATGGTTACGTTCATTGGGCCAAAATAATCCACAGCCGAACATGTAAAGGGCGGCTGATGATGTTGCCCTCGCTCGGCAGGTAAATCACCGGTTGGTGGAATCTGCGGGGTACCCTTATGAACTCTGCACCATTGGCACCGGTGGATGACTGCTCTGACTGCAGTTCGTAGACCCAATCCAATACTTTTGCCTGACTTCGCTGATGACCGTAGCAGAATTGCCATGGTAGAATTTCTTATGATAGAATCCTATATCCTGTCTTAATTTGTCTTAATTTATTATGCACATAATACCCCTTCCTATAAGCTCATTATTTCTTTACCCGAAGGTTGTCTGGAAGAGATCGCTTATAGCGATAAGACCGCCTAAATTGTACATTTTCTTGAAATTAATTTGTTATTTACCTTTCTGGTGTGCAATAAAGAGTTATCTATCTATCTATCTATCTATCCTATCCTATCAGGCGGCAAATGTAATTCTTTCCGTCCAATATGATCGTATTAACCCTCTGATTTTGTGTTATTTTCCTCGTTCGAGTACGTAACTTGATTATGCCGTTGCTGTTGAGGTAAACGTCGATTCTCTTTAGTCGACTCGAGTTCTCAATTGGTTCCCCTTCCTTCAGGTAGTCTAATTCCTTGCTGAAGCTTTCTCGCTGACTCTCCATGATAAGCAGTTCCTCAGCCTTCCGGAGATGTTCACCTTCTAATGGTAGGTAACTCCTCTTTTCCTTAGCTCTGAAGGGTTGCAAGGCTTCGTCCTTCTTCTTGGCGGCGCGCTTGTGAGGTTTCCAGCCATCGGTCTTCGTGACGATCACTATCTGTTTACTCTTTACTCGGGTTCGCAGCAGGCCGATGAATTGGAACACACGTGCCGTGCTGCGCAGCAGTCGTATCCAACTGGAAAAACTCTCTGGAGCCGTTATGCGAGGAGGGGTTATCCTTGTTGCAGCTACAGTGTGAGCATTCTTCACCTCCCCCGCGTAGGTTCCGGCGGCTTCAAAGCGCTTCGTAGGCCAATCTTCTTTGTCACGATGTTGAGGGCTTCCCTTTGCGAAGTCTTTTTGTGACAATAAGCCCCCAGTTATCTTGGCCAATCAACCGTTGTGGTTCTTCCTTAGTGTAGAACAGTTGTTCCTTGATACCTTGTAAGTGACGGCATCTTCGGAGGGTCTCTTCTTCGACTTCTTGTTCAGTCAGCTTTAAATTGTCGATGGTTCTTGCTTCAATCTTGTTTTCCTGCTGGCAGTAGGCACCCTTTATCTTCAGTTGAACCCTTTGAGAGTCACTCTTCCTTATTCCTTTCCCTCCGAGTGCCTCGATGGTGATGGACTCCTTTTTACCTTCCGCCCCAATCTTCTTAACGACCAATGAGTCAAGCAGTGAAACGGTGGACCCTTCATCCAGTAGGGCTAAAACACAGGCTTTTCCTTTCGGACCATACAAGTCTACTGGAACCATCTTCAAATAGGCCTTTCCTCCGTTCGTCGTATTCACTGATGAGACTACTTCCTCTACTTTGTCTTCTTCATAGAGGGTGTTGCAATTATCCTTCGCTTCCAGAGATCCATCGGAATGGAGAGTGATGTGGTGCCATCTCGAACATTTGTTGCAAGCCAAACTTTTGCAGGTGTTTCTCGCATGCTTGAAGCGTAAACACTTGAAACAAACTCTTGCCTTCTTCGCCATGTTCCACTTGTCTTCAAGAGTGGCGTTCTTAAACCTCTTGCACTCATACAACCAGTGATCTTCTTCGCATTCAGGACACTTCTTTCCCTTTGGTCTCGTGTCACCGTCGTCTTGCTTAATTTCCTTTAAATTTAGGACGGTTCGTTTAAATGCGCCTCTTCTTGGCCCCCACGACACTTCAGGTGGGGCGTAATCACTGTTGATTTCCGCTTCTATCTTCATGAAGTCATATATATGCTCAAGCGCGGGCTTCCCATCCTCACGGTGAGCTCTAAGCTGTGATACAGCAACCATCTTGACTTCATGGTAGGCGGCATCTTTAATATAAGACATTCGACAGTGCCTGGTGCGCTGAGGTAGTCTGATTTCCCAAGTGCCATTATTGTAGCTACTGTGTTGCGGACACGATTCGCGAATACGCAAATCTCACTGGCAACATCATTTACCTTGGGTAGCTTCTCCAATTTCTTCAACTCATCCAGGGCAATAGCTGAAGGTCTTCCGAAGGTGGCTTCCAGGCTTTCCATAACTTCGTCCGGCTCAATCGCAGCGAAGAGAAGATTCCTCACAGCTTCTTTAGCTTTGCCTCGTAGACACTTCCTTCCCAAATTCTGTATGGGCGTGAAGGCACTCGCAGTATCGTCGTAAGACCTCTTGAACACCAACCATTCTTCACTGTCGCCGTCCAAATGTGGTAGCTCGATCAACTGCCTAGTGAGACTGCTCTCCGACTTATGACAAAGATCTCGGATAGCCAGAGCCAATTCTTGCATTTCTGACCTCTCTTCAGGTCGTGGTGGCACTGGCGATGGCTTGGGCAGCTGTGCTTGTGGCGGCGTTGGCAACGACTGCGGTTGCGGCGGTGGCGTCTGAGTCTGCGACCGTGGTGGTGGAAGTGGCTCCATCGTTGGTGGTTGCTGCGATGGTGTTGTTTTGGAGCTTGCATGGTTGACCCAATTCTCTACTTGCATCTGTTGGTGTTGATTCTCATATTCGTCCTCTTCGTCTTCCAGTTGAATCAATTCCAACTTAGCTCTGGAAAGTTCTAACTCTTGCTGAGAGATTCTGATGCGCAGTTCTAATTCAGCTCTTCTTCTCGCTGAGCGTGCTGAACGTGCATCCTGACTCATTCTAGTCGGTGGCGTCGCCTGCCTATATACTTCAGCAGCGGGCGGCGCGTACTGACTTCGTTGCCCAAAAACAGTGACAGCAGGAGCAAAGCCATCGGTTGCGGCAGGAATGACAGGTTCATCTGCAGCAGTCGCGGCACATCTTTTTTCTGCTTCTACTACACGGGCTTGAAGACTTTCGTGTGCCCTCACAATGTCTGCATAGTCCGTAGTCGTAGAGCGTGATGGTTCCCCCTTCTCTGCTGGCACGGCGGGGCCCCATAAAGAACGTGCAGGAGATCCAGCCCGGGTGCAAGCCGTCGTGACGTCCTCTGTGACGTCTCGTTGTGGAGTGTCCTCCCCTGGGGTCAGCGCCGGCGAAGTCTCTGTCTCCGTCGGCATGTTCACGCTTGAATCCATCGTAGTAGCAGCCTTCTTTTGCGTCTCCGATCGGCATTTCTCCGTTATTCCGCGATCCGGCTTGAAGGACCAAGAAAATTGTTGGGAACAGCTCGATCAGCCCCAAACTGACTGAGGGTTCGTAGGGGCTGTGGTTGGTTCATTGTATTTTATGTCTGTATGTTTTCTTATAAGAATACTGGACGGGTAGGAAGCCGCCTGTCGTTTTGTACTTCGGAGGTAATCTCGGTTTTAGTCGATGAATGAAACAAGTCTTCACGGACAAACTTGCTGATTTATTACTAAATCACAAATAGTTCACACACAAAATCTTCTTATTAGAAAAACTTAATTTAGTTCAATATTCACAATCGCCACTGGAATTCAATAAGACACTGACACACTGTTTTAGCACTTTGAACACTTGAGAACTTAAAACTGTAACTAAAACAGAGAACTGTAACCAAACAGAGAACTCAGAACAAATAGCAAATAACTGATAACAGAACACAGAAACCAGAAACTGATTTGTGCGCCCAGGCGATCGGTATTTATACTGAAAACTCGGAGCCAAAAAAAATCCACCCATTTTCTCAAACTTTCAGTGACCCGCCTTCCTTCGGGAACTCGCAGGTAGTTTTTGTCGAAAGGGTCATTTTGGGTGGCCTAGACTAGAGCGCAAGACTCATTTTCCGGTGTGCCTCAGACAATAGACCATTTCAGAATACGCAAAAACAACATGTTTGCTCGCACAAGCTTCCGCGATCGAGTACTTTCGAGTGGCCCAACACGCGTTTTTCTGGAAGGATCCAAGCCACTCCATAACGCCTATTATAATTATTGCTCGTCGCTAATAAGACATTAATATATTTGACTATAATACTCGAGCTTATTCGATCCTAAACTCTTAAAGCGTCTCCACACAAGTGAAAAATATGTACGAGGTGCGGTCCAAAAGTGTCCGGCCTAACAAATAAAACAAGTATATCATATTCTTGGTTAGATAAGCGACAAACACCCAATTGAGCGAGTTCGTGCTTTAATGTTCTTAGTTGCTATGACAAGCTTTTTTTAATATTGCGTCGTAAATTTAATTTTTGTGCCATTGTCATACATATTTAGTTAAAATATCTACATCTCCCATAATTGAAAACCCATAGCGCGCCCACAACCTTTTTGGAGAGCTGGATTTGGCGCTAGCCTACAGCTTACTGTACGTACAGTCGCCGTCAGATATATTGGAGCAGACAAAGTGACCAAATACTTCTGAACAGTTTAAAATGTCAATAAGATCCATACACTACAAGTTACCATTAATATCAGAACATTCATTACTTCATTAATATCTGAAAAGATGCTAGTCAATAACTTCTATGCACACAACTAACCATTACAGTCTTAACGTCAAATGTATCTACGCAGCCGGTCTTAAATATCTGAGCAATCGAGGAAAATTGTAGAAGGAAGTGCTTCCAACTTAACTATAAATACTATTTTAAAATAGGAACTCTTCATAATTTATATTGTAGTAAGATGACGCTGGCAGTTAGTAACGCTTTGTAGTTTTCAGTATTGTCATCACTGTCATGAAAGTGTCATGCAGAAAATAAATTCAGGCAAGTGAGTGTTCAGATATTATTGGTTAGTTGTGTGTATAGAAGTTATTGACTAACATCTGCTCAGATATTTATGAAGTAATGAATGTTCTGATATTAATGGTAACTTGTAGTGTATGGAACTTATTGAAATTTTAAACTGTGCAGAAGTATTTGGTCACTTTGTCTGCTCCGATATATCTGATGGCGACTGTACAATACAGGGTGGTCCGTCCAATGACGTCAAGAATTTTTTTTTAATTCCTCCCTCCTAGGGGTATACCCAAAAATACCCCATGTATGTTCCCCGACTTTTTTTAGTTTTCGAGATACGATTTTTTTATGCTTTCATCGAAAATTTTGCTAGTGTTTACATAAAAAAATTACATAAAAAAGACTGATCGGTTTTTTATGTTTTTTTTTTGAAACCTGATTATCGTGAAGTGTTCTTTCACTTGCATAAGAATTAACTGCCTAACATTGCTGCATATTGTAACAATTTTGATCCAAAGTTAATAAATTACGTTACTGCGAGCTAGAGTTAAATTTTCAAATTCAAATTTAAAAAATACAAGAAGCTTGCAAAGATTCTATAAAATTTTAAAAACTTCTCTGGTCTCTAAGCTTTCCAAAAAGTACAAAAAAGTGATAGGTAGGGGCCATTATTTCCTGTAATCGGGCTTCAAACGTAGTGGGGCGAAAATTTGGCCAATCAAGTAACTTCAGTTGTGGAACTTGAACGCGTACACAGGATTCAAGACACGAAGGGAAACGCGATAAACATGCAAAAATAATGTATAATTTACTATAGGCTCAACATCGCCGATGACACTGACATACAGAATTCTTCTTAATTTTAAACTGATGAAACCATTGACAATTTCCATCGCCAACATTCCCTCCCCTAGTGCTGAAACGGCATTCAGCACTAAACAACATCTAAGGATATTGGTGCAACACGGGTTGCAGACCGGCGCCAAAGTCCGGTCTTAGTTTTAACGTCCACCACTCTAACTCGGCCGTCCTTACCAGGGTAGATTCGGTGAATGATGCCTTTTGGCCACGTATTACGCGGCGAGCTCGGGTCGACTATAAGAACCAAATTACCTACCTGAAGCGGTAACCGTTCCTGATTCCATTTTCTGCGTGGCAGCATGTCTGGTAAGACTTCTTTCACCCACCTGTTCCAGTACATATCTGCCAGCCTTTGGGCTTTTCGCCACTGCTTTCGCAGGTGCATATCAGAGTTGTCAAACTCACCAATTGCAGGTAAATTTGATGAGCTTCCTAAAAGAAAATGATTAGGAGTAAGAGACTCTACCGTAGATGAATCGACGGATACATGAGACAAGGGTCGGCTGTTGACCATATTTTCAACTTCAGCCAATAATGTAGTAAGTGTATCTTCCTTAAGTGCTCTATCAGAGAGAGTCACTTTCAGCGCTGTTTTTACTGTCCTTATTAGGCGCTCCCAAGCACCTCCCCAGTGAGGGCTACTAGGAGGGATAAAAATCCAATCCATTCCGTTCTTAACGCCTTCTTGTTGTAGAATCTCAGCGTCTAAATTAGTCATGTTAGCCCGTAGCTCCTTTTCAGCTCCACGAAGATTCGTTCCGTTGTCGGAATATAACTGACGCGGCCAACCACGTCGTGCTGCCATTCTTCTTAGGGCCATTATCGAGCGAGTCCGTGGAGAGTGACGCCACAATCTCAATATGTATCGCACGAACGGTTAAACAGGTAAACAGAACACCGTACCTTTTTTCTTTGTGTCTTCCTACGATTACTTCAATAGGTCCGAAGAGATCCAGCCCACAATACGTAAATGGACGGTTATGGTGCGCCAAACGCGCGTGCGGTAAATCGCCCATGCGTGGCACTTGTGGCTGGCATTTTCTTATTCGGCACAGCATGCATTGCGACACAACAGTCTTTACGGTAGGCCTCATTCTTATGATCCAGTATCTCTGTTTTAACTCGTTCACAACGGTCTCTTGACAACTATGAGCAGCTTTAACGTGATAATGACGTATGATAAGCCGAGAAACTTGGTGCCGTCCATCGAGGATAACAGGTTGTTTGACATCCAAAGCAACTTCCTTAGCGGCATTGATGCGACCTCCGACACGAAGTAAGCCATCGTCACCTAAGAATGGAGATAAGGGTAACAGACGGCTGCTACGACTTATGCATTTATTATCCTTTATTGCACTTATCTCATCTCTGAACGAGTCAAATTGTGCCTGTTTGAGTAACAAACACTCTGCTGTATGCATTATTCCACAATCTATAACTCCGGTCCGTTTTCTACATTTATAAATAAACTTTAGTTATAATTTTAAGTAGGTGATTGCTCCAAATTACTGAAAACCCATCTTGGTGGTAATAATAATTATTTTTATGACTGGTGTATCATTTAATTCTTATGCATGTGAAAGAACACTTCACGAGAATTAGGTTTAAAAAAAAACATAAAAAACCCGATCAGTTTTTTTATGTAAACACTAGCGAAATTTTCGATGAAAGCATAAGAAAAATCGTATCTCGAAAACTAAAAAAAATCGGGGAACATACATGGGGTATTTTTGGGTACCCCTAGGAGGGAGGAATTAAAAAAAACTTGACGTCATTGGATGGACCACCCTGTATACCTACCTACATCGCACACTGAGTGAGATTATTAATTGAGGGATGAGTGAACTTCAAATCAAAAGTTAAGATGACTTTAATGATATTTATTTCACAAATTAAAACTAAGACATGCTACATAAAAAAATAACTTAAAATATACCTATTCAAAAACAAAACCATTTCCTTGCGGCATGGAGGCTATGATGCTGGCTGCGTTGCCGCGTTGGATAGCTATGCTGATCCTTTGAGCTAGGAACCAGCCAGCTTTATTATTGGCTGTCACAGAATTAAATTTTGGTGAAATTTTTCTAAATAGCAATTTATCAGAGGGTCCACACGGCCCAAATATTTCAACGCCAAACGGCGCAAACACATAATCACTTGCAAGTGAGACGTACTTGCGACGCTTGGCGTTTTCAACCAACTCCGCTGCCGTTCCAGCTTTAAGGGCTGATTCTCTGAGATGGGAGCGGGCCAAAGTATCGACACAAGTTGCATCCCAAACTAAGGCCCGACCCCGTTCCCAGGGAATAAGCGTGAGGCCATCGGGTCTCTTGCCATCGTCACGGACCAAACCACGTGGTTCCAACGTGGAAGGAACATTAATGGTGGCAAGAGCTCTTCGGATGGCGTCATTAAGGGTAGCGTGACGGGCGAGACGCCCAGCGCTTTGCTGGCAACAAAGGCAGTGGAGACCAAATTTGTCAACCTCCTTGCCACAGGGACACGTAAAAATTTCACATACCGGGGTATCATAGGGGTACCAAGGCGGAGGCCCACACACACCCGGAAAGACTCACTATCGAAAAGAGTGCCTAAATTTTGACGGTAAAGCATGAAGCCAGTGACCAGAATCTTTGCAGGAAACCGCCAATCAAAAGTTGTAATTAATTATAATGCAACTACACAACTATTTAGAATGCGAGCAAAGCAAGCGAGTGTTTTCGATTATTTCTGTTAGTATTACGAAATATATTAAAACTAGCGGTCCCCCGCGACTTCGTCCGCGCGTTTTGAGTTTGCTCCCTCCCCTCCCGTCGCAGCGTCATGTTTTATATCCTAAAGCCTTTCTCGATAAATAACCTATCCAACACAGAAATATTTTTTCAAATCGGTCCAGCAGTTCCTGAGATAAGCGCGTTCAAACAAACAAACTCTTCAGCTTTATAATATACTAGCGACCCGCCCCGGCTTCGCACGGGTGCTATGCTGATACTAAATCACTGCTAAATTCAAAGTGCTATAGGGAAAACCGCGGCCTCAGACGCGCTATATACAATAGGCACGCTCTTGCCGAACCGGGCGGCCGGCCCGGTACCGCCGCAAACGCTACGTCCCGCAATTTTTAAATCTGTAATATCTTCGAAAATATTCACTAAAATCATACGGTGTAAAGTGCCATATAGATCTATATTAAATGAACAATGTATGCAAGGTATTTAATTGGTTAAGGATTAATGCTGTATTGGTTAAAATCGCTTCGAAAATTAGCCATTACTTCTCGTAAAAACTAAATGACAAAAAAAAGTTATTGTGGGTTATCCATAAGAGATAGACATATACCATTTTATACCACTTTTCTGTAGACCTTTTCAATGTGTACAATACTTAGTACATTATTTTGATAAAACTCGTAGGGTTCAGCCTGCGTTTGCAATGTAAGCGGAAAAAATGTAATTATTTACGACATCACATTAGAAACCTCAAAAATAACAATACTTCTCGACTATTTGATGGATGTTATTATGCATATAAACCTTCCTCTTGAATCACTCTATCTATTAAAAGAAACCGCATCAAAATCCATTGCGTAGTTTCAAAGATTTAAGCATACAAAGGGACATAGGGACAGAGAAAGCGACTTTGTTTTATACTATGTAGTGATTTTCAAATCGGTCCAGCAGTTCCTGAGATAAACGCGTTCAAACAAACAAACTCTTCAGTTTTATAATATATTAGCGCAAGCGCAAGTTGTACTTAAGCTGCGAACATTATTTTGGTGCGGAGTTATGTTAAAACTGTGATAGCTCCTAAGATATTTATTGAAATCAAATGATATAAAGGGCAACTTGGTTCTAAATGAAATGCTCGTGATGATGAATGTATTTATTTTGATTAGAATAAATACCTGTGTGTATAATACACCTCTAAAAATAATGCATTATTTTTTTACAAATTTATTAACATAAAAAAGGTTGTAGTAAGTCAACCATAAAAGATAGACTTATGCTGTCGCGGACTTTATTATAGAACTCTTAATGCTGAACAATCCTGTCATACATGATTTTTGTGTAACTTTAGCGGTTTTCGCAGCGTACGCAGCGGAAGCTCTCAAAAGGAATATCTTTCTCCCGTTTTCGCAACATTTTTCATTGCTGCTGTGGTCTTGTGAGTCGTATCTTTATGTCATATAGCTTAAAGCCTTCCTCGATAAATGGACTATCCAACATAAAAAGAATTTTTCAAATCGGGCCAGTAGTTTCTGAGATTAGCGCGTTCAAACAAACAAACAAACAAACAAACAAACAAACAAACAAACAAACAAACTCTTCAGCTTTATAATATTAGTATAGATAAACGAAAATATTAAAGAAAGTCGTTTGTTGATAAATAATACGGTTTCAGATAAGGTATGTAGAGATCTCAAATATTTCATCAAACGTAGGCACGGGCGGCCCAATATTTGCAATTTTTATCCCGGATTAAAAATGAAACCCTCCTCGGACGCCCTCAAAACGATAACATATTCCGGGGAAGCCCCGACGGATGGCAACCTTACCTTTCACCATACTTAAGTAATGTTAGGTAACCTAGAATGTTTCTGTAGTTTAAATGAATAATGGTGTTATATTTTACAGGTACGATAAAGCAATAGACCCAAATGAAGATTCATATGAAATAACATCAAAAGTTGATCAATATGCATTTGCAACTTTGGTTGAAGATGTTTTCAAGGGGAAGATGGATGGTAAAATATATTAATTCAGTTTTATTCACACTTTTTAGCTACCTTTTTTTTTTGTAATAATTATAAAAGGAAATTACCCCTAAAAATATATGATTCATTTTCAGATGAAGTCCCACATCTAAATGATTTCAAAAAATATTGTTTGAGTAAACTGCAACATCAAAACCCTGAAAAAAGACCCAAATTATCAGAAGTTTTACAACATGACTTTTTTAGTCATGAATTCATATCCATCTACAAGTTTCTTAACTTTTTGCCTCTTAAAACTGAAGAAGAAAAATGCCAGTTTTTCTCAAACATCTTAGATATTTTAAAATGTTATGATGAAGATACTGTAGCAAAACAACTAAGCGGCTTACTTCTGTCCCGGCTTACAATGTTGGATAACACTGCACGAAAAGATGTGATACCTTTCATATTAAAACCGAAAAATGGTAAGAAAATACTCTTCTATGTTATTTTCCACTTATTTCTATTTATTTGAATAGAACAACAAAACCCATTATTTTAAATATGTATAATTTGTTTTTGCAGAAAGGATACAGAATGGTGAACAATCAGGCTTTTTTACACTGACTACTTTTAAAGAACATGTAAAGCCGAGACTGATGCAGTTGTTTGGGGTCAGAGACAGTCAAATAAGAATGTTACTTTTAACTCATTTCTCAAAATTTGTTAATGTATTTACTCATGAAGAATTGTCTCAGCATATTCTTCCAGAAGTAAGTATCTATGTAGAGTACCTGTGGTTTAACTTATACATATGTTTATGTGTCAGCATTAAAGAAGATATTTATAAAAATGCCAAAACCATGTACAGTATCTGTAAAAATAGCAAAAAAATACAGGTAATTAGACAGACTATATGGAATCTTTATTAAATTAACAATATTTAGGTAATTTAAATAATAAAGTTATAAACTTTTAAAATCCTGAAACTCCATCTGTCTATTCTAATGCCAAAATCGCGTCAAAACTTGCAAAAAAAGTAAATCGGTCATTGTCAAATGTCATTTTGCTTTCCGCTTTCAATCTTTTTAAATCTTTATACACAGCTGATTGGCTGTCACATACTTGACAGATTTATTAGCCTTTTAGAAATTAAAGCTAGATTTTCGTTTTTTAGGTACATATTACCTAAAAGTTGAATATTTTACGGATGAAAATTATTCTAAAAACGATTAAGCTTTACATAAGCTATTTTTTAGTGACATGTACAAGGTGTTGGCATTTTCCCCATACAAATGTAAACATGTCCTTTAAAAAACCGATAGTTTATAATTTCTTTAGCGAGATTCACTTTTAATAGATTGTGAAGTGATTTATTACTGCTTTCATTTTACAATTGGTTCTATAAAAGCGAAACTGTTAAACACTCTGTTATGTGAACTTCATAAGTTCTAAACTGTCAACTGGCTAAAGCTTGTCTATTGCTAAATGGTTGTTGGCCCATGCTGTGTTCATGGACTTCTTTTTTAATCACATTTATTTTACTTACTTCTAAAATATTTTTATACAGAGTGTTCCAGAAGTCGAAGTCAAGCTGGAACCGTATGATGGAACCCATAATAGTTACCAGAAAAAAATTACAACAAAATCTAGTCATGTATTTTTGTTAATTACAGTCATATCTTTTTTCAATAATTCACACCCTGTGTTCGTTTTTTACTTCATTTTGCCATAAAACTTTACTTTCTTAACAATATTTTTTCTTTGTAAAATCTTGATTAGCCTTGTCAACTTTTGCTTCAACTTTATGGTTAGTCATCAGTTAAAGATAAGCGAAGTATTAATTTTTATTTCTTGGTTCCGCGGACAAATGTGTCATTATCTTTTTAGTTGGAGTGTGGCCTTTAATTTGAACTTAGAATAAAAAAAACAGGTTAAAGAAGAACTACTCAAAATTTTCAAAGCACAAAAATATAGTCATAAAGTTAAGTTTTATAGCTAAAAGAAGAAAAAAAACCAGCACAGGGTTAAAATTATTAAAAAAAGATATGCTGTAATTAAAAATACGCATGTCAGAGTATTTTTCATATTTTTTGGTAAATATTATGTGTTGGACTATCACCCAGTGCCGGCTTCACGTCGACTTCTGGCACAGCCTGAATAACTGCTGGTATTCTACCACAATGCCTTTTTCAACAAAAACTGCGACGCAGGACATTTTATCCACTCACTTGCTTTCGGTAACTAGAGCTACCAACTTCGATAACCTACAAATTGCTTCCGGTAGCCAGAGCTACCACACGACCATTATACAATTTTTGATTTTTAATATGTGAAGGGCACTTTCTGAGCCGTTTAAACTATGTCCTAAATATACCCAAATAAGATGGCAACACAGAAAAAAATTGGCAGCCAACATGATAGAACAAAAATATTTTTAAATAGCTGTCGTTCTTGACGTTATGAAAAAGTGAAGTTGCGTAAAAGTGCACAGTGTTTTAAAAATGCCGTAAGTATTCAAATTTATATTTTACTACTAAAAGTATACATCAAACAATTCTGTGTTTATCCAACTATCAGATTATAGCTATATTTCAGTCCCAATTCATAATTATGAATTACAATCTCACTTCAAAGTAGTTAAGACAGAGATTTTTTCGGTGACTTCCGATTGAAATGGCCAAGATTTTGAAGAAAAAAGAATATTTCTCGTAATTTTCTAGTGATTAAATTAGTTTAAGTATTAAGTTTCATAAATATATATAAAATCAGTAACATCTATAACTTATTTACACAGGATTAGCGAATTAAACAAGTGACGGTTCATGTAAGTACGGGTACGGGATGGTGGTAGCCGTAGCTACCAAAATCAATTTAGGCAACTACTCGTTTTGACGTTGTAAGGCATGGAGCACACCAGACGCCCTGCGATCGCGTTTTTGATTTGTTCCTACTAATGTGTTAACAATGGTGTCAGACTAATCCCGGTTTTTTGTTTTTTTACTAGCTTTCTATTAACTTGCAAATATATGTAATAACTAATGTATGTGTTTGTCTGGGTGAAATCTTGTAACTCAATTTTGAAGCAGATTTATCATCAACTGATCGAGCTGAAATTTTGCATATGTATGTAGGTTTTTGACTTGACCGACAATACAATGATATGGTAGGTACCATGGGGCGGGTCTGATGATAAAGCGGAAGGTGGCTCTAGGAACTCTGGAATAAATAAAGTAATCGTACCGAGTTTGGGCTCGTTAGAATCGTTTTGGTGAGCAATTGATGGATGTTCAAAGAAAAGTACAGTCGGCGATAAAAGCTTGTCAAAAAATTAAATTTTGACAGTAACTTATTTAATATATGTATGTTTTATGTATTTTACAAACATACAAATACAAAATATAAATACAAAATACAAATTCATTTATTCGCATAATACGGTTACAAGATCTTAATATTATATACAGTACATGCGTATTAAACCTGCATACAAATATAGATACAAGTTTTAAGTCATTTTAAGAAATGAGATATTCTTTATTCTAAAATTCTGCGTCGACCTGACTGCGCCCGTTGTGTTCCGACCCTAACGAGCCGCCATGTTTGTTTTGAAGCGGCTGTCGGCAGTTGACCCGGTGACGTAGCACGTGCTAAGTTTTTTGCGTAACGGCTTTGTTTATTTACCATAAAATCAGTATGATTGTATGTAATAATGGTTTACTTTGTGTAATTGCGTTTTCCTAGGTACAGACTGTGATTTATAATGTGTTTGTGTCGTGTGATATTGTGGTTTTAAGTGTTTTTAGTCGGGGTGAAAACTAAAACTTCGGTGGTACGTACATAATTTTTGTTATCTAGACTCATAGAACCGTAATTTACGTGATTATTGCAAAATATATCCATTCTAATTTATGATTATTAGTTGCTTGTTTTAATTAGAACTATATTTTGGTTCTTGATTTTCTAAATTAGCCACAAATAAATCACGAATCAAAGAAACAATTTAGCCCTGTCGTGCGTTACATACCTAAAATAGAAATGATGTTTTCTATACAATTTTATATGAACACTTATACAGTATTTGGCATCAAATGAAAGCAAAACTAATCTACTTTTTTTCAAATATAAACAAAAATGGGGTTATCGCTTTAGATTTTTTTCTAAAAATACATTTCTGGTTGAAGTCTTCAATTTTATCAGTGTGTCAGTTTTACGCATTTTTTATAAATTATTTTCAATATAGCAATCCATAAAATAAGTAATAAGATTAGATTATTTGTTTAATTGGCTTTTATGTGTAAAAAAAACCATAACAATTGGTCCAGTAGAAGCCAAGTTATGATTTTTTTAATAAAACTCGGCATCTCGCGGATATTTGCACCAAATGACAGAGCAATATAGGCCACCATTTTTAAAATCCAAAAGCAAGTGAGTGGTTATTATAAGACGTTCAACAATTATATTTTTAAATATCATTGCCTTTCAACCAATCAGCCCGTGAGGTGAGTTCCTCCGCCGTCGCGTGCTTTTTTTCATTTTGGCGTTTTGTCGTCCTTGGATTAAAATATATCGAAAAGAGGGACGTCCAAAAATGCACCACGTCCTACAGAGATGAAACAAAATCTAAAAAAATACTAAAAAATAATAATTAAGTATGTATAGCATTATATTAACATAATTATTACGGTCTAACATGAAAAAATGCTATGAAGTTCATTCGGGGACTCGTGTGAAAATTCGTTTAGAGTTACAAAAGAAAGTTATTTTGATTAAAAAGGTGACACAGCGTAATAAAATCGGGTTTCTGTTTTAAGGTATTTTCGTACAAAATTATGTGATATTTATCAGTACGAGTGAAATAATATTGTATTGCTTTTCGACAGCCGCCGCACACTAGTCGCGTCGCGTCAGCGCCATTCCATAATACAGGGTGTTGTTTTGTCAAAACAACACCCTGGGTCACACACACGACTCTGCTCGGGTGCTTGGTCAGCGACGAGCGACTCAGGGGTGCGTGTACTAACGATACTGATGCCTAAAAAAAATTTTTAAAAATATTTTTAAAATTTTATTTTTTTATTTTTAAATACCCACAAAATCATTTTTTTATCCGGTACAGCGGTTGAGTCAAAACCACCAACACCAGGTAGCCCCTTCGTAGCTTACTAGCTATGGCGTATTATTTCGTAGATAAGTGCTAGTTACGCGCTAGGGTGCGAGTTTTCCTATTCGTTTTGTAATTTTTTATAATGTTGTTAAGAGGTTTTCTTGTATAAAACTTGCTCAGAATAAAAAAAAATCATTTTTTTTAGAATAAGCATAACTCATATTATCATCCCTGAGTTGGATGTCACTGACCAAAACAACACCCTGTATAACTACGATGTCAACGAGATTCTTTTTATTTAAGCATATATTCCAAAAATAAAGAATATTTTTATGCTGTTAAGCCAAAAAATATACATTTTTTCTTCCTTCAACAAAAATGCATAATTTTCAAAAAGGACCGTAAAAATTGTAATGTTGCGTATTTTTCACAAATTTTAGGATTTTTTAAAGATACGATTCTTTTTGTAGGACGTGAGGCATCTTTCCATGGCACGTGGTTCTTCCTCTTTATCGTGAATCCACACCGCCCGGCGGCATACATAAACAACCTGTCAGATACTATGGAATATGCCGCTGTGGAATATGAATTGGAGGCAGGCCGCCGGCACATGCCGCCGGGCGGTGGGGATACACCATAATATAAGTAGTGTTAAGTTATACCCTCATTCAATATTTTACAATCTCGCAAGAAATATTATAATCTCTTATTTAAAACTGCAGTGACATATTCTGAGGACTTAGTTTGAGTTTTTCCACTCACGTTCGATTGCGAGCGCGTTAGAATTTTGTATGGAGAAGTTACAGCGCCATCTACCTTAACCTTGTCTTTCCCATACAAAATGTTTCAAAATTCTAACGCGCTCGCAATCGAACGTGAGTGGAAAAACTCCAACTAAGCCCTCTGAAACCTTTCAGTTGCTGATAGGAATCAAAGATACAGATGATAACTTAGTTGCTTCTACATTAATTTGTCTCAGTGATTTAGTCCCAATATTAGGGGCAGATACAGTGATTGGTGGAAAACGATCAAAGTTGTTTACTGATGGGAGACCTAATTCTAAATCATCTGGTGAGAAACCACAGGAACATGGTATCCCAATGAAAGCACTAAAAGATTTTGCATGTTCTGAAGAAATATATCATCATGATGATGGTGTTATGACATTAAATGAGCGACCGTCGCCAGTTGGTGGTGAATCAATAAATGAGGAACCTATTATTAGAAATAAAATTTTATCTAGACCTGACAGTGAGGATGAATGGAGTGATTGGGATAATAGCAACCGCCAGCTAACATTGGTGGATACCGAAGAGTATCAAAAAGATGATAACTGTATACCAGCTCTCATTGATACCAAAGATTCTTATAATGATTTTCCAATTCAACCAGAAACAAAAGTTACCACTGTATCTAGGACTTTATTGCAAAAGGCTGCACTTGAAGCAAAAAGAAATATTGTGGATATATCAGAGCTGGACATAAAAAATCAAAAGGTTGAACAACATAAAAAGAGCGATGAGTTTGACTTCTTTGCTGATATGACACCAGTTATTGAAAAACCTACCATCATAAATGTTTCACAGTCTGATGAACAGACAACCTTTAGTAGTAAGTTGAACTTTGTCCCTTCTGATGAGCTGGGCGAAGAGGGATGGGGGGATAACTGGAATGAGTGAACTACCTAATACATCTATAATTTATTGTATACTAGTAGTTTTAATGATTGATTGATGTGTGATGTCAGTCATGCTAAAACTTTTTTCCCAATCAAATGTAAGCAAATGAATAGGTTAATATTATTGGAATTACAAAATATTATACTTCAATATATAGATGAGTTTTATTCTATACCTGCATGTATTCCACCCATAAAACCCTAGAATATTTTAAGCATATGCAGCTACTTAAGGAGGGGCTACTGGCATTCAATAAATTATGCAGTAATCTGAAATTATTAAAAGAAGTTAGTCAGTACATAAAAGAAACTCGTTTTTTTCTCTCATTATCACTTATAATTATGGCTAATAATAATAAAAGTGTACCTTAAAAAAAAAAACTAAAAGGTACAATTGACTAGCATATATAACATCTAATTCTATCAAGATTCAATAAGTCAGAATTTTTTTAATTGAGATCAACATAACTAAACAATATGTAATAATAAATGAGACGATTGAAAGAAACATTATAATACAATTTTCTTTTGCATTACTAAGTCTCTAGAACTATCATTGAAAACATCAATCATTTGTTGGCGGGCTAATTCAGAGAGGCTGTCCAAATCATCTCGAGTCATACCTTTGGTAGGTATGGCAGGCAGAGTGGTAATGACAACTTTTCCTGAAATTAAGTAAATCCACGTCAGTCAGAGCGCAAAAGCAATAATAACAGCAAAATCCATTATTCTGCAAAATTCTGCCAATATCCATTGAAAATAACTAAACCTCTCCAATGACTTAATAGCTCTCACTAGATGGCGTTAGGATAGCTTTAGGAACGTTTTTGTTTTCACGTTGGCGGAAAACCATACACAAAGAAAAAAGTGTCTGTGTTCCCTTGTCATTAGATGTTTATATCATTGAAAGATGGCGCTAGCGTCACTTTAGGAAATAACAAACTTTATTTATGTATTATAGCAGAGGGTAATTGCTTTTCGCGAACGTAAATAATAAACAGTTGAACATAATAAATGTGTACTTTTAGAGAATAAATGTCTGTTTATTTACAAGAATAATAATTGTAGTTTATTTTCTTGGTTTTGTGTTTGGTTTTCCGCTGAGTTTTATCTTTCAAAGTCTATAACTCAAAAGTAAATAATATAAGTTAGAACTTTTTATTTACTTTTTCTAGAGACTGTCAAAGTCTAGGCTATCACCCGGTTTCGACTTGACCTTGACTTCCTGGACGCCCTGTATATGTTATAGACCAAATGATAAGTTAAGCATTATACACTATGCCCGGTCATTATGAAAAATGCCCAATACGAGTGGGACTCGATAAAACTTAGAATGATTTTAACACTCACAGTGTCATATTTTATATTCATAAAGCTGAAATAAGGAACCAAAAATTTGTGCATGGGCGGGACTTGAACCAGCAACCTTTTGGCTGACCGGGCCAAACCGTCACGCAACGAAGTATTCATAAGAGACCACAAATTTCGCAGGGTCGGACTGACAGCACGGTAGCTCAATTGGTAAGAGCGTTTGGCCCGGTCAGCCAAAAGGTTGCTGGTTCAAGTCCCGCCCGTGTGCAAATTTTTGGTTTCTTATTTCATCTTTATCGATAAAACTTATTGAAATAATCAAATTACCAAGGCATTAACATATTACCCATAAGCTTTTGGGCAGAGTAACATAATATAATACAATTTAATTATTATTGTTCCATAATTGTCACTTCTAAATGTGAAACAATTTCATCAGTCTTATTACTTGAATTAATTAGCATCTCATTGTTCATTTTTATTTAACTGTTACTTGCTTGCTACATATTATAACAGTGCTGTAAAATACAAGATGCTAATTATGCCAAAAAACGAATGTAGTCGCTTTAACTTTAGTTTATTCTAAGTTTCACAATAATATGTTAGGACTTTCAAAAACATACAATATATAGGTAAACAGGTGTATGAAAACAAACTTTGCAACTGATCCTAACATACTATTTAAAAAATTGAGTGGAATTAATTTGAGTAAGCGATAAATTAAAACTAAGCTAACAACGAATATTGGGTTAATAATTAAATCCAGAACTAGCTAACAAAAAGTGGGTCTTTCTTTATTAATCCATTTCAGACAAAAAATATACTATCTGGGCGAATAAATTACTAAGGGCCGATTTAACCAACGTGAGATAAGACTTATCCAACTGTAAAAGTATAAAACGATTGATATTAAAATGAAAACATAAATGATTGCTGACAAATTAGGTGACGTATTCAAAAAAGTCGTTTCGTATTATATTCACCAAATATTCCATACCTACTGACGTTGGTAAAATAAGTGAGCGACTAGAAATACAGGGGGCAGATTTAATAGTAAGATAGATTCCAATTGAGCTTTACATAACGGTCAAATAATTGGCAACACAGGCACACCCGCGCCGCTAAACTATGCAACTCTGTCAATTGACCACCTATTACAACAGCTATATTTATTAATTCCGGGAAACCCTGACTAGTTATGACAAATAATTAAATTGCATACCTACCTGGTTCAAAGGTTTTTGTTTCACTGTCCAGAAAGTAATATTGGCTGAACACTACTGGCATAATTGGGATTTGAGCATCAATAGCTAAATAAAAAGCTCCTTTCTTAAATGGTTGAATACTGCCTTTATTGAATCTTGCTCCTTCTGGAAATACCCACAGTTTTGTCTGCAAATCAAAAGTACAACACAGCATTTTAAACAGACTTGGGAAAAAAATATTCGAATAATAATATAATTTATTTGTCAAGTGATTTTATTCGTTATTTAAAATAAGGAATAAAAATCATTAGAGTTGGAGGAGTTATTGCAGAAACCAGTCTTTTGCTATGTCGTGTGTTTCGTGCGTATATGTCTTTAGCTTGCCTGAAAAAATGCATATTTAGCTTTACAAATTTTGCAGTTTCATAAATATGTTTAAAGACACCAAGTAAATGGTAGAATATTCAAATTTCTAAAAAGTGGTTTTGCATAGTTCGTTATAGTTAGGGAGGCGAATAGGGGAATTTTCGGTAATACTCGAGCGTGGCAGTTTAAGATATGAGAGATACCTTGGACCTAATAGAACAACCTTGTAAAGTATTTAGCTCTATATGTAGTGACGCGCGCCTAGGATAGACGATCAGATTAGTAAAAAAAAATCGATAGTCTGTAATACTCGAGCGCGTCAGATTAAGATATTAGGGGTTGATTTTAGTGTTTTAAGACTAAATTTAACTAATCTGACGATAAGTCCTTGACGCCGCCGAGTTATAGGGTCGCGAACTTGTAAAAAAAAACGTTAATCTGGCAGTCTCGAGCGCGATTTTTTTTATTTTTATTTTGAAGAATATAATCTAAAACGTACTAAAAATACAAAATCTGCCGGTTTCCGCATGACCAGGAGTGTGGAGGAGCCATTTCGTCTTCCGAAAAACGCGTTGCGGCATATAAGTAACGAACGATACATTTTACAAAAAAAAAGTTTAAATAAACAAAAAAGGTAATTTTATTTTACACAAAAAAGGTCTCTTTACATTTTTGTCCAAAGTTAAAACTTTTTGACTTGAAGCTTCATAAAAACTCAAACTCCCGGTTTTTTGAGTATATCTTGAAAACTGAGGGTGTTAAAATTTTTTTTTTCTAAAGCTTCGCGACAATTTTCGTGGACTTGGAAAAGGTTACGCGTATCTGTATACAAAAGTATTATTAACATGTACAGTTTCATGTATGTATATTATTCAATAGCCTGTTGATCCTCAAATTGTTTTTTGGACGTACCGTCAGCAAAACGAAGTGAAGAATTATTAAAAAGAAAGAAGAAAGGGAAAAAAAAGTAACCAAAAAACCTTTCCGGTCAGATTAAGAGAACCCACAAACATTTTTGTCAGATTAAGAAAATATGCTTTCAGGATACCGAGATGAACCTCCCCTATGAAAATCTGACGCGCTCGAGTATTTCAAAAAAACTATTTTTTTTTGCATTTTCAAAAATTCATCGTAACTTATGGTCACGCCAAAATCGTCAGTTTTTTTAAAGGGAGCTTCCTTGGGGCCTACTTAACACCCCTTCCGAAAATCTGACGCGCTCGAGTATTTTTATTTTTTTTGCATTTTTGACTACTTTATATGCCTACCCCCACCACGCAAACCGGCAGATTAGTATACCGCTGTTATCAGAGGCACTTGGGGCATACGTAGTATAAATATCTGACGCGCTCGAGAATGCCCAAGTAACTGTTTTTTTTTACATTTTTGAAAAACCGTACACGCCAAACCCACCGCTAAAATGGTTTTTACCATACGAGCTTTTCTTTTCGAAATTATTTTATCTTTCGTTTTTTATAGGTCTCGACGGCGCCGTTGAATTACGCCATTTAGCTACCTCGCCTCCCTAACTATTAGGCGCAGTACCGCATATTGCTCTCACATATTTTTTTTGAGCAATAAAAACTTTTTCCTTAGGGATGCTATTTCCCCATATAATTTGTAATATATTTTTTTTTTACAGGCGCAATCAGTTTTTTATTTCTCAAATTAAAACTAGGACATGCTACATAAAAAAATAACTTAAAATATACCTATTCAAAAACAAAACCATTTCCTTGCGGCAAGGAGGCTATGATGCTGGCTGCGTTGCCGCGTTGGATAGCTATGCTGATCCTTTGAGCTAGGAACCAGCCAGCTTTATTATTGGCTGTCACAGAATTTAATTTTGGTGAAATTTTTCTAAATAGCAATTTAGCAGAGGGTCCCCACGGCCCAAATATTTCAACGCCAAACGGCGCAAACACATAATCACTTGCAAGTGAGACGTACTTGCGACGCTTGGCGCTTTCAGCCAACTTCGCTGCCGTTCCAGCTTTAAGGGCTGATTCTCTGAGATGGGAGGGGGCCAAAGTATCGACACAAGTTGCATCCCAAACTAAGGCCCGACCCCGTTCCCAGGGAATAAGCGTGAGGCCATCGGGTCTCTTGCCATCGTCACGGACCAAACCACGTGGTTCCAACGTGGAAGGAACATTAATGGTGGAAAGAGCTCTTCGGATGGTGTCATTAAGGGTAGCGTGACGGGCGAGACGCCCAGCGCTTTGCTGGCAACAAAGGCAGTGGAGACCAAATTTGTCAACCTCCTTGCCACAGGGACACGTAAAAATTTCACATATAGGGGGTACCAAGGCGGAGGCCCACACACACCCGGAAAGACTCACTATCGAAAAGAGTGCCTAAATTTCTCGACGGTAAAGCATGAAGCCAGTGACCAGAATCTTTGCAGGAAACCGCCAAGAGCCTTGCACGACTACTGTCACTGACGGAATTTTGAATTAAAGAATTGAAGGTCTCTCTCGCAAGAGGGACTTCCCAAAGTTTTTGTTGGTGACGTTCCTTTGGAATGTCTTCTCTAGGACAGATACCTTGCCAAAACTCCTCCGCCTCAGAAAGCTGGCGAGGATGCTTAAAGATTTTTCCGGCTAAAACGGAGTAAAAGTGCTATGCAAAGAGGAGAGAAAAGCGGGGAGGGCTATACTAGAAATTTGGCGAATTCCGATCCCACCAAAACGAATAGGAAGCGAAGCCTGAGCCCAAGAATTATTATCAAAACGTATTTTTTTTTCCAAACTATTTTTAAGAGTGGTGTCAAATAGTTTTAATTTTTTTTTCCAGATAGCACGAAGGAAATATGTAAATTTTGGCACAAAAAGACACGATTTGATTTGTAATTCCATATCGTAGAACCAATTCTACGTATGCAAAGTAGGCTGTGAGGGTAGTACTTCTTGAGGCTATTTTAGATAATTTATAAAGCGCAAACGTAAATCGGTTTATTTTATTTATTACATTCTCAACTTGTTTCTTCTAGTCAAGGTTTTGGTCAATTTCTATACCTAGGAATTTAGTTGAAAATACATTATTTATAATATTTTCCTGATAATTTATATTAAGGGTCTGATTAATATATTTGTTGAAATGTATTAAGTTGGTTTTGTGGATATTAATTATTAAATTATTATGTCGAAGCCAATTTGTAATAGATTTAATTGTATTATTAATGTCAATTTTATGGTTCTCTATTGAGTATTTTTTGTCTGTAGTTACTACACTGATATGTCATCAGCAAACAAAATGCATCGATGCTCAGTCACATTCGGAGGTTGTTACATAAACTAAGAACAATAGTGGGCCCAAAACACTTCCCTGCGGAACTCCAGATCTATTCACTTTGTAATCTGATGTATACGTTTGAACTACTTGATTATTGTCTAATTTTGAAATAACAACCGATTGCTTTCTATTCGACAAGTAGTTCTCGATCAATTTCAGTGCTATTCCTCTAATGCCACAGTGTTGCAACTTTGATAACAGCTGATCGTGACAGACAAAATCAAATGCTTTTGACATGTCAAAAAAACTAACCTAAACAGAAGTATTTATCCACATAGTCAATTGTTGTGTCATCTATTTTTAGGGTCTTTTTCTCTATATTTGTCATTAATTTTGTCTTGCCTTGGTTCATTCTGAGACCTACTTTTTCGCTCTCTTTTGCAAGTGTGTTTATCATAGTGCTCAATTCTTTAGGCGTTTTAGCGAACAGCATAGATTTCCATATAGTTGTATAAATTACAGCTTTGCTGTAGTCAATAAGTAGTAGTAGTTAAGTTGGTATTTGTGATAAATTTTCTAATATTTGTCGAACCACATGGATGTGATCGGTAACGGAGTAGTTTCTTCGGAAACCCGCCTGTTCAATTGGTTGTTGTTCATCTTATACCGTTTCGATCCTGTTTAATACACTTTTGGCGAATACTTTATATAGATTGGACATCAAACTGATTGGGCGATAATCGCCAATGTCATGCGGATCTCCCTTTTTGTACAGTAGATTTATATTTGATTGGGTCCATTGATGAGCTATCGTTTCACTGAGAATGGTGTCATTAAATATTTCTGTTAATATAGGTACTAATGCCGTCTTTGATTGTTTAAGAAATTTCGTTGTTATTTCTGTCTGGTCCACAAGCTTTGTCTCTCTTTTGGGTCAATATGGCTTTGTTAACTGTTTTTAGCACACTTGGGACTTCAGTGGTGTTTTCTAGTTTAACTTCGTCTTGTTCTGTATTTTCCTTATATAGATCTTCGTAAAATCTTGTGGCCGTTCCCAATATGTTTGTCTTTCAGTTAAACTATCCAGTGTTTGTGGCATTTCGTTGTTAGTGGGTTTTTTTGATACCTCCTGATTTTATTATGAATTCCTTAATAATTTTCAATCTATGTTGTTTTTTTTTATCTTTTCTCAAATTTTCCTTTATGTTTTTGTTCATATCGGACTTTTTTTTTTCTTCTGTTTCCTGCCTCTGTTGCTTTATCAGTTTAACTCTTTCTTCCAATAAGTTAGTAGAGTCAACTGATATCCAGCTCTTAGTTCCTTCTGTATTCGTTTTGCTATGGGCAACGGTGTCTTTTATTGTTTCTTCTATCCAGTTTAATATTACTTGTCCATGTTCATAGTAGTGTTTTTATACCCTTTAAGTTTTTCTTTTCAACTATGAGCTACTTCAGTTTCACACTCTTTTTTTTTTCGTTTTCCTGGGATTACTTCTTGGTCTTGGTTGCTTTGATTGGGTGTGCGAAATTGAGTTTGCTTATTACATCAAAGTTTGAAAAGTGGGTGGTTCTGATGGTCATTATGAAGTCGATTTCATTTCTTGCAATTCCATCAGAGGAAATCCAGGTCCACATTTACCTTTTGTTTTTCTTGAAAACAGTATTCAGAATTTTAATAAGTAGGTATGTATATTTAATCATCTTATAAAAATGTTAAAAAAATATATGATCCAGAGCCAAAATGTTCAGAGGGATTTGCATTAAAAGAAATTCAACTTTAGAGAATCGAAATGCGTTTGGTATCACTAATCTGATCGCTTTATGAATATACCTACTTAATTAAATACTAGGTACTTGGGCAAAATTTATTCAATAAATTCCAGAAATCAGGTATGCAGTTAACGAAATATAATTGGCATCATTTAGTGTTTTCGCTGTAAGTTGCATAAATATTAGGACAAAGAGTTAGCATAGCAATTTTGTCAACCCACTTGTCATTTTTAGGGTCCAACGAGCCTGCTAACTTTTTGTCCTATTACTTAAGAAAAATAAGGTGATAAGACTAGAGATGGGCCGAGTACTCGGTTAATACTCGGTACTCAGCGTACTCGGCGGTCTTTTTAATACTCGTACTCGGCCGAGTAACTCTGTTTTAATGCCGAGTATACTCGGTTTAAGTAAAGCAATATATTGCCGTAGATATCATATAAAAACAGGGGAGATCTTGCACAATCTCAATTATGATACTAAACGAGTTGTAATGAGACAAAATGAGGCGAACTAGTTCACGAAAAAAAATCAGTATGTGAAAATTTATACAGTAAAACTATCATCACAAGCTCTCTGCACTTTCTAGTAACAGCCTATTCATTTTTTGTTCGTAGATGTTACTAGCCTCCGAAAGTAATCAATCGCTATGCGTGGTACGTGCAGGTGCACATAGTAACACTCGTGCTAAACGTGCCAGTTTTAGATATCTTGTTTGGTGCCCTGCCCACCACTCGAAAGGACTCTTGTCTTTTGTCAGCTTATTCTCAAGTAATGGGGCTTTTAGGACCATGGCGCTCTAGTGGCAAGCTAATTCTACGCGAACCTGTTTGTACTTGTTTACATACCCGAAACAGGAATTTGATTTTAAACCGAGTTACTCGGCCGAGTACTCAGTTAGGAAAAAAATGAACCGAGTAAAACTCGGTACTTGTTACTCGGCAAAAGTGCTCCTCGGCGCATCTCTAGATAAGATTAATTTTATTGGTGCCAATACATGTCCTGTTTGTTGTGCCGCTTTTAGTCATTACATTCCAGAAATCAGGTGGACAGTAAGCAGAACACTTGGCAACAAATAGTCTTATCGCTTTATGTTCCATAAATAATAGGACAAAAGAGTTGGCAGTCTTATCAACACAGTCATAGGGCAAGTGACCCGGTTGTGGCCACCGACCCCTTTGTGGCCATTGAGAACTTCAAATCGTTATAACTAAGGTAAAGACAAATATATTACTCTATGGTTTACGGGATTAAAAATATCTAATATTGGCAACACTGATACCGTTGACAGCTTTGATGTATCAAACTTCGGCTGCGTTCCGTATTGCGCTGACAGCGAAAATATCACTGATATCGCGCTTACAAACCGTTCCGATTTGGCGTTAGCGTGTCAACGATAGCTGTAGTGACGTCACGGCTGACGTCACTAGAGTTTGGCCATCAAAAGCTGAACCTAGCAAATCGCGGCAAATTTAAAATATGAAAACTAGGCAACACCGTCTATAATAGGAAGAAACATATTTGATACTTTTTTAAAATTCACAAAAAGTAGATTTCAACTGTGGCTTTCCTCATATGAAATACGAAGTTATAACACGTTTCATATATGTACTATGGCTGCTACACACAATGTCGGTGGTACGGCTGGTGGCCATGTCACCGGCACCGCTAGGCTCGCATTTTACTATCAATAAGTAAGGATATTCATTGCGATTATACATCTGACATGCTGAACTAGGTATTTAAACCAACAGAAGTTAATAGTATTTGGGATGTCGGGATGAGAATTTCAAAAACAAAGTTTACTAATATACATAGTTATTTATTATTCACTATAATCAAAGTCTGATTCCAGATACTCCACACCCATCGATTCTTCTGAATCTGAACTGCTAGATTCGTCACCTGAATCGGTTACATTTATAATGAAACTTTCCATTTCTGCCACTATTCCATCTTTTTGTTTATAATTCTCTTCAATATGAATGACATGATTAACCATCTTATTCCATTCCTCAGAAGTAATGCTATCAAAGCATTCTTTTATTAAATTTTCCATTTCTGATAAGGATCTTGAAATATTTTTACTTGCCACTTTTCTCTTTCCTGTGCTCCAAATAAGCTCAATGGGATTGAGGTCACAATGATACGGCGGAAGTCGCAACACCTCATGGCCATGTTCTTCAAGGATCTGATCAGCTTCATAAATAGGATCAGGTTTATGTTTATCAACCAAGCACAGCAGTTCCTCTCTTGACTGAGTTTCTTCAAATGAAATATCATAACAACGGAGCCAATTTTGTATTTCTACTTTGCGAGTACTAGTGTTTGGTGCCTTATTCACTTGTATGGTATGATAACTTGCATTATCCATGTACAGAACGCTGATTTTTATTTTGCTTGAATACAAATCCGTTGGTTAATAATATTTGACGTAATGTTTCTCTACAGCCTGTAAATGCAATACTCTCTTTTAAATCCGTCAAAAGGCTTCTTAATGTAGGCACTTGCTTCTTGACAACATAATATTCATTTATTTTGTTTCTTATAGCTTGAATATCAAAACTGTCCAGGTTAGACACTGTCTTTTTATGAGGGCGTTTCTTACCTGGGGTGCTGAACACCCCTTTGTTTTCTTTACTTTCAATATTAATCCTTTTCAATGTTGAAATACTAATATCTGAAAAAGAAACAGCAATATTTTTTAAACCTATTTATAATTTTAAACTAATCACTCCTGTGTATTTTTGTTGCATATAAATCTATGTGAACTTATACGTAATCTGAAAAAAAAAACATTGTTTATATAAGCCTTTTATTTAAACGATGTTTTTTTTCTCAGTCTGTAAAATACATCTTGTATTTAAAACAAGTCTAGAATTTGTTTACAAATAGTGTATGTTGGTGTAAAAATCTAAGCAAAGGAAAAAATTTACACGAACCTATTACCAAAAATATGTATTTCTGACATTTTATATCAATAATTTTGAGCTTGGTAGGAACTTACCAGTCATTGAAGAGATTTTCTCAAAATATTTATTCTGTGAGAGATACTCTTCTTGATGAAATTCCTTTATTTTTTTGAGATTTGCCAAAGCAGCACTGGCTCCTTCAACACTCGAATTCTTTTCTGTAAAATTGGTAAAATTGGAATGTACTAATTATAAATACCTATATATTATTATGACGTGAAAGTCTTGATAAATATGAAAGTATCTAAGTGAATAAGTTTTACTAACCTACGAACTCTATCGCAACATGTAAACAATCTTCTTTTTGCTTGATTATAGCCATTTGCTCATCTTGTTTTTCTTTATATTTACTTATCATAGTAAATAGAATCTGCCGCACTGCACTCTTTATAGTTTTACCCATATTTTGAAAGAAAAACCAAGGAATGCACAAAATAAACTTAACACAGTGACAACCAACTACGCAGATACGCCATGATGGCGGCCATGAAGAACACTTTTTTTTTCACAGTGGTAGTGTTGCCGCTATAAAAATCACCGGGTTCAGCTTTTATTAGCCAGACTCTATCACCGCCATCTTGCGTTCACAGTGCAATCGTTTTGCTGCGTTAGCACCGTGAGCGTCTAAGAGCGGACTGTCACATTGACGCATTTGACGTCTTTTTGCTTCAAAGAACAGCAAATGTGATCTAAAGCCGTTCCGAAATGAAATCGCGTCAACAGCGCTGTCAGCACGCTAATCAAATCGGAACGGCTTTTGACGCTCACAGTGCCAACAGTGATATTGGCGCAATACGGAACGCACCCTTCACTTCAATCCAACAAGTCATTATTTTTTTACGAGCGTCAATTGTTAAAAGTCTTAGCAAAAAGGCTAAGGTGAGCGGGTGAGTAATCAATCATTATTTTTAAAATCCTTCTTATTTTTTTAAATGTTTATGTTAATCCTTCATAAAGAATACACTGTCTAAGTGGTACTAATGATATTTTATCGCTATTTGATTATTAAGTGAGGTTTTGAGAGGTGGCCTCTAATGGAGCCAAAATGAATGAATTTTCCCATCTTTGGCCACATGACTGGCCAAAAGTGGTGCACGTAGGACCCCACTTTTAGCCATTTAGTTTTTATCGTGATTTTTCCACCTAATTACTTAGCTATTTTGATATAAGTAATCTATTCATTTTCAGAGTTACGATTATAATGCCTCCATCGAAACTAAATAAAAAAAATCGGTGTCGTGAAAAGAAAATTGTTCCAGTACTCATCGCATAAAATAACATTAGCGTTGAACGCAATAAATAATGAGATGCCCGTTGCCACTGCTTGTAGAGATTTTAACGTACCTCGAACGACTGTGCGTCACAAAATTTCTGGAAAAGCGCCTGAAACTTCTGGACATGTAGGGCCCCCGTCAGTTCTTGGAAGACAAATAGAAAACGAACTTGTCATATGGACCAAAGATTGCGCTCGCGCTGGATTTTCTATCAACAAGGAAGGTTTACTGGATTCTGTTAATAAAATTGTTGTGAAAGGCCAAATTGCTACACCTTTTATAAATGATAGACCTTCAAGATCCTGGTTCGATGGATTTGTGGCGAGTCATCCTGATTTGAGCCAAAAACATGCCGAGTATATCAATAAAGCTCTTAATAACTGAAGAGAAATTTGGGAACTGGTTCCAAGAAATTTCTTCATTGCTCGGTGATGAAAATTTAAAGATTCTATAAAATCCTGCGGCAGTGTGGAACTGTGATGAAACAGCTTTTTTTCTAGCTCCAAAAGGATCTCTTGCGTTGGCTGAAAAGGGACAACATGTTTACGATACATCAAAAAACAGCGATAAAGAAATATAACTACCCTATTTACTGTCAATGCCGCCGGTGAATATGCACCTCCTTTAACTATTTACAAATACAAAAGAATGAGTTTTTAAGTTCTTGACAATGCACCAAATGGATGGGGAGTTGGTAAAATCAATAAAGGATGGATGACGGGCGAATTTTTCTATGAATATGTGGCAAACGTCTTCATTCCTTACCTGAAAGAAAAAGAAATTCAATTACCAATAATTTTGTTTCTTGACGGCCACAAGTCCGATCTGACTATGCATCTTAGCGAATTGTGTAGGGAAAATGGCATTATAGTTATTGCTCTTGTCCCAAATACAACTCATATGTTGCAACCTTTGGACGTTGCTGTATTTTACCCATTGAAACAGAAATGGCATCAGATGGTCAAAAAGTGGCGCATTGAAAACGATGGACAAGAAATCACAAAATTTTCATTGCCATCTGCTCTGTAAAGTTTACTCCTTGATAACAAAGATAAGTTAGCAAAAAATGTGCAAGCAGAATTTCCGACACGAAGTTGCTATTTCTGAATCCAGCTACATTTCATACCTGGAAAGTAAAATCGTCCCAAACATAATACATGAAAGACTTTTATACTACATTTATTTCTGGTAAAGACTGGGAAGGAAACAAGGAGGCATCAATGTTATATGATATATGACTAGCTTTAAAAAATGATACTACTGCTACAATGTCACAACCCACCTTGGCATCTTATGATATTGAAAATGCCGTCAGAGAAACGCCTTCACCATCACTTATCATGGATGATAGTATATCAAGGAACCAAGAGTACATTCATGACTTAACTGACAATGAAAACGAAGATACCTCCTCCAGTACTTCTCTTGCAGCAAAAGAGCCATCAGAAGGGCCAGGTCCATCTTCCGTTTATCCTGCTATTGACATTCAAGACTCGGAAAATATAAACAACTCCCACAAAACTTCGGCTGCAGAAAAAGAACCATCAAAAGAGCCAAGTCTATCTTCGGGCAAGTCTGTTACAGATGTTCAAGACTCTTTACATTCGGATCAAGTGAAAAACACACTAATTAAAACCACATCTTCAAAGGATTTAAAAATCTGTAATCAAAAGGATATTACAGCAGAACCAGGACCATCTTCTAGCTATTCTGATACAGATGTTATAGACTCACAAAACAAAGACAACACCTGCAATACCTGCCTTACGGCTAAACCCTCTGCAATAATTACTCTTCAAACAGTTAGAGATTTAGAGAAAGATTGTTTTTTGTACCCAGGAAAAGTAATACCAAAAATACTAGAAAAGCAATGTATGTCCCTTCCGTTATCACGTCGAATAAATGGCGGGATATTATGAAGGAAGCTGAAAAAGAAAAAAACAGAAAAATTGTCTAAGAAAAAAAATAAACCAGGTAATAGAAAAGAAGAAATATATAAATAAGAAAGATAAAGAAGAAAGTGCATATCATATCATAATAATCACATCTTCTAAAAAGTAGTGATGATGATGATGGTAGCGATTCAAATGCTGAAAAAGTGATAGAAGAAAACAAAATGCCAAAAAAAGATCTAAAACGAAAAATAAAACGTTCTGAGACTAATGACACAAGTTCCGAATCAGAGTTGCCTCTAAATCAGTTAGAAAAGTTAGGAAACAATAAAATGTGCGATGAAAACTTAAAAGTAGGATTAAGAAAACTTATCTAGACTGGTCATTATAATATTATAGATATCTACCTCGTATAGTTTAATGTTGATCTCCTTAATTGTAATTTTAATTAAAAATATTATATTTCATATTAATTGTCGTCAATATTATGTTAGATATTTTTCTCTAAATAAAGACTGTTGGTCGTAAAATATGCGATTTTCGAATAAACTCTTTATTACTTTGAATTTCCTGCTTTTTAGGGTTCCGTAGCCGAATGGCAAAAAACGGAACCCTTATAGTTTCGTCAAGTCTGTCTGTCTGTCTGTCCGTCCGTATGTCACACCCAATTTATTCTGAAACTATAAGCATCACACTATTGAAATTTAGTAGGGAGATGTATCCTGTTAACCGCTTTACGATTCTCATACAAAAAAAAAAAGTTATGATATTTAAGGGGGGGCTCCCATACATGAAACTAAAACCGAAAATTTTTTTTTTAGTCAAATCTATGCGTGTGGGTATCTATGGATAGGTCTTTAAAAATGACATAGAGGTTCCTAAAACCGTTTTCTTTTAAAGTCTAACGTTTCTTAGCTAGACGCTTCCAAAGTGGAAAAATGGGCGTCCCCCCCCATCTCACTACTAAACTATGCGAGTGTAAATTTTGAAAAAAATATGTAATATAGATCATAACAAATACTTTCAACGAAAATTGGTTCGAACGGGATCGAACGAGAAGTTTTTGAGATATAGCACTTTTTCAACAACCGCACACATAACTTTGTTCTTCATACAAACACTATGAAAAACAAAGTTATATTTGCTGTCAACAAAATATTGTGGTATTTTACTAAGTGGAAGTAAGTGGATTGTCTAATTCAATTAACGTTGGCACGGAACCCTCAGTGCGCGAGTCCGACTCGCACTTGGCCGGTTTTTTATTTTTGATGAATTTTGATGGCCAGAACTGGCACATGACTGTGGCCAGAAATGGGGTAAATCTGGCCAGAAATAGCACAAATTCCCATTTTTTTTTCTTTTCTACAGTATTATTGTTTCATTGAATCATTATGAAAAAAAATGTATCCTTAGGCTAGATTGATATATGTTTAATAACTTTTTACAAGAAATATGTCCGTGATAACAAAAACTGTAAAATGATATAGCCTCAAAGTCTACAAAACTCTTAAAATGGCCAAAACCGGGTCACCTGCCCTATGTCATTCTCGGAGTCCAATGAGACCTTCTAACTCTTTTGTCTTACTATTTAAGAAAGATAAAGTGACAAGTTAGTTAACTAATAAACCAAAGAATAATTTATTTGTGGGCAATTTATCTACAAATAATTTATTTGCAAGTAATAGGTACTACTGCAAATATAATTTTCTTTAAATAATTATTTACATTACCATTTATTCGAATAATGTCCACGTCTGTTTGTAAAACCAAAATTTTATTTTTAATCCATTTCAGTTTATTTTAAATATAATAAAATCATAATCTTCGTAATATTATCTTCTATCTTCTCTACATATATGACAATTAGTCCTGGCTGGACCTGTATCACTAATTCTTAATTTGTTGTGTTTGTTATTGTCAGGAGAAGGATCTCATAAAAGAAAAAAGAAAAATTCGGGCTGAAATTTATAATATTTAAGAGTACCTACTTTCATACCGGGGCCAAAGCGGAACAGGGCTGAGGGCGAAACAAAATTTTTTTGGTCTACTATTTTAACTAAATTCTATGTACCTTCTCTTTAATAACTCTTTCAGTAGCTTCCATCATAAGTTGTCTAGCTCTTTCAGTTTTCAAACGATCTATAAAAACAAGACCGGAAAGCCAAGCTCCAAAACCAAAGGCCCCTGTGAACATCAGTGGTCTTTTGGCAACAACAGTACACCGTTTCATACGAGGCCACATCTCAAACATTCCTGCAAAATAATTAATCATTACTACCATTTACAATTCGTGCCATAGTCATCAATGTAATTTTCAAACACTAAGTATACCTTACCTAAAATATCTAAGGAACTCTGGTGATTGGATATTACTATAAAGCACTGCTCGTTATCCCAATTTTCAAGTCCTCTGAGCTCCCATTCTATACCTACTATATGAGATGCATAACGGCAGAATCTTGACGCGACTCTATTAATTCGAAAGAGATGTTGTTAATATTTTTCTTTTTCATCTCATCATAGCTTAAAGTTACACTGTTTTAAAATAATCAATACTTACATTAGATTTGTTACGTCTCTGGGATATAAAAGCACTACAGGTAACAATATGGTGCATGCTATTAATACGTATGAGTAATAGAGGAAAAACTTAAGATAATATCTAAATACGTTGCTTTTTTCGTATAAAAAAGGCAATGTAAATATAAAACCCGCCAAAAATAATTCAGGATATGAATAGGAGGAAGCCATAGCGGAAAGCACGGAAATTTGACAGTTTTTTTTTTAAGATGACAAGTGGCGAAGCCAAACCGTATAGTATCATAAAATTTTTATTTTATAGTGTTTTGTCACTATACAAACTTAGTAATATAAATTGCAAATTGCACTTGTAATAAGCAACGTTGGCTGTGTGACAGAGGAGGAATCGAACCCCGTGTCTTACGCAATCCGGGCGTATGCCTATAATATAGACGGGGTTCGATTCCTCGTCTGTCACACAGCCAACGTTGCTTTTTACAAGTGCAATTTGCAACGTATAGTATCACTTTGAAAACGTCATTTCTTCTGGTATTTTATACTTTGAAAACGTCAATTCTACTGGTACCATTTGGTATTCTATGGACGACGACGTAGAAAAGTCTATGGAAAACGGCGCAGCGCCTCTAGCGGTCACTGACAGACATACAAAAAGTGACGACGTAGCTAGCAAGAAAATCATGGTAATGGTACGGTACAAGTCAGTGTGACCACTATTCTTTATATATTTACGAACTAGCGGTCCCCCGCGGCATTGCCCGCGTACATTTCAGATTTTTCGTAAAATGTTTCAATGCAAAATTGCAAAACACCATCCTATTAGCACGGTTAGTGCGGTCGAGGTCTCACACCAAACAAAAACGGACCTCACTTCGAGCTAAAGACGATGCGTGAAGGAAGCGATTTTGCTTTTTGAGGAGGTTAGGTGGCGGTGACATCGCTAATCATCACAGAGTCCAGTGCAGCGACCATGGCATCTATCTACGCCTCAAGCTGTATTGGACTTCAGACCCTTCCCTAAGCAATAAGCTATCTTTACCTAACACAAAAACATATTTACAAATCGGCTCCATTGCTCCGTTTTATAATATTTTGAGTAGGCTAATAACCAATAGTATTGATACCTTAATAGTACTTTTCTGATACTCTGGGACATAAATATAACTATAAGGCTCAGTTGCACCATCACCAAAGCCGTGATTGACAGATGTTTGACGTCGATTGGAGTTGAAGTCCGATACGGTACAACTGACCCTTATACCTTTTTGTAATAAAATAGCAGTGTCCATATGTCACAGCTATTTTATTCAATACCTAACTATATGCATCACACTGTTAAAATTTGGTAGGAAGATGTATCCTGTTAACCGCTTTACGATTCTTCTGTTTCGGTCACTAAAAATATGGCGTTTTTGTGGTTAGGGTTCCGTAGCTGAATGGCAAAAAACGGAACCCATATAGTTTCGTCAAGTCTGTCTGTCTGTCTGTTCGTCCGGATGTCACAGCCATTTTATTCAATAACGATAAGCATCACAATGTTAAAATTTGAAACCCGCTTTACGATTCTTATACAAAAAATAAAAATTATTATATTTAAGGGCTCCCATACATGAAACTAAAAAAAAAATTAGCTAAACCTATTCGTATCTTTGGATAGATCTTTTAAAATGAAATAGAGGTTTCTAAAACCATTTTCTTTTAAAGTCTATCGTTTCACAGCTAGACGCTTCCAAAGTGGTAAAATGGGCGTCGCCCCCATCTAATTTCTAAACTAGGCGAGTGTAAATTTTGAAAAAAAAATATAATGTAGATCTTAACAAATACTTTCAACGAAAATTGGTTGGGACGATATCGAACGAGAAGTTTTTTAGATATAACACATTTTCAACAACCGCAATCATAACTTTGTTCTTGATACACTATGAAAAATAAAGTTATATTTGCTGTTGACAAAAAAATGTGGTATTTCAGCTAAGTGGAATAAGATGGTAGAAAGTGGTTTCCCTAATCCATAACCCTCAGTGCGCGAGTCCGACTCGCACTTGGCCGGTTTTTTACCACGCTTTTATTTGCTTGGGTTGTATCTATGTATGTATATATGTATGTATGTAATGGAATCTTTGAGCATAAATTTGACCAATTTCCAGATGTTTGATTAATTTGAAACTTTGCACACGTATCAAGGACCGATGACAATGCAATTATTTAATAACAGTCTCTCAATATCCTTATAAGGACCGCCAGGATTAATAAATTCTTTTGTGGATCCTCTGTAAGGGAGTAAGAAAGATAGAGCTATCGCGTGTCGCATGTCCGCAAATAATTAATTGAAAGTTTGAACTAAAAAATGAAAAATAAATTATAGTTTAAAAAAAAAATTGGTTGTCTGTAAAGTAGGTTTATGATCGAGATGTTTACGTGATAACGGTCCACTCACTCGAACGCTATGCCAGCCTCCGCTCGTGAGGATTCCGCGTGACAAGTTTCACGGAATGACTGGCAGCGCTCGAGATGAGACGGGAGATCGGTCCGTCTCTCTCTCGTTATACCTGCGATCGCGCTCGTGAGGTTTTGGTGTGACACAAGTTTCTGAACATGTCACCCAACTAAAACGATTTTAAAGACGTTATCACGTCAAAAACTAAAAAAGCACGCTTTTATAACTAACCGAACTAAAAAGTAGATTTTTTTTAAATAATTACAAAGAGTTAGAGCATAATTCAATTCAGAGTAAAATGCGTGGGGTGCTTGATATAAGGTAAGTTCGCCTAATAGGGACCAGGTTTTTGTAAATCTTTATAAATCTGATTTAAAAATCATTTAAACTTAAAAATCATGTGAAATATACAAATTGCCTATATTTGAAGTAAAAACATTAACCCAAAATCATGAACCCAAAGTAAATTAATGACAAGAATTGTTTTTAAAAAGCTTGTTAATGGACTTTATTATGAACAGGTGATCTCAATAAGGCTCATTTATGTCCCGTAGATAATTCCGAAACTACAAATTATTATTTGTTATTCAAAGTTTTTTGTTAACTGTTACAATTGTTTTTGTCATTACCGATAGTGTAATCTAAAAATTAATAAGATTTATAGTGTTGGTCCTTAAAAAGTCTATAGAAACTTAAACGCAGAATAAAAGATTTGATTTATGTCTTTTAATAAAACACAGTTTTGTATTGTTTTGATATTTACTAAGTGAAACTATTTAAGCATAAAACTACATAATATGAAACATTTTCAGTCATTATAGCCCTTGGGCCTTATTAAGTCTTAAAAAATCACATTTTTGACGGTTGGCCTTATTTGGACCATCAAATAATAAAAATATAATTAACTTAGGAAACTCAGTAACACAAACTGGTAACACAAGTAATTGACAACAACATAATATTGAAATTAAATCAAGACAGGGTTATGCTTTGTCCAAAAATGAACGTAACAACAATTTGTCACTAACTAAAAACAAAAACACAAGCCGATAAGAGTTATATACACCTAATAATGTCCGGTACTAATTTGGTGACAAGGAAGTGGTCCTTGTTAGGCACTTCGCCATCCCGGAGAAAACCAATCAAAATAGACAAAAATATAGTACTATCAATAACTTCACAATACACGCGTAAATGTTATTTATTCCGTTTCATGTGTAAATTTCTTGCCAAAACGAAACAGAAACACTTGAATTAATAGAATAACACCAACAAATTTTATGAAACGACCTACTTGTCGTGAGGTGTACTGCATCGACAGGCGTACTGACAAAATGGCGGCGTGTAACCCAAGTAATGCCAATGCGCTTCAATGATTGGTTAATGAGGAGCGTCGGCGCAAGATTTGATTTTAATTTAGTATCGAGAGCGGAATTTTTGAAATGGTGGCGCTTATTAGGTACCGGTTCTTATTAGGCGAACATACCTTATTAAATATTACAATTATTCTACATGCAACTATCTATGTGCGGAGAGTTATGAAAAAAAAAACAAAGTAAAAAATGAGTGCGTGTACTAGTGTACACACGTATGAAGTGAAACTTCTTTATGGCCTTATTTTTCGAAAAATGATCTACATGCAACTTTCCAGGAATTGGTTAAATAAAGATAAATTAGATAAAGTTTAAACAAAAGGATTTTATTATCATAGGCATGAATACAAATAATACAATTATTTCACTTTACCTTTTTGCTACTAAGATTATTACAGCATTTCATTAATTGTAATAGAATTATTACTATCATTGTCATCGTTATTATATATTTTTGTAATTAATGGCTTATGGTAACTGAAATATGAAATATATGGTTGACATTCCACGAAATTTAGTGACCGAGTAAAAACTCCATCAATTGTGGTACCAGATCTTGTTGTTGACGTTTGAGGACTGTTTTTCATGGATAAATTCAATTTAAGCATCTTTCAGAAATTCAACTAGCTTCAAAGATTTTTCCGATGCAAAATTGACATTAAAATCTCCACTTATAATTATCGGTATTTCATCATTATTGTTACCGAGTAAAGAGGCACCTCCACTTGTGTACGGCAACAATAAATGGTGAAGAAAAAAAAAGAACCCCAAGCTTTTTACTCTGAATTGAATTATTCTCTAACTCTTTGTAATTATTAAAAAAATATTTTCTACTTCTTAGTTCAGTTAGGGTGAAAAAAAGCGTGTTTTTTTTAGTTTTTTTGAACTAAAATTTATTTATATAAAATAATATGTGACGAACCCTAATCTTTTACAATTTAAAAATTAGAAAACTTGTTTTGAATTAGAACATTAGAAATTGTTAAATAAATAAGAATAATTGATAGCCTTAGTTGATAGCTGCTACTTTTAAATAAAATTAAAATGGCGGATCAAAAAAGTTACCTAATAAGTTTTATAAGCCTTTTAGTTTAAATTGGCACTTACATTGTTTTCTTGTGATGACCCGCAATAATCCACCGTGGTCTGCGTTGACGGTTCTTCTTCACTTTGTTTCGCAAGATATTCAAGTATTTATACAAACTTACGAGGTGCAGAGCGCAAGCCGCAGCTAACTTAATGTTCGGCATGTTCATGTGCAACAGCGCCTATGATTATTGTCGCGAATGTGTGAACAGCAAGTGTTTCGTCGAACATCTAGTCGAGCGACAAGCGAGTCGCGAGCGCACATGTGTTAATGCCGGGTAATTCATATTTGAAGTAATCTTTGTGATGTGAAACCAGCCTTAAAGCTCGTGCTCGCTACTTGCTCTTTTCTCGCGCGAGTACGTGCGTGAGTCGCGAGGCGAGTAGGGAGTGTATTGTTTACTTACACACGCATGCTCGCTACTCGGCTCGCCACTCGCCTCGCGACTCGCGCGCATGTGTAAATGCGGCATTATATGTTCAACTAATCTGTGCATTAAAAAAAAAGTCTTTTCCGCTGGTGTTCTGAACTGTTCTGTAGAAAGTAGCCAGTTGCGGCTTCAATTTTAATTTATCTAAAATGGTTTGTATTTTCGACAAAAATATATTTCTTAATTAAAAATGTGTTGTCTTTACAACAAGACAGTGTAATTTTAATAGTGTTTAGAATATTGATTATCTAAGTTTTCATGGATTACTAAAGTTTGCATGAACCCGCCGTGTCAGGTCTGACAAACGTGAAATGTAATTTTATTATTCAAGAAGTTTATCCTGGTTGTGTATTAAAAATATCCAGCTACTCTGATTCAGTCAATTGTTTTCGGTAGTATTTCTGCGAAATCAAGTTAGTTTTGTAAATTAACCTAAATGATGATCACCCGACACATGCGCGTCATCTGATGGTTCAGAAGAAGCCAAATCTACTTGCTGTGCCATGTTTTATGGCTACTGCTATGTTTGATTTAGTTCTCGACTGTGCCGTTTGTGATTATTCAGTGTCTCTGACTTGTATTTTACATGTTATGCTGTTACACATTTACTTTCACTAGTAATCAGAACCTCAATTATTTACAGGGTTTCGTGAAAGTTGTAAAGAACAAGCAATACTTTAAGAGGTATCAAGTCAAATTCAAGAGGCGTCGTGAAGGAAAAACTGACTACTATGCTCGTAAACGCCTCATTGTGCAGGTACATAAATTATTATTTATATTTGTGATGTACCCAATTTGTAACTTTATTATTTATTTCGTAATCATCATTTCAGGATAAGAATAAATACAACACACCTAAGTATCGTTTGATTGTACGTCTTTCTAACAAAGATGTGACTTGCCAAGTGGCTTACTCTCGTATTGAGGGTGACCACATTGTCTGTGCTGCTTACTCACATGAACTACCACGTTATGGCATCAAGGTATAGTGAGATTACTTATTAAGGGCTAAAATCTATATGTAAATTCAATGATGATTTTGAACGGGCGGTCTGAAGGCGACGTACAAACGCTTTTTAAAATGTTGTCATATGTTCAATACTGAGTGACTTTGTCACTGATAGTTATTTGAAATTAACGAGGTTGTACTTTAACACTCAAGTTGTTTTTAGGTTGGGCTTACAAATTATGCTGCTGCATATTGTACTGGTCTCTTGCTGGCTCGAAGACTACTTCAAAGACTTGGCCTTGATTCTCTTTACGCAGGTGCCACTGAAGTAACAGGAGACGAATATAATGTTGAACCTGTTGATAATGGCCCTGGTGCATTCAGGTAAATAATACTAAATTGGTTTTATGACTAGGTTTTGTTTAAGCACAGAAAATTTGTTAAAGGCTGTGGTTTCAACTGACTACCTTATCTTGATCATTCAATAACACTTGATTTTAAGATTTGTTATGCCGAGAAGGCGCTTACCGGCTGAATTCAGCCAGCGCATGTGACAAAGAATTATTAGTAATTAATTAGAACTTCTCTAAAAATAAGGATAAATTTTAAGTTAGCTCAATCTTGGAACAAATTTGCCTTCAGTCGTGTTATGCCTAGAACTTAAGAATAAAAGAAGAAGACCTTAGAAATAAAAGACTGCCTAGAAACCTTATTTAAGTTCAAACTTAACTTTGTGTGTGAGGAGTGAAGTATTAAGAACAGATTTCAGGCTTTGCAACCATAGTATGCTTTTACTAATGAAAATAGTTTTTTGATTAGTAAAATGTTTATTGCAGATGTTACCTTGATGTGGGTCTGGCAAGAACTACAACTGGTGCACGTGTATTTGGAGCTATGAAAGGAGCAGTTGATGGAGGTCTTAATGTTCCCCATTCCATCAAACGGTTTCCAGGATATGATGCTGAATCCAAAAAATTCAATGCTGAAGTGCACAGGTACAATGTTATAGATCATTTATTATTTTACAATTTAGCTCCATTCATCCCCCAAAAAATAAAAATTATATTTTGGACAGCCATAAAGGAGCTACATGATTCTTACTGGGCATATTGGTTGTGAATGAAAAATAGGTAAATATTTTTCTAACCGGTCAAGTGTACACAACCATTTTCCTAAAATATCATTTTGACTACTATAGGGAACAAAAATCTAATTATCTTTTTATTTGTTACAGATCACACATCTTTGGGTTACATGTTGCTGAATATATGCGAAATCTTGAACAAGAAGATGAGGACTCTTTCAAGAGGCAATTTAGCAAATACATCAAAGTTGGTGTGAATGCTGATGCAGTAAGTTAACTTTTATTGTGTTGTGTGTGACGTCCGAACAAATTACGGTCATTTTATTAAAAAATGGCAGTGTCGAAGTCGGACAAAATTAATTGCAATTAGTGATCAAAAGTATGCTGTAGATATTTCACATTTTATGGGTTAACACTAATGCAACAAAACTGCATCCTGATGATTTTTTTCTGAAAGAATTAATCAATCCCATCAATTCCCTACTCAGAAAAGTGTTGGCTATCTAAACACATTATGACATATGTGTTAGGACATATTTTTTCTACAATTGTGAGAATCATCCCTCACTGATGAGTTTATCAACAGTCTTTTGTTATACTTTTGTTTACGCAAGCTCCTGCATATGATATGTCTATAGACATGTATGTTAATAATAGTTAATATCTCTTTATATACAAATATAAAGAACACTTAATTTCGTTCTTTTTTTTAACTAACGGCGTATACGATCACGGATCAAAAGGCCGCCAGCGGTCGCATAAACAAAAGCATAGCAAAAGACTGCTGATAAACACATCTGTGAGGAAATGATGATATAATTGTTGTCAAATTCCAATATTAGATTATTACGTAAACACTTAGTAGTTACACTTTTTTTTCTGGATTAAATCCCAATTAGGTCGAAATTCGTTCAAAACGACATAACTCGTATAGGTACTATTGAATTTCGCTAAACATACTAGGGTTTCATTTGATAGTTATAGTGGTCACCTATCACCGCGCACCGCCAACCTTACATAAAACATTATGTATTTTATTTGTCATTTAATATAGGTATATGATGCCTGATATAAAGCCATTATTTTAATTAATTTACAGGTTGAAGGTCTTTACAAAAAAGCACATGAAGCAATTAGGGCTGATCCATCAAACAAGAAGAAGGATAGCAAGAAGGACCCAGCCAAACAAAAACGCTGGAACAAGCGCAAGCTCACACTAGCTGAGCGAAAGAACAGGATCAAGCAGAAAAAAGAATCCTTTATCAAGAAGTTGCAGGCTCAGGCTGATGCATAATTTATCCATCAGACTTCGTGAAATAAAACTTGTGACTTGAGTTTTTGTTTACTTGCATCTAATGAAAATTTGCTTACCGCCACGACACTGGTAGTCCTCAGTGGTTGTTGGTTATAGCCACAAGACGGCGAGGTGGGTCAGATGTCCGTTTGGACTGGGTGATCTTTTCACTAAACTCATCCAACCACAGCCAAATTATAATAGGATTTAGAATAATTAATAATTTTGAAAACTTCATGGAAAGAACTAATTAACTGGATCGCTCAATCTGGACACCTAAAGAATAAACCATCAGTAAGATTTCAATCACGATCTTTGTTTCACAAATTTTCCCAGAAGCATAATTTAAAATAAACATATTGTTTATTTTAGAAGATCACTCAACTGAACATGGTGCATTCTAAGTGACATTTTAGTGTACATCCGGCCGTCTGAGCCAGGCTTTTAGAGAGATCTAGGCTGATAACGAATCGTTAGTGACGCTGATATATCCAGGTTTCATCGTTTGTGACGCAATAGTTTTCTTGGTAAATCAAAAAAACTAGGCTCAGACAGCCAGAATTTCGCATTTTCTGACTTTCCAGATCTCAACTATCAGACGGTTTCAGCGCTGGTAGTCTGATGCAACATTTTTGACATTTCGCGTAGACAATTTCAATTTTATGATTTTCTAAATCAAATATCATTTTAACTTATGTAGCTTGTGTGTTTAATAAATCTTATAAAATATTTGTAATTTTTAAGCTTTATTCGAAAATTCTTCTCGATCAATAAATACACGAAAACACTAATTTTGTTACGGCATTTTTCGAGCGCCACCTGGTGGTTTTACAGGGAACTATGTCGAGACTTCCGACACAGGGCGCTGTTTCTTATAAAATGTAATGTGACGCGTAAGTGACGGTCATCCGAAGTAGTTTCATCCATTTTAATCCAGTACTTTTTGAGAGATCGTGATTAACGTGTGGCTCAGACAGCCTGATATCCGGTCGTCTGAGCCAACTTGTTTTTCTCTATATTTCACGAAATGTTATGTTTCGAACAAATGTTTTTAGGATTTACTGTGGCATGTTTTCGTTACGCACGCGTTTTGGAGAAATTTAGAAAAAGCTGCTGGCTCAGACAGCCGGACGCTGGCTGTCTGAGCCACCCAGTTCTACCACTTCCAGGTGTTGTACGAAGCTGAAAACTCATCTAATCTGATGTGACGCAGCCTCTAAGTACAAAAAATCGTAAGTGACGGCTCTATATGCCGCCAATCACAAGTTATAAGCATTTCAAATGTTTCCCATACATTGATGCATTTGGGTGGCCACACTTCGCACTCTTTATGGAAACGGAAAGACAATTTAGTAGAAAATGTAAGCTAAAGCCCTCATATCAAGGCGGATGCTTTCTCCTGCTATTGAAATATTTAATTACGTAGTCAATAACTACGCCGATGAAGGGAAATATGTTAATTATATGTTAACCTGTAATACCCCATAGGTTTATTTTTAATTACTCTTTATTTAAAAATAACCGCTAGCTCCAGCTGGTTACTACAATATAAGACTTTCGGTATTTAAATACATACTACGTACTCATTCCTCAACTCGTCCCATATAGCGTTGGGTTTGTGACCGGTAATTTACGCAATTTCGAGTAAATTACCAAAAACATGTAATTTACTCGGTAAAATTACCGATGACTGGGAAAATATTTAAATGATTTTAATTAACAAAACGTAATGTATAAATATACTTAAATCCTTTACCAAATAACCATTAATAACATTTCACTCATTTTTACTGTCTTAGCATGATGATACTTCTTTACATGCCAATACGAACACGAAGTTTGAGCTGGATTCACATCACACAAAAATATATTTATTAGGTTTATTTTTGTTTTGTACTTTGTAATTTATGAGTGATATTGTGTTTGTAATATAAACATATTCATGTTTATTTTAAAAAAAGGAGGTCACCAATTCGACCTATAAGGTATGTGATATTGTTAGAATTTTATATGTTCGAGTGGGGTAATCTTTTAAGGCTTCCAAAGTTCCAAACACGTGTTCAAAATTTCGTAAGTGTATGTGTGTTTTGATGTTTTTTTCACCACGGATTTCTAGAAAACGAGAAATCATAGCGAAGTGATTATTTTTTGTTCAATCAGATATATTGCTACTTAGGGTACCTACAGTGTAAGTTGCATCAAAACCAGTAGTTTTCGTTTTATATGTTATTAATTTAATAACTGAAAATGACGAAAAAGGGTACAATTTTTGAAAAAAATGCCTCATTTTTATCATTCACCTCACCATCGTCTGCGTCGCCGGTTCCTTATCACTTTCTTACTCAAGATAACTAACTAAACTAACGAGTTGCAGAGCGCAAGCCACAACTAATTCAACCTTCGGCATCTTCATGTACAACAAATGCTATGATTAATCTCGCGCAAGTGTGAATCACGAAGCGTCTCGCACGTAGGTTTGATGACTTCCAGCCTCCCGAACAAGCCGGATTCTGAAAAGGCTACAGTACCATAGACCACATTTATTAAGGCAAATTATACAGAAGTCCGAGAAGTACGAGTATAATATGCTCCTATGTTTAGGGTTTGTGGACTATGAGAAGGCTTTTGATTCGATCAAAACTTGGGCGGTGCTTAGGCCTCTTCAGTGGTGTCACATAGACGATAGGTGTTAAAGTGTCTGTATAACAACGCCACCATGGTCGGTCCGAGTACAGGAACAAAATACGAGGGCGATTCCATTGCGGAAAGGTGTAAGACAGGGAGACGTTATATCACCGAAACTGTTTACAGCGGCATTGGAAGACGCCTTTAAGCTCCTGGAATGAGAAGGATTCGGCATCTGCGTCAATAGCGAATACATAACACGCCTCCGGTTTGCCGATGATATAGTCGTTGTGGCAAAGACGCTGAATGATCTTGGCACTATGCTCGACCAAGTATCCCAACAGGTGTGTCTTTGAAAAAAAAAATGGAAAAGACGAAAATTACGTCAAGTTCCCGTGTTATACCTACTCCAGTATCCGTTGGAAACTCAACTCTTGAAGTTGTTGACGAGTACGTCTACCTTAGATGAAAGATCCAATTAGATAGGTCCAACTTTGAGAAAGAGGTCAATTGACGAATCCAACTCGGCTAGGCAGCGTTCGGGAAACTGCATAAGAGCGTCCTCTCGTGTCAATTACCTCAGTGTCTGAAGACGAAAGTTTTCAACCAGTGTATGTCACCAGTGAAGACATACGGATCCGTTACGTGGTCTCTAACTATGGGCATCATAAAGAAGCTTAAAATCACACAACGAGCAATGGAGTGGGTTATGCTCGGTGATCGAATCAGAAGCGAGGAGATACGTAGAAGAACTAAGGTAACGGACATATCCCTACGAATCAGTAAGCTCTAGTGGCAGCAGGCATTTTGGCAGGGCACATAGCAGGGAACTGATGGCCGCTGGGTCAGAAAAGTTCTAGATTGGAAACCCTTCGAAAAATAATCAATTTTTGAAGTGTTTTCTACCATCAACACCGCCAACAACCGTTTGGATTAAAGCTTTAAGCATGCACAAATTATAAAATAAATAAATATAGCAACTGAATATTTTACGGTCTATTTGGTAAATTACGAGTATTTTACCATTTTTACCATAAATTACCATATTTTTCATTACTTACCATTTTGTTTTTTTACCTGCCCAACTCTAGTCCCATATGATTACGGCCCATTTGGGACAAGATGCAATAATCAATTTTAATCATTATGCAAATCGTCTACTGCTTTTTTGGCTGCAAAATAATAACCATAAACCATAATAAAACGGCGCAGAAGGTAAAACGCAGTTCGCTGGGACCGCTTATTATTATTACGAACAAAAATTACTAGGCCAGCCTTATTTCACCTTCGGAACACGAGACGCGCGCTATCTTTGTGTCGTTGACATGCCATTAATGCGCACTAAACAGTCTCGATCAATATTTCTGATGCGGAGGGATAAATAATGGAATGCGCTACCGGCTGAAGTGTTCCCGAAACCCTTAATTTGGGCATTTTCAAGAGAAGAGTGATTAACCTATTACTGATCAGACATGATCAATATTCGACGACATTATCACTTACCACTAGGTGTGATATAGGTCAAATGGCTGATCATATTTATAAAATATATAGATAGACTATATAATTATGCAGGATGGAAAGAAATCATTCACTTAATATCATTTATTTTTATAGCTCAAAAGATTTATTGATTTAAACTTACATGGTCATTAACATTAAAATTAAAACAGATTAAAATAAAAACAGGTTATTAAGCTCAAAAGATTGTTGTTGAATGTAACAAGAAAGTTTAAATATGTATGTTACAAAATGATTACATAATAAATAAAAATGTAAGTAAGTAACAATGGATATGGCGGTTAGAGAGGTGCGTAAAGACCAACGAAAACAGACATAAAATCATTTGTTTTGGACCTGTCATGTTTATTACCACAGGTTGTAGCGTTTATCTTTTAAAGTTTATGTTCACAGGACAAGTAACAATTATTTTGTTTCAATAAAGCAATGAAATAAGTTTTGTGCTCGTGGATTTTTACTTAGTTCGTAGTCTTTATTTATTTTATGAGGAGTATGGTATACCTTTTTACGAGTAGTATTATTCACATTTGACTGAAATTGTTTTATCACATGTATATTTTATTTTACTTTGTAATCATTAAAAGGGTTTCCTTTCATACAACAAAATTGTGTTCACATTTTTATAACAATATTATTGATTTTATTCAGATTATACTAATATTGATAGTTTTAACTTATCGATTAGTTAGGTACTTTAAATGACGTTAAAAAATCATTTGATTAAATTATCTGCATCTCGTCCAAAATAAGCTGTAGACATGTATGGGATGAATTGATGAGCTACTATTTGTTTAAATGCTACACCAGAAACAATTCGTAATATAACTTTTTTATTTACTAAAATATCAATAATAGGAGACTTCCACATTGTAATTACAGTGATAAAGAAGTGTTTTAAAGTTCTCATTTAACATATTTTCTTTAACTTGATAGCATATTCCTGATTTTTTAAATGGTGAATAAAATATTACTGTACATGGTTTGATATACTATGATCTTGGTAAGATCATCTCATTTAAACTATAAAAGGAAAATTAAAAGCCTCCTTTTAAACGTTGAGAAAGTTTAAGAATTACTGAGGACGAGCTGTAAATACATCTTTGATTTTCTGCATTTCGTCCCAAATATTTTATAGGCATGGTGGGACCAGTTGATGAATTACTAAATTTACCATCCAAACAAAATAAGGAAACGACTTGCAGAATGAAGTTAGTATTTATATTGATTTTTTGCATCTTGTCCCAAGTGGGCCGTAATCACATGGGAAGAGTCGAGTAATATGTAAGTAGTATATACCTTATCAAAATTCTCTAATATTGTAGTACCTTAATTAAACTAGCGGTTGTTTTCAAATAAATAGTAATGTTACATTTTTTCCCCTTGAAATAACTGAGACCATAAATAATTTACATATTTTCCTTTATCAGCGTAGTTATTGACTACGTAATTAAATATTTTATAGCCAGAGAAAAAAATCCGCCTTGATATAAGGGGCTTTAGCTTACATTTTCTACTAAATTGTCTTTCCGTTTCCATAAAGAGTGCGAAGTGTGGCCACCCAAAGGCATCAATGTATGGGAAACATTTGAAATGCTTATAACTTTTGATTGGCGGCATATAGAGCTGTCACTTACGATTTTTTGTACTTAGAGGCCGCGTCACATCAGATTAGATGAGTTTTCAGCTTCGTACAACACCTGGAAGTGGTAGAACTGGGTGGCTCAGACAGCCAGCATCCATCCGGCTGTCTGAGCCAGCAGTTTTTTCTCAATTTCTCAAAAACGCGTGCGTCACGAAGGTTCAAATCTGGTCGAGGGCTGTCACTAACGTGGTCACATCAAAAAATCCTAAAAACATTTGTTCGAAACATAACATTTCGTGAAATATAGAGAAAAACAAGTTGGCTGAGACGACCGGATATTAGCCACACGCTTATCACGATTTCTCAAAAAGTATTGAATTAAAATAGATGAAACTACTTCGGATGACCGTCACAGGTTTACGCGTCACATCACATTTTATTTTATGAGAAACAGCGCCCTGAAACCCTCTGATATTTGAGATCTGGAAAGTCAGAAAATGCGAAATTCTGGCTGTCTGAGCCTAGTTTTTTTGATTTTCCAAGAAACTATTGCGTCACTAACGATTCGTTATCAGCCTAGATATGCTAGATCTCTCCAGAAGTCTGGCTCAGACGGCCGGATGTACACATCTCAAGGTGGTCTCGCCCCGGAGCAGCACGTTGATTCAATTATTACAGGAAAATAATAAAAATAAACCATACAGTTAAATCATGTCATTAACTACATAAGTAGCATTTCACGCCAATACGTCCTGATAGAAAACTACACTCACTTAGGTACTCCTAAGAAGACTTTGCCAATGGCTTTTTACCAGGCGCTTTTCTAATATTCCGGAGGGAAATTTAAAAGTGGTCGTAACAATTTATAGACTAAACTAAATCTGAAATTGACTATAGTAGATTGTTATAAATTTAATATACATTTTATGATGTCATAAAAGAAATTTAAAAATCCTTAGGTAGCGGAATTATCCTGGTGGGCCCGCTGGTGAGTATGCTCTCCAGATCATCCAGCCACATTGATTTTGATTTTACATCGAATCTATAGATAAACATTTTTTTAATTGAGTCTACAATTATATACACATTATCTACATTTCTTTCTTGCATATTAAATTCACCAATCTAAACTTCTCAAGGTGGTCCCGCCCCGGAGCAGCACACAATAAAACGCGTTTTTTTACAATAATTTATCAGTTATCTTATGAATATTGAAGGTAGTCGAAATAAAATAAAATAAATGATTGATACGTTTCTTTACAGTCTCCCAAATATTCTAATTTAATCAAAATTAATTGCAAACAATAATAAGTGAGTACGCAGGCACTTTCTAAATCACTTGAAATCATATAAATACAAAATATGTGAAGCACTATAGCTATTCAGCGATAACTTGTTCATAAGCCACTAAGCGCCTGCAAAAAGATTACTAGCAATTGTTCTGACAAAAGTGTGTGGGTATTTCTCAATGCGTGTGTGAATAATGTTCAAGTAACAAAAAAATAATGTGGTATTGTATCGCTAGAACTTTGAAAATTGGACACGATGCGGCGCAATGACGTAGCTACCTGAAGATTACACAGAGATTCGACGTCGCAAGCCGTTGTGCTTTGAAATAAAAAAAACTTAGGACGTTGTTAGACTTTGTGCCTCATCACGAAGATCATTTTTGGACGTTCTATAACGTAGTCAGAACGAAAGTGTTAAAGTATGTTTCTACAGAATCATAAGCGTATCTAACGTATCGGCCGAAGACTAGTTAATCCACATACGCCTTGAGATCTGTGGTTTTTAACGCGATTTTATTAGGGCTGACTCACGGATTGAGTAGGTATGTGGACTGAAACGACTTTGAAGTGCGACGACCACGAGTCTGTCCGCCCTCACGTTTCCGAATAGATTCCGTAGCAGCTAAGAATGATATACTACACACACGGGCTCTGTCTGCTTTGTTGTTTTTATTCAAAACTAAACGACATACCACTTGACACGAGGCATTGATTTTGAAACAGCGGGTAGTGAGATGAGGAGTTTTGCAAACAATTCCATAACCTCAATATTGAAATATTTGGTAAAGTTGCATTTTGACCGCAATTAAAAATTATGACAACGATCATTGGTGGTGTCAACTTGCCGCTTAACTTCCGAACACGGAATCTTGTTACGCTTTAGCAACCCCCTCCTTCCTCTTAACGTGTGACTTAGGTACTTTATGGATGGCCCCTTAGCACTTTGACAGCGGATCACGTCCGACGTACGTGGCGCTTATTTTATGCTAATTAGCCGCATACATAATGAGCGTACCATTCTGGGCGCGCCGGCACTTTTTGACCATTTTGTTAGTTTCATAGAAAAAAAACTTGGATGAATTAACCACTGGATATGAAACGCAAGAGCGAATGTATGAAAACATCGTTAGCCAATTTCTGCGGGGCGGGGGGAGCTTGTCGTGTCAATTTTTGACATTTAGTGCATGAAAGTGTCGATATTTTTTTATCGATATGTTCGGAACGAATGAATGAACGAATCTTTTGTAAAAAGACATATATTTTTTTTCACTAAAATAATAAATTACATTATGGGCATGTTTAATGCACAAACCATCGAATGAACAACTGAAACATAGAACGTTTATATGAACGGTCTGGCAAGTAACACTAACTAGAACTTCCTAAGACATTTGTGAAACCGCCCATAAGTACATACAGCCCAGCACCATTTAAATCCTCCTATGGGATAATTAAGCAGTAGATTTTTGAGTTGGCATTAAATCACACTGGTGTTAAATGGATACCACATATTCGGTGATGTTTTGTGGGGATCCATTTTGTCTACCTTCAACCCACTTTAAATTACTTAATGGATCCAGAAGTATTGTCATAAAATATGAGGTTTAAAATTTTAAAGCAAACTGTTGTATTTTTTAGATTACCTTAATCTATTCTCGAGTGAAACTTTTGACAGATTTATCATTTTATTTTAAAAGAATTTATATTAAAAATTTAATAAATGTTTATCGATACGATTTATCGACAATTGTCAAGTACAATTAAAATTAAACTGACAAGAGAACGAATGATAAACATACGACAATCCTACCGTATAGAGTATACGTTATTTTGTTGATTTTGTAGTAACTGACCACCACTTTTTTAAATGGCAATGTTACTTTTCTCTTGGAAAACACATTTCACTATTTTCATGAAAAATATCAGCTTATTTGGGATAAAACGTTACTTACGGATGAAAATGAATATTTTTGTCTTGCCACTATAATTTTTATACAAAAATAAGCCACATTTACCCATTTTTTCCGACAATGTTTCTCACTGAGCTCTATCACCGTACCACGGGTTGGAAACGGCCATAGAGATGACATAGAGTTAGTGGGCAGCGCATTATAATCTATGCAAAAATCAGCAGCCACTATTTCGCACAGACTATATAGCGATACGACATCTGGTGATAAAAATCAGAACTAAAAAAAGTATTTTAATGAGGGTTCCCACTTTTGGTATAATCTCCCTGAATATTAGGGTAATTATAACGGTGAAAGGGGAAATTAGTAGAGAAAATATTTAAGGAATAATATGATTTTTGTAAATAAAAATGTAAAAAACAACAATTTTAAGATAATTATAGTAACTTTTGACATACTAAACTCAACTGTCGGTATCATCATTAAACTGCTTGCATATGCTGGTGTATTACATCAAAAACAAGTTTTGACTATTTTATGACTATTTTATTTTATTATTTTATGGCCCTTAATGCATTATTTAGAAGACAATACAGACGATTTCATCATATTTTTTGACTTTGGTTACTCTGGAGCGGTAAATTTTTTACTAATGCTTAGGGAAAAACATATTTAGTTGTTGGCAGCCCTTTCTGACATTGAGTTTTCGAATTCGGCCGTTTATTTATTTGCATTTTCTATTAAGTTCTTGCAAATTGTTTTAATTCTTAATAACCAAATCTCTTTTATTTGATATTTATATGCCGAGATTCTGCGTGATTCCGGAGTGCCCATCCAACAAGAGGAAGTCTATCAGGACGTTTCGGTTGCCTCGTACTGATCGATTGCGAGCAATTTGGATGGAATATCTTATTCCTATTGTTCCCGAACTAGCATCACTCACTAAAGATCAGCTTATTCACTGCAAGGTTTGTACTAAAGTTTACATTTATCGATACACATGATATCTCTGAAATACCTAGAAATTGATACACTTGCCTCTAAAGCGAAGAAAGATCCTGTGTAGTATCATAACACACCTAGTAAATTATACTAAGAAAGCTTTTTTCAATAATCCTGATGAACAGAAGATCATCTTGTTATTCTCTATTCACTATTCTACAGTCATAGCACTCACACCCTGTGTATGTTTATTTTATAGGTTTGCCAACTTCATTTTGAAGAAAAATATATACAGAACAACAGAAGGCTATTGATTTGTGGTCCAAAATTGTTTACACCAGCAGAAATTCTTTCGAGGCAGCCAACCTAACCATTTCCTTCACTATGTGAGTAGTTCAAGAACTTTTTATATCCTGTTCAGTGAAATAGTATGAAAAAGGTATCAATACAAATAATGTAAGCTAACTTATCTACACATACTAAAGAAGCTACAGAGGTGTAATGTGCTGCCATAAATTTATTCATCAAATTACTTTTCATATTGTGTGAAACATTTCATACTTGCCCGCTTGATCTGAAATAATCATAATAAAATGGAAAGTTCTAAAGATTGAACAAATAAAATGAATCTTTGCAGATGTGAGAAATGATCATTCATATACATCGCCTTGTTATACAAGAAATTCTGGCCCTGACGGTATATATTTTTCTTAATTTTCATGAATAATTTTACTAGTCTTGGTCATTTTCGATTTTCTGGTGTTGAATTATCCAATGTCTTGCAGATGTGATTAGGAAGGTGATCACAATCACCCGTGACCACAACTATTGTTTGGGTAATAATTGTAGAATTTGGTTGTACAATTCTAATCATCTAGTTGTATTTTATACAGGGTGGTTTTGTATGCTAGTTGTAGGAAGAAAATTTTCAATAGACACAAGAATTTCCAAAAAAAATTAGCCTTAGTATTAGTAGTATATAATCTAACATATTTAAGTCAAAGCAGACAAGGTGAGGTTTAATATATTTGTGTTGGTAAGCAGTAGATTGTAGCATTAATTTCAAACAAATACAAAGTCAATGAATTGAAAACAAAACAAATATTATCATCAATCGTAACGGATATTAAAGGATGTGTGATTATTAATTATCAACAAGGATTACCGGTGCCTTACATAAATGCTAATGCTTCGTAGAATTGGTTTGTGTAGAAGTTTAGGGTTTGTTTACAAACTGCTCTGGTAAAGCAATGATATTAATAAAAAAGCTATAGCAAAAAAAGTTTTTCTGCTAATACTTTAATATACTATACTTTAAACGAGCAATTCTTGTATAAATAAATATATATATATATATATATATATATATATATATATATATATATATATATATATATATATATATATATATATATACCTGTATTTATATATTTTCGTATCTCGGAAACGGCTCTAGCGATTTTCGTGAAATTTTTAATACTGGGGTTTTTACGGCAAAAAATCGATCGGTTTTATTTTCAGGAAATGATGATAATCACCTTGTTTTCAGTCACTGAACAACTACTACAAAATCATTTGAATGTGAAGCTAAATTTCGCTTTTATTCTCAATGTTTCGATAGCTCAGTTGAAAGACGCGCGCTTCAAAATCTCGGATGCTTGGGTTCAAATCTCAATGCATACAATCTTTTTACTTTTTTTCAATAAAATACCGAGCAAAGCTCGCCCACCCAGATATTTTATTATAAAGCTGAAGAGTTTACACACCCACCTTTATTTATTTTTTCAGGTGAATTCTTGGGACAACAGGAAAATATTGTGCTCAGTTGTCTTTGATGAAGTTGCTCTAACTCCTGGACTTACTTTTGTGGAGGCAGAAGACAGAATAGATGGCTTCGTGATCTTTGGCACAGCGGAAAAAAAACTATGCGATCACGCTCTTTTTTTCATGGTACGTTTTACACAATATTTATAAAGGCATGTAATTATATTTTAATATTAATATACCTCATATAGTTTAGGTGAGGCCTTTGCCCAGCAGTGGGACGTTACAGGCTCACTTAACTTATTAATCGAAAATATACTGTGGTAAAACTACGTCAAGTGGCAAAGGACGTGAAGAAGGTGTTGTTAACATGACGGCTTAGTAGATTTTATCATAAAATATTTTATTTGTAAATTAATTTTACTTTTGTACAAAATAATAATGATTGCTGAAAAGTTCCATACCCATTTAACTTATTGATTACTTTTTAACCGAAGCTGCGAAGACGAGAGTAAAAAAAACTTCACTTTTGATGTCATATTTTCATCTTTTTCAATCCATAGGTCCGTGGGATAGTCGCATCATGGCGACATTTGCTTCCTATTTGTGTGAAGGTGCTACCCCTGCTGCGAAACTCAAGAATATAATTATTAAAGGTAATTGTTATAAAAGTATCACTCGTCCCTAATTTATATTCCACCTTTCTCTTATTAACAATTCTCTGAATAAACTAGCGGTCCCCCGCGGCGTTGCTCGCGTACATTTCGGATATCCCGTCAAATGTTTCAATGCAAAAACTAAACCTCTTATTATGGTTACTATGGTCGAGGTCTCTGCCGCCTAACCACTTGCTCGACGAAAATCGCATGCACACACTACACATAAACGGGCTTCACTTCAAGCAAAAGACGACGCGTGGTGAATGCAATTTTGGTTCTTGAGGTGGTTAGGCGGCGGTGACCTCGACAGTACCTCCTCGCAGAGTCCAGTACAGTGACCATGGTGTCTATCTACGTCTTGTAGGGTTACATTACTGCGTTGTAAGCAAAAATAAATACCGAGTCGGGCGCGCAGCCAATACACGCCAGTCGTCTCCCGCTCGTTCTCGAATCTAGACACCTAGGCATACTTACTAGGCTCGTAACATTTAAGTTATTTTCGGACTGTGTAACCTCCAAATTAAGAGACAATATACCCGGACATTCGTGAACTGACTCTGTTGTTTTCGTCATTCCCTAAAACCTTCTGATAGTCTCGGAGTGTAGTAAATACCGCGCCCACACACACACACGCGCAATAGTCTCATGCTGTTTAATACTTCAGAGCCTTTCCTAAGAAATAATCTATCTTTCACATTATTATAATCAGTTCAGTTTCCTCGTTTTATAATATTATAGTAGGCGAATAAATAATAGCTACTTAGTAGGTACCTAAATGGTAATTTATATATTTACCTAAATGGTAAATTACTCAGTGAGGACTAAATCCAACTAGAGTTTTTTGTGAATATTTCATGCATGTATCTAACGTCGCGACGTTGCTGCTCTTATTTAAATCTCAAAAATACTGTTCAGATACCAGCTCTTTTTAAGGTACCTGAATATTGCGGTATCCATATTTTTTTGAGACACGCTTTTCTGATACCCATATTACGCGGTATCGTAATTTCAGGTATCCTAAAAATACCGGTTATCGGTCCCTGGTTCAAACAAACAAACTCTTCAGCTTTCTTATATTAGTATAGATATTCTCTATTTTAAAGGAAGGTCAATTATTATGCCAGGTTGTGATAGTTGTGTTATTTTTGTTTTAAATTACAGGATGTATTACAAGCAGTCACTGAAATTGGCTTACGACCCAAAGTCCTTGTATGTGACCAGGGCACCACTTTTTCAAGCAATTGTTGGAAGATGCAAGTAGATGTAAAGAGCAGCAAAGGTTGTCAGGTAAGAAACTAAAACAATTTAATGATTTCGGCAAACCCTCATCAACTTTTCAAATTGTAACTTTTTTTTTAGACAACCAGGTCCTTATCAATGGACTAGTGCTCAACATTGTATATGACCCTCCACATCTTATAAAAGGAATCCGGAGCAATTTCCTCGTGAAGGATATCCTATTCCATGGAAAGTTGGCCAAATGGAGTGACATAATAACAGCTTACAAAGCTGACTGTGAGGTAAATACTTTGAGAAAATTTAAGAATTTGCAAAATGTAGGGTATTTTTCTCGTGGTAGCATAAACAATTCTACCATTTAATTTTTTTGAAAGGTTCAATTCTCTCTTAAGCGGTCGTTTAAATATTATTTCAGGTCGGAGATATACGTATGCTGAACAAGTTGACCGATGAGCATGTGATACCTGAGAAGATAAAGAAGATGAAGGTCAAAAACTGCACACAAGCACTGAGTGAGAAAACTGCTGCTATGTTGCAGTACAGTTCCAAATTTGGTAATCATTTTTAATTATTTGGGTTTATTGTACACCCGAAATCAGTGCAACCAGTGTGATCCTGCGATCTTTTTAAGTTTTTCTGCCAATCTTGTTGGTGGATTTCCGCTGTGCCATTCCAAATACTTAGTTTCTATTCGAAGTTTGCTTCCAAAGTTGAAGATTGTTGTTCAATAGTATACTTTGCATGGTGGTGCCAAATTTTTGAAGGTGAATGAAGGTCGCAAGGTTAAAATTATTTTAGCAATCAAGCATACTTGGTTGCTTATTGTTCTTTTGAAAGAAAGAAAGAAAAGTAATTTATTTGGTTCACTACAAAACACAAAAAATATAAACATAAAAATAAAAACATATTATAAATAGTGAATCCAAATTGGTTTCCACTCAGCTTTATTGCCTTGGCAAGCCATGGCGCTGGTTTTCAGTGGAGACCATTGAGGTTGAGATGTCACCACCAGACCATATTAAAATTAAAATAAAGAAAAACTTAAACAATCACAAAAAATCCAATGTTGTACTTACATACTAGGTATTATTAATTATTAATTAAATAACAAATCAGACGTGCCACGAGCATGAATGGGTGCGTGTTTAACTTTTGACCTTTTGGCTCTCGATTAGAAAATCTCCGATACGGTGTTTAAAGGAAACTAAACAATTAATTCAATATACTTTTCAATATACATTTTTATTAAAAAATACTAAACAAAGCATTTGGTACATAAAAATATTGATATTGGTGCGCCCAAGAAATTACTGTCCACATTTAAAAAAAAACAATAACTATTAAGGTTTTTAAGTTAGGTTATCTTTACCAAGTATATATTATTGTTAGATCCTGTGGTATCCCAGTGCAAGGCAAAGTTGTTAGTAATATGCCAAAACATTTTTTTTTAATAATACACTAGTAGTTAAGATAATAATATGCACATTCGTTAAAGTAAAAAAAATATTAACAGGCCATCACGTGGACGGCACACCAGTGAGCAGCAGCATGAAGACCACGTCCGAGGTGGTGCTGTTCTTCGACCGGCTTTTCGACAGCGTCAATGGCGCGCGCGGCGCCCGCCAGGGAAGATGCGAGGACCGGTAAAAGAGGTTGAGGGCGTATCACGCCATATCGAATTTTGGCAAGAAGCCATTCGAATTCTTTCTTACCATTTGTATTTTGTGCAGCCTGGTACGGTCCAAAGAATGTATGTTCCGAGTTTGAATAGCTGGATCATCACCCTTAAGAGTTTCATTTCGATTTGGTCGGAATTGAAAACTGAAGGTGTGCTACTATTTTACACCCGTTCTATTAATCAGGATCCGCTCGAAAACTTCTTTGGCCGTATTAGAGCTTTAAATTATAGGAACAATAATCCAATCCCCTACACGTTTCAATGTAGTTTCAAATCACTTTTATTAACAGACATGTTGGGCCCTCAGTCACGTAATTGCGAAGTCGATGTAGGAGAGATGTTGATTTATCACATTTTTTCAGTGACGAGAATACTAATGAACCTGTTGCAGGTCCCTCCTCGAGTGTTTTCCCTGCGTCTGGGCTTGGCGAAGCAGAGGAAGAAATTCCGCTGCTTCAGCAAGCCCGGATGGAATGGCTGAACGTTCATTCGTCAGCTTTTACAGCCGGATACGTAGCCAGAAAACTTAAAAAAGCTATTCAGTGCCCAAACTGCAATAAAACAATAGTCACTAGAGACATTTTACCGATTCATTCTTTTATTGAACTTAGGGAGCGTAGCTTACTAAAAGGCAAAAACCTTTGCTACCCTTCTTCAAAATTTGTTGAAATCTTTCGCGAATTAATAAATTAATCAATAAACATTTAAACGAATTTGGTCATATGCCAAACATAGCTTACAACATTCGACAAAATTTTCTAAATTCTGTAGACACAAATTTTATGGGTTGCTCAGATCATCATTCTATATTAGTAGATCAGTTTGTTAAAATCGTTTGTCGGGTTCAAATACACAATTGGTGTAATGGTATAAATAAAATCGTTCGCGGTTCATTTTCAGAGAAACTTTTAATCCGTTTAAACAAACCAATGCAACGTATGGCCCTGAATAAATTTAAGTCTTCTAGACTACGTAAGAAAGTCAATAAATAATGATTACCAGTTGATTTTTGTAAATATTAATTAAGTGTACATATTTTGTTTCAGGTTCGGAGGGGATCATGAGAGCCGCAGCCGTCTAAGCGCACACGATCGAAACGTGGCTACACAGCCACCAATTCCAACCTCCACGCTTAGTTGATAGGATGGGAGAAGGTCATGGTGTAAATTTTACTTTAATTCTGTTTATTTTGTTACAGGTTCTGATGAAAGCAGTCATTCTTTTCTAATTGGACCTAGCAGTGTTCTTTTTTATAATAATTTCTCTTTCATGTTAGTTAATCATAATCAGTGTGCAATATACATGTATCTCATCGAAGTATTCTAAAATTACTAGTATTGTGTACTGTGTGATTTTGGCATTGTTATTAGCCTATAGTTTTAATTAAACCTTTATGTATTTTTTTTGTTATTTTGTTGCAAATAGTTTTCTTTAATGTTGATACTGATTTAAGTTTATAACAGTCGAGCCGAATCCTAAAGTTACGTATGACAGCTCAACCACAGGTCGCTAGAACCTTGTTACGTCGCCATCTTTTCAAATCAAAATTCAGAAATACCAACTAATTACAAACAAAAGATATACATTATGATAACTCTAACCTATAAAAAATGTTTCCTAATATTATTATCATTTTTAATGCTAGAAAATTGAAAATTAAAATTGACAAATCTCATACGTAACTTTAGGATTCGGCTCGACTGTAGCTTAATTCTTGGCTTAGCTTGACACTATTGTTTGAGACAGTCTGTATAATTTATTTGGCTGAAATAGCTAATATTTTTAGTAAGTTAATAAATTGTACAATATTATTGAACGAATAGGTCTCACTATCCACAATAATATTATAAATGCAAAGTGTGTCAGTCTCTAAATCTTATATCTATGTACTGTCGAGGTCTCTCGCACCTTATAAGAGCAAAAATGTTTTTCACCTAGCGTCGTCTTTTATTTAAAAATAAGCCCGTTGTTGTGTTAGTATTTTATGCTTTAAAGTGGTTAGTAGGTAGACACGAGTGCGAGAGAACTCTACCGAAGTTTAGTCGTTGTATGGTTTGTTTTTATAATACTTCAGATGCATTTATCAGTTGAATCCAATCGAGATAGCAATTGATTGTTTGTAAACAGCGATGCGAGGGATAAATAAAACTACATTGTACATTTTTTCTCACAATTTAACGGTTAGCTATAAAATTAAAACTTAGGAATTTATGATGAAATCTGTAACGGCGCTTTATGGTTTGTGTTAGATGTGAGTGTACAATAATTATGTCAGTCGTCACTCTACTAAATGTAGTTTTAGTCTTATTTAATGTAGGTTAGTTATTATAGCTCTCCAATTGCACTCTACGTATACATAATTATTGTTAACTTTGAATATTTATGATACGTCTTAGCAATTCCGTTCTGCATTATATTTTTATTGTATTTTTTAACAATACAAGTTTTTCCAGTGTTTCTAACTGTTTTATTTTCAGGATTTGTCACACTAGATGCGTTCTGCGGTCAGGTCAATGTTGCTCATTCTTAGTGTGGGCTGAAATTACTTCGAACTGATCGCAGAACGCATCCAGTATGACAAACCCTTTTTCTGATCCAAAAATAATAATAAATAAAAATAAAAAAGTGAGCAAAGATATAATCTGTGCCAGAGAAGCCATGATAGAAAAACAGCTGTCATCGGTCGTGCGCGAGCTGTCAAAATTTTCCACTAACTTAGGCGCCCATAAAGGGCCGTTTCCTATCTGTCTTTAGACATACTCTTACTAATCTGTGCACCGTACTGACAAGACGTCACCTGTAAGTGAGGCCAAAGAGCCCGCTTCGTGGCTAAGGGGGCACAAGCAAAATTGCATGTCATTGCGCGTCCAGTGGTTTATTCGTCCAAGAAAAAAAACTATAATAGTTGCGGCCATGATTTTTTTTTCATTGTATTGAAGATATTTTATATTATTATATAAAATAATAAAAACATGTGTAATTGTATTTTTTTTATTATAAAATCAACTTAGAATGAGGCACGTTTTCAAAAAAAAAAAAACTAACATCAACATTTTTCGTTTTTTTTTTTTTTATTTTTTTTTTCTCTAGTTTCTCTTTCCGAATCCAGACGAAATCGTCGTCGCGAAATCATTTCGCGCCAAAAATTGTCACAAGTCTCGATCGCTTAGCTACGCTGGGGCAACTGGCGCGCGAGAGTCGACCCGGCTCGGGCGATCCTTTGTTTCCCGCACCACACACACCGCAAGTATTTGAAGTGCGTTTGTGTGTGTAGCCAAAACATTCATCTAAGCTTTGACATGACGCGGATCACGCTTACAGGCCGTTGTTTTAAAGTAAACAGTATTGAAATTGACACACGTACACACACGCACAGATACTACGATCGCCTAAGGACGTATTGCCTTTTCAAACTCCGGGGGTTTACAAAATAGACTGCAGCTGTGGTAGTTCGTACATTGGCCAGACAAAACGGACTATAGCCGAAAGAGTCAAGGAACACATCGCTGCAGTGAAAAATCGGCAGACTAATAAATCCGCGGTGGCAGAACATCTGCTTAATATGGGGACTAATCACTGGATGGAGTTACATGACCCGAAAATCCTTTCCACGGATCGCCATTACCATACTAGGGTAATACGTGAAGCGATTGAAATCAAGAAGTATAATAATTTCAATCGGGAAGACGGATTTAAGTTGTCATCGGCCTGGAATCCAGTGATTAATAAGTGCAAACCGTGTGTGTCGCCTTTATCAATAAACATTAACCCGGATACTGTGAGTGTTGTGTGTCGCACTGAACCTACTGACTCTAGTTCACGTGCACAACAAATATCGGATGGTTGGAGGGTAGCAGAAGAACCGGCCGCCCGATGCAGACGAAGACGCCGAGTGCCAGTCTCCTCGTGACCACGACGGTTGCAACACCGTCGAAACGTCGAGGGTGTAAGTAGTAACAATACTACTTCATTATATACGTCGCGTTTAGACCCGCAGTTATAAGTTATAATGCAACGCGAAAGTTTAAAAATATATCCTCATCATTATATTTAAAGATTAACTATTTAATTTTTATTTCTTGGAATTCAGTAATGTCGGGGGCAACAACTAGTCAAAGAAATTATACGTTTGGATATAGGGGCATAATTTCCCACCATTAAATAAAAGCAAAACCTAAACAAATACAGGGAAATATATTCCTTCTTCACTGCGAAGGTTCTTCACTGCGAAGTGTGGTAAGTACCACGCTACTGAACTGTCTTCTTCTTCGCCACTACACTGCTCGGCGTATCCCTTCTTTAGTAGGTTCTCCACTTGCTCGTGGTACTGCTTCTTCTCTTCGGGACGACGTTCTAAGCTGGACTCAAGTGTCTCTAGCCTCTTCAAGGCAGCGTTGTAGCTGTTTGGTAGCTTCATGCCTTCGCTCTTCCACGGTAGACTTACTTCGAATCTTCCGTCTTTGTTCACCGCGGTTTCTTCGAAGATCTTCATGGCTCGTAGGTCATCTTCTTTCGTGAATTCATTCTTCATAGATATCCCTAGCGAGTCGACGCGAAAGTGATGTTCGACCAGATCTTCGATCTTCTCATCTAGTTTGATATGCAAGATCTTCTCTGTATCTTGACAGCTTCTAGGTACTCTTCCGTGGATCACCCATCCTAGTAAGGTCTTGGAGGCTGCCGGCTGATACGGCTTGCCCGCTCGCAGCTCCCTCGTGATGATCAACGGCCAGTTGTCAGTTCCTATGAGGACTCGTGGCTTGGCGTTCTGGTAGGCTAGGCTTGAGATATCCAGTCCTCGCAGGTGTTCCAGCTGTAGTGCCTCCTTTGGCAACGACTGCGTCGATAGGTCCAGACCTGCCATCGTTCGGAGTGTGATGACAGAGCTGTGTCCGCTGACGTCATCTCCCATGATCTTGACGCGGACGGTTCTGCTGTTCATGCTCGTGACTTCTTAGTTTTAGACAAGTACTGGGTCCGCTGGGCCGCTCCGTCTCGGCGAAGTCACACCACCTTGACTTGAAGTGTGGGCTCAGCTTCTCTAATACTTCACGCACTAGCAATGGGTTATACAGATATGCTGGATCCACGTTGCCAAGAGTTGCCACGATGTTCTGGACTTTGATGGCGAAGGAATTTAATTCACTTGCAGTACTTCCCATCTTGGGCAGCTTCTTAAGTTCTTCGTATGCCATATCTATGATCATCTCTGGGCATCCAAAGCATTGCTGTAACGTCTTCATTACTCGATCTGGGTGCGTTGCGCTGCTAAGTAGTGGCGTTACCACTTCCTTGCTTCACCTCTGAGAGCGTTGCGTAGTCGGGCCAAGTTTTCGTATGGAGTGAACTTATACAGCCTTGTTGATTCCTCCATTGCAGTGGCGAAGTGTATCCACTCCAGTGGTGATCCGGAGAACAGCGGTAGATCCGTAACTTGCCGCGGTGGTGGTCGTGACGCCATCATCTGTGACAGCGTGTCTGCCAGCTGTTCAATACCTCGTCCCTTCGGGGTTGACGATCTCTTCCTTTCTGCGCGTGGTCTGGGTTGGACCGGTCCCGGCGTCCAAAATCTTGCCCTTCGGGTCACAGGCGTCTCTTCATTGCTGGGTTCCGGTGGAGCCTCCAGGCGCTCCCCCCGTTCGGCATCCACGTTTGGCGCAGACTTGTCCAGCCACTCGTTTACTTTTTCTATTTCTTGCATCTGTTCCTGGTCACTGTCGTCATCCAAATCTGCTAGGTCTGCCGTGAGCTTCTTCTTTACCATCTCGGCCTCAAGCTCAAGCTCCTTGCGTCTGATGGCTGCGAGCCGCTCCTCTGCCTCGAATCGTAGCCATGCTACAGCGCTAGCAGTGGATCTGGTGGAGTGTGCTCTGGCGTGCTGCGTCCGGCTCGTTGCGGCGGTCTCGACATGTCCCATGTTCACGTCGAACGCTGAGTGCGTACCCAACACAGCGGCGCCACGTTCGTTAGGCTGGGCGGCCGTATGCTGTTCCGCTTCCAAGCGACTCCTCGTCGACGGGGACGGCGACCGGGGCGGTTCCGGTAACACACGTTCGGAACGTTCGGCCATGACTTGGCTTCGCGTATACACCATTTAAACACTTATCAGAGTCAATTAGCAGAGTCAAATGTCTATTTGCAAATCACAATTAACACAGACAGAGTTCATCCACACTTCAGGAATCAAAGTTCAGATCAGATGCACTTAACACGAAATAACACAGTAATCACTTGTAGAAATAATAAAAGTACTTACAATTTATAGTCCAAAATAAGTGTGTCCATATTGCACTAAGTCAGAAACACTAATTTCACAGCACAGAGTCCACTGGTGCGTACTTTCGATCCGGCTCGAAGGACCAACGATGATGGTGTTACACTATGGAGAGAGTACAGTCGTCAAGCCCAGAGAGCGAGTGGACTGTAATTTAAATTTAACACTAGGCACTGACTGTTCCCCAGTAAAACACTGCACTTATACTGACACACATTAATTTATTAATACTTTTACTATTTTCACAATTCACTGGTAATTACTGGTACTTCACTTTTCACTAGTAGCTGTATTCACTATTAAACCGTAGGAAGGAATGAACGTACTGCATACAAATTCGGCTTTATTCTTGTATGATTTTCTGCGTTCAATTAGCGACTAAAGCGATCCATTATTATCTCTAATTATTGAGCACGAAGTTTGCACACGGCACTACTATGTTCATTTCTTTCTTACATATATTGCTATCCTATTTAATTTTTCTTAACAATTTTCGTATTCGTTCTTACTTATACATTTTTCTCTTTCTTTAAGTCTAGTAGAAAATTAGTAAATAAACGACAATATCAAAGCTTAATGAAATCATATGAAACTTCTTTTGGTCTTGTGGCTGTCGTTAACAGGCAGAATTTTCTGTTAGCATAATTATTGTTTGGTCGAATACTTATATACCCGAATTTACAATGGCATAGTTTTAATATAGCAGAAATTTATAAGGCTTAATTACCTTTTGCAAAATTTTACTTTGCATACTTTCGCTAAGCATAATGTTTATTAAGTACGATGTTTATTTAGCATAATTTTCCTAGGCATACTATGAAGAAAGCAGAATTTCGTTTAGAATAATTTCACACACATATTGCTATTTCTTTTAAATAGTATTATACCCTAAAATTGAATTAAAAAGTCATTAAGTTATGGAACAAAATTTAGTGACAGAAACGAATCGGTGCAAAACCGACTCCACGCAGTCTTGTTTGCCCCACCCCTAGAGTGTAATTCAAAATCGCGTAGGCGCGGAGGGGCGAGGCAGCCCGCGAGCTGAGGAGCAGGTGGTTTGAAAGCTCGCCGCCGCGGCTGAGGCTGGCCGGCCAGCAAGCCGAAGCTGCGGTGGTGAGCGAAAACCATCTGCGACGATAAGCTCGCGTGGGACTGCCGGAGCCCCGCAGCGCCGGAGCCGTGACAGAAACCATGCATGTTGCATGCTTGCATAATGCATGCAAGCTGTTGCTTGCTTGCATGTTGCATGCTTGCTTGCTGCATGCTTTGCTTGCTTGCTTGCATGCTGAATGCTTGCTTGCCTGCTGCATGTTTGATTTGCCGTGCATGTTGTATGTTAGTATTGCAAAGATAGAACTACTTGGGATACACAGAGAATTTAAGGTTTATAGGAGAGAATATTAAATATGAAAAATATGCCAAAAGACGATTCGGACTGTGGACTTTCTGCGATAGGATAATTCTGCCTATTAATGACTATAAAATACGAATTGTATGCCACAAGACGATTCTATCTATGAACTTTCTGCGTTAGGATGATTCTGCTTTAAGACTATTATGGATATCAAATTTCTGTCTAAAGATGATTCTAGCTTACACGATTATGCGTTTTAAACGTCTGATAAATGAGTGAATGCTAATTGATGTTCTGCGAAAGGAAGTTTATGCTATTTGATGATATGCCAAAAAAAAATATGACATTAAAAATTCTGCGAAACAAGGTAGACCCGTTTTGGAGAAATTGATAAAAAGCTGCTGGCTCAGACAGCCAGCATCCGGCTTCCGGCCAGCGAAGCGTCATCAATTTCCAAGTTGAATTTATTCTATAAAGAATAACAGAAACTACTTGGCCCACTTGCATAAAAAGACGGGTAGATGGCGCAAAACGTCACGCATAATGACGTTTCCCTAAGAGAACACAAATTTCGCAAGGTCGGACTGACAGCACAGTACCTAGCTCAATTGATAGAGCGTTTGGCCCAGTTACAGGTTGACTGGCCACTGATGAGTTTTAATAGCTTTAGCGTTGTATTTACCACTTTGTTAATGTAGATATTCACTACTTACGTGCTACTTTAACATAAGTATATTTAAACAGTTTAAAGTCCTAACACTCACCGGTTTATACATAAAACAAATATGTAATTTTGTAAAACAACATCCAGAATTCTTTTCAACCAGACCACTCTTAACCGAAATATCACTCCGCCGAAAGCGGCCCACAAACCTTTTACAACTTCCTTCCGGCAGGCTATCTTTATTTAAAAACAACGCTTATGCTATGGCCATAAAGGTATATAATGCTTTGCCTGAAGATCTAAGAAAGCTCTCAGGAACCGCATTGAAAAGAGAATTACCTACATTCTTGGCTTATAGAACGCACATTTTACTCGCTATTCGATTCCGATATTAAAATGGAGTGGGTTGATAAAGAAAACCGAATCGCTGTGATTGCATTACACAAAGTTGGTATGTAGTCAAATGCAATTTTTAAAACTCTCCTTACGCTTGGTATGAGTCAAATGTTTATGTACCGGGCTATCAATAGGTAGGTACAATGAGACCTCCTCTGTTTGTGACAGAAAAAGATGTGGCCGTCCACGTAGTGTTCGTACGAAAAAGGTAGTCAAAGCCAATGTCAAAGCAGTATAAGGTTAAGAATTCGCAGAAATCCAGTCCGAAAGCAAACGATTTTATCTCGGGAAATGAAGATAGAACCCAGAACCATGTCGTGAATTTTAAAAGATGACTTAGGACTTGCAGCCTCTAAGAGACGCACTGGTCATTTTAAAAAGATAATTTAAAAAAGATTAGGGTGGTAAAATTGAAAAAACTACTTAAGCGGTACCTACCCAAAAGGAGTTTACAGAAAAAAATTGTTTACGGATGAGAAAATCTTTACAATTGAGCAACATTTTAACAAACAAAGTCTTGATTTATTTTGTTTGGTTATTGCAATAAATAGCTAAAATTAATATAAAATTATTTTATTTCATCCTTTAGAGCTTCGTTCAGGACATGACATACTTCTGGTATGATATTTGAAATCAGCTGAGGAGATATTTTAAATAGGAAATGTAGACTTTGGAAGTCGTCGCCTGTAGCAAAATATCTCAGTGTTACAGCAAGACGTATCCGAGCTGGAATAGCTTCTCGTAATTGGGTATTTTGTTTTGTAATCTTGCTTGAAATAAGGCTTAGTAAATATTCAAAATCATTTAAAGACATCCGAGTGAACTTATGGAATTCCCCGGAAGGTTCAGCCACTAACTCATTCAGCTGATTAGCCAAAGTTATACTGTGTGTGACAAATAAATAGAGATTAGATTGAAGCTTATTATTAATTTCCAAAAGAAACTGATGAATGTAAACTAACCTTGATCGATTACGATGGATACTTGTCATCCACCACCTTCGTTTTCTTCATCGTTTCTTAATTTCCGTTTTATTTTTAACTAGCGGTCCCCCGAGACTTCGTCCGCGCGTTTTGAGTTTGCTCCCTCCCCTCCCGTCGCAGCGTCCTGTTTTATATCCTAAAGCCTTTCTCGATAAATAAGCTATCCAACACAGAAATATTTTTTCAAATCGGTCCAGCAGTTCCTGAGATAAGCGCGTTCAAACAAACAAACTCTTCAGCTTTATAATATATTAGCGCAAGCGCACGTTGTACTTTTAAGCTGCGAACATTATTTTGGTGTGGAGTTATATTAAAACTGTGATAGCTCCTAAGATATTTATTGAAATCAAATGATATAAAGGGCAACTTGGTTCTAAATGAAATGCTCGTGATGATGAATGTATTTATTTTGGTAAGAATAAATACCTGTGTGTATAATACACCTCTAAAAATAATGCATCATTTTTTTACAAATTTATTAACATAAAAAAGGTTGTAGTAAGTCAACCATAGAAGATAGACATATGCTGTCGCGGACTTTATTATAGAACTTTTTATGCTAAACAATCCTGTCATACATGATTTTTGTGTAACTTAAGCGGTTTCCGCAGCGTATGCAGCGGAAGCTCTCAAAAGGAATATCTTTCTCCCGTTTCCCGCAACATTTTTCATTTCTGCTGTGGTCTTATGAGTTGTATCTTTATGTTATATAGCCTAAAGCCTTCCTCGATAAATGGACTATCCAACGTAAAATTTTTTTTTTCAAATCGGGCTAGTAGTTTTTGAGATTAGCGCGTTCAAACAAAAAAAACAAACTCTTCAGCTTTATAATATTAGTATAGATTAGTATAGATTAGCGCAAGCGCACGTTGTACTTAAGCTGCGAACATTATTTTGGTGCAGAGTTATGTTAAAACTGTGATAGCTCCTAAGATATTTATTGGAATAAAATGATATAAAGGGAAACTTTGTTCTAAATGAAATGCTCGTGATGATGAATGTATTTATTTTGATAATAATAAATAGTAAATACCTGTGTGTATAATACACCTCTAAAAATGATGCATTATTTTTTTACAAATTTATTAACATAAAAAAGGTTGTAGTAAGTCAACCATAAAAGATAGACTTATGCTGTCGCGGACTTTATTATAGAACTCTTAATGCTGAACAATCCTGTCATACATGATTTTTGTGTAACTTTAGCGGTTTCCGCAGCGTACGCAGCAAAATCTCTCAAAAGGAATATCTTTCTCCCGTTTTCGCAACATTTTTCATTGCTGCTGTGGTCTTGTGAGTCGTATCTTTATGTTATATGTATAGCTTAAAGCCTTCCTTGATAAATGGACTATCCAACGTAAAAATAATTTTTCAAATCGGGCCAGTAGTTTCTGAGATAAGCGCGTTCAAACAAACAAACAAACAAACAAACAAACTCTTCAGCTTTATAATATTAGTATAGATATGTACAAAGTTGTAGTACGCTAACGCGCATAAAGTTAGGGACGCAGCAACAGCTACTTCAACGTCCATTTTATTTAACGTTGCGAACATAACTGTGAAAATACCGCGAACCATTGCGAGTGTAGAGTTGTTCCTAAATTCGCGGCAAGTTCGCTCCGCGAAATCGTGCCGTGATCCGCGGACTAAGAGTAGAGCGCCCTAAAGGAAGCTTTCCAATTAGTCGGCAGAGTGCAACGTGGGCATTACCTGACTTCAGTGATGGTTTGGTGGGGTGTTAGCTATGAAGGAGTGACTGAGTCAGATTTTTGTGAAAAAGGTATCAAAACAGCGGCACAAGTGTATCAACATACCAATCTTGAGAAAGTAGTTAAGCCCCTTAACAACATCATGTTCAATAACCAAGCATGGTCTTTCCAACAAGACTCGGCGCCGGGTCCTAAAGCTCGGTCCACGCAGTCTTGGTTAGAAGCGAACGTTTCGGAATTCAGCAGAGCTGAACAGAGCTGAAGACTGGCCGTCGTCTAGTCCCGATCTTAATGCGCTGGATTATGATTTATGGTCAGTTTTAGAGAGTACGGCTTGCTCTAAACGCCACGATAATTTGGAGTCCCTAAAACAATCCATACGATTGGCAGTGAAGAATTTTCCCATGGAAAGAGTGCGTGCTTCTATTGATAACTGGCCTCAACGTTTAAATGACTATTGCAGCCAATGGTGACCACATCGAATAAGCTTTTTTATATTTTAAATTGTTTTATATTTATGTATAACACACTGTAAAAGTAATAAATATTATTTGCATTAAAAAAAAATCTTTGTGACAATATTTATGGCAAGACTAGGTAAATGCCAATTTTAAATTTCCTCAAATTGTGGACGGGAACTGGCGTCATTGTCATCGCATATTACTGTGATGTATCAAAGCACTTCCCGTCAGGCCATATTGGCGTTGGAGTGTTTCACCAGCAGTGTGAAATAGTTCAGAAAATAAAACTACCTCCAGAGTCTTCATTTTTCACTGGGGAGTATTGCTCCAAATCAAGCGGTGAACTGTGGTGATTTATTCCCTTACAAAAATTATTGCCATGATTTGACAGCGGCTCTTCCTAAGGTTCTTTATAATATCTTTCCAATCTTAGAACCAATTGGGACGAGAACTAGGATGATTCTATCCAGTCTAAAGGGAGGCATTATAGACCTATCCAGGAATCTATTCACGCAAGGCCTAAGTTCTCTAAAATGAATTTATCTAAAATTGCTACTACTATTTTAATAAGAATGAGACTCGGCCACGTGTGTACTCCTGCTCATTTGCCCAATTTACATATCATAAATGACGACACGTGTGCTCGGATGTGGGAGATCTGAACCACATATTCTTTTCTTTTAGTCTTTATGATCGTTCTTCTTTTGTTGATTCGCTTGTTTCTGTTCATGTTCCTTATCCTTTTCCAACTTCCATTCCATGTCTCTTGTATTCCAATGATACGAATTTTTATAAAATTTTATCTATGTTTATCATTGACAATAACATAAAAATCTAAACACATTTACTCAATAGACATTTACACAAAATATATGGCAATAGTAATTCTTATTTCACTGATCCTTATTATTTCCATCCTTTTTCTGCTCCTTATCGATTTTCTCATTCCGATTCCTTACCTATTATCACTTGTCGTGGCGAAACGCAATCCGCGAAAGCCAAAAACAAAAAGTGATTGTCACAGTAGGAAGAGACGTTCACAGGAGAGTTTTGCGCGGGAAACGAAAAGGGAAGGACGGACCTTATTTCTTCGTTTTAGTTATTGTTTTTTTCGGGTCAATTATTGTGATTGTGTGGTGGAATTGTCATGATAATTTGTGCTTTTGAAGAAAACAATGCAATTAAAGTGGGGAATTAAGTGAAGCGATCTGATCGCGCCGTCTTACCCGGATCGCTGTTCCTGCGCTAAGCTTCCTTGTTGAGCATTGAAATGCGAACCACCTCACATTTCAATGAGTTAGGTTAAGATAGGCTAGTTTAGAGTTAGTTTTAGTTGTAAGTGTTATAAAGTTAAATCACCAAAGAATTGTCTGTATGGCGTCAAGCCAAAGACGTAAAACTTGTATTTGAAAAAAAAAAAAGACGTTCACAGGGGAGTTTTGCGCGGGAAACGAAAAGGGAAGGATAGACCATATTTCTTCATTTTAGAAATTGTTTTTTTTGGGTCAATTATTGTGTTTGTGTGGTGGAATTTTCATGATAATTAGTGCTTTCGAAGAAAACAATGAAGTTAAAGTGAGAATTATGGTAAAGCGACCTCAATCGCCGACGAATCGGGACGTAAGGGAGCTTGACCAAGACCATAAGCTCCAAGCCAACCTCACCTTCACGTGGTGCGTCCTGTTTATACAGACGAGGCTCTGGCGACCGACCGATGGCGGTATAACCATCCAATGTAAGGCGCAGCTAAATGTTAGACTGTGACGGGCAGCAGCGTCACAGCTGCAAGGGGCTGCGCCTCTGCGCTCGCCAACCCGCCTGCCAAGCGTGGCGAGTATTGGCAAAATCCCCTCATGAGTGCACACAAAAAAACCAGGCCCCCAGTCTCCGGCAGCCCCGCTATTCCTGACTTTGGTAGCGGTCACGGTAACGGCGGGGCAGGGGGTGCTAAGAATCCCCGGAGGCGATCGCGCTGCCACCCCCGACGACAACTGGCCCTGGTAACGTACAACACGTGTACACTGAGGACAGATGAGAAGTTGTTCGAGCTGGAGGAAGAAATGAGCAGGTTACACTGGGACATAATGGGTCTATCAGAAGTCCGTAGAGAGGGAGAGGACACGATAACTCTACAGTCCGGAAACCTGCTGTACTACCGGGAAGGCAACCAACGAAAGTCCCAAGGTGGTGTCGGGTTCCTCGTTCACAAGTCCCTCGTCAACAATATCGAGACCATCGAGAGTGTGTCGAGCAGGGTAATATACCTTATACTCAGAATATCCAAGAGGTATTCGCTGAAGGTCATACAGGTATATGCACCGACCTAGAAACACCCGGATGAAGAGGTGGAGGAAATGTATGAGGACGTAAGTAGAGCCATACATACTTCCAAAACCTATTATACTGTTGTAATGGGGGACTTCAACGCGAAACTAGGCAAGCGAGGCGAGAATGAGTTGAAGGTGGGACCTTTTGGATACGGGCAAAGGAACGCCAGGGGACAGAGGCTGGCCGACTTTCTGGAGAAGGAGGGACTCTTTGCGATGAACTCTTTCTTCCAGAAGCCGCCTCAAAGGAAGTGGACTTGGTTGAGTCCCGATGGCTTCACGAGCAACGAGATTGACTTCTTCATGACCTCCAAGAGACGGTTATTCAATGATGTCTCCGTGATCAACAGGGTGAAAACCGGAAGCGATCACCGAGTGGTTCGAGGCACATTGAATATAAATGTTAAATTGGAAAGATCCCGCCTGATGAAGTCCACGCTCCGACCGACTCGTGCTCATATCCAAAATCCCGAGAGCTTTCAACTCGAGTTGTCAAACCGCTTTGATTGCCTAGAAAATTGCGTTACAGTGGACGAAATTAACAACGGGTTTGTGGAAACTGTTCAAACGGTGGGGTCTAAGTATTTTAGGTCTGGCCGTAAAAATAGACCTCAAAAACTGTCGGTCCACACTCTCGACCTTATGGCAAAACGTCGATCTATGGCACTGCAGACCTCCGTTAATGCTGAAAACTACAGGCAGCTCAATAGACAAATATGGAAGTCCCTGCGACACGACATTCGTTGCTTTAACACTAATAGTGTTAAAGAAACGATAGAGCGGAACCAAGGCTCCAAAGTGTTTGCAAGGGACATGTCTATTGGGCAGAGCCTGTTGACGAAGCTTAAGACGGAGGACGGCAGTGTAGCGTCGACGAAAGCAGAGGTTTTGAGGGAGATCGAAAGGTTCTATGGGCAGTTGTACACCTCAGTAGCCAAACCCGTTGATAGCTCGGCCAGAGACCCACGAGCTATTCTGACCCGTCACTACACCGAAGACATCCCGGACATCAGCCTCTACGAGATTAGGATGGCCCTTAAACAGCTCAAAAACAACAAGGCACCTGGCGAGGACGGAATCACAGCAGAGCTTCTGAAGGCGGGTGGAACACCGGTACTTAAAGTCCTTCAGAGACTCTTTAATTCCGTGCTGCTAGAGGGCATCACGCCTGAGGCATGGAACAGGAGTGTGGTGGTGTTGTTCTTCAAAAAAGGAGACAAAACCTTATTGAAGAACTACAGACCCATCTCACTCCTGAGCCATGTCTACAAGCTGTTTTCAAGGGTCATCACGAATCGTCTCGCACGTAGGTTTGATGACTTCCAGCCTCCCGAACAAGCCGGTTTCCGAAAAGGCTATAGTACCATAGACCACATTCATACGCTTAGGCAAATTATACAGAAGTCCGAGGAGTATAATATGCCCCTATGCTTAGCGTTTGTGGACTATGAGAAGGCCTTTGATTCGATCGAAACTTGGGCGGTGCTTCAGTCTCTGCAGCGGTGCCACATAGACTATAGGTATATAGAGGTGTTAAGGTGCCTTTACAATAACGCCACCATGTCGGTCCGAGTACAGGAGCAGAACACGAAGGCGATTCCATTGCGGAGAGGTGTGAGACAGGGAGATGTCATATCTCCGAAACTGTTCACAGCGGCATTGGAAGACGCCTTCAAACTTCTGGAATGGGAAGGAATCGGCATCAATGTTAATGGCGAATACATCACACACCTCCGATTTGCCGATGATATAGTTGTTGTGGCAAAGACGCTGGACGATCTTGGCACTATGCTCGAAGACCTTGACCGAGTATCCCAACAAGTGGGTCTTAAAATAAACATGGAAAAGACGAAAATTAAGTCGAACTCCCTTGTCGTACCCACTCCAGTATCCGTTGGGAACTCAACTCTCGAAGTTGTAGACGAGTACGTCTACCTGGGACAAGTGATCCAATTGGGTAGGTCCAACTTCGAGAAAGAGGTCAATCGGCGAATCCAACTCGGCTGGGCAGCGTTCGGGAAATTGCGCAAGAGTGTCTTCTCATCTCATCTACCTCAGTGTCTGAAGACGAAAGTCTTCAACCAGTGTGTATTACCAGTGATGACATACGGATCCGAAACATGGTCTCTTACTATGGGCCTTATAATGAAGCTCAAAATCACACAACGAGCGATGGAAAGGGCTATGCTGGGTGTTTCTCTACGGGATCGAATCAGAAATGAGGAGATACGTAGAAGAACTAAGGTAACGGACATAGCCTTGAGAATCAGTAAGCTCAAGTGGCAATGGGCAGGGCACATAGCGCGAAGAACTGATGGCCGTTGGGGCAGGAAAGTTCTAAATTGGAGACCCTTCGACCAGAGACGCAGCGTGGGACGTCCACCAACTAGATGGACAGACGACCTTATAAAGATCGCAGGATCAAACTGGATGCAGACCGCTAGTGATCGGTCGCTGTGGAAATCCGTGGGGGAGGCCTATGTTCAGCAGTGGACGTCCTTTGGCTGATAATGATGATGATGATGATGACCTCAATCGCGCCGTCTTACCCGGATCGTTGTTCCTGCGCTTAGCTTCCTTGTTGAGCAGTGGAATGCGGACCACCTCGCATTTCAATGAGTTAGGTTAAGTTAGGTTAGATTAGAGTAAGTTTTAGTTTTTAGTGATAATAAATGAAAATAATAATAAAGAATTGTCTGTATGGCGTACAGCCAAAGACGTTAAACTAGTATTAAAAAAAAGACGTTCACAGAGGAGTTTTGCGCGGGAACCAAAAAGGGAAGGACCGACCTCATTTCTTCGTTTTAGTAATTGTTTTTTTCGGGTCAATTTTTGTGATTGTGTGGTGGAATTATCATGATAATTTGTGCTTTTGAAGAAAACAATGCAATTAAAGTGGGGAATTAAGTGAAGCGATCTGATCGCGCCGTCTTACCCGGATCGCTGTTCCTGCACTAAGCTTCCTTGTTGAGCATTGAAATGCGAACCACCTCGCATTCCAATGAGTTAGGTTAAGATAGGCTAGTTTAGTGTTAGTTTTAGTCAATAAGTGTAAAAAATGAACATTATTTACTAAAGAATAGTCTGTATGGCATAGAGCCGAAGACGTAAAACTTGTAAAAAAAAAAGGTTCACTGATTAATAAACAAATGTTTGTGGTATAATTTTGAAATTATTTCTTAATTTATTACCGAATACCGACTACAAGAAACAAAAATAACAATTTAGAGCAATTTGTTGATAAGTAAGTAGGTATTAGGCAATTTCAAAAACGTACAATGAGTTCGTCCAGTCCGGAAGATTATATTTTTCATGACATATTCTGTCGTTTTTGTTTACAAATTACTCAGGATTCTGTTAATCTGGCTAATGGGTCACCTGAATCTAAAGATATTCTGAAAAAGATTTACTTGTGTTTTCGAATCATTATGCGTTTCGATAACTATTTACATTTACCTCATTTAATATGTCGAAATTGTGTTGAAGAACTGAATGCAGCTAATAAATTCAGAAAAAAATGTGTATCGTTAGAAAAAAGATTAGCTGCTTTTACAAAAAAAAGTGAAGATGTTTTTTTAAATAATGAGAGTATCTCTAGTAACTGTAAGACACAACGCAAATGCGAAAACATAAGAAAAGATGTTGATTCTCATTGCATCAAAGATAATGTGGTCTGTAGATTATGCAATAAAGTTCTAAAAACAAGTTCATCACTTGACAAACATATGATTTCTATGCACAAAAAGAGGAAACATGTTGGTGGAACATCTGGATTTGGATCAACACGTCGGTATCATTGTACAAGTTGTCCATACTCAACACCTCATAGCCAGACACTGGTAAACCACATGAGAAGGCATAATGGTGTGCGCCCTTATGTTTGCCAATGTGGAAAGGCCTTTACCCAATCTTCTAGCTTATCAGCACATCAAAAGACTCACAGTAGCACTACTTATTTCACATGTTCTGTATGTGGCAAGCAATTCAAACATGCTTATTCTTTGAAGAAACACTTGAGTGTTCATGAAAGTGGTAAGTTAGCCTGCAGTGTATGTAAGAAGATACTGAAATCAAAGCAGACTTTGCAGGACCACATGTATCGACATTACAACATACATAATTATAACTGTGAAGATTGTGGTGATACATTTGTTACATCATCTGAATTAAGTAGTCACAGGAAGAAACATAAAACCCAAAAAAATGTTGAATGTAATTTTTGTGGATATAAGACACATACAAAGAAAAGTTTGATTTTACATCTAAAAAGGTATGTTTTCAATAACTAAATTAGTAATATTGATTGTGTAAAATTTATGAGCAGTTATTGGATAATCAGATGCATATCTACCTTAAGTAATATTTTTGCTATGATATTATGAACGCAGTTTCTTATAAAATATATTTTTAATATAAATTAGCCCTGGATTCCCGAAAATTTGGGAATGTTAAACTAGTCTGTAACATGGTGAGGAAACTATGTCTTGCATGTGTATGTGTTTATGAGCTTTGAATTATGAGCATGTTGGTGTAAGAAGAGCATCTAACAGTAACAAACACACAGTAGTTAACTGGATTTGTTTCTATACTATAAAATATTTGTTGACTCAGTAATCCATAAAATGTATCTATAGAAAAGTGCATTCTTTATTTCCCAGCTCCTAAAAATAAGTAAATATCCCTACACCAGATTTGATTCTATAGTTAAGAAACTAAATTTTAGAGACGGGCCGAGTACTTGGTTAATACTCTGTACTCGGCGGGTTATTTGATACTCGTACTCGGACGATTAACTCAGTTTTAGTGCCAAGTATACTTGGTTTAATTAAAGCAATACATTTAGGTAGATATCATCTAAACAACAGGGGAGATCTTTCACAATCTCAATTATGATAGTAAACGAGTAGTAATGATACCAAATAAGGAGAACTAGTTTAAGAAGAACATTTAATATATATAATTTTATAAGGTAAAATTATGATGCAGTAACACAAAGATGTCTGCACATTCTGGTAACAGCCTATCCTTTTTTTTTGTTCATAGACGTCAGCCTTCAAAAATAATCACTCGCTATGCATGGTGCTTGCAGGTGCATAGTAACACTCAGGCTTAACATACCAGTTCTGGATATCTTGTTTGGTGCCCTGCTCACTACTCGAAAGGACTTTTGTCTTTTGGCAGCTTATTCTAAAGTAATGGGGCTTTTCGTATCATCGCGCTCTAGTGGCTAGATGAAAGCTAATTCTGCACGAACCTGTTTTTACTTGTAAACCCGAAACAGGTATTTAATGAAAAATACGGGAATTTATGGTAAAAAATGGTATAATACTCGTTTTTTTTCCAAATGGCGGTAAAATGGGTGCTTTTTTTAAATTTGTGCATAACTAAAAATTTTAATCAAAAAGGTTGTTGGCGGTGCTGATGGTAGAAAACACTCTAAAAATCGATTAATATAATAATTAATATAATATACCCATTGGGAAAATACCGGGTAAATACCCATTTTGGGTAAATATAGGGTTTTTACCCGGGAAAATACCCAAAACATGGGTAAAAACGATTATTAGTTATTATGGGGTGATTACAGATAGAAATCCGGTATATTTAGTTAGTTTAAAACATGTTCACTTTACTTCAGCTTTAACAAACAAAAATACCAATAACATAATGATTGATTGTCAATATAAAGGCCCGTGCGCGTAACAGCAGTAATAAACTTTAGTCTAAAAGGTATCACAATTAAAATCACTAACCACTCGAAAGTCCACAAGAGGAACAGATGATAATCGAGTAACGGTCGATTCGACGTGGGTCGATCAGTTAGTAAGTCCCTAAAAGTCACGGTCGGGCGAGTGTGGGGTTTGTTAAAACACTGCTTCGACATTTTTACTCGTAACCGCTTGTTTTGCGGTGTAAAAAATCGCGGCAACCATCACGCTGATACCTTTCTGACATGGCTCCCCATTAACAGATTTGACAACCCCAAATTTTCTTTTATTTCAACGCTTGTTTTTTCCGTCCAAAAATAAATTACGGGTCGTTTTGCTCTTGTTCAATTTTATTAATGGTCACCAATCACGAGAGATAAACAGAGCTCTCAAAAAAAAGCCGCAAATAAAATTACCTCAAAATTAAGCACAATGTCATTAATGATTGTTATGTCAAATTTAATACCTAACTCCACCTACCGTTAAAGCGGGTACTTATTGATCGACCTAGTATTATCACTAACATCTTTGTTTATCACAACTTATTTATTTACGTAAGTTAACCGGTTATTGTGTTGAAAACTGATTTTTTAAGGACATCACATAAAGTTCAAAAACTTCTCAGCAAAATATTTTGTACTTCACAAGTAGAATCTATACAATGCAGTTTTGTGTTACGTTCGGCCTTACTACAATTGACAACATTTCAAAATATTTGTTTACACATTTTTATTTTTTCCTGAAAGAACTTGAAAAAGAAAGGCACCCATATTTTTTCATTTTCATTTCTTTTAAGTATTTTCCCTAATAATAATTGTTTGAAAACACTCTATTATAAAAGAGCGTAAGTGCAAGAGGTTGGATGTCACGAGGTCATGTTTTTGCTATATTCCATTTAAAAAACTGATGTTAGTAGTGTTGTGCTCTGCATCAATTGTAGAATTAAGATGTCGATATCGATAGTAATGGTATATTCATTAAATATTTCATTTTACTTAATTATGTGACATTATCTGATTTAAGTTATGCAAACAGTAACTAAACAATGCTAACGTAGCGTCCCTTATTATTTAATATTATAATGATGTCTGAAAATTACTCAATTATTTTCTCATACCTACAAATATAAATCATGTTTCGAAAGAGAAATTATGATGATTATTTCGTATCTAAACTAATTAATAATTTGAATGCAAAATGTATAGGCAAATGTGTTTTTTAAATAAACTTCAATTTATCATATCGTAATTTATCGATAATGTCCAATACAACACCGGAAACAACAACAACACTAAATGTCAAAGTGACAGGTGAAAGCAAGGTCATATGTTCAAAGGCTTTTTTTTCTGCATGAAATTTCATTGCAAAGGCGTAACGAAATGCCAACTTCCATGTTCTTTTCAGTCTTTTTCATTTAACTTTAAAAATAAAGCGCAAACAAAAAACGAAAAATGTTTGTCGTGTTTAAAATCGCTGAGTCTTGAAATGGTTTTCGAATTTACATACCTTTAAGAAAATGTAATGTTGTCATTTGCATATCATGTTTGATTTGGTTGTAGAAAGAAAAATATTCAGTTTGGGGCAAAACTTATATTTACCCTTAATTTTGGTACTATTTACCGGATTTTTTCCCTCGTTTTTACCTGTTTTGGGTAGAATCCCATCACTACTTGGGTCACCATATAAAACAGGAAACAAATATTCGTGCGCGTTGCGTGAACTCTTATACGGCATTTACACATTCGCGCTCGCTTCTCGCCTCATTATTGACGAAACATTCGACGAAACTTTTGTGCTTTCTGTTCACACATCATCATCATTATCAGTCAAAGGACGTCCAATGTTGAACATAGGCCTCCCCCACGGTTTTTACACAGCGACCGGCTGTGAGCGGTCTACATCCAGTTTGATCTTGCGATCTTTACAAGGTTGTCTGTCCATCTTGTCGGTGGACGTTCCACGCTGCGCTTTTGGTCGAAGGGTGTCCAATCTAGAACTTTCTGCCCCAACGGCCATCATTTCTCTGCGCTCTGCCTACCCACTGCCACTTGAGATTACTGATTCGTAGGGATATCTCCGTTACCTTAGTTCTTCTACGTATCTCCTCATTTCTGATTCGATCTCGTAGAGAAACACCGAGCATCCGCTCCATCGCTCGTTGTGTGATTTTGAGCTTCTTAATGAGGCCCATAGTTAGAGACCACGTTTCGGATCCGTATGTCATCACTGGTATCACACACTGGTTGAAGACTTTCGTCTTCAGACAAAGGTAATTGGGACGAGAAGACGCTCTTGTGAAGTTTCCCAATCGCTGCCCGGCCGGGTTGGATTCGTCGATTGACTCTTTCTCAAAGTTGGACCTACCTAATTGGATCCAAGGTAATAATGTCCAAGGTAGATGTACTCGTCGACAACTTCAAGAGTTGAGTTGGCAACAGATACCGCAGTAGGTACATCACGGGAACTTAACATAATTTTCGTCTTTCCATGTTCATTTTAAGACCCAGTTATTGGGATACTCGGTCGAGGTCTTCGAGCATAGTGCCAAGATCATCCAGCGTCTTTGCCACAACGACTATATTATCATCGGCAAACCGGAAGTGTGTTATGTATTCGCCGTTGACGCAGATGCCGAATCCATCCCATTCCAGGAGCTTGAAGGCGTCTTCCAATGCCGCTGTAACCAGTTTCGGAGATATAACGTCTCCCTGTCTTACACCTCTTCGCAATGGAATAATCCCATATTCTGTTCCTGTACTCGGACGGACATGGTGGCGTTGTTATATAGACACTTTCACATCTCTATTTATATAGTCTATGTGACTCCGCTGAAGAGACCGAAGCATCGCCCAAGTTTCGATCGAATCAAAATTCTCATAGTCCACAAACGCTAAACATAGAAGCATATTATACTCCTCGGACTTCTGTATAATTTTCCTTAGCGTATGAATGTGGTCTATGGTATTGTAGCCTTTTCGAAACCGGCTTGTTCGGGAGACTGGAAGTCATCAAACCTACGTGCGAGACGATTGTGATTCACACATGCGCTAGAATAATCATAGCCTCTGTTGCACATGAACATGCCGAAGGTTGCGTTAGTTGTGGCTTGCGCTCTGCAACTCGTTAGTTTATTTAAATACTTGAATATCTTACGTAAGAAAGTGAAAAGGAACCGTTGACGCAGATGGTGATGTGGTGGATGATAAGCTTAGCTTTTAGGTCAGTATGATATTAAGGTTTTTTTTCCAAAAACTGTACCCTATTTCGTGATTTTCAGTTATAAAAAAATAGTGAAATGTTATTCATGACGATTTGGTAAATGATTAAAGTAGATTTATAAATTTTTTAAATTAAAACCATTTGAGTATTTCCCCGTCATTGGTAATTTTACCGAGTAAATAACATATTTTGGTAATTTACTCGACAACGAGTAAATTACCGGTCACAAAACCAACACTACATCCAGGGCTATCCAAATATACCCTATGTACTCTCAAAATCGACGATTTTTAGATAATAATTATTTTCGCAAATTTTAAGAATAATTACACCACTTTTTATGGTGTTATGTCGTTTTTAAAAATGAAAGTTTGATCCTGATAAATTTAATTTACCTAGATAAAATTATGAGCTAGCTGAAACTAAGACAAAAAAAAATTGAAAAAGCCTCAAAAAATAAAAAAAATCGGCTATCATAAATATGGTATATTTGGATAGACCTGGATGTAAGGCTTGTAAAAAAAATTTTGGACGTCACTGTTTTGGCCACCCTGTATCAAAAGACCCCTTACACACTTAGGCTACTTTTAGCATCGATGCAGTCGCGTTGCAAAAGCTGGACATTGACTTATGTACTGTATATTGGCGACTACTTCGATGCTAAATCAAATCTGTTCATTGCGTGATGCTAAAAGTCGCAGTGTTTTACTCTTGTGCTAAGAACTCACAGCGCGGTTTCACCCTCGCCCGCCGTCGTTGCGGCGAAGCGGTTTTATGTCAACACTCACGGCGCGGTTTCACCCTCGCCCGCCGTCGTTGCGGCGAAGCGGTTTTATGTCAACACTCACGAGCCCGCCGGTTTTTGCGGTCCCGCAGCCGATTACGATTTTCAAGCTAATTGACAACATTTCATTTTTTTAAATGTATGAAAATTCGAAAACCATTTCAAGACTTAGCGATTCTAAACACGAAAAACATTTTTTCAGAATTTTTTGCGCTTTATTTTTAAAGTTAAATGAAAAAGACTGAAAAGAACATGGAAGTTGGCATTTCACAGGTTACGCCTTTGCAATGACATTGCTTACAGAAAAAAAATTGCTTTTGAACATATGACCTTGCTGCCACCTGTCACTTTGACATTAAGTGTTGTTGTTGTTTCCGGTGCTGTATTGGACATTATCGATAAATTATGATATGCTAAATCGAAGATTATTTAAAAAAATACATTTTGCATTCAAATTATTTTTATAGTTCGTTTCTACGAAATAATCATCATAATTCCTCATTCGAAATGTGATTGATATTTGAAGGTATGATAAAATAATGGATTAATTTTCGATGTCTGAAAATTAATCCATTATTTTATCATACCTTCAAATATCAATCACATTTCGAATGAGGAATTATGATGATTATTTCGTAGAAACGAACTATAAAAATTATAATTATTAAATATAAAATAAGAAAGGATGCCACGTCAGCTTTGTTAAGTAACTGTTTGTACAATTTAAATCAGATAATGTTACATAATAAAGTAAAATGAATTACTTAATGGACATACCATTAATATCGATATCGACACCTTAATTCTACAATTGATACAGACCACAACACTATTAATGTCAGTTTAAAAAAAAATGTAATATAGCAAAGACCATCACCTCGTGACATCCAACTTCATGTACTTACGCTCTTTTAGAATGGAGAGTTTTTAAACAATTATTATTAGGGAAAATACTGAAAGGAAATGAAAATGAAAAAATACGGGTGCCTTCATTTTAGAAGTTCTTTCAGGAAAAAAATAAAAATGTGTATACAAAAATTTTGAAATGTTGTCAATTTCAACTAAGCCGCGGGACGACGTGGTTTTCACGGGCGGAAACCGCGCTATGAGTTTTTTTTAGCCTTACAGTTTGTCAGGTTTGGGCGTGTAGTAAGGTGCAATAACTCGATACGGGACCAGACGATATTAATCCCTAACTAAATAAATAATGTCGTTTTCAAGGCTATATACCTGTCAATTGTAGCTCTTTGAATGATTTAAATCGGTCTTACTATTACAAAAAATCCGAAATACAGGAAATCTGAAATGTACGCGGGAAACGCCGCGAGGGATCGCTAGTTTCATATAATTTACAGTCAGTCCACTGAAATCAGTAATTTATATCAATTTCAAAAAGCAACGCATTAGAGTCATATTACTGTCTGTTACTTCTCCATATAATTTGATTAAGGGCTGATTTTTCAATAGTCAGATAAGAAATATTCGTCGAACAAAATACAATATGGCTAATTTGAAAACGTCACCTAATTGGCAGCAATCATAGGTACCTGTCATTTTTTAATTCTGTCGCTTTATAATTTATCAGTCAGATAAGTATTATCTGACCATTGAAAAATCAGCCCTAATTTAATGTTATCTGATCAACAGACCTAGTTTGGAGCAAATTTTTTGACATTCGCGTAGACAATGCAGAGACAAAATTTCCACTTCTCAAAATGTCCACTGGTCGCATAATGTCCCTTTCGCAGAATGTCTCTTTCGCAAAATGACCTTTTCGCATAATGTCCCCATTTATTTCTTACTTACTTTGGTCACAATTTATTTAGCCATTAACTAACCAAACATCATGTGTGGTGACGTGTGTATACTTATTTTTATTGATATGGGTAAGCAAATAAAATAAAAATATTTTATATTTCACATTTATTTCTTTACATAATAGCTTTATGATGCTGATGCAGTGGCTAATATATTTATAGTTAAACACTTGAAGTAGGTAGTTATTTTATTTATTCTCTAAGAGCCTATTTTAAAAGTTGTAAAAACTGTTTTTTTTAAATGAATTGTGACAATTTTATATGATTTCTTTGTAATTGAACCAATAATACCATATATTTTTAACTTTAATTAAAAATCAAAGTATGGATAAATACAAAATAATACTATATAACTAAATGCAATATAAAATAAATTGAGCATGAATATACATAAGAAAATAAAATACAAATATAATACGAATCACCGTTACTTGATTACACACAACCATGTTGACTCGTAATACTTAACATATTTAGTTGCTAGTTAATTTACTAGATGGCGCTGCATGACGGTGTTAAGTTATTATATTTATTGCATATTTTACTTTGAGTATTTTACAATTTTTTGTATAAAATACACAATTTATTTAAAAAAAAAAACATATTTTTACAACTTTAAAAATAGACTCTTAAGGAGTAATTAAAATATCTACTTCAAGTGTTTCATATTTTTTTTTTAATTATGAGTTGATAATTATGTATTATTTCTTTTGTGTTATACATATCGACAAATAACAGCTAAGCCGCTGCATCTGCAGAATAAAGCTATTATGTAAAGAAATAAATGTAATTTATAATATATTTTTATTTTATTTGCTTATCCATATCAATACAAATAAGTATACACACGTCACCACCCATGATGTTTGGTAAGTTAATGGCTAAATAAATTGCGACCAAAGTAAGTTAGAAATAAATGGGGACATTATGCGAAAAGGACATTTTGCGAAAGGGACATTTTGCGAAAGAGACATTCTGCGAAAGGGACATTTCGCGACCAGTGGACATTCTGCGCCTGAGCCATTCGTTTGTTTATTGATTGAGAAGAATTTTTTAATTGAAGCTAAAGAAATTTCATTTTTTTAAAGATTTATTAAAGATAGAGCTACAGGCAAGGTAAAAGGATATTAAAACCCAAAATTTAAATTGTATATGCAAAATGTCAAAATTTTTGCCGCAGACTCCGTAGGTCCGCCTCATTAATTTATAAAACCTTTTTTTAGGCATACTGGTGACAAACAATTCAAGTGTAAGCTATGCGACTCAATATTCTACACTCAAGGAGATGTTAAGCGTCACAGTCGTGTACATACACATGAAAAACCATATGGATGTCCAGCATGTACCCAACGGTTCACATACAGTACAAGTTTAAATAAGCACATGCTTTTAGTGCATGGTGTAAACTATAAGTGGGGTGACATCAAGCACAAAGAAATAACGAAATCAAAATCTACTATTAAATGAGAATAAAAAATACAACCATTAAGTATAATATTGTTTAATTAAATGCCAAAAGTCCAAAACACAATACAGCTACTAATGAGAAATGATCTTCCTTATTGTACAAATACATTATGTGAAACTAACTGTTCATATAAACTGCATTGTTGGTAAAATTAAATTGATTTTGAATTACAGCAGAATATTTCTTTAATTTATTAAAATGCCTTTAAAATTCACATTACGTCAGTAATTATTATTCATCATTACTCAAAATACATAAGGTTACTTACATACAGACATTAATTTATCATAAAAAAAAGTTCTATTACAATAACTTCTTACCTAAAATTAGAGATGCTTTCTGCAGCATTATTGATTCTCAATAATATAGTGAAAAATAATATGTTGCAAATTCATAGTACTGCAATGATGTACATGCCCATTATACTTTACTTTTACTTGTTTAATGTAATCAATTGTTTTTCTGCCATATCCACACCGCCCGTTTAAATACACTAAGCTACATTATACTTTTAAGTTGTTTGTTTATAAGTTGGTCGACGTAAACTGTAAACTTAGTGAAGTTACAAACCTTAGTGGTTTATGCTAAGTATACCTACATGTTTAATAAGTTCTTTTATTTGCTAATAAATGGAAAACAAAATAGGATCCTATTATCTTCTTGACTTTGGCCGCCGGGAAAGCCGCCAGCCGGTGTGCATACCCATGAAACACGCTCGCGTATTCAATTCAATAGACTCGCAATGGATGGACATGTGCATTTAAAAGACAATGACAATAATATGTCGAAAGATTATAAAATTGAAGATCTTGACATTACAAACTATACGTCCAACAGATAAAATAGAAGAGATTAATTACTTACAGATGTACCTATTGGTAAAGTATACCTATGCTTTAATTTTTAATCTTGAGAAGCTAAGAGTATAGATAGATAGGAAGTTAAATCAATTTAATCTTCCTCGTAGTCTTCATCGTCAGAAATATATTTGCGCTGTTTACGTTTTCGTCCAGGAGTACCTTTGCTTTTCCCTTTGAGTTTGATTTTCATTTTGACAGAGCGATTTGACTCTCCATCCGATTCTTCTTCATCTGTTAGGAAAAAAAAGTAAGGATATGTATAAGTTGTTAAACTAAGTCCGCTTTTCTTTGCTTGTCAAATATTGTAAACAATCTTGAGATTCCTCTTTAACGCAATGATTCATTTGAAAATAAGACAACATAAAACTTACAACGCACATATCTGATTCATTATCATTAAACACTAATATCTTTTAAAATCAAATACACTCACAGGCACAATTAACCACCCACCTTATATTCAATTAGCGAAATTCGTCACATTTATACCACATTTCAAGAGGTACGTTGAGGTTTTAAAAAAACATGTCTTGTAAAAAAAGTTGTTTATTAGAGGATTCACACCAAAATCCATTATGCAAAAAGTTTTCGCAAAAAAAAAAAGAAAAAACAATTAATAATGGGTATTGCCGCCTCAGGCCCTAATGACTTCTTGGAGCCGGTTTGGCAATTCAGCCATAACATCTTGAATATCTGAGAGGGGGACATTGTGCCACTCCTGCACAGCAGCCGCCTTGAGCTCTCCCAGGGTCGTTGGGGCCGGAGCCCGGTACTCGTGCTCGAACACGTCTTAGAAGGTTGTCCCAAATGTGCTTAATTGGGTCAAGATCGCCGGCCTTCTTATCGTATCTTTCCGCTTTCACACTGCTTCTATCGAACACAACAAGATCGACCGCCGTAAGAGAGACCTCCCCAAATCATTATGAACCCACTGTTTCGCTTATAGGGCATGAAGCAAACCTTTTGTTTTGGCGCCTGTAGACACGCTGACGTGAAACTGGACCTCTTAAGAGTATTCTGCTCTAATCTGAGAACAGTATGTCCTTCTATTTCTCCATAGTCCAGTCATTATATTCTCGCGCAAAAGAAAGTCTAGCTCTACACGGTTTTGTAGGAGCAGTTGCGGAGCACGAGCTGGACGAAAAGCCCTCAGATTCGGACGTACGGTCACTCACAATGACATTTCACAACTCAAAAAGACGCATAGGTACGACCTTCGCACCGCTGATCTGATGGCATCCCGAGCCATGGTTAAACAGAGTGAACGGGCGATGCGGAGTTGGCTCTACCCAGTGTCAGTTTAAGCTTCTTTACTACCCTAGCTGCACCAAGTGGCATTATTTGAAGGCACAAACAACAAACACTAAGGCAGAAAAGAATAGAAAATGTTAACACGGTAACGCATCGGCAACAATGTCAAACAACGACTAAATTCCAATAAAGATATGGTGCCAAAAATTTACGAAGCGAAAAGTGTTTAATTTCTTGCTAGCTAGCGGACCCAGCGAACACTGTGTCATCCCGGCCCCATCCCGCCCCAGCCCCGGCCCCGTCGAACGAGATAAATAGTATCCTATGTCCTTCTCCTGGTTCTAAGCGACCTCCGCACCAAATGTCAGCCAAATCGGTTCAGGCATCCTTGAGTTATAAATATTGTAACTAACACGACTTTCTTTTACATATAATGTATTATAAGCCATAGTAACCAAAAACAAACAGGGTGACGAATGATATAGGTGGGCGGTTAAATGTGCCAGTTAGATAGAGGTAGTCCTAAGGTCTTAGGTGGACTTGTGCACAATTGCACCAACCCAGGATTACGCTAAACCTGGATTAAATATTTATTTTGTTTATGTCAACGTCAAATAAACAGAGAGACAAAATGATGATTACGCTAATAGGTACTGGGTTAAATCATCACACCCAAGTGGATTACAAATGGAGTGAAATATCACAAATATTTACCTTTATCATTGTCATCAGAGTCATCTGAATTCTGGCCAGCTTCATAGCGGCGGCGCACTTCAATAAAGACGTTGCGTAAACGCACTGAATCCTCGTAAATCAAGGAAGCCTCTTCATTGTAGGTCTGGGCGTTTGCGCAGAGCGTAAAGAAATCGCGTTCCAAGTCTGTGATATCGTTATACTGAAAGGAAAAAAACAATCTTACAATCCTTAACAATAAAACAATTCACAAAAGAACAATATTGCTATACTGGGGAGAAAGATACCCATTTCTCTCGAGATATTTTTCTCTCGAACTATTAATGCTCTCACTTCGTTAAAGCGCCAATAGTTCGAGAGTAAAATAGATGCATCACCTGAGCTCAACATTTGATTTCGATTGTTGGGAAATAAATTTAACACACACGTGTAGTTGCAAATGTGATGATGAGATATTAGGTAGCGAAAGATGAAAACGCAAGTTTTTGCGCAACATGACAGTTTATTTACAGCATTGATACTAGGGGAGGTACAAAAGTCCGCGGAATGGAGGTGAAGGAGTGATTGTTTTATTTTCAGTACTCTCGTATTCTCGATTACATTAGAACTTTGAATGACAAATTACAACCTTATTTACTTTAAAAGTAAATCAGGCAATTAATTGCAATTACGGAGCAAATTGACTTTCGTGCTGTTCTGAACATCCATTGAAGACTGCCCAAGGCGTCGCCGCTCTTAAGTCCCGGGTTCGATTCACGGTCGGGTCAATATAGAAATCAAAATTTTCTATATTTATTGTCTCGGTTCTGGGTGTTATGGTATCACCGTTGATTCCATAACACAAGTGCATTGGCTTCTTACTTTAGGATCAGAGCAATGTATGCGATTGTTGTCCAATATATATTCCTCCAGTCTGTCCTAGACCTCCTGGGCCTCTTCAAATACAAACACAATGTCGTCGGCAAGTAGTCACAAAGGTTCCTCTTTCTGTATGTCCAATGTCAGAGCATCCATTATCATAAGAAACAGGTTAGAACTAAGCAAGGAACCTTGATGCCAGCCCGCAGCCAATGTTTGATTTCAACGGTTTATTATATTAGATTGCATACGACACAAAAAGGGGCGTCTCTCCAACAAAAGGACGCGAGCTGCAAGCGATTTTGACTCACCTTTTAGGCAGTTAGCCGCTTCCCGGTAATTTCTCTTACAATACAATAACAATATTTTATAAAGTAGTATGTAACTATAACTTACTTTGCTATCCTCAATTCTGTTCATTATCTTTTTGATGTCCAATGGTTTTTTGATTACGTCGTAGTAATCTGGAAGCTCGCGCCGTGAAGGCAGCTTCATGAACGGCTCCGAAAGCACTCTTCCTCCTCTGGAATGATGCGAATATTGCATGTGAATAAATACATATCAACCAAGAACATTTAATAACCATAATATTAATAAAATACTTACTCATCAGCATAATCAATAACTTTCTTCATAATATTCTTGAGACGCTTCTTCAACTGGTTAATTTCAGTTTTACTCTTCTTTTTAGATGAACTAGGTACTTCGTCTTCATCAGAATCTTCTTGGTTACGACTAAAACAAATGCAAATATAATTATAGCGTACAGTGCTTAAGTTACTATATTTATGGCGGAAAAAATGACGCACCCTGTGGGAAGCATATGTTCGTACTTCATAAAAAAGAGGAAAAAAAGCGTCTATTTATTCTAGATACAGTCCAATACAACATGACGAGGGAGAGGATTAGGGTATAGCCGTCGTTTTTGGGCTTGCTGACTGAGGCATCGAGGTATTAAAACTAGAAAATGAACTTCGGCCCAACCCGGGATTCAAACCCGTAACGGAACATCTCGCAGAGACCAAAACTGATATGTTTTATCACAATCGATTTGTGACATGCCTTTGTGGTTGGCGAGCGCATAAGTCGTTAAACTTCGCTCGTGTGACATTTAAAGTATTTAACGAATCTTGTTCGAGCACATCGTCGCACTTGGCTTTCAGCCACTCCTTCACTATGAACGAGTCTGTGTAGTCCACCTCCCGTTAGTATCGATACATTTGCCAATGTCAACAGATACAATCGTAAAATGTCAACTTCTGTGTCTTGACTGTATTGATGCTAAAAGTAGCGCAAATATGTAAAAGTCATTTGCGGTGATCAAGGTTTAAAATATTAAATACAGATTTCTTTTACTGTTTGTAAAAATGTAGAAGATTTTTTACAGAATCATTTTTTAAGTGGATGTAATGATGTTTGTCAATTACGAGCTTCTTGTATGTTGTCATTAAAGACAATCGTAGATAAATAAATATTATTAGAATGATATCAGTGAAATATGTCACAAAAATTCCTTAGTTAGAATATTCTATAGTAAATCCTGGTAGATAAATACTAAGTTTATAAATGATAAGTAGATAAGTATTTTACTAATTTTATATTAATTTTTCAGAAGTTGCAGTCTACTTAGAATCTTCAGTATTAACTAGCAAACAGTTTCTTATTTAAAATTGTTTTCAAATTTGAATAAGGCATAGCAATGAACATCAGACCTCAACCAATAAGCACACACTATGGGGTATAACTCGCGGCATATTAGTTCCCGCATCGATGCTGCATCGTTGCTAACAGTCACAGTCAGTAAACCTTTATAAAAAAGGAAAAATTTGCTCTCATTTGTTTTCCAACATCCTAAACTAAGCTTATACGTCTTCGTTTTTTTTTTAAATTAAGGCTTGATTGGTAAAAAATGGACAAAATTCTGTTTTTTTTTTAAATCAAAAAAGTGAAAGTTTATAGGTTCTCATGTTTACTGAAACATACAATGTTTTTAAATGTGAAAAAGTACGAGCATAGTTTTTCAAAATATCTCAAACGTCTAAAAAAATTTAGAAAATCGGTCAACTTTTAAGGGGTAGAAAACGTTTTCTGTTTTTGTGTGGAAGCTCGCGCGTACACGATCCTATTAAATAGAACAAATCTAATTACCGTCGCTTGCGTCCCTTCTTGCGTTTCTTGTCGAGCACCTCGTCGTCGTCATCCTCCTCCTCGTCGTCGTCGAACTCATCGTCGATCGCCTTCAGCCACTCCTTCTCCGTGAGCGAGTCCGTGTAGTCCACCTCCTTGCGCTGCCGGGAGCCGCGCCCCAGCGTCTCGTCTTCGTCGAGATAGTTCCAGCCTTGCCCCTGAACAAAAGCAATACAATATTGTTCTATACTCGCTCTCCTAAGTGCCGTTTGATTTATCGCTAACTAGCTTTTACCCGCGACTTCGTCCGCATTAGGTAGTTTTTTTTGGATAGTAATATGAAAAAAAACCTGAGCTGTAGGTTTTTGTATGCCTTGGATAGAATGCGTTGTTTTCCCGCGGTTAAAAGTAACTTATGTCCTTTCTTAAGTCTCAAACTATCTCCTTACTAAATTTTATTTAAATCTATTCAGTAGTTAAGGCGTAAAAGTGATCGGCCCATCTGAATTTTCCCATGGGAATGTGTCATTTTCCTGCGGTAAAAAGTAGCCTTATCCTTTCTCGGGTATCAAAAATCTCCACACCAAATGTCATGCAAATTAGTTCAGTAGTTTAGGCATGATTGAGTAACAGACAGACAGACAGAGTTACTTTCACATTTATAATATTAGTGTGGATAGTATTAATTTATTTCACCGTAGCATACGAGTACCATGACCGTATCCGGCAAAAAAATATTATTTGTACAGAAAACTATGTCACCTAGCCCACTAGACACTAGACTGAGCATCCTCCTAGATAACTAACATTTGTCCCGCACATTGACAAAATCATTGATAAGGCCTCAAAAACGATAGGATGAGTACTGCGCAATATTAAATCTTTTTGGAGCCACAAAATCAAAATATTACTTTATAACGGCCTGGTAAGAGGCATATTAGAGTATGGCTCAGAAAAGAGTAGTAGAAAGACTCCAGAAAAGGTTTATGTGGCACTTGGCTTTTGCAAAAGGAGAAGCCAAAAAAATCCCGTCGGATGACGGTAGGCTGCGGGTATAAAACGAATCGCGGTTCATTCACTACCTCCATATAACATGGTTACATACTGCCATCATACGGGTTCAGTTGGCAAGTGGGTGTTTCTGTAATTGCCTGATACGTTCCTAGAACGATCATGGCACGATCTTGGTATGGTCCGCTACAGTGGGAAAATACCTTAAAGTGGCCCATTGCAACTTACTGCACACGATGCGTCCAAAAGATCAAAAACACTGTCGTGCTGATAAGCTTCATAATTAACTTGTCTTATCTATTGCCTACTATTGTGTTTGGCTGTTGAGATATTACTGAGATTATTCACGTTTTAAAATTTAGTTAACTTTGTGTTATCTAAAGATATAGTAAAGAATGCCGCATAGCTTTTAGTCCACTTTTTGGCTTTTAGTCCACTTTTTGTACAAGGTGTTTGTGCGTTTAGATGTTTAAATTCTGTTACAGTTGTCAAGGTAACAAGTGTTAACCATTATTTTATTTATTTATTACTAACCTTGTTACAAACGACCTCGTCATCGTTTTTCACGAGCCAGTCCGGTAACTCGGACTCTTCAATGAGCCGCGATTGCGTCTCGGTCTTCTTGCGTTCGATGTCTATCTTCTTGAAGATCTCTAACTCCTCCTCGGAACGGGCTATCATTTCATTGATCAAATCATCGTCTGGGACTTCGTTCTCCTCCTGCAAACGATAAGTTCAGTGTTGCAGTGCAAAAATGTCTTAGTTTAAAAAAGGACGTTACAATTTAAGCACAAATAAATTATAAATCATCGTAAAGGTTTGTCCCACTGCGCCGTACCATACCGTCATGATTGTGCTAGGAAAGAAAAGCTCTACCTTGCCCACTATACGGATCGAGAGCATTCTTTGTCACATGGTGATCTTTGTCACACACACATGCAACGGTGTTGGTCGGTGACGGAGCGGTCTAGTGGGCAAGGAATCATAGTTTGCAATAAAAATAAAATTTTATGTCAGACAAGTTCCTAGCACAGTCATGGTATGCTACGGTGTATGGGCAAAAACCTTTAAGCAGAATGTATGTATGTTTATTCACTAAAAAACAATACCTATTATTTATAAAATATTATGAGCATACCTCTTCATCATCCCCATCTTGGTGAAGAATACTTTGCAAAAACTGCTGCCGCTCGGACCCGGTTGACTTTTGATCGAACATACCGGCTTGAATAACTTTTTCGTCCATATTCAATTTGTACCTATAAACAATTAATTTTATAATGAATTTAATAAATATTTATGGATAATTTAAGATATAGTATTTGACATAATTTTAATCCAGTAGAATTATTTTTATTAACCACTGGCCACACTGCTCTACCACGTAAGTTGTAGTGGGGTTGTGGGGTAGGGGATGGTTCTAAATTTTTGGATATATGCAAAGGCAGGCAGCTTAGCTTAGTTCAGTACTTTACCGTTCGTCGCGCAGTAAAACGCTGTCACAGTAATTATTGTGATGTGTACTCGTGTAATTTTATGTGAAATAAAAGAATAGTTAATAATTGTTACTACTGCAGTTTTCGGTGTGTTAAAGTGAAATATTTTTAACGGCGATTTGAATGGTTGGTTACTAACCTAGCAGCAGCAAGGATCCTCTCCTCGACCGAGTTGACGGTCATCAGTCTCAAGACGCGCACTTCGTTGCGCTGTCCGATACGATGCGCGCGATCCTGCGCTTGCAAGTCCTGGACAAACAAACATTCTTAAGTTTTGCAGAAATAAAAGCTTTAGAGTCATTAAAAATTACAGTTGACATGAATCAAACTAGGCATATACGACAATAATGTATTTAAGAAACTGAATGGCTGCCATGCAATGCGTGCCGTAGTGTCAGTGACATCAAAATCATGAGGATTAGCATATAATATGACAGTAACTTTTTTCATGGAGATTTTGTTTCTTTGTATGATCAACTTTGACTATACAGCTTGGCTTAAATGTGTATCCCGAAAATATTTTACATATTTTTATTTTTTGTGAGAACACAAAACGGTAACATACAAAAGTAATTCTCGTAAAAGTTAATACGTAGGTACTAGTACACACCATCAACATGTTCCGTAGATGCATAAGAAACCGAAGGCTACTTCTCTAGCTCTTAATAGCATTTCAAATATGAAATAAGCTAAGAAATTCGATTACTGATAAGTCGAATATAACTAAAGGATCTTGACCAAAACTCTATCGAAACTCGGCTCACTTTGCGTCTGTATGCGTCTTAACAAAATGTTCGGATAAAATATGTAAATATTTGAAAGAATATTGAAAAACAATAAGGGGTTTACGTGGAATTGAATGACAGATTACCTTATGTTGAGTGATTGCAGAGTTATTGCACCTCACCTACATTCATTTTGATACATTCAGAAGGTCATTTTTATATTTTACTAAAGTAATTCAATACTTACTTACATACTTAGTTACCCTTAAAATACCAGTGCAATTATAATTCAAACAAGATTTTTGAAATATAAACTACAAAGACGCAATCTGGGCCCGGCTTTGGTCAATATTCTTTAAGATTCAAGACTGAAACCACTTTTTGGACGTGAAATAGCAAGTTTCTGCAATTCGGCGCAGTTGTGGGTAACGGACGGGGCGGTCACCTGATGCGGGTTCCAGTCGGAGTCGAATATGATGACGGTGTCGGCGCTCTGCAGGTTGAGGCCGAGCCCGCCGGCGCGCGTCGACAGCAGGAACATGAAGTAGTCCGAGTCCACGTCGTTGAACTTCTTCAGCAGCTCGCCGCGGTCCTCCGCTTTCGTCATGCCGTCCAGTCTAAACAATGACACACGTACATTTTGACGACCCGTCTGGTGTAGTGGTCGAGAAATCGCCTACTACGCAGCGGGTGCGGGTTCGATCTCCGCACAATACAAACATTTGTGTGCATGAACATGTCTGTTTGTATTGGTCTGGGTGTTTTCTATGTATATCATGTATGTATTTACAAACAAAAAGTATATAAGAATTATATCCGTTGTCTGGCACCCATAACACAAGCTTTGAGTAGCTTACTTTGGGACTAGATGGCGATGTGTGGGAATGTCCATAGGATATTTATTTATTTTAGTGTCGTTTCTTTTAATAAAGACGGGCTGCTTCTAGTTATTGTTTGCCAAGGAGTCATTTATGAATATTTCAAGTCACGACATTCTGAATTTGTTTCGTCGCTGTTCGCCTCCGCTTGAGTGGTAAATATTGAAATTATTAGTGAACATTATGTAATGCTTTAGAATGTTTTTAACACTCACAGTGTCATATTTTATATTCAATTTTTGGTTTCTAATTTCATCTTTATGCGAACATTATGTAATTAGATAACTAATAAATATCTGAGTGGCTTTATATAGGTGGCTGACGACTTTCGTGGTCGAGTGGCTAGCACGCAGGTTTCAAGCGTCGCCATCTCGTGAGGTTCCGGGTTCGATTCCCGGTCGGGTCAATGTAGAAAACGATCTTTTCTATATTGTCTCGAGTCTTGGTGTTGTGGTACCACCGTTGTTTCCGATTTCCATAACACAAGTGCTTTAGCTACTTAGCTTGGGATCGGAGCAATGTATGTGATTTTGTCAATATTTATTATTATTCTTTATATTATTTTATATGTCTACCAAAAACAGTCCATTAAATATTATATTATTGTGACAATTGTATTACTTACTCAAAGTATCGCCAACCTTAAAGTGCACCTTGATGTGTACTGGAACACCATAGTAGCTTTTCACGTGAATAATTTTCTCTACTTAGACTACTGAGTAACATAGTGAATACTAACCGCAAGTATTGGAATCCCCTCCAAGACAGATAGTCTTCCATGATGGTCATGCACTGCGTCATCTGACAGAACACCAGCACCCTGTGTCCTGTCTGCTTCAGTTTGGGTAATATGCGGTCCAACAGCTCGAACTTTCCGGACACTCGGTATAGATCAGGTCTGAAAACAAAAGGGTTCAGAATTGTAAAACAGAATATACATACAGTTCAGATTTGTGTTTTACATACAAGTTAATAAAGTAGAATACTAAGACAAAAGAAAAAAAAATCAATAGTCCTTTTACATAGGCAGTGCATGACATTATAAACTTAATCAACTACATTAGCAAACGCAGCGGTTATATAATATATTGACGAGGGCTGAAATGAAAGTTATTAGAATCGGCTATAAAGAAGAGCTACTGATGATAATCTTTTAAATATTTCAGAATAAGGAGCTCATGGTAAGGCCGTCAAGGCAGGAAAATATGATGTGCTGTTTATTTTTTAAAATTTGGTGATAATTAGAAAAGACGGCGCTTCGCTTCAGACAGCAAACGTTGAGTAATAATTGGCCTATCACTAGATGTAACTGTTATGGACTTTGTTATGACTGCAGGAAAAAAAACTTACATTAATTAAATAACAAACATTATCTACGAGAATATTTACATGTAACAACACGCACTCCATACATTTTACACTCGCGCACACACGCTCACGTACAGAGCTCACAAAGAGCGTAAGTACATAAGGTTTGATGTCACGAGATCATGTCTGCTATATTCCATTAAAAAAACTGACGTTTATAGTGTTGTGGTCTGTATCAATTGTATAATTAAGATGTCGATATCGATATCAATGGTATGGTATATCCATTAAGTATTTCATTTTACTTCATTATGTAACATTATCGGATTTAAGTTATGCAAACAGTAACCAAACAAAGCTAACGTAGTATCCTTTCTTATTTAATATTATTATGATGGCTGAAATTTACATTTTTTTTTACCTACAAATATCAATCATATCTCGAATGAGGAATTATGATGATTATTTCGTATCTGAACTAAAAAAATAATTGGAATGCAAAATTGTTTTTTTTTTAATAATCTTCAATTTACCATATCGTAATTCATCGTTATGTCCAATATAAGAACGGAAACAACAACAACACTAAAAAAACAACATGACATCTGACAGCAAGGTCATATGTTCAAAAGCTGTTTTTTCTGCATGAAATGTCATTACAAAGGAGTAACCTGTGAAATGCCCACTTCCATGTTCTTTTCAGTCTTTTTCGTTTAACTTTTAAAATAAAGCGCAAAAAAGTCTGAATAAATATTTGTAGTGCTTAGAGTCGCTAAGTCTTGAAATGGTTTTCGAGTTTTTATACCTTTAAAAAATAAAATGTTGTCAATTCAAAAGATACGTTTCATGCGGTAGTTATCTGATGCGGCCGGCCGTCTCCCAGTACTTCATCAAACAAAGAAAGTGGGGACTTTCTCTCTCTCTCTTTGGCTCATGTTTGCAAATGGATTCAATCAAGTAGAGTACTTCCGCAAACTTAAGAAGGCTGAAAAATAGCAACATTGCGTCATGCGTCCTCCCTTTCAACTAAGCGCGTCGGTGGGTCAGTGTGTGAGAGAAAGAAGGCAAGCATGCGCGTTAGAGCGCTAGAGCCGCCCGAAGCGAACGGAATATCTTCGGATCTTATTCTCGGACCCTCGGATATATCTACGGGTCAATATACCAATCAAAATTTTCTATATTGTCTCGGGTCTGGGTGCTGTGGTACCACTGATGTCTGATTTCTATAACACAAGTACATTAGCTACTTACTTTGGGATCAGAGCAATGTATGTGATTGGTGTCCAATTTTTATTTATATATTTTTTCGAAATAAAACAACTTTTTTACGCTTAAGAATGTTTTTAACACTCACAGTGTCATATTTTATATTCATAAAGATGAAATAAGCGGTAGCTCAATTGGTAAGAGCGTTTGGCCCGGTTTGCCAAAAGGTTGCTGGTTCAAGTCCCGCCCGTGCGCAAATTTTTGGTTTCTTATTTCATCTTTATGAACTTTTTTACGGATTAACTTTTCGTCTACCCGTGACCACGAACGCTGTAAAGTGTTCGAAACGTCGGGATAAAATTAATAAACTCGCGAAAAGTTAATCCGTAAAAAAAGTTGTTTCGATGAGTAATATTCGCGTAAACTTCAGAAACAAGTATATATATTTTTTATTTTATTTTACGTCTGACTTGCTTGTTTACAAACCTTTTCAGGGCTTGGAAACCGGTATTTTTTCTGAACCGGTTTAACGAAAATACAGGTGGAACTTTTTGAAAAAGCTTATGTTCATTTAAACCGGTTTTTAAACCGGTTCGGAAATATATGGGTATTTTTCATTAACCGGTTTAACTTTTCGTTCAGGCAGGACAACCACCTCAAAATCGTTAAGATCTGCGAGCGGTGAGCGCATTGACGTTTGTTTTTATTCATTAAAACGTATTTTGTTTATATATCCTATCAGATACGTACCGTGGTAATTTTTCGACATATTTTTAGAAATTTTTATTATATTATAAAAACAATAAAATGGCAAAAGGAATTATTCTGTAGAATCTGATAATTATTCTAACCTTTTTCGAAGAATATTCGGTAAAAAAAACAAGTCATGTTGCGATCGTCGCAAGCGGCTAGGAATTAACCGGTTTATTAAGGTTTACAGTATCACTGTTATTTGGTTCCGCTCCGGAACGGAATTTTACAATAAAACCGGTTTAACCGTTATAACACCGGTAAATCTTGAACCGGTTTCAAGCCCTGGCTTTTATGTAATGGCTCTTTACCTTATCTTTCTACAAAATTCGATTCAACTAGTCGCCTCCTAACTTTTCTCTTACGGATCTTTCTAAGTAGAAATTAGAAATTATCATCATGCTATCAGCCTGTGTTTTTTTGGCCTTCCTAAGAACATTATAAAATGCGTACGAGATTGACCCGCAAACAGCCCAGAATAAAGCCCATTAGAGCATTAATGGTACAAAGTAAGAAGAAATTTACAACTCCTTATACAGACACTTAAACTTAACTACGATAGATTTATAGTGGTGTAGAATATTATTTAATTAGAAACATGTAATTATATGATAACATTAATGCATCACCGTTATCAAATGGTTCAACCAACAATAGTAACCAAACGGGTTTATAAAAATGTGTTATTCACAAATTTGGGAGACACCAATTGCGTTATTTGAAACTTATATTGGCATAAAGATTTAAAACAGATGTTCATTTAATTGTTTATAGTGATAAAAATTCAAACTTTCGTGATTTAAGGGAAGCCCGTGCCAATTATTTGATGGTCTCCCTAATTAGATGACTGTATTTCGATGATCTGGGGGGCAATTCTCGTGCAATTCGTATACGAAAAAAGTTCGAAAGCCGCGAGAATCGGCCTCCTGAGGTGTTTCTACTTACCCAGTGACGACACCGCCTCCGGTGCCCACATGATCGCAGAACTTCTCCTCGATGTGGTGGAACATGAAGGGGTGGTTGCACAGCTTGCGCAGCTGCACGATCGTGTTCATCAGCGCCTTCGCGCCGCCCTTGCCCTTGTTGCCCTTCTCTGACCCGTCCGTAAGTAACACTCCCTTTGACTGCATGTGCCTGGGGGTGAAGGATCATTGTTGTTATAAACAACATTTCAGAAAACGATGATTTAAGGTTTCATCATTTACATTCTAGTGTCCATTAACTGGATGCATTATGCGTCCAGCTATCTAAAATCGAACACACTTTGACCAACATCACTGTCATCCATTCCCCGTACTCCACACACTACCCCGTTTGAACCGCTAATGTACAGCAACCCAACTTTGTTCATTATCGTCGAAGGACCGGTGTTATGACCGCATTAGGGTTGCCAGTCCCTGGTGTAGCAACACCGTCATTTGGCGCAGGTAAATATAATTGTTTTAGGCATATTTGTTGGTAATTTGCTTAGGGTTATTTTTGGTCGGGTATATGTGTTGACCGAATAGTAACTGTGTAACCCTTGAGTTTTAATTGTAACCTTTTTTAGGATTCCGTAGCCTAATGACAAAAAACGGAACCCTTATAGTTTCGTCAAGTCTGTCTGTCTTTCACGGCCACTTTATTCTTTAACTATGAACATCACACTGTTGAAATTTGGTAGGAAAATGTATCCTGTTAACGCCTTTACGATTCCTTTCTACGAAAATTGTCACGAAACCCTCAGTGCGTGAAAATCCCCAACATTTTAACGCGATTACGAGATACTGTTGGCTGTAGCCATAAGTCACTTTGTTATAACAAAACATATGTATTTGCATGCTATTTATAGATGGCTGGAAAAACTGAACTAAATGAAATAATAACAAACTAAATGTACCCTTTTCCAAACGCAAATAAATATTCATTTCATTTCATTTCATAAGTATCGACAATTTACTTGGCGTCGCTCTGACACTTCCAGATGGGAAGTGTCAGAGCGACGCCATTTAATTATTTATGTATATTGTCTTATTTGTAAGTTTAAATTAAAAAGTCTAGTAACATTTCTGTCTGAGTGTGCATGTAAAACATTTATAATCAAACGAATTTATGAAATAGAAATATGGCGCAAGCAGAATCCGAGACTAAGAATATTGATCGTTTTGTTTAGTGTTACACAACTAACATAGTGGTCTTGTACTAGTCGCTAAAAGGCTAAAAGAGTAATTATAAACTTTATTTTAAGGGTTTCTGCATACTACACCGTAGCATACTATAACGGTGCTACAAACGTGTCAGGCAAGAAAAAAATGCATAGAAAACTATGATGCTCCCATCCCATTGGATCGTTTGTTCACCGACCAACACAGTCGCGTGTTATGCACGGAGCGTGTTAAAATACACTTTAGCTCTCGTTCCATATAACGGTGAGACTGAATGCTGTAGATCCATTTCCGTGTCTGATACGCTCCTAATAGTCCAAAGCCGATTTGGACTACGGTGGCTAGTCACAACGACTATCCGACTGCGCAGAACATATTATAGGGCACAAGTGTGTGCGCAAACACAGGTGCAATCTCTATTACTTTAACTCTCATAGCCCGATGGGACAGCAATCTGACACGACCGGAGAGAGACCAGGCGCAGGACCAACGGCTTAACGTGCTTTACCGAGGCGCGGGGTGAAACACCGCCAACTTCCAAACTCCAGGCTACCCTAAGAATTTCTGAACAGAAACACTCAGGTATATATTTTTTTCCGACCCAGGGATCGACCTCTGGCGCAGCTGTCACTTTAAAGTGCGACCCTCTTACCAAATACGAGGCAATAACGCTCCTAGCACGGTCATGATATAGTACGGTGTATTGGGCTAATCCCTTTAAGCTGATTTCCCTTACTTGTATAGCACGCGCTGCAAGCCGCTCATGTCGCACTTGATGATGTACTCGACCTTGTCGGGCAGCTGGCTCTCCACCTCCTTCTTGAGCCGCCGCAGCAGGAACGGGCGCAGCACTTTGTGGAGACGACGGATGATCAGGATCGTTTCTTCTTCGTTCAGTTCCACCTGCAATGTGTAGGCGTTAGTAGCATTTCGATTAGTGAAAATAAATTATAATTTACGAGTCGATTGTTTGTTGGGCATGCCAAGATTAACAGTTTCGATATCGCTCATATCGATTGCTGCCACTCACCAAACTTTCCATGCGTTTCTGTTCTTGGTAAGGGTTTGACAATATCGTCGTGCCACCGCATACGGGGTCTGCCTTTCGGACGGCGTCTATCAGTAGGCAGCCATTGAGTAAGAGATCTTGGACTACTTCTTAGGAGACAACCTGAGTACGTGGCCCACCCAGTCCTACTAATGTTTTACGGTTTTTACACCAACGTCTGATCCGTCCTTTTGATCCCCAAAACGCTACGCAAAACGTATTACGGATAGGATTTTTTTGAACTCTTTTTGTAATTTACTCAACTAGCCTAACCTAACGTAAAAAGTGGCGCGTTTTGAATCTTTAGGTAAGTAATAAAAATGGCAGGAAAGACAAAATCAAACAACATTTTTGTGGCTGAATGTGTTACGATACCTTTTCTACAGCGAAAGGCGCGTTAAAACTCGACTTAAAAGTGGAACAGTTCTTGAATATAGAGGGCAGCAGGAAGTTTAATAAGGCCCATAGATCATAGTTTATTCTGCAGCGCATCGGGTAAGTATAAGTTTGCGCCAATAATATACAAAATTAATCCAGAAAACTGGTCCGCATCTTGTGATCGCCCTTGTGGTGGCCTACTAGTGGTCTAGAAAGAGTTTTCAATGGCTATAGTCCTGGCCGTTTTTACTGCAGCGGCGTGCCCGTAAGTAGTGGACGATGCGGCGCCTTGTAGTACGTGTTGAGCTAAAATAATAAGTGTTCATGTCTACGATACCTTCTCTCCAGTAGTAGCGAACGGCGCGTTGAACCACTGCTCAAAAGTGGAACAGCTCTTGAATATAGACGGCAGTAGGAAATTCAGCAAGGCCCACAGTTCAGGCAGTTTGTTCTGGAGCGGCGTCCCCGTGAGCAGCAGCCGGTGCGGCGCTATGTAGTGCGTGTTCAGCACTTGGGTCAGCTTGCAGTGGTGGTTCTTCATACGGTGGCCTTCGTCTATAATCATGTACTTCCATTGCACCTAGGGAATGTATGGAAGGTTAGAACTGGTTTATGTACACATATCAAAAAAAGTATGCGATCACTTTTTGTTACGGTAAATTATATAATTACATAAAATTGTTATTATTATATTATAACAAGGTTTATAATTACTATATCTATATATACTATATACACTATTATTTTATTATAAACTTGAAGAGTTTATTTGTTTGTCTGTACGGAGCGACATCAAAACTCAGGCATCAAACGGAGGCAGTCGCGGCGGATCGCTATATCAAATACAATTTCTTAATAGTTAATTTTTTTTTAAAACATAAGCTAGTGATCGCCAACTTTTTTGATATGTGTATGTCCACTACGATGCACAAACACTTTGCGCGGATAAGTGAAATGGGCTTTACATAGATCAAGTTTAGGTAGTGTAGCTACCTACCTGGTTTGCCTACATACACATCGATCGCATAGAATAACCATCCAACTGAGACGGCCGCACGCACCGCGCGCTCAAGCAAACTGGCTCGCGAGATGGGAGCGAGGCCTATTTACGTGTGGCGAGCATCGTGACGTCACATGCGCAGACGCAGCGGTACAACCGTTCCGCGTCAACATCTGAAGCTCACTGAAGATGCCCTGCGTGCGCCCGAGCGTTTATATATGAACATACATAAGTACGCTATAGTTAGCTAGTCAGCTGATGCGATCTCCGTTGACCCACTAATAAATTAATATTTTTCGTATATAAATAGCCTAAGTTTCACAATAAACATTCATTACTATTTCGGCATACGACTTTTACTCATCTCCCTACGATAATAGTAACATTGGTGACCACCGCAAGAATGAACACCGGACCTATCGAAACCGTCGAGAACCAGTCATCAACTTCTGAAAACGAAGAAATGGCTGCCATCTCCGTGAAAGCTCGGATACCTCCATTCTGGCGTCAAAAACCGAGGCTTTGGTTCGCACAGTACGAGTCAATAATCATCAATCAGAAATTGGGAGATGAAGCAAAATATCACCTCGTCGTAGCGCAACTTGAACTCGCTGACATCGAACAAGTCGGGGATATAATATTATCACCACCCGAAAACCACAAATATGAAGCTCTGAAACAACGATTACTTTCGGTCTATGAAGAATCGGAGTCCAGACAACTTCAAAAACTGCTAGGCGAAATGGAACTCGGCAACCAAATGCCATCACAATTATTAAGAAAAATGCGTGACCTAGCGCTAGATCGAGTTCCTGACAACACGCTGAAGATCATGTGGACTGGGCACCTACCCACATCAGTACGCGCCGTACTCGCTATCAGCACTGAAACAAACCTAGACGTTCTGGCTACCATGGCAGATAAGATGACTGAGCAGACTCACGAAATAAGCTCCATTTGCTCCTGTGACACTACCTCGAAGCCTAACAGCCCTACCACAAATGAAGACCTGCTGAGCAAGATTGACGCCTTATCAAAAGAAATCGCCTCACTGGAAATGGAACGCACACAGAATCGAAGACCTTTTCGAAACAACTACAGAAATCGCAACCGTTCCCGTTCAAGATCAGCGAACCGCGTACGAAAAGACCCACTATGCTATTTTCATCGAAAGTTCGGAAAAGATGCGTACAGATGCCAGCAGCCCTGTGATTTCAAGAAAAATAACAACAATAACAACATATCCAACGAATCGTTAAACTAGCAACGGCTCGAGCAATGACGGTAGCTGGAGTCGACGAAATATCAAACCACCGTCTATTTATTCGAGATAAAACATCGGGACTGAAATTCCTCATCGACACCGGCGCTAACGTTTCCGTCCTACCCGCAACTCTGGCTGAGAAACGGAATAATGAAGCAACGAACTACCTTTACGCCGCCAACGGATCATCGATATCTGTCTACGGCGAAAAGACAGCGGTTCTCAATCTTGGTACGCGACGACCCTACAGATGGACTTTTGTCATCGCAGCTGTCTCAAGACCAATACTAGGCGCAGATTTTCTTCAATATTATAACATCATGGTCGATTTGAATGGAAGAAAACTGATAGATAAACAAACAAATCTATCCTCCAAAGGCTTCATTATACCTACAACACAAGGCAGCGTGAGAACACTGGACAGCAAACAACCATACCACGACCTGTTGGAAAAACATCCGAACATTACGAGACCCACCTTAACCATCGTAAGCAGCTCAAATGTGGAACACCACATCGAGACAACGGGACCACCAGTTTTCTGCAGAGCGAGACCACTACCGCCACTGAAATATAACCTAGCTAAGGAAGAATATCGCCAAATGATGGAAGAAGGAATTTGCAGACCATCCAGCAGTCCCTGGGCAAGCCCACTGCACCTGGTACCCAAAAAAAATGGTCAATGTCGTCCCTGCGGAGACTACAGAAGGCTTAATGCAATAACAGTTCCAGACCGCTACCCAGTTCCAAGACTTCACGACTTCACCTACAACCTGAAAGGCAAGAAGATATTTTCGAAAATAGACCTGAAAAAGGCCTACTTTCAAATCAAAATACGTGAAGAAGACATAAAGAAAACTGCAATCATAACTCCGTTCGGCCTATATGAATTCACTCGAATGTGCTTTGGTTTGAGAAACTCTGGCCAAACATTCCAACGACACATCGATGACGTCATGCGAGGCCTACCTGTATTCGTATTCATTGATGACATCCTCTGTGCTTCGGAAAATGAAGATTTACATAGAAAGCTACTAGAAGAAGTTTTCAAGAGACTAGAAAACAATGGACTACAGATTAATGCCGCCAAGTGCATTTTCGGTCAAGAAAACACAGAGTTCCTGGGGTACAACGTTTCATCAGAAGGAATTACACCTACAAGACAGAGAATAAAAGCTATCGAAGATTTCCCACGGCCGACTACAGTACAAGAACTAAGGCGTTTTCTAGGAATGATTAACTTTTACCGTGAAAACATTCCTAACGCCGCTATGCATCAACAAGCACTAAACAAATATATGCATAACTAGAAGAAAAACGATAAAACCAAGATCGACTGGACTGACGATGCAATATTATCTTTCGAAGAGTGCAAGCGAGACATCACTAACGCCGTCCTACTCTCGCATCCATCAGCTGACGCCCCGTTCGCTCTAATGACGGACGCCTCAAATCAATGCGCGGGCGCAGTTTTACAACAAAGAATAGAAGGTAGATGGAAGCCGTTGGGATTTTTCTCAAAAAAGTTCAGCGATGCCCAACAGAAATACAGCACCTATGATCGTGAATTATTATCGATATACATGGCAACCAAACACTTCAGAAAAATGTTTGAAGGTCAAGATTTGATCGTGTTTACCGACCACAAGCCATTAACATATGCACTGATTGCGCAAAGCAAGAATGAAACTCCACGGCGAACACGGTATTTAGAGTACATCGGCCAGTTCACTTCAGACATTCGTCACATCTCAGGAAAAGACAATGAAGTAGCCGACGCACTATCACGAATCGACGAAATATCATGTCCTTCACCGATTGAATATTCGTCGTTATCAAGATCACAAAAAGAAGACAAAGATTTGAAAACCTTACTCGAAAACAAGTCGCACGAATTCAAGACCATCATCATGCCTGGTACTTCAATACCTATTACCTGCGAGACCTCAACCGACACAGCTCGTCCTTACTTACCACCTGAGTTTCGGAAGCCAGCTTTTCAAGCACTTCATAATCTCAGTCACCCTGGAACGCGAGGAACAAGAAAATTAGTGACCAATCGCTATTTTTGGCCATCAATGAACGTGGACGTCCCCGCCTGGACTCGAACCTGCATACCTTGTCAGCGTTCGAAGGTACATCGGCATACTCGCCCTCCATTAGCGCAGTTTGAAAAAGTGGACCGGCTATATCAAGTACACATCGATATTATCGGACCCTTACCAATATCTGAGAATTTTCGATATTGCCTCACAATGATTGATCGTGCAAGTAAGTGGCCAGAAGCTATCCCAATGGAAGAAATAACCGCTGAAAAGGTTGCCGAAACATTCTACCAAGCCTGGATTGCAAGATTCGGTTGTCCCGCCGTTATTACATCTGATCAAGGCAGGCAATTCGAATCTGAAATTTTTAAAGCGCTGACACATCGACTTGGCATACACCGCACACGAACCACTGCATATCATCCTCAGTCAAACGGCATTATCGAAAGATGGCACAGAACGCTTAAGTTAGCACTAACAGCACGCCTAGAAGAAAACAACAACTGGACGCGAGAACTACCTACTGTCCTACTGGGGTTACGAGCAGCAATTAAAGACGACATCGGATGCAGCGCGGCTGAACTACTATACTGTCAAACACTAAGACTACCTGGAGAGTTCTACGGCGAACCTGGGTCGACGATCACATCATCACAGTTTCACAATGACCTATCAGATGCAATGCACAGATCGCAAACACAAATAATGTCATCTAAACCTACATTTGTGCACAAAAACCTAAATACGTGCACTCATGTGTTTATAAGAAACGATGCCGTACGAAAACCGCTAACACCAAGCTACACAGGCCCGTTCAAAGTGATAAAACGCAACGAGAAATACTTCACCTTGCAGATGCCACTAAGAAAAACAAACGTTACGATCGAGCGTCTGAAGCCAGCATTCACTATCAACACGGAAAAACACACAGCTCAAACGGAAGGAAAAAATAATTACGTCACTAGATCGGGAAGAATATCTAGACCTCCTGTACGCTTCGCTGAAGGGGGAGTGATGTAGCTACCTACCTGGTTTGCCTACATACACATCGATCGCATAGAATAACCATCCAACTGAGACGGCCGCACGCACCGCGCGCTCAAGCAAACTGGCTCGCGAGATGGGAGCGAGGCCTATTTACGTGTGGCGAGCATCGTGACGTCACATGCGCAGACGCAGCGGTACAACCGTTCCGCGTCAACATCTGAAGCTCACTGAAGATGCCCTGCGTGCGCCCAAGCGTTTATATATGAACATACATAAGTACGCTATAGTTAGCTAGTCAGCTGATGCGATCTCCGTTGACCCACTAATAAATTAATATTTTTCGTATATAAATAGCCTAAGTTTCACAATAAACATTCATTACTATTTCGTCATACGACTTTTACTCATCTCCCTACGATAATAGTAACAGCAGGATCAAAAATAAAGGGACTCGGTAGCATCAACTTATGTTATCCATAACAAGTGTCAATAGCTGTCATTGTACTTAATAAAAGAAAATAGCGTTTATACTTCCGTTTTACATAGTAGAAACAAGCTCTATAAATATAAAGCACAGGAACATTATTTTGTCGTTCACAATACAACGGCTAAAGACTAGTGGCTCTGTAGATCCATTTGGAGACCGGAGAGTTTTGAGTCCCTCCTGGCCTTGGTATGCCACTGTCTCATCAAGCCTAGAACTCCAATCGATAATTGCGGTATCAGCATTATGCTGCGATCGCGTACCTTAGCCAGAACAGCCTTGTCCTTGATGACGTACTCGTAGGTGGTGAGCAGCACGTTGAACTTGGTGGTGCGCATCTGCGTTTGAACGAGCCGGCGCGAGCCCGGCGACCCCTTATACGACACGACTGACACTATTGGCGCCCACTTCTCGAACTCAAGCACCCAGTTAGAGAGCGTACTATTGGATAGAGAGAACATTGGATTAATTGAGATTATAATCATAATCATTTTTATTTGCATCAAACACGGTATAAATAGATGGTTCGTTGTTACATAATTTGAGTCACATGTTAGGCTACAGGAATAGCATACTAATATGAAGAAAAAAAAACAATCCACATTCATTAATTTCAGTTGAAATGTCTAAATAATTACATTATTATTACAACCTTATGTCAGTTTTTATATAATTTAAATGTCACAATGAGAAAAAAATTCAATATTATCAGGTTTGTTATGCCCAAGTTACACAAAAAATAAGACAGTTTTTTTATGTATATATTTTTAGCTAGGTTTACATTATATTAAGTTTAATTTTACACAATTATCTTTGACTTATAAATTAAATAAAAGGTTGATACTTAGACAGATTCATTTTTTATATTCAAAGAAATTCCTAATAGAAATTATGACCATTGAGCCACCGGAACAAATGCTTCCTGAACATTGCCGCGTTTTGCATTTTTATTTCTTTAGGGAGATGGTTATAAATTTTGAGCTTTATTATTTATACAGAGTTCGTTCCACAAGGCGGTCACAACGATGACGCTAACGCCCTTACGTTTTCCCGTTAAGTCAAGTGAAACACTCGACGACCCAAATCTTGATATAAATCATCATAATAACGCTCACGCATAAGCTTTGCGTGAGCGTTAGTCGTGACGTCATCAATGAAAATTTAACCTAACCTAACAACGACCGCAGTTCTAAAGTGCGTCGTAGAACGGAGTCGAACTTTATAGTAAACACATTGACCTACCTTAAATCTGTCAAGTTGCAATCCTAATCGTATTCTAATCCTAATCGCAATGACTTGTAGTTCAATGTCTTCAATGATAAAGTGCCGTGTGTACATACAAAATACTAATAACTATGACTCAAATATGCTATATGGACTTTTATTAATACTAATTATATTTAGTTTTGGAAAAAACAACATTTAATTTAAAACAGATTATAAAAATCTGCGTAGCGATAAAAGTCGCTGTATAGAAAAATAACTAACAGTTGTACACTGCTTCAACAGTGAATTATTATGAAGAAAGAGTCAGATCAGTAGATCAGTACGAAAACTTTAATGACTGTCACGTCGATACAGACTTACATCTAGTTCGTGGGTGAATCCTTTTAGCTGCTGGTTTTTTACAAATAAGTCTAATACTTACTTACTACATTAGTCTACATATGTAATATGGCTCAGTAAAGATTTATTAATTTATTAACTTACCTCAACGGTACAATAATGAGGAATGGCCCATTGACTTTCTTCTTCTCCATCAGATATGTTACCAACGCGATCGTCTGAATGGTTTTGCCCAGACCCATCTCGTCCGCTAAGATTCCGTTCAGATTGTTGTTGAATAAAGACACCAGCCATTCAAGACCCTGATAAAGAAAAAAATTATATTCATAAGTAACTGAATAAATCTTATGTTGCAATTTAGAGCATCTGTACACGTTTACGCTGACTATAACTTGCAATTTATTTCGCAATTTTGTTAGGTATAGAGGGCTTAAGAATTTACCTTGATTTGATACTCCTTCAATTTACCATTCACGAGAATGCTTGCTTGTTCCGTGACCGACTCGTGGACTGTGTGAGCGATACTGAAATGAAAAGTAAAATGTTAAAATACTAATCCATATTAAATGGGGGATTTATAAATATTTGTAAGTTTTTTTACCTATAGTATGTTTGTTCTTCCGTCTTGTATTCATCATCTTCCACCTTGGCCTTTTTGATCATGTCCCGAGCCTTCTCTTCTTCTGTCTTCTCTCTATCGGACTTCTCATCTCTCTTTTCCCTCCTCCTCTCTGTATTACAAATTGTATATGTTATAAAAGGAAACTCAGAAGATCGGGGCTTCTAATATAAAACCAGTAAAAGTCCCGCAATGCGCCACTCGGCCATTTTTTAACGTACTCTCGTTGTTATTCCTTTCGATATATTTACTGAACTCTTTTTTTGCCAATAACAAATTAATAAATGAAAAATATATCTAATTAGCGATCCCGGAGAACTTTGTTTTGTCGCACTCGGCGGCCCAGAGCCAGTTTTCTATATTTTAGCACCTTTTAAAACTTCCCTGGACTTCCACAAATATTTCAAGACCAAATCAGCTATCGGTTTGGCCATTCTGGAGTTTTAACGAGACTAAAATAGCAATTCATTTTTGTAGATATATATAGTTTAATAGGATGTTCCTTTTAACTTCCGGAATAGATTTTCTATTCAAACTTAATAATTTGACAAGGATCCAGCGCATTAGCCACTTACGGGGCTTATTTATGAATATGCGACGCGTGACAAAAGTGCGAGTGAGAGGGACGAACTTATGTCAAAGATTTGGCGCAACTTATCAAAGGGACGATAAGAATAAGAAATGCCTAAAAGCTAAAATGTTAAATTGTCACGACTCACGATAATTACCATCGTCGTCTTGGCTGTCGTCGCCGGAGTCGTCCGAATCGGAGAGCACCTCCCAGCCGGGGTGAGATTCCATCCAGTCTTTGAGCTGGGACAGTAACGGCGCTTCTTCGCCTTTCAGCACCTGAAAGAGCGGGTTGTTTTTTTTCATAAAAGTATTTATTTCTACACATAATTTGTACAGTTGATACCTTTTGTGAACACGGTTGCATATTGATTGAGACAATCTGTAATACAAAACATCAGCCTCTACCTCCTAATTTTAGAATCAGTTATAATAACAGTATTAAATGTTTATGTTTTGTATACTAGTATAAGTACAGTAAAGTATTTTAGCTTAAGGGATTAAGAAACAACGGCACTTCAAGAATAGGCACATACATAGACAAAAAAATATGCAATTCAAAGTTGCATTCTAAGGAATACCTATAATTACCTACCTACCTATTTTTTAACCCAGATGTTACTACTGTTCCTTAAAAGACCCAGCTTAGTTATTAGAAATGACATGTAGTTTTATCAAGGAGCTGAGTATTTATCACTTTTACGTGTGTTTCCATATAAAGTAAGTTCAAAAAATTACCACTTTGTTCTTAGTACATTAACCAACCCATTTATTATAAATATAATCTTTTGAAAATATTCTTAAACTATGTAATACCTTATTTAAAGTAAACAAGTTTTGTTCCTATTTGGATCATAGTACCTTATGTATCTAAGACATATTTTTTCCGGAATATCTGGGTTAATAAGAATTAATGTTAATAAAATCTAGAATATAGGCAATATCCTAATATGTATTAAAATATTGTACTCTTAAGGGGGTAAGCGTGAGTGTCAGTGTATGTAGCCAGCTAATATTTTTTTGCAATTTATTGTTTTTTTTTTCAACAAAATAATCAAATCGAATCATCAATGTATTGCAAACAAATATGTCCAATCAATAAAATTAATATTCCTACAGGAAGTGAAGGCCAAGTAAAAGCTGTTAAACGAAACCGATTTAGGATGTCAGTAACTAACTTAGTAACAGCAAGTAACTTAAAATGAGAAAACCTTCCATCCAGGTGACGAATACCAATCTTCCTAGGTTAAACATATTAGTTTACCGCATGATAAACAGTCGACACAAAATATCGAACATGCTGCCCTAATGTAAAACGAACATTATTTCATTACACATAATATTCGTAAATATGCATTCTGTGTTATTCTCTTTACTTTTTACGTCAATAAACATTCATACAAAAGAAAAATCAAACTAAGTACTTCAAAGTTTCATTTTTATTATTTTCAAACAACTGATTGGCTGACAGGTACTAGAAAATAGTTTTATTATTTTAGCTACATACGAGGGTCAAACTGAAAGTTCTTAGAAAATCAAAAACTGATTACATTAGCCAGTTATTAGTTTTATTATATCTTTTCAAAATATTGTTCATTGACGTCAATACACCGCTGCATGCGATGGAACCACTGGGAAAAGCACTTTGCCCACTCGTCCTTAGGGGTGTCTTCAATGGCATCGCGATACGCAGCCACCGCTTCTTCAGCATTCATAAACCGCTTTCCTTTAAGTTTTTCTTTAATTTTTGGAAATAAACAAAAATCACAAGGCGCGAGGTCGGGGCTATACGGCGGGTGACCCAGTAATTCAACGTTTGATGTCGCCAAATAGTCGATCGTTCGCTTGGCGGTGTGCGACGAGGCGTTGTCGTGGTGAAGGAGGATCCTACTGCGAGGTCGTTTCTCTCGAACTTTTTCCAAGACAAGTGGCAAACAATTGGTAGTGTACCATTCTGCAGAAACTGTTTTTTGATCCTCTAACACAATTGTTGCGAAATGACCTATCCTTCCAAAGAACGAGGCCACCATTTTTTTTTTCCCGCACTTCGATCTCTCTTCACTTTAGTTGGCAACTCCTCGAAAGGAAACACCCACTGAGCAGATTGTCTTTTGGTTTCAGGATCATAACAGTAAATCCAGCTTTCGTCACCTGTTAGTATGTCGAACACAGCATTTGAGTCACCTCCGTTAAATCTTTCAATCATTTTACGGCACCAATCCACACGATGGAGTTTTTGAGCCTTAGTCAAATTATGAGGTATCCACCGGGCGCAAAGCTTCCTGACCGCTAAATGTTCGTGGAGGATTTTGTGCACTTGACTCATACCGATGCCTAAGCTTGTCCGAATCTGCTGATAGGTCACTCTTTTGTCAGTCTCTATCATACGCCGCACAACACAGATGTTATTTTCAGTCGTCGCCGTAGAAGGCCGTCCCTCACGTACATCATCAGTGAGATTAGTGCGACCACGTTTAAACTCATTAAACCAGTTGTAAACAGTCGCACGAGATGGGGCTTCATCGTGAAAGGCCAATCGTAGTCTATCATAACTTTCTTGTTGACTTAAATGACATCGAAAGTCATAAAAAATCATTGCACGAAAATTTTCTCGTGTTTAATTCATGTTGACGTGACACAGACAATTTTCAATTTGCCGCCAAATCGTAAAACAAATGACAAATGAATGAAATATATACTCAGTAATATTGGCAAAGAGTTCTATTTTCAAATTTTAGAATATCTTTTTTATTATATTGTTTATAAGTGGCCAGTTCTAAGAACTTTTAGTTTGACCCTCGTATTACCTGTAAATTGAATATTTTACGGACGAAAATCATTCTAAAAGCGATGAAGCTTTACATAAGCTATTTTTTGTGTGTCATGTACAAGGTGTTGGCATTTTCCTCATACAAATGTAAACTTTGTTGGGGTTATTTCGCTGTGATGAACAACAATCAATTACACCGATCAAGTAACCATGTTGCACACGCACCATTTTTCCAAAATATTCACAATTTCACTTTAACCTGACATTATAAAACATCACATGAAAGTAATGGTTTAGAACGTTTTTAACACTCGAGTGACATATTTTTTATTCATAAAGATGAAATAAGAAACCAAAAATTTGCGCACGGGCGGGACCTGAACCAGCGATCTTTTGGCTGACCGGGCCAAACGCTCTTACCAATTGAGCTACCATGCTGTCGTCCGACCCTTCGAAATTTGTGGTCTCTTATGAATACGTCTTTGCGTGACGCTTAGCGCAATCTAGCCGCCTGTTTATGAAACAGATGAAATTGATGACGCTTCGCTATCTAATGGTTTAGAATGTTTTTATCACTCACAGTGTCATATTTTATATTCATAAAGATGATATAAGAAACCAAAAATTGCGCACGGGCGGGACCTGAACCAGCAACCTTTTGGCTGACCGGGCTAAACGCATTAAAAAAAAAATACATGAAATAGCAATTATTTTTTTTTAATTTTACCTCGCCCGTTTTCGGATCCATGACGCTAACGCGCGAGTCGGATGTTTGTGAGCTATCATCCATCGCGTCTATCTCGCCGCCTTCCAGAAGCTTCTTCTTCCTTGACTTCTAAACAAAAACATAAAAGGACAAATCAATAACATGAATTATACGCTTATATTCTATTAATTATGTGTTTAGGGCTAAGATTTCCCACATTTGTACTTCATGAATTTGTTAAAAAAAATATGATTTGCTGAAATACATCAAAGAAAAACAGAAATGAAAATCTTAAAGGCTGGTACCATTGAAAACACGACTATGCCCAGCATTAGGTAGGACATACTCTTATGGCTTATTTGACGACCTCCGTGGCCGTGTGTCTAGCACGCTGGTTTCAAACGTCGCCATCTCGTGAGGTTCCGGGTTCGATTCCCGGTCGGGTCAATGTAGAAAACTATCTTTTCTATATTGTCTCGGGTCTGGGTGTTGTGGTACCTCCGTTAGCTTGGGATCGGAGCAATGTATGTGATGTTGTCATTTTTTTTATTTTATTTTACTTTACTCACCCTTTTCCTGCGCTCCTCCTCGACTTGCTTCTTGCGTTGCTCCTGCTTGTGCTGCTTGACCATCTCGGTGAGGCTCGCGATGTACTCGTCGGTCTGCGACAGCAGGAACGCGAGACGCTTGTCCTTTTTCTGATCGATCAGCTTTCTGTAACCCTCTTCGTCTTCCGCCATCAACCTGAATAGTGTTAATTCATTTATTTAGGGTCTGATTTTTAAATACAAATATAATTAAAAGCAGCCCTTTGGTAGTGATAAGTGGTAAGTGAAGCAATCGTCGTGTCGGTCGTGTTTGGATGGGTGACCATTCCGACCATATAAGTGACGTACATCGCGAGCATCACCGTTCTTAGGAAGGCACGTTAAGCCGTTGGTCCCGGCTAATATCGGTTTTAGCCTATAGGCCTTATGGGCGGCTTGATAACATCTGACAGCAGAGTTAGTCGCTTGTCTTGCAAACACCCCTCCACCAACTCGCACTGAGCCCGCGTGGTGGAGTATGGCTCATAGTTGAGGTAAGGCCTTTGCCCAGAAGTGGGATGTTACAGGCTAACTTTACTTTTTTATAATTAAATGGATCTTCTCGGTACACAGTCTCTCGATACGAATGGCCAAAGCCGGTTGATGTATTATTTTTGTTTTAGTATAAACTATCGAGTTCGCCGCCGCCTCACGTTAAGAGCCAAAATCCCTTGCACCGCGTCGTCTTTTGTTTGAGTGACGCCCGTTTCTGTGTCGTGTGTGCAAGGTAATTTCTTATGAAAGTGAAAAGGCGGCAGAGACCTCGATCTTATATGTTGCGTTTTGGTTCTTGACGTTGTTTATTTGAGTTGGTTATGCAGCTGATGATGTGGTATTCATTATTAAAAAAAAAAAAACATTATTTTTATTATATACATTACCTTTATCAAAATGTCCTAATTAGCGACCAGTTAAACATTACCTGTCCGTTACTTCTTACAAAATTACCATTTTCGAATTATTCGTTGAATAATGTTTATTTGACCATATATATTATTAACCGTCGAAAATGCAGTATCTGGCTGATAACGCTAACCAGAACTAACATTCACAGTATTATGTTATGTTATTATGCCTGCAACAGGCAGGTAAGTAATATGATGCAAGAGATAAAAATGAAAGGTTAAATCACCGGCGCATACGCTCCTTTTCTATGCGCTCTTGCTCCTTCTTCTGCTCGCGCTCGGCGTTGGCGTGGTAGTTCATTATCGACTTGTTCATGCGCGACATCTTCGCCAAATTGTTGCGGTGGTACTCCTTGAAGTCCTTGGCTGAAAGAAAACTCAATTTAAAATACAGTGGATCTTTTGGCCAATGATGAAAATCCCAACTAACACTGTCATCGTCAAAAATGCGGTTGTCAGATTTAGTGTATCCAAATCTCCCCAACATTTTAGGAGATTTTCGAATTTTCCCTGTTTTATTTTCGTACATTTTCTGTGAACATTTGTTCCTTTAAATAAAATGATTCGTTACAAATAACGTTAAGGTAATCTCCTTAAATAAAGTTATGATTTGTAATGGTTTGGTTTACACAGTTGGTTTGCGTTATTTATCGATAGAACATACAAAATACAAACATCATGTTTATACTGGTTTAAATTAGTACCCTTCTTGATTTTGCCAAGGTTGGTTGAATAAATATTAGCAAGACAGATTTTTAAGGGATCTGAATTAAGGGAGAGTTTTTGCATCGGCTACGGATAGATTTACGTAATCGGGATGATTATTTTTAATGCCCAAAATTAACGAAGTTTTCCAGCTTTTTTATTATTTGTATACGATTTGGTTTTATGTACTGAAAGTCAAGATTAAAGCTTCGTTGACATTTTTGTTATGTGTGTGTAATGTAAGCATCACAAAAATGCAAGGGTTACCATGTTGCAAGACGGTCTGGAGGAATTCTTGATGTTTCTGACGGCGTTTCCTCTCGGCCTCCAACTTTTGTTGTTTCTCCAATTTCTCCGTAGCACGGGCTTCGCGCAAGCCCTGCCGTTTGGTGCGTTTGTATGCCTTGATGTTGACCGCCGTCTCTAGCGTCGTGTCGCGCCGCACTTGGCCTAAGATCTCGGCGCGCAATTGCTTTTGGAAATTGAGCACCCGAAGTGCCCTTAGCTCGATTTGAGCCTGCAGCCTCAGATCATCGGAAATGCTTGCTGGCAAGTTGGATAGTACTTCAATGCGATGTGCAATACGCGCTGCAATCCTGTATGAGAAAATATTTTATGGATCAGTGGACCACACAAAAAAACTAACGTAATGTATATGTAGTACCTTATATTTGTTACTTATTTACCTGTTTTCTCGCTCATTCAAGATTTGAAGAGGATCAAGGCCAACAGGTTTGGGTATGCTTGTAATACGATTCTGTTTAGCTCCAGGCATGGGTCCCCCAGGCTGTAAGATAAGAATAAATATTCAAGTTATGAATTATTTCAAATAAACGTTTACAAGTACAACACTTGTAAATGTTTACAAGAATAACAACATTGTTATAAAAATCATAATGACCTGTTGTTGATTAGGCAAGCCGGGTGCACCTGGGCCGAGAGGCCGCAACGGAGCAGGGCCACGTAGCGGCGGGGCTCCACCCATAGGCTGTAAAACATGATCGTAACTATACTTATGATTCCGACAAGTGTCGTTTAGAACAAGCAAATAGACGAGGTAATATACAGGGTGGTCCAAGGGGTGTCGTCATTTTTTTAAATTCCTCACACATAGTTTTATCCGAAATACCAGATGTGTGTTCCGCCGTTCTCGGTAGTTTAGAAGTTAAAGTGGGTACACTTTTTATACTCCATGTAACTAGAAATCTTTCAGGGATCCAACCAAACCAACCAAAGGGTTTGTGTAATAATTATAGAATTAATATGCGAAGATTTACTATTGTTGGCGCTGTTGTATGTTAGGCTGAGCAGGTTTCAGAATACGTGCAGAAGAAAACCAACTTCACTCTGCGGGTCATCAAATTGGAGTCTAGTCGCAATGTAAATTTTAATTCATGTGTGATTAGAATTCCAACTGAAAAGATAGCGACCTTCATGAACGAAGGTTTCTAGCCGAAAGGTGTCGTGTTCCGGCGGTTCCGCGGAATTCTACGCGACACTACGAGCAACACGCCAGTGAAATTGCGTGTAATGTAATTTTTATAAAAATTGATTTGATTTATTATTTTGTATGTATGTTAGTTTGTAAGGTATTTGTTATTTGGGTCTGTATTGCATTTTGTGATCTGCTGCCTAATTCAAATAAAATAATAATTAAAAAAAGTCACAAATTTCATATTAAAGTAAGTTTTATTAATCTAACAATGACAGTACTAATGTTCTTGGTTGAAGGACTTCGGCATTATTATATTTTATATAATTCAATCAATACCATCTCAGAACTTAAACATGTTAAAATTCACCGCTTTAGATGCCATATTATGTAGGAATGGAATAACTTATTAACTCTAGTACAAAAAAACATTTTAAGACCAAAACGAATATGTGTTCTTAATTGTTTGCACACTTGACGGCGTGCTGATTATGGGAGCGAATTCTAATATCACTTCTAACTGTTAATGTACGAAGTATTTATACAATGCCCGATGTTTTCGATAAATCACGTGTTATTCTATATTGGAAATAACTCAAAAGTTGTCAATGATAATTTTTGACGAAATATGAACAAATTGTTTTCTACAAGTGCTGTTTTGGGATTCAATCAAGTGTGAGGAACATAATAAAAATATGACGTCACCTCTTAAAATTACAGCCACTAGCTGTCTGCTTGGATACATGAGGTTTATAGATAAACACCAGAAACAGTCCATACATAATGCCTGATGTACACACTCGTCCGGGTGGTCAGGTATGGCCTAGCACAAGGCATTTTGACTCATAGCAAGAAAGCCCAAACTCGAGCAAGAGTAGAGTTGTAAGTCCAAAGTATGCAGTAGCATTCCGGAGACTACGGTAGTCTTCGGAATCCTACCATAAGGTTAGTTGCATCACGAATTATTCTTGTGAAAAACAAATGTACTTGAATCTGAATTTAAAATGTCATGTCAAGTCATGGTCATTTATACTAAAATAGTGACTTTTACGTTATTTAAGTAGTCAGTTTCATTTTAAACATAAAAAAATATGATTTGATTCAAATAGTCACAGAAAAAAAGTTATACAGGAAGTAAAAGAGAACTTAAAACCATTGCGAGTCTTGGTATGTCATATTTGGTACTTTATCTTACAAATTCCTTAATAAAAATTATCTACGAAAGCTTCGTAGTATGTCGTAGTATTCCGTATCCTACCGGAAAGATTCCGTGCGTTTTGGTAGGCTACAGTAGACTTACAACACTAGGCAAAAGCGCTCCCTGCGAGAGTTGCCCGGTATAATATGTATTTACCAAAAGTAATTAAAATAAATATAAAAGAGGTGCTCGTAGAACAGTGGTAACAGCGCTTTGGTAGTGATTATGGTAGAAAACGCCTACAAGGCGCGGTCGTGTTCGGATGGGTGACAGACTATATTAGTAACGGATATGATAGTCCGGGAGGTAGCGTTGCAAATGAAAAAGTCATAGTAAGCCGGCTGATATTGACATCGATAGTTGATCTTATATGACTAATAAGTAAACCGACCGTCAGCTGCTCAAGTAGCGGTGGGTGCGGGTGTGGGAGGCTGCGGAAGATGTAAAAAATATATATATATTAAGTAATAGTACGCTGGCTGGATTTTTTTCCATAAATAGTTGACATTATACTGAGCAAAAAAAATCGTCAGCTGCATCGTAGAGGGGGGATTATGCGTCAGCTGCCCGCATGAACTTGTAAAAAAAAACGTAAAATAAAGTTATAATACGCCGAATGAAATTTAAGTACATGATTCTTCAAATAATTTAGAGTACGAAAACAACAATCAGCTGATTGAGTAGCGGTGGAAAGACCGTCAGCTGACCCAGTTAAGATTTAAAATTTTGGAGTATTGCTGTGAGGCTGTTTTCTTTCAAACACATAATATGAGATACATTCTGGCCTTGCTTATACCCATAACACGACCTTCGGGCTACCTAAGCCTCTCCCCCTAAAATTTCAAAGCAGCATCTGCCTGTCCGTGTGGATCTTTGTCGTACACAATCAGTTTCGGTTCTCCTCGTCGAACGAACGGACGCATGTCCAAATGAGTCGACGATTCAACCGTTTTGTGTATTCTGTGGCAAAAAAAAAGAAAAACTGTTGCTTTTTTCTGAAAAAACTTTAGAAAAATGTATTCCAATGTTGGAAATTCGACAGGAAAACAGTCTTTGTGACGACTGGGAAAATAATTATATGGCTAGCTACATAGGCAATAAGACGATTTATATTAACTACGACTTTTGTTATAAATATGAAGTACAAAATAATGAAGTTGTACGAACCGTCGATCACAATTTATTTTGTCCAGCTCACGAAGAAGCTTATACAAAAACTGTATTTCACGTTTGTACGTTAGATTTCGAGACTCACGTTACGATAAGATGCTCAGACACGGATATTTTCATAATAATGCTCGGCAATATGAATGCAGTTCACAACGATATGAAAATAACGATGCACATTGGTCGACGCTACCCGAGTCGCTACCTTCACGAAAAATTATCAAGTTAATGATTAAAACGATGTGCTCAAGTGGAAAAATCGTATCGACGGGGCGATCTTCGCACCTTGTAAGTCCGAGCTCCGCCAGCATTTATTGCGCACTTCGAACATAGCGCACCTTTTGAGCCATGCTCACCTTCAAGATCCCTCTCAATTATCTCCCACGGACTGGGGATGGGAAGAAAAAGACGACAAATATATCTTCAAATGGTTCGAAGGAGATCAAGTACCCCTATCAGTCACCAGTATAACGGATAGCAGCGAAAATATTGGCGGTATGGAATTTTTGTTGGCGACACTTTCTTTGAGCTTTCTAGTAGCCTAATTTGGATCATTCGCATGCTCATTTACAGATGATGGTGAAGAGAATGGATGTCAAGAACTTGATCAAGACGAAGACAACGATCTCCTGCAGAACAGTTCGGCCGATGATTCGTCAGAGAACGATGACGATAGCGATGCCATCGACAACGAATAAGTTTTGCGGCCTTTTTATTTTTATATTTCGATTATGTTTATATTATACCCTTTATTTTATTTTGGGTTCATTTCATTTTACACTCGATTTAATAAAATCGAGTAAAAATGCACGCTATGAAATATCATAGCGTGCATTTTGGTACAAATAAAACGAGACAAAAATAACGCGAAAGATTCTGTGCATTGCTAAGAAAAATCTTTACTGCGTCAGCTGACAGTCTTTCCACCGCTACTCAATCAGCTGATTGTTGTTTTCGTACTCTAAATTATTTGAAGAATCATGTTCTCAAATTTCATTCGGTGTATTAAAACTTTATTTTACGTTTTTTTTTACAAGTTCATGCGGGCAGCTGACGCATAATCCCCCCTCTACGATGCAGCTGACGATATTTTTTTTGCTCAGTATAATGTCAACTATTTATGGAAAAAGTTCCAGCCAGCGTACTATTACTTATTTTTATTATTATTTTTACCACTTCCGTAACCTCCCAATTCCACACCCACCGCGGGTGCGCCAGCTGACGCTTGGTTCAGTTATAAGTAATTCGCGATAAATAGTAAAATAAGGCAAACAATCGGCGTAAAATCACTGTCGAAAATGCAACGCTACCTCTCGGACTATGACAACCATCTCCGTGCTTCAGAATCGGAAGGCACGTGATCCCGGCTGTTATCGGTTGATATTAGTCGTTATAAGCCTAGTCTTATGGGCGGCTAGATACCATCGGGCAGCTTGCAAAAACTTCTCCACCAATCCGCACTGAGCCGGAGTACCGGCTCATCATAACACCTCATACTCAGTTACTTTAAATGATAGCGTAAATAATTACCGGGTTGACAAGCGGCGGCGTAGGCTGCGTGGGCGGCGCCATCTGTCCCGTCATGGGCAAGGGAGTGGGCGGGGCGCCCCCGCCGCCCCTCGCGTCGCCCGCCGCGCCGGCGCCCGCCTTGCCGGCCGGGCCGCCCGCCGCGCCCTGCCCCTCGCCGTACGGAGGGGCGGCCGGCGGCGTCGGGCACTCCGGCGGCGCCTCGCCGGTCCGCTTGCCGGACGCCATCATCGCGACTTGCTGCGATATGGGCTGGTTGCGTGCCAGGTTTCGGTACGCTGATATTTGGGCCCTACAATCATATAAAATTAGTTAGGTGTTTGATTAATGATTTGATGATATTATTCAATACGCGTGACCGTGACTCATATAACACAAGAAATAAACACAAGCTTGTCGTTCCTAACTTCAGATTAGTTAAAACTAGTAATTCGTTCATGGGAAATTGTACAAAATTCTTTAATAATATACCACACAATCTTGTCGAATTGCCGGTTGATAAATTTAAGAAACACGTTAAAAATACGCTTATGTCTAAAGGCTATTATAAGGTTCAAGACTACCTGAACGACACGAATGTGTTGTCTGTCCAGCCTGCACCGACTGATGTACTTACCTTTGATGATTTTGATTTTACGGCAGCTAGTGGTGACTGAGTTTGTTCCGGCGTTTCTTCTCAGCACTTGCCTAATTGTCTGTGTTCTGTCTCGAAGAGCTGGTAGGGCCCAAAAGATAAGGAGACATGATTCGGCCCCTTCAGGGCACATTTATTTTTATTTTATTTTCACTGTACATTTGACGTTCATAAGTGGCATATTGTGTCCTAAATTGAATAAATATTTTGAATTTTGAATTTTTGAATTTTTGACCATGACTCGACGTTAAAAAAACTTATAAACTTTCTTAGTAACGATTAATATCAACGATTTAATGTCTCCTATAAGAACGGTGTAACATTTCAAACATAAGTTCGACTCACTTGAGTTGGCAAAGCTGATTGTTCGAGAAGAGACCCTTGTTAGGATCCTGCGCGTTTTGGTTGGTTCTCGCCCGCAACGCGAGCAGCTGCGAGTATCTCGGATCCTCTTGTAGTCCTTTCTCCTCCATGGAGTCTATGGTGCGTTGGATGGCGTTTAAGTTGTCTTGACCCGGGGCCGCCAGCGATCCTTGCATGGGCGAAGAAGACGGCGGCGCGCCGTTGGCCGAGGAAGTTGCGGGTGGCGGCGCCTGTCCGTGGGGAGGCGTCTGGGCGGCGGGCGGGTGCTGCGGCGCGCCGGGCTGCGGCGGCCCCGGCGCGGGCTGCCCCGCGGGGAGCGCCGGGGCGCCGGGCGCTGGCGGCGCGTGCCCGTAGGCGGGCCCGGGCCCGTGCGGAGGGGGTCCTTGCCCAGGCATCATCGCGTGGTGCGGAGGCAAATGTCCGGGTGCCGGTGGCAAGCCTTGCGGGTGCGCCCCGTGAGGCGGGGGACCCGACATGGGTAACGGGCCGCCGGGGGGACCTTGAGGACCGTTGCCGGGTGGGGGAGGACCGCCGCCCATAGAGTGTGGACCCTATAAAGAAATATGATTCATTTTAATTCGTAATGAGAGTAAACAAGAGAAAGGGAAATTAATTTTATTTATTATATTAATTTATTTATTTCATTTAGTATAAACTATGATACATTGTTGAGTCCTCCTTTTGAGTATTTTAAATACTTGTTGAACCAGGAGGGCTCGCACTTCTACAAAACCAAATATGATAAATTGTCGATTTTTTTGACAATTATAATTGACAATAAAATTAGGATATCACTCTCTAGCAGTGTTTTATGAGCTCTAGACCCCTTACACACTGCGACTTTCAGCATTGCGACTCACGCAATGAACAGATTTAATTTGGCATCAATGCTAACGCGCGTTAGCATCGATTCAGTCCTCAATAAACAGTACATAATTTGTCAATGTCCAGCTTCTGCATCGTGACTGCATCGATGCTAACGCGCGTTAGCATCGCGAGTGTATCGATGCTACAATAAGTAGCGCCACTGTGTAAAAGTTGACATTTAGCGACTGCATCACCGCTTAAAGTCACAGTGTGCATAGGGTCTTAAAGCTGACTTGATGTTACCGGCCAAATCCGATTTCAGGATAAATTAGTTTGGCCGATAGGCGTATAGGACAAACTACTTTATCCTAAGCAAAACTAGGTCGTCCTGAGCACAATAGGATAAACCAGTTTAGGCTAGGCCGAACAAGTTGATTCTAATATGAATACGACACATTCAGGATAAACTGGTATTGCCTAGTCTTAACATTATATAATACATAAAAAGCTAAAATAAATAGATAACTCAATGAAGTACTCTGTATCAACTGAAGAAAATAAATGGTCTTAAACTTGCATACGAAATTACTACCATGTACTTTATTTTTATGAGCTTCTTACCCAAATAACAACATTTAAGATACGTTTCATCTCTGTAGGACTTGGGGTAATTTTCTATGGGACGTGGTCCTTCTTCTTTAAACAGCATTTATGGTCGACCCACCATTGTGATTTCATAGGACTTTATATTACGTTTATATCAGGATCAACTAGCTTGGCCTAGCCTAAACTGGTTTGTCTTATTGGGGATAGGACGAACTAGTTTGATCTATGCTCAACTAGTAAAACCTATCTCGTATAGGACGACTTAGTTAAGCCTAGGCCAAACTAATTTGTCCCGAAATCGGGTTTGGTCGGTAATATATTATATCCTTACACATTTCATACAGATCGAGTGTAGATGATCTACATGTATTAAAATAAATTACCGAAAGTAATGAGCGTCGAGCTCGCCTTCGAATAATTTGGTTTTCGAGTCACCTCCCCAAACAGTAATACAGTAACCTAGTATTTTCTGTACTAATGCTAGGTAGGTCCTACTTAGCAACGGTTATTTAGCGACATGTCTTAATATTTTAAAAATCCATACTATCACTAGATCCATCTGATTGTGCCAACTAAAGCGGTAATCAATAATTGAAATTGAAAACATTTATTACATTGAGGAGATGATTAAATACATTAATATAAGTTATAACGATTGGCAATAGGTGCCAGTTTCAGCTAATGCTACAAAAGTTAATTAAGCGCTGATTTTCAAACAGGGACTTTTAAGATAAGCCGTTGGAACTTATTACAAGAATAAAAAAAGGCAAAAGTACATATTGATAACTTATATTCCTTGCCAGTTTGTTGTTTATTGATTGACGACCCGTCTGGTGTAGTGGTCGAGAAATCGCCTACTACGCAGCGGGTGCGGGTTCGATCCCCGCACAATACAAACATTTGTGTGCATGAACATGTCTGCTTGTATTGGTCTGGGTGTTTTATATGTATATATCATGTATGTATTTACAAAAAAAAAAGTATTTAAGTATTATATCCGTTGTCTGGCACCCATAACACAAGCTTTGAGTAGCTTACTTTGGGGCTAGATGGCGATGTGTGGGAATGTCCAAAGGATATTTATATTTATATTGATTGAATCATGGCCTCACTGATTGTTCCTTTTCATGTCTTTTATGAAAGTCAACATGGCAATTGCTTATTTTACTACTTTACATTTATTGATATTTAAAACATTGCTAACAGATTCCTACAAATTATATGAAGTGACTGCATTTAATGACCATGAACGCAATATTCTTTATACATTTCAGACAACCAATGAATCTATTATATTTTTACATGGCGTTACAAATGATGCCGCCATGCCAATGAAAGTCATTGTTGATGCCTGTTGTACCCAAATATTTGAAAACAAACTGCAATACGAGGGTATAGAATTCATGAGTGTAAACGATCTTTCCAAATTGTAAGTTAAATTGTAAACATTATTACATATATTGATTACATACATAAAAGCTTAATATCAACTTTTTGAAATATGGCAGGATGTAATGATGAAATATGTATACTGTTAACCGCTTTACGATTCTTAGACAAAAAATAAACAATAATGATAATTAAGGGGGGTGGGGCATACATAAAACTATTAAAATCGCAAAAAAAATATAGTCTAACCTATGCGTGTTCGTTTATTCCGGAGCGTTTAGGTCTTTTAAAATGATAACAAGGTTCCTAAAACCATTTTCTTTTAAAGTCTGCCCCACCCCCCTCTAACTTCTAAACTAAGCGAGTGTAAATTTTGAAAAAAATATGTAATGTAGATCTTAACAAACACAATGAAAATTGGTTTGGTCGGGATCGATTTAGTAGTTTTTGAGATATAGCACATTTTCAACAACCGCAAACATAACTTTGTTCTTCATACAAACACTATGAAGAGCAAAGTTATATAAATTTGCTGTCAATAAAATATTGTGGTATTTTTGGTTAGTGGAAGTAAGTGGATCCGTAATTCAGTTAAAGTTGGCACGGAACCCTCAGTGGGCTAGTCCGACTCGCACTTAGACGGTTTTTTGCTATTAAATATACAGTGTGTTTTAGATGACCTCCGTCCGATACTTCTCCCACGTATTCTTTATCAGTAAAATACTTGACAAGGGAGGGTCGCATCCTTCATCCCTCTGACTGATTGAGCATTTTAAAAAACACTTTACAAAACTTTTAGTACTTATTCTAATTCGTTTAATTTTCATCGTCTGTAACCCACACAAATAAAATTTACTTTTGTTTGATACCATAATTAACCAGACCTGTTAAAAAAATATAAATAAAAAAAGATTTGTTGCAAAATCTTGATTAATAAGCGTGAATTTTCTGAGTTCTTCATCTAAGTCCTTAACATTATTTTTCTTTTGATTGGTACCCAAGGGTCTGGGGCTATCAAATTAATATCAAAGTATTGCAGATGTTCACGTTAATAATTAAGAAAGCGTCTAACAGCACAAGTCAAAATGACACACATGATTTGCCTTTCCTATAAGCAACATTTTCCTACAGATCAACGATTTTTGATTGTTTTTTGTGGTATGTCTAGTTTAATCATGGTATCAAACAATATCAAACATCAGTTTTAAAATGATGTATCATTTTTGTGTGTAGGCTGCAGTCAATGAGAATGAAACGAGTTTGAATGAGCACTGAAAGTTTTGCAAAGTTCATTTTTAATACGCCTCTCACTCAGAGGGGTGAGGAATGCGAACCTTATAATCCTTTGCCTAGTATTTTACCCATTAAATTGCCCGTAGAATACGTTGGTGAGGTATCGGAGGTCCGACCCAAAACACATTGCAATAAATAGAGAATAACAGCCTTACCACAAATTTTTAAAATAGGTTTGGTAGGCACCTGTTTAAATACAATAAAGCTAGTTTAAAATTTACATCAATCAAGTCAAGGGGAGATAAGGGTGACATATATTTCAATTTAGCTGTATAACATTTAAACAGTAGAATTAAACCGTGTTCATTTACTTGTGGTAAGGCCGTATATTTCTGCCAATTTATTCAGACACAAACCTGCAAGGCTTTTAGATGTACCCGAAGGGTTTCAGCAATGGAATCAGATAAAAAATTGGATAGAAAACAAACAAAAGATGTATCCCTTACTCGAGAAAATTATAATTTCAAGTACATATGAGAAAAGAGAATTGTTTATACTATCAATAGGAAAAAGAAAAGAAAATCCAGCAGTTGTACTAATGGGTGGTGAAAAAGCAAAAGATTGGGTGTCACCAGCTGTTATTTTCGAGATCATAAATTTATTTTTAAGCAATACAAATACGTTTCCCATACTGGATTATTATACTTTTTATTTCCTTCCAATTTTTAATCCGGATGGTTATGTCTATAGCATGCTTGAGGTAAGTAATATTGCAAAACTAAACTTAACAATATAACTTTTGATCAAGACCATAAAATAAATAAATATGCGCCAGAAAACTCACTTATTGTAGTGGTTTAAAATGGAAGTAAGAAATTGTCTTCTTTGTGTTACGAATACCAGACAACGATTATTTACGGGGGCGTATGCCTTAAGTACATAGAAACATCCATGATTCTGCTACAAAAATACGTGCTCATCGTACAAATATTTTAACCTTGCGGAATCGAACCTGTGACTGCCGGCATAATAGTCAGCTCCTCATGGATGTGTTTAGCAACAGTCTTTTGTTATGATTTTGTTTGTGCGACCGCCGGCGGCCTTTTGATCCGTGAGCGCTTACACCACTAGGTACACCAAACGCGTCGTCAAAAAACTAGTGTAATATTGAATCGTTCAATAACTTCTTAACGTGGTAAATAATCTCAAACGATTCAATAATACATAATCAATAAGCCATGTAATAAGCACACTGTTGTGCTCGCGGCTGTAAACCGTAAGCTCCACGAGCTCTACATTCACATAGTCAAACAATATGAAACAAAAGTGTAATATTAAAGCAGGGTCCAATCAGTCCTTCATTTGAAAAACTAGCTGATTACTAAACTGTATGCGTCTATTATATTATTTATAATAATAATATCTACATTTAAAAACTTAATATTTAGGACAGGTTCTGGGACAAAAACAGAAAACAATTTTTTCCGAGGAAGAAATGTATTCGTGAAAATGGTTCAGAAGAATTAGCAGTTGGAGTCAATGTTGAAAGAAATTGGTACTTTGCTAGATCATTGGGATGTTAGTATTTCTGTTAAAAGCAATGAATATGTACTGGTATTTTGTTAAGTAACTTAAAAGTGTGTAAATGAATATTAAAATTGTTTATTTTTTAGGGTTCCGTAGCCGAATGGCAAAAAAACGGAACCCTTAAAGTTTCGTCAAGTCTGTCTGTCTGTCTGTCTGTCCGTATGTCAAAGTCACTTTATTCTGTAACTATAATCATCACACTGTTGAAATTTGGTAGAAAAATGAATCCTGTTCTCTGATACTTATACAAAAAAATAAAAATAATGATATTTTCCGATACATGAAACTAAAACCGAAAAAAAAGATTTGAGTCAAACCTATTCGTGTGGGGTCTATGGATAGGTCTCTTAATAGACATAGAGGTTCCTGAAACCATTTTCTTTTAAAGTCTAACGTTTCATAGCTAGAAGCTTCCAAAGTGGTAAAATAGGCGTCCCTCCCCCCATCAAATTTCTAAACTAAGCGAGTGTAAATTTTGAAAAAAAGATATAATGTTGATCTTAACAAATACTTTAAACGAAAATTGGTTTGGACGGGATCTAACGAGAAGTTTTTGAGATATAGCACATTTTCAACAACCGCAAACATAACTTTGTTCTTCATACAAACACTATGAAAAAGAAAGTTATATTTGCTGTCAACAAATATTGTGGTATTTTACTAAGTGGAAGTAAGTGGATTCTCTAATTCAGTTAAAGTTGGTACGGGACCCTCAGTGCGCAAGTCCGACTCGCACTTAGCCGGTTTTTACATGTTCCTGATAGTTGATAAGAGACATTTAATAAATCTAAGCATTTGTGTTTAGTTGGAGATGGAGATGAATGCAGCTCAGTGTACCTGGGTCAACACCCTTTATCTGAAGAAGAACCAAAGGGTCTTGCAGATTTTCTTAATGAAAATGCTATAAATTTAATGGCATTTATTAATTTGAAAGGTTTTGGTGGTAGATTCATAATTCTACCATACAGTGATGACAACAGGCATTCTAATAACCATGGAGTTGCAGTAAGATTATAATAGTTACCATAGTAGATGATTGATTTTGTGCCATTTACTTGCCAATTGACTTTTATTATTCTTTTAGATGGAGATAATTATGTCAGCATGTGAAAAAGTGTACAAGCAGTATAATACCACATACCATCATGGCAGCACGCATAGATTTTTCTGTATGACTTATAATGATAATAATTATTATTGTATATGTAGACAGTAAAACCACCATAGTATGATTATGTTGGGACCCAGCCAAATATGCGTTATAACTTATAAAGTGGGGACCTATGGAAAAGGGAAAATGTTTTTTTACATGTATATTATATACTATAGTAACTTCAATCATAAAATGTATTTAAGAATACTTTGATTCATAGAATATTACTTTTTGCCTTTCCAAACTTTAACAAACTTTTTCATCTTATCCCAACAATTAAATTAAATTATTTTTTTTCTTTCAATCCTGTCAAAGTTCATCCAACAAGAGTGTAAGTAAGTAGTGTAGAGACAAATTGTATAAGGGGGGAACAAATGTATGCAAACATACTCTATTTGGAAGGACCGACGTAAAAGAGTGTTATATGCGGAGTTGTATTAAGCGGGAACATACTAATGTGGATTTTCTTGTTGGAAATACACTTTCAAAAATCCACCACAACAAGAATATTTCCAAACAGGCTGTCTATAAGTCACTATTTTTTAAGTAAGCTGTGGCTGTCCATTAATCATTTAAGGGTCAAAGGGAAGGTTATATATAGGTTTGTAGTGATATATTATGTGTATTTATTTTTTCTGTGTTTATTTTTTTTGTCAGTTAGTAAACAACCTGCAACCTTTCTGCCATTCAGTCTACCTCTACACGTGATTATTGAAGTTTTCTGTAATAAAATTAGATGATACTTATTTTTGTAAATCTGTAAACAAAAAACAGATTCTTTGCTGTTTTTGTCGGGGATGAGGGGGTCAAAAATTCCAAAATATTCATCATGTGATTAATGGACAGCCTGGCTCATTAAATCTTAAATGGTACTATATTTTTGTTTTAAGGGCAAATGAGCTCAAAAACATGATACATTATAAAATTTCAGATAACATATCAGGCAACAGTGCAGATTGGGTGAAGAAACAATTCAACATCCCCATTGTTACTACAATACACATGAAATACAAAGAGGAAATCTTACCACACCATTCACATATACAACCCCTAAGTCAAGAAGTTGTCACTATAATAAAAGAAATTCTAATGATAAGTAAAGAAATATATGGCCCATTATTTAACCATCAGGAAAATGTTAATAGTAATATGACTTGTACATTTGCCATATTATTTAGTAGTTTTTTTTATGTATTTAGTGACATTTAATGAAGTTTAAAGTTGTTACCACAGTTGTAGATAAATGTTTAAAATTATAATGAGATAAAGTCAGATGGGCACTAATATTTTAGACATATTAAAAGTATGTTGATGGATCATACAGTATAATAACAAAAAATAAATTGTCAAATAAAACAGTATTTAAATTGTGCTATAACATGAGTTAACTTAATAAATGAATGAGGAACATGTAAACCTATTTTAAAATCTTACCTGAGTTAACTTAATAAATGAATAAGGAAAATGTAAACTTATTGTAAACTCTTACCTGGCTAGGAGGCATGTGTCCAATTTGATGTTGCATATAACCATGGGGTGGTCCTTGTCCTGGCATATTAGGGTGGGGTGCATTTCCAGGCATATTGGGATGACCATTAGGCCCAGGAGGATGACCACTGCTTGGCATTGGGTGTCCAGGAGGTCCTGACATATGAGGACCCACCATATGTGGTGGCATCTGATGCCCACTAGGAGGCATACCAGGATGTTGTTGAGGTACACCTGGAGGTCCATTAGAATTTGGAGCAAGTGGATGAGAAGGCGGACCTGACGGAGACATATGATTTGGCAAGGGTTGTCCTGGTCCAGGCGCATGAGATGGCGGCGGACCGTTTACGTGTTGTTGGTTGTATGGGCTGTGTGGTGATTGCGGAGGTGCTGGGCTCTGTGTAGGTGGTCCCATAGGACTGGGTGCTTGTGGTGGAGGCATGGGACTACTTTGAGGCGACGGACTTGCCATCTTTTCAAGATAATATCTTCTTTCAATTCATCACAGTCGCTTAAGTTTTACTCTCAATATTAGTTGTTTATATTTTCCACAATAGATTCACTTTATAGCGACAATTAACAATACACAACTGAGAATATTGATGACAAAATACTACTCTAGTGATTGCGAGTATTAGTCAATTACAAAAGCGCCACAAATAGGATAGCATCGCTTTTCGCTGTCAGTCAGCCATTAGAACTCTTTCTTACTAATCTGTGCATTAAAATGGCGCACGTCAAAAATGACAACTCACAAAAAATCAGCATAAGATCACACTTCAAGTAGGTGCTGATGACCTTTATGACCTTGATGGCATGTTATGTTACGCACAAACAACACTTATTGTTGAACCTAATTATATTTTATCCAGGGTTATTATTTTGACATTGTAATTCCTTCCTACTGAATAAAAAAATGTCTATAATGATCCTGTTTACAGAAGGGCAGGCGTGTTGGTTAAAAATTGGGTAGGTTTTAATTCTATTTAGTCCCACTGTTTTGTACCTAATTTACACAGGTATAGGTATTTTCAAAATGCTGGGTATTTGTATAACTATCAGTGAATACTCATTATTATGAGTATCAATTGGCTGTATTATATGAATACCTAGACCTACAATATGATGATAAAATCGTTTATATTACACAGTCAGTCATCTTATCATCATATTCCCTTAAAATTATATTATTCGTCAAAATTTAATATTTTGAGGGATATGGATAACCTATCTTTAAAACTGAGTAAAAACTAAAAGTATAGTAAGCTAAGTAGCTAAATCACTTGTGTTATGGAAATCGGAAACAACGGTGGTAACACAACACCCAGACCCTCCTATCGTCGGGTCAATGTAGAAAACCTCGTTTTCTACATTGACCCGACCGGGAATCAAACCCGAACCTCACGAGATGGCGACGCTTGGAACCAGCGTGCTAGCCACTCGACCACGGAGGTCGTCGTTAATTAAAATAGATACATGTTGTCGAACAAACATGTCCATTCCTAAAATATACAGGGTTTAACAAAATCAACTGCATTCCTTCTCGGTGGTGATTCTGTTGCTAAAACACAACAACTTTTTGAATGGGACAAACATCGAAATCCAAAAAAAAAAAGACTTCTCGATACAAACTAGCATCAGCTAATCGACACTCTAGTATGGGAAAATGAAATATTTTTTTGGGATTACGATGTTTGTCCTAAGTATACAAAAAGTTGTTGTATTTGAGGGTCAGAATTAGCACCAAGAAAGAATGCAGTTAGCAGTCAGCAGACATCCACTGCTGAACATAGGCCTCTCCCACGGCTTTCCACAGCGACCGATCACTAGCGGTCTGCATCCAGTTTGATCCAGCGATCTTTTTAAGGTCGTCTGTCCATCTTGTTGGTGGACGTCCTACGCTGCGTGTTTGGTCGGAGGGTCTCCAATCTAGAACTTTCCTGCCCCAACGGCCATCAGTTCTTCGCGCTATGTGCCCTGCCCATTGCCACTTGAGCTTACTGATTCTCAAGGCTATGTCCGTTACCTTAGTTCTTCTACGTATCTCCTCATTTCTGATTCGATCACGTAGAGAAACACCCAGCATAGCCCTCTCCATCGCTCGTTGTGTGATTTTGAGCTTCTTTATTTCTTTATAAATACACATGAATTTAGATAATTTTGGTTTTGTGGTTTGTACATGTTTCTTCCCATTAAGGCGTATATCTAAGTTTATACCAAGTAACTTAACATCGTTTTCTTCTTGTTTTTTTTTTAATAAGCTTTTTATTGGTTTAAGGTCTATTGGTGGTTTTTGATACGGATTGAATTGCAAGTCTTTTTAGTATTATTAATTTCAAGATTATTTTTCAAGAAAAATATAAAAATAAACATATGAACATTTTAAAATGTTGTCAATTTTATTGGAGATAATTAAAGCTTAAAGATATTTTTTGGGATACGAACTCGTGCAGTCTTATTTATTATCTAGTACAGTCACAGAAAATATAATAGTACTACGTACAGAAGGATCACTGTGCTAAGAATGATAAAGTAAAGACAACTTTCGCTGCAACGCAATGAAGTGCAATTCACTTCGCACGATTTTAATTCAAGGTTGTTTCATCTACCTATCTATACCTGTCTCTTTCTAACACGTAACGCTTTCCCTGTTTCGCGGCCTTGAATGTGTCAGGGTTGCGAGCGGCGCGTGACACGAACATACGCGTAGGTACACAATGCGATACTCAAATAAAATAAATAGTCTAGAGGACCTCGCACATTTCTTGACTGTGTTCTATCGGAGAAAGTAATTGATAGTGTCAGCGTTCGTTTAATATTAAAATAAGTGTTTACTCTGTCTAATTTAATTATTTGGTACAAAATTCTGAATTCGGAGAAATGAAAGTGAAACCAAACACACATGTATGTACGGACAACAGCACGTCAAGGTAAAAACTGCGGTATCTTATGCAAAGTTGTAATAAGGGCTAGTTTTCAACAAAAGTGGATAACCTGATGTGCTGTCGACTGTACATCACACTTAACCAAATAAAATTGTATAGTAGAATTATTTTCTCCGTGCAGTTTGAGTCATAAATCATAGCTCGGCCTCAGCCCGGTTAGGTCACCGCCCTAACCGGGCTGAGGCCGAGCTATGTTGCGCGGGCGCACCGCCGTTTTAAAATTTATATTATTTAAAGAAAATTAGTTTATTATAAATAATTTCAATAAATATAAAATTTTATATTAATTATTTTTTTATAAAAAAAATATATACTACATTCGCCAGCATCTTAGGTTACACACACTTTTGTTGCAAACTAGCCCTAATGTAAACTGCATAAGATACCAGTGTTAACCTTAATTTGCTGTTGTCTGTACTTAACTACAAAAAGAGACTTTTGTTTATGTGAACCTTATCTATCGTACCTTTATAAATGCTATCAAAATCGAGATTAATTTTATTGGAATACCTAAGAATTAAGGGTGATATTATATCGCTAAAGTAAATTAATGAACTGTAGCTCTTGGACTATTAGATTTTGGACTACGTAAAATCCGAACACCAAAATTACTTAAGTAATTTGGTAGGTACTTATATATATTATGCTAAATTTAAAGTAAGTTTATTGACCTGTTTCCGTTTATTTTAAGTTAGATTGACGTAAGTATCTGGGTAGGTAGGTATCTTAAACATATTTCTTTGAACAAGAAATGTTGAATACCTACCTACAATTTTTTTTTGATAAATAATATCATAATCAGGAACACATATCTCAAATTATTAATAGTTATTTTGTTGTGACGAAGTCAGTCACAGGCTGAGAAAATAAACACAGTCACAGGCGCGTGGCGCGGTCCGCGAGCGGCAGCCCCGCGTTCATTTATGCTCGGCGTACCGAGTCGCTCGAACGTACCTAAACTTCGGAGTGACACCCCCCTGGTACAATCTCACAACACAACAAATTACAACCTTGAAAAGTCGTCTACCCCACAAATATCCACACCACAATTTTGTGAAGGGTAGAGTCTGTCAGTCTGACAGATGAATCAATTTTGATAGACGGGTAAATATTTTATTGGTTTAAATTGCGCTGCGCCGGTCTTCGTGTTATTTTTCAGAAGCTTTATTTACTTTTTTTTTCAAAATGTGTAAGTTAAAACTTAAAAACATCGTAGATAAACTATAATCGACGTTATTACTTGATTATGAGTGAGACGACCATTTCTGCTGGATAGAATCCTTGAACTAACCCAAAATGGAAGACGAAGATGACTACAACGAAAACACATGGACCTACATTTCATTGTGTGGTGAACCAACTTTGTATGAGGGACTAAGATTCGCCAAAGATTTAATAATTGCCAACATCATATTGCGTTTCATAATTCAGACAGTTTCACTTCCTCATAACGTGCGTCACAGTCTGTGTTTAGTGATCGGAAGTTTCCTGCTGTATTATACCGTCGGGCCGGCCTTTTTCTGGACTGTAGGACTGGCAAGTGGCTCTTACGTCTTGATTATTTTGCTGTCATTCATCACCAAACAAAGAAGAGGACTAGTGATTTCAATATCAGTAATCTCATTTCTATTATTATGTGAAATTTATATTGTGAATCCTAAAATGTGGCAACAAATAAGAGGAATACAAATGATAGCAACAATGAAAATAATTTCAGTTGCTATTGAGTTGGATAGAAATTTATTTAAGCATATGTTAAATCCTGTAGAATATGGAGGCTACATATTGTGTCCTGCCAATTGTATTTTGGGACCGTGGATTTCATTCCACACTTATGACAGTTACTTGCATGTCAAGTTTTTAACTAAAAGATGGTTTAAAATCATATTTCTTAATTTATTCTTGGCAATGTTATTTTTAGTACTGTCTAACTGTATTGTTCCTTGGTATATTGATGATGATTTAACTAAGTGGTTGATTGCTTACCGTGATGCTCAAGCTTTCAGAATGTCACATTATTTTGTGTCCAGTATGTCTATTGTTTCTATGATTAGTGCTGGCTTTGGTCTTACTAATGATTGTCACTCTGAACTTCAAGTGACTAAACCATTATTTATTGAGCTTCCAAGATCTCTTGTACAAGTTGTAATTTACTGGAATATACCTATGCATCAATGGTTGAAAAATTATGTTTTTAAAACTTGTCAGCCCTATGGCCAGTTTGCAGCTATATTTGTTACATATGCTGTCTCATCCTTATTGCATGGTCTTAACTTTCAATTTTCTGCTGTTCTTCTCAGTATAGGAACATTCTCTTATGTTGAATATAATTTTCGGTGTAAAGTTGCTTCTGCCTTAGAAGTATGTTGTTTAGCCAATCCTTGTGCAAAACAATGTGATCATAAAAATAAAAAGAACAGTTTACTGGCAGTATTTACCAATGCAATTTTCTCATTTATTACTATTATTCATTTAGCTTATCTAGGAGTTATGTTTGAGGCATCATTTTCAATGCAAGAATCAGGATATTCATATGTCCATACAATGAGCAAATGGGAGAATCTCAATTACTTTAGTCATGGATTTGTATTTTTTATGTATGTTGTCTACTTGATGATGTAATTAACCCTAAGGTTTCATTTCACCTTTGTTACTCTTTTTATATGCTTCTGACACCCATCAGCCTAATCCGTATACGTTACCCCAGCCAGATTTTGTCGAAAATCACATTTTTTTTTAAGTAGATAATTAGAAGTCCAACTTCTTCAATTGTTGTGCTGATTTTTAAATTTGTTTTGCTTATGGTTTTTTTAGTTATTTGACAAAAACAGATCTGGCTGGCGTAACGTTACCCCAGCCAGATGTTTTATTAATTAAAGGGTTTATTGAAATAAACTTTAGGTACATAATTAGTATTCTGAACGAGGTAAATGTTGCCACAAAATTTGAATTTGTATCGTTTATGGTTTCGGAGATATTCAAAATCCTGCTGGTGTAACGTTTACGTGTTCGCTGTATCTCCGAAACGGCTAAGCGAATATGTATAATTTTTTGTACACAGCTTCTATGAATTTGTTATAATTTGTTTGCCAATAAAGAAAAACAAAATAATGCACCGTTTAGAAGTCTTTTAATTAATAAAAAAACTCAAAAATAGCTCCTAGCTCTTCAAAAAAGAGCTCTAAAGCCTTATTTGAAACGTCATTTTGTAGCTTACAACTGCCTTCAAATGTTTGTAAATTTTCATTAGAATCCTGTAGGTATTTATTAAGTTACAACGATATTTAATTCAGTTCTCGTAACGATGCGCTCCGGAGATTTTAAGCCTCCGATTTACTGAGTTCCTTGTGGATTTAAAAGTTGAATAAGATATCATTAATTAGTATTTTAGTTCAATTTTCTACCTGTAAAATTTCAGCGTAATACGATTTGTAATTACTGAGATAATTAAAAGAAAGACATTAGGTAGTGCATGATCATGGCAACCCGACCAAGTATAGATGGTTACGAAAAAGCGGCCGCGTAGTACTTTATGCCTACCTTTTGAAATTAAAAGGATAGTTTTAAACGTAAAGTACAGTTACGTACAGAAGTGTAAAACGAAAACAATATCATCTTAATTTGAGTATTTTTATTTACAAATCATGTCTTATAAACTTACAAAGAAAAATGCGAAGTACCTAAACACTTTAATTTAGTTATATATTTTCTTATAGCAGCATAATAAATGTTCATTGGCTCAACATAATTATAAATTAACTTCCAAAAGATTAACATTGATTTTCAAATCATGAACTACCAATCACATAATAAATTATTGACTGACATTATTATTTTAAGAGCACATTACGATGACTGGCTGGCTAGTATTCTTATAAAAATAGTTTTATTATTAAAATCACAGATCATTATTAAAACTAAATTAAATCACATTGTACTTAGTAAAATGTTCGATTTTAAATATCAAAATAAACTTTCGGACATAGATACAGCTCTAATATAGTTATTATAAAACCTTCCTCTTTAATCATCAATCATCATCATCAAAAAAACCGCATCAAAATCCGTTGCGTAGTTTTAAAGATTTAAGCGTTCAAGGGGAAATAGGGACAGATAAAGCGACTTTATTTTTACTATGTAATGATTAAAAAGGAAAATTATTTTTATACATTAAGTAGCTTACCTTTTTCATTAGTAACTCACGAACTCAGGTATTATGGTCCGCAATAGAAGTACTTCATAGTAGTTCACTTTAAATTAAACGAAATTGCGAAGGAAGCGTATGCGCACTCATTCAACGAAACCAAATCTTTGACTAACTCTATCGAGCGACAAACAATCATCCGCCCTCCGTCCCTCGTCCCAAGGACGCGTTATCGACGCTCTCGTTCTTTCTTCAGTAAGTTGCAATGATGTCGTCTCATGTGCATAACTGTGAAGAACATAGAACACGCGCGAATGCAGCGCGCTAAGTACAAAGTCTTCTATCTCTCTATCTATATTATTTTAAAACTGCAACGGGACCGTGTTTGTGCCAATTAAATATTTCACTATTTTGTTAATAAATATATAAGTTTAGCGCTTACGTCACAACAGGTTAAATAAGATAGGTAATGAATGGTACAGTATTTTAAGTAGGTAACATAAATAAGTAGACACAAATTAAAAATATATAATTTAATTCATTTCAAGATATATACTATGCTATAGGCTGAATAGTTTAATTCTGTACGCGACTGTATTGAGCATGTAGCGTTATTATACTATACGTTTTAAAAGGTAGGCATAAAGTACTACGCGGCCGCTTTTTCGTAACCATCTATACTTGGTCGGGTTGCCATGATCATGCACTACCTAATGTCTTTCTTTTAATTATCTCAGTAATTACAAATCGTATTACGCTGAAATTTTTCAGGTAGAAAATTGAACTAAAATACTAATTAATGATATCTTATTCAACTTTTAAATCCACAAGGAACTCAGTAAATCGGAGGCTTAAAATCTCCGGAGCGCATCGTTACGAAAACTGAATTAAATATCGTTGTAACTTAATAAATACCTACAGGATTCTAATGAAAATTTACAAACATTTGAAAGCAGTTGTAAGCTACAAAATGACGTTTCAAATAAGGCTTTAGAGCTCTTTTTTGAAGAGCTAGGAGCTATTTTTGAGTTTTTTTATTAATTAAAATACTTCTAAACGGTGCATTATTTTGTTTTTCTTTATTGGCAAACAAATTATAACAAATTCATAGAAGCTGTGTACAAAAAATTATACATATTCGCTTAGCCGTTTCGGAGATACAGCGAACACGTAAACGTTACACCAGCAGGATTTTGAATATCTCCGAAACCATAAACGATACAAATTCAAATTTTGTGGCAACATTTACCTCGTTCAGAATACTAATTATGTACCTAAAGTTTATTTCAATAAACCCTTTAATTAATAAAACATCTGGCTGGGGTAACGTTACGCCAGCCAGATCTGTTTTTGTCAAATAACTAAAAAACCATAAGCAAAACAAATTTAAAAATCAGCACAACAATTGAAGAAGTTGGACTTCTAATTATCTACTTAAAAAAAATGTGATTTTCGACAAAATCTGGCTGGGGTAACGTATACGCCTAATCCAGCTGCTACAACTATTTATTATTAATTATGTGATCTCATTTGTACTTAAATATCAAATCTCTGCCTATACTCCTTATTTAGTAGTCATTAGAAATTTAAGGTATTTCCTGTATAATTAAGAAATGATCTTCATTAAAAATATTAATTACCCTAACTTCTCTTTTGGATTTATCCACCCAAATATCTTACTTTAATAAAAATGCTTATTTTATATTATTTCTTTATTAACAAATTTAAGCTTAGTAGTACTAACTAAAAATAAAATATTGTTTGTTAACTTCAAAGCCATGTGATGTAATTATCATTAGTAGAAAAATGTTTTTCTAGTTGCATATTACATGACTTAACACTAACCAATTTGACCATATAAATATATTTTTTAATAAACATAACAGTGACTCTATAGTCTACCCCATCCACACTAGTAAAGTCGTTAAAAGCTTCCAATTCGTTGATTACATCTTTACCTGAATAAAAATAATGTGGTTTTGTAAATAAAACTGTAACTCCATGTTCTTTAGTGACATTTTGTATAATTGATAGATTTCTTTTCAAGTACATATCCATTTTCATTATTTTAAAACTTTGCTCGGACCAATAAAATGATGTAATGGTGTCAATTATAACCATTGTTATGTTTGGATGTTCTACTAATATATTTTCGAGGTTAAAGATAGTGATATAATACTGATTTGCATCATAAATCTCAACTAAAAACAAATTAATTATGTGTTTTTGTATAATATCATTAATCTCCTGTTCATTTATTGTGTTACTGAATGAAGTAATTTTTTTACACATACTCTTCATTAGTATTTCAACATCGAAGGAACCACTGCAGTTAAATATTAATACACTAGTCCCTATACCACCATATTCTAATGGAAGAAGAGCAGCACTTATTATGTCCATTAGAAAACACTTTGGTGTACTTTCATTGCAAATGATCTCTACAACTTCACCTGGCTTAAGTCCTGTTTGAAATAGTTGCGGGTAAAATAAATTTAATGATGGTTTTTTATTTAATCTTGCAAGCAACTGAATCCCAGATTCAACTTTATATGATGATTTTGCCATAGTATTCCAAGTCGTATCGTCCTGTATCTACTGTATACACTGTGTGCTCAGGTTCTGGTTCTTGGTATATTTACTTCACTCTTTGGAGTTCCTGGGTTAGATCTAAACAAAATTATAGGATTGTAATCAAAGAAGTAGATTAGTTATAAATGGTTGTTACTTATTGCTGCTGTACATGTAATAAGTAAGTACTATGTTAGGTATGGAAATGCCTAATTCTACACATTACGTTTGAATCACAGTAGGATTGGGCAAAAAATATCGATATATCAAAATATCGATATTTTTTCATAAAAATATCGATATAAATTAGCGATATTTTTTCCCGTGATATATCAATTTTCGATATTTATTTTCAGATATCAAAATCGATATATTTTTAAAGCTCTGCTGTCTGCTCATGCGTCACATCATGTTTTTGACCAATCCGATTTCTCAAATTTAGAAAATATGCAGTAGGCTGTATGGGTTTAGTTTCTTTGCTTCAAACGCAAACAAAACTTACACTCTATTACTTGCTTATCTATGAGAATGACATTACTTGTTGGTTTGGTTGGTATCACTGCTGCACTGGACTGACTGCATTTTAGAGTTTTGGTACGAGGTAAGGTACGAAACGAACGTTGTTTTAGTAATGTTATTTTTTCTGTGTGAATTGTATTTAAGTTAAACGTCATGTCTGCTGTATGGAAGTTCTTTAAAAAAAGTGGGAACGAAGAACCTGTTTCTTGCAACTTGTGCGGTAAAACGTTTAAAACTTGTGGTGAAACTATTAATTTAGCAATATATTGAAAAAACGAAGCACTATTTTGCTTATTTACAAATCATATTCGCTTTAAAATTCCGATAATTTTAGCAATTTTTATAAATAATTGCAAATTGGGCAAAAAATATCGATATATCGATATTTCTTGGGTGATATATATCGATATATTTGAAAAATATCGATACGATAAATATCGATATTTTTTTTCCATTTGCCCATCCCTAAATCACAGTAAGTATTGTTGATTATCCTGGGGATTTGTTGAAACACATTATATTAATATTCTCTCATTACTTACATAAATGGGTATCTTGTGTTGTTATTGTTTTTAAGTACCTACTTGTCAAGTTTTTCTTCTTCTTCCTCTTCTTTGGTGATAATGGCAATGTGCGTTTCCGCAATTATTCCGCCAATGTCACGTGTGAAGCTTTTGCAAGGGAGCAGAATTTTAAAAAGAATTTAAATAATATTCTTTTTCGTTTTTCGTTCGGCATCTGAGCATCTGACATACTCTTACTAATCTGTGATCTGAATTTAATGTTATTGACACTTCGTTTGCACAGCTTTTTTTTTTAAATACTAGTTTAACGTCTTCGACTGTGCGCCATACAGACAAATCTTCATTATTAGGTATTTTCATTTCTTAACTCTTATAACTAAAACTTATACTAAACTAACCTAACTTAACCTAACTCATTGAAATGCGAGGTGGTCCGCATTCCAATGCTCAACAAGGAAGCTTAGCGCAGGAACAGCGATACGGGTAAGACGGCGCGATTAGAGCTCGCTTCACCATAATTCTCACTTCAACTTCATTGTTTTCTTCGAAAGCACTAATTATCATGAAAATTCCACCACACAAACACAATAATTGACCCGAAAAAAACAATTTCTAAAATGAAGAAATATGGTCCATCCTTCCCTTTTCGTTTCCCGCGCAAAACTCCTCGTTTGCACAGCTTTGTATTCGTTTGGCAGGTTTTTTTTTTTCATACAAGTTTTACGTCTTCGGCTCTATGCCATGCAGACTATTCTTAAGTAAAATTGATCATTTTTAACACTTATTAACTAAAACTAACACTAAACTAGCCTATCTTAACCTAACTCATTGAAACGCGAGGTGGATCGCATTTCAATGCTCAACAAGGAAGCTTAGCGCCAGGCGCGGTCGCAGCCTGAAATTTTGGAGGGGGTCACTCACTCACTACACTAATAAAAAAAACGGCTAAGTGCGAGTCGGACTCGCCCACTGAGGGTTCCGTGCCAACTTTAACTGAATTAGGGATCCACTTACTTCCACTAAGCTAAAATACCACAATATTTGTTGACAGCAAATATAACTTTGTTTTTCATAGTGTTTCTATGAAAAAAAAAGTTATGTTTAGGGTTGTTGAAAATGCGCTTTATCTCAAAAACTACTAGTTCGATCCCGTCCAAACCAAATTTTTTTGAAAGTATATGTTAGGATCTAAATAATTATTTTTTTTCAAAATTTACACTCGCTTAGTTTAGAAGTAAAGGGGGGGGGGGACGCCCATTTTACCATTTTGGAAGCGTATATCTCGCAAACGTTACACTTTTAGAGAAAATGGTTTTAAGAACCTCTATCTCATTTTTCAACCAAAATTTTTTTTTGGGTTTAGTTTGATGTATGAAAGCCCCCCTTAGAATTATCGTAAAGCGGTTAACAGGAAACATCTTCCTACTTAATTTCAACAGTGTGAGGCTTATAATTACAGAATAAAATGGCTGTGACATACGGACGGACAGACAGACAGACAGATTGACTTGACGAAACTATAAGGATTCCGTTTTTTTCCATTCGGCTATGGAACCCTAAAAACTGGCCAAGTGCTAGTCGGACTCGCGCACTGAGGGTTTCGTGCCAATTTTAACTAAATCAAGACATGTTGGCAGCAAGTTTAAGTTTGTTTTTCATAGTATTTGTATGCAAGACAAAGTTATATTTGCGGTTGTTGAAAATGTGCTATATCTGAAAAAGTACTAGTTCGGTCTCGTTCAAACTAAATTTCATTTAAAATGTTTGTTAGTTAAGCACTACATTGTCCTATTTTTAATTTTTCTAGTTTAGTTCAAAAGTTAGAGGGGGGGGGGGGACACCCATTTACCACTTTGGAAGCGTCTATCTTACAAACGTTTGACTTTCAGATAAAATGGTTTTAGAAACCTCAATGTCATTTTAAGACACCTATCCATAGACACGTTTTTTCCTCAAACCACATGCATAAGTTTGAGAAAATTTTTTTTTTTTTAGTTCCAGTCATTATTTTTTGTGTAGCGTTTGTAAAGCGGTAACCAAGTTACATCTGTATAATGCTTATATTTTTCGAATAAAGTGGCTGTGAGCTGTGACGTGCGGACGGACAGTCAGACAGACTTGACGAGATTATAAGGGTTTCCGTGTATTGCCATTCGGCTACGGAGCCCTAAAAAAAGGTATCTGGAATAAAATAATAAGAAGACAGCCTTTATTTATCATAGAACAATCTTTATCATAACAACGCATATAGATTTTGCTAGGATTAACAAAACAACGTAGTTTGATTCCTTGTTTCTAAACTACAGGTCATTTTCAAGTTTTTTTTGGACATCGTACATAATTCATAAAAACAGTACAAGATGTCAGCAAACTGAAAATTTATTACTGCTCCCCTAACAGTACCTACAAATTTCCTTTTGTTTTTTTGGAAAAATTCTGAGATTTTTTAATTAGACCTTAGATTTTGGGGGGGGTCATGTCCCCTGTGACCCCCCCCTTCGGACCGCGCCTGCTTAGCGCGGGAACAGCGATACGGGTAAGACGGCGCGATTAGAGCTCGCTTCACCATAATTCTCACTTCAACTTCATTGTTTTCTTCGAAAGCACTAATTATCATGAAAATTCCACCACACAAACACAATAATTGACCCGAAAAAAACAATTTCTAAAATGAAGAAATATGGTCCATCCTTCCCTTTTCGTTTCCCGCGCAAAACTCCTCGTTTGCACAGCTTTGTACAGTGTGACCAGATTAAATTTTACGAAAATACCGAGGCACCTCAAAAAAATACTGAAATATACCGACTAACATAGAACAAATATACCAATAAAAATACTGATTTCTCTGCACACGTTTTAAATTTCGGAATTTGTTCCCACTTAGCTAAATAACTTTGCTAAAACCTTGACATGCTGCCCGGTCCGGCGGACAGTCCGGATGAATGCAACTAACTAAATATAAACAACGAAAATCAATTGCGTTCTATTTATAAGATGACAAAAACATCTCCTATTTTGGGGGAATTCCCGAATTATCGAAAGAAAGTCCTCAAAGATTAAGTCGAATGCAGAAGAGACAATCATTTGACTTCTTCACTTGAACCGCATTAGACGGAGACGGAATTAAAAAGGAGACGTTATTTTGAAATTTACAGATAAACTAGCGGTCTGTCCTAAAATTCTTCCGGGTAGACTGATATCCATGAAACACAACGAATTTGAATGTATGCAATCTGAAAATTACGCTCTATCTAATTGTGCAACCGCATTAAAATCGGTCCAGCAGTTGTAAAGTTTTAAGCATACATACATTCTGCAAGTCTGTTTTATTACTATGTATTGATTGATATTTGTAAATGTCGTGTTACAATACTACAACGTCGGCAACGGCCGTCTTTCCTGTCATATCTGTAACTTACTCATCTTTGCTCATAGATAACATGTAAGTATAAACTAAATCCGGGAAAGTCCCTAATATTCGCATTCCGGGGAATTCCGCAAACATTGTCGCAAAGACGATCACTCACTACGGTGTTACCATAACTTCAACCAAAATATACCCAAAAATACTGACTGCCAGAAATATACCTGATAATATACTGATGTTCGGAAAAATCGATAAAATATACTGAAAAAGTATTAAAATACTGAATCTGGTCACACTGGCTTTGTATTCGTTTGGCAGGTTTTTTTTTTCATACAAGTTTTACGTCTTCGGCTCTATGCCATGCAGACTATTCTTAAGTAAAATTGATCATTTTTAACACTTATTAACTAAAACTAACACTAAACTAGCCTATCTTAACCTAACTCATTGAAACGCGAGGTGGATCGCATTTCAATGCTCAACAAGGAAGCTTAGCGCGGGAACAGCGATACGGGTAAGACGGCGCGATTAGAGCTCGCTTCACCATAATTCTCACTTTAACTTCATTGTTTTCTTCAAAAGCACAGATTATCATGATAATTCCACTACACAATCACAATAATTGACCCAAAAAAAACAATTACAAAAACGAAAAAATAAGGTCCGTCCTTCCCTTTTCGTTTCCCGCGCAAAACTCTGAGGCAGCAGGGTGACCATTTCAAAAATGGCAAATCTGCCAGACACTGGTTAAAAAACTGCCAAAATCTGCCAAACCCAACTCTAGAAAATGCCAAAAATATGTCATAATAATATCAATGCATAGAAGATTGGTAATGGATAGGATATGAATGAAAAATACTTTCGTTTATTTAAAAAAATACTTTATTAATTAACTACGGTCTACGTGTCAACATTTGCTTCATAATACTCTTCATTTTTTTCATATCCACAATATATTGATTTTGAGGACATATTTTTGATCATAGTTTTGGTTACAAAATCTTTGTATACAACATTTTGTGGGTCCAAAAATTGAAAATCTTTAAAAAGATTATTTAGTGGCAAACGTGTTTTTGACTGACTAGAGAGTTCAGTCAAAAATGATTGCATTCTTTCAAGGAAAGATTGAATTTCAGGTTTTAGACTCTCATTTTCAGAAAGACGATTGATTTCTCCTACCTAAATACAATTCTTTTACAGGTAAAAAGTTCACATTCGATTTTGGATCTATACAAAGTGGATCTGTGGTTTTCAAATAACTTCCATTCATATAACAACTCAAAAGGCAAACATAAACCTCAGAAATGTCTTTAAAAGCAAAACGAAAAGATATAAGTTTTGTAAATAGAAATACTAATATAAAAACAAGTTTATCTTGGGATATAAAGATTTTTTGAAATCTGCCAAATTCTGCCACTTTTTCGAATCGTCAGCTTAGTCTGCCGCGGTTAAAATTTAGGTGCTAAATCTGCCAAAATGGCAGAAATCTGCCACAAATGGTCACACTGTGAGGCAGGTTTTTCCAAGATGATTATTAATCTGTGGATAATAAATAATATTTCTTGTTGTAATCCATAGATACGGCACACATTACTTAGAGTATTATCACAGAAAATATAATAGGACTATACCATATTCATAAGGGAAAGTCTTTAAATGTAAACAAACATGGCGGCTTAAATACCATAGGCAATCTTTAGTGTTGAGAAAAAGTAGAGGAATTTAGTCAATTGAACTGATACAATATACAATCGATTGCAATGAATAAAAAAGAAGACAAGTGAAATGATCCTGCGATCTTTATATAAGGTCGTCTGTCAAAGGTTGCTGGTTCAAGTCCCGCCCGTGCGCAAATTTTTGGTTTCTTATTTCATTAATATAAAATATTTATGAATATAAAATATGACACTGTGAGTGTTAAAAACATTCTAAAGTATTACTAAACAAATTTAATCGACCTAAAATAGAGGTATGTATGATGAACCGATTTTGATGCGGTTACTAAAAGGCCTTAAATAACAATTTTAGCTTGTCATTAGGTGAGACAAAATTAATTTTGAGTCAGTGCATAATTTTAACCTTCGGACACCTACACGGTTTCCTGATGACAAATATGTTATTTAAAAAAATAGATCTTAAACAAGACCATTAAATGTTCTGGTCCTAATTTAAACCATATTAAAATAAGTTCTTATTACATGTTCATGTAATTGATAAAAAAAACTTATGTGAATAATCAATCAACTAAAGTTCGCAAAAAAACATTTTATTTCTTGTGTTCTAGTATATTTTTTATCTAGATGAGTTTGGTTTTAATTAAACAATATTAATGAGTCAATATTCAACTATGTCACCTATCCCTATTAATGAAAACCTAACACCATCACAATAGACAAGGTTATGCATTGGGCTCGATTCCGGGGTGGCTGCGATTAAATGAAACAAAAGTTATTATAATGTATATTACAAAAATGAGGAGATACTTAAAAGAACTAAGGTAATGCACATAGCCTTGAGAATCAGTAAGCTCAGGTGACAGGGGGGACGGCACAAAGCGCGAAGAACTGATGGCCGTTGGGGCTGGAAAGTTTTAGATTGGAGACTCTTCGACCAAAGACGCAGCGTAGGACGTCCACTGGTAAGATGGATAGACGACCTTATAAAGATCACAGGATCAACATTTTAATTAAACTTTAAATTAACATTAACTTACTTCTCAGTTTCCAACGTTTAGTTTTCAGGTAAGTCCGTTATTAAATATATTTTAGTGAGTAACCCCTTTTTTTATAAATCACTGATTAAGTAAAGTCAAATCATTTCACTTGTCTTCTTTTTCATTCATTGCAATCGATTGTATATTGTATCAGTTCAATTGACTAAATTCCTCTACTTTTTCTCAACACTAAAGATTACCTATGGTATTTAAGCCGCCATGTTTGTTTACATTTAAAGACTTTCCCTTGTGAATATGGTATACAGAAGAATCACTGTGCTAAGAAAGATAAAGTAAAAGCCACTTTCGCTGCAACGCAATAAAGTGCGATTCACTTCGCACGATTTTCATTCAAGGTTGTTTCATCTCTCGATTATGTGTGTCTCTTTCTAACTCGTAACGCTATCGCTGTATCGTGGCCCTGAATGTTTTAATATCACGAAAATAAGTGTTTTATTTTCATAGTACATTTATTTAAGACAACAATCAAATAACAACGGAATTAGACATAAGTCAACTGACATTACAGCGGCACATCATTTCATAGACAACCGATACTATTGCGTACGCATGCTTTTGTCTATTACATTCCTCCCTGCTTAGATCGGTGCTCAGTGATTACATTTCTTCAATGAGCCGCCGGGGTGGACGGTTTGGTCGCACCGGTGTCCTGGAACCCTCAGTAGCTGGTACTGTAGCTTCTCTTGAATTTGGTACGGAGTCCAGCTCTGGAATTAGTGGTTCTGCTGCCGGCTGTAACTCTAGGTCAGCGGTGAACAATGGTATTGGTGGCGGTGGTGTTACCAAGACTTCATGTTCTGCTTCTTCTCTATTAACGTGCCCGGGCATATCTGTGTGGGTGGCAGTGGTAGGAGCCAGTGGTGTCCAATCACGGGCACGGATGTGGTCTACCTCTTCATCCCCTTGCACACGCAATCGAAGATGGTCAGCATGAGCTCTCTTCTTAATGCCGTCAACAGTTGTGACTACGTACGAATAGCGGTTGGTGCGGTGATCGATAGTAGCCGGTGTCCACGTTTTGTCCAATGACGTTTTAAAATACACTGGTGTGCCTGCGGGATAGATGGGTGTTTACTGTTCTGTTATAATATTGGCTTCTATCTGGCGTTTCTGGAGATTCCTTTTAGCATTTGGCCGCATGTTGGAAAGTACACAGGATAGTCTACGACCGAACATAATTTCTCCTGGTGATTTGCCGGTGGTTGTGTGTGGTGTGATACGGTACGTAAATAGGAAATTTTGTAACCTTTGTTTCTGTGTTTGCTTGTCATTCTTGCTTGCTGACATTCTGGTCTTAAATGTGCGTACAAGTCTCTTAGCTAGTCCATTGGACCGGGGATGGTGTGGTGCAGATGTTACATGAGCGATACATTTAAAGGAACAGTTTTCTTGGAAGTCATGTGACGTGAACTGAGGTCCATTATCAGATACGATAATTTCCGGCAAACCAAACGTGCAAAATATTTTCTCCAATTCGGCAATCAATTTATTCGTCGTGATTGTGTCCATAGGTCGCACTTCGATCCATTTCGAAAAAGCGTCACAGAGTACTAACCAGTAATTTTCATCGTTGACTTTGCTGGCCCTTGCCAGCAAAGTCAATATGCAATCTTTCCCAAACTTTATCTGGAATAGACCACGAAAATACAGGAAGCTCTGCATGGTTTGAACGATTTTCTTGGCACGCATGGCACCTTTTTACAAATGCATCCACATCTTCGTCTACTGAGGGCCACCAGACATGAAATCGAGCCAAGGGCCTCATGGCAGTAATACCTGGATGCCCTAAATGTAGGTACATACTTTAGTGTTGCTTCTCGGAGGGAATGAGGCATTACTATTCTGCCCTCTCACATAATGATTTTCTGTTCTAATGATAGCTCTTGACGTTTGCGGTAGTATGGCTTGATCTCACAGGGTTCTGTTGTTTTCCAGCCCGTTTTCAGCCGTTGCTTAACTTCCTTAAGGATTGGGTGATTCTTAGTTGCTTTTCTAATGCTTTCTTCCGATAAACACAAGTCTTTAATTTTATTTTCTCTTAGGAGATCCACAATTTTGCATATTGCTAGCTCTTTTTGAGATGGTTGTACGTCTGGGTTTGGCATTCTCGAACAGTAGTCTGCCATGATATTTGTTTCCCCTTCAGTGTGTTTGATATCAAAGTCATAACTTCCTATGATGAGAGCCTAGCGTACAAGGCGGTTGTAAACTACCTTGGAAAGATTCCTTTGTGGCCCTAAAATGTGAATTAGGGGCTTATGATCGGTCACTAGCGTGAATTTTATCCCTCGCAGGTACTGATCGAACTTGCGCGTGCCGAAAAAGATTGCCAATGCTTCTCTGTCTATTACAGAATACTTAGCTTCCGCAGGTCTCAACTTGCGTGACGCGAATTCAATGGGTTGCTCGATCCCTCTCGCGTTGACATGATACAATACAGCCACCACGCCTTTCTCGGATGCGGAGACCATTTCCACTTGTTTTGTTTTGCCGTCAACGTGTGTAAATCTGCGCACACTCTATGTAAGTGAGGAATGAACCATTCATACAAATTTACCAGTCCCAGAAACGGACGCAGTTCTTTAGCGTTTGTAGGTGGTGGCGCTTATGAAATGCTATCTATCTTTGATGTCGTCGGCCGTACCCCGTTTTTGTTTAATATGTGTCCGAGGTATTCAATTTCGCTTTCCAAGAAGGTGCATTTCTTCAAATTAGTACTACTTTTAGGCCAGGGGTTTCTAACCTCTGAAAAACTTCAGCCAGGGTATTTAGATGCTCTACGTCATTACGTCCTGTCACAGTGATGTCATCAAATTAACGGCCATGTTTTCTAGGCCGTCAAGAAGTTTTTCGAGCAAACGCTGAAATATTGATGGTGCTGTAGTGATACCGAATGGCATCCGGTTATATTCAAAGTATCCTTTGTGTGTATTAATGACGAGGATTTTTTTGAATCTGGTGCAATTTCGAATTGTAGATAAGCGTCCTTTAAATCGATTGTAGAATACTTAGCACCGCTTGCGAGGCGCTGACGTAACTGATCAAAAACTGGTACAGGATGCGAATGAGCGATTAAGGCTGGATTGACTGTGATTCGGTAATCGCCACATATTCGTACTCGCCCATCCTTCTTTAGGACGTTCACCGTAGGTATGGCCCACTCTATGGGTGTCAGATTTGGATCGACTGGAGAAATAATACCCTCTGTAACGAAGCGTTCAAGCTCTCGTTCAATATTCTTTTTCTTGCTGAATTTTACTGGTCTTGCTGGTGAGTGTTTCGGTTCAGCATTCGGTTTTATATGGATATTGACCTGGTACTTGTTGTAAAGATATGTTGGTATTGGCAGTAGGTGGATGCTTGATCGAGTATACTGCATCTGGAAATGTCATGCCGTACGTTTCGCTCCACTGCAGTCCAAACAGCATTGGTTCTGCGTCTTTCATGACGACAACGGGGAGTATCTTAACCACGCCTCGAAGTTCAACTTCCACATCGATAATCCAAATCCTATTGGTTTCAGTTTAAAGTTACAGTAGGCATGTAGTTTTGGCCCATTTGTTAGTGTTGGTGTACCTATACGTTTCCAAAGTTGCTTACTTATTATCGTCGGCTTATTGCAAGAACTCATTAAGTGACCAAAAGTAAATTGTGAGAAATCAATTAATGAACTTTTCCAAACTTGTAACTACAATAACTATGTTAAATACGAATGGAAAAAAGAAATTTTAAAGCAGTAGGATAGTGTTATATTACTACTATTGAAATAACCAAGAATTACATTTTTAACTCAAAACCTATTCTTTTTAAAAGCTTAAAACACAAGTTAATGACTTCTTGCCATAAACAATTTATTACTTATCTTCACTTATCAATTTCTTAAATAAGATTTCAAAATTAAATATGAACTTCGTTTTCAAAAGAAAATCATTTATTATGGAAAACTATCAAATTATTATTAAAATTGTTAAAGTTGAATTACTGTACAATAAAATGAAATGCTAAAAACCGAGCCAGTATGATGTAAGAAGTGAAATAAAACTTTTTATTTTTCTTGTTTCACTGTTTGTCTGTTTTTCTTCGTCTGTTTGTCCGTCTGGTTGTACAAATTAATCTCCGAAGCGGCTGGGCCAAATTTTTTAGGGGTTATTAAATTGTGTAGGGGTAGCTTATATCACTGGTCAACATTTAGGATACTTTTGGTTCCGGTAAATTAAAGATTCACCTGGGGTTAGAATTTATTGATACGGTAAATTTAATACTATGTATGTAATTATTTTCGAGTTCCCGATATTTTGGTACTGTTGCAAGTGCAATGGTCAGGGTGTAACTGACGTTGTAAGCTGTTAGAAGCAAACATATCGGTCTACTCTAAAGTCTTTTATTGCGATCACTTGCGATACCATTCTTCGGATTGTTCCCAAACTAACTATTTACTTGACCACTTGCAGTATCTGCACGCGAAACGACGTTTTGTTGAATTTTTCGGTTTTGTTTTTGCATTTACGAATCGCTAGATTCGAAACATTAGACAATTTAAACCCATCCTCACAATTGAAATTTTTGTATGTTTTAATTTCAATCGCTTAACTGACTAACCTTGGTACCTGTATAGTAGCGTTAGTTAGCGTTTAGTGCCTATTAGTATGTACCAACACCACAGCTGCAGTTAACTTTGCAGACACCTGTTTTTTTTCAAAGGAAAACTGTCTTGCTAGACTACATTCGGGGGGTCTTACAGAACAATGGATGTAAGGGGGGCCCTTACTTACTAGCTACACTAAAAATGTGATATCAAAAATGACAGGGTAGATAGGATAGATTTCTTAATAAGCACTCATTATAAACTACACTAAGAAGTCGCACATTTTCTACAATCTGTAAGCCTAACATGCACGTCTCGAAAGCGTTTATCACGTTGATAAAATCGTTTTATTTCCTGAACAACCTGTTTTTCCAAATTTTTTCCACTTGTAAATCACTCCTAATTACTTAAAAAACAAATGAATGCAAAAAAGTTAGTAAAAACCATTTTAAATATGATTAAAATGACGTTTGAAATTTATCAATTGCCGCGATAAATGATAAATGGGCGCGCATCTTAGGCCCGCTGATCAAGACTGGTGATGATACGCACTCATAGAGAACAGAAACCGAGCAGTTTGTCAAATGTCAATCTATCAAAACAAACTTTGATAAAGAAACCAATGTTGTTGTTCCTAAATAATCGTTTTGCTCATTGCTGGTAAACGCAGTAACAGTGACAGGACAGGTCTATTCTTATAATAACCAGGTAGAACCATTCAAAAATTTATTGATAGCGTGAAAGAGCCTGCTTGAAAATAACGCGTAAAGAAAACAGACGCGGAAGCATCAAGTTAATGGTGTTACAATGGGCTCTCCAGTTAAAAAACCACTCACTTTTATCTGGAAGAAGCAATAAACAGCATTAAAATTAAATTAAATGTGACTTTCAAACGCTTCTTAATATTGTGAAAAGATATTAATTATTTTTCATCCAAAAAACTTTTATATTTAACTAGTTTTTTAATTTGAATAAAGTCATTAAGAATCTTTTAAGCCCTTTCAATTCACATTAAGTGCAGATAATGAATTTTAATCAGTTGTTACTAACAGTGATGTTAGTAAAACATATTTGTCAAAAGTCATTAAATACCCTTAACTTTCTTTACACACACATTTCTGCATCACTGAAAGTCACTATTGCTGCTTAATGATTTAAGAGCCACCACGAAACGGCTAAATTGAAGTTATCTACTTTATGTGTTGGTTATAACGTCGATATTTGAAGAGCTAGAAGATAGTGAGTTTTTGCATAGTATAAAACGCATACAAATAACTTCAGTGGTACTTCTAACTGTACTTGATGACTTTTTGTAGTTAATGAGTTCTTGCAATTAGCCGATATACGGAGCCGGGATCCCAGTCCCTTGTGCATTGTTGGCGTTGATGCGCACGTCGATTTTCTTACATCGTCTTGGGTGTTTGTAAATTTTGTTTACAGTGCCAATGTCGTCTTCTGAATCACTGTCTGATGTTATCGTTGGGGTTGCAGCACCATTGTACTGAACATTGGCCGACAAGTTAAATTTGTTTTATGTTTTTCTTTCCACGCTGGTGGTAACCGTCACGTCTGTTGCTTGGCATTAAGTATGCGTTTCCACTCTTGATGCAGCAGCTTTCAAAATGCCCTTCGACACGTACTGAGGTACGCTTATCCGTTTTGCCACAACGTCGACATTGGTTTGATGGTAGCTGCTCTAGATGTAGACGGCCTTTGCTTGTCTTGTATTTTGTTTGTAGGTAACGGCTGTCGGGTTTCTTCGTTCTCAGCTAGCTCACGAGCTACATACATAGTTAATACATTTGCGAACGTGAACTCTTTACCGTTTACATCCTTTAGGTCCGTCGCATTTCGACTTGCAGTTCCGTGTGATTTACTCCGGTTGCAAATCGGTTTCGTAGCTGAGTCATATTCAATTTTTTTGTACCTTTTCTCCAGAGCAAATGTCCCAGGTTTATAGATCAAGATATATGCACAGTTGGTTTATAGAAAAACTCAACGTATGAATACAGGTTGTAAAAATATGATATAGTCGCTTAAAAACATAAATATATTGAGGAAATATATTTCAAAAATAAAAATAAAATTGGACTCAAATATTTTTCATACAAAAATCATTGTCCTACAATAGTCCAGCGTAACAAAAAATTAAGCAGTTTTTCTGTATTAGACAGTTTTGAAATTTGGTCCTAAATAACATCATTTTTGCTAATTTTAGAATATTAGGATAAGCATAAATATTAATTAACGATAAAATAATAAAAATGATTATATAAAACAATCTGTCCACATTTTGTTTCATATTTGTTATGACAAAATTTAATAGAATTTAAAAGATGTGTTTTAACACCTTTATTTTGACAACAACCAATCACGGAGCTTAGCATTGACATTCGGCCATTTTGTCTGCGTCCATTCTTTTCTGAGCATTTGATGAATGTTTTGTCTGTCACAATTTCTAGAAAAAAGTGTTATTTTTGGTTATTACCTTGATTTTATTACGGTAAATTCATATTTAACTGTTTCACTATATTTATAGAGTATTTGTTTTGTAGAATAATAAGTGATACCGGTTGTGGCCTCAGCGGCTATTAATTTAATTTGAGGTTATTATCGAATCATTCAAGTATCCATTTTTGTTTTCATTTTTGTGACATTTGTTACAAAAATTTGTCACGTTACAAAGATGACGTAACAAAAGGGAAGTAAGGACTATTACATACTGGAAACTTACTATTTTAAGGACTATTACATACTGGAAACTTACTATTTTTATAACCATATTTAAATATAAAAAAATAAATAATTAAATAAACATTAATTTTAAATTATGATGGTATGACCTGATACTACAAAATAAATTCTCAATGGATTGGACGGATATGACTATTTGTACGGTTCCGTACCCAAATGGTAAAAATTCCCATTAAAAAAAATATGCATATTCCCTCTAGCGGCCCCTATAGGGAATAAACATGTATTTTTTTAATATTTTTACAAAATAATTTTCATTTTTTCATACTAGTAAAAAGACCAGCACGGAAAAACGATGTTTTAGTTAAAAATAATAATAATTGAAAATACCCCGAGAAAATCAGATTTTTGAACGCCCATTTTCTCGCGCGCTACTTTCACTTCGTGATAGACGTTTGGGGTGAGGCAAGATACGAGAAGATCGCGCATGTTATGTGTCTGTTGTAGTATGTCGCATTTGGCTTCAAAATACTTGATAAAGTGTTCTATAGTGGTGTTTTCGGGTTCAAATTTTTCTTTGAATTGGTTTAAGATTTGATGTTTCCCTTTATTTTGTTGATCCATGTTCGATGTTGAGGCTTGTTGTGCCAATATCTGGGCAAGGTGGCATACCTGTGCTTGTGTCGCCTGTTGCGCCTTTACTAGTTGTGTAATAAGGTCAACGTTGCTGACGTCGCCATCGTTTGGCTTTTTTTTTGACTCGTCGCCAATTTAATATCACGAAAATAAGTGTTTTATTTTCATAGTACAAGACAACAATCAAATAACGGAATTAGACATAAGCCAACTGACATGACAGCGGCGGCACGTCATTTCATAGACAACCGACACTATTGCGTACGCATGCTTTTGTCTATTACAAATGTGTCAGGGTTGCGAGCGGCGCGTGCTTCGAACATACGCGTAGGTAGGTACACAACGCGCTACTCAAATTAATAGTCTAGGACCTAGCACATTTCTTGACTGTGTTCTATCGGAGAAAGTAATTGATAGTGTCAGCGTTAATTTAATATTAAAATGTTTACTCTGTCTCATTATTTGGTACAAAATTACTAAATTCGGAGAAATTAAAGAACAAACCAAACACACATGTATGTACATCACACTTAACCATATAAAATTGTAGTACATTCGCCAGCATTTCAGGTTACACACACTTTTGTAACAAACTAGCCCTAACGTCCACTACATAAGATACCACAGTGTTAACCTTTATTTGCTGTTGTCCGTACTTAACTACAAAAAGGGACTTTTATTAATGTGAGCCTTATCTATCGTACCAAGTCGCAAGTAAGAGCGATGCATTATTTTGGTTCTTGTGAATGAACAAGATATTTCTAAGTGAAAAATATAATATTTCTATCGTAATTTAAAATTTTGTTCTATCAGATATAGCTAATATAAATAACAGTTGGGATTTTGACACTTTTTCGACACTTAAATTGAGTTTTATGTCATGGCAATGAGACAGTTTTCGGTTTGCAGTACTAATAATATGGCAGTACCATCCAAAGGAAAGAGGCAGCCAGTTTATAATTACACTAGCGGTCCCCCGCGACTTCGTCCGCGCGTTTTGAGTTTGCTCCCTCCCCTCCCGTCGCAGCGTGATGTTTTATATCCTAAAGCCTTTCTCAATAAATAAGCTATCTAACACAGAAATATTTTTACAAATCGGTTCAGCAGTTCCTGAGATAAGCGCGTTAAAACTAACAAACTCTTCAGCTTTATAATATAATTAGCGCAAGCGCACGTTGTACTTAAGCTGCGAACATTATTTTGGTGCGGAGTTATGTTAAAACTGTGATAGCTCCTAAGATATTTATTGGAATCAAATGAAATAAAGGGCAACTTTGTTCTAAATGAAATGCTCGTGATGATGAATGTATTTATTTTGATAAGAATAAATACCTGTGTGTATAATACACCTCTAAAACAAATTTATTAACATAAAAAAGGTTGTAGTAAGTCAACCATAAAAGATAGACTTATGCTGTCGCGGACTTAATTATAGAACTCTTAATGCTGAACAATCTTGTCATACATAATTTTTGTGGCGTAGCGGTTTCCGCAGCGTACGCAGCGGAAGCTCTCAAAAGGAATATCTTTCTCCCGTTTTCGCAACATATTTCATTACTGCTGTGGTCGTGTGAGTCGTATCTTTATGTTATATAGCTTAAAGCCTTCCTCGATAAATGGACTATCCAACATAAAAATAATTTTTCAAATCGGGGCAGTGGTTTCTGAGATTAGCGCGTTCAAACAAACAAACAAACAAACAAACTCTTCAGCTTTATAATATTAGTATAGATTTTTGTTTTTGTAGAGCTTGTTTGTTTTTACAAGTGCAATTTATACACAGTCTGGCCATAAATACTGTTACAATTAAAAATAAGAAAGATATTTTACATTTTTCTTTTTTTTTCTTTTTTTTTTATTTGGAATCTGTCATTTTTATACGATTGCTCATTGTGTTTGCTAATTTTAGCGCCACTACATTTCATAATATTTTGCGATATTAAAATGGAGTGGGGTGATAAAGAGAACCGAATCGCTGTGTTTGCATTACACAAAGTTGGTATGGAGATTGTGCAAATGCATTTTTTTAAACTCACCATACGCTTGGTATTAGTCAACTGTTTGTGTACCGGGATATCAACAGGTACAGTGAGACCTCCTTTGTTTGGGACAGAAAAAGATCTGGCCGTCCACATAGTGTTCGTACGAAAAAGGTGGTCAAAACAGTAAGGGAAAGAATTCGCAGAAATCCTGTCCGAAAGCAAACACAAATATCTCGGGAGATGAAGATAGCACCCAGAACCATGTCGCGAATTTTAAAAGATGACTTAGGACTTGCAGCCTATAATAGACGCACTCGTCATTTCTTAACTGATAATTAAAAAATAATAGGGTGGTAAAATCGAAAAAACTACTGAAGCGGTACGCAAAGGGAGGTCACAGAAAAATTTTGTTTACGGATGAGAAAGTCTTTACAATTGAGCAACATTTCAACAAACAAAAAGACCGTATTTATGCTCAAACCTCTAAGGAAGCTTCCCAATTAGTCAGCAGAGTGCAACGTGGCCATAACCCGACTTCAGTGATGGTTTGGTGGGGTGTTAGCTATGAAGGAGTGGCTGAGCCATATTTTTGTGAAAAAGATATCAAAACATCGGCACAAGTGTATCAAGATACCATTCTTGAGAAGGTAGTTTAGCCCCTTAACAACAGCATGTTTAATGACCAAGCATGGTCTTTCTAACAAGACTCGGCGCCGGGTCATAAAGCTCGGTCCACGCAGTCTTGGTTAGAAGCGAGCGTTTTGGACTTCATCAGAACTGAAGACTGGCCTTCGTCTAGTCCCGATCTTAATCCGCTGGATTATGATTTATGGTCAGTTTTAGAGAGTACGGCTTGCTCTAAACGCCATGATAATTTGGAGTCCCTAAAACAATCCATACGGTTGGCAATGAAGAATTTTCCCATGGAAAGAGTGCGTGTTTCTATTGATAACTGGCCTCAGCGTTTAAATTTTATATTTTAAATTGTTTTGTATTTATGTATAAAACAAACACACTGTAAAAGTAATGAATATTATTTGCATTTAAAAAAAAACTTTGTGACAATATTAATGGCAAGACTAGGTATTATTATGTTTGTATGGTGACAGAACACTATAAAAACAAAAATGAAATTATAAATTGGCTACCATCATCTTAACCGATTGTTAAATATTTGTAAAAATATTTCCTTCGGATATTGTGAGAGTAATTAAAACGCAACTTACCTAACTTACGCGTTCATGCAAAATTCAACAGGTTTGCTTGCTAATGTGACGGTGGCCAAGTCGTATAAGTATCCGCCTAGCATAAGATGCAGGGTTCGATACATCGTCTGTCACAGCCAAAGTTACTTTTTACAATAACAATTTATATAATATAATATTTATTCGTCGCAAAAGTGTTAAAACATGTTGGAGAATTTTAGCAGTTATTCCCACTCGTATAAAGTGTCATGCTAGACACGCTGTTCAGAACAAATTTTGTGTCATATTTTTAAAATGACTGAAGTATAATGGCAACACTATTTAATATTTTTGATTTCTCCTGTTTGATGTCGATTATTGTCGTGTTTCTTCGTTGACAATCAATCTTAAGCTACTATATCACATAATTTTCAACATCGTGATATTTGAAAACGTTTTCAAGCAAAAGAGAAAACAAATCACTTAAAAAATAAACAAATCCCAAAAAGATATCACATCGATATTTTTCCCCCATTTCTTCCAAACATGACAATAGCCATTACAACAACAAAACTAAGCTGTCAAAGGTAGCAAAGAGTAATCGAACAGATATGTCACCTTGCAGGTTAGTTTTCTGCCTGTGATTCGATATATGTACTAGTATTATTGCATGTGTCTATTATTTTAAATGATAATGTTTATGTGATGTTTCCACAAAAAAGGGTAATTATGTGCCTACCAATATTATAACAACATAATTTGTACCAATTATCTTACAATACTACTCCTGTACAGACAGATATTTACTTAAAGTCCGTTTTTATTTTCTAGTCGAATATAGTAAACAATCTTGCTTGACATACTTTTTTAACAAAATTATTGATTTAAAATAAGAAACACAAAACTCAAATTTTACATAGGCAATAATCATTTAACACTGATATATGTTCTATTATATAGTACATTAATTTATTCACTGATATTATTATAAAAGTTTTAAAATATTGTTTACAATTTTGAACTTGCTAAGAAAATTGGACTTTAATGATAAAGTCAATTGAAATAAAACTCATACTTCATAGATATAACTTAGCCCTATAATTGTAAAGGGTTCACATTGATAATTCATATTCTACCTATAAGAGTTTTGGCATGCCTGTTTTTGGTTGATCTTTGGGTTTCTATGAAAATTGTAAGTAAACGAAAATTAACACTTTTACGCCGTCAACGAATCTTTAAATTACTTTAATTTACTACATACAACCAAACAAAAACATAACTTTCAAATTAGGTTTAAATACGAGCGCTATAACACCATATTATTTATTTATTTCGTCTTTTGACGTAAGGGACGTTTTGACATGGTAGTTTATGGCAACAGACTAAACACAGATGCTCCATTTGGCCTTAACTTACTGTAGAACAAAGTTTGTTCTAAACAGCGTGTCTAGTGTAACATAGAGGTCGTTGGCTGCAACCCATTGAGCGATTATTATAATAGCAGAATATTTATTTTTAATCAAATAGTTATGTTAAATTTATGTAGTCCCTAACAGACCTGGATACGTACATGAGTCCTTCGAGAATATCATCGAGGGAATAGAAGAAGGAAAGAGGGGAATAGAAAGACCTATGATAAGTTATTTTGACCAAGTTAAGGAGGAGGTTATGCACCGACAAGAGCGCAGCAGCTCTTAAATTCAAGAAGTAATAGTTACATGTGTAATGGTTTTATACCTATGCCTGTTTATAATAAGCATAAAAGAAAAAATAAAACGACGCTAGCGACACCACAGGTTTCAGCCCCAAATTTTTTTAGGGTCTTAAACACTCCTAAAGCTTTCCAACCCAAGAATCTGTCATATTTAATAATATGCGCTTAGTAATCTGTGGAAACTTTGTTACTTGTCGATGGCTGCGTTCCGTTTTGTGCCAATAGTACTGTTAGCACTGTGAGCGACAAGCCGTTCCGTTTTGATTAGCGTGCTGACAGCGCTGTTGACGCGATTTCATTTCGGAACGGTTTTAGATCACATTTGCTGTTCTTTGAAGCAAAAAAACGTCAAATGCGTCAATGTGACAGTCCGCTCACGGTGCAAACGCGGCAAAACGATTGCACTGTGAACGCAAGATGGCGGTGATAGTGACGTCAGCCGTGACGTGACTACAGCTATCGTTGACTCGCTAACACAAATCGGAACGGTTTGTCACTTTTGTTTGTCAGCGCGACATCAGTGACATTTTCGCTGTTAGCGCAATACGGAACGCAGCCCACTGTTGCCAGGTCTTCCGATTTTCCGGGATACCTCCCGATTTTAGTAAATATCTCCTGATGTCCCGGATTCCCACTCAAAACTCCTGATTTTTGAAGAACACCACGGCTTAAACTTTTTTTACAAGTAGAACTGCGTAAAACGAAACAAAACGAAATGCTATGCAATGTAACATACATTTGTAAAATGTGTACAGTAAACTATACTTTAAACATATAAAATAAAGTTGAATATTCAATAGCAAAGCTTTGACAGTTATAGTTTCCTAATTTAGCAACATTGCAAAGCAAAAAGAACCGGTTTTTTCTTTGATTATTAGGCCCAATTAAGATCATAGTTCAATGAGTAGCATAAATAAATAATAGATAGAGTATTTTTAAATGAACCGTATTCAAATAAGAATCAAACAACCTGCTGTAACTTCATGTCTGTTGTTCGTTGCGACTTGTCACTAGCGTTTTACAGAAAAGTTTTTGTTTTGAAGCTATTTTGAAGTGAAGGAAAATATATAGAAAAACTTTTATTAAGAGACAAAAATAATTTTAAGGAAAAAAATATCTCCCGATTGTTTTCATAATGTCGCCATACATTTCCCGGATTTTTATAGGTACACCTCCCGTATTCGAAAAATTGGATCAGGCAACACTGACGCAGCCGATGTCGTTCATTTAATTGGTGTTTCGGGAGTCTGGATTTTTATACTTGAAAGCTGAGTTTTGCTTGCTTTTTTAGTGTATCGTTCCACAAATACCATTAATTGGATTGTAGTTACTACTTTGGATGTGGATACTTTTGTTTAGATGTTAAAGTGTTATTTGTACCAAACGAGGTAAAGAACAAGTGCTCGCTGGACAAAATAAACAAATACAATGTTTTTATATATAAGACACATTGTCTTAGTAACGTTTTGCTGTATTTATTTCACATCATCTGAACTCATCACAGTATCTTTAGTTAGTTCAGCAGTATTAGCTGGAGGCTGGTTCAAGTGGGATCTTGTGAAGGACAACACAGTTTGCCACTTTACTGAGTGTTGTAATGATAAATACATACCATACGATTTGGCAAGTAAGTAAATTTAATTATATTTGTTGTTGTTAATGATTTGTTGGGAAATGTAAAGGTTGTCTGGAAGAGATCGCTTATAGCGATAAGACCGCCTATTTAACCTTTCTGGTGTGCAATAAAGAGTTATCAAATCTTAATTCCATATATTCAAGTAATCCTACAATGATAATTCCAATACTCCTATTTACATTCACTTTCTAACCCTTCTGCGTATTACTCACCCCATATGGGGATTGTGTCAAACGGCCGTTGCGATGCCGTCCGGCTTAGTCTCGGTCGGATCGGTCGTAGACTCGATTTAAATCGATGATTTAGCTATGTAATGTGGACAATTGAATAATTTGAATGATTTAACGCTTAGACGGTAAAATAAGCAATTCGTAGACACTAAAAAATTGGGTGTTCGGGATGTTTTATGGAAGTTATCGTCTCGTAAAGACGCACCAATTCTTAAAATGGATGTAATAAGATTTTGTTTGCTCCTGTGTTTATAAAATTTGTTCCATGGTGCTAAGTGTTGTTATTTATTTGAAAAGTTTTATCTTCCAGCTTTTTTTTAAGTTATGTTAAGGTATAATTGAAAACCTATGACGGAAACAATTATTACAAATACAATGAGTCATGAATTTTCCCGTGCTACCTTCTTTAATGTCTCAGTATACTGAAAATATTTTAGTTACCTATTATTGAATAAAACAGTGTGATAGTCAATAAAATAAACAACTAATTTCCGTTTACAGAATGATGATAGCTCATTCCTACCACGAGATATTTGTATTTGCGTAAATTCCGCGTCGTAGGTACCTGACCGGTTTCGCGGCCCGGCGCGCTGAAATATTCATACAGTACCGCCATTTTTGCTTTTTGGTGGCCTGACGGTCCCACAGGGGGGTAATTATTTTTGGGGTGACTAACAACTTATAGGGCGATTAACAATTTAATGCTTCAACACCCGAGCGGTTGCAGGCAACCGCATAACAATAGAATTTGCATTGTGTCTCGTTCACATACGCTTGAGGGATTAATGGGCGACTAACTATTTCATTATTAATATATTTATCTTAACAATAATTGTATTAAATGTAAGAAAACTAATAAAATTTTTAGTTATAAAAGAAAACGAATAAAAGTATTAATTTACCAGGGTCAGGAAAAAATATAAGGAAGGTACTATAAATATTTTTTATCTCCCCAGTTCTGGTTTTCTTTAATTTCTGTGAAAACAGTAAGTCCTAGGAATTTACCATTCAGGAAGCAAAACATTATTGATAAATTACCTACAAAACGGTTCCAAATTTACTGTCGGTAGATTAATGTTTCTTGTAGTTCAGTTTTTTTTTTAAATGCTTACTTTTATTCCCTCTTGCCAATTTTAACAGAAAAATTACAAAAGTTATAATAAAACGATCTAAGAAGATTACATACCTTGTATATTGAGCTACAGTATGACACCTAACACTTTGTTGTTAGAGCCATTGGTACTTGAGTTACAGCTTACAGCATTTGAATCCATGTAACGGTTTATTATGTTTTAACTGAATTATAAAAATGGGGTTATCAATTCGACCTGTATCCATGTGATAAAGTTGAAATTTAAATAAGATGTGTACTTCATTTCCTATATGGAAATGCACAGAGAAATAATTGCTTCTCCATCCACCCCCCTTTTTAATCGACTTCAAAAAAGGAGGAGGTTATCAACTGTATGTTTTTTTTTTTTTTTGTATGTATGTTGTTACCTCATATCTCAGTCGTTTGTCGACCGAATCGAAAAATTTTTTCGCCTACTTAGAGGGTGTACCTTCTAATTGGTCCCATTTCTTCCATTTTGGGATCTGATGATGGGATCTTGGTGTAATCGAGGGAAACCCTCAAATTTTAAAGGCACGTATAGTGTTTCTTAACTAGAATCTTAATTATGACGTGTTGTTACGTCTGATAGTCAACATCTTGTGGGGCTGAGCTGATGGTAGAACTCCTTAACGCTTAGGAGTTCAGTAATTATAATGACGGAACTTATGATAGGTAATTTGTAGCTTCTTAAAAAATAGAATCATAAAGTGCAACTCCCCCCCCCCCCCCCCCCCCCTCTTATGTAATCACTAAAAATGAAGAAATAAAATAAACTTTAAAAAAAAGTAAAAACCGACTTCAAAACCAAAATGCCCTAAAAAGTCTTAAATAAACTCTTCACCATTGAAAGGAAAGGAATCCGTTTTAGGCAAACAATTTCTTTTTGGAGTCGGTGCCATCACTTTGACCATCAAGCATCAACTATCACAGCACCGACTCCAAAAAGAAATTGTTTGCCTAAAACGGATTCCTTTCCTTTCAATGGTGAAGAGTTTATTTAAGATTTTTAGGGCATTTTGGTTTTGAAGTCGGTTTTTACTTTTTTTTAAAGTTTTATCTCTCCCGTTATGGTTTTCCATTTTCTGCAAAATCTTGTTTTCCTGAAAATTAAACCAAGGATTCTACAAAGTATAAGGAATATTTTCCTAAAATAATTTATTCTAACAGAAGCTTAATGCATGAGTAAGATTGTTTTTCAAAATCAGTTTGTCATTAATTGCTCTCAGTGTTTTTTGTGACATTGTCAGTCTACTTTTTAGTTCGGTTAGCTATAAAAGCGTGTTTTTTTAGTTTTTTTAAACTATAATTTATTTTTCATTTTTTAGTTCGATGTTTCAATTAATTATTTGCGGACATGCGACACGCGATAGCTCTATCTTTCTTACTCCCTTACAGAGGATCCACGAAAGAATTTATTAATCCTGGCGGTCCTTATAAGAATATTGAGAAACTGTTATTAAATTATTGCATTGTCATCGGTCCTTGATACATGTGCAAAGTTTCAAATTAATCAAACTTCTGGAAATCGGTCAAATTTATGCTCCAAGATTCCATTGCATACATAGATACAACCCAAGCTAATAAAAGCGTGGTAAAAAGGTCACAAATGAACATGCTTTGCTATTATTGTGTAACTGTTTTTTGTCACTGTTTCTTTTATGAGCAGTTTTGACACATCATTTATCTCTCATATATGTCGGTAATTTTAATGGACATGTTTTACTTTACGTAGGTACGCATTATTGTGATGTATTTACTTTTTATTATTTACGTTGGCGAAAAACAATTACCCTCTGGTATAGCACCTACATAAGTTTTAAAAGTTATTTCCCGAAGTAACAGATAAAAATACATCTAATGACAAACTGCTTATTGTGAATTTATCATTTCGTGACGATGCCGTACATTTATCCTGCGAAACATCAAGCTGATATCCTTTTTATTTATGGATTAAAAAAGAAAAGGTGAATCCTAGAATCATCGCAAGAACTTTTTTGTAAAGTAACCGTCAGAAGTCCGCCATCACTTAAAACTAGTTTTTTTTTTGCTGGCTGTAGATACTAGAACGCATTTTAGTACTTTTATTTGAACACACCGAGAGCAAAGTGAAAATTGTTTTTTTTTGTACGAAACTCGAAAAAAATCTCAAAAATGCGAGATTTGAAAAAGTATTTTTAACACGACCATTATACAGGGTGTCCCAGAAATCAACGATAAACCGAAAACGGGTGATAGGCCAAGTCATGACAGTTATTAGAAAAATATAAAAAAAAATCTTTGTCGTGTATATTTCATATTATAAATATTTTAAAAAATATCGGAAAAACTGACATCCTGTGATGATCTTTCAAGTCCTAAGACTACAAATATTACTTTTTTGAATATTTTTTTTCTGCATTGTAGTCATGACTAACCCTTCTTTAAATAACAGTTCATATTTTAAACATACCTGCCTTAGTTTTAATAAAATGGTGTGTTTTTGCCCAACAATAAATTCAAAATAATTACTACACCCAACTTTAATCGTCTGTACTGTAAAAAAAAAATACTACCATATTTTGGCAAGTAACTTTAAAAGATGGCGCATTTAATCTGGATTCCAAAATGGTATGATACTTGTTAGATTACTTCTTAATTGAAGAAAAAAAAAAATTTTTTAACGGAACCGGGTTTCAAGCCAACTGTTTAATTATTTAAAATGTTGGAATTAAGTTGTTATGTGACGACTATGAGTGACGTCATCTTGTCTAGAGTGAGCGAGACAGATTGTGACGCTAAGTGCGAGTGCTTTTTTTTTTTTTTTTTTTTTTTTTTTTTTTTTTTTTTTTTTTTTTTGATAAAAAAGCACTCGCACTTAGCGTCACAATCTGTCTCGCTCACTCTAGACAAGATGACGTCACTCATAGTCGTCACATAACAACTTAATTCCAACATTTTAAATAATTAAACAGTTGGCTTGAAACCCGGTTCCGTTAAAAAAATTTTTTTTTTCTTCAATTAAGAAGTAACCTAACAAGTATCATACCATTTTGGAATCCAGATTAAATGCGCCATCTTTTAAAGTTACTTGCCAAAATATGGTAGTATTTTTTTTTTACAGTACAGACGATTAAAGTTGGGTGTAGTAATTATTTTGAATTTATTGTTGGGCAAAAACACACCATTTTATTAAAACTAAGGCAGGTATGTTTAAAATATGAACTGTTATTTAAAGAAGGGTTAGTCATGACTACAATGCAGAAAAAAAATATTCAAAAAAGTAATATTTGTAGTCTTAGGACTTGAAAGATCATCACAGGATGTCAGTTTTTCCGATATTTTTTAAAATATTTATAATATGAAATATACACGACAAAGATTTTTTTTTATATTTTTCTAATAACTGTCATGACTTGGCCTATCACCCGTTTTCGGTTTATCGTTGATTTCTGGGACACCCTGTATATGATTTACATCCTTAATATAAAGTCTGATTCATATCCTTAATTTTCAGAAAAAAAGAACACGTATACAGGGTGGTCAAAACAGTGACATCCAAAAATTTTTTTGGATGCTTCATATCCAGGGCTATCCAAATATACCATATTTATGATAGTCCATTTTTTTTTCAGTTTTCGAGGTTTTTTTTTATTTTTTTTTAAAACTTTTGTTAGTCTTAGTTTTAACTACCTCATAATTTTATCTACGTAAACTTAATTTATAAGGATCATATTGCCATAAAAAAAAACGAAGTAACACCATAAAAAGTGGAGGAATAATTGTTTGAAAATTCTAGAAGACGTGAGCTAAAAAAATTAATATCTTCATAAAGATGAAATAAGAAACCAAAAATTTGCGCACGGGCGGGACTTGAACCAGCAACCTTTTGGCAAACCGGGCCAAACGCTCTTACCAATTGAGCCACCGTGCTGTTAGTCCGACCCTGCGAAATTTGTGGTTTCTTATTAAACGTCAATTGCGTGACGCTTAGCGCCATCTAGCCGTCTGTTTATGAAACAGATGGCCCAAGCAGTTATTCTTTACAGAATAAATTCAACTTGGAAATTGATGTCGCTTCGCTATCTAATGCTTTAGAATGTTTTTAACACTCACAGTGTCATATTTTATATTCATAAAGATGAAATAAGAAACCAAAAATTTGCGCACGGGCGGGACTTGAACCAGCAACCTTTTGGCAAACCGGGCCAAACGCTCTTACCAATTGAGCCACCGTGCTGTTAGTCCGACCCTGCGAAATTTGTGGTTTCTTATTAAACGTCAATTGCGTGACGCTTAGCGCCATCTAGCCGTCTGTTTATGAAACAGATGGCCCAAGCAGTTATTCTTTACAGAATAAATTCAACTTGGAAATTGATGTCGCTTCGCTATCTAATGCTTTAGAATGTTTTTAACACTCACAGTGTCATATTTTATATTCATAAAGATGAAATAAGAAACCAAAAATTTGCGCACGGGCGGGACTTGAACCAGCAACCTTTTGGCAAACCGGGCCAAACGCTCTTACCAATTGAGCCACCGTGCTGTTAGTCCGACCCTGCGAAATTTGTGGTTTCTTATTAAACTGTTTCATAAACAGACGGCTAGATGGCGCTAAGCGTCACGCAATTGACGTTTAATAAGAAACCACAAATTTCGCAGGGTCGGACTAACAGCACGGTGGCTCAATTGGTAAGAGCGTTTGGCCCGGTTTGCCAAAAGGCTGCTGGTTCAAGTCCCGCCCGTGCGCAAATTTTTGGTTTCTTATTTCATCTTTATGAATATAAAATATGACACTGTGAGTGTTAAAAACATTCTAAAGCATTAGATAGCGAAGCGACATCAATTTCCAAGTTGAATTTATTCTGTAAAGAATAACTGCTTGGGCCATCTGTTTCATAAACAGACGGCTAGATGGCGCTAAGCGTCACGCAATTGACGTTTAATAAGAAACCACAAATTTCGCAGGGTCGGACTAACAGCACGGTGGCTCAATTGGTAAGAGCATTTGGCCCGGTTTGCCAAAAGGTTGCTGGTTCAAGTCCCGCCCGTGCGCAAATTTTTGGTTTCTTATTTCATCTTTATGAATATAAAATATGACACTGTGAGTGTTAAAAACATTCTAAAGCATTAGATAGCGAAGCGACATCAATTTCCAAGTTGAATTTATTCTGTAAAGAATAACTGCTTGGGCCATCTGTTTCATAAACAGACGGCTAGATGGCGCTAAGCGTCACGCAATTGACGTTTAATAAGAAACCACAAATTTCGCAGGGTCGGACTAACAGCACGGTGGCTCAATTGGTAAGAGCGTTTGGCCCGGTTTGCCAAAAGGTTGCTGGTTCAAGTCCCGCCCGTGCGCAAATTTTTGGTTTCTTATTTCATCTTTATGAATATAAAATATGACACTGTGAGTGTTAAAAACATTCTAAAGCATTAAATTAATATCTCGTAAACTACGAAAATTCAGTTTACATACATAGGGTATATTTAGATAGTCCTGGATGTAAAAATGTGTGATGAGGCTTCCAAAAAATTTTTTGAGACGTCACTGTTTTGGCCACCCCGTATACGTGTGTGTGTGTATACCCTACAGGGTGGCCAAAACAGTGAAGTCCCAAAAAATTTACAGTACAGTAAGACTAAATGTAAACAGAAAAAAAATATAAATGTAAATTTGCAAAACATTTTCGCTAACCTAGAGGAAAATATACCTTCTAGTTGGTCCCATTATTGTTGCCAAGTCGGAATCTGATTATGGGATCTCGGTGCAATCGAGAGAAATACTCCAACTTTAAACGCGTGTATAGTGTTTTTTACTAGAATCTTAATGTTGACGTGTTGTTACGTCTGATAGTAATATTATGTTTTCACAACATTTTTCGTTGCGGCGCTGGACTAATGAGTCGTATCTTGATGCTTTGGAAAATAGCGTTACAAGAATCATAACTTCTGAACTATAGAAAATCGCGGAACAAACACGGGTGTTTTTGGAAACATCCAGATGTGAGTAGACTAAAAAAATTATGACGTCACCTCTTGGACCAACCTGTATAAGGTATGTTATCTTTAGAGGTATTCTTAACAGACTTCCAAAAATGAGGAGGTTATCAATTTGACTGTATCTTGTGTTTTTTTGTGGCTTTTACCTTATATCAGTCATTTGTAGACCGATTTGCAAAACATTTTCGCTAACCTAGAGGAAAATATACCTTCTAGTTGGTCCCATTATTGTTGCCAAGTCGGAATCTGATTATGGGATCTCGGTGCAATCGAGAGAAATACTCCAACTTTAAACGCGTGTATAGTGTTTTTTACTAGAATCTTAATGTTGACGTGTTGTTACGTCTGATAGTCAACATTGTGTGGAGCTGAGCTGATGGTGGATAGAACTCCTTAACGTGACACTTTCATCAAAATCATGTAAGTAGGTATGATGGGATTGTTCCTCCTTAGAAGTTCTACAATTGAGTCCGCGACAGCATTTAATCTATCTTATATGTTTAACTCACTACAAACTTTTAGATGCTCATGAATTAGTAAACATTTATGTGCTATGTTATTGTTTACTTTGATAAGTATAAATAACTGAGTGCATTTAAACACCTCTGAGTTTTGATGCACACGGTTATTTATACTTGTCAATGTAAACATATTTATCATCGCTAGCATTTCATTTTGAACAAAATTACCCTGTATATCATTTAATTTCAATAAATATCTTAGTTAAGCTTAAGCTATCACAGTTTTAGAATAACTCTGCACCAAAATAATGCCGCTTGAGACGAACGGGGTGGCAATTATTTCTCAGCGCTTTTCCATAACAGAAATGAAGTACACATCAAATTTCAACTTCATCACATGGATACAGGTCGATTATTAACCATTTTTTTAAAGTCTGTTTAAAAACGTAATAAAAGTGTACATGGTGTCAGATGCAGTCAGCTGTAACTCAAGTAGGTACTACTGGCTCTACGACAAAGTGTTAGTTGTCATATTGTAGCTCATTATACAAGGTATGCAATCTTTTTGAGTCATTTTACCATAGCTCTTGTAACTTTTCTGTAAATAGAACATTAGGGAACAAACGTGTGCATTTTGTTATAATTTTATAAAGTTTTGAAGGCTGTACTCAAAGAAATAAATCTAACGACTGTAAATTTGGTATCGTTTATTAGGTAAATAAAAATAAAATAAAATTTATTTATGATGTTTTGCTGCCTGAACAGTACATCTTTGTTTTTATAGTGTTTTGTCACTATACAAAGTAAATAATATAAATTGCGCTTGTAAAAAGCAACTTTGGCTGTGTGACAGACGAGGAGTTGAACCCCGTGTTTTACGCTATCCGGGCGTATGCCTTTTCGTGCCAAGTTTCATGCTTTCTTCCGAATGGGACCATTAAACCATTTTTTAGGAGCAGGAACCGTGCGACCGCTACATTCTTGAAATCAATTAACAGCATAGCTGCCAATCTATTATTTTTGAAAGTGCATGAAAAACAAATTAATTTGTCGCTGAGTTAAATACATGCCTTAATTAAGGACTTGTGTAGGTAACTTTTGAATTTCATTAAACTAATGCATGTATTCATACTTCTTTACTTTCAGAACTACAATTATCTTTATCTCAAAAAATGTTTGGCCAACCTCTAGTTGGAGAGTTGGTGAATATTCTTACTGCACATAAAGAAGCTGTATATGATAAAAGCAAACAAAATCGGAAAGCACTGGTGATAAGTCTACATGGCTGGTCAGGCGTAGGCAAGAATTATGCATCAACGATGGTTGCAGAAGCTCTCTATAAAAATGGAATGCAAAGTAAATACGTAAAATTATTCATGGGAAAAAAAGATTTCGATTGCAGCGATTTGGAGAAAAGCAAAGTAAGTGAATCATTTAGGTATTTTATTAAAAAAAAATTGGAAAGTAAAAAATATATTATATTTTTTACTTTCCAATTTTAAGTAAAAAATATAATTGTATCTATTTCATTACACACTGCAAGTTTTAATGAAAATCTTAATAACTTGGCAGCACTAAATTTCTACTATACAGCTCCTAATTCGTGACACATTCCCAAGACACTAGTTTATTTTTTTATATTACTCTTGCCCATATATAATTAACATAACACAAAATTTTGCTTTCAGAAAGATTTAATTTCGAAAGTGAATGAAGTTGTCAAGAAATGTCCTAGGTCACTCATCATATTTGATGAGATTCATGACATGTGCCCATCTGTACTTGATGCAATAAAACCAATGCTGGATCATCATCATGCTGTTGATGGAGTTGATTATAGGTGAGTTGAATTGATTTTATTTGTATAGTTTCTTTTGTTTTCTTTGCCTTTCAAGATATTTCCTTGTATTTATCTTATACTTAAAACGAGCAATTCATATACAGGGTTACTGGGTAAGTCGACCTAAATCTTTTAAGACGTGATAGTTTACGTTATTTCTGACTGATTTGACTACAGAATCCTATATCCCAAACTAAACCGTTCTCAAGTTATCGGCCTTTGATACACTTATTCTTTTATAAAAATTTGCCCCCTTTTTAGGCATCCGTAGCCGAAGGGCAAAAAACGAAACCCTTATAGTTTCGTCAAGTCTGTCTGTCCGTCCGGATGTCACAGTCACTTTATTCTGTAACTTTAAGCATCACACTGTTGAAATTTGGTAGAAAGATGTATCCTGGTAACAGCTTTACGATTCTTATACAAAAATAATTATATTCAAGTTTAAAGCCTATGTGTGTGGGGTCTAGGGATTGGTCTTTTGGGTCTAGGGATTGGTCTTTTAACATAACATAGAGGTTCCTAAAATCATTTTCTCTAAAAGTCTAACGTTTGAGAGATAGACACTCTCAAAGTGGTAAAATGCCTCCCCCCCCCCCCCCCCCTTCCTCTTAATTTTATACTAAGCGAGTGTAGATTTTGAAAAAAAATATAAAATAATTGTGCAGTTTGTGCATATCCTAATTTAAACTAAATTATTTTATTAAAAAGGTATGTCAATATTATTTGCAAATTCGACATGAAAACAAAAAGAGGTCGACGGCGGTGTCGAAAATAAATAAGTATGAGCCAAAATTAGGAGAAAGTAAATGAACGTGTACACGTACTGATAACAGCCTATTTCTTATTTAAGCGAGAATTTGATTGAACGAAGTTACTCGGCTGCGCAGTCGGTGGGTAAAATTAACAGTGTAAAACTTGGTACTCTTGACTCGGCATAAGTGCTACTCGGTGCGCATCTCTTGTAAAAATACTTTTCCTATATAAAATTTAATGGAAAGTTACTTCTGTCTGACTTGCTTAGATAAATATAAATAACTCAGAAAATGCACGAAAATTAAGCAACATTTTCAAACAAAACAAAGTTTTTGTTTTTTATTATTTAGTATGTCTGGTTCATTATCAAAAGATAACAAATTTTATCAGCTGCCTAATGAGGTATCATTTTGTGCGTGGCATACAGAAAATGAAAATTAAGCAAGTATGAATGAACACCGAAAGTTTCAAAGGTTTTTTTTTTAAATGCCTCCCACCCAGATGACGGATGCGACCCTTCCTTAGCCTATTATTTTACCGATAAATTTTGCCGCAGAATGCGTGGAAGAAGTATGGGAAGCCCGATCCAAAATGAATAATCTCTGTGATAATGAGTGTAATGAGTGTTTTTAAGTTATTTTTTTTAACGAAATACCGAGCACAGCTCGGTCACCCAGATATTTTAATTATAATTTGCACAACATGCTGTTATTTCTGTTGCAGGGATAGTATTTTTATATTTATATCCAATATTGGAGGCCATGAAATCACTAATAATTTATTAGAACTTTATAAGCAAGGAGTTAAAAGAAACGATGTTGAGTTTCATAATTTTGAACCCATCATTAGGAGGACCGCATATCATCAAGGTAGTCTATATTACATTACTAATAATTACATGCTATATTACATTACCTTTATTATTTCTCAATCACTTAACCTGATTTAAAAAAATGTTTATCAGGAGGGTTTGAAAAAGCAGCTGCAATAGCTCATCATTTAATAGATCACTACATACCATTCCTGCCACTGGAACAACACCATGTAGAAATGTGTGCACTAGCCGAATTCAGATCTCATGGTGTTTATCACCCCAGCGAGGAAATGATGGCGTAAGTACTTTCTGTAATTAAAAAGCATGCAAAAGGATTAGGGCCTACTTTGTGATGTACCGGCCCTTAGTTTTGGGAAGTAGGCAATGCCGTCTTTATCATAAAGGTCCGCGGTGCACTGGCCCAAAGACCCCAACCTGAAGGCTGCTGACAAAAAAAATGATTTCTCGCTCCCATCGCGCAGTAGTTCAGCAGTTCTTCGCCCATGCATTTCTTTATACAGGCATGAAGTAGTAAGTTTTTTAAAGGGCTTAAAAAAAACGACATTCAAAACCAAAATGCACTAAAAAGTCTTAAATAAACTCTTCACTCTTTAAAGGAAAGGACTCCAATTAGGCGAACAATTACTAGGCTAACCTAACATTGGCCATACACGTTTCTCGATCACACCATCGAGCCACGCCGCCTATGATGGAACTATGTGTGTATAACAAGCGTGCGCGACACTTTGAGGAACGTGGGAACATCCTATACCGATCCGAATGTATAGTTATATTCTTATCCCCATTATGTTAGTCAAGTATAGAATCAGTCTTTCGAGAAGTTATGTTTATCTGGCACATTAAAAAATAAAAACCATTTTATTTTCGGATAAACGTAGTTTGCAAGATGCAGTCGGGGGAAGGCTTTGTGCAGAAAAATACAAACTTTTAAATTGCACTCCATGTCTAATATTATCGTCTTTATGATTTCAGGGATGCGCTCTCAGTAATCACCTATGGCCCATCAGAAGATCAACCTATTTTTGCCAATAATGGTTGCAAACGATTTACACGGCGGATTCCTTATGTTGTACAGAAATATTCTCAAAAAAGTAAGCCTAACACTGAACTTTGAATAAGTTTTTATGAAGAGCCAGGTGCATCAAAGTTTATTAACTCGCCATATACTCCAGCAGTCTGCCAGCCAGTGGGAATGAGATGCTATACTTTTGTGGATTATTGTATAAATACGTTTATTTTAGCATTCAAAAAAATAATTTGAACATCTCATAAAACTGAACTGGCTTCATTAGCATTTATAATTGGACTAACGAAACAACATGCACAAAAGTTATTGTTAAGAATCATCACATTTTACGATTTGAAATTTGAATTTTAAAACGAAGTTTTATTTTTGTGTATTTGTATATAAAATGTATGTATGTAAAAAGCTTCTTATTGTGGTGGTGCAGCATGCTTGACGCATGTCTTATACGGGGTAAAGACGAACCCAAAAAAGTAAAAATCATACAAACCAGTCCACCCGTTCTCGAGTATAAAAGGTGTAGTTAACACAACTTTCTTTTATTAAAAGATTCATGAAATGAGTCTTGCAGGTAGATTTATGTTAACGCTAAAATAGGTTTTCGTTTTTTTCGTTGTACCTGAAATACCTGTTTACATTAAACATAAAACCTATAATCATAGATATTTACTTACGCTTTCCTAAAAGGACAGCTTCAGTGATATTAGTGATAATGTTTGTAAAAAAAATAGCATCTAGTTAAGGTTTTGTAATTTATCATGTTATTAAAGTATGTTTCTACAGAATCAAAAGCGTATCTAAAGTATCGGCCGAAGACTACTTAATCCACATACGCCTCGAGATCTGTGGTTTTTAACGCGATTCTACTAGGGCTGACCCACAGATTGAGTAGGTATGTGGACTGAAACGACTGAAGTGCGACGACCCTGTCCGCCCTCACGTTTCCGAATAGATTCCGTAGCAGCTAAGAATGATATACTACACACACGGGCTCTGGCTGTTTTGTTGTTTTTATTTAAATCTAAACGACATACCACTTGACACGAGGCATTTATTTTGAAACAGCGGGTAGTGAGATGAGGAGTTTTGCAAACAATTCCATGACCTCAATATTGAAATATTTGGGAAAGTTGCATTTTGACAGCAATTAAAAAGTATGACAACGATCATTGGTGGTGTCAAATTGCCGCTTAACTTCCGAACACGGAATCTTGTTACGCTTTAGCAACCCCCTCCTTCCTCTTAACGTGTGACTTTATAGGTACTTTATGGATGGCCCCTTAGGGTAGGGCTTCTATCTATCAATAACAGATATTAATTCTATGATCATATTTCCGAAACACGGTTTGTAATTTTCCCAACAAGAGGTTGTTTGTTTCATTTAATTAACAAACTAGAGAACAAGATTTATCATGTTTTTTTTACAAAAAGTTTACTCTTGATTAGTGTTCCCAAGGCCTATAGGCTTTTAGTTTAATAATAATAATATATTATTTATTGCACTTAAAAATGTATAGGAAATACATGAAGTCACAATGTGAACAAAGGTGGGCTTATCCCTAAAAGAGATCTCTTCCAGCCAACCCATAGGTGTTTAGTTCTTTTTTAATGCCACGATAGACTAGTAGGCTTTTAAAAGGCTATTCATTTTAAAAAGCCTATAGGTTTAATAATAAAAAACCTATAGGCCTATCAATGATACAATATCATTGAGGCCTATTTATAGCCCTTTAGGCTGTTTTCCGACTAAAGTCTTTTTCGAGTAGTAGGCTTATTATAAGGCTATAGCCATTATTCAGATTATGGCTTTTTATGATTTAAACAAGTATTTTTGTATTGTATTTACTTTCAAATAAAATGAAAACTAAAGTCCATTTCTTTTTGCTTGTCGAATATTTTAAACAATCTTGACATTCCTTTTTACCGAAATTATTCATTTTAAAATAAGATAAACACAAACCTCAAAAACTTAATAGATAGTTTATAGGGCAGCACATTTACGAACACTGAGATGGAGACTCTAGATCTCCTTAGGTCTTCACACTTTCCGGGTTCGTACCAAATCGACACACAAAGCTACACCCAAAGGAATGATGAATTCCATAGGGCAAAATGCTCAGACTGGAATAAGGCCGCTAATATCTTTAGGCCTAACCAGATTAAATGGGCTTTGGAAAAATTCCAACCATTTAAATCAGCGGGAGAAGATGGCATTTTTCCTGCTCTGCTGCAAAAAGGAAATGACCTGCTTCTTCCACATCTGGTAAAAATATTCAGAGCAAGTTACGCCTGGGGTACTATACCAGAACCATGGAATTGAGTTGACAAAGTACGTTTTATACCAAAAACAGGGAAGAGAGACTACTCACAACCCGGATACGTATTATAATACCGAAAGTTCATAATACCTACAAATGAAATACCTACGCTTGAAACGTCGAAAATCAAAATACCGAACGAATGAAATACCTATACCCGATATACCGAAGCTCAATATGCCGAATTTCAAATAACCGAAAGTTCAAAATCCCGAAAGTTCGAAATCCCGAAAGTTTGAAATACCGAAGGTTTATATCCCGAATGTTTAAAATCCCGAAGATTAATATACCTACAGTTAGTATACCGAAGTTCAAAATCCCGAAAGTAAGATTAACTTTGCGGTAGGCATGCAGCATGCAGCATGCAAGTAATCAAACAGGCATGCATGTAGCAAGCCGGCATGCAGCATGCAAGCAATCAAGCAGGCATGCAGCATGCAAGCAATCAAGCAGGCATGCAGCATGCATGTAGCAAGCAGGCATGCAGCATGCAAGCAATCAAACAGGCATGCATGTAGCAGCAAGCATAGGTTTTGCTCTTCTTCGGCGCTGCGGGAAGTGCAGCCCTTTCGCCCTAGCGTAGCGAATCTCAGGCACCCACGCTCGCCTCCGCAGCTTCGGCTTGCTGGTCGCCAAGGCGACCAGCCTCAGCCGCTCCAGCTCGCACGGGAGCCTGAGATTTGCTACAGCGGGCGAGGGCTGCTCTCCCTCCGCGCCTCCGGCTTTTGAATTACACTCTAGTATCGGGCAGACTAGTACCACGGCGAAGGACCACGGCGATTCGGGGTCAATCAAAATTTGTTTTTCTTAATGAACCTTAATCTTAATGGTATACAATTTGTTTGGCGTTTTGTTCATAGGTCTTGTAAATTCAGTATTTTTAATCTTCGGGTTTTAAATTTTTCGGTATATTAAACTTTCGGTCATATAAACAGTCGGTATATTGAACTTCGGTCATATAACCAGTCGGTATTTTAACATTCGGCATTTTAGTATTCGGCATTCCAATCATAGGTCTTATAAGATTCGGTATTTTGAATTTTCGGGATTTCAAACTTTCGGTATTTAGAACTTTCGATCATATAAACATTCGGCATTCTAAAATTCGGTCTTCCGTTCGTAGGGCTTATGAAATTCGGTATTTTGAAATTCGGTATTGTAATACGTACCCCACAACCCAAATCCTTTAGACCTATAAGTCTAACATCCTTCCTACTGAAGACCATGGAAAGGATTGTAGACCAGCACATTAGGGCCAAATACTTAGTGGACAGGCCATTAAGTATCAACCAACATGCATACCAAAAGGGAAAATCCACTGAATCAGCCCTCCTCGATCTGGTCGACAAGGTGCAAAAATCCCTAGAGGATAAGCAAACAGCCCTGTGTGCTTTTCTAGATGTTGAAGGTGCATTTGATAATACCCCTATAGACTAGACCCGAAGAGACTCCGGAACCAACATATCTACATCAACTCAGATAGCCAAGCTGCATTGCTGGCTCTAAAATCCTTCGAACAAATGTCAAAACTGGTGCAAATATGTACTGAGACATTGAATTGGGAAACACCAACAAAGTCACACTTACATGGGTACCAGGGCATTCAAAGATTGAAGGAAACGAAGTAGCAGATGAACTTGCTAAAGAAGGAGCCGATAACCCTCAAATCGGCGTAGAACCTTTATGTGGCATCACCAAACAACGCGCCACTACGCTTCTAACCACCCGTAAGCAAGAGGCTATTGAGTCGTGGAAGTCTACACAAGAACACTCAAAAGCACTAATTCAAGGTTACAACAACAAAGTAGCTCAAGAACTGTTAAAGTTTGAAAGATACAAAGCTTGTGCAGTAACCAGAATACTAACTGGCCATTGCAAACTGAACAAACATTTGGCCAATATGAACATGACCGAAGACGCTCTATGTAGATTCTGTAATACAGAAGAAGAAACGGCCATGCATATTCTCTGCTCATGCGGACCGCTCATGAGCAAAAGAAGTATCCATCTCGGGCGGCACATCATGCACCCGGATGAGATAGCAGATACATATCACGCTCCAAAGAATCTGGAATTTTATAGACTCAACGGGACTAAGCAGTGAAATTTAAATATAAGGGCGCCACAATAGATCATACCTGGTCGAGCTGGCAACATTAGAGCCCAACAACCAATAATAATAATAATATAGGGCAGCACTGCGATCTTTTTAAATCATCTTTATTTTGAAAGATTAAAAGATTGTTTACATTTTTCGACTAGCAAAGAAAAACGGACTGTATATTATTTGAAATTGGAAAAATAAGTACCTACAGGTTATACCTTATTTTGAGAGTAGTTTGAAAATCATTCATGAGTCATGAGTTCAGTGCGACATTCATACATTGCTGAAGTAAAAGCAAATACGCGCTCTTCCGATTTCTCCGATATACGCCTAGTCTAAAAAAAGGCTAAGAGCTTAAAGTCATCGAGTGGACAAAAAAAAGGCTATGAAAAAGGCCTAGCTTACAGGCCTAATAGACTTTTTAGGCTTTTATTCCGCTGTAGTCCCTTATTTATAGGCTAGCCTTAAAAAAAAGCCTAAAAGCCTATAGGCCTCGGGAACACTACTCTTGATTGCATCAAAATTTCGTTAAGTGCAAGTAACATTTTTATTTCGTGTGATGTTATTATATGTGACTCATTGTTTAATAAAAGAAAAAATTTTTTTGTAAAATAATTTTATTTGTCTCTGATAAATATGAATTCATTTATGTATTCAAGAGATATAGACATTAAGCTTTTACAACAATATTGTAGTATACAGGAGATCAACATACACAAAGATGTAGAAAATTATCAGGATAACTCATATGTTCTGAGAGCCATTGTAGTGGTGTATCCAAAGGAAGTGTTATTCCATGAGTCCTTAGTTTTACTGAAATAAAGTTTATTTATTACGTGATGTTATTTATATTAGACCCAACATTAAAATAATATTAAAACATTCTTACTGTTTGTTTTGTCTGGATATAATTCTGCAATCATTTGCTGTAACACTTTTCTGCTACCATCTACATTCTTAGGGCTGACTAGACGTTGAAAACAAGACCCATCATCTGAATAGATTCTTATGGGAATATGTTTAAAACCTTCATTATCACCATGAGATTCCATTAATCGTCTATTTATTGCCCAAAATTGATCAAATTTATCTGCAATATTTCAATTATTATTTAGTGAAAGTCAATTATGTATGAAATTAATTTAATCTGCAATCTGCCGTGCTAAGCTTACGCTGCAAGTAGTGTATTTAAATAAAGACTCACCATTTTGCAATCCCAGCCAAAGCTGATTATGATCTTTCTTCTGCATAGTTGACATGACTTGACCACGATGCTTCAATACATCAGCTTCTTTGACTGTTGACATATAATGTGCTTCTACAACATCTCTGAAAGAATAATACAGTTTTATATCTAGAAAGAACTGAAAATAAAATATCACCTTAGTAGTTGGAGCAGACAAATCCATGATCATATTAATTAATATTCCTACATAGCATATAAAACAATGTTGCTTCATCTGTCTGTTTGTATGAATGCCTAAATATTTAAAACTGCACAAATCATCTTTTTGAGTTTTTTAAAAGGCTGATTCAAGAGGAAGTTCTTTATGTATAATATATGCATGATAAAGTAGTTAAACACTTTCAATTTTATAGGTCTAAGTGAAGTTGTAATTAAATTGCAAACACTGACTGAATCTTATAAGATGGATTAAACATTACATCCATACAAAGCAAGTTGCTAGTACTACTATACTAACTTGTTTGGACAGTGCAATAAAACTTCTTCAGGAAACTTGGTGAAGTGAACAGTAAGAGTCCATGGCAGTTGAGGATCTATGCCACAGTAAAGATCGTAAAGAAAGCCTATGGGATAGTGCCATTTTAAAGGCTGTCCATTGTAGTCTAACCACATTTCACTATCAGCATTTTCTTGTGAAATGAAGCGAAGAAAGTGTCTCTTCATCTGAAATTAAACAAAAATTACATAGCACACAGATTTGATGTCTCTACAGCAGCGCAGCTGAACGAAATTTATATTTAGAGTAAAAATTACTTATTTGTGTTTCACATTACCTTGTCTGTTACGAGAGGAAAGTAACTTAGTCTTGGTACCATTACATAAAAAGGATCAGGCTGTTGAATTTCCATGATTTCTTCTTGAGCTAACTGAAAGCAAATGGGTAGTTTTCCATCCCATATTTCTCGTAAAACTTCTCTATCATTCGCCATAATAGCTGCCTTAATTGTAACAGCTTTCCACAATTTTCTTTAGTAGAAAACAAGGTTTATGCCTTTCAAATAGTAAAAATAAAATTACAACAACTGCAGCCACACAGATTAATCAGCCAGCTGATACTTTGATTTTTGCACAAGCAAAACACTGAGTAATAAAAAAAGCAAGAAGATTGAAGCATAGATAAATATGACAGCTACTGATAGAAGTATAATTTTTTTTTTTTTTTTTGTTATCTTCGTTCCATTTTGGAACAGGCTAAGGTCAAAGACCATGCTGCCTTGTCGTAGGTTTTTCATTTCTTTTGTCAAATTAGGGAAAATAAAGTCTTCAGTATTTGTGATGTCTTCAATCCATGGCTTAGTCATTCATTTCAAATGTAAAGCAAAATACACTTAAAATCCAGTAGAGTACAATGTCATAAGTTTGTTTATTTATCTAGTACATTTAGGGATAATTAATTCTTTAGTTTTATATGCATGTCTTATCCTAGAAATCAGTCTTTTTTGAGATAGTTAGATCCATTTTTATTTAAATGTATTAAGTAAAATCCAATAGAGCACAGGTATAAAAATCCATGTGGGATCAAAATGTCATAACCAGGGAACGAAGCGACGTATCAAACGTCAATGTCAAATTCAAAAATTATCAACAAACAAGCAATTACAAAAAATAACAACAAGAAAGTTTTATACACCATTGACTAATTCAAAGTTTTTACAACGTTTTAACCACAACTAAATTTATACATATTTACAAAAACATTAGATTCTGCAAACTGTACAGAGAATAAATTTGTAGAGAGGTATGTAAGTCAGGCTATTTACAAGAAGAGCTTGAATGGAGCGCGGCACCAAATCAGGCTTGCCATAAATTTTAATCAGCTCGTCCATAAGCACAAGGCGCTGAATGCCAAAGGCCGAGCAAACAAAGAAAATGTGTGATAGAGTTTGCTCTACCACAAAATCACAATAATCACAATGAGAGCTATCCACCATTTTCAATCGGAAGAGATGAAAATTCAAATTACAGTGTCCAAATCGTAGCCTTAGAATTGAAATGTAAAATTTCCTGTTTAAATAGGTGTCACCTTTGCAGAACCAAGGCATAATTCCAATTTGGGTTTTACACTCATCATACCACACACCTTTCTTTTCAATTTGAACTTTATGTTTATAATGTTTTCTCCAAATGTCAATGTACCTTTTCTTCAAAAGAGGAACAATATCAGAACAAGGTACATGGACATCTAGATTACTACTAGAATCAGGGACTATTGTAGCACAATTTGTTATGGTTCTAGCTAAAAAGTCAGCTCTCTCATTACCTATGACACCAACATGAGACGGTACCCAAATAAAAGAAACATTAAAATTATTCATTGTTATTAATTCCAACCATAACTGTTTGATTGCAACAATCAAATAGTTAGTGTTGGCATTAAATTTATTATTTTTAAGATTTTCTAAGACACTCATACTGTCACTGACTATTATCCATTTAAGACAACCACTATTTTTGTGTTTTATATGTTTCAAAGCAGCAAGAATAGCCACAGCCTCAGCTGTGAATATGCTTGTGTTTGAATTTATTTTATAACCAGAACCAGTATTCAATAAACTATCAAAAATAGCAAAAGAAACAGCAGACTCAGTTTTGGACCCATCAGTAAAGATAAATCTACAATCATCAAATTCAGAGAATTTACTATATACATCTTCTTTTGAGAACAAATTATGATCAATTATAATGTTGATTGCAGGAAAGTGACTTTGGAAGACTCCAACATAACATGGAAGTACAGAAGACCTATGTATTTGCAAAGTTTCAAGGAAATTTAGGAATTGACTGAATCCCTGCAATATGTAAAGGGGATTACGTAAGGGAGGAGGTGGGGCAAGTTTTAGGTTAAGAAACAGGTGATTATTAATTTTACTGTAAAGTTTCAATATGAATCTCTCTTTTAAATATGAGAACCTTATGCTTAAAGGTGGAAGTCTACATTCAACTTGCATTGCATTTATAGGAGTGCTTTTAAATGCTCCAGTTATAAGCCTCAAACTTTTATTTTGTATTTTTTCTAAGACATTAACCAGTCTAGTGTCATTGGCAAAACAAAGGAAACCATATTCAAAATGACTTCGAATCAAAGATTTGTACAACATTAACACTATCTTTGGATCAGCTCCCCAAGATGTTCTACATAATGATTTCAAAATATTGAAGGCTTTATTAGCTCTAGAAGCTATTAAATCAATGTAATTTTTCCAGGAAAGGTTATGAGTGAAAGTAACACCTAAAAACTTAACTTCATGAGAAACAGGGATAGGAACTTGATTGTAGACAATTTCAGGGGTAGAATTTCTAACATTTCCAAATACTAAGAGTTTTGATTTTGATGCATTAACTTCAAGATTTAAGTATGAGAAATAAGTAAACAATCCTTCCAATGACTTATTTATAAGGGTTCTAACATTAGCTAAACTTTTTCCAGATGTATAAACTACTAAGTCATCAGCAAATTGAAGATTTTTAACATCAGAACCCAAGATCATATTCAAACGACGAATATAGAGAATAAAAATTAACGGGGACAAGATGCCACCTTGGTTTGTGCCAACTGAAGCAAATCTTGGACCATACAACAATCCATTATATTTAACATAAATTTCCCTTTCTATCAAAAAATTTTGAATCCAATGAACCACTTTGCTTGGAATCCCAATAGAAAGTAGTTCATTGCCCAAAATATCAACATTTACACTATTAAAAGCTCCAGAAACATCAAAAAACACAGACAACACAAAATTATTTTTATATAAACTACTTTGAATATCAAGCTGTAATTGAGAAATGCTTTCACGAGCAGACATACCCCTACGAAATCCATATTGATTAGAAGGTAGAAGGTTATTTTTTTCTATATAAAATTCCAGTCGTTGCTTCAATAACTGTTCAAATACCTTTCCTACACAAGATGTAACTGCGATAGGGCGATAGGAGTCTGGACTAGATCGCTGCTTATCTGGTTTTAATATGGGAACTATACAATCAGTCTTCCATGCATGTGGGATATTGTTTGTTAGCCATAGATTGTTCAGAATGAACAGGAGCATGTCCAATCCTTTGGTGCTAAGCTTTTTTAACATCATGTATGGCACACCATCAAGACCAAAAGCACCATCCTTTCTAGAATACAAGGCAGATATTAACTCTTGCTTGGTAAAGGAATCGGTCAAGAAACTATTTACAGAATTAGCATCACTAATGAAAGGAATGTTTGTTTTATTATTTACATAATCAGGAGTGTACTTACAAAGAAAATCTAGAACCCAACTGTCATCATTATTTGTCCAGGAGTATGTTTTATTAAATTTTCGCATAAAATTCCAGATTGTCGACAAGGGAGTACATCGATTAAAAGAGTTGCACAATTCTATCCAGCTATTGGATCTAACCGTTTTCAAGGTAAGTTTTTTAACAGCTTGTAAACGCTTAAATTCAATATATGTCTCATCTGAAGGGTTGTTTTTAAAGTTAATATATGCAGATTTAGACTTTTGGACAGCATCTGAACATGTTTTGTTCCACCAAGGAAGGGGAGGGTATTTGAATTTTTTTTTAGGTGTACTATTAAAAGTAGTAGTAACAGTAGTATTACTATTGCTATTAGCAGTAGTAGGGAAAGACATAGATACTTTTTGGTTTGGAAGGCACTTATTTACAGCAGTGTGCAAAATTTTTATGAAAGTGGAGTATGCATCCAGTGGAGAATAATTTTCAATTTGAAAGTCAGACAGCTCAAAATCTAGGATTTGCCCATACATTTTCCAATTTACACTTTTAAAGTTAGGGTAAATTGGAGAATGCATGATACCATTATTATACAACTGATCTCTATTTACATTATTATTTACAAAGACTTTTATGATTACAGGAAGATGATAGCTGCTGCCAAGAGGATCGTTATGTACGGACCAGTCACAAGAAAGAGCTAATGATGAGGAAACCAACGATAAATCCAATGCATTTGAACGCCACGATAGAGATCCAACAGTTGTTACATGACCATTATTTAATAATACCAAATCACTGTTGTCAATTATATCTAAAATGTCTCTGCCTCTAGAATCTATAGAGTGACAACCCCAATGTGTGTGATGAGCGTTAAAATCACCTGCAAAAATCATTGGTTCAGGTATTGAATCTATTAAAGACTGGAATTTAAGTTTATCAAAAGATGGTGTGGAATTCGCTGGGCAATAAAAACTAACAATACTTATTTCTACACTATGTAAAGTTATTCTAACACAAATGTTTTGTAAAGAATTGTCAGAAAATGTGTTGATTTTTTTGTAATTTATACTATTGTGAATTAAAATAGCTACTCCATTGTGTTTGTTGCCTATATCATTTCTTTCGGTTATATATCCTTTAATATTAAAACTTTTAATTGGCGTAAGCCAAGTTTCAGAAATAATAGCTATGTGTATATTGTTATCATATAAATATTTTGTAAGTGAAATCTTATTACTGATTATACTTTGTGCATTCCATTGAATAAAGTTAAGTTCCATTTACGGGAAAAGAAGCGTTGTTTCGGAAGGTTAGGTGTAGGGTTTCTTTAATAGTTGTAGAGTTTATTGGGTTTTCTTTTTGATTCAAAATTAATTTGGTGACTGCGTTAGTCAGAATGTTCATAAAAAAATCTGATTTAGTAAGATTTTCTAACTGAGTTTCTATGTTTCTTAATGACAAATGAGGGAAAGAATTTTCTTTAAATAGTTCGGAATAAGTGGTAGCTCTGGATTTGATTTTATTTTCTTCAATTTTGGCTTTCTTTTGTGGGCATGAATTTGAAATAGCAACATGGTTACCACTACAGTTTATACATTTGGCATCTTTTTGTTCAACTGTACAAGATTTGAAACTGTGAGAACCTGAGCAGATAGAGCATACTTCAGCATTTTTACAATATTGAGCGATATGGCCAAACCTCATACAGCGCAGACACTGCTTGACCGGCGGCACGTACACACTTACCTCATGTCTCCACGAGTCGAGGTATACGTACTGCGGGAGCTCTGTGGAGGCGAACGTCACCGCAACAGTCTGAGTGGGCTGGTACGAGACCGCACCACCCTCACTACGCACTCGACGCATAAACCGTCGGACTTGTATGACATTACGTGAGCTGCCAATAAGAGCCGAAATCTTTTTATTTGATAAATCGGTGGGTACTGAAGTGAGAACCCCAGTCACCTCCGTGTCGCTTGCCGGAATTGTACCTTTTAGACCTAAATCATCCAGAAGTTTCCTGTTTTGTAAGAATACATTGGCATTGTTAGATAAATCAAAAGTTATACCGATTTTGTACTTATTGATGGACTTTAGATGGAGTATACCAGTCACGCAATACTTTCGTATGGCGTGAGAAATTGCTAGTCTATCTTTGTCGCTAAAAGGCTTTTCTTCTTTGTGGGATACAAAAACTATGTACTCGGATTTTTTACTATTTTCAGGGTACTTTCTGGAGTACCCTGGTACCTTAAAGATTTGATATTTCGATGAAGCATCTTCTTCATCAGATGATGAGTCACTTATTGGAGGCCCATCGGGAGGGTCTTGCTTTTTCCTCTTCTTGCTACCCCCCATGACTCCAACACTTTCACATAAGAAACAAACTATTTACTATATATTTACAACGATATTAACAAGAAATGTACAGTAATAATAATAAACTTTGAATTTTTTAAAAATTGGGCGCCTTTCTCTAACAAGGTTCCCGCGCTTTTTTTCGATAGAAGTATAAGGTAGGTACGAAATGTCATCCAGGCAGGTGAAGGATGGCAGGAAAAAAAATCACTGACATTTGACATACGAGGGTCAAACTGAAAGTTCTTAGAACTGGCCACTTATAAACAATGTAAAAAAAAAATATTCTAAAATTTTAAAATAGAACTCTTTGCCAATATTACTGAGTATATATTTCATTCATTTGTCATTTGTTTTACGATTTGGCGGCAAATTGAAAATTGTCTGTGTCAGGTCAACATGAATTTAACACGAGAAAATTTTCGTGCAATGATTTTTTATGACTTTCGATGTCATTTAAGTCAACAAGAAAGTTATGATAGACTACGATTGGCCTTTCACGATGAAGCCCCATCTCGTGCGACTGTTTACAACTGGTTTAATGAGTTTAAACGTGGTCGCACTAATCTCACTGATGATGTACGTGAGGGACGGCCTTCTACGGCGACGACTGAAAATAACATCTGTGTTGTGCGGCGTATGATAGAGACTGACAAAAGAGTGACCTATCAGCAGATTCGGACAAGCTTAGGCATCGGTATGAGTCAAGTGCACAAAATCCTCCACGAACATTTAGCGGTCAGGAAGCTTTGCGCCAGGTGGATACCTCATAATTTGACTAAGGCTCAAAAACTCCATCGTGTGGATTGGTGCCGTAAAATGATTGAAAGATTTAACGGAGGTGACTCAAATGCTGTGTTCGACATACTAACAGGTGACGAAAGCTGGATTTACTGTTATAATCCTGAAACCAAAAGACAATCTGCTCAGTGGGTGTTTCCTTTCGAGGAGTTGCCAACTAAAGTGAAGAGAGATCGAAGTGCGGGAAAAAAAATGGTGGCCTCGTTCTTTGGAAGGATAGGTCATTTCGCAACAATTGTGTTAGAGGATCAAAAAACAGTTTCTGCAGAATGGTACACTACCAATTGTTTGCCACTTGTCTTGGAAAAAGTTCGAGAGAAACGACCTCGCAGTAGGATCCTCCTTCACCACGACAACGCCTCGTCGCACACCGCCAAGCGAACGATCGACTATTTGGCGACATCAAACGTTGAATTACTGGGTCACCCGCCGTATAGCCCCGACCTCGCGCCTTGTGATTTTTATTTATTTCTAAAAATTAAAGAAAAACTTAAAGGAAAGCGGTTTATGAATGCTGAAGAAGCGGTGGCTGCGTATCGCGATGCCATTGAAGAGACCCCTAAGGACGAGTGGGCAAAGTGCTTTTCCCAGTGGTTCCATCGCATGCAGCGGTGTATTGACGTCAATGGACAATATTTTGAAAAGATATAATAAAACTAATAACTGGCTAATGTAATCAGTTTTTGATTTTCTAAGAACTTTCAGTTTGACCCTCGTATCAGCTGATAGACAAAGGCTGCGTACCACTAGATGCGCATAACGACTGTGAAGGCCCCGTTTTCCACGAGCCTGGTCCACTCAAGGCAGCAGTCGTAGTACCTGAATACAGAGGCCGTAGTGCGAGTCGGAGCGAGAATTACTCGATCAAACATTTATCAAAAAATTTAGTATAAACGTTACGTTCTTGTGTTTTGTAAGTAAGTGGTTCGCGGTGCTTCAATTCCTTCAGCGCCAGAGACGAGTAAAATCCAAATTGATTGCATTCCCCTTACAATAAAAGTGCACTAGGAAATATTGTAATGTTTTTAGGCATTGCACTATACTACTATGTACGTATGGAAATGACATCCCAAAGGAACCTCGTGCGAAGTGAATTGATGTGATGGTCCCGGACATCAACGCATGCGCGGTATCCCAGTCACTCCCGCCGCCCGCTCGTAGCGATATGCAATGTCACATTTGGTAAATTCATTCGTCAAAAATGCCGTCTTGCGTTTTAAAAACATGCAACAATAAAACCAACAAGTAATAAAAAGATATCGGCGTTCCTTTTCAGCGTTAAGTTAATAAAATGTTAACTGTAATCTACTTCATATTTTTTTCAAAAGTTTTAAATGTCTTGTATGAAATTGCCGCCATTTCACACGTAAATGAAAGATTATAAAAAGTGACTCGCATAGAATGGAAAAGTAGGTAATAAATGAGGTAAGAAAATGCGATGTTGTGCTACTTCTCATTAAATGTTCTTATATCGGTGGTTTTCCCAGTAATTTTATGTGAAAAATTTAAATAAAGACAAAGATCAATTAAAAATTATTAAAAAATTAACGATCCCTCGTGACAAAACCACCCTCGTAGGCTAAAGTTTCAAAATCTTTAAGACTTCCCCGCTAAAGTAACAAATTTATTCAATCATTACATTAAATTTAAAAAAACAACACTTATTTTTAAAAAGGCTGAACAGATATTTATAAAGCGTGTCTTGTTGTTCTGGGTTCCACACTTGGGATAAAATTATCTACGACACAAAAAATGAGAAAATCGGTTTATCCGTTTGGGAGCTACCGCAGGCAGACACGTGGAACTAATAACACCCTTCGCTTTTAGCGTTAAGGGGCAATTTTTGCCAGCCAATTTTTGTTCAAACAAACAAACTTTTCAGTTTCCAATACCTACGGTTATTTTATTTATCTGCCTTTATTTCTTTAGCGTTTATAAATAAATATAAATCCATGTTAGTAACTATTATGTTAGTAACTATTATAGACACAAAAGCCTGTGTCACTTCTGCAATTTCATATTCAACATTCAAATTTCAAGGATACATCAGTTTGTTGACAGTTCACGTCAAAATCTTGTCATCAAATTGCGCACAATTTTCTTGGCATAGCGTTTCTATACGTAGTACTAATACCTCGATGTTTTTAGGATCTTGTTTTGTGGAGGGGCTGCTGCCCCTGCTTTCTAAGAAGTGCATTTCTTTAAATTTACTTTTAATCCAGCGGCTTTTTACCTCTGAAAGACTACAGCCAAGGTATTTAGATGTTCTGTGTCATTACGCCCTGTCACAGCGATGTCGTCAAAATAAGCGACCACGTTTTCAAGATCTTCAAGTTTTTTTAAAAAAAAACTCTGAAATATTGATGGTACTGTAGTGATACCGAATGGCATTCGGTTATATTTAAAGTATCCTTTGTGTGTATTAATAACCAGGATTTTTTGAGTCTGGTGCAATTTCGAATTCTAAATAAGCGTCTTTTAAATCGATTTTGGAATACTTATTGCCATTTACGAGGCGCTGACGTAACTGGGCAAAACTGGTACAGGATGCGAATAAGAGTTAAGGCCAGATTGACTGTAATTCAGAAATCGCTACATATTCGCACTCGACCATCCTTTAGGACGTTCAGCGTAGGTGTGGCCCACTCTATGGGTGTCTGATTTGCATCGACTGAAGAAATAATACCCTCTGACTAAGCGTTCTAGCACTCGTTCTATATATTTTGTCATGCTGAATATCACTGGTCTTGCTGTTAGGTGTTTCGGTTCAGCGTTCGATTTTATATGAATATTGACCTGGTATTTTTTTGATTTGCCAAGTTTGTTGTTAAAAAAGTGTTCATGTCGGTGCGGTAATTGTTGTAGAGACATGTTGGTTTTATCTGTAGTTGGATGCTCGATCTAATATACTGGGTCTGGAAATATCACATTGTACATTTTGGTCCACTGCAGTCTGAACAGCATTGGTTCTGCGCCTTTCATAATGATAACGGTAAGTATCTTAACCACGCCTCGAAGCTCAACTTCTACATCGGTAAGTCCCATTGGTTTCAGTTTAAAGTTACAGTAGGCATGAAGTTTTGGACCTTTTGTAAGTGTAGGTGCACCTATACGTTTCCAAAGTTATTTCCACGTAGCCGGTGTCCCAGTACATATTGCATTGTTGGCCGTTGATGCGCACGTCGATTATCTTACATCGTGTTCGGTGTTTGTTAATTTTGTTAACAGTGTCACTGTCGTCTTCTGAATTACTCTCTGATGTTGTCGTTGGGGTTTCAGCACTATTGTAAGTACATTGGCCCACATGTTCAAGCTGATTTTTTGTTTTTTTTTTCACGTTGGTGGTAACCGTCATGTCTGTTGCTTGGCATTAAGTATGTGCTTCCACTCTTGATGCAGCAGCTTTCAAAATACCCTTCGGCACCTCATGCGTTGCATGTGTGATTTTAGCGTTACGCGTGCTGAGGAATTGCTTATCCGTTTTGCCACAACGTCGACATTGGTTTGATGGTAGCCTTCTTGCTGCTCTAGATGAAGACGGCCTTTTCTTGTCTTGTATTTTGTTTGTAGGTAACGGCTGTGGAGTTTCTTCGTTCTCAGCTAGCTCATGAGCTGCACACATAGTTAATTCATTTGCGAACGTGAACTCTTTACCGTTTACATCCTTTAGATCCGGCCACTTCTGTCGCATTTCGACTTGCAGTTCAGTGTGATTTACTACGGTTGCAAATCGGTCTCGTAGCCATCTTTCGAAGAGGTCACCTTCATATCCACAGTATTTGCTAAGCTCTCGCAGTCTCTGGGCGTAGTGCAATTCCAAAATTCTGTCAGTGCTTCGAGCCGAGTTTTTCTCACACAATATAAGTTCATCAGTTTTTTTTGAGTGCGTTATATGGTTGTTGTTTATCGAAATTAGGGGTTAAAGCTACTTTCACTTAGTTAATCGCGCATGTTATGTTTCTGTAGTATTTCTCATTTGGCTTCAGAATCTATGGTGGTGTTTTCGAGTTCAAATTTATATAAATTATACAAATTTATAGTTGTTCCGTGTTCGGTGTTTGATCCGTGTTCGATGTTGAGACTTGTTGTGCCAATATCTGGGTGAGGTAGCATACCTGTGCTTGGGTCGCATATTGCTTATCGTGATAGCCTAGCTATACCTTCTGTATTTTTTTTCTATAATTCTTGACTAAAGGTTTTAGGAAAGCTTTTGATAGCTAATAATTATGTATTTAGTAGGGGCTTTAATAAGTTATGGAATAAGGTCAGCGTTGCTGACGTCGCCATCGTTTGGCATTTTTTTGGTTTGTCGCCAATTTAATATTATTTTTATTACCTTACCAAATCTTAATATCGGATCAGACATAAAAGAACACATTTCATCATCATTTAATGCATTTGTTACATTATAAAATTAAGAAAATATTATCCAGACTATTTTTTATCATAATTGTGCGAACACCGGACGGCGTAAAAAATATTTCTACGTAATTTACCCAGGAATTATGTGAGAAAGCTGGGTATTTATTAACATAGACAATAGGAGTTATCTCGAATTTGGAATATGTGAATTTAACTGTCAGATAATATTGAAAATGTCACTGTGGCATGAGCGGCATGGCCGGCACGACCGCCGGCACTTGACGCCAGGCGGTGTGATATACGAGTAAGGTCATGTGTCGAACAATGAAACACTAAAAATTCAAAATAGAACATACCTTTTGTTATTATTGATAGAACGCTAAGTTTTTAGAGATATATCGACAAGTTTATTGGGCAATTTTAATAAAACTTAATGGCATCCATTAACAGTTTTATTAATTAATAAGTAATTATTCAACAAACAAAAAAAAGGGAAATGTTTTATTGTGTCCATAGTGGTGTACACAATAGAACACCTCAAATTCAACAATGAAACAGTAATATTTTATGTTTTGTGTTAAACCAACGGAAGTAAGGTGAACGAAAAAATATGAAGTTTAAAAATAAAAAACGGTGTTATTTTTACTTACTTTTATTCAATTATTCATTGAAATTTAAAAATAAACTTAGGGAAACTATTATACAAAATTTCTAATTTCATGGCTTTTTAAAACACTTTGGAGCTTTGGTTCCAATCTATCGTTTCTCTAACGCTGTTCGTGTTAAAGGAACGAATGTCGTGTCGTAAGGACTTCCAAGTTCGTCTATTAAGCTGCCCGTAGTTTTCAGCATTAACGAAGGTCTGCAGTGCCATCGATTGACGTTCAGCTATAAGGACGAGAGTGTGGACCGAGAATTTTTAAGGTCTATTTCTACGACCAGGCCTAAAAAACTTAGACCCCACTGTTTGGACAGTTTCCAGAAACCCGTTGTTGATATCTTCCACTGACAGGCAGGCAATCAAAGCGGCTTTACAACTCGATTTGAAAGCTCTTGGGATTTTGGATATGGGCACGTGTAGGTCGGAGCGTGGACTGCATCAGGCCGTACTGTTCCAATTTGACATTTTTATTCAATGTGCTTCGATACAATTTGGCGATCGCTGCCCTCGCTGCCGTATTTTCCCTGTTGATCGCGGAGACATCACTTAATAACCGTCTCTTGGAGGTCACGATGAAGTATATCTCATTTCTTGTGGATATTCTGAGTATAAGATATATCCCTAAAGATACCTCTTGGATATCCTAAATATACGGCACCCTGCTCGAGACACTCGAACGCCCGACCCGATGCCAGCTAGGGACTGTTGTTGGTTGCACTCCCGGTAGAAGAGCAGGTTGCTGGACTTCTGAGTTATCGTGTCCTCGCCCTCTCTCCGAGAAACTCACTATGTCCCAGTGTAACCTGATCAATTCTTCCTCCAGTTCGAGCAACTTTTCGTCTATCCTCAGTGTGCACGCGTTGTAAGTTACCAGGGCCAGTTGTCGTTGGGGGTGGTAGGTAGGTGATAACGTATCTTATCACCCCTGCCCCGCCATTACCGTGGCCACTACTGGAGTCAGGAATAGCGGGGCTGTCGGAGACTGAGGACCTGGTTTTCCTGACTTCTACCATATTTTTTGGGAGGCGTTGATGCCAATACTCGCCACGCTTGGCAGGCGGGTAGGCGAGCGCGGAGGCGCAGCCCTTTATAGCTGTGACGCTGCTGCTTGACACACCTCTACATTTAACTGCGCCTTTTATTGAATGGTTATACCGCCATTTGTCAGTCGCCAGAGCCTGGACTGTTGAAACAGGACGCATCACATGAAGGTAAGGTAGGCTTGGAGCTTTGGGTCTTGATTAGGCTCCCGTGCGTCCCGATACGTTGTAAAGTACTAACTTTATATGATGGATGGTGCATAATAAAAATAGATAGTGCACAATGAAACACTGTTTTATTGTGTCCATAATGCAACTGTTTCATTGTTGACTACCTCGGGTTTCTTTTATTAACCCCATTTTTTTCCACAAAATTAAAAAAAATGACAACTCACACTCGCACATAAATCTAAAAGATATGTTTAATGGTAGGTTTTCATTGAATATACGAAATGACCAACCTAAATTTAATGAAAAATGTACAATTTTAGCAGAAAATACTTACTTTTTTGTCAAAACAACGTAAAATGCTTCATAGAAAAGTATTCACCATGCGGTGCCGATGCAAACTGGGGTATAGAAGGGGGTTCTCGAGATCGTCTTGACGCAATATATTGCACGGTGTGGCAACGACGAATTTTATAAATGTCACAAAGTTTCATTGTTGAACATCTGACCCTACCTAGGAAACAAAAATTAAAAAATATCTCTTCTCGTTACTCAAACTTGTGACGTTAGTTAAATCGAGTTGAGCCATCGGGCCCTTCTGTCTGTCGTCATATCGAGAATCGAGTACCTAACACAGATAAAAAATTATATCTTTTAATATAATAACTTAATATAATTTATATTTTATATATAATTTATGGTGTAGTGGTCGAAAAATCGCCTACTACACAGCGGGTGCGGGTTCGATCCCCGCACAATACAAACATTTGTGTGCATGAACATGTCTGTTTGTATTGGTCTGGGTGTTTTCTATGTATATTATGTATGTATTTACAAACAAAAAGTATTTAAGTATTATATCCGTTGTCTGGCACCCATAACACAAGCTTTAAGTAGCTTACTTTGGGACTAGATGGCGATGTGTGGGAATGTCCAAAGGATATTTATTATTATTTATTATAATAAGTTGTGTACTAGTAGCACAAGAGCGTTTTTTTGTCTATTGTAACATCTCTCTTCCTTGCCTGTTTGTTAAAAAATAAACAGTAGCACACTACTCCATGTTTGGCACTGTACTGTACCCCTATCACAATGATGTATATAGAAGTAGATGACGCCTCGCGAACTAAAAGAGTACACAAATATGGCACCGTCTAATTAATGGATGTCAATGGATTGACATCCATCAAATCAGACATCAGTTCGAAACAGAGTCATAATAGAGTAGCTTTCTTAAAAAAAAAATTAAAGTATGTAATGTACCTAACATTACAATAGACTAGTTTACCTCATTTTAAAAACGAGTTCACACTTTAGCTCGGTAGTATATTAATCAACATAATAATTTTATTTTTAAATAATTTAACATTTATAATATTGAATAATGATCTAATAAATGCAATTTTAATGTGTCAAGTGAATGCTTAAAATGACATGGTGCCAATTATAAGAGTCACGTTCACTGCTAGGCAATCACGATCACGTGACCACATGTATATTTTTTTACAAATTAAATTAATAAAAATATTAACAGGCCTTTTAAACATATATATGAATAAACACACTTATACACACAAATATATATGGCATCATGTAAACGGGATGAGTCCTTCAAATAACATGCTAATAGTTAGCGTACCTACAATTTTTTTTCTGCAATGGTGAGTATCATCCCTCACGGATGTGTTTATCAACAGTTTTTTGTTATGCTTTTGATTACGCGAGTGCCGGCGGCCTTTTGATCCGTAAACGTCTATGCTGTTACTTAAAACAACTAAAAGGTGTACTTTATATTTATACAACACAGAGTCGAATATTAAAATACATGTCCATAGACATATGTGTTAGGGTCATGCGGGCGGGATTCGAACCAGCGACTGCATATTTTTGTATTCAGGAACGTAAACCACCACACTATGACGGTTGTAAAATTATGTTAAAAAATTATAGTACGAAACTACTCCATGTATGGCACAGTCTTAGAAAATCGACTTTTGACGACACAATATCGAACATGTTGGTGCGTGGGCTGGCTAAGAAACAAAACTCACTAATTTTATTGAAAATACTTCAATCATGAATGATAGGCATCATTAAATACAATTTACATAACGAAAATATGATATTCGGACTGAAACATTTTTATTTAGTTAGTTGTTTCTGCAGTTTTTAAGGCGCTCTGAGGCAAAAAAAGACTAAGTCAAAGTTAAGACCTCACTTTGACGCGAGGTGGTGTTTGCTTGACTATCTTTTAGAGTCTCACCGGTGATCTAGTTCTTAATACAATATCATTGCCCTATCACGAATAATTTGCGTCAAAGTATTCGTATAGTAACGTAATCATTTGTATGAGAATCTGAAAGCGAGACATTTATTGTGCGTAAACATTTTCTATAGTGTTAAACTGGATTTGCGAGCACGAACCTTTCTTTGACGTATAGTATCGTGAGTTCCAAAAAGATTACTTGAGATTCTGAGTGTCAACAATGAGCGAAGAGAAACTATCAACGTCAATAGCAAATACATCTCTCACCTCCGGTTTACTGATAATATACCTACTATTCTTGCAGGCAAAGATGAGATTTTGGAAAGCCTTGACAGTGCCTTAAAACGAGTGGTTCTAAGGAAGAGGTCTATCAACGAATCCGACGCGGCCGGCTAGGCAGAGGTCGGGAAACTGCGCAAGAGCGTCTTCTCGTCTTATTAACCTCAGTGTTTGAAGACGAAAGTCTTCAACGGGTCTGTGTATACTAGTGAGAACGTGCGGATCCGACACATAGTTTCTTACTTTATGTGCTCAAAATCTCACATATAACAACAAACAGAGCTTTGGCTTTTGGCGAGAAATAAAGAATACGTTTGTGGTCATATTTATAATTCTAAAATTAAGACATTGCAGTAGAAATATGAAATTTATTACAATATTTTTTTTATCTTATACTCTTTATTTTTAACTTGAAAAGAAATCCGAAATAGGGACACTTGTAACCGGTGTATCGATTTTGATCTTGTTGGGTTCATCTTTGCTCTGATTATGACATATGGGAGTAACGAAGACCGCCGGAACTGCTAGACTCACTTTATTCCTTCTGGCTGAAAAGGCGTGCTATACATTGTATTTTGGTCTGTGTTCATTCTGAAAAATAATATATATATATATATATATATATATATATATATATATATATATATATATATATATATATTATATAGATATCATTCCATTTGTTAGAAACAGCGTCCTCTTGGAGAGCTGAGGGCTTGGATAAATCACAATTTCTTGAGAAATAAGATCTAGCTAGAGTTTATCTCGCTATAATAGCCAATGAATAAATGCACTTTAATCACAAATCCTTGTATTACTTTTACGTACTTACTTTTTCAAAAATTTTAATATTGTTACGTTCTACTGCAAACGACTTGTCCTCTGTCTGTCTGTCTATCTGTCTGTCTGTCTGTCTGTCTGTCTGTCTGTCTGTCTGTCTGTCTGTCTGTCTGTCTGTCTGTCTGTCCGTCTGTTTGTCACAGTCATTTTATTCTGTAACTATAAGCATTACACAATTGAAATTTGGTAGGAAGATGTATCCTGTTAACCGCTTACTGATTCTCATACAAAAAATAAAAAAAATACATTTAAGGGGAAACATACATGAAACTAAAACCAAAAAATTTTTTTTGTCAAACCTATGCGTATGGGGTGTCTGTGGATAAGTCTTTTAAAATGACATTGAGGTTCCCTAAAATCATTTTCTTTTAAAGTCTAACGTTTCATAGCTAGGCGCTTCCAAAGTGGTAAAATGGGCGTCCCCCATCCAACTTCTAAACCAAGCAAGTGTAAAATTTGAAAAAAAAATATAATGTAGATCTTAACAAATACTTTCAACGAAAATTGGTTTGAACGGGATAGAACTAGTAGTTTTTGAGATATAGCACATTTTCAACAACCGTAAACATAACTTTGTACTTCATACAAACACTATGAAAAACAAAGTTATATTTGCAGTCAACAAAATACTGTAGTATTTTACTAAGAAGAAGTAAGTGGATTCCCTAATTCAGTTAAAGTTGGCACGGAACCCTCAGTGCGCGAGTCCGACTCGCACTTGGCCGGTTTTTTAACAAAATCTTTTGTAACACTTTTGAATTTGTCACAATACGATGGCATAACGTCAATCTGTCAATTGAAAATCTTGTAAACAGTTCAAAAAATTAAAAATTACAGCAAAACATATATAGTCATATTTTAATAGACCAGAATTTTATATTTACTAACCTTGCTTACATCTTGATCGTAATTTTGTTACAAAAACAAACTAAGTCAAAGCTAAGAACCCACTTTGAAGTGAGGTGTTGTTTGCTTCACAATCTTTTAGCGTCTCATCGGCATCGGTGATCTAGTTCTAAATAAAATATCATTGGTGCCATATGAAGCATTTTTTAGTAAGTAAGTTCGTACTACGGACCAAGTGTACAGGGAAAATGGGTGGTCGTGAACACAGGTACAAGTGGAACCCTGTCTTAAGTGTCAATGTCAGAACTGTCATCAATAAATCATCTCATCAGCAGCCAAGAAAGAAACAAACAAGAAAAAAACACCACGCACGTGTTGAATGTTGAAAAGATACAAAGTTTTGGTTTTGTGCAAGAATAATTAAATTATAAATAATAAGGAAAATAACCCTATAATTGTGCTTACGTTGTACCCCGCATTTCACCATGGGCAAGAAAAGGAAACATGTCTCAAAAGACGATGACTTTGAGTATGATCCTGTACCAAAACATTTAGTTACTTCTCATATTAAAAAGCAAGAAAAACGTTTAATTGTTATTTTAGAGAATGCACAACTTGAAACCGTCAAGGTAAGGCTATAACAAGTATATTCAATACGGTTATTATAATTTTTTGAGGTTATTTATTGAAGTATAAATTTAATGTGCATAACGCAATTTCTCAACAATTCCTCTTTCAGACTGGAAATAGCTTCGAACTATTGAACTGTGATGACCATGCCAACATTTTGAGGAAAAATGACCGCGACCCAGGGTCGTGTCGACCAGATATCACACACCAGTCTTTGCTGATGCTCATGGACTCTCCTCTAAACAGGGCTGGATTGCTCCAAGTGTACATTCACACAGAAAAAAATGTGCTTATTGAAATTAACCCACAAACCAGGATCCCTAGAACATTCAAGAGATTTGCTGGATTGATAGGTATGTAACTGCTTCATCATCGTCATCATTTTTAGCAAGGGGTCATCCACTACTGAACATAGGCCAACCCCGTGGCTTTCCACAGCAACCGTTACTTTTTATACTGCCTAAATAGTTTATTGAAATTTCTATAGAAGAAAATACTTAATTCTTCAATGGTATATTGATATTGAAGCCTTTGTGTGCTGTTGGAAACCTATTGCAAATAAACAAATATATGCAATTAATAATATTAAATGAAACTAATGTTTTCTTTTAAATGTAATGTTTTCTCCATTATTGTTTTCTCCTTTGGGGTTCAAGATGAACTTTTTTGTTTGTTTTCAGTTCAACTTTTACATAAACTGGCTATCAGAGCATCAGATGGACCTATGAAACTGTTAAAAGTAATAAAAAACCCAATCACATCTCATTTACCAGTGGGAGTACGAAAAATCACCATGTCCTTTAGCTCCAAAATGGTTCAGAATTGCAGGGAATTGGTGCCAAAAGATGATCCTATTGTACTAATTGTGGGTGCTATGGCACATGGTAAAGTTGAAGCAGATTATTCAGAAGATGTGATATCCATCAGCAACTATCCTTTGTCTGCTGCATTAACATGTGCTAAATTATGTACAGCATTTGAAGAAGTTTGGGGTGTTGTGTAATTTAAGTTACAAAAAATTAAACTAAACTAATATTTTTTATTTATTTGTAAAGATTCTGTGAACATCAGGTGGATAGGTGTAAATCTCCAAATCGTGATGTTTTAGTATAAAAGCTATGAACTGGGAACATACTTAATGTACCATACACTTTAATACTAAGAACCTCAGATCTTAAATTCAAACAATTAGAGAATTATTTAAGTGTGCAAGATTAACTTTATCAATGTACTAAATGTTAATTATAATAAATAAATACTTTATCTTGAAGTGTACACAAAATCCTAATTCCTAGCTTAATTTTTAGGCCTTTGAGTGTTATTTAAAGTTAGTTCAATTTTTTTTAATTCTTTTTTTAATTATTGTTAAAGTTACAATGTACCTGATAAACTAAAATAGTAACGAGAACTTCCTCAGTGTCAACAAATACTGAAAACTGCATCGAAATTGGTCCCGCCTACCGCGTGATATTCGCGGACTAACATATTGCAATATTAATCAAACTGAGAACCATTTTTTTTGGTTGGTTAAAAATATTTCTAAACAATTACTCTTTTACCCTGAATCTTCCAAGAGGTCGCCATTGTCGTTTTCGTTTATCGGACAGTCCACTATCACTCAAACTCTTCTTCATCAAAACTCCAATCTATGCTAATATTATAAAACTGAGGAGTTTCATTGTTTGAACACGCTTATTCTAATTCTTCAAATAATGGCAAGCCATTGGGCGTAGAGTTCATTCCGTAGTATAGCGCTTAAAACTTCAGTAATACCACATGTATAATATAATTATTTAACATTAAGTGCATTAAGATTGTAAGATAACAAAACAAAAAAAAAACTGATGAAACAGTTTAATACGGTTAAATGCGTATTATTGCTAGGTAGTTTACCTCAGTGATCGTTCTGTACTGGGCATGTACCTCAACTCCTTTGTCCCGGATCCGTCCTCTAGTCATTTTCGCACAAATATAACATTAATTTAAGCCGGCCTTACAACTCTATTAACAATACAACAACAATAATAACCTATTATCAAAGCAAGACAAACATGGTAAAGTTTCACTTAGGTACCTACCACTGTGAAGTTTCACATTTCTGCCACCCACGGCGTGCGCTGTGGTCGTTTTCGTTCTTTGATGAATTTGTTATTTCATAGCGAGTCACGAAAAATTTAATACATTTTTCAGTCCCACTCTCAAAATTTCTGATATGATTGTGCAGTCCAGAGACAAGATTTTGCAATCATGTCTAAACAAAGTGTGTGTGATTATTTGCGTGGCTGTAATTTTCAAAACACTTGTAATGATGAGTGATGGTTTGAACTGTTATGTAATGCGAATGTCAATAAAATGCTCAAATTAATACGATTGCTTTACACAATCGCAACCCTGAAACTTGCAGGGGGTTACTCTATGTTCTTTGTATGACGTAGGGATCCGATAATAAAGGATCCAATAAGGTTCTGAAATTCCACTCCTAAGGGAGTGAAAAGGGGGAATAAAGAATGGACGAAACCTGTAGGTATTGAATATTTACCTTTAGACATACTCTTACCAATCCGTGTTTGATAGGTACCTATTAATAAATCTGTTGAGACTGTGTGCTAATTGCTTTGTCTCATGAGGTGAAAAGAAATGAAGTTCGGTAAGAAGTTTATTTAAACCAATCTTGTATACGATGCAGGGATATTATAAAAGCTGTGATATTTTAATTTGACTAGTGACATTACAATATAACAGGCTAGTTTCAGTGCCATTAAAATTTCACTAGACCGATACAGTGAAATTGTAAGACGGTGATATTTCTTTTATAAACTCAGCTACAAGTATTAAACATAGATTTAGGAAAAATGAGACAGGTTTTTGAAGAGCTATTGCTTCAATGAGGCTGCCGTAGGTCGCTCCAGAGTCGTTTCATGTTTGTTTAGAGACATACATACCTACACCAAGAGACTTGACTTCAGCATTTTGCAAAAAGAAAGATTAACTGATTGATACAAAATAATGTATTAACTTTGCTTCTAACTAGCGGGGTTTGAAGAAACAAAAAGTTAGAGATGTAACGATTGTGTAACGATTTCATACAACTTCCACGACCGGAAAATTGTTTTGTTTGGTAGAAAGAAAATAGCGCTTATAAGCGAAGTGACGTCCGCTCACCAAAATGATGGATTGTGCTTGTGCCATAGAATTGACAGTTATTGTCAATGTGTAGTGTTAGTGTAAGTAAGCGCTTACAATTGCTTTTTTTGTAGAGAAAAGGCAAAGTGACGGCACGACACGCATAATCGGGAGAGAAACAATCTTGAATGAAAGTCGTGAACTGCACTTTATTGCGTCCAGCGAAAGTGGCTTTTACTTTATCTTTGTTAACACAGATCCTTCTATACGTAGTACTATTATATTTTCTGTGGTGACGGTTCTCTATGATTTACATTTGATTGCTTAAGGCGCCTTATTTGAAATGTTTACACTTAGGCCGCACAGATGGCGCTAGGTACTTGGGAGTCGATTCTGCTAACAATTCTTGTCACTTTTAGTATGGGCCAAACGTTAAAAATCTATCACATTGTGATTTTGTTACAATAAATAAGTGGGGCCCTAGACAGTGTGGAAGAGATTGACTCCATACATAGTTAATATCGATATCCGTGAAAGCCTTGCTATCTACGGATACACTTATTATATAATATTGTAAATCAAGATTAAAAAACTAATTCATATTAATTACCTTTTGGTCTGTCACATAGAATTTTACTTTTTGGGCAAACAATATCCTTTTATTTAAATATTTTTATAGTACTACCATGTACTATTAAATTATACAATATGTAATAAAAACCCTGTCCGACCCGAGAGGGTGATAAAGTTGCTTTAATAACAGAACCAAAACAAGTATTAAAATTACTTAATTAATTGGTTTTTTTTTTTAATAGTTTTTCAAAGTCAACAAGTATAGCACCCTACTACGGGACCTAAAACGGGGAAATTTTCAAAATGCGTTATCACTCCTGTCGCGCTACTTACCGGCGCAACTCCGCGCCTCCCGCGCGCCCCGTCAACCAACCTTCGGGTTGCCATGTATGGTTTTTTGAATGTAATGAATTTTGTTTCTTTTTCTTGGGTATTTTTTTCTAATGTTTTATGAAAATTATTACACAAATAGAACCTTATCTCGATACCTAATAACCCCTTAATGGGTCGGACAGGTTTTTTTTACATATTGTATAAGAATTAAAATGTGTTGAATATGTTATAACCCTTACCAATCATCAGCAAATGGCGACTGGTTATCTCAATTCACCAATCAGAACGTGCTCCTAATAGAGTTGGGCAGGTAAAAAAAACAAAATGGTAAGTAATGAAAAATACGGTAATTTATGGTAAAAATGGTAAAATACTCGTAATTTACCAAATAGACCGTAAAATATTCAGTTGCTATATTTATTTATTTTATAATTTGTGCATGATTAAAGCTTTAATCCAAACGGTTGTTGGAGGTGTTGATGGTAGAAAACACTTCAAAAATTGATTATTTTTTACGTTACTTGGGTCACCATATAAAAGAGAAAACAAATATTCGTGCGCGTTGCGTAAATTATTAAAAGGCATTTAACATTCGCGTTATTGACGAAACGTTCGAGGAAATATACGTGCACGAGAGCTGACGCGAGCTTGCTGTTCACATTGATGTTCACACATCATCATCATCATTATCAGCCAAAAGACGTCCACTGCTGAACATATGCCACTCCCACGGCTTTCCACAGCGACCGGTTGTGAGCGGTCTGCATCCAGTTTGATCCTGCGATCTTTACAAGGTCGTCTGTCCATCTTGTCGGTGGACATCCCACGCTGCGCTTTTGGTCGAAGGGTTTCCAATCTAGAACTTTTCTGCCCCAGCGGCCATCAGTTCCCTGCTATGTGCCCTGTAGAGCTTACTGATTCGTAGGGATATGTCCGTTACCTTAGTTCTTCTACGTATCTCCTCGCTTCTGATTCGATCACCGAGCATAGCCCACTCCATTGCTCGTTGTGTGATTTTAAGCTTCTTTATGAGGCCCATAGTTAGAGACCACGTAACGGATCCGCATGTCTTCACTGGTGGTCTACACTGGTTGAAAACTTTCGTCTTCAGACACTGAGGTAATTGACACGAGAGGACGCTCTTATGCAGTTTCCCGAACGCTGCCTAGCCGAGTTGGATTCGTCAACTGACCTCTTTCCCAAGTTGAACCTATCTAATTGGATCTTTCATCTTAGGTACACGTACTCGTCGACAACTTCAAGAGTTGAGTTTCCAACGGATACTGGAGTAGGTATAACACGGGAACTTGACGTAATTTTCGTCTTTTCCATATTTTTTTCAAAGACACCTGTTGGGATACTTGGTCGAGCATAGTGCCAAGATCATTCAGCGTCTTTTCCACAACGACTATATCATCGGCAAACCGGAGGCGTGTTATGTATTCGCTATTGACGCAAATGCCGAATCCTTCTCATTCCAGGAGCTTAAAGGCGTCTTCCAATGCCGCTGTAAACAATTTCGGAGATATAACGTCTCCCTGTCTTACACCTCTCCGCAATGAAATCGCCCTCGTATTTTGTTCCTTTACTCGGATCGACCATGGTGGCGTTGTTATACAGACACTTTAACACCTATCGTCTATGTGACACCACTGAAGAGGCCTAAGCACCGCCCAAGTTTTGATTGAATCAAAAGCCTTCTCATAGTCCACAAACGCTAAACATAGAGGCATATTATACTCGTACTTCTCGGACTTCTGTATAATTTGCCTTAATAGATGTGGTCTATGGTACTGTAGCCTTTTCAGAATTCGGCTTGTTCAGGAGGCTGGAAGTCATCAAACCAACGTGCGAGACACTTCGTGATTCACACATGCGCGAGATTAATCACAGCATTTGTTGTACATGAAGATGCCGAAGGTTGAATTAGTTGTTGCTTGCGCTCTGCAACTCGTTAGTTTGTTTAAATACTTGAATATCTCGAGTAAGAAAGTGAAAAGGAACCGGCGACGCAGACGATGGTGAGGTGAGTGATAAGCTTAGCTTTTAGGTCAGTATAATAAGAAAGCATTTTTTTTTTAATTGTACCTTTTTTCGTGATTTTCAGTTATTACCCATATAACGAAAACTACTGGTTTAGATGGAACTTACACTGTATATACCCTAAGTAGCAATATATCTGATTGAACAAAAAATAATCATCTCGCTATGACTTCTCGTTTTAAGAAATCCGTGGTGAAAAAAACATCAAAATACACATACACTTACGAAATTTTGAACACGTGTTTGGAACTTTGGAAGCCTTAATAGATTACCCCACTCGAACAATATAAAATTCTAACAATATCACATACCTTATAGGTCGAATTGATAACCTCCTTTTTTTAAAATAAACATTAATATGTTTATATTACAAACACAATATCACTCATAAAGTACAAAGTACAAAACAAAAATAAACCTAATAAATATATTTTTGTGTGATGTGAATCTAGCTCAAAAGTTCGTATTGGCATGTAAAGAAGTATCATCATGCTAAGACAGTAAAAATGAGTGAAATGTTATTCATGGTAATTTGGTAAAGGATTTAGGCATGTTTATACATTAAGTTTTGTTAATTAGAATCATTTGTATATTTTCCCAGTCATCGGTAATTTTACCGAGTAAATTACATGTTTTTGGTAATTTACCTACTCGAAATTGAGTAAATTACCGGTCACAAACCCAACGCTAGCTCCTAACCGCAAACTGATAATAAACTTATATAAGTAGGTACATAGTCAGGTCATAAGTTCTGTCACACAATAAAAACTTTTGATTTTAGTATGCTGGCCACAAAAAAGTTTATTGAATTTGAATTTTGAATTTTTCATGATAAAAATAATGTGTACGTTTTAGAATTTTCCTCATTTTTAAATATGGAGTGGACACTTAAAGAAGACCGTGTCGCGGTTATTGCGTTGCATCGGTATGCGGTTTACGCGCCAATTCATATTTTCGACTTGCTGAAAAAGAAATTTGGAGTCACTCAGGGCATCCTTGATTAAGGCAGCCGCCGATATTGACATGGACCTCGTTCGTGCTGTGATAGACGACTGGCCACGCAGATTGAAGGCATGTATTCAAAATCGCGGGGGTCATTTTGAATAAACTTTATTACCATATGAATCTATGTTTTATTCATTCATTTTGCTATATAAATGGTTACATAAATAATAAACGTGTCTAAATTATTTCATATTACACATGTGACAGAATTTACGAGTATGACCTGACTAGGTATATTATTATACCACTATTGCGGCCCAGTGAAATTATAATATCACTAAAAAGAGCCCGTGAAATTATACGAACCAGTCGTCGTTGACAATAGTCACTGTAATTATAATTTCATTAGTGAAATAAACAATATCATTCATTAAAACTTATTTCTATATTTTAGGCGTGGCTGATTATTTACTCAATGCTCAATACAAAGTGTCGACTTCCATCACAGTCTACTTCGCAACGATAAAGCTCAAGAGTAAACTTTTAAGTATGTACAGCGAGAGTAGACACGTAAATAGCTTACCTATTAATCGGGGCACGTACTATAATATAGGAGTAAGTAGTTCAATTACTGCAGCCAATAAAACATTACGTTACGACCTATGTGATCGGAGTAAAACCAAAACGCGCAGACGAAGTCGCGGGCGCCCGCTATTTAGGATAGCTAGAGGAATATAGGCACCTTTGTTACAATTAATCGCTCTAACGTGGTTCTGAGGGTTCCAAAACAAGCACTTTCTATACCACACTCGAAAACTGAAACTAACAGCACAAGTTACAGCCGTATAAAAAAAATATTTTTATTTATAACTGATTTTTATTTATAAAACTACATTTTAATTTATCCGAATTAAAATAAATTATTGAAGCTGCGATTGATGTAAAAAGTTAAAAATGATTGTTTTACATTTTGTTACAAAATATACGTACAATGGCGCCCAAATTTAGGCACATTAACATACTACCCAACAAACATTTAAGTCACATAACAGCGACTTGTGCTGGCAATAAGCAGTTTAAAGCTTCAAAATATTTGTATAACGGCTGACGTGAGAGCTTTATGTTGAATAATAGAGTTTTTGAAATATTATATTTCTATAAGCTTGATAACTTCTGTATTAAGTTGATTACCTTTATCCAAGCTGAATAATGGTCGTAAGTAGTACTTTAAAGTAAACCATATTCAAATTAAAGCAAATGAGAGTGCTAACAGCTGTATAGTAGCTGAAGATTCAGCATTGCTCTGTATAACTTTGACATTACTTTCAATTAAACAGATTATTTCTGAAAAATCTGTTTCATTTTCACTTTAAGTTGCTTAGCACATCAAATTATTTTTACTATCCAGAAGCTGAATACTGCAGAATTTTTAGCTATTAAACAGAAAACGATTGCTTAAATTGTAAATGAGAAGGTCTTATACCTAACTTACACAGACAGAAGAGCACGAATACTCTTTTATTCAGTTTAAAGTGTTAAATAATATTATTCCGGATTTTTGTCTTTTTTGTTCTTGAAATGCTTGTCATGAAACCTTATTATTTTACGCACGATACGAAACACCATTATTCTAATTCACCTACTATATTAGTAATATGAATCTTAATGCTTATATATATTACCAATCAATTATATCCAAATTGACCATAATCACTTTTATCAAACAAAATGATCCTTAATAAACTGCATAAGAGTATCAAGTTGAGTAATATTGGAACTGTTATTCAAAAATGAGTTATTTATGTACTTTTATCCATATAAGATCTGAATAGGAAGTCACATACCAACTTTTATGCAGAATTAAGCAACAAAATGCTGGGCGAGCGCGTTTTTAATCAAGATAAACATGACGCCATTGTCTAAACTGTTTTTTATAAAAGTAAATGCAAAATCACGTATCAAAAGCATCATTTTTACTTCGAAAAATGGTTTATGTGATCAAAATGTTTTATCTTCAATATTTTACTGCATTATACTACTTAAAATGCATAGAAAATATTTAATCGAGTGGCGCGTGAAAAATAACAATCAAAGATATATATGTTTTCACAGTAAAGTAGCGTGCGTTTAAAAAAACACTTCTAAATCGTGAAATAAGTATGTAAAGTCAATACTACCAATTTCTTATTAATCTTTTTGACATCTAACGTTGACACTGGTCGCACAAAACAAAATGTCTCATTTTATGATTTTATTTGGATTATTTCTTAATAAAATTACGATTTAGATCTACAATTTGAATAAAAACTGAATTTCTTAGCTAAAATATTACTAACTGAATAAGATTGTTATAACTGCTGATTTAAAGCTAATTCAGCATTAATTCAGAAGATATCCATATTCTTGTACACTTATTCAGATACTATGTGGCCATTATTCAGCGGTTATCCAAATTAAAGCTAGTTAATCTGTGCCCAAACCGCTTGAATAGTGTCTGTATAAGCGCTTACACAGACGTTATGTCCGCAACTTAAGCAACTTAAAGTCAGTCGAATTTCTTTTATGCAAATATTATTCAGCTAATAAATGTTTGTTGGGTAACTAATATTATAATCCACGTACGGTCGATGTCTCTGGCGCCATACCACTTTCCAACGAAAATCGCTTGCACATACGCATGAGTACACGACTCAAAAACGGGCGCTACCCGGATTTTTAACGTGCACACTAGCGCCACTTTACTAAAAAAATCATAACTCGTTAAATAAAAGACCAATCAAAAATCTGGTAGACATGATTGTAGCTCTGGTTATGTGGTTTAGATACAATGTTTAAGTTCAATAAAACGGAGTTATCTGCAGATACAGTTAGAAAAATTGCCAAAAGTGGCCATATTTAGCAGTTTTTCTAACTCTAACTACAGTAAACTACTTTAGAAACAATTTAAACGTACTAAATAAACTATAGAACCTGTACTACAATCGTGTCTACCAGATTTTTTGATTGGTCTTTTATTTAACGAGTTATGATTTTTCTACTAAAGTGGCGCTAGTGTGCGCGTTAAAAATCCGGGTAGCCCCTTTAAACACAAAGCGACGCGAGATGAAGCCATTTTTGCTCTGAGATGGTTAGGCGTCAGCGGAGTTGATAGTTTGAAGGGGTGGTTTTCGTAAATTGTTTTATTTTATTTTCTTTAGATTGGTACAGAAATCACTATTAATGATAGTTTAATAGGATTATAAATATATAATCCAGATGGGCACTTTTACTTGAGTTCAACTAAATTATCTTCGTAATATGTTAAGTATGTGGTTTAGGAATATTACTACTAAGTTTTCTTAGAGTTTGTTTCAATAAGTGCTAACTTAAGATAATTTATCTGAATGGTAATTGGTTTACTTTTTATATTATTTTTTCCCGTGGATCAGCAAGGGACGATATATTAATGGTCAAAAAACTCGTGCGCATTCCATAAACCCAACTAGGCCCTTGAATTTTTAGATTTGAGCGACCCACTAACGCCCGAAGAATGCTACAGAAAAAGCAAAAACAAAAAAATCACGCTGTGGTACTAGGCTCTTGTGATGTGATGGGACGCAAGGAGCCCATAATCGGACAAAGTTATAATTAACTAGCGACACGCTCCGGCTTCGGGCGGGTGCAATGGCTAATGCTGTCTTTTAAAACATTCACGCAGGAGCCCTATTTTTGAATTACACGCTTTTATATATAGTGTGTGATTTTAGTTTGAAAACTATTAAAAAATCAATTAAAATCGCGAAATATAGACTTGAGTACTCACAAATTAAGCTATCTATACATATTCAAATTCCTTCCGTGTGGATTTCTTTGAATTGGTTTTCCGAAAATTGGACTCGTAATCAATTAATATCATTATGCGTGTCGCGATCCTCGCCCTAACATGGGCGTGTGTTTATTGTTGATTAATGTTTCATTTTTGAATAAAAACCGGTGCGTACTTACGTAGACTGCTGCTGTACGTTAAGGTTGACATCATGCACCGGCTTCGAATGACTTTGTTTCTCCTATTTATTTTAGTCCTTTTCATTAAAAACAAACATTTTTGTTTTTGAAGGTGTTTTTCTTTCTTAATTTCTAGTTATTGTTGAAGTTACAATGTACTTGATTGAACTTAAATAGTTATTAGAACCTTTTTCTCAATGTAACAAATACTTTAGTGAAAACCGCTTCAAAACCGGTCCAGCTGAACGCGAGGTATTTGCGGAAAAACACACATACATACAAATATTACTTAATTTAGGTACTTGCAAAGTTGCGGAACACAATTTTCTTAAATTTGACCTAAAATTTTATATGACAGTGAAAAATAAACTAAAAACTACTGGACTTATCGGATTTCATGAAAACTTCTCCCTGTGCTTATGGTAAGGTTGCCACCGCATCAGTCGCATCACGCATTCATGAAATCATGCAAACTACTCCGATTTTTTTTCTCATTAATTGACCTAGGCCACAAACTTCTGCATAAAAATAACCGTTTTCTTATAGAAATATACATAAAATTTCGTACAAAAACAAAAAACTGGTTTAGGTAAGTGCGAATTTTGTATGCAGCATTTTGCGACCTCGGTCAATTTATTATAAAATTTTCGGAGTTATTTGAATGTGTTTAGAACAAGTGGCATACTTTTAACAATAAGCATAGTCTAGAGAAGTTTTCATCATATTTAATGACTCCAGACCTTGGATGAATTAACCACTGGATATGAAACGCAAGAGCGAATGTATGAAAATAACATTAGCCAATTTCTGCGGGGCGGGGGGAGCTTGTCGTGTCAATTATTGACATTTAGTGCATAAAAGTGTCGATATTTTTTTATCGATATGTGTGGAACGAATGAATGAACGAATGTTTTGGAAAATTATATAATTTTATCACGAAAACAATAAATTACATTATGGGCATGTAATGCACAAACCATCAAATGACCAATTAAAACGTCTTTTTAAATAAACGGTCTGCCAAGTAACACTAACTAGAACTACCTTAGATATATTGAAACAGCCCGTAAATACACATAGCCTTGCACCATTAAAGTCCTCATAACGGATAATTAACCAGAAGATTTTGCATTGGCATTATGTCACTCGGTGACGTTTTGTGGGGATCCATTTTGCCTCTCTTCGCTCACTTTATTTTCCATAATGGATCTACAGGAAATCTGAAATTATATTAGAAGGATGTATTGTCATATAATATGAAGTTTAAAATTTTTAAGCAAACTGTTTTATATTTAAGATTACCTTATCTACTCTCGAGTGAAACTTTTACAGATTTATAATTTTATTTTAAAAGTATTATAGTATTATATTCAAAAATTTAATAAAAGATCGTTTATCGATATGATTTATCGACATTTGTCAAGCACAATTGAAATTAAACTGACAAGAGAACGAATGATAAACAAACGACAATCCTACCGTATAAAGTATACGTTATCTTGTTGATTTTTTAGTAACAGACCACCACTTTTTTAAATGGCAATGTTACTTTTCTCTTGGAAAACAGTTTTCACTATTTCCATGAAAAATAACAGCTTTTTTGGGATAAAATGTTACTTACGAATGAAAATAAATATTTTTAAACTTGCTGCTATAATTTTTTCACTATAATAAGCCACATTTACTCATTTTTCTGTCAATGTTTCTCACTGAGCTCTATCACCGTACTGACAAGACATCACCTGCAAGTGAGGCCAAAAAGCCCGCTTCGTGGCTAAGGGGGCACAAGCGAAATTGCCTGTCATTGCGCGTCCAGTGGTTTATTCGTCCAAGCTCCAGACGTTTATGGTTTATTTCCACCAGCCATTTAAAGTTTCAGGTCAAAGTTGAGAAAATAATATCCGCATTTTGCAAGTAAATAAAAAAAAATACTAGATGGCTTGTGTATTGATTTCAATGTTAGTAAAACCGCAAATGATACGCAATAATGCATATCATACAAAACTGACATGCAGAAAACAATCATAGTTAATGTCCGCGAGCTGACAAATAGTAACAAATATGACCCTTTTATTTTAACTGGACGAAATAAATAGAGGTACTGAAAATGGCTGACGAGGACGTATCTCTTCTCAATACTGTCTCAATTTTGCCACCAGAAAATGGTTTCCATTTTTGCCACCAGAAAATGATTTCCACGTGACTGATGAGGTTCTTTGGGTGACTTTGTAAACTTACAAAATCTTCCAGGTAAATGCGCTTTAATCAATTGTACTCGTGCAAGATTTAAATTTTAGATACCTTATATAACAAAGTTGAGTTTGCTTTTTTATGAACCAAACTAAGAGCGGCTAGCTTAAATAGCCTGTAATGAATGAGTCGTCGTCTGACGACGATAGGGTAGGGTTGAAACTGTTTTACCATAAAACTAATACTAGTTTGTATCTTAAGAGTTTTGCAAAAAGGATTTAAAGTACTTTGAAACCTTTCAACAGATCATTTGCAATGATAGCCTATTTAAGAAAAATGGTTTTATTTAAGTGTTTAAATTGCATATAATTATTATTATTTATTTATTTTATTTTATTCCTTATTGCACTGACAAAACTAAACTACAATTGGTGAACTTAATGCTTAAAGCATTCTCTACCAGTTAATCATTGGGCGATTCACACATTTTATCACCACATGCATAAAATATGCAACTGATTCTTAAGGTATGCCATCATTTTGTTCATCAATTTATCATATAAATACGAAATCACATCAATTTAAAAAGTAATGACCTTGAAAATCTTTAAACGCGTTTATCTCGAAACGACCAATATGTCACTTGACACCGTTTTGCACAACACTGTCCAATTGCTGGAAGGTGCATTATTGTCAATACCGAGTACTTAGGTAGATGCACAACGCAATGAAAGCGGTTAAGCAGCTGTGTGTACTTAGTTGCCGGTGAGGTTCTTCTCGAGACTAGATTCTCGATAGCTTGCCATAAATGAAGTTACTAGTATACCTGGGCCCTAAGCCAATGAGTTTCTTAGTCATGTAAACAATTACTAGAATGTTACCTACCTACGCTCTCAGTAATACAATACGAATTCCGAATACGATGTGTGAGTACCTACAGCACTAAGCTATTTTCGCAGTAACATTTACTTAGGGTACGTTTATAGGTATGTAGGTACTCGTATTTATGCCCTTTCTTCCAAGATTGATTGCATGCATGTGCATTGATGCGTCTCTCTCTCACCTTTAACGAATTTAACTGGATTTTGCTTATTATTATGAAAAACTAAGTTACCTTTCAGAAAAACTTTCTATCTTCACTTAGGAAGAAAGTTATGGGACCATACAAAAGGTTCCGTAGCATTAAAAAACCGGCCAAGTGCGAGTCGGACTCGCGCACTGAGGGTTCCGTGCCAACTTTAACTGAATTTGGGAATCCACTTACTTCCAAATTTTCGTTGAAAGTATTTGTTAAGATCTACATTATATATTTTTTTCAAAATTTACACTCGCTTAGTTTAGAAGTTAGATGGGGGGGGGGACGCCCATTTTACCACTTTGGAAGCGTCTAGCTATGAAACGTTAGACTTTAAAAGAAAATAGTTTTAGCAACCTCGATATCATTTTAAAAGACCTATCTATAGACCCCCACACGTATAGGTTTGGCTAAAAAAATTTTTTTTGTTTTAGTTTCATGTATGGGAGCCCCCCCTTAAATGACGTATTTTTTTATTTTTTGTATGAGAATCGTAAAGCGGTTAACGGGATACATACTTCTACTAAATTTCAACAGTGTGATGCTTATATTTACAGAATAAAATGGCTGTGACATACGGACGGACAGACGGACAGACAGACAGACAGACTTGACGAAACTATAAGGGTTCCGTTTTTTGCCATTCGGCTACGGAACCCTAAAAAGGCCACCGGTGTAATAAATGATGTAAGTACAGGGTGGTGTTTTGGTCGGTGAGTTGGAGTCTAAAAAAAATATTTTCTTTAATTTATATGCAATTTTTAGAAAAGAAAACCTCTTCACATCATACTAAAATAAACGAATCGGGTAACTCGCACTCTCTGCAGCTCGCGTGTATCTACAAAATATTAGTACTATCTAGTTAGCTACGAAATTACGTTAAGTGGCCATGTTGGTAGTTTTGACAAGCTCGCTAGTATCACAATAATACATTGATTTTGAGGGTTTTTCCATATATTTATATATATTGTAAAACAACCCCTGAGTCGCTCGTCGCTAACCAAAACAACATCCTTTAATATTATGACCATGGGGGTTTTATTTACTAAGCACAACCTTTATTTAACACTGCTGTATAATTTTAAAATCGTAACCAACTAAGTAGAAATACGATGGTAGGTAATGCGAAGTTTCTCGTCACTTCATTGGTCAGTCTGTTGACTCATTAAAAGGTGGCGTGATGTGCTTCAAACGGTTGTTATTATGAGTAATGATTAAAATGCCTATTCATTGAACCTGTTTTTTATTATCTGTGTTCAGTAATATAAAAGTAAGCGGTTCTGCTGTGAATAATTAGATACGAAGCCCTTCTACATAATAAGATCTATAATATACTATATTATACAGTACTGCTACCATGAGTTTACTCGATAACGACGACGGATTTACTCGATCGCTAGCGACGACGTAACATTTTGTATGGAAAATGTTAGTTCTGTCAGTGACCGCTAAAGGCGCTGCGCAATTTTTCATAGACTTTTTACGTCGTCGCTAGCGGGTAAACCTGTCGTTGCTATCGAGTAAACTCATGGTAACGTTACTGTTATTAGCTATATATAGGTGGTGTTCTTCGACACAGTAAAGTACCTTTCTGGATGATGTTACCATAAATTAACAGCTGAGGTAAATAATTAGGTTAAATAACTACATACTTACATGCTCCGTCTGACGGTTTTGTAAGTGTATAACCATTACTGTAACGGTATTTATTTTAGGCTAATATTGACAACTATACGAGATTCGCTAGCAACGACTGTTTATTTAACTACTGGTGGTCCCCCATAGACTGCGTTTGCACGATTTGCCTTTCCATCAGCGTGATGTTTTATACCCTAAAGCTTTTCTCGATAAATAGCTCCCCAACACAAAAATATTTTTTCAAATCGGTCCAGTAGTTTCTGAGATTAGCGCGTTTAAACAACAAAAGTCTTCTTATGTAGAGTAAATTAGATAATATTATAAAAATAAAATGTGTTGTCTGGAAGAGATCGCTTATGGCGATAAGACCGCCTAAATTGTACATTTCCTCGAAATGAATTTGATTTTAACCTATCTGATGTGCAATAAAGAGTTATCTTATGTAATCTAACACCCGTGCCGTGTCCTCCCTACCTTAACGCCTACTCTTCTAACTACGTCGTAACCTAAGTTATTCGCCAGCCACGTGACCTACAACTAGCTAGACCTATGTATCAGTAAAGATAGATGTCAAAATTCTTCCAGGTTTCATAGGTCCAACAACATCTAAATCCGGGGTAAGTGCTGCTGTTTGCTAACACACACTACCACAGAACGCCTAACGGTGACTGGGAGAGAATTTGCATTATTTTGAAAGAATTTACTTTGAAATACTGGATGATGACTGTGCAGGCAATGCGTGTCAAACTGTCAAATCCAATTCCTATAAGAGTAGTGTCGGTATGTTTGCGTGACAGCAAAGTCGCGGGGCGCGGCGCGGGCCAGACGGAGCGGCGCGTCGGCCGCCTGCGCCTGCGCACCGCCAGACCGTTCGGCGCCGTGCTCACAAAGGACTCATTGTATTCCCCGCCGCCCAATTCTATAGACCCTTAGCTTCGACGTTTTTTCCCCAAAATTCCTTCTACCAGATTGACATTCAAACAATGGGTTTCCGTCCCTTTATTGGCACCTTATTTTTTGTAGCACCTTTAAATGGACCTACCTACGCTTTGAACAAAATCACAACCTGTTCCGATCGGCGCGGCAAGGTTTTGTATGTCCCAATTTAAATTACATATTTATGTTGGTATGGACAGATCACACTGTGAACTATTTTTTTAAAGCAATGGCAAATCTTGTTGACCGTTGCGATAAATAACATAGGTAAGCCTATTAAATAATATTGATTAACATGTGGAATATCCAAAGATCTACGTCGCTAACAGTATCTTATCTTGAGGAAAAATCCTATGTTGAAAAACAATGGCGTCCTCCATCAGTCATAACTGGAAAAAGAGTCATGATGTATTGAATGAATAAATGATGATGTATTGACTGATCTAGTAACTTATTTGACCTAAGAAAAGACTTAGGACAAGCTACCTTTAAAAGTAGATAGACGCGTAGGTACCTGTAGTTCCGCCAGCTAGGTGTGGCAGACGCCTACATGCGGCGCTCCTAAAACTGGTTCCCTCTCACCACGGCACCGGCCAGCGCCTACGCCGACCACTTACACCATCGCCATGGGTGCGCGTGCGAACGCCGCTAGCCGCTATCGAACACAAATATGGAATCAACGTGCCGTTTTATTGAACGAGTCGTTCGTACCTATTATGAAAGGTAAAGATAGGTACCTATATTTACTTAATTCTTAAGTTTTCAAAGCTCTCAAAACGACTGGTAGTAGGTAGGTACCTGCCTACTTAGTAGATTGTAATCTTTGCTCATCGCCAGTGATACCTTCCTGGATTCTTGTCTTGCTATTTCATCGATAATCCATTTATAGTAAGTAGGTTGGATACTCGTAGGTAGGTAGGTCGTTTTCCTACAAGTTAGATGTTTAATTATTCATTTAGTGCACCCCATCGCTAAGTACTCGGACTTACTTATTTATTCACAAGAACACAAGTTTCCTTTTGATAAATATTTGTAGCAAAACTGGCATAAATGAAATCGCTCTAGTATCACTGGTAAAATGAATGGGTATGCCCATGCCATGGCTAATTGTTTGAAAAACAATGATAAATAAACTAATGCTTTAGGCCCGGTCTGCCGGAGGGTTGCTGGTTCAAGTCCCGCCCGTGCGCAAATTTTTGGTTTCTTATTTTATCTTTATGAATATAAATAAACTACTTGTAACTAACAACGATGTTATCTTAAATGAAACAAAGTCGTAGAAGTCTATCAACTTGATACTAAAGTGCTCAAAGTGAAGGTTGCTAGTGACTTTATTAGCTACATATTTTAATGAATCATTGGCAGTGTGGAATTTTCCCACGTTACTTATTACTTACGTCGTGACGTAGTATCGCTAGTATCCGCTGCAAGTGTATTTGCACGGTGTACTTTATAAAGTGATGTGAACGCAGCGAAATGTTATCTACATCCGCATGTGGGGTCCTCCTCGCAAGTAGATACCTACTGCTGATGATTGACGACGATGATTGACGCAAGCAAAGTACCTAATATCGAGGAGCGTACGTGCTTTCTTGCATCCGTGCATTTTAAGCATTTTTTTTTTACATACTTAGATTAATAATACTGTTCCTTTGAGGTTTATGATAAGATTAGATAGGACTTTAACGTGAAGGACGTTCGAAGTCGGTATTCGGTATTTACCTGCTTACAACGGCAATGTCATGATTATAATCATGATTCTGATTATAATGTTATTATTCCACAATATTTCTACCATAGTTTTCGGTTACTATTGACCTCCTAACAAAAATGCACGATAAGGAATTAGTAAACATCATTTTATTGATCGCCAGCAGGAATCTAAGAGGAAGAAAAAAACATTATCTGAATGTTTTAATAGGTATTATTAATCATTATGTTTATACTAGGTAGTAGCTCCCTCCTACCACATCATTTCATACTAGATGATTCACTTTCTTCAGTTCAGTTCATACTTGTTCAGGTTAGAAGAACTTCAAATCGTAGTAGTCGAAAATAAGTCATCTCCGCATTAAGGAAACGGATAACCAGCTGTAAATGGGGAGGCAGGGAAAGTTATTTATTTAAACAGAAAGAAAGAAAATATTGAAAGCACATAGGTTAGGTAACTAGTAAAAGATATCAAGGTTCCAATTACAAATTACTTCCTATGAAAAATCCATTGCATTTACATAACAAGATCGACTAATTTAAGCTTATATCAGATTTACTATCCTAGGGTTTCAGGCAAGAGATGAGGAGCACAATCAGCTCAAAGTATTTATATACCCTCTGTATTGTATATCAGGATCAATTTTCGATTTGCAACAATTGCAACATATTTAGAGGGTGTGATTATTTAAACATAAGAGAAGACTGCTAGATTTAGATAAGCTGACTGACTGAGTGCGGCTGTGGTCGTGGTGGGGCCGCGCTGGCTAGGCGCCACCACTCGCCTAGCGCTTGCACAACGTTGCGTGGGCGCATAAATGTGGCGCTAACCTATCAGCAGCCATAATGTTTCTATTTCGATCGCTGTCTATACCATCGCTGTCTATATCTGCGTTTCGATATCTCAAGAGTAATCTAGCTTTTTTATTATTCTCATATTTTGAAGACTCTTATCTTCCAAAGATATGCCAGTCCTATCATTCTTTATAAAAAAAACTAATAAACAAAAAAAGTTAAACTTAATTCTAGGTAAATAAGAGTCAGCGACTGCCCGCCATATCAGCGAGTATACTAGCTAAGTTGGAAGTAGGTTCTCGCAGTATAGACTGGAAGATACCAATTACAAGGCAGTTTAATTGATGAGCTTGTATGAGTAAACGTCTCTTATATCTGACACATTCTGTCAACAAATGCTGAACATCATCTATCGTACCGCACTCCTCACTCACTAATCTAGCTGTATTGAAATAGCTGTAAATCTTTGTTTAAGTAGGAAGGCCTAGGCCTCCTTTAGTGAAACTATATTAGTAACTTTTATTGCATCTGAATGTCAATGTAAAAAAAAGTTTTAGTATGGACAAACCCTAACTTAAATTTTATATTTTACTGTTTCAAAGTTTTCGATGTTTGTAAATCCGGTGCGGCGCCAAGCAAGCATCGCGTGCTTTGCGCGGTCGATGACGCGCCAGCATCGTTCGATCCACGCAATCTTCAATCGTGTTTAAATCATTCAAACATATCTCACTTTTTATGTAGAGATACAGTACAGGAACTCTATTTTTGAATCACTCGCTTCAAGATGACGAGTGATTTTCGTTCGAAGATGAATTAAAAGTCATAGAAAAAAACTCCCCAAGTAACACACAAGCAAGATAACAGGACACATGTAGAAAACTTTATAGTTTCATGATGAATATCATTTATATATGAGCCTTTGAAATAGCAAAATGCTGAGTTGAGTTGGGTTTGGGCTCTTTAAATTCTTAGTGCTTAATAAGTTTTATATATTTGTACTATATTTCTTTAATCTGAATATTTAATCTTCATTAGACTTTTATACAAGCCTTATTAAGCATTACGCATTTTAGCTATATTAAAGCTGAAAAAAAGCTCATATGATAGCATTTATCTGAATAATCATAATAACTGTCGCTCTTATTCAATCATTACTAAGCTAGTGGTTTCAGTCAGCTAATTTCTGAATAAAGTATAACAGTCTGAATAAAGTCATTTTTGGTTGCTTTTATACAGCTTGATACTGAATTAATGTATTTATTTTATGTTTTAACTGGATAAATGCCATGTTTTACCATATACTCAGCTGCTGAAAAAGTAGATTAATTATGCTATTTTTCAGTTTACATCGGCATAACAGTATGTTTTAAGCTTACGTATTCAAATTAAAGACCACAGCTACGTTCTAATAGCGCAAATAGCTTAATATCAGCCGAGTTACAATCTATTTGTAAGCATTAAGTTGTTTTCGTTTGCATCAACATGGAGCGGAAATCGTGGAAAAAACTGAAAAGAACGGGAAATATCAAAAGAAAAATGTTGAAAGAATATCTAAAAATTAATAGTAGCAATCGTTCAAGTGTTTCTAGTGATCAAAAGATTTGTGATAATAGTATAAACAAAAATGAACTGAGTTCTAGCCATCATGAGTTGTTGTGCAATAAAGAGGATTCCGTACACCAATTGAACCAAACAAAATTTAACTTCATTCAAGAAGACTATGCATCTGATTCGAGCTGTACAGATATCGAGGAAGAAAAATGTACCGAACACATAAAAAACTTGATGTTTCGAGAGAACATTAGAAAATGGGCTGTGGAAAAAAATATCACTCAAGCAGCACTTAAGGATTTAGCAGTAATAATAAATCAAAGATATCCAGATATTTTACCTAATGACCCAAGGACAATTTTAAAAACACCGAGACAAGTTCAAATAAAATCTATTGAGCAAGGTGAATACTGGCACAGTGGTGTTATTGAGACACTAATAAATATTGTGAATAATGCAATTATTGTTCCAGACAAAATATCACTTAACATTAATATGGACGGTCTGCCAATTTTCAATAGCTCCAAGAAAGAGTTTTGGCCAATTTTATGCAATATTCATGAAATAAATGAACCACCATTTGTTATCGGTATATATTACGGGATCGGAAAACCGAAAGATTAAAATATTTATTTGGAAGATTTCATTTCTGAAATGAAAATTTTATTTGCAGAAGGTATTACAGTACAAGGCAAGAAAGTTAACATCGCAATAAGATGTTTTATTTGTGATTCTCCAGCTAGGGCTTATGTGAAAGGTGAGTAAATTATATAAATGAAATCATTTGAAGATCTACTGAACATATTAATTACTTTATTTGTATCTCAAGGCTGATGCTACGTTTGGTAAACATTTTTTTTCAGGTGTTTGCAACTTCAATGGAAAACACGGTTGTGTAAAATGTGTGACAGTAGGAGAGTATTCTCACCAATCCCACACTGTCGTGTTTCCTCACAGTAGATGCCCAGATAGAACAGACGACCAATTTCGTAAGAAAATGTATGGTTTACATCATAAAGCTGATTCTCCCTTGCTACAACTACCCGTTGATATGGTCAAAGACGTGCCAGTTGCAGATTCTTTACATTTAATTGACTTAGGAGTAATGAGAAGATTAATGGTCGGATGGCGCGATGGGAATTTTGGCAAATATGAAACAAAGTGGTGCTCAAGAGATATAAATAATGTTACAATGTTTTTAAATCACCGGACATTGCCTTCTGAAATTCACCGATCTATGAGAGGGTTGGATCAATTGGCTTACTGGAAGGCCTCAGAGTATAGATCATTTTTGTATTATTTGAGCATTATCATACTGCCACAGGTGCTACCTGAAAGTGCTTATTCACATTTTTTATGTTTATTTTGCGGTATTACCATATGTTCTTCTAAAACTTACGAAAACCTATTACCTTTGGCAAAAGAACTTCTATTATATTTCGTTGAACACTATAAGGATCATTATGGTGCCAGTTATGTAACTAGCAATGTACATAACATAGTTCACGTAGTAGATGAAGTCAGAAGGTTTGGACCACTTCAAACTTTCAGTGCATATCCATTCGAAAACAAGCTATACTTGATAAAAAAAATGCTAAGAGATGGAAAAAATCCACTAAGGCAAATAGCAAATCGACTTAGCGAAGAAGTTGGAGTACAAAAAAATATTAACAGTACTGAAAGAAAAACCAAACGGGATTATGAAATCAAAATTACTAAAAACAAGGTTGAAATTCAATTCAAGGAATTTAAACTGACTAACAAAAGCAAAGACAAGTATTTTATGAGCACAGGGAGTAACGTTATAGAACTTAAGGAAATATTCAAAGAAGCAGACAATGTTTTTTTACGTGGCTTAAATGTTTCAGACTTGGCTGATGTTTTTGATCAGCCAGTGAAGTCAAGTTATTTTAATATATATAAATCTAAAGTGTCAACTGAAACACGCGCCCTGGTATGCCTGTCTCCTCAAGATGTAAAATTTAAATTTGTCTGTAATGAATATAAGAACGAGTTGTTCTTTGTACCTCTGTTGCACACAGTATCTAAGGGTTAAGTTCCAAATTAAAACAAAGTTAATTGAATTAAAAATCACGTATATTTCTTTTATTTAAGTAATATCAAAAATAACAACAATAACAAAATTACGTCCTTCAAAATAACGAACACGAAATTACGATCTTCAAAATCACAAACACGAGATTACAGTCTTCAAAATCACGAACACGAGATTACGTCAGTGCTTTCTTAAACATAATTATTGAACATCTCAACCATGCGGGCCCTAAACTTTGGCTTTGCAAAACTTTGTGACAAAAACAACACAATATACTTAACTATTACTAAGGGCTCTTCTACACACAGCGGATTGCGTACGGTTTCTGAGCGGAGCGGCTGCGCAGCTCATGTGCCTCAGCCTCAGCTGCGCAGCGTATCTGTCGCGGAAAGTAGCGTCTGTATCGTGGGGGTGCCATAGGGAACAAATGCGCTGCGTAGCCGCTGCGCTCGCAATCCGTCCGCGATCTGCCGTGTGTGGCAGGGCCCAACTATACTAACTTATTACAATAACTTACTTAGGTTCCCATTTCTAAGTAACATACTAAGTCTTTTTAACAGAGAGATTGTTCGTCACTATCTTCGTCAATTAGATTGCCACCTTTTTCTTTGTTATTTTCATTAAAAGTTTCTGTAACTGCCGAATTTATTTTAATTTTCCCATCATTATTTTCGTTATTATCACCTATTTGTTTATTTTTTTTATTCTGACATTCCTTTACTTCCAAAGTTATATTTTTATTTCCATCATTAGTCTCACTTTCATTTCTACGCTTCCTACTTTTCGACGCGGAACAGCGAATGTTTTTCATTGTTTTACGTTTAAGTGCATTTCTCAATATAGATTTGAAGAATTGTTCGTTTTTCTGAATAGTGTAAGTTATATCCCACGAATTGACCATTGTGAAAAAAAAATGTATGACATTTTTAAATGCTTTAAAACCTATTTTTACTTCGGATGAATTCCGGCTTCCGCCTGTCCAAGAACATTTGGTTAGGAAATCTTTTGTGAACATCGTATCTAATAGTCTGTACGCACAATTATTGCCATTATTCAGTGATTCGGAGCATACAAGGGAATATTGTTGTTTGAGCTTTTCGAACGTCTCCTTGTTTGATAGTTCAAGGTCCATTATTTCTAAATTGGTAATATCATTTATGGGTTTAAACATGAAGGGCTGCACTTCTATTCCTTTCGCTTGGCCTAATGGTATTGTTGACTTTGATGGCAGGAGACATTTCATTTCTTCAATTTGAACGGATAGCTCTGCAAGTCTTTTCATCATTTTGTCTTGATTTTCCATAATTTGTATTTGTATGGCGTAAATATTGTTGATTGCCTCTTGTGTCTGATGTCTATCAGCAGCAATCGACTGCTGCATGGCTACATCGGAGACTACTTCATACATAACACCTTCATCTTCGACAATTACATTATTTGGTATTTCACTGGGGTTGACTTCAGTGTTTGCTACAGGATCGATCTGCAACAAAAAAGTATTAAATTTTTTATTTATTGTTTCTCTGCATTGTTACCAACCAAGATCTTCGCCAAGATCTTTCACATTATCTGTATTTTTTTACTGCTGCAAATTTTGCATTGCATGCCTTATACGTAAACGATACATACAGGTGACTTTCTAGTGCTTTCAGAATAAAACACAGTAAAAAATTTACAAAAAAATCGAAGCATAAATAATAATAGGGCCCTGCCACACACGGCTAATTGCGGATGGATTTTAAGTGGTGCGGCTACGCAGTGAATTAGCAGCGGGTGCACAGCGGTTTCACCGCGAAGATTAGCGTGAGCGCTATACAAAAACACTGGAAATCGCGGCAAACTCGCCACGTGGCCGCGACAAATTTGCGCAGCTGCTCCGCTCGTTATCCGTCCACAATTCGTCACGTGGCAGAGGCCGTTACCCTACCTTTTTTAGGTGTACCTACTACAGAAATATAAATAAGTACCCACTACGGACATAGTACTAGGTATCCACTTACCCAACTAGCACAAAACAGTTGCTTAAGAGCTTTGGAGCCAATCCGATTATTACCAAAGGCGCCAAGCTCAAGCGCCAAAGCGTGCACTGCAGACCTAATGCAGCCGCTTTGCAGCTAAAGACGCACAACTTTTTACAACCTACAGTTCCATTAGAACTTCAAACTAGTGGCATAAAAGCGCTGCAGGAGCTGCAACGAATAATTATCACCACACTGAAGCTCTTGTGGAGCTTATTGAATGAATGACAGTTTGTGTGTACGACTGATCATTCACCTTGTCTCTCATTTATTAAATCTCACAGCTGTTGTTCGTCAGACATTACAGAATATAAATAAATAATTCAGTGAAGTGAAGTGAGTATTTTTGAGCTATATTTCGTATTATATTCAAGTGGCTAAAACGCAGATCAGTTTATCGTGCAAATAGTTGATATTATTAGAGTATTTTTTACGCGCCTCAATAATTATCTCATAATATCCTAAAATATGTGAAATTTTATTATATACATAATATTATGTCACATACCTACACGATGTTAAAATTACATACTTGACTACATTTGTATTTTGTAAGTTTCTGGTTCTATATATAGTGATATTTTCCTACAAATTTTGATAAAAACTTATAAAATTCTCAAATATTGATAAATATTGTCCTGTAAACATGGCGTCTATGAGAAGCAGCTTTTAGTTGCAACTTCAACCTCAATACTTCCTCTCTGCGCGTGAAAGCGTTAAGGTTCACTCTTCTGAAGGTCCAAGTAATAACTGGACCACTAATGCAGTTCAAGTCTTTACAATAACTTTTATTTCATACTTACTGCAGGTACTAACCACATTTATGGTGACTTGCTTAGAGATCCATAAAACTCGTTGAAAACCCTAAAATACGATGATAGTTTGCAGCTGCTTCTATAGTTTTCGCCCTTTGAATTGATTAACTATGTTATACTATGTTTTCAGAATGCCTTTCAAAATAATTCAAACCTTCAACGAAAAGCAAGATAACCAAGAACTTTCAATTTGTCCATCTAAATGGGAAAAAATATAGAGTGTTACACTGGCCGAATAAAAAAGTAAAAAAATACGTTAGATAGAAGATTTAACGCCAAATCAGAACTGGATTCAAATAAGCTGCATTGTTAAAAGGATCAATATTATGACTTATGAAATAGCTGACAAGCAATTGATAGAAATATTAGATTGTTCGACAACAGAGCTGGAATTGTGTAAAGCATCGTATTCATTTGACAGTTCATAACGTACGGTTTGATCTGTCAAACCCTTTGTTCTTTACCATTTGACAGATCATACCGTACGTTTTGAACTGTCAAATGAATACGATTGCTTTACACAATCGCACCCCAGATCAAGAAGCCACAAAACTGTTACCAGCGTCCACATTGAACATTTTAGTGTCAGAAAATATCACAGTGTGCGAAACATGGAAATATTTTCCCGCAACTGTACACTTAAGGCAACCATGTTTTCTATTATAATTATTAATTACACACATCTGGAAAAAAAATACAAGGGACATAAGATCCGAAAAACTGTAAATATAAATATAACATCATCTTGAATAAACTCAGCGGTTATTATCAAACCCCATAATTATATTGACGTAGGAAAAAATAAAGAAATTTTCTCCCAACTTGCTAATAACACAATCTGGCAGATAGCAAGTAGATACAAGTACCTACATTTTATCATAGCTCTGGCAGGAGAGTCGCATACAAAGCATCTCAGACAGATTTTTTTCTATTTAACATCGTGAAGCAAACGGCCCATTTCTTCAATAAAAATCTTTTAAAAATTCATGCAAATCTTTTAGTTTAGCTGAACCCAGATAAAATCCACATATTATAGGACTTAAGTGAGGAATTTCAAAAATACTGCACAATATAGGCCAAATTCTTGTTTGGAGCTTTTGTAAATAGGTACTCCGTCTATCTTTACTAAAATCGATATGTTTTCCACTAAAACTTTAGAATTTTCATTTTTTTTATATTACTTTCTTTATATAATAGTTTTGCCAGTATTCACCTGGATCGACGAATTTAATTGTAATTTCTCGTGGTGTACAAAGTAGTGAGCGTAGATCATGAGGCATAGCGTTAGGAGTAATTTGATTTAAAATTTGAAATAAGATTTATAAAGCTAAACTACATTTGTGTTTCAGCGCCCAAATTCGTATTTGCTCGCGATAGGACCGTTTTTTTCACATTCGACATACTTCACTTTATATTCAGTATCGCTGTCCGAGTCCACATGATTCCACCTAGAAGAAAGAAACCAAAAAATACACAAAAACGTTTAAATTACTTTATTTGTATAATTTGCCACACCAAGCTATAACTTACTTTACCTCTGTAACTGGTCCGCTATTACTAATTGAGAAAACAAAATCTACGGGACCTTCGCTTGAGTTTGTTTAACTTGAATTTTGAGCATTATTTTTGTTTGTGCCTTAATGTCACTATTAGTAACACAGTTGATTAAATTGCTACTTAAGTCTGCGGAAAAGTGCAAATAACTTCTGCAATGTAACTTTCAGTGGCAGAACAGTGATAAATATTATATTTTTTACAGTCCCGTAAAAAGTCTGCAATTACAGTCTTTATGCAGTTGTGAAGCGTACAACAGCGGCACTAGAAGCTTTTTAGTAGCTTTAAACTGTAACATACATGTTTGAACTCTCTTTTAAAGCTATAGACGGTAAATAGGTTGTAAAATGAACTCTTGTAAAGCCTAGAGTTGTATTTGGTTCAGCTGCTGCTACCCCTAGTGATATTTACAGCTATGGGCAGTAACGGAAGCAATAGTAGAACTTAAAACCACTTTCTGAACCCCTAAAGCGCTACTGTACAGCTGCAAGTTGCAAAATAGGCTGCTATTTCCACTAGTGTGCTAGTTGGGTACTTACATATTGAATTGAGTAGGTTGATACTTACCAAATCCTGAGCCAGGGAGTTGAAATTTGGATTTGTTGCAGTAGATTGAAGACCTGTTCGAGTCCGTTGTACAAAGCTGTTTTGTTCACAATCTGTCTCGGTGTCCGTTTTGTTTAACATATTTGTCAATTCGTTTTCGGCTTCTGCGTAAACTCGAAAGTTTTTTCTTTTCAAAGAACAAGGCATCGTGAACCAGCCTTCGCCTGGTTGAACACTGCTATCTTTTGAAAGTAAATCAGCATTATATTTCGGCCATCTGAGTTGACCTTTATTCTCCCATTGGGATGGCACAATACATAACTCTGGGCGTCCTCTACGACGTGTAGATACAATTTTAAATGTCATCTTCCTGAAACGAAATACATATTATATAATAGCAATAATATTTTTAAAGTTAGCTTATCTTAATAAACTAAACGGGATAAATCACGGAGCACACTTAAATGTTTTACATATCGCGTTGTCTTTATCGGTCGTTATTTTAACAGTCACGCGTAAGTACCTTTATGTAGCAAGTTTGCAACTGACGTGACGCAGCGCGCGCGCATAAATATGGAACGGCATGTGAGAGCTGCGCGGGCGTGGATAAAGGGGTGGGGATAACCACTGACTCAAATATACAAGTACGCTGGTTCGCGTACTCCCTTTGAGCATACTCATGAAATGAGAGAAAAAAACAACTAATTATCCAATTTTGAACTTGTTTAAATGTTATTATGAATCAATTTTATGTAAACCAATTATTTCACATTAAAAAAACTTTCTAATGAAGAACCCTAAATGTTAGAAATTAAGTAGAAATGTTCTCAACTATACAGTTGTTATTCAGATATAAGCGTGTGTAAATTACTCTTTTCAAGTTAAGTCTTAGTAACAAGACTTTTGTGCACTTTTATTCAGCAATGGAAGCAAAACAAACGATCGCCATTAATTTTTTTTTGATTTGTAATAACAAGGAATTTATAAAGAGGTTTAGAAAGACCAGAATGATTATTCTTACAACTGCAACATTTTTTAATTCGCTTTATGGTATTTTATTGCATTTGAATTGCTAGAATTAGAACTTTCGGCATAAATATTTTGGTCAGACAGAGTACGCATGTATGAAAATAATATTTACAATCGCTTATCTTGATTATTTCCGCGGCGCGTCATAAATATCCGAAAAAATCCAAAACTATTCACGACAAAATAATTTGCGCACAAAGAATTAACATGTAGCGAACCTATAAACTTGTATAATAAAACATTGCTTACCGTTTTAATAAATTCACCACTTGTCAATAAATCACTCACACCGACGACATTACGAGTAAAAGTGAACTGCTGTCATATTAATTTCACGATTGATTGATTGAAAAAAAAATGTATTATTGTAAACAAGAAATGTATGCTAAGTAAATTCTGAATACGACAACCAAATCAAAATAGCTGAATATTTTAGGTGTAAGAGCTTGATAAAAGCAATGCTAGCTTTCATTCATAAGTTATTCAGGTAATTGTACCATTATGCAGTTCCTACTAAGAAGTTACTCCGACGTTATTAAGCTTAAAGCATTTTAATTTGGGGCCTATTTTGTTTGAATAACGTCTGAATAGATGCTACTCAGACGTTATTCAAGTTAGTATTCAGCTCATTGTCTTAATGACTGCTCTTACTCAACTTTTAGTCAGCACGTTTGTGTTACTTGGGTCGTTGTCGAACGAAAATCAGTCGCCATTTCAAAGCGAGTGATTCAAAAAAAGGGCCCCTGTTCGTACACCATCTCTGTCGTACCTACGTAGTATTATATTATCTGGGGTCGTACTAAGTGCTTCGAACAAAGCGAAAAAGGAGAATGAACTAGGCGTTTTAATAAGTCGAGTAATGCGCAGTGGTGCATGCGATGCAATACCATTTCAGTCCTGCATGGCTAGAGTGCGTGACTGATGCAGTATGTACCTAACTCGATTAACATTAGTTTTTCTAAGTATTAAAGTATTAAAATTTGCATTTACATTATATTGGATGGATAGGATTGATGGACAAAAAGATACCTCCAAAAGGAAATTGACTGGAGATAATAAATTATAGCCCGCCCCCCTAGCCGATTTCGACTACGGTGGCCAGTCACAAAGATTTACCGACTGCACGGGACATATTATAGTGCACAAGTGTGTGCTCAAACACAGGAGCACTCTCTATTCCTCTCACTCTCATAGCCCGATGAGACAGCAATCTGACGGCTTAACGTGCTTTCTGAGGCACGGGGGTGAAACACCAACGCCAACTTCCAAACTCCGGGCTACCCTGAGAATTTCGCAGCAGGAAAACCCAGGTACGTATTTGAAGCCCGACCTGAGGATCGAACCCCGGACCTCTGGCGCAGTCATCGCTTTAAAGTGCGACCCTCCAACCGTTGCGCCACCGAGGCAGTTTTATAAATATGTTAACTACGGTCGTGCGTAGTAGAGCAACTTACATAACCAACTACTCCTTTTTGTCAAAAATTACTTTCGAGTACCCTTCAATGAAGTACCAAATTGTGCAAGAGAGCGATGATTCCACAGAAGTGATTCAATATTAAATAGTGATAGTCTGATAGTGGTTATGTACTTTGTAGCGAGTTTAGCAAACGCGTGGTAGCGCACGTACGCCCTGTCTACTCGACGGAGTCTGAACTCCTATAATATGATTGGAAAAGGATTCAATTTCATAATCATAGGACGAATCAAAAATGTTACTCTACAGACATAAAGAATAGAACTGATATGTTATTAAATCTGCCTAAGGCTCTACTAACAATACGCGTACATACTACTAGCCATAGAAAAAATGAATTCATTTTTTCTATGCTACTAGCAAACTATAGACACATATTCTAAGTCTAGGAATGGTTGAGATTTTTTTTAACTTTGACCTTTGATGGCTCGAATCGAACATCCGTAATTTAAATCATTGCAGAGATAGAATAATAATGGTATAATTAATGTTCCTAGGAAGCAGTCGTCATCATTAGCCAAGTTTGGATTTATAACTCATACACAATGTTTAGTAGTGTGTGTGGGTACAAGTTGGTGGCTTATATACATGCTTACCTACCTACATTACATTCAATTCCGTTTGACGACAATGATGGATGCGCGACTCGGTAATGAGTGTGATTGCTGATTATTGTCGAGTAGAGCTATATTCGGCGGTGATGCAATCGCTCGCTTCGACTTGGTTGGTGAATGACTGCGATAATTCGCAAACATTGTCTTGCTTACGCGACAGCGATATGCATGCGTAATGCCATGTGTATCATTTAGACGAGTTTTAGCGCCACATGTTGCCTATAAAGTCCGCAACTGTGCTATATGTAATAACAGTATAATAGGACCTGATAAGTTATTAATTAGGCGTTGTTATAGTAATATAAAATCGTTTTGTAATTAGGTACCTACTAACTTTGTATAGTATTATATTACGCAGGTTTAGGTGTGTTGAATTTATGTAATGTTTTTCCTCTTTCGTCGTAGAAAGCTAATGTGGTCGTGAATGAGGCGAGCGGGCGAGATAAATCTCGCGGCGGCGGCTGCGCGGGCGCAGGCAAGATGACCAGTTCACCAGAAACCGGTTGCCAGCGGCCGGACGTCTCACCACCTCGTGTGTCGCCGCCGTTTCAACTTTGCTTTATATTAACTATAATTTAAAGTATAATTTTATGCGCCAATAAAATGGACAACTCTGTAGAAAACAAGTAATAACCTAAAATAGAAGTTTGGAGAAACCTGTTAGTATGTTTTTCGTGTGAGATAGAATTTTAATCTTATTTAGCTCTCCACAGTAGTATTTATTAGCTGCACGCGTGTAGTTAAGTCCTCGTAGGTTCAATTCGACAGTTTGATTGGTAGATAGGATGTCCACTTTCCAGTTTCCCAGATACAACTTTTTGTCTTTACATACAATCTCCAGCAATAATTGGTTTTTCGAAATTACTGCTATTATTTCCATTAAAAATATCGTCCTCTTTTTAATCCTGTCTACCTTTTCATTAATAAAAAGTTACACCTAGGTTTAAGCCAGGTTTTGTACTTACCTATATTACAAAATCTTAAATCTCAAAATATGTATGTTTATAAAAAAAAAGTAGATCTTTCTACTTTTTAATATGTAAACTACAGAAAATTAAACTAAAGTGCCGATTTACTCAACGTCAGATAAGACTTATCCTTCTGACGATAGAAGTTTAAAAAAACCGATTTTAAAATTGTATTTAAATGATTGCTGACAATTAGGTGACGTTTTCAAATAAGGCGTATTATATTTTATTCGACAAATATTAATTATTTGTTGTTGGCACAATCAGGCCTCAATTGATTATTTAACTAACTAAATGAGGGATCTACAATCCAATAAATTGCCTTAAGGAAGCAGCTAAATTCCATTAGGCGCAGTCAGTATTATGGTACGAGTAACACTTATCAAAGCTTCGATCTCCAGAGATATGTAACAGTCGAACTGGTCCTCATTTGGGTGACGGTTGATACGCACGTGTGCCCAACACTTCTGATTCCATCGGCTCTCCACGCCTCTGCTCCATGGAAATATGACCTTACCCTGCTAGCAATATTAATCAAAGTTTATCCATCAGTAGCATGACATACGACGCTACAAATATTATGATACGCTCGTCACTGAAGTGTTATATAGCTGTTGAGAATTTTTATCGCAGATAGAAACTTATACCCTAACCATAAGGTATACAGTAAGGCTGAAAAACATGATTGTATGCCGTTCTGCATTTTAGATTGTATCATTGGTATGGCAAACAGGCATCGGCGTCGATATGTCTGTAGCTGTGGGTCTTATTAACTGAATTTATGAGCGGCGGCTGATTGTCTGTTATAATACGAGTAGGTATCCTTATGTATTTATCTATCCACAAGTTCTGGTTAGCACCTACTTTGCTGAATATAACCCTGAAAGACAGAAAGCACTAAAAGTTTTGTAGTAGATTCGTTGCTGTTAAAATGGATATTAAATTGTTATTTAGATTATGTTTCCGCGGCTCTACAGGTAGAGCAGTACGAAATAGATTTATGTTTTTCATTTATATGATATTTTTCTCGTTTTAAATACCTAAGCGCTGCCACCACTAGGTAGGTACTTTATAAATTTTCTTTTTTTTCAGCATAGGTACACATGAGTTCTTCTGGAAAAGTTTTCAAAAACTACAAATTATTCTTAACTAAATATTTACTTTTCATTATTTTTTTTCTCATTTTTCATTATTTTTTAAGGAACTAAGTACACGAATAATTGTTTGTAAGTCCTACTCAGTAAATCCAACCTTGATATGTGAGATCATGTTGCATTTATAAAAAAGTTATAGACACCGTTGAGAACAGCAACATATGAGCCACGACGAATCAACACATAAGGTTTAACTAACAACTACCTATCTAGCCTACAAATAATCCTCTGCAAAAACTGGCCAAGTGGCCACCACTCTGCGATGGAATATTTTGCGAACACCGTGATGTCATGGTGGATTAAATTACTGGGTACTATGACCTTGCTTGTCAGTTAGTTAGCGGGTACAGGCTGCCGACTAGATCTCAACTACAATCGAAATATTATTATTAATATTAACTGCTTATCACATTTTGTATAGTGTACATTAATAAGCTCAAATCGTTTTATGTGAAAATATTTTAAGTGTGTCTTTTTATACACCATAGAAACAACACTGTTATTATTTTTAAACAGCACCCTATTAGCAGCACACAATTTAAAATGATTTACGTCATCAGCTTCGCTTAATGAATAAAAACAAAAATCTGAAAAAAAAACCAACCTTAATCTCTAATTTTCCTAATAACTAGCGTATAAAACCCGAAGTGTTTTCTAAAAATAAAAATGTTTTATTTACTGTACTGAATCGGCAATATTTTCACATAAAAAGAGATGACAGGGCGTCCCAAAAAGAATGAATACCCTTGTAAGTAACTCGTATAATAATTGTCGATAGGCTTTTCGCTTACCTTTCATCATACACCTTAAGACTTCTATGCTGAAGTAAGACTACTGTTATTAGCAGTATCACGCATCATTCCATCAGTCTTTACGCACAGAAAATATTATAATACCTAGTGCCACAGAAAATATAATATACCTACTACATGCTTCAGGTTGGAAATAGTGTTGAAAACTATCCATAGTTCATGTCGGGTCTATTCAGAATATTGATAATAATGAAAAATTAGCAATACTGTGGAATGTATCGATAGCAAAATTCGTGCATTACTATCAATACCGATATTACCTACTGATAGAGTTGCGTCCGTGCTATCATTGATTTTTAATTAATTTAAAACTCTGATCATAACACCCATCATACATACTAATATCAGAGCATGTGAGCCTTCCACCTGCGTTACGTACAAAAAGACATTAACGAAAATTAGGGTCTGTGAATCTTTGAAATGCTTAAATATTTTAATATTCTAGATTGATGTTACGAGTGTGATTTATTCTATAATCTCGATTCGATCTAATACACAGGTGTATTTATTTAAGTCTTATTATGGCTTGCCCTTTGCTTGAGGATCTTTATTGCGCGAATGATTGCGCGTGCATGTCCGATGACCGATGTCGTAGTTTGAGGAAAATCTCATAAATTTCCCTGTATGCCGTTAGCTTGTGTACAAGAGAAAAAGTATAGATGTTGGATAGTTACGTATTTAAAATAACTCGCGTTCTTACTTAAAACGACTAATGTATTAGCAAACATTTATTCTTCAGCTCACGGATGTGTTTATCAACGTGGTTAATTCATCCAAGTTATCAACAGTCTTTTGTTATGCTTTTGTTTATGCGACCGCCGGCAGCCTTTTGATCCGTGAGCGTTATACTATACCTACATAATCCGTGTAACCCTGCCCACGCGATTATATTTTGTAATTTTTTGAAAATGTCATATTTTCAGTGGCGGCGTTTACCTGACGCCGCGTCGTGTTTGGCCTGGGGCCTCGCACAGTTGCCTCCATCCAAGTATGGTCGTGTTAAAAATATAAGAAGATTCGTTTGGAAATTATTAAAATTAGTAGGACATGTAGTACGACCATAAATGGAAAATAAAATCGCTTAAAAATATGTACGTGATCGTGAAGGTATAGTTTACTGTAAATATAGTAAAAAGTTGTATTAATTTAAGAGACTAAGATTGGATTAATTTATTTTAATTACATATTAACGTAATTAAATAGTGTTTTGTTATTTTTCATTTAAGAAATTAATTGGAAATGAAATATAATAATGCATAGTTATATTTTAACTGCTTTTGCTACGACACCTACAAGTTAATTCTCATAAAGGTTCAAAAACATAGCAGATAAATGCAATTTTAAAGAGCTATCGTCTTAATGCTATCTATATTTGAAAATTGTATAAAACTATTTCACAGGGTGCGTTCGTTGGATTGCTGTTTTCACGGTCGCCGGACGCAGGCAGGCGCGGCAGGCGGCCGCGCGCTCTACAAAAAAAAACAACTTTCCTCGAAACGCGATGGCGCTAAGTCTGCGGCTCAGAGAAATAACGCAGTAACTGCCCAAACTTAACATGCTACTTGCGATCTTTCAGTCACACGCTGTGCTGAGCCGAAATAACTTGTTGATGTACGTTGCGGGCAGCGCGGGTGTGAGCGGGTGCCGAAGGGGGCTAGCGCCGCCGAGCGACGGCCTGTCTACAGCGTCGAGCCGGCGACACCCTGTCTGCCGCGGTCGGCGTTGTTGCCGCTCCGAGCACATTCTTGTCCGCCCGCGCCCCCCTCCAAGCTCATGAACCGCCCGCACGCACTAAACGGCAACATCGCATGCAAACTTGTTTCGTAAACGGATGTGGCAGCGACCTAGGCAGTAATAATACTGTCTCGCTTTAGCATTGATCATTTTATGAGTGAGAAAAAGATAGCAATGGTGGCGCTACGAGCTATCGGCTCCCACTTGCGGCATTTTTTCACGCCGAGAATGAGGCGAGATTACTGACATGGGCTGTGTTCATCATGTAGGCCCGAAAGTAATGTTTGCTGCCTTTATGTATTATTTTCAAGGTTTCTATTTGTTTGCGAGCATTCAATTTAGAGCATTATGGCAATATTAAAAGTAAATTAGCAGTCAAAGGACGTCACTGTTGAACAAAGGCCTCCTACAGTTTTCAGCGATAATTGTTGTTGTACATATTGTCAGAGTTACCCTCCGTTTGCTGTAAGGAAATCATGAGCCAGCTAAAACACCTTGCTTCTGAAATACAAATTAAAAAATAATTGCTAATTTCAAGTTAATTTGGTATTGTAAAAATAGTTACTAAGCTTATTTATGAACAGCATTTAAAGGTCACATCTTTGAACGCTTGATGCGGTGGGATAACATCTGGTATAAGATAAGACAAAGTTGATGTACTTTACTTATTTAATATTTAGGAACATTAGCTATAATGTTTTTTTCTACATGTAAGTATTGTGAACGAGGCCTTACAGGTATACGAGTCTCGCGTCGCACACTCATATCGGGTGGGCAGTGGTGCGCCGCCAACATCCTCGCCTCGCCAAGACCGAGCGAGCAGGCAGTCAGTTCGGCGCCGACAGCCGCCACGCGCACACGTTCCCTTTGTAAAATGGCCGCAGCCCACACACACCCGGCCCCCGCGCCCTCCGACCGCCGTTCTGAGGGCCGCGCTGGCTCCCGTCGTATCTTCCCACCACAATTCAAGCTACAAGTTCTCGAAGCATACAGGCGCGACGCCCAATGTCGTGGCAATCAACGAGCTACTGCCAGAAAGTTTGGCATACATCGTCGTCAAATCCAAAAGTGGCTTCAAGCTGAACCTACTTTACGAGCGGCGCTTTTGAGACGAGCTCCTCAACCGGCACCCTCTCCACCGCCTTACACAGCTGGATCACCCGAAAGTGCAAGACTACCTACGCCGCCACCTGCTACGATTCCCACACTGATACAGGTGCCCACTCCACTGCCAGCGTCCATGCCATCTGCGATGCCCGTGCCGATGCCTGCGGCCGCCGAGCCCATTGACTTATCTGTACGTCGCCCTTCGCCTCCGCCCACGCTTCACGCCGCCAACATAAACCAAACTGTGCCTTCAGCGCCGGAACCACCGCGCAAACCCTTCAAGCTATTCAGACCATATCTTCTGGAGGACGACGAGAAGAGGCCCGCACTGGCGTCTCTGCCGGTGTCCAGCGGCGTGCACGTGTCTGCGTTCGTGCCCGTGCAGAGCGCAGCGGGCTGCGCGCTGGCCGCGTGCTCCGCGCCGCGCTGGTGCGCCGCCATGCCCTCCTTCCCGGCTCCGCTCAGATGAGAGGACGCCGCCGGGGCTGAGCCCCTCAACTTCTGTGATCTAGTCGCTGACGCCCGCCTGGCGCCGCCCGGGGCGTAGCCCTCTATCAACGTGCCTTAACGTACACGCCGCCATAGTGCATTATGCCGTCATTTTGAGATGACCGCTTATTTTTGTGTATAAGATTATATAAATGTATTTTTATATGTGGGATTTATGAAGCGTACCCACATTTATGAAGATTGACTTTATTATAATAATTATTATTATATAAAAATAAAGAGAGTTGTTTACTAAATGGAATTTTAAATTATCAAAAGCTAGTTTCCCCCAGGGAGACGGGTAGCGCCGGCGCCATTCCGCCATCCCTCGTTCTCTACCTGTATAATCCTAAATGTAATCCCAATTTCTATTAATGGTAAAATTCATTCAAACACTTTTTGCTCCTGCCTGCTTATCGTTTATGTAGGTAATGAGAATATTAATAATAATTATTTCGGTTTTTACTAGCATACATTGATTGCAAAATGCAAGGCAAAGGTACTTGTTTGAATAAAAAAATAATCTCACTTCTACTAAAATGGCATTCTCTCAGGGTCTCACAAACAAACCATATTATAATTATAATACCTTCTAATATAATAATAATAATATTTGCATTGTTGCATAATATATAGAGTTTGTAAATAAGTATTTGATCTACAAATTCAATAGCACTTCTAATCGTTAAATATATAATATTTTATTTGTTTCAATGTAATGAAGTATGATGCAATCAAATCAGCACGTTAGGTTCTACAACTTGTTATAATTTGACTTTATGTTTGCTAACAAACTCAATTAGTCATTATAAATAGAAAAATATGACATTATAATGACTTCTGACATTACAATCTACGTAGTAAGCCTTGTAATTAAATATCATTAACACCAGCATATAAGACTTAACGGAAACGAGGCATTTCCACGAAATCTTGTTTTTAGGGTTCCGTAGCCGAATGACAAAAAACGAAACACTTATAATTTCGTTAAGTCTCAGTCCCATACATGATACTAAAACCTTTTTGTTGTGTGTGGTGTCTATGGATAGGTATTTTAAAATGACATGTAGGTTTATAAAACCATTTTCTCTAAAATTATAACGTTTAGGAGATAGACGCTTCCAAAGTGGTAAAATGGGCTCCCCAACCCCCTCTAACTTTTAAACTAAGAGAGTTTAAATTTTGAAAAAAAAAAAAACATGATGTAGGTCTTGACAAAGACTTTCAACGAAAATACTTTGAACGAGATCAAATTAGTAGTTTTTAAGATAGAGCACATTTTCTATAACCGCAAAGCATTGTTTTTATAGTATGCAAAACAAAGTTATTTTGCTGTCAACAAAATATTGTGGTATTTGGGCTAAGTGGAAGTAAGTGGATCTCTAATTCAGTTAAAGTTGGCACGGAACCCATAGTGTGCGAGTCCGACTCGCACTTGGTCGGTTTTTACATTATTCTTCATTTTATAGACCATTCGTGATCAATATAAGGTCAACAGAGAAGGTTTTTACAGAAAAATAGAGCAACTAGAAATCACTTTCCTTGGAGAAGGCAAAGGTTATTATGACGAAGATTGTTTTACAATAATATCAGTGGCATATGCTACAAAGGGCGATATTACAAAAGGCAAGCTTCGTACAATGTTAAAAACATTCTAAAAAAGCTACGAACGATTTGATTAGTTGTTAACTAAATTGTAGAGAGCGAACATTATTAAAAATAAGAATAAGCATGAAACCTACTTACACGTAAAAAAAATCATCGCAGTAAATTTAAGACTACTAAACTAAACCCACCAAAAAAAACATGGTTAGCCAGACCAGAGGCCCAAACATTTTCGGACATGACCTCTAAGTTTTGATATAATTTTATTTTACTTTTTTGTGTGGCTTCGGTTATTAAAAATAAAATGTAGTAAGTATAAATAATATTTTGAATTTCCGACTTCAAAACGGTATGTTACCTCATATATATCTTAGACACTTATAGACCGATTTAAAAAAAAATAACTATTTTTCTTCTAGTTGACCCCATTGTTACCAAATCGGGATCTAATGATGGAATCTTGGTGTAGGTAATCGAGGGAAAGTTTTTATAAAAATGTAGGTCATTTATTTTTCCAAAATTTAAGAAGAAGCATCTATCTCCGAAATGTTAGACCTATCCATAGACCCAAACACACACCCCACATTCATATGTTTGATCATTTTTTTATATTTATTTAGTTCCATGTATGGGAAGTATGGGAACTAAATAAATACCTTCTTACTTATGTCATTCCTTAATAGACTCTTGAAAGGCCTCCAATTTAGGCAAATTATTTCTTTTTGGAGTTGGTACCATGACATTGGCCATCTCAAGCATCATCTATCAAGGCACCAACTCCAAAAATAAATGGTTTGCCTTAAATGGTTAGAGTTAGAGTTTGTTTATGTTTTTTTTGGGCATTTTGTTTAGTCATCACATTACGTGATTTATATATGTGACGAGGGGAGGTAGTAGAGCAGCGCGGCGCCAAGCAGTCTGGCTGGAGTCGTTGCAGGGCGGCGACGGAGAGTCTGCGACGCGTCGACATCACGCCACTGGCTGTGCGAACCATTGTCACGTGTTCACTTCTGTCATACTTAATATGCAGTTATGTGCATTGGTTAAAATGTGCGGATTTACATATTATTGATACCACTTCTTTTTATAGAAGATACTGCAATCGAGGTTTTATCCCATTACTTGTTTATATTTCAAAAGTTCTCATACTTGTTTCTGAAGTTTACGCGAATATTACTCATCGAAAAAAAAAAAAACTTTTTTTCGGATTAACTTTTTGCGAGTTTATTAATTTTATCCCGACGTTTCGAACACCTTACAGCATTCGTGGTCACGGGTAGACGTCTACCCGTGACCACGAACGTGACGTGTTTTATTTCGATTTCAAAAGTTACAAGGCAATATCCTATGTGAACTTATAGTGGGAGGTAATTACGTGAGTACACTTGCATTGCAGGACAGAAATATTTTGCTTTTATTTTAGGGCTTGTAGGTATTTCGGTGCTGCCCGGGCTTGTCTGACGTGTTTGACGTGTAGGTAGGTAAAATATTTTTATCACAATTTCGCACGCACCGTAGCTCCCTGGCGCGGTCTCGCTATCTGCATTTGGGTGCATGTGCAGATGGCTGCTACATGAATTTTACGACTACGGCATGGCTCGTCCGAGACTGAAATGCCTCATAAAGCGCAAGTAGAACCATAACTGCTTATGATGTCAGGAGTATTTTTGGCACAAGATTTTCTGTTATGTTTCACGTTATGGGTAAGTGAACTCAACCCTTTTGTATTTTCAAGTATTTGTTTTGTAATGGATAGGTAGTTAATTTAAAATATTTTAATCAATATAACCGTTTTTTTGACTAAGTTGTAACCTGCACTACAACTTGCAAGTCACTGGGTCAAGTGACCTAAATTTTAGTGTTAATATTCATAATAAAATAGTGCTTATGTCTAATCCCGATATAATGACACTAGCGGTCCCCCGCGACTTCGTCCGCGCGTTTTGAGTTTGCTCCCTCCCCTCCCGTCGCAGCGTGATGTTTTATATCCTAAAGCCTTTCTCAATAAATACGCTATCTAACACAGAAATATTTTTTCAAATCGGTTCAGCAGTTCCTGAGATAAGCGCGTTCAAACCAACATCTCTTCAGCTTTATAATATAATTAGCGCAAGCGCACGTTGTACTTAAGCTGCGAACATTATTTTGGTGCGGAGTTATGTTAAAACTGTGATAGCTCCTAAGATATTCATTGGAATCAAATGATATAAAGGGCAACTTTGTTCTAAATGAAACGCTCGTGATGATGAATGTATTTATTTTGATAATAATAAATACCTGTGTGTATAATACACCTCTAGAAATGATGCATTATTTTTTTACAAATTTATTAACATAAAAAAGGTTGTAGTAAGTCAACCATAAAAGATAGACATATGCTGTCGCGGACTTTATTATAGAACTCCTTATGCTGAATAATCTTGTCATACATGATTTTTGTGTAACTTTAGCGGTTTCCGCAGCGTACGCAGCGGAAGCTCTCAAAAGGAATATTTTTCTCCCGTTTTCGCAACATTTTTCATTGCTGCTGTGGTCTTGTGAGTCGTATCTTTATGTTATATAGCTTAAAGCCTTCCTCGATAAATGGACTATCTAACATAAAAATAATTTTTCAAATCGGGCCAGTAGTTTCTGAGATTAGCGCGTTCAAACAAACAAACAAACAAACTCTTCAGCTTTATAATATTAGTATAGATTAAGTTAAGAAAAAATAATTTGGAGAACAAGATATAGAATTATCAAAATTATATAATTAACAAAAATAAGTAATAAAATTCAAACTTATTTTAACAACGGCTTATCAAATTATGAACATTGAAACAGTAAATCCACAACAAAATACTGCCATAAAGTCAACACTTCTTGAAAGTTGCATTATTTACTTACCTGTTGGGACAAAAGGGTATTAAGCTGGATGGGGGTCCTCTAAACGAGTTTGTTTCCTCGGTGCAAACAGAAAATAATTAACCGCGGTGCTTTTGTTTGCCTCTTCCAGAAATTCCTTTAACACTGGCCGTTTGTAGTCTCACCGCCCGAGTTCGGGAATCTTTGGCTTTGATGTCAGTGACTAAATATCGCATCATGAAAACAGGCAACTTCCGGTGCTCTTAGATTTCTAAGGTACCGGAAGATGCCTGCTTTTAGGTTAATCTTCGGACGAGTTAATAACAAATTGAAATGGAAGGAGATAAGAGTACATAGTATTAGTTATAGTGTACCTAATACAAATCCATTTACTGTGGCTGTAGTTCAACGTTGACGCAAGGCAATTATCTTGGTTCGTCACTTCAGGAAGCCATACCGACAACGGTTCATGCGCCGCACCTGCACATTGCATATTGAATACGGTTACGGTTGCGATTAGTACTCATGCATTTATTCCATTGTCTTCAATTATGCACATTTGACATGTATATTATGTGTCGCTATACCATTCTCGTGTAGTTAATACTTAGGTGGTCTGATGTGATGTGCGCTATTGCAGTTTTGTACTAAAGGCCAGCTTGGACGGTAAATATTCTTAGAGAATTTAAGCTGATGAAACTGCTCCATACAAATCGTGAGTCGTCGGAACTGATGCAGTAAGTAGGTCAACAAATCTTTCATATTTCTCATGCGCTGCACCTCGGTGTACTGCTTGCAATAATAGAGCAACCTTTAGGACACGGGTGGCGAACGCTTTTAAATAAATCAGCTCAGCGTCACTACAGCCCACATAAATAGTCGGAGTCACAAGACAGACGCGGCGGCGGCACACCACACCACAGGCCGTGTGTGCGTGTGTGCGTGCTGTCGAGTGTCGAGCCGAGCCGCGGTGGAAGCGCGCGCGCACTGCTTGGCGCCAACACCGTTCGCATGTTATTTCCGACGCCATTACTCACATCAGCTTCGACTAATTATAATATGCTGCAAGCCCACATCGCTCACTCCAACCGCTGGTCTTCACCTAAGTGAAAGTAGAGACAATTATTCTCAAAATTAACCGCCTTTCTGCCTGTGATACCAAAAAGGTAATTTTCATTTTCAACTATAGACGGCGAACCGTCGGGTAGGTTCTCTACTTTCAACTTGTCAGTGACCAAGCATTCGGTACACAAATAGGTTCTCGATTTACAGCTACATTGAAAACTGGATGATACTATCTCAATTACCCTAATCATTCTTAATTAGCGCGGCACTGTTCATTTCGTGGTAGAGCTATCAGTTGTTCTGCTAATTGATAGCGTTGTTCGGCGAGATCAGAGAGGTGTCGGTGCGGTTGAAGCGGCTGTGTAAGTAAACACAAGCGCAGCGAACTAACTAGGTAACGCAATCGCGCGCCCCCTGACACCGGCCAGGCCCCGTGATGATATCACGTTATATTCACAATAGCTCTGCTCCGATAGCACTGTTAACTTAATGGACTAATCAGATCATTTTGTATTTTGTAATATTCCCAAACCACTAGTTGGGTTCTACTCGCTACTTAACTTCTAGCTAGACGTTTCTACCTTTGAACATTCTAGCACAAAAATCGATTAACAAGTATGAACTCATACAATTATAACACCATTGTAAAGAATAATTGTTTAGCGTAGTGCATTTTAATGATCATGTTCTATGTCTCAAGGATAAAAGTGAAATTTAAACAACAAACAGACTTGAGGCATGTTAGAATTTCCGGTTGACTCTACATGTGTCATACTCATACCTTTTGATAATTCCAGCATGGCGATAAACACAAACTAACTTTTCTGTTCTTATCGCTATTTCAGTTGTTGAGAAATAACCCTGGACATGGTTTCAGGCGGGACTGTCATCTGTTATCGCCTCAAGTTTGGCGACGTTCCACTGCGACAGGGGTCAGCGGTGTGACAGTAGACAGTTTTTAAATATTTTTCAAGACCAACGACCGACCATGACGCATGTTATACCGACAGAACTGTAGGAATCAGTTTCTTTTTAATGGAAAATGTATTGTATCTTGAAACAAGGCATAAGATTTAGTAATACTAGGCATTTATAAGCAAATATATACCTTTGTTTGCTTGCCGCACATAAAGGAAATGCAATGCAAAACATGCATTAACCTATTACTTTTTGGTACATAAATAATTTTGCTGTTTGACGCCAATATAAATATTGCATCACTTTACTCCGTGAAAGCTGCGTGTAATACTTATTATTTGTATTATCTTTCAGTCTTTTCAAACTTCTGTGTGTTAGCTGAAATCGTTCTTCGCTATTCTTTTCGTAACGTTTGTCGTGCAATAATTCTCGGTACCAAGCGTGGTGGTGCCAAGATAAAAATATGTATCTGTAACAATGCCTAATTTTAATTGTGACACAGTGCGAGTACTTGGTCTCGTATATTTTTTATTGACCAGGCTGAAAAGACAACTTTACATTTCAAATGGTGTACATGAGGACCACCCGGACTGAACGTGTGTCCGTTATATTATCTTCAAAGTTATAAATATTGTGTACGCAATATGGATCATCGCACGGTGGTTAGAAATCCTTGTTAAGCTGTAATGTAATAGATAAGACAAAAGATTTACGTGAATATTCCACTATGACAGCAGGGTGTTTGACTATACACTAATCTTTACTAATAAGGACGACAGCTTCCTCTTTCCTCTTGAAATTTTATTTGAAAAACACAGTATGTTTTAAAGAAAATCCTACCTTAGTGTGTGGGTTTAATAATATTATTGCGGAATAATTGTAGAGGTATTTCTTATCAATATTTGCAAGTCCATATGGAGTAGATGACCCAGTTCGTGAAACAAAGAATGAGTCAGAATATTTTGTCATTGTGGAAATATGCACGACTACGTCCACAATTGGTAGATAAATGCTGGATATTGCAACGCAATTGAACTGGTTCATGCATTTGACTCGGTTGTAAGTACTTTGTATGTGTAGGTTTATCGCTGACTACTAAACGATAAATTATGTATCTAGCCGCTGCCTTTGTACCTAGGTCCTAGGTACGTGCATAACATACATTTTATATCTTTCTACTTATATGGATCTGCTATCTTAATCGGAATCGTTCAATGTCGTAGATCAATCATCATGCAACATACTTAACAAATAAGTATTTACCTACCTAAATACCTTCTTGTTTTTATACTAAAATACACAATAAAGACAAGATGGTAAAGGAGCTGTGTTTTTGGTATCATTTTTTACAAAATACGTGATACTTGACGATATTTCCTAACAAAATTTACTCTAATGATTAATATTTTTTGCCTAGCATTGCAAATTGCGATTCAGCCAGAATGTAGTGATATCAAAAAGAAGATTGATAACGCGGTCAATCATATATATTATAATACATACTTAGTGTCTGTATAGTGCAATCAGGCATACATCGAACATGCGAGGCATAGAGCCGGAGCCGGGGCTCAGCGACAAGTTGTCTGGCAGGGCAGGCGCCGCGCCAGGCCCCCCGCCCCGGTCGGATTATTACGGACTTGACGCCGGCTCCCCCCTCCCCCCACGCGCTTCGCCCCGCGCTCGGTGCTGCGCCCGCGCCACGGTTTCTCAGAAAACGATATCGCCGATATACCAACGCGCGCACACATGCACACACAAACAGATACAAATACAACACATGTGCACGGCAAAAATAATGATGCCACTATCATCGACAGAAGAATTTAATTTATAGTATACCCACCAACACAACTATATACAGATAACTCGAAACGAGAAACTGTTGAGAGTTGATTATGTAAATACCTACTTCCACTAATGGTTAGACAGCTAAGAAGGACTGGAAATTATCATAAATAAGGCTCAACTAAACAAAGGCCTATTTACAAACCTACTTCAGTTATCTTTTCAATACATTGTTTGTGCTTGATTGCAATTAAACTACCTGTTATTTTTAAATGTAGAGTCGTCAATCAAATAGCGTAGTAAGAAATTATAAACATTTCCTACCTGCCAAGCCAAGTACTTCATGATTATCTACTTTATTTTATGAGTGGATAAGTATCTAAACGTTACACGTTGCACGTATATACATAAGATTTTCCAATAAGTAATTATAATGTTAGAATAATCCTACATTTTAAGTTGTGTTCGAGGCCGGGGGCCTCTTGCGGTTGGGGGCCCGTGAAAATTTGTCGTAATGACACTACAACATTACGATTCTTTGTTTGAAAATGAAATTGTACTTAAAACATAGACAAATAAATTAATTTAAAAGGTTTTAATACAGTAAGTCATAAATAGGATATAGGTAGGCAAGGAGTCCACATAGTATCATCGTTAGTTCGTCGTAACGATTTTGAACACTCCAAACAAAAGTGTTAAATAATACGAATACGACGCATTTGGGCAAGGTAAATCAGTTCGTCAAGTTATGTGGAAGGGCAGGTTCCACGGAGTCGGTCGTGTCGAGATACATTTTACTCACGTCGCTGGCATCCTCGCGTCCGTGATTGAATCGGACTGATACGTTTGCATGGTGTGGGTAATCATCAACACAAGGGAAATGAGCGCCGTTGGCTCGTAACGCGCGTCCGCGGACATCTGAGTGCGTGCCCGCGCCACGCACACATTGACATCCTCACACAATATACGACGATAAGGTAGGTAGGTACAACTTTTTGTCGGTGTGCGTAGATAATTTATCGGCGAGCGCCGCTTGCCCGTTGTGACTCGGCTGGTAAGGTGGGTCGCACTTTATATGGAGAGTTGTCTAATCCAGTGAATAAATTACCAGTGGACCTAGGTTTCTCCTGAATGACTAATGGACGTATAAAGAATTGGCTCAATGTCCGCAATACCTAGGTGGTAGAGACGCTTTCTAGTATGGTGTGCAGTTAATGCAATTCCAACTTGAATGTGAAATCTACAGCATGCACATTCAAATAAATGGCCCGATAATATAAATAAATACCCTTTCGACTAGGTAGCTTATGCATGCACTAATAGAGCTATTTGTTAGTGACGTGCCTGCCTATCTGTCTCTACTCTACTCGTATTACATTATATTACATTTAATTATCAGTATAGCTTCAAATACGCTGTGTAATTTGTGAATACTTGCGTTGTAGCTACCCAATTACGAGGTAGGTGCAACTCACAATTGTTAATTCAGTATAGTAAAGTAGTGTGATGTTAAAGTAAACCCGTCGCATTTGAATGTGCGCGGGAGTCGGGCCGGCTCACGCGGCGCATGTAGCGATCACAAAGAAAGTGGCGCCTGCACACAGGCCGTCATACTGCAATGCAACATGGCGCCTCTTTTGCGTATTAAGTGCGCAACTGGCCATGAATTACGAACAATGAACGGTTCAAGTTATGAGTAATACGGTAGATAGGTATGGACTGATAAAAATATCGAATGCTTCGTAAAAACAACCTGTTCCCTAATAAGGAGATTGTAGATTTAAGGACTACATTATAATCATTTATCAGTTTGATGCTATAGTCACCTTTTCTGAAATTTATATATTTTATTTATAGTAGCTAGAGTCATTTTTGACCTTGTTACGGAAGAAAGCTTTTCATAGTCCATTCTTCCATTGAACAGCAGGAACGGTAGTTTGGGCTTGTGGAAGATATTTTAATTATTTATTACGTAATATCAACTATTCATAATAACATTGTTTAGTGAATATGTCTGTACGTATTAAGGGCAATGTTTATTATAAGGGCATTCTCGAAGGCCTATTAAGTTCAGAGACACGCAGCCAGCCAACCGTTGAAGGTTGCAGCTCGAGTTACACCGCGGCACGCCCGCCACACTTCAATAGCGATAAATAATAACAGGGTTACCTTATAGATAGTAAGATGATATCAAATATATTCGGAACCAGTTGGTAATAATAAGTTAGTATAGTTTGATCACTACACAAAATTATGATATTTAATTGCACTTGTACTTAAAAAGTAACCGTGTCAGACAAGGAATCGTCGAACCCTGTGCAGTATGCTACCCCGGCGCATGTCTGTCTATACCACTCGGCCACCGACACGTTGGCATGCCTTTTGAAGTTTAAATATACTGGATTTTAAGTTTCGTGGCTCTTTATTTAGGTACTGAATTGTACTCTTTATGTAGTTGAATAAGCATCATAAAGTACAGTTTGGGAAATGCATGTCGCAATTTCCAACGATATATGCCTAACGTAAGTTATGCGAATACGAATACATTGAAGAGACTGACGCACAAGATTGTGGTGTGTCGTGACGCATTGTAAGTTATAAACAAAGTGCACAAGTATAAATAAATACCGAAATATGCATCAGACGACCACTCACCAATCGCCAATGTCTCGTGATAAGGACTAGGTAACATCCGGCCGGTGTCGTCTATCACGATTCACCCAAGAAGCAGTTTAGGCATCGCAGACAACGAATTTAAGCCATTATCATGATCCTACACTATAAACGTAACAATTTAGTTTTTTCCTTGAATAGTTCAGTTCATGTGAGGGTTTATTTTGGTCCTATATTGGTTCTATATGCCAATGAAGCTCCAGCTTGAAAAGTTATGTGATGGATGATATTGATACTAATTCTAGAAATAAAGAACTAAGGCGATCCTACTTCCAGCTTCATGTACTTTAAAACCACAAACCATATCTTTTGATCCATTGTTCGTATGATGATAATTTTCAATAAAATCTTTTCTACTCGCTTCAGTCATAGTGTGACATATGGCAAACAAATCATCCATACATATCGGCATAAAAGGCCGTAGATCCGTTGCATCACTACGTAGTTATGTGCAGTATGCACGGTTCGTAGGGATAGGAGGGCTCCGCTGAGCCGCGGTGAACGTCAAGGTGAGCGGGCCCGACGCAGCGCCACCGAGTCTGCTGTGGATGCCTCCCCCTGCCCGCACCTCGACCACCACATACCACGAGAAGTGCCTCACCACGAAACCGCTCGCCTGACTTGATCGATACCACTCTATATAAGTTGGATGAAGTAAAAACTTGGATAAATTAACCACTGGATATGAAACGCAAGAGCGAATGTATGAAAACATCATGAGCCAATTTCTGCGCGCGGGGGGAACTTTTCGTGTCAATTTTTGACATTTAGTGCATTAAGTGTCGATATTTTTTTATCGATATGTGTGGAACGTATGAATGAACGAATCTTTTGTAAAAAGAGATATAATTTTTATTACCAAAACAATATAATATATAATTATTAAAGATTAAGACATTTATTCTCATAAGAATTTACAAAAATTCACTTAAATGAGAAATACATTAAAGCACAAGCATATTATAATGTTATGTTGTTTGGCCAGCGAGCGTGGCAGACAAAGCACAATAATATTGAACAACACAAAAATAAAAGTAAAAAGTGAGGGTAGAAATATTAACATTTACAACAGGATCGAGAATTCACTGTGCAAACAATAACACCAAACTGGGCAGGCAAACACAGATACATGGATCTAAAGATCGATTTACTAGAAGTGTCTAGTGTTTTGTGTTTAAAATTTTATTTGTAAATTACTAATAAAAATATTTGTTGACGCCTATTAGTCGTAGTAATTGTCGTTTTTACTTTTTTGATATTATCTTTATGTATGTATATATTCTTCTTATTATTATATCTTATTATCTATGTATGCATTTATTTATTTATTTGATTAATTTATATTTATATATGCATGTTAGATAATATTATACTACTAATCATGTAAGTTTAAAATTATTTTACTAGGCTGTTAATTTTAATGTATTTATAAGCTTGATATAGTATTTATGCCTACATTGTATATTTTAATAATAAGTTTGATTAATTCTGACAACTTTCATGGTTGTGCAAAAGACATTATCTATTTATGTTTTTTGGTTTGTATGTAAGTTTTTAACATTTTTTTAAATGTTAGCATACTTTTAGCTTCTTTAATATCTGTAGGTAATTTATTGTATATTTGTGCGCTTTCGTAAGTGATATTCTTTTTACCGTAGTTTGTTCTTGGTGGTCGCAAAATTAGGTTATTAGCACTTCTTAGCATTTTTGTTAGTATACTTTTCTTTTTTGTAAATTTTATATTAATATGTATGTTTTTGTTTAAGATTTTTCGTATAAGTATGCAGGAAAAGTATTTGTATGATTGTTCTATATTAAGAATTTTGGTATCTTTTTCGTTGTAGATGTAAGGAAATCATAATGGAAGAGGACTTTTATCAATTTGTTTTGCGCGATTTGAACAACCTCGATGTTAGTTTTGGCAGCTGATCCCCAAATTTCTACCAGATAATCGATGTGCGGTTTAGCTAGGGAGTTATAGAGTGTGTAACGAACTTTCTGGGGAAGACAGCGAACTATTCCACGTAGTGCTCCAGTAAGGGAAATAAGTTTTTGTTCGACTTTGTTCAAGTGTACTCTCCATGTAAGTTTGTCATCTAAAATAAGACCTAAATACTTCTCGCTTGTTACTTTATTTATTACTATATTATCGATTTTTAAAGGTGTTAGATCAGGTATTTTTTTATTTTTTGCTGCAAAAATCAGGTAATTAGTTTTGGCTATGTTTATTGTCAATAAATTTGAGCGAAACCACATATTAAGTATGTTTAGATCATTTTGTGCGTCTTGATTAATGGATTCAGCACTATGACCAAAGTAAAATAGGCTGGTATCGTCAGCATATAATGATAAATCTCCTTTTAGTTCTAATGTATTTATGCTATTTATGTATATAAGGAAAAGCAAAGGTCCCAAAATTGAACCTTGAGGAACACCATACGTTATCTGTTGTGGGTTGCTTTTATGTTCTCCAAGTTTAACTATCTGGTAACGATCTGTGAGGTATGATTTCAGAAGTTCGAGAGGCTTTGCTGTGATGCCTATATTGTTTAGTTTATCCAAGAGAATTTTATGGGAAACCGTATCAAACGCCTTCTTTAAATCAATGAAGATGCCGATTACAACTTTTTTTTCATCTATACTGTTTTTTTATTTTAGTAACTAGATCAACAGTTGCTGATAGTGTGCTAGATTTGGGTCTAAAACCATATTGTTTGTGATATAGAAAATTGATTGAGTTTAAATAGGTCTCCAGTCGATTGTAAATTATTTTCTCGAAAATTTTAGAAACAACGGGAAGTACGGATATGGGCCGATAGTTATTGGGGTCGGCTTTGCTGCCCGATTTATGAATAGGTGTAACTTTAGCGATCTTGGGAACTTTTGGGAAATGTACCTTTTTCTAGACAGCTATGTATATAGAGAGTTAGTTCTGGAGCTATTAGATTTTTTATACACTTTATGGATTTAGTATTAACGTTGCCAATGCCTGAGCTAGTATTTGGATCTAAATTGTTAATTATTTTAACTATCTCGTCTACTGTAGCCGGTGCCAGCTCCGTAAGCCCTCTATCGTAGTTTTTGGTTTGTGCACTAGTGACGAGCCTGTTATCATGGTACTGGGAAAGAATATTTTGCGCTAATTCCGCTCCGACTGTTGAAAAGAAGTTATTAAAATATTCGCAGATTTCTTCGGTATCCGTAACCAAGGTTCCCTCTATTAGTAATTTGGGTGGTATCGATATTTCTTTAAATTTGTTATTGCTGAGATTATTTATCAATTTCCACATCTTTACTGGTTTGGATCTGTAATCTTTAAATTTCTTATGGTAATACTCATTTTTCATTCTTTGTATTTCGTTGGCAACCAAGTTTCTTTGCTTTAGAAAGTTGTCCTCTTGGCAAGTAAAGCATAAACCATCGAATGAACAACTGAAACATAGAACGTTTGTATGAACGGTCTGGCAAGTAACACTAACTAGAACTTCCTAAGACATTGTGAAACCGCCCATAAGTACATACAGCCCAGCACCATTTAAATCCTCCTATAGGATAATTAAGCAGTAGATTTTTGCGGTGGCATTAAATCACACTGGTGTTAAATGGATACCACATATTCGGTGATATTTTGTGGGGATCCATGTTGTCTCCCTTCGACCCACTTTATATTCCTTCCTTTGGATCCACAGGAAATTCGAAATTGTATTTTAAGGATGTGTTGTCATTAAATATGAAGTTTAAAATTTTAAAGCAAACTGTTGTCTTTTTAAGATTATTTTAATGTACTCTCGACTGAAACATTTTTAAGATTTATCATTTTATTTTAAAAGTATTCATATTAATAATTTAATAATAGTACGTTTATCGATATGATTTATCGACAATTGTCAAGCACAATTAAAACTAAACTGACAAGGGAACGAATGATAAACGTACGACAAGCCTACCGTATTAAGCATACGTTATTATCTTGTTGATTTTGTAGTAACTGAACACCACTTTTTCAATGGCACTGTAATTTTTGTCTTGGAAAACACATTTCACTATTTTCAAGAAAAAATAACAGCTTTTTTGGGATAAATAGTTACTCACGGATGAAAAGAAATATTTTTTGTGTTGCCGCTATAATTTTTACACAAAAATATGGCACATTTACCCATTTTTTCCGACAATGTTTCTCACTGAGCTCTGTCACCATACTGATAAGACGTCACCTGTAAGTGAGGCCAAAAAGCCCGCTTCGTGGCTAAGGAGGCCCAAGCGAAATGGCCCGTTATTGCACGTCCAGTGGTTTATTCGTCCAAGAGTAAAAACAATACAATACGTTACACGATCAATTTGGTTATAAGCCCACTACTTTATGATCATGATCATGATGATGATGATGATATTGACCTTTGTATAAAACCTTTATGTCCCTGGTTAGATTCGAATAGAAGGTTAAAGTAGACCGAAAATTAAATAAAAAAATATAAATAAATAAGTATTGGACACCAATCACATACATTGCTCTGATCCCAAAGTAAGTAGCTAATGCACTTGTGTTATGGAAATCAGACACAATGGTGGTACCACAACCCGAGACAATACAGAAAATTTTGATTTCTATATTGACCCGACCGGAAATCTAACCCGGGACCTCAGAGCGGCGACGCTTTTAAACCCAGCGTGCTTAAACACTACACCACGTAGGAAGTCAAAATAAATAACAATTATTTCAATATCTAAGATTCTTTGGAACATAAAAATTTACATTTTGTTCTAGGACTCTACGTGCAAAAATTGCGATTTCTTTCGAAACCGTCGCTCAATTTCGATGAAATAATATGAGATGAGAAATATGATAAGCCAAATAAATGTTAATAAAGGTGAAATATCAAAAAAATGGCAAAAATGCTATTAGGACTCAAACTTTGATTTTGTAAGAACAATTAGTTTTTTGTATGTTTTGTCAATCATCGCTGAAATTCACAAAATTTTACCCACTAAATGACTTCGTATAATTTTGCCTTTCATTTGACATACAAATAGACGGCTTAGGTCAATAAACACCCTAGCTTCAATCTTTTAAAGTTCACCACAGTTGGCGTCACCTCCAAGTCTTGTTTGTATTATATTATTTAATCAAAATCAACCCTAGCATCTGTAAGAAATCGAAATTATTGAACGTAACCTCCCAGTGCAAAATACGAATTTCATTCTTCAAAAAAAGCTTACCTAATATTGAAACAAAAAAAATAAGTATTCGTTAGAGTTTTTTTATTCATTTTCATCTACTATTGGGATCGCACTTTATCGCATTGGGGACACACTGTATGTACTCTCAATCATCACTCTTGGCTTTATTTCAAGCTTATTACAAATATATTAGCATCTTATCCAAAAATAATATTGATATTGAAGAGATGATGAATATTTTTCTTTGCCCAATGGCCATCACCACGGTCACGGGTGTTCATTCATGAAGTAACGAAACTTGCCAAATTAAAAACTTAGAAGTATCTTTGACTATGAGCAGTTAAACTATAGTTTGTGCGACAACTACCACTATTACCTACCTATGCGAATTATTTGCACTTGTAGTATTAAATCCGTTTGAACTATAACTATAACCAACTTTTTGGTTTGAAAATGGTTAGTGACCTGTCACCAGATACGGTAACGTTTATATTTTTAGTGTTTTCCGGTGTGACAAATTAGGTAAGTGTAACAATGCCACGATTACGAATGAAAATTTTGCGTGTGGTTTCAAGATAGATGCCTCTTTACACCGCGCAGCCAATCATCCTACGCACGCAGGCAGCTTCGTTCACAAGTATGAGTCTACGCATTATACTAACTACTTAATAGTGAATAACGTGGTCCATGCTATAGCCTGCCCACGCATAAATATATTCCACCTTCATAACTTTTCGCACAAGATTAGTTGTTGGGCTTCAAAATAATTATAACAGAAGTAGGTATAATAGATAGTAGACAAGTTTAAAAAAAAAAACAGTTCGTTATTATTTGTTCTCAGTGTATTTTGTGACGTTATCAACTTACTTCAATTCTGTGCTTCAACTGCGAATGGTTAGCAAGAAGGGCACAAAAAACGAACATACTTTTTTTGGGTATTTTTTTTTGTTACTGTTTCCTTTTTGACACTAAGTTGTGATACCTATTTATTCTTATAAGAGTAGGTACGGATATGCGGTACACGTATCCTGCGGAACATCAAGCTGATACCCAATTAATAATGGATTGTGTGCATAAATGTGTGCATTGAAAATGGAGGCACGCACTTTGAAATTATTTTTAAATCAATTTTATTGACAATTTTATTATCACATGGGTTTAGTTTTGACCATTATGAAATGTCACTGATAATTGTAAAATAATGAAGTAGCTTTTAAGATTGATTAATTGCTACCTACCACTAGCATACAGCCATATAAATGTCACTATGACGTTTGCTTGACTTGTGGGCGATTTCACAAACGTACAATGCTTATATTATTAACTGTCAAGGGAATAATTCTCGTGCAATTCGTATACGAAAGAAGTTCACCGATCGAATTTTCTTTGTCGAAGAAAAAATAGTTTTTGATTTCTCAGGGTCACGATTTCTATGTTTAGATTTTGTTCATGCGGTAGTTTGTTTTGTGTAGATATTTTACTTAATTTTTAGGTAAAACGATTAAACTCGAAACCACACAAAAAAGGTCTATTGTCGCGAGAATCGTCCTCCTGAAGTCAGTCATTTTAGGTCTTCGAAATTTTTTTGCTGACCGTACTAGAACGCATTTTACTATTATTAATAGGGCACGCCAAGTGCAAAGTATTAATTGAATTATTTTGTATGTAACTCGAAAATAACTCAAAAAACATTTTTTTTAAAAGATCTTTTTATCTTTTTACGGCCTTTATTTATGTAGTCTGATTTTTATCCTACATTTTCGGAAAACAAAAAGAACACGTAATAAAACATATTATGTGATGTTACAATAAATTTAAGGTATTCATAATTTTGCCTTCATAGGTACTATAGGAAGTCGCTTCGTTCCAAGTTTCACGATTCTAAGTTCACGAGAAGAAGGTACCCTGTAGGTTTTGATTCCCTTTCGATTTGCGCCTGTCGTAAAATTCATAGTAAGTTAAAATTCATCTAAAATATTATTTTTTAATATGATGTAACTAAAAATTTTAAGTATTCGCATCTGTACTAAGTATAGGCCGTTGCGTAGTTTACTGGAAGTACCCAGTAGGGTTTTGATTTTCTGCGAATGTCCAAAATTTGAGTAAATATATTTTTATTTATTTATTTAAAGATACAAAACAGGTTTGAGTTATTAATACTAATAATATGTTATAGCTAGACTATCACCTAAGGGGCCGTCCATTAATCACGTGAGGCTCAAAAGGGGGGGGGGGGGAGGGGGTACGGAAAACATCACGAAACATCACGAGGGGGAGAAGGGGGGTCTCGTCAGACATCACGTGTATTAATTTTATTTATTTGAAATTTTGAACGGCGCAAAAATTTGAACGATTTGTTGCCACAAACCTCTTTGCCAATAACAACTGCCAGTGAAGAAGAAGCTTTACCAGTTGTAACCTTAAATGAAAGTCTTGCAACTCCGTGGGACGAAGTCAACATTAATTAATTATTCATTAATTTTAATTCAAATACATATAAATGTTTTTCGAATCACCACTTTTTTTAATATTTTTTCCAGTCAAAAATAGCCTTTACATAGACTTCCAAAAAATACACGTGATCCAGGGGGGAGGGGGGGGGGAGTGGTCCCAAACCTCACCAGGGGGGAGGGGGGGGGGTCAAAAAATGAGAAAAACGACCTCACGTGATTAATGGACGGCCCCTAAATGCATTATTCATGCAAACAAATGCGCAAACAAACATTACGAGTGACATGCTTGGATGCTGAGCTTGGATGTCACTCGAAAAGAGCTTCAATGCGCCTTTGGAAGGCATGTGGATCGAAGAGGAAATATAAATATAATTTGCGATAAAACGGCTGTATCTTTTGAATGGTTGGCTTAGAAGTTTGATTTTTTCATAGCTTTAATGGACTGAAGAGCTGAGTATTTTATATAAATTCCACTTTGATACCTCCACGCGATGAGGAAAAGGTTATAGTATCATTTTTGGGGTTTTGTTTTTTACCTTTCGAAGTACGGAGTAAAAATGGTAATAAAGTTACACTATAGGCTTACTTTTGGAGTAGGTAAATTCGTGGTATTAAAAAAAAGTATTTCTTAAACACGGAAACTAAAAAACCTGTCTCATTTTGAAGAACTATTCTTGGGGTAAGGTAATAGTATTTCGTGCACGGTCTGTGTTTAAATAAAAATCAGCAAAGATGTATCAAATCCAATGATGAACTGCGTCTTTTTCCTGTACGAACGTTGGTTAGCATAAAAAATATCTAAACGATTGCTCAACATAAAAGATTATTGCAATAATCACGCAACGTGGCTGCCGCGACCTCTGGCTCTACGAGGGTCAAACTGAAAGTTCTTAGAAAATCAAAAACTCATTACATTAGCCAGTTATTAGTTTTATTATATCTTTTCAAAATATTGTCCATTGACGTCAATACACCGCTGCATGCGATGGAACCACTGGGAAAAGCACTTTGCCCACTCGTCCTTAGGGGTCTCTTCAATGGCATCGCGATACGCAGCCACCGCTTCTTCAGCATTCATAAACCGCTTTCCTTTAAGTTTTTCTTTAATTTTTGGAAATAAATAAAAATCACAAGGCGCGAGGTCGGGGCTATACGGCGGGTGACCCAGTAATTCAACGTTTGATGTCGCCAAATAGTCGATCGTTCGCTTGGCGGTGTGCGACGAGGCGTTGTCGTGGTGAAGGAGGATCCTACTGCGAGGTCGTTTCTCTCGAACTTTTTCCAAGACAAGTGGCAAACAATTGGTAGTGTACCATTCTGCAGAAACTGTTTTTTGATCCTCTAACACAATTGTTGCGAAATGACCTATCCTTCCAAAGAACGAGGCCACCATTTTTTTTCCCGCACTTCGATCTCTCTTCACTTTAGTTGGCAACTCCTCGAAAGGAAACACCCACTGAGCAGATTGTCTTTTGGTTTCAGGCTCATAACAGTAAATCCAGCTTTCGTCACCTGTTAGTATGTCGAACACAGCATTTGAGTCACCTCCGTTAAATCTTTCAACCATTTTACGGCACCAATCCACACGATGGAGTTTTTGAGCCTTAGTCAAATTATGAGGTATCCACCGGGCGCAAAGCTTCCTGACCGCTAAATGTTCGTGGAGGATTTTGTGCACTTGACTCATACCGATGCCTAAGCTTGTCCGAATCTGCTGATAGGTCACTCTTTTGTCAGTCTCTATCATACGCCGCACAACACAGATGTTATTTTCAGTCGTCGCCGTAGAAGGCCGTCCCTCACGTACATCATCAGTGAGATTAGTGCGACCACGTTTAAACTCATTAAACCAGTTGTAAACAGTCGCACGAGATGGGGCTTCATCGTGAAAGGCCAATCGTAGTCTATCATAACTTTCTTGTTGACTTAAATGACATCGAAAGTCATAAAAAATCATTGCACGAAAATTTTCTCGTGTTAAATTCATGTTGACGTGACACAGACAATTTTCAATTTGCCGCCAAATCGTAAAACAAATGACAAATGAATGAAATATATACTCAGTAATATTGGCAAAGAGTTCTATTTTCAAATTTTAGAATATTTTTTTAATTATATTGTTTATAAGTGGCCAGTTCTAAGAACTTTCAGTTTGACCCTCGTACCTATCACAGCGGCAGTCAGCAACCGAAATAGCTATTAAAGGACTTAAACTCGGGCTATCGACGGGTCGAGGTGTGAAAATAGGGTTGATAAACTTTGATTTTCTTTAATTAGGTATTCATCTGGTTGTCGACACCAAAAGACGAAATACCTATTTGACGTGACTTCATAGTCAGTGAAAAAAATGTATATCGAAATTAAGCAATAAGACCGCCTAAATTGTAAATTAGTAATTTGTTCCTAACCAGTGGCGGCTGTACCTTAAGCGCGCTCGTGCGCTGAACCACCAATACAAAAGATTTAAAAATTACAAAATATTAAAAACTTCGTCTTTATTTTTAAATTACCATTTTTATAGTTATTTTTAAACATACAAAACGTATAAAAGATTAAATCTCCAATTATGTTAAAACAGTTTGAGCGCTTTACTAAACTATTAAGACTTATTTTCCTGTGAAGACAAATTCTCGTGCGCTTTGGCGAGTGCACGAGGACTGCTAATATAACTTGTAGGAGATACGAGTTAATACGCCTGACGCGTGAAACAAAAGATAGTCCATAGAAATGTACCGAGTAATGGGTGGGTTCTCGAGCGCCGCACGTGCGAACCGAGGATTGCCGAGAGCACCCGATGTTTGACGAAGTGGCCGGCCGGCTGGCGAGACGACGACGGCAGCCATGATTGACATCTCGTTATCAGACTACCAGTATAGTTTCACTGTATATGTTACGCATTAATTATTGTTTATTTATATTACCGTAATTGTTTTTAGTTTTTGTTTCGATTTTCTTAAAGTGCACTACCAGTTCGATAACCCACCAGCCGCCACTGTTCCTAACGAATTTGTAATTTACCTATGTGATGTGATGTGCTACGATTTCTAGGATCTAGAGAGCTAGTGAGCTGACTGACTCAAGTAGAAAATTTTACCACTAAAAAAACGATTTCATACGCTTATTGTGCCTATTGCATTGTGCGTATGATTTTATTCAGTGATCTGGTGCCTGGCCCGATGTTGAACATTGTTTTTAACTGACATCATTAGCTTACTTGTTTGTTCCTCACATTTAAAAAAAAAACACGTGTTCCATTCAACAAGAATGTCGTGTGCAGTCACTTTGTCTTAGCTCAAAGGAACTTGCAGCTCATTTGAATACTGATGCCTGTTCGACGCGCGCACAAGGAATGGCGTTTCATTAAGTGCCATTTAAGACGTGTTTTTCTTAACAAATGATGTGTCGGTAGGTAGCCCTAGCGGCTATGTGCATCTCATTAGGGTAATTATCTGCACATCGCGGATGCGCCGAGCCGTGAGTCACCTGCGCTGCGCTTGCGCTTCGTGATACGGCTCACGTTTGTCGCCACTTGCACCACGCTCGTATTTTTTTATGTACTGTAATCCATTTGGAATATATTTATTCGAATTGTAGGACTTTTCAACCAAACAAAACTTACTTACGAGTTTAAAATACTGTACCATTCTAAAGTCAAAAACTTATTATTCATGAGCAATTAGTTTTACTTATTATTCAAGTCTAGGCTTACTTCAATCGCAAGTGCGATTAGTAGAATGAATTTGAGCCGGCTTTAACTAAACAAATAGATGTCCCGCTCACTTATTTTCTTAAACTTTGATACTGAAGTATGCTTGCACGAGCTAACCATCATTCCGCATCTTAAAATCATAACCTACGATACAACAAGCTAGGTTTATTACATAGTATTTAATTAAGCGATAAGAAAGTCGGTGATGTGCATAATTCATTGTGACTAAATCATGCAAGCCTACACACTAGCTGCATGGATAGCTTTTAATTTTATAAGTATGTATTGATTTCTTTATTTCGCCGACTATGGATTATCATAAAATGTATAAGACAATTTACAGATGTATACCAATTTTTTTCTACTGGCAGGTCCTTCCCTTACGATTGACTATTTAGAAGGCACGAAAACGTCATTTAAAAGAAATCCAGCTCCTGATGGACATAGGTAAGTAAATTAAGACATATTCAAATAAAAACTAAAATCCATAAACCCTTTGCATCTACAACCAAGAACGTAGAATAAGGAATACGAAAAGGCCGACTGTGGAGGAATTATCAAAAATGGGACCATACCAAAACAGGTTATGAAATATTGAGAACAAGAGTTGACGTTACAGTGCTTGGTACCATAAAATTAATATTCCTATCGGAATAGAAGGACAAGTAAAAGCTGTCAAACGAAACCGATTTAAGATGTCAGTAACTAACATAAGTAAGTAACATTTGTAGCTTTAAATGAGATAACCATTCGATCAGGTGATTTATAACAGTGTTCCTAAGTTAAATATATGTAGTAGTTTACTGCATGATAAACAGTCGACACAAAATATTGAACATAGCTCTAGTGTAAAACTAAATGTTATTTCATTATACACGATATACATTCCCTGTGTTAGTCTGTTTTTATTTTTTACGTAAATTAACGTTTGTAGAATAGAATAATCAAACTGCGTAATTTAAATTTGAAGCGCATTTGTAAATATAAGTCGTATATTAAGAGGCTTCGATTTGGACTAATCTACCTGTTAAATGATTATTTGTTGGGGTTATGCCGCTGTAATGCATAACAATCAATCACCGATCAAGTCACCATGTTTCAGGCGCATTATTTCTCCAAAATATACACAATTTCACTTTTAAATATAAAAAAAAACACAAAATTGCACTCCGGGAGTGCCGGCAGAAGTGAAAACTTGAATATCAACGTTGTGCATTTTTGATTTTTTGGAATAGTTAGGGAATAATTTTGAATGAATTGCTCTTATTAACAATATAAAAGTACTATCATTTTTGTGATAGAATAAAATAATAATAATAATAATAATAATATAATATTTTTATAGAATACAATATTTATTTATTGCGCTATCGTACACAAACATTACAATTTATATTATATTAAATTACATTAAAAAGTTTATCTCTCAGAAAAATCAACTTACATCCATAATTTCGCCAACCGTCTTACGGTTTTTCGATCAGCCCACGTGTCCTGACGCGAGTTTCACATTTTTCCCCCATCCCACAAAAGTGCTCAACGCCGCTTAAGAAGTTTTCACTTCAAAAATCAAATGCACGTAATTTTCAGCGAGCTTCTGCAGGGCGGTCAACTGTTTGACATCTGACAAAAATGAAATCTCTTTTTATCACACAGTTTGCTGCTAGTGGCATCTCGCTTTTATCGTTCTATTCCAAAGGGATAATAATTTTATGGTTTGGTACATCGTGTGACAAATGAAAATGGCTTATAATGAGGGGCATTAACTATCATTTTCTACCTTTCATTTTTTTTTTGCCTGGTGGTTTATTTGTATCGATTTTTTAGTTTTTATGAAAAATATCCGAAATTTGGCATTCGAGTCATATTATTAAAAAAAAGACGTGTGGCACTCGGAGACTGCCGCGGTAAAGCTATTGCATACCATTTTTTATCAACTTATGCAATTATAATTATTTATTTAGTTTATTTATGCAGTATTTTTTTTTCTTTGATATTAATTGAAGTTACAAAAAAACCAATGCCACCTAAAGGCGGGTTGCTGAACTAAAGAGACAAGCTAGATATTATTTCAAAGTCTTTAAAAGTTCTGCTATTCATCGATAGATGGAAATACTAAAAAGTATCACCGTCGTGTCCGGTCGGAGTGGGGGGTGTTAGGTTATTTACGTTACAGACTTTTTGGATTCGGTCTCCACGCACAAGGCCCGCGATAGAAGCTATGCAATAGCTTAAAACTACATTTGTTTTTACGCTAATTTTTGTTTTTGTGTATTATTTTGCGGTTTTACTTACATCAAAATCATAAACACAACCCATCTAGTCATTTTTATACTTGAAAGTATTTCACATGTCATAGAAACATTCAAACTACTTACTTCATACATTTTCTCATTAGGTATGTGACCCAGGTCGCAAACTACTTCAGACAAAATTGGCACTAAGACAGGTTTACAGCCAGCTTTACTCACAAGTATGAGTCTACGTCTACGCACTATACATACTGAATGATAGTCGTATATCAGATATGCAACGTGTAATGTTAAATACGCAAAACCTCCGACACCCCAAATGTGTTTTTATTCAATTGACCTAATTCTGAAAGAAAAAATATTTAAAGTTTTAAGTGGTGTTTTAGTTTTAAGGGCACTTCTATCTAATAATTTTTTGCTCTGTGGATGACGCTCTGTCGAGAGAGGAGACCATAGGTATTCACCGTGCCGCTGCGCCGCGCTCTCATTATTATTATTACTATCTACGCTCGTAAAGAACTTACCATTGCTTGTTAACGTATTATGGCGGGTTTGCGCATGTGATGGCTTGTCATATTAATAAATAGTTAATCAACATTTTAATGTTTTTTTAAAAAATATGTTACCAATATAAGGAAGTGGTTCAATTGATTCTGATCGTTATTCCAATCAACATATTTTCAGGTTTTGTGCATTTAACGTTCGAAAAGGCCGTCTGTGGAGGAATTATCACAAATGTACCAATTCATAACACGATATGAAATATTGAGAATAAGAGTTGACTTATATATACAGGGTGTTTGATACATCGTATGGAAATGGCTTGTAATGGGGGGTCATTAACTATCGTTCTCTGCCTTTAATTTTTTTGGCCAGGTGATTTTTTTCGTATCATTTTTTTTAAGTTTTTGAAAAATAACTGAAATTTGGCATTCAATAAACAGGATAATTGTTTTTCTGCATATTATTTTTAATGTTAGGTACAGGTCAATTTACTATTTTTTTAATTTACTTGTAAAGTTGCGGAAAACAATTTTCTTAAATTTGACCTGTACCTTACTTTATATGACCGTGAAAAATAAACAGAAAACGACTGGACTCGTCAGACTTTATGAAGACTTCTCTTGACTGTGCCTACAGCATAATTTGCTGAATATCATAAAAACATTCACACACGTTGTACGAAACACCCTGTATAACAATACATATCTTTTGTAACATATATTTAAATTTTATAGGTGTGGCGTATGTCCAACGTACTACCAGAAAATCTGCGCTTTCAATTATGAGACCAATAAAACATACATTTTTGATAACCACTGCATTATGGACTTGTTCAACTGTGTCGAGGGAACCAGTATGAATCGCTTTTAAGTATAATTTAATAGATAAAATTAGCTAATAATGTAATGTGATGTCAACAATTGTTTGCCATTTTAGATTACATACCCATGAAATATGAAAACTGCTTATATTTTGGCAACTTTGCATATGTCCACGGATTCAAATACGAAGACGACGACTATGGAGAAGATCACATAATAGTGAAAAATACCCAGAAGAACCCCGATTTCGTTAGATAGTGGCCATACATATGTATAATAAAATTATGTAAACTTTGATTGAATTTGTTTCCGATTTTAGTAGCGTATTCAATCAGAAATATATTAGATTCACACGTCTGTATTGCAATATATACTTTTATTATAATTATTATTTTGTATCTGGCTTTTGTGGCATTTTTTCGATTAACTGTCTGTTTCACAATGCCCTATCAAGGTCTGGTTATAATTATTATCTTCCATCTAATACTTCTTACGAAATGACATTTCATGTTTAAATTATTCGTCTGTTAGAGCTCACTTGTCGATGGTGAAACTTGCCCTAAGTCAAAATATAAGACATTATGTTATCATGATACAAATATACGTAAGTAGGCTCTACTAATACATAACTAATATTATAAAGCTGACGAGTTTGATTGTTTGAAAGCGCTAATAGAGATTAGCGCGACGAAGGAATTACTAAACAGATTTGAAAAAATATTTTTGTGTTTGATAGCTTATTTATCGAGGAAGGTAACATCGCGCTGCGATGGTAGGGGAGGGAGCAAACTCAGAACGCGCGGGCGAAGTCGCGGGGGACCACTTACAATAATACTCATTTTGATTCACGGTGAATGATTTGTAATTTTATTTTCTTATAGTTAAATCCAAAATTATGCATGAGACGAAACTCGAACTTTAGTGATTGACAAAACCTATAGTTTTTAAATCGTAAATGTCTGAATAATCGGTATGATGGCCATGATCAGTAGGTAAGTCCGTTACATTCCATCGCTATATTTATGATGAAAACTGCATGAAAAATATGATCGCTATCAAATTAGTAGGCTATATTATTTTGAAGGGATGTCACCTACCCATGTTGATGTTTTTCTACTTGTTTTAGACGGAATCATCAGTCAAAAAGATTTGAAAAATATTGTCCTAGTCTACATGCAAATTTAAAAAAAACATTAAATTACCTTAAAAAACACAAAACACTAGTCAATTACTTTGTACGAAAACATCGGTTCAATTTCATTGGGTAAAATCACTTAAATTTACGAAATGTCATCGTCTATATTTATTATTTATATATTAGCAATTATTGTTGGCAAAATAAACTATAGCATGTATAGTATTATGATAATTATTATGAAATAAATTACAAAATCATTACCTAATACAATGTACATACTCCCAGTTAATCATAAAGGTTTTTTCCCATTGCACCATACCATACCATGACAGGCACGTGTCAGGCACGAAAAGCAACATACCAACACACGCATACCTTTCCCACTGAACGGATTGACAGCGTTCTGACTCACAGTTATATAGAGTGAGAGCGAGAGAGAACGTATTTCGCGCGGTGCTGAGTCGCTCCGTGCATGACAAGCGACGGTGTTAGTGGGTGTGGAATGGTCCAGTAGGCAAGGAGTTATTATTTTTAATACAAATAATATTTTTGTCAGACACGTTCCTAGTATGCCATGGTGTAGTGGGCAAAGTCCTTAAGACCTAAGAAGAGTGGAACTATCACTGACACTGCATGGTGAGAAATGTGTAAAAATTAACTGTATTGACACAAAACGGACAAATGCAGGTGAGTGAGCGGGGAAGCGGGAGGAATTTGACACATTTGAAAGGTGTCAAATTCCTCCCGCTTTCATTTCATTCCATTCTTATAATAACCGGTTAGTTGGATACAAAATATCATATTACAGATAGAATACAGCTATGAATTGAGGCATATGGATAATCAAATACAGATATTCTTTGAGCTGCAAATACTGAGGATGTCTTCATAGCACACAGTTCATTGTGATGTGAAGACAGCCTAAGTAAGGAACATAGGCTATGTGACTGCCATGTGACCTAGCCTCTTATAATCAATCTTGTCTAATAGCACTAAGGGCCGGAGTTGATCAGCAAAGGCACGCATATCTTCACCAATGGCATCTTGACCTTGCGGAGCCAGCACCTGAAGATTATAGTTATGCAAATGTGAATCCATTTCTTTAAGCAGATTACAATAACTACTTAGGAAGATTGAAATGCTGAGAAAATTAAAGATTGAAAATTGAATACCTCTTAGTCTTTTTACAAATGTTATGGTTATGATAATGATGCATGTTTACTTGAAAATGAAAATAAAAATATTATTGTTACCTATCCAATGTTCCTAATAAATATTTCCATTTTCTTTACTTTACATTACTTACATGTTAAGTTTGTTTTTCAGGGTTGGCCTGGATAATTATTGTGATAATTATCTTGATAATTATCGTTGATAATAATCATGATAATTACGTTTTGATAATTATCGTTGATAATAACGAATAACTGATATTGTACAAAACAAAACGAAATAATATATATGTGTACCCAAACGCATGTTTTTTCGTCACAATATCAAGCGTGTATCCAAACGTACGGAATTCGCCCTCACTGTCACTGTTATTTGTTTTCCTTTTTGTGATGATAATAATAACAAAAACATTTTTTGCTTGAAAATATTATAGATAATTAATTATCTTAAATAAATAGATGTTTTAAAAATGCCTTTAATTTCTAGCGTTACAAAAAATATATATATTTTTTTTTAAATTGCATTATATGTAATTAAAACATTGGTAAATAGCACTCAAAAATTACAATAATTAAGTTGTGCACATATCAAAATTAACAGTTTTTTTTAACAAAAGTAGTCACAGGTAAAACTTAAAGTAATATCTAAATATAGAAAAAACTTTCATTTATACATACATTATTTGATTTGATAGTCGGATAATTATCAGATAATTATCGGATAATTATCAGATAATTATTGGATAATTATCAGAGAAAATAATTACCTTGATAATAGCCAACCCTGCTGTTTTTTGTTGCTTGTCAAATAATGTAGTAAAGAGTCTTTTTATAACTTTTAAAATAATATCAATAAAATTAATTTTCTATTTGATTTAAAAATATATTGGTGCTAAACTATGGATTACTCTAGTATTTGGTGAGTTAAGTGTTTGTCTTATTTTAAAATTAATTATTTCAGTGAAAAGAAATGTCAAGATTGTTTACAATATTTGACAAGCAACAAGAAATTGACTTTAACTTTTATTATTTAATTACTTACAGATAGCTCCACTAAGTAGCTCTGGGATATGGGTTCAGGAGGCATGGAGCTTTGTGGTATTTTAAAAACTTTTGCAACAGTTATCTTCATGCGCCCCTTTCTAAACATGTAGCCTGGAATCACATTTAAAATTGACAATTACTAACATGTTTTACTCAATCGGTTGTCATTTACAATACATTTCTGATAATAATGAAACATAAAGATTAACTACTGTACCTTTAACACTGTACTCAAATTCTATTCTGCATCCCAGCTCATTTAGAAATTCTATCAACATCCCACTGCAAGCAATATCTAGGCTTGAGCGTACAACTGTGGGCCTATTCTTGTCACCAAGATCAGGCTGCCCAATATATCTTAGCTGATATGGCATGTCACGGGCATCCAGTGCTTTCCGCACACGCAACATCAGTGGTGCTGCCTGAATAAAAACAAAAAGTTTTTGAAGGACATTAAAATAATAACTTATTTGAATAGCAATTTTAATGGCATGTTACCTGTCCATTAGGGTCTCGCAAGCTAAAACAAACTTCTTGGTCGTCGAACGTCTCTGGGCCGGCGTCTACATTATCACAGAGACCTCGAAGGCGATGAAGTAATACCTCAACAGCCGAATCTAGAACAGAACCCTGCATGCAAAATGCATTTGGTTATTTATAATAATATACCATAAATAATTACCAGAAGGAAGTTTTAAATAAACCTTGGTACATACCTGAAGTAAATATTCTTGATTAGGTATGATATTGGCCTTTAATGCCTGCGACAAACTATCAGTAGCTGTAATGGGAGCCGCATTAGCAGCCGACATGATTGAAATCTTATTTACTGTCGGATACAAAAACAAAACATTTTTACTGTCGGCTAGGTTACAACAAGACGAGGTGTTGCCACCTTAGTTTTGGTAATAAGGGCTGTTGACGAAGCTAAAAAGGCCTAGATAGGGCTAGGTGGAGTACAAATTACTAAGCCTTGATGTAAAAAGGCTAATAAAACACCTTTATACTGACTTCAATTATTCGTTTAATTTTTAGTTTGGATAACAATAGTATTTTACAAAATCGATAAAATTTTGTAGATTTAATTTATCAATTTAATGACAAACTAAAATTATTCATATTTAACTGGTTCAAAATGTTATAAGTATTAAAATTTAAAACACAATTATTTACCATGTTGGTAATCAATAAAGAACATTTACAAAAAATAATAAGTACCTAAATTACGGAATCGAACTCCAGACGAATGAAAAGGAATGTTTTTTCATTGCTAAAATCAAATGTTTGAGGTATACCCGGACCGGCATGGCATAGAGATGCGGTACGTTGCCTTAGTCATACAAATTGTATCTACCAGAAAAATATAAATAAATCGCTAAATGATGATTTTAATTTTCAATTTTCGTGTAAAATTTTAAATAACATGAAAAGGGCTAGATAGCCCTTTCTGGGCTAAATCATTTAGCAACGGGTTTACATATAGCAAAAAGAGCTAGATCTAGCCCCTAAAGGGCTAAGGTGGCAACACTGCTACACAGATTGTATTCTGTTTTTTTAATTAGATTATTTTTTTAATTTACAAATTTAACGTCCTCGGACATAGCTATACGGACAATGCTTTATTAATAAATTCAATATTTAAACTTAACACTACAAAACTAACACTAAACTATTCTAGCCTAACCTAACTCATTGAAATGCGGGGCTGGCAATCGCATTTCAATACCACAGATTAGTAAGAGTATGTTCAATGCTCAAGAAGGAAGTTTAGCACGAGAATAACGATCCGAATCAGAGGGCGCGATCTGCGATCAGAGCACGCTTACTTTGTTTCCTCCTTAGTCTTCATTGTTATCTTCAATAGCACACTTTATTATGATGATTCCAACACAAATCACAATAATTTACTTGAAAAAAAACAATTACTAAAATGAAGAAACAAAATCCAACTTCTTCTCGTTTCCCGCGCTAAACTCCCTTTTTTATTAGATTTTTTTAAAAAAAATACTAGTTTAACGTCTTTGGCTGTACGCCATACAGACAATTCTTCAATATTTGTTTTTATTTTTTAACACTTAAAACTAAAACTTACTGTACCGTTGTACATGTATTACGTGTAATAAATTGAGTACCTTAATATATTTAGTATTCATCGGACTCACATTAACATTTTCATCACATTATCTTTGTTTTTCCATGCTTTCATTTCCTTTTTCCATCCAAAGATTGCTGGTTCATTTGCTGTAAACACGAACTTAGAGTTAATCATAGATTCTATCTACCATAACGCAGTTCGTATTTTCTCCCTAAAAAGTCGTAATGTAAACATTAAACTATAGGCATTACCTGCCTTTCTACTCTTCTTATACTATTACTCTGTATTTTTGGATTATTGATGTTTTCTAATCCTTTTTGAACAATATTTATTGTGAATCTAAAAATGTCAAACTTTCGAAGCTCTGTTATTCTACTTTCCTGTACATAATACTGTAAAAATAGCTGTGTTTTACCTTTGTTTGCAATTTTCCTTTAATTTGCATTGGGTGATGATTCGTTTTCCTGATTATTTGTTTAGATTGCTTGATTTTTGACATATTTTTATCTTTATTGACATGGTTGTTATGACAATATCTTTCAAAGTCTGACAACTTCTATCAAAGTCTATTACTTTTTCGGGTTTAATCCTCTATAAACCACCAGTATTCATGTTCTATCTTTGAACCTACCTCGATCTAAATTTGAACGGCCCAGGCTCCTATATAAGCCTTTACTTTTTTCATTCAATTCATTCGATTCCGAGTTCTAAGCTCGAACAGTTCTATTATTCATTAGACATACTACAAGTTTAACACTCTTCATTTTCCCTCAAGAAGTCTTGAAGAACCGCCGGTGACTGCTGTAACACCTCCTCACGCTAGGGGAGGGACCGGACACATATCCGGAGGAGTATCAGAGTCCATTGACTGCAGTAACACCTCCTCGCTCTAGGGGAGGGACCTGTCTCCTTCTCGGAAGAGGACCCGAGACCAAGTACTTCTGGCACTCCAACTGATCATAACATTTTCTACATAGTTCCCGTTACCCTCATCACTGCTGTGAGTTACTCCTTCACGGCGCCTGTCACCGCTGCACATCGGCGTCGCTGCTCTTCGCGGCGCCTGTCACCGCTGCACATCGGCGTCACTGCTCTTCACGGCGCCTGTCACCGCTGCACATCGGCGTCGCTGCTACCTCCGCTGTGTCGGCCCTGCACTCCGACGCCGCCCTTTGCTGCCTCCAGGACAAAGAAGATCTGAAGACATTAACTCACGCCCACTGCACTTTACTTACATTCATACATACTTCAACTCATCTCATTTTTCGGTACTGTATTATTCTTTTTTTTGTTTTAATATAAATTCTATTCCCTCTTTTACCTCTTTCTTTTACCTTCTACTTCTTCACATTTGTCGCTTCACGACATTACACTGAACTAACCTTACTCATTGAAATGCGAGGTGGTCCGCATTCCAATGCTTAACAAGGAAGCTAAGCGTAGGAACAACGATCCGGGAAAGACTGCGCGAATAGAGCTCGCTTCACCATAATTTTCACTTTGACTTCATTGTTTTCTTCAAAAGCACTAATTATCATGAAAATTCCACCACACAAACACAATAATTGACCCGAAAAAAAATGAAGAAATATGGTCCATCCTTCCCTTTTCGTTTCCCGCGCAAAACTCCCTTTTTTTTTAATTAGATAAACCAGAATGACAGCTTCAATCGCAATAATTTCTGTTTTTTAATGTTGCAAGTTTTCTTTTTTAATACAAGTTTAACGTCCTCGGACGGAGCCATACAGTCAATTTTTCATTATTAAGTTCAATATTTATACTTAACACTATAAAACTAACACTAAACTCGCCTAGCCTAACTCATTGAAAATATTGAAATGCGGGGCTGGCGTTCGCATTTCAATGCTCAAGAAAGAAGTTTAGCACGAGACGCTTTACTTTGTTTCCTACTTTGTCTTCATTGTTATCTTCAATAGCACACATTATTATGATGATTCCAACACAAAATCACAATAAATTACTAGAAAAAACAATTACTAAAATGAAGAAACATAATCCAACTTCCTCTTCTCATTTCCCACGCTAAACTCCCTTGCAGACGCGTTCTAACTAAACTGATACTTGCTATCTGATTGGAAAGCTCTTATAGCGTTTAGGACCAATATAAAGTTTTCAGCTGCAAACGGTAGTGTCGCTAGCGTCGTTCTATTATTCCATTTTTTTTTATTAGGTGTATAAACAGAGTTACAACAGTTATTTGACAAATAAAAGTTCGACACGAAGATATGCTACGACTCCACTATCATGTACACACAGTATGATAAGCTTAACATCGATCTATGTAACAGATAAATTAAATTGTGAACAAACAATAACTTAATAGTACAAATTATAAGAATTAAATATAATAAAATAAACTAAACAGATTTCACTGCATTAATTGTCGATAACCTTATAAAAAGCAATTCAGTTTTATAAATATAGGTACTAAATATATAATAATCAATGCCATTTGTTTACTTGTTTGTTATGTTTTATTTATTTATTATAAATGCTGTTTTGTTAATTTATCTTAGATTCAAATTAGTTAGTCCAGTGTGTTTTGTTATTCATTTTATTTTTGGCTGTATCTTTATTACACTATATCTATATCATATTGTGTACGCATGTTTAGTTTTATAGTCTAGATTTAATCATTTTTACCTCTTCATTACTCATTTTTGTCTGTAAAATGTTATGTGTACCTAATAAAAAATAAAAAATAAAAAATATTATTGATATTTTCACACAAACTTTAAAATTTAGCTCACCCTAAATACTTTTTGGGTTGGGTTGGGTTTAATAATTACGATGTCGTTTAAAAACTAATGATTGAGAAAAAAATATGAAGAGATAATCGGTAATGGTTTTTATTCCTTGTCCTGATCAAAATTAGCATAAACGTAAAAAATATCATGACGCTAGGGACACTACTGGTTGCAGCCCCAAACTTTAAATTTATTTAAACCTTATTGCACTGTAAACTGTACAATTGGCGTACTTAATGCCTTATGGCATTCTATACCATTCTACCGCTTGGGGAATGCAGAGAGTTGAATACTTGGCGGAATGTTTAAAAGTCAAATGAGGGGTACCAAAAAAATCTTTTAAATAATTGCAGTAACATAAACATAAATATATATGCAAGGGACTATAGTCCTTTTCACCTTACAAGAGTTCTATGACAGTTCAATTTCGACACTTGTAGAGGTGTCCTAAAGTAAAATCGTACCGATTTTTTTCTTAGAATCGACTTTTCTTTATAAGAAAATGAAATCGATTTCATTACAAATAATAACAAAACTAATAATGAAAATATTAATCAGATAGGTATATTTTTCCTGTATTAAAACTTAATTGTTCATAATGGGCAAAACAATATCATAAATGCTAAATTATTTATTCAGTTTCTGAAGAATCATCAACATTGTCAGAATTACTTGAAGAGTCATCATCACCAACATGAATTATTAGTTGGTTTTTCAATCGGTATATTGCAATGTACCGCTCCCAGTATTTTATTATGGTTGTTTTCGTTTTTTCGACGACTTTCGCCCAGTTTTCGCCAACACTATGCAAAGCGAACACAACAAAAACACGACTCCCATACAAGGCTGACGCAGTCGTACCTAGTGACTGACGCGATTATCAAGCGATTACAAAATGGCTGCCGATTTACGAATGTCCCCCACCTCTGTTAGCAAACCGTTCCATTCACGAATTGCGTAGTTAATAAATTTAATGGTTTTGTTTTTAATTTTGCTAAATTAAACCAAGCGAAAATGATTTTGTTTAATAGGATCAAATAATTGTATTTTTATATTTTTTGTAATAACAGGTTAATAAAATTAAAATATATATATACTTTTAATATTATTAATTTACAAACGTAAAATGCGTAAATCCGAAAACGATTAAGTTTCACAGAATTCTTGTAAAGTGAAAAGGACTATAATGAATTATGGGTCCTAAACGCTCCAAGAGCTTTCTTCTCTCTTTTTTACTTTCACTTATTAATCTGCGGTCATGTCTATTATCTGTGCCGGTTTTGTTGTTGTTTGTTGACTTATTTCTCGTGTAGTTTTCAACTTTACACATTATTTTACGAAATAGGTAGTTCCTCATTAATTCACCAAAATGACTGGACATGTCTCAATCCGATTGGCTTCCGAAAGGGTAAATCATTGTGTTGCGTCCAGTAATGAACTGCCACGATTTTATACACCTGGAGAGGTTATAACGGGTATGCAAGATTTTATGCGGTAAGTTTTAAAGCATTCATCTATAATACATATCACTCATTGATGTTTTATTTTCATCCCTTTTTATGGGTGCTTTTGACACTATCCTGATTTAGATACTAATTATATCCCATGGTTATTTCCAGTGGTCATGGAACTTACGCTGAAGATGACTCTCTCAAGTCCTCTGTGGCTGGTGTGATGCAAAAAGTCAATAAGTTGATATGCATTCGCCCTCTGAAAAGTCGGTATGTTGGTGAAATTGGAGATGTGGTTGTTGGCAGAGTTCTCGAAGTACAGCAACGGCGATGGAAGGTTGAAACTAATTCCAGACTGGACTCTGTGCTACAGCTATCGGCAGTCAATCTTCCTGGTGGTGAACTGGTATGTTGACCTAAGGATACACTCTGACCATTGAATTTGTTATTATGATGTACATATTTTATATTTACACACATATATGACATTATTATTTTATCTACTTTACAAGAATGTGATGTTAAATAGAAAAATGAAATGTTTATAGCGTCGGAGGTCTGCTGAAGATGAGCAGATGATGAGAAAACACTTGCAGGAAGGTGACCTAATTAGTGCAGAAGTACAGAGTGTCTTCTCTGATGGATCTTTATCTTTACATACAAGGAGTCTAAAATATGGAAAGGTATGGCAAGGGTATTACTTGTTAGGTAATAGTAAATAATATATCAAATAGGAGTTCTATCTCAAAACTTTCTATTTATTATCATTTTTTCAGCTACCCCAAGGTACACTAATGAAAGTGTTTCCCTCATTGGTGAAAAGGAGAAAGAATCATTTCCACAATTTGCCATGTGGTGTTTCAATAATTATTGGTAATAATGGGTTTATCTGGATAAGCCCCCAAAAACATGATATCTTGTTAGAAGAAGAAGGAGACAAAGATGAAATTGCTAATTATGATTTACAGGTAGATACATAATTTAAGATATTATATGCTATAATCTACTGATTTTAAACTATTGCATTGCATCACAATTTTATTTAACTCATCATATGTCTAATTTTCATTACTATCTCTTGAATATGTTTTTTTATAATTGTAATTGTTTACTTGCAGCCAGTTAATAGATCAGGTAGGGAAACAATGGCCCGAGTAAAGAACTGCATTTCAGCACTTGTTGCCTCCAAGATGATGCTTGATGACACTAGTATAATGTTTGCATATGAAGAAAGTTTAAAATATGACTCTGTTAAAGACCTACTTGATCCAGAGGCTATGTTGGATGTTGCCTTTTTGACACAGCATAGAATAAATAATGTCATTGAGGCTTAATTCTTTGTTTAAATACCAATAATATATATCCAGAACAATACAGAAGGTAAGGTCAATTGACAAAACTATTAATAAAAGGATACTTTATTATAACAATAGAACTTATATATTGCATGACACAATGCATTTCTGTATAAAAAGTATAAATCTTGGTATTAAATATTCTAAAAACAAGATTTTATATAAATGTGATCCAAAGTTTTTAATTAATATTAAGTCATAATTTTATAAATCACAATAGTAGATTGCTCAAAATTCAATATTATTGTACACTTACACTTAGTTAATTTCTATGAAAAAAATTTTTTGGCATAGATATTTAATCTAAATCTATCTTAAATTGAGTTATTTTATAAAATACTGTAAAAATATTTAAAACTATTTATCTTAAGTCAGGTGGTTTATTATGGGATAGGCTGCTGTTAATTTATTCCTTTAGAATGCAGCAAAGTGCAACAGATATGGAGTAGAGGTACAAATTAAATACAGTTTACAGACTTATTGAGGTAGTCATTAGAAGTGTCTAATTACAAAATTTGGAATTATTATTGTTAGTTTTATATGACTATGAAATATTTATTTGTGACTTTTATGTGACCTGCCCATATAGGCTTACCTTAATTATGCCTCTCATCTAATCTATTTTGTTTCTTTTTCCTAGTATTCTCATAAGATTTTTAGACATGAAGTATGGCTTCTCACTGGATCCATCATTTCTTTCGCAGTCTTCAACTGTTAAAGATAATAAAAACAAGAGTTGTTGAGTGTTTAGACTACTTTTTTGGAGAGGTAAAAGAGTGGGAAATTTTAAAAAAATAAACAACAGATTAATTTATATCTCTCAGATTATTAAAGGATCCCAAGTAATAAGTGGAATATTGCCAAAATATAAAGTACAAGATTATGGAAAAACTTTACAGATAGGAAAGCAAAGTACTGAAGCTTATAATTTTAACTACTACTACTTTTACTAAATAATTTTAAACTTTTATATGTATACACAGAGATCATTCTTTGTGATAAAAAAATAAGGCATTTCACCTCTTTTCGATTTTAAAAACGAAAATTTGTGGACTTTATAAATGTGCAAAAACTTACGGAAGCATAGGAACAGCGTATCTACTGCCATGGAGTATACACTGAAGAAAATGCTACTGATTAGGTACGTAGCGAGACTCAGTATGATGGCTGGGACGTAGTTGTAGTTAAGTCTTTCGCCCTGCGTCACTTCGTAGACGAGGTTCCATTGCAGGAGGTAGTACACGGCGAAACCGACGCCGATTGAGATCAGCAGTTTAGATAAGAAGAATATGAAGTCCGTCACCTAAGGAAATACATGAATAATTTAAGGCACTGTACCATGTACCTACGGTGAAAGAAAAATACAGAAAGAAGGCTTCTATCGTGAAGGAACTTTTACCTTGTCTAAGACCACAACCCTTATAATATTTCTCATGAGTAAAGAAAAGGCATCTCTTGCACTCTTGCAGAAGTTCTTTCCGTGTACTGCACACATGATGTAGGCATTTTTGTTAATGAACTTAAGGAAATTCTCCAAGCACCAGAAGAAACATTTACAGCAGCACAGAACGCAACGCGTAAATGGATTGTCGAACTTCTTCAGTTTGTGGTCGATGTACTCCAGCATAACTCGGATGATTCGTACTATTGCGATGATGAGCGCACCAAAAGCAACTGTACCCAGATGGTAGCTGAAAACCAAATGAAAGAATAAGATTTTGTCCTAGTCTTCAATGCTACCAACATTAACGATTCGACAAAAAATACCGCAATGTCCTATAGACGCCAGAAGTAAGAGTGAAGAACGGCAAGTCCCTCTTATGGAACGTCCAGTACCACGTCGAGAACGTGCTCGCGAGCATCATGTCGGAGACGCCGCTGATGAAGAACATCGTCCAGAAGAATCCAAGTAAATTGGCAACTGTCAAAGGTATAATTTTAATTTTGGGTATAATTGTGTTGATGAAGCATAAAATTGTAACCATTGACACAGACGAGAAGCAGCTACATAAGCTTGGCTTGACTTACGATGCAAATAGATAGCACTCGTTGGACTGTCGAGACCTGTGAAGTGGCAGGTAGCAAGACTGCACGCGAGGCCGTTTGGTTTCTGACAAGCAGTGGTGAACTCCCATGGGTTGCATTTTTCATTATCCTAAAGAATTTATTTTTAATTAATGACGATAAAATAGTTACAAAATAAATGAAAAATAACGTTACATTCCGATTTATCTTACCTGGTATGGCTTATTGCATCTGCAATCGGTGTCGTTTTGTAAGTTCACTATTCGGAATGCCGAGTCCCCCATTGACATAATAAACATGAGTACGAGGACACCGTAAGCGATGACCGCACACTGTAGTATGCACGGCACAATTGGGAAGAATACTGTTGTTTTCACAGATATGATTGCTCTGTAAAGAAGTCAATTGTTTTAACGCGAAAGATGTAATTTAACACATGATAAACTTAGCATTGTATGGTTCACTCACTTGCTTCCTTCACGTATAAGTGCGATGGCTATTGTGATTCGATTTCTCAAAAATATCACCAGCAGTAATAGTATGACGAGCACAATAGCGACGATTACCAGGAGGACCATCCAAGTCTCCTGTTTGGTTAGAAGAGACTCCGCAAAACCCTTTAAGTTGGTGGTTTGATGAAGGCTGACCGGATTGGCTTTGTAGTATTCGTAGTTTTTGTAACACAAATAACAGCCTGTGAAGAAACAGCTAAGATGAGATAAGTGAGGACGAGAGTCATAAAGCTCTATCAACCGACGCCTGGGTCAGAACATCTGGCTTTATAATATTTGTATCAACAACTTGGAAATAATTAAGTGATGAAAAAAAAATCTCCATATAACTTATTATGGATGCTTCCACAAACTAATGCTAACCACAAAGTGGTGCTATCATATTGGAAACGTAGAAGCAATCACAAAATAGCCTTTGGTTATTTAGAAAAACACTTACAAAATCCCAGAGCGCCAAGGAGGCACACTATGGATGCCCAGACGACTGGTGTAACCACCCACCGGAGCAGCAGGATGTATAGAAAACAGATGACGACCACAGCTACCAGCGCCCCTGCCATGTACCATCGCGACTGCACCAAGTCCTGAACTATTTGCGATGATAGCTACACACGCAGGAAGACCATCGTTAGAAGGGAAGTCATATTAAACTTTGTTATAGATTGCAACAATGCAAAAATCTCCCTTGATTTAAGGAGTTAAGGATGTTGTAATTTTTTACTCAACCATAGCATAGTCAAAGAGAAGAGTAGGTACTAATTGAAAGCAGTTTAAGAATGTATGTTTGCATTGAAAATTATAACTTTATTTAAAGAGTTTATCTCGACGGTATTTAAAAATAATCATTTAAAAGTTTAGACATAATATGTACGAAAACTGAAACATTAGGGAAAATCGGCTGTAAGATTGGGGAGATTTGGCTGGCTACACTTAATTTAGAAAACGCATTTTTGAAAAAGCGTTAGTTCTGGTTTTCGCTGTCGGCCAAAAAATCAATGTCGCACTGTTAATTCATTTTTGACAGTATTTTCGAGGGAGTGTGTATTGTTGTTTGTAGGTTAGTAGGAAGTTAGTAGTTTTGCTTTAAACAATGCGTAGCGAAATCTTTGTACATTCAAGCTCTGGTTATATGATTTAGTACATAAGGTGTGCGTAAAATGGATTGTAGTTGTAGAGACACAGGTATGGAGATATCCAAGTTTCGTAGTCAGTCGATTCACCCCCTCAGACTCAGGCATGCTCGCACTTCAGATCAGTAGTTGCCGTTTGCGATGTCTTTTTTTATTACGGTAATAATAATCAGACTATCCCCCTTCTAGTAACTATTATGATATCTACTTATAGTAACGAAATCTGCACTAATACAAACATATAAATGAAAAAAGGGGTCATGATCATGCCATGCCATAATTTTTGAGCACTAGTTGTCTATGTAGGTACCACTATTTTCTTGTCTTGCTAAGGTTACGACTACGCACGACATGTTACTAACCTCCATGCGTTTTAAGATTACTATCGCTCAAAGTCAATAAAAAATACTACCAATTACATTTTAAGTAATGTGAGAGTTTTGTAACCGATAACAATGACTGAATACGCAAACATACTCTACCTGATCGAAGTTAACTAGACTGTTGATCTGAGTGGCCACCTCTTGTGCGCTGAGTCCAAGCTCCTCCGTCGCGTTTCTGATAGTGTCCACCACCTGCATGGCTTCCGTGACGTTCATGAGACATCTTCCCAAGACTGCTCCGTGCACCAGACATGCGTTTATGACGGCATTAGTACGTGTACATATTAATTACAAAGTTGCACAGTGGCTTAGAGAAGTTTAGTTCAGCAATGCAGAGAACGCAATATCTCAAAAATTCTGGCTGTACATCACCAGCTAAGCTTTGCTTAGTAGTTGGCAGACAACGCGAATCAAACAAAGTACGTCATGGTGTAGACCTTTCCAAGATCAAGGTTCAGAAACTTTTAATGTTTCGTGGATCCTTACTGATCTATTGGACGAGGGCGGGTCCGTAAGCAAAATAATGTTGATAAACACGTTCGTGAGGGGTTAATCCGTTAGATCTCCGAATTACGCTTGCTCAAAAATTAACTACAATATTTTATTTATTTGCGGATCTAAACTTCGCCTAAACCTAGTATTAGATATTGAATCCAAATATTTTGGATTATCTACATTTACATGAAGTGCTTCAAACAGGACACCGACGCGCTATGCAAGACCAGGGTTAATGTAAGCACTGATGCAGTAAGCGGTTACGCGTGCGAAGTGAACGTGCCACACGTACAACATGGGTGTCGCGCTCGTTCCTCGTGAAGAAGGTCACCCAGCTCGCGGCGATCCAGCCCACATAGGAGTCGAGCGCCGTCGCTCTGCTAACTAACGTCTCTTGACTCGCTTTCGGATCCTCCACACATTCCGGATGATTTGTCGCCTTCCGAGTCCACGATCTAGGCGTGGTTGTAGTCGTTCTCACACAAGCAGGCATAGTCGATAGGTCGCCGATGCACCTCGACAGAACTGCAGTATATTTACTATGTCTAATTTTGGACACACTGTAGGCAGAGTTGGGCAAAATGTAAAGTAACTAAATGATTACTAACTACGATTACAATAAAAAAATTAGTACATTTCGATTACTTACTAAAATCAGTAATCGTAGTCACGATTACGTGATTACGATTACTGTTGTAACAATCTTAACAGAGAGAAGTTTTTGTTCCAAGCAATGTGATAAATCGACGGCATACCACAGTCAGAATAATGCTTTTGATGTCAGCGGTAGCTGACTATAACATCGATAGATTTTCGATGGTGAAAAGACGCTTTAAAAAATAGCGACCGATGTGCGATGGTTGTCGTTAACTGCCGGACTGATACCAGACTGATAAACTCGTCTGATGGACAGGACAGATGGATTGGAATCGCGGGTTTAACTGATGACAGTCTGATAGACTGGACTGACGGACTGGACTGATGCCGGACTGATTGATTCGACTGATGGACTAGACTGATACCAGATTTTTGGACTGAACTGATGCCAGATTGTTGGACTGGATTGATGGATGGAACTGTTGAACTGGAATGAAGTCAGACGGTGTAAAGACGCTTCTAACAAGTTACCAGACCAGCACCAGATGTGTCGACGGCATATCGACGACCTGTCTATGACATGTCAACGGCGGATTAACACTTTAGAATATCAATTATCAATGAATGAAACAGTTAAACTAATTGATTTCAGTTATCAGAATACCGATTTCTTTTCGTATCTCAATTACTTGTAGTTAACTTCTTGTAATCGTAGTTAGTAGTTAGATTACGCAAAAGTAGTTAACTGTGCCCAAAACTGACTGGCAGGCAAACATCGCAAATCATTTTTGCCAAACACAAAATAAAACTCATGCATTGATATTAGTGGCTTCTTTTAATTACGCTATCAACACCAGCTCCAAACAGACGAAAAATAAATGGAATCAACCAAATCTATCTGAAAATCTCACCTGGTGTGCTTTTCAGGACGAAACTGGCGCATTTTTCATCTCTTATGTTATCCAATGCTTCTTGATAGGTCAATCTGTTCATATCCACTTCTTCAACGCAAACCATGTGCTGTTTTAACTCCAGAAAGTTCGCCGGTGTGAGCTGAGTGTCGAAGATTATTGTTTTCGACGGACATTGATTTACGCATACCTGTAATAAGAAACAAAAATGCTTATAACATCTGTGCTATTAAAAGAAATTGACAAATTCTTTTTTGCACTGATCTCAGAGGTTCCAAATACCTAGATCGTAGTTTTAGTAAAATAATTTGTTGACGTCACTTTAGAAACTGACTGCTTTGTTTGTTTACTTGCCTGCTGTGTAGGGCATCCCACAATAGGGGTCCCTGGCTGCAGGCACTTCACTATATTGAAGAATACCAAGTTCTTCTTATCTACCAGACTACCGTCCACACCGCACCGACGACCTTTCGAGTCGATGGGAGCCAGTAATCTTTCTACATCGCCGTTATTTATACCTGTTGGTAAAATCATGCTTAGATAATTGATCTATATTTTTATTCCTCGATTTATTATATGCACAATTAATCCAGGATGTGTGTGATAAGCGCACATTTTCCCGCATTATTTTATGCTATACCTATTACCATAGAATGGTACTAATGAATAAATCTTCAATGGACGAACGATATTGTACCTAGAAATTTGCTCTTCCATAATTTATTTATTTCCCTAACTAATATAGCTGAGTGATCCATCGGATCAAATCAATTGAATATTAGATATCGACGGCGAAGTGCCAATAACTCCTATGTAACATATCCAATTGTTAGAAGTGAAGTAAGTGATCACTTGTGATCGGATGCATATTTACCTAAAGTTGAGGTGTTGGCTATTAAGGAATGCACTTTTGAATAAAAAAAAACTCCTGGATTGCGGAATTCACAAATTTCGTTTTTTTACTATACAATCAAATCGGGTGTAGGTATATAAACCTATTTTGAGGTGTTGGATAATATAATAGAATATAGGATGCATTATTATACTGAAAAAATAACGGGATTTCTCAATCGACAAATAATTGTTTTTAGTTTAAAACCATGTCGAGTGTACTACTGTGTGTACATGTACTATCTACTGCTCTTCTTACACTCATTATACTTATAAATTGATAAGGAGCGTATAATTAACTTTAAGTACATGACACAATATAAATAGTAATCCCGGAGATGTGTTTTTTTTTCAAAATAATTACCACATGACGATGCCTCATCATGTTATAGAATACAGACTTATTTCGCATTAAATTACCGAATTTTCTGGAATCCCGAGATTTATATATAAAAAAAATATTTTTAAGAAGCCGCTTCCATAATATCTGAGCCAAAAATGAACTTTAGGTAAATATGTATCCGATTATCCGATCACTGCTGATCACTAAACAAAATTGCCTCTGTGTGTGGCGATTTTTATACTAATAGTTTCATACAGTGCCGCAGAACAACAGTGTGATTTTGTTTTCAGACCATAGTGAATTAGAGATATCATACTTACTGTAGTATCCAACGAAGCCCCATACTCCAAGAAACAGCAGGAACAGAATAAGCCAAAATATGTCTGTGCAAGACCTATTGTGGATTGGCCCTTTGAATTCTGGGTCGTACTTTAACGGGTCTCCTAAAACAAAAATATATTAAAATTTACATCAACTAGCCTTAAACATTTGCATTGTCATTTTCATTGACCTTTTGTTTAAATTTATTTTATTTTCTACAGCGTGTGATTTGCTTCGTGCGGAAATCCCCAAACCTGGCATTTTTGGTCTATTGTTTTGTTTCTTCCTTCAACTATCACTAACTGGACTAATATCGTATCTATTTTTAGGTGGCCTTCTTAGTGCATAGAAAATTAATTTATGGGAATTTACTGTCTGTTCTCAAAAAAATGATGGTATTATAACGTATTATAGTACTGCTTCCTAACAACAACTATACCTACCATTTTAAATAGGTGTTGTTGTTTTTAGGGTTCCGAATAGCAAAAAAACGGATCCTTTATTGTCGTTAAGTCTGTCCGTCTGTCCGCCCGTATGGCACAACCTCTTTATTCTGAAACTATTAACATTAAACAATTGAAACTTGGTAGGTTGGTGTATCCTGTTAACTGCTAACAAAAAAAATAAACACTCAAATCTATGCGTGTAGGGTGTCTATGGAATGGTCTTTAAAAATGAATTTGAGCTAACCAATATATTTTTTTCTAAAAAACACAGTAAACCGCAGTTACGTGACCAAAACGCGAAGCGTGAGACACAGGGTTCGATTCCTCATCTGAGACACTTGCTTTTTTCAAGTGCATTTTATATTATTAAGTTTTTTAGCGTGACAAAACACTATTAAAACAAAAAAAATAATAGAAATTTCTTCATCTTAACCGATTGTAAGAATATTTCCTACGGATACTGTGAGAGCAATCTCACAACATTGATGAGGTCTTGCAAAATTCAACAGGCTTGCCAATGTGTCGGTGGCTGAGTGGCATAGCCATACGCCTCGATAGCGTAAGACACAGGGTTTGATTCTTCGTCAGACACAGTTGCTTTTTGAAGTGCATTTTATACTTATGTCTATGTAAAAATGATAATAAAATTGTATAGGTATGTAAAAATCGTTTTGAACGAAATCAAACCGGTAGGTTTGAGATATAGCACATTTTCGACAACCGCAATTATATCTCTTGACCTTTTACACAAACACTATGGTAAACAATTTTTTTTTGCTGTCATCAAATTATAGTGGCATTTTGGATAAGTAAAAGTAAGTTGGAAATCTAACTCAGTTAAAGTCACGAATCAAACAATTAAACAAACCCTAAGCATTTTTACGTGTAATAGTTAGTCATCTTCCATATAAACTTACTGGATTCCTTATACGGCACGCAACAGTTTCCGCAGCACCCCATATTGTTAACAACTCTCAAATACACATAATATTGTTCAACTGTAATTTTTCCTCATACCTCTCGATTAGCTCGAATATACTGTATCAGACACTAGAATTTGCTTGGATGTTATCAGTTTGATTTATTGATAACGCAGTAACGCGGATAAAAAGAAAAGTCATGGAAGAACATCGTTGCCTACTTGAAATTCAAAGTTCGCTTGGTTGTATTTGCTTTTATGGTTATTTTAGTTATCAAATATAACGATTACAACCACAAAAACATTAGTTACAAAAATACAAGATCTGTTTTAGTAATGAAAACTTAAAATCGCCTACGCAATATATCAAAGCAAATTCACACTCTATGAATCAATTCTGTTAATCCAATTAAAAGTTGCCAATACCAAACATCAATAATTAGATCAAAGAACCAATAGTATCAAACATTAATATCGCGAATATCTTTTCACTCTACATAACTTCACCAACTCTCCTAAATGTGGCTTTAAATCTCGGCATTGATCTCTTGATGTAATTTATTTAATTAATCACCTCATTAATTATATTCAATTAGACCGATGTTCGAATAAAACTAACTAAAAACAGCGATGTGCCAAAAATATATCAATAGTACTGCGGCGTTACCGTGGTACATAACTACCCTCTGTCAGTAAGGTTTCGCAAAATTGACCTTGGATTATCTTCCCTGAGATAATTGTAAAATATTTTATCAAGTTATTTTGCGGACTGGTTGCTCTACCACTATACTATGTTATTTTAAGAAAAAAAGAACATGAATACGCCATTAATTGTGATTCTATAGTGCCATATCATTGTATCAGTAAACTCTGTTATGTATGATCTCAGATTTATGACATCTTGCCGACATAGTTTTTTATCGTAGGAATCTAGCTATAATTGCTTCAAATAAATAGCAAAGCCTTTAGTAAACTTTTGGTTTAGCGTCTGACGTAATTCACTGTCACTGAAGCCGTGTATCCTCAGGTGTCCAAGTTTGTTCAGAGATATGGTTGTTTGTTCCCCACAAAGCGGCACTGTTTCGCAAGCCGGAGATTATAAAATAGCTTGTTAAATGACTGCCAACGCGCACCGTTGCGCGCCATAGCGTCACCAACTATACTGTCTTTGAATCGCAAGACGCAGTCAGTCAGTGTGGCAGTGGCTTGTTGGTTGGCAACGATATATCACGCAAGGTACCTTGTGCCTAAGGATGAGTCACATGCATCGCTCTTAGAATTACTCTCTACGTTTTTAGAACAACTTGTTATTACGCGGAAATGTAAATGCCCGTTCACAATTATTAAACTCGCTGTTATGATGGCATTAGCAAATAGAGATAGTAGTTATTGAAGTTCCACCCCATAAAATCCTTGTCATACCTCTATTACAATTTAATTGTACATAATCTACTTCTGATGATTTTCCTACTTGGACATAAATTTTCTTACTTCATTAGAAGCATTAGCTTTCCTTAAATTCTTCGGGAAACAGTGTTGTTAGTCATCATTTGTCGTGTAGGTTTTCCCAACTACGTAAGTACGTGAACTAATTGTAGTATAATTGCGATTTTTTTTTATCTGTTAGTCGGAAACCATTCAAGCAAAGATTAATACTATGAAACTTAAGATACCCAAAAATGTGTTACAAACTTCCTCCCGCCTTTTTACCGTATTCAAGGATAATTAGGGATCCTTCTTCAAAAATAAAAAATAAAAACTATCTAATGTCCGTTCTCGGGATTTATCTTCATACCGAGATATTTTTTTCTTGACACTCACAGTTAATCCCTCCATCTCCAGCCATCGCAGTCGTCCTATTTTTAAGAATTAGGCCTTCTCCATATTATAACATTAGAATATGAATATGTAAATTAAACTTACGTGCTTTCTGCATAATTATTTCAGAAAACAGTACGACAGTCAACAGAACACCAAATATTTACGTCACAAACACAGGCGTCACAGGTCACAGCTGTACGTCGTTCGTGCTAATAAGTTTGATAATGGCGGTCTAATAAGGGAAACATTGGGAAACGCTTTGATTATCCGCCTCCGGTAATACTCTTTTGAGTTTAACTTATCGTGGTTTAAATATTATTTTAGAACAGGAAAAATAGCAACTATTACAATTTAGGGATTTTCAGAGCATTTTGCCAGTTCAAAATATGCTTCCAAACCGACTAACTTTCAAAGTAAACGAGTGTAAATTTTGGATAAAAATACGTGATGTAGTTGACTAAGACTATCAACGATAATTGGTTTGAACTAGATCGAACTAGGAGTTTTTGAGATTTTCAATAACCGCAATTTAAATTGGTTTTAATTTATTATAAGATCCTTGAAATTGAACCGGTAAAACCTGTACCTACTATTAGGATCTGGATTCATTAAACTATAATCGCTCATAATGGGATTTTCCATAACTGTGTACTGTGAACAAATCTTTACTTAGATACATCAATAGTGAGAAATGTAGGTGATGGGATGGATGACGGTAGCATTATTTGTGACCGCTCGTATACTACGCTTGCTTGTGGGTGTTTGCGTAATAAATATCACAATATTTTATGGTGTGCAGAACCAGAACTGTGTGCCACCGCTTCAATATCTCATTGGTACTAAAAATAACAGTTATAATAAGATACCTACGTATAAAAAATATGTTCTAAGGTACGATGTAACTAGGGAGACCTGTGTATTTTTATTCTACTTGCGCTTTAACTGAGTATTTGTTAAACAAGTTTACTTCTCTGAATGATAATAATGGCAATGCATTTGTGGAAAATAATAAATAACATAGTGATAAATCAACTCGTAAACAACAGATTCGTGATAATAAGTAACAAACACGTTTCAAGTTACCTTTCGAGAGAGCCCGACCGATATGCAATTAGGACTTAACTGCGTATCGGTCGGGTTAGGTTAGTATGCCTATAATTTTGTGCAATATCAAATATTTAAGCTGTTCCCTAAAAACGTCTCGATTAATTTGACAATAACGTATACATAAACAATTACATAAACCAATCAGTGAAACTAGCTAGGTAGTAGGAAAAGGATGTTATAACAAGTTTGCTAAACAGCCAGGATCTAGTCCCACACGCAATGGAAACGCTTAGGTGAACTCACAATGTCAGAACTCAGAATAGTGTGACCGAGAGTGATGTAATGATAATGTAACATTTGACTGGAAACACACACTGACCAAGCTCTAAATGAAACTATCAATTAACGATATATACACATCTATACGCACACTGATGTATAACGCGTTAAGATGTAAATAATGATGACCGCCGAAATTTCATGGATCATGCTATCCTCGTAGATGTTTTTGTGTATATTTCATTTGAGTACATAATGCACGCATGTACGTATAACACTAGCGGTCCTTCTCGACTTTGTCTGCGCCTTTTGAGTTTGCTCCCTCCCATCCCGTCGCAGCGTGATGTTTAATCGATAAATAAGCTATACAACACTTTTTTTTTTTAAATCGCTCCGGTACTTGTAGTCCCTAAAGATTAGTGCGTTAAACAAACAAACTCTTCAGCTTTATAGTATTAGTATAAACTTAATTATTAAATCATGCGTTTTATATTGAAACTTACTGCCGAATTATAAATATATTTTTTTATGATATTTGTGCGTAGCCCACTGATTTGAGAATTTGCCTTAGTAATGTCTTCCGCGTCTCCCTTAGCCTTTCACTAAATGTTTCATATATAAGGGGATTTGAATCTCACTTCTTTTATCGCTGTAAGTTAAATATGAGAAATCGACCGTGATGTTATGTCAGGCTGCCTCCACTAGCTATACTCTTGGAGGTGCTCGAAGTTGGCGCCACTCGCTGTATAGTTGAGTGCTTAGCTTGCGTGTGCCAGGCGGTAAAACCTTGCGTTGTCTAAGTAGCAAAGCAGATAACTACCTTCGTACGTTTCTACTGCTACGCGGCGGTATTACGTGTTAAAATGTACGAGCTTCAGTGAATATTATTAGTATCGTACCTATCAAAACATATCGCAACAATCACGTTTGAACTAATAATACAAATAAATAATAATACCTAGCCAGATACAGTTTTTTGAATAACTAACGTCAATATTACGAGTAAGTTTCGATTGAAATCAATTAAAATACAAATAAAATCACGAAAATATTTTTATGAACGGGATATGATGCTACAAAATTTAGTTATTTTTAAAATTGTGTGGTTTTTACTAATTTTCGTCAGAAAATTCGAACATTAATCAAAGCAAATCACACCATATTGACGCGTGTGATTGAAAATTAGAGGTCCAGGAAATATATTATTGAAACACGTGTGTGGATTCCATTAGGTTTTCAATCGAAAATCAAACAATAATCAACGAAAATCAAACACCATATTGAGGCCTTTGATTAAAGTTACTTTAATCAAAGATTGAGGCGAGTGTTTCAGAAATAGGGCTCCAGCTCATTCAACTTTGTTACGTTCGCGTTTTTTGTTTACAAATAATACATACAAGGTAGAAAGAAATGTTCTTAAGCCAGTTGAATTGTACAGGGTTTCCTTATCCATCCATATTTCTTAAATTTTATTCACGTAATACTCCAGAATTGAAAATGCTTCGGATGACTTACCAAATACAGATAAAGGTGGACGCAAACTTAAACATTCTCTTAAGAGAATAATAAGAAGTGCCATAGTGCAGTAATGCCGTGCTACGATGTTGCATTCGAGTTTGAATTCGTGAAGGTCGCTAGTCTGGTTCGCTACCCCACACGGGAAATTGATTGTAACAGAGCGAATCTCATCTGACAAGGTCTTCTGCGAAATCTGCTTACGTATCAAATAAGGCGTTCAACTACAATCGCTAGGTAAATGCTTTGGCTGCTTCAAACTCGACAATACTGATCGTACTTCTATCTATAAGCTTCTGAAGGTTTTATGATGGGAATCTATACCTACTTAACTGATATGGAGTTATTGTAAACAAGCTAATACCTACTTTGAGTTTGATGAATAACCAATGTTACACTTTCTGACTTGCTTGAGGATAAAGAGTGTAATAATTGAATGAAAATAGAATGCGTGTGCTGTAAAATTGTAATTATAATACAATTTACCTGCTTGCCTAATTGAATAGTTATGATTATTTAAGTATATCCTTTACCTTTTAAAAGTTCCAATATGTTGCTTTCTAGTTTTATCTTATTTCTTAAAAATACCTAAACGCTTGTAAAACTAATTAAAAGTGACTATATTGTATCGTTTCTCCTACATAATTGTATTCAATCAAAACGAATCTAGTACTGATTTATACCAAAGTTACAAAAAAAAATTCAGCATTATTAAAGGTAGCGCGTAATAATATTTTTTGTTGGATAGTTGAAGCATATTTAACTATGCCTAAAGACCTATTGATACTCAATTAATTCAATTATCTAGATGAGGCGAAGATAAAATTCCTCTACGGTTTAAAGAACGAGTTGGTCCACTAACATACAGTCAAAAACTTACCATAGTCTTTTCCCATGTTTGTTTTATTGTAAAGGTTTTCCTTTCTTTTCTGTACTGCTTAGACAGTCAAGCAATGGCCTAGTCAATGAAATATTAACGAGGACCTTTTCAATACACTGGATTGGCACTTGTCCGGGTAGATTGGAATCCGAAAGAATCACTAGTTGAATGTTGTAGTATGCTAGATCGTGGTGTGACAATTTCAACTCGGACGCATTGTGGAGAAAAGCGACACAGACATTTTATGGCTATTTATACGCGACACTTTACTACAGTACCACATGTGTGGAGTTGGTTATAGAATAATCGTAACTATGTTTGGAGTTATTTTTGTTTGTTTATTTTTGACCGAAAGTGAAAGTTTGTCAAGTTGTGTGGCGCGGCCGCATCGCGAGACTGTGACGATCGCGTGTCGCCTGGCGTGGCGCGCACCAAGCTACTGACTGACTGAGGTGAGCCTGACTCACTCGCTTCGTACTCGACCGACACCAACAATAACATAGGATTTGCTTTGTTCCTTACTTACAGAGTAAACCGCTTCGTCTTATTTAGAACAATAAGCTCAATTAGTCTCCTTCATTGAGAACTGTCCATTCAAAGAAGATTACGACTGTCGTTAAACTACTAAACTTAGCTAAAAAAAAACCGGCCAAGTGCGAGTCGGACTCGCGCACTGAGGGTTCCGTGCCAACTTTAACTGAATTAGGGAATCCATTTACTTCTACTTAGTAAAATACCACAATATTTTGTTGACTGCAAATATAACTTTGTTTTTCATAGGGTTTGTATGAATTACAAAGTTATGTTTGCGGTTGTTGAAAATGTGCTATATCTCAAAAACTACTCGTTATATCCCGTCTGAACTAATTTTCGTTGAAAGTATTTATTAAGATCTACATCATATATTTTTTACAAAAAATACACTTGCTTGGTTTAGAAATTAGATGGGGGGATGCCCATTTTACCACTTTGGAAGCGTCTAGCTATGAAACGTTAGACTTTAAAAGAAAATGGTTTTAGAAACCTCGATGTCATTTTAAAAGACCTATCCATAGATACCCCACGCACATAGGTTTGGGTAATTTTATTTTTTTGTTTTAGTTTCACGTATGGGAAATGTCATTATTTTTTATTTTTTGTATGACAATCGTAAAGCGGTTAACAGGATATATACTCCTATGGCTGTGACATATACGGACGGACAGACAGACAGACAGACTTGATGAAACTATAGGGGTTCCGTTTTTTGCCATTCGGCTACGGAACCCTAAAAATGGTAGCTAGTTGAGTGGTGGTCTAGTTTGTTCAACATAAAAAAGAAAACTTATATTGCGCAAACAAAAGAAAGTACATATGGCAGAGGCGGACATAATAATAGGTAGTCTGGAGTTCTGGACTGTAATTACCTCTATAATAAAATCATCAAAATAATTAAAATCCTCTTTAAAAGTATTTTTCTATTTGTTGTATAGTGTTTTGTTAGTATACAAAATTAATAACATAAATTACACATTGCAACTGTGTTAGACTAAGCAATCGAACTCTATGTTTTACGCTATCCGGACGCATGCCTATTCCACTCGGCCATCGACACATTGGCAAGCCTGTTGAATTTTGCAATTTCGTTGAGTTCGATTCCTTGTCTGACACAGTGCTTTGAAAGGTATTATTTATTCAAGGTTATGAAACATTATAAACAATTGCTGTTTTTTTTATTATTCATAACCATTGATAAGTACGCCCAAATGATAATTAATTCGATTGGACGGGATTTCCCAGCACTGGATGATATTATTTTATCAATTATACCGAATTGTTGTACCAACTTTTTATTTGACTCATTCTCTGTCTACGCTGCTAGACTCTGGAACAAACTGCCGCTAAAACTGCAAGAAAGCTCTAATATACATATATTCAAGAAAAGAGTAAAAGAACATCTGCTTTCTCAAATACCCTCTTGTTCGTAGAGTATAAATTTATACATATATTTATTTTATTATGATATATATATAGATATATACGTTATCTCAATATATATGTATGTATGTTTATTGTATTTAGTTAATTATTATTATTTAAATAATATAAAAAACATTATAACTTTTATTTTCTGTAATTTAATTTAGCACTGCCAATAACCGCAAATATTACAATTCCAACACCTATGGGTTGGCTGGAAGAGATCTCTTTTAGGGATAAGCCCACCTTTGTTCACATTGTGACTTCATGTATTTCCTACACAACTTTTAAGTGCAATAAAGAATATAAAATTGTTAGGCTCTATCTTCTATATTCGGTCTCAATTAAGAGATCTATTTATTTAACTGAGACCACCACGCCACACCTGACAAATCGTATCACAATAGTAGGTAGGTCTTACCATCCTGATTCAAACATGGTCATGCTACTACATGTTTTTATTAAATTTGAAGTTTATTTTTATGTGAAGTAAAGCCACTGAAGTACATGGTACCTTAATGCAGGTACATTCGTAAGCGGGCAATTAGTGATAAATTTGCATGGTTATCAGTGTCAAAGATAAACTCGTCCCACATCAGTAAATAGGTCATGGTAATTAGAGATAGCAAAAAAACAAGGATATGTTGTACTGTTACCAAACTCATTCATTGTGAATTGTATTGCAATGTTTGAGTTTTCCTACATTCTGTCATAACAAAGCATCGTATCAAAGCGCGTTTCACTATGGACACGTTATTTAACTTGCTTTAAGTCGGTCATTTTTATAAAATAAAATTACGTGTCATGTATCGAAATGTTATGAAATTTCTCACATAATTAATAATATTATTTTTCGAGTGTGAGTCTGCTGTGGCTGCTTCTTTGTTTTTCAAAATTTCTTTCAATACCTATGTAGCAATAGCACATAATATGTCTTTTTTTAAGTAAAAGGAAAAGTGGAAAATGCATAGCAAATGTTTCGGGGTAAACGTCCAGCCATGCCGCGATGCCGCCTCGAGGACAAAGCTCCCGTCTCCTGTCTGGCTGTTGACCCTCAACGAAACCTGAAATAATCAACTATCCTCCGAATACGTTGCATTACTATTTCAGGATAAATGAAAACTTACGGCGGGTGATTGCTATTTCAGCTAACAATTTCAAAAACTATATGTAAAAACTTTTAAAAGATACTTCATGTGCCGATACCATTTACTACGTACGGTTCAAGGAAATAAGTATGAGCGAGCTAATGTTTAATGGTAAAGAAACCATTTAAATAATGTATATTTTTAATAATAAAGCATAGACACTGTTAGTGTGTTCTCTTGATTGATTAATTCATCACAATGTAATCAACGTGCAAAAAGTATAGAATCAACAAGATTACCAAGGCCCCGGCGAGATTCGAACTCGCGATCTCCTGTTTACTAGACAGGCGCTTTAACCAACTAAGCCACGGCGCCTTCGTGTAGCATTAGTGAAATTATGTATCAGACTTTGATTATCCCCTGAAAGATTCATTACACATTTTGTAGATGTATGAACCTACATGACTATCGTCAAAAAAGTTGATACGAGTAGTACCTAATAATACTTACAACTTACAACATCCATTTTATGTATCCATCCATATTATTTGTATGAATATTTCGAGGGATCGAATTTCATTTGCCGTAGGTTTCTCTTAGCTTGTCGAATAGTAATAATATTTTAATTACTTTTAAAATTATAATTAATAATAAATAAACTATACGATTTAAAATATCTGTGTTGTCCCTATGATGAAGATTGTAAATGTTTTGTTCATCTTATTTTAAAAGGAATTATTTCGTAAACTAGTAATGTCAAGTAGTTTACAATAATCGCCAAGCAAAGAAAACAGACCTAATTAAAATCCAGCCAGAATAATAAATACTATCTACCGTTATCAAATAGGATCCTGTATCCTAATTGTCTATTACTTATATATCTTTTATTATAATTCGGAAGTATTATATGACGTTCTATTTACACAGAAATGGCTTGAGCGGGTTAGATGAGTTATTACCTTTCATGTAAAATAGTTTTACTACGGATACGCACATGAAAGGTAATAATTATATCCTAAACACCGATTAGGATTTTCGCAGGCAACCACCAGCAAATAAATTTACGATAATTCCGGTTATGACTACATCCTGTTCTTGTTTATCAGATGTCGCTTGTTGGAAATCGTTCTAATCTAATTAATTATGTATAACCTTCTTCAATGCTGGCTATTTAACAGTCTACTATCTGGTAGATAAGGCATATGATTCATGCAGTAATCGCTTGTTTTAATTGCCTACTTATACGTCAACAAGCAGAAAAAAATATAGTCGTCAACTTTCCTAGTGTGTGGTTATTGCATTTTACTGATTCATAAAGAACCATATTTTAATAATTCTCGTTAGAAAACAAAATGACTGAGTGCAGAATGAATCAACAATAATTATTTTGTAATTGTATTGTGTATTGACATATGAAGTTTTCTGTTATATGCATTGAATTATTATCCGGGATAGTACTTCTATGGTTATTTGTGATTTATGTAATCAAACTTACAGATCCGAATTTTCAATGTTAAAAAATCAGTGTAGAATATCGAACTCTTTTCTTGCAATCAATCAATGAAATTTTTGATGAATTAATTCATTATTAACATTGGGAAGACCGCGCACTTGTATTTTCCTGGCAATAGTACTATTATAATTATCTTCTGTGGCAATATGGTCAGTGCATTAAAGACGCAGTGGCGCCGACGAGTCGAGCAAGTCGTTCTAGTTTCCCTTGCCCGACACTCGTAAACACGGGGTGCGTTTTGGCTGGCAGCCAACAGTAAATATCTAGCAGCTGATACAGAACTATTGAACTACTAATACAAACTTACGTGGTAATAACAGCTCACTGTTTAGAACATAAAATTATTAAATAATATTAATTTTATGGTTTAGAACGACTTTTATAGGAAGCAGTAAGCCTAGATATGCAAAATCTCTGTAGAAGCCTGGCTCATAATTATTGTACCTAATCGTTTTTTTTTCAATCGATCGTTAGTAGGTTGTTTAATTGTATGTAGCAATACGATTGGGGAAAGGTTTGATTTATACTGATTTAAAAATAGAGGTAATCAATACAATGTGTATGTATGTGATATACATTAGACGGCAAATAAACCGTGCCACCAGCTACCCCGGAACTCGGATTCAATTATCTCAAAAAGTACGAGTAATAGGTTCTTAATACATATGAAATTAGCGTTTTGTCGTACTGACCACTTCGATCTGAAATATCTCCTCTTTGGTTAGGAATTTTAAATTAAAATTTATAAATTCATTTAGCTGGTACGTTTGAGTTTTAAAAACAGTCATTCATTTGTTTTTTCCTCATTATTTTTTTCTTTGGCGATTACTGCGCTTCTGACCACGTGTTTTAATATCGTTAGTACAATGGAAAACCTGAAATATCGGTATATTTACGAGTAGGTACGATTTCTACCGCGGCACCAGTACTGCAGAAACAGCTCGAAGGATTAATAATGTGTACGGCACTGGTATTGCAAAAGAAAGCACGGTACGTTCGTTCTGGAAATTTTGACCTTCAAAACCAACCCCGTGGACGGCCGGAGACTAAAGTGGAGAATGAAAAATTATAGGCTATTAAGGAAGCGGATCCGTCGCAAAGCACTGCAGAGATAGCTGCAGGCTTCGCAGTAAGTGATAAAATTGTTTTAATCAACTTGAAGCAAATCGAGAAAGTAAAAACCTTCAACGATGGGTACCTCATGAATTGAGTAAATCGGACTTGCAAACACGCGTCGACTGCTGTGTTACTTTGCTCAACCGACATAATAATGAAGGGATTTTAAATCGAATCATTACTTGTGATGAAAAGTGGATACTGCAAGATAATCGGAAACGCTCGTCACAATGGCTGAACCCTGGAGACCCAGCCAAACCCTGCCAAACGAAAATTGACTCAGAAAAAGTTGTTTGTGAGTGTTTGGTGGACTAGCGCCGGTGTCGTTTACCACAGCTTTCTTAAATCTGGCCAAACAGTTCCGGCAGATTTCTATTGTCAGCAACTGCAAACCATGAAGGAAGAACAAGCTGCTAAACAACCTAGATTGATCAATCGCTCTAGGCCGCTGCTGTTTCACGACAACGCAAGACCACACACTGCAAAAAAAACAACCACTAAGTTGGATAAGCTACCACTGGAATTTCTTCGACATCCACCGTACTCCCCGGACCTTGCTCCAACAGATAACCATTTTTTCTGGAATTTGGACAACCTTCTACAAGAAGAAAAAAAATCAACTACGATGCGGCAGTCCAAACCGCCTTCAAAGAGTCTATTGATTCTCGTCCCCGTGGTTTTTTTTAGTAAAGGGATCAATTAACTACCTATGAGATGGCAAAAGTGCATAGATAACAACGGAGCATACTTTGATTAATTAAATATATTTAAAAAAAAAAAAAACTATATTCCTCCCTTACAAAACGCCAATTTCATATGTAAGGACCTAATATAAAATTTACAACTATCAAAGTTATACCTACCTACAAAAAAATATTTCATGTTAATTAAAATGACCACAAATTTACGGTAAAGTACCTTCAAATCATATAATAATCAATTAACAAACACGTAACAAAAGATTTGCTCCGTTTCGACTGGAGTTCGCGATTAACGTTCTTTTTTTATACCTACAATAAGGGTACCGTCAAAAGCCACGAGTTCGCCTTGCAACATTATTCGGTTCTTTTGCGGCTAACTTCACTACGTTTTTCGTTCATTTATTTTTTTTGCTTTGCGGGGACGCGTTGTTTTTTTTTAGTGCATCAAAACTTTGTTTGTCAGGCAGTGTCAATAACAGGTAAGTAAATTTTTGTTAATATATTATAATCAACATTTTATTGCGCTTCTTTTGATCTATTTGTATTTCTGATGCGTTATGTTTTTTGACTCTAGTCATTTAAATTCGAAATCTCGGGCAAAATCCAACGCGTCTTTCCATGAGTTCGCCTGAGCTTAGGGTTGTCACTTCAAACTTGAAATAATTGTATATTAAAAAACAAATATTAAATATTATACAGGCTAAATAATATAAAATAATTGTAACAATTATATTATAATCATGTTTGTAAACAACATTTATTACTAATAAAAAATTTATTAGTTATAGAAATGTTCAATCTTGGAGCTATTTCTGTAAAATTTATTACTTCGACATTTATTAATTATTTTCAGACAATCAAACACAATGTGGAAACGTGGAAAGAAAAGAAAAAATAGAGGAACAAAGTATGTTGATTATACTTCCGGAATGCTGAACATGGCCTTGGATGCCCTTCGCTCTAAAACAATATCATCATACAAAGCAGAAGAAACATTTGGGATTCCAAGACGTACGCTGCTAGATAAATTGAAATCCAAGCATCCTTTAAAAACCGGTGGCCAGACTTGGCTTACAGAAGAAAAGGAAAATGATATAGTTAAAGTTCTCATCGTTGCTGCCGATTATGGCGCACCCTTAACCAAGCTAGACCTGCGGCTTGTGGTCCATAGATACTTGTCTGAAAACAAAAATAACGTTTTTGGTGGTAAACTACCGGGACAAAAGTGGGTGGACTGGTTTATAAAAAGAAACCAACATAGGCTAACCTACACGGTGCCCCAGAATATAAAACGGGCTAGAGCCGAAAAAAATGTAGAGGAAATGACGGAATATTTTACAAATTTAGAAAAATCTTTAGAAGGGATTCCTAAGGAGAATATACTAAATTATGATGAGACCAATTTAAGTTAACAGCCAGGCAACGCAAATTGTCTTTTTCGAAGAGGTGTCAAGTACCCTGAACGAGTATTAAATTACACAAAAGGGTCAATTTCAATAATGTTTGCCATTACTGCAGGCGAGTAGTGCTTGCCGCCATACCTCGTTTACAAAGCTGAACATTTATATCAGCAATGGAGGATAAACGGACCAAAAGGTGCAAGATATAACCGTTCCAAATCGGGATGGTTCGATAGTACAATATTTGAGGACTGGTTTATAACGATAGTTCTTCCTTGGGCGAAAACAAAATCAGGGCCAAAAATACTGATAGGAGACAACTCGGCTTCACACATGAATGTGAAAATCGTTAAATTATGTGAAGAACACGACATAAGATTTGTTTTTTTGCCCCCAAACTCCTCTCACTTGACGCAGCCCCTTGATGTCTGTTACTTCGGCCCATTAAAAAAAATATGGCGAGAAACTTTACTGAAGTATAAAATGAACAATCCCAGAGAAGCATCTATCAACAAATGTCACTTTCCTGAGCTTTTAAAGCAATTAATGGTTTCTTTAAATGAAAAAAACGCTAATATCCGCATTGCCTTCAGGAGTACAGGTATCTACCCACTGAATCCGCACGAAGTTTTGAAGAAGCTCCCTGACTCCAAATCTTAACAGGAATATAGCGTAGACAAAGCCCTTTTAGATTACTTAAAAGAAATTCGGGCACCGAATCCAATTAAAAAAGTTCGGAATAAAAAACTTAAAGTTGCACCAGGGAAATCTGTATCAAGTGAAGATTTTGGGTCTGAAACAGAGAAAATAAATAAAGATGGATCAGCTATTAATGTTAATAATACATTAAACACGACTCCGCAACAAGACAACACACAATTGATAAAAACTTTAATTCTATTTGCACTAGCAAAGTTAAGTTTAAGCAAGAAAAAAAGCCAAAATTGATCAAAAAAGGCACATCTGAAGATTCGTTTTCGGAATCTGATAACGAATGTTTGAGCACTATCAGAAAAAAGGTGGTTATTTTGAAAAATTCTGACGATGCTCAATGCAGAATTCAGAAACGTGAGAATTTGTCATCCGAATGTCACCTGACAATAGGTACTTACGTAATAGTTAAATTCGATACAAAAAAAACAGTTCGTCATTTTGTTGGAAAAATTTATAAAAAATATGATGTTGGCTGGAACATACGTTTTCTTAGGAAAAATCGTGATTCTTTCGTTTGGCCCCAGGTGGATGATTATGCATATGTACTTGGTCATGATATTATAACTGCACTACCTGCACCTATTGAAAGCCGGAGAGGAAAAATTACTTTTAAATATGATTTTACTAACTACAACATGCTTTAGAAGTTAATATAGTTAGTAGCAAGCTTTTGTTGATTTAGTTTATATTATTTTTGTAAAACTGATATCTATTATACGTTCATCCAGGACTATCGTGATCTTGAGTAGTTAAGAATTTGAATTGAACTTGAATAAGTAAATTCAACTGATTAAAATATAATAAAAGATCACGTTCTCGTTTTAGGTTCTAAGAGTTTGATTTTTTAATAGTAACTTTTGAGGAGGTGTTACATACGTGAGCCTCACTATTTTACTAGTTCTTAGGAATTAATTTTAAGAAAGACTGATAAGTTGATTACTATTATACGTCCACACAAGTTCCTTATAAAATAAAGATTTATTTTTGACTTTTTGTATACGTAACGTAATATGGTTGAAAATATATTTTTAGGCATACAATCAAGTTAATGTCAGACACAGTTCACTGATTGAAGCAAAAATGGTGCCAAAACCACGGGTAGGCGAACTCTTGCAATTTTGCACAAGTTCGCCCAACAGGTTCAGTGATATATTTTTAAAGAGGTAAACTACCATTTCTTTTATTCTTAGAAATGCAATCTGTTCCTTTTTATAAAAGGTAGCATTTTGTAGAGTTGAGTTTTTCAGTCAGCTGTATATTTTTTGAGTTAACGTGAAAATAGTATCAAAAGCTAGGCGAACTCGTGGCTTTTGACGGTAGTTGGATATTTCTTAAGATTTCTTTAGATGCTTTTTTCTTCAGTCAACAATGGATACGACACCTCAGGAAGCAGCTTAAGCTGTAGCTCTTCTTCAAGCAGGCATTCGCACTGTAACTCGCTTGGAGACTAAGAATCAACAGATCTTCAGTACAACGGGTTTACAGACGATACCGGAGATGAGACTGGAGTATTCTATGGCCGACCAGATACGGGCAGACCAAGGGCTGCATCAGCAGCAGATGATCGTTATATCCAACTTACTGTTTTGAGAAATCGCCGCCTTAACGCCCCGTTCAAGTTCAAAGACGTTTACGTGACTTGTTGAAAGAAACCTGACTCCAAAACGAGCGGTAGCCCACCGTCAAGCACTTGAATTAGCTGGAGAGTATAAGGATTGGACGTTAGACCAGTGGGTGGGCTAATGCACTCTTCACTAATGAGACCAGGGTGAGTCTACATGGAAGTGGTCGACGTCAGAGAATATATCGTCGCCCTGGAGAACGTAATTATCATTTTTGAATGCAGGAAACTGTTGCTTATGGTGGGGGATCTGTAATTGTATAGGGCGGCATCTCGTTATCCGCACAGTCATAAAAGATAAAAACTAACCATACAGCCGTAGTTTTTATTGAACCTCCGTTCTCACCGCATTACTAAAATATTCGCAGATCTTGTGGTACCTTACGAAGGATATATCGGGCAGCCATATTGTTAATGCACGATCTCATGTTGCGCATGTGGTGACCCAGTACCTGTGCAACGTCGGTATTCGTACGATGGACGGGCCAGTTCGAAGCTTGTGAATTAGAGGTGGAATTGTGTCAAGCAATCGTATTCATTTGAAAGTTCAAAACATACGGTATGATCTGTCAAACGGCAAAGAACAAAGCGTTTGACAGATCATATCAGATAGAACACTTATGGGCTGAGCAGAGCCCATAAGTGTTATATCGGCTAAGCTGAAACGTCGGGTTAGAGCCCGGGTACCTGATCCAACAAGCCTTTACAAGCTGCAAATCGCAATTGAATGCAATCCCCCAAGATTTCGTGGTCAGGCCCGAAAGGTCGTTGAATTCGACGCTCTCAGTTATTCGAGCAAGAGGAGGGTATACTGAATACTAATCAAAATCTTTTTTTTTTTTATATTGTTTTCTGGCTATTAAATAATTCACCAACAATTTACAAGTCTTAAAACGACATATAATAATTGTAATTTTAAGCATGATGAAGTGCACTTCCTGTAAGTTATCATAATCATTTATTCATAAGACAACAAGATCCAATTTATGGTTAGTAACATTGAACACTTAAATTATATGTTAGTAGCACAGAATTGAAATTGAAATTAAATGAAATTAATTAATAAGAAATAATTAGTAATTTATTCTGACACCAGTCAGTACGTGAACCATATTGCAGTGGTACAGGTACTGGCAGTCAAATCGCTCCGCAAAAGCACTCAGGATGCTGTTGCGTGCGGCTGGCCTTCACCCTGCGCACCAGGGATGTGTCCCGCTTGCGCATGGTTGCATAAAAGCAGTCCACGTGCGCGTCGGCGGACATCCCCGATGCGCTGCAGAAGCGAGGCAGCCCCAGCAGCACCCTAAACGCGTTATTATACTGGATACGAAGCGCTGCGTACTGCCTCTGCGTATAACTCACCCACAGACTAGGTACTCGTATAGAAGGACGTACAAAATACCCTGAACAAGGTGATTTTGACGTCCCTCGAACAGCGAGCAAATCTGCGGGCTATCATGTTCGCACGAACAGACAAGGCCCTACGCTCTACCTATACCCTACTCTCTCTATATCCGCATCGTCCTCCAGATCCGAGGTTACAACATGCCCAAGATATTTAAACTTGTCGACTCTAACAAGAGGAAACCCGTTGAGTTTAATGTTTGCAATGTTATCAAGATATCTTCCTCGGGCCTGAAAGACCATGAGTTCACTTTTTTCACGTTGTATAACAAGCCGTGATCGTCCGCGTATTTTTGGCATATGCCAAGCAGCTTCGAAAACCCGCACGCTGAGGCGCTCAGCAGCATCATGTCATCAGCACAGATAATATTGTTAAGACAAACGCCGCCAATATGGCAGCCGACATGCGTGCTGCTGAGCTCCTCAATCAGCGCATTCACATACAGGTTGAAGAGCTTAGGCGAGGTCAGCCCCCCCTGTCTCACCCCGCACTCCAAACTGTATGGACTCGAATATGACCCCGCCCACAAAACGACGTTGACCTGCTCCTAGTACCAATATTGAAAAATACGAATGAGGTCTTCCGGCATTTGAGTTTGATGAAGTTTTTGCCACAGGATGTCATAACTAACCAGATCAAACGCCTTCGATAGGTCGAGGAAACAGGCAAACACAGGTGTTTTCTATCAGTGTAGTACCTGACAGTCTGCTTCAAACACAATACCGCTGTTTCTGTAGATAGACCTGATTTAAAACCGAATTGGTTATCATGTATTTGAAGATATTTATCAAGCTGAGTGTTTAGCAAACTGTCAAGCAATTTGGTGACAATAGTGGCCAATAAGATAGGTCTGTAGTCGTTTAGGTCACCGATATCACCAGTCTTGCTATTTACAATCGGCACCACCACAGTCCTCATCATCTGCGCAAGTAAATAAGAGTGGTTTACACACAAGGAGTAGAACATCGCCAATACTCTAGGCAGATGAGTACCAGCATATTTAAGGTGTTCTATGCTAAGGTCATCGTGGCCAGGAGACTTCCCACGCGACATAGATTTAATAACATTACTTACTTCTTTAGCCGTAAAACGGGCACAGACCTCCTCACCACGACAACCAGAACCGCATTTCGACTGTGATGGCCCCAAACGCGATCTGACGGCATTCTCTAAAAGTCTCTGATATGCTAGTCAGATCACTGATACCATTGACACTCACAGGTAAGCCCGGCCTGTTTAGTCCGATTTCCAGAAGCTGCGAAAATCCTGCCTGGAGTGATGCGACGCTAAAGTATTCATTTTAATTATTTTTGAGAAAATCTAATCTGAGTTTTAAGGTACTGGGTGGCCCGGCCCGGTTTATTTGCTGTCCAGTGTACTTGGAATTTTATAATATAAGAAAGTCTTAATCTAGTAATGCTTCCACTAAGAGTTCCACTTACTACTACTTAGCAAAAATACCACAATATTTTGTTGATAGCAAATATAACTTTGTTTTTTTTATAGCATTTTTATGCATAAGAGTTATGTTTACGGTTATTGAAAAGGTGCTCTACCTCAAAAATTACTAGTACGATCTCGTTCAAACCAATTTTCGTTGAAAGTCTTTGTCTACATCATGTGTTTTTTTTTCAATATTTACACTCGCTTAGTTTAAAAGTATATTGATGACATATATTAAAATATTACCGACAGCAGTGAACGAAATTGTTGTTAATTCTGAAGTGAGCCAAGGTTAAGATAGTGGGTGCGGAGAGACTTCTTAAAATAAAGTTTGTTTGAGGACATTCTGATTTCCATGGGGAGAGAATTCCAAAGGCGAATCGCAGAGATGGTGATGGTGAAAGAGTCCGACATAAAGCCGGACTTGTAAAGAGGAGTGTGAAGAGTAAGAAAATGGGAAGAGCGCAGGTTGCGAGAAGTTGTAGGAGTCAGATAGTTGAACAGCTGTGTCATTTAGGTCGGAGAGTGAGGGTTACGAAGTATGTTGAAGAGTGTACACAGGATTCTTGTTTATCTGCGATGACAGATGGGAAGCCATTTAATCTTGGAACGGTAGACAGAGATGTGGTCGTGCTTACGGAGACCGAAGATGAAACGAATAACGTAGTTGAGGAGACGATCAAGTTTATAAAGAAAGGTTTCACTGATATTCGTAACACACGTCGGCGTAGTCGAGAAGAGGCAGGACGAGAGATTGGACAGGAAGAGTTTTCGTGTGAAGAGGGAGAAAGATTTTGAATTTAGTGCCCGTAAAGTGGCAGTTACCTTTCTGCTGACCTCAGCAATGTTTTTAGACCAGCTGAGGGTGCTCTCTTTATACAGCACCAGGTTCTTACACTCTCATTGTATGGTATCACAGTATTATTAAATAAGATTGGAGCAGTGGATTCCACGATGATCTTGGCCAGTTGTCATGAATTGCCAACAATGATAGCCTGACATTTGGACGGATTTACTGATATACCGAATTTTTCGGACCAATCGTCGAGACAGGCGGGGTCACGATTCAGGGCCGATATGGCCAAGTCTATATCGGAAACCTCTGCCTGAGCGTAAAGTTGAAGATCGTCTGCATACAGATGATAAGAGCAGTAAGACGGCTAGTAATAGTATTAATAAAAACGGAAAAGAGGAGCGGAGAGAGAAAACCACCTTGAGGAACGCCAGTTGTGATATTGGACCAATCAGAAAACTTTTAGTCAATCCGAACAGCCTGTTGGCGTCCCTGAAGATATGAAGAGAACCATTCCAGTGCTTCAGATGAGACCCGCACGTGGGACATAATCGCAAGGAGCACATCATGGTCGACATAAAAAAGGTAAAGGTAAAGGCTGAAAAGGTAGAACTAAGAGATGTGTACCTACATAAAAGAGCTTTTGTAACCTTTGTTCATATACACAATAAAGACTTACTTGTTTGTTTGTTTAGACATTGTTGAATGTATTATAGAGAAGTCAGTTAAACGAGAACGGTGACTTTTTTACTATCCATGTCCTCAATGACCTTAAGAAGTGCAGTGGTCGTGCTATGTCCGGGTCGAAAATCCAGACTGAAAATCCATAAAGAGGTTATTTTTGAGTAAGAATGTAGAAAGTTGCATAATGGACAACAGTTTCTAGGACATTCGAAAGAAAGGGAAGAATGGAGATTGGACGAAAATGGGAGAGTTGGTTAGGGTTGGATAATTGAGGAAGAGGAAGGACGTAGGCTTTACGCCAAACAGCAGGTACCACCCCAGAGTAGAGAGAAAAAATAATTATGTGTGTGAGAATTGGGGTGATTTGAGTAAGCACTAGTGAGACCATAAAATTAATATTCCTATGGGAATAGAAGGACAAGTAAAAGCTGTCAAACGAAACCGATTTAAGATGTCAGTAACTAACATAAGTAAGTAACATTTGTAGCTTTAAATGAGATAACCTTTCGATCAGGTGATTAAAAACAATGTTCCTAAGATAAACATATTAGTTTACTGCATGATAAACAGCCGACACAAAATATTGAACATGCAGCTCTAGTGTAAAACTAAATATTATTTCATTATATAAAATATTCGTATATACATTCCCTGTGTTATTCTGTCTTTTAACGTAAAATAACGTGTGTAGAATAGAATAATCAAACTGTGTACTTTAAATTTGAAGCGCATTGGTAAATATAAGTCGTATATTAAGAGGCTTCGATTTGGACTAATTTACCTGTTGAATGATTATTTGTTAGGTTATTTTGCTGTAATGAACAACAATCAATCACCGATCAAGTCACCATGTTTCAACATAAATATTTCTTCTTAATATACACAATTTCACATAATTTAAAAAAAAAAAATGAGAGAAATTTTCACCGAGTTCTATAAGGCTTCCGAACTGACTGACAGCTGCTAAAAACGGTTCTGCTACTTCGCATCTCCCATCTCTTTTTATCACACAGTTTGCTGCTAGTGACATCTCGCTTTTGTCGTTCTATTCCAAAGGGATAATAATTTTATGAGTGAGACCATAGTTCTACCTATATCATCCCAACGGGTCGCACAGGATTTGATTGATGTGATGTACTTGCGAATCTTATCGACAGACACAGGAGAGAAGGTGAAAGAATCATGAGAGAGATTTGGTATAGAAGCCAAATAATTTAAGGTAGAAGTTTTTATATCATGATGAAGGGAAACAGAGGATGAGGAATAAGAATTAACTTCATTTAGAGAGAAAGGATGACAGTTTATGACTGAAGTAGGCTTGCCTATGCAAAGTGTTTTAAGGAATTTAAATAAATAAATATCCTTGGGACATTCCCACACATCGCCATCTAGTCCCAAAGTAAGCTACTCAAAGCTTGTGTTATGGGTGCCAGACAACTGATATAATACTTAAATACTTTTTGTTTGTGAATACATACATGATATACATAGAAAACGTCCAGACCAATACAAACAGACATGTTCTTGTTTGCTGTAAGCGGATTATTTTTAAATTATTGCAATAATCAGCATATCAATGAGTATATTCAATCAATTAGGTATAGATACTATTGCTAAATATTGCAATCCATCGAAAGTGACCTGCTATAGTACCAAAGTACATCGTACCTATTGTACAAAACTGAGCTATCGAATACTCGATGTTCAACTATCGTTGGTAGTAGGTAGCACGACAATACTCGTTAGGCTCATAATACAAAAGGAGTTTGTTTCCGCATAGTTATCGCTACGCCTGCTCTGTGACGATTGCAACAATAGGTAAAAAAAGTTTCTATCATCTCACCAGTTATTATCACATTCAAATGAAACAATGAAATCGGTCATAATAATTTTATTCGCATATAATAATATTGATTATGATACATGGAGCTCGAACGCGCGCCCGCCGGCAAATATCGGGGGCGCTTGTCGTCACTCCGAATTACATTTATTATTCATTTATATTGCATCGACATTCGTTCCGCAAAACCGTCGCTACATATTCACTAATGAGAGGTCTCGAGGCAGCATCGGTCAGTCGGACGTTCAGTCCTCGCGATAACCCCGGTCGAGAGCGGCGGGCCGCCGACCGGACGCGTCTACATTACTTATACATAACAGTCAAATAGACAGCCGGATGTCCGTCCGATCAATATATTTATATACAAACGGAGCGCCTCTCGCACGCCACCGAGGCCGCCGGGGCCGGCCCGGGCGGCGCGTCGATCCGTACGCACTTAAATAATCTTAAAATCACTTCCATAATTTACGACTTAATTAAAATACCGAAAACCTAAAAGTGCCACACGGAGCGCGGTGACACGGTGGCACGACGCGAGCGCGGAGTCGAACGAGTCAAAGGTCGTCGTCGGAGCGTCGCAGTCGCGGCTCGGGGCGGGGTGGGGTCGGACGCGCGCCTCACTCGGCCTTCACCTCGGCGGCGGGCGGCGCGTCGGGAGCCGGCGTCGCCTCGGCCGGTTCGTCCGCCGCGGCCGCCGGCTCTCCCGCTTCGGCCGCCGCGCCTCCTGCTCCGGCGCCGTCTGGACAACGATAGAACATTGTAACATACGTACCTCGCTCTATCTTATCATGTACTGTCTTCGACACCACCGCCGCCTAACCGCTACTAATGAAAGGGCTTATAAATATCTTTTTGTTAGGGAAGGACTAGATTTTTAACACTCTACTCCAAAAATACGACAAGACTTTTTACTTATCTGACTGCAAGTCATTAAACGGGACTCCAAAATAAAACGACTCGACTTATTTAATAAGACTCATGAATTAGTAGCGAATTCTTTCAAATGTCAAATTTAATTCAATAATACAGAAACTTTCTTGCATTAACAACAGCAATACCCAAAAGTCGTTATTAGCGCCCGCCCCTTTCATGATTATTATAAATAACAATTTAGTGGTATTTTTTAATGAAAATAAATAACCAGAAAATGAATAAATCGGTCTAACGATTGACTGCAGCTTTTGCTCGACTATCGATAGATCGTGGTCAATCGAGCGGCAACTCTACCCATATCTGTATCGTGTTCGAGTAATATTGACGGTAGGTACCTTGACCGTACGTTTCGAGCGATACACTAACTGTCCACGGAGGCGTAGCTTCATAGACGCTTCAAAATACGCCGTGCAAGCTGCAAAGCAAAAGCAGCCCAGCGTTCTGATCTCTATCCATGAGGCGTATTGCAAGCGTACATTGTCAATCATTTGTGAGAATGCAGTTGGACGACGAAGACGTTATTTTGGCTTATCACTACATTCGAAGTCGACGAAAACGAAGATTATATCGGATTCATCCATATATAGAAATATATCAACTGTAGATTGTTTATAGCGGCAAGAGAATTATTAGAAGATGACATTGTTTTTCACTAATTCTATAGAATGAGTAAAACAACTTATCAAAATTTACTTCAGATCGTAGGACCATTATTACAAAAACAAAACACATGTTTTACAATAAAAAAATCACATGCGTTCACTCCCTGTACGCCCTGGCGTACCTAAGTAACGGCAGGCGTTATGAAGCCTGCATGCAGCGACGCGAGCGCGACGTTTCCGCTCCGTCGACAGAGTTACACTGTTTTGTATGTAAGCTGCAAGCAAGCGTACACCAAGCGTTTAATGACGAATACGCGTCTATGAAGCTACGCCTCCGTGGACAGTGGCACTAACAGTTCGTATTCGTATACGAACGCGGTCATAGAAAAAAAAAATAACCAATCAATTGTCTAACTTTTCGCAACACGCAGCCGAGTCTACTCACTGCGCGGGTGCTGGTAGTACATGTTGTGTCGGGGCGCGTGCTGCTGGTGCGCGTGGTGCGGGTGCGCGTGCGCGTGGTGCGCGCGCGGCGGCTGCGCGCGGTACAGCGGCAGCGCGGGCGCGTGCGGCCGCTGGATGGGCGCGGGGTACCGCGGCGCCATGCCGCCCCGCCCCATGCCGCCGCCGCCCTGCCCGCCGCCGCAGCGGCCGTTGTTGCCCGACACCATCTGCTGGAACGGTCAAAGGAACTTTATTACTTTAGTTTATAAGAATTAAAAGGTTTAAAGAAAATACATGCAAAATGTAGTAGCTTAAAACCTAATCAAAAATAAAACCGTGTCCATGAGGCAAAGAAGCGAGGATGCTGGCTGCGTTACCGCGTTGGAAAGCAATACTTATCCGTTAAGCGAGAAACGAGACAACTTTATTATTGGGCAATAGTGAATTTAGATTAGGGGCAATTTTTCCAAAAAGCAATTTAGCGGATGGTCCCCCATGGTCCAAAAGTTTCGACGCCAAACGGCGTAAAAACATAATCACAATTTTGCAAGTGAAACATATTTCCGCCGTTTGGCATTTTCAGCCAACTCCGCAGATGCTCCAGCGATAGCAGTGTTGCATAGTCAACCGGTACTCAATCCTTCATAATACAAGGAACATGAGTCAAAGCAATGAGCACAGGATGTGTTGTTGTGGTTTTATACAGCCAGAACTGCCAAAGCCGGCGACATCAACCTCAGTCAAGATGCTTGATAGTATAGATAAAACAGTCGGTATTTTAATATTCGGCGTCCCGATAAAAGGTATTTTAAAATTTGGTATTTTAAACTTTCGGTATTTAGAACTTTCGATCATCTAAACATTCGGCATTTTAATATTCTACCTTCCGTTCGTAGGGCTTATGAACATAGGTATTTCAAATTCGGCATTGTAATGCGTTCTCCATCTATACTTAATATTATAAAAAGGAAATATTTGTTTGTACTTTGTTTGCATCGATTTGGCTCCAGAACTACCGGACCGATTCAAAAAAATCTTTCACCATAATAATCCTGCATATGAGTGATGGACATAGGCTATAGCATATTTTCAAAAAAGTTAGGGATCCATATGAAAACTTAGAAAATGTAACCGAAGGTGTATATAGAAAATCTTTATATCGCGGACACTGCCTACTATTAACAACAGAGCGAACTAATGTACTACAGTCTTATAGAGGACATCAATATCTACAATATATCCGGAATACAACAATCCGGAATACAACGATCCGGAATACAACAGTCCGGAATACCAAATGTCTAACTCTTACAGTTTTGTCACAATAACCCTTTTTAGGGTTCAAAAGCCGAATGGCAAAAAACAGAACCGTTATAGTTTCGTCAAGTTGGTCTGTCTGTTGTAATACCATTTTAGCTTCACCTGTCTCTGACGATGCCAGGGCTTTGTACAATCTAGTAAATAAGGGTATAAACTGCAAAAATATTACTCATTTATACGACACTTTTTGCTGTACCTATGAGGATGACTTTTTCTAACAAGAGAATAATCCTCTTTAAATAAATAAAGATGAAAATAATAATAATAATAAGACACCAGGATATGATAAGATCGACACAAAATTCCCAGAGGAATCACCATGTAAAGTCATAGTGTACCTAACAATGCTATTCAATGCAGTCATGAGAGTAGGATAATTCACAGACCTATGGAAAGTATCAAATGTAATAATGATTCAAAAGCCTGGGAAACCCATTCAAGACATCACATCATATAGACCAATAAGCCTACTACCGATAATGTCAAAACTTTTACTGCCGTTCCCTATATGCAAACTAAGATCAAAGATAGATAGCTATCCTCGAACTGTTGTCACCAGCTATCGACCATAATAAACAGTTTCTATATTACAGATAGGTGTTGCTTATCTCCAGTTAGCAGAAGATAGGGCACATTATCCAAGCCCTCCCTTACGTTTCGAATTACGCAGTTGTACAAAACCCTCTCAATTACGTCGCGTCAACGTTTTCACGATATTTGTGGTCATTATGATACACCAAGGATAATATTTATATAATACGTTTAAAATAATATTTATTTTTATTGCTATGTACCTAATTATATATATGTTCTATTTTGAGTAAAATAATTATGTGAAGCATGCAGCAGACTTTACGTAAAATGGAACGTTTTTGAGCTCTGACAGACAGCTGATTGATTGACATCATACCTACGTCAATTGATTGAAAATTAATACTTTTTAACGTAAAAAGTATTTATAAATTTTAAAATTCAAAACGACCGATTGAAAAGAAATAGAAAGTTATAGTTCCAGTTTATATTCGCAAACGTTTCAGAATGCTATCAGTCCGATTGCTTAGAAAAAACAATGTGTCCAGCTGGTAAACAATGTATTCAAGGAGGACTTTATTTCCATAAAATAAGTGCAGTGAGTGAGTGAGTATCAATTGTACTTTCACAAACAAGTCGTTTACGGTTTTTAAAGGATATTGACCAAAGCCGGGTCCAGATTGCGTCTTTGTAGTTAATATTTTAAAAATCTTGTTTGAATTATAATTGTACTGGTATTTTAAGGGTAACTAAGTTATACTTAATATTGAATTACTTTAGTAAAATATAACAATTACCTTCTGAATGTATCAAAATGAATGTAGGTGAGTTGCATTAACTCTGCAATCACAAAACATAACCTAAAAATGCCTAATCTGCCATTGAATTCCTCGTAAACCTGATTATTTATCAAAAATATTTTTGTGTGTATTCTTTCAAATATTTAGGTATATATTTTATCCAAACATTTTGTAAAGACGCATGCTGCTGCAAAGTGTGCAGAGTTTCTTCAGAGTTTTGGTCAATATCCTTTGCTTAAATACCAGTTGTTTTCATGTTATACTGATTTGTTTTATTTACTTCTTTCAGCCACAGCAAAAAGTCCACCTTCCCTTGACAAAGGAATAGATGATGATGCTGGTGGAATTATTTCAGGCTCATTGAATGCCTTGCAAAGCATCAGGTACCTTCCCAGTCACTCAGCTGTTCCCAGAGAAAAAGTTGACTGCTTGAACTTGGATAAAATAGTAGTTTTTCATAAATTGTACAAGGTAGCACCTTACATTCTACAACTACGAACACGTCAGTGACCTACATAGCAGAATCCAGCACCGTCGGAACTCACACTGGCGGCCCACCTATTAATGTATCTGTTAATATTTTAAATAAACTAATTTACTACCAATAAATCAGATATTATCCGTCCTTGTTGTTCTCATTTCCCTTCACTGCAGCAGACACCTTTATCCGTCCCTATGATCAGTTTGGGCAGTCTGTCAGACTGGTAGCGGGTCCCACCACCTACCTACCATCTTAACGCTGCTGCCTTGGATGACCTGACCGCAGCTCTCCTACCACATCATCCTTATTATATCTAAGTATCTTTTGTTAGGCGGGGTTATGGCTAGGGTCAGTTTCTTAGGGTAAAGGAACATCTTCGCCACTAGGGAGAAAGTTTCTATCTTAACCTTGTGAGCATCAGGACTTTTACATAAATAAATCAATGAAACATTTAAAACTAGTAATTTGCCAGGGTGTACAAGAGCGTTATCCTCCAAAATCCTAGGATTGAATTCTGGGGTTACTAGAGATAGTCAAACTGACTGACAGTCAGATGAAAAACATTATAGGAACGCAATAAATGTCAATTTCATACAAATGCCTATCCCTAGTAAGCTATCCGTCCTCCCATCGATAAGATGCATCCAGAGATAGTTTACCCTACTACCAATAGGTTTATAGAAACAAAAAATCTAAAGGTAGATAACCATTTCTAACTCTAGTAGGGCAAAACCACAGTTAGAATGGATATAGGGAACGGCCGTTAGAAAAGTCGCTGCTTTATAGGATGCTTAACGCCATCGAAAAGAAGTCGACTATTCCGGAGCATCACTCGCAACGGTGGAATCAAGTGCACAGAGTCTGCAGAGTGATAAGAAAATCCATGGAACAAAAAGAATATTGCTCGGCAGTTTTCCTGGATGTACAGCAGGCTTTTGACAAAGTTAAGCACAAAGGTTTGTTGGTGAAAATAAAATCCAATCTACCACACGCATTCTATAATGTCCTGAAGTCTTAGTTGACTGATAGATTGTTTCGGGTTAGGGAGAGTGACTGTACATCAAGACTCCATGAGATATCTGCCGGTGTACCACAGGGCTCTGTTCTGGGACCGGTCCTATACACTTTATACACATAAAAATCGAAAATAGGCTGGCCAAGTGGAGAATCGCAGTGAGTGCATCGTCAGTGCATAAAACTTTCACATTTAGAAAGGATGACTGCGCACCAGTTACCCTTAATGGTGTTCAGCTGCCTCACCAAACCACAGTAAAATAGGTTGCAGCACCTGGAACGTATTTACCTAAAAAAAACACGTTCCAACAAAACGGGATGAAATAAACTTAAAATACCAGGGGCTTTACTGGTTGCTTTGGCCAAATTAAAAATTATCTATGGACAATAGTGGGAGCAACTCACTATCCCGGAAACCATACTACGACTCAAGAAACGCCGGGACATATTTCACGCAAATTGATACTTGGAAGGGAATTAATTTTGAGAAAGGGTTAACTCCACTGGGTGCAGTACTCTTCACGACAAAACGCACGTAACACATGTGCAGTCTGTCAGACTGATCGCAAATGAAATCCTAGAAAAAAAAAACTTTAGAAACTATGTTTTAAATTTATGTTGGCACATAAAGTAAAAAAAAATAAATGCTTTGACATTCACTTAGGTAATTTTTAATTCTTATTAGTCATTGTACAGGCCATATTTAACTTTACGTAGGTACGTATTACTGTGATTTACTTTTTATAATTTGCGTTGACGAAAAGCAAAAGACAAAATAACTTCATAAACCTAGCCATCACTTTTTTTGATTATGTAACCGTCAGAAATCAGCCATAACTTCGGACTCAAAAGATTTTTTGCTGGCCTTACTAGAACGCATTTTACTACTATTATTGGAACACACCGAACACAAAGAGGTTTTTTTTTTTGTATGAAACTCGAAAAAAAAATGGGAATTTATAGAAATCTTTTAAGACAGTCTTAATTTAAGCAGTCTAATTCATATCCTTAAAAAAAATCCAGATAAACAAAACAACACGTTGTATTATTAAGTAATTGACTAACCTGCTGCTGATGCTGCTGGTGTTGCTGGTGCTGGTGGTGCTGGTGCGGCGTGTGCGCGGGCGGCGGGTGCTGGTGGTGCTGGTACTTGTGCGGCGGCGAGTGCGGCGGCTTCTGCGGCTTGGCCGCGCCCTTCGGCGTCGGCGACGCGCTCTCGCACAGCGGCGCGAACCTGCTGATACGGACAGTGCTTACAACTATTTCGGAACGCTCGATAGTCAAAGTCAAAAATAATTTATTCAATTTAGGACATAAAATGCCACTTATCAACGTCAATAATTAGTGTAATATCAATCAATTATGGCCCGTATGGGTATAGAACATGTCTCCTTATCTTTTGGGCCCTACTAGCGCTTCGAGACTAGACACAGACAATTTGGAAAGTGCAGAGTGCAAGATAGTCTTGAATTTTATAATACCCCTTCGACATTAGAGTAGTTTTGACATGTAACTTAAATTTATGAATAGGTAGTTCGATAACATTATTAGGTATATTGTTGAAAAATTTGACACAATTTCCCGTAGTCACGATAAATGACATCATTTCTCTACTTTAACTAGTTCTAATCGTGTGTTGTATGTATAACGACAGTAAAAAAACTGTTGTGCAAAATCTTGAGATTTAATCTCTCGCCGAACTACGTAATACCTCATCGTCACATCTTCGATTACACAGCTAAATTTATTTATTTTCCTCACACTCGAAATGAAAAATAGTATGTTTTACTCAAGCCGGCATTATCACCATCATCATGATGATGATGATGACAGAATGATGATTCATTATCAGCCAAAAGACGTCCACTACTGAACATAGACCTCCCCCACGGTTTTCCACAGAGACGGATCACAAGCTGTCTGCATCCAGTGTGATCATGCGATCTTTACAAAGTCATCCGTCCATCCTGTCGGTGTACGTCCCACGCTTCGCTTTTGATCGAAAGGTCTCCAATCTAGAACTTTTCTGCCCCAACGGACATCAGTTCTTCGCGCTATGAAACGCTGCCTTGGACGAATAAACCACTGGACGCGCAATGACGGGCAATTTCGCTTGTGCCCCCTTAGCCACAAAGCGGGCTTTTTGGCCTCACTTACGGGTTACGTCTTGTCAGTACGGTGATAGAGCTCAGCGAGTGAAAAAATGGGTAAATATGGCTTATTTTTGTGTAAAAATTATAGCGGCAAGACAAAAAATATTTATTTTAATCCTTAAGTAACGTTTTATCCCAAAAAAGCTGTTATTTTTCATGAAAATAGTAAAATGTGTTTTCCAAGAAAAAAGTAACATTGCCATTTAAAAAACTGGTGGTCAGATATTACAAAATCAACAAGATAACGTATACTTTATACGGTAGGATTATCATATGTTTATCATTCGTTCACTTGTCAGTTTAATTTTAATTGTGCTTGACAATTGTCGATAAATCATATCGATAAACATTTATTAAATTTTTAATATAAATTATTTTAAAATAAATTGATTAATCTGTAAAATGTTTCACTCGAAAGTAGATTAAGGTAATCTTAAAAAAACAACAGTTTCGTTTAAAAATTTTAAACTTCATATTTGACAATAAATCTTTATAATATTATTTCATATTTTCTGTAAATCCATTTAGGAAAATAAAGTGCGTAGAAGCAGTCCGGCAAAATGGATCCCCACAAAACATCACCGAATATGTGGCATCCAATTTACGCCAAGCGTGATTGAATGCCAACGCAAAAAATCTACTGCTTAATTATCCCATAGGAGGATTTTAATGGTGCAAGGCTATATTATGTACTAACGGGCTGTTTCAAAATGTCTTAGGAAGTTCACACTAACTAAGTGATACTTGCCAGGTCGTTCATATAAAACGACTTTCTATGTTTCAATTGTTCATTTGATGGTTTGTGCATTACATGCCCATAATGTAATCGATTGTTTTGGTGATAAAATTAAATAAAATTTTACAAAAGATTCATTCATTCATTCGTTCCACACATATCGATAAAAAAATATCGACACTTCCATGCACTAAATGTCAAAAATTGACACGACAAGCTCCCCCTCGCCCCGCAGAAATTAGGCTAATGATGTTTTCATACATTCGCTCTTGCGTTTCATATCCAGTGGTTAATTCTTCCAAGAACGCTGCCCACAGCCACTTGAGCTTACTGATTCGTAGGGATGTGTCCGTTACGTTAGATCTCCTACGTATCTTCTCGTTCCTGATTCGATCTCGTAGAGAAACACCGAGCATAGACCTCTCCATCGCTCGTTGTGTGATTTTGAGCTTCTTTATAAGGCCTACGTATTGTATCCGTATGTCATCACTGGTAACACATACTGGTTGAAGACTTTCGTCTTTCAGACACTGAGGTAATTGAGACGAGAAGACGCTCTTGCGCTGTTTTTCAGACGCTGCCCAGCCGAGTTGGATTCGTCGATTGACCTCTTTCTCAAAGTTGGACCTACCTAATTGGATCAATTGTCCAAGGTAGACGTACTCGTCGACAACTTCGAGAGTTGAGTTCTCAATAGATACTGGAGTGGGTGCAACACGGGACTTTGACATAATTCCCGTCTTTTCCATGTTCATTTTAAGACCCACTAGTTGGGATACTCGATCAAGGTCTTCGAGCATAGTGCCAAGATCATCCTGCATCTTTGTCACAACGACTTAAACGTACGTAAAACTAGTACAGTACCCAACTAGCACACAAGCAGCTTTCACCGCCATTATAGAGCTTCTTAGCGATACAATGACCGTTGAAAAGCTTAAACCAACTCCTCAGCCTGTATAGCAACGTATTCTAATGCCATTATACAGGTAGGCGATACAGTGGCCATACAATCGTAATCATTTACACTAAAGCAGTTACAATGGTATCTTGTTCCGTCATTCTACAGGTGATGGAGGTATAGTAGCGTTGTGAACACTCCTTTACCACTAGTAGAGCTATAAATGATTTTTTGGCAGGTATGAGTGTTTGAAAGGCGCTATAGGATGCTACTTAATCACTTTGAGTGGAAAAGGGAGTCTCTATAGATTCTTAAGGTCTATTATAGTGTTTATCACCACTCTTGTAGCGTCATTACCAACAGTAGAGTTAAAGTTACTCTGTAGTAGCGCAAAAGGCGCTATATTTGAGGAAATGAACTCTTTTGTAGCGCTAAGCGTGTTAAAGTAGTATTTTTAATTACTTAAGACGATGAGTAATACGTTTATAGCGTTGCTGTAGCGCTTTAAGTGGGACAGGAGCGGTTTCAAATGCTTTGAAAAACGTAAACGTTGTCGTCCATTTTGAGTTATCCCTAATAATATGACAACTATTTTCAACAATAACAATAACAACGCCCACATTGATATTGATATCGCAGCGTTCGCTACACCTTTTTAAGCGTCATTGTATATCCGTTAGCGTACACAACCACTCTTATAGAGTCATTGTACAAACATTAACCTACATCACCACTCTTGTAGTGTCATTATACGGCGGTTCTAACTCTTTTTGCTGCTATAGCGCGATTGTAGAGCTGATACCGTTATAAAAAGTGCCTATTTTAGGGTTAGAGTAGCGCTATAGCAGTTTATACGGCTGCTGTATGGCTTATCTATAAAGCTAATGCCGTAATCGACAACCTCTTAACGGCCACTGTAGAGCTTCTTATAGCGCTTGTGTGCTAGTTGGGTAGTTAACGAACATCCGTATCTTACTAGTAAGCGTGTACTCTATAGAGGTTAATATAAATTATTGTTATTGAGTTAAGATACCATGTACATTTCTTTATTTTAGCAAATAAACTTTTTTCTTATTCTTAACGACTATATCATCGGCAAACCCGAGATGTGTTATGTTAGTTAGATACCCAATCCTTCCCATTCCAGGAGCTTGAAGGCGTCTTCCAATGCCGCTGTAAACAGTTTCAGAGATATGACGTCTCCCTGTCTTACACCTCTTCGCAATGGAATCGCTTTCGTTTTCTGTTCCTGTACTCGGACCGTCATGGTGGTGTTGTTATACAGACACTTTAACACCTCTTTATACCTATAGCTTATGTGAGCACCGCCCAAGTTTCGGTCGAATCAAAGGCCTTCTCATAGTCCACAAACACTAAACATTGAGGCATATTATACTCCTCGTGCTTCTGTATAATTTGCCTTTGCGTATGGCTGTGGTCTGTGGTACTGTAGCCTTTTCGGAATCCAGCTTGTTATGGCTTAACTCGGGTAAATGCACCCAACTTCACTCTCGAACTATTGGCGCTCACACCAGCTGCTTCGTGCACCAGAAACGTATCGAGTGAAATGGGTGGCTTACTCCCCTTCTATAACAATCAGTTTATTGTTTGAAGTATTTCAAACTAAACAGCAGCTAATTCTAAATCATTGAAGGTAGTCCGTCTCCATTTATGTATTTCGAAGAAAAGATATTTAGTTTACATTTAGAGCTGTAATCAAGTCAAGCTCACCCGTTCGCGTGCTCGTGCAGCGGGCTCTTGAGCTGCTGCTGTGGCGGCGGGCGCGGCTGTGGCGGTGCGTATTGTTGCTGGAGCGGCGTCCGGTACTGGGAAAACATAATAATTTAGAAAATATAAAATAAATAATCTAATATATAAAATTCTCGTGTCACAATTTTCGTTCCCGTACTCCTCCGAAACGGCTTTACCGATTCTTACCAAAATTTATATGCGTATTCAGTAGGTCTGAGAATCGGCTACTATCTATTTTTTTTACCCCTCTAAGTGATAAGGGTTGTTCACCCTTAAATATATTTTTTTAAATATTTGGACGAATTTTTTTGTTTTTTTTTGTAATGTGGCATTACAAATACATACAACTCTAAATTATTACTTTTTTCACCACTAACCCCTATTTTTTTATAGCCATTTTAGTAATTTGATAATTTTCCATCCCGCTCGATAACTGATCAAATATAGTGTTTTTCCTAACTTTTAAAATTACGAGGCTGAGCGAGACGGGGCCGGGGCGGGACGGTGCTAGGGGCGAAGCAAAGTTCGCTGGGTCCGCTAGTTAAAATATATAACCATGTACCAAATGATATAAGAAAAATAGAAGAAACATCAATATTTTCTAATAGACTTCGAAGTTTTCTACTGAATAAGTGTTATTATGGCATTTTTGACAATAATAAAGTGCATGACTTTAAAAAATATTCTGATTTTTTAAATGTATAAATTGGTACAAATATTGTAATAATTATTATGTTATTGCTGTGCCCTCAAGCGTATGTGAACGATACATAATAGATATTCTATTGTTATGCGGTCTCATGCGACCGCTCGGGTGTTGAGGTATACTATATTGTAATCATAAGACCTTTTACTTCGTCTCTACTATCCAAATCTATATTAAAATAGAATAAGCGTACCTGCATCTGCTGCACGGCGGCGGCGACCTGCAGCTGCGACGACAGAAACTGCGATCCGAACGCGCCCGACTGCGCCGGCTGCGTGAACTGCAGCGGGTAGGTGGGCGCCGGCGCGGCGGGCGGCTGGTACGGCGTGTAGTACGAGTTGGCGGGCGGCGCGGGCCGCGGCAGCAGCCCCTGCAGCGAGTACCCCTCGCCCACCGGCGCCGAGTAGCCGAGGTACTGCTGCTGGTACGTGCTCACGCCGCTCACGCCGCCTACGCCGCCGCCCTTGCTGCCTGCGATACAATACAAGTTACAAATAACGTTACTGCTGTGGCTTGTGGCTGTAGTGCGAGTCGAAACGACGACCCGTCTGGTGTAGTGGTCGAGAAATCTCCTACTACGTAGCGGGTTGCGGGTTCGATCCCCGCACAATACAAACATTTTGTGTGCATGAACATGTCTGTTTCTATTGGTTGGGTGTTTTCTATGTATATCATGTATGTATTTACAAACAAAAAAAAAGTATTCAAGTATTATATCCGTTGTCTGGCACCCATAACACAAGCTTTGAGTAGCTTACTTTTTTATATGGGATTGAAGCAGCACCGTCTAGTGGCTAACGTTTACACTAAAACAAATCCCATATAAATTCACGTTTACGCGCTCGATGCGTTTGATCGAGTAAGTCTCGCTCGGACTCGCACTACGGCCTCTGAACTACGGTGGATGCGTTAGTTTAGAGTAAAAGAGAGAGTTTATGTTTAATAGAAGTACGTGCTCTTGCCGCCTACGCCGCCGCCTTTGCTGCTTGCTAGCAAGGGGAAAGAGCTCCGATTAACTTACAAATAAGAGTGCTAGAACTAGCGTCGCCGTTAGATAGTCCACTGTCGTAAATTATCGGTAGTTGAACAAGAGGAATAGTATAGTATCGATGTTATTCATCAATACTTTCGAGATACAGCAGTACTAATGTAATAATAGTCCCCCTAGCCGATTTCGACTACGGTGGCCAGTCACAACGGCTAACCGACTGCGCTGGACATATTAAAGTGCACAAGTGTGTGCGCAAACACAGGTGCACTCTTCCTTTCACTTTCATAGCCCGATGGGACAGCAATCTGACACGACCGGAGAGAGTTCAGGCGCTGGACCAAACTGGAAACACCGCTAACTTTCAAACTCCGGGGTACCCTAAGATTATTTTTTTAAACAGAAAAACTCAGGTATATATTATTGGCCCGACCCGGGGATCGAACCCGGGACCTCTGGCGCAGCCGTCGCTTTAAAGTGCGACCCTCTTATAGTATCAAGTGTAACATACTAATGACATACGTATCCGCAACTTGGTCTCTTAAACCCTATAAATAAAGCTCAAAATCGCACAAAGAGCGATGGAGAGGGCTATAGTTTATTTATACGAGATGGAATCAGAAATGCGATACGTAGAACTAAGGTAACAGACAATGGTAATGGGCACACAGCGCGAAGAACTGATGGCCGTTGGGGCAAAAAAGTTCTAGGTTGGGCACACTTCGACCAGAGACGCTGCGTAACGTCCACCGACAAGGTGGACAGACGAGATTGAAAAGATCACAGGATAAAACTGAATACAGACCGCTCGTGATCGATCACTATGGAAAGCGTTCTAGGTTTCACGAGGTTTAAGAAATTCACTAAGAAAGAGGTCTAGGTTCAGCAGTAGACGTTATTTGGCTGATAATAATGAAGGCATAGCTACGAAAGTTACAGGATATTTAATGGAGCAGAAAATCTTTAAATTTCAATTATCAGGGCGAAAAGTCAAAATAAAAGCAGACGTTACCAACGAACTCAAAAAACCCAATATAAAATATATTTTTTTTAATTACCGATAGCGCCAATTTGCTGCGTCGAGGGTTTGACAGTGGCAGACATGAGAGAGTTAGATGTGCTCGAGATGAGAACAGTGCTGGGGCTGTTCCCGAGCTGCCCGGACTGGCCGAACGCCGCGCCTCCACCCGCCGCCGCCGCCTATGAATAAAATACGTTATAAGTGAATCAAGTAGTAATAGCTTTTCAATTACTGGCAAATATTATATTACATATTATTTCTGATAGCTACATTTCATACAAAAATATTTTACCAACTATATTTTACTCCTAAATTATGCTTAGCTTGTGTAGTACACTACCGGTCCCCCGCGACTGCGTCCAGACGTTTAGAGTTATCTATATGCCCTCCTGTCGCAGCGTGATTTATCATAGCTTAGTGCCATCCCAGATTTATTAGCTAAAAATATTTTTTGAATTGGTTTAGTAGTTTCTGTAGCGCTGTTAGCGCGCTTAATCCCTCAAGCATATGTAAACGAGACACAATGGATATTCTATTGTTATGCGGTCGCATGCGACCGCTTCGGTGTTTATGCGTTAAACAAACAAACAATCAAACAAACTTTAGCTTGCTGATATTAGTATAGAATATTATGAAGTGTCGTACCTTGGTGTATATTTTATACTTATGACTTTTATTCTTTAGCTGTTATTTACATGTGATTCCTTATAAGTAGCTTAATCATATTTTGTATCTTATTATTGGTATGAAAACCATAGTTTTCTACATAAATAAAAAACTCACCATTCTATATTGACTCGGAAGGCTCTGGAACATATCCGGAGGCGGCTGATAGTTGTACGGAGCGGCCGATCCCGCACCGTACGGGGTGCCGGGGAATCCTCCAAACTGTCCCCGGCTTTGGTCCAGGAAAGCACCATATAAACCACCCTGCTGGGGCAGCTGTTGCGAGGAGCCGAGGAGTTGCTGCGACGAGTTGAACAGCACCGCCGGCGGCGAGGGCACGGACAGGCCGCCGTAGCCGCCCTGATTTAGATTTATTTATTTGCATAAGAACACGGTATAATAGGTGTTATAGAGATCAAAGTGAGCACATACATGTCTTGCCAAATTATTAGCATGCAAATATAAAGTAAAATTAAGCAATAAAATTATCATTTCAAAATTAAAAACACGAGTAGCACTTTTGCCGAGTAACGAGTACCGAGTTTTACTCGGTTCATTTTTTTCCAACCGAGTACTCGGCCGAGTAACTCGGTTAAGGATCAAATTCCTCTTTTGGTTGTGTAAACAAGTAGATACAGGTTCGCGCAGAATTAGCTTTCATCTAGTAACTAGAGCGCGATGATACTAAAAGCCCCATTACTTTAGAATAAGCTGACAAAAGACAAGAGCCTTTTCGAGTGGTGGCAGGGCACTACACAAGTTATCTAGAACTGGCACATTTAGCATGAGTGTTACTATGTGCACCTGCAAGAACCACGCAAAGAGAGTGATTACTTTCGGAGGCTAATAACATCTACGAAGAAAAAAATATTAGGCTGTTACCTGAAAATGCAGCTTTGTGTTACTGCATCATAATTTTGTTCTTTAAAATTTCACATATTGTTTTTTTTCTCAATAACTAATTCGCCTCATTTTGTCTCATTACTACTCGTTGAGTATCATAATTGAGTTTTTAAAAGATCTCCCTTGTTGTTTATATGAAATCTACTTCAATATATTGCTTTACTTAAACAGAGTATACTCGGCATTACAACCGAGTTACTCGGCCGAGTACGAGTATCAAAAAACCCGCCGAGTACGCCGAGTACCGAGTATTGACCGAGTACTCGGCCCATCTCTAATACAAATAAACATGTCATGGCACTGTTAAATAATGTTATGAATGACAGATATACATAGCATTTACAGATTAGAATGTACGGTACCTGGTAGCCCACGTGGTTGTAGTGCTGCGGCGGCGGCGACTGCAGCTGTTGCGTCGGCTTCACCTTGCACACGTTGGGCGGGGCGCCCGTCTCCGTGCTGCTCTCCTCGAATCCGGCGAACTGCAGCTCCTCGGCGCCCTCGGCCACGGCGGGCATTTCCCACACTTTCTTCACGCTGGCGATTTTTAAATTGAGATCCGCCGCCAGCGGGGAGATCGTGTTCGACGTGCTCATGTGCACGCCGCGCGGTAAGCCGAGAGTTTTGGCCGACTTGTCCTCGGTGAGTTGACCGAGATCAGAATCGAAAGCGAAATCGAGCTTCATGTCAGAGGAGTCTTCCGGTTTTTGCGACGTGTCGAACGTCATCTGTATGCCCAGGGCCGCTTCCCCGTCCGCCGCGGGACGGGCGTTGTCGCCGATCAGCTCCTGGATCGATCGAGGACGCGGTCTGACATCTCCGTTGAAAGGTAGAGGTCGAGCCTCTATTTCCGCGGGGATCTCTTCCCCTTGCGGCTTGGCAGTGGTAGCGCTGGGTTGATATTTTTGTTTTAAGGCCTCGGCAGGTGGGGCAGTCTTATAGTTAGTGTTCTCGAATATAATAGTCTCTACTGGGGGCGTGGTCCCGTCCAATACGCCGGCCTTCTCGGAGGCGAGGGTACAAGCGGTCGGTTGAACCGGTTTAACTTCAGGAAGTACTTCGGCAGGAGTGCTCCGTTGACTCGACTGGCCAGATTTGTTTTCGACGGCCTCAGCGGGCTGTTCCTCTACGTTGCCGCGCAAAGTCTGCGATATCGGCTTGTCCCACGCGTTGACGGGCGGTGGCGGTGGGGCCGCCCCGGTGTCGGGGCCGAACCCGGACACGATGCCCATTTGCTTTTGCCTCTGTTTGACAAACCGAGGTGCTAAATTATTCTGACGAGAGCGATCGTATTGTGACCCAGATTTGTTGGAAGTTGGTGCCGAACCACGAGAATTGGATTTATCCCCAGAGTTTCGTGTGGATGACCCATTGCGACCGCCGCCCTGATTGGAGTGAGATCTTGGTTGTTTCGCAGCTTGTTGATTTTCATCCTTTGCTGGAGGGCCTCGTGCGTCTTTAGAGGTCTTCTTGTTTCTCACTTCCTGGAAACCGTCATCAACAACTTCATCATCTTTCTTGACATTCGATGATAACTTTAGATCAGTCATAGCCTCTGTTATATCAGTACTTTTGTTATCACCTGAAGCATCTTTTTTATTACCTTGAGAGTTGCGGTTATTACTCTGACGATTTCCAGAATTTTGGTTTCGACCATGGTTTTTCTGGGACTGACCAGATTGTCTCCCACCAATCGATCGACGACGACCACAATTGGTACCGCCTTCGGAATGTTCGGACGTTGTTTCCCAATTCTCGTCTTCACCACTAAGAGGTCCAGTTCCTTTGGGTCTACGGTCACGCCCGCGACCAGTAGACGAACCGGCACGGGGTTTGTTATTGGACTTTCCTTTATCGTCCACCTGCAGATTGTCCTTATTACCTTCATCATCTTTCACAGCTCTGTTAGCTTGGCTGAATGGGCTCTTAGTATTCGGAGGTCCATATCCGGTGACCCTTTTAGCCGGGGCCGGAGGTCGCGTCGTTCCCTGGAATCCACCTCGGCCTCGTCTCGAAGGCTGTCCTCGCGGCGCAAACGGTTCTCTATTCTCTATGCAGTCTGACATAGATTGTGCTTGATCTAACTGGGTGGGTCGGTTGGCGTCTTCTGGTCTATCATTCTTCTTAGGCCCGCGAGGACGGCGCTCTTTCCTCTCGGCGTTGGGAGCACCATCAGTGGAACCATCGGATTCGCTCGCCCTGTTGTTAGACCGAGAACTGCGATGAGATCGCCGCCCGCGGGGCTCCCTCGGCGCCCAACCTCTATTGTTGAAAACGGCATATCCACCGCTACCGTAGCCTCGTCCCTTCTTTTCAGATCCCGATCCACTAGACTTGCGCTCCACAGATTCTTTACCAGGTATTTTATTGAGCTGCTCATTACTGAATCTTTCGTTTCTTTTATCTTCACCAGATCGCTTTTGAGAATCAATGCTACCCTGAAGAGATTCCACTGAGACTTCAGTTCCCTTTACTGCTGTTAATCCCATTGGATCAGTGCTAGACTTAGACGCTACAGATTCGGATTCAGAAAGTTCTTTTTCAGATTTTTGAGATGCAAACATAGGTTTATTGACAGATAGAGCTATTTCAGTCTGCGTCTTCTGGGGTTGTGAAGGTGAAAGATTGTCATTGGAAGGCTTAGATATTGTTTGATTTAGAGATTTAGAAATAGATTGAGTGTTATCTGAGAAAGAAGATTGAGATTGAGATACAGGGGGAATAGGTTGTGCTTGGTTACTTCCAAATGTAGTGATTTGCGATACTGGTGGTTGATGTGTGAAATTTTGACCATTTTGATTATTATTAAACTTGTTAGTTTGGTTTTGTTGCATTATCGTAGCTGGAGTACTGATTGCTTGTGGAGCTGTCTGTTGATGCGGTTGGACAATCGCTGGTTGCTGGGCCTGTGGAGTCAGCATCTTATTATCGCTTTCAGGTTCAGGTTGTACTGGATCTTTTACAAACTGGTTGTCATCTTTTCCTGGTACAACGTTTTCCGGCTTTAAAACTGTAAAGTTACTTGATGAATCATCTTGAGTTGCTTCAGCCCAAGAGGTCTTGCCAAAGTCTCGTTCTAAGGACTCGCGTTGAGATAGATTAGAAGGTGGCGTACTGCGCCTTTCCGATACTGGCGCTTGGGATGACGAATCGGAAGACCCAAATGACTCGGTAAGCCCAATACTCTTTCGCTCAAATACTTCGGTCAACTTGTCTGCAGCTGTTCTACTGCTATTTTCTATGGTGCTACCGGATTCTAAAGACTTTCTATCAGATTCATTTCGTCTGTCTCCATACTCTTTATATGAGTCTTTGGAATTGGACCTGTCTAACTCTCTTCCAGACCTATCATAATCTTGCATTTCGGATCGCCATTGTGGTCCAGGTCCATCTTTTTCTCTTCGGAAGTCATCCTCACGGTCAGAATAGTCTCTGCAAGAAGAGTAAAACATTACATAATTACCTTATAGTTTTTGAGTGTATATGAAAAATTGATCTGATATTACCATTATTATAAAATCATCTCACAGTTTTTTAAGTATATAAAACAGATACCTTATATATGTAAATACCTACCTGGAATAAGAACGACGACCATTGTGTGCGGCGTGACGGGGGGCGTTATATGCCGGCGGTTCCTGCCGCCGAGGCGGGGCCTTCGCTGGAAACGCCCAACCCTTGTGTTGCTCCTCTTGCTGTCGGTTTTGCTGCTGCTTTAGGAATCTAGGCGGAATATTTGCTTGGAAAGTTTTTGAAAATGCCGGATTAGACTGGTCGCGATCGCGATCGCGGCCGTAGTCTCGGTCCCTGTCTCTAAAATCGCGGTCGCGATCTCTGTCACGGTCGTTCCTATCTCTGTTGTCTATACGATCGCGGTCACGGTCTCGGTCGCGATCTCTATCTCCGCGCTCTCTGTCTCTGTCGAATCTATCACGATCCATACGTTCTCCGCGATCCCTGTTGTCGTTACGATCTCTATCGCGATCTCGGTCGCGGTTGTCCATTCTATCCTTATCGCTCTCCTGGCGGTCCCTGTTATCCATGCGACCTCTGTCTCTATTCTCCAACCTATCACGGTCGCGGTCGCGTTCCCTGTCTCTACCGTCCCGGTCGCGATCTCTATTATCGAACCGGTCCCTGTTATCCATGCGGTCGCGGTCTCTATTGTCGGAGCGAACATCTTTGTCTCGGACGTCCCTACTGTCGCGGACGTCGTTACGTTCTTTGTCTCGGACATCCATGCGATCCCTGTCTCTGTTGTCGGCGCGGTCCCTGTCTCGGTTGTCCGGCCTCTCCTTGTCCCTCGCGTCGGGCTCCCTGTTGTCGTTGCGGTCTCTATCTCCCCGGTCCATGCGGTCGCGGGAGTCCTTGTGCGGTTGGCCCGCGGCGGAGTCGCGCATCTGTCGCCGCTGCTCCTCCTCCTTGCGCTGGCGGGCGCGCGCCACGATCTGAGCCACTTCATTGTTTTGCTTCTGTCTCCGCTCCGCCCATATCTGGTCCTCGTCGCCCTGCTCGAGGCCCTTGCCGTCCGCGCGTTCGGATTCAATACTGGGCCGGTTATTATTTTTACTAGAATTCTTGCTCGGCGCCGACGACTCCCCGTCGGAGAAGTCCAATTTTTGACTGAAAAATAAATAGTTATTTGTTGTTGTAATGGCAAAAGTGTAACGCACAAAAGGTATACCAGCGTCCTTGTGGACATGAAAGAGGTTAACGCAGTATTGTGTCGAAATTGACTCTTTAAAATCGGATTTTTTATATTAATTAGGTAAAGCGTGTAAGTAATATAAAGCATACAGCATATCTTTGTCTCATATAATCAGATCCATTTTTGAAGATCGCGCATTATTCATATGCCTGATTTTATAATAAATATCATAGAGTTATATCGCAATTTTTGTCACAGCGTTCTAAAGGTTAAGTTACTAAGGGTCTGTTTTACCATCGACGACAAATACAACAACTTTTTGTATGGGACCAACATCGTAATCCCAAAAATAGATTTCACTTTCTCATACTAGAGTGCCGATCACCTGATTGTAGTTTGTATGGAGAAGTAAAAAAAAAACTTGAGTGTTCGATGTTGGTCCCATCGCAACTGAATCACCACCGAGAAGGAATGCAGTTTTTTTTATTTATTTAGTATGGGTTCGCTCTTATAAATTAACTCTTCAAAATTTACATTAATATTGTTAAACCCTGTATAATGATAACACTACCGAGAACTTAAGCACTCACTCGTAATCAATGTCGTCGTGCTGCGCCCAGCCGGCGTCGCGCGAGATGTTGTCTAGTGATGAGATCTCCTCGTCGCGCAGGATGGGCCTCGCCGTGAGCACCTCGAGCGCGCGCGGCGCGGCGGGCGGGGGCCTCGGGCCCGCGCGGCCCCCTCCCCCTCCGCCCCCGCGCGCGTCGCGCAGCGTGCCCAGCGCGCCCAGCCCGAGCCCGCTGCCGTTGCTACCTTTCATCAGCTATGTAAAAGAGGATAGTCTGTAATACATTTGACAATGCTCACAGGTTTTTGTGCACTGAATGATATTAGCAAATATTAATACATATTATGGATGGGCCGACTAATTGCAGACTAGTCGGGGAAGGTTAATGTGCATTATTTTGCCATAACAAGTTATCTTGTTTTTTTTTCCATACCTAGTTACAGAATACAAAAACATACCAATATATTATCATGCAAACAAAATTTTATCAAATTTGACCTGCAATTTCGTGACTGTAAATAAAAGCAACTGGATTCTTCAAAAGCGTTATTTCAGATATTTAAAAAACCGGCCAAGTGCGAGTCGGACTCGCGCACCGAGGGTTCCGTACAAACCTGCAAGCTTTACAAAGTTCGTTCAGTACGACAATCGGTATCAATGGTTGTACTTTTGCGTTTTTGCGTTGACTTAGTTTTTTTTTTTTTCACGGGTTAAAGGCAATTAGATCTTAGTATTTGATATGAATTTCAACTTGATAGCTCTACGCGTTCATGAGGAAAAAAGTAATAAGTTTATATTTATTAAAAAATTTATATTTTGTAATGTAACTAAAAATTTAAGGTTTTCGGAATTTTTCCTTTATGTGTGCTATAAAACGTTGCTTCATGCCAAATTTCAAGATTCTAGGTCGACTGGAAGTACCCTTTAGGTTTTGATTCCCTTGCGAGTAGTTGCGAGTTTCAAAATATGCAGCTTAAATTGCTGTTTCTTTTGATTGCGTTGACATAGAAGTTTGATTTTGTTACAGCTTAAAGGTATTATAGACCTGAGTATTTGGTATGAATTTCAATTTAATACCTCTACGCGTTTATGAGGAAATGGGTAGTAAGTTTAAAATTATTAAAAAAAATATATTATGTGATGTAACTAAAAATTTATGGTTTTCGCAATTTTTCCTTTATCTATGCTATAAGATGTTGCTTCGTACCAAATTTCAAGATTCTGAGTTCACGGAAAGCACCCTGTAGGTTTTGATTCCCTTGCAAGTGTCGAAAATTAGCGGCATAAACGGCTGTATCTTTTGATTGCGTTGGCTTAGAAGTTTGATTTTTTCACAGCTTCAAGGGACAGTAGACCTGAGTAATTGATATAAATTTCAGCTTCATACCTCCACGCGTTCCTGAGAAAAAGGGTCTTGACAGACGGACGGACAGACGGACAACAAAGTGATCCTATAAGGGTTCCGTTTTTTCCTTTTGAGGTACGGAACCCTAAAAACCATAAAAATTAATATTAAAATGCCACTGAGACAAAAGATAATTTAAAGATAGAAAAGAGAGACCTATCCATAGGCAACCGACATGCTTAGGTTTGGTATTTTTTGGGTTTAGTTCCATATATTGGAGCACCCCTCAAATGTCATTATTATTTATTTTTTGTATAAGAATCGTAAAGCGGTAACAGGATACACCCACCTACCAAGTTTCATCTGAGTAATGCTAATGGTTTCAGAATAAAGTGACTGTGACATTAGGACAAATAGACAGACAAACTATAAGTGTTCCGTTTTCGCAATTTGGCTACGGAACCCTTAAAATCTTTAGCAAACCATTGACTATTTGAATGAGAAAACGCAGTTCTTGGCAAAATATTTATTTTTGTGTATATGATCGACATTGGCGACTATTTGGCAATTCGAAAACCGATTAGTGTTCGAGTCGGCTAATCGGCAACCACTATAGTCGGCCTATCACTTATACATATTGCTTGATGATCTGTTTTCTTGGTATGATTAAAAGTATTTTTTAAGAAATAATAATTTGTAAAGCTTGTGTGGATGTTCGTTACTCCTTCACGCTAAATTACTCAACGGATTTTAATTAAACTTTACAAATAATGCACATAGGATATAATATGCCCTAATATTTTGTGTGGTCAATAGTTACAAAGGTAAAGCCGCGGGAAACTACTAGTACTACTACATATTGTTCAATATATCCTGTTTTCTTCTGGATGAAGCCATTGTTAATTCAATAGTTGTATCCTATTCTAAAATACAAGTGAGTACGTACGAAGGACGGCAGTATTGCGCGGAAGGCGGGTGTTTGCTGTGCGGCAGGCGTCGAGGCGGGCGCGGCGGCGGGTGAGGATGTAGTTTCTTGGCGAACGCCGGCGGTGCCACCGCACGTCCAGCTGCCTTCCGCTGCAGAAAAAATAATATTATCATTTTGAAACAATCTTATAATAGGAAATATGCAAGAAGATATTGACTTTCAAATAATATCACATATGTAAAAAATTATATGCATGCATAAATATAGGTGAAAAAATCTATATTGTTGAAAAAATTTCAGAGTTACATTAATTAATAGTTTATCCTCTGTTTCTGTGTTGCAAATACTTCTTGTACACCAGTTTTTAGGGTTCCGTAGCCGAATGGCAAAAAACGGAACCCTTATAGTTTCGTCAAGTCTGTCTGTCTGTCTGTCTGTCTGTCTGTCTGTCCGTCCGTATGTCACACCCATTTTATTCTGTAACTATAAGCATTACACAATTGAAATTTGGTAGGAAGATGTATCTTGTTAACCGCTTACCGATTCTTACACAAAAAATAAGAAATAATGACAGTTAAGGGGGGGCTCTCATACATAAAACTAAAACCAAAAAAAAATTTTTTTGTCAAACCTATGCGTGTGGGGTGTCTATGGATAGGTCTTTTAAAATAACATAGAGGTTTCTAAAACCATTTTCATTTAAATTCAAACGTTTCAGAGCTAGATGTTTCCAAAGTGGTAAAATGGGCGTCCCCCCCCATCTAATTTCTAAACCAAGCAAGTGTAAATTTTGAAAAAAATATATGATGTAGATCTTTATAAATACTTTCAACGAAAATTGGTTCGGACGGGATCGAACAAGTAGTTTTTGAGATATAGCACATTTTCAACAACCGCAAACATAACTTTGTACTTCATACAAACACTATGAAAAACAAAGTTATATTTGTATTCAACAAAATATTGTTGTATTTACTAATTAGAAGAAAATGGATTCCCTAATTTAGTTAAAGTTGGCACGGAACCCTCAGTGCGCGAGTCCGACTCGCACTTGGCCGGTTTTTTGGAGATTGAGTCAAGTGAGAGTCGAGCCATATATTGGACTTCTTTGGCTACCCACTAAATTTAAAACATTAACATTTTCCATGCATTCTTGTATATTGTTTAAAATTATATTTAGTCACCTTAGATACCAGAAATGAAATAAACATAAAACAGGCATATTCCCTGTTTTCAAACAAATCATTAGCAAAGATCATGTATCCTCACTTTGTGGTCTGAGTTGTGGCTGAGATACTGAGTGTTCCGAGGATCGATGTGAAGGTTGCGCCGCCGCCTCTAAGGAGGGGAACTCTGTGCGGAAGTGTGGCGATGAGGGCGGAGGCAGCGCCACCCACCCGCCGGGGCCCGTGCCCGCAACAACACCGCTGTTCGATGTTGTAGTCTGCAAATTTTAATAATCTTTATAGTTTCAATTTTATGATACAATGAAAGTTTAATACAGGGCAATTTAATAACAATGATGATACGATGAAAGTTAAATAGGGCAATTAAATTACAATACTTACTATAGTTTGAGAAGAGCATGTTGCTGGAGTAGATACAGTTGTAGTAGCAGCAGAAATAGTGCTGAAAAGAGCATAAACATAAACATCATCAAATTTATAAATTCTGCATTATGGCTCATATTATCATCTGCAAACTATCAATTTTGCATGAAAGCAGTTTTTTCTTCTTACAAATGCACCTTATCAAAAGAATACTTACTTAGTATTTGGGTCCTGACCAGTTTCAGTTTTTAAAGAAGGCAAATTAGCTGGTGGACGTCTAGCTGAAGGTACTTTTCCAAGACTTTGCATTCCATGTTTGCGGCTTAGTTGAGACTTTACAGAGGACGGCTCAGAGTTCTCGTTCTGAAAAATATAGTCAAAACCATGAATGTGGATAATATTTTTTTGTTGGAAGTTTTGCTATTTGAAAGATAACAAGTAAGTAAACAAGAAGGCCCAATTGAATAATTGTTGAATGTTGGAATCAACATCAGTTATGGAATATTTGTCAAATAAAACAAAAGGCTTAAATTGTAAACAGCCCTACCTATTTGTAAGCATTTATGTAAGTTTCAAGAAAATAAAAACTTGTAATGCAATTGTTCAATGATAGTCAAAATACAAAGTAACATCTGGCACAGAGACAACAATGACATCAGAAAAGGTGGTCATTGACCCTCCAACACAGATAATGTCTGTATTATTAATAATTGCATACCATATTTCTATTAAAAAAAACAGAGTTCTACAATGAGTTTTGACATCATTAAAAACAACACATTTAACTCAAATACTTTGACATGGGACAGAATTCTACTTTCAATATGAAAAAGACACAAAATTAATTTAGTTCCATCAAGTTTGGATGTATACTTATGAACAAATCAAATCAAATCTTTATTTTGCTCATTAATATGTACATATTAGAGAGAGAGACTTAGTAACAAGGCTATTTTACATTAAATTAAATATTCAACTGTAACAGTACTTTTAAAATAGTAATTTGAAGCTGAGTGCCAGAAAAACAGGCTGCTTTAATGCACAACATAGTATGCAGTGCAATAAAGTCAAAACCTCTCTTGTGAGATGTATCACCAAAGGTAGACAAACAAATTTCCATTTTTATTTAATATTATTGCATTACTTAAGTACTTCTACCATAAAAACATACAACAACTAAATTTATGAACCATGTTCAAGGATGCACTTACCCGATTGGCGCAGTACAAGCTATTGATGTCCAACTTTTGATATTTTTGCTTGCCGGACGTCGGCTTCGTCTGCGCCGTAGTGCCTCCGCCGCCCGGCGTCGAGAGTGCAGACATGCTGCGATGTACACACCATCAGGAGGTCACCCTCGCACCAACCACCAACTGCAACCAGGATAACGACACTAAGCTACTACGTTCACGTAATTCAAGTGATCTGCTTGCTGCTTTGACGTATACACAAAACTGAATTCCATTCACTGCACCAATTTTACAGAATTCAATCGTTGCGGCCAAGTAGACACAAATTACACTGTATCACAAAACACTTTCACAGCACAGGGACAAATTGGAGCCCTGCCCTCGGAGTTTTATTGACGTGTTACATCCGTACGCTGGATCGATGACTTCTGTTTTCCTTTCACTGTCATATATTCTTTAGATTAAGTTGTCGAGAGTAACATAAATTCAGAACTAAGTAACGGTACTGACAAAATAGAAGTAGAAGTACGGTAAAAACAAACTAATTCTGGAGGATAGATCGACAACAAAAGCAAAATATATATCTACCTTGGTCCGTTAAACTTGGTATTACAATATGTTAATTGTTTGAGCTCAGATGCTAATACCCTAACGAAGATTACTTTGGATTTTAACTATATTCTACGCTATCAAAAACTTATATCACTTTATTTTAAGATGGCGTCTCCAAAAGACGATCTCCTTCCTTTTCTTCACAATCAATAGTGTGACGTCACAAAGACCAAAGACGCGAAGCAATCAGTGCCCTCTAGCAGAAAATGTTTGAATATTTTGACATATTAACACAGACAATAAAGTTGAGTACAAACTGTTCAAACGAATGCACGCACGATTCTCAACTCAAATTCTCCTATTTGACCTTGCTTAGTAAGGTAAACTATGTAATAAACGATTATATTTATAATATATTGACTAAATATTTCGCTTAGTACACTTACATTAATCATTATTTACAGCAATAAATTTAACTAAAACAAAACTTAACTGATATGTACAAAAAGTAAACAAAATAAAATAAACTAAAACTAAAAAGAAATTTGCGACTATTTTTTTGCTGCTCTTAGCTTCTCTACACGTAGTAGTACCAACTCACTAGTTGAATGGCCATGATTGTGTGTTGGCCAAGATAGTTGCCAGTCCTCGTGTCACCAGTTACACTTATTATAACGGGTGGACAACTCTGCGAAGTGCGAACAGTTTTTTGTAAAAGAGTAGAGTGTAATAAACTAATATTCAGGTAGTAGGTAAGCACTTTTTGTAATGTAGAATAGAAAGAGCTAATTAAAGGATGAAAATGCGTTCTTGAACAAATACCTATTGATGTTTATTTTTAATTACGTCATTTCACACTTAATTACGCTTTTGAAAAGAAACTTTTATGGTTGATATTGTTGGTAATAACTTTGGAACTAATGGATTTATTGATACTTTTTTAAACAGCGGGTCAATATTTATTAAAATAATGACAAGGTTGTTTAAGGTTAATTCTCAACCTCATAGACACAGATTAGTAAAATTATAACTGCGAAGGGCGGAGGGAGACCAACAAGGAGACAATTTTTGCATGTTTATTGTCTCTGGTCTAGTGTCAAAGATTTATGTGGTACAGCCAGCCGACAATCCTTTCTGGCCGACAGAGCTATAGAGCATACTACTAATATTTGAGCTAGCTAGAGGGGCGCTAGCATTCAACCAACAGGCAGGAAAGCCAATACAAAAATCTCCCTTGGGACTTTAGGAAGCTATTAAACGTTTTTTTTTTCCCAATCATGGCAAAGTCAAAGAAAAGGGGACTAATTTGAAGCAGTATAAGCATGTTTGTTTGTATCATGTATGTTCCACTGATTTTAAACGCAAAACAATTGTATAAACAATACAAAAGACGACCTCCGTGGTGTAGTGGCTTAGCACGCTGGTTTCAAAGCGTCGCCGCTCCAAGGTCCCGGGTTCGATTCCCGGTCGGGCAATACAGAAATCAAAATTTTCTATATTGTCTCGGGTCTGGATGTTATAGCAACACCGTTGTGTCTGATTCCATAATTCAAGTGCAATTAGCTACTTACTTTGGGATCAGAGCAATGTATGTGATTGGTGTCCAATATTTATTTATTTATAAACCAATAGAAGGTATATCTTTATCTTAGGAGTTTATCTCAACGGTTTTTAAAAAGAATCATTTAAAAAGTTTGCACCAATTAAGTAGGAAAATAAACATTAGGAACAATTGGAAAATTCCCAGTAGCATTGGTGAGATTATTTGGCTGCTGGTCCATTGAATGGGTCCCTCCAAGGGGGATCTAGAGTGCGTGAGTTAGTAACGTAAGATGTTTCTTCGGAAACATGTCAAGAGTCCCTAGGTAATAAACATACTAAAACCCCGGGACACTAGGAGGAGCCCCGGAGTGGGGGGAGGGGGAGAAAGGGTCCATTTTTTCATTTTTCGCTTAAATCTCTAAAACGGTACATGTTAGAGAAAAACTTTCAAGGAAAAGTTGAAAGGCCATAAAATTATCTACAAGTTGTACCTCAATCATTTTTTTCTATTAGCAGCCGTTTTCGAGCTACATCCCATGAAAGGTGAAAAATTCGGAAACATAAGCAAACTTTAGCATAAGCTTAACGAGGACGACTTCCCATGCTACGTGTGAAACTTCATCGAAAAAATCTGAACAACGGATAATGTTGGGACATTGATGTCATATGAGAGGCACTAGAGGAAAAAATAAATAAAAAGTTCAAGTATCGTAACTACCCTAATAAAATTCAATTCCTCCTAAACGCCTCCATGGTGGAATCTGGTTTTTTTATCAATGATAGACCTAATTATGAGCAATCTATCTGTACCGGTCACAAGTTGCACTTTTGAGTTTTTTGGAAGAAAAAAATAAAAAAGATCAAGTTCAGTAACTCAAACTACCCTAATATAATATTTTGACAATCAATTCCGCCTAAAGGCTTCCATGGAGGAATGTGTTTTTTTTACCAATTATAGACCTAATTAAGAGCAATCTATCAGTACCGGTCACAAGTTGTACTTTTAAGCTTTTTGGAAGAAAAAAAATAAAAAGGTCAAGTTGCGTAACTACCCTAATAAAATTCAATTCCCCGTAAACGCCTCCGTGGTGGAATCTGGTATTTTTATCAATGATAGACCTAATTATGAGCAATCTATTTGTACCGGTCACAAGTTGCACTTTTGAGTTTTTTGGAAGAAAAAAATAAAAAGATCAAGTTCAGTAACTCAAACTACCCTAATATAATATTTTGACAATCGATTCCTCCTAAAGGCTTCCATGGAGGAATGTGTTTATTTTACCAATTATAGACCTAATTAAGAGCAATCTATCAGTACCGGTCAAAAGTTGCACATTTGAGTTTTTTGGAAGAAAGAAATATGTTTTGATCGATTGATGTGATAAACATGGGTATGTAGTATGGGGAAATTGTTTGAGCCAAAATCATTTTATACTGCGTGTAACTCAGAAATGGTAGGATATAGGAAAAAATGATTCAGGTACAACTTGTAGATAATTTTATGGCCTTTCAACTCTTCCTTGAAAGTTTTTCTCTAACATGTACCGTTTTTGAGATTTAAGCGAAAAATGAAAAAATGGACCCTTTCACCCCCTCCCCCCACTCCGGGGCTCCTCCTAGTGTCCCGGGGTTTTAGTATGTTTATTACCTAGGGACTCTTGACATGTTTCCGAAGAAACATCTTACGTTACTAACTCACGCACTCTAGAACTTTTTATTCAATGGACTATACACTCAGAGATGGAATTGCATCCGGGAATATTTCCAAAACGGTACACTCCTTTTGGAAATATTCCCGGGTGGACAATACGTGAAGTCTCCCGGAATCTTTCTAAAATGGGAGCTTATACGGAAATATTCATTTTTCAACAAAAAATACCACGATAGTTTAGTTGCTGGATAATATTGAACATCATGAAATATGTTAAAAATCCATACGTGAAAAAGTATTTCGATTTAGTTTGATATTTATTACAGCAGCAAAATTCATGAAAATCTTACATGTACGTACTTTTTCATATTATAAGTTACTAATACATAATTAGTGGTAAACGTAAACAAAACACAAAATATGTAGAACATTCACTTCGAGATCTATAACACTGCATGTTAAAACACATTCATCTCATGAATACTTTGAAAAAGACCTTCGGAATGTTTCTGTTTCCGCTTTCACAAAAAAAAACTTTCTGAGGCACCCATCACTGATCATGACGTAAACTTTTTTGCACCCATCTCTGGCTACTCTAGATCTGGCAGCCGCATTTTAGAAGATGACAGCGTTAGTTCTGATTTTCGCCGTCGGCCAAAATATCCTCGTCGCAATATAAGAGGCTGATCTTTAGTGATCGGATAATCGGATGCATATTTACCTACCTAAAGTTCATTTTTGGCTCAGATATTATGAAGGCGGGCTTCATACATTTTTTTAAATAAACCCCGGGTTTCCTTAACATTCGGGAATACGAAACAAGTCTTGTACTTGACTTGAACCAGCACTTTCTGGCTTACCGGGCCAAACGCTCTACCAATTGAGCTACCGTGCTGCCTGTAAGAGACCACAAATTTCGCAGGGTCTGACAGACAGCACGGTGGCTCAATTGGTATAGCGTTTGGCCCGGTAAGCCAGAAAGTGCTGGTTCAAGTCCCACCCGTGTGAATTTTTGGTTTCTTAATTCATCTTTATGAATATAAAATATGACACTGTGAGTGTTAAAAACATTCCAAACCATTAGATAGCGAAGCGTCATCAATTTCCAAGTTCAGTTTATTCTGTAAAGAATAAAATGAAAAGAAGTGACACTATGTATGGCGGGAAATCGATATATATTTGTAGATTTAAAATTGTAAGAGTTAGACCAATTGTACATTTTTCAAATCAGTGACCATAACAAACACGCTTTTAATGTTAAGCTAATCTTAAAAATATGAAAAGCTTGTTTATTTTATATAATGTGACTCAATAATTACCTTTAGCTCCATGTCTGATCGTAGCAATTAAACCTAAATTATTTTCCACCCTAGGGATGGAAAAGCTATTTTCCACCCGTCTATCTTCACATGAAAGTTCAATTTTCCGAACAGAAGAAATGAAAAACTATTTTTTACCACGCTTTTATTAGCTTGGGTTGTATCTCAGTACCTAAGTATGTATGTATGTAATGGAATCTTTGAGCTTAAATTTGACCGATTTCCAGAAGTTTGAATAATTTGAAACTTTGCATACGTATCAAGGACCGATGACAATGCAATAATTTAATAACAGTTTCTCAATATCCTTATAAGGACCGCCAGGATTATTAAATTCTTTCGTGGATCCTCTGTAAGGGAGTAAGAAAGATAGAGCTATCGCGTGTCGCATGTCCGCAAACAATTAATTGAAACATCGAAATAAAAAATGAAAAATAAATTATAGTTTAAAAAAACTAAAAAAACACGCTTTTATAGCTAACCGAACTAAAAAGTAGAAAATATTTTTTAATTAAAAAAGCGTAGGGTGCTTGATATATTAAATGTTACAAATATTCTACATGCAACTATCTATGTGCGGTGAGTTATGAAAAAAACGTAGTAAAAAGTTATGAAAAGTAAAATGCCACCCACCCTTTTTACTCTGAATTGAATTATTCTCTAACTCTTTGTAATTAAAAAATATTTTCTACTTTTTAGTTCGGTTAGCTATAAAAGCGTGGTTTTTTAGTTTTTTTAAACTATAATTTATTTTACATCGGTTCAGTAGTTCTTGAGATTAAAGCGTTCAAACAAAAAAAACTCTTCAGCTTTATAATATTAGTATACATGTTTTGATATACGATTTATTTCTGCTTTAACTTAACGTTGGGCTGGGTAGAGAATTCCAAACGGAATAACGATAACCGTTTTACGAATACAACGGTACAATAAACGGACTTCTACGGCAAGATATAAATAACGAAATATCCATTTTTATATTGAAAAGGTGTTAGGAAAGATGGACACCAAAAATCCTCCCATACCTCATATTTATATAGGTCCGTTAGATTTAGGTCATATTCGTAAATAAAAAAAGTATTTTTAGTTTCTCATTTTTCGAATATTAGAGACTTAAATTGTTTTTTTTTTATCTTATGTAATGGAGTAATCTTTTGTGTCTTAAAGGTGATCTTCTGTGTCTATTAGATGGTTCCTTTAAAACATTAATACGTACATAAAAGTCATAGCACAGGCTAGCCTGGGATTTCAATGATTTTTCTCGTAGAGACAGCAATAACGTTCGATCTCCTCTAATACATACACATGCGCAGTTGAGACTTTTAGGACATATTGATGTACTAAAATCAGTAGGCGAAGTTCGGCGGAGCAGCTCAGAGAACGAGGAGTGCTTGAAAACCGGCAGCCATGTCGGGAAACATAGGGATGGAACAATTGATTCCAATTGTGAATAAGCTGCAAGATGCTTTTACACAACTTGGTGTGCACATGCAGTTGGACTTGCCACAAATAGCTGTTGTAGGTGGACAGTCGGCTGGCAAAAGTTCAGTGTTGGAAAATTTTGTGGGAAGGTATGTAAATATTTTTCAATTTGTTTTAATATTATTTTTCATACTTAATTTTTCAAGCTATATTTCGGTTGAAGAAGGGTACATGATGATATAAAAATATACTTAGAGCATCACAAGGCCTTTCATAAATAATAGCTATTACATGAGAAATGGATACGTATAAAGATTACTATTACTAAATACAAAAAAATACGTTCCATGTAGCGCGTAAGACGTCGGTTTCGGTAGACGTACATAAATAATATTTTGGATGCTTACAGCTGTGGCTGTGTGTGCAATTAGCACTTGCAAAAGTTATGTCAATATCATTTGACTGTTTTCTAAAAATACACTTTTTAATGAATTTTGATACTACTTAAGTTAAAAAACAAAACTATATGTACAACATAGTTTTATTTTTATACGATGCCCTACATTTAGTGCGCATGTCTCATCTTATTGATTGGGTTTGGGTAATGTGTAGGTAGGCACTACTATAAAAAATGAATGAGTCTTTCTGACGTGTCATGATAAGATGTTTATATGTAGTTTTTTTTTTGTTTCTGTACCTGAATGTAAACGTTAAATTTATTTTCAAGTCTTCGCCTTTAGCGCCTACCTACTACCACTTCGTCAGAGTACCGAGCTCGAGGCGCATGCCTTCTCTTGTCGTTGAATTTTGACAGTTTGTTGACATTGACAGTTTACAGAATCGAATCGCGAATTCGCGACGTAACCACCCACCACCATATTGAAAAATAAATTAGTATATCGATGATGAATTGATGATGAACAAGTGTTATTAGTGAATTGAGTTAAAATTAATGATTCTTATTAAAAATGGCTGGGAATTTTGGAATGCAGCAATTGATCCCAATTGTAAACAAATTGCAAGATGCCTTTGTGCAAATGGGCGTGCACATGTCCTTAGATCTTCCACAAATTGCAGTTGTGGGTGGTCAGTCCGCTGGAAAGAGTTCGGTTTTAGAAAATTTTGTAGGCAGGTGAGTAAGATAACTACTAAAGCTAAACAATCAGCTCCATGCGATTATCTAATAACTGTATCATCTGAAGAATATTCATAGCAACATCAAACAAAGACTGTTATGGCAATGTATCTATTATTTATAGATGTTGCTAACTTCCTTGGTGAGATACTACTACGCTTTCCTGATAATACTTAAAAGGTACAGCTATAGTTAAAGAAACATTTTGATATTTTTTGGCAAGATATCAGCATTCCTGTTGTTAGATAGATAACAGTCTGTACATTCATCCTAAAATCTTATTGTTATGGTTTGTTCATTTATCATTTGGCTTGAAGAATATTAAGACAAAAGAACTTATGTACTTTTAAGAATTTTACTAAACATGTTGATATGGTGATCAAAATTTAAAGATTGGCATCAGAAGTAAAAAAATGCACTCTTTTAGCAAAAGGGATCAGAAGTTTTTTGTCTAAAGACAGACCACCATCAAACTAAATGAAAGTTGGATTCTAGCTGGTTTATCTGTATACTTGAGAATAGGTATGCGGCATCAATGATATTTTTATCACAAGCCCAATGGAGCGACCTGAATTATAACACAATCAGTTATTTGTTATCTTATTGTCAGTGAGCACTACCAGTATAAACATAATTCATTGTTTATGTATTTCCTTTATGACTCAGGAAATAAATATTCAAAAATTTTTCATGAACATGATTTGGATTTCTAAAATAAAATGATTATTGTTGTGCACAACGCACAGTTGTTTTCACAGTTATTAAGAATATAAACATTATAGTTTTGGCAACTCTTGCAATACAATTAATGTCAAATATTATACTTGAACTGTAAAGTATTTGATTTATAATTTGAGCTACTTTCTGAAGAAACTTTCTGCTCAATAACATTAAAATATCTCTCCCATTATAGGAAAAGTCCAAAGTCACTTGCAATGTTTTCTTTATACATATGTAAGTATGTACACATGACTACATAACTATGTACTTGTTTTAATGTGATCAATGTAGGTACAAGATTTTTTGTTGTGACTCATCTTGTATTATATTATAAGTCATTATGCTATGTATCTGACATAAGTGGCTTAATTTATAGGATTACATGAAGCAAGCATTAGTCAGCCATGCCTTTTAATATTTTAATTGAAGCCAATATGTAAAAGGAATACTTGATATCAAACAAACATTAAACTTGAATTATTATGTGTCAATATGATCCATTTATTTCAATTTTCTCCTTAAATGTGATCAACAGCTCTTAATCTTATAATCACAAAACAAAAAACGTAAAGTAGCTATTCAAGGACCATCCTGTTATTCTATTTAAATAAAATTTTGTTCTCAATAAGGCTTTATCTTTTGTTGTAATGAATAAAATATAATAATGATTTACTTGACATATGCCTCCAAAATGCTTATAATTTAATTTGAATTTCAGAGACTTTTTACCACGGGGCTCTGGAATTGTAACCCGTCGGCCTCTGATTCTCCAGCTGATAAATGGGAATGCAGGTATGTTTATGAATAAAGTCAGTTTTTAAATGCCAGGTACTTATAGGCATACTATAACTTTTAAAATAATATCAGTGAACATAATTCATTAACAATAGATTTGTGTTTATCACATTTTAAATTAAATAATTTCATCTATAGATGGCATCAATTAACAACAAAAAAAATTGAAAAAAATGGAATTCCATAGGTTAAAACTTGATCTCCCAGATCAACTCTTTTCAGATCTGAGTTGTTATTTTCAACCTTAGTTAGTCTCATATAAGCTTGACTTGTTAGACTATTTTACTTTTTTTCATAGTTACACTGGGTGGTCAGTGGATGAGGTAGTTTTAAGTTGTACTAATTGATGGTTATTAACCTTCAGAGCTCACTGAATGTTAAAATGACTAAATTATCCTCCTGCCAGAACAATGTTGTATGTGCTAAGTATGTTCTCATAATATAATTGTGAAACATTTACAGCAATTCATTGATCTATTAAAATTAATATTTCAAATTCCACACTAAATATTTTTTTGTAAATCAAGATTTCACAGTAGCTTGTATTTTAAAATTGGTCATTTAATTTATCTTTGTTATTTTTAGGCAATCAATTTTTACGGTCACGAATGCGCAGTTCATTGGCCTTCCGCTTTAAACTGTGATTTTTTTCCTACGTTTCAATGTTGCATCCAAAAATCGAAATATGCGCGCATGTCAGAATACTATTTGGTATCGAAGCTACCTTATTTGACGACTAGCCGCGGCGTGGCCCTCATTTATTTCGATTTCCCGTAAAATATTTCAACGCAAACAACATATTTTCATTTAAGTAAGAGGCCAGCAACCATGGCGGTCAGCGTAAGCGCATATTGTACTTAGGCTGCGAGCATTATTTTGTACGGAGTTATTTTAAAACTGATAGGTAGCTTCTAAGATATTTATTGATATCAAATAATGAAAAGGGCAATTTTGTTCAATGAAATGCTCGTGATGATGAATATATCAATTTCGATAGGAAGACATACCCGCATTCATCAAACATAACACCTTTAAAAATAGTTAATTACTTTTTATAAAATTTGAAAAAATATAGTGTAATGAATAAACAAGAACAGGCGCAACAGGCGCAAGAGATTTTTGTTGCGGTTAGACGCGACCGTGACCATACATACCTATTCTACTAATGTTATAAAAGATAAGTAAATAAAACATTTTATTAAAGAATTAATAATTTTACGACTAATCCTAGAATATGCTGAGTTCCTGCACTGCAAGGGCAAGAAGTTCGTGGACTTCAACGAGGTGCGTTCCGAGATCGAGGCGGAGACGGACCGCATCACGGGCTCGAATAAGGGCATCTCTCCGGTGCCGATCAATTTGCGCGTCTATTCGCCGAATGGTGAGTATATAACGATTAATTTTGATGTAGGAGTTCTTTGGTGCGAGTCTCTTCAACGTTTGTTACAAGCAGTCGTAGATTTCGAGATCATCAGTGTCCATAACTTGTTTATTTTACAGACTGTAATTAGGTAATAAAAGACCTCATACCCATCAAAACGTTCTAAAAAGGTCTATGATAATAATAAGTTACAACATCACCATTTTCGAAAACATTACATACATGCTTCTTAGGATTATATCTAGTCCAGCTTTACATTTGAGTCAATAAAGACGAGGGTCAAATAGTTGACTTCGATGCTTTTCGAATAAATTGAGGCACTACCGGGCGCCGACACCTCACCACATCCTATCAATCTTTGATATACTTTTATGATAGGTGAAAACTCAATCCGGGTTTTATATGGCCGTAGCAAACTGACGTTGTGGTGTCCCAAACAACTCCATATTCGTCTTTCTTATTATATTTTTCAAGGTTTGGTTTTGATAATTAACTAATTACTTTGGGTGCCAACTACCACACAAGGCGTCAATTGGCAGAAGCGCACTCAGAAACCTATTATGTAGCTAACGTTACGTGATTTTCGCTAAATCGCATATCCCTCGCGTCTCCCTAGCTAAGCACAGAAGATAAAATAGTACTGCGCAGGACTACTAGAAAAAAGAAGATTTGCAAAATTCAACGACCAGCCTTAGAGCAAACCTGCCTCTGTTTACGCCTATGATATAATCTATCTATGTTTAATAAAGGATGCTCATTAATCTTACGCTTTTAGTATCCTGTGTTTCGAGCGTGCTGATGTATGACGTAGTTTCACGATACGGCTGGAAAATAATGAGTCAATGTTAATCGAACACTTGAGGTTAACGCAGTAGTGGGTTGATTGGAAATAATGCTGCCATTTTCATTTACCCTCAGGGCAACGGCGAATATTTGTTTAATAAAGTTACTCGACCAATTAAGGTTTCCAGGGCGGTAAACAAATAAATATCATTTAGATTTAACCCGATAAATTATTGCATATACATAATATTGAAACTTACAACACTTTTAAATGAATTATCCTTATGTTATGCTTTCACTTTAAAATCTTTGGATATTAAGTTTGTATTTCCTTTGCACTTGCATTAAAACATTGTGAATAATAATAAGGGCGTCTATTTCAATTAATGATTAAAATAATTATCGTATATAAACAGCTTAAGACGATAAATAGTTTATTATTTATCTGGAAGTGATTGATAAGTTGCGGTGACTTAGAAATATTTAATCATTTGTTGCAAAGCCCGACATTATGAAGCAATGCCTCATCATATGGGCAGGAACCGCGACTAGTTGGTGACATAAATCTCCGCGTTATCTTATCTATTCGTATGACTCATGAAGTACGCATAATTCTGCCTAAAAAACTACAGTCAGAATGTTTTTTTACAATTTTTTTCTTGCGAAAACTCAGATCAAAAGCCCTTTTGAAGTTGAGAAATCGAACTCACAAATAAATACCTATACAGTAGAACCCCGATGTTCAGGGTTGGAAAAAAAACAGTTTTTTTTAAATTTTATAAAACAAACAGTTCAAATTGTTTTAAACAAGTGTTTGTTTTGTTTTTTTTTTGTCCTTTTTAGTTTAGGGCATTATTTTAAATTAATTCGACCTATAATGTTTCATTTCCAGACTAGATCTTTTGACTTTTCAAATTTTCTATAGTAAAATAAATATTGACAAAAAACGATCAATGGATAAACATTTATTTTATGTTGCGTATCTCTAATCACTACTAAACGATTTACATTCACCCTGAATGTTTCCTAGCAGGACTATACCGGCGGGGAAATACCTATAAACTATAAATTCTATTCTATGAATAGGGGCACCCCCAATATTTATTAATTAGTGATGGGCCGAATGTGGTTTGAACCGAATACGAATTTCGGTCGAACATTCGGTAAAAATCAAAAATGCCGAAGTTCGGTTTTTATTCTGCACTTATATGGTAACAACTAACAAACAACAATAAAATATACCTATAAGTAATTAATATATTGAATTTTCAAAAAGTTTATTTGATTCAAACAAATCATAAGACTTCCTAATTTAATAAGAACTTATTGAATTTGATTTTTTAATTCTAAAACTTAAGATTGAAATGTCGAAAAAGGAAACTGATAATGACAGTTAAGTTAGTTACTTGATTAATAAATAAATTACCATGATTTTAAATTATGTAAAAGGCTTATTTATTTAATCAGGTATTAGTGAAGTGAGTATGACAGATTTGATTTTTTTTATGTTTTATTAATCTTAAAATCAAAATTGTGCAACTATTTCACTCTTTTCTTATACCGAATGTTCGGCATTTCAACCGAATTTCGGAAGAATGCCGAAGTTAGGCCCATCCCTAATATTTATATTTAAATGAGGGGAATAAAATAACCACTATTCCATTCGACAGCCATCCATTAGGGACTTTCCTAACGGGACTTTACCGGCGGGGAATTACTTAATATGAATTCTATAAATACGAGTGCCTTTCTTTCTCACATTTCATTTCATTATTAATTCTGCGACTGATAACACCTCATAAAAATGTCAACTCCAGGACGCAAAAAGCATGCAATTTGGGAACAATTCACATCGATCCCCAAGAAAATACCACACTGAAGACCAATAGGGTGCGTTGCAGAAAATGTAAGAAAGAACTAGTTGGACTTGTGAAAAGAATGGAGGCACACTTCCAGCAATGTAGCACCACCACCGGTTCTAACACTGACGCAAATCTTGACGCGGACAGGGACGTGGAGGAGGAGTTGTTGAGTGATGCTGGTTCTTCCCGATCTTCAGATAATTCTTCTGCTACACCCACATCTTCTGTTACTACTCTTCAATCTAAAAATGCCAGTACCAGCAGCAGCGCGAGCGTGAACATTTCAATGAAAAGATTTATTATTGCTACAAGTCAAGAAGATAAGAAGAAAATTGATTTACAATTATCTCGTTATATGTTTGCTACTAACACTCCTTTTAACCACGTAGAACACCCAGAGTTACTGAAATTAATGGAAATTTTACGCCCAGGATATAAACCTCCAAACCGCAAACAAATTGCTAGCAAGCTACTCGACGAAGTCTACAACTCGACTCAAGAAGCCGTAAAAAATGAATTGAAAAACAAAGTTGTTAATCTGGCAATTGATGGGTGGAGTAATGTCAGGCAGGACTCGATAGTTTGTGTCTGTGTTACCGATGTGTTGACAGACTCAACTCATTTAATTGATACAATAGACACAGGAGCCGAAAGCCATACAGCTGACTACTTAGTTAAAGTTACTACTGCGGCAATAAAACAATGTGAAACTTACAAATGTACGGTGCGAAGTGTAGTGACAGACAACGCAGCAAATATGAGCCGTATGAGACGAGATTTAGCCCAACAGGAAGAACTAGCTTCTCACGAGGATATACTTACATACGGCTGTTCATCACACATATTAAACCTTCTAGCAAAGGATTTGAATGCAGAAGATATTACTGATAAAGTTAAGTCGATAATGCGGTACTTCAAATACACTCACTTTGCATCTGCCAAATATAAAGAAGCTGGTGGAAAAGCAATTGTTATACCACAACAGGTACGGTGGAACACAATGGCTGACTGCTTAAAAGTGTTATTAGAAAATTGGCATATAATGTCAGATATATGCTTAAATCATTCAACTGCTATAGATCTGTCAATTTCATTGAAAGTAAATGACATGGCGCTGAAGCAACAAGTCCAGGCTCTCTACAAAAAACTGGAAAACATCGCAGTTACACTTGACATCTCCCAAAAGACATCCTGCTGTATTGGCGAAGTGACTGAAGCATGGATAGAGCTTAAAAATATGTTTGAGGGAGAGAATGTACGACTGCGTGAGACCGAGTATTCATTGGATGATTTAAGGAAGTTCAAAGCTCGTTATGAAATGGCAATGTCTCCAGCTCATTTTGCAGCAAACTTACTACATCCTAAGTACAGGGGTGAAAAACTCACGAGTGAAGATATTTCTGAGGCTTTATTATTTATAGAAGCTTATCACAAAGAGGCGATGCCCTATGTTGTTAAATACAGGGCAATGACAGATCCCTTTCATAACTTTCTATTTGAAGATCATGTAGTAAATCAGGTCGGACCTCTCGAATGGTGGCAGTCATTAAAAAAACAAATTAATGGTCAAACAATGAACTTAGTGGCTCAGCTTCACACTGCTGTAGCTTCAAGTGCTGGAATTGAAAGACTGTTTTCAACATTTGGATTTATTCATTCTGACGTACGAAATAAACTGGGTACAGAGAAAGCTGCAAAACTTGTTACAGTTTTTAAATACCTTAATAAGGAAAAGAAGAAATAATTGTTATCTTGATCTTGTCATATTGTCTTACTCTCCTGACTGACAAACAATTTTGATTTTATAATGTTTATTAAATATAGGTAATTTTGTTTGTTATAATTTTGTTTTTGATTGATTTTAAATTGAAATTTTTAATATTCTATACTATCTAATACATGTTTCAAAAATACGTGTTATCTTATCCCATTACCCATATAAATCCTGGTACTTGGTAGGTACTTAGATCTTTGTTTGACTGAATAAATAACTTATCAAAAAAATATTACTTTCATTTTATATCATTCATTCGCAATGAAAAGTAGTTTTAAAGCTTGTTTTTTTCTCATCGTTTTATACAATGTTTAAAACTTGTTTTAATCTGTGTTTTTAAACGTGTGATAAAAAACACGGTTTAAAATCAAACTGTTTTAAACATTGTTTTAAACATGTGTTTTAAAACCATTTGTTTTAATCATGCCAACCCTGCCGATGTTACGTCCCCGCTTAATACGATTTCGCGCATATAACGCTGATACACGTCGGTCTCTACAACTTAGAATATGTTTAATGTGTACCTATGTATGTGATATAGTAAGAATTCTATAATTTCCCGAGTATGTAGTTCTATAAAGGCTTCCAAACAAGTGTGCAAAATTTCGCAAGTGTATTTATGTTTGTATGTTTGTCCACGGATTTTTCATTAATAATAAAATGATTATTTTATTAGTTCAATCAGGTGTATTCCAATTTAGGATACAGTGCAAGTCTCATCAAAATCGGTCCAGTAGTTTTTAGGATATGGGTAATAAATAATAACTTAATTAATGAATTAAAAAATATATTTGAAAAAAAATAACCGCCTTCAAAAACCTGATTAATAAACCTAAAAATAACGGTATTGTCTTCTTTTTTGGAGAAACAAATGACACACATCAACATGGTCTATGTATCCTTAGACCATGTTGATGTTGTTAATTCAATCAAACCTAAATAAGTAAAATTCTTTTACCTTTCTGTTAAGACACCTACAAATTAAAATAAACTTTGTTTAATGGCCTATCTAATCTGATAATAAACTTATAGTTAAATAAAATAAAAAACCTAGAAGAAGAGGAAAAACTCAGACAAAATTTCATTCTTAACTTTATTTTTTAAACATCAATGTTTTTTGATAAACATTTGGTTGACTTCGAGCATCATTTACTATGAATCGGTCCTGTACATGTGTTGTAATGCGTTGATGTCCTCGGTGCCGTTCCATCACTTCCCCCGTGACACGATAAGCGAGGACCTCAACAAATTAAGTGCATGAAAACCAGTTCATCTTGCATCTTAGCAGGACTTGGGTCAGTATTCCACAACAGGATATTGATACCCTTGTTTTGAGTATGCAGAACCGCTACAGATGTGTCGGGAGAGTCTTAGGTGGATATGAATCCACCATCTCATCTATATCATACATTTAAAATTAATAATCCATGAGGATTATTAATTTCAAGTTTTCAACAATTTGGATATAAAAAGTAGTTGTTTTGGTTAGTTTTTGATGTTTTAACAATAAAGTTAAGATTGAAATTTTGTGTGAGTTATCCTTCTCTTCAAGATTTTTTTAAAATTTATCTTTATCTAAAAGTTAATTATCAGGTTTGATAGACTATTGAACAAATATTATATTAATGTACTGGTGTCTTAACAGAAAGTCAATAGAATTTTAGTTATTTACATTTCGCTTTAATTTAAATATCCCTAGACCATGTTGATGTGTGTATTTTAGAGTCAATGCATGATGTGCGTAGACTGTTGGTGTACGTAAGCTGACATATACACCAACTCCAAAATAATTTGTTTCTCATAAATCACAGACAAATGAGTTATTTTAAGCTTTACTTACTCTTTAAAGGCAGTTGATATTTGTATTGAGAATTACGTACCTGTTTGTACTTGAATTTTGTTTCTGTTTGTGTTGATTTATCATTACCTACTTATTCGAATAAAGACTGTTTTTTCAATAGTCAGATAAGAAATATTTGTTGAGCAAAATACAATATGGCTAATTTGAAAACGTCACCTAATTGTCAGCAATCATAAGCACATCTGACCATTGAAAAATCGGCCCTAAGTCGAAAATGTCAAGTTCTTCGAAGATTTGAAAGGATAAAACAACATGTTGCAACGTATTCATACGAGTATTTACATTTCATTTGATTCTGGCATGATTATAAATTATTTTCCCGGTTCCCTTATAGGTCCCCCATAGCTTATAACGCTTTTCCGCTTATAACGCGTGTTCCTCCGAGTTATCTTCGCCGCAATAAAACTACCGAGGAATTTAAGCGTCGGTGCAAACAACACAATACATTGTTATGATACTGTTATTTATTCAAAATAGAGTTTATCAATCCGCAAACAGTTCGTCGTATATCGTAATTATTTCATGCACAGGGGGCGTCTCTTTATTTTACGAACAACTTATATCTATCTATCTTTATTATATATTTATTTTCCAAACTATATAATTACAGAATAATATTATTAAACAACCAATGCTATAGCATAAATAAATTAGAATACTGTCTACTAACTCTACGAATATACATATCAATGTGTATCTCTCTAATATCTCAGATCTCTCTAATTTCAGAATCAGAACAATGTATGATGTTGTCCGATTTACGTTGATATTAAATTGCCTTGCCCTTTCTAGTGCTGAACCTGACGCTCATCGACTTGCCGGGCTTGACCAAAGTGCCGATCGGCGACCAGCCCATAGACATCGAGCAGCAGATCAAGGCCATGATCTTCCAGTTCATCCGCCGCGAGTCGTGCCTGATCCTCGCCGTCACGCCCGCCAACACCGACCTGGCTAACAGCGATGCCTTGAAACTTGCCAAAGAAGTCGACCCGCAAGGTCAGAGTTTATTTTTGGGAACCGTTATGGTTTTTGGTGTTTATCTTTCAACTTTCCAAGAAGGATGTTATCCTGTCCTGAACTTAAATCAGAAAATTGCTTGCATTGACGTTGATATTGATAGGAAAAAATATCCAAATTATAGTTTGTTTTTTTGTCTTATTCTAAGTCCCTAAAGATACAACTTTTATCTGTATTACATCACATGCAGGAAAACTCTCGATGAATTAACTTACGAAATTATGTTTCTTGGACTTCTCTCTCAACTCGCTTTACGGCGCTTTATTTGTTAGCGTTTTCATTAGCCCAAGTTTACCAGCTAACCAGGAAAAATCATTTAGGGAAGGATGAAAAAGGAAAAAGCGGCGTTTTTAAAAATCAGCTATTTAGGAAAAGGCCCGATAACTCTAAAGTCGACAATGATACACGTTTCCTGCAAACCTATATCAAACTCATGATACCCTCAGGTCTCCGTACCATCGGTGTTATCACGAAGCTGGACTTGATGGACGAAGGCACCGACGCACGCGATGTCCTCGAGAACAAGCTACTACCGTTGCGGCGCGGCTACATCGGCGTCGTCAACCGCTCGCAGAAGGACATCGACGGCAGGAAGGACATCCAAGCCGCGCTTGCTGCTGAGAGGAAGTTCTTCCTTAGGTAAATATAATGCTTTGCAGTAGAGCCTACTGCTTTGCATCATATTCATCATTGGCCAATGGAACACACTGCTGCCGTTGCGGCGCATGGCTGCGTTCTACTACGTATACACTTATAGACTCGCCACCTTATTCATAATAACGCAAACAGTCTAATAAACCTGTTTTAACTATTACACTGTTTTGTCTCGTTCTTTCTTGGCGCTGTCATGATTTGACAGAAAGTGAAAAAACAGTGTAATAGCTAAAATAGATTTAATAGACTGTTTAAGTTATTACATTTGAACTCGTTATTTGAACATCTAAATATAATAAATAGATAAATATGCGCCAGACAGCACACCAATCTGGTTTCGAAGTAAGGAATTTTCTTCCTTGTGTTACGAAATACCAGACAGCGATGATGACGGAGGCGTCTCTTATAAATACTTAAATATATATAACATCAACGACTTATATACTTATATACAACGGTACAAATGCTCATCACACATCCATTTAACCCTTGCGGAATTCGAACACGCGACCGCTTGTCCAGTAGTCAGAAGCGCTAACCACTGCACCAAACGTGTCGTCGAAATACACAACTATACTTAAAGATTTATGCACAGTGGCCAGCACATCAGGTTACCCACTTTTGTTGCAAACTAGCCCTTATCATAACTGCATAAGATACCGCAGTGTTCACCTTGACGTGCTGTTGTCCGTACGTCACAATAGTTTTGAAGCGATTTCAAAATGTTACCGATTTGATATTTTTTTCTTCAGCCACCCATCGTACCGACACATAGCCGACCGGCTTGGCACGCCCTACCTTCAGCGCGTTTTGAACCAGCAGCTCACGAACCACATCCGCGACACGCTGCCGGGTCTACGTGACAAACTTCAGAAGCAGCTGCTGGCTCTAGAGAAGGATGTCGACCAGTACAAACACTTTAGGCCCGACGACCCGTCCATCAAGACCAAGGCTATGCTGCAGTAAGTGATTAACTAAGTATTATTTCTTATTAGTTACTGTCGTAGTATGCTGCCAGGTCAACGTGATAAGCAAAAGCAACGGCTCTAGAGAAGAATTTCGATCAGTACAAACACTTTAGGCCCGATGACGCGTCTATCAAAACAAAGGCTATGCTGCAGTAAGTGATTAACTAAGTATTATTTTTTTATTAATTACTTTTGTAGTATGCTGCTAGGTCAACGTGATAAGTAGCAAAAGCAACGGCTCTAGAGAAGAATTTTGATCAGTATACACACTTCAGGTCCGATGACGCGTCTATCAAGCCCAAGGCTATGCTGCAGTAATTGATTAGAAAATGTTGATGGATGTTCTTTCATATATATAGGATCTAACAAAATTAAATACATTCCTTCTAGGGGCCAATTCTGACCCTCAAATACAACAACTTTTTATATGGGATCAACATCATAATTCCAAAAATAGATTTCATTTTCTCATACTAGAGTGCCGATCAGCTGATTCTAGTTTGTATGGAGAAGTCAAAAAAATTCTTGAGTTTTCGATGTTGGTCCCGTACAAAAAGTTGTTGTATATGAGCAACAGAATCACCACCGAGAAGGAATGCAGTTAATTTTGTTAAGCCCTGAATAGTTGGTCAAGAGGAGATGGTGGTTTTGATCCTGGCCGAGTCAATATGGTAACGCAGCAAATATTTACTTTCTAGTGCCTGGATGATTAGATTATGTTATTGAATCAAAAATGCTGTTGCAAGCAGTTTTTGGGGAATGTATGTGATGATCAAAAATTACAGTAATCAATGTTATATCTTGTTATTGAAACAGTTATTACTCGTAGTGTTAAGTTGAATAATTCATACGCCTATGTTTATTGCTATGTTGCTACACCCTAATTTTCTCTCCGTTTACACAATTGCAATAAACAAGGATAATAATGTCTCATGATAATTAAGTCCTTCATTTGAATATAGAAGTCTTCAACGGTTCATAGCTTAGGTAGCCAAATATTTCTTTCAGGATGATCCAACAGCTGCAGACAGACTTTGAGCGCACCATCGAAGGCTCTGGCTCGGCTCAGATCAACACGAACGAGCTGTCGGGAGGCGCGAAGATCAACCGGCTCTTCCACGAACGGTTCCCCTTCGAGATTGTCAAGATGGAGTTTGATGAGAAAGAACTGCGTAGGGAGATCGCGTTCGCTATCAGAAATATCCACGGTATTCGGGTATGCTGAATGTTATGATTTGTTTTTGGAATGTTTATAGAATCTAGTTTTTAACTATCTGATTCCTGATGTCACATTGATCAACTCAACGTAGAAGCAAAAACAGAAAACATTATTTAAAAAACATTAGGCACTATTATTAAACTGACTAAATACTCTTCGTTATTGCTCCACAATGTACAATTATAGTTCTTACTATTAAGGCAAGGTGCAAACGATCATTATGATTACTCTCCATTTCAAAGTAAAAATGCCTTACTAGCATAAGTAAAAGTGAAAAATGATTTGTTTGTATATTACAAATTTATTAACTGCACATAGAGTTTAATCTTGAGGCTCAGTGATGCGGGATGCATAACGTTATTACGTCATGTAGATGAAATCAATGACGCATCACTCTAATCCTTAAGAACTCGTCATTCTTGATAACAATAACCAAGGTCGCTATCTTCGAATGATCAAGAAATGCTGTGTTTCAAGGGTTAAATTACCGAGTTTTTAAACAATATTACAGTGAATCTGTTAAAAGAATACCATGTTATTTATCAAAGGAAATAAAACGTTATGAACCAAATCTTGTCTGACGTATATTAGATTTTCAAATTACGAACAAAGAACATGTGAAACATGCAAAATTACACATATCATTAGCCTGAATCAGACTTCTAGCTCGACAGTGTCTTATGTTCGTACATGAATTTATACAATTTTGACAACATGGCGTTAGTTAGCCTGAAATCAACATAGTTTATGGCAATTATCAAAAAAGTAATTGCTATTTTCTTTCTTAAATTTAATTAACGATTCCCTTGGGACTCACGGAAAACAAAGGCAGTGTTGCTATTCCAATGTTTGTTAGGTTGACAGACTGAGGACTCATATGCCACAATCTTTGATAAAATGTTTTTAACAACGGTATGGTACGGTCACGGTAAAAAATCTTTACCTTGACGGTATATGAATGCCAGATAACGTAGCATCTACGGTAATTACCGTGTTTATGGAGGCACTGGATGATAGCATTAGAATGTCGTCACTTTTGGTAAGTCATGAGCTAATTTAATTTTTCTATTCTGCAGGTCGGGCTCTTCACCCCTGACATGGCTTTTGAGGCAATAGTAAAGAAGCAGATCGCTCGGCTAAAGGAGCCTTCTCTCAAATGCGTCGACTTGGTTGTTCAAGAGTTGTCCAATGTCGTCCGCGTCTGCACTGAAAGGGTAAATATAAATATTGCATAAAGATGAAATAAGAAACCAAAAATTTGCGCACGGGCGGCACAATTGCGTGACGCTTAGAATTGATTGACGTTTTCATAAGAGACCACTAATTTCGCAGGGTCGGACTAACAGCACGGTAGCTCAATTGGAAAGAGCGTTTGGCCCGGTTTGCCAAAAGGTTGCTGGTTCAAGTCCCGCCCGTGCGCAAATTTTTGGTTTCTTGTTTCATATTTATGAATATAAAATATGACACTGTGAGTGTTAAAAACATTCTAAAGCAATAAATATTGCATCCGTATCTAGTTAGAATTACCCTAATTATTAATGTTTACTTAGTAATGACGCCTAGCAGCGAACAAGCACTGGTAGATATGAAGAATGGAAAGTACGCTATATCTTATTTGCATTTATAATATATACATCTGATTGGCACCAAATAATACAATTACTGTTAACTGTTTGTACCTACATACAATGATGTGGTTTTATTGTTTATATGAAAGTACCTACATGCACGCACTTAAATACAATCCATGCATTGATTTGTGTAAGATATTTATATACTTGGCTGACAGAAATTACAATATGTTAACACAAAAATAAATTTAAAATAGGTATGATGAATAATACTATGTGCAATACACAATTATACATAGTACTATTTTGGTAAGCTGTTAGTAAATATACTAAGGTAATAAAAACTACATGCATGGGTAAATACACATAAATACACATCACGTTATGACGGGAGGGGAGGGGCAAACTTAAAAACGTGCGGACGCAGTCGCGAGGGTCACAACAGACCATTATGATACCTATATTATTGTACATATTGTAATTGTAGAGGTCTTATTTCTGTACAATAAAAGGAAATGCTAAAAACGATGTTAGAATCTCCAATAATTGTTCGACGTTTATTTGAAAGAAATACAATATTTTATGACCAAGTTAAAATTGAATATTTATTTATTTCAAGACTTTATTTGCACAAATCATAGTGTACAAAGGTGGAATTAATGCTAAAAGCATTCACTGCCAGTCAAACCTTTAGGTCATGCAGAGAGATGACAATGGGTGCAGCGAATATTGTAAGTTTAATAACAGTTAAACTTTACAGTTTACAGATCCATTAAACAATATTTGTTTAATGGATCTGTAAACTGTAAAAGTGCGTCAGTACGAAAATCAAATGGTGTCATTGTTTCAAATCGCCATAGTAAATTTATGGAAGCGTAACGTTTGGACAGTTACTTCGACGATTGCTAGTGTCAACTAGACTATTTTATTGCATAATCGCTCCTATTCCCACTACATAAGATGTCCCGATGTTTATTCTAATATGCTGTCATCTCTGATGCACCCAGATGTCCCGGTACCCGCGCCTGCGCGAAGAAACAGAGCGCATCATCATGTCCCACGTGCGCTCGCGCGAGCAGCAGTGCAAGGACCAGCTCGTCCTCCTCATAGACTGCGAGCTGGCCTACATGAACACCAACCACGAGGACTTCATCGGATTCGCCAAGTAATCAGACGTTTTTGCTATTCACTTGCGCACACGCATAGTAGGCCTCGATTGAGAGGACGACACACTTGCGAACATACTTCTCCCCTTTATAAGCACTTAAAAATTTCCCCCCTTTTCTTACGGCTATAGTCCGTAGCTTGTCTAAATTAGGATTTGTGTTTTTGAGCCACAAACAATTATTGTTGGTTTACATGGCTTACGTCTAAATCCTTTAATACATATATATTCGTATTTGCCCTTCTTTTTTTGAGACTTTTGAAATTCGAGCCTCATTGTTCTATTAGTGATGTTATTGAAAAAATATTTAGTGCGCCTTTCACGGCAACCTCATCCCTTCTTTTGCAAGTGTAGACTAGGTACACATATTCGCTTTGCAGCTTATTTCTCGACTCCCAACCCTTGTTATGTCATATTCCACTCCAAGGCTGAGCGTGCCTTTTTCTCATGATATCATTTTCATATTCTTACTCTCATCACAAATAATAATGATAAATCTTTATTTGGAACAGTTTACTCGCGGCTCCAAGGTAAAGTTGAGTTCGATAATGTCCACCATGCTAGTTTTAAAAACTCTGTTGCAGGCATTGACGTCCACTTCAAAACTTATAGGGGCGTCATAATTATGATATTTATGTTCCCATGTTTCTTTACATTATATTATATTTACATGAAGGTAGCTTAGCACGAAGTCTGTAGTACAAAATAAAATATTTCTGTAAATAACCTTTTATTGAATCGAAGATGCAGTAGATAGAACCGTTTATTTGGCAAGCATATTCATTTTAATTGGCGCTTAGCTATCAGAGTTTTAAAACTTGTAGTTGTGCTTAACTATAGCGTAGGATGAATTTTTCAGCGCACAAAACCAGTCAGAAAATTCAACTAAGTCAGGTCATCGAGCTCTCGGCAATCAAGTTATTAGGAAAGGATTTATGTGCATACATAATCTTGGCATCATGAAAGGTATTTATCTGTTTTTTTTTTCGTTTTGTACTTGTCACGAAATGAATATTATTTGATTATGAACTAATAATAATAACATAAACATTTTAATTAAAATTCATTGGTTCTGAGATACATTGTAGAATCACTATACATGTTATAGACACATGGTTAATTTTTGTATGGGTGTGTGTATAAATTTGGCACGTGCTACATAAAACTCGAATCAGTAACATTTCACTGCGACGATTATTGGCGCCTACATTATTATTGTAAAAAATACTATTTATGTATACTTTTTTCAAGGAGGCTCCCGCGATTACTGGTTTGTCCTCACATCTGAGAGCATTTCGTGGTACAAAGACGAAGAGGAACGCGAGAAGAAATACATGCTGCCTCTCGACGGACTCAAGCTGCGCGATTTGGAACAGGGCTTCATGTCGAGGCGACACATGTTCGCACTGTTCAACCCAGAAGGCAGGAACGTGTACAAGGTAACAACGTTTAATCACAGAAAATTACAAAAAAAAATAAAGAAATTGAGTAAAAATTTAAAGTGGTAGTTAAATAGTTTGAAATATTGTTATTGGTGATATATATTTACTTTTCTAAAACATTTCAGTTGCAAATTTGTACGTTGCGACGTCATATTTGAAAATCGCCATACTAATATCCGGTTATTATAAGAATGGACCTGTCAAACATGTCAAATTCTTCCCGCTTCCCCGCTCTCCGTTTCGCGTTCGTTCGTTCCGAGTCAATATAGTTTCTTGCACACTTCTCTTACTGCGCAGTGGCAGTGTCAGACCCATTCTTAAGATACGATAACCAGGTAGTACTATGGGAGAACAGCGTTTTTGACATTTGATAAAAAGGACATTAATACTCTGATTTTCAATTAAATAGACCAAAATGACATTTGGGGAGTGGCCATTTTTTCGTAATTAAAAAATAGTGATGTTCCTAAATAATCTAAGAATTCAATTAATTCAATCGTTATTTTTATGTAATTATAGAATAATTAAATAGTTGTATTTTGAACTTGTGTTGTGCAGAAATACAATTAGCATGCTTTATAAAAAAAAAAGCTACAAAATATAAAAATATATATATTTAAAATTATGTTCCTTTGAATAATCATCATTCTATTATTTTTATTTATTGTAATCATATTATTTTTGTTTAACTGTCAAAATAGGTAAAAAACAGACTTTTTACTTATAGTTAGGGAGGCGAATAGGGGAATATTCGGTAATACTCGAGCGTGGCAGTTTAAGATATGAGAGATACCTTGGACCTAATAGAACAACCTTGTAAAGTATTTAGCTCTATATGTAGTGACGCGCGCCTAGGATAGACGATCAGATTAGTAAAAAAAATCGATAGTCTGAAATACTCGAGCGCGTCAGATTAAGATATTGGGGGTTGATTTTAGTGTTTTAAGACTAAATTTAACTAATCTGACGATAAGTCCTTGACGCCGCCGAGTTATAGGGTCGCGAACTTGTAAAAAAAAACGTTAATCCGGCATTCTCGAGCGTGATTTTTTTATATTTTATTTTGAAGAATATAATCTAAAACGTACTAAAAATACAAAATCTGCCGGTTTCCGCATGACCGGGAGTGTGGAGGAGCCATTTCGTCTTCCGAAAAACGCGTTGCGGCATATAAGTCGCGAACGATACATTTTACAAAAAAAAGTTTAAATAAACAAAAAAGGTAATTTTATTTTACACAAAAAAGGTCTCTTTACATTTTTGTCCAAAGTTAAAACTTTTTGACTTGAAGCATCATAAAAACTCAAACTCCCGGTTTTTTGAGTATATCTTGAAAACTGAGGGTGTTAAAAAAAAATGATATGAAATAACGATGATTATTTTATTTTATTTTATTTGGAAAACGATACAGGTATTATTCAATACATTTACAAAAAAGCGAATCACTGATTTAACTAGACTAATACCCTAAAATAGTTTTCACAACATGATTTGCATGCAGTAGTATTTTAAGTAAATGTGAGAAAGACACCTTAAATGTGTTTGTTTTCTTACATTTTTACAAAATTAAATGTGACTAAATACAATAATTAAATAAAAATAATTTCAGTCCAATGTAGTTTTAAATTAAATTATGTTACTTTTATTATATCTCAAAAAATATTTTTTTTCTAAAGCTTCTCGACAATTTTCGTGGACTCGGAAAAAGTTACGCGTATCTGTATACAAAAGTATTATTAACATGTACAGTTTCATGTATGTATATTTTTTTTGGTAGTACCGTAAGCAAAACGAAGTGAAGAATTATTAAAAAGAAAGAAGAAGGGAAAAAAAAGAAACCAAAAAACCTTTCCGGTCAGATTAAGAGAACCCACCAACATTTTTGTCAGATTAAGAAAATATGCTTTCAGGATACCGAGATAAACCTCTCCTATGAAAATCTGACGCGCTCGAGTATTTCAAAAAAACTTTTTTTTTGTGCATTTTAAAATATTCATCGTAACTTATGGTCACGCCGAAATCGTCAGTTTTTTTAAAGGGAGCTTCCTCGGGGCCTACTTAACACCCCTTCCGAAAATCTGACGCGCTCGAGTATATTTTTTTTCTTGCATTTTTGACTACTTTATATGCCTACCCCCACCACGCAAACCGGCAGATTAGTATACCGTTGTTATCAGAGGCACTTGGGGCATACGTAGTATGAATATCTGACGCGCTCGAGAATGCCCAAGTAACTGTTTTTTTTACATTTTTGAAAAACCGTACACGCCAAACCCACCACGAAAATGGTTTTTACCATACGAGCTTTTCTTTTCGAAATTATTTTATCTTTCGATTTTGATAGGTCTCGACGGCGCCGTTGTATTACGCCATTTAGCTACCTCGCCTCCCTAACTATTATGAGAACAACTGTTTTATGTATTTCGTTTGTTTATAGCTTTTGGCAACGTTTTACATGTATTATTCATCCAAATAAATAAAATCTGATTATTGAAAACTCTTATCACAATTTCAATTAATCGCACACAATCGAATTGTTGCAACACTATTGCAGTACGCTTGCAACATTGAAAAAGAAAAAGTGCGATTGAAGCTGCCATTCTGGTCTATCTAATTAAAAATCAGAGGCATATTATTATTGGTATCAAGTACCCTATTGCATGAGCCTTTCGCTCGGTCATTGCTTATCGGGAACTTATTTACGAATCGTGAAAGCCATGGCGGTTGCTGCACTATCTTTGGGACAACTTCTGATGGTCATATCGATTTCTTACAGGACTACAAGCAGCTTGAGTTGTCGTGTGAAAATCAGGACGATGTCGATTCATGGAAAGCATCATTCCTCCGCGCCGGAGTGTACCCAGAGAAGACTTCTGAAGCAGCCAACGGTGATGACGTACGTGTATATTTATTTTACCTTTTTTTCTGTGCCTGCTTTTTTATATATTTCTATTCTATCACTTCCTCTATAATTGTTTCTATTGAATTTATTATTCTTCCCTTTCCTAACAGCGTATCATTATTTAAAAGCTTATGTAAGCAGTCTATTGTTGCTTTATAAATATATTTATGAAGGTATATTCGTAATTGGTATGTTTTACATATACCCAATAATGCAGTGTATATGTCAGTGGTATGTTATACGATCTGTTGTTTTGCCATGCTATACAGGAAGGATCTGAGGTTTGTCAACGTAGGCTTGTCACAACAACATTGATGAACACACGACACATGCGTTTTAGATATTGATGTTCCACTAAAGTGAATTTCAAGAATGACTGATTTTTTCCTTTCTTTATTTTATTTATGTATCCTATTTTAAATTTCAAGGTGTTATCTAAATAGTACTTGCCGTAAGAAGTACTAATAACATTGTTCTAATCAAACCATTTCCTACAAAAAAAACCCTGCATTTTAATGTAGCATGTGGCATGTAGATTGTTTATCCAGTAATATGAACTCTGTGTAGTATTTTTATATAATGCACTGTTTGATGTCATCCACGCTTGATTCTAACGAATTATGAATTCATCAAACAACATAAGGTTGTGAGATTAAATGAGATTAACATGCAAACGAAACGTTTTATAATGTGATCAAGGCAGCACAATAACTTAACGTCTTCATGCGGTAACTCAAGATATAGTGACAAATAAACACTTTGATGTATTTGTTAATTCAGTTTTCTTTTAGCATGTTTTATGTTTTTATTTTTAGTTCTTACTGCCTTTCCTGGGGTTAGGTGAAAATAAGCGAAGAGTAAGTCACTCGTACTTTAAGGCTTGTTTGCTGGATTTTGGAAAGTTGTTCCTAGGTGTGATGATGCTGTACTTGATGCGTGGCGTTTTATACAAATGCATGAGTAAACAAAAGTTGCGAGTTATTTATTATGAACTTGAAAACAAAGAATGGAATTGGTTTTATTAGTTTGGGTTGTATTTTTTTACTACAATCTCTCAGCACGGTTTTAATAACATTGTTAGGGGGTTTTGGTGAGTATTTCGCTAATAACAGTGTATGTAAGTGGTTTTTAGATTCATCTTAATGTACTGGGTGTTCCATTAATCTTACATGTGGCTGTGACATCGAGTTGTTTTTATAGTGATGATAACACCTAATATATTGTTACAATACGTATCTTTTAATAGATTGTCATAAAAGCACCAAGTAGTTCTGGAACGCCCATAAAGTAGTGTTGCAAAAGAGATCATTCATGCCAGAAGGATATAAAACTGCTTAAAATGTTGATTGGCTTTAGTAGGACTCCTTCTTTCAAAAAATAACATTACATGCTTAGCATGCATTGTGTACAGAAATTACTCTAATATACTTCCAACAATTACAATAACTTAACTAAATAAAAGTTGAATACTCTTAGAGCAACATTTAACGTATTAAAAGAGATTTGGACTTGAAATGTGACATTACATTTTGAACACACATTCTCACAGTAACGCTGTTTCCGAACGAATACCACGTAAACACGCAGACAAATTTACCAACCGACATACAAGCTATATCATCCAAACACTAGAAATCGCATCCGAATCCTAATTTAAGACTTCATCTATCATTGATATGCGCAAAACGCCAGCTATTTCTAGCATTTGGAGGGTGTAGCGTTGATATTTGATTCGCCGACTTAGTATGAGCGTTATTTGATTGCAGAGTTCCGACAGTCAAGCGACGAGCAGCATGGACCCTCAGTTGGAACGGCAGGTGGAGACGATTCGCAACTTGGTGGACTCGTATATGCGCATCGTGACCAAGACCACTCGAGATCTCGTGCCCAAGACTATAATGATGATGATCATCAACAACGCCAAAGACTTTATCAATGGAGAGCTCCTCGCGCATTTGTACGCTTCAGGCGATCAGGTAAGTGTTACTAATAAAGAGCAACTTGGTTCTAAATGAAATGCTCGTGATGATGAATGTATTTATTTTGATAAGAATAAATACCTGTGTGTATAATACACCTCTAAAAATAATGTATTATTTTTTAAAAAAATTATTAACATAAAAAAGGTTGTAGTAAGTCAACCATAAAAGATAGACATATGCTGTCGCGGATTTTATTATAGAACTCTTAATGCTGAACAATCCTGTCATACATGATTTTTGTGTAACTTAAGCGGTTTCCGCAGCGTATGCAGGGGAAGCTCTCAAAAGGAATATCTTTCTCCCGTTTTCGCAACATTTTTCATTTCTGCTGTGGTCTTATGAGTCGTATCTTTATGTTATATAGCCTAAAGCCTTCCTCGATAAATGGTCTATCCAACGTAAAAATATTTTTTCAAATCGGGCCAGTAGTTTTTGAGATTAGCGCGTTCAAACAAACAAACAAACAAACTCTTCAGTTTTATAATATTAGTACAGATAAAACCAATGATTTGTACAGGCTGATTGAAATCAACCCGTACAAATCATAGGCATTAGAATTAGACATACTTACGCCTCGACTTGAAGTCCCTTCCAAAAGATGAATAGATGTTTGCAACGACCGCTACGTCCATATTGCTGTTCCACTAGACGACCGCGTTCGTCGTAGTCGGTCACGAAAATGTCATTGATGAATCATGGCTAACGCTCGCGTAAAGTTCTAATGACGTCGATTAATCACCAAAGGAGGGTCGTTGTGAGCGACCTACTTGACTTAAAGGGCTCCCCGAATTTTTAACGCGCACACTAGCGCCACTTAAGTACTTTTTAGTAGGAAAATCATAACTCGTTAAATAAAAGACCTATCGAAAATCTGATTGATGCGATTGTAGCTCTAGTTATGTGGTTTAGATGCAATGTTTAAGTTCAATAAAACAGAGATATCTGCAGTTACAGTTAAAAAAATGGCCAAAAATGGCCATATTTAGCAGTTTTTCTAACTAATTACAGTAAACTACATTTGAATTACTCAATTTAAACGTACTAAATAAACTATAGAACCTATACTACAATCGTGTCTACCAGATTCTCGATTGTTTTTGTATTTAAGGAGTTATAATTATTTAAATAGAGTGACGCTAGTGTGCGCGTCAAAAATCCGGGGATCCCCTTAACGATCGCAACGCTCGGGAACCTATTAGAATGGGTAAACGGATGATCGTGAGCGCGATCGTTGTGGTTATCCCTCGCATCCCTCGTTGTTCGCTGCGCTACCAGACATCTGACAGCAACCTAACTTTACTTTTCCAGTCGCAAATGATGGAAGAATCCCCAGAGGAGGCTCAGAAGCGCGAGGACATGCTTCGCATGTACCACGCGTGCAAGGAGGCGTTGCACATCATCGGCGACGTTTCTATGGCAACGGTGAGCACGCCCGTGCCGCCGCCCGTCAAGAACGACTGGCTCGAGAGCCGGCTCGACTCCAACCCGCGCCTGTCGCCGCCCTCGCCTGGCGGTCCGCGGCGAGCTGCTCCAGCACAGCAGGGTAAGCAGTGAAACATTTGACGACCCGTCTGGTGTAGTGGTCGAGAAATCGCCTACTACGCAGCGGGTTGCGGGTTCGATCCCCGCACAATACAACATTTGTGTGCATGAACATGTCTGTTTGTATTGGTCTGGGTGTTTTCTATGTATATCATGAATGTATTTACAAACAAAAAGTATTTAAATATTATATCCGTTGTCTGGAACCCATAACACAAGCTTTGAGTAGCTTACTTTGGGACTAGATGGCGATGTGTGGGAATGTCCAAAGGATATTTATTATATTTATTTATTTATTTTAAACTTAGATTTTTATTTAAATTATTAAAGCTTTTTTTTTAAAATATTGGACACCAATTACATACATTGCTCGGATCCCAAAGTAAGTAGCTAATGCGCTTGTGTTATGGAAACCAGACACAATGGTGGTACCACAACACCCAGACCCGAGACAAAGAAAATTTTAATGTTCTACATTGACCCGATCGGGAATCGAACTCGGGATCTCGAAGCGGACCACTACACCACGGACGGACGGAGGTCGTCAAAGGGCTTCTGGAATAAAGCACTGTTTTACGGATACGTTTCGCCGAATATTTATTTTAAACTTCAAAAACAAGTACTTATAGATTTTGTCTAACCTGAAATGACGCGCCCCACTACTTAATTAGTTTAGATTCGGATGTTGGAGTGCAAATATTAATAACTACACTTTATCTGTGTTGGAGTGTCGACTGCTCCGCGACGGTCGACCAGTCGCATAATAAATCCAACAACGCTCTCCTTAGGAGCAGCGCTGGCACATTGTATGAAACAACGTCCGCTCCCTTGTGTGTTCACGTCAATAATGACAAGTTGGACAACAAATCGAGTTTCACCGGCAACTGAATGACCAAATACAACGGCATTATGTATTGCGACCATATTTAAAATTTTCTTGTGTGCGTTAATGCGATAGTTCGGCGCGTCATTTCAGTTTAGACAAGCTCTACCCATTTGAGCACCCAAGTAGAAGGGTACATGAGCGGATCATTTGGCCGTCCTGCTCCTTCTCACGGCGTACTCAGATTGAACTCAACTTGAGCGGTTCGGTCTAAAGGGTCTCTCAGTCGCCTGTGCACTCTTAAGTGGACTAAAAGCTTTATGAAGCTTATGAGAAACTAAAAGGTCAGTCTGCTTTGGAGAAATTGCAGTATGTCTTTAGTTGGCAACATTTTCGGGTGGTTTACTAACCGACATCTGTTTTATGCATAATTAAGTGACAATGGATTGGCTAGTGTAAGGATTATCAGAAACTTTTCGCCGTGACAGGGACCGCTAGAGGCGCTGTGCAATTTGCCATAGACTCTTTTTACGTCGTCGCTAACGAGTAAATTCGCCGTAAACTCGCGGTTACGGCACGGGAATATCGTTCAGTAATAATAATAATAGTTCCTCTAGCCGATTTTGACTACGGTGGCCAGTCGCAGCGACCAACCGACTGCGCAGTACATATTATCGCAATATAATTACCAACTGTACGGGACATATTATAGTGCACAAGTGTGTGCGCAAACACAGGTGCACTCTCTGTTCCTTTCACTCTCATATCCCGATGGGACAGCAATCTGACACGACCGGAGAGAGACCAAGCGCAGGACCAACGGTTTTCCGAGGCCGAGGTGAAATACCGCCAACTTCCAAATTCCGGGCTACCCTAAGAATTTCTGAACAGAAAGACCCAGGTATATATTATTGGCCCGACCCGGGGATCGAATCCGGGACCTTTGGCGCAGCCGTCGCTTTAAAGTGCGACCCTTTTACCGCTGCGCCACCGAGGCAGTCACCGTTGAGTAATAATGAGTGGTTGTCTCGTCGCAGGCCCGGGTCAGCGCGGCGCGCCGCCCCCGCCGGCGGGCACGGGCCGGCCGGCGCCGCCGCTGCCGTCGCGGCCGGGCGGAGCCGCGCCCCCGCCGCCCGCCGCGCGCCCCGCGCCCGGCGCCGGCCTGCCCGCGCCGCTCATACCCACGTGAGTACCGCACACCACACACCACACCGCATACACACATGCGATGGGAGACTGTTTTCAAAACCTTCCTATTAGTTACTTTAAACATACATTATGATACAAGAGTGCTAAGTTGACCATTATATACAAGGCGATATTGTGTGCGCCATAAGAAAGCCGCGTATATAATGGTCACAGGCACACGCGTATCATACGACGTTTTTCAACACACTTGCGAGGAAAAAAAAAACTTCATTTACTAAGTTTTTAATTATTAAAACATTTACTCAAAGGTAAAAATACATTACACTCGACTTTGATGGCAAAAGACTATGGCATGCGTTTTTTGCCTCGTTACGTTAAAAGCCAGAGTTAAAAATACGTTTTCTTCATTTTCTTTACTTGAAGTAGACATTTTCATATTTTTCGTTAATATTCAACTTCACAATTAATCCAAACTTCGTCACAGCCGACAATTACTTATTTACGAAAAATGGCGCATTGTTTTTTTTTCTTGCCGCGATACCGATACGCGCGTAAGGCTAAGGGCGAACTAGATCGGCCAACAGCCAAGATTAAAAATCTAATAATTCGTGTTAAAAACACAAATTACAGAAAAATTAAATGAAAAATCTGGATTTGCCATTTATTGAAATAAATACCTATGTAGAATACTGTTATTTTCCGCATAAATAATGTTTGTTGATAAAATAAAGGTTATAACCCGACTAAATTACATCGCTTCTTCTTCTTACTTACGACTTGGTACTAGGGTACAAACCTAAATTGGTCGGGTTAATAAACTAAAGGCACTAGTGCAATAATATAACGAAAAAGCACGCGTGTTTAATATCTAGGATTATGTGCCAAAAATCGATGGAATAAAAACGTCGTTTTGAGCAAGTGTGTTGAAAACAAATTTAGTGCCGCCACCGCACACCGCGCCTACACCCGTGCGACTGGGGACTATTTTAAAAACCTCCCTATTAGTTACTTTAAACATATTTAGTACCGCCACCGCACACCACACCGCACACCGCGCCTACACACATGCGACTGGGGACTATTTTCAAAACCTCCCGATTAGTTACTTTAAACATATTTAGTACCGCCACCGCACACCACACCGCACACCGCGCCTACACACATGCGACTGGGGACTATTTTCAAAACCTCCCGATTAGTTACTTTAAACATATTTAGTACCGCCACCGCACACCGCGCCTACACACATGCGACGGAGGTCTATTTTCAAAACCTCCCTATTAGTACTTTAAACATATTTAGTACCGCCACCGCACACCGCGTCTACACACGTGCGACTGGGGACTATTTTCAAAACCTCCCTATTAGTACTTTAAACATATTTAGTACCGCCACCGCACACCGCGTCTACACACGTGCGACTGGGGACTATTTTCAAAACCTCCCTATTAGTTACTTTAAACATATTTAGTACCGCCACCGCACACCGCGCCTACACACATGCGACTGGGGACTATTTTCAAAACCCCCCATAGTTAACTAAACTACACAAACTACGGGATTTAATGCAACTTTGACTTTAACTTTCACTTTTATGTAGTTTCGTTTAAAAAATGCAACAAAGCTTAAAATCCCCTTATAATTTGGACATATTTTATTTATTTCTATAAGCTTTATTGCACAACGAAGGAATATACAAAAGGCGTACTGAATACCAAGTGGCATTCTCTACCTTTGGTCTAAGCAGAAATCAAAAGTGGGCGGTGCGAAGCAAAAAAAAACGAATGTGATACAAAATTTTACATTTTACAACAAAAAGAAAAATTACTTTGCAATACATGTAATGTAATTTTTCATAACCCTCTTAAAATAATTTGAAATTTTTATTCGAAAAGCAATGTTCGTTGCAAATTTCGCTGTAACAGCTAATGTTGAGAATCAAAATCCTCAAAAATGAAATCGACTAATGAGAGCGTCGCATTGTGAACACGTGACTGGTAAAACAGTATGCTAATTGGCTGTGTTGATGACAGCACATTGACATTATGTTGCTGCATTGTATTCAATAATAACGTTTTGTGAAAAATGAAATTGACAGTATAGTGGGTTTTGAAACTAGACCCCTCTTGTCTCCAGTTGGCTGTACTCGGTGCATCGGACTGAACTCGCATGCACCTCTATACTCTGATTTTTAATTAAGTATACCAGAATGGCAGCTTCATTCGCACTTTTTAATTTTTAATGTTGCAAGCGTGGTGCAATATTGTTTTAAAAATTCGATTAATTGAATTTGTAGTTTGCGTTGGTAGTAATAATAATAATGTCAGCGCGGCACTGCGGCCCGATGAATACCTACCAAATCCTCTCTCGACAGAGCGCCGACCGCAGAGCAAGCAATGATCAGAAGTGCCAGTAAAATTGAAACACTCTTAAAACCTTGAATTATTCTGTTTTTTTTTTCAGAATGGGGTATTTAAATTAAAAATAATTTCGGGGTGCCTAAGGTTTTGCGTTTTTACATTGCACGTTGTATATTTAGTTATTATATTACCATTTAAAAGCAACAATTAGATAAAAATTGAATTGTTCGAATATTTAGGAGTAACATTTTTTTTAATAACGATAAACTGACATCCCATCAAATATCATTTTGGTCTACCTAATTAAAAATCAGAGTATAGATGCGACGCGGCATTGAGTTCGCCTTTTGTACTGGTTGTACGATAAAATTTAAGTAAAAAGAGGTCGTAAAGTCGTCACCGTCGCCCGACCGCCTCGACAGCCGAAATCGCTTGCACGTCGCGTCGTCTTTTATTTGAAGTGACGTCCGTTTTATATCGTGTTGTGCAAACGATTTTCATTGAAAAGTGGTCGGGCGCGAGACAACAGGCAAACATCTTAAAATCCATCTTTATTTAAGGACACATTGTAGCCGAAGAGTAGCGTCTCAACCCTACCTATTCTATTTCTGCATTGACCGACTGGTCATGCTATTTCTTGCCTCCACCCTTAAAAAGTTTAAAAACTATAGGTGAATTAATTTTATGTTTAAATATTTTTCAAAAACTATGATAATAATACCATTTCAGTAGTCTAAATTAGTTTGCGAAACTACACAAATCTAATTTCAACTTTAAATTATATTCTTGCTTTTCTTTTTTCTACATTTTTGATTTTCTAAATAAATCTTCTAATATTTTTTATGTATGGGTGTTGAGGGATAACCCTGCCTGTGTTTTGTGTGGGCTTCGCTTGCCTATTAGAGGAATTTGTGTGGGTAATGTAACAGCCATAATAAGTATTCCAAAGTATGCTTCTATTATATTTAATACAATAAATACAATAACATAATTAACCTATTCTATGGTAGAACGCTTCTTAAGGTTGAAAGCAAACTGTAAACTAGCTATATGATTCATTATAAATCGGTTATGAGTGTCGTGAATCGTTTTTGTTAAATGTTTCAATGACAACAACCATTCAAAATGAATGAAGTCACCACCAGTAACATACACAAAACACTGATTCATAAAAACATTTTAGTATTTATATGACTTCAAAATATTGAATCGTATATTGTTTATATTACATTCAAAATTGTTTGGGGTGATTCCTCGCTCATATTTTTTCCAAGTGTACGTTTGTTTGGAAATCTCGTAGTTATAATAAACATTGCATTAGTTGAGCGTGTGGTTGTTTTCGCAGGCGGCGCTAAGGGACTCCGGCGCGTAACTAACAATAAGCTATAATGAACATAAGGTACTAACTCTGATGGGCTTGTTAACTTAGTACATTGGACGCACGTTACCTATTTAAAAGCGGCAACTCGGTTCAATAGAAGTAGCGGCACTCGATTTTATAGGTTTAATATATTAGTTGCCCAGATATCATTTTGTCGGCAAAAAAAAATCAATACTTTTGTAACATTATGTATCATGTATTGCTATTATCAGAATGGGTCTGACACCTATTGTCCGTGTACATGATGCTTTTGTTGATCATTTTTTCGACATTATGGTAGCTGGGTCAAAGAAAAATGTAGTGAAAATCAGTCGTAAACTATATCTGTAAATCGGATCTTTTAAAGTGTCCTAACGTATTTTGAATCAATCAAATATTTATCGATTGTAGTAAGTTAACAAATGTATCGGTAAATTTATAAAATGAAATTATACATATGTTATATACAATATTAGTTATATGAATGATTATTACTTATGATACGTCAAAAAATATTGCTTCCATGAAATTATTAAATGAATAGAGAAATTTATTATGTACCTACTCTTAGTATACTTAAATGTACGAAAATATGTGCTTAGGGAGTCCCCTGCAGGCAGCCACACTTAAACTAATATATACTTTTTCTACGTGCATAAGTATTATACTACTAAATATATTTTAATGAATTAAAGCATCTATTTTTGTCTTAAAAGTATCAGTGATATAATATTTTTATGAGGGAGATGAAAGGTTGTGTATTCATCGAAAACCGCTTTAGGCTGCCCGCAGGAGATTTGATACTTTTATTTGAAACAATAGTCCAACAGACGTCTATCCAACAATATACATAATTTTTTACCGTTTACCTGGCGGGACAGGGAGAGATAATGAATGGGATTCGAGAGTTGTTGCGTAAGCGTTTGATTCACCGTCTTGTGATAAAACTGGTGGAACTAATAAATGTGAAAATGTACTCGCTGTTTAGCTCTTTAAACGTATATTTTGTGACTAAAATTTTCCAACTAAAAGTGGGTATATGTATCAACAGAACATCGTAACAGCACTGCATGAATGATAATTTACACTAGTGTGTGTGACCTTCAAGTTATTTTTTTTAGATGTGTGTGAAGTTTTTTGTCGATTCCTTAAGTTTGATTAAGAATTTTTAGTATTTTAGTAACTTTCTTCTTCCAATCTGTGTGTTACTAATACAAACTAGATTCGGTGTTTTTAAAAGAACTGATTTCAGATTTATTATTCACAGTTACCCTGTAAGAGTCAGTTTTACATATTTCTGTTGTCAAATATGCTTGTTTTAAATTATGGCTGTTACATTGTTCTAGAAATGACTTACAGAGAAGCTGTGAGCTGAAAGAATAAAAAAAAATCGAGTTCTTATTTTGGGCACGCTCAAAGTTCTTATTTTTATCAATCAATCAACCCCTATTACAAATTTTCATAATTAACGACACTTACAGTGTTATTTCTAATTACGAACCAAAAATTACGCACTAGCGGTACTTGAAGCCACGATCCTAGGTTTTTCCATTACTCAGTCTACCAACAGAGCTATCGTACATTCCAGCCGTCAATGCGAAATTCTTGGTCTCTTTTGAATACTTCATTGTAGGATATCGGGCGATAATTTAATAAAATCACTGTAAGTTCTATCAAGTATGAGGTTAATAAGAGCTTTGGGCGTGTAGTTAACGTGATGGAAATGTCAGGAGGCCGGGTGGTGGGGGTGCAGCGGCAGCGGCGGGCGCGATGGGCCAGCTGCCCCCGCACATGCGCCAGCAGATCAACCAGGCCGTCGGGCAGGCCGTCACCAACGCAGCCGTCAGCGAGCTCAGCTCGGTCTTCGCTAAATTCAAGTAAACGACACGTTGTTCATGCCCACGCAATAACAAACACTTGAACATCGATCTCTGTAGATTATTTTCACACATCACATTTTTGGAGCGTACCACTTGGCGCTCGCAACGATTACGTTTCACTTTGCCGTTACAGTTGACGACCGCCATCGTTGAAGTCGCGGCAAAAACGTCTTGACTAACGCTTACGCGAAACTAATAGCGACCCATCTCCATAGGTGTTTCGTTATGAAAGTTATACTTGAGATAAAGATAGCAACGCTTGGGACCAAGTGGAACGGGAAAACGGATGGTCGTGGTGAGCGCGGTCGTTGCGGGCTAGTGATACACACTTTTTGCTTTGATCTTCAAGTGTTTGCTCGTTGTTTACGGCTCACAGCCTACTTGCACGCCGTCACTTTAATAGTTCGGTTTCACGCGCATATCTTTCCTAAATCTGAATGAAGTCTAAACCTGGATCACAAACAACATATTTCAATATTTAGTTATCTGTCAGTAAATTGATTACAGTGCGACATATCAAACAGGTTTAGGTCACATTACAATTTAGTAATAAAGATGAGTTATGTCTTCGACTACGTGAAAAGTATCTTTCTGGTTGAAAATCGACAGTGCTTTGTTATTTGTGTCGCTTCTACTATGTTATTAAAGTGACGTCTGAAGTAAAGGCTCGTATGTTTCTTGTAACAATAATTATATGATTTTACAATGAATTACGAGTATGTACCCATATTTTAAAATTGAATAACTAAACTTTTAAATGTTTGTGCATACGTCGCTTATGCGTTCTGTGTGTCGCATCGTTACGTCTAGCTTAACGTGTGGGTTGACATATTCCGCTGTCGTTTGTATAAGCGATGTAGTAAGGACACAATAATCACTAATTTTATTTAACATTGTAATGTGTTTTAATAATTCAATCAATGTTTTAATATTGATCGGAAAGTTGATCATTATTAAGTATGTGTTGCGTTGTCTTTCGATATTGGATTTCGCGTAGTTTTCTATATTTTTGAAGCGATATTATAATATAATTCAAAACAAAATGTAAAGTTGTATTTAACTGATCAGCTTTTCGTTATTTACGACTGGTGATTGTCATTGGTCGAAGGTGTTAAACTTAACATGTCTGTGTAAAGTGTTTGTTGTTGTGTGCACTAAACAACGCACACCGCTTGTGATACATAACGATGTTACCGTAGTGTAATGAGATTTTGTACTAAAACATAAACTCGGCAAATATTATGTATCCGCAACTTATATCACGTTGCTCAAAATTAATGGCAGCAATAATAATATTGCTCAATACTAAATTCTTCTTAAGACAAAGCATTGAAGATCACACACTTTGTGTACACAATATATATTTAAAAAAAAATTTAAATACCAGATCATAATGCATTGCTATATATTCGCATTCCATGTAAAATGAAGTACTTAAAACCAAATTCGAAACTGAAATTGCAGTATTAACTGATTTTGAAATTATAAATTATGCTTTACAATGTTTATTCCGGGTGGACGGGCTATGTTTTCAACCTTGTTATTGTACCAGTAATGGGGATATTGTAACTAAATTTACGTTATGTAATAAATTGTAAATGTTAAATTGAGTGGCTTAAGATAGGTGTATATTTAATTACGATACATATAGTTCAGTTAGTAGGTGGAGAGCATTGCTAGCTCCCGGTTTTCGAGCGTCAGGGAGATCCAAACGAGCATATCATATTGTTTTGTAAATTGTGCTAGTTGTACCTACGTAATGTAAAGATGAAGTTTATTTGTTGATGTTGCGCACCCGACACTTCCGTTGCGTAGAGCTAGCTGCGTAGTGACAGTTCTCACGTCAGTGTTAGATGTTGTCGTAGAGGCCGCGCGCCGCGACGCCGCTCTACCGTTTCTCTCTTCCGTGTCCGTAGCGACGAACTTACACTAACGTTAATGCATTTACTCGAAAAATAATACCCGAAGCTTGTTTGTTATACTGTATATTTAAACTGTATCGATGTAACCAGGTATTAGATTAAACAAAATATCTTATGAAAATACTCGAGCGGTATTCATTAAAGTTTGTATGTAAAATTTATTATACTTATAAAGGCTAAGACCAAAGCAGTTGTCCTTTAAATTGTTGCTGTTAGCAATATCTTTGGTCAATTATTAGAATGTTTTATTGATGGTGAATATACGTATGGATTCGTTAACGAATATAACATTTTATAGTTATGGACATTTTAATCTTGAAATCGTTTGTCATCGTATTTAGAGTTCAGGTTCGCATCGTTCATAGATTCCATGCAGCGGCAGACATTCCATACAATGAACGTAGTGTAGTACCGTGAACCATTTAGTTGAAGAGTCGATGCCGATGCCGGCTCTCGGACCAGGGTGTGGCGTAGTCGCTGCTTCAGAGGGCATCAGGTCCCGAGTTCCTACTCATATCGAAGTGTGTGCGCTATAGCTGTCTCATTGCTCTATTGATATTAGCAGAATATACAAAAAATAATCAAAATCATCTAACGTTTTGCTCTCTCTATCTTGTTAATAGCGTTAGTACCATCGAAAAAGGAATAGGCAGTGATTGTTGGATTTGATATAGTTTATTAATATTGTTAATCTTATGCTGTATAAATAGAGTAATTAAATGCTATATGTGTAATAAAGATGTTTGATTTATTCCAGTAGTCGCTTGAATACAAAAATCATATATTTTTTTACTAACAGTTTATATACAGATATATCTCGTAATCATGAACGGATACTATTATTAGGTAAGCTCAATTAAAATATTGCTGTATGTGTTAATATTTCAACAAGAAATGTATAATTTATTGATTGTTTAGCGATGATATTGGCTTTATATTTATAGAGTTCTTATTGAAATATTTAAACTATGATATTTGCTTTTAAAACTAACAATTAGAATTTAGGGAGTGGTGCATGCATAGGACAATTATTTAACTAACAATCGCTAACTATTACAAAATAAGACGCGGAGATGTTTAAAAAATGATTATTATTTTACTTTTCGAACACTAGTATTGCACGTTTTATTATTTATTTTTTATAAAAAATAAGCCTTAAACATCGCTTAAGTTAGCTTTATTTGTGCTATGATTGTATTTCGTTCGTCACTTTTAACGTTCTCTCAAGCACCTTAATATGTTTTGGGTTTGATCATGAAAACCGTAATTAATAAATTGTGTTTATTCGAAAACAGAAATGGCCTCTACGGTTACATCAATTCGATTTTATCTAAAGTCCGTTTTTCTTTGCTAGTCTTATAATGTAAACAATCCTTTTATAATTGTTAAAATAATATTTGTGAATAACATTCATTTACTATTTGATTTAAAGAGATTTCAGTGTTAAACAATTATTTACCTATGTAGTCAGCGATTTTTGTATTTTATCTTATTTTAAAATGAATAATTTCGGTAAAAACGAATATCAAGATTGTTTACAATATTCGATAAGCAAAATGGAACGGACTTTAGGCTCAGCAAGAAAAGAGAATAGGTTGATTTTGTTAAAATTGTAAAAAAATATTTAGTTTGCATTTATGATTTCGAATATAAATTAACCTAGTTTAGCCGTCACTGTATAATTTGCACCTCAACCATATTTATATTAGTTTTTTTAACATATTTTTTATGTTCAGCCGGCCGGTGCCCAACGTGCCTCCAAAGCTGCCAGAGCGACCACAAAACGGGCGGCCATTTTGAAAGACCTCCACCCGCCGCCATCTTATGATAAGCCGCATTGTAAATATATCCCTTCCTTAGAAATCTTGGTTGTTTATTGTTCACAATGTTAATGTATTTCAATAATGCAATGAATTCGGTTCGGTTGATAAGGCAGAAAGCGTAGGTGAATGTTATAAAATCACATTTAATATAAATTATTCCTAACTTAGTAGATATTAAATGTAATAATGATAAAAACAATTTCAATACACTACGAAATTACGAAACGACTATTTAGAATTAATAATTTATGTAACAAAATTGGTATTTTAATAGAATAAGGGAAATTCTGCAGATCGGTTTCTTAGATTTCGCAGATAGTAGAATAAATAAATTAAAAAAAAACATTTGTAATTTATTGTTACGCCTATAACTAAATATTGGTATTAAACAATCAATCATCTGTGCAAATAGTCATTAAACTTAACTTTGGAATGTAAATTGAGCATTCAAGCTGCATTACTGTTATTTGTTACTAACATACTCTACTCTACATTATCTGAAAGATAAAATGCTTCCGAGCACCGATTGTTAACTAACTGGTAAAAAGATAGTCCAATTATCAGATCACAGATATAAAATTAATTAATTAAAAATGAAATGTGACAAATATTGCATTTCCGTGTACTGAAGTTTGCCTGCTGAAACTTGTATTTATGTTTATATCAATCAGTGTATTTTTGATGTATTATAATAATTCACGAAGTGAAGTATAGCATGAGTAGTAGGTAGTGTACCTAGTTATTGTTCGACTGATATTACAAATAGGATAACGGAATGCTTGTGATAGAAGACGGTGCTTACAGGAATACTTAACAGTTTCTGTCCAATGCGCCTTCAGTTAGAGATTTTTGTGTAGCAGTGTTACTGTGGCATTTAGTATTATGGCGAGAGAATGCAGGCGAAAGCAGATGGACTCTGAATGATAGATGTGAATAAATTTCCACATGCAATCAGTTTTTTTTTTGCTGATTGTACACTTACCAAAACATTAATACTACAATTCAACTGTGATAACAAGTTATATTTTGCAACATCTGTAATTTTCCAAGTCATTAAAAATAGTCAAGAGCACATTGAAATACCCGCACAGTTTGATTAATGTATAAATATTTATTTTTATCACATGAAAGGTGAAGGCTTTATAGATTTTTGTATTTTTACATTCCCAAAGCGCCTGCTAATCCCCGTCAGAAGTGTATGTGTATATAGGTGTATAATAAATCAATGTAAAATGGACCTGTTTATACTTTGTGTACTGTTGTATGCAACTGTAATAAATGTGTATAAAGTAATTTGGGTTTTAATTTAATCATAGTAGGTAAATCTGAATGGTTGCGCTTTTCCTCAAAGTTTATTATTAGGTCAGGAAAAGAAGGATACTAGAGAGAAACAATTTTTTTTACTTCGAGACTTTGTTTGGTCTAGTTAGGAGGTAAACATATCAGAAGTCCCAGCCCGTACCTCTTGAGCTTGGAAACGGAGGAGGGTTTGAATGTTACATTTTTAGGTTTTTTGCATATATAGGGGAAACTATGCGTCCTAGCGACACGATACCTTCAACAAAATCAAACCTAATAAGATTTGTTGCATGTTTTAACTCACTTAAGTTTTGAACCGACTTAGAAAAAAAAGGTTTTCTACCCGCCATGTCTTTTTTGACATCGTTGAAATTGGATATTTGAGTATGATGATCTATTTAGATGTCCAAATAAGTGTGTTACATTTGCAAGTGTATGTCTGTTCGTATTAAAGTAACGAAGCAGCTCGTCAAACAAAGTAACGAAGTCAAAAATCGTGTTTCTACTAATTCCCTCTGCAAGGTCTTATGCTACTTATTTTATTGACCTATATAACTACAGTGTGTTCTGGATAGAACTACTGGTACTTTAACAATCAATTTTCTGTGATCAATCTCGTATTCTAAGTAAAATTTTATCGACAACAAGCCATTCGAACACCTGTAGCTACTTAAAAGCATACATACTACTTTGTACATATGTATCTAAGCAAAGCAGAAATACATTTAAACTCGATCAAACAATAGAGGTAAAAAATATTAATAAGTTTAGGTCATACTTGGGTTTCAAATTCATATTAAAAATTTGGTTTTCTTTGATCAATTCACACATTTTGGAAAACTGCCAAAGTGGCCACACAATAGTAACCCAGTTTAACAATAGCAAATAGTAAAATTATTGATTGTAAATAAACTTAGGTCATATTTTGGTTTTTAGTTCATATAAAAGTTCGGTTTTCTTGCATCGATTCACACGTATCGAAATGGAAAACTGTCAAAGTAGCCATAAAATGGTAAACCAGCTCAACAGGATTAAAAAAAAAGATAGATGTATAACCGACTTCATAAAAGGACGAGGCTATCAATTTAACTGTGTTGTTTTTTTTTGTAGGTATTATATACGGTACCTACAGTCCCTCATATCTCGAGTTGGTCTACTCGTTCTAGTTGGTCCCATGGTTTCTATAGCGGGATCAAATGTTGGGATCTTGGTGAAATCGAGGGGAACCCTCGAACTTTGAAGGCATGTTACGTCTGAAAGTCAACTTCGAGTAGAGCTGAGCTGATGGTAGAACTCCTCAACGCTTAGGAGTTCAGTTTTTATAATGACATAAGTTATGAGAGATAATTTTTAGCTAAAGAACAATCGAAAGTTTCAACCTCTCAAAAGTAAAAACCGACTTCAAAACCAAAATGCACTTAGGCTTTCAATAAACTCTTGACTTTTTAAAAGAAAGGAATCAATTTTTGGATGTATTTTTGGAGTCGGTACCATTGCTTTGATCATCTCAAGCATCATCGATCGGGCACCGACTCCTAAAATGAATGTTCACCTAAAATGGATTTCTTTCCTTAAAATCGTATTTTATTTTGTTTTTAAAAGGCTAAATTGCATGATTAGAAAATTGTACGCATGCATTTGTTCCTTTGTATCGAGATTCGAATGTGTTTATTTTGTTGAGATGAGACTTAATGGCTCTTAGGCTGGTTATTTATAAATGTTCAGGAGGCAGCAACAGTCGGCAGTAGCCTGGCGCTCACCTGGATGATGTCGTCATGCTGTTTTTTATTACATTTGTCAGAATCATTCGGAACGAGCGCTGCAATGTAAGTAGCAAGTCAAACTTAACTATGTTATCGAAAAATCTGAAGGTCAGGCAAACCGCTGTTTTAAAAATGTATTCATCACCCATCTCGCCCAATTATCAAACATGATTCCATATAATAGTTGGATTCCTAAAGCAGTGTTGAATGACTTCAACCGTCCTTGATAGCTTGAGCTCACATGAAATCCAGTACAAAATTACTAGCTACACACCTACCCACACTGTAGTTGTGGTTTAGCTCAATCAGTTTTTGAGTGGTCAGTTAATATTCGTGAGCCGACTTTATTTTGATCGCTCTCACCCCAGCCCTCCCGTTGCTAATTGTCAAATCGCATGACGACCAGCGTGTTTAACTTCGTGAAAACGTTTCCGAAAACAAGCTAGTTTTTCTTCACGAATTCGGTTACTTTAGCAAGAGTTAGCTTTGTAAATGTGGCATTAATGTGATTTCGATGGTAGATTGCAAGCGCTAACCTCCAGAAATGTTACCTAGGCGTTCCGACGGTCAGTGGACCTAAAAATACAAGGTGTTGTTTTGGTCAGTGACATCCAACTCAGGGATGATAATATGAATAATGCTTATTCTAAAAAAAAGTTTTCTGTAAATTCTGAGCAAGTTTTATACAAGAAAACCTCTCTTCACAACATTAAAAAAAAATCAAAACGAATGCGAAAACTCTCATCCTATCGCGTAGCTAGCGCTTATCTACGAAATACTACGCCGTAGCTAGTAAGCAACGATAAGGCTACCTGCAGCCCTACCGCGCAAGTGTCGTCGACTTGAACTCGATTTCGACGTTCGAAACCGATGCCGATGCCAACGCTGTCGAATAATCCGTACCGCGCAAATAATTTTGCGTCGATTTGTCGAGCGTCGAGAGCAAGAATGAATGGAAAAACGCCGTCGATTTGCGGTCCGTTTTATGCAGAACATTCAATTTATTACAAAAATGTTGTTGAAGTATTTTTACAATTTTGTTGGTTGAAAGGCACTCCAAGGAAAAATTATTCTGAGTTTACTTGATTCCATAAAGAAAGTCACTTAATTCCGTGGTGTTTAGTGTCTTTAGTCAATTTTTATTAAACGCGTGATACGGTAACGGAACGTTAAATTTATTATTCTATCATAATCTGTGTTTGTTGACATGACAGCCCAAGCCGGTTATCATAATCTGTGGCTTGTGCATCTTTGTTTGTTTTGTGATAAATAATTGAGGAAGTAAGTAAACATTGTTTTGCACTTTATTACTTACTCAAAATTTGTTAGATAATATCTAACAAATATTATCCCATAATAGTGAATTCATTCGTATGTATTTTGTAGATGCCAGCGGCAAGAAAAGTAAGTTTGCAGCACATCGAGCTCCTCGTGAGCTTCATGGAGGAGCACAGGGCCTTGGCTACGGGCCAGTCTCTTTGGACACGCCTCACTCAGGCCAAGGCCGCTGTGAGGCAGCAATGGGAGTAGTTGGCGGCCACACTGAATGCGGTGATGGGGCATCGAAAAAGTAGCACTCAGTGGCGTGACGTAAGTGTGTGATAATTTACGAGTTGTAAAATCTGCGCTCTGCGACAGCGCGGTGCATTGGGTTGACCGCCTTAAAAATAGTATAGGTTCCGACATGAATAAGGGCACTGCAGGTTGTTTTCAGTACCGTTTTTACTTTTCCAGACTCTACGGAAATTCCGCAGCCGCGCTGGGCATGGGAGGCGGAGCAAAACCGCCTTGCCCTGGACCAGCGCAGGCTCGAGGCTGACGAGCGCAGGATTGCGCTCTTAGAGCGAGCGGTGGCGCTATTTGGGCGCTCAGTCGCGTCCCAAAAGGATGCAGCCGCTACACTTCTAGAAATAAACAACAACATGCTAGGTGACCGCTGACAGTAGATAAATTCAAAGGCCTTATGTTTTTATGTTTTTAAAAATTGTAAATTGTTAAACGGCCACTATAGGTAGTTATTTCTCAATCAATTTACTCGAACCATTAGTACCTAAATGTATTTTTATCTTAGACAGTGCTGCCGCTACACTTCTTCAAATCAAAGACCGCCTCTCCAACATGCAGGGCTACCTAGCTACCGCCCGCACTTTTGAACTTTTTAACCCAACAGCCTCAGGGAAATGTTTAAAAAAAAAACTATTGTTGATAATTTATATGTTTTAAATTATTGCAGGACAAAGTATGTATAATAATAATGTTTATAATTTCTGCAAAAGTTTACATACAATGGGTAAGTATTGAAATGAATTAAATAAAAAGAAGCGCAGTCACGGCGCTACTGTGTCAAGTCAGTGGCATCTATGGGTTTATTATGAAAATGTATAGTTGAACGACCACAGTATGTTAATAACAGTTATTTCTCAATCAATACCTTTACTCAAAAAACCCCTTACCGTAAAGCAAAACTACCACAGTGTAGTAGCTTGATGTGCTGTCGTCCGTACCTAAAATGTTTTTCTTAATATAAAATATTGATTTTATTAAAAATGTTTTTCTATCAAACACTCCCAACTCCCAAAATTCCTTCTATATATACAGGATGTTTGGAAGATGATTGCACTCATCTTCCAAACAGCCTATAAAGGAGAGGTAACATAGATTATTCAGAATCATAATTTCTAAAAACCTGTGGATTTTTTTACCATTTTTATATTTATTGATATAAAAACGATAAATTCCACAATTGGCTGGTAAAAATGGCAAACTTGAATGAAAATGAATTCTTTTTTTGTCATTAAAGTAATGTGAAAGTAATAGGAAGGAAGGCACGTTAAGCTGTTGGTCCTGGCTGCATTTGCAAAACGCTCCAATTCTCTACCAGACAACCATTGCGTGAGTAAGCTATGAAATTTTTCTCAAGATCTCATAGAGTATTAATTATTGTTACATTGGCTGCATTCCAGCAGAGTAATCGCCAAGTCATCGATCACCATAGAGTAATTTTTAACTATGTAAATTAATTTATTCAAATGTTCGATTTTATTACTTTCCATGACTAAAATGTACCCCATGGTGGTCGATGATAAGTAGCGATAATCTGCTGGAATGCACTCATTGTTACATAATTTGTTGTAAATGAAATGTCAAATGAAGTTTGGTTAACTAGCACTCTTTAAATGTAGTTTATTAAATACAAATATCCGCCCAATTAGATTACACCTATTACTGAGAAGAATGGGCAAGAAACTCAGCCGGGATTACTTTCATTTCAAATACCATATAAGTCAACATAAATAACATATTTGAACTTAAGTATTTCAGGATAATAATTTACGAACGGAGAATAGGAGTCATCATCCAGGGATGCTGAGCATAGCCAGAGTCACCTGCAATTGAATTGAATTGCTGTCATTCTCTTTTTTATTATTTTTATTTATTATAATTCTTATTGCACTAAAATGTGTACAATTGTTGGACTTAATGCTGAAAGCATTCTCTACCAGACAACCTTAGGGTCATGCAGAGAGATGTGTGTAGGAGTGTTGAATAAAAAGAAGAAAAAACACATTATTTCAACTCATTATACATAATATGTTACCTACATACTAATAAATGTTAACAGACATACATTTAAATAATAAATAGACATTCATTAGAATAATTTATTTAATAAATATACCTACTATAAAAACATAATATGTATTGTTTTAAACTTTCATGGTCAGTAACATGATATGGATAACTGTCTACGAGATGGCTACCATGTACCTTTTTATTTGTGAGTTTCCGATATTTTGGCACTGTTGATTGACCGGGCACATGTTCCAAACATGAGAGTTGTGGCTTGCACCACCAAAAGACAACATGCAAGATCTTTAGATCCACATCACAAATCTGAAAATATTTTAACACTTTTATTCTTACTGCTACAAGTCGTAAATTAATATGCCTAAAAAGAGACTAAGGAATAATTGAAACACTCTAAGTTTATCAACACCAATATGGTACAGACAGAATGGATTGAGTTCACTGCTAGACATAAGGCTCTCCCACATTGGACAAAAAAATGTAAAATAAAGTATATATCTCACCGCAAGAACATTAAGGGAATGGTAGCTCTTTCTGTTATAGAATGCCTATTCATGATCACTTGGACTTATAATAGCCACATGGGTCCTATCTATACAGCCGATGACCCCAGGAAATCCCATCTTCTCATAAAATCTGAAAATAGCTTAGTATTAGGTATTTCAATATTTATTTATTGTAACTTCTTACCATTAATCCAATAGCATCAAAACTAAGTACCTCATTGCTACAGTGACTCGTTCCGTCTGGGTTCGAGGAAATTTTATATATTTCCTCAAAATGGCAGGAGTTTTGAGAGCCTTTGTTACATCATTCAAGCAATTGGATGTTTATTGTTGGCTCAGGTGAAGAAGTCATTCTCCCCCACACTTCTTTGGTAACTACCGGTAGCATAAGAATTCAATGCAGTCAGTATCTGTAAACATAAATATATGTATGAGGTCAATCATTGGCCCTAAGTCCGGAAGAATCATAGAATATGCCACATTTTGCAACCAATTGTCCACGTATACATACGTACCTTAATTTCGGGATTTATCCCGCTGGTCCTTTCATTTGTGGGCAAGTGTGGTACAATATCTTCACATAGCCTCACAAAATTTGCTTTTGATAAGCGAAACCGTCCGATGAAATCGTTGTCGTTGTAAAACACAAAGAAAACAACAACACAGCAAAAACGATTAAGTATTCAAATAAAAAGTTAAAGTGTTCTTTAATTACTCGCTAGAAAGCAGAATATTTCAAAAAAGCAGGCTATAATTGGAACAATCTAACTTTTTACAAACAAAATAATCAAACCGACTACTCATGAGGTGCCGTATTGAAATGACACTTCAAACCATCGTTTCGTATTCGACGTCGGTTTGGATTTCTTTGCGCGGTAGCTATTTACTGTCAAATATAGCGTTTCATTCGTTCTTTCGCCCTATCTTATCTGTGCTGTCACCATCGACGTCGATTGTTAAACTGACAGCTCGGCTTGGGAAGTTGCGCGGTACGAAATATGCCGTCGGCTGTCAAAAAGTAGTCGATACCGATGCCGACGACACTTGCGCGGTAGGCCTACTGGTGTTGGTAGTTTTGACTCGATCGCTGTACCGCATAAACGAAATGTTTTTTTGGGTTTTCTACATTTAAAAAAAAATATTTTTTTAAATATTTTTTCTGGCATCAGTATCGTTTGTACAGCCACCCCTCGTCTCGTCGAGTCGCTCGTCGCTGACCAAAACAACACCTGTATGTGGCTGGAATTCATAAGGTTTGTCATATATACGGAAACTTATCTGCCCTCCCTTTTGTTGCCTAGATTTTCATCATATTTTGGAACTAACTACTTACTTTACTTACCTACTTACTTTGCTGAGAGAAATTAGGATTTCAGTGAGTTTTAATTTACACCATAGATAGTGCGCACTATTTTCATACTAAGAAACATTAATGGCTAACGATCGTTTCAAGTAAGTAACGTATATGAACCTACATTTGTTGGATTGCACGAAACACATTTTTCGGATTAAGTTACGCTCCGCCTTCACCGCAGAGACAAAAACAGTTTCCGTTATTACAATTTAATGAAGAGAGATAGCCATTAGGAGGGTTTGATTAAATTGTAGGAGCAATTGTCGGGTCCTGGGCGCCGCGGGCCTAATCGCACCGACACGATTCTGATTACGGCTGATTGTTGTATCAATCATATTCCCTATCAAATTATTCGGTGGCCGGTAATTCTATCGCGTCGTAATGTCGGACGACGGAACATTCGGCTGCACTTAGTCTCGGTTTGTTACCCGATAGATTGTAATTCATATGCTATTATTAGTTTACTATCTATCTAAGCATCTACGAACGCAAATTGACTGTTGATTTCTGTTAGTGTTATCTAGCTATTTTGGCTGTTGCATGATAACTTACCTGGAAACCGTTTGTTTTTAGTTAGTACTGATTGCAGTAGATAACTTAGCTGTTCGCTCACTGGGTTGTCTGCAATTCTAAAGGTTATCCATCATCTTACTGCGAATGTGTACCTACCTACTTATGTAAAGTGCGCATTCACTCAACTCACAACACAGGATTTTCAATTACTACAGGACTCAAGAACAATAAAATATAAATCATATAAAATGATTGGAATTCATATAAAATGAAATAAGATACCAAAAATTGCGCACGGGTGGGGTTCGAGCCAGAAGATGCCAGGTTGGAGCCCCGCCCGTGCACTATGTTTGGTTTCTTATTTTTAACCGACTTCAAAAAAGGAGGAGGTTATCAATTCGACTGTATGTTTTTTTTTTTTTTGTATGTTTGTTACCTCATATCTCAGTCGTTTGTCGACCGAATCGAAAAAATTTTTCGCCTACTTAGGGAAGGTACACCCTACCTTCTAGTTGGTCCCATTTTTTCCATTTTGGGATCTGATGATGGGATCTTGGTGTAATCGAGGGAAACCCTCAAATTTTAAAGGCTTGTATAGTGTTTCTTTACTAGAATATGAATGTTGACGTGTTGTTACGTCTGATAGTCAACATCTTGTGGGGCTGAGCTGATGGTGGAACTCCTTAACGCTTAGGAGTTCTGTAATAATAATGACGGAACATATGATAGGTAATTTGTAGCTTCTTAAAAAAATTGAATTAAAAGGTGCAACTCCCCCCCCCCCCTCTTATGTAATGACTAAACATGAAGAAATAAAATAAACTTTTAAAAAAAGTAAAAACCGACTTCAAAACCAAAATGCACTAAAAAGTCTTAAATAAACTCTTCACCATTGAAAGGAAAGGAATCCGTTTTAGGCAAACAATTTCTTTTTGGAGTCGGTGCCATCACTTTGACCATCAAGCATCAACTATCACAGCACCGACTCCAAATATAAATTGTTTGCCTAAAACGGATTCCTTTCCTTTCAATGGTGAAGAGTTTATTTAAGACTTTTTAGTGCATTTTGGTTTTGAAGTCGTTTTTTACTTTTTTTAAAAGTTTATTTTATATCATATATAACACTGAATGGTAAAAACATTTTAAACCATTGAATAGCGAAGCGTTATCAATTTTCAAGTTTTATTTAATCTTTAATGAATAACTATTTGGCCCACTGTCGCAAAACAGACCAGTAAATGGCGCTGACATCACGCGTAATGTAATGACGTATCCATAAGAGACCAGAAATTTTGCGGTCAGACCGTCAGCACAGTAGCTCAATTAGAAAGAGCGTTGGTTGGCTTTGTTAGTCAGAAGATGAATTTTCGGTATGTTATTTCATCTTGAATACAAAAATAATACTGAGTGTTTAAAAAAATTCTATGCCATTCATGTTTATCCAGTCAGTATCGAGGGTAGATTCAGCAGTGGCGTATTACATTGTTTCGCTACCATAAATTTACACGACCGTTTTAACTGGCTCGTTTAGAAGCAATAAATGCGTGGGTCTACTACGTGGAGTGTAAATCATTGAACAGCATATTTCCCTTATCGCGCGCGTAACTAGTCGATTAGGTATGCAAATCGAGGAATTTACCTCGAGCGCTAAACGCGCGGTCTTTGCCCGCCGGAACGCCTATAATGGAACACAACGTTTTTATACAGTGCCTGACGGATGTGCCTGATGCCTTACGAATTAGAATAGAAAAGGGATAGTCGTGTACTACTTACAATCAATTTAATTTCATCAACGAGCTTTTGGTCGGTTTGGGCTTTTACAAGAGCAAGAGCACAGTTGTTGCTTTTACTTTTAATTTGATATTCTGAACTCTTATTTGTATTTCTTTTTGCAAAGGTCATAAGAATCACTGATATATTTGGTGCCTTTATGAAACGAAATGTTTTTTTTTTACTTAGTTTGGTAAAATCATATTCAAATTTAATTATTTCAATGTAGGCTTACTTCAATCCACTAGGTACTTGCTGGGAATATACAAGAGGTGTCTCATTAAATCACCTCTAATTACAGAAAATGTGGTCTTAAAGTTGACTTATTAATCGCTCCCCTTACGATAGAACAGTAGAAAAAAACGTAATAAATCATAGATAAACAGCCCTAATTAAAGCGACAGAAAGGAGAGCCTCGAATTATCTGCTAGAGAATTGGGGAATTTAAGTTTGATATAATGAAACAGTTGTCTAATTTAATTGGCAATACGCGGGTTCCCATAAGTCGGAAAGTCACCCTCGCGTTCCGAATTTTCCCAACAATTAACGTGTATGTGTGTTGCGGTAATTACAGGTGCGGGGCCGCGGTAAACGGCAGCTCAATCACGCCACGCAACGCAACAGCTGTACCTAACACACTTTACTTGCACTGTTTTGAATCTAAGGATATGCGAGTGTAGCCTACACTTTAACTACAGTGTGTGTAGCAGGGTGAAGTACCACAAATACTATGTATTACTTTGTGAGGACTTAAAAAAACTCATAAAGAGCAAGTCTTTTTGGTGTCAACCAGTTACTTTCTTTATGCTGAGTTTTGCAATGAAATGTTAACGGAACTTCGTAATAATAATGTTTCAAGTTTTATCAAAATTACTTTTTAACAAAGACACAGTTTTACGGACGGACATAGTTCTCATTTAGCTTCAGTTTTTCCGGAGGTACCACCTTATCTTTCATGTACACGTGTTATTGAACTTGTAAGTACCTAACGCTTTCCGCTTTTAGTCAGATTGAAGAGAACTTACTGCTATTTTGCCATCACTTTTAACGAATACATACTAAGTAAAATATATTGTGCCATTACTATACTAATAGAAGCTATCTACCGTGGCCTACCGAGTAAGATTTGATAACTTATAATGGAAGTAATATTTGATGAGTTCAAGCAAATTAATTCCTCATTTGGTCGCAAAGAAACGTCGTGTTTGTGTTGGCGATCATGTAATTAAGCGCAATTATTTTTTAAGTCACGGTAATTACGGCGCTTCTATGGTAATTGAAAAACTTTTCTGTCGATATAGTGGGCAAACAGCCGAAAATTACACCTTCTTGTATATTTCGTCAGTTCTCAGATCCTTATCGGCTTATTCAGCAGTTATTACTATTTGAACTTTTAATAATGAGTCGGCTCGCCCGCGTGCCCAAAGATTTCGTGTGGAATTCGACTTAATGACTCGCTGAAAGTGTAATTTAAAAACTTACAAAGTGATTACATTGTGTTATGTTATGATTTAAAAAGTTTCTGTTTCAAAGAAAGTTGGGCGCGAGGAAATATAATGTATCAGTACTAATTATGTCGGAACTTAATTAAATGCAATACAATACATCTATATTGTAGTGTCATCGTTATATTATTTAAGAGCAGGTATAGCGTCATGATTGACCTGTCCGCCTCTATCTATTAAAGTATGAAATGTAGAGTTGGAGCTTTACGGTAGAGTTACTCCATAATACAACACTTATCTCCAGCTGTCTCTAACGTCTATGTAAAGCGATGTTGTCGAGTTAAATAATTTATTTGGCTAACTGCAATCATTAACCCATCGAGCGGACAAAAAGACTGGCGGCGGTACTCGAGAAGCGTTTTAACTTTTTGTAAAGTGCAACACTTTCCCAGCCCTTGCATTGCGAGTGCCCTCAGACCGCTACTGCGTTTAGACAAATGAGCAGCGCACCCCACGGCACACGCCACTGTTGCGGTTGTCAACGATTCTATAGCACCTGTTGCTGGATGTGGTTCATATTTTAAACCGACTTCAAAAAAGGAGGAGGTTATCAATTCGACTGTATGTTTTTTTGTATCTATGTTACCTCATATCTCAGTCGTTTGTCGACTGATTCGAAAAAAAATTTCGCCTACTTAGAGGGTATACTAGTTATACCCACTACTTCTAGTTGGTTCCATTTTTTTCAATTTGGGATCTGATGATGGAATCTTGGTGTACTCGAGGGAAACCCTCAAATTTTAAAGGCACGTATAGTGTTTCTTTACTAGAATCTCAGTGTTGACGTGTTGTTACGTCTGATAGTCAACATCTTGTGGGGCTGAGCTGATGGTGGAACTCCTTAACGCTTAGGAGTTCAGTAATTATAATGAAAGAACTTATAATAGGTAGTTTTTAGCTTCTTGAAGAACAGAGTCATAAGGTGCAACTTCCCCCCTCCCCCCTCCTGTAATCTCTAAAACGAAGAAATTAACTTTAAAAAAAGTAAAAGCCAACTTCAAAACCAAAATGCACTAAAAAGTCTTAAATAAACTTTTCACTATTGAAAGGAAAGGAACCTATTCTAGGCAAACAATTTCTTTTTGGAGTCGGTGCCATCACTTTGACCATCAATCATCTACTACACAGCACGTTATAAGTTATGATGGTTACAAACCAGCCTAATCAGATCCATACATTAGTATGATATGTATTTTTCTAAAAATATTGAAAATCCTAAGTATATTTTCCTACATCACTAAGAAACCGATTTATATGCCGAGCATACAAACTCTTAAATAAAATGTGTCTCATCCAGTGAGTTGTAACTCCACACAGCTACAATACAAGTGGAGCCACAAAATGGCGGAACTCTAAGGACACAATAAATCAATTGGAGTGGGTGGTTGACTTTTCACTCAAACGTGTGGTTAATTGTAACCGAAAATGACTGTTGATCGAGCCGCACTTAATTTGAGTGGTGCTTTAGCGTTGTTTGTAAGTACGAGGGGCTGTAATGTAGGGTGGAAAGTAAGTAATGGCTCGGTTGGGTTTGATTATTTGATATTTGTACTAATTTTGTATAGTTGGACTAGCCGAGTCATTAAATTTGTATTACGGACAAAGTATTACAATGCATTAAGGACGTTAAGTAAGGTATAGACTGCACTGGGAACGTGAGTAATGTAAGATATTTAATGGACTCATGCTGGAATAAAAAGCAATATATAAAAACAGGTACAGTTAAATAAATGTAGAGCCAATAAGATCACTCTGTTTTCTTTGTTTCTTCTAATTACAAAACATATCGGGATGGGATTTACAAAACATCACTGAGCCGTGGTGACCACCACGGCTCAGTGATGTTTTGTAAAAGTACAATGAAACAAAACACTAGTAAACAGTTCTAAAAATTACATGGGTTAAAAATTTAGTCTTGTTCTTCAGGCCAGTATATCTCGATCATCTTCCTGAGTCTGTCGTCGAGCTTGGTGCCGTCAGCTGGCTGCTTGCCCAGTAAGAAAACGAACTTCTCGTGGCAGTCCATCATGCCGAGGAACTGGCCTTCTACGATCTTCAACCGCATGGGGTACCGGTGGAACTCCGCCAGGTCTAGTTTAGCTGGAGAGAGGTCATCATTAGAAAAACTAACAAATCTTAAATGACTAAGGTCTGATTTTACCAACGTCAGATAAGTATATATATTTAACCCAACAAAAAATTTATTTACTTAGCCTTGCCATAAATATTGTCACAAAGAAAAAATAATAATGCAAATAATATTTATTACTTAAGTGTGTTAGTTTTATACATAAATATTAAACAATTTTAAATATAGAAAGCTGATTTGAAGTGGTCTCCATTGGCTGCAATATAGTCCTTTAAACGTTGGGGCCAGTTATCAATAGAAGCACGCACTCTTTTCATGGGAAAATTCTTCACTGCCAATCGTATGGATTGTTTTAGGGACTCCAAATTATCATGGCGTTTAGAGCTAGCCGTACTCTCTAAAACTGACCATAAGTCATAATCCAGCGGATTAAGATCGGGACTAGACGATGACCAGTCTTCAGCTCTAATGAAGTCCGAAACGTTCGCTTCTAACCAAGACTGCGTGGACTGAATTTTATGACCCGGCGCCGAGTCTTGTTGGAATGACCATGCTTGGTTATTGAACATGGTGTTGTTAAGGGGCTTAACTACCTTCTCAAGAATGGTATCTTGATACAATTGTGCCGATGTTTTGATACCTTTTCCACAAATATATAAGCTCAGTCACTCCTTCATAGCTAACACCCAGGCACGGATCCAGCCCTCCAAAAAGGTTGTGGGCACGCCATTAACAAACCATAAGGGCACAATAGTTTCATTTATTTTTGATGTAACATTACATTAATTAAAGCGAGAGCGCGCAAAAAATGGTTTAACAAACCAAGAACATGATTAAATTTTTAAAGCGCGAGCTTAGCGAGTGTGCGAAAAATTTATGGACGTTTCCCAATCCAAGGAGATGGCAAAAACAAAAGCGCGAGCGAAGCGAGCGCGCTAAAATTAGGTTCAGAAGCGTGCGAAATCAAGAAAATGATAACTAGTGGTAGTAAATGACTTTCTACTATTCACTTTATAAATTGTGATTAGAGTTGTGGGTATGCCCACAGTGCCCACTACAGTGTATCCGCACATGCTAACACCCCACCAAACCATCACTGAAGTCGGGTAATGCCCACGTTGCACTCTGCCGACTAATTTCTTAGAGGTTTGAGCATGAATACGGTCATTTTGTTTGTTAAAATGTTTATCAATTGTAAAGATTTTCTCATCCGTAAACATTTTTTTCTGTGACCCTTCTTCTTCCCTTTGCGTACCGCTTCAGTTGTTTTTTCGATTTTACCACCCTATTCTTTTTTAAATTATCAGTTAAAAAATGACCAGTGCATCTCTTATAGGCTGCAAGTCCTAAGTCATCTTTAAAATACGGGACATGATTTTGGGTGCTATCTTCATCTCCCGAGATAAAATCTTTTGCTTTCGGACAGGATTTCTGCAAATTCTTTCCTTTACTGCTTTGACCACCTTTTTCGTACGAACACTACGTGGACGGCCAGATCTTTTTCTGTCACAAACAGAGGAGGTCTCATTGTACCTATTGAGAGCCCGGTACAAACATTTGACTAATACCAAGCGTATGGAGAGTTTTAAGAATTGCATTTGGCTCCATAACAACTTTGTGTAATGCAATCACAGCGATTCGGTTCTCTTAATCACCCCACTCCATTTTAATATCGCAAAATATTATAAAATGTATTGGCGCCAAAATTAGAAAACATAATGAGCAATCGTATAAAAATGACATATTCCAAATTCATATGTAATATCTTTCTTATTTTTAGGGTTCCGTAGCCGAATGGCAAAAAACGGAACCCTTATAGTTTCGTCAAGTCTGTCTGTCTGTCTGCCTGTCCGTCCATATGTCACAGCCATTTTATTCTGTAACTATAAGCATCACACTGTTGAAATTTGGTAGAAAGTTGTATCCTGTTTACCGCTTTACGATTCTTACACAAAAATAAAACAAAATGATATTTCTCTCATACTACATGAAACTAAAACCGAAAAATTTTTTTTAGTCAAACCTATGCGTGTGGGGTATAGATAGGTCTTTCAAAATGACATAGAGGTTTCTAAAACCATTTTCTTTTAAAGTCTAACGTTTCACAGCTAGACGCTTCCAAAGTGGTAAAATGCCCCCCCCCCCATCTAATTTCTAAATTAAGCAAATGAAAATTTTGAAAAAAATATGTAATGTAGACCTTAACAAATACTTTCAACGAAAATTAGTTCGGACGGGATCGAACCAGTAGTTTTTGAGATATAGCACATTTTCAACAACCGCAAACATAACTTTGTTTTTCAGACAAACACTATGAAGAACAATGTTATATTTGCTGTCAACAAAATATTATGGTATTTAAGCTTAGTAGAAGTAAGAAGATCCCTAATTCAGTTAAAGTTGGCACGGAACCCTCAGTGGGCGAGTCCGACTCGCACTTGGCCGGTTTTTTAATTGTAACAGTATTTATGGCCGACTGTGTATAAGACACAACAAATATGTTTTCTTGATTCAGTTACATTAACATAAAATCAGCTTATGCTAGTGTGATCACAACTTTTTTAATGTGTGTAATTCACTGAACACTAAAGAATCTAAGTAGCAGTAGTATAGATTTTTTAAAAGCTATGTAAATGAAACATTAATAAGTCATGATTCAATAAATACATTGCTCTAATCCCAAAGTAGTAACTAGTGAACTTGTGCTATAGAAATCAGACACAACGGTGGTACCACAACACCCAGACCCGAGACATTATAGATAATTTGGATTTCTACATTGACCCGACCGGAAATCGAACCCGGAACCGCAGAGCGGCGACGCCTTGAAACCCAGCGTGCTTAGCCACTACACCACGGAGCTCGTCAAGATATCGACTGGATAGCTGTCGTGCTACCAATAAATGTCGATGCTGTCTTCAACCCTTGTGGATGTAAGGACCACAGCACGTCAAGGTAAACACTGTGGTATCTTATTCAGTTGTAATAAGGGCTAGTTTGCAACAAAAGTGGGTAACCTGATGTGCTGGCCATTGTACATATATCAAACACTGCTATCTTGACATTGTTAGGTATCCACTCCACGAAATATGTTTAATACTTACTATGCTTGTTCTGGATATGTTATAAACTAGCGGTCCCCCGCGACTTCGTCCGCGCGTTTTGAGTTTGCTCCCTCCCCTCCCGTCGCAGCGTGAAGTTTTATATCCTAAAGCCTTTCTCAATAAATAAACTATCTAACACAGAAATATTTTTTCAAATCGGTTCAGCAGTTCCTGAGATAAGCGCGTTCAAACCAACAAACTCAGCTTTATAATATAAATAGCGCAAGCGCACGTTGTACTTCAGCTGCGAACATTATTTTGGTGCGGAGTTATGTTAAAACTGTGATAGCTCCTAAGATATTTATTGGAATCAAATGATATAAAGTGCAACTTTGTTCTAAATGAAATGCTCGTGATGATGAATGTATTTATTTTGATAAGAATAAATACCTGTGTGTATAATACACCTCTAAAAATGATGCATAAAATTTTTACAAATTTATTAATATAAAAATGGTTGTAGTAAGTCAACCATAAAAGATAGACTTATGCTGTCGCGGACTTTATTATAGAACTTTTAATGCTGAACAATCTTGTCATACATGATATTTGTGTAATTTTAGCGGTTTCCGCAGCGTACGCAGCGGAAGCTCTCAAAAGGAATATCTTTCTCCCGTTTTCGCAACATTTTTCATTGCTGCTGTGGTCTTGTGAGTCGTATCTTTATGTTATATAGCCTTAAGCCTTCCTCGATAAATGGACTATCCAACATAAAAATAATTTTTCAAATCGGGCCAGTAGTTTCTGAGATTAGCGCGTTCAAACAAACAAACAAACAAACAAACAAACAAACTCTTCAGCTTTATAATATTAGTATAGATACAAGTAGGTGTTTTGGCTTACAAAGCTTATTTCCGGTTGCTTCATTTTATGTGTTATGAGACCTTAGATATTCGTTATTACTTTGTTTTTCTTACAATGGAGTGGATAAACGTTCCTTAAGAAGTAAGTAACTAATAAATGATCTCCTTACCTGTCGGTGATGGCATCTGCAAAGTCCTGTATGAGCCATCTCCTTCGAGTCGCTCAAGGTAGTAGTCTCTGGTGCGGTTGGACTTCATGCTGGAGCAGGGCACTTGCATTTTCAGAGTCAAGCTTTCCCATTTCAGGTTCTCAACAAACTTGCCGATGCGGTCAGAAAGCTCTTTTCGTTCCTGTTTTTCAAAGAGTAGGCTTTCAATTCGCTGGTTCATAAGACTAATTAATTAAAAGTAGGCTTATACAACAAATTGTTGAGATTGTAGTATGGTAGTTCAGATTAAAAAATAATTGGGCCGACACCCCAAATATTTCATAATCTGAAATGATGCTGAAAATTGCCTAAAGTTAATAGAATTATACAACCGTTTGTTCGGCTTAAATAAAGGCAAAGATATTTTATAAGTCTTTACATTACAGAGCCGATTATCAGTCTTAAAGAATGATTTAGAATGTTATTAACACTCATAATGTCACGCAGACGTGACGTAGATATTCATAAGAGACCAGAAATTTCGCACGGCCGGACCGACGACACGGTAGCTCAAATAGAAGAGCGAGCAATTGGTTCGAGTCCCGCCCGTGCACAATTTTTGTTTTCTTATTTCATCTTTATGAATATAAAATATGACACTGCGAGCAATAAAAAACATTCTACACCATTGAATAGCGAAGCGGTATAAATTATAAAGTTAAATTTATTCTTTAATGAATAACTACTTGACCCACTGGTGTAGTAAAACAGTTGGGGTGGATAGTGCAGATGTCACACGTAATGACGTACAAGATATTCATAAGACATCAAAAATTTCGCGTCGTCGCGTCGTATGTCGATCGTCGCGTCGAATTGACGGCACGGTAGCTCAATCGGAAGAGCGTTTGGCTCGGTTAGCCAGAAAATGCTGGTTCGATTCTCGCCCGTGTGCAATTTTTGGTATCTTATTTCAGTCATTAAGAAGTGAAGCATCTTTGGTAAGCACATGATTATTGACAGGAGTGAACTCAACGTACACGGGTCTCCAGAGTATGTCTTGTCAATGTGCAGCAGGTGCCAGGTGCCGACGGCCTGGCTGTCGAAGTTTAGTCTTTGCGTAATCTCCTGGAAGCTCGTGCTTGCGTTAAATATTGATAATTATAAACAAGTATCTTTGAGCATCACCTGATCATTCAAAGGAGTGAACTCGACGCAGTACGGGTCTCCAGAGCCATAGGTCTTATCGGTTCTGTAGTGCAGCAGGTGCCACGTACCGACGGCCTGACTGTCGTTGAAACTCAGCCCGTGCGTGAACTCTTGGCAGCTGGTCAGCTTACTATGTGGTTTTGTGGCCAAAACCGTGTACAGAAGACATGCTGAATAGAAAAATAATAGTAGTTTAAGCGCAATTTTTCTTCTAAGCGGAGAGGGGGATTACGTGTAGGCTGCGTGACATCATCAATTTTGCGAGATTGCTCTTACAATATCCGAACGACAATTTTGCGGGATTGCTCTCACAATATCCGAAGGAAATATTTTTAATCGGTTAAGATGAATAAAGCTTTACCCTACGCGTTAAAGTAAGCGCTTGCAAAATTCAACAGGCTTGCTAATGTGACAGTGGCCGCGTGGTACCATACGCCCGGATAGCGTAAGACACGGGGTTCGATTCCTCGTCTGTAGCAGCCAAAAGTGTCTTTTTAACCGACTTCAAAAAAGGAGGAGGTTATCAATTCGACTGTATGTTTTTTTTATCGTTATTTTTTTTTGTATGTATGTTACCTCATATCTCAGTCGTTTGTCTACCGAATCGAAAAATTTTTTCGCCTACTTAGAGGGTGTACTTTCTAGTTGGTCCCATTTTTTCCATTTTGGGATCTGATGATGGGATCTTGGTGTAATCGAGGGAAACCCTCAAATTTTAAAGGCACGTATAGTATTTCTTTACTAGAATCTTAATGTTGACGTGTTGTTACGTCTGATTTAATCAACATCTTGTGGGGCTGAGCTGATGGTGAAACTCCTTAACGCTTAGGAGTTCAGTTATTGTAATGACGAAACTTATGATAGCTAATTTGTAGCTTCTTAAAAAATTGAATCATAAGGTGCAACTCCCCCCCCCCCCCCCCCCCTTATGTAATCACTAAAAATGAAGAAATAAAATAAACTTTAAAAAAAAGTAAAAACCGACTTCAATACCAAAATGCACTAAAAAGTCTTAAATAAACTCTTCACCATTGAAAGGAAAGGAATCCGTTTTAGGCAAACAATTTCTTTTTGGAGTCGGTGCCATCACTTTGACCATCAAGCATCAACTATCACAGCACCGACTCCAAAAAGAAATTGTTTGCCTAAAACGGATTCCTTTCCTTTCAATGGTGAAGAGTTTATTTAAGACTTTTTAGTGCATTTTGGTATTGAAGTCGGTTTTTACTTTTTTTTAAAGTTTTTACAAGTGCAATTTATAATATTAAGTTTGTATAGTGACAAAACACTATAAAAACAAAAATGTAATTATCTTATCATAAAGTGAAATTCGGTTTAATTGGGCTAAAATCAATAGAAAGGGAAAAACTGATGAAAAGAAAGTTAGAGGGAAACTGTTTTTCTTTCCCTCTAACTTTCTTAGATAGCTCTACCTCTATGTTTTTAAAACCTAATCGAAAAGTAGGTACTAGATGTTTCTCGTAAGAACTGAATTGATAACACTTACGAATCTATCTCATAGCAGTCATGGGTAAAAAGTAGGTACTACTACTCACATAAAATGAGAATCAGTGCTGGCCACTGCAACATGATGAAGCCGTCGCTCTGCGCAGGATTCGCTAATGAACTGAATGACTTGATTGTGCTACGAGGGTAAACGACTAAATTAAGAGCAACGAATGCTTGGAGTTGGCAATTTACGTGTGTTTATAAAACAGTTAGAAGTTGGAAAGTTATGTAGGTACTGTTTTTATGCGCATTTTCCATACTGCAATGCAGCCCACATTGAATTCCAGATTCCACATTGCCCATGAATTCCAGATCCTATTTCCTTTTTTGCAGTATTTATTGTGTGCTTTTACTGAGCTGCTGTATTCATTCTGCAATATTAAGCTTTTACTAAAAATTAATTTACTAATACATTTGCTCCATAGCCTAACTTATGTGAACACAACATAACATATAATGCTTAATATCTGCCTTACAAAAGTAAAATAAAAGTTGGTAAAGTCCGTTTTCCTTACTAGTCGAATAATGTAAACAATATTTTTATGACTTATAATAAAATATCTGTGAATAAAATAAAAAAATCATTTACTATTTGATTTAAAAAGATCTCTATGTTAAACGATGATTGACTTATGTAGTCGGCGACTTTTGTGTTTATCTTATTTCAAAGTGAATAATTTCGGTAAAAAGGAATGTCAAGATTGTTTACAATATTCGACAAGTAAAAAGGAACGGACTTTTCAACCAACAAAGTTCAGTAATACCGATGACTTATCTTCATTTGTTTACTTTATTACTCGAATAGTTAATAATATTGTGTTGTCAGATCCTCATTCCCTGCTGCGTCGTAGCTCATGCGCGAGCGTCGGCGGAGTGCAAGCAACAACATAAACAGCGACATCCCGTCTGCCGGCCTCAGCGAATTGACATTATGAACCGCTAATTTGATTACAACGTCAATAGTACGAGGCACTTACTTAGGCAGGTACGACTTTTGGTACTTATAAATGGAGAAGGTAACATTGCATGTCAGTTATATTATTAGTTTTTAGACTTCAGATTACATGTAAAATTGGTTCCATGTTATGAACTACTAATGATTGCTATTGAAATCTGCGTCAAATCTATCTGATTTAAAATACGTTAAAGCTGAGGTAGCTTTAAAGAGATTCATGAACTTACGAAAAACTTTTAAATTATCATTATCAATATACACAGTCTGACCATAAATACTGTTACAATTAAAAAAAGAAAGATATAACATTTGAATTTGGAATCTGACATTTTTATACGATTGCTCATTGTGTTTTCTAATTTTGGCGCCAATACATTTTATAATATATTGCGATATTAAAATGGAGTGGGGTGATAAGGAGAACCGAATCGCTGTGATTGCATTACACAAAGTTGGTATGGAGCCAAATGCAATTTTTAAAACTCTCCATACGCTTGGTATTAGTCGAATGTTTGTGTATCGGGCTATTAATAGGTACAATGAGACCTCCTCTGTTTGTGACAGAAAGATCTGGCAGTCCACGTAGTGTTCGTACGAAAAAGGTGGTCAAAGCAGTAAGGGAAAGAATTCGCAGAAATCCTGTCCGAAAGCAAAAGATTTTATTTCGGGAGATGAAGATAGCACCCAGAACCATATCGCGTATTTTAAAAGATGGCTTAGGACTGCAATATAGGCTGCAATATAAGAGATTGGTCATTTTTGAACTGATAATTTAAAAAAGAATAGGGTGGTAAATCGAATAAACTACTGAGCGGTACGCAAAGGTTGGTCACAGAAAAAAATTGTTTACGGATGAGAAAATCTTTACAATTGAGCAACATTTTAACAAAAAAATTACCGTATTTATGCTCAAACCTCTAAGGAAGCTTCCCAATTATTATTATTATATAATTAATATTAGCATTATCCGACTTCAGTGATGGTTTGGTGGGGTGTTAGCTATGAAGGAGTGACTGAGCCATATTTTTGTGAAAAAGGTATCAAAACATCGGCACAGTGTATCAAGATACCATTCTTGAGAAGGTAGTTAAGCCCCTTAACAACACCATATTCAATAATCAAGCATGGTCTTTCCAACAAGACTCGGCGCCGGGTCATTTAGCTCGGTCCACTCAGTCTTGGTTAGAACGAACGTTTCGGACTTCATCAGAGCTGAAGACTGGCCGTCATCTAGTCCCGATCTTAATCCGCTGGATTATGATTTATGGTCAGTTTTAGAGAGTACGGCTAGCTCTAAACGCCATGATAATTTGGAGTCTCTAAAACAATCCATACGATTGGCAGTAAAGAATTTTCCCATGGAAAGAGTGCGTGCTTCTATTGATAACTGGCCTCAAAGTTTAAAGGACTGTATTGCAGCCAATGGAGACCACTTCAAATAAGCTTTTTATATTTTAAATTGTTTTATATTTTTGTATAAAACTAACACACTGTATCAGTAATAAATATTATTTGCTATAAATTTTTTTTTTCTTTGTGACAATATTTATGGCAAGACTAGGTTTATAATAAAACTAGCGGTCCCTCGCGACTTCGTCCGCGCGTTTTGAGTTTGCTATCTCCTCTCCCGTTTTATAAGCTATCCAACGCAAAAATATTTTTTCAAATCGGTCCAGTAGTTCGTGAGATTAGCGCGTTTAAACAAACAAACTCTTATCATAATATTAGTATAGAAAAAAGGTTGTAGTGAGTAAACCATATAAGTTGGACATATGCTGTCGTGGAATTTATTGTTGAACTGTTAATGCAGAATAATCTCGTCATACATAATTTTTGTGTAACTTAAACGGTTTACGCAGCGTACGCAGCGGAATTTCTCATAAGGAATAAAATATTCCCCCCATTTTCGGAACATTTTTCTTTGCGGCGCTGGACTTATGAGTCGTATCTTGATGCTATATAGCTTAAGGGCTATCTAACGTAACTTCAGCTTTATAGTATTAGTATAGGTTGCATGGGTAAAATTTCTGTACAAGGAGAGAAAATGCTTTGTTTCTCTGTTTGTCCGCCTGTTGAAGGGTAAACTTCGAAGCGACTGGACAAATATAAATTAAATTTTGTATGGTGGTAGCTCATATCAGCGGGCAATATTTTTAGGAAATTTACAATACCGGTAAATAAAAAAGTTTCCGGGTTTTGGTAAGGAAAATGAAATAAAGGTGGAATAAAGTTCAGTAAAACGAAATGCACCAAATGTAATTTCACCAACTATAGGACGGGTAGGTACCATCTACTGGCCTGATAAATGTGAAACAGGCTAATCACGACCTGACCTTTCTTAAGATTAGACGCATCACTCAAAAGTCGTAAGCTACGACTTAAGAGTTTAAAACAAATACGAATAAGAAAAGACAGAGTATAATAATAGAGTTTACAGCCACAAAATAAGGCTAGAGTTACCGTTGAACCGCAAGGTTTTCATAAGCGTCCTGTGTGGTTTAAAACGTACTGGCACTGTCTTTGTTCTTAAACTTACGCTTGAAGTGTGCAAATTTGATATATTGATGATATCCGTTAAACATACGCAGAGGATAGTAGCACTTAGCTGAACGGGAATAATGACTGTTTCGGTTTGCGTTAAATTAGCAAACGTGTGTGGTTAGGTGCGCACGCGCTTCTCGTATTGACAGTATCCGGGATGGCATTGGTATCCACATTATTATAGTAACTTAAGGACATGTAAAATCGTTGTAGGTAGGTATCTGGGTATATAGATTGTGCATAGTTAAACAAATAGCTGAATAACATAAGGTAGTACTAACGTGTAGGTAGGTTTTTTATTATTTATTTTTATTTGTATAAGCAGTTAAGCACACATACAGATTACAATCTTAACTTGCATATACTTTAAAAAGTTGAGATATAACCGAAGTGTTAAGATTACTCAAGTTCGGATAGGTAGATAATCTAGACATATGTCGAAAATTAAAGAAAAACATTTCAGCTTGCAATAGCTGTATTCAGTACTCTACAAAAAGTGTCCACATTACACAGACATCTCAACTTTATGTTACTAAATGTTGTTATATGAAAAAACTGAAAAAAATATGCTTATCAGTCATACATACCTGTAGGTACAAACAATCAGTCATATGCGTAAAAGTCCCACTAAATTAAAATTAGCCCTCACCCTAGCCCACCGATCCTTTCTTAAATGAGTTTGCGGGGCCCGGCGGTGACACACCTGTCGTTCTTTTCATTTCCAATAAAACTTCTTTTTTAACTTAAAATATCATTTAAAAACGCTTTTATACGTAAATGATAGGAAGAACGATGTAATTATGTTTTTTGTTTTCTCTCATTCGGTTTTTGCCGAGTAATTATTGCCTTAAACTCCATTAGTACGATCACGATTCCATTGTAATTACAGTTAAATAAAATTTCAGTTTTAAATGCAAAGGGTTAATGTGATGTTATATCAAACCGTTGATATAATGATTAAAGTGACTCCTTAATCTTAACTGCCAGTATCATAAATTCCCGAATCAACGTCTGTATCTTTTTAAAGTTTGGTAATTCTTGTGAAAGCACACTTTTGTCAGCAATCATAATAAAACCCTTTAAAAATGTCGTTCTTTTCTTTATTCGCTCATTGCAGTTTTATGCATAAACTATCGGTCCTCCGCGACTTCATCCGCGCGTTTTGAGTTTGTTCCCTCCCCTCCCGTCGCAGCGTGATGTTTTATTTAGAGCCTAAAGCCTTCTTCTATAAATAAACTATACAACACAATATAATGATTTCTCCAAGTCGATCCAGTAATCTCACATTAGTGCGTTCAAACAAAAACACAAACTCTAGCTTTTATAATATTAGTTATAGATAATCGATTTTGTTTGTTTAGGATTAATGAGGAACTTAAGGAAAAACTAATACTAATAATCACGTTAGTACTTTAAATATGTCCCACGATAAGCAAAAAGAGGAACTTCTACGTGTCGCTGCAAAACTAAAATACCTCTGAAACCTTAGAAAGTTCCAAACAATGTTATATTTTGGCTTGTTCCCGATTTACTATGCGCTGAAATCCGTCAGTTGGTACAAGGCACGTCGGCTACTTTATGGGCCAGGGTTATCAGTTCGGATTAGATCGCGCCGTATCTCTCGCCCGCCCACGGTCACAGCCTTACATACAGAGCCTGGGCCTCCTTACATGCTTTGCTATGAAGTCGTATAATTTGTTTGAGCCGTGTTATGATAATATTGAGATAGGTTAGTTTTGAGTTTGTTTTAAGTTTAAAAATGGTTTGAATATTGACTATTCAAAATTCTTAATACCTGAAAAGCCAGTTGCCAGTGGCCATAAGCCAGTAAAAAAACTTGTGTAATAGTTTTGCCGACATACTTAGTTGACTTTGTAAACAGAGCAAGCAACCCAAAATAACTGAAAATGTTTATACCTACCTAAGCTTTAATGCTCTACAATAGCTATTGTAGTGTGTACAGGTTGTAAAAGTTATGTAAGCTTGTAAACAGAAAATCGAAGAGGCTCGATTATAAATATTAATTAGAAAAACAAAGAAGTAAAAGATAGATGAAGTCAAAATTGGATATAAATTACCGTGATGTGACCTGAGCAATCGAATTCAAGAAACAGCGTGCACCACACAAAGGGATCTAATTCTATTGTCGGTCGCATTGTTTCACCGATCGATAATAATTAATTGCACCTGCCAGCAAATTTTAGCGAGACGATACATCATTTCGGCGCATTAGGTTTAAAATTAGTGTGCCGTTCGCTTTTGTTCCCGTTCAGACATCCCGGCGTGGTTTTAATTACTGACGGACGAGTGCGTTAATGTAATCAAAGCTCGATACATCATGCTCACTATCGCTCCGCCTCGGTTTGATTAATAATTCTAATGAGCGGCGGTGCCAAACGAGTTAATTAAGCGTTCGTTTTTTAGGCGGGTGCCACCGCGGCCGGTAAACGGCGCATCAATCACTCTTTGTGCGCGCCGCCGAATCTTAATGATTGAAACGCTGCGCCCGCGCTGCACTCTGACCGGCATTATCCGACAGCCTCCAACTTGCACACCCATCAATTTTTAAAAGCAAAACGATTTCACCTGTTAAAGAACGCGAAACTCATTCAGTCGGCTAATTTTTTACCACCTTTTAATTATCTACATGTTAAATTTCGAAAATGATCTAGATCTCCAGAGTTGAGTTTGTACCTATATTCACGAAACTCTGTAGTACCTAATTCATTGACCTTAGATCCAACTAAGATATCAAAACAAAGTTTGGATTTCTACTTAACTTAATTGTTCCTCCCAACATTTGTACCGAATCTGCTATTCCTTGCATATTACTTGCATATTTGCCGTGGAACTCTGAAATTGGTTAGACTACATTAATTAAGTTATAATTGGCACAAGTTTGTCTATGGATAAAAGTTGCATTACCATAATAAATTAAATAATAATAAAAACATAGGTAGACCTACCTTGTAGAGTTGGGGGCTTAGCCCTTAGGGAGTAGCCCTTCTAGCCCCTAACTCAATTCCGTTTTAACTTTAATATGCTTAAAATTTGCCTCATTAATTTAAACGATTATTTAATGGATCTCATCCCAAAAACTGTACATTTCAGTTTTTGTTTAAACCTGTGGTCGTGACAAATCGCGAAGGTTAGTGTGAATCAAAACAGTTTATTCAGTAAGCCGGTGGGAGCGGGTTCCCAAACATTATCAATCACGCGCAGCCGCGGGCAGAACCTAATTTGATAGACGCAATTAGCTACCAATGGGAAATCTAATCTCAGGAGGCGGACGCGCTTTTTTGACCGCTCTTTCGGAATGTTCGAGGATAATTATTTTCATAATTCGAACTCAGCAAAAGTATATACCGTCTTAACAGTAGTTGTTACTGATTTTTGGTTGATGCTTAATTTTGTAACGTAACTGAATAACCAAAGTGACTGAAATTCAAGACCCGATGACATTGTCATCAACCTGCTACATGGGTATCTTAGGTCATAATTTAGACGGATTTCAAGGGCATAATAGTCTGTTGCTATGATATTTTTTTGTGACTTTTGTAATTAATTTGTTGGACACAGGTACGTAAACGGCAAGGATTAGTTTCGGCGAGTCATTCCGGTGGCAGCGCGGTGCGCGCCGCGGGGGCCGCGGGTCCAACGCCTAATTTCCCGCGCTACCAACAGGTGGCAGCAGCGCGGCCTTTCAAATCTGACAGACGCCATTGCCTTTACGTCAGTGAGGCGCGAATAAAATTAATGATGTTCGCGCCTTAATGACGTTTCACGACGCCGCTCCATTGTGTCCGTAATACAACAATTATTGAGATCATTTATTAAGTTTATTGATCTTTTAACTTAATCTTTTATTTCGTAATTTAGCTTCGTGCGAGAGCGAACTCTGAAAAAAATATCTCATATGCGGAGGCATTTTTTGGACTATTTTTGTCATTATACGGCGTGATGTGAGCGGGTCTTTGAATGCTGAGGCAATTACTGCCCCGCATGTGGTTTGATTATGTAGGTACGGCGGTTCCATTCCATCTAGCGGTGGCTATAAAACGCCGGTAAAAACATTACTAAAACCTTTGCCGATGGTAGTTTTTAAGCTTCCGTTGCTAAATTGACGCCGGTATTAAGAGCTATTGTTACAATTTATGTAGCTTAGTTTTTGTGAAGACATAAAGTAGATTAGGGATATAGAGGCGAGATTGTTTCGAGTTGCGTTCATCGTGGAGACTTAAGGAGATTTTGTGGTTTGTTAGAATATAACGAAGCATTGTAAGTTTGGGTAGTCAGTTCGAATTACATAGTTAAGTAGGGCGGTCGTTAGCGGTCGCGAGGAGGCGTCGGCGGTAGTTTAAGGCGACTAAGTAATTAGCAGTTTGTTAACAGTTAGGCTTTGATGGCTGCCTTTAGTTGCATCTTATGCCGTAATTAGAGACTCAGTTTGCATGCAAATAGTTTTCAGTCTTCTCGAAGGTGCCGTGTATCTAGGCACTTAGTAACTTAGTTAATGAGAAACGTTATTCTTGACTTTACTTATAAGTATTGAAGACACGGAAAACAGCTAAGCACGTTCCATCTGATTGCGAATAGATGATCAACATCAAATGATTCCTGTAATAAGAAGTAATTTGTTGGAAACGATTACTACAAACAAAGGGGCCGTAGTAAGGTAGAGTCACTAAAATTTAAATAAACCTTTTGTAGCTATTAAAAAAACAACATACGAATGAAAAATCTTTGAGCAGTCTTTTTTCCGTAAATACTAATAAGAGTATGCATTAGTAAAATAAATTGTATTGATCCAAAATACAAAAACTCATTCGATGGCATTGCTGAAAAACCCGCATCTGCATTCAGACAGGTTACCTACTGCAGCTACCAACGTACGAAGAATACAATTTGTATTTGACTGATTAATTATGATGAAATGATAAACAATAAATTCTGAAAGATGATGAATTTCCCTCATGCAAAAACGATTTCAAGATATTATTTTAAATAAAACTAGTTTACTGCGGCACTGCTCACCGTAGCAGATAGGCGGCGTTCAAGACATATCGACCGGTAATTCGTCTTCAACCCACGACCGTCGGAAACTAGCGCAATTAGATGCAATCGTGTCGGAATTATTGTAATAACCAAAAAGAATCGATCCTCTAACGACGGCTGGCGCACGCGATTGGCCCGCTGAGCGCCAATGCGCGGACGCAGATCCACTGCCCGATCGATAAGCTAATAACACGACAAGAGCGGACGTCGAATGTAAGGGACCTTACACACGGACGGTAGTTTGACGACGACTAAGGTAACGGCAGCCACTGGCAAGAACTGTTGGCTTGCAGCAGCAGCGTCTGACATACCGTGAACAAGCATTTGACGCACTGTGCTGCTAGGTACTGTGTGCATTTGACGGAACAATATCTCGGTGACATCCACAATATTTTTCCGACAGCTGCCGTGGGCTCGCTAACGCCTAATCTTGACATCGTCAGAGATTAGCTTTAAATGCGCCGTCGGTACTTACATCGTTTACATACGCGTCGTCGACGTGTCCTCAGCTCCAGCTCTACCGTCAAATACCGTCAGTGTGCCAGAACACTGTTCTCCACTACTTTTTCTACGTTAACCTCCTCAATGACACTTAATCGACCTTCTTAAACCAGCGATGCTATTAAAATATCGATTTGAAAACGTAACCTGTGGTTTCGGTACTTGATTGGTACGTCTATTGACCATTTGTAGTACGCGGACCACCAGCAAAAGCTATTAAGGAAATTAAAACCGAGTTTAGATGTTTCAAACTTATCGGAAAAACATAATTGTATTGATAGGAATTTCAATGGTTATTTGTGTTTGGAAAGTGTCGATATTCGTCACACAATGCAACATTTTAGTAATTGCTTATATTAGAAAGGAAACATATGAAAATAACGTAGAGTTCATAGTTTTAGGTTTCCACTATGTAATTTTATGCCACATAATTTGTTTAATAGGTGATGATTGATGACTATACTCCACATCAAAGTACGCAAGGTTAAAATATCTCGTCGATATTTATCAAATATAGAACATCAAATATCGTGCTGTTTTTGGAAACTGACAGCAACAGAATGATGATTAAGCCCCTAATCCTACCCCGAACGCTAGTAGCTTGGACCTGTATCAAGCCGAGCCTTATCCGAAATTAAAGATTTTTAGAAATCTGAAATGCTGAAAATATTTTTCAAATCCTTAAATATTGATATGAAAAATTACGATAATCATTTCGTTTTCATAAAATACCAAATATATACATGTATCTTTAATTTTCTACAAATTACAAGAAATATCTCCCTTAGTGAAAAAAAACAAGTTGAAAAATTGTCCAGACTTTTCATTAATTCCTCTGTGCTTTTGCTTACAATCAACGTATACTCATTAAAGGTTTTGAGAATCATGTTTCTTGTTGAAATACACACAACATGCAATTATTTAAGGGTTTAAGAAACGATAAATGCTAACAGTTGAATTTTTTTTAATATGTAATTCCTCTGGCCTTGGTTCAGATAAAAATGAATTAGTAGGTACTCTGTGTTAATTTGCTGCGTTGTCTTTAGTCATAATATTGTTTAAATGGTAGAACATATTAAATTATATACTTATCGATGTGCAAATGCTACTGCAGCAACTATCACCAGTAAATAGCAATCGACAATTCTCAACTTTTTGTTGAATCACACCCTCAGTGTGGTTTTCTCTGGATCTAATTACATAGGTATTTAACATATTTCTTTATTTTCAGAAAATTTTAGCATTAAAAAGTTTTTGCAGTGATGATTGATGATTGTGTGTTTTTTAGGGTTCCGTAGCCGAATGGCAAAAAAGGAACCCTTATAGTTTCGTCAAGTTTGTCTGTCTGTCTGTCCGTCCGTATGTCACAGCCACTTTATTATGTAACTATAAGCATCAAAGTGTTGAAATTTGGTAGGAAGATGTATCCTGTTAATCGCTTTACGATTCTTACACAAAAAATAAAAAACAATGATATTTAAAGGGGGTCTCCCCTATGCGTGTAGGGTGTCTATGGATGGCTCTTTTAAAATGATATAGAGGTTTCTAAAACTATTTTCTTTTAAAATCTAACGATTGATAGATAGACGCTTCCAAAGTGGTAAAATGGGCGTCCTCCTCCCGTTATCTACCCAACTAAGCAAGTGTATTTTTTAAAAAAATATGTAATCTGATCTTAACAAATATTAGTATAATTGGTTCAGACGGGATCGAACCAGGGACCTTATTTTTAAATCACTCGCGTCAAGATGGCGTGTGATATAAATTGATTAATGTCCGATTTTCCAATGAAAATGAGTATAATTTCACACGGGAGTGATTGAAAATAAGATAACCGTTTTTTTAGCACTAACGTCTATATATTTTGTGTGATTTTCATTGATATTCAATTCGTTTTCTAACACAAAGCACACGCCATATTCAAGCGAGTGATTCAAAAATAGGGCCCCAGTAGTTTTTGAGATATAGCACATTTTCAACAACCGCAAACATTCTTAGTTCTTCATACAAACACTATAAAGTGTACATACATATATACAGAAAAGAACCATTCGTGTTATTTACAAACTTAGTCCCCGCGAATCCCTGAGAGGATTCTTCAAAGAAATTAACGACCTCACTGTCGCTTCTCAATACATATTTGATAATACCATGTACATACGCAAAAATTTAGATCTTTTTATGAAAAAATAGTGAAATTCACTCGTATAACACAAGAAATAAAAACAAACTTGTCATTCCAAACTTCAGGTTAGCCAAAACAATTAATTCATTCTTGGGAAATTGTGTCAAATTTTTTCAATAATATACCTAATAACGTTATCGAACTACCTATTAATAAATTTAAGTTACATGTCAAAACTACCCTAATGTCGAAGGGGTATTATAAAATTCAAGACTATCTTAATGACGAGAATGTATAGATAGTCCAGCCTGTTTATTTTGATTTCTATCATTTTTGTGGCAACCTGTGGTGACTGAGTTTGTTCCAGCGTTTCTTGTCAGCACTAGCAAGATTGTCTGTGTCTTGTCTAATCGAAGCGCAAGTAGGGCCCAAAAGATAAGGAGATATGTTCTTGCCCCAGATGGGCCTAAATTGATTGTTAACTAATTATTGACGTCAATAAGTGGCATTTTGTGTCCTAAATTGAATAAATTATTTTTGACTTTGACTATGAAAAACAAAGTTATTATTGCTGTCAACAAAATGTTGTAGTAGTATTTTAGCTAAGAGGAAGTGGATTCTCTAATACGGTTAAAATTGACACGGAACCCTCAGTGTGCGAGTCCGATTCGCACTTGGTCGGTTTTTTTTATTAAAGAACTTACTTGGTTCTTTAAGCTATTCCGTTCTCCTAATTTTTATAATATTGTATTTTAAATAAGAAAATCACCAGAGGCATCAACCAAAGAATCCAAAACTCAAGAAACACTATTGTACTTATTTCAGTTATTAAGTTTATTATTTCTTCAATAAGGTGAGGTGCTCGTAGCGCAGTGGAAGCAGCGCTTTGGTAGTGATATTGAAATGAAGCAACCTACGGTGCGGTCGTGTTTGGATGGGTGACCATTCCGGCCATATAAGTGACGTAAATCACGAGCATCTCCGTGCTTCGGAAGGCACGTTAAGCCGTTGGTCCCGTCGGTTGATATTAGTCGTTAAGCCTAGTCAGAACCCTTATGGGCGGCTTGATCACATTTGACAGCAGGGGGTTAGTCGCTTGCCTTGCAAGCTCTCCTCCACCTACCCGCACTGAGCCTGCGTAGTGGAGTTTATTCAAACTACCTCATAGTTGAGCTAAGACCTTTGCCCAGCAGCACACCCTTGAGGTGTGACCGGCGTGGGTCGCTGACCGCCGTGCCCTCTGAGCACACGTGGGGACCGACCTCAGCTTGGGCTCTATAGTCCGGCGTATGGTCGAAGACAGGGAGGCTTGGCGAGCCATGGCCGCATTTTGCGAGCGGGTGATCGCCGAAAAGGAGAGCGCGGAGCGAGAGCGAGAGGCTGCGGCTGACGAACTCCTTATGCGCCGAAGGCGTACTGGGCGCAGGAGAAACCTCCACCACCTGCACATGCCCCTCCCTGTGCCTCGGGTCGGGGACGCGGGGGCGTCCGCTTTCCACTAAGAGGCGCGATGGTGTGTAATGCGTTCTACGCATCGTCGGGACATCAAACCGGAGAATAACCTCCTTCGGCGCTGAAGGCTGGGGCCGCGGATGTGTGCTTATGGCGCTGACTCGTGGCTCCGAACTCATGGCTCAATGAGAACGCCGCTGGTTTTTAGTGGGTATGCCCCATGGGGGAGAGTCCCACATAACCTGCTGCCTTCCCCCGAGGGCGGCAGGTATTAGCAGGTAAAGCATTTTCCAGCGAAACCAAAAAAAGAAAACAAAAGGCCTTTGCCCAGCAGTGGGATGTTACAGGCTAACTTTACAATAAGGTAGTTTCCAAGATAGATAGTGTGTAATATCAGACTATAGATTGATGTTTTTTTATGTAGTTCTACAATGTGTGATTTTGCAATAACAATGTATACCCGATGTGCAGGCCACCACCTGAAATGCAGCAGGCTGCAGGTGTAGGACGCGTATGTTGCGCAGGCGCGGCGGTCACGTAGCGCTACGTGCGCGCACTCGACACTACGCGACCTATTATCTGTCACTATGGCTAGGCTGTATTATTGTTAAGGGCAAGGGAATCGATACTGCTTGAAAATAAATAAGAATTCTATTCATGGTTTAAAAAAAAGCTTTAATAGGATAAAACTTCATGTATACGAGTATAAGTAATATTCATCAGCTTATACTTTGCGTTAGCTAAAAATGACAGAGGCAGAGGCACATTTCTGAAGACAATGCAAATACAGGGTGTATTTTGTGGATAAAAAGGAATAGCAATAGCGACTACCACCGTAATAAAATGAGCTGATACCAAATCCCCGATGGCCAACATTGTAAATAATATAATTTCAGAATTACCAACTAGCATAGCTCCATTCAGACATTTTGTTCAAATCTTCCAATTATCTTTTTATAAGACAAGCACGGGTTAAACACATGATTATTTTGGGCATTTTTGCCAAGCTAAAAAGAGGACATTACTGGAACTTATGACTGTAAAACAATTTGTCATATTGAATGCATACATATAGAAGCTCGTAACCTAAGCACTCCGTAATTTCGAAGGACATGGCAAAATAAAATGTACTTGCATACTATATGAATAAAAAATGACATCATCGAGCACATTTTGCCTCAAACGCGTCCTAAAATGCGCTAAATGGTGCTTTCTTAGTGCAAATTCCGACCGCATGTCACTCGCAGGCTGTTTCGGTGATGTTAAAATAATTGTCTGCGGTTTCGCCCACCCTTAAATGCTTAAGCGTACCCACTCACTTCGAGCTATGCAACGAACGATTTCGCAAACAAGCTATAATGATGCAGGATAATTTGTGTAATTGTGATATTTCCCGTTTCCTATAGTTTCTTTTGAGTGTTTTGACGAGGCCTTCCGCACCCTCGGGCATTTCGGTTTTAAATGCGCGACATACGCACTGCTGCTGGTGTACGTAACTTATTTCTACTTCTGTCATCTTTGTAATACAATGTTGGTTTAGGTGCGTATTCTACGGCAATTTTCATCGATAAAATACCATTAAAAGAAAGATCACATCCCTCACCCATCTGAGTGAGAGCCATTTTGCAAAATTACTTTGCAAAACTTTTACTCATTCAAACTCGTTGAATTTTCATTGTCTGTAGTCAACACACACACAAATATTTCTTCATTATAAAAGTGATAAGCTTTCATTTGATACAGTAATTAAACAGACATACCAGAAAGTATACACAAAAATCGTTGATTTGTTTGAATATGTCGCTTAATTCTCATGCATTTTCTGAGTTATTGGCCTTTATTTATGTACCAGCCTTTAACACATAAATTTTCTATTTCATTTGTTGACAAGGAGTTATGCTATCACATAAACCTTAAATCATAACAGTTATTATACTCTAACAAACCCTGACATGAGGTCAAACGAACACAAGTAGAATTTAACTTCATTCACCCGGAAATAACTTTTCTGAAAAGTTGAAATGAAATGAAATGAAATGAAATATTTATTTGCTTAAAACATGGTTAAGATAGAGGTGGTACAAATTTAAAAGCTCCGCATGTTTTGTCTGGTCTGACATGCAAATATTAAATGTATTAGAATTAAAATCTATGATATAATTTTGAGGTGGGTTAATATTCAAATTAATAACAATAATAAAGTCAATGAAATATATAATGTCAGCTACTTATACAATTACTAATTAATAAATTACAAATTTAAAAATTCCTTAACAGAATAAAAACATTTATCTAATAACCATTGGTACAGTTTTTTCTTAAATGTATTTAGGGGAAAATCAGTTATGGATTTTGGTATTTTATTGTAAATTCGAATGGCCATAACGTAACAGTTATTGCTAAACAATTTTGTCTTCATATCTGGAAATTTAATTCTATCGGGGTGTCTCCTACTATATAACTGATTTTCTTTAAATTTTGTAAAGAAATCTGGATATTTTTTAACGAACACTCCAGTTTCGTAAATGTACAGGCTTGGCAATGTCAACAGCTCCAAATTCACAAACAGAGGCTTGCATGAATCTAAAGGGTGTGCGTTGCATATCGCTCGGATACATTTTTTTTGGAGAAAGTTATGTTTAAGTTTATGCGAGAAAGGTATTTTGGTTGTAATAAAGCCCAGTAAGGACCTCCTCTGAAATGGTTGCAAAAACATCAAATTCAAAAAGTACTTTTAAGTGAGGTATAGGTAGTATTTTGACCTGTGTGGCTGCTTCTTTTAAACTATGTAATATCTGTAATAATTTAATCACCTTTACTTTGTCACCTTAAAATAAGGTGTCATTTGTGTGTGTGTGTGGGCTACAGACATTGAAAATTAAAAGAGTATGAATGGGTACCAAAAGTTTTGCAAAGTAAATTTATAAAGTGCCTCTAACACTCAGAGGGTGAGACATTCAAGGGTCGTATCCCTTTGGATAGTACTTTATCGATGAAATTTGCCGTAGAATACGTAGGAAGTATCGTAGGTTAGATCCAAAAAACACTGTATATCCACAGATAAAAAACTACCGCACGGAAGAAATTGAAATGCATAAAAATCGTGACCCAGATGATGGAAAAATTGATCTTTCTTTGGAAAAGAAATTCGATTGCTGAACGGGAATTGGCCCTCAGATGGTCAGAAATAAATAAGTTTCCAATAATTTATTAACCTACACCTAACGTTTCGTACTGCATAAAAGTCAGGTACTAATAGAAAATAGCTAAAATGCGGGTAGAATCAAAAGTGTCACCCCTATTGAAGCGCAGCCGCGTGGGCGCGAGACGGCCAACACATTTGTCCCGATGACGACCGCCGGCTTTATTATAATTCGTTTATTGTGTTCTCGCCCGTTGTCTCTATAATGCATCTTTTGTAACGGAAGAAACGGTAACATTCCGATATTTAGCGAACGTTAGAAATGCCAAAGGTATTGTGCATCCCCTTAAGGTACTACCCCACCTTTGAGCAAAGATAGCCATATATACAGGCGGAACCAAACAGTGACGAACATTTTATTTTATTTTTCATCCAAATATACACCATATTTATTAAAGCAAAATTTTTGGTTTTCGAGGCTTTTAAAAAAAAAAGTTTTGTTTGTCTTAGTTTTAACTAGCTCATAATTTTAGCTAAGTATGTTTAATTTATAAGGATTATACTGCAATAAAAAAAAAACGAAATAACACCACAAAAAGTGGAGGTTTCAACTTATTTGTTACAAAATTTTCAATATGTGCGAAAAATTTATATCTCGAATTCTACGACAATTTTGCTAACATACATAGGGTATTTTCAATTCAATATTCAATATATATTTTTTTTCAGAGAACGTCCATAGTGTTAGTAGCAATATTCTTATGCTAATGTTAGTAAGGGTTACAAGTAGGTAATAAAAAAAAGAAGAAGAGTAAAATTAATTAAAACACATGACTCACTTCAGCGCAAGTCCATGAGAAATTGCGCTGCAGTGATTCATGTACGCATAATCCATCCTGGCCGCAATCATACTCAGGATACTTTGAATCAGGATATTTTGAATAACCCTGGATGTAAGGTTTCCAAAAATTTTTTTTGACGTCACTATTTGGGGTCACCCTGTTGGGCCATCATGTATGCCTAACCACCTTAGGGCCAAAAACGCTTACACGCCTTTATTTGTGTCGTGTGAGCAAGCAGTTTTGAAATATAGACTACAGGATCTCGACCTGAAATGAAACTGTACCGTCTAATATTTTGTCAGTACTTAAAAAGGCACAAATTATTATCAATGCTTTTGCAAAAGCTACTTGCAGTTTTGGTATATAAGGACACACTGTATCCATTATAAATTAATTTAAGCGACTGTAACGTTAGGCTTTAAACAACAGCTATTGTTAATGGCGCGGTTGTTATCAAAACGCAGCATGTCTAATAAATCTCTCTTAGAGACTTATTATAACCACCCACTATTAACGCAGGTAATGGAGCCAGGACAACAGTTTAGCTGGAGTTTCACCAGATTTGATAATACTGACAGTTATTTGCAGGGCGCACAACAATTTGCCAATAAATTCATTATTAATACGGTGCAGATAAATGATTACCAGGAAATTTTGAATGATAAAAGTTTTCATTAGAGATCAAATTTAGAATCCAAAACATGAGCAGTATTTAAAAATCTATTCAATATTAAACTAAAGTGTTATTGAGAGTTATACCGTGAAGGAACCGATTTACTGAACATCCCGATTGTCCCGAAGCTGTGGTAGGGCCAATGTTGGGACGTGTATAAGTGCTAGCAATAGCCTATGTACAAAATAAAGTAATTTTGAATTTTTTCTTTTTTGAATCTATTTATTAAATACATAAGTTTTTAGGGTTCCGTAGCCAAATGGCAAAAAATGGAACCCTTATAGTTTCGTCAAGTCTGTCCGACCGTATGTCACAGTCACAGCCACTTTATTCTGAAACTTTTAGAATTACACAGTTGACACTTTGTAGGTAGATGTATCATGTTAACCGCATAACAATTCTTATACAAAAAATGATGATATTTAAGGGGGGCTCCCTCCCATACATAAAGTAATTTTAAGATACAGCACATTTTCAATATCCGCAAACATAACTTTGTTCTTCATACAAATACTATGAAAAACAAAGTTATATTTGCTGTCAACAAAATATTCTGGTATTTTGGATAACTGGATCTCTAATTCAGTTAAAGTTGGCACGCAACCCTTAGTGTGCGAGTCAGACTCGCACTTGGCCGGATTTTTCAGATTGAGGTTTTTTCAATCATCAATTAAATTACATAAAATTAGCATCACAATAAATAATTATAGAGTTACTTAATGTTCAAATGCAAGAAAAGTAATAAAGAAATGTATTTACGATAATGTTTACATGTAATTTGACTGATCATAATGTCATATTCAATACATGGTCACGTAATTCCAATAAATTAATATAAGCCTAGCGAAAGCCTCATAATAAGCTCTCTATTGCTTAAGGTAGCACTTTGCGGCGATACAAAATTAAATCGGAATCAGTCGTGAGCATTCATAAAAACTGTGTTGTCTTCGCTCTGCTCACCCATGGGAAATAATTGCTGTATGAAAAAATACAGGAAGTCATTAGTGGCAAAACGAGCGGCATCTATTTCACGAGAACCGTGGGCCCGGCCGCAGTCACACCGCGCTGACGATTAATGTTCCAAAAATAAGTGGAATTATTGATGTTTACAAGATCATGGCCTAGCCAGTCCATTGGCAAATTTGGTTATCTTTAAGTAAACTGAAAGAAATAGTTTTATAGTTTTCAGTTAGTTACCTCTTGGAAAATAAAATTAAGCATCACCTCTCTTTTTGGCAATGTGTTACTTCGCAAGAATCAATAAATCAAAATAACTAATCAATTATTCAAGGCCGGAGTTCTCTAAGAAATGGTTATCTAATAACAACATTACACAACGTTGTAAGTAGGGGCCTCGCATAGTCGTCGCTAATAAGCAATGCGTCCTCGCAATTTGACATTTCAGACGTTTTAATTCACTTTTAATTCGACTTATGAATAGCACTTTTACGCGGTTTGTACACCATTTTGTGTTCATTAATATAATATTAAGTGAGCTCGTTATATGTGGGCAGCGAATGGGAAGGCCGTTACCGTTCCGAGTGTCACCCATTCATTGTATAGCTCTCCGGCGTATAACAAGTTTAACGCACTATTTTAGAAATTCGCTGGAACAGTTTTCTGTTAGAAATGTAATCTATAACAATAAAAGACATTCAGACCGTGTCTTCATTCATATTTCAGACATTTGCTTTTATCAATTTCTCAAATCAGAATGGTTAACTTTACTCGCATTCATATTCCTACGGAGATTGTTATGTTGGACAAATTAAGTAAGACATAACATTCTAGTGCGTTATGTTTACGACTCTTTATAAGTATTTATAACGATTATACATACAAAGTGGTTGGCGATGCGTTCCGGAGTACTTACTAACGTCCGAGGGTGTTGGGTGTTTATGCAGCAAAAGCGATATAATGTAGGAAGAAGAGAGAGACGAGTCTTCGCCATAAAGCGAGTGTTCAGATACGACACCCATAAAACCTTTATGATTAGTCAAACCGCTGGTGCGGACGATTCATTATGGGCCATTATGCGTCGTGTTTATCGACTTACTCTATACAAGCCAATAAAATAACGAACGAGCGAGATAAGGACTCGACAGTCCTCTAATCTCCGGAACAAGGGACACTAATTCGATTGTGGTTTTGGTCGAGCCTTTTTTGGGGTTTACGGCACAAATTGTAGTGTTAAAAAAACTACAAATTGGCTTTTTCGAGGGCCATTCATTAGTTCGACGCTGAATGGCGTCGCTTGTGTCGTTTCGCTCAATTAGCTAAATGGAAATTTAAACCTGTCCGGTCTCACACGACGCATGGTATACTTAGACAACATCCTTTTGGAAATGAATTTAGTTAATTGTAACAATACATGATAAGCTTTTTATCTATATAACTATTAAATTATTATTTTTTCAGAATTACATTGCAATAAATACTTAAATTATATTTAACAACATCAATAACTAAATCTTCACTTTGTGTCTATTACATATCAATTTCACAATGTTTCGTGGTGAGAATGCTATCCGGTGTGGGTGGTGTTGTGCCTTAAAAGGCAAATCAATAGGTTTAAAATATTTACATTTGCTATTATAATCACATAAAACTAATAGGAACATACTACACTAATCGGCTATAAATTCTAATGTAATGTAAATAAAGCCTGCATCTACCACTAAATCAATAAAAATCTAAAAGCCACCCATAAACATTTGCTTATTTATGAGTTTTAGTACAGGATGTCAAAATAAAATGTATTGTAATAGAATTTAGAATGGAATAGAATAGAAGAAAGTATTTTCAGAGCTTACAGGTGGAAAGTGGTAAATTTCTTTGAATTTTTAAATTTTTTTATGCATGTTTGTACATTATAATTATGGAAAGTTTTATGGATTTCTGCTTTTCCTTATTAATATACACACACCAAAAGAGATTATGATTTTCAAAGTGATCGCATAATTTTTTATATATTTTGAGACCAATCCTTCTGACTTCTTGAAGGTATAGATAGCGTCCTAATATTCTTGTTATCTGTACCATTCAATCAAAACATGATTGATGACATTTGCTGATAAATCTAATCGTGAAGAATTTGCAACTCAACCATTCTGAGAGTATTAACTTAAAAATATATTTGAATACATTATGTAGAGAATGTTCTTATCTTACGCAATATCACTTTAGGAGTGGAGCTTAACTGACACAGTGTTGTTTCATTAAATGCTTTTATCGGTATTCTTTATGCAAATTAAATAGACACTTAACTTTCCTAAAAATATACACGTAGAATTAAGTTGTGTCCTTTTTATCGTGCATGTTTTGATCTTATGAAGCACCTTCTTGCCGTTTTTAAATAAGAGGGGTTATCTTAGTTTCATGATTTTATTTAAAAAATGTTTTACAGAATATACCATACATTTCCGAAGCAAAAATACTAAAAGAGAAAAAGGTTAGCACTTTAGCGTTTTTTTAATTAAATGTCACTTTGTCCGTGCTAGAGTGAAATTGTCAATTGTTAAATGTAATTAAAATAAATGTGCAGTGTATAATGTGCAATGTTTTAAGTTGTAGCGATAGTTTGACCACAAAGCTGAGACATTACTGATTTCATTTTTGTCGTCTTCGTTTTCATTACCCTACCAATTAATGTACTCCGTATAATCCTTATGTATTAAACAATCTTCCTTTCACCTAAAAGGAAACCTATTTAATTCATCATAATAATATGAAGTACGTAAATTAGGAGGAGAAGACGATAAAAGTGACGTCAAAAACGTTTCAGTTTCGCGGTGTCACTATAGTGTATCGATGAGAATAGGTTCGGTACGATGAGTATTGGGGGAATGAAGCGGCGTGTAAATAGCCGACTCCATGCGGGAACTTAAATACAGAGATAAAATAAGATGAACAAGATAAAAGGGAAGAAGACGTCAGGAAAACATAGGAATAATTCCTTATATTACAGGAAACTGAATGGCCCACTTACCTTCAAAATCAGCTCCAGTCCCGTCGTCCCCTGGCCGCACCTTTGCTATGCTGTAATAGCACCACGAAGCTGTATATGATGCTGCGCACTTATTAAAGTTCCCTTTTACAGACACGATAGCAATTATCGAACTGCAATGTATTCTTTTAGTAAAAAACACAGAACCGAAAAATATTAATTATATATGTCTCTTTTTTATCTGACACAAGTCAATGTTTTTAAGCTTGTCTATGCCGACTAAAGAGGTGGCATTATGCTAGCCTTGCAGGATCAGACGAAACCTTCACCGATCGTCAAGGAGCATGAACCAAGCAATTTCCAGTAATATTTATAAGGAATTATTTTGAAGGATATAAATAAATGTGCTATAATAGCAAGAGATTATTAAAGAAAGAAATTCATGAAAGATATAGGGTGAAGTAAGGGTGTTGGGACATACCACGCCCAACCAAGTATTTTAGATAATTACCTAACCTACCTATTAGGATTAGGCGGCATGCTGTTTTGAGGACGCATATTTATTTAGCAAAATACCCATAATGGCTTCATTTCCATCCATATGTAAAGTGGTCAATTCAATAATACTTATTATTAATTATAAATATGTAAAGATTCTATTAGTATATGTTGTTTAAGTTCATATCACACTCAGGGGTCTCATAATTGTCCCGTATCAAACTTGTTTGACAGTCGTATCGGCTTTTACGACAGCATTAAGGATCGTTAGTTTTAAATGTGGACAAAATGTATCGGTTGACAATTAAAATATTATGGACATCAACCCATACCTTGTCATACCTTATTTGCATAAACAATAAAGTCCGAGTGTTTGTTTAATTATTTTTAACGGTCCCAGTTATACGACCATACGTAACCTTAGGGGCAAATATTTTGGGTGCAGTGCCAATATTAAACGTATTGAAAAGATGTTCCTTTCACGCCAGGAGGACTATTTTTGACTCACTAGCTTTGATATGGCGTGTTAATTTCGTTCGAAAACAAATTAAAATCAACGAATAGCAAGCGAAATATAGCTGAAAGCCCTGCGGTGACCGGCCGCTGCTGAGACCATGAGTATCCTATAAATGGGAATCCGAATGTACGGAGTGTGTATCCTATGACTAATTTTCTATCTACAAAATATGAACACTTAACTTAGTCCAGTTCCTTTTATTTGTTGTTTCACAAACTTTTATTCGTACTTCAATTAATTTATCCCTTTTAGTTGTACACCATTTTGAAATAATTCCTGACAAATTTAAGCGATTTATAGAAGTCTACGGCGATCTGTTTGACATCTTTTTCAATCTGCCGTTACTTAAAAATTGATTAGTTAAGAAAGTTTGTCCATGTACTCGAAGTTTGATTGGTCGAACGGTTGAGACATAGAGGTTTTACGCGAAGCTCCAAACCTCTACATTCCGCCCCTCCAAACCTCTACATTACTCACAAAATTAAGTTATCCTTTTTTAATTACTCCGTTGTGAAACTACTTTTTTGCGATGCATGTGACTTTAATCAATGCATATCACAGGCTATCTTTGCGCGATCGATTCCAAAATAGATCCCCCGATACCGTCGTTCGCATGGTGGGTGTGACATCCATGAGCGTAGATAGTGGCTCAGAAACTAAAACTCCAAAATGTCTTTTTAGTATTTATTCATTTCTTTATTGAGTGGATTTCAATCGCGTGTTAGATACAGACTTGTGAGCATTTTTTTTAAAACTAAAATTGTTTCTCTATATATTAACAGTGACATAAGTTCATTCGGATGGATAGTTGGATTATCTACTTAGATAATCCAACTATCCATCCGAATGAATCTATTTATTGATTATATTTGTCACAAACGCACATGCAAAAAACATTGCTATTCAAATAAAACTTCATAACACACTTCCGCTAGTTCGATCAAGTTTTTATAAATTGAATATTACAAATTTTGTATAAATAGCTTTTATCCCAATGGGCACTGATTACTCACTTCACTCGAACGTAATCGCGATACCTACGCAGGTGAGCGCGCAGTAAAAATGCCAGAGCGGTCCGTTCCAAACACATTTAGCATATCGTCCGTATAGTTAAAAGCTGTATAATAGCGTTATCTCAGGGCCGGCACTAAATTGGGATGTCTCGGGCAGCTCGGCCCTTATCAGTTTGTCGTGTTCATCTTGAGTTGTTAGGCTTTAGGGATATTTACGTCGCGTCGGGGTGGCGAGGCTACAGTCCACGCGACAATGTACGCGAGTTATTGCCTATGCTGTACTGTTTTGATATAAAATACGTGTCTGAGCGGATTTCTGGAGGATAAATAGAGTAGTTATCCTGCATTCTGAAAGTTAAGCAATTTTTAAGTAAATCTGCTTAGTCGTAGCCATTTTTGTGTACGGGAAAAATGCTCTACATTTTTGTTTAAAACGATCGGAAAATAGTTATGTTTTAGTTTAAGGAAAATAGTTATATGAATATCCCATCAGTACAAGTTTTACGGGTAGTTGTAAAGTAATTGAACCGCGACCTCGGCTTCGATAGAGAATGGGAACTTAATATTTTGATATTTATTCATGTGAACGCACAACATTAGAGTCCGGATAGGTGACAAGGGCCGATAGCCGAGTAAGGCTAAGCGACAACCCTTGCCGGACATGCATCGGTTTGATGAAGCGCTTTTTTGATAGTCTTTCTCGTTGTTTTTTTTTCTTATTGTCCGCGGCCCATTGATAAACGGACAGGTATACGTACTCAGACAGGCGCCAACATTCCTCGCCCCGACCTCACACTTACTTGCTGCTTTATAAAAACGGCCACACTTTTTTATATAGCACTTTTTGGTCTTATTGCTTTGCTTTGTGTCCCTCGTAGTGTTTGTTTTGGTTATTAGCGGACTGTAGGAAGTGGTCGAGATAAACCTATTGGGCCTAAGCGTTTTATTGTACCAATTTTGGATATCCGTTTTGGAGATATAGAAGTGTCGATGATGGGACGATGGTCTCGAGTTATTTATTTAGAGATAGTGGTGCCTATCATCGATCCATTAGCACTTGAGAGGCTTAGACGCGATTGTTCCGCAACAGCGAGATAGGGCGCAATAACAAGTTGTCGTTTCATTAGCGTTGTGTAACCTATATGATTTACAATTTAAATGGCTGTCTGATTATTATTAAGATTCAATTTACAAATGGTGCTGTTAGTTTATCAAGGAGGTGCCAATTTATGAGTACATCAATATTATTGTGTATAAAATTACATTCGTACATTTTGGCATATCAGCATGATGGTACTAGGGTAGGCACTTGAGCTTTTTTAAAGGACATAGATGAAGATTGTGCATAATATAATATCTTTAATTAAACTTTTATATCAGGTTTATTACAACTTGTCCTTATCTTAGCATTCACGGTTGATAAATAAAATGTAAAAACATACGATTAACGATAAAAGAAAACGACCAAATGGGAGACGCCCGGTTGGACGTCCTGAGTATCGCTGGAAAGAAGTCGTAGCTCAAGACCTGCTCAACCTCGGCCATAGTGACTGGCAAGAACTTTCGCAAGACCGAGATGCATCGCGTGATCTGGTGTCGGAGGCCAAGACTCACTTTGGGTCGCTGAGTCACCCCAGTAAGTAAGTAAGTAATAAAAAACGTGCGACGCTCTTATCTTCTACAGCTTACACTTAGCTTAATATGTTAACATTAAATGTTTTTGCCAGGTGTTAATTATAAAATTAATGGGGGTCTAACGGGTCGCCAGTCACCGCCCCAGGCTATAAATTAGCAAAACAATCCGGAACTAGCCGCATTAGCATTTTATGAATGGGCTAAAAGCATGACAGCATTTGAAAGTTGTGATGTCACCCACCTCATGATAGATAATGCCTATTCGATAACATGGATCCCAATGATAAAAGCCGAGCTCTTATCTTCTTATAAAATATAATAATGAATCGATACAAGGGATTTATTTTACAAAAATTGTTTTTAGATAGCGCATGCAACTAACTATGCGCTTTGATTTATGAAAGTTGGGATTGGTGGTGATAAATTATGTGTCGAGTTAGAATCAGTTGTGAACCTGTCATTGATGGTTGAATGGAAGTTAAAAGCTGCTGATATTTTACAATCTCTACCATCTTCTTATCAAAGTCAATAAATTTATTGTTAGAAAGAGCTACAACCTTGATGAATTTCTAGACGAAGATCCAAACCTTCTATAATTTACTAAAGCTCAAGACAATCATTGAGGAGACTTTATGAATGGAGAATCCCTTCATAAGTGTTCCGCGGAAAAAGGTGATCGTCAAGCCAAATTGGGGCAAAGTAAATAATTAGTGTGCCTGTCCCCGCCTCGTCATTTTAGTGGTACTAATAAATAGCCAGGGACGTCGGGTCTTTTGGTTTCAACTAATTCGCCTATTAGTCCGACCTGTGGTGCAATTTTGATTTATTTAAGAGATGATTTCCGGCACTAACTGTCCATTTAGCGTTCATTCATGATTTTTTGCTAGTCCGTAGGCAGTGGTTTGTATTGATTGTTTTCTGAAAATTAGGTTGCGTCTTCTGTCATGAGGTTTTTTTAAACTGTTGGTTTGTTAAATTATTTCTTAGTAATAGAGAAGTATGAAATATTTTTTTATTACAGGAAGGAAGGCCATTGCAGTCAGTTTTACGTGATTGCGATGTTTCTAGGCAGATTGATCTTAACAGATATGCACGTCTGCAGGTAATTGGTAAGTGGTACTTATCTACCAACCTACCGATCTGTTCATCGAAGTATGATTATTGTTATAATACCTGTAACTAGAAGTATTTTGTATCATACAAAGTCGCAAGATAATAATATAATAGAAGCAATATTCATTATTAGCCGCGTTCGATTGTGAGATAGCCTCTTGCCATAGCGGTAATTACGGGTAACTATTCGTTGTTGAAAACAATTTAAACATTCTACATAATCGTTCGCATGATTGCTATGCGCAACCTCACTCATTGTTTGTTATTATTAAAAACCTATACGTAGGTACATGGCCGTGTATTTCGCTACCTACCTACTCGAATCTATTTTAAGTCTAGCAATAGTTGGGGGCTTTTGAAGCTTTATTGTAACTACTGAACCAAAACAAGCAATCGTATGTATTTTTCCATACTGTATTTTTTGTTCCGTGATATAATATTTTTGAGTACCTTATGCACATCATAATAAATGAAATTTTAGAATCGCTTATCAAGTTTCTTTCTAGTATCCAACTTGACGGGTTTGTAAGTTGGATACCTGAACGAACTGAATTCTATAACGAAGATTATAGTAGGTTATAACTTTTACATATTAATAAAATCAAAATAACGTGGATATATTATATTATATTTTTTACCGAACTGACGTATCGACATCCGATCAAACTGCGACATTTATTTAAAAAAGAATAGAAAACCTAGCCGAAACCCAAGTCGAATGGCTTATCGAAAGTGCTGAGACGCCCTGTTAATTTGCTATTTTATGCTTAAAAGCCCTAAGCTAAGGACTTACGATTGTTTTATTTTCCTTGAAATCGAAAGAGCTTGTTTGCGATCCTTGGGAAGTGTTAACATTAACTGACACGACTTAAAAGAGATACAAAAGACCCATTATCTGATTAGGATCTCGATAAAGGATTCTCATTCCACAACATGCGAAGTTTCACCTATTTTATTGGTTTAGTTTATAAATGACTAATTTGTTGGAATATAGATTGATATTTAATGAGACGGAGACGATGTATTTCACTCACTACATTAATAGAAAAAACGGCCAAGTGCGAGTCGAACTCGCGCACTGAGGGGTCCGTGACAACTTTAACTAAATTAGGGAATCCACTTAGTAAAAAACCACAATATTTTGTTGACAGCAAATATAACTTTGTTTTTCATAGTGTTTGTATGAAGAACAAAGTTATGTTTGCGGTTGTTAAAAATGTGCTATATCTGAAAAACTACTAGTTACATCCCGTCCAAACCAATTTTCGTTGAAAGTATTAGTTAAGATCTACATTACATATTTTTTTCAAAATTTACACTCGCTTAGTTTAGAAGTTAGATAAGGGGGGGGGGGGGGGAGGGGACGCCCATTTTACCACTTTGGAAGCGTCTAGCTATGAAACGTTAGACTTTAAAAGAAAATGGTTTTAGGAACCTCCGTGTCATTTTTAAAGACCTATCCATAGACACCCCACATGCATAGGTTCGACTATTATTTTTTTTCGGTTTTAGTTTCATGTATAGGAATATATATCATATTTTTTATTTTGTGTATGAGAATCGTAAAGTGGTTAACGGAATACATCTTCCTGCCGAATTCCAACAGTGTGATGCTTATAGTTACGGAATAAAGTGGCTGTAACATACGGACGGACAGACAGACGGACAGACTTGTCGAAACTATAAGGGTTCCGTTTTTTGCCATTCGACTACGGAACCCTAAAAACGGTATCTGGAATAAAATAATAAGTAGACAGATTTAATCTTGAATCTTTACAATAAACTGACAAATAACATTATTATGTCATTGTTATACAATCTTTATTATAACGACGCATAGCTATTTTAAACTACGTAGTTCGGTTTCTTGTTCAAAACAAATATTTATATCCTCAGATTTGTCAGGATTATTTTAAATTTTAATATTTCTTAGCGAAATTCAGGATATTTATATAGGTTTAAATTTTTAGGGGAAGGAAATTATGAATTATATTTCTCCTATTGGTATTTAGGGCGACATACTAATTGAAAATAAGTAAATTCGATGCTGTCCTCCAATACTGGCCAAGTCTTCTATGGCAAGTGGCCTTTCCTTTTATTATTTGGCAAGTTTTTGAGATTTTTCAATTTGACCTTAAATTCGGGGGGACCCCGCCTGATTCCAATAGTAGTTTTACAATATTTTTCAAATTTGTTTTTACGATACTTCTCACTGTGCAATTTCTAAAAAAAGCTTGAAAGCTCACACTCAAAGAGTAGATTATTACAGTACGATTTGTTAATTTAAAAGAAACCTGTTATTGGCGATGCTAAAATTATGTATAAGATTTTAGTTTCTATTTTGTGAAGCTGTTGGTTTTGTAAATAAAATAAAATGAAATAGGTAGGTATGTTTAAAACTTATTCGTCGTGTAAAATCTATTGCGACTTACTGTGTTTTCTGTATTGTACTAACATAGGATATAAGCTATTGTTACTAACACTCTGGATCTTGTTGTCTGAATAATAAATGTTTTTATTTTTATTTTTTATTTTTTAAAATATGTCTAAAATTTTAGGCTGCAAACGCGAAACCTTTCAGGCAGTATTCAAAAATTATGACACTTGAACAAATCAGCTCATGTTTGTCTATCAAATAATACAACAAATTCTTACACTCGCCAACTAAACCCAACATGTTGACCGGAGTCACCAATCCGTCCCCTTGTTGACTCAGGCCCGGCTCTATTTGGTTGCAAAGCGCCGGAGCAAACAAAGTCAAAGGGCCTGACGATAAATCGGCAGGGCCTATTATTTGTAGGGGACAACCATTTCTAAGATTTCAGCATTCGTCTGCAGTATTTATGAACAAACTGCGCTTTTTGATGGGTTTGATGGATTGGCAAATAAAGTGTTGATAAGGCTACAATAGAAGCTATGATACCTTTCTTCACTTGACACACACCGCACATAAAACAACTATGGCTGCAATTCATTGTAGGGCAAATAAACTTGTAATATTACAAAATAATATAAAATAGCAAATACATGGGTAACATCTGACAATCTATGAAAATGTAACACTATAAAGTTGTAATAGAGATATGCAGTCTTACTCATACTTAGGTTTTACCATAAAGTATATTGTATGATTTTAACATTTACATGTGTGCTAACATAAGTATTTTAATTTTAATAACATTTAAATAAGCTTCACAACGAGTTAAATTAAAGATATTGTGTGTTATTATTTCCTATCACACCAAACCTTTAAAGCTTGTGCAACTAAAATTTCTGATACACTTTTATCTGTCTCTCCAGCAACGTAGTGTGATGTCATCCTACCTTCCACCAGTCATCCTTAAGTACCATGAATTTGTCCAAGAACCTTTTCTATTAGGAAACTGTACTGAGCCTTTATTCTGTAGGCAATAAGGTTGAATAATACACGGAATTTTTTCAAAAGGTGTTTATGTTAAATTGTATGCGTTATCTTAGTCTCGTCTTGACACCTCGGACCCAGTCGGGTTTTCGAGTCCTTGACCACATTAGGGGACTACATCTTGAGGTTGATTTAATTTGATAGTAATGTAGGTATAAATTAATACCATAACCTTGATTTTTTTAAGAAAAAAACATAGTTTCGAGTAAGTAAATAGTATGCTGCACGTTAAATGAACTGAAAGACATTCTCTATCCAAAAAGGTATGGTTAAAATATATATCGAACAATAACTACCGTTTTTAAAATATTACATTATAAGAATTAAGTTCTGCGTTCGAGCTACCGATACACTTATTGGTCAGACTATGTCTTTCATTTGTAAGCTTAAGAGTTTTTTTTTAAACGAATGGTTATACAAAATTGTCTTCACGGAAGACCCTTAAACTAAATGTAACGAAGTAATTCGTAGCGCACTTGCAGTAGTCAAGTTTGAACACCGTCAAGAGTTAAGGGGCGCCAAACTAATTAGTCGCCCACGATCGACTCGAATTAATTTGTTATATAAGCCTAATAAAGACTTAATTTAAATCAATTAGCATCCGAAACGCCCGGCAGATGTATCCGAGATAAAAGTGAAAACAAATCGGATTAAACATACCGCTATTGGCTTAAGAATTAACATTAATGTAAGCATTATCAATCCAGCTTCGATAATGACTTTACAGTGTATGTTACGAATAATTATCATGTAAACGCATTATTTGTTTCTATATTCTATAATAAATAATGCCAAATTTCATGAAGAATGTTTCAGATTATACTGAGGAATGTAAGAATATTTTGATACCATTTGGAATAATCATTTAACCAAGGTTTTGTTTATCATAATTAGTTGACATTGTGCAGCAAACGTTTTATGTAATTTAAATAATAATGGAAATTTCAGTAACATGGTGTAATTTTTACGTCTTCTTATCCAAGAGCATAAACTTAAATAAAAAAAATAACAGCTCAGTATGAAATTATGGAAATTCATTAAACAAAATCAATATATATTAAAGTAAGTATAACAACTCAATATAAAATCACAGCAAAGGATCATCGAATAGGCGTACATTCCGTCACATCCATCAAATCAAAGTTCTCACAGAAACGGGCATTTAATAACGAAATGGCATAATGTTATTCAAACGATTTATTTTCCACGTAAGCTCGTCACGTACGACGAAATAATCGGGTTGAGAGTCGAAAATATCGAGATAGCTCCTATTAGAGCTTTGGATCATTCGATACAAATCGTATGAAATCGATTGGTATCGCGGATAAACACTACAATCAGACCTCGTTGCAGCTGTTAGATCGGCGTCATCCACTAAAATAATATGACACAGCCGTTTCTGGATCTCCTTCGTGAGCCCAAAAAGGAAAACCGCCTGCATGGAAGTATAGCGAAGTAACGACAGCAAAATACGCTTTGTTATTTATAGTAATTTGTAGGATTTTTTATTTGACGATTTTGAGAATTATTTGCCAATTAAAAAATTAGGTGCAAGGTTATCTAGACTGATCAAGACTCTAAATCTGTCAAGGTAATATTTTCTGATTCAACCGAGTTCACATCGTATTTTGTATTATGCAAGGCCTTTTAGACCATAATGCTGTGATAAATTCAAGTACATTCAAACCAGCCGCAAACAATCAATAAACAGTTGACTTATAAAGGTTGCAGCAAATCTTGGGTAGATTCTCCCCTTTCTCTCCCGCGCGGGAATAGCACCAACCAGCGGGCGAAGTCTGAAGCAAAATATTTGACATTTCGCATCGACAATTTCAATTTTATGATTTTCTGATTCATCAATTATCAATTTAACTTAAGTAGCTATATCTAAAATAAGTCTTAAAAAATATTTGCCATTTTTTACGATTCATTCAAAAAATCTTCTCAATCAATGAATACACGAAAACACCAATTTTGTCTCAGCATTTTTCGAGCGCCACCTGGTGGTTTTACAAGGAACTATGTCGACACTTCCGACACAGGCGTCAACCATACGGAAGCACGTTACGTAAAGGGAACAGCAACGCCTCGCCTCGGATCGTATTTGCTACAACTTATGACAGTTCTTCTTCTGAATGACAGCCCTTTTGACAGGGTGGGCGTATAGTTGACAACCATCGGGCAACTCGCCGTAAGCGCGTTACAACGCACGCACCGCTGGTCGAGAGTGGGACCCGTGTTGATCTCGATCCGAGTTAGTGACTTTACGAAGTTGATAGATGTACGTTGAAGTATGGAGTTTCATACAGAGAATAATTATCTCCTCGAGTTGATAGGGTGCTGTTCCTGTAATGGGTGTACAGATCTGCTACAACCTTAAACTTCAGAAGTGCCTCCCATTTTTTATAAAATAGTGCAACATTAATCAACTGTAAAAACCGAGTCACAAATATTAAGAAATATATTTTGTAGGCTTCTGACGTTACCCGCAGGGATCAACGGCAGACGATGTAAGTGGTCGCTCATGCTTTCAGAGCCTATAATTTGACAATATTTTGTGTCATTTGGGCTTTATTATTACTTACGCTATTACACGACTGTGGATATAAAGTTAATACGGTCGCAGCGGGCAGACGATTAAGGGCGAGTAACCACAGGGTCCCCTAATTCAATATTAAAAGCATCCTACGACGTGATCGGCAACTAATAATAGTCTAATACGTAGAAATGTCCCTGAGAAAATGTCGGAATGTCATCCTCTCTTAGGTTTTTTCTTGCTCAAATGAAATGGGCAATTTCAGAATATTAGATACGAATTACGGTGTTTATGACAAGAAGGGTTGCTTTGTCGAGGGGTAATGTTTTCTGAATGTCTCTTAAATAACGACTTTACTAAAATAACGATAAATGTGGTTACTAAACATTGGATCAATAAATTGTTGAAAGCTAGTAATATTATTACTTAACCGGTATTAGCTTATTTTACCATTAGTTAATTTTAGATAATAGAACTAATTGAAAGCTTACATCTTCAAGTACTTAGTAAGGTCGTTTTCTGCTTTTATATTTAAGGTCTTTATCATCAGTCCTCCCTTGAAAGGACCAGTGAAAAATCCTGTAAATCTTTTGAAAGAACGTCAAAATAAAGGGCAAGTAAATCTGCCCTTACCCTCCGGCAGTGAGGGCCGCAGGGCGCGCAGCCCATGCATACTAACGCCGAATAATAACTACCCTCAATTCGCTCTCTCTCCTTCTCCTGCGATCGAATCGATTCCAGTAATAGCCTCACGGTTTGTATGGTAATACGATATTGAGTTCTGTTTGTTTAGCCTGCAACTGATGTGGTTTGAATACCGTTACAAGTGTATTAGCCGCTAGCTAATTTTAAAAATACCTAGAGTTAGGCGCAGGTGAATTTTCTGCTGATTTTGCTGTTGTCATGTGTAAATACTAAGGCTTATAAACAGAGATATTATACGAACTATCTGTAATTAAGTCTAAATAATCCTAGCCAGTTTTGTTTCGTGATCATGAACGTCATATAATTACTTAAGTTGCAACTGTTATGTTATATGAAGATCGATCTGAATGACTCGTAATGTAAAAACAATAGCGTTAATTAATGTACTTAATCTAGCTTGTAGCGAGTGGTTGTAGCAATAATGTGAACTAATCATCACAAATAACAAAAATAGACGAGTTAATTAATTTTAAATAGAGCTGAAGTTTTAGCACTCAGACAATTGTTTGTGATTGTTAAAACAAACGCTATGAGAAAATGTATTAAGACAATTGTCTATTTTTATTTTAATTCCACAATCACATAATAATCCGATGTGTAAGTATCAACAATGCACAGTTTAATGGCAGATCGCTTTACTGATCCGCGCCCGGAAGCCTCCTCGTAATGAAGACAATTACACAACCTATCTCTAACAATGCAACGTAAATTAATTACGCTGGGCGACACGGATGCTTATCATTTCTTTGAGTCTAATGTACATATAATATTGTCATTAAAAACATTACAAAACGGATAGTTTTTGCCGATAAATTAACATTTAATGTACGTTTGATGCAGAATTAAACTCTTATTGTTGTGGTGGGCCATTATTTTATTAATAGCATTATAAATGGAGTTGGATTGTCATAGAAGCGGATAATGAGCTAGTTTTTGTCATATGTCCTTTGGCATCGGAGGCCATTATAAGCCACTATGCCACAGTGCAGCCGGGGGAACCAGTAACAAGCGGACTTGGTACAATGTTTTGTAAAAACAAACGCTCTTAATGGTAGAAGTTCTAGAAGAGGATTTAAACTAGCCGCTACTATTTGTACTAATCAATTTAGTGTAACGAGCTTACCTTTCTTGTAGGTAACAAAACTAAAACAAATACCTATCCGTCCGTAGCCTATTCTTTGTTTATTCAATTGCTATTTGTAGGCACTAAGACTCACTTACACAGGCTAGACCAAAGAGATTGGTTATTAATAGTAGTATTTATCTTTCATTATAAACAAACCCTTCTGCAGTATATGTTTGTACTGTGCCCATCTCTACGCTCTACCGCCGCCATTGCGCCGCCAATCAAAAGATGTCATTTCGACCAATTTCCGAAAATAGTGTTTCGGACTGAACGCTTTTTATTAGGCAACGATCGCACGAAACGCTTTCCACCACTAATGAGGTATGGGACCGTAATAACAGCTTATAATGACCAATTTCATTTGACAAATGCGGTTACGATGGGTATAGGAGGAGAGGGTTTGAGTATAATACAGATAGATTGTATAAAGTATCATAGGCACAGAAGACATAATAGTGTTTAGGAGATACATTAATGAAATACTTAAATAATTTAGCAGGTAATAAAGTTTTAAACTGGAAACTGAACGCTACGGCTGCCCTTTCAGTCATGGAAGGAAAGACATAGACAAGCCTTAGCTTTATAGGATGTAACTGTAGCCCTACTACTAAGGCCTAATTTCTTCAAAAAAGGTATTTATCACCGGTTGTGATATTTACGATTGTGTGTTTTTTGAAGAAAAAATACCTTATAAAATGTCAGAATGGCTAGTTTAATAACCATTGGTTCAGGTGTTCCTTCTTCAAAACACACACAATCACAAATATTCAAGCGCTGGTAACGACATTTAACCATTACTAACGATGAAGCAATTGGGACGTTTTTTCAATTATAAACACTAAGAAAGCCTGCGCCTATGCGTTTATGTAATCATAATGAATGAATTTCACGCTTATAAAATAAATCAAATTATTATCGTTCCCTGAATGTCAACGCAAGGCATTTACTGCTAAAGACGCTAACTGAGCGCGTACGTTGCGCAGACGCAGCGTTGCGGAAAGCGCACGGCCGAGAGCGGCCGCCGCTATGCACATAATGAGACCATCATCGTTTACAGAAGTAAGTTTAATTAACGTAAAAAGCGCGTTTACTCTAACCGCCGGCTTATCGGCCCATCTCCGCACTTATAATGACTTTTGTTCATTATTTTGTTGCGCGCTCCACGATTCCCCAGTTCTTTCCGGTGCTTCTAAACACCAATTTTATGGTTATGTGACTATTTGATTTTATACGCGCTCTTTTAGTTCCAATCTGAGAGTTAGATTAATTAATTTTCGCTCGTAAAGAACAGTTGTAGGTTATTTATTAGATGGTATCAACGTGTGGAAAGTCCGCCGGTGGGCACTGGTCGTTACTTTAATTGGTAACGTTTGTAGCAAACGGGGAAATGTTTGATTATAATTACCTATTAGATGAGATACATTTGAATACGTTTCAGAACCGATTGAGCTCAATTACCTTAAACAGTCTTAGGACAGTTCACAAGATTCAAGTTTTTTAGACACGCAGGCGATCATACTATGACTTTTTTTAACAATCACTAAGCTTAAATCTATAGGTATAACTACAATTTAATATGTACGTACATATGTATAAGCACCTAAACTCAAACATTGACCTGAAATATATCCGTACCGAGAACATAATAAATTTTACAAAAGCGATTATAATATAACAGAAAGATAATATTAAATAGATATCCATGTATTTCTTACACGCACATTCAATGTTTTAATTTGTCATTAACGTATGGTATGAATATTTATGCATTGTTAAACTTTAGAATGTGATTGTACCCATTTGTAGCGCGAGTGCAAAAACAAATCATAATTAATGGTGTGTTTCAATGAGTTGGCTGCTCCGCTTCACATTACGAACCAAGAAAGTGAATAAATATGTTGCTTTATTGCGGTGGAAATGCTAAAGCGGCTGTAATAGCGCCGTTTAAGACATGCAACCTATGAAACTGATATTGCTACGAGCAACTTGTATGGTGCATCGTGAAAATATTAGCAGTTATGACCAGTTTTTTTGGTTGATTTATGTTTATAGATGCTATAAAACAGACTACACAATATCATGCCTCCGTTAAACTAGGCATTAGTTTTTTTGGAATATTAACTATGCCAGTTTCCGCTATATTCGTAGCTTTGGTAATTTAAGTTATATTTCTTGTAGTTTTTAATGATTATTAAAAGAGATGGTGTGGTGTTGTATTAGCACAAATTAGTAAGTAGAAAAGCACCAAATATAACGTTGAATGGATCAGAGTAGAATAAACAAATAGGTAAAGATTGATATTAAATATTTCCTCACCGTTATTGTTAAGTGTGAAGAAGTAGATTGTGTTACTTATCTCGTTGTTAAAGTTGACGCAGACTTCTCGTGGTCCCAAAATGTAGATTATACATATATGTAATAAATTAAGGATACTCCTAGGTAAATTCCATCATTTAAGTTTTAAAGTTCCAAACTACATTAAAATGTTTGTATTTCTCTCTAATAGATTCAGTGTTGGGTTTCGCTCTTGATAGTTATGGTCTTACTTTCAAAACACATATAGATAAGCTAGAAGCACTTCAAATTAGTTTTTTAACATTATTTGTAAATAAAAAACTAAAGCTAAATGTAAAGGAGACTATACGAAATTATTTAACATATGTAAAATCCTTCCAGTTAGTCTTAAACATAATTATCAGTTGACAATCAATAGTCATGACTCTTGGGAGCGTGACTTAACTCTAATTAAAAATAAACACTGTACAAGATCGATGTCTTCGGGAAAATTTTAGGTACCAAAGGTTTTTTTGGAGATAGAACCTTAAAGAAGCGAATACCATACCTTCTTAATAGCTTGCCGGAAGACATTCGTCGAGCAAGAGATAAGAATAAAGGAGAATGCGCAAACATGGTTTCACTTTGTACCATAATAAATTTAGTATCAAAAATTAAGTTTTTTTATTACTAAAACTTGTTTAAAATATCAAGCAATAACTTCGCCGGGTATAAAATTGCTTACTAATTAGGAAGTCATTTTATTATTTGCTTGCTATGACAAAAACATTTTTTCCAACTTTTCCAATGTTGCCAGTGTTTAAGGATGGAGAAAGCCGGTCATCTGTCCATCCCCTGGCGTTAAACGATTCTGGCGAATATCGATTCACTATAATAGATATAAAGGCACTAGAAACCGAAGAATGAAGAATTAGCTACAATGCTAATATGTTTGAAATTGACTCTAGCTCATATTCAGGGTCTGATGATGGTGCTGGTAGGTAACCATGGGAACTCTGCAATAAAACGGCACAACATCATCGAGTTTGGGCTTGTTTGATTGTTTTGACAAGGACTCTGGTCGGTTCGAGATGATATCTAAGGTCTCAAGACGAATCGAACGAGCCCAAGATGATAAGGGTGCAGCATTGTTTAATTAGATACAGACTACATCATCAGACCCCAAATACGGACCCGAGACCCATAAAAAAATATCGGAAGTCCATTTAACACAGTTTAAGCATTAAGAATTATACAATCTTGTATTAAAACGTAACTATCGAAGGAATATTAACTGTCTGCTTAAGGTATTTTCTGCAGTAAAAACAGATAGATAAACAGTATTTACTCGATTTGAGTATTTAGTCGGTAAATACTCACCGTCTGCCTATCAGTAAGTTTATTTGCTTTATTAATTAACAAAAAAATGATACTGTTTCGGACGATATTCGATTACAAAAAACCTTAAACGATGATCGATTATTTTAATCTTTAAAATAATGTGTCGGGCAACACCAAGAGTGAAAAAAAATGACAAGTCATTTATTGTAATTGTTGTGTTGGAATCATCATAATATTGTGTGCAATCAAAGAAAACAATGTAGACAAAGAAGGAAACGAAGTAAAGCGTGATCTGATCGCATTTATTATAGATTCGATAATACTCCGTATTATCTCGAGCTCGTTCGTATTATTCTATTTGTCAAAAATAACCTAACCTACCTAATGAATTTCGTGAAGCTGATGTTCACAAATCCGGCGAATTTGAGATTTATTGTTTTGTGTAAATAATTGTTCGTTTAAAACCCTACAAAATGAGGTAGGTTTCATGGAGGTACATCATGATACAATCTGAAACGAAATTCCATACTTCAATGCACAATCTCCTTTAAACGTAATTTAAAAAAATATTACCTCAGCACTTTGGCTACATAAATATTACCTGTAAATAACTTTAAATGAGACTCACTTGATCCTACAGAAAATCTGTGTAAATAATTTTGTAGGACTTTGTTTACAAAAATGTACCATGTTGTTTTCATAACAAATAAATAATACTAAAACATCAGTCAAAACTTAATTTGAAACGTAAGCAGGTATATTAGACATATATAGCATTGATTCTATTCTTTGCATAATTTCTAAGCTGTAATACAGTAAATCAATGTTTTGCAACGAAGGCAATCCTTTTCCGTGCGACTATAATTTTCAATAATTTCGTATGTATATTAACAACAATTATTTATTTTTTTACCTTATACTGCAAGGAAATTAGCGAATATAAATATCATTTTTCTAAAATTATTTTACACAATGCTTAGGCTTAGGGACGAGTGAAATGATTTTATTATTACTAAAACGTATGCTTAACTCAAGATTTTCAATCCTTATTTAAACAGTAAATAACAAATGGTTACACGTATTATTATATCTCTATGTAAAAAAAGATACTACTAACCTTTAAAAAATTTAAACAGAGTGATTGGCGAAGATGAGCTGAAGTAACATGTAATAGGGTAAAGGCGGGATAGAAGCCCCACTTTTTGAAAAATCCTCGTCAGTTAAAAAGTATGTATTTTATATAAATTATGTCTATAAATTTACTTAGTTCAATTCTTTCCGTTTTATTATGATTTATGTTTTCGTATCTACTAAGTAAAGATTTAGCAAATATTGGCTTTTTGTGAGACTCCATTTTTGGGGATAGATGAAAATACAAAATACAAAGAAGGATAGACGCCTGCGGTACGGCATAGATGATCTTAATACTGTATACATGAAAAAGTCAACCAAACTTTTATGAGGTATTGAGGACAATTGGTGTTCTAGCAGTAAAAGGGTACTCCTCCTAAAACAGATAATGTTTCGAAGAAATATTGGATTGCCATCGTTTGCATATAATTTTAAATATTTTGAAATCAAATACAACGTCATATATCAATTAATCAAATAAATAATCATAAAAAACTGGAAAAAATATTGTTTCACAAAAAATATTTATATGACAAAAATATTGATTATTAAGTCTCAAAATGCAGAGTCATAAAAGTCATTATTTGAAAAAAATGACAATAATTGAAACAAATATATAATAAATAACACGATTAAGATCTTCATGTTTACCTTCTTGAAATCAATCATTAATTCGACCTGTATAGTGTGATGTGATAGATGAAATTAAGTATGTTGATATATTTAGGCTTCCAAACACGTGTTCAACATTTCCTAAGGGTATAATTTTTTTAAATAAATGAATGAGATTTTTTTCAAACTAAGTCATTAATCTAATTGCATGCATTTATTTATGTGTCTCCCTTTCGTAAATCTGTTTATTTAACAAAGCTTTATTCAATGAAAATACAAGATCAACTTTAAATAAAAAGATAAACTTTTTAACCAACTTCTAAATAAAGTATCGCGTTATATTCCTATTAGCTGGCTGGTCACGTAATTAAGAACGCTAAATAGTTTATAACTTTATTCCAATTTTAAAAGAGAACACTGAATAGCTTTGTGGTATTAGGTCACTGTTTGTATAGTTTTGGCATTAATTATGACTATTTGTAAAGATTAAAAGTGATTGCCCCTAAAAATAATAATCGGGAGAAATAAAAGCTGTGATAAATCTACCACGGAAGTAATAATAAAACTTCGGCGGAAGAAATGGTCTAATGGACATTTCTTCAGAAAGTGTTCTTCGCGTCACCTTCGTGGCGAAAATTTATACTGATATTATTCAAATAAAAAAACTGCTTTAAAGAAGCTATCAAACTGTAACATAATCTGTTAGAATCATGAAAATCGGTAGATATTTAATATTGAAATTTCGTAAGCCACGAAAGTTACTCACCGTGACACGAAAGTTACGCAGCGTCTTTTTGAATAGATAATTCGGTAATAAAAGTATCAAAGTACTTGAAATATTATATATGTTTGAGACAAACAGTAATGTGGTTAGGTATTACATATATTTTTAAACATTCTTGATGAACACTAACATAATAATAGTTTGTTACCTTCGACATTGCTACTATGTACCAAATTATTTATGAGTATCCGATAGGTATTTCGACACTGTTGCAAGTGCCATGATCACAGCGTACCTAAAACTGTTACTTGTAGACTTTATGGTCTAACCTCCTTCTAAGTGTTTTATTGCACTCATTTTCAGTATCACTGACCTCAAATTCACTGTTTACTCGCATTTGTTCTCGGCACACAACAATGACCGTATTTGTCAGCGATAGGATACTTTGTTAAATTTTACGGTTTCGCACTTTCGGAGCAATGGTATTTTGACATTTGACAATTTAAACCCATACTTACGATCAAATTTTTAGTATTTTGTAATTTAATCGCTTCCTTAACCTATTTTGGTAAGTAGTCGCATTCTGTCGAAATTATCTGAGATTATAAAGGTAAAGGTAAGCTAAGGTACATGTAGCAAATCTGTAGCAATCAACTCTTTACCCTTCAAAGTAGTGCCTCAAATTACATACAGGTACCCTGAATTTTAGTAGTTAGATATTTGCCGGCTATTATCAACTCATTTAAGGTAGGCTCAGTTATATTAGGTATATAGGTTAGGCCCTTTATAAACTTTACAATCAATAAATTAGTCTTCAAGATATTTTGCTTGCCTGGAGTGAGACTATTTAGACTACTAGTTGCTGGATCATAACTGTAAGATCGTTCAAAATATGACCTTTTTGTATCCAATAAAGAATTAAACTATTTCTTTTGAATCTTTGGAAATAAACACCAGACGTCACTCGCTTATTTTCGAACCAGTACCAGTGTTAATTGTAGTTTTTTTCCGGTAAAGCAAACTCATGATTCCCAGTCTTTATCTAGTAGCCTCAAAGTAGACTCTTTTATCGGTCTAGTGGACAAATTTCCAGCTTTAGCCCAGGCTCAAATATTAGCCATGCCACTTGTTTGAATAAATTAAGACGACTGGCATAACTGCCATCATTCTTATTAGTGGCAAAGAATTATTCATTATTTTCTTATATAAACTACACAAATTGGGCTAATTACGAATAATGCACGAAAATTAATTAATTAATGAGTATGCTTTTTAGAGTAACATATTGTGATTTTTTTATATAATTAGTATAAAGATTGATGAGGCGATTCAAAGCCGAATAAAATCAAGATTTAAGACGTCATATTCTATACATATTTATAGTAAGCTACATTATTTCTATAAATCATATCTGTGCCTCTGGAAACTGTCTAAGTAGAATAATTCAAGTTTGAAACGTTAAGGCGGTTATTTTAATTGCATTTGCAAACCATAAAATATAAATTATAGTGAGATCAGTACACTATGATAACCTTTCGTGGTATGATTTGTAACTTTCGTGGGAAATTGACCACGAAAGTTGTGCCACGCAAGTGACGAAAATTTTACATTTTCAGAAATATTAAATTAAGTAACTAACATTTATGTAATCTAATCAGCTCTAATGAATCTTGACTATGAGTTTTATGAATCAATAGTAGACATTTATTCCTGACGCTGACTTATAATCTTAAAACATTACCCATGAAGGGTCACATGCACTAGGGTCTGAAGAAAAAAAATAAAACGCAAGGAGCTGTATTAGCTATATCATAGCTATGAGATACTTATTTGTCTTCTATTAGTGTTTTGACAGGTCTGAAGTTTCTGCGGACCTATGGTTTGTGTCGATACGTTGAACCTTTTTGAAGTTATGAGCAATTTTGAGTAACATTTTCGAAAATGGTAAAATCGTGTGACCGACACAAAATTAAGTATGTAAAATTTAAATCTAAGGACTGATTTTTTCCCCCTCGATATAATGAATCCTGACTTAGTATCCAATTTTTAAAAATATATAATGTTAATATAATGTAAAAGTCCAGCAAGATAGAAGTGTTTAAACTGAGCGCCAACTCAGTGTGACGCCCGAAGAACAGCAGTTTTACTCCCGATTCCGATGGTAAAATATTTTTTCCTACAAAACTACAAACATAATAACACATTTTAAAGTGAATTCATATAGATAGATATATGATAAAACATACAAAATTTATTATTTAATTAAACATTGAATGTGTTTGGAATTACAAACGTGTGACCATCAAAAAACGGTGCTTAAAGAATGGCCCTTATAAAAGATTGCCGACCATCTGCAATGTTAAAAACGATGGTTTACCATGCTGTTAATAAGCATTTTGCTACGTACCTAACTACTGATACGAAGTTTACGAATGTTCTTCATGTACCTAGACATAAAAAACAGCTCCTCAAAATGACCGAAACATCGTTCGTCTGGCAAAACAAAATCCTTTTAAAGGCTCCAATGAGATAAGAAAATAATATTTTGGTGAAAACAACTCTTCAGCAATCGCACGCACTATTCGAAGACGTTTGGTAGAAGAAAAAAATGCATGGGAGGATAGCAAGAAAGTTTCAAACCTTGTTGCAATTTTGCCACAAGGAAGCCCAGCTTGCATATGCGAGAAAGTATGAAAGCTGGTCTTTGCGACAGTGGAAAAATGATATTTTTGTGACGAGACAAAAATTAATCGAGTAAGTTTTGATGGAAAAGGATGTGTATGTCGTCTCCCAAATACAGCATTCAACCCTAAGTACACGAGTCCTAATTAAAGTACGATCGTGGAATTGAGAAAATTTGAGGCTGCTTTTCTGGACATAGTGTTGGACTTGTAAAATTTATAGAAGCTCAACATGGATCAATTCCTATACAAAAATATACTGGAAGAAACAATGCTGCCTTATGCTGAAGACATTCTACCGGTTTTTTGACATTCCAGCATGACAATGATCTAAAACACACAATACGTACAGTAAAGGAATTTCTTATCGCGGAATCAGTTTCTGTTTTAGACTGGGCAGCTTACAGTCCGGGTCTAAACCTAATAGAGATCTGAGGTTTAAAGTTTAGAATAAGGTCTCAAATACGCTGTGTGGGTATTTAAGAGAGCTTAAAGACGTTTTTTAGAAGAATGGAACCCTATTTCTGTTGCGAAATGTAAAAAAATAATAAAGTCAATGCATCACCGGTGTAAAGCAGTAATGAAAAGTCGTGGATATGTTATTAACAATTAATTTTAGTTAAAATGTATGTAAACCTTTTAACAATTTGCTGCGCTACAAATTGTTGTGATTTTTTAAATGTAAGCATCATACAAAAAAAAACTTGGGCAGTTGAATAAATCGTTCTTAATTATTTTTCCAGCTTCAGTACTATTTAAATGTGGTTCTTTGGTAAAATAAATTAAAATTAAGACAAAAACGTTTGCTATTCTATTCTTTATATATTTCTAGTTTAGGAAAACTACGTTGCTCTATTGATTTAGGTATTTTATAAAATAACTAGTTGGTTTTTAGCTAGTACACATCTCTGGGTATGACATGATTTTAATTTAAAATTCTAGAACTTCTAATCGTTCTTAATTTTATGACCACAACTGTATGTTTATTCCAAAAAACGAGAAGTTCTATCGAGATGATTTTTATTTTAATCAGGTATATTTTAACTAAGGGTACAGTGTCAGTTTCATCAAAATCGGTCCAGTAGTTTTTGAGATGTATTATAACTAAAAATAATAATATAAAACTATTTTTTAAATTCAACCACCTTATAAAACCGACTGAAAAGCTTTAAAATAACGCATTCGAGTTCTATTTGGAGAAACAAAAGAATTTGTTGGTAAAACGTACACCAACAGTCTACACACATCATGGTGTATCGAGGGATAAATGCCCTAGGGGCACCTATACCTCGAAAAATCAAAGCTACTATCCTTTTTGATAGTGATAGATGCCCAATTTTTATGGTTCCGTAGCCGAATGGCAAAAAACGGAACCCTTAGAGTTTCGTCAAGTCTGTCTGTCTGTCTGTCTGTTTGTCTGTCTGTCTGTCTGTCTGTCTGTCTGTCTGTCTGACTGTCCGTCCGTATGTCACAGCCACTTTATTCTGTAACTATAAGCATCACGCTGTTGAAATTTAGTAGGAAGATGTATCTTGTTAACCGCTTTACGATTCTTATACAAAAATTAAAAATAATGATATTTAAGGGGGGGGGGGGCTCCCATACATGAAACTAAAACCGAAAATATTTTTTTAGTCAAACCTATGCGTGTACGTTTCATAGCTAGACGCTTCCAAAGTGCTAAATTGGGCGTCCCCCCCATCTAACTTCTAAACTTGCGAGTGTAAATTTTGAAAAAATATAAGGTAGATCATCAAATACTTTCAACGAGAATTGGTTTGGCCGGGATCGAACCAGAAGTTTTTGAGATATAGCACATTTTCAACAACCGCAACCTTAACTTTGTTCTTCATTAAAACACTATGAAAAACAAAGTTATGTTTGCTGAAAACAAAATATTGTAGTATTTTACTAGGTGGAAGTAAGTAGATTTAATAATTCAGTTAAAGTTGGCACGGATCCCTCAGTGCGCGAGTCCGACTCGCACTTGGCAGGTTTTTTTTAAATAAATAGAAAACAAAAGAGCAACTTATTACATTTAGATTCATACTTTATGAACCAGGATACTGACGATGACGTAACAAAAACAAAACAGCAACTATCACTCTTTAAAAATTAGACGGGTTTTTAAAGTTCGCCGCGGATAAGAACGTACATACTAACGAAATAAGTCCTACCCGCAGGAGAGATCGTGGCTAATTTAGGTGTGGGGTGACTGCGGCTCCTAGTTTCTTAGTTGTGAGTTTTGAAAGTTAGGTTTCTTGAAAATGGCATCTATCACGCCTTTACCCTGTATGGTATTATTTATTTGAATATTAACCATACTATTATTTATTTCAAGATCACGCGTTTAGATTTAGGTTATATCCTGTTAAATTTTCCTGTTAATCGATTTGTTATTTCATGCATATTGAAATTATACAAGCACGCTGCGCAAAGAAAGGCGATGCCGCAACAACGCATAATATTCAGCAGTAACCATACATTAAACAGACGAGTACGACCATAAATAATAGCGGTACTATTTATCGCTTCTCATCGATGCGTTATTTACTCAAGATTACTACAATTGAGGCAAGAAATAATTATAAAAAATGTTATTAACCAAGCAATGTCGAGGGCTGCGGAAAGGTGGCCAAAGACGTAAGTGGTCACGGTCCATAAAGCTTCAATAGCCCTATAAATTACATTTGCAATAGGCAATAGGCAATGATATTGAAATGCAAAAAATAGGTCATAATAACAACATTTCATAACATCCAAAACATGTTTGGTTTGATAAAATGTTCATAACAAATCATCGTTATCCGAATTTAAACAACTTGAGCAGTAAAATAAAATGTTACCTGAAAGTTATATATTTTGCTGAAGCCTGTTTGTCTGATTGTTTGAAGCACTGAGCCCGCGAGGTGGAGTACGGCTCAACCTACCTCATAGTTTAGGTAAAGCCTTCGTGCAGCAGTGCGACATTACAGGATAACTTGACTTTTAGTTTTTACTGTTTGTCTTAGGACTGGTTACGTGATAAGTAGTTATTTTTTATGATTGTGCGTATTTTAAAGGCAAAACATCTTGACCAATGGTTATTAAAATATAATTCTGACATACATGTGATTAAAGTTTTTGTTCTTCGAAACTCAAATCATGTTAATATTTATCCACTGATATCGACAAATAACTATTAGTTGTGTTAGCTATCGATCACGCAACTGGGCTTAGATGGTAGATGTATTCATTAACTTACCATCACTTTCTGCTGACGTTCACAGTCTGCAGACATTGAGAAAAATAAAGGCTCCTTTATACGATCTGGAACTTTCAGTTACCTTTTCTTTAATATCTGTGTACGTACTTTTAAATATTTTACTAAAGGAAACTGGATCTAACTTGGGAACACCGAGTCCCTAGTTACAGATAGTTCATAGATCTAAAAGTGACTAGCATTGTCGTCGCGGAGAGCGGCCCTTGAATTATGCAGCAGTTACAAATTGCATCGCGCCTTCAAGGATATAACAACCGCTGAAATTGCCTTCAGATAGTCGTTGGCTGTAAATAGTAGGCACTATCATTATTTCAGATTACGGCATAGAAGATGGAATATGTGACTGAGGCGCTTTTACAAAAGCGCATATTCTACATTACGATGTAGAATGTAGAGGCTCTAGGGACTTATTTTTGAATCACTCGTTTGAATATGGCTAGTAATTTTCGTTCGAACACCAATTAAAAATCAATCAAAATCACGCGAAATATAGAAGTTAGTTAGACTCACACAATTCAGTCCTCTTTTTTAAATCACTCCGTTTCTGTAATGTAAATTTACTAATTTTCATTGGAAAATCGGACATTAATCAAAGCATACCACACGCCTATCAACGCGAGTGATTAAAAAATAGGACCCCTGAACTCTGTGGATTTGTTGTTGTTGTTCACGATGTTTAACTATGCCTCTGAATTAAGGTAACTATGAAAGTGTTAAAGCCATTTTCCTATTATGTTTACTAATGAAGGAATTTAATACCAATTTACTTTAGTTACTAAGGTCTTATGGTTCCAACGTCATATAAGACCATTTGGGGATAGTACTTCTACGGATAAGACTTATCGGACTGAATAAGGCCGCGGCCTATCTTTACGGCACTGCGAAAAGGACCGATTTTAAAATTTCATTGACTTAAATGATTGCTGTCAAGTAGGTGACGTTTTTAAATAAGGCGTATTGTATTCAATTCGACAAATATTTCCTTATCTGTCATTGAAAAATCAGGCCTGTAATTAACATGACTAATGATGGTATTAAAGACCATAATAAATGGGGAAAATAATGTCTGCTTTCGAGCCGTAATACAATTTGCACTTTCAATTACTGTAATCCATTTTTTGTTTGTCCTATAATCATATTTATTGCTCTCCTAGTCTTCCTTTCTCACTGCCGTAAAAACCTAATAGTGAGTAGTTTGTCTGGTCCGTTGGTCACTCAATATGGTCGACAATAAATAGCCAATAAATTAGGAAAAAACGTAACCGGCCCGCCCAGGTGGAACAGTCTTACATGAGCAACTAACAAAATTGCTGATAACATATACATACGCAATTTGATTTTTATTGACACGTGGTAAGTATCTCTACCGTTTATGGGCAAAATATTATCATACAAATAAGGAACATTCATCCAGTGAGCTTAGTCTCGATACCGTTTATCGCGTCGATAAAATATTTTTATTTCCTAAACGATATGCTATTGCCACATTTTTGAACTAGTAGAGCAATTCTTATTACTTCTAACTCGTTCAATGCGGAGCACTCGGGCCCGAGTTCGCGAGATATAGTCCAGCGGTGCCGCCCACTCGGGCCCGTGTGGGCGGCAAAAAAAAACAAATGAAATAAATTTTCTGCGAGCCTTCAAGGGCTTCCAAACTGACTGACAGCCGTCAAAAACGGTTCTTGTTCATCGCATCTCTCTCTTTTTATAACACAGTTTGTGCTAGTAACAATTCGTGTCTCTTGTCGTTCTATTCCAAAGGGGTAATAATTTTATGCATTACGACGACGTCTTTTTCTGACGTTATTATATAGCACTCGGACTCTCGCCAGTGCTGGGCCACCACCTTGCTGTGTGCCGACCACTCGGGCCCGAGTGTGCATGTTTTTTAAAACAATAACAGCGCGAATAATTTTAAACGATTTTTTTATTATATAGGTAACGCGTCAAAATTGTGGTTTCATGGGCTTTTTCGTATTTTTTTTAAGGCAGTCAAAGCATTAAAAACAAATGAGTTCGTTAGGTAAAACGCAAACGTATTGATAAAAAAGATGTTTGAAATTTATCAATTGCCACGATAAACGATATATTTTTTAAATATTTTGTCTAAAAGTTAAATCTGTATAACCTAAGTTATGGCTTGTTGAGTTCGGAGCTTGGCTGTACATTAGATCTGCTAAGTGCGAGCGTGTGGCCTCGCCCTTGGCAACGTTTATACATGAAAGTGTTTTAGTAGCTTTTTGTTTTACTTAAAAGGAAAACAACGCAAAAAACATAAACTCATCAGTTTCGCAATAATCGAATGACTGTTTTTTAAATAATCAATGACTACCTTACGAGTTCGCTTAACGCTAACGCATCAGGGCTTGTGAGGCTGCGATGCTATGATCCGTGCTCACAAAGGGATCTGATTGACTCCGCTTCCACACGCGAAGTACTCGAGCACTTACATGCACAGAACGCGCCAACTTTTTACGCGCCTCCCCAGATAGGCTTACACAACGATCAAAATTGTTTAGTGTGTGGTACCCACGGTTGCGTCACGTCTAATAATCTTGGTGGAACAAAGAGAGAAGCAATTAAATAAGTATTTGTTAAGCTGGCTCCGAGTAAAAACGCTCGCTAAATTAATGTGCACCACCAGCTTCCTGATAATGAGTAATTATTGCAATTAGAGTACGGTCAGCGCGTTAGCTGTCAGATATTTCATATGCCCGCGCTTTGTTTAATTAATTATAATTACGCTATGTTAAGTTTGTGATGTTATGTTAATACTGGCTTATTGTAAGAACATATTCCCAAATCATAATTAGCGTTTATGTTGTTTATGAAAAAACCTTTCTACTAATGAGAAAAAAATAATTCATTCACACAGTAAACTTGATTATACTGAAATCAGTGCCGAAATTTTAAAAACCGGATTGTTAAGAAAAAATGCTACGCAGCCTATGAATTTTGCAAGAATAAATCATACCAATTATAAAACAGGTGTGGTTATATTCTAGGTAGTAGGTCGTAGAAATATCTGACACCTAAACTTGTATGACAAAAAAAATATGGGTACCTTTTACAGCAGAATAATATAAATTCATAAGTAAATTAAAAATATTGTAATGATAGCTTAATTGGGTAGGTTAATGCATTACCCGGTGTGTATTAGAAAGCAGTACTTACATGAATTGTGGTAAACATGAATAAAAGTGATCTTTTTAATAAGATATAATGGAGGTGTGACTCTGGTGATATAATGATTATATTTCCTCTATTAACATCTAGTATTCATAATCTTTCTTCTTATCTTGGACCAACTTTCTGATTGGGAAGTTTATTCGTAATGTCTTGTTCTATCCAATTTAATTTCTTGTTCTTAAAGTCCCATTTAATAGACAGTAGAGTAGAGCGCTAAGCCTTTACACGGATGGTAAAGTTGGAGTTACTAGTAAATAAATCTAAGCGAAATAATAAATTTGTATTCATTATTTTGCTACCGGTACAACCGTCAGTGCGGCACGCTGCACTAAGCGACACAATTATGTCACAGCAATCGATTACGTGGGAATGAATTAGATCTTCACGATTGTCAATCTGTCGTGTCTCCGCGCGTCGCGGCAGTCACGCGATGCTCATTAAATAGCTCATTTAAATTGGGTCAATTTACTTTCCAATACTAATACGAGCATAATTCTGCAGATATACGCAAAACGTGAGATGAGATTACTTATACTTTTTGCATAATGCGCATGCATGAGATGAATCTATAGTTTATTCTGACAGGACCATAAAATTATTATCCCTTTGGAATAGAACGACAAAAGCGAGATGTCACTAGCAGCAAACTGTGTGATAAAAAGAGATGGGTAGCAGAACCATTTTTGGCAGATGTCAAACAGTTCAGAGGCTTATGAAGGCTTGCTGAAAATTTCTCTCATTTGAGTTTTTGAAAAGTTATGTGAAATTGTGTATAATTTGAAGAAATATTTCTGTTGAAACATGGTGACTTGATCGGTGATTGATTGTTGTTCATTACAGCGGAATAACCCAACAAATAATCATTCAACAGGTAAATTAGTCCAAAGCGAAGCCTCTTAATATACGACTTATATTTACCAATGCGCTTCAAATTTAAAGTACGCAGTTTGATTATTCTATTCTACAAACGTTAATTTACGTAAAAAGTAAAGACAGAATAACACAGGGAATGTATATATGAATATTTTATATAATGAAATAATATTTAGTTTTACACTAGAGCTGCATGTTCAATATTTTGTGTCGGCTGTTTATCATGCAGTAAACTAATATGTTTATCTTAGGAACATTGTTTTTAATCACCTGATCGAAAGGTTATCTCATTTAAAGCTCTTAATGTTACTTACTTATGTTAGTTACTGACATCTTAAATCGGTTTCGTTTGACAGCTTTTATTGTCCTTCTATTCCGATAGGAATATTAATTTTATGGACAGGACTTTAAGTAACAATTATTCTTCTTGAAATGTAGGTGGTAACTCTTGAAAGATCTAAATAACGGAAGTAGCTACCGATCCTGCCCCCCGATTCAAAACAATTCGGTTTCGGATGAATCGTAATCGGTTCATTAACTTTGACTTAGTGACTTAAGGTCCTGTAACCCCTAGATGGGACAGAGGGCGTCCACAGTGCGCTGCCATCCCGTTCGGTCTTGAGCTTCGCACTTTACACTTTGTTGACTTACTGTTGTTGTACTGAGTTGAACTTTTTAGTGTTGACTTAGCAATTAATAATAATAACGTAGATGTATCCGGTGCAACTATTTTATTTTGTTCTTTTATCATTTTTTGTAATCGAACTGACATATCGAAATGGTATCAAACAACGACATTAATTTATAAATGAAAAGAAATTTAGTCGAAACCCAAACCGGATGGCCGATATGCCATTCGGTTTGGTTCTGAATATACACAGTAACTAAATTATGATAAGCCATCAAGATTATTATGGATTTCTCGCCAATTTATTTCGGTCATTACCAAAAATTGCGTAGGTGTTTCATTGGAAACCCTAATTAAATATTTACGTAGCATTGTGAGGAAACAATGCTTAGTACTTTACCGGTGATAACATGCGCTTTGGCTTAGCCGCCGAGATGAAAGAGCCGCGACCGGAAAGAGAATGCCAAGTGCGAATCATTTTTATGCGAAGGGTTCTTTACGTCAAAATTGTGATTTATTCAATAAAACAATAACATATTAAGTGAAAATGTAGAATAAGTGTAGGTACTGTAGAGGTTTCAAGCTACGCGTAAATCTTCTACGTCTCGTTCGTTCGACTCGTCGTATTTCAAATGTAGAAAAGTTTCTGTATAAGTAAATTTTGATAGACGTTTGTCATATCAGTCATATCGGTCATATCGATTATCAGTCAAACCTTCGCGAATATCATTATAATTCAAGAATCTTGTGAAACATTTATAAATATTGATTAAGAAGATATCAGAATAGAAGATCAACTTGGAGTTTAAATAGTTTTATTTTAACACTACGCATTCCTACAGTACCAACTATATTTAAAAAGATTTATGATCTAAAAAATAATAAATCATAATAATACTGCGTCATGGAATGCTAGGCACCATAGTTTTTTTAAACTTTAGATCTACTACTGAAAGACAATTCGTGCTGAACTATACAATGTGTTAATTTTACTGCTGTTCCAAACAAAAACTCATTTCATCTAGAAGAAAATGTATGGAACAGCTGTATTTTTTTCTCGGAGTTAGTATCTACCATAGGAAAAGTTGTTCAAAACCATCATTAGAGCACTCCCTAAAAGTTTAAGTAACAAGTTGATTCTTAGTAGGTAGTAGTACTCTTAGAATAACTTTATCTTGCTGCGGATCCTTAGTAATACACAATCGTTACATATAATTAAAAGCAGCAGTTCCGCGGAAGTCGATAGGGAAAAAGCGATACCGCGAACGGAAACGTTCGATAAACGCTCCATTTCGTAGCCACGGATAAATTCATTGTGTATTACTTAGAATTATCATGTTTATTATAAGTTCTTGTCTAGTAAGTATCCGATCTTGAAACCAGCGAAACAGCTGCAATTGGAATTCTCATAAGGGAAATAAGTAGGGAAGGGGGAGACGGCATAGCATGGCAAAGTGTTTGGTCTCCCTTGATAAAGTATTTACACTTTTGCATACTAGCTTAGACCATTAGTTTTTTGTTTTAAACTTTCATGGTCACTCACATTAGAATAGTTAGATACGGGATTGCCAAAAACAATGACAGACATAAATCTGCTATAGCGGAACATTTATTAGAATCCGGGCCGAATCACTGGATTGAGTTCCACAACCCTCAGATCATCTCGACAGAACGCCACTACATACCAAGATTGGTTAGGGAAGCGATTGAAATAACTAAATACAAAAATTTCAATCGCGAGGACGGGTTTAAATTGTCAAGTGTCTGGAATCCAGTGGTTCGTATGTGTAAAAACCGTGTAAATAAACATAGTGCTGTTTCGCGAACAGATACTGTCAGTGTTGTGTGTCGAGAAAAGATGCGAGAAAATAGTGAGTTTGTGGACAATGGTACCGGCGGCGAGCGGAATAAACGACTTCGAAGGAGGGTAGACCGATATGTCTGCCAATAACAACCCACCCGCAAATTCTCTTCAGTAACTCCGTGATCATGGCGCTTGCAACAGCGCCGAAATATCGGAAACTCATAAATAATAAGGTACATGGTAGCAATCCCGTATCTAACTATTCTAACATTAGTTTTTTTTTCACAACAACAAAAAAACTTACTTACGAGTAAGGTTAGTTAGGTACATATTGTTATCTCAGGCTTGGCAGGCATTTCTCCAACGTCAAACAAGGAATATTCAATGAATAACATACAATACGCCTATTTTGAATACAAACTTTTGCGTCAGTAACCACATATACAAATGTCATACTAAAATTAAATAAATTAATAAAGCAATGTATAGGTATGCCATTAATAATTAAGTAAAATAAGAATGTGTAAGCACATTCAGCTAAGACACAAAGTTTCGATCGGACCGGATGAAAATTTTAATCTTTTGTAGCATTTATTACCTATAGTGCCAGTAAAAAGTTGCCAATACCATATCTTGCTCATAAATGATAAAGCCAGCTTTTATTAGTAACTTATATTCTTATAAATACTACGGCTATATTTAACCTTTTTTTGTCCGGTGTACAAGTTTTTGAATACATAATCTTAGATTCTAAGAGTAGCCCTAAAACTGTCCTTCTATTTGCAACTGTCGGTTAACTCTCGGACATGTCTACCTTGCGATCTGCACACCGTGATTATGTTTTTCAGCAGGCATGGCGTCTAGCGTGAAATTACCGCGTTCGGCGAACATTGCGTTTTTATCGTCCCGATTGGTGGCCGGAGTTGCCAGCGGCGCGGCGGTCGGATTTAGCTATCTATCGGCGATCTTCTTATTGGATGGGCTATTGATGTTGTGTTTAAGGCATTGGCAATTGCACCTCCGAATATTGATGTCATTCAAACTAGAACGACAAATACTTCTGCTGCCCACTATGAAGAATGGCTTCCATAGTTAAATGACGTTCTTAAGTACGGACCAGCACGTCAAGGTAAACTGCAGTATCTTCTTCAATTGTAATAAGAGCTTATTTGCAACAAAAGTGGGCACCTTTTGGGAGGGATTTGCTGGCTACTGTACATAAGTTACTTGTGTAACTTAATACTGTTATATATGTTTTACTTACCACAGAATAGAAATATAGTAAATTATACATTTATGAAATTGGACAAAATGCAATACTTACATTTCTATGTCCTGTTATCCAGCACTTATTTCCTTTTTTTTCAGTAAGTAGGCATTAATAGTAGGTTTTGTATTTACATTGAGCCAAAGATAAAGTTCCATTTTCTTTGATAACGTTCAGCAGTGACTTTTACTACTTAGGTTGGATTCGACCAAACATAGGCTTTCACGCGTGTAACTATACGAAAAATGACTTTGATCCTCGATTTTCATTCCAAAAACAACTTAAAGTCGTTTTAGGACGTAAAATTCTAAAAGGAATTACTAAACTCGCATAACAGAACGAATAACAGAACTGTACAATTATCCGGCAAAACAATGCTGCACCAAAACAGTATGTTGTGAAAGTAAAAACCTGTCAATTAAACAAAGTCGTATTATACCGTGGGAAAGTATCTAGCTGTCAAAAGTTTTGAATTTGACAAAACATTCTAACATAATGGTATAAATCATAATGGCAAGCGAATGTCATTACGTTTTATTTGAATTACTTAGCTCTTATTTCACGGTATAAAAGGTACTTCCTTATAAACGCGATATTCTAGAACTAACAGTATATGGCAAAATGGAAAATCGATTATCTCTTAGATAACTAGCGAGTTATTCTTAGGTTAACATATACAATAATATAGTTACTTTTCTAAAAATCCCATCAAAATAGTTTTGACCTAACGCGAGAAAATGGCGCACAATGCATACAAGCATACAGATCAAACTAAGAACCTTTTTTGTAGTAGATTAAAAAGAAGAGTAGTATTTTCAAACATGAGAATAGTTTTAGCTAATCCATTAATCTTTATTTAGTTCCTCAAGCTAGCAACACCGGCTTCGGTGTGGCCGCGCTCGGTGCACACATTCGCATGCCTTTCGATAGACACTTAAGAGCACTTGTAATATCAAATAGCCTCATGCGATTAACGACGCATGCAACCGTGAAATGAAAATTCTAATAAGTAAGTACTACACAATACATATGGAATTCACAGAATTGTTTTTTTCCGTCTTTATAAGTTGATTAAGGCATGGTACAAAAGAGCGACTTAAACACAAGTGTTTATTTGTATTAACGTTTCTTTTAAAAAGGCTTGTAGGGGTATGTAGGTTAGCCTCCAGCTTCATAGCTATAAAAGGATAATTTAATCAAAATAATAAGGATTCATTAGATAAATAATAATAGTCCCCCTAGCCGATTTCTACTACGGTGGCCAGTCTCAAACGACTAACCGACTGTGCGGGACATATCGCTGCTTCGGTGCAACAAAGTCACATCACCTCATTCTTCAATTTTACAGAAATTAACTTTTAAGTTTTTTTCTTATATTGTTTCCCTATTATAGCATAACCCTTTGTTATAGGTTTAAAATTTAAATGATAATTAAGTCTTTATTGACTGTGCTTTAGGTTGTAGTTAAAAGATTATATTTTTTTAAATAAATAATTAACGAAAATTCAATAAAGACAAAAAATGACCGAAATTGTGACTTTGTTGTACTAGAAATAATAAAATATTGTAACTTGTGTCTTATGTTCATTAGAATTAAAAGGTTAGTTTTTTAAAAAAAAAACAAGTTTTTAGGGAACATTGTTTATTCTTTCTACAATTTGTAAGACAAACATATAATAATCATTTTTTAAACAATTGAGCATATTGGTATTATTTAAAAATTTATAAAATTATAGGAAAATTAAATTTACTTAAATGCTATGTTTATATTAGCTCTACCGTTTTACGTCTTTTAATAGAGTACTACTGTGTTTTATTACCTTTGAAATTGAACCAGCAACCTTTTGGCAGACTGACAGCACGGTAGCTCAATTGGTAAGAGCGTTTGGCCCGGTCTGCCAAAAGGTTGCTGGTTCAAGTCCCGCCCGTGCGCAAATTTTTGGTTTCTTATTTCATCTTTATGAATATAAAATATGACACTGTGAGTGTTAAAATCATTCTAAAACATTTATAACGACTAAAAGTAAATGAAACATGACCAGCCCACTCCCACTTCAGTCTTGCTACTCTCTCGACCACGTCAGTCACTTGGCTTTGTTGTCTCAGCCATTTGTTAGTTCTTCTGTCTTTTAGTGTTACTCCAATATTTTTCTTTCTAGAGCTCTTTGCGTTACACTAAGGTTGTCAAGAATCTCTTTGGTCGTAACCCAAGTTTTCGCTCCATAAGTGAGAACCGGTATTCTAGAATGCACTGGTCGAAAATCTGAGCTTTCTGCTGTCGCGACAGATTCATGCGAAACACAAAACTGAGTTTGGAGTAGGCCGCTCATCCAAGTAGCACTCGTCGGCCTATCTCATTGGTTTGGTTCTGCTTCCCAATTTTTATTTCCTGTCCCAGGTACACGTACTTGTTGACACGTTCGATTTCTGTGTTTCCTATAATTATCTTTGTCAGGTCTTCACTTTCTGAGGTCATCACCCTGGTCTTGTCGAGATTCATCTCCAAATCTATAGCCAGGGATGCCTCCATCAGTTCCTGGATCATAACTTGTAGGTCGCCTGACGATGTTGCAAACAGAACTATGTCGTCTGCATATCTCAAATTAGTTAGGCGTGCACCTGAGATGGTAAGGCCTTTGTCGGACCAATCCATTTTTTTTAAATCAGTCTTCAAGGACCAATGTAAAAAGCTTCGGCGATAGGCAGTCACCCTGTCTTACTCCTTTCCGGATGTAGGTAAATGGAGTTTGTAGCTTGGGGTATCGTTCCTTTAAATAATTCTGTAATTCCAATTATTATAGGAATCAGTATTAATGTTGAACCTATAAAAGCGCATTTCAATAAAATGACTTTTAAGGCACTTTAATTTGATATTGAATCGAGAAAATTGGATCAACAAAAGCGCTTTTATAATCAATGCCGTTATAGCTCCAATTTTTGTTATAATAGCTCAAAGTTATTGGAGGCATAAGGTAAGTTGAGCCCTTGTTTCTCCAAAATTTGTAGTAAAATTGGTCATACATACCTTTAGGCGTATGTTGCTCCAGAACACGACAGCGGCGCGCGGGCGCGGGGGGCACTAATGACCAATCAGCCCCTGTTGGCCCACGAGTCACAGAAAAAATCACTGTAGCCACAAAGGCACTAGCGCCATCTAGTAGAAACTTGCTGTAATTTGACGGATGTCTTTGTTTCCCCTTAAAGACGCATGGTTTAGGAACAATTTGGCTTATTCAACTCTATATTGAAATTTTGGGTAGTTAAGACTTTGTTGCACCGAAGCAGCGATATTATAGTGGTAGGACCAACGGTTTTACGTGCTTTTCCGAGGCACAGGGGTGAAACACCGCCAACTTCCAAACTCCGGGCTACCCTGAGAATTTCTGAACAGAAAAACCCAGGAACATATTTTTGGCCCTACCCGGGGATCGAAGCCGGGACCTCTGGCGCAGCCGTCGCTTTAAAGTACGACCCTCTAACCGCTGCGCCACCGAGGCTGCTAGATATTACTTACATCACTAAGGTGCTCTACCACTATTTCTATTACTACACCTAAAATCAACGTAAATGAACTTTATAGATTGCGCTTGGAAATTTTGTTTTTGGCACTGAGTTCTTTTTAATAGGGCAATATATTAACCTACTATAGCTGAAATATAATACGATTGCAAATAAATTGCGTTTGTATGTCCGTAGCTTAGCCCATTAGTAAGTATCCTTGACAAAAAACAAATGGTAATAGTCTATTTAGTGCTTTAGTAGAAACAATCAATAATTGTGGCAATTATACATATGACTTCATCTTGAGAATGAGGTTTGAATACAAATCAGCTAAGTTCGTAATCATATTCCCAATCGCTACACTAATCGCTGAGGCGTAAGATTGTTTTACGTTATGTCCATCCAGTTTCGCAAATATGTGGTGGCGAAGTTCGTAGTTTATCAAAAGTTTCGTTTCATTTTAATTAATATGTTGATATTAAAAATGCAGTGACCCTTTCTGATGTACACTTTGCTCTATAATCAAAGCCAGTCTAGATAAACTATGCCCGATAGCCAAATCAACGTCCATTTAATGTGCAAATAAGTTCCATCGTAAACGTTACATTGTCATCGAGAAGTTCTCTCGGAGGTCATAAATTAATTATTTACATATTTAAGTGCACTCTAGTGTGACCTTGTAATTGCTGCATTTGCTGCAATTTTTTGCATCCTCTATTAACCCTCTGTACGAGTTGCATTGCGATTTGCGAATGCGCATAATATGCCCCAGGGCAAGGAACTATACTTAGCGTTTAATAGCAATTGTATAATTTTTAATTACCTAATGTAAAGACTCGTTGATTCTCATGCCATTCTGGGGCTCTGCACGCCAACAAGTTGTAAAAACTTACGTTGTTTAAGAATAAGGAACAAGACGAATAGGTCGGTTTTTAGTAACCCTTTGCTCCAGTTTATAATAAGGTTTACTATGTTTTAAAATCCATGTTATATGTAAGGAATTGATAATGATAAAGAAATTTAAATGTGCTTAGTAGATTTTTACAGAAATTACTGTCACGGCTGGGCAGAACAGACTTCTTAATGACCTCTGTTGGTACCGCCTCAAAGTATTGGCAGACGCTGAAACGACAAATGGCTGGCTGTCATTACAAAAAATAATTAAACCAAAGTTATTTTAATGAAATATTGTATTCTCCATTTATTCTATTCAATAACTTCAGTCTATAATGCACATAGGTACATAAAGAAAAGACCGGCTACTCGCGCACTGAGGGTTTCGTGCCAACTTAAACTACTAGTCCCATCTTTTTCAAACCAATTTCCGTTGAAGGAAAGTATGTGACATCTGTAGGACATGGATGGATCTAGGGCAAAAGACATGGTATTTAAAATTTAATCTGAGTATCTCTAAGCAATTTCCTACAGATATGTTTCTATAAAGTACCTATTATTGAATGTACCATTATATTCACAGTAGTTCTCTTTGGAATAAAATTCGAGTTTCCAAATAGTTCGGTCCGAACAATTTGGAATGAAAAATCCAAGCAGTTCGACTATCGAACTACTGGTAGGACTTAATGGAATAAAGGGAAAGTATTTTTAAAGATCGCCATTGTGAAAGCGTTTTGTTTTAGAAACCTCGAATGTCATTTTAAGAGACCTATCCATAGACACCAGCAAAGGTTTGAGTGCAAAATTGTTTTATTGTTGTGTCCATGTCTGATGATCTATTAAGGCTTCTCAATACGTGTGTATAATTTCGTTAGTGTGTGTATGTTTGATATTCGTATAATTTTATTGTTTTTACCGGTTATCTCGGATACGACATGGTTAATTAGGATTATTCTTTGAGGATTTTTTATCTTCTTTTTAATTCATTGGATCATATTTAAATCAAGGATTTAAATTTAGGAGAAATAATGCTTCTGAAACATGGTGCCTTGTTCGGTGATTGATTGTTATTCAACACAGCGAAATAATCTCAACAAATTTTCATTTTACAGGTAAAATATTCCAAATCGACTCGTCCTAATTTATGATTTTTTTTTGCCAATGTGCTTCAATTTTTAAGTAGTGAGTATGATTACTCTTTTCTATAAACGTTTATTTACGTAAAAAGCAAAGATCTATTAACATTTAATACATATTTACGAATATTTTGTGTAAAGAAATAATTTTCGTTTTACACTAGGGATGCATCAACTTATCGATATTTCGTGTCGACTGTTGATCACGCGGTAAACTAATATGTTTAACCAATGACGATTTGGTATTAGTCACCTGGGCGGAATGTTATCTCATTTATAGTTACTTCGCTGATTGACAAAACATCTGAGTTATGTAATGTTTGGCGCATATAAATGGCATTCATTATAGGTATTAAGATTTGACTACTATAATAGTGTAGGACTAATTGCAACCGTTACTATATTGTTAAGATATTAATAGAATAGTATAAAATGCATGTGTGATAAAATACATGTGTGTTCCCGCGGCTTTATCTACCCCTCGAAAAATTTCGGATCTCAAAAATATCGTTATGAATTAGCCTATGTACTATTTTGATGTATGAGCTATTGTATTGTAAAGTTTCATCACTATCCATCGAGTACTATTGGCGAGAAGGAGTAACAAACATCCATCCATTCATCAATCATCAAAAACTTTTGCATAAGTAGTTAGTTGTACGGTATAAGTGGAATCACTGACACGCATACATAAACAATTTTACACATATAAATGTTATCCTAAATCGGTTTCATTTGACAGCTTTTATTTGTTCTTCTCTTCCGATAGGGGATAGTACTTCTATGATTATAATTCAGGGAACACTGTAAGTTTCATGAAAATCGGTTGAGTAGTTTTTAGATATGTGTAAAAATAAATAGTAAGAATAAAAAAAATATGTTAACCATTTAACAAAAAACTCTTTAGAAAGGCTTAAAAAACTCCAGGTGAATTGTTTTTTCCTAAACCGAAGACAAAGGAGTTATGAAAGTTTTTATTAAGTTTTGAAGAAGGTTTTTGAATGTTCGAATATCTATTTTTTTATTCCAAAGTTTTTTATTTTTGCCCATATCTCAAAAAATACTGAACCAATTTTGATAATACTTACACTCTTTCTTAAGTCGAATATACTTAATTGATAAAAAGAATAATTTCGATACCAAATATTGTCCAATATATTCGTAAACGACCATCTTTTTTTACAATTATACAAATATCAAACATACACTAGCGAAATTTAACTTTTAACCATAGACTTATATGTATTCTACTAGACACGCTGTTCAGAACAAATTTTGTGTCACATTTTTAAAATGGCAGAAGTATGAAGTGTTGCTATTTAATATTTTTGAATTTTTTTCTGTTTGATAAAGATTATTGTCGTGTTTCTTCTTGGACAATTAATCTAAAGCTACTATAGCACATACATTTCAACCTCGTGATATTTGAAAACGTTTTCAAGTAATAGAGAAAATAAATCCTAAAAAGATATCACATCGATACTTTTCACCATTTCTTCCAAACATGACAATAGCCATTACAACTACAACACTGAGCTGTCAAAGGTAGCAAAGAGTAATCGAACAGGAATGACACCTTGCTGGTGTTTAGTTTTCTGCCTATGATTCGATATATGTACTAGTATTATTACATATGTCTATTATTTAAAATGATAATTTTTATGTGATGTTTCCTCAAAAAAGGGTAAAAATATGCCTACCAATATTATAACAAGTATATGTATTTATTTTATCGCTTGCGTTATGTATATGTAATATTTTATTAGATCATATTATATTTATTGTAAATTGTAGTTATTTTGTTTTGTTTTATGAGATATGTTTTTCATGAATTTTTATGTGTGAAATTTATCTTTTTTTTAATAGTACCCAATTTTCTTTATGTCTATCGCACCGCCTACAATCATTTCTGCTTAGCCCAAAGGTATGACTGGTAAAGAATGCCATATGGCGTTAAATCCACCTTTTGTACAAAGTTTTGGTTGTGCAATAAAGTATAAATAAATAAAATAAAATAAACAACATATTTTGCACCAATTATCTTACAATACTACTCTTGTACAGACAGATATTTACTTAAAGTCTATTTTTATATTTTTAGTTGAATTTTGTAAACAATTTTGCTTGACATACCTTTTTAACTAAATTATTCATTTAAAAATAAGGAACACAAAACTCAAATTTTACATAGGAAATAATCATTTAACACTGATATATTTTCTATTAGATAGTAAATTTATTTAACTGATATAATTAAGGTTTAAAATAAGGTTTACAAATTTGGACATGTTATAAAAATTGGACTTTAATGATAAAGTCAATTGAAATAAAACTCATACTTCATAGATATAAGTTTGCCCTATAATTCTAAAGAGTACACATTGATAATTCATATTCTACCTATAAGAGTTTTGGCATGTCTGTTTTTAGGTGATCTTTGGGTTTCTATGAAAATTTTGAGAATGCGAAAATTATACTTTTACGCCGTCAACGAATCTTTGAATCACTTTAGTCTACTACATACAACCAAACAAAATCATATTTTTCAAATTAAGTTGAAATATGGGCGCTATAACACATATTTAAGTACTTTATTTATTTCGTCTTTTGACGTAAGGGACGTTTTGACATGGTAGATTATAGCAACAGACTAAACACAGATGCTCCATTTGGCCTTAACTTACTATAGAACAAAGTTTGTTCTAACCAGCGTGTCTAGTGTAACATAGAGGTCGTTGCTTTTAATAAGTTTTATAGGAAAAATAGATCAACAATTATCATAATTAAATAATATCCAATTCCAAGGATGTCAATTATATACAGGGCGAATTGGAAACCTTCTTTTTTTGAAGTCGGTTCAAAACATGACTGAGTAAACCTTGCAGCAAATCTTAGTAGCTTTGATTTTGTAAAGAAATGTATTTGCTTATAAAAAAGGGTACAGTTTAGATCGAATCATCAATTGTTCAGTTCATATTTTTCAGCCATTAAAGATAGGTTGCCAATATTTAATTTAAACTGTAATAAAACAATACTACAAAATTGAAACTCAAGTCGACGTTATAGAGCTTATCAATACCCAAGAATCAGAATAATAATAAGTAAAAATCAATTAATTCAATGCATAAAATGTCAAGTTATAAAATAGTAAATTGTGTACACATGTCATTATTAAAACAAATTAACAATTGAAATAAAAAAAAACATTAACACTATATAAACAATGTCCATTTAGCCATCTGTAGAGGGCACCTTTAAATCTATTGTCGTTGTAAGTCCTTTATAGATGTGGGTATTTTATTGAAGATAGTTATACACATCCGATAGCAGTTTTTCTTAAATCTAGCGCTAATAGGAGTCTTCACAGATACTAGTCTATTGTCATTTCTGGTGTTTTTCACATATATGTCTTTTACTTGTCTAAAGTAGTACAAGTTTTGTTTTGCAAATTTGGCAATTTCAAAGATGTAAATGCATGGAAGAGGTAAGATTTTGAGATGCTTAAAAAGTGTTCTTCATGGCTCGTCAGGCGCTGAGCCACATAGAGCCCTAATACATTTTTCTGTGCAATTAAAGCCTTGCCCATTTCCTTGTTATGATTGCTTTTATTGAATTGTTTAGTAGTAGTTACATAGCAGTAGTTATTAGTAGTTTACATAGAATACATATATTTGATAAAAACTAAATTACAGATAGGAAAGTGAAGATATTGATGACATCTATTAATATTAACAACAGCAGTGAAAGAAATGGTGGTTAATTCTGAAGTGAGCCAAGGTAAAGATAGTGGGTGCGGAGACTTCTTAAACGAAAGTTTGAAGACATTCTGATTTTCATGGGGAGAAAATTCCAAAGGCGAATCGCAGAGATGGTGAAAGAGTCCGACATAAAGCCAGACTTGAAAAGAGAAGTATGAAGAGCGCAGGTAGCGCGAAATTGTGGATGCCAGATAGTTGAACCGCTGTGTCATATAGGTCGGAGAGTGAGGGTTACAAAGTATGTTGAAGAGAGTACACAGGGTTCTTATTTCTCTGCGAATACGGATGGAAAGCCATTTTAACTTGGAACGGTAGGCAGGAATGTGGTCGTACTTACGCAGACGAATTCACAATTTCTCTTCAAAATATTTATTTGTACAAAATATTCACATAGTATATGGTCAGAGTGTATTATTATCTTTCAATAACAATTTCTTAGGATGTACTGCTGATTTTTTGTGACTGAACTGTTTTGATTATGGTTTATTTTATGTCAATCTGCAGCTTTCGCCTTTTATTGACGAAAGTGGTCACTTCTATGCAGGTAGTTTATCTCGTGATATTATAAACGTATATTTTTCAACTGTTACGTGCATCCAACATTGAGTGGATAGAGTGAACGTCTTACGACTTAAATTAATTCATTAATTATGCAGTTTAAAGTAATAAACTTTAAGTTTTCAGAAGCATTTATTTCACGATTGCCGAACCTAAAAACAAAAAAACGGAATGGTATGTATTCAGCTTCGTATATGTTGTTTACTATTTATAATCCTCGACGCAAAAATAAAGGGGTGTTATAACTTCAATGTGTCTGTGTATCTGTCTGTGGTATCGTAGCTCACAAACGGATGAACTGATTTTCGTTTAGTTTTTATGAGTCATAGATAATTTATCTATATCTATTTAATAGAAAATTATTGGCCCTAGGTATGTTCCATGAAAATCTGTTCAGTCGTTTAAAGATCATCAGCTATTTTCTAAATGTCCAATCTATTCAAAATTTGGTACCGTGTTAAATCCATAATACTGAAAGTATATGGCGAGGTCACTATGACCAGCAGCGCGATTCACAAACGTTCGATTAGCTATTCGACTTGGGTTTTGGATTTTCTGTTCATTAGAGTTCCGTAGCCAAATGCCAAAAATCGGAACATTTATACTTTCGTAAAGTCTGTCTGGCTGTCTGTCTGTCTGCCGGTCCGTATGTCACTGCCACATTAATCTGTAACTATTAGTATTTCACAGTTGAAACTTAGTAGGTAGATGTCTCTTGTTAATCGCTTTAAAATTCTCATACAAAAAATAAAAAAATATGATATTTAACCTATTTTTTACATCGAGGTTCCTAAAACGATTTTCTCTAAAAGTCTAAAGTTTAAGAGATAGACGCTTCCAAAGTGGTAAAATGGGCTTCCACCATCTAACTCTTAAACTAAGCAAGTGTTAATTAAAAAACATACATGTGTAGATCTTGACAAAGACTTTCAATGAAAACTGGGTTTGAAAATCAAAGTTATATTTGCTGTCAACAAAATATTGTGGTAGTTTGGCTAAGTGGAAGTAAGTGGATCTCTAATTCAATAAAAGTTGGCACGGAACCCTAAGTGTGCGAATGTGACTCGTTTTTTGCCAGTTATCTTTTAATTGATTGTCTCAGTTTGATAGGATGTCGATATGTCAGTTCGGTAAAAAAGAATAAAAGATCAAAATAAAATTGTTGAATTGGATATATTCACGTTATTATAATATTATTAATTTGTAACCGAATCCTTAACCGAATCGGGGGGCTGATCAGCCGTTTGGAGATGATCAGTACCTTAATAATTAATGAGGAGACCTGACTACCTTCTATATGACCTATCAATTTGAAATTTTGTACCGTGCTACGTCAATGATATTAAAATAATATGGTAAGGTAACCATACCTTAAAAGTTGACACACGATGGGGAGTTATTACATTTTTTAACATTGGATTATTACTTGAACTGACTAGATTTCGTTTCAATTTTTGACTGAACGTCAGCGTCATTTTTTATTTTCCGCTTCAAAAGAATATAGAAAAAGAATTTATTTTTTAAGAGTTGATTTTACCAACGTCAGATAAGGAATATGCGTTGAATAAAATACAAAACACCTGATTTGAAAACGTCACCTATTTGTCAAAAATCTAATAAAATGTATTTTAAAATCGGTCGTATTTTACTTATTCAGTCGTAGGTCTTATCTGACGTTGGGAAAATAAGCCCTAAAAGACACTTATGTAATGAAATGGATAACTGTTTGTTAAACTAGTTTTATATTACAAGTAAGTATAGCAAAATTATCTGGGACAATATTTTTCAATCACTCGCGTCAAAATGGAATATGGTATTCATTATTTAATGTCCGATTTTTGAATGAAAATCTGTTTAACTTCACGCACAGAAGTGGTTGAAAACTCCTGAATAACTGAATTTATAGAGTACTTACGTATATATTTTTCTGTGTTCTCGTTAATTTTTATCCCTTGTCTAAGAAGTCAGTTAGCAGTTAGAATTAGTATTGTACAGCGCTCAGATAAATATCGATATCTATAAATCTGATAGTTAGGAAAAAATATATATAAATTAATGATAATTGTATTTAGAACTTTAAGGAAACAGGGATATTCTAGGTAAGCTCGCTTAGTCGTCTATTTTACGTCTGGTATACTCGTAGTCTAGAGATCAAGCCCATTTCATATAAAAATCTCACACCGAAAATACTAATAACAGGTTAGTTTGACGGTGATTAGTGGTCACCACAACTGGTGTTGTTTTACTGTTGCTGTTTTGACGATTAAGACCCATAAAACACAGTGACTTTTAGCATCGATGCAGTCGCGCTTCATCACTGCAACTTACGCAATGAACATATTTAATTTAACATTGATGAAGTCGCGAGTTAGTATCGATGCAGTCGCCAAAATTTAGTACCTAATTTGACAATTTCCAGCTTCTGCTTAGCGACAGTATCGATGCTAACGCATTTTAGCATCGCGACTAAATCAATGCTAAAAGTCGCAGTGTGTAAAGTGTCTAAATCTAGTATTGATAGGCTGATATAAATCAATTTTTTTGACATTGTATTTATTATATTACTATAGCAAGTATGACTTAGTAATCACTAAATGATAATTAATTTGTAATAATTTAGATGTACTTACTATTATGATAGCATGACATAAATCTTAATTTTTGGTACCGATTCTTTTGGTGTAGAAATACTAAAACTAATAAATTTTGCATGCCATACCATAGTACCTAAAACGCGTGAGTACATTGAATCACTTTCACCAACTTTATGCTAAACTTTTTACAGATTTTACTTATTTTATAGTCGTTAGAGTTCTATAGGTAGATTAATAGTCTCTCTCACCACTCTAGCTATATTGGACTCTAAATTGCTTTGCAAATTTATGATGGTGGATACATTTGTTCTAGAATATTAATGGCCCTAGATATTAATTTTCTTAGTCAATTATTTGTTTCAGTTTATAGAAGTTTTATATACCTATATAAATATTTTGAAGTCATGGGAAAGAAATCTGTTTCAACGATAAGGGGGGCAATTCTCGTGCAATTCGTATACGAAAAAAGTTCACCGATCGAATTTTCATTGTCAAAGAAAAAATTTATATTGATTTGTCAGGGTCACGATTTCTATGTACTTATTTAAATTTTGTTAGTGCGATAGTTTTTTTACTTAAAGATATTTTATTTGTTTTTTTTTGATTAAACGGTTAAACTCGCAATTGAATTTTCACACGAAAAAAGTTCGATTGCCGCGAGAATCGGCCTCAAGATCGACAAATTGTATTTTTTTATAAACAAAATTGTAACTAACGTGCACAAAGGTTGTTCCAGAAATCAACGTCAAGTCGGATTCCAGGTTATCAGAAAAAAATAAAATGAAATTTGGTCTTTCCACTTTTCGTAATAAGCCTTCAAGTATTCAAGGGTAGGTAAATTGATACCCAATCAAGATTTTTCAAGTAGGTACTTACCTAACGAAAAAGTATCTATTGGTATATTCCATTTTATGATTTGCAAACTTAGGTACTTTTATGCAATGTTCTCTATAAAGACTGACACTCTTTTCTACCATAAATAATTGTTTAAATACAATACGGCTAGTTTAACCAAAGAAGTCACATAACATAAGGATGACATACATTCCTTATTTCAGGTTTTAAAAGTTACTTTGAAATATTTTTATACAACCAAATCTTAAGTAAATATACCTACACCAATTGGTTCCCCTTTGGGTAGGTAGCTTAATTTTGTATATCGGTGATAAAGTTAAGAAGATACACATTAAAATATTTGCAAAGCACATTCACGACACGCTAGCCCCAATTTGGCGAGCGCCAACCAATTACCAGAGTATAGTGTCGCCAACTTTCAGTAAAACGCCGTCATAAAGTGCGATATCCCGCTGCGAGAACGCTTTATTTCTCCATAAAAGCGTTTTATCCACGTATAAAAGCTTAAATCCGCGAGCTGGGAGCAAAAAGAGCATTAAGGGAGCGCGGCAACATGGCAGCGACACGCCTCTCGGGCGGAGGCGTCGGTTGGCTGCGTCGCCGGCGCGGCCCGCCGCCCGCCATTGGCCGGCGCCGCCTCCTTCCCACCGGCCGTCGCCGGCTCAGTCGCCTGCTACTCCTCGAACGCGACGTGCGCATACGCTCCCACAGCTCAGCGCTCACATCGACACGCGACTCGACTGTCTCTTGCGAACTTACCAAGTTGTAAAGTCATTATCCTGTTGCTGATTGACTGGAACAGTGCGGCGGAATCATCAGCAGTGACATTTGATGAACAGTGTGCAAACTTGCAAAGTTGTAACTTGACTTATCAAACTAAACTAAGACGAAGTGCCATCCACAGTTGGGTGTAGTGTGATGCGGATGGTAGGGCAGGGTGTGTGTGCGGTGATGTGGTTGCGGTGACGGGCGGGCTGGACGCGGTAGAGGCGGCGGCGGGCGGCCCCGCCGGCGGCGCGCTGGCGATGACGGTGCAACGCGACGAGCGCGACGCGCGCGCGCCTCGCACTCGGTTCATGATCACAGATATACTGCACGACGCGCCGAGGGACCTCAGCGCGCATAGGGACTCGGATTCAGATAGATCGGCGACAGATTCACCAGGTAAGCATCGAAAGATTACATTCCGCAGATTCATTTGATGACATGTAGTAGTGGCTAAGCACGCTGGTTTCAAGGCGTCGCCGCTCCGAGGTCCCGGGTTCGATTTCCGGTCGGGTCAATATAGAAATCAAAATTTTCTATATTTCCTCGGGTCTGGGTGTTGTGGTACCACCGTTGTGTCTGATGCAATAACACAAGTGCATTAGTTACTTACTTTGGGATCAGAGCAATGTATGTGATTGGTGTCCAATTTAAAAATGCTATCAGCTGGTCTTTACAGATTTTAACTCATAAAAACCGTGAAAGGAAAAATCGCTCTGAAATTCTGAAATATATAGTTCATAGCAAACGGGACATTATTGCGAACTGATTGAGATTACTTTCATCAGTTCTTTAGCTTAGGAGCTACGTTGAATATGTTGGTTCATGCAAACACTGTATTACTATCTATGCACAGGCTAAAATTATTAGCGAAACGTTTGTAACACTCTTTGCATTTTTTGAAGTAGGATTACCGAATTTTGAAAAGATGAGGTCAAAATAATACCAGGCACTACTCTTACTGACGACTTTTTTTTCGTAGCAAGTAACGGCTTTTTTCTCAGGCAAGGTATTTTGCCTCCGAAACACTAACATTATCAACTGTTAGGTTGTATATTTTATAGCAGAAATATCCAATACCTATACAATTTGTTACAGTCAATGGTTTTGTTAGTAAAATAAAATTAATTTGCTCTCGTAGTCGTAGCATTTCTCGTAGCACTTAAGAAAAGACATCAACGAAAGCTATAGAGAAATTATCATAACTATCTTTTCCATTTTCACTACTTCTAACATTTACATTGTTTTTTTGCTTATAATTGCAGTTTTATAATGCAACTTTAAATTATACTTACAAATAGAAGTAGGTGCTTATGGTGGGCTGTAGTAAGTTCCTATGGTAAATTATGCATCTGCGTTTAAACTGTTAAAATAATTGGTGAAACTCACTTGGAAAATTACTGATATTTAAAAATAAATCAATGTTTAAAGAGGTACTCAGTGTCTGTCTGTCTGTTAATTTATTTTTGAAATGACGGCTATCATGACTGAAACCTTTGATAATCGATAAGTCACTACATTGAAAATATTAACCTCGTTAAACATTAGGGTTTCGAGTTATAAGCTGCTAAAGATGTCATTTTAAAAATCATAACCATTTTATAAAAATGATCCAAGACCCTTTTATTAGAATAATTATGAAACAATTGCAATATCATTGTTTTGCATAATACCAACCTTTGCGCGTATATAGGGCTCAAAAGATAGGAGTTATGTTCTGACCTCATATGGGCCATAATTGATTGATATTAAATAATTATTGACGTTCTTAAGTGATATTATGTGTCTTAGATTGAATAAATTATTTTTGACTTTAACCAATGTATATTACTTATGTATGTGGATTCATTGATGTTATATCGGTGCTCAATTGATATTTCTGTACTACAATACTGTTGATGGATCAAAAATCTAAAATTGCAACTAGAATATTCCGTTTTTTAGAACAAAAAAAACCTTGAGTTATGATCAATTTATAATTTTTCAAAATAATATTTTTAACATCATAAAAATATAAAAATATTAACTGGGAGCGTTTACGATCTTGCTTAAATAAACTTCCTGGCTGTTCAATTTCCACTCAGCCAGTTGAGTCGCCAAATTGGTATTGCGATGAAACTTTATAAAAATTTAAAGTATTTATTTTTCACACACTCGTTTAGTGCGTCTCTCGTTTTAATCTACTGAGGACCGATTTCACTAACGTCTGATAATTCTTATCAGACTGAATAAGTAGGAATAAAATTACCGATTTTAAATAAGTGATTGTTGATAAGAATGTAACATTTTCAAATATTATATTGTATTACAACCGTCGAATATTCCTAATCTGACGTTGAAAAAATCTAGCCCGAGTAAAATTTTACGACATTGCAATAAGAATTTACTAATCCGTTCAAGCAGAGCTGCTAAACTAGTCAAATCAATATAGCAACACGCATCCTGTTAAAAATATCATCAGCTGAGTTTTTTCCGTAGACCGCCCGCGTTCAGCACACCGAATACAGCCACAGCTGTATTTTACTATAAATAAAAAGCAACAGTTATTTCATTAATTCATAACCATTCTTGTATGCAGTATTAAAAAGTTCTGTTTATTCCAGTGATAGAAATATATTCTTGTTAATTCGAGCCACATAGTGGCATGATTTAACTAACAGCCGATTTTATCAAAGTCAGATAAGAATTATCTGACTGAATAAGTATAAAACGACCGATTTCAATATCTACATAAATGATTGTTGACAAATAGGTGTCATTTTCAAACTAGGCGTATTGTTTATTAATCCTCGAATATTGCTTATCTGACGTTGGTAAAATCAGGCATAAATCGCATTCTCAATACATAGTAAGATTCTCTACAGTGTACACCAATTCGTTTTACCTTACAATAATTTTGCCTGCTTCATTTCTAATATTAGATGAAATTAAATCAGATATTAAATTTGAGTCCTAATTTTGTGTATAATTATTGTATAAGCTTAATTTCTAGTTTTCTCATTTTCCTGTAGGGTTTATTTATACTAATTATTTGTATTAGGTATTAAACTAAAAGCAGTTCGCGATATGCTATAAATGCTAGGGATCATTAGCAATATCTAATAGGTAAATACATATTTACAGGACAAAAAAATATTAATGAGCGTTTGCAAAATTATTATTTATTTACTTATGCGTATGAGCTTTAGAAATAGCCATGCTATTTTTAAAAGATAATTAAAAATAGAGGTAATAAATACATATGCAGTAAAGAAAAAATATAAATTTTAAAATGTTTTCGGATTTCATAAAAAGTGTTCTAGTATTTTTTAAATAAAAGAGTAGAGTAGACAGAGAGAAAGAGAGAGAGAGAGAGAAGACTAGAAAATATAAATTAAGTTTACTTATTTATTTGTAAGATGGTGTTGACATAGTTACCCATAATGTGTAATTAGTCTCTACTTCATAACTAAATATGAAATCACGTTAAAGAAAGGATATTTCAAACAGAATTCGTTATTTTAACAAAGATAGTCTGATCGAGTTTCTTTGTCTGGACTATGTATTTTATATACTATTTTTTTCAATTATCTTGCCTTAGACTAATAACTATTTCACATATAAAAACTTTAAAATTGCAAGGACAAATTCAAATTAAATTGCCATAAAATCCTGATTGTGTTTGTAAGAGCAGTGTAGAGCGTTACGTTTAATCCAAAAAAATATAAAATAACAAACAAATTGGTATTGCATTATGGCTGTCAGTCGTCACATTGCCTTTTGATCCCCATAATACTGTTTATTTTTTAGCCCGCGCACCCAGGTGGCTGTAACCCGAAACGCAGGGTTATTACGTAACTTGTAAGCGATCGCAATGCGATTGCCATACGTCCGCCAAATTTGTTTAGTAGAGTAATTGCTTGCAGCACTTGCAAGTGGTGGACGCACTGTCAAGAGTATCCGAGCCGTTTGACCGAACACCTCAGTGAGAGCTTGAAACCTAATTTTATTTTATTAGCAACAAACTAATTAAGAAAAAAGGAAATATTTAGTTAATTGACAATTTTTTCAACTACTTACACAGATATGACGACACGACCAAATTGCTTGTTTCATGAACGAAAATTAAGCACTAATCAAGCAATCATGCAAATATAGAGCTTTGTATGAAGTATCAGGCAGATAGTGCTAGCCAGAACTCACTTGAACATTGTGAAACAGGCCGTAGGTATAAAAATTCCAAACCCATAAAGGTGCATCGTTTTTCAGAATATAAAAAGTTCATTTTTTCAATGATTGGTGCTGTTGTCATCATTAAAATTGCAATGCGACAGCGTCCGGGTTACGTAAAAGCCCTACGGACGGACCCACTCGCCTCAAACGCGCCGGACCGTCACTGATTTTGTATGACTTGGCCGCGTTGATTTCCTTGTTCAAATTAATCTGTTTAAACAATACCTATAAATTGTAGAGGGAAAAGCGGAATCATGTTGATTTGCTAAATGCAGTTGTATCAATTATTTTCTAGAGGTATAAATTGTCATCATAACATTTTGGTATTTACTTTTGTGAGTCATGAATGACTAGAAAAGCTTTAATAGTTCCACAAACTATTGTTTAAGAAATAAAAGGTATATAATACGTACTTTTACACTTACTTGTAAAGGAAGTATATTAACTTACCTATTTTAGTATAGTACTTAGGTAGGTATATTACGAACATCTATAAAGAAATGAAAGAGATTTTGAAGGACGATAATTAGCTACTAGGTTGTTATAATTTGTCGATAATCAACAAATATACTGCGTCGTACGTGAAGCATTTGTCAAGTATGAAGTTAACCAACTCTTTATAAGATATTAAAAATAAATTGAAGCCGTATAAAAAAAAAATGTTCATAAAGATGAACATATGACACTGTAAGTGTTAAAAACATTCTAAACCAAAAAAATGTTGTCAATTTTTATGTTATTTATGGTTCAAAGTACTTGTTCTCTAAACGCGTAGATAGGTTTAAACTGTTTGAATAATCACCAAAGCGTCGGTTTGTCAGGTTTCACGGTGATACATTACACTGATACGCTCTGCCCGCGACCGGCACATATAAATTTAACTTAATTTTTACGCAGCCCATGTAATCTTAGTTATAATTTCTCATTAATTTTAATTTAACCATGAAAGTAATTAGTGTGCTAAGACAAATGATTTTTATCGAGATTAAAAGAACAAGCACAATTAAAAAATAAACCTTATAATGAGAAGAGCCTTAAAACTAAATTATTTTAAGAGAGTTTACAAAAGTTTAATACCCTATACGGGTTCGCACTACGGAAGTGCTAATTGAGAGAATGTGTAAGCGCAATTAATAGAACTTGGATGGAATTTTGAAAAAAATAATATAAATATATAAATAAATTTATGAAAAAAAAATATACGTTACCCTAAACTTTTCCTAAAATGAGGGAAAGTACTCACCTTAAATTTAAGGGTAAGTAATTTTCCTATACGTAGCGTATAAAATCCACCCTGTATTATACATAAAGTGTGTTTTTTAAAGAGAAAAGTTCTGTTTCAAATTATAAATATGTGTATAAATTATTTTGTAACAAAAAAAAGAGTAACCAAACTTTAAGACTGTTACTTTTGCATTGTCATGTGTATTTTCGTAGCTATGACATTTTGAATTCCTTCATTTTGATATTCCTTCCTCCTTTTGGAACTAATGGTAAATGGATAGTTTAAACTAAAGAGGTATCCAGCTCTCTAATTTTTGTAGAATTATTCTATTTCATAGCTTTCGATTCGTAAGTTTTTTAAATTATATTTGAACTCTGATATATTTATTATAATGTCACTATTGAGCTATTATTACAACTCAATCCAAATGCATTCATGAAGACATTCCAGTATTTGTTTACATGGAATAGAGAATTCCAATCACAATCACTAACGACCCACGATACGATCAAATAAAAATCAGAAACACGTTTTAAAAGTATTGTAGCATTAAATCGGACCTCGATCGTGATTAAAAAAACACTCAAATAAAAATAAATTAACAAATTAAGATATCTAATGCTAAGTAATGTTTGAGTTTCGATCGTATTATCCCGTCGACAATTTAATAGACAAGCCGATAAAGCCGAGGCGTTAAATAAATTAAATAATAAAACGCATAATGGGCGCGATACACAACCCGCTCCGAGTCTCGGCTAAGAGATAACTAAGCCCTTATAAAACGGGCCAAATTAATCCAAGCGAAGGGATCCCTCGTAAAAGAAAAAAACTGACGTCATAATCAGCTTTTTGTCAAACGTACGCTTTTTAAACAGCTCACTGCAGCAGGGTGGCACTGGAACTCTTCAACTCAATTTAAATATTTTTTGGTAATCTCAGTGAACTTTTGGTCCGAAAAAGTTTTGTTTGTAAGGTATTGGAGTAATTTAAAAAACTCTTTATTTCAGATCATAGATCCATAGTATGTTAGAAGGTTTGCAATTATTCCAATTAAAGTATTTTGTTAAATAAAATTTATTAACAGGCACAAGCCGCACAGGGTAATCACATTCACATTTCAGGCTGTCATCATGTGTTTGCAGTACCTGAAGAAGAGACTGTCTATTTTTTCTGTCAACGTCTTCAGGATAATGTTGGCACTTGCTCGCAGTCTGCTCTGCAGTAAAGCAGTTTTTTACGCGGGCAGGCTTTTAAAAATGTCCTTTCGAGCTTCAGCGAACATACCAGAAGCACTACAAAAGCGAAGAAGTCCCAACATCATCATAACGGCGTTGTTATACTGAACATGTCAAGAATATCACAGAATGTATCGCTAACAATATGTCACAAATATTTAAATAATTAACTCTCTTTAGTGGAATTCTTTTATAACTTTTACTGGACTTATTCATTATTTTAATTGCATATACAAGTTTTGTATAACTGGTCATGCTTTGCGTGTGCTATTTATATACTAAGAAGATATAATATAAGCTTAACGTCTTCGAAGATGATGAGTGACGATAATAATTAGGCTTAAATTATCTAAATAATGTCGAAATAACACGGTACAAATAAAGCAAAATACAAATTCAGCTACTTAGCTTCTAAATGATTAAATCGTAAAGTTATTATTTTGTCTAAACTCTAATGTATACGTTATCTCATGAATTCTCTTCCCAATTACTGTATTTAACATCCGCTGGCGGCAATTAAACGTCTCATGCAACTGTAAATACAAAACCTCAGTGCGTAATTTGAAAAACCCACTTACCTACCCAGAATGTGAAAAATACAACGTTTATAGCAATTAATGGCCATACAAGTCCGGCTGACAATTTAACGGAGTAATTAATCCATTGTTAATAGTAGACTGCGCGGCCGCACTGTCAAATTGATTACTCATATTCCAAATTAATATAATTGCATAGATTTCCCAACAGATTTTCTTGTCTAGCGATCTTGATCTCCTTGACATTACTAAATGACTGCCTTATCTGTACGGGCAATCATCATTTACAAAAACTAATGTTCAAACTAATTGTTATTCATAATTTTAACTTGTGAATAATGTATAATTAAATCGCGTACCTATGAATAAATGTTTATGTTCGAGCAATTTAATAAGAATAGTATCTCAATAAAAGAAGGTTTTTGATAGAACAGGGGCCTTATTTTTGAATATATCGTGTGATTTTCTTTGATTATTGTTCGACTTTCTCATTAAAAGCATTTGAAATTCACACGGCAGTGATTAGAAAAAAGGTAACTCAACTTTTGTAACAATTTGTGTCTTTGTTTTCGTTCACTTGAAATTGATTTTCGAACAAAAATCACTCAAGATATTTACGCGAATGCTCCAAAACCAGAGTTCCTGAACTGTGCATGCAGTGTGCACATGCATAAAGAGTTTATACTAACAACTAATAATGAACAGGAAAATTATTTAGTGGTCAGGATTTTGACGCTGTGTATTTAAGCATTTAATTTTATCAGTAACATATACGCAACGCAGATTGGTATACTTTGTGTTTCGGTGGGGAACGCAATTGTGGGGAGTCGTTGGTACTAAATGATGAAAATGATGAATACCAACATTACTCTAAACGACAATTCTAACCTTCAAACGTACACCATCGCTTCCTAAGCTGCTTAGCATACTTTCTGTATTACAGGAGGAGCGTTTCAGCCAAACCGATTTAAACTCTATTACAACCGTCACTAAATCACAACCAGCTTGGTGTGAACTAAACCGTGACTTTTGGCATCGCGATAAGGGCAAGAAAAAGTGACAATTCTTTCATCGCGAGCTGATAACATCAAAGTTTTTATTGTCACAATAAATAGATTATCATTGATATAAATAGGGCCAGTTTGAGTCCTCTCATAATACGACTCCCATTCGGCTTTGTGTCGCGTTTGACAGGCGATGCGAGCTGTGAAATTGGGTTCGATTTAAAAATATAAAGGCTCGTCTCAAGACTGCGATTAAACTTTTTTCGATGGGGATTATTTACAGTTTGTTTAGTTGTACCAATGTTGGAACTGTCAACTGGGGAGCCCGGATAATTTGAATGGGAAACTTAATCTCGCCAAGTCTTGCCTTGTTAAGTGTTAAATACTTAACTCGCGTTTTAAACCCATATCGTTGACTTTTTAGATTTTTTGGTAGCTCAGTTTAACCATGCGCAAGTATAGACAATTTTGTTTTTGTATAGTTGGGTATAAGGCCTAAAGTAACACGTTCATGATAAAAAAACTTTAGATTAGAACGACTAGTGTGTTTGTTTAAAACGATCTAAATAATTTTCTCAAAAAGTAATTTAACAAAAAAAAAACTGTTCAATCAAAAACGTTTTTCGTGTCGACTGATAGAGTCGGTTGTAGATAACGTCACACTCAGCGATGTAAGCCTATTACATACAAGTTCTTGGAGGCACATACCGTGTAATGGCTTCCGAGCGTCCACTTGAGCGCGCGTTACGAAAGCGTCGGAAAACGCATAATTTGCCATTCGATTTCACATCGATATTCCGAAAATATTGCGAGCGAACCAGCTTTGACTTGTCCATGTTATGTTTTATAAATATTTCGCCAATATTTTTTGGAACGGTTTTATGCTTTGATGCGGATGATTCGTAAATAATTGCTTTCCGTTACAACTCGCTTCTGTGTATTTTGAAAAACTGGATGAACATCTGTTTCATGCTAGAGATACGTTTGATGCTTCAAAACGTAACGATTTGATATTTGTTGCATATACTTCTAACTTGTCGAACTCTACTTTAAAATTGCTATAACTATTCGACAAATGACTCCACTGCATGGCAGAATAATTTTCCTTACCTTATTTTATAAAGAAAACCAATCAAAAGGTGCAGCTTTTGGTCAGCCAGCAAATGATTTCGTACTTGACACAAAAATAAACACATTATTGAGCAGAAGTACGGATTGTGCAAGTTGAAATAAGCGAATACGTATAATTTTCACCATGTATGTGCATTGGTCATTGCGTATGCGTTTACATGGCTGAGTTAATAATTTCTTAAAAATGCAATACGTTGGAGCAATTGTTTTAATCATGCTGCATTTCCAAGTAATTAGCATCGTTGGTATTACGTTCGGCGTGAGGTTAGGGCTGCCATATTATACCTTAGCGTATCGAACTATACACGATTTAATTCTATTTGAATAACTTCCTATATACTTTAGGTTTATATTATGTTTTATTCTTTGCCAAGGAACAATATTTGGAACTTTAAGTAAAGCTTATGACAGCCCTAATGTAAGTGCTATTGACTTATACAAGCGCGGAGTGAGCGGTCTGATTAATTGTAGGGGGACTGGAAGGCGAAGAATGAATGACATGGAATAAACACATTTCTTGGTTAACCTATGGGTAATACCTGAGTTTGCGAACGATTCATCGCAAGTCTTGCTTGACACATTCGAGCCTTGATAGAAAATCCGTTACTTACTTTTTATCTTAGATTTTCATCTGAAAATCTATATATTAATATTATAAAGCTGAAGAGTTTGTTTGTTTGTTTGTTTGAACGCGCTAATCTCAAAAAACTACTGGCCTGATTAGAAAAAATATTTTTACGTTGGATAGTCCATTTATCGAGGAAGGCTTTAGGCTATATAACATAAAGATACGACTCATAAGACCACAGCAGAAATGAAAAATGTTGCTAAAACGGGAGAAAGACATTCCTTTTGAGAGCTTCCGCTGCATACGCTGCGGAAACCGCTTAAGTTACACAAAAATCATGTATGACAGGATTGTTCAGCATTAAGAGTTCTATAATAAAGTCCGCGACAGCATATGTCTATCTTTTATGGTTGACTTACTACAACCTTTTTCATGCAGCAAATGTTCCTGTCGAACGACTTTGCTTACCATCGGAACTGCTACATCCATCAGCAAGAAAAGGCATTGAGTTCAAAGAAGTCTCCTCTGCCTCAGACTTAACTTCGATGAACAAAAGTAAGTGGAAAATCTTCACCGATGGAAGCAAACATAACGGTAAAGTTGGCGCTGCATTTGTAGTTTACCAACCTAATGGACAACAAGAGATCACGGTAAAACTCAAGCTCCATGACAATTGCTCTGTGTTCCAAGCAGAAATGTTTGCCATAGAACAGGCTTGCAAACACGTGCTCGAACGCCAGTATCCCAACACCATAATTCTTTCAGACAGTAAGTCCGGTCTAACGGAGCTCACGAATGCAAATAGCCACAACTGTTTTGCCGTACGCATACACCGTCATCTGCTTGCAGCTCGAACAGAGGGACTTAGCGTTGAATTCGCGTGGATAAAAGCCCATGTCGGATTGATTGGTAACGAAAATGCCGATGCTGCAGCCAAAGCTGCAGCTACTCTTTCAAAGCTTCCAGACTACACTGCTACACCAATAAGCTTCATTAAACTTAAAAATAATGGGAAAACCTTGGAGGCGGCTAAGGCACTGTACGAAGAACCCAACGCATGTGTATATACCAAGACATTGTTTCCCACTTACGACACCCTCAAAAACTATCTCTCCAAAGTCAGACCAACTTTCGCAATAACTCAATACCTCACGAACCACGCTTACCACCGCGAATATCTTAAACGTTTCCATATTGTCACTACAGATACATGTCCTTGCAATGATAACACTATACAAACTTGGAACCATCTTATAGAACACTGCCCCAGATTCGAATCCAAACGCATGAACCATATTATAGCTGCCCGATGTCTTAATTTAAATCCATTCTGTATCCCTGAAATTATAACTAAAGAAACTACTCTAAATACTTTTCATTCTCTGTTAAAAAACATAGTCAATAGTCTAAAAGAATTCAATAAATAATCAACTACATACTAATCACACTCCCTATACCAAATAACAGCTGCGTTCAAGGAGTAAACCGTTAGCTCCTTGAGCCCAGCAGAAAACACTACGTCAGACACTATAAAAAAAAAAAAAACCTTTTTCATGTTAATAAATTTGTAAGAAAATAATGCATTATTTTTAGAGGTGTATTATACACACAGGTATTTATTCTTATCAAAATAAATACATTCATCATCACGAGCATTTCATTTAGAACCAAGTTGCCCTTTGTATCATTTGATTTCAATAAATATCTTAGGAGCTATCACAGTTTTAACATAACTCCGCACCAAAATAATGTTCGCAGCTTAAGTACAGTCGCCAGCACATCAGGTTACCCACTTTTGTTGCAAACTAGCCCTTATTACAACGGCATAAGACATCGCAGTGTTTACCTTGACGTGCTGTTGTCCGTACAGCACGTCAAGGTAAACACTGCGTCCGTCTCAGGAACTGCTGGACCGATTTGAAAAAATATTTCTGTGTTGGATAGCTTATTTATCGAGAAAGGCTTTAGGATATAAAACTCAAAACGCGCGGACGAAGTCGCGGGGGATCGCTATTAATGATATGGCTCCTTGGATGAAGAAGTTGGTCCAATTGGGTATGATTGCTTTATTTTTAAAATAACATAAGTATCTATATGCTGTTTAATAAAATTAAATGAATTTTATTTGCGTGAGAAAAAGGTATTCACATATTTGATGGAATTCATGTACGGTTACGTTCTTATTTTTCCTACTATAAATAAATAGCATGCAAATAATTAGGCAGGTTAACAATATATTACATAATCTGACGCATAATACCTAATAGCAAAATAATTTATTTCGTTAGAATAGTATATGCACAATTTCGTCAATTTAATGAATTAACTTGACAAATATATTGTTAAAATCAGTGCAAATATCAAAGGTGAATTTACGAGCTTTATTAACAAACAATATTATAGCTGTTATAATATGGCGGCGACGCAGCTTTTCCGATTTACTGTTTGCACATTGTTTGGACATACACTTTTAACTATGTGCCTTCCGTATTTATGTATACTGAATGTGAATGCCATTCAAGTGTTAATCACAACGTGTGGTTTACATGGCGCCGTTATGCAGGTGCCCATGTATTGCTGCTGCATTGCTTGCCACGGTGCTGACTAGATTGACCACAATAATGCTTTAGAATGTTTTTTTTTAACACTCACATTTTATTATTGTCATATTTTATATTCATAAAGATTCATCTTTCAATAAGAAACCAAAAATCTTCAAAAATCTTATTTCAATAAGAAACCAAAAATTTGCGCACGGACGGGACTTGAACCAGCAACCTTTTGGCTAACCGGGCCAAACGCTCTTACCAATTGAGTTACCGTGCTGTTAGTCCGACACTGCGAAATTTGTGGTCTCTTATGAATTTTTGGTTTCTTATTTCATCTTTATGACCACAATAACTTTTCCAAAAATCATCTGCCTATTGTAGTTCCCATATGAACACCCATTTTATTTTACAGATAGATTCTTAGCAGCTATAATCACATAAAATACACATGTTAAATATCGCAATGCAATACGAATGAATTATAATAGAAAGTTTTATATTTTGTAATGTATGAGGAGAATTCCTCATTGGTGAATATTAAAATTAAGAAAATATATCATTCCCATACCAGAATTGGCACATGTCATTCTAAAATATGATCCTATGTTAAGGCTCTAACTAAACTTACTTCAGAGAGAATCAGCAGTCAAGTAAAAACATTTATCTTTATTTATTAAAAAAATATATCTTACACTATATTATCAGGCTACACATTACATTTACAGTACAAATACCCATAGTACAAATTCCTAATAAGTACTAGCATACATATATGATGATAAATAAAAAAATATTTTCACAAACATTATTACACTATTTTGATGGCGTAGTGTTTCACTTCTTGATATTAAGTAACCGTCCACCAAATCGACGAAATACAGCACCCTTTGGCCAAAATTCTTCCTTCCTGAAGGTCGACAGCTGTAAGGTCTTATTGCACGATCCTTAAAGCATATTTTTGTAGTGAGCTATTTGGAATTTGTCATAGTGTTAGAATTATGTAAAATGAATAGAATGTGTCCTAGTAAATTCCTAACGGCTGGCACCCACGTGGTGACATAATACGCGACGCTCCGGCGCATTGTTACTACGCATGCGCTCTCACGGACGACATTCAGCCCAATTAATTTAATGCACCGTAGAATAAAGAACTTTTAGCAGGTTTTAATGAAAAATGCGACGTTAAAGTTAATAATATGTTGGACAACATGGGACAACTATTTCTTATACAACGTGTGGCCTGTAATAGGGGCAAAAAAACAACTACGGAGTATATTCGTAGTTACCTTTACATGATGTTGCTCTAAAACGTTTGAACTCAGAGATATAGTATCTAAGTTGTTGCAAAAAGAGTAATTGATCATGTCAAGTTCTATGATTGGACATGTTTGTTTGCAATGCATTGTTGGCTCAATTTATTTTGTAAGAAAATGCGAAAAAAATATATATTTCATTACAATAAATTGAAACTATTTAGGATTGATGAATAGTTACTTAAACATAATTGATCGCAGTTGTCTGAAATAAATACTTTTTTTTATATATTTTTTAAAGGCCCTATTTTTGAAATTTTAGCGCCTATTACATTACGGGCCACAGCCTGTATAGTCTTGATAAAAAGTCGAGGGTGGCAGATGAAGGATATTAAAGGTTATATTCAGATTAAAGGAAAATGTAAGGTAACCAGCCTCATAGGCTGGAAATAGGCTATGTGTTAAACAAAACATACGAGTAAATGAGTACCTACTTTACTTACACTAGACTTTTCTACAATTAAATTTTTCAGGAAGGTCAATCTATAGGGTGCCGAACCTGTAAGAAGAAAGCGTTCGTAGTAACTTTACTCAGTTTTTATTACTTTTCCTCATTCCTGGAGCTCATTTTTGATTTACTCGCGTTAATATTCGGAGTGCATTTCACTCGAAAAACAATTAAAAATCAACGAAACTCACGTAAAATAATTTGCGAGTACTTACACGATCGAATAATCTAATTTAATCACTTATGTATGGATATTAACCAGTTTTAATTCGAAAATCAAACATTAATCAACGAAAACTACACATCAAAAATAGGGCCACTAAATAGAGACGTCCGAGAAGTGATGTCATAATAAGGCTCTACGTGGAGGTATTTAAATCAGTAGATTTTCTTACTAATGGTTAGTATACATAAACCATTGTGCCTATAATTGGTGCATATGAGAATATTAATTAACAGAATGACGGGCGACAGCAGCGTCTTGTCTGAGCCTCACCCTTATTATTCTTGCTTCGTTGCTCTGGAAAGTAAGCGTTACAGTAATTAGGCAAATTGTATAAACGGCACACATGTCTGTCTGTACAGATTATAATTGCAATCAGATTAGACTTCCTACAACATTTAGTGCAAGTAATGTTCCATTTTTATGTAACGCTAACAAAAATAGTAACTCTGCAATCATTTGGCGCAATTATATGAGTTTGAAGATTAAACCGTAGCAAGCTATTAGTGTTAGCAGGAAATTTACATAATTCGTCATAGCAATGCTTGTAATTATATTAGAGAAGTGAAACCTCTGATGTTTTTTTTTAGTGAGAAGAAAAATCTACAAAATTAAATACCTACATATACATTTATTTCGACGTTCCTAATCCTATACATATACCTACAAGCATTTAAAAATGTGTTCAAATTTGAACTACACCATTCGAGTAGTTTCCGAAGTTCCTTACCTACAAAATTGACATGATTTAAGTAATTCAAAGTCAGTTATTAATAGTTGAGACCCTTAATTCTTTTAGTTACAAGCTTTAAAACTTATGAGCAGACTTTACAACATCATGCACCTTTACAGATATTGAAGCCTTCAAAAACTTGCGTTTCCTTGCGCAATGGGAACCTAATGATTCATATCTGATTAATGTCCCATTAGAAGTAGTGAATAGACAATAATTCTCGTTAATCGCACGATTATAATAATTAAGTGGTTACGACTGGGCAAATGTGTACAAGTAATTAAAACCATCCACCTATTGTTAAATGAGCTTCCTACTTTTTCATAAGTGGACTATTATATGACTGTAGGATTCCAATAAAGTAAACTATGTAATACTAACCAGATTACATTGTATGATTACTGGAACGATGATACGCGTGGAAATTTCCTACATACTCTTTACTAGTTTATTTACTTGAAGATTGCTAATGAAAAGTTTTTAAATGAAAGTTATCGCAATATTATAAAAACAGTTCTTATAATCTGTCGATTTATTGTGAACAACTTCGACAAGGTTTGGCATTTATGCTTTTTTGGTATTCAGGTACATGTAATTTATGCTTTTTTGTATTTACATGTCAACCTAACACGAAGCCTTTATATTCATAAAGATGAAATAAGAAACCAAAAATTTGCGCACGGGCGGGACTAGAACCAGCAACCTTTTGGCAAACCGGGCCAAACGCTCTTACCAATTGAGCTACCGTGCTGTTAGTCCGACCCTGCGAAATTTGTGGTTTCATATGAAAACGTCAATTGCGTGACGCTTAGCGCCATCTAGCCGTCTGTTTATGAAACAGATGGCCCAAGCAGTTATTCTTTACAGAATAAATTCAACTTGGAAATTGATGTCGCTTCGCTATCTAATGGTTTAGAATATTTTTAACACTCACAGTGACATATTTTATATTCATAAAGATGAAATAAGAAACCAAAAATTTTTACGCTAAGCGTCACGCAATTGACGTTTTCATATGAAACCACAAATTTCGCAGGGTCGGACTAACAGCACGGTAGCTCAATTGGTAAGAGCGTTTGGCCCGGTTTGCCAAAAGGTTGCTGGTTCTAGTCCCACGAAGCCTTTACTTTATCTAACTTGACCCACCACTTTGCAAAGTGATTCGTCTTTTCAGTTCACGTTATTATTGTATGAATTGCGGTACAGTTCACAATAAACCGCCAGATTACAATATAACGTGTTATAAATCGTTAGATAGTAATCACGCGATTTTTACAATATTATAGTAACATATAAATATATTGTAAACCATACCTATATCTCAAAGAAACATATCATGTTTATAACACATTCAAGAAACCTACCTTTACACAAGCCTTCTGCTTCCAGCTTTCCGTAATACTGTAGGTACTTGGATAAAAATATGGAGTAAAACTCATACAAAACTCGGATCTTACTTTAGAAACTGAGTGGTAGAAAATTATAAGGAAGCAACTGAAACACAACAATTTTTCTTAGCGAATGAAACAGATAGCTTTGGCAGGATTACCAATGATTTTTACTTTAAGGATTAGAACATGAGTGCAGTAACGTAGTTACCTACTTTTGGCACTCGCACCGAAGGCCGGCCGCGCCCGGTTTAGCAAATGTAATTAAGCCTCACGCCCACTCTATGCACTAATTAGCCTATGCATTGCTCTACCGCTGCTGAAACACAAGCGGAAGCGATTATAAAACTGCCTAATATACTCAGTTACTTCTCTCTTGAACATACGATATTATTGACTACTGCAACTCCTGTGTTACTCTGATTTTTAATTAGTTTTTTTAAAATACAAGTTTTACGTCTTTGGCTTGACGCCATACAGACAATTCTTTAGTGATTTTAACTTTATAACACTTACAACTAAAACTAACCCTAAACTAGCCTATCTTAACCTAACTCATTGAAATGTAAGGTGGTTCGCATTTCAATGCTCTACAAGAAAGCTTGGCGCAGGAACAGCGATCCGGGTAAGACGGCGCGATCAGCTCGCTTCACTTAATTGCATTGTTTTCTTCAAAAGCACAAATTATTATGACAATTCCACCACACAATCACAATAATTGACCCGAAAAAAACAATAACTAAAACGAAGAAATAAGGTCCGTCCTTCCCTTTTCGTTTCCCGCGCAAAACCATTTTTAATTAGATAGACCAGAATGACAGCTTCGATCGAACTTTTTGTTTTTTAATGTTGCAAGCGTATTACCAATAGTGTTGTTACATTTAAATTTTACGCGATCAATTGAACTTGTGATATGAATTCTCATTAAGGTGATTTTAATAATTATGATTTATAATAAATGAAAACATTTCATACAGCTATAAAAAATAGAATACTTAAACAGTTTTTTTAAGGAGTAAATAGCAATATTCATGCGTGAATTTACCTGTCTTAACTTTTAAATACTTTCTATAAATAAATTATTAAAAATAATGATGATATATGTAGGATTCATGATTTTTTAATACAGTTTTTATTTGAATATTTTATAAGTAAGTAAGTAAAGTTAGCCTGTATTATTTATTAATTTTATGATTGATAAAAAATAAAATTTGAATGAAATTGCATTTGGGTCTATCTAATTAGAAATCAAAGTATATATCTTGGCTTATTAAACATCTAAACAAAATATTATGGTCAAGGGTCAAAGTAAATAGCACACTGTCTTGAATGGATCGCGCAAGGAAACAATATTATCAGAAAGAGTTTAAAATTATTATTATTTCAATGAATGTTCAACAAACGTTTTTGCATGCACAGGATTCATTCCTTGATGAATCAATCACATTAATATTCTTAAAGCAAAGCAAAATTTCAGGCATAGTATAAAGATTTCTTTAGTAGGTTCTATATTTAGTTATAGCGTCATGCTTTCTAATTTTAAGTAAGTAAAATACTCAAAAAGAATTGTGCTTCCTATCATATATTATTTTGTTAATCACGTGCTATCTGATTTCATTATAGTTACGTACACTAAGTAATCAAAAATAAATTAGGTATGTGCTTATCTTAAGTTATCAAAATTACATTACGTTATGATTTTCCTTGCCTTTAAATATTTATCTCTAGCTTGCAGTTTGCTTACCGTTTATGTGAATGGCTTTAGTAGTTGACGAGCTATAGAAGCCACACATACTTGTACAAGCAAAAAAACTGAGGTAAGCAAACGCTACCGCTTGTATTGAATCGGCCTTCTAAATCAAATTTATCGAAAGTATACACATGTGTAATCGATATGATCGCGATCAATCGACCAATGACAAGCGACAGCGATAAATTCAATATTATCGAGTTAGACGGCATATTGACTCTTGGTGCATGATTGATGTTAAATTTGTTTTAAAGCGTTAGTAACACCACTTTAGTTTTACTATGACTTGCCGTTTGTTACCATTTAGAACGTTGTATATTTTGGGTTAGGTCTACAAGCCGTAGTCCAATCAGTACCTAGACTGAGTCCGACATTTCCTTGTTCAAGCTAGAAACCTTGCTTATGTACTTACTTAGTTTGACTCATTATTGCAACTGGTAGAGTCAAAAAAAACATTTTTTTAAAGAACATGGCTTGTGTAAAGCTTCCACGTGACTAAAAAATGTTTACTCATCGCACAGTACGAAGATAGTATGAAGATAGTTTACGAACAGAAAGAAGTAGAAGTCTATTTACACGGTGTTTATTTCCAGTCATATTACACTTACAATAGTATACACAACGCACAAGTTAGAGAAGGAGAAATATAAAGTTTCAGAAGTTGAAAAGAATGAAGTCTTAAACTAGGATGCAAAATTAAATAATTTAAAAATTCCTATGTGAAAATTTAATGTCTCAATTACCGATCGTTTTATTTTATTTTATTTTTTTGTTAAGTTTACCAGCAATTGACACATTATTCGTTGCAAACATAGTACAAAAAACTTTCTACATCTAAGTGTTCAATTTTTTCGAAAAATGTTAAAAGTTTAACAATGTCAAAAAAAAATTGCGATTGTTAAAGAAGTATTAATGTGGCAACTCGCCACACTACATATATTTATAGATAACTTGACCCCGATATGTAGAGATTTGTTCTCGCCGAGATCGGGCCGTTTATTGAGCAATTAAAGCCTCGATATCAATCAAGCTGTCCCACCAGTAACTTAATATTCAATTAGCGCTTTGGATTAAGTATTTGTATGTATGTACTTATGTATGCAGCTTAACCACCGCACTGCTACTTAGAGCGAGCATTAAAACTTGAATTCATAATTAGAGCTGATAAATAGCCGAGCTTTTTAAAGATAAAGTAAGTGGGGTTTTGCTAAACATCTTCTCGAAAATTATCTTAATTTATTTTAATTGTTTTATTAAAGCTATTAAGCAGTGCTGGTTAATTTGGGCAACAGTTTGAAGCCAGAAAGATTTTAAGTAAAGTTTAATAAGGTTGTGAATATGGTACTTAAACCTTCGTGAAAATTGTGTTAGTATTTTATGTGGAGACAATATTTAAGTTAGAAGTCTTGTTAAGTATTTATTCATAATCATTCAAAACAAGAGGGCAATTACTATAAAGTATTCAAGGCCTTTGTTAGACTCTTTATGCGATATATAACAAAAGGTTATCTAGATTTCAATTATAAGTACATTAGTTGCGCGTACGCATCCTTGTGCGGATCACTGATTGGTTGAGAGGAACTAGACTATTACTTTATATCAGTACGAGATATACAGTACGACCTGACGAGATTTGTTTCGTTTGCATATTATATTACTTATGGGATTATTCCAGTAATATTAATAACTGTCATAGTAGCATAACTATGTACATTATACGTTGGACCTCAACACATACATTGATTTGATGATGAAAGTGACTATGTAATGCATCAACATAGCTTTTTTTTTACAAATCATTTCCATTATTTTGAGAAAAATATTAAAAAAAAACAGTTATGCCTAATGAAGTGTAATTCATCGAGAAAGTCGCATAATACCCAAACGGATGTTCAATTTAACTGTTAGTATCAAACTGAACTGCTTCGCAAAATTGCCCAATTTGTACTTCGTGCGAAACTCAAACACTTAGCAGTGATCATTTTAACATATTGTGTTTACGCAACTCGGTGTTCGTAGGCGCATTATTGTCCACTAATGATAATAATTTTCACGGTCGGCCGAAGTCGGCAGTTGGACCTTATTATAATAAATTAACGGCGGCGAACCCTAATGGGCCTCCGGTTCGTAATTACGGGCGATATTACAGTCGCCGTCAGATATATTGGAGCAGACAAAGTGACCAAATACTTCTGAACAGTTTAAAATGTCAATAAGTTCCATACAATACAAGTTACCATTAATATTAGAACATCCATTACTTCATTAATATCTGAGCAGATGTTAGTCAATAACTGCTATACCCACAACTAACCAATAATATCTGAACACTTACTGGCCTGAATTTATTTATTTCATGACACTTTCATGACAGTGATGACAATACTGAAAACTACAAAGCGTTACAAACTGCCAGCGTGATCTTACTATAATATAATCTACAAAAGAGTTCCTGTACTTAAATTGTACTTTCTTCTGCAATTTTCCTCGATTGCTCAGATATTTAAAACCCACCGCGTAGATACATTTGACGTTATGAGTGTTCAGATATATTGGTTAGTTGTGTGTATAAAAGTTATTGACTAGCTTCTGCTCAGATATTAATGAAGTAATGAATGTTCTGATATTAATAGTAACTTGTAGTGTATGGAACTTATTGACATTTTGAACTGTTCAGAAGTATTTGGTCACTTTGTCTGATCCGATATATCTGACGGCGACTGTACAAACTGTTAAAGGGTCGGAAAAAATCGCCTCTTGAACCTATATGTTAATTTATTCCAACTATGATTCGTAAGTTTGTCGTGAATTCGCGTTTGCCCCGCAATTAATTTTCCATTAAAAGATTCGTTAAGTGGCTTTTTGTTTGGCTTTGTAAGTCGGTGTTTCCTGCTTGTAGACGCATAAAAAGCGCTCTTATCTTGCAGAATATTTAAATACTGACTAAATAAATACAAAATAGAACATTGATAAGTAACAAAGCATGTAAAACTGTGTAACCAAAAAGTTTAATTTATATTTCTAGGTAACGTCTTCGAGTTATTTGAACGTTACAAAAAGTTAAATTACAGTTTTTATCACCCATACTTAACTCATTTAATTATGAATGGACACAAAACTCAGTGGTTCCTACTCTATCTTAATACTTATCTGTTATGCATAATGTATCATTTAATCCAGTTGAGGTAACTGATTGTAGATGAGTGAGCCTGGTTATGGAATACGGGCGAGTAACCGCAGGCCGCTCCTACACTTCACTGCGCTACCCTTGACGCTTAAGCCCTTGCTTCAGTTTTGAATAAGCTTTGACTATCAGCTTTTATGAGAATTTATAATATCTCAACCAACAGAAGCTATATGCTTGGGCATATTTTTACTGAGAAAAGTTTCAAGCTGGATAGTCAGCCTTACAACCAAGGCTTTATCTCAGCTTGTTGTCAAAAAAAATCCTAATTAATGATATTAATGTGGCTTAGCCTCTTTGGACAGTTCAGCAGTTCAGCTAGACTTTAGAGTGATACGTTTCATAAACTTCTAAATGTGTAAATAGTTTTTTACTATTAAATAAATAAATATCCTTTGAACATTCCCACACATCGCCATCTAGTCCCAAAGTAAGCTACTCAAAGCTTGTGTTATGGGTGCCAGACAACGGATATAATACTTAAATACTTTTTGTTTGTAAATACATACATGATATACATAGAAAACATCCAGACCAATACAAACAGACATGTTCATGCACACAAATGTTTGTATTGTACGGGGATCGAACCCGCACCCGCTGCGTAGTAGGCGATTTCTCGACCACTACACCAGACGGGTCGTCAGTCAATCGTCAAAACTATTGTGAAAGTTCTATAGTAGATGAGACCACCTCCGTGGTGTAGTGGCTAAGCATGCTGGGTTTCAATTCTCGGTCCCGGTCGGGTCAATGTAGAATATATATTTTTTCCTTTTTTTTGTTTTCAATTATGCATTAAATACTAATTTTGATCAGTACAATGTCTGTGATTGGTGTCCAATATTTATTTAATTTATTGAAAGTAACAACTTCTCATAATAAATCAGCTGTTTCAGTTTTAAGATCGTTTGCCTGGTGATTGGTTTACCGGACTCAAATAGCCTAAGTCCAAAATTTTCTCTCCACCGTACAGTTATAGTATCGCTGACAGTGTGAGCATATCGTGTAGGAACAGTGGCCAGCACATCAGGTTACCTACTATTGTTGCAAATTATCCCTTATTACAACTGAATAAGATACCGCAGTGCTTAACTTGACGTGCTGTTGTCCGTACAAGACGAGTTGTCGAAGGAAACGCGCTAACCACAAGAAGCCCCGCGCGGCTTCGGCCCACGGGACGCCTCGGAGCAACGCAACTTGAAACATTATACACACTGATATAGGTAGCGAACTGTACTTAAAGGTGGATAAACCAGAAATTGATTTTGAGTTAAACTGTTACCCAATTTGCAACATGCTAACTGAATCTTAAAACTGTTGTAACATGTTGAAGTTAACTTGTTTAAATGATAGCAACCCTTTCATAGCCAGCTCATAACTTTTAGGTATTTTGTATATAATTGCGTTTGCTCAAAGTTTTAATGACTAATAACGTAGCTATTAATATATTTTTTTAAATGTCTTTATCACAATAATAGGTTAAATTAACTTGTGGCAGCTCATTTATATGACAAAATCAGATTTATTCGTATGATTGATTCTTATTTCTGAGGAAGTTGAAAAATAATTGAAATAAGGCAATACGTGCACACTTCAGAAAAGTACTGAAAAATCTAAGTTCTATGGATATTCCGACGTACCATTAACGTAAAATATACAGTGAGCTGCAAAGTTGAAATTACATAACGCAAAAGATAAGTTTTTAACCCTCATTATTATCTGTTGCAGGTGTAAAAGATGACTCAGACGACGTATCAAGCAAGAGCTGTGGCGACTCCTCAGGGCTGGCAAAGAAGCAGCGGAAGGCGCGAACGGCCTTCACGGATCACCAGCTGCAGACCCTGGAGAAGTCATTTGAGAGACAGAAGTACCTTAGCGTGCAGGACCGCATGGAGCTGGCCGCGAAGCTGGGACTGACTGATACGCAAGTCAAGACTTGGTACCAGAATAGACGGTGAGTTGGTTTTTAGACTAGTTTGAATTCGAAGCAATCTTTGTTTATATTTTGACGACCTCCGTGATGTAGTGGCTAAGCATGCTGGGTTTCAAGGCGTCGCCGCTCCGAGATTTCGGGTTCGATTTTCGGTCGGGTCAATATGTAAATCATAATTTTATTTTTTGTCTCGGGTTTGGATGTTGTGATACCACCGTATCTTATTTCCATATCACAAGTGCATGAGCTACTTACTTTAGGATTAGTATTAGAGTTATTTATGTGACTGGTGTCATTAAAAAAAAAAAAACTATGGATTGATTATAACTGATCTGAGACGAATACCTACTTTGACGCAAGTACTTCATACACACCTCACTCTGTAATAACATAAGGTACATTTTATGTAAACAAAATCAATTGTTTGTCTAAATTGAGTTATTGCTCTATAAATTTACGGAATCTATTAACTTAGCACCGTAAAAATCGCAATTTCATTGTTACTGAACAATGTCTAAATTTATCATTTATCGAACACGATATTGTATTGGATGGCTTTCCAGAGATCATTGAATAATTAGATAGGTACTATTTTCATAAGTAGCAATCAAATTGTATTCCAATTTGTCACAAGTATGTACTTTGCTACTTAAATGACATATTACTTGCCAACAGGCCGTTTCCAATCAGGAAAAATAAGCGATCGGCTTACACGCGTACAAGGAAAGCGGTTTAGGGCAGCTTAGCGGTCGCTACCTACACTGAACTGAGTGTAATGGAATTAAAAAGACCACAACAGCAGGCTAGCGAAGAAAACAATTATCGAACGTTTTGGGACTTGGCGCAAGTTGATGTTAAATAGCGACATGTATACAAAATAGTGATAAGAACAGTGAAGTGTATAAGCATAAGAAGGTATAATAGTAATATTTAACCTCTTAAAATATACCTACTTAGTTAAATGCTAGATGACTCTCTTTGCAATGCATATGTCCTGACAACAGCACATCAACGTAAACACTGCGGTTTCTTATGCGGTTGTCATAAGGGCTAGTTTTCAATAAAAATGTATAACCTAATGGGCTGCTGTACATACGTCTGAAATCCGAATGTGGTAGAAATCTGTAATCTATAAAAAATTGATGAAGCTGACTACATTTATCAAACCTAACCTGTTTGATCTATAGGATTGTGATTCAGATTTGTCAGTTCAAAACTCAAACCTCAATTTGTCTTCGCACACATTTGAACGTCCCAAAATCCGTAAAGGCAGTCACGAACAAAAGGCTAATGATAATGGTAGGATTGTAAATAACACGCTGCCTCGTCCACCTTGTGCGCCGGCGCCAGGCCGTGAGAGAGTCGGCAGCCTCACAGAACGCTGACTCAGCGTATTCTGCTGCTACTGCGATCAGTATACGTGCGCCGGCGTCGTGCCACCGGCTGATTGCTAGTTTGATGTAGAATTAAAATTAGTTTCAGCGTTACTTTCGATTACGAAGTGGATAGTACGAAGACTTATTTATAGATGGATATGTGTTATTTTCACATAGCTCTTCTACTACTACTCTTTCGAAATCATCTACTTAAATATTTTGGTTTAATAATGGTATTGTTTTACATTACTTAAAAAAACCAGGCCCATCAATTCCATATATTTTTATATGGAATTATGATTAAAGATTTAACTAATAATAATACAAAAAAATATATAAAAAATGCGTTGTTGAACTACAACGAAGGACATTGTACTTACACTTACTGCGAGTAGATAGCGCACAGAGGACAGGGGGCGTTTTGCGATCCAACTTTAACCGTTCAATTTTCAGGCAGCTCAATTCCTACTTAATGTAAACGAATATTATCATTACAATAATACTACAATGGTACGAATATTAATATTTTTGTTGTTTTATTGTAATAATATTATAAATATCATGCGAAATCGCAATAAAAATTACTAATTTGACAGCAAATCTAAGCCGTTTCCTATCAAAACTGATAGGTTCCTTCAGTTTTGTTTTCATACATTATTAGGTCGGAATTGAGTTGTCTGGAAATTGAACGGCTAAAGTTGGATCGCAATACGCCCTCAGGTGTACATTGCAGTACCTACAGTATACTCAAAATAAAGTGATATTTACGTCGACAGAAAACTTCTTAAACCTGCGAGCAAACATGTTGACTCTTCGTGGCAGGGTCCTCTCTCCCTTTCGATATCAGCATGATAGTAAGATCAACAAGTTTTAAAAATATATTTTCTTAAAAATGATATAGGTATGGGATATGCATATTTAAGCAAACACTTAAAACCGTGACTCAATAAAACAGTTGCTTTTCAATCCCTGTTGTTTTGAATGTGATTTAAATTAATAATAACGAATTTCGTCCCCGACTGTACATGGTAGTGGCGGCGATTTCAAAAACAAACGTTTGTAATTAGGCGAGCGGCCGCCCGCTACAAAAACAACGGTAGCCAAAAAACAATCCACTTTAATTTTCTATTGATTTAATATTTTTGTAATCATCGACGCTATTTAATATTCTGTTTAATTCTACGTTCTAATACCTAGATAGAGTCCGTTAATCGTCATTTTTCATGGCAAAAAATACAATGAGTATGCTATAAATTATGACTATTTCAAGCAATATTGAAGATATTAAAACAAACCGCGCCGTTAAACTACAATTATTGCCACTTAAGGTCAAGTTAGGTACGTGAATTCATTTGTACAAGTCAGTACTAAATTACTAATGATAAATGCCAGTTGATGGCAGCGGCGGTGGCGGTGGTCGCACGTGACGTCAGCTTGCGTGCTGCGCGGGCGCCGCGTCGCCCCGCCCGTCTCACTTTTTCAATCACTACCGCTTTTTGCCCTAGTTTTTGTTGGTTTTCCATAATTTCGGTTAAACTAATGTTTGGTCTTCGATTTTTCGGTTCGTGAAAGGGTGTGAAATTGGAGATAATTAAAGGATGTAATGGCTTTTGTGCGGTCACTTTCCTCTGTTCCCGCTCCGACGCCGGTGTTCTTGCATTTGAATAGTCATTGTGTACAAGCTATAATTATAATCGGCATAAATTAAAACAACCTAGATTCAATAATATCGGTTTTTTTCGTAGCAATAAAAATAAATAATGATCCGTTACAATCACAAACTGTAAAATAATTGCCATTATTGTTTGAGTAATGATTAATTTCATTGTTACTTTTCATTGCCAAGTCTTATTTTAACTATTTGGTATAAATTGTATAGGTAGACATTTGTCTTATATTGTTGTAGAATAACACAAAGCAAAATATTGATTAGGCCTGTTTAGCCGCACCAAAATATATGTGTGTTAATAACGGACACGCCGTTTGCCTTGTTAAAGTTAAATTAATTGGCTACAACATGCATACGTTTTATAATATATTTAATTAGTGATTGTTCTCGACAACATTTGAAATTCCGAGCCGTTTAACTTTCATTAAAATGTAACGAAAAATCTAATTGATGAGAGCTATAAGAAAAAGTGAGTAAATTAATTGTTTTATAATAAACGAACAACTACTTCGTCTGCAACTGTTTTAGTTATTAGTACCTGTAATATTGCTTTTATTATGACTCGTTATTTACTTAATATTATCTTGAGTTGTCTGAGAGGTAAGTAGGTACTTACCAAAAGAAACTATATAAACTTAGTTTCACCTCATCAACTGCAACTGCAGAAAAAAACTTAATATTATAACTGCGAAAGTTACTGAGGTTGGATGTATGTTTCTTGCTCTTTCAATCGAAAACTGCCAAATGAATTTTGATGAAATTTCACAATAATATAGATTATATATCGGAATAGCACATAGGCATACAAATCATTGCGTTTCTTTGAGATCCAACAGTTACGCGGTAAATCCCTGGGGAGCCGCTAGTAAATTTATATTAACAAGAAGAAGTAAAGTAAGCAAATCATCAAACTTGCCCATCAAAAATAAAATAAAAACATATTTAATTAGAAAAGTTTTCATTTATTTTGTTCCGGTCCTGAAAACTTCACAAACATACTTTTGTACAGTGACTAATAAAATGTTACATAAAAAAGGTGAAACGCAAATACAAACAAAAATAGAAGCACTCATTGCTCCTTTAAAAAAATACCAAAATTGAAATAGTTAAGGGAATTGCAGTTATTAAAACACAATAGTTAATTACTAATTAACATTACTAAAAGAGTAAGACAATTCGTGAGTAGGTTCGTAGGAGGGGCACGTATCGTACGTACGCACGTTCGTATGAATCGAGTTGGAAAACATTTCCATCTGTTGAAAACTACATTTTTTAAGCGGCATAAGTCGCATGCTCTATGCACTTCGCATAATATGAAGCTGAACCGTAAAATACAAATAAAAGTAATATTTTTATAATAACGCATGGTACGGAAAACAGCACGTCAAGGTAAACACTGCAGTATTTTATGCAGTTGTAATAAGGGCTACTTTGCAACAAAGTGGGTAACCTGATGTGCTGGCGACTGCACATGTCTTATTTCACGTAAGCTCAAGCAGTCAGCCTTGCAAGTCACTGCGGCCAGTGCGGCGCCCGGCCACTCATTACGGCCCTTCCGCCGACGTTTTTGACACTATTACTTATAATAGCCGCACGTCAATGGCCAGTTAATTGTTTTAAAATATATACCCAACTCTTGAGTAAGGTTGAGGATCTAGAAACCATATGGACCACTTAAAATGTAGAGATTTTTTCTTCTTCTTTTGGTTGGCATTTCCTAACGCTACAATCTTTTATGTAGTAAGTGGATTCGTTTTTCACTTGATACCAAATAAAGCGGAGTGGAACACTTATAATAACAATATTTTTTTAGAGCAACAGCTTTGACGGAAACCTTTGCCTCTGTTAAAGCTCTTTAAAATAAACATTTGTGTCGTCAACTAATTTCAAACGATATTATTGCAAAAGTATTGTCAGCAAGAGTATCTATTACCTACTATAATTATGCCATTTAAAAAACTAAACGTTAATGCAAATGGTTGTTTTAAAAATCCTATCAGCTTTTAATACAACCTACTAATTGATAGTCCGTGTTTTGGAATCATAAAAATATGTCTTTTGGAAAATGACTCACGTTTCAAGTCCGCCGCAGTCGGTAAAAAAGCGTTTACGAAAATGACAGCCTACAGATCGGCATTGTGATTGAACAGAATCGTTAAGTTCTTAATGCGCCTGCGACTGTCTGTGCGGCTCCGAGTTCGGAACTAGTGATGGGAAACGAATCGTCAAATGCACAGTTGATTCTTATAAGATTCTGATAGTAACCCGTCCCGACTTGGGGGTGCAAAAAGGCTCCTCAAAACCTGTCATCTGGTAGAAACATTTATAAGAGCGGTTTATAGTTAAAATTTTATAAAGAATGTATGAGCTTTGTATACAATCTTTATAAAATTGTATGATCTTACTTAGAAAAACTGTGTAAGGATACTAGTATTATTTTAAAAGTTTATCTGCAATCAGAATAGTAATTTTCAGATAAGGTGTGTGTGTAACTTTAATAACAGATAGGTATATTCAAAAATAGAATAACTTTGACTACACTACATCTACGGCAAAAATATCAATCACGGGTTAGTCTTGGTAGGTTTTCTATTCTCTATTAGGTGTTCACTGCACATTTCTGTTACATCCTGTATATAGTAGAATATAGCGTCTTAATGAAACTGAGTGTTTAAATACCGATCCCATTTGGTGATTAAAGGTCACGGCATCTTTGGGTTTTAACGATTACTACTAAGTATGTACCCTACGACCTCACAGGCCGAATTTCTCAATTGAGATCCGATTTTAAAAAAAACATCTACAAATTGGCAATGTGAACCTATCTGCTGAGACTGTTTCTCACTCTAGGTACTGATCAGGGAGCTTGTTATTTTTGCGAATAAGACGGTTCGAAGCCATCAGTTTGATACGCCACAAACATTACCTAATGTTTTAGGTGACCTTTTAATAACAATACTCAAGTGAATTACAATAATCATTTTGGTAGATAGGTACTTTTAGTATGAAAAGCTGTTTAGTGCTGAATTGCACATCTCTATCGCAAACCGAATTGGCATGAGTTCACATCACTTCTCGTAAATTCGTACCAGGCCGGGGGCAGGCGGCGTTTATCGGCGTTTAGCCGGCGCGACGAGTAGTCCCGCCGATCGCCTAATGACGCATCGTAATGACACGAATATCAGCACTAACTCCTGGCAGGATCCCCTGAGAATTATAGTCATTGGGCTCAGCCCAAATGGTCAACTTTATGGTCAAAGCTCGGTCGAATTATCTAAAGCTATGAAAAAATCTCGGATAGAAAAGGACCAGAAATACACTATTTTTAGTAAAATCAAGTAGTATTTATGTACAAGTTGTTGATACTTCTTAGGCCCTTTACACACTGCGACTTTTTGCAGCGATGCAGTCGCGGGCGGAATCGCGCGTTTGCATCGATGCAGTCGTAAAATGTCAACCTTTTCACACTGCGCTACTTTTAGCATAGATACAGTCGCGATGCTAACACGCGTTTGAATCGTTACAGTCGTGATGCAGAAGCTGGAAATTGACCAATTATTTACTGAATTTTGGCGACTGCATCGATACCATTCGATACTAACGCACGACTGCATCGATGCTAAAATAAATCTGTTCATTGCGTGAGTCGCGATGCTGAAGCGCATTTTCTAAACGCGCGACTGCATCGGCAGTATGTAAGGGGTCTTACAAATGACTAATCGATGTACCTAGTCTTAGAATAAACAGTCATCAAGGTACTCAAAATATTATCATAGATTAACGACTAATATTACTCCTTAAAATGTTCAAACTTAAAATAAGATGTACCTACAGGCCATTTTCAAGTACCTAGGTATAAGACCTGTTTAAGTTCTTAATTCAAGATCAAACGTTGGAATCAACAACATACCCAATAATTATGTAGCATCCATTAAAAATGTGTCATCGTGATAACCTTTGAGAAGATCACACAAATATTAAAATCATTATTATTAATTTATACGTCGTTTTGCTTGTGCTTGATGATACAATTATCATATAAAATATTTTGCTAACATTTTTCTGAACTAAAACCTACAGCGGTAACGTGTCAAACTCTAAACCAAAACAAATCGTTTATAATACTCCTTGACTATGATTTTGCAAACCTAACCGTCGGGCCGTAACTAAGGCTCTTCTTTTGTTACTGTACTTACACATAAAAGGATGATAGTAAAAGTATGTGTGTATCTGTACCAAGTTATCAGGATTCCGTAAGCGTATGCACACATGTAATGACATAATGTGCGGGTTCCGCGACCAGCTACCACGAACCAGTAATCGGTTTGGGCGAACATCCAAATTGCACGGCAGAGACACGGGAATCGAACCAAGGTCGCTCAGGTCGCCTGCCTTATCATTTAAACGCTAATCATCATGTTGCAAATGCCATTCGAGTTTCGGACGGATTTTAATAAGCGGATCGGATTATTCGTACTTTATAATTTTGACCGTTTCTAACGTTGATTTGTGATTCGAGAAGGAATTGTAATTTATAGGAATAAATGTTCTGATTTAATTATGAACAACATATTCAAATCAAATCAAATCAAATCAAATCAATTTTATTTGTGAAACACAGGTAAATATGGTGTTATTACAGATAAGGTGAGAAAAGGTACATGCTGTGATCAGCCATACTGGCATACAAATAGGTAAAATAAAAAATAAAATAAAATAAATTAAATACACAATGACAAAGAAAGTTAAGGCTAGTCAAATACACAAGGTTCAAGTTATGTCAAATTAGATACGTATTACAATTGGTAACGAAAATGTCAAACCATAGTATTTTGGACAATCAGGCAGAAATCAGTACCTAACAATCTAAATTAATATTTCAATTGTAGAAATTCATCAATTGAATAAAAGGAATGATCAATTAGAAATGTCGTTAGCCTCTTTTTAAATGTGTCATAAGCATTGCATTCTTTAATGTAGTCAGGGATACTGTTATAGATTTTTGGTGCCATTGCAAAGAAACTTTTATTGCAAAGTGCAGTTTTACAAAGAATACGATCCACAAATTGCAATTTAGTGCGGTTACGGAGTCCACAAAACGTTTCAAAAATATTTGGATTTTGTCTGATAAAGACGGCTACTTCTAAAATGTACAGGCAAGGCATAGTCAATACTTTTAAATTTTGAAAATAGGTTTTGCAATTATCACTTCTTTTCAAGCCACACATAGCACGAATGCACTTTTTTTGAACTTTGAAAACTTTTTTCCAATTTGTGGCATTACCCCAAAATATAATTCCATATCTTAGTCTTGATGCAACAGAGCCATGGTAGGATGTGAGCAAAGCAGGCAGACTTACTTTTTTTGAAAGATGGAACAGGCTGTATGACGCCTGAGAGACTACTTTAGTAATAAAGTCTATGTGATTTTCCCACTTTAGATTACTGTCAATGTGCATACCTAGAAATTTTGTAGTCATGATAGTATTTATATCTTTACCGCTGAGCTGAACGGGTGTGGTTATTGTTTGGTTGGTTCTTTGCCTAAATTCTATTATTTTAGTTTTGTCAATGTTTAATACTAGATTATTATTCTGTAACCATGTGTTAACAGAGGTCAAACTATTGTTTATATTCATATTCATATTCATTTATTCACTTCATAATATAACATTACAGCAGACAATATATAACATATAGGCAAAAGATGGTTATTTTGTTACATTATGACATAACATTTTTATTGGTGAATACAATAGTACAGTCGTCAGCAAACAATATCATTTGATCATCTACTGACGTTGGGATATCATTTATATACACCAAGAAGAGGAATGGGCCCAGTACACTTCCCTGAGGTACACCGAACGTAACTGTTCTGGGAGTTGAGTGAAAATGTGTTTCTTGTTTTGATTTGGTACATATCCTGCTTATTGATGTAATCTGTGTTCTATCACTCAAGTAAGACCTGAGTAAGTTCAAAGTATTTATACGAATAATAGTTAACAGTTTTTTTTTTTATTAAGTTAATACTTATGCTCTTTCCGTACAGAACTTGAAACGTAGGTAGTTGGGACTCTACATTTTTAATGATTTTATATTTGTTTAAGATATTGTAACACGCTAAAAATGGTCTTCTGCCTTTATTGGTTATTACCTGCCTTTATTGGCTATCTTGTATTTATTTTGTAATAAAAAGGATTAGGTAATTGTAAGTATGCCGTTAATGTCTAATTGTTATGTTTAAAATCTTGTCGTCAAGTCCAGCTTATGGAATACAATATCGAGTTGCCTATCTTATTTTTTTATTCTCTCTATAAACTTTACCACAGCGATAACACTATCTAACCGTGAACGTAGTAAAATAGAAAATTTGATTTTTAGTGTTGAAAGACTTACTCGATATCATTTTAGTAGTTAAGATATCTTTTTCTTAATACTCTTCTAGATAAAATACGATGATTGCCTCGAAGGCACAATATCGTCTTCAAACGAAGAGATAGGCTTACAATAAAATGTTTCTATATTATATTATGTAAACATAATACCCCTTAATAACAATAAAAGCGCTCCAACTTCAAACAATTCCCATAAGAACACTCGTAGCTACAAACATGTTTCTGAAACTTTCTAAGCAGCGTATAAATAACGTTCGGATGAAGCTCAAATTGGGCCTCGCTCCGCGGAGGAACGACGCAAGCGACGCTGGGCGCCTGTGGATCGATGAAACTGCTCTTTGTTTGCCGGATATACAAGCCGAATTCGCATCACGTCGCCCAAAAACCCAAATCGAGATAAACAACCTCCCCCCCTCGGAGAGGTCGTAAGCGGGAACGTTTTACCGGACGATTTTCGTCTTTAACTTGAAACAGTTAAGGCACGTTTTCGGATGGACTTCTTCGCACAACAATTGAATCAGTTCACGCAGCATCAAATCACTAAACCACGGGGCGGAGCGTACTCAGACTCCGCCGGGGGACCGCACGACAGAGACGGATGAGCCGTAGCATGCGCCTCGCATCCCAGCTAGAGAGAGAGGACACTACTGTCTGCTGAGAGGTCTTAAGACAGCTATCCGAATTAAGTGGTCGTGGAGAGCTTTTTGTTCGTAGCCGGCGGGGGCAATAAAAGAATAGTGTCACTGAGCAGATTGCCTCTCATTCAGCGCTTGACAATTAAATAAGTGCTCTTGAATGACGTTCGTTAAGAACAACCCGTCATAATAATATGATTAATGCGAGCGCAGCCGCTTTCTATCTATCAGATGTCAGCTACCGATAATTAAGGATCGGTATTTAAATTAACCGCCTCTTAAAGAATTGCGAGTAAACGCTCGGGTTATAATGGCGATTAAGCGGACTTATAAAATTATGATAATTACCTTAGCAGTGTCTAAAAATAAGTTTTTACGAGTTTAATAAATGGGAGGACATAAATCATATCATGAAAGATGAGCTTCGAAACGACTAAACTCCCCTCATTTACATTTAATAAAATTAAATGATCCATTTATAGAAATTAATTAACGAGGTGGCCAGTGAACCGTCTGCTAACAACCGCAGCCCTCACAATGGGATCTGGCTAATAGTAATAACAACGATGAGCTCGCAATTGCAACTCCCTTCGAATTAATAAAAAGCTCACTCGATGACAATAGCAGCCTGCGTCGGAACTAATCGAGACTCGAGGACGTTATTAAATTAAATTTTACTACTGGGGACTGCTGCTCTTACAATTGTTTAGTCGGCTTTGTTGTGTTGGTGCAAATAAGTATAGCATTTTTGTCAATGGTTTATTTATTATTTTTATTTGAGCACTGTTTTGTTAGCAGTTCAAAGTCACGTAAGAACATGATATAGGACTGGCTGCAAATAAACATTTAATTGCATAAAAATTGGGTTTATTTATTGTCATGTTTAGAACTTTCTGGCCGTCTTATTATCTGAATGTGACTTCAGCAAGATAAATACAACTTGATCACAATAATAAGTAAACTTTCCACCGGAATTGATACCCTGGAATCTATCGGTACTATTAAAAAAAATCGGCGACAACTTCTAAGCAATATCTGGTAATTTATACGCGCTCACCCTTTCTTCAGAGCAAATAAATCAAATTAAACCACTCGACCACGCTCCAGCGAACACACGAGTGCCCAAGACGTTTTGTCAATTTATTATTTTATTTATTTATTTTTTATTGCGTCGCTTTTATTACTCATTTCATTGCGGTATCTTCATTGTGTGCTCGAGTGGCCTGTGACAAATTTGATGACTGCTGGGGTCACAAACTGTAGGGTTAGTGATCTATGGCCCGGGGAACGTAAATGATAGTTTACAGAATTTTAGAGTCGATTTAAGTTCGTAATGTGGCATAAATCGTTTTTGTGCGATTTCTTGTGGGATCCGCATAGTGCTCGGTATTCCGAACGCTAATGGACTGTGAATTCTTTGTGCAGTTTTTTGAAACGTGTAGTCAGGACTTTTTGTCGGATAAAACGTTCATGGAGCTTTTATGACATTTTTAATAATTTGGATAGTGTACGTGATTTGTAACTGATTTTATTACATTGATGATTTTTGAAGAGTAAGCCGTTAATACCACAGCCAAAGTAAAGATAAAGGACAGTAGACTGCTTACATACATCTTGCTCAAATACCTAAGCCACTAATAAGGCAAGAGTGAACAGACTGCTTCTAAGCACATATTATGCACCACCCTAGATCACATCCATACCTGACATCGGGTGTGATCGAGGTCAAATATCTGCTAAGCCGAGAATACAAAAAAATGATTTTCTGTTTGGTATATAGGTAGGAACGATGTCCTTTTACATCATGATATCATGCTTGAAATAAGGGCGAATCTTTAGACACTGACGATGAAATAAAATCTCAATTATTTTGCCCACAGAACGAAATGGAAACGGCAAACCGCAGTGGGCTTAGAACTCCTAGCTGAAGCGGGCAACTACGCGGCGTTCCAGCGGCTATACGGCGGGTACTGGGCGGGAGTGCCGGCGTACCCGGCGCAGCCCGCGCCAGCCGCCGCAGACCTGTACTACCGCCAGGCTGCTGCCACCGCCGCCGCAGCTGCTTCTGCCTCCGCCAACACGCTGCAGAAACCGCTGCCGTACCGGTGAGAACATGTTGTGTATTTATATGACGGCAGGACTGATCATCGCCCTGTCTGTACTGTCGGACCGGCGTGGGCCACCGCTACAGTCGTATCTGCCTCCGCTTCTGCCAGCACGTCACGTACGAATGATACAACTGAATAGCAATAAATTGTACTGCAAACTTTACGTCACCTGAAAGTAAAGCTGCAGATTTTCTGGAAACTAGTTTGTCAGAAACTTATAAACGTTTTCTGCGTTGAACATTGAATCCCAACCCAACACTAGGAGCGATTCTCGCAACACCTGTAATGATGAGTCGTCTCATAATGGAAACAGTAAGAACCACTGGGATGCAAGAAACAAGACTTAGACCCAATTTCTTCATCAATAGTAATGGTAAAATGTCGTTACCAGTGGTTGAATATTTATAATTGTGAGTGTTTTGAACAAAATACATCTTAACCAATGATCATTAAAATAGCCATTTTGACATTTGGCTAAGGTAGTTTTTCTTAAAAACACACAAAATCGTAAATATTGAACCACTAGTGGTAACAAGGATAGGCACAGCAGTATTCCTTAGTACCTCTTAGGTAGTTCGATTATTGTCTCTGATTGTGATTGCATAACGCACTTTCATTACATCTATACCTACTCATAGTAGCAGCAAAACGACTACCAATCTGATAAGGTTATTTATCAGCAGCTCTTTAACTTTTTGAATATATCATGTTGTCATCAAATAAAAAATGACTGCCTTAATCATATTTAAGACTTAAACTTTTCACAATAATTAATTATCAATTAAGTAGCTAACTAAAAAGTGGATAACATTGCATCGTTTATAATACCGCGCCGTTTTATGTCGGGGAAAAAAGTAATTTGTTTTTCTTTAAGAATCTTGAAGTTGTTAGTCTTTACGAAGCCCTCCGGGACCCTATTGAGTATCGACCTCATAGATAACTTAGATACCTATTCGTAAACACCTCTACTTGCTAGTGGAAAATCGCTAAGTGGATGTACTTGGTTGATAATACAGGGAAAACTGTTTCTTCGTCCAATCTCTGCAATTTTAACTAACACCGAACAATCGTAAATGTTTATGCAATTTTCTAGTCGATTCCAATTACCTTTAACTGCGTCTAAGTAACGTAGAAGTCACATGACTTGACATTTAACTCGGGTCAACCGTTTAACCACACGTTTAAAGTAAAAGTTTTAATATCTATAACTTGGTAGTTATGTTTCATTAAATTAATTAACGTTCAAAAACTATAGAGTCAGTGACGTTTATACGTTATTGCTTGTTACCACACAAACATCAGGGGATTAAGTATTGTAACATTCTATGCTAAAAAAAACATTTTAACTCTCTAGCTTCTAAGTCTGGTTTCCGGTACTTATGAACGATGCAAAGTCAGCTTCACTCAAATGAATTTACTACTGGCCGAGTTTTTTTTTTTTATATTGGACATCAATCACATACATTGCTCTGATCCCAAGTAAGTAGCTAATGCACTTGTGTTATGGAAATCAGACATTAACGGTGGTAACTCCCAGACCCGAGACAATATAGAAAATTTTGATTTCTATATTGACCCGACCGGGAATCGAATACCCGGGAGCTCGGAGCAGCGACTTCTTGAAACCAGCATGCATAGCCACTACACCTCGGAGATCGTCGTCGAAGCTTTCGATGACAATGATGATATCTAACATTATTTTTGTTTGTCAACAGGTTATACCCCGGCACGCCTTTAGGCGGAGTCCCACCATTAGGCCTGGGCTTGCCAGGCCCATCAGCGCACATGGGGTCTCTAGGGGCCCCGGCTCTCGGTGCTCTGGGATACTACGCGCAGGCACGACGCACTCCGTCGCCTGATGTAGACCCTGGCAGCCCCGCGCCGCCCCCGCGTTCCCCACGGGAACCCTCAGTCGAAAGACGCTCAGACGACGATGATGACGATGAACCAATTCATGTCTAACTTCAGTGACACACAGACGCTCCAGTAATCGTGATAAATGTGACGGAACGAACGTAACAGTGACGTTAAAATGTGCTAAAGTGACAAAATCAAGTGGGACGTTCCTACCCGACCCGGTAGTGCCCATGCTTTGACCCAAATCAGTATTCAATGCACTTAACAATTCGCACCAAGAGGACGCTTGTCTGATTTAATTCCTATTTGGCAATGGGTTCGCGAGTGCAAGCGACGCTTGTCCAAAATATGTGATATTATAAGCCCAGAATTGATAAGAACTAATGTATAAATTGATGTTGTGTAATTATAACTTTAAAATAATAATAACTAGACTACACTTGCTTTATAAGTCAGTAGATATAATAACCTGGAACTAATGCATTCCATGTTGATAATAATTTAATATAGGATCCGTGTCTCTATTTTCTTTCTAAAGTGGAATAAAAGAAAACATTTACAAAAGCAATCATTATTTTCATATCTCTTAATCTTTATAATTATTGTTTTGTCATCAGGAAGTGTACACTAATTTAACATCTGAATCTACAAGCACTGCTTTTAAATTGAATTCATTATACTTGTGGTCGGATATTCGTTTAATGGAAAAGTAACTTTATGTTAATTTTTGACATAGATGCATCTAATATGCCCGATGAAGATTCGAATTCAAAGATAGCGGGTTGAAATAACTATATAATTTTAAAATCATTGCCAGTATTTAATATATTATTTATACTTTGTCTGTAAACACAAGAGAGATTTTAACGCTGTGTATAATAAAACATTATAGTAATGTGATCGTAACGCTGAAATAACACTCGGCAATACTTTGTGCAAATAAAGAAACTGTATATTATATATAATAATTATTAAATTAATTAGTATTCATAACCTGTAGTTATACATTTTGTTATTTTGGTTGCCCTACACTATTAACTTCCTCTTTTACCATAGAAGACCTACTTTAGAACCATAAATGATCAGGTGGATATAAAGGTTGAAGCAAATCTACCCAACCGGCACGGGAAAAGCACCAACCAGGCGTCAACCATGCGGAAGCACGTTACGCAAAGGCAACAGCAACGCCTCGGATGGGATCGGCACCGAATAGGAACGCCTCGCCTCGGATCGTGTTTGCTACAACTTATGACAGTTCTTCTTGTGAATGACAGCCCGTTTGACAGGGTGGACGGATAGTAGTCAACTAGCGGACGACGCGCCGTAAGCGCGTTACAACGCCTGCGCCGCTGGTCGAGAGTGGGTCCCGAGTTGGTCTCGATCTGAGGTGGTGACGTTACGAAGTTGATAAGATTTGCGTTGAAGTATGGAGTTGATAACGTGTTGTCAACTTGACGGGTGAATAGATGTGCTACAACCTTTAATTATCTAGATTTATGAAGAAATTGATTGATTTAAAATTTCTGTCAACATGTCAAATGTATCACGAACAATTTGTTAAAAAACTGTATCATTTTTTTTCAGGCTCCCAAACTATGTAAGGTAACCAAAATAGCGGCATGTATGTTGCTAGTATAAAATACACAACTTGGAGTATTAAATGTATGTATAGTACCTAAATGCTACAATAGTTACAATAGCAAAATATGTACTTAAGCAATTCGAAATGTGGCATTTTATGTCAATAGATTTTGTGGTGTTTTTTTTTTAATTAAAATGTTGTCAATTATATGTTTACGTTTTTTTTGGTATCTTCGATTGACCTGTAGGGTATCTTGAGATTGTATGTAAAATTTCTAAGGCTCAAGTCTATGAACTGCTCAGCATGCCGTAGCAGCAGGGAATTTTTTAACACTTCTTGTGACAGTTCGAACGGCTATAGTCGTACAACAATAAAAGTTATATTGTGTCTGGAATACTGCCCTGTAAAGTGTTAAGCAGACCTGCCACAAGATACATAACATAGTCTGAGTGCTGAAAAATACCAATCAGGAACTAAGATAGTGCTACGAGTACAACCTCGACTGCAAATACTAATTGTAATATTTTACATATATTTTTTTTCAAGGTCAAAAATAATATATATTACGTATTAAATAAATAAATAAATATGGGATACCGATCACAAACATTGCTCTGATCCCAAAGTAAATAGCGAATGCACTTGTATTATGGAAATCAGAAACAACGGTGGTACCACAAAATCCAGACTTGAGACAATGTAGAAAGTTCTGATTTCTACAATGACCCGACCGGGAATCGAACCTGGAACCTCGGAGTGGCAATGCCTTGAAACCCAGCGTGCTTAGCCACTACACCACGGAGGTCGTCGTTATTATAAATTTAGAATCTGTTCTAATAGAAAACAAATGTACTTATTATGGTTTATGTAGCAAGTACAAAAAGTTTAAGCTCACAAATCACTGTAACATTGATTCTTCTATCCCCGTTATCAACATGCTAATGGTCCGTGCGGCTTTGCAATAGTAGTCTCTATCACAATAGGACAAGAACCGCAATCGCGTTCGTGGAATTGAATGAAAATTCAACAAAAAGTGCATTTAATCGGAGCAGTTAAACAGTTGTAACAAATACCTAACAGGGTTGTCAACTTCTAAGGCCTAGTTGAGCGATCTATAGTTAATTCAACTAATGGTTAAATGTTACCAGCGGTAATATATTTGCGACTGTGCGCGTTTCCAAGAAGAAATACTTTATCCCATGGTCATTAAAATAGCCATTTTGACATTTGGTTAATGTATTTTTTCTTCAAAACACGCATAATCGTAAATATTCAATCGTTGGTAACGAAATTTAACCATTAGTTAAGTTAACTAAAGATCACGCAACTGGGCCTATGTTTAAGGACCAAAAATTACTGATGTAGTTAAGTACCTAACTATTGCATAAACAGCAGGGGCCTCTTTTTGGAATCAATCGCTTGAATATGGCGTGGGTTTTAAGCTCTGAAATTAATTGAAAAACAATAAAAATCAAGCTAAATAAAGACGAGGACTCACAAATTGTTTTTTTTTAATTTGCTCCTGTGTGTATTTCGCCTGACTTTCATTCGAAAATTTGTCTTTAAACAATAAATATCACACTCCATCTTGACGCGAATGATTAAAAAATTGAGCCCCGGCATCGTCTTGTTAACCTGGTTTATTTGGGTAGTAACTTGACAATACGGCTATACAGCATCACAGCAAAATATTAGGTAGGTATGTCTAATAATTCCACCTGCAAGTGAACTTTCTCCAAAACAGAAGTTATAGAAGAGGACCAATCTAGTTCTTTAAAGGTGAAGTATTTTGAAACTTTTCTGGAAAAGCCAGAAGCCTTAAGCCAACAGCCTAAAAATCTGTTTCTTTCAGTTGCAGCCCTAACAGGTAACAGTGGTAGCATGCCGGTCGGCGGGCTAACTCCGCTTTGTCACGCCACGGCTAGGTGTCAGCTCGCTCGCTTAATAAGGCCGTGTTAAATTGTGTGTGCTATCTCCATTCGAACCAGACAGGATGTACCCTAGACTCGACTACACCTTTTTCATGTCGCTCTGTTCAACTGTTCAGAAAAGTATGCCATTGCCGATGGGAATAGGTATTCGGTTGGGAATTGAGCTTAGGGATTGCAGTTATGATGTAATTAGGGCTTGTAAACTGTGATAGTATCCATTGTTGGCAAACCAAGTTGGTGGCCATGACTGACTGATTTTGTGTTTATAGTCATTGAAATACATTTTAGGGTGGATACGACCAAACGAGAATAAATGTTAACATAAATGTTTACTTTTAAATAGATCGCTAGTTATCCGAGAGTAAGTATATCAATTTTCTATTTTACCATCTACTGTGCTAGAATATCGCGTTTATAAGGATGTTACTCTTATATCCACCGTATTGGTGAAATAAAACTAATTTCAGTATAACGTAATGACATTCGCTTGCCATACGATTTATGTCATTATTTCAGATTTTTTTTTTAAATTCAAAACGTTTGATATATCCATACTTTCCCACGGTATAAATCGACATTGTTTAGCTGAAAGGATTTTTTATTTCACACCATACTGCTTTGGTGCAGCGTTGATTTGCCGGAGAGTAATAAAGTTTATAAGTTCCTATTAAATTTTACGTCGAAAAACCATTTTGAATTTTTCGAATATAAAATTGAGAAACAAAATGCATATAATTAAGCGTGTGTAAACCTATGAATGGTCGAATCTAACCTTAAACACACAGAAGCGCAATCACTAGCAGATAATACAACGGTAGAGTCATTTCGACATCATCATCACATCACTTAATGGACGTAAAGTTTTATTTTACTTTTACAAAACATAAACTTGCAAATAGTTAGGTTAGTAACTGGCTAAATTATTCAGAAACGGCATAAGGCCATTATGGGCCCGAAATAGGTCCGTATCAGCGGTCACGGTGCGGACCGCGCTTTATAAAACAACTTGTCCGCACTCGCGTTTACACAATCGCCGTTCACGAAATCTTCGGGGCTTTTCTTTCGATTTCCTTAGTAACATTTTTAGCGGGCATAAAACCTATTTAAAAAGCAATCAGTCAGCGGCCGCTGATTGCCAGCCGGGCACGCCACCGGCCGTGTTCACAAAACGGCGCAATTAACAATATACCCCACCTCCCTCCACTGACGCCAGCCACGATGCCCGCTCTGATCTAATCGCAAAACGACCGTTTTCTAGAATCGCCTCCTCGACTATTGCGTGCTCTACCCGGGGGTAACGATAGCCTTTTTGAATTAACATAGGCAAAACGAGAAAAATTACGACGTGCCTAATGATCATTGCTACTAATAACATGATTATCCCATTAATAATTGATAGTGTTAAAATTCAAGTCAAGGATTGCAGAAACACGATTCAAGGTATGCAAATGTCTCATTTGAATTGAAAGCAATTTTCCCGAGCTCTAAGTATTTATGTATAACAAGAGTTACAGCTCTGGTAAAAAGCTGAAAAAATACCGGTTCGACACTGATTTATTTCAAAGCAAAAACAGTCTGATTTAGTGTACATAATATAGTAATCGCATTTCATAAGTGGCAACGTATTAATATTCTATTGGAGAATTAGCATTATCGAATGGACGCGAAATTGGTGGCAAATGGGCTTCAAGAGCGTTCAGCCTGACGACTGACCTAATGAAACAAATCACTCATTGATTGTTATTGTACACGACAAATGATTGACACACGACAGTCGGTTGGGTAAAAAGCTTAGGTTACAAGTTATGACTTATCTTATTTGTAAAATTTGGTTTAGTTTATCGTCTTAAAGACACATCAACATCCCGTGGCCGATTGCTTGATTTTATAAATTAATAATTAAGTATGTCCTTTGCAACATTCTAACGTTAGACTCATTTTGACAACTGAAAAATGTTTATGTAAGTACTTTATATTACCAACATTTTTTACCTGAAACTGCTTGTCTTAGGGCCGATTTCTTATTCGAAAGTTATGGTAAAATCTCGTTACCAGATGTTGAATATTTCCGATTATGTGTTTTGAAGAATAAATACCTAAACCAAAGGTCAACAAAATAGCCATTCTGACATTTGGTTATGGTATGTTTGCTTCAAAACACAAATAATTTAAAATTTTCAACCGCTGGTAATGACATTTTACCATTACTATCAATGAAGAAATTGGGCCTAAGAACACCGAATATCACTGTCACGGGGGTAAATATTCAAGTATTTATGTACGACATCACTAGACATAAAACAAAAAATGTTACACTAAGTATAAAATGTAACTGGAGTATGAATAAATGGAGATTGATGGTGCCTAGAGATGTGCAAGGAAGATAAGAAACTCGGTGTGAATTTCCTCAGATGACTGTACTGAATGACGAAAGCGGGCTTGAAAAAAGTTAAATAGCAAGTTAGCACGCCAGTCAGATAGGTAGTACTAATGCAGTATGAATATTTATGCTGTCTAAACGTTCTTTAATCACGACCGACACGAATGGTTTTTGTCGCTTGCTTACTCAAATGAACATTTCTCCACATTTTCTCTGTGTTTTCTGTCTGACAAATTATATTTTTTGACGTAATTTAAAATAAAATGTGGCAAAGCTCGTGTAAGCTTGTCTGTTTGCTGTAACACAATAATTAATGACCAGTGTAACTCAAATTTACCTTTAATTTATTACCAGAGTGAAGTATGTTAATACTAATAAAGTAGAGTCAGATTATACCTTTATTTTAGTTTACATTTTGAAATCGTATGTATCCATTTTATATTTATAGGTATTATGTACAGAGAGTACTCTTCTTCGGTTGCGACAGAAACGGATGCTGACTAACTGCATAGTTTTAATAAAACATGTTCGAATACCTAAATCATCCATCGATTATGTAACAGAGAAGCTATATTAGAATTTCTATCGTATAACAAACACATTACGTTTCGTTGCATAAAATGCTTTACGGCGCATTTGCAATAAACTTTATATACCCATTACATGAAACGTATTTTTCAATATCTTGTAGGCGGTACGGTTTAAAAAACTATGACATGGTCAGTTTATTTTAAACGATTTCCTCGAGGTGCAATTCAATTGCAAAAAAAATGTTTAACGGCCTGAATTACGGCTCAGGTTTCCTCGTTTTCGCATATTTAACATTTTATTATCCGTAGACCTATTAACATTTCCTAGCACTTATATTTTCTGTGCTAAAACTAGCGGGCAATTTAACTCAAAATGTACTCGTGATTTAATTATATTTTATTTCACGAGAAGTTAAGAGGATTGATAAAAAACCGGCCAAGTGCGAGTCGGACTCGCACACTCAGGGTTCCGTGCCAACTTTAACTGAATTAGAGATACACTTACTTTCACTCAGCCAATATACCACTAAACTTTGTTGACAAAGCAACAAAATAGCAATGTTTACGGTTATTGAAAATGTTCGATCTCGTTCAAACCAATTTTCATTGAAAGTCGTCACGTATGGAAGCCCCCTAATACTAATAGTTTCAAAATAAAGTGGCTGTGACATACGGACGGACAGACAGACCGACTTGACGAAACTATAAGGGTTCCGTTTTTTGCCATTCGTCTACGAAATCCTAAAAATACCACGTAAGTAAAATTTGAGTACACTATATATCAGTACTTTCAAGTCCTAAGAAATTCCAAAAGCATTGTTGACATTGACAATCTTCTTGAAATCAAAGTATAATATGTATCACTGTTTACATAGTGAGTGAACGCTTGTCGTTATTTAAAAAAAAACAATTGTGTCTACACTAGATAAGTATATAGTAGATAGTATATTATTCTCAATTAGGTCTTAAATAAAGCGTTTTGCAAAGTTTCCCTCTTCAATAACCGTTCTTCATCTTTGGGGTTTAAATTTTTGTTGTTATGATAAAATTGTACTCATACGTGATTTACTGAGTGATTTTAAAATTTTCAAGTGATTTTTTTTAATATTATTATAAATAGCTCATAAATGTTTGGTATAGGAAACTTCTGTTTTAACCAGGTTATACTTGTGATAGGAGTATAACGGCTCTCTTTTTGTCCTTAGAATAATTTAGTATGAATTTATATATTTTTTCAAATTAAAAGGAAGCAAACACTAATAATGTTTATAACAAACAACTTATAAAAATAAACAAATCTATCCACGTGCACGTGAGTTTATCTATAGCTTTTCATTGATACATTTTCAACAGTTATTTTTAAGTGTGGTACTTGTGGAATATTTGTAGCCGTTTAACGAATGTTTACCGGTAAATCAATGGCTCTCGCGGCGCGGTGTAGATCCTTATCGTTTCCGGCGGACCGTCGCAATTACTCATTACAACGATTTCGGCTTTTTGTCAACCCTGCCTTGGACAGACACTGATTGGTGAACTGGATTGAGTCATTTAACGTGAAAAGTGATCTGGATCAAAGTTTACGAGATTTTGAGCTGTTTGGTTGGTAGAGGCGTAAACTTATCTGTTTCCGCTTGTGAAAATGCTTTCATATATTTGTGAGTGATATTATGTTCTACATTACACCTGAGGCCGGGTCGAGGTCGCTAGTGTAACATTGTATTTATCATATCGTAGGAGCATCGTATTCGTGTGCTCATAAAAAAACTTAATAAGTCGTTTTCCTGTAAGACGCTCAAATTTTTTCATCTTGATTCTGTCTTACACTTTGTCACTAGCGTGCGCTTATGCAGGACTTTAAATTTTGAAAATAATAACCTTATCTACAGACAAAATGAATGGCAAATGGAATACATATTTCGTAATTAAAAAGCGTTTTTGTACCAACGATGTGTGACGAATTGCTCGCATGATACACCTGTCTTCACTGAACCATCGTCATCGAGTCTGCTTACACTGGGATTTGATTTGAAGACCGTTTACACACTGCGACTTTTAGCAGTGATAACGTGATAGTCGCGATGATAACGTGCGTTAGCATCGATGCAGTCACAATGCTAAGGGCCATTATTTGAGCACCGTTTTTTGATGGTCACACGTTTGTAATTCCAAACATATTCAATGTTTAATATAAGAATAAATTTTGTATGTTTTATCATGTACCTATCTATACGAATTCACTTTGAAATGTGTAATAATATGTGTAGTTTTGTAGGAAAAAATATTTTACCATCGGAATCGGGAGTAAAACTTCTGTTCTTCGCGCGTCACACCGAGTTGGCGCTCAGTTTAAACACTTATATCTTGTTGAGCTTTTACATTATACTAACATAATATATGTCAAAAAATTGGACATATAGTCAGGATTAGATATATTGAGGTGGAAAAATTCCGTCTTTAGACTTAAATTTAATAACATTAATTTTGTGTCGGTCACACGAATTTAGCATTCTCGAAAATGTGACACATAAATGCTCATAACTTCAAAAAGGTTCAACCTATTGACACAAACCATATTTCCGCAGAAACTTCAGACGGATTAAAACACCAATAGACGACAAATAAATATCTCACAGCAATGATATTGCTAATTACAGCTCCTTGCTTTTTATTTTTTTTCTTCAGACCCTAGTTCAGGTGACCCTTCATGGGTGATGTTTTAAGATTACAAGTCAGCGTTACGACTAAATGTCTACTATTGAATCATAAAACTCATAGTCAAGATTCATTTGAGCTGATTAGATTACATAAACGTTAGTTACTTAATTTAATATTTCTGAAAATGTAAAATTTTCGTCACTTGCGTGGCACAATTTTCGTGGTCAATTGCCCACGAAAGTTACAACAAGTTTTAGTTTCTGCGGACCTATGGTTTGTGTCGATAGCATGAACCTTTTTGAAGTTATGAGCAATTTTGGGTCACATTTTCGAAAATGGTAAAATCGTGTGACCAACACAAAATTAAGTATGTAAAATTTAAATCTAAGGACTGATTTTTTCCCCCTCGATATAATGATTCCTGACTTAGTATCCAATTTTTAAAATTATACAATGTTAATATAATGTAAAAGTCCAGCAAGATAGAAGTGTTTAAACTAAGCGCCAACTCAGTGTGACGCGCGAAGAATAGCAGTTTTACTCCCGATTCCGATGGTAAAATATTTTTTCCTACAAAACTACAAACATAATAACACATTTTAAAGTGAATTCATAGAGATAGATACATGATAAAACATACAAAATTTATTATTTAATTAAACATTGAATATGTTTGGAATTACAAACGTGTGACCATCAAAAAACGGTGCTCAAAGAATGGCCCTACTGATCTCACTAGAATTTATATTTTATGGTTTGTAAATGCAGTTAAAATAACCGCCTTAACGTTCTATACTTGAATTTTTCTACTAAGACAGCTTCCAGAGGCACAGATCTGATTTATAGAAATAATATAGCTTACTAGAAAAATATATAGAACATGACGTCTTAAATCTTGATTTTCATTCGGCTTTGAATCGCCTGATCAATCTATTTACTAGTTATATAACAGCGTAAAGTAATCACAATAAGTTACTCTAAAAAAATATACTCATTAATTCATTTTTTTCGTGCATTATTCGTAATTACCCCAATTTGTGTAGTTAACATGAGAAAATAATGAATATCACAAAAGCTAACCTTGAAAATAATTCTTTGCCACTAATAAGAACGATGGGAGTTATGCCAGTCGTCTTAATTTATTCAACCAAGTGGCATGGCTAAAATTTGAGCCTGGTCTAAAGCTGGAAAATTGTCCACTAGACCGTTAAAAGAGTCTACTTTGAGGCTACTAGATAAAGACTGGAAATCATGAGTTTGCTGTACGGAAAAAAAATACAATTAACACTAATACTATAACATCCAAGGTTCGACAATAAGCGCGTTACATATGGTGTTTATTTCCAAAGATTCCAAAGAAATAGTTTGATTCTTTATTGGATAAGAAAAGGTCATAATTTGAACGCTCTTACAGCTATGATCCAGCAGGTAGTAGTCTAAATAGTCTCACTCTAGGCAAGATAAATATCTAGAAGTTTAATTTATTGCTTGTAAAGTTTATAAAGGGCCTAACCTATATACCTAATATAACCTTATGCATTTGACTTTGAAAATGAGTTGATAATAGCCGGCAAATATCTAACTACTAAAACGCAGGGTTACCTATATGTAATTTGAGGCACTACTTTGGAGGGTAAAGAGTTGATTGCTACAGATTTGCTATGTACTTTAGCTTACCCTTACCTTTATAATCTCAGATAATTTCGACAGAATGAAACTTTTTACCAAAATTGGTCAAGGAAGCGATTAAATTACAAAATACAAAAAAATCGATCGTAAGTATGGGTTTAAATTGTCGAATGTCAAAATACCATAGCTTCGAAAGTGTGAAACTGTAAAATTTAATTTGTCAGTGTTGTGTGTCGAGAACAAATGCGAGTAAACAGTGAATTTTGAGGTCAGTGATACCGAAAATGAGTGCAATATAATACTTAGAAGGAGGGTAGACCATTAAGTCTGCAAATAATAGCTCGCTCGCAACAGTTTTAGGTACGCTGTGATCATGACACTTGAAAAAGGGTCGAAATATCGGATACACATAAATAATTTGGTACATAGAGCAATGTCGAAGGTAACAAATATTATTATGTTAGTGTTCATCATGAATGTTTAAAAATATATGTTATACCTAACCACTTTACTTTTTGTCTCATACATATATAATATTTCAAGTTATTGATACTTTTATTACCGAATTATCTATCCAAAAAGACGCTGCGTAACTTTCGTGTCACGGTGAGTAACTTTCGTGGCTTACGAAATTTCAATATCAAATATCTACATGAATAATGAACCGATTTTCATGATTCTAACAGATTATGTTACAATTTTTTATTTTAATAATATTATTATTAATTTTCGCCACGAAGGTGACGCGAAGAACACTTTCTGAAGAAGTGCCCCTAACACGCGTAAGCATTGATACGGTCGCGATGAAGAAGGTGGAAATTGACAATTTATGTACTGAATTTTGGCGACTGCATCGATGCTAACTTAAATCAGTTCATTGCGCGAGTCGTGATGCTGAAGCGCTATTTCAAAATGCGCGACTGCGTCCATGCTAAAAGTTGCAGTGTGTTAGGGGTCTAAAAGTAGTCAGGAAACAGTATGTCAAAACAATATTATAATGACTGGTAAGCTTGGACTTTCTCGTCTTGGTAGTCATGTTACAATGAGCTCTTACGAAGTTTTGTCGTCACTAGAAGCCTTGTGATAATCAAGATCTTGATCAAGAACGTTATTCATTTATTTATTTATTTGTAGCCTTTATTCAGAAGAGGTATGTTGTAGTGACATATTTGTTTACTCTTTTAGTCTCTACTGTGTGCTTCCGGGAAAAGGCCTCCCCCAAATTTCTCCATTCTTCTTTACTCTTAGTAAGTCTAGTCCAGGAGGCCGATTCTCGCGACAATCGAACTTTTTTCATCTGATAATTCGATTGCGAGCTCAACCGTTTTACCTAAAAATCAAGTAAAATATCTACACGTAAAAAAAACTATCGCACGAACAAAATCTAAATACAAACCCATCGTGACCCTGAAAAATGAAAAACAATTTTTTCTTCGACAAAGAAAATTCAATCAGTGAACTTTAGGTTCGTTTAGTGTTAGTTAAAGTTCTTTCCATGATACTTCGTGAGTGCCCAAGTTTAAGGAAACGTAATGCTTAGCGTCTAAAATCACTTGGTAAGACCCACGAGGCTTAACTAGGATTAAAGTTTTCGAGCTACATGCGTTTAATCAAAACAGAAGTGAAAGTCGCGTACAATCAGCAACCGTGCGGGGGAATTTAAAATATTAACGTGTAACGAATTTGCATATTAATAAGGTTGGGAACGTAAACTCACTAATGGGGGCAATTAAAATCGTTCAAATTGTTCATATGGTGTGCATTTAATGGTTTACCTCAAACTTGTTACAATGCTACTTTTTGCTCACATTATAAATTATTCCCAAGGAAATGACCCGATGATGATAAATCACTATTTTTATTTGTTCACGAAAGTTATAACTATGCTTTTATGTTATCTTATAAAACTTATCTTGGCAAGTGAATAGAGTTTGCTTTTTCTATTCGTGTTTGAGACGATGGTTGTAAGGTAACTTATTCATAATAAATTTACTTACAATAATTTACTTGATCAATGACATAAGGTTATTATTATCATAACTGATAAAGGCTTAGAAACATAGACTTAATAGAAATGTCTAGTATCAGTCAGTAGCATCAATGAAACATACGTACTTTCGTTGTTAATGTGTGACTGATAGTTAATACTCGTACATAGAGCGCCATTTGTGCATATAGAAATAAACACTACCACTATATTAGTATAAAACAAAGTCACTTCCCGCTGTCTGTATGTAGGTATGTATGTATGCTCAAATATTTAAAGCTACGCTACGGTTTTGATGCCTTTTTTTAAAAAAAATAGAGTTAATCAAGGGGAAGGTTTATATGTAAAATAAATTCATAATATAGTAATGAAACATTGATAATTTTAGAGGTATTTCAGAGTAAATTAAACACTTTTTTTTTTGAAAACGCTTGCTGAACCTTACGAGATGGATCAAACATTGCACCCGTGCGAAGCCGGGGCCAGTCGCTAGTAAGATATAATTTAGGTATCGCTAAAGTTTCAATTTAATTTAATAAGTCAGATTATAGTAAGTCCTTACAAAAGGAAAAGTTTTCTTTTTCACTTGTCTTTTTTGTCGTAATTTTAACAAGTTTTACCGTGGCTCGGTTGAGTATTTAGATAAAACATTTACCCGATGGTAAAAACATTTAATTTGCACGGATTCCTCGTAACCAATTTGGTTGCACTCATCGCTGTGGGTAATTAGTTTATTGCCGACGTATTTTATTGCACGCTACGCTTACGTATGAGTACTTATACTTGGCAGGTACTTGTTGCCATTAAGACACGTAATTGAGCAGGCAATACGATTTGAATAGCAAAGCGAAAGAATAGGGAATATGCATGTTTTTTTTTACTATATTGCCCAATATGTGTTGTAAAGTCAACAATGTGTCGAATGACGTCATAATTCATTTCGTAGCCAACCCCCGTTCAATAAAATATTATTCAGAGTCAATTTTACCAACGCGACGTCATATATGACTTACCCGTCCGAATAAGTATAAAACGACCAATTTTTTTAAATGACATTTACGTAAATGATTGCTGACAAATAGGTAACGTTTTTGAATTAGGCGTTTCGTATTGTCGTATATATTTTTTTCGGTTTTTGGCTTACACGGCTTGTGAGTTGCCATTTAATGTCGTATATTATATGACGTTGGTAAAATCGACTCATGTCATATAATTTGGTATTTTTTGGCGATATTAATTATTATTAATTCCGTTTTCTTTTCATGATACGTTTTCACATATATTTTTATTAATGTAAATTCCGTATTTATTGTAACTGCGATTGTATCTCTGAATAATTAACCGTACCGTTTAGCCGCACTAAGCGACGCCGAACCACCTTTGTACTCGCATAAATTCTGAATAGCAATGAATAATACGCTACAAAACACTTATTGCGCTTAATTTTCATTACTCTAAATTAAATTATTACCCACGCATTCATATCTCTAGACATCATCATAAAATACGGACATCAAACAATATTTTATACTTGGAATATTTTTATACCTAATTTTGCATGAGCGTTTAGTATTTTATATTACTGGCATCAGATGATGCCTATTGCTAAGATAAGTTACCAGGACTAAAATAATGTACAGTATTTAATACGGAACAATTCGAAATGCCCCAATTTTACAAAAAGGTAAGCTGAAGGTACTAATTTCATTTCAGACTTTTATTTTTCGAACGTTGTTCCTAGATAAAACAGCAAATATCCATAAAGCTGATTGAAAGTGCCTAAAATTGTCCAGCTATAAATATCGTAATCGTTTTGGCTGCGATGTTTTTAGTCGTCTATTGTCGTTTTATGGTTTTAATTCGACTGTGTGTTTACAGTGTGCGGGCGGTAGCGATGCTATCGCGCGACCACTGGGCAATTAGTCGTTTCATTTCAGTCGCTCGCGCGATAAACCGCTTGCACGCTTTGTATGCACTTTTTTGTAATTAATTCCTCTGTATCGATTGATTACTTTTGTTTGTGCACGCTGTTTGTCTACCCAGTGTGTGCTTACTAAGTTTTCGTTTACCAAACACGTTCAGAATTTGCTTTCAGCGATAAAGGATTTGAAATGAATTGCATTCGATATTGTAAGCTATCGGTAAACAAAATGGAAATAATGTTATACATTTCTTAAAAAAGGCAAAACAAAGTTGCATTAAGCGGTGTCATCTTACATTGTCGTAATTTGTAAAAAGTCAAAATGGCACTCAAGAAATTATTCGACTTATTTTTAGCCACATGTCATACTTGCGGCTTTGTTTACCGTGGTGCGCGCGCGCAGGTTTTTGACAGGCAAATTAGATAATACGCGGGAAACGTTACGGCCGCTATTGTTCCCGCGGTCGCTCGATTGTCAGCGCTCTTTTCGGATTTTAATCTGCCATTTTGTGAAATTATGGAAATGAAATGGACGTTTCGCGGTTAGCTGCCTCCGGTACCTGCGCCGGGTGTAACGCCATTTTGTAATTTTATTGTTCTGACATTGAATTAGTGTAGCGGCTCCACAGATATGTGTATCATAGCGTTGGATTTGTAACAGTGCTTTGATCTGATAGAAGCTAATGGGAGCTAAAATGGTTTACAACTCGTATTTCCTACGATAACTAGCATAATTGTTACACAATATTCTGCTGCATGCATGTTATTTGATATTGTAATAAAACACACGTATACGTGAACGTGTAACATATCTATGGAATGCTTTAATTTGGTTAAATCAGCTTATCCACCACCGACACCACCGATACCTGACGTACCTATACAGGGTGTTATTTTGTACAGTGACATCCAACTCAGGGATATTAATATGAGTTATGCTTATGCTAAAAAAAACGTTTGCTTTAAATTCTGAGCAAGTTTTATACAAGAAAACCTCCTCTCATTCAAAAAAATTACAAAACTAATGGGAAAACTCGCAACCTAGCGCGTAGCTAGCGCTTATCTACGAAATACTACGCCGTAGCTTGTAAGCTACGAAGAGGCTACCATGTGTTGGTAGTTTTAACTCGATTGTAGAACCGCATTTTTTTTTGGGTTTTATCCATTTCAAAAAAAAATTATATTTTTTTGGCATCAGTATCGTTTGTACAGCCACTCCTGAGTTGCTCGTCGCTGACCAAAACAACATCCTGTATAGTTTTTCAGCAAGATCACAGAGAGCACGAATCCCGTGCTGGGGAGGTGGGTGATTAGGTTGGGGTCTTAAGTGATGTGATCTACATGCCGCCATAATAGAGTCATCCAATTATAAATAAAACTATTTTCAACTAAACTACCGCCCTAATAGTTCTTGGCTTAGCTTTTCGCCAGCAAAGACCAACCAACTCAATAAAATATAATTTTATCCATTACGGGTCTTAGTTGTGTCGGTAATGAGCGCACGATATCGCCCGTTTTGTAGCGCGTAATCGCGATCTTATCGCCCCTACCACCTTGCACCCACCCCCCCCCCTCCCCCCCGCTGCACTGGACCGAGACCCTCCCTGTTGCATGTCACTAACTCACCGCAATGATTTCTTGGCTAAACATTTGTGACGTAAGTATGTTGGCCGAGCTAATAGATTTCGTAGTAACATATTTTCTAACAGTAAAACTATGTCCTTATAGGAAAACTCATTGAATCACTAAGAGCCGATTTTACCATCGTCAGATGATACTTACCTACTGAATAAGTATAAAGCGACCGATTATAAAATGATATTTACATAAATGATTGCTAACAAATAAGTGACGTTTTCAAAATAGGCGTATTGTATTTTATTGGACGAATATCCCTTATCTGACATTGGGAAATTCAGGCCAAAGTAAAAAATCTTTCGTAGTAGTAATAAAATCACTTTCACCATTTATCTCTTTAAGATTCCGATTTTATACTCCTGTATTCAGATACATGTCCGTAAGAACAAGAGAATCGGTTTTCGGTTAGTTTCGTTTCTTGCCGTTTTTAACGATCACGTAATTTGTAAATGTTAAACGATTATAGTTATTAAAACTGCGATTCCCAAAGCCCACTTCCTGTACAATGCCGACTTCCGCGGAAATAACTTTATTTAAGTTATCATCTTGACTGTCAAACGCGATACCATCTTAATTAACACAATACTCATACATTTTAGATCTACGCGAGCACACCGTCACTATGAATAATCGACTTAAGATTTTAAGCTTCGTTAAGTCGTGTCAGTTAAGTGAGCTTTTAATAACGATTAAATACGAGGGCAAAAACAGTTACAATTGTTGCGTTCGTGGAACAATAGTTTAACAATACACGCGTACTTTGGTATTCATATGTGTACTTTTTGTGGGGAACCATTAGCATCGAATTATACCTTGTAATTAGTTCGTGCCTGGAATGGAAAGGTGCCCGTTATCATGGACAGTATTAAATTGAAAGACTAAACATTTGCACTTGTGAACAAAGCTATAACGATTAGTTACATTCCCGAAAACATGTTTTTTGCCAAGAACAAGGGCAAAGTAACAAAAAATTATGAACTACTAAACACTAAAAGTAGAAGGAGTTTAAGCGACATAATAATAGGTATCTTCGAACAGTCACACATGCAAGCGGTATTTTCTATAAAACTCTAACTTTGCTTCAGAATAATGTTAACCATTTTTTATATTAATTATTAGACACCAATCACACAAATTGCTCTGATCCCAAAGAAATGCCAATGCATTTGTGTTATGGAAATTAGACACAACGGTGGTACCACAACACCCAGAACCGAGACAATACAGAAAATTATAATTTCTACATTGACCTGATCGGGAATCGAACCCGGGACCTCGGAGCGGCGACGCCTTGAAACCCAGCGTGCTTAGCCACTACACCACGTAAGTCGTCGTATTTAAAGACCTAGTTCAAGTTCCGCTACAGCTTGACAAAGATTCGTAGCAGCCTAATCTCTAATTAAAATCTTATATCATGTGTTACAAAACATTTTAATATTATATAAGTATTTTTTCACAGTCATTAGTCACTAGTAATAACGAACCAAATATTACACAAAACATCCAATTAATATGGAATAGAACAATCACTTAATCAAGATCAAACTCGCCGTCGCTACGAGGCGGCTGCTACGAAGAATCCGTTAAGGCCAAATAAATTGTGGTTACAAGAAAAAATACTCTGTATTGTGAGTATCAAACCTTCCGATTTTACATTAATTAAATGCTAAGCTTGACATTTTATCGCAATAGGTCATTGGCAATGAACTTAAAGAGCCTGGGCCCCTATTTTTGAATCACTCGCGTCAAGACAGCGTGTGATATTAATTGATTGATGTCCGAATTCCCAATGAAAATTAGTATAATTCCACACGGAAGTGATTAAAAAAAGTAGCTGAATTTCGTGGGTACTAAAGTCTATATTTGGCAAATTTTTTATTGATTTTGAATTCGTTTTCGAACGAAAATCACACGCCATATTCAAGCGAGCGATTCAAACATTGGCCCCTAAAATGTTTAGTGGAGACGAATGACGGAAAAAACGCTCAACTTATTTATTGAAGTACACCGCACAAGTAATATGTACAAATCGTATAAAATGGTTATTTGAGCTTGTTTGCTTATTTTCTAGAGCCGTCACAATGTTAATTAATTCCGATAAACCCTTTAGTGTGCGTCTATTTCCGTTGTAACTTGCCGCTTGTAAGTGTGTAAGGTAAATTTTATTTTACTCTGTGTAAAGCTGTGTGTAATTAAAGAAGCTGTTGTTTAAGATATTCTTTTCTCTCTCGACGGAACGGAGAACGTGTACGGAGAAACATCACTTTTGATTAAAAAAGACAAGACAAAACACATACTCAGAAAAGTTGCGTTCTTTTACGCCTATGTGCGTGACCCTACCATCTACCATAGTGTGGGTGTTATGTATGTGTGTGCGTCACTAATTGCCGCGTCCGGCGGAAGCGGCCGGTTCCGAGTGTCAGGTGACGCCACCTGTGTTGCTTTGGGGATAGCTGACCACCGCACCGCCAGCCAGCGGTAGTTGACTGACCTATTCCGTAGGGTGATTACGTAAGATGCAAAAGATAGCTATGCGATCGCAATCTGTCTGTGTGGCATGGCCGTACTTACCCTGTTGTAACCGCGTCGGTCAATGTCAAGAGTGCCCGAGTAGGGTATGTATTGTGAGTGCTGCTGAGTGCTAGCTAAAGTTTAGAGCTTTGAAAAAATATTGTTATGATATCTGGCCATTGCTATGCGATAACAATTGAGATACGTGATCGATCATCATATCGTTTTGGAATAATCAACATAACCAGCAAGATGATGTTTGGTTGAAAGCAAACATTATGGCACTGCCAGATTATAGACACAACCAGTAACATTTACTGAAGGACTTAAAATATTTCCAATCGAAAACAGCTTAAAAGCCTTAGGGCATCATAATGTGCAATAGAACAGCCGTGAATATTCCTAGATAGTTGACCTATTCCTTTCTATAATTACAATAATGAAATGGAGGGAAAGCGTTTTAATTGCTCAACCTGATATATAAGGCAATGGTAATGTGTTTTAAATGTCACTTTACAATGATACAACTCTAACATGTTGGGTTAATATGGGATCATTTAGAAAAATCTATGAACGAAATATATCCTAAAGCACTATCGACATGAACAACAACATAGTAGAGTTCAAAAGGCTAGTTGAACAAATTTAAAAAACTAGCAATAATACTTTTTATTAGCAAACATTAATTAAAAACCTTGATATTTTGAATAATATGCACCGCCATGAAAAACAATGTTTCTTTGAATAACCCTGTTTACTGAATGTGTCGTGAATTTAATGACGTGTCGTCCAGACTCGATCTATTTAATCAGAGCTACTGCACTTTCAAAATATGTGTTAAACAAAACATGAATTGACTTTTTAATAATAATAATAATAAACGTTTATTTCAGACCAATCAAGGATCCATATTTACAGATAGTTGTTAGTAACATATAACTTAAAATTATTGTTAGTACTACCTATTTACTACTACTAAAAACAACCACATACAAAATAAAACTAAAGTGCTCAGTCAAAAAACCGAAGATAATAAGATTACAGCTATCGTCTTTCATCTAGATTTTAGTTCAATTATAATATTGTTTTATTTTTATTGCATTGTTTTTCAGGTCACTCAACCGCCCATTTTCTTACTCAGTATGAACATTTTCTAAATGTATTAATCTGGTTGTTTGATTGTAACTATTCATTTAAAAATAAAATATAATTATGACCTAAAAGAATATTTTGAATGGCGCTCAAAACGCTCGAACTGTCAGGGCGAACTAAATGACGTCACTGCTTACAATCAAAATTATTTTTGACAGCTAAATACTATGAGGAGTTGTTTAAGACAGCAGAAAAGCCCGCCATCTTGTAAGGTTTGACGTCACATCTTTTGATTGGTGTTTACGGTCACGTGACCAAATGTGTGTATACCGTTATTAAATCAGTTAAAGCCTTAGACCTACATTGTGTTTTTTTCTTAATGGTAACAACTCATCAATCCGTACCTACTGCCGTACCTCCTCATATTGAGATAAGGCTTTATTAAAGAAACTAGACTCTTCGGTGAACACGATGTCACCAACAGTAATTGCAAATAATTATATTATTTTTGAGGTACTTAGCCTTAGTTGCCTCATGTTGACAGAAAATGTAAGATATCGTAGCAGCAACAAATAAATATTACTAGCCTACTTAACTTACTAATGCTTGTTAACATGGGAATTCAATAGCCATAATTTATAGGGAGCATTGCTACATTGTTGACGGGGTAATATAACAGCACATAAATAAATTGACCACGTTGCTTAGTAATTATTTTTGCACTACGCAGACCCTATGCGAAGGAATGCGTTCCTAGCTACGGAATGAAGCAATAATTTGTGAGGATACTTGTAGAAGAAACGTTGGGAATCATAATCATGTGGAAATAAACGTTGGCTAGCATCAATTTGTATTTTAAGTAGTTATATTGTGCTTTTGTTCTTATTAAACATGTTAGAGGAAGTATACTTTTTTTATGAATTGTTTTTCCTTCTTATTCAATTTTCTAAAGCGAAGCCATATCACCTCATATTAACAATAAAGAACTCTAATTACTACCTAATTCGTTAATTAAACGAACCGAAATTCATTTCCGCTTTAAATTATGTCAGGCATTTTGCATAATTTTGAAGTTCCTAGCGACAGTTACGTTACGACTGACCGAGTGTTACTACTCTACTTACAAGATATTTTTAGAGGTGAACTGAACGTACTTCATTATTACATGTGTAGTATAAACATTTATTTTTAGGTAACAGACACATAATAGTACAAGGACCTATAATTCTGTTTCTAAAAATAAATAAAAATAATTATAAATAATCAGTATAATATTAATATTAAACTTATAAAAACTTGGACAGAAGGTCTGTCCGATACTGAGTGTAGTTAGGGCCTACCAACTTATACTCAGTATCTACGTCACAAATGTTTGGAGGCGAATGCAACGCTTCAGCATCAGAGAATCTTACTTGTGTCAGTCCGCAAAAGCGCTTAATGCTTGTTTAAACAAAGTTGTATGCAAATACTTACACTACTAGTGAGTTCTAACGTCATTTTTAAGAAATTGCATGTTGATAAGCATTGGGTTATTAGACCGCGTTTAAAAGTGCTTTCCTAATTAGTACCTCCAGCGAGCAGCAATCCGAGTAATTGTGTTACAATGCGGTAATGGAGTTAAAATTTTGCTCGTCGAACTCATATTTCAAACCATGCATGACTTTCAATTTGCGAGGAAAAAACGTTACGGACTCACTGCGAGAAATGTCGTGAGCTAATGTGTCGAGGGCGCCGGAATGCTCGCCATTTTGTTTTTATATTCTGCCCATAATTACGTAATTAGTGTCGATAAATTGGAAGTGCATTTACGTTGTGGTCCCTTTTGTCCGGGCCCGCTGCGCCTGCGCACTCTTTTGTTTAATATCGCGACAGCTGTTGTACGGATGGTTAGCTTGGCAACTTTCCTGCTTGACAATTTCCCTTTTTACTAGAACTTCGCTAATGGATTATGTTGCTGTTATTTTCTGAAATCTATTTATTACCATTTAGCGTCCGATTAATTGGGGTATTACCCTATCTACAAGTGTCTATTCAATTAATACAATGTGTATGTGAACATCATATTATGACGAGAAATTGTTCAAAAGTTTTACATTTTGTCAATTTAAGATAATCCTAATTGGTTTTAGTACAGGTGTGCTTAATTGTAACACGCTTACATAAATCTTAAAGTTAATTCCTGAACTTACTATGGCTATAAAGATAGACAGGATCTTCTAACCTTTTTTAAAACTTAACTAGGTAATGCTTAGTACTAGTATGACACTTGATGCCCTAGTTAGACAGAAACGCTTAATAAACTACATGAATTTGGAATTCGGTTTCTGGTTTTTGGAATTTCTGAACATAAGCGGTTTAAGAATGTATTAATCAATAAGAAATAATAACAGAGCATGGGAAGCATTAAATACAGTTATTTAGAATATACAACAATGTATGAAGCTATAATTATTTGTCCGTTACCAACAATTTATTGCTCTATTAGTGTTCAAGAGACAGTCTTGTTGCCAGCGGGCATCTTATAGCAACCTATTATGCAGACAGCAAACATAATTTTGTTTTTCATAGTGTGTGTATCAAGAATAAAGTTATGTTTGCGGTTGTCAAAAATGAGCTATATCTCAAAAACTATTAGCTCAATCTGGTCCAAACCAATTTTCGTTGAAGGTGTTTATTATGATCTACATTACATATTTATTTCAAAATTTACACTCACTTAGTTTAGAAGTTAGATGAGGGGAATAAGGAGATAGGAGGGGACGCCCATTTTACCACTTTGGAAGCGTCTATCTATCAAACGTTAGACTTCAATAGAAAATGATTTTTGGAACTTCCATGTCATTTTGAAAGACCTAGCTAGTTGCGTGTCTATCTATGGATATATCCATAGATACCCCACACGCATAGGTTTGTCATTTTTTTGTTTTAGTTTCATAAATGAGGGTCTCCCACTTACATATCATTATTTAAATTTTCAGTATAAGAATCGTAAAGCGGTTAATAGGATACATCTTTCTACAAAATTTAAACAGTGTGATGTTTATAGTTACCGAATAAAGTAACTTTGACATACGGACGAACAGACAGACAGATAGACAGACAGACTTGACGAAACTATAAGGGTTCTGTTTTTTGTCAATCGGCTACGGAACCCTGAAAATCCTCAGTGAAAACACAAGGCTGTCTCTGAAGAGTAATCCGCGAGCACTGCAGATTTCAGAAGTTTAACCGTTATAATTGGAAGCAAGCTGTGATAACATCTAAAATTAAGGTCACTTGCCTTGCAATTACCCCTACAACAATCTGCACTAAGCCAACGTGGTGGAGTTTGGCTCTAACCACCTCATAGTTGAGATGACGCCAGCCGTATGCCTTTCAGAAATGTTTACTTTACTTTATGTTTATTATAATATCTTGATTACAGCAACAGCATCAGTACCCAAATTGTAGCGATTGGGCATGCTCCGTCATTCCGAAGGGGTGCCCTCGTCGGGTCGGCTGCGGTCACACGCAATTTAGTTCTGCAACTTACTACGTTAAGTACTCTCCTATTTATTACGTATTTGGAGTATTGATCATTGAATAAATACATTATAATAATATAAACAAAAAAGCAATACGAAAGATCATACCGTTTCCTCTTACTTTCTTTCTATAAAAACAGGTTATCCAGAAATTTGCCTTGAAATATGTATATACCAATTATATAGGTACCTACTTATAGAGTCTGGAAAAGCGCAGGGCGCTACCGATCTGAATATTCCTAACGGAATTCTTTTAATATTCCAGAAGCTTATTAGATCATAAAGCTTGCATATGATGTATGAGGGTACCCAATTGCCCATGATGATTTATCTGAAGAAACTAATCTGAATGATTTACAACAGCAACAGCTATTCTTGTAGTTCGGGGACAGCCGTCATACACGGCCCAGTTTATATTAGATTTATAGAGGGTTAATAATACCTTTTCAATTAGCACTCAATGAATATCGTAGCTCTTTCGATCGGTCGCGCGATTGGTCACGCTATATCGACGCACCCGATGGCTCCATTCATCATTATTATAAATGCGCCACACTCACTTATTTACGGAAATCGATATTTTTTTCGGTATCGAGTTTCAATGGTTGGTTTCGACACGTCGGTAAACGTCACGGCATTGTCGGGATGACCCCAGCATTGTAACGCTCGCCTGCTGCGCCCGCGCTGCTAGTAGGAACCGCGAGATTAGTTCCGCTTGTACATAATATCATTTTGTAATTATTGATTATAGCAGTTCACGGTTACCGTCGAGCAGCGTTTTGGAAACGGGTGAACTTAATTAATGATTCGTAGCGTGCAACATGATTGCTTTAATTATCAATAACAAAGGCGACGACAGAGTGTTGTGCGTATAATTTTTCATCGAAAGCCGTTTGTGTCAAAAGGATCTATGAATTGCTAGAAATTGCTGTCGAGAAATCATAATTAATTATCTGCATGATATAAATGTTAATGACTATAAAAGATACGGAAGTGCACGAGACTTGAGATATTATTCTTAACAGACCCACGTTATACATTTGTTTAGTAATTAGTCGTACATTTGTTCGTTGTAGAAATGAGAGATGCCAATTTGTAAATTCAATATGATGGAATCACAATTCATACACAAGAGGTTCTCATGCGAACAGTTTGTCTAAAACCGCAACACCGATGCACAAGGATATTCGTTTCCTGCTTACTGCTGTTACAAAATTGCTCTATCAAATTCTACCAGCGATGCTATACACAATTATACAATAGATCAATTCCACGGGTTGCACAATGCTCAGTAATGCCTGGCAAGCGGTGGCCACAATATTGATAAACGTCGGGCAATCACAGCGCGCCAATTTGTGGCTGATTGTCCGTGCCGAGATGCGAACACACGGTGCACCGCACACGATGGATGCACTAAACGTCCTTTACATTCCATCTAATCAACTCACCATATACCATATACCTACACAAAACACTCACAAAAACTAATTTCACAATAAAAACTTCGAAACCCCTCTCATTGCTAAAAGCTTAAACAAATTCTTTTCGCTCGCCTCTATCTATGCGATTACGGGTATTAGATACGCTACTTTATAACCAAAGGTGATCGTGAATAAGGAACCAGCGGAGCTCACACGGGGTCACACATAAATATCTAATGAGAAATACGATTGCGCAAGAAAATGATATCGATACCAATCCGAGTCGATACTCGCTCCAAAGCTCGCAATCACGAAAACAAATTTGCGTTCATTTCCCCTCGCTCGTAACCGACGTGCATCGGATCCGGGGTCGTAATATCTTTTATAAGGCGGTAGATCGTAATGGAAACCATTTCTCATCAATTTTCTAAATAAAGGCGCACAGAAGCCAGCGGATAAAACAAAGCGCGGGCGCTCACGACATAGATTGAGCTGAATTATCGCTTTACCGCAGAACACAATCTGCCTTCGTTGTCTGTACCTACTAGGCGTATTATACCTACGGACAGATATACTAATGTACGTAGATACACGGCCGGCCAGACTCGTGCACTCAGCCTGCTCCGAGATAACTCGTGTGAATTATGTTAAATCCGGTCAGTTTTTCTCTTTTATCAATTTACGGCGTATCTACAACGTTTGCCTCTGATTAAAACACAATAACTTTTACTTCAAGCCTGTTACACGACTAGATATATTAAGTGATATATATTGGGGCCGTTTGCTGTTTTGTAATGTGCTGTTACAAGGAAAATTTTACGAAGTATACTTTTATGCACCTACTTCGTTAGATAATCATTAATTTCTACAAGCTTGCAATCGTTCCTAATATCATTTATATAAGAAAAACAGCTATGCTATTTATTTTCCCATCAACGCTCTACTCGAGAGGTTACAGCACTGCGCACATCATGTGTCATACAAATCGTATTAATATAAATAAATGGAAAAATTACAGTAATCCAACGGTAGCAATCAAAACGTCGAGTTACAAAACCGACGGCGAATTAGGTGAAAGTGTGACGCTAATTTTGGTTACACATGACAAATGGCGACCTACGGAAAATTATACACAGTCTATACAGGATGTCCCATCACACATCCCATGGTTACAATTGCGGAACGATCGATATTCATGTGTTCTTTATCGAAAACAGATAAAATTTAGCCAGCTTTCAACACGTTCCAACTTACCTTCATCTTGATATCGAACTGCGCGGCCTAAAAGGAGCTTGATAACCTTTTTCTTACGGAAGCAACACTATGATAATATGAATGTTATGTTAGTGGTGAAGTATTTGCTTTATTATTTTAATTCTCTGATAAGTGACCACGGTATTTAGAGACATTCACTTACCACACATTACAACATTTTTAACTCTAAGGACGTTTGTCTTTTATTTGTTCATGAACATCTTAAGTGACATGCATGTCTGAGTGTAGCCATTATTTATTTAACGGTTCTATTCACCTACTGTAGATTCTAAAATAGAACATTCAAATACCGAGTAAACGACTAGGATCACCTAGTAGGTATTACGTAATATTACTACTACACTACAGAACTAACTTCAACTTGATCAATGTAGGATCTATACATTAATGCATGACTCTATGATACATAAAACACCCTTTATGCAGGCAGCTAACAGTACTAATACCGCAGCTAATATGGCCTCGAATAATGAGTCCAAATCAACAGCGAACAATTGCGTTTCGCATGTCAACCGAACTCATGGCATGCGTTCATAATTATTGCGGCGCATGGGGGAACAATTACCAAACAATCACAAGCACTAGAGATAGAAATTGATTTTGTTTTCAAATTTATCATTTGACACGATGATTATGATGCGTGTTTGTGTGAGGATGTAGGCTGCGACGATAGATGAGAACAAGACGAAAACTGTTTTGTCTAAACAATCAGTGATGTCTACCTTTCCATAAGGTAGATGAGGTATAAAGGTTAAAGCATATTTTTTAACCCGTAATGGGAACAACACCAAACAGCACGTTACGTAAAGGGATCTGAAGGGATGTTTGCTACAACTTATGTGAGTCGCCGTAAGCACGTTACAACGCATGCGCGGGTCCCGAGTTGAACTCGGCCGGTGACGTTACGAAGTTGATAAATGTGCGTTGAAGTATCGAGTTTTATACAAAGCATACTGAACGACTCGACGTGTTGTTCCCGTACCGGGTGGATAAATGTGTATAACCTAGGTATGGGAACCCGATTCAAACGTCAAATTGACCAAAAAGAAGTTGACGGACGTAATATGTCACCATATTTATAGCAATTTATGTACAAAATTTACGTTTCCGTGCATACATTTTATTGTTAAGTAAAAATCTACACATTAGATTATTAAATAGAATAAATAAATCCTGCAATGTTTCAAGGAAATAACTTTGGTTTAATTACTTATTGTAATGACAGTTAGCCATTCAACGTCCGCCAATAGTTTGTGATGCTGTCGCGGTCCCAATATAGCGCCAAATGTGACTCTTACTATCTCTCACGACATTCTGTATCACTCAGCCCAGGTACCCGGTAGTTCAAATCAAGTTACCAAGGGTCAAAGGAAAGCGTTTCGTAGACGCCCGTAGCGTAACCGGCCGCGTCGCTTCTCCACGCGTCATTTACACCGAGAAATGTTAAGGTGTCTCCTTTTACTGTTTAAAAGATAGTCGGATAGGTAATTGTATATTGGCTGTGAAGTTCCGTGAATACGTCACCGGATGAATTTCTCAAAGGGTTTCCATCAGATGAGATCGTGGCCAGATGTCTAGATTAATATTTAATTTATTTGTCCATATCATCATGATGAACTGGCTTATGCTGATTGTGGTCCTCTTGAGTATAGGCGCCACACACACACAAACACACACACACACACATTCTTTTTCATTGGCTGGCTTGGTATGTTAATTTAAAAAAAAATGACTGAATGACAATTCCACTTCTTTCCCTTTTCTTTGTATATTTTTTTAAGCTTTGTATTGTGTGATTTTTATGTACTACTAGCGGACCCAGCGAACTTTGCTTCGCCCCTAGCACCGTCCCGCCCCGGCCCCGTCTCGTCCCAGCCTCGTAATTTTAAAGTTAAGAAAAACACCATTATTGATCAGATATCGAGCGGGATAAAAAAATATCAAATTACTAAAATGGCAAAAAAATAGGGGTTAGTGATAAAAAAGTAAAAATTTAGGGTTGTATGTATTTTTTAATGTGACATTATAAAAAAATAAAATAAAAAAAATTCATCCAGAAATTAAAAAAAATATATTTAAGGGTGAACAACCCGAAATCACTTAGGGGTATGAAAAATAGATAGTAGCCGATTCTCAGACCTACTGAATACGCATATAAAATTTGGTAAGAATCGGTAAAGCCGTTTCGGAGGAGTACGGGAACGAACATTGTGACATCTTGCCTCTGTCTATGATTCATACTCGCTTATGGTTAGTAGCAGAGTATCAATATTATCCAGTGTCTATCGGTATACCAATGAATTAGTCATGTAAACTGACTAATTCGTCGGTAATCAATCAGTGTGTGGTGATCATTCACCCACAATTAACGTTTATGTAGATTATTCTACCAGTCCAAATCTTATAGGATCGACAACCTCATGTGATTGTGATGTAAACAAACAAATACTTTTTCTCATGGAACATCCTACCGAAATCAGAGTATGAGTCGTTTTTTGCCTGTTGCGCACTTTTAATCTAACATCTCTAAATATGCCATCACAAACAGAAGTGAGCACATTGGCTACACACATTCAGCGTTACTAACCTAAGCATTTGTTCTATGGTCATTGGTCATCTAATCGCATGTTCAGCGCTGCAACACCCACGGTCATTTAGGAGCGTTACGCACTGCGCTGACATAACTAATGGCAGTAAATGCCTCCTTCCAACACATAAGTGTGGACAATGTAACTGTTACTCACAATGTGTGTTAGCTTGATGGCTTCAGTTATTGGCTTTTCTCGGTTTTATAGTGGTGGGAAATAGCGTTTACATTTTTCATGCGCAATACTACGCCGGCAAAATAAAGTTTCATTTGTTTTGATATTTTAATATTATTATATGTCCTGGTTGCCTGCAATAAATGTTTTTTTTTTATTACGTTAGAATGGAACTAAAAGTATTTTGATTTTGAAGTGGTCATAGTGTTGAGCCCTGTAGAAGTAAGCCTTTTTTACTATTTTAATGCTACTTTTTAGACCATAGGTATACTTATTCTTGTCCAAGAAAGCATTATGTACCAAATAAACAATCAAATCACTCCTAACCTCATTGCGAGTCAGAAACATGCACATCACACATCCTGAATCGAATCGGTTGAGCGTCAGTAAATCGTCGCGCCACCGGCCGGTAGCATGAGCGTGTCCAACGAACACACCTGCGGCGCCTCTGATGGCCCTAATGGCCGCCTCTGTCTTACGCTAGTGCCGTGACAGATTCGAGTTACCTCTCAACCCCCCGCCCCCCTTCTACCCCTCCCTAACATGCATCATCATTCGCGTAACATCGTAACAGCAGTCGTTTGTCGACGTCGAATGGCGTCGCTTATGCACTTATGTGAACGGTTACCCGATTTAATGATCGGACTTTGTCACATTAAGCTTTTGAGGAGAGCAGTAGCTTGGCTGATTACATTCGGCTTAGGAGCTTGGAACAAAGAAGTATCCGCACAAATACTATGATTCTTCCTGACAACAGTTTTGGAAGTATTTTTTGTGAGTTTATCCTTATTAAAAATCGTAAAGATAAAAAAAATACCGATAGCTACCCATATCGGTTAAAAATGCTTTCCAAAATCCTATAATCTGAGCGTTCCTATGAGCATACACTGTCAATCGATTTACATTTATCCACTCTATAAAACCTATCAATCTCACATTAAAAAAACTAATTACATCTCGCTCCACTTTATCGTACAGATTAAACAAAGAGACGACGCATTACCGCTGTTAAAATTATAATCAGCGGTGGGACAAAGAGGTGCAATCATGCCCTCCGTATCTAACCACAGCTTCATACTGCGTTATCATCGGCGTATAATGAGTCTGGTTTCGTTGTCCCGTCAAGGGGCTCATCCATCATACGGACGACTAATTGCCTGCTACCTCGCCTTATCCTTTTAATTCATCCAGAGGTGAGCTGACGAAAAATTGCCTGCCATGATTGCCGATTTGAACGAACAAAAAGTGGGGATGTCAAGTGAGGATTGCAATTATGGTGAGCGCGAATGTATAAATAGATGGATGACTTCATATTAAGAAGAACTTGCGTCTTATTTGAATATGGGTCTTATTTGAATAATGGTGGTAAAGTGGATTAGATGTGATGATTGACTAGACCAACGTTTTATGCCCATTAGTTGTATACCAACTTATACAACACTAGAGTACCTATAGTAAATATAAGACGATGACAATAATTGGTAGACATACAAATATTGAAGGAAACACAACACAGACAGAAGACAACTTACAAAAAAGACAATTTAAACAGAAGAGATTCACTCTGTACCGAAACTCCTCATCGTAGAGAATCGCAATCAAAATCGTTTTATCTGCCACACAATGCTCGAATGGACGCTTTGGAATGAGCACCAAAACGAAACACTTAATACAATACGAAAAACGTGCGCAAAATCGCGGCGATACCGCTCGATCATCGGTGCTGGAGACCTACTATGTAATTTTATGATCGTATTTTTTATCCTATCTCTGTCATTAAGGCCAGCACGATCTTGCGAGTAAAAAGGACAAATATATTTGAAAATACGGACCAAAGCTTTACAGAGTAGTGCACGGACCGGTCACGACACGAATGAAAGAGAGCACCGAACAATAGGTAGCTACGAATGGTATTCATATTGCTAATTCACGCTAATTTACTAAGAAATACTCATAGAAACTGCACCAGTATAGCAGATAGGTCTAAGTTCAAATAAATCTTTACTTTTACAATTGAAAACGGTTTATAAGTAGGTTACACAGGTAGTGGTGTAGATTACAATTATTTAATCTGTAACTGCCTAAGAAGTTTCTTCATTATGTAGACATCATTATCCTCAAAGAGTAAGGCTCTTGTCGGTGGAGATTTTCCAATACTCAAAATTAGAGAAGATAGTGTAGTGGATTTCTTCTTGCCTTCCACACCGCAGTTTAAGAGGCGGGGGTTTCCCACCTCATAATGCCGAGACAAAAGCCTTTCCTTTAAAAGGTACTATATCCTCAGCCTTCTGTCAGTACTGATGTCGCTGCTGCCCAACACCAGGGGAACACTTATTTGCGTTTACTCGCCATGGAAAAGGATCGTCACTGAATATTGTAGCTTTTAATAGAAAAACCCATCCCTCTGGACCCCCACTACATTCTGGTAATCATACCGCTGTATGGTCGGTTACTGCCTATAATCCTTTGGACGTTCCCACACATCGCCATCTAGTCCCAAAGTAAGCTACTCAAAGCTTGTGTTATGGGTGCCAGACAACGGTTATAATACTTAAATACTTTTTGTTTGTAAATACATACATGATATACATAAAAAATACCCAGACCAATACACACAGACATGTTCATGCACACAAATGTTTGTATTGTGCGGGGATCGAACCCGCAACCCGCTGCGTAGTAGGCGATTTCTCGACCACTACACCAGACGGGTCGTCAACAATAATGGTGTTAAGCTTCGAATATGTTGAACATGTAGACCCCATAAGCGCCAAAAACTTGTCTAGGATATTAATACTTCGTAGTTACTGCTGTGACGATTTCACGTAAGAAATAAGAGTATTTTTATACGTTTATATTAGCAATTCACAAGCATACATTCAAATATTAATTGAAATCATTCTAATAAGGTAAAGCTCAAACAAAAACTACAACTCGTCTTATTTGCTCCAGTCTGCATCACCAAAAATTCGGTAATATCTGCGCTCACTGAAACAAAAACTAAAACCACCGTATTATCCGTGCCTCCGTGAGCCCGCTCCATCAAAGGGGTGCTCGATTAAGTGTCGGTGGAGTTTTATTTGCGGACGTGTGAGACGGAGCTGAGGGCATTAATCATTAACGCGGCCTAATGACACCGCCGAAATGGGCTCTAGAGACGGGAAGTGTCGATATTATAAATAGGGTCGTAGGCAAAACATGCGATTGTAAAACAGTGAATTATTTTTGTTATTTGTGTCCTTACTTGTGCAATAAATAATATTTATTATTAACGCTAGTAAACCGACGCCCATTGCAACGCATTCGCATGCGGCCGCGAGGCGGTTAAACGATACCGACAAAGATGCAACTATCACATCTAGCTATGCTAGAGCGAAACATAGCATAATGGGGTTTTCGCATGATGCATGCGAATGCATTGGTGTACTACCGGTGTAAAAGGCAAATGCAAGTGACTGAATCAAATGTGCTGGATTGGTGAACTTAAATAGATGATAAGATAGCAATTCACTTAATTTTTTTACCATTTTTATCGCAAGTAAAACCTACTATGTAAAGCTAAATGTAGTATGTATTTCACTATTATATAGTAAAACCACGTGATTACAATCTAACGTTTCTAAATCCGTTGGATTGTTATATGTCAATTTATTGTAATCTGTACCAAACTTCATACATTATAACGTAAACTAAAAAAACGAATCACTGGGCAAAGTGGTGATTCTGGGTAGGTGAAGGATACTTCACCTGCAGACCCACTTCGATACCAGACAGACCACAAGATATGAACGGGGTGGAGTGAGAATGGTTAGTGGGAATCATAATATGGGTCTTTAATGATAGTACACCTTCCCGTTCCGTAACCTCATTTAATACTACCTAAAAGATGTCTGATCTTCGTAACCTTTGTATACTCTAAACATTTTGTAGCGTTTGGACAACTATTATAATATACACTAGCTATTTCGTCCGCGCGTTTTCAGTTTGCTTTCTGACCTTCCATCGCAGCATGATGTACTATAGCCATAAGCCTTTCTTGATAAATAAGCGATCCAACACAAAAATATTTTTTCGGTCCTGAAGTTCCTGAGGTAAGCGCGTACAAACTAACTCTTTAGCTTTATAATATTAGTATAGATTTATATAAACCTACATTTGGTTTCGTTTGGCAAACCTTTTGCCTGAGTAGTACAGGGTAATAAAATACAATCAAAATGGTTGTTTTTTTAGCTTTTTAGCCACATTTAAAAGTCAGTTATAAATACATAATATAGCAGTTTTTTCATAAAATATACATTCGATACATCATTGATTATACAACAAATAGCAACCGGGCGTGTCCCATCACTACGAACGATATTAGATGTCGCTATTAACTCCGCAAAACGTAATTAATCGAATAAGTTTATGATTGATATAACCAGTTTGTGGGGCGCTTAATTCACTTTCCCAATTTCCCTTTTATAAAGTTATCCTTCAAGGAAATTGATTGGATCCATCGCGATCTAACTGATTTTGTAATGATTCAATACAATTAGCGATAATACTCTAGCGATCGCGGAGCCGTGGGTAACGAATGGAAATTAACACAAAGGAAATCTTAATACGATTTTGTGTTACTTTCTTGAGATCCAACAACTAACTATCGAGTGTCTATAACATTGTGTACGCGTCAAGTAAACACTGTGGTACCTTACGCAGTTGTAATAAGGCCTAGTTTTCAACAAAAATGTATAGCCTGATGTGCTGTCGACTGTACGTAGAGTCGACGTCTATGGCGCCTTACCACTTTTCAACGATAATCACTTGCACTCGCGACACGAAACAAAAACGGGCGAAGCTTCAAATAAAAAGGAAACAATGGGAGGTGCAAGCGACTTTGGATTTTAAGATGGTCAGGCGGCTGTGACCTCATCTAAATACACAATAGTATGGCAGTGTTATTTATTACCGCTGGGAATCCACATATTATTTTTCTTTATTAAGGGCTGATTTTTCAATAGTCAGATAAGAAATATTTGTCGAACAAAATACAATATGGCTAATTTGAGAACGTCACCTAATTGTCAGCAATCATACGTAACTGTCATTTTTCAAATATGTCGCTTTATAATTTACCAGTCTGATAAGTTTTATCTGGTCATTGAAAAATCAGGCCTAAGAAAAGCAACATCTACTTAACAATACATGTTAAATGTGGATACTAGCGAAGAGCATAAACAAAACAAAACATTTTCCGCTGGATAAAAAATGAAATTCAAAAGAATCAAACAAAAGAGCGTCTACACTCCACCGCACACTTTAGTCCAATTTTTGTCAAACACAGCATTAAGTATTAAGGTATCGTTTCGTGTCAACCGGGCGTGTAAGCAGATATGTTCATTTAGCACGGTGATCGAATATCCTCGGTGTAAAAAGCGGGGGCGCGGGGGAGGGGGACGCAATTTGTAATATTTCACGAGCCAGTAGACGCTTATTAACTAGGCGTGCAAAAAATCGACGCCGCAGGGGCGCACAACCTGCGGCAGGGAAATTAAGAAAAGACGTTGAAAAACTGAGAATCGTAGGATCTCTTAACAAGGTTTTATAGAAACTATAAGTTCGTACCTAACACGTGTTTCAAAAAGAGCAAAGCACCATTGTTCTGAATAACCAACCAGTGGAAAAAATCCACTTACAGCTGAAGCAAATGTGCTCGAAGAATTGATTATAAGACGAATAAAATCTTATAAAGCTCTTATTAGTAGGTATTTTTTATAGATATGTTAATATGTGACCCTAGTTTTAATTTCCTACAACGCTTCTTTATATACTTTATATATATTAAATTATAATTATAATTTTACTATATATATTAAATATATTATAATATATTAAATATATTATAATTTTACTATATATATTAAAATATAGGTAGGCGGAGTAGGTACCTACTCCACCTACCTATATTTTAATACAACCCTATGGCATATTGGTACTAGCTCTAAAGAAGTTGAAAATACCATTTTATCTATTTTAGCAAAGTTGTAAGTGGGTCATTTTGCGCAATGCTCGCTTTTGGCAAAAATAGCATAGCACAAAATGTTCCGCTTTCCTGACTAATGCAAAAAGTCGTATCTAGTCAGGAGCCGGAGTATTACAGGGCGGAAAAATAACAGGGCCGCATTCGACAAAAAAACAAATTTTCATTTTTAATAATTGGGGAAAACACTGGCTGCTATGGTATTTAATTTAACAATTCATTCAGTACTTTCTTTTTCGCAATAATGATAACGCTAAAAATGTTTGCTTATTTGGTATTAATATAGGTTGATATTAGTCGTTAAGCCTAGGCAGACGCCTTAAGGGCGGCTTGATAATATCTGACAGCAGGGTTAGTCGCTTTGCAAAGTGGAGTATAGCTCAAATACCTCATAGTTTTGGTAAGGCCTTTGTCCAGCAGTGGGTCGTTACAGGCTTGCTTTACTTTTGACTTAAGTATGATGTCTGAACTATGAACTCAATTTGCCTTTTATAGGGCTATAAGTTAATAGTCACTAGATTATCTTCGTTCTGCGAAAAATGATATTCTGTAGCTGTTACTTGGTATGATACTTTTTTGATATTTAAATTTGGTCACCAATCACATACATTGCTCTGATCCCCAAGTAAGTAGCCGATGCACTTGTGTTATGGCAATCAGACACAAAGGTGGTCCCACAACACCCAGACCCGAGACACTATAGAAAATTATGATTTCTACATTGACCGGTCCGGGAATCAAACCCGAAACCTCGGAGTGGCGACGCCTTAAAACCCAACGTACTTATAGCCCCTACACCACAGAGGTCGTCAAATGGTAAATCGTATGTGTACGTTTTTACTTACCGGAACGAACCTTCAGCAGTCTTTCAATTACCTTTAATTCCTGTCCACCTCGAATATCAGTTGTTATTTAGAACCGGTTATTTAAAAAAACAGCATCCCAAATCCGTCCCTCTGCGCATAACTTTTACCGAGAGGTTATTAATCGTGTCCCGAGGGAGGGGGGCGGGACGGCGACACTTAGCTCCCCCCCTCCCCCCACCGCTCAGCGTGCAATGGACCGGCTTAGTCGCCGAATCAACTTTGAAACCAACAATATAATATATAGGAACTTGGTCTGTGGAGAGTTTATTGAACGCTACATTGTAGAATTGTTTCTCCTTTCTCCTCTTGTGAAAGATTTCTCCTCGATCTAGTTCTCCATTATCACCATTTCGCAGCCAGCAAAGAGAGCATTAAATAAATAAATAAAATAAAACAATAAATATTGGACACCAATCACATACATTGTCCGTCCCGTTGTTGACCCGTCTGGTGTAGTAGTCGAGAAATCGCCTACTACGCAGCGGGTTGCGGGTTCGATCCCCGCACAATACAAACATTTGTGTGCATGAACATGCCTGTTTATATAGGTCTGGGTGTTTTCTATGTATATCATGTATGTACTTACAAACAAAAAAAAGAGTTTGAGTTATTTGAGTATTATATCCGTTGTCTGGTACCCATAACACAAGCTTTGAGTAGCTTACCTTGGGACTAGATGGCGATGTGTGGGAATGTCCAAAGGATATTTATTTATTATTATTATTATTTATTGTTCTGATCCCAAAGTAAGTAGTGCACTTGTGTTATGGAAATCAGACACAACGGTGGTACCACAACACCCAGACCCGAGACAATATAGAAAAGATCGTTTTCTACATTGACCTGACCGGGAATCGAACCCTGAACCTCATGACGATGGCGACGCTTGAAACCAGAGTACTAGCCACTCGCCACGGCGGTCGTCAGCATTAAATGGTCGCTATCCTATTTTGGTACTGTTATAATAAGAAACAATCCACACTGTAGGTTTACGTAATTCAAAAAAATATATAGATAATAATATAATATTTCAATAAAATAACTTTGGTAACAGCCAGCCATTTGTAATTTCAACGTCCGCCAATAGTTCGTGTCGTCGCGCATAGTCTCAATAGGCACTCGTGCAATCTACTTCTTGAATAAGGTGCTCATTGTAATAATAGTCCCCCTAGCCGATTTCGACTACGGTGGCCAGTCACAACGATTAACCGACTACGCGGGATATGTTATAGTGCACAAGTTTGTGCGAAAACACAGGTGCACTCTCTATTCCTTTCACTGTCATAACCCGCAAGGACAGCAATCTGAGGCACGGGGGTGAAAAACCTACTACTTCCAAACTCCGGGCTCCCCTGAGAATTTCTTAACAGAAAAAGATACATATTTTTAGACCGACCCGGGAATTGAACCCGGGACCTCTGGTGCAGCCGTCGCTTTGAGGTGCGACCCTCTTACCGCTGCGCCACCGAGGCAGTTACATAATTAGGTCCCTAAAAAAACAACTTAATTGGAAGCTGGCAATGCGGTTATCGTTGGTGAGTATAGTATGGTATCAAATCTCTAAATTTTTCTAATAAGAACCTTCAACGCCATGCATGCGCCCACAATTGAAACTGTTTTGAGATAAAAACCAACTACGGGTACAAGCCGACGGCCGCAAATATCAAGAAAATGACATTACGTCTCTCGTAATTGCAACATAAACTACTGATTGTATTGCACAGTAATTACTTCCATGTACAAATCATCGTCTTCCCATTTTCTTACGTAAACAGCCGTTTACTTAGGTATAAAGGAAAACAGAAACGCCCTGCTAATAATAGGTAGAGACCGCTTAAAGTATAGGTAGAGATATTAGAAGCGTTTTACTGAGAAAGAGTTCTACCTGGCTAGGTTAGCATGTTGGATAACAGTGCGCATGTTTTGGTTGGTAAGGTTTAAAATTGTGTTTCTGGAGTGAGTGAACGGTATCGAAGCGAATGTAGGGCGGGCCGCCCAAACGTTTAGCGACGTTTAACGGAGGCCTCGCGGCGGTAAGGGACACACCCCCAAGGGCGAGCTTATGCCTGATATGCTCCTGTTATATTTTACATGATTCTCATAACTTCTTTAAGGAGGGGTTACGAAGGAAATAAAGAGTGCATACTCTCTCTACCTACTAAAAAAAGTAACTAAGGTTATCTTTTAGACTGATTTTGGTGTAAGTAGTCTAAGATTGGATGGTATAAGTTTCTTGGTAAGGTATCTCTACCAACATATTTATATGTAGAACTTACTTAAAAGCTTAAATAAAGGCCTCCTTCTATTGTTAACCTTTTCAAATGAGGTTTCACTGATTTCTTGACCTTTTGGATAGGCTATGTTTTATCTAGAAGCCACAAAAGTCTAATCTCGTACACTCCACTCTTCTCAAAGGCACGCCATATCCCGCAACTTCGCTCAGATACAAAGCACATAAACAACATATCGCGCAAAGGGGAAACATCAGAGCATGAATCGCGAGCGGCAGCGGGTGGCGGATTCGCTTTTGATATGTTAATTCAGCTAATTCACACCTTTTCACCGCTTTTACAGCTCGATATGTCGCTCGCATGACGCGCGATTGGATGCTAATCGATTTCAGCTGGCACTGTTATAAAGAAGGTACATGCACTGCAGGGTTTCTTAGCCTAAGGACCAAAGACCCCGGGGCCGTAGACCTCCTGTCAGGGTTCCGTGGTAAGTCAGCGTGTACACTTATTTATTGACGAGATGTTGGACTGTTGATAATAAAAGGTGACGACATAATGACATCAAAATGCTACAAAAACAGGTGTCTAAGCATCTGGAAACATTGCAGCAGACGTCTTTTGAAGGTTTTTTAAATCTCAGAATCGCGTGAAAAAGAGACATGAGTGTCGAGTCACGTTTCTTTTTCAAGCGATTCTGGAAAAAAATTGAGTCTGTGGAATTGTTTAAATTGTGCAAAACGGTTAAGAAACCTAGGTGTACTGTGATGGGACAATGTATCTTCTGAAGTTCGATAGCTATAGCCGTAGCTACGACTTCGCTATGTAAGCTGAGATAAAATGTGATAATATTTAAACTTAGTGCAGTGACCCGCCTTTCTGACACAAATGGTAGGTGTTTTCCATTTCTTTTAGGTGCTCTGCACATTTGAAAATCGAGCCTTGGATACCCTATTCAACTAAAACGACCTGGCTATCAAATTAAGGTGGCCTTAAAGCGACAGTTAGCAGAATATATAACTTTTCGTAAAGCGTATCTAAAGAAAATTGGATATTTTTTGTTTTGGTATACCTGAAATATTTTCTTCCTAGAAGCGTAAAGTTTACCACCAACAATTTAATTTGTTGATCAAGTATTTATCAATTCAGAGTCTCAGCTCGGGGCACAATAATCAAATTTGAATGTTTAAAAGTGTCAACGCAAACCTGCTCGCTACTCGGGAACGTTCCCTGAATACTAAAGCATCCAGGAAACGCGCGAATTCGGGACTCCGCCATGTTGCTTTTAGCACCCTTTAATGGAGAGTTAGAAAGAAATAAAACACTCTGATTAAAGTGCAAATGAAATGAATTGATATTTTGAGCGGTGTTTTTCGATTTCGAGAAATGGTATTCCGTTTCGAGCTTTTAATATTTATAAGCTTGTATGTATGTTTATTTAAGTTTTGATTTCTTTCGCAAAGGGTAGTATCAGGCAGGCAGGTAGAGACAAAAACGGCACTAACAGCTGTCTGTAGGCATTCAAACTGGAGTGTCACTTTTAAATTATAATAGGCGTAAGGTACTCGTAAACTTTCGGTTTTAGCCCTACTAATTAAATTAATAAATTCTAGAGATAAGAACCACTCCCAGATCAATTGTTACCTAACTATACATACCACCTACACCACAATCTATATACGCTTAACCAAAGCCTTATTATGAAAGTGTTATTATCTACATAAAGTATCTAACCACCACGTAGGCAGGATTTTCTTTAAACATAACAGTTCAAAGCAAAGCGGGGAGTTCGTGTTACAAATCCTCAATTAGCGAAAATACAGCTCAGTTTATGCCGGCGTTTAAATTCGTTAGGAACGGCCAATGTTGTGTTCGTGGACTTAGCAAAGAGTTATGTGCAGATGCCCCGGAATATGAGCTGCCTAAGTTATGTATTGTATATATGTACCTGTGATTTGTTCGAGATGTATTAAAATGAACATAGAAATACCTAGTATCATTCATTATAACAGATAAGTTTAATAGCAAGCTATAAGGGACATTCGCTTTAAAAAGTACAAATTCGAGTAATAATTTGGTTATGTTGTAGGTCAATATAGGGATCTTACTTATAGAGTCCTTAAGTCACTTCTTTCCGAAAGTTTACTATTACTTTTATTTACTTTATGGTACTGTTCGAAAGGTTATCTTCATTATAACCAATTCTGTGCGCCTATTGCGATGAAGTTTTGTAGGTATTAAGCGGCTCAGCTTTACTGTCAAATTAACAATTCGTTTTGGAAAATATTAATTAACACTGAGTCGGAATTGAGTTACCTAGAAATTGAACGGCAAATGTTGGATTGCAATACGCCCCCTACTGTTAAATAAAGCAAAAGTTTGCATAGCCAACATTACACAGAGACCGGCAAGTATCTTCTGTTCATCGCCTACTCTTTGGCAGCTGCCATCAATTGCGTATGTGAGTTGCGTAGCCCGCTAAGTGGATCTCCATTTTAACTCCTGAAACAAGCCGGTTGAGGCTTTCAGTCGGATCTCGCCATTTGCATGATTGGCATTACGCTGATTACCCCTCAGCCCCCTCCCCCCTCCCTATCCCCTCTTGCACTTCTAAAAGACGTAAACGTATGCAAATTGTCGTTTTAAAGTTTTAGCAAGCGGGAGTGTTGATGAAGTGATTTCGGAGAAAAGAAAAATATATAAGTGCTGTACGTGATTTCGGGGTGAAGTTGGAGTAGTATTTTTTTCGAAAGACGATTTACTTAGTGGGTATTCATATCCCTGTTAAAATTTTAAGTTAATTCGTTCTCAATTCCAAATCAATCACGACGGTTTGATAAAAAAGCACAAGGCGTGGGAACCCGTAACTTGTGAAATATAATACTACACAAGGTAAATTACACATATGGTTGAAACTAAGTTTGATACTTAGGTTTCCACAGAGCTGAAACTTTCAGTTTTTAATGTAGGTATCATATTACCGCCTATAGGTATGAACTAAGTAGATGGGGAGATTATTTATGACGACACGAAAACGTCTCTCACACACTTCATGGCTTCAGCTTATGTGTCCACCCCGCCCCACCCCCCGAAAGTGCTCCAGAAAGTGTCGTTTATGTACTCAAAGCATATGCAAATGGATGTTTTAAAATTTTAGGGAGCGAACGCCACTTTAGTCCCTGAAGCACTTGCGAAAATCAAAATGTAAATGTACCCTTTTATGTTTACAAATCTTGTAAATGGGAACGTTCGTTTTATTGACTTCAGCGGGCTGACATTAAAGACTGGCAAGAGCTACTATCGCTCTGCATAATGAACTATATTTACGTTTCCACTTAACGGCTTTAATGTTTTTTGAATATGTAAATTATTTATATGGAACTTCGAAAGTAATGCTAGGTAATTGGATTAGCATTGCTTTGGCAAATAGTGGCGCAGTAATGTGAAATAAAATGGAGCCTGATTTACATAATAGTTCAACAATCGTACATACTAGTAGAGTAGGTATGCTGAGGTAAGTACCTGATAGGATTATACCTACTCACAGAAGAAAACTTAAATTACAGCAACAAAAAATATATAGGTATATGCGCCAGACAGACTACACACCAATATCTGGTATCGAATTAATCCTTCCTTGTAGCTCCAGAAAACGATTATGACGGGGCGTCTCCCATAAATACCTACTTAAATACATACAACATCCATGACTTAGGTACAAATGTTCGCGCCCATCACACAAGCATTTGCCGCTTGGGGGATTAGAACCCGCGACCACTAGTTCAGTAGTCTGGAGTGCTAACCACGGCACCAAACATAAAAAAAAACATATTTATTTGACAACATCACAAACATTGCTCCGATCCCAAGCTAAGTAGCTAAAGCACCTGTATTATGGAAAACGGAAACAACGGTGGTACCACAACACCCAAACCTGAGAAAATATAGAAAAGATCGTTTTCTACATTGTCTCGACCGGGAATCGAACCCGGAACCTCACGAGATGGCGACGCTTGAAACCAGCGTGCTAGCCACTCGACCACGGAGGTCGTCAAACCGTATAAACGTATCGTCAAATAAATGGGTATCATAAATGTAGAATGTAGATGTAGGTAGAGCTAGATACTGGTAACTTGGACTGCAAAGCTGAAGATAGACATTTTTTACCTCTAGTAGTCTGACCAGCGCAAATAGGCTTTAAAAGTCTTCTTTACCGCATATTATTACGCAAAAAAATAACCAAGATGCATAACACCACGTTAAATAATAATGATTATGTTTTGTCAATCTCCGTTTACTGTAACCGATAAGTAGGAATAGGAAGAGCGCCGTCTCAACGGTCCGGTGCGCGCGCGCCGCTCCCAGCAGCTCGGGTTTCGGTATCCTTTTATGAGCACTGTGAGAAAACATTTAGATGCTTCGTTGTTCTCGCGGACGTCACATATCATTTGAAATTGGGTAATTAATACTACAAGAAATTATGCTACATTATAATTGTCACGATCATTTGGTGAAGATAATAATTATGCTGACAACTACAGACAAATTGTATAAGTAGGCAAATCCTATAGGAGAATTCAGGTTGAACTCAAGATAACTTGTTATAATACAAATTATTAATTAAAAAAAAACGGACACGTTCTACTCAAAGTCATGCTAACCTTAACATGTTATTTCAACATAATTGTAACACGGTATCAAATTTCGAATCGAAAGGACATAATATGGAAGGTATCAGATCTCATCAATTATTAGAGAGCTGATGATCTTTAAACGGCTGATAAGGTCATGGATACTTTACCATATACTTTGGATGGTGCTCGTAGCGCAGTGCGCAGCGGCGCTTTGGTAGTGATACCGAAGTGAAGCAACCTACGGCGTGGTGAAGTTTGGATGGGTGACAATTCCGACCATATATGTGACGCATATCACTAGCATCTTCGTGCTTCGGAAGGCACGTTAAGTCGTTGGTCCCGGCCAGTGGCGGCTGGTGGGTTATCGATCTGGTAGTGCACTTTAAGAAAATCGAAGCAAAAACTAAAAACAATTACGGTAATATAAATAAACAATAATAAATGCGTCACACATACAGTGAAACATGTCATTATGTCAATCATGGCTGCCGTCGTCGCCTCGCGCCCATGCCGGCCGGCCAATCCGTCAAACATCGGGTGCTCTCGGCAATCGTCGGTTCGCCCGTGCGGCGCTCGAGAACCCGCTCATTACTCGGTACATTTCTATGAACTATCTTTTGCTTCACGCGTCAGGCGTATTACCTCGTATCTCCTACAAGTTATATTAGCAGTCCTCGTGCACTCGCCGAAGCGCACGAGAATTTGTCTTTACAGAAAAATAAGTCTTAATAGTTTAGTAAAGCGCTCAAACTGTTTTACCATAATTGGAGATTATATCTTTTATACGTTTTTGTATGTTTAAAAATAACTATTAAAATGGTAATTAAAAAGGAAGATGAATGACTTAATATTTTGTAATTTTTAAATCTTTTGAATTGGTGGTTCAGCGCACGAGCGCACTTAAGGTACAGCCGTCACTGGTCCCGGCTAACATCGGTTAAGCCTAGTCAGAGGCCTTATGGGCGGATTGATAACATCTGACCGCAAGGTCTCTTGCCTTGCAAATAAACCCCTCCACCAACCCGCACTGAGCCCGCGTGAGGTCGAATTTTGCTCAAACTTCCTCATAGTTGAGGTTTGGCGTTTGCCCAGCAGTAGGACGTTACAGGCTAACTTTACTACTTTGAATATCTTTAAAATAACACCGTACCAAAGTCCGAATCGATCGGACAACTAGACACTAGGAAAAAGCTGATAATCTTCAAACGGCTGATCACATTTTTATGAAAATGTCCAAGAACATTGGGAATAAAATTATTTGACACAAGAAAAACTAAAAGAAAATCCGTTCATCCGTTTGGGCGTTATGATACCAAAGACAGATACACAGACACGTTTAACTTATAACACCCCTCTCCTTAAGCTTCAGGGGTTAAAAATGGGTATGTGACAAGTAAGGAGTACTCACTTCAAAACAAACTTTGTTCGAAATTGTTTTCTTTATCTGACTAGATGTTAAATTAAGATGTGGTAGATATAATGTAAAAACACATATCGCGCTAGAACAGTCGCAAAGGTTTATGTTTTATCACTTACAGTGTTATTTGTGTATTATTATAAGATGCAATAAGAAAACAACTTTTGCGTGTGGACTCGAACCTGCATCTTTCTGGTTAACCGATCCAACGCTCTTTCCAATTGAAAATATCGTGGTGTCTGTCAATTTTCTGGTCTCTTATGGATTCGTCATTATGCGTAACGTCAGCGCCATCTACCCAACTGTTTTGCAACTGTTGGACCGACAACACAGTAGCTAAATTGAAAAGAGTGTTGGCCCGGTTAGCCAGAATGAAGCAGGTTCGAGTTCATATCATCTTATAACAGTCGTAAAGCTTTTTACTAAAGCTAGTTGTTAGCTAACAATTCGTATAAATCCCAATGTAAACGAAACTACGACAGACCGTTCAAGATGATTGCACCTGTGTGTCCAAACTTTTTATAGTATCAATGACACTGAACATGGGTGTCGGTTACCAAACGTCACGCATTTTTCGTCCATTTGAGTCCAGAATCAGCGGCGCGAAAAACGCTCATGCTCAAATGTGACGAAACGGTCAAATTCATGGTTGATCGGATTACTTTAGTATTGACACGAATGTCATTGTGATTTTGTGTTGTTAGTAATTCTAGTGGGTATAAAATAGTAAGTAAATGTTATAAGAAATAGTGTGCATAAGTAATATAATAGTACATTATGATACAAGTGTGCTAAGTTGACCATTATATACAAGGCGATATTGTGCGCGCACGAGCGAAAGCGAGTGCGCCATAAGAAAGCCGCGTATATAATGGTCACAGGCACACGTGTTTCATACGACGTTTTTCAACACACTTGCGAGGAAAAAACAAGACTCTTCATTTACTAAGTTTTTAATTATTAAAACAGTAAAAATACATTTCACTCGATTTTGATGGCAAAGACTTTCGCACGCGTTTTTCGCCTTGTTACGTATGTCCGGCGGAGTTAATAATAGGTTTTCTTCATTTTATTCACTTGAAGTAGACATTTTCATTAATATTAAACTTTATAATTAATCCAAACTTCGTCACAGCCGACAATTATTATTTACGAAAAATGGCGCGTTGTTTTTTTTTTCTTGCCGCGATACCGATGCGCGCGCAAGGCTTTGGCGCGAACTAGATCGGCCAAAAGCCAAGATTAAAAATGTAATAATTCGTGTTTAAAACACAAATCACAGAAAATGTTAAACGAATTTGAGCTATTTTTTAGTAATAAATCTGGATTTACCATTTATTGAAATAAATATGTAGATACTGTTATTTTTCGCATAAATCCTGTTTGTTGCTAAAATAAAAGTATTGTATAACCCGACTAAATTAAATCGCTTCTTCTTCTTACTTACGACTTGGTACTAGGGTACAAATGTAAATTGGTCGGGTTCATAAACTAAAAGCACTAGTGCAATAATATAATGAAAAAGCACGCGTGTTTAATATCTATGATTATGAGCCAAAAATCGGTGGAATAAAAACGTCATTTTGAGCAAGTGTGTTGAAAAAGTATATAAAGAACGCCAATGAGTATCTACAAATTCCATAAAATACTAATTCCATTTTTAAACTTGTATGACCTAAAATTTTTGATTGTTTAAAAACTATTTATGTACTGACGTTACAATAGCTACTTACTGCTATGATATTTTATTTGCATCCTTCCTTTTTTTTGGAAGAAATGCTGTATGCATACCCGCTGCTCGGGTGAGGGCAGCGACTTATGTGGGACTCCCTTTGTTCGTCCAGGTTTACCCACTAAAACTACTGCGGTTTCTCTCAATCCGCCATAAGTGAGACGACGCAGGTTCGCTCAACGCATGCACTCTGTCACCCTAACAGTAGCCTGTAGGCTTTCTTCATGAGAGTGCCTCGGAGAAATTAAAGCTGCCCCTTCGTCCGTTCTACGGGAGTGACACCGGTTGTCACCAGATACGACGTTTAGCGGCGTTGCTAGGTGATTGTCATTGCCGAAAGAACACTTTTCAGCGAAAGGTTCGGGCCGAGAACTGCCGTCAACAATTGACGCTGTGGGTCCTACTCTACTCGACCCTGATTTTGCTCAGCTGCGTCTTCCTCGGCATCGCAATGGTGGCCCGTCGGTGATGGCTCTCTTCTCGCAATCTTGACAGGTAGCGCCTGCCTTTTCTTAATAAGTTTACTGGATTGTCAATGTCAATGTCTGTAGGTACCTACAATAGGAGCAACGCAATATTTCGCACTGCTACCTACTGTTGTTCCGAGTGTCAGTTTTTTGTTGCAAAATCCTTCTGCTTCCGTCGCTCTTTCTGCATGGGCTCTTTACAATCAAATGAGCGATTAAAAATGCCTCACCATCGTCATTGCCTAGTGTTCAGTGTTGGAAGCAACTGGTCGCGGTTAGGCCCGGTGTACACGAGTCTGTTCGCTGCGCAGTGGCAGCTAACCACACACTGTCCGGTCGCATCAAGCTCTGCCGGACGAGTGGCTCATACACGATGTAGGGCTGCTTTGCAATTTATTTATCAGTTCAACTAGAACTGTCTCTGGAGAACATGACGACCTCCGTGGTGTAGTGGCTAAGCACGCTGGTTTCAAGGCGTCGCCGCTCCGAGGTCCCGGGTTCGATTCCCGGTCGGGTCAATATAGAAATCAAAATTTTCTATATTTTCTCGAGTCTGGGTGTTGTGGTACCATCGTTGTGTCTGATTTCCATAACACAAGTGCATTAGCTACTTATTTTAGAATCAGAGCAGAGCGGTGTCCAATATTTATTTAAAAAAAAAACATAATAAGGGAAACGAAGATCTTCTTCATTTCTTTGTCTTGTACCTAAGTAATACGTAGGCGTAGGCCTCCTTTGGCTTATGCTTTGACATCCCTGTATCGTACTGGGTGATTTCTGTCAATCATTTTAGGTTTACCCTCATGTAACTTATTTGTAAACATCCACGTGAGCGAAATCTACTCATATAACTGTATAATTTATGAGATTTCAAACAAACCTTTGTATGGAGTTCTTATTACTCTGTTTTAAAATTTTTGCTTCACCATCATCATCATTTGAAGTCAAAGGACGTCCAAAGCAGCCAAACATAGGTGTACCCCACGGTTTTCCACAAAGACAGATCACAAGCGGTCTGCATCCAGTTTGATACTGCGATCTTCACAAGATCGTCTGTCCATCTTGTCGGTGGACGTCCTAAGCTGTTCGTACTGCAGCAGCAGATCTTAGCTTTCTTTTATCAAATGCTTTCTGTTAGTCCCAGAATTTAAAGTTAATTTTGATAGCCCTGCATGACCAGGTATCGTGTTCACATACTCTATTAAACACACGATAACCGTCTAAAACCGTCTCCGTACGTTGCGGTCACCACAGCTTATTATAGAAGCTATCGCATTAAACGGATTTAATACTCTTGTATCATGTTTTGATAACATTTTAACACTATTTTCTATACAAATCGATCTTGTTATCAGCTCTACCATAGTGGAGAACCGGACGATTGTTTTTAAATAGCTCGGTCTAACTAACTTTAACTTGACATGACTTTAACTGAAAACCTTTTTCGTGCATTTCATTACAGACCTAAATTCTTATATATACATATAAAATTGAATCTATGTTTTCTTTGGTTTTTATCATAAAATTATTATCCCTTTGGACAGGAATATTAATTTTATGGATTTTATGAAAGTTTTTTTTAATTGAGCAGGTGACTGATATTCATGATTTTTACTTTATTAGTCACCGTCCGGAGTAAGATACTAATTTTATTAAAATAACGGGTTCGGGGCGGGACGGAGCCGGGGGCGAAACAAATATTGCTGGGTCCGCTAGTCACTTTTGAAGATCAGTTACATACAAACAAATACCTGAGCTTAAATGAAGCACCTTTACGAAGATTTACCTTGCTAAGGTTTATGTGCATTAGTCGCGACTAAATCAATCGTCAGAAACAAGTCTTCATTCTACTATTTGCATCATATGTGAAAACGTTCATTAGGTTACTTAACTCATACACATAACAATAAAGGTACACGGTAGGTGGCCTATCAACCGATCCCTAGGAGTAAAGTCCGTAGGGTCTACGGGTACCTATAAACACACACAACACACACGCACGCTCGCGCGTACACACACACACGCACACACACACACTGCAAATTTATGAGCGTATCTGCGCAACTAATCTATGTTAAGCTATTTCAATATAATTTGTAACGCATTTATTAATAGCCTTTAAGAAAACAATCTTTTTGTTTAAAACTTCTTTCTTCTCATGTAATATGTGGACAATGGTGCTGGTTCTACAATAACCTTTATATTTCTTTAATAAGTAGTACTCAGACATATTTTATCACTGTTTTTTGTCACAAATAAATAGAAAAAAAAACTTAACATGTAGAGCTGACATGAAAATAGTCTAGTTCACTGTACCACCTATCTATCCTCTGATCTGTATACCTCTGATCAATCTTACCTACACAGTATCAATATAATACCGCAGTAATGTACGTTAACTGGGCAATTGTAAGCCGATATCATTGAGTTAAACTATTGGTTAATGTATCAGTGACGTACGTAAGCTGAGCCACCACGACCGGCCCGCTGTGCTGTGAGCACGCAATTACTGCTAAGTAGCTAAGACAGTTTGTTAAGCAAAAAGATAAGTACACATTCCAATCGTTAACCTCTTCTGGACACACCTGTGAGGCTGTGTTGATAGATGAATGATCGATCACTGAACATAACTGGCTGACCGCAAGTTATCATCCTTATAGCAGATCAAAATTTTATTTTCTCAGTGTGACTTTCACATTGGAAATTTGATTATGTGTTAATGCTTTTATCAAATAATTCCAGAATAAATGTTTCTGTTGTTCAATTAAGCTTTAAATGGCAATAAGGCTTTTGGGAAGTTTTAAGAGATAGTCTGCCAGGAACTGACACTTTGCCTACGACGTCTAGGTAATTTATTTTATTATCTTTATAAAATATGGTACACCAACAGCATACATAGACAACATTAGTCAGAAATAATTTAGGTATTATTCTGCTTCATATACCAATTATAGGTATACACTTCATTGGCAGGAAAACCAAAAAGTAACACTAGTGCAAAAAACAAGAAAAATAGTTTAACAATTAAAAAATAATAATAGTGAACAGAAAAAGATACAAAAGAACTAGTAAAAGCAGATGATTTGTCAGGTTTTGTCTCTGAAAGCGACAAATGCCTTCGAATTTTGTTCCTGAATCCGTTGACTTGATCGAAACGCGACGTGCTAGTCCGGTAGGGAATCGTTGATGGTATTATACTCCTCACTCAGTCTCATTCTCACAAATGGAGAGTGTCTACCCTGGTTTGTTCTGCAAAGTGGAAACTGGAAAGTTTTTGTGATCGGATGTCTGGGCATGCGATGGGGAGTATGAAAAGAGACATGATTTAAGACCTGTTCACACCTCAGTGAACCATTGATAGTTCAGGGGCCCTATTTTTTAAATAGACAAGATTGAGTATGACATTCATTGATTATACTCCAATTTTGGAATGAAAACCAGTTGAAATCCATTCAGAAGGGATTTCAAAAAATATATCAAAATTTTGTGAGTACTTACGTCTTTCTTCACGGTAATTTCGGTGATTTTTTGTTCGTTTTCGAACGCAAATCACACGCCATATCCAAGCGAGTGATTCAAAAATAGAGGCCCTGTGCATAAACGTTAGATCGTGCAATAGACGACGATCGCGCAAGGATATCATTTGAAAAAATGATAAGCGTTTATTTAATCTTTGTTTTATGTTAGTTGATAGTTGCAGAAACTTTTACGGAAATATTCAAGTGCCCAGTATAGTATTACTTGTACCAATAGGATTAATGTCGTGTAAACGATATAAGCGTCGATTTGCAGAGCGGACGCGATACGGTGTGCGCGGGCGCAGACGCAGTGTTTTGTGTCGCGCGACCGCAAGCAGCGATCAGGTTACGCGCAAAGAGGTTCTACCCTGTACTACATTGCACTAACGCCACGTCCCGGCTTTGCTTGGGTGTATTTCCTATACGACAGTCAGAAATCAGTAATAAATAGGGATGCAAACGATACATCGATGTTTTAAAACATCGAGGTATCGTTCATAAACATCAATGTTTCATGAACGATCTTTGATTGCAGCGCCATCTTTTTGTATTGTGCGCAAAGAGTATAGTTACTATAGAGGAAAAGAGTGGCAACTCTATGATTAAACTTGCATGTATGGAAAGTGCTGCCAACTGGAGTTTGTGCGCGTGAACTAAATCTATACTATATACATGCATACCTAGCCATATATTTATAAACGTCTACCTATTACGATTCTCCATAGATTGTATTCATAATAGAGTTTCTTGGGCGCACTCATGTTTATTACAAAAAAACAACACCAAATAACAAACTAATTTACTTAACAAAACGATACTAACAAAAACAAACAAAATAACAAAAAATAAACAACGTTATAGATGTATCGTTTAAAGTTACTAATTGTTCGACATTGTCAGTAATCATGACCCATCAAAAACAATACTTTTAAAAAAAACCCAAGTCTCGCAACTCAGTTGTTCTGCGGTAAAAAGTTGTGAGATTCATGTAATACCAAGTCGGTTATTAATTTATTCAGTCTCTACTTAAGCGACTTTCTGTCTTAATACGTCCAGTCTCTAGGATCACAAAATTCTTTAATGTTTTATACAAATATATTGAGACTTGGCCATCGCACTAAATAATTGAATTTACATGTGTTTTCAGGCGATTGAATTTACACGTGTTTTCAGACGATGGCCAAGTCTCAATATATTTATATAAAACATTAAAGAATTTTGTGGTCCTAGAGACTGGACGTATTAAGACAGAAAGTCGCTTAAGTAGAGACTGAATAAATTAATAACCGACTTGGTATTACATGAATCTCACAACTTTTTACCGCAGAACAACTGAGTTGCGAGACTTGGGTTTTTTGACAAGTATTGTTTTTGATGGGATCTCATTTCTTTTTGTATTTTGTAGACAGTTCTACTTTTTTCCTTTTCGGTACCTTCTCCTTATTGTATATATGTATATCTACCAGTAACGAATTTTCTTACAGCCCTCTCTCTGACTTATGAACTTTTCGCCTCGCGCTAGCACCGCAACAGCTCGCTCGGCGACATTCACCTTTCCGCGCGCCCCGCCACTGTCCCCGCCCCGCGCCCTCGCGCTAGCACCGCGCAGCGCGTAGTAACGGCCCGCGCTCACTCGCTAGCATCGCAGCGCGTGGTAAAATAATTAATTTACAACCTTACGCACTCGTAATAATTACGAATACGCACGTAGGTACGTTTTTTGCATTAAATAATTTAATTTACTCGTGTTTTCATGACGGGAATACCCATTATTTGCTCGATTTGGCAGGGACCCTACCATGCGCCTATATTTATATGGGACTAGCTTAACCCGCGGCTTCGCACGCAATAATAATAACTGCCGTAAAACACGAATAAAGCCAATATTGAAAAATTTAACTGAAGACTTGGCTGTATGGGCTTAATTTTCTTTGCGGTCTTTTCTAGATTTTTTAGTTTTTCCTTAATTCATACACCAAACACTACTTATATTCCAGATTTGAAGCTTCTAGGTCTGCTAGAAGTGCCTTAGAATTTTGATGATCGGTGAGTCAGTGAGTGACAAAATTAAGAAATTTGACCCGTTATAATTCTTAAAATACTGGTTCAAATTGAATGAAATTTGAAATATACCGTGTCTTTACAATGCTGCACGGTTACTGAATTGCATTTCAGTCTTCTAGTTTTATCCACAACGAAGTTACAGGGGGTCGAAAATGGTCTGAATTGCTTCGAGAAAAGGATGGTACGGCCGTGACGCTTTTCAGTAATCATGATTACCAAAATGAATCTAAGTAGGTTATCAATATTTTTATAAGAAAAAGCCTTTTCTCTGTATTTCAAGGCTGTATTTGCTGACCCTTTTTTTTTTTTTTTTTTCGCGGAGGAAATGCTTCATGCATACCCGGCAGGGCAGTGGGTTATGTGGGACTCCCTTCGTTCGGCTAGGTTTACCCACTAAAACCTCCGCGGTTTCCCTCAATCCGCTTTAAGTGACACGACGGAGGTTCACTTAACGCATGCATGCACTCCGTCGGTATTTGCTGACCCTGCTAGTAATTAAAGAAAACATCGAATAAACATCGATTTATCGTCCTAAAATATCGATGTTTTCAACATCGATGTTGCACTTTAAAAAATATCGATGCTTCAGTATCGATGTTTTTTATGAACGATGTTGCATCCCTAGTAATAAACTAATAGGCTGTACACTGAGTTAACTATGTTCTACAATTTACTAGCGACGCATTCTGGCTTTGCACAGATTGTCATTTAAAACTTTCTACTAACTTGGAACTACTTTGGAAAAAAGTAGCATTCTACTAGTTAAAAAGCTTTTAAAATCAATTCAGTAAATAAAAAAACCTCTAATTAAACAAAAAAGTACAAAATAAGAATAAGTGCAAAAAACACATATCACATTCTTACTAATAGGTACAATATAAATACATAAGTTTCATTATCATTATTCTTATACATCTCCTGACGTCCTCCTCTCACTCCTCCTCCACTCAAGTCGAGTATGAATGATCTACATGATATGTATGAACTACATCTATAGAGCTGGAAAAACTTCTGAGGCCTCTGCCTCAGGATCGGCAGGATCTTATGCGTAAAATCAAATGGACCGGTTTTCGAAAACAGCGGCGCGTTGGCAAACATCGAGAGCTGCCGCCACAGCCGCCCCGCTGCCCGCAAAATTCGAGGCTGAGGCCTTACGCAGTAGGACCTCTGGTGAAATCGCTTACGGCACTCGTGGGCTTCCGAACATTAAATAGGGCTTTATTGGAATTTAGCACATGGAATGAGTTATGCTTAATCAAAAAAATATTTTCTTTATATTCATATATGCAAGTTTTATAAACGAAAACCTCTTCACCAATTCAAAAAAAAAACGAATGTGGAAACTCGCACCCTCGCGCGTGGCTCACGCGTATCTACGAAATACTACACCATAGCTAGTAAGCTACGAGAAGGCGACCTGGCGTTGATAGTTTTGACACGCTCGCTAGTATGGCAATAATAAATTGATTTTGTTGTTTTTTTTTAAATTTCTACAACCACCGTTGAGATGGGTGTCACTGACCAAAGCAACATGAAGTCATAATTAATGACTTAAATCGTCTAATTGTTTGCTTGTGCTACATCAAGGTGTTTAAATTTTAAAAAAAAACACATTACTTGGCGTATTATCCCATAATGGCTTTAAGTCAAGTGTATAATTCAAGCAAATGTTGAAATATTTTAACAAAACAAGCAACAAAAAGCACTGCGAACTTAACTCAAAGTGTGTGTTAAGTTACACGTCCTAAACACGCAACAATTGTAACCAACACCAACAATGTTAGTTACAACAACGTCGACTAATTAGAAATTATGACTATGATGATGGCCCTAATCGAGTTCGCATTAATAAACATTTCAACAACTATAAGTAGTACAGGATGAATTCTTTATTGATCATGCATATGAACTTGATACCGTTGATAGAATAAATAAGTGTTATTTGATACAGATGTTTAAACTACTGATCATTCTGAACAGCCCTGTCAATTATGTTTAAAGTTTTGTTAGTTGACGATTCAGTGAACAAATCGCAATATTTAGATTTCAGTAAGTTGAAAACAAATTCATCTAAGACCACTTACACACTGCGACTTTTAGCATCGATGAAGTCGCGCGTTTTGAAAAGCGCTTCAGCATCGCGACTCACACAATGAACAGATTTAATTTAGCATCGATGCAATCGCGCGTTAGTACCGAATGGAATCGATGTAGTCGCCAAAATTCATCGCGACTGTATCGATGCTAACGCGTGTTAGCATCGCGACTGCATCGCTGCTAAAAGTCGAAGTGTGTAAAATCTTAAATTAAAGATTATATCATAACCTCATATCAATCCAGACAGGTATATTACTGTCGTAATGGAAGTATTATCAAAATATGTTCACGAAGATGTGTTGTTGCGTGAGCTTTTGAACGCTCAGAAAACATTCTAAAAGAAGTGCTGCATCCTCGACCAAAATTTTATTTACCGCTGATAGGAAAGACGGTTCGAAAAAAAACCTAACCATAAAAAATATAGACTGTTTAATCACTTACTAAATAAGCGACTATTTAAATACATTCTGCGTATTGGATAATTAGTAGCCTAATTATACAGAGCTCCAACAGGGTGAGAAAAGTTAGGCCAATGTAATTATCGTTCGGCACTTTTTAATTCACGCCTCCGATATAACATAAATCGCACGCACACCCTTTCCGTCGACAGTGTACATCGCGCCTAATCAATTTATTACAGCGTCTATTCAATTGTCACCTTTATTTCCGTTCCGATACGGACACGTTTACACAATAACTAACGATATAGAGTATGTTAGTGTGAGAGCACTGCCATATTTGCCGTTAATTCACTCATGAATAGTAAAAAGCCTGACTCCCGCTCGGGAGCATTAATAGCTTGTTTTTGCCACCTACACTATGATTAATTCTTGTAAAACGGTTGTTTCTTGCTATTATTCAGTGTTTTGCAAAGTGTCTGCTACGAGTTATCTAGTTTTTTCATCTGTTTCGATCGTTTGAATCGGTTTCCAAGTCATTAGGCACGGAGGTATGTAGATATAATACGGCTCTTAGTTTTATACGTGACTACCAGATGGAATGCATGACAAAGATATTTTTTTAATCAAGCCGAAATAAATTAGCAATGTCCATGGAAGAAAGATTCACATTACTTATGTTAGATACGCATGGATGAAATGAAATAGTGGGCATTTCAAACTTTATAAGCATCAATTTTATGTAACTTTTAAGCACAATAAGCATGATCATCATCATCATTCAATTTTTTAAACGGAAAACCGCTAATACAATATATTTTTACCGACTTCAAAAAGGAGGAGGTAGCAAACTTAAAACTTATAACTGCGGGTCTACACGCGACGCATATTACCTATGTAGTAGTATTGTTACTACTTAACCCTCGACGTTTCAACCGTCGTGGTCACGAGGAGACTACTAGGTACGGAGGTAGCAATTCGACCAAACTTTTTAGTATATATGTTACCTCATATCTCAGTAATTAATGGACCGATTTGAAAAATGTATTCGTCCATCTAGAGGTTATACCTTCTAGTTGGTCTCATTATTGCTTAGTCGGGATCTGATGATGAGATCTTAATGTGATCGAACTCTAATCTTATAGGCACGTATAGTGTTTTTGTACAAAGACTTTAGACATGTCATGACGTCTGATAAGCTTCATTGTGTGAATGTGAGCTGATATTAGAACTCCTTAACGCTAAGGAGTTCGATTACACCGAAACCTTTTTTTAAACAACTTCTCAACGCGCTCATTGTACCTAAGAAAGAATCGACAACGACACACCACTACCCCGACTTAACAACACAAACAGAAGTGATGCATCGTTCACCATAAAATTGGAACTAGCTCAATAATAATTGATGACGTTTCTCGTTCACTCAATTATATTAAATTGAGTGAATGTTAGCGGTTTCCCGCTTTGAAACAATAACGATAATCAGCGTCAGCATCTCGCGAACAATGACACAGCGTTTTTGCTGCGGTGCCCACGAATAAATAAGCGCAGAAAGTACGGGATGCGCGCACCGAGTTATAAACGCGGTAATGCATATTTGAATATTTAATGTTAGCAATCTAACATGTTAAACTGTATATTGTTTGTTGCAACATCAAAGACCAATCAAGTTTTTTATGTGGTAGGAAAAAGAGAATGGCTTTATGCGTAAGATGTGGTAACCTATTACAAATAGGAAAACGTGAAATTAATAAATTGAACATCACATAATAAAGAGATCATCTATACTAATATTATAAAGCTGAAGAGTTTGTTTGTTTGTTTGTTTGAACGCGCTAATCTCAAAAACTACTGGCCTGATTTGAAAAATTATTTTTACGTTGGATAGTCCATTTATCGAGGAAGGCTTTAGGCTATATAACATAAAGATACGACTCATAAGACCACAGCAGCAATGAAAAATGTTGCGAAAACGGGAGAAAGATATTCCTTTTGAGAGCTTCCGCTGCATACGCTGCGGAAACCGCTTAAGTTACACAAAAATCATGCATGACAGGATTGTCCAGCATTAAGAGTTCTATAATAAAGTTCGCGACAGCATATGTCTATCTTTTATGGTTGACTTACTACAACCTTTTTTATGTTAATAAATTTGTAAAAAAATAATGCATTATTTTTAGAGGTGTATTATACACACAGGTATTTATTCTTATCAAAATAAATACATTCATCATCACGAGCATTTCATTTAGAACCAAGTTGCCCTTTATATCATTTGATTCCAATAAATATCTTAGGAATTATCACAGTTTTAACATAATTCCGCACCAAAATATTGTTCGCAGCTTAAGTACCACGTGCGCTTGCGCTAACATATTATAAAGCTGAAGAGTTTGTTTGTTTGAACGCGCTTATCTCAGGAACTGCTGGACCGATTTGAAAAAATATTTCTGTGTTGGATAGCTTATTTATCGAGAAAGGCTTTAGGATATTAAACATGACGCTGCGACGGGAGGGGAGGGAGCAAACTCAAAACGCGCGGACGAAGTCGCGGGGGACCGCTAGTTATTTTTATAAGTCAGATGGATTTAACGCCTGTAAGCGGAGATTGCTTTATGACACGTTCCCTATATCCATTTTGTCTGGTGTTTGATGTACTAGGGATAGAAATGGTAATCTATCTTTAGTTTTTTTGTCCATTTAAATCTTCTGGCAGTAGGAAATCCTATATTACATCTTACTGGGAATAGAAATTGACAGTTATCACGTTTAGTATTGATTATTATTCATATCTTCCATACATATTATTTAGGCAATGTGAGGACAATAAATAAACATTAATTAAGATAATGTCCTTATTTATCACGAAAGTGATGTCATCCTAACATTTTAACCGACTTCTCACGAAACTGTTACTGTTAACCTAACTGCCAGTAAGCGGTGGAGCACGTAATACTAAAAATTAAAAGTTATTCTTTTACGAAACGTGTGAGAATGTTTAATTAAATAAGTGGATTCTACGGAACCCAGCGCACGCGGTATCAATGAAAGTGACAACATCTTGTAAACATTGTGGCACAGAAACTCGCGAATAGTCACAGGTTCCCAGACTGATTAAGAAATAGATATTCATACAATTTAATTAAGCATTACAGCCAAATTAGAGGAGCGCTATAGAAATTATATCTGATAAAATATTATTACGTTATACTCAAGTAGCTATTATTATGAGGCGAGTTAGGTGTGAACAACGAAAGCTACGCATGTCATAATAAAAGATTACATATCTCATTAAATATTTCATGTATGTCAAGTGTTCTCTATTAGAGCAAATATTTTGTAAGGTATAAATGGATTGTGTGTGGAAACGTGTAATTAATAACTCCGTAACGCAGGGTTAAATGGCGTGGCAAAAAACTAATCAGCCTTCGCACAAACAAAAATTGGTTCCAGGTTATCGGTGGCAGTAGTCATCGAGAATTAGTTTCGGGCGCGTTACCGGCGTCATGTGCTGCCCGGCCACTCATTAAGAGCTGAGCTGCAGCAAAAAATACGTTCGACTACACAATAAGGCGGCGCATGACTCGCCGCTCCGCGATCAATTATTAATAAAAAGCGGGCCGCTTCATTGAAAGGGCGATTAGCTCAATATTTATATGGAATATTCGGTATCAACGGCGCTTTGTGCCCATAATTCGGTGGGTCGTGACGAGGCGCGTTTGAGTGCGCCGCCCAACGCATAGACCAACTGCTCTACACAGACGAGTTAAGCGATTATTTTCGCTTTAAAAAGTTTTGCACTCACGCCTTTTCCGGTATTTTTTCTAGTAATACAAGTTTACGCAGCTAACGTAAGGTAGCGACAACAACCGATCAGAACCACGTGTCTTGGGGTCATGATTAGAGTTGCTCGTCAACCACATTTCTCACTTACCTTAAATGGTTCAACAATGCTGACACAAGTCGATAAGTACTGGGATCACAACACGACAATTTTCCTAGTAATGCAAATTCTGACATGATGACTACCTCAAAGCTAAACATTTGTGGTAATACAAGTGTTCTTTAGTAATTAAAATCATCTCGGAATGCGGCTTAGAATAGTTAGGCATAAAACTCATCGCGGCAACCTCTAAATAAAACTCGGCCCACCGAGCGAGCCCACTCATTGTACCACCGAATTGACTCCGACTATGAAAGGAATTCTTCGCCGTGAAAGCATCCAGTATAGCGGCATAAATTTGTTTAATCCGATACATTTCCCCACACATCAATCACAGCGGAGCCGATCGCAAAATTAATATCATGCTATGGGGAAACCATTTTCAAAGTCGGGTAACTGCCTATTTTATTGAATGTATTCGATACATAATAGACGAGCGTTTTCTATTTCAAAGGGAAATTACATTGATCTAGTTGAAACCATTCTAATAAGATGAAAACGCTAACGATAACTTCCCGATACAATTTGATATTTCCGTATAATATTTGCGTACAAGGTTTTTATTACATGAACGACGTAGCATCATTGATTACATGTAAGAAGACCTCTTTTGAAACTTACGTGTAAATAATGGTTCAAAATGTTTTTGACACTCTTGTGTTATTTTTACAAGATTAAATTAGAAACCAAACCTTGCGCACGAGCGGGACTCGAACCAGCAACTTTAGGCTAACCGGGACAATTAACTCTTTTTTCATTGATCTACCGTGCATTTGTTCAACAAAACCTGCTTATTTTTAAGTTTATCAAGATAATAACAAAAGCTGCGCAATATTCTTTTGAAACAAACTCAAATACTCAATATTTAAAACAGGTTTGGCTGCTGAAATGTGTAATCCTGTACAGTAAACATGCAAAACAACAAATAATAACACAACAAAAGCTGTTAAAGTTTGGAAAAACGTTATTTCAGCGGAGCCGATGGTAACGAAGGGGCATTTTCACGAGGTTTGGCGCCGGCCGCATGCAAATGCGACGCTAATGACGCGAGAAGCTGCTACACACACTAGCAAAGTAATAATTCCGACAGAATACACACATTTAAAGTAAAATTACAATCGCAGTAATATCAACAAAATAACGACTCCGCCGCTTGAAGCTAGAAATAGTAAAGACGAGCAATACGTTATAAAAGCGAAAAATCATTTAAATTAAGTAGGTATACTTATTATTAAAACCAGAGTCGAAAGTCCGGCTTGTACATCATCGTTTAGAATAAAAGTTAATACTTCACTGAATGGACCCTTCAGTAAGATTCATATACACTTACCAATTTCCCTGAACAAGTGCCCGTCAGAGTCGCTAACGATGCAAAACATTCTTAATATCGTCGCGATGAGTTCATCCAAAATCGTGTTTAAAGAAAAGCCCCTCAACCTTGAAAAGGGCGCAGAATATAGCATGAAAGAGCCTCACAATACTCTTTTAATTTGTCATTATGCAGCAATAAAAACATTGTGAATAAGAGCGACAAAAAACTCGTTCAGAGTCTGACAAAAACCGCGGGCTAGGGCGAAATTCGCAAATCATCCCGTCGTAATGACGACCGCTTGAAAAAAATTTAAATATCAAAAGGCCGGACGGGCGAAGTAATGGTTTAAAATCATTTTTCATTCGAGCCACTCGTGAGTCAGAAATATGAAAACGGTAGCCATAGTCCATTAGCCCGCTTAGTGTTTGGACCGCGGCCATCTTTCATCAACATCTACCTCCTTCGGAACGAATTTTCTAATGAAACAATGTCTGAGATAGAGCTATGTTGTTTTAATAACATCGATAATGATTTCGCTATATATTACAACGGTTATTGTACGTTATTATCAATAGTTTTTCTTCTTCTTTTTCTGGGAGGATTCCAAAGGCGGCAGCCCGCTGTCAAACTCGCTGGCCGTGTGCATAGAGCTCTGTTTATTCGATACGTTGCTTCCGTATTTACCTATTTTCATTTTGGGGAATCTGGAACAAGCGGAGGATCTCGTAAGCTACTGTTAACGCGCCAAGTACCGTTATTAGTTAAATTATATCAGTCGAATTCTTTATACCAATTAGACTTTAATGTATCATTGTACGAGTCGACATTGTGTATAAATAGATAAAGATGTTTAATTAACTTATTAGAAATAAACGTTGTTGTTCATTTCTTATGCACCACAGAAGACCACTAATCAAAACAACACAATTTTTAATAGAAAACACAAATAGAAAATTGACCTGACAGACAACTGTAGCACCCCACAGTTGTACAGGTGTAGTTTTAATGCAAAACCATAAATAACATGCGCTATGTAGAGGTTCGTCTCTATGACTCGCTTGTACATTGCCATGTTTAATTAACTTCTCGAATAAGTGGCATTTATTGTTTTCTTGAGAATAAATTCTATAAACTGAGAGATTGTTTGTAACATAACACTCACCCAGGCCTCTTCTTCTGCTCCTCTTCATGCACCGTCAATCGATTCACGGGCTTTTCCCTAACTGCTGGCTGCGCCTTAGCCCTGCGCGCGAGCATCGCCGGCGTGTCACGTAGGGCAAACGCCTTTGCCGCATGACCAAGATGCAGTTGTCTCGCGTCTAGGCAGGGTCGCACCTCGCGCGGATAGCCCGCGTAGAAGCGCACCCACGACGTGTACGCTGGGGAATGATAGACATATGTCATACAAGGCAGTTATACGAAGAGTCCCAGCTACAGCTGATACATAGACACACGTCATATGCCACGCTGATCAATGATGACGTCATGACTAACGCTCACGCGAAACTTTTATATAGAAATGTTTAGGACCAAGTAGGACAGGAAAATCAATGGTCGTGAGCGCGGTCGTTACGATCATCTACTAGTGGAACGGACTCAATGCAGTTATAAGCAACCCTGCGGCCGTTACGTCGCGTAGTGCAAACGCCTTGGCCACGTGTCCTAAGATACAGTTGCCGCGCGTCTTATCAGGGACGCACCTCGCGCGGATAGCCCGCGTAGAAGCGCACCCACAACGTGTACGCTGGGGAATGATACACATGTGTCATACAAGGCAGTTATACGAAGAGCCCCAGCTACAGCTGATACATAGACACACGTCATATGTCACGCTGATCAATGATGACCAATGTTCGCGCGAAGCCCATGGCGACCCACCTCCAGAGATGGGTTTAATTAACAATCGCAACGATCAGGACAAAGTGGAACAGGAAAATGAATGGTCGTGAGCGCGGTCGTTACGATCATCTACTAGTGGAACGGACTCAATGCAGTTATAAGCAGCTCTGCGGCCGGTGTGTCGCGTAGTGCGAACGCCTTGGTCGCATGTCCTAAGATACAGTTGCCGCGCATCTCACCCACGACGTGTACGCTGGAGAATGATACACATATTTAAATAGATCCAAGATCGCGACGCCTATGCAGTGCAGCGGTGCCAATTGACGTCCACGATCGTTGTGGTCACGCAGAAAACGTCATTGATGACGCGAAGCTCACGGTGACTCATTTTCAGATATCGATTGTTGTGAGTGTTCCACTAAACGGTCGCATCTTCTTGGTACTGCCAAGAAAAACGGTTAAATGGATGTGGTCGTAGCGCGGTCGTGACTATCATCTAGTGGAACGGACTCAAGGCAGATAAGACATAATGCATCCGCGCGTCCAGCCAGGAACTGCCTGGCCTGTATGTCACTATCTCAACCTGTGGTGATTGTCCTGTCTTGTAAGCCCCTTACCTCTGCTAGCCCGTGCCAGCCACTCTTTGCTGCTATGGGCGGTGTGCTCGAGCTGACTCTGCACCGCGATGGCTGCGCGCTGCACCGACGCCGCTGCCGGTGCCACGGAACGAAGCGCTTCGAGCGCTGCCGACTCATTTGACTGTCTTAGCCTGAATCAAAATTCAGGTATTAGAGAAATGTATTTAAAACCATCGTCATGCCGAGTAGAAAAAAAAAGCGAATAAACATACTAATAGATGTTCTGCTGCGTTTCAGAAAATTAAATGTAGTTAGCTCATTAATAAATGATTCGCTTAGCAACAACAGTGTATTCACAAAGATGAAATATGAAACCAAAAATTGCGCACGGGCGGGACTCGAACCAGCAACTTTCAGGCTAACCGGGACAAAAACTCTTCGAATTGAGCTACCGTGCTGTCGGTCTAACCGTGTGAAAATTTTGGTCTCACATGAATACCTACGTCATTACGCGTGACGTCTGCGCTATATATCCCAACTGTTTTAACAACAGCAGTATGACGTAGATATTCATGTGAGACCAAAATTTTCACACGGTTTGACCGACAGCACGGTAGCTCAATTTAGAAGAGTTTTTGTCCCGGTTAGCCAGGAAGTTGCTGGTTCGAGTCCCGCCCGTGCCTATTTTTGGTTTCTTATTTCATCTTTATGAATATTAATATGACACTGTGAGTGCTAAAAACATTCTTAATAACGATGTACACAGCAATAGAAATTAACTCAAACGAAAATTAAATACCTGATACGTTTTTGTTCCAAATGCCTTACAAACTCTGCCTCACTGGGGAGCAGGAACATCACAGCGGCGCCGACAGCCGTCGCGCGACCCGTGCGACCGACCCTAGAAGAAAAATTACAATTTATAAAGGATTCTACAAAGTTAATCATACAATAATATATTACTGATGTAAACAAACAAACCTGTGAACATAGTCCGTGGCTGAGGCGGGTGCACAGTACTGAAGCACCAAATCTACACGCGGCACGTCTATCCCACGAGCAGCTACGTCCTAAGATCAACAAAGATGTCGAAATTATCAACCAAAACATTATTGGAATTCAACGCTTTTATAGTTCTATGATGTTTTCTTTCGTAATTATAAACTTTGACAATGGACACCTCGCAAATTATGTAACAGCAAATCAGGATGTCGCAACTCGAAAAACGGTGAATGCCACCACAGAAATCAATAACTTTAATCGCTACGGAAATAACATAACGAACATTACCAACGTACATTGATTTAGAAGTCAATCTCAGTCGACATTAGGATGCATTATCTGCGTGTTCCGTAACATCGGATTAAATAAAAGAACAGAAGCTCCATTGTGCAATGCGTGCCGATAGAGCGCGGTAGCGGCCGCCCGCTGCGCGAGAGATTGGGACTCGCCTCGGATTTCGATTAACTCCCATATAAAGAACGACCGAGTTGCCGTTTTAATGTAATTATAAAATCACAGAATGACTCTTTAATGGTGCATGGTGAACAAAACGCCACAGACTCGTCGACTCCACCGCTGAAACGCTTTTTGCGCGTTTAATTAACACAGAAAAAGGAAATTTTAAATTGGATTCGAATTGACGGCATTAAGATTTGCAGGTTTTTTTGGATAAATGTATTTTGGCAACAGTTGTGTAGGAATCGACTTAACACTAATGGTCGAGGTATATCCGAAAACTAATGAGATACAAAAGTAAGAAACGAAACGAATTGTCTCACAAGAAACTTTATTGAGTGAGACCATTATAAAAGCATCACAAATAGTAACTTTATTCGCTCCGAAACAAAGGACATCGTATAACGAGTTGTGTTTCAGGTACCTACTAAAGTACCAATACAGGTAACATAATAATCTCAATTTTAAATTATCACGAATAAAATCTTATAAACTACACTGCACCTGCAGCGGTCACTTTTATGGTTTCACACTGAACGCACGCGACCCAAGTCTTCGACTAGAGCGGTAATTGCAGTAATAAGTAAAGTAAGCACTTTATTTAGGAGAGCTACATGCTCTTGCTAGATAACCCTATTTGATTCTTTACCAGCAATGCAGAAGAGTCGAAAATATTATTATTATTTGTAGCCGTGCACTTAAAACGCAACAAAAAAGTGAAATGAAAAAAAATATAATAATTTAGCTTCTTTTGAACAGTGAAATTCTCATTTTAAACGCGCTATGTGCGAAAATCACGATTTTTTAATGTAATACTAAAATAAAATATCATTAGCCAAATAGATATTAATAACAGAAATAACAAAAAGTTGGAAATATGTACAAGTATAACCTATGTCTTCAATTTCCATTTTTTACGTAAAAAAATAATAAGATTTATTATGATTTCGTATCATTTTACCTTTAATTAATGAACTTAACTCAATGGCGACAATATTTAAAAGTTGGCCATTGTTGGCGTCACCTTTAAAAGGTAGAGGATTGTTTGTATTACGTAACGTTTTGCGAGGTAATTATTATTTTGTCTTCATTGTCATATATTTGACTTATTCTTTTTTTATTTCATCGAAACTGACGAAGAATTTGGAAAATAACTTGAAAGAAGAAGTCCCACATCCCATAGAAAATTGCCACACGTATTTTACGTCTCCGGCTAGGAATTGAGTAAATTTTGAAAATTCTTTATTTTGGTTGAAAAAATATACTTCATACAAAGCATGAAAATATACAGTTCGTTTCGAATTTATCCTTAAGTAACAGAAATCAGATTAATAGTTGTTTATGAGACGCGCGAAAGACTATTAGCGATACTGACGTGATGCGACAGCACCTCGGCGCGACGGCGCTGCGGCGGCGTCGAAAAACAAGAGAATAATGTTGTACTTATTCTGATTAATATTTTATTGTATTTTATAAATCCTGATTTAAGAACACTTGAATCAGATTTAATGATTCTCACTATAAGCGGGTCTTCATACCAGTCCCTTAACGAATTTCATAGCATTTTTTTCATGACAGACCGTAAAAAGTATGGTAATGAGCATGTAATTTTTTTACTAATTTTTAGATTTTTTTGTAATACTTTTCACCTCTGTAGGACATTTTTGGACATTCCTCTTTGGAATAATCTATTCCAAATCTTTTTAAATTAAATTTGACTATAATTTGAATTTTGGGTTTAGGTTTAGAGTTTATTCTCAAATGACCTCAGTGTTTTTTTATTCGGTGAAAAAAGACTAGCAACTTATATGAGAATACTTACTTCTACTACCTACTTTCTACTCTATCCGGTTATAATTTTAGAATACTTACTATAGATTACTGTCTTACAATAGAGTTATCTATTATACAAAATATCTCATTTCCTAGACTCCGTTGAATTTTTTATGAAACTGTATACTCGACCTTTTGTAACTTAGAGCCAGTTTAAGGGACTTTTTATTAAATCGTGCTCACAAGAGTGGCTAATCAAAACCGCGTAGTCAGCAGCTTTCGGATCATTATCCTCGACAAAATAAAACATTCCTCTAATGGTCAGCCGCATTATGAACCCGTGTGTTTTGTGCTACTAGTTTTAACACACCTTCAAAATTTAAATCAAGCGTGAACTTGAACATAAGTTTAGCTCTCGAGAAATGAAGCTTTTTGTAATAATAAAATTCAGGTACTCTGATAAATACTTTTCTTTTAGGTCAATTTTTAAGAGTTGCTGTCAAGACGATTGCACGCCCTCAGACTGTTTAGGCGGTTTAGTGTTTTACCCTACCCTTAGACGGTTTGCACTAACCAACGAATAAATCAAAAATTGAACGTCTTTTCATATGATTTATTTAGTAGATACCGCTTACCAAAACTTATTAAAACATTGTGAAACTGGCCCTACAATAAATTCTTGGTCACATGTACCTTCCATGAACTGTAGGGAGGCCTGATTGAAAGAAGAAATGACAAGAATTCAAGACATTTTACGTATAAGCGTAAAAGCAGCCATGAAAACACTTTACGAAATACATATTATAAGCAGAACGGGACCGTAGAATGATAACATCAGTTCCCTGTCAGCATTGCGAAGAATTCCATTGGCAACTGAATAGGATGTTTGAAAGGCTCATGTGAAAGTGTTTAATTATATCACGACGGCAGCCAGGAGCGAGCGTGTCGGCGGCGCTTACAGATGTAATAAATACGGATAATAGTGTTTAATCGAGGCCCATTGTGCCGCGGCTGTGGGAGCCGACAGAGGGCAAACGAATGACCAGCTAATAACTCCGGCCCAACAACAATTAACTACTGAGGTGAGCGGTCGCGGTCAATCTTTTGTTGCTGGATTAAGAACGCGATCTAAGGTGGCAGGAATCTTATGAATTTCAACACGTTAGAATTGTTGATGATAGGCTACGGAGCGTTAGGTGGCTAATAATAATCTCGAATCACAATCTGCGAGTTAAAGTTTTATCGGAATTACTGCAATCCTTTTATTCCAAAAACCGAGTACCAGGCAGGGTTTGCTCCATCCCAGGCTATTATCCGACCAAATTATAATAAAGTCACACACAATGATGCATGACGACATTCAATGGTGCAGGTATACTTTTTTAATTGGTCTGGTAGTTTCAGTTAAGTAGTAATAATAATTGATCAGTAGTTTTTAAATAAATACTCGTTTCACACAACAAGATGCATCGTTATTGGATACGAATTGTTGTACTTTCACAAAATGAAACAAAGTACAAAGTTCTAGAATACATACCGTGCAAATGAGGACGCCGTTTCTAACAGCCCGGAATTGCTTGAACACTTCCATCCTTCGCTCGTGTGGCATCGAGCCGTGAAGACTAAACATCTCCAACGCAACCGGTATCAAGCCCCCTTCTCCAGGCTCTTGGTAATCCAATTCGAATTCTGACTCGGAACTTTTAGATTTCTCCTAAAACAATCCATTGATCAATCAAATGCGATGCCACTTATCAAACTCAATAAACCATTAGAAATTCTCTTACATCATCATTGCTGTCGTTTTCTGCTTTTCTTTTCTTCCCTTTAGCATTTTTACTGTTGCCTTTCTTCTTCACTTTAACATTATTTCCAGTTAACACAGTTTCTATCAACTCAGAATGATAGTCTACCATCTCCAATGTTGCCATGAAAACAATCATTTTGCCACCTTTTTTATTCAAAACACAATGCTCCACTATCAGAGAACACAAAGTTACTAGTCGTAACTTCATTGGAACTATTAAAAATGTCTGGTTGACACTTGCAGGTAGTATTAATTCGTCTTCTACGATTGCTGTCTTCAATGCTTCTTGAAATACGTTTCCGGCAAGTGAAGGCTTCGGTGTTTCTTCCTCTTTGTCTTCATCTTCTTGAACTTCTTTCGGTTTTTTTGATTCTAACTCTTTTTGAACTTTGAAATATTCATAATCAGAGTCGCTATCACTGTCGTTATTACTTTGAGGCACTTCTTTAGTGACTATTGCATTAGTATTTGCTAATTTATCACCATCTTTAAACAAATCAGAATGACTCTGACCACTAAATGCTACTAAACCTAAAATAAATAAGGCAAAATTAATTTAAAATACAATATTACTATAAATTAATATGCTAAGCGCTAAAATACGTCAGTTAGAATATCAAACCTCTTCTAACTTCTGGCTCCTTTTCTGTTTCGTTTGAAACTTCCTGTTCTGTTTGTTTGTCAGTGAGCTGATTTTTGGTTTCTTTTGGAACCTTGATTTCCTTCTTTGCCTCAGGAGCTTTACAAGGAGAATCTTTTTTGTTATTATCATCCTTATTTTTTTTGAGTGAATCTGCAACAAGTGCTCTTCCTTCAGAAGTATCTACGAATACAGGATCCATCATAGTTATTCCTGCCAGATTTTCTACAGCCTAAAGGAAACAATAAAAAAATCCCAGTGTAACTAAACAAACAACTAGGTAATAAGAATTTATCATATTATATGAACTCGATTTTCTATTTGACTAACCTTGGTGAGAGTTGCTGACAGTAAAATTGTCTGTCTTTCTTTAGACAAAAATACTTCAGTGAGTTTATGTTTAATGTCAGTTTGAGTAATTTCATCTGGTTTCTGTGCTTCCTCAGTGTTTTCTGTATCTTCAGTTTCATCCACCTTCTTTACTATTGTTTGCCTGATCAGTGCTAAAGGGTCGTAAGTAGCTGCTTTTTTGTGGTCTTCAATAGCTCTGACTATTGCAGCTACATCTTTTTCATAGCCCATGTCCAATAACCTATCTGCTTCGTCCAAAATCAAACATCTAAAAGTAAGTGCTTTATTATTAAAATACTTATTTCGATTCTTCTTAAAGATATAAACAATAATTTAAGAATTAATTCAACTTTAAATATTAATAGATGTAAACATACCCTGTTTTGGCAAAGTTAAAAGAAGTAGTATGTCTCAAATGGTCATTTATTCTGCCAGGTGTACCAACCAGAATGTTAAGACCTTTTCTAAGCCTGGCTTTTTCCGCTTTCCTCTTCTGTCCACCACTCAACAAACCCGGCACTATCCAAGTAAATGGCTAAAAATATACACAATTTATCTTTTAGGCATAATGATAGTTCTTCAATATTAAATATTTATTGCAATGGGTACACCCCTCATGGATGTATTTATCAACACTCTTATATATTTCTTTTTATGATACTGCCGGCGGCCTATCGATCCGTGAGCGTCTACAAATCCTTGAAGCAGTAGTTTTATACATAGAGAAAATTAAAAAAAAAACAGGCAGATTCCAAATTAAGCTTACCTTGACAAGCTTAATAAAAAGTTCATAGGTCTGCACAGCCAATTCCCTTGTAGGAACAACAACTATAGCTCTTATCCCATCATGCCTGTTGATTTTAGGTCTGATTGCTTGTAAACCTTCTATTACCGGTAATGCATATGCTAATGTTTTTCCTGAGCCGGTCTGAGATCTGTGAGATTTAAGTTTTGATTCAATAAATTGTATTAAAACTTAACTTATATTTTAGTGCCAGGTAAAAAAAACACTTTTATGTATTTTCAGTGTTTCAATGCCATCTATGTATGTGTATGTGCTTAATATATTTGATGTATAATTTAATTACTTTCATAAGTTAACTCTATATTGTTATCTCATAGGTCAGTTACAAATTAAGTTTAGGGGGATGTACAATTTGGTGGTCTCATAGCTGTAAGAGATCTTTTCCAGTAAGTAGTAATGTAGCACCTTTATGTAAATTTGAATTATTGGTAAATATTTTAAGTAAACACTCAGTATTAATGCTTCAACACCCGAGCGGTCGCATGAGACCGCATAACAATAGAATATCTATTGTGTCTCGTTCACATACACTTGAGGGATTAATGATGATTACTGTATTAAGAAGACATTTCTTAAAATGAATTTGTATTTAGCCAACTGATGTGCAATAAAGAGTTATCTTATCTTGTTAACAGTGAAAATTAACCAAGTAGCTATGTACCTTATCAAAACATCTCGCCCTTGCAATATTACAGGAATAGCTTTCTGTTGCACTGTCATTAACTCAGTTAATCCTAAATTTTGTTGCAGATTTGCCACGCTGTGAGGATGAATATTTAAATCTGCAAAAGTCCTGCCTGCAAACACTTTCTCTACCAGAGGTTTCACAGCTCGCTGGCCAATCTTCGGAACATCAGGGTTATTTTTAAATAATGATGATATCCAAGCACCACTTCTGGGTTTCTGTTTTACATGCATTTCATCATTTAATTCCTGATAATTTTTGCCTTCAAACTTCCCTTTATTCTGACTAAGATCTCGCAATCTGGAGTCCAAATCGATGGATGGTTTTGTTGTCATTTTTGCAATCTTCTTTTGAGGCTCTCCATCACTTTTAGACTGATGATGCTGCTTCTTGATGACATTTTGTGGCCTTTTTCTTGCTATGGTTTTCCCAGTAAATTGTGGATTCGATACAAACTTGTACTCAGACACATTTTTCTGTGGACCACTCTCCTTCTTTTTAACCTATATAATGACACCTTATTAATACCAGGGAAAGTATTCACATTTAAATCATATAAAATGAATTTACCTTTTTAGCTACAGAAATATTTAACTGCAAATCATCCATTTCTTCAGTAAATTATTAACTTTTTGAGGTTATAAACACCACACGCACTATTGTTGTTGTCCGATTTGACGTTTATGACATGTCAAAAAACATGTGAAAGTGACACTGACTGTTTCTGTTACGTTTAGAAATCATAAGAAAATGAAAATCGTCATGAAATACGGTTTTCTTTCAAATCGTACACAAAAGATATTTGTTATTCAGGAAACTAAGATTGGGTCACTTTATTTTTATAAGAAACATAAAACAGTAAATAAATAATCTTTTTTTATGAAGTTCGCAGCCTGGAAATGTCAATAAGCAGCAGACATTATTGTTGAGTATAATTTATCCTTTGCTCAGTTCATTTCAAATTTATTTTACACTTTCATTATGGCTTTCACTGTATTGGTAAATTATTCATTCTTCATATTCCTTTAAATTTGTTAAGAATTTAATTTTGCTGTACCTACTTCTCTGTGTGTAGTGTTGTTAATCTACTGTATCCTATTAAAACGCAAGGAATCTTTTCGGTTGGATACGGAATACTAAGGTGCACACGTACCTTTCGTGAGATAACTTTTATGATGAAACTACTCTTACTAAACTAAACTTTAGATTCAATCCTATCTCTTGCGTTGACGTTAGGGTCAGTTTTTAATTTTTGAGGTTCATCATACAAACCACAGCCTTCTCTTCACTCCCAGGTACGACTTATAGATTGAAATTTGAATCACTAAATTTCAGGTACACAATGTTTCACTATACAGTATTTTACTGTACACATTTTTTTTTCACTAATTCAGAGGAGGGCACTTTAACAACTAGGCCGGTTGGAGAGCTCACGCGTGAGCATGCCACGTAAAACTGTCCATTGGAGAAACATTGCAGTATGACGCAAATCAATCCCAGCAAAATTCAATGTTTGGCCCTGTGATTTATTGATAGTCCTGGCACGAAGCACACCTTGATTGGGAACTGCAATTTTTTAAATTCAGATGAAATTTCGTTTGGGATTAATGGTGTACGCGGCACGAATACTGTTTCTCCTAAAAAGTAGTGCGGTCAGCACTACGAAAGGACTTTCATTTCGTCAAAGACGATCATTCAAAGAGGCGATTGTTGAGTGAATCAAGGCATAAGAAGTTTCATACAAACTTATAACCCACGTTTCACCCCATTAGAGGTGTAATTCTGAAAAAATCTTTGGCGGTGTCCACTTTGCATCATTTAAGGAACCTATGTATTTTTTTTGAGTGAATCCTATCAAGGGATAAGAAGTTTCATACAAACTTGCTACCGCCGTTTCATCCGATAGGGGTGTAATTCTGAAAAAATCTTTCGTGGTGCTCACTTTCAACATATAAAGAACCTACATAGGTTCAAATTTTCAAGTGAATCCAATCACGGAATTAGAAGTTTCATACAAACTTTTAACCCACGTTTCACCCCCTTAGGGGTGGAGTGGTACGACGAGAGCTTTACGCCAAACATCTGGATACGTGCCAGTGACTAAAGACCAATTGACTAGGGCTGCGTTCCGTATTGCGCCAATATCACTGTTAGCACTGTGAGCGTCAAAAGCCGTTCCGATTTGATTAGCGTGCTGACAGCGCTGTTGACGCGATTTCATTTCGGAACGGCTTTAGATCACATTTGCTGTTCTTTGAAGCAAAAAGACGTCAAATATGCGTCAATGTGACAGTCCGCTCACAGACGCTCACGGTGCTAACGCAGCAAAACGATTGCACTGTGAACGCAAGATGGCGGTGATAGTGACGTCAGCCGTGACGTCACTACAGCTATCGTTGACTCGCTAACGCCAAATCGGAACGGATTGTAAGCGCGATATCAGTGATATTTTCGCTGTCAGCGCAATACGGAACGCAGCCTAGGTATATTATGTGTGATGACAGGTAAAATAATTTTCAGCAATAACACTATCATCAAACGGCTGACGCCATCCACCCCTGTCGCTTTAGAAGTTATTGCGAAGATGGCCTTGCTTATGTCACTTTCAGTGACAGGGGTATAAATAAGAACGGATCAACATCAGGAGTTTAGAATTTTATCTTAACAGATTTGCAAGATTTCACAATAAATCATAGGTAAAACACGGTTTTCCAAAAAAAACAAATTATGCGTCCAATTGCTAGTAGAACTCTAAGTGTACAAGTGTCGTCCGCAGCCTGTCAAAGAAACTGGAGCACATTTAGAAAAGCACCAAGCACCAGATTTACAAATGTGATTTTTTTTAAAGAAAATCCCCTTTGACTTCCTCTATAACTTTTTTACTGTCCTATGAGAATTTGTATAGGTACCTAAAAAAATATATTTATGTTTTAAAATGATACATACTTTATTAACTAAAAATTAATAATAGTCACTATTTTAGTAAAAAGACCATGATTTATTTCAAATTCAGAAACAAGAACATTTAGTTCTCACAAGAATAATTTGGAATTCAATTACTAAAATGAAAGCTACGAAAGCTACTGCACTGAATATAGGATTCCGAAGTCTACCGTAGTCTACCGGAATGCTCCTGCATACTTTGGTAGGCTATATTGGACTTAAACTCTATCTATGTGAACATGAATCTTTCCACTTTGTACTACTTGGTTTAAGCTAGTTTTAGGCCCGTGACCCATACAACCCTAATGGACAATGATATAGCTACATGTATGGTCTATCTCCTTACTTAACCATGCTCCGTAAACTTACTTTACTGATAAACTTTAAATGGACTTATACTACACCTATAGTCTTCTTCATTGATTTTTAGACGATTTTTAGACGACCTCCGTGGTCGAGTGGCTAGCACGCTGGTTTCAAGCGTCGCCATCTCGTGAGGTTCCGGGTTCGATTTCCGGTCGGGTCAATGTAGAAAACGATATTTTCTATATTGTCTCGGGTCTGGGTGTTGTGGTACCACCGTTGTGTCTGATCTGATTTCCATAACACAAGTGCATTGGCTACTTATTTAAAGCCAGAGGTCAGAGCAATGTATGTGATTGCTGTCCAATATTTATTATTTATTATTTATTTTTGGATTGAGTCTCGAATAAGTAAGTGTACTACATACTTACCGCATCAAAATAGACAGTGAAAAGTAGCTATAATTATTCAGAGGTACAATACAGTTTATCGATGTATTCATCAAAGGTCATTTATACTAAAATGAGCAGTGTTTTGCCACAATGGTTATTTATTTAGTGATTATTGTACGTAAGATTTCACGCACGTGCAGAGGATGCGATTCCGGGAGTACCCACGTGGCGACGCGTGCCGCGTGAATGTTGCTTTATGACGCCTATGGGGTGGAATAAATATTTGTAATGTACTAAACCATGTTTATAAATCCTGAACCCCTTGAATAGGCTCATTTGGACAAATAAGCTAATGTATCAAAGCCATTACTTGGAGTATAATCCTTGTTTGAGATGGTATAGCTGCTGGGTAAATACAAAGGTTTTTTTCGCTAGGTATTATGCACATTTTCACAGATATCAGTACCTACTCGTACTTTCGTACTTACTACTGTATGGTAGGTAACATGAATTTTACTTTTTACCTTTTTATTTTATTTATTTATTTAAAGACTTTATTTCACGAGGTGGACTTAATGCTAAAAGCAGTCATAACTATGTAAATAACTATATCGATAAATAAATAAACTACAAAATATACTTGTATAAGTATGATGACCCGTCTGGTGAAGTGGTCGAGAAATCGCCTACTACGCAGCGGGTTGCGGGTTCGATCCCCGCACAATAAAAACATTTGTGTGCATGAATATGTCTGTTTGTATTGGTCTGGGTGTTTTCTATGTATATCATGTATGTATTTTACAAACAAAAAGTATTTAAGTATTATATCCGTTGTCTGGCACCCATAACACAAGCTTTGAGTAGCTTACTTTGGGACTAGATGGCGATGTGTGGGAATGTCCAAAGGACATTTATAAGTATATACATAAACATAAATAAAGAATAAATACATACATATAATAATAATATTATGCAATTATTCACTCTTTCAGAAATGTACGAACTTTATTCTTGAAAGACAACTTTGCATCGGTTCTCTTTATATCCACGGGAAGAGAGTTCCACAGTCGTGTTGCCGTCACTGTGAAAGACTTGGAAACGTACGAGGAACGGTGGGCCAGCGTGCCTAGACGGAGATTGTCAGATGAACGGAGAGACCGATCATGGGTTTGACAGAGATATGGAAACATATCTTGAAGATAAGAAGGAGAATAGGGGTTATAAAGAATACCTTTTCACTCTTCTTGGACATAAACTTTTCACTTTTCTTCGTTTTTTTAACAAGAACAGTGTTTAAGTAACCATAGAGCGGAACTAAGACTCCAAAGTATTTGCAAGGAACATATCTATTAGGAAAAGCCTGTTGACGAAGCTTAAGGCAGAAGATTGAAGTGTAGCTCAACGAGAGCAGAGGTTTTGAGGAAATTCTAGAAGTTTTAGGGGCAATTGCTGTACATCTCAGTTGTCAAACCCGTTGATAGCTCGGCCAGAGACCCAAGAGCTATCCTGTCCCGACACTACACCGGATTCGAAACATGGTCTCTTACTAATGGGCCCCATAAGCATCATAATCACACGGCGAGCGATAGAGAGGGCTATATTCGGCACTTCCCTATGAGATCGAATCAGAAATTATGAGATACATAGAAGAACTAAGGTATGAACATAGCCCTGAGAATCAATAACCAACCAATATAAGAAATGAAAAGCCGTGGGGGAGGCCTACAATCAGCAGTAGACGTTCAGGATCCTTTAGCTGATAGTGATGATGGCTTTTCTAGCGCTTTTAACATTATCTATCAACGAAATTAATTTAAATCAATCAAAATAACTTAGCTATTATTTTAAACTATCTGATATCCGCACTTTGCACCCAGTGTAGAGGGATTGCCGTCACCTACGTAACCTCTAACTAAGCTTCCTCATCTCTTCCGGTTGTGTGCATGAGATAAGTAACATAACACCAGCAAATCCCTTTCAAAAGTGAACCCCGAAATCCGTGCACTTTAAATTCAACAAGCGACGGCTCGGACGGACGCACATAGAAGAAAGCCCGGGTTTGTTAGACCCGCAGGGATATTATGTAAAGTTATAAGCAATATCAAAGAAATTATAGCTTGATGGTCTGTCTCTGTTTGGCCGAAATAGACGCTAGTAAGTACTAATAGCGGACACACGACGACTTGGTGACTCGACGGTGTCTGTAGGCCTACACAAGTGGCAAAGGCCGTGGCGTAGTAAATGAAATTTTCCTAACGATTTGTCACCATGGCTTCTCGATTAGTAGCCTGATATATTAATCAGCATTGCCAAGTACTATTCTGCTTGTAATTTCTACAGTCTTTAGAAGTTTTTAACTTCCATGTCCTATCAGACGTAATTATCGATAGCAATATGAAAGCAATCGAGGTAGGTATTAGCTCTGTCGAGGTGTGAGGGTGTGACGAGATTAAGCACCGCGCCCCGCGTAGTCCGACCGAGCTGACCCTGCTACACCGAATACCTACCTATTTATACGCTGTAAAAGGCAAAGGCTGTGAACGACGAGACGAGCTTGTATTTGCTTTTTTATTGTGGTGTTAGTGATTTACCCATTTTATTCGTACAAATCAAACTACGTCCGTGTATTTCGAATTATGTTTTGTTTCTTTAGGAAATTACATGTTTGTTTTATTTTGTTTATTTAGTACACCGTTACTTTTACTGTCGTGAAATAATTAGAATAGAAGTCAAATTTTATAAAAAAAACTACTAAAGATAAGCATCAAATCTTACCATCTCATCATCATCGTCACAACAACGAGTATCTACCTTTGATGAAGTATTAGAACTAGATATCAGGTGAGACTCTAAAAGATGGCCGAGCTAAACAACACCTCACTTCAAATTGTGGTCATAATTTTGACTTAGTCTGTTTTTGACGGCGTCAGCGTTCATAATGTGACACAATGCCGTAGTGCGCAATTTAAAACTGCAAGAACAAGTGTTCGGTTAAACAATGCCACTTAACAATCCTAATTATTAAGAATCTAAGTATTTTCAATAAAATTACTGCGTTTAGTTTCTTAGCCAACCCACACCTACAAGACCGATATTTTATCAAAAAACCGAATTTTTAAGACAGCTAGTGCCATACATGGAGTATTGTGATATTGTTTTTTTTACCAACTTGAACAATAATTTAACAGCCTTTCTGTTGTAGTGGTTTGTGCTCCGATCTGCAAAGCTATGGATATGTTTGTACTCGTCCGTGTGTTATGCATGTATATGCGGTGACCGGCACGAATAGTACCTACCTATACGGCAAGCAAACGACTACCTGCTGTTCCTCGAGTTACTCAATGATAGATATTTCATTGAGTAACTCGAGGAACAGCATTGCAGCATGGTTTATTTATAATTTAAGTTTTAAGAATTTAATTGCATAAATGCTACTATTTATAAAGCGTTCAACTGTTGCAAGAAAAAAAACCTAAATTCTAAACATTTCTATAGCATATTAAAGTCGTACATTAATCAAGATCCCTTTCCTGAAAGTAAAGAATTGAACCATAACAGGATTGCTTGATTGATCCGTTATTCTTAGAATATGAAGTCGGTAAAAATTTAATCATTAACCTGTTGTTATTACTTAGATAATATTATGATAATGTGTGCAAAATGCAAAACCTGCCCATTACTACTGATTACTGATACTGATTTATAATGTTATAGAGATACCAAAAAAAGGACTAACAACCTTTTTAATAATAAAATTACACATATGGTCATGTGACCGTAAATGCCTATCAGAGAACGTGACTTCACCTCTTTGATGTTGGCGCCATTTTAGTTCGAACGTTTACGAGACCCATTTAAATAGCATTTTTAAAATCATGATCTAATAAATTTAAATTCAAAATATTTTTTAAATAAGTAAAAATTTTGATTGATGTCCTACGAAGGTAAATTATTATATTGCAATGTAGGTACTTAGATACTATAAAAAAATATATTGAGAAAGCTTCATGACCTTGTTCCGAAACTGATGTTTGATGTATGTCAATCCATGACATCCTTAATCAGAGATTTAGTTTGCGAGACGTTATCTATTTCTAATTCTTCATCAAAGGTACCTATCTACTTTCCAAACGTTACAAACAATGACATTCAAAAGGATAGACACGTTCTACACCAACATTAAAGCATTTTAAAGTGGCGCAAGAATTACTCTATATACGAACGTATAGTTGTCTATAACGACATTAAGCGCTAATAAAGACAAATGATGGGGCATGCCTGTTGATAGAAAGAGATAAATATATACCATTCGTTACGTATTGATTGCTACTGAGCGCTCATTGGCGCGAGCGCGTGACATCTCGATCTTTAGCCTAATGTCAGCCATTGCAAAATTATGTTAAAACATAAATACGTGTTTTAAGTTTTAATACTTTTAAATGAAAAAACTATACTGATGAATGTAATGACACGTTTTTTTTGTCTCTAACAGTTGCAGTGTAATTGTTACTACTCCTTAACACGCAGGAAGGCATTTTTACCAGCAAACGAGAAATAATTTAAGGCGTTGTCGGGACGTATAACCATAAAGAGAAAGCGTGCCCAACTGAATGCACTCCAGGCAATTACCTGCCTTTCGTGTAGCCATTCTTGAGCACATAGGTCGTATCTATATAATTTAAAAACATCTTAGGTTACAAACCTTTTTCTCAGTATCCTGGCTTGATGTCAACGATGACGAATACTGACAATCATCCTGACACCAAAAATATAAACAAACAAAGGCCATTGATTTGACCATTGATTAAACTTATGTTATAATTAGAAAACTAAATAATAATACTCGATATATTATTGTAAAAAGTAAATAATGGCTTTAAAACCTACAACCTGCAAAGAGGCGATAGCACGCTGGGAAAAGTTAAAAGGGGAGGTGGCTGCCGACGCAAAAGTGATCGAACTGCAGTTTCAGTGGCCGCCCATCGAGAAAATGGACGGAGCGCTCTCCACGCTAGTCGCCTGCGAGTACGAATCTCCCCACACTATACTCGTATAAGAACCGAAATACAGTAGCTATCGGTACTATGCTTAAATCCAATTCAAACTTATACATAATATACCTATAGATCTTTAAGCCCAGGCTAAACTATATAAACGCATGTTTATTTAAAGAGGCGTATCTCACCAAAACGCTTTGGCGTCGTCGCCGACTACGTACCCAAACAGATAATTTTGAAATGGAAGGTAGGTTGGCAAGTGAGTTTGGCAATACATTTGAATATTATCTGCTTGTATATGTAGCCGACAACGTCGCCCTGGGTGGCTGGAGGTTTGGCTCTATAAGTGCCGAAGTAGAGTGCCAGTCGGTACAATGCTTTTAAACTTGATTCAAGCTAATTGTAGACCTCAAGATCAACGTCAAACCCAGATTTAAGGCAAACGCACGTCAGTAGTTTAGTGTTTTGAGTTCAGTCCGCGCTGGAACGTTTATGGTGGCAGAAGTTTGGCGGAAGGCGGTTTATGTGCATGTTTCGTGAAATAAAGCTCTAATTTAATTTCAGGAAACTAAGCTTATCTTCTAACATGATCGACAAAATAGCCGGTATCGCCGGCATGAGAAGTCTTAAAATCTTGTCGCTGGGCAGGAATTATATCAAATCCTTGGCAGGAATAGTAAGTACCTAACTAAAATAACGTCATTCTTTTTTTTATATTAAGTACAGTAGGAATCTATCGAAGACTAGATATCTCGATCTAGTTTTGGGTGGATTCCTAGCTGTCCTATCTTAAACCTACACATTTTATATGTAAGTATCACAATATTTGTTTACTACCTACGTACATATTCATTGAGTTATGTTCATAGGAAACTGTAGGAGACACTTTAGAAGAGCTCTGGATCAGTTACAACCCAATAGACAAACTAAAGGGTATTGGCAGTTTGAAGAATTTGAGGGTGCTTTACATGTGCAATAACTCTGTCAAAGAGTGGGTCGAATTCAACAGGTTACAGGTAAATAGTAAAACATTTAAGGATAAATAAATCCACATTTATTACTTCATTATTCTATACCCATATTTCTTCTGTATAATACGAAATAATGCCGTCTTAGAGTCAGTGTCTTTTTATTTTTATTTAATTTATTTTGGTACTACTATATTTTTATCATATCTTACTTCTATCTTGATTTTAATGTTTCCAGGAGTGTCCTGAGCTGAGAGACTTGGTTTTCCTCGGAAACCCTATCTGTGAAAACCAACCGGATATAGAAACCTGGAGAACCCAAGCCTCCAACCGCTTACAGCAGATAACTAAACTTGATGGAATACCCATCATCAGGGAGTAATAGTAACTTTTTTTACATGTAATAACCATTTACTCAACTTAGCATTTACCTTCTATTACACTTTGTACTCATAATCAAATTGGTCTTTTATGTCGCTCAAATAATTTTCCGTCATTATCAAGATCCAAATCGTAATAAGTCAATTACACAAATATTTCGGTCGGAACATCAACCGTCCCTCGAATATAAATTCCGTATTAGATTTGATTGCGTGACACTTTCTGTAACAATGGCTGATAGAAGTCCACTTGTTTAGGATGGAAATGACGATAATACTCGAAATAATAGCTCAGTCGCATCGAGGCTTGACATTTATGACAGATTATGACACTGGCAACACTAATAACCGCCACACACGCCATCTTTCTATTAGATGACGCAACTTATACATGACAGCATTAAGATTGAATTCCATTAATCGAATAATGATTGCAATGCGATGGACAGATTGAAGATTACAGTGCTCCTATTACAGTAAGAAAGCCTCGTAAAGCGATAATAGGGCTTGTTGATTGATATAATCTAGAGTTCCGGGTTCTATATTTTAAAGGCAGTAATCTAGTACATAGGTATTTCTTAACACACACTGCCATATTTTATTTGTAACACTAATGTAAAAAGTAAAAAACGTGATTGTATCTTCTTCACCAACCTTCTTCTACTAACTTAAATCATAGTCAAGTAAGATTTAAGTAGAAGCGAAGTTTATAATAGATATTCTAGTTTAATATTTTGTAATAAATCAGGACATCATCATCAATAAAGCGTATTTGTACGAACTAGTTGATTCGGAAATCGTCAAATAACGCATAGCCCCCCGGATGAAGCGTTAAAAAGCTGCTATTTTATTGCAAATCGACCAATATTCATGTGAATGCTTCTCCATTGTCGTCCGGTTTTATGATTCGTCATACGTCTCAAAGGCGACTTAATAGCCTGCTTAATTCGTGGCAAAAGGAAATGCGAATTGGCGAGGGACGCCATTACCGTCGGAAAAGTCCCTCTCGTAGACGCGCGGATGGGTCGCCATTGTGTTGCCACTAATAAAATTTAATGATGTAAACGGATAGCGCGAATTTATCTAAAGGAGAACCGCTCTCGGGGAGACAGTCGCTGAGGGGAAATCAATTAACGGCGATATATCAGTCGTAGGGCAAATTGAGTTACTTCGTTATGCGATATTGTTGTAAGCATCAAAAGATTTAAGTTTATGATATCTGTAATGTTTTATCTACTTTGTATTGTGATAATGCACTGAATCTCGTCACTCAACTTTTTTTATTCAATACCTAAACATTAATATAGAATCGAAATTAAATATAATTTAAAACTCTCTTCACAATAATCCTTAGCTTAATAGACCAACTCTACATTTTCGTCATAATAGGCACCGTACCTTATTCTTTGTAGAAGTCATATCGATTAATCAAACACGATACACTATCACCTTAAAATGAATATTAAACAAGCGGTCCTCGATACAATATTCAATAACTTAATGGAAAGCCGGTCACTGTGTACTCTACGTAATGGACCGATAATTGTCCAGCCAAACAGAAGTAACTCTGTTAATCACAATGAGGCTCGCACCTTCCCCATTCAAGCACCTACCCTCATAATGCGCACACATGCCGCTGCCACCAAACCCGTCATTATTTAATTATTAACATTTCAGTCGACCTAATTTTGATTTCTATTTGACATTTCGATTACCCACCACGTAGCCTCAGGCAACTAGCCATCCTGTGACATCTGTCCTCTAATGTGTTACCAACTATAAAATTCAATTTCCCCAATCGGCTAGCTCGACACATTTATTATTCATAGAACGGTACCTAGAATGCCCGGCCACTAACAGATGTGATCTTTTACGTGAAGTGATATCAAAAGATGAAGTCCGTATAAAGAGTAAGAAGTAGTAAGAAAATTACTGCGTTTAGTTTCTTAGCCAACCCACACCTACAAGACCGATATTTTATCAAAAAACCGAATTTTTAAGACAGCTAGTGCCATACATGGAGTATTGTGATATTGTTTTTTTTACTTATTGCAAAATTATGTTAAAACATAAATACGTGTTTTAAGTTTTAATACTTTTAAATGAAAAAACTATACTGATGAATGTAATGACACGTTTTTTTTGTCTCTAACAGTTGCAGTGTAATTGTTACTACTCCTTAACACGCAGGAAGGCATTTTTACCAGCAAACGAGAAATAATTTAAGGCGTTGTCGGGACGTATAACCATAAAGAGAAAGCGTGCCCAACTGAATGCACTCCAGGCAATTACCTGCCTTTCGTGTAGCCATTCTTGAGCACATAGGTCGTATCTATATAATTTAAAAACATCTTAGGTTACAAACCTTTTTCTCAGTATCCTGGCTTGATGTCAACGATGACGAATACTGACAATCATCCTGACACCAAAAATATAAACAAACAAAGGCCATTGATTTGACCATTGATTAAACTTATGTTATAATTAGAAAACTAAATAATAATACTCGATATATTATTGTAAAAAGTAAATAATGGCTTTAAAACCTACAACCTGCAAAGAGGCGATAGCACGCTGGGAAAAGTTAAAAGGGGAGGTGGCTGCCGACGCAAAAGTGATCGAACTGCAGTTTCAGTGGCCGCCCATCGAGAAAATGGACGGAGCGCTCTCCACGCTAGTCGCCTGCGAGTACGAATCTCCCCACACTATACTCGTATAAGAACCGAAATACAGTAGCTATCGGTACTATGCTTAAATCCAATTCAAACTTATACATAATATACCTATAGATCTTTAAGCCCAGGCTAAACTATATAAACGCATGTTTATTTAAAGAGGCGTATCTCACCAAAACGCTTTGGCGTCGTCGCCGACTACGTACCCAAACAGATAATTTTGAAATGGAAGGTAGGTTGGCAAGTGAGTTTGGCAATACATTTGAATATTATCTGCTTGTATATGTAGCCGACAACGTCGCCCTGGGTGGCTGGAGGTTTGGCTCTATAAGTGCCGAAGTAGAGTGCCAGTCGGTACAATGCTTTTAAACTTGATTCAAGCTAATTGTAGACCTCAAGATCAACGTCAAACCCAGATTTAAGGCAAACGCACGTCAGTAGTTTAGTGTTTTGAGTTCAGTCCGCGCTGGAACGTTTATGGTGGCAGAAGTTTGGCGGAAGGCGGTTTATGTGCATGTTTCGTGAAATAAAGCTCTAATTTAATTTCAGGAAACTAAGCTTATCTTCTAACATGATCGACAAAATAGCCGGTATCGCCGGCATGAGAAGTCTTAAAATCTTGTCGCTGGGCAGGAATTATATCAAATCCTTGGCAGGAATAGTAAGTACCTAACTAAAATAACGTCATTCTTTTTTTTATATTAAGTACAGTAGGAATCTATCGAAGACTAGATATCTCGATCTAGTTTTGGGTGGATTCCTAGCTGTCCTATCTTAAACCTACACATTTTATATGTAAGTATCACAATATTTGTTTACTACCTACGTACATATTCATTGAGTTATGTTCATAGGAAACTGTAGGAGACACTTTAGAAGAGCTCTGGATCAGTTACAACCCAATAGACAAACTAAAGGGTATTGGCAGTTTGAAGAATTTGAGGGTGCTTTACATGTGCAATAACTCTGTCAAAGAGTGGGTCGAATTCAACAGGTTACAGGTAAATAGTAAAACATTTAAGGATAAATAAATCCACATTTATTACTTCATTATTCTATACCCATATTTCTTCTGTATAATACGAAATAATGCCGTCTTAGAGTCAGTGTCTTTTTATTTTTATTTAATTTATTTTGGTACTACTATATTTTTATCATATCTTACTTCTATCTTGATTTTAATGTTTCCAGGAGTGTCCTGAGCTGAGAGACTTGGTTTTCCTCGGAAACCCTATCTGTGAAAACCAACCGGATATAGAAACCTGGAGAACCCAAGCCTCCAACCGCTTACAGCAGATAACTAAACTTGATGGAATACCCATCATCAGGGAGTAATAGTAACTTTTTTTACATGTAATAACCATTTACTCAACTTAGCATTTACCTTCTATTACACTTTGTACTCATAATCAAATTGGTCTTTTATGTCGCTCAAATAATTTTCCGTCATTATCAAGATCCAAATCGTAATAAGTCAATTACACAAATATTTCGGTCGGAACATCAACCGTCCCTCGAATATAAATTCCGTATTAGATTTGATTGCGTGACACTTTCTGTAACAATGGCTGATAGAAGTCCACTTGTTTAGGATGGAAATGACGATAATACTCGAAATAATAGCTCAGTCGCATCGAGGCTTGACATTTATGACAGATTATGACACTGGCAACACTAATAACCGCCACACACGCCATCTTTCTATTAGATGACGCAACTTATACATGACAGCATTAAGATTGAATTCCATTAATCGAATAATGATTGCAATGCGATGGACAGATTGAAGATTACAGTGCTCCTATTACAGTAAGAAAGCCTCGTAAAGCGATAATAGGGCTTGTTGATTGATATAATCTAGAGTTCCGGGTTCTATATTTTAAAGGCAGTAATCTAGTACATAGGTATTTCTTAACACACACTGCCATATTTTATTTGTAACACTAATGTAAAAAGTAAAAAACGTGATTGTATCTTCTTCACCAACCTTCTTCTACTAACTTAAATCATAGTCAAGTAAGATTTAAGTAGAAGCGAAGTTTATAATAGATATTCTAGTTTAATATTTTGTAATAAATCAGGACATCATCATCAATAAAGCGTATTTGTACGAACTAGTTGATTCGGAAATCGTCAAATAACGCATAGCCCCCCGGATGAAGCGTTAAAAAGCTGCTATTTTATTGCAAATCGACCAATATTCATGTGAATGCTTCTCCATTGTCGTCCGGTTTTATGATTCGTCATACGTCTCAAAGGCGACTTAATAGCCTGCTTAATTCGTGGCAAAAGGAAATGCGAATTGGCGAGGGACGCCATTACCGTCGGAAAAGTCCCTCTCGTAGACGCGCGGATGGGTCGCCATTGTGTTGCCACTAATAAAATTTAATGATGTAAACGGATAGCGCGAATTTATCTAAAGGAGAACCGCTCTCGGGGAGACAGTCGCTGAGGGGAAATCAATTAACGGCGATATATCAGTCGTAGGGCAAATTGAGTTACTTCGTTATGCGATATTGTTGTAAGCATCAAAAGATTTAAGTTTATGATATCTGTAATGTTTTATCTACTTTGTATTGTGATAATGCACTGAATCTCGTCACTCAACTTTTTTTATTCAATACCTAAACATTAATATAGAATCGAAATTAAATATAATTTAAAACTCTCTTCACAATAATCCTTAGCTTAATAGACCAACTCTACATTTTCGTCATAATAGGCACCGTACCTTATTCTTTGTAGAAGTCATATCGATTAATCAAACACGATACACTATCACCTTAAAATGAATATTAAACAAGCGGTCCTCGATACAATATTCAATAACTTAATGGAAAGCCGGTCACTGTGTACTCTACGTAATGGACCGATAATTGTCCAGCCAAACAGAAGTAACTCTGTTAATCACAATGAGGCTCGCACCTTCCCCATTCAAGCACCTACCCTCATAATGCGCACACATGCCGCTGCCACCAAACCCGTCATTATTTAATTATTAACATTTCAGTCGACCTAATTTTGATTTCTATTTGACATTTCGATTACCCACCACGTAGCCTCAGGCAACTAGCCATCCTGTGACATCTGTCCTCTAATGTGTTACCAACTATAAAATTCAATTTCCCCAATCGGCTAGCTCGACACATTTATTATTCATAGAACGGTACCTAGAATGCCCGGCCACTAACAGATGTGATCTTTTACGTGAAGTGATATCAAAAGATGAAGTCCGTATAAAGAGCAGTGTTTCTGAGGGACATGAATTTAATATAAGATCATGTGAATCCAATTCGTAGAGAAATCGAATAATGTATACGAAAATCGACAAATACGTTTTATAAAGAGCTATTTCAATCGCGTGACGAGTGCAGTAGCGGGAAATGAGTTTTCGTTTCAGTTTCGATTCGTAAAAGCTATCAATTTTGCACTATTCAGTCTCATTATATCTCCGTGATTGGCGAGCAATCTGCCGGGGTCACGCCACTGATCGCTTTTAATACTTAAACTCGGACGACTGACGTCGATTTCCGTAATGGCTATATCGTAGCAGCTGGTGGTCACTTCTACTAATTTAAATGTATGATTGGGATCGTGCGGTGACTCGAGCCGACCAATAAATCAATCCATGTCGTCGGTAATGCACAATCCATTTGCTCGCATGTAACCTAATTGCTGTTAGCGCCGCCCAATAGGCACATTAGGCTGAGGCGGCGACCCGCGCTGTATTCAGCCGATATGAGCCTTGACTCAGCCTGTTCGCCTGTAATGGCTGATTTTCTAGCTCACGACACGTAGCCGCGGCAAACGGCCACGCTTACGCCACTCAAAGGCGGAGAAAATGGCTTAAGTGCTTTCTCTATTATGCTTAAGGTCGTTCGTGAAAAGGATAATTTTCAACTCTCCAGCGCCCCCGCCCTACCCGGATGTTGGGAATGTATGGATAGGACTTCTGTTTATTTTATTTTATGAAGAGTTTATCTGTACCAAATGAAAATTAATATTAAGTAGGAACTGGGAAGTTATTTTTTAGTTATTACTTATTAGTTACTTGGTTATCAAACAACAATAAGTGAAATTCTACCAAAGTAATACAGTTATGGGCAGATAAATATTATTTACTTACAGATGATTACCATATTTGTAACTTAAAGTTGCAAAAATGGGCATCGGACTAAATGGCTCTGCATACAACGATATTGTATTTAGAAATAGATGACGCATCGCGAACTAAAAGAGTAAACAAATATGGCACCGTGTTATTAATGGATGTCAATGGATTGACATCTATCAGACATCAGTTTCGGAACAGAGTCTTAATAGAGTAGTTTTCTTAATATATTTTTTAAAGTATGTAGGTACATTACAAAAGACTCGTTGGCCTATTTTTAAAATTGAGTTCACACTTTAGCTCGGTAGTATATTAAACAACAAAAACAATTTATTTTCAAACTATTTAACATTTAAAATATTGAATAATTATCTAATAAATGCAATTTGAATGTATCACGTGAATGCTTGAAATGTCATGGCGCCAATATGAGAGTCACGTTCACTGCTAGGCATTCACGAACACGTGACCACATGTATTTTTTTTTACAAATTAAATTAATGAAAATATTTACAGTCCATAAATAAATAAATATTTATTAATACACGATAGTCATCTGGCATCATGTAAACAGAATGATTCCTTCAAATAACATGCTAATAGTTAGCGTAAATATTTTTTTCTACTGATGTTTTTATCAACAGGCTTCTATTAACGCGAGCGCCGGTGACCTTTTGATCCATGAGCGTCTACGCTACTTTAAAGAAATTAAAGGTGTACTTTATAGTTATATGTATAACAAAGACATATCGCACCCTTAGTAATATAAAGGCTTAAAACAAAAAAGTAGTTTTTTGGGAATACGTGTTTAAAGATTGTGAATTGTAACATTCCAGCTTATTTTTCTAATAAAATGCTTATTATTTTAGTTGTGAATGTGATTTTCTTCAGATTTATTCTTCGATACCTAGACTATAAGTAGCCATTTATTAAAATAAATAATAATATGAAATTCGATAAATTATAAGTATTTGAAAAAACACTTTCAAGTTAGGCCCATATACTACAAAAATATATAACAGTAATGTGGACCTATTTTAGTTTGATCCAGTGTATTATTAAAAGGCCTGTCACTATTTTGTTTTTAATCATAGTTGGTACTCTATATCATAAAGCCAAACTGCAAGTATGAACTAATTATTTCCATTTTAAAAATAAAACATCAGATAAATCGAAAATAATACTTTAATAATAATCAGTCAAAATTAAAAAGGTAAGTAACATACCTATAATATCTCCAAAATTTTAATTTCAATCAACAATTAAACATTAGATAGATGAACATTACAATAAAGTTATTAACTCAAAAAATATTTATTCTCAATAATAAAAAATAAGTATCAAAAACTTTCTTTTAATCAACAAAAACTTGAGATATTTTTTAGAAAAATATCCATAACAAAAAATATTCATACTACAAAATAAGCAACATAATAGGTAGTACTTTAACGTCGTAATCAGTCTAATCTTAACCAAAATATCTCTAAATTAAAACCAGTTTAATAATTACCATAAAATTAAGACAACATGACATTGTAATAAGAAGCATAGTATGGATCTATCAATTGTTTATCAATAAGATCCTTGAGATCATTCTTTTTAGCAGTACTAAGTTGAAGTGGCTCTAAGTATGCCTTTTGCATGGTTATTTCCTCAATATCTGGCAACCTTTTCCTCTTATTACGAACATTAACTTTCTTAAAATCATCCCTGTATGAACACTTGTAATAAAATGAAAAAGGGTCATCTTTGGTAAATTTCAGTGCTTTAATGCTATTCCATATTACATTATTTTTCTGTTCATCGGTATTAAAATTATAGCCCCATTTTTCTTGCAATTTCTGAAGGTCATAAAAAAAACTATGTGTTAAACTGTGAACTTTAAATGGAGTACCAGTTTTCCTAGCTCTTTTGATTGCTGACATGTACTGAACTGGCGAGTAAATTGGTCCAGTTTTTAAATCTCTTGTAATCTGCTTTTGAATCAAACTGTGTACATTATCAGCTTCATTCTGTGTGTGACCTTTTATCAAATATTTGTGAGTTATTGATTTCAAATTATTTATATTTGCAACAGCATATAAATATAAACAAGTAAGATATTTATTTTTGTTTTGGCCACAACAGTTATCAGATATGAATGTAATATTTACTTCCCTCTGCCCAGCTTTTTCACACACCATCTGTAAATAATTGAAAACACAGCTACCTATCTCCGTAGCGCCTCTTTTAGCTTGAGTCTCATCCCAAAAATAACAAGAAACAGTTTCATAGCTTTTAGAGATATCCATTTTTGACTCATTATCCTCGTGAATTTTACTTAATTCAGTAATAGTGAAATTATAGCTATTAAGTTTTGATTTATAATAGAATGCCGAAGTTTCACCATTCGGACTTTGCATAATGGCTTGTTCATCGTAGCATACACAAATATTGCACTCATTAATGTTCTTTCTATCGTTCTTTTTTTCTTCTCTGCTTAATTCCTTTTCTTCTAAATGGGTATTATATTTGTCTCTCAGTTGCTGCTTTTGTGGTTCAGTAGAATTGTGGAACTGTAGACAAAGATCGCATTGATCTTTTTTGGGCTGATAAAAGCCTAAATTAAATTTTGTGTTAAATATTTCATAAAACGTGTGATAGAGTCCAGCAGGGCGAGACCTGTCCTTTTGCAAAACTTCGAAATCTCTAAAGAGCTCTGCAATGCTTTTGCCACTGCTGATGTACTCTCTAGACGTAGATGCTCTTAGGTAGTGTGATTCAATGCGAGGTATGGAGTTGATAAAGTTGATGATGTCATTAATAAGCTCATCACTTGCAGTTTTATGATTTTTGTGTTTGCCGCGTTTATCATCCTTTATGAAACCTCCAGTATTTCTGCTCTCAATCTGCACGGTTCGAATCATCTTATGTGAAATATCAAGAGTATTAATAAAAAACGTTTTACATACCCTTATTTTTTCATCGTCCACTGAAAAATAGAATGCATGGTTTGGATTACGTGGGTTCTCAGCATTGGTATACTTGTACTTAGGTGTAATCTTTGTACTATTAGACAAAATATACATTCTTTGTAACTGTCTATCTCCTAATGCCCAGAATGTATTAAAGATATCCAACCTCCTAGCATCATTTATTCGATCAGTGCATTTTAGTCTACACTTTTGGCCACAAGGTGGTTTAATACTACGTGCAGGGACCAATTTCTTCGAATGTACAGCTACATAACTTTGACCCAAGTTTCGTTTAATTTTTTGCGCGTTTTGCATCCATTTATTCTTATCTGCTATACGTTTCCTTGGTTTGTTAGAACTTATAACTGCTGGGCTTGGTGAACGTTGACGAAGATTTTGATCTTGATTATAAGTGGGATCGTCATCACTGAGGTCTACGTCACTTTCTCCAGAGTGAAGTGGCGAAATAGAGTAATTACGAACCTCTGTTCGGGGTCTAACTGATGGCGACTCGTTGCAAATCGGTGTCAATAAGGATGGTGAAACATTGGTTCTCGAAGTACTAGGCTGTGGTTCGGCGTTTTTATCTAAAGATGGTCGCTGATCGTCAGAAGAGTGTCTACTAGAATTACTGCTAGATCTAGAACTTCCAGAGCTACTAGAGCTGGACGAACTTGAGCTGGACGAACTTGAGCTAGAAGAACGACGGCACGTGATGGGTTTCTGAGGAGAGCTCCTATTACTATTTCCTATTACCTCGTCATTTTTTACAGGAGGAACTGATGGGTACTGTGATGGTATTTTCTCTTCAGAACTATCAAAACCAATTGGTTGCTGCTGAGTATCAGTAGTTGTATTTTTTTCTGGACTAGTAGGTTCCAACGGTATGTTTTCTTTTTCTTCGTTACAAATAACCTAAAAAAAAAACTGTAAATCACTAGGTATACCTACATTGAATAAATTGATATATGACTATAATAATTTACTTAAATTACAAAATAAAATAATAATTACGTTTTCTGTTGCTAAACATTGATCATTCTCACTGCCGCATTCCAATCTATAGTGACTTGGTGAATTAAGTAGTTTCATAATTCTTCGTGCCCGGGAATCCATTTTTCTAAAAAAGATTTAAGTAATTTAACGTACTTAATATTAAGAATATTATTTAAATAGCGTATCTACTTAAGAAAACACTTGAAAATGCACTATCTACCTATATATTGCATCGGTATAACAATAAAAGTTATAATATTTATACAACGACACAGAATTACCACCTTTCTAATAAAAATGATTTGGATTTCTGTAATTTACCTAAACTTTAAATTGTTTAACTGGCACTTTATAAAGGCCGAAGTAATAAGAATTTTGAATGTTTCCAATAAAATAAAGGCCTATCGCAAAATACGTCATCGCACATAAAACAATTTACGTACTATATTGAACCATTCAGATATAATCCCCTTCAATATCTTTACATTTCGAAAATATAGCGATCTATTATGAATTAAACCCAAAAATATTAGTATATTTTTATAATATAACGGCACAACTACAAATTGTTCTATATAGTACAAAATGGTTAGAACAAAACTCACCTGTTTTATTGTCATAGAAGGGCACAAACACGAATTGCACAACGTTTGAACGGTCTGCCTTCGACAAGTATGGACACGTTACTGGTTTCGACCTTATAGCAGTAAGAACGGGAGAGGAACGGGGGGAGTGTGAGAGAGACACAGTTATAGTAACAGAGTCGTTAACGTTTTTTTTCCCTCTCTGTCAGCGGTAGCCGGTAGAAAATTTCGTTTTGTGCCCTTAGCATTCAAAATCAAACTTTTCAAAAATTTTGACTTAAGCCCTTATACAGGGTGTCCGCCGGCAGATTTTATACTATGATAGGTAATAAAATAATAAATAATTACAAAATCAAACACATTTATTACATTTTGGATAAGGCATGAGTGCGGATTTTAATTTTTAAAAATGACACCACTTAAATGTTGTCCGTCTTTTAGCACACACTCCTGCAATCTAGCTCTCATATTTGAGAAAACTCTCTTGCACAAATCTGGACTGATCGCTGCGATCTCACGTCGGATATTTTCTCGAAGAGACTGTATTGTTGTTGGCGAGTTGCAATAAACACTAGATTTGAGGTATCCCCACAAGAAAAAATCGCATGGCGTCAGATCTGGTGACCTGGGCGGCCAGTCAATGTCACCAAAGCGGCTTATTAATTTTCCGGGAAAAACTTGTCTCATTTTGGCCATGGAGACCCTAGCGGTATGAGCCGTAGCCCCATCCTGCTGGAAATGTGTTCTGTTGTTGTATGCAAAGTGACGATGCAATTCCGGGATGAAAAAAGTGTCCATCATATGGCAGTATCTTTCTGCAGTCACAGTTTCACGGTTTCCAAAAAAATAAGGGCCGATTATGCCGTTAGCGGAAATCGCGCACCAAACTGTCGTCTTAGGGCTGTGGAGGGGCTTTTGATGCACTTCTCTGGGGTTGCTATCGCTCCAGTAGCGCATATTCTGTTTATTTACGTACCCTCCAATGTGAAAATGCGCCTCGTCGCTAAAAAAGATGTTTCCTAAACGAGTTGGTGTCGAAAAACGCTCAAGAATGAGCTGGGCATAATTTTTCCTCCTAACATAGTCCTCTTCCTTCAATTGTTGGATAATTTGGAGCTTATAAGGATGGAACTTGATATGCTTTTTCATAATTTTGTGAATTGACGTCTTTTTGATGCCTGTTGATGCTGCGATCTTCCGGACTGATTTGTGATGATTTTGCATAATTTCTCTCCTTACGCGATCGATGTTTTCCGGAGTCGCTACAGAAGTGGAAGGCCCAGGTCGAGGTTGATTTATGGCTGATCCGGTTTCTCTGAACTTCTGTACCCACTTCAGAATCAACTGATTCGATGGTCCTTCTTTTATTCTCCGGATATCAAAGCGTGAACAAAAACGTCGCCTCGCTATAGTCACAGAATTACCGCTTGCGAAGTAAGCCTCTACCGCGAAAGCGCGGTGCGCTCCTGACCACTGACTCATGGCTACTAAATTATCCGCAACACTCACGCGTCGATTGCTACCCCGCTTCCCCCGCCCCCACCACTCTGACTCGCACAAACTACATTCAAAGTGTAAAATCTGCCGGCGGACACCCTGTATTATTAAGGGTGCGATATGTGTTAGGGTCGTGCGGGCGGGATTCGAACCCGCGACTGCTTATCTTTGTAGTCTGGAACGTAAACCACCACACTATGACGGTCGTTAAATTATTATTAAAAAAATATAGTACCAAACTACAGCATGTCTGTCTAAGAATAACTGTCTTAGAATGTCGACCATATTGGTCCGTGGGTTGGCTAGGAAACAACACTCACTAATTTTATTGAAAATACTTCTATCATGAATGATAAGCATCATTAAATACAATTTACTTAACGAAAATATGAAATTTGGACTGTTTTTAACCGACTTCAAAAAAGAAGGAGGTTATCAATTCGACTGTATGTTTTTTTTTTGTATGTTTGTTACCTCATATCTCAGTCGTTAGTCGACCGATTCGAAATTTTTTTTTGCGTACTTAGAGGGTGTACCTTCTAGTTGGTCCCATTGTTGCCGATTTGGAATCTAAAAATGGGATCTTGGTGTAATCGAGGGAAACCCTCAAATTTTAAAGGCACGTATAGTGTTGTTTTACTAAAATCTAAATGTTGACGTATTGTTACGTTTGATAGTCCACATCTTGTGGGGCTGATCTGATGATGGAACTCCTTAACGCTTAGGAGTTCAGTAATTATAATGACAGAACATATGAGAGGTCGTTTGTAGCTTCTTAAAGAACAGAGTCATAAGGTGCAACTTCCCCCCCTCTCTCTCTCTTCTAAACTCTAAAAATGGAGAAATAAAATTAACTTTAAAAAAGTAAAAACCGACTTCAAAACCAAAATGCACTAAAAAGTCTTAAATAAACTCTTGAAAATTGAAAGGAAAGAAATCCATTTTAGGGAAACTATTTCTTTTTGGAGTCGGTGCCATCACTTTGAAAATTCAGCCTCACCTGTCGCAGCACCGACTCCAAAAAGACTTTTTTAAAGTTAATTTTATTTTTATTTAGTTAGTTGTTTTTGCATTTTTAAATGCGCACTGAGGCATTGAGACACTGATGCGGACACCATCAAAAAAAGACTAAGTCAAAGTTAAGACCTCACTTTGACGTGAGGTGGTGTTTGCTTGACTATCTTTTAGCCTCTCACCGGTGATTTAGTTCTTTATGCAATATCATGGTCTGCATATTACAAGATATTTAAAAAAAAACATTTCAATAAAAACAATCTTCAAGTAATTGTAAGAACGTTCACACTTTTCCAACGTATAGTGAGATAATATATTTTTAAGTCGGGTAGCCTATTGTCGCGCGGCAAGGGTCGCAAAATAAAGCTTTCCCAACAAACAATAGTTCCGGCCCTTTGTCGCCGCCGACTAAGTAAACATTAGTAGTTACGCCACAGAATAAGAAAATACGAGGGGAGAGAAAACGCTTTCTTTAGAACAATACCATCGTTTTTTTTTTCAGACTTCATGTCTTTTACAAGGCTTGATTCACTGCTCTACATTTTAAAATACTACTTTATAAAACTACATGATAATAACATAATATGCACATGTAAAATTCAACTGTCAGACAAGGAATAGAACCCTGTGTCTTACGCTATCCGGGCGCATGCCTCGGCCACCGACACATTGGCAAGCCTGTTCAATTTTGCAATTTTTTTCTTTAACGCGTAGGCTTCGTGACATCACCAATGTTGCGAGATTGCTTTCTCAACATCTGCAGGATTACCTGCAGATAAATATTTATTTTACAAATATTTAACAATCGGTTAAAGTGAAGTAAGCCAATTTATAATTTAAAAAACCGCCCAAGTGCGAGTCGCACTCGCGCACTGAGGGTTCCGTGCCAACTTTAACTGAATTTGGGAATCCACTTACTTCCACTCAGTAAAATCCACAATATTTTGTTGACAGCAAATTTAACTTTGTTTTTTACTTTGTTTCATAGTGTTTGTATGAAGTACAAAGTTATGTTTGCGGCTGTTGAAAATGTGCTATATGCTATGTCTCAAAAACTTCTCGTTCGATTCCGTCCGAACCTAAAACGAAAATTTTCGTTGAAAGTATTTGTTAAGATCTACATTATATATTTTTTCAAAATTTACACTCGCTTAGTTTAGAAGTTAGATAGGGGGGGGCGCCCATTTTACCACTTTGGAAGCGTCTAGCTATAAAACGTTAGACTTTAAAAGAAAATGGTTTTAGGAACCTCGCTGTCACTTTAAAATACCAATCCATAGATATAGGTTTCACTAAAAAAAACACGCATAGGTTTGACTAAAAAAATCAGATAAGATAGACTATTAAACAAGGTTTATTTAAATGTGTTGGTGTCTTAACAGAAATTTTATAGATTTTTTGTTATTTAGGTTTAATTGAAATAACCCTAGACCATGTTGATGTGTGTGTGTATATAAAAGTTAGTCGTACACTTTTTATAACTCAAGAACGGCTGAACCGATTTGGCTGAAAATTAATGAGGAAGTAGCTTTAAACCAGGATAGGACATAGAATACTTTTTGTCCCGTTCGACAGGGCCCGGGCTGAGGCGGGACGGGGCCGCTGGGGCAAAAAATTTTTGGCTGGGACCGCATAATTTTTAAAATTACGGAACTGGCCGGACGGGGCTGGGGTTGAAACAAAGTTCGCTAGGTCCGCTAGTTGTAGATAAATTACGTATTGACCCAAAAGTTTATTAAATAAGAAGATTAAGTAACCTGGCTGGGTCGTCAATTTATATCTATTTTTTTTTTAATCTAGTAAGTTGTTTTCACGAACCTTTTTGATTCAGCCGCTGGCATGATCGTACGTTAATGCGTTAGTAGGTACGTAAAAAGCAGCACAAACACTACACGATCACTTTGTAACAGCACTCGGCCGACGGTATGCGCGCGTTTAAATCTGTTTAAATTATTTTTTCTTAAATTGTACATTAGATTGTTTTACTTTAATTCATATACCTAATCAACGGACAATGTATGCTTCAGCAGGTCCATGAAAGTTCGTTCAAAACGGGAAAGTCACGATCATACCATAAATTACTATGCCAACATTAACACCTACTTTCCATAATAGCCGATAAACCAAATTTAGTTTTCATGTTACGCACCCTTCACAGCTACTTATAATAAGCAATGATCAATGGAGAATAATCCTATTGTGTCGTGAGCACACAAAAAACCATGTCTGAATTATTCCGCCACGCTCTCGCGCTAATATCTCCATTACATTAGTCGAACCTCATTGTACCGCCTCTGTGTCTCCATGGAAAGGATTACGCGCCAAAACGGTGACAGTTGTCGATGAGACAAAAGAAAAGCGAATTCCAAAATTCGCTGGCTTGTAATGTTTATTTAATTTAAGTCACTGGCAACACAGAATAATGCCATGTTTTCGCCAGCGTTCCGATTCCGACTTCAGCCGAAACGCTTCGGGGCAATAAAATTAATGAAGCGTGGAGATGGGACCATTTTACTTGTATTATTCGTCTCCTGCGGGCTGAGACTGAAGCGAATGTCCATTAGTTCTGTTTTAACATGTTAGCGAGGTTGAAACGTTGTAAATGCAATTTACTTTACAGAGAGGGTGGAAAAGTAGCCGGAGAGATTTGGTCGATCAATAGACGAAGCGATTGGGAACGATTTAAAATATTTATCCGAGATTGGGAGTATTTGGCGAGGGACATCGGTACAAAATTGAATTTTTCTACCGTCACTAAAAAATAAGTGGTGATCCTTCGGCCCGGATAGTTACATAAGTGCGTCAATTACCGACACCACCATATTGTTTGTTTTTAACTACAGCTAGGGATTTTTTTCCGTTGCATAATATTCGCTGAACTGCAAAGGAAACAATGTGCGCATTATGCCGCATTAGTGGTTAACAGGACAGATGATCAGCAGAGGCGCCCGCGCAGCGGTTACGCGCGGCAGCAAGCGTCATGTTTTACTGATACCATCTTAATCCGAGTATTTTACTCGCCCCTTTGATAGCGGTTCAGCTATTCGCTAATGCGAAAATATATGTAATAAAAAGTGTAAAATTAAGCTTTGTTATGCGTCATTGATTACTTGGCTATGTGATGTAGATTTTTATATAAATCTCTCTAAACTTGTAGCAGCTTTTAACTACGAATAAAGTCGCTGTTTGGATCTTGAATTTAGAAATTTCAGATCTAAATACTAGAGCAGTTGTTTTCAGGACTTATTTCACAGGCTGCAGTAGGCTTAACGAACAACGCAAAAAAAGATTTACTTTAACACGATCCCATTAATCTTTATATCTTGGCAATAAATAAAAGCTGCATAAAGGTGTTTCAGTGACCATTGTCGGCGTATCGTAGGCGCTAAAGCGTCGCGCGCTCATTACACGAACATTTGCTACCGCTATTAGCATATCAAACGCCTTATCAGATGCAACGGGTGCCGGCCACAGCAGCTAACGCCAAGCCAGACAATAACGCGATTAGTGAAATAAATACTGTAACAAGAGCAGAACAAGGGGCACGGTGCCATTACAGATCCTTATCGGTAAATTTTAATGGACTGCTGCCGATATCGCAGATCTCATGCTGTGCACTTGAATCGGCTTAACTATGTAATTTTCGCCGATATATTTGGTGTAAAACTCACTCATGCCTACCCACATTCCTATTACAAAAGGGGTAACACAGGTATGATGTTATAATTAACAGAATGTAATAAATAACCTGTAAGAAACTCGAGTAGGTTTTATTTTAAATTATAATAAAAAACGTCAAAACAAGCAGTATTGCATAATAAGAAATAGACACTTACTTATCAAATATCCTCCTTATTTACTCACCTACGACTGGATCTACTGAAAAACACCGAAAATTCACATGCGAATGATAAACTTTTATGGGTTTGTTACATAACAACAATAGGCAGGGAGCGCTCCGAAGCCCGGCGGTTTAGTACGTCCGATTTCCATACAAAAACTTCTATTTCCCGGGCTAAATGGCACGTGAGAGCACATAAAACTGCGGGTAAACTATACCCAGGCTACGGATTATTCTCTTTTATTATTTTACCCTTTGCAAACGCAAATAGCTACATATCTGCAATAGGCTGTTTTTACTGGCTACCTAACTTCGTGCATGAGTGTTTTCGCTACTATTGTGTTCCAGTTTCTGCAGAACAAAAAGAAAGGGTGGCTTTTATTAAGTTAATACTGAATGCTTTTTGCTTCGCTCTTCAGTTTTCATTCTTATGTAAAAATATATTAATTACTTCTTATTATCATAGCATTGCAGGTTTTTTTTTTTGATAATTATGTTGGTAGGTACTAAATAAAAACATTGAACTGATTGGGTAAAACACTACTCAAATTACATTTAGCCGCCGTCAAACCACTGTTTTTAAGGATATCAAAGGGAACCCTAAAAAAGCCATTCATAACATGATCAAAAGTCAAAGTTAAAGGACGGATGACATAACGGTCTCCCTACCGACACACGTCGATCTTAACTCGAGCCTACCGACTTATGCCATCTCCCGAGGAAGTGATTTGTCAGCGCCGCCCCCTCTCGATTGAATAATTCAAATAATCGAGGTATTTATATGTAAATAGCGGGCCACATCTCCATACGAAAGGGCCGATCGGTACATAAATTTGGCAAGACGACGAGAAAACTGCGACGCACCACCGATCTGATTTATACGGGAACTTCGGAAAAAGTGGCTCGCGTCAGGAAGTGTTTGTCTAATCGCGTTTATTGCCTCGACCCGGGCTGAACCGCGTAGGGTGAACCTTTCCATGTGCGGACGCGAAAACATCTCTGCGTGCCCCGTTGTGTAAACTCCGAAACTTGTTTGTTGGATTTGTCTAAAGGCCGACACTGTGAACTTGCGTCGCATGACTGAACTTTATTATTTATTTATTCACTTGTTTTCCTAAGTAATATACATTTACCAAAGTAATCAGATTTTTAACTCAATTCCTTTTTTACCTTAGATAATAATAACTCCGACTAAATTAGTCGCATCATTATCCTTTCGTTATCATAACACGATCCGAGAGCATTATCGCGTAGTGGTAATTCGGAGCGGTTCGGGAATTAATATCATGTGCTCCTGGCACTCTATTACTCACTGGGAGCTGGGCTCATCAATCATGCCTCGGCGGGGCCCACAGATAAAGTGTTAATAATCGGCGCTAACGCTACATTGTCCATTATTTAGACGCTTTCCGTCTGGTGACACCGCGCTAGATGAGAATTAGTGGATGGAGGTGTATAGAGTTATAGCACGTTACACGAAATTTATCTACCTACCCTACTACGGTGAATATTTATTTCTGTTATAAAGGCTAGGTAGGCTTCGGGACTACAAAATGCTGAACTTTAAGTATAGAAACTAAAACCAAACAAGCGATAGATTCTGAGATGCTAAAAATAAAATATACTCTTTTTATATGTGTTAGAAAAGCTTTTTCGAGAATTTAATCCCATATACATGCCCTTTTCATAAAATACATTTAAGTGGTATATCTCTCACTACGCAGTAGAACAATATGTAAGCGAGCAACAAAACGCACTTTATCAGGTGGCAGTCGCTTTATCCCGCTAATGACCAACCCCTCCAGAGTAATAAAAGTCGATATCAGCCCCCGAAGTTTGTGCAGCGATTCACTACGCTTGATACTTTGTAGTTCATATTTATTTTGAGAGAGACGTTCATCAACGTTGTCGATTGAATTGATCTTCGAAGGAAAATAATAAAACACCCTGGCATCTACACAAATTTTCTTGTTTTTTTTTAGCATATAGGCAGATATTTGGCTACAATCTCACTGATAGTAAGTGCTGAAGTGGCCTGGGATGGATCTTGTCTGACTCGTAACAGCCTATAATAACATCTGAATGTCTTCATCTCCAAACAATAAAAATGATCCATGATCCAGGCGGTAGATATAAGTGATGTGAGGAACTACCTGAGCTATTTCAGCCGTTCTGGTCCCTAATCGAAGTAAATAGCAGTTGCAGTTAATAAAGTAAGTACTACAGATCATAGAATACTAATGCCCCTAACCACTTACGTACGAACCGAAACTAAACACGTGTATTTTGCTTTGCAAGCAACAGATGGCTGGAACATAGTACATAATTCAAATTTGGATATTCTAAAAATGCAAAACTACCAAGATCGCTCGCGCGTACTATCAACTCAGCGAACCGAGGCTGAGAATTAGCCGCGGCGGGAAAGAAAAATGATTGCGACAGTCCGGCGAGCAGCGCTAATGGAGTCTGCGTCTGCGAAATGTTTCCACTTAGTGCACCGCCTCCGCTCGCCGATACGCCCTTAAATTGCTAATATTAACACAGTATATAGGTAAGCCAGTACATAGGAACACTGGATAGAAATTTTACCAAGAAAAAACTATGTGAGAATAATTAAGGCTCTGCTGCTTAGAGATTTGAGTGAATTAAGGGGAATTTAATTGATGATTTGAGGGAATTCAATTCACGATAGCTGTAAGCTCGCTAATTTATCTGTGTCTGTGGTATAATACAGCGAGCGATTTAAAGATATGCGTTAATATTTTTTGTCATAGTTAATGTTTGAGTGGCCCCTTTTTGCACCAAGAAAAATCTTTGGGCAAAGTAATTGTCATTAGGGTTTAGAATAAACAGTGCAATATTGAAAATAATCCAGTCTGTAGATTCGAATATCAATTTATCAATAAATATGTAACCTAACACCAATTCATTTTATAACTCTCGAATTCGGACAAAATGTTAGGCGTTAAGAGTAATAATGCACTAATCCTTAGTATTTAAAAAGATCAACGGATAGCGATAACAGTATAATAGGGTGACTATCTGATGTGTGTATCTACTCAAATTCAAATCGCTATTGTAATACACCGAGGGCAATTCGAAACAAGTTGCAAGCTCGCGGCAATAACGGGGCTCCACCCCAACAATACGCACTCCCCTCACAAATTAAGTGTAAAACAAACCTAATGAAATTTAAATATCTCTCCGGCGACGCAATAACTGCACAAATAAAATCATGTCGCGGGGGAGAGTAATCGCTTCCATTGTGTACACATTGTACGAAATTATTCTACCTACTCGAGTTTTGCAACTTTGTCGCAGTAACTCGTATCTCATCTTTGGTATTTTAGTGATACGGAATTGGAGCGAGTGTGTGTGTGACAAGGTGGCAGGGGTCGGGAACTATGTAAGGAGGGGCGGGGTTGTTCTCGAGACAGTAATAGGCTCTTGGGGTGATAGGCGAACCTCTCATTGTTAGCTTGTTAGCGGCTAATTCGAAGTAACGTGCTTAGCAAGCGGTGTATGCAGGATGGAAATCTGCCTGCGGTTATATGTAATTAGCTTACGCTTTGAACGAATTATGTTGTTACAATGAAACTTATAGGTTTGAGATTGGATTTTATAGTTATTATTTAGCAACGCGTGGTCTGAAAATATCAATAGGCTACCAAACTGGAATCAGATCGATGTGGTCTTAAATAGAAGTCGAAAATATTCCAATTGGTTATTAATGACAACCCTTCTTGTACATAATAAATAATAGCTTCAAGTTACATCGATTTTCATCAGGACACGAGCGAACTTCATTATAGAAGCGCTCCTTCATTACTATTTCTGCTATGAACGAATAAGTGTGACTGTTTTACTCAAGTATTCCACGTAATCGCGCCCAGCAGTCATCTGCGGAAACATCATTATTCTAGCAGATTGAGTCGAGTATCCAAACGAATCTTTTAAAACACGTCCCCACCCTCAAAGGGAAGGATACTAATTTTCTTTCGAGTTTAAAAGAAGCTTCTTTTCAAGAAGTGGAAAAAAGTTACAATCGAAAAGGAAATTTGCGTTTTAAATCCTCTAATGAAGCTGAGAACTTTGTAATGGAGGGGCGAAAGGCTGCGTACGAATTGAGGAAAAAAGTTGGTGAGTAGATACCGACGAAGGTACCTACGGGGGATGGAAACAGGGTGCACCGACAAGGCAATTTTCTTAGATTATCTACTAACTCAGTAGTTAAAGCTTTGTAGAAAGATTAAAATCTATCTTGTCACGCCAGTAATTATTTATGTGACGACACTCATCAACGTTCGCGATGGTTCTATAAAAATAGGTTTTATCTACTCTAGAGCTAGAATTGTTAATCGTATAGTGGTGTTCGTCGTATACAGAAAACAGTTTGATTTGTAAAAAAACGTTTATTTTATAAATACTTTATAATATTTTAATACATGCTAGAATTCAATGAAAACAATTCTTAAGGATTAAACTAATTCACAATCTAATTTTGGTTAACATTTTGTATGACTTATCGTTTTATGTTATATCTTTTGATCAAATAAATTATATGGAATTAGTTTTTGTAACAATAAGTACATCAAATTAGAAACTGCACAAGTATTTTTTTTACCTTTTTAAAATGGAACACTTAAGTTTGACGTTAGGTATTTATTTACAAATATGAACATTAAAACGTTTACAAATGAATTGAAAATAATAATACAAACGAGTATCATGTAACTTTTACAAGGCACCTATTTGATACCGATATCTAGCCTAACTAGTCACCACATGAATAGTGAATTCATCTTACACACAAGACTGCAAGAATCTATTTTTTAAATAGGTGTTATAGTTATTCGAATGTGCAGAATGTAAACAGATTTGATTTTTTAAACGAGCAGAAACAACAATCGAGTTTATTCATTGAATTTTTAAGTCGTGGGTACTTAAAATCGTTGTAGAAATCGTGCATTCAATAATAGGTGTTTCAAGTAATATTTTAACTATATGTAAATCAAAGTTTCGCGACACTAAATAAATTAGATTTTTAACAAATTTCGGTTGCGTGAATTCACCCTCTGCACACATTTTCTTCACAAATGATTTGCAATCACATTCATTTTTAGACATTTGTTACCTACGCACGTATTTTCACATTTGCCATGCGATACAAGTATAAAAAACAAGTAAAGTGTGTGGTCCAAGTTGTGACGGATAGCGACCTACTGTAAGACAGCGGCGTTGGCGATGATTGATGGCGAGTTGATCGTCTCCCCGAGACTCTCCAGCAACTCTTTCCTGTAGTCGTCGAAGTCTCCGTCCACCTGATGAAATGAAGTTGATTGTTACATATAGAAGTTGATGGGTTCATAAGCAAATCGATAGATAAGAAAATAAAAGGAAAAAAGAAGAAACATGTTGCACATTTAAGTTTCTTTTTTAATCCTTTAAGAAACATCTTGTTCTTGACACCATTAAAATGACACTGTATTTAACGATACACGAAAGTTGATCATAAATCAAACAATCAACATCAAAAGACCGAAACTCAATATGATTAGCTGAATGTTTTTTTATTATTATTTTTACGAGGCTAAACAGATATTTGACTTCGATTGCACCTGATGTTAGTTGTGGATGAGATCTAGGGTGGTGCATATCTGCCTAGTAGCGACCTAATCAATCTTGCCTTAAAAAGGTTTGGGTCTAATTCTTGAGGGAAAACTTCAGCAGGCAGCGAGTTCCATTTCCTAGTTGCACGCATTAGAAAGGAGTCAGCTAAGCTCTTTGTACGAGCAGATGGAATGTCGACAACATAGGGATTTTATTCAATAGCAAGTCTGATATTGCAATCAATCGCGTCTTTCCTTCTTAACAAAATGATTAATTTGAAAATGAAATAAACACAAACTCACAACTTACATGGGTAATTCATCGTTTTATACTGAGATCTTTTTAAATCAAATAGTTAATTAATTTTATTCACTGATGTTACCTTGAAAGTTATGAAAAGATTGCTTACAATATTGGACTAGCCAAGAAAAACGGAGTTCATGTCTTGTCCCCCTTGTGATGGCAAGTAGCTGGCGGGACTAGATCGTGCAGTTCACTTGAACAGTGACCGAAGTCGCAGCAGTCTATAGAAGACCGACAGAGGTGCTACTAGTGTTCCCGAAGCCTATAGGCTTTTAGGCTTTTTTAAGGCACCCGCTGAAAATCAGCGTCGTGGTATGCGTCCCGCTGCCACGACTTATGCTGAGCGGGTGCCTTTTTGACTCAAGTCGCCTGCTTTTGTATTATTAATATAATTGATGTAATTTTATTCGAGTCAAATAGCGGAATAAAAGCCTAAAAAGTCTTGTAGGGCTGTAGGCTAGGCCTTATTCATAGCCTTTTTTGTGCACCCGATGACTTTAAGCTCTTAGCCTTTTTGTAGGCCAGGCGCATATTTAAAAGGTTTGAAAAACCTATAAATATTTTCGTCTTTTAGGCTAGGCCTATTTTATTTCTTGTTCGAGTATAATAATCGTCAACTTAATTTCACGATTTTTAACCGCCCTTATGTCCGGGGCATAAGCGTTAACTTTGAGTGTCTGAGTGTTAACTGTACATCGGACAAATCGGGCGAGCGCGTATTTGCTTTTACTTGAGCAACGTATAAATGTTGCACTGTGAACTTATGACTCATTCCAAACTACCCTCAAAATAATGTATAACAAGTAGGTACTTATTATTTCTAATTTCACAAAATACATACTATTCCTTTGAATTTGATTCATACAATACATAAATACTTGTTGAAATTATAAAAAGCCCATAATTTCAATAATGGCTATAGCCTTATAATGCCTACTGCTCGAAAAAGACTTTAGTGGGAAATAAACCCTTTAAGGCTATAGGTTTTTTAAACCTATAGGCAATTTAAAATGAGTAGCCGTTTTAAAGCCTAGTAGACTATCATGGCCATAAAAAATAAATAAAAGGCCTATAGGCCCCGGGAACACTAGGTGCTACTCTGTGTAATAGTGAAATCGAGAAAAAAAAATCAGCTGTTCCTACAAAAGTTCAATTGGCGCGCGGTCAAAATGTATGGAACAGCTGATTTTTTTTCTCGATTTCACTACTGCCCCCATAGTAAAAGTTGTTCATATTCATCAGTGGAGTCTTTGCACAAAATTTCGGTACTGATAACAAGGTCAAATTGTATAAAATTCTCGTGTCACAATGTTCGTTCCCGTACTCCTCCGAAACGGCTTTACCGATTCTCACTAAATTTTATATGCGTATTCAGTAGGTTTGAGTGTCGGCTACTATATATTTTTCATACCCCTAAGTGATAAGGGTTGTATGTTTTTTAATTTTTGGACGTTTTTTTTTAATGTGGCATTTAAAAATACATACAACACTAAATTTTTACTTTTTTATCACCAACCCCTAATTTTAGTAATTTGATCATTTTATCCCGCTCGATAACTGATCAATTAGTGTTTTTCTTAACTTTTAAAATTACGAGGTTGGGCGAGACGAGGCCGGGCAAGACGAGGATGGGAGCGAAACAAAGTTCGCTGGGTCCGCTAGTTCAATATAAAATAGTATCATCCAGCTACAAAACATTCGTTCAACCATACCTCATTGATAGTCTGATCCTCGATGACGTATAGCGCGCACTCGGTCTCCCGGATGAGCCGCTCGTCGTGCGACACGATCACGACGCCGCCCTTGTACTCGTTGATCGCCTCCGCCAACGCGTCTATGCTCTCGATGTCCAGGTTGTTTGTCGGCTCGTCCTGGGGAATGAGGTGTTATATTCATGTTGGAAATGAGATCTTAAGGGGCTCCCCGAATTCTTAACGCGCACACTAGCGCCAGTTTAGTAGGAAAATCATAACTCGTTAAATAAAAGACCAATCGAAAATCTGATTGATGCGATTGTAGTTCTGGTTATTTGGTTTAGATACAATGTTTAATTTCAATAAAATCAGAGTTATCTGCAGTTATAGTTGGAAAATTGCCAAAAATGGCCATATTTAGCAGTTATTCTAACTCTAACTACAGTTAACTACTTTTGAAACATTTTAAACGTACTAAATAAACTATAGAACCTGTATTACAATCGTGTCTACCAGATTTTTGATTGTTTTTGTATTTAAGGAGTAACAATTATTTAAATAGAGTGGCGCTAGTGTGCGCGTCAATAATTCGGGGAGCCCCTTAAGGAGACAGTTCAGTTAGGGTGCGTGCCACTTGATGCCCGAGGCGAACGCGTTCGTAGTAGTCTCGGCTAAAACAGCATTTTTGACGTTTTGACGTCATATGTAAAGCTCACGCGATGTCCGCGGCGATTCATGTCAATAGGTGGGTCGTGGTGAGCGGCGGAAACGGTTTTGTATAACTAACCGTTATCAAGTGACATTTTATTGAATTTATCGTTAGAATGTCATTGTTTTCGTTTTGAATCAACAGATTCTATCTATGGTTAAGAATGCTTTTAACACTCAGTGTCATATTTCGTATTCTTAAAGATGAAATAAGAAACCAAAAATTTGCGCACGGACAGGACTCGAACCAGAAACTTCTTGGCTAACCGAGCTAAAAGCTCTACCAATTGAGCTACCGCGCTGTCGGTACTAGTTACCCACGAAGTTGCTGATTCGAGTCCCGCCCGTGCGCAAATTTTAGGTTTTTTTTATTTCATCTTTAATCAACAGATTCTATTTTTATCGCTGATTTCTCGCATTGCATACTTGCCCAGAATATTATTATATTCACAAGCCTGTTCCACTTGATATAACAACCGCAATGCTCGCGCCGCTTGTAGCCAAGTGGAACGGGGAAATAAGCGCTCGTGAGCGCCGGTACGCACCCTTGTTAGTTTTAAATGCCTAATGTTGACGCGTTTTATATTTACTGAAAGCGAATAAAATTTGTTAAGGTTCGTCATCAACGTTTTGACTGTGCCGCATCCAACATTGGCCATTAGACCGTATTCATGTAATAAGTACGAAAAGGCTGTTTACGCTATTCACCGCAGGACTATGGTTGCAATGATATATGAAAGACCGATAAATATCGATATATCGAAGACAATTTTATAGATACATATTGATATCGACGATAAGCCAATGTCGATATATATCAATATCGAAAAACCTAATATATCGTAAGAAAATATCGAGGAGCCACCCTTATTAAAATACCTACTAACTGGTATAATGCTGTAACTGACAATGGCAGCGCTGTCTAAAGAATTGATTCTTTTCAAACCGTAGTGTTTACATACTCTTCGTAACTACTCTAATCTGTGGTGAGTAAACTGAACTGTTAGATTATAATCTGTTTTTTTTTTAGTTTTAATTAAATATTTTAAAATGAATGTGTGCAAATGTTTTTATACTCTTTAAACATTATTCTAACATCACATCTTTACAGTAAACGCTTAATATAACTAATATCTAATATGATCTATCTAACTTCATTGAATGGTGTTAATAACAAGAGTAAATATCGACAAATTATCGATATATCCAGCGACTTGACTGATATATCGATATCGACATAGTTTGATAAATAAATAAATAATAAATAAATAAATTGTTTATTAAAATTCATTGGTCCTGAGCTACATCGTAGATCTTAAATTCTCTTGCATTCTCTTATTTACCTGAACTAGGATAAACCTGTATCTCAGGCTAAATAGATAGATAAATAACGATATTATTCAAAAACTTGGCATCCCTACGCAGGACCCACCAATGGCCAAAATAGTGATAAAATTTTTAGCTTCCAACTTACCAAGATGACAACATCAGGTGCCATCAGAGTGAGTTCAGCGAGCGCGACTCTCGCCTTCTGCCCTCCGCTCAGGTCCTTCATCTTGATCGTGTGCGCGTGGCCCGCCAGCCCAAAGGTGCCGAGCGCCTTGCGAGCCTTCTCATATTGCAGACCGAACAGCCGCTGCAAGTATTCCACTGGCGACTCCTCGGCTGTCAAGTGCTCGCCGGAATGCTGGTCGAAGCGACCTATCCTCTGTGGGGAAAGGTGAGGATGAGAAATGCAGTCAGCCCAACACACGAAGCAACTTTCAGGTATAAGGATCCTACTCTAGGATATAGACGTTCCTTTCACTGAAAGAGCTAGTCCTTTTTAGGGTTCCGTAGCCGAATGGCTAAAAACGGAAACCTTTTAGTTTCGTCAAGTCTGTCTGTCTGTCCGTTCTTATGTCACAGCCAGTTTATTCTGTAACTATAAGCATCACACTGTTGAAATTTGGTAGAAAGACGTCTCGTGCAAACCGCTTTACGATTCTTATACAAAAAATCAAAAAATAATGATATTTAAGGAGGGGGCTCCCATACATAAAACTAAACCCGAAAATTTTTTTTTAGTCAGACCTATGCATGACTATGGATAGGTAAAATGACAAAGAGGTTCCTTGAACTGTTTTTTCTAAAAGTCTAACGGTTGAGAGACAGGCGTTTCGAAAGTGATAAAATGGGCCCCCCCCCCCCATCTAACTTCTAAACTAAACAAATGTAAATTTTAAAACAAAATATGATGTAGATCTTAACAAATACTTTCAACGAAAATTGGTTTGGACGGGATCGAAATAGTAGTTTTTGAGATTCCCGTCCCCGTTTCCCGCGGTGCTAACGGTTTACTCCGCGAGAACAACTGGTGTGTTTATAAGAGCGAGTTTGGAAAATACGGAGATATGATACATAGTATGGGTTCAGTATTTTGATGTATATTGAAAATGTACTACATACTATTTGAGTCAAAAACATGGTGTGAAGTCAAAGAATATTTTTCCAGCATAATGTTATTAATTTCTAGAAAAATAAAAATAAATCTTAATATGCAGCGTCTTAATCTTAATTTCTAATTCAGAAAATTTATGTAAGTTACTCTTTAAAACCGGCCAAGTGCGAGTCGGACTCGCGCACTGAGGGTTCCGTGCCAACTTTTACTGAATTGGGGATCCACTTACTTCCACTTAGTAAAATACCACAACATTTTGTTGGCTGACAGCAAATATAACTTTTTTTTTCATAGTGTTTGTATGAAGTACAAAGTTATGTTTGCGGTTGTTGAAAATGTGCTATATCTCAAAAACTTCTGGTTCGATCTCGTCGGAACCAATTTTCGTTGAAAGTATTTGTGAAGATCTACATTATATTTTTTTTTTCAAAATTTACTCTCGCTTAGTTCAGAAGTTAGATCCCCCATCTAGCGCCTATTTTACCACTTAGCAGGCGTCTAGCCATAAAATGGTAGACTTTAAAAGAAAATGGTTTTAGGAACCTTTGTCATTTTAGAAGACCTATCCATAGACCCTACACGCATAGGTTTGACTAAAAAATTTTTTTTGGTTTTAGTTTTATGTATGGGAGCCCCCCTTTAAATGTCGTTATTTTTTACATGAGAATCGTAAAGCGGTTAACAGGATACATCTTGCTACCAAATTTCAACAGTGTGATGCTTATACTTACAGAATAAAATGGCTGTGACATACGGACGGACAGACAGACAGACAGAAAGACAAACTTGACGAAACTATAAGGGTTCCGTTTTTTGCCATTCGGCTACGGAACCCTAAAAACGAAGTGGCGATATTAAATAGACGGATCTCACGCATGTCTTTATGCACATTATTTTATCTTTTTTTGGATACAGCCGGCGGCATATCGATCCGTGACCATTTAATTTAAACTTCATCTCTCACCCATTCAATATCAAATAAGCACCAGTGAAAATCTCCATCAAAAATCCTACTTACCAGTCTGTGATTCCTAATCAGCTCGCCCCGGACCGGGCTCAGTTCACCCACTAGCAGCTTCAGGAACGTAGACTTGCCCACACCGTTGGGCCCGACGATGGCGATACGCGAGTTCAGATCTATGCCGAAGTCCACGTCAATGAACAGAGGCTTCTGCCCGGGGAAGTTGAAGTTGACGTCTGTGGGATTGCAAAAGGGAATTTTATTTGATGATTGTTCATGACACATATTCATGCGCTGATCCGTATATTATAGGTGATCTTTTATTCTTAGTAAGAGATAAAATTACAATAAAATTATATAGTGCGTGCCGTGATTAGTTTAAACCTATTTACTTAAAGAGTATACATATTTGCACGGCCCTCAAATTACAACTAGACTGGATGTGAATTATTTTTAATTCGTATTGCAGGACCGAAAATGGAAAATCAATGTTCTAATAAAAATGGTTAAAAACGTTTTACTGAACAAAAACGATTTCAAATTCCTTTCTCTTCAAGAACGTTTTTATAATGATTTCATTTGAGCGTAAATGAAACTAGTTTATTGAACAAGAACAAATGAAAATTTCGCTAGCTATTTATGATCGTTTTATGATGACTCCGTTCGAACGTAAACGAAACTAATACTTGTTTAGGTGTTTACGGCGAATCCGTTTAGAAAACTATACCGTCATCGGAGCCCTCCCTAGCTTGCTACAAAAACCATCGCTATGAAGATAACAACAGAAGGTGTGATACGTTGGGTACCGACCACAGCGTATATTTGAATGTGCGTTATTTCAATATTTAGTTCCCAGCGTGTACTATTTGGTACCTCGCAAATTATATTTGGTACCTTCTCGGAAGCTATGAAAATGTTACAATGAAACTGGTCGGTACAGAACGTACTCGTTTTGTACCGACCAGCAGTGAAAACTACAATTACGAGTAAAATAAACAAATAAAGCTTGTTTAGTTATTTAGTTCCTCTTTAGTACCCTCCAATTTGAGAACAAAATTTTTAAAAACATGCTTCATTAAATAAATATTCTCATTTTAAGTTTTTCAGTACTACATAAAAAAAACGTTTCACACTCAAGGTCAGTGTTCTTTCGGTAATTAATCATGTATGTAGCCTTTTACTCGTAAAAGACCTGAATTATTGTACTTACCGTCTTTATTACACAAAAAAGGAACCAATAAAATTGTTTTATTGGATTATAATGAGGACCTGATGACTGAGGGCTGGACCCAAGATTTCATTTCGGTGTGTGCTCAGCATTAGACCAGAGGCTTTTCGGAATAGTATTCATTTCGCTTTTCGTGTGTAGTAGGAATGACTTTTATTGACGACCTCCGTGGTCAAGTGGCTAGCACGCTGGTTTCAAGCGTCGCCATTTCGTGAGGTTCCAGGTTCTATTCTCGGTCGGGTCAATGTAGAAAACGATCTTTTCTATATTGTCTCGGGTCTGGGTGTTGTGGTACCACCGTTGTTTCCGATTTCCATAACACAGTGCTTTAGCTACTTAGCTTGGGATCGGAGCAATGTATGTGATGTTGTTGAAATATTTATTTATTATTTATTATTATTTACTTGTCTCGGCAGGGAATCGAACCTGGCACCTCAATGATGGCGCAATGTCAAACAAAGTCCGGCCTACACGCTCTCGGCAGATAAAGGTCGTTAAATATGATTCACCCTTGTTAGCGATGGGGTGTGGGTTCGATTCCCTGCCGAGGCAAGTACAATCTACCTTTACTCAGACGTTAATATATTTTTCTCAAACATGTCTATGCAATGAATAAAATAAAAACCTTTTATTATTGTTAAGGTACTCATTACATTATGTTTTGATCCTTATTTCCAAATAGAGCCGTACTTGATATTGTTGGTTGGTTGACTTTTGGATAAAATTATTTATTGCGTGCAATTACAAATAAATTGAAGTTAAAATAGTACTTACCACACACGAAGAGCATAATTAATACCATCCCGAATAGGCTCTGAGCTGGAATTGTGTAAAGCAATCGTATTCATTTGACAGTTCATAACGTACGGTTTGATCTGTCTAACGCTTTGTTCTTTGCCGTTTGACAGATCATACCGTACGTTTTGAATTGTCAAATGAATACGATTGCTTTACACAATCGCACCCCTGGTCTAATGCGGAGCCCCCACCAATATAAAATCCTGGGTCCTGTCCTGGACAGTCATCAGGTCCTCACTATAATCCAATAAAACAATTTTATTGGTTCCATTTTTGTGTTATGAAGACATTAAGTACAATTCAGGTATTTTGAAAGATTACAATCATTATTAATTCCCAGATTTAATATGAAAGAACACTGACCTTCAGTGTGTAACGTATTTGTTGTGTAGTACTAAAAAACTTGAAATGAGAATATTTACTTCATAAAGCATTTTTTTTAAAATTTTGTTCTCAAATCGGCGGGTACTAAAGAGGAACTAAATAACTAAACAAGCTTTATTTGTTTATTTTACTCGTATTTGTAGTTTTCACTGCTGGTCGGTACGAAACAAGTACGTCCTGTACCGACCAGTTTCATTGTAACATTTTCATAGCTTCCGAGAAGGTACCAAATATAATTTGCGAGGTACCAAATAGTACACGCTGGGAACTAAATATTCAAATAACGCACATTCAAATACACGCTGTGGTCGGTACCCAACGTATCACACCAACAGAAGCTCGTAACATACTGAGCAGGCCCTGGATCGGCGGCTGCAGCGGGGGCGGGTCGGGGAACGAGAACTTGACGATGTACTCCTTGGGCCGCTGCAGTAAACTATAATCAATAATTCCGTAGAGTAATTTGACAGATGCTAATAAAACTAATGTTGCCACTTATTTTACTAGAATCGTGTTTCGTTCTTTAATTCAGTTCACTCAAATGAAATTAGTACGAATGAACATATTATATATTTTTAAAAGAACCTATTGTGTAAAATCTGTCTAAGACGGCTATACGAATTCGCAGGGATTCGGAAACAAAATCATTTACAAATATCCCTATCTCATGGATAGTTGTTCATGATTTATTGATTGTTATTATTTATTATTGTTGTAAATATAATGACAATTGCAAATAAATCTCTTTAAACCAGTAACTACCTAAACGCTTGCTTTATAGAGTACCGAAATTAAGAATGTGACTTGATTCGAGGCGTAAGAATGGTTGAGTGAACGAATGACATTTATAAAATTCACTATTCTGGTCGCAACACTATTGATATTTTGTCAAAAACTAGTAACAATGATAACTTCAAATCACTCTACAGGATTATTGATTATACTTAAGTCACGGCACGGCTCGCTTAAAGCTCAGTGAAGACATAAATAAAAAACGACCTCTCAAATTTTGGCCCACCGGGCCGGACCCGGAACCTCTTAGGTCAGCAATCAGCGTTACTAAACACTACACCCAACAAGTCAGGGAAATCATAACGAATGAAGCTCGTAACATACTGTGCAGGCCCAGGATCGGCGGCTGCAGCGGGGGCGGGTCGGGGAACGAGAACTTGACGATGTACTCCTTGGGCCGCTGCAGCAGCGCCACGGGCGCGGCGCCCTCGTCCGCCTCCTCGCGCTGCGACTTGCTGCGGTTCTTCTCCTGTTTGCGGGTCAATGCTTCTTTCTGCTTCTTTTCCTGTTGAGCGAACGAGTGAATGAATGAGGGAATGGCTAAGAATGAAAAAAAGAAAAATAATTTATTTGGCACTACAATAGTACAACAATAAACATAAAAATGAAAAAAAAAATATTATAAGTAGTGAAACCAAATTGGTTTTCACTCAGCTTTATTGCCATGGCAAGCCATGACGTTGGTTTTCAGTGGAGACTATTGAGGTTGAGATGTCACCATCAAACCATATTAAAATTAAAACAAAGGAAAACTTAAACAAACATAGTAGGTAAAGCACAGGTCAATGCATAAAACTGTATTCACGTTGAATCTCAACTATTTTGCCCACAGCATACCATGACCTTGTCGAGCAAAACAATATTATTTGTATTGAAAACTATGACACCTCGCGCATTAAGCCGATCCATCATCGACCAACACCTTCGCGTGACAGCACCGGCAAAATACGTTCTCACTCGCTCTTGCTATCGCTCCACAACGGTGAGACAGAACGCTGTCAATGCGTTCAGTGAGTATCGTAGGCGTAACGTGTTGCTTTTCGTACCTGACACGTTTTTAGAACGGTCATGGTATGGTACGGTGCAGTGGGAAAACCATAGCTGAACAGAGCCTCGGACTATGACGCTTGCTATGCTAATGTGTAAAAGAGTATTTCTACGACATAAAAGTTAGTCTCAAACGTAGAGCGCGCTTCATTAGCAGAGAACGAAGGGTATGATAAGGATAAGACCTCTAAGTTAATCAGTAATAGATCATCATCATCATTATTATCAGTCAAAGGACGTCCACCGCTGAACATAGGCCGGCTTTCCACAGCGACAGATCATAAGCGGTCTGCATCCAATGTGATCCTGCGATCTTTACAAGGTCGTCCGTCCATCTTGTCGGTGGACGTCCCACGCTGCGCTTTTGGTCGAAAGGTCTCCAATCTTGAACTTTTAAAGCCAAACGGCTATCAGTTCTTCGCACAGTCCACTGCCACTTGAGCTTACTGATTAGTAGGGCTAAGTCCGTTACCTTAGTTCTTCTACGTATCTCCTTGTTTCTGATTCGATCTCGTAAATGAACACCGAGCATAGCCCTCTCCATCGCTCGTTGTGTTATTTTGAGCTCATTTATGAGGCCTATAGAGACACCGTTTCGAAACCGTATGTCATCACTGGTACCACAAACTGAGGTAATTGAGACGAGAAGACGCTCGAGATAATACACAAGAATTAGTTTTTAAAAGAACCAAACTATATTTTTATTAACTAATATCCTTGCATGGTAGCTTAATCGACTGCAACTTTTTGTAGGGCATATTAAGTCACAGACACCTGTTTGTATTTTAGTTATTCCGAACAGACATAACTAAATCTAGACTTCAAGGAGTAGAGACCAAGACCTTCGCGATATTACATTTTCCTCTTTACATTTGTATTTTACAATTGTAAATATGTACAAGTATGTAAATGAAAAAGAAAAAAGGGACAAATACATACTGCTTGCTTCTTTGACTGTCCGTGCGCCTTCAACTCTTTCAACCTCTTCTCTTGTTTCTCATACTCCTTTATCATTTCTTTCCTCTTTTGAGCGTACATCTTCTTGAACATAGAGTAATTGCCCTTGTAATAGAACAACTTCTGCTGGTCCAAGTGAATGATTTCATTGCACACATTGTCTAAGAAAGATTGGTCGTGGGATACTACTAACAATGTCTTTTTCCAGCCTTGTAGGTAGCTGGAAGTAAAAAATCATATTACTCATTTATTTCCTAGTAATTATGTATTTTTATGGTTTAAAACATTTAATACAAAAATATATACCATAAAAATGGTATACTTACTTATCCAACCAGATAACGGCGTTCAAATCTAAATGGTTGGTAGGTTCGTCGAGCAGAAGGAGCGTGGGTTCGATGTACAAAGCTCTGAAAAAAAAAATTAACTGTTATTAAATCCAATTTGAATTAGTTCGAGATGTAAATGTAACTATGGGTTGAAAGATAAGTTCTATAGGTTTAAATTATGATGTTAGAAAATCTGACATTTGCGCGTCCGCGATGTTTGGGCAACACAAGACTGACTATTTCTACTGCAAGAGAACCGATTATTCGGACGAACACGATTTTAGGCCGATTTGGTGTTGTCAATCACTATAGTAAGAGTTCCGTTCCATGTAAAAAAAAGGAAATGCGTCCCTTCTCGGTGGTGATTCTGTTGCTAAAATAAAACTACTTTTTATATGGCAGCAAATTCGAAATCCCAAAAAAAAATATCCTTCTCCATACAAACTTCCATCAGCTGATCGGCACTCTAGTATGGAAATGTTTATTTTTTGGGATTACGATGTTGGTACCTACAAAAAGTTATTGTATTTGAGCATCAGCATTAGCCTCAAGAAGGAATGCAATTAATTTTGATGGACTATTTTACTTTGTTAGATAATATGTTCGTTCTAGTAATGTAGTACGCGCGAAACGAAAAAATGTTTCAAATCAAAAAATGTATCAGCGATTATCATAAAAAATAGATTACACATAAGAATTTTCAATAAAAAAGCGGTCGATTAAGAACCAAATTGTATTACCTGGCCAGCGAGACCCTCATGCGCCAGCCGCCGGAGAAGTTCTTGGTGGCGCGGTTCTGCATCTCGCGGCTGAAGCCGAGACCGGCGAGGATGCGGCGCGCGCGCGGCTCCGCAGAGTCCGCGCCGATCGCCTTCAGCTCCGAGTACACCTGAACACCGAGTATTTTTTATAGATGTGTTGTATTATCAACCATATTTGTTTCTACCGAATACTAACTTCGGCCGAACATTCAGTTAAAATAAAAAGTTCAATTTACTTCGATCCAATTTCGCGCGCTTCCAGAGAGCGACGCGTGACGTGTTTACACATTTGATGCAATTTAAAGGGCTCCCCGAATTTTTAACGCGCACACGCGCTACTTTAGTAGAAAAATTATCACTCGTTAAATAAAAGACCAATCGAAAATCTGATTGATGCGATTGTAGCTCTGGTTATGTGGTTTAGTTACAATGTTTAAGTTCAATAAAACAGAGTTACCTGCAGTTACAGTTAGAAAAATTGACAAAAATGGTCATATTTAGCAGTTTTTCTAACTCTAACTACAGTAAACTACTATTGAAACAATTTAAACGTACTAAATAAACTATAGAACCTGAACTACAATCGTGTCTACCAGATTTTTGGTTGCTTTGTATTTAAGGAGTAATAATTATTTTAAATAGAGTGGCGCTAGTGTGCCCGTCAAAAATTCGGGAAGCCCCTTAAGTGATCCGAAACCGACCGGTTAGAAAAAAATTTTCCATCGGAGTCGCGTGCAATTGTTTACATTCAACAGTAAAAAAATTAAGTGCATTTTAATTATTTCAATACTTTTTTTATTTCTTCATTTTTAGTTTGTAACCCATATATTTAAATCTACAGAACTGTAATACGCGTTTAGAATCTTCACTAGATCCTTATACTAAAATATTATCCAATTCTAACAATATCACAAACAAATATTTAATTCAATTCAATATCTTTAATGCATGTCACATAGTGGTAAGCTGTTTGTAATTATAAAATAAAGTACCATGTGACGCCCTGCAAGGGCAAGTTGAATAGAATACATATTTTTGTGATAATTACCTCGTTCAATCTGTCCTGTTTACTTAGATTCCCTTTTTCGGTTTCCGCTTCCAGCTCCTTGGCCTCTTTCAGTAGTTCTGAAATAAAAATATAACAGTACTAGCGGTCCCCGCGACTTCGTCCGCGTGTTTTGAGTTTGCTCCCTCCCCTCCCGTCGCAGCGTCATGTTTTATATCCTAAAGCCTTTCTCGATAAATAAGCTATCCAACACAGAAATATTTTTTCAAATCGGTCCAGCAGTTCCTGAGATAACCGCGTTCAAACAAACAAACTCTTCAGCTTTATAATATATTAGCGCAAGCGCACGTTGTACTTAAGCTGCGAACATTATTTTGGTGCGGAGTTATGTTAAAACTGTGATAGCTCCTAAGATATTTATTGAAATCAAATGATATAAAGGGCAACTTGGTTCTAAATGAAATGCTCGTGATGATGAATGTATTTATTTTGATAAGAATAAATACCTGTGTGTATAATACACCTCTAAAAATAATGCATTATTTTTTTACAAATTTATTAACATAAAAAAGGTTGTAGTAAGTCAACCATAAAAGATAGACATAATATGCTGTCGCGGACTTTATTATAGAACTCTTAATGCTGAACAATCCTGTCATACATGATTTTTTTGTAACTTAAGCGGTTTCCGCAGCCTTTGCAGCGGAAGCTCTCAAAAGGAATATCTTTCTCCCGTTTTCGCAACATTTTTCATTTCTGCTGTGGTCTTATGAGTCGTATCTTTATGTTATATAGCCTAAAGCCTTCCTCGATAAATGGACTATCCAACGTAAAAATATTTTTTCAAATCGGGCCAGTAGTTTTTGAGATTAGCGCATTAAAACAAACAAACAAACAAACTCTTCAGCTTTATAATATTAGTATAGATTAGCGCAAGCGCACGTTGTACTTAAGCTGCGAACATTATTTTGGTGCGGAGTTATGTTAAAACTGTGATAGCTCCTAAGATATTTATTGAAATCAAATGATATAAAGGGCAACTTGGTTCTAAATGAAATGTTCGTGATGATGAATGTATTTATTTTGATAAGAATAAATACCTGTGTGTATAATACACCTCTAAAAATAATGCATTATTTTTTTACAAATTTATTAACATAAAAAAGGTTGTAGTAAGTCAACCATAAAAGATAGACATATGCTGTCGCGGACTTTATTAAAGAACTTTTAATGCTGAACAATCCTGTCATACATGATTTTTGTGTAACTTAAGCGGTTTCCGCAGCGTATGCAGTGGAAGCTCTCAAAAGGAATATCTTTCTCCCGTTTTCGCAACATTTTTCATTGCTGCTGTGATATTATGAGTCGTATCTTTATATTATATAAGCTTAAGCCTTCCTCGATAAATGGACTATCCAACGTAAAAATATTTTTTCAAATCGGGCCAGTAGTTTTTGAGATTAGCGCGTTCATACAAACAAACAAACAAACAAACAAACAAACTCTTCAGCTTTATAATATTAAGTATAGATTTAGTTTCGTTTCTTCATAATAATAGTCCCCCTAGTCGATTTCGACTACGGTCAGTCACAACGACTAACCGAATAGGCGGGATATATTATAGTGCCCAAGTGTGTGCGCAAACACAGGTGCACTCTACATTCTTATCACTCTCTTAGCCCGATGGAATAGCAATCTGTCACGACCGGAGAGAGATCAGGCGCAGCACCAACGGCTTAACGTACTTTCAGAGGCACGGGGTTGAAACACCGCCAACTTCCTAACTCCGGGCTACCCTGAGAATTTGTGAACAGAAAAACCCAGTTTCATATTTTTTGGCCGACCCGGGGTATCGGACCCGGGAAATCGGGCCCGGGAACTCTGGCGCAGGTCATAAGATTAAGGTGATGTTAAGATATCAATACAACGTGTATAGTTAAACACGGCAACCTGAAAATAGGTTAATTGGAATAACGAGCAGAATCTAATGAACCACTTTTTGGTAGTCAAATTAAAAAAAACTTCATGAATATGTTGCCCTGTCTATTTATTAATAAGAGAAGCCATCACGTGCAGAAACCCGCCAAAATACGTTAACATGCAATGGTTAGTTTTTTTTATAATAATAATAGTGTCAGCGCTGCGCAGCGGCCCGGTGAACACCTACCGACTCCTCTCTCGACAGAGCGTCGTCCGCAGAGCAAGAAATGATCAGGAGCTCTATTTTTTAATTACTCGCTTGAATATAGCGTGTGAATTTCGTTCGAAAACTTAATAAAAATCAATGAAAATTACGCAAAATATAGACGTTCGTATTCACAAAATTCAGTTATCTTTTTCAAATCATTTTCGCGTGGAATTTATACAAATTTTCATTGTAAAATCGGACATTAATCAATGAATATCACACGCCATCTTGACGCGGGTGATTCAAAAATAAGGGCCCAGAAATGTCAGTGGAACAAAAACACAACATACATTATTTGTCAACGATTTTTTTCTTTCATATTAAGATCAATTTAATTAAAGATCATTTGGGGTGTCTGAAGTTTTGCGCATTTCACTTTAGACGTTGTATAATGCAATTTGACGACTTCCGTGGTGTAGTGGCTAAACCCAGCGTGGTTTCAAGGCGTCGCCGCTCCGAGGTTCCGGGCTCGATTCCCGGTCGGGTCAATGTTGAAATCAAAATTTTCGAAATTGTCTCGGGTCTCAGTGTTCTGGTACCACCGTTGTGTCTGATTTCCATAACACAAGTGCAAAAGCTACTTACTTTGGAATCAGAGCAATGTATGTAATTGATGTTTAATGTATGTAATTGATGTTTAATATTTATTTATTTTAATTCCACTTACCAGTCCTCTTAACGTCAGCCTCCAATATCGTGTCGACAGCGCTCAGATCATTCGCGGTGACCTCTTGCTCACAGAGCAGAATATCAATATGCGGGGGCAGTGGGAACGCGCGCTGAGCCAGATGCCTCAACAGTGTGGTCTTGCCGTGCCCGTTCGGCCCCACTAGACCGTACCGGCGACCGTTAGCTATCAGCAAGTTAGCGTTCACGAACAAGTCTTTGCCTTTAGCGCTGATTGAGAAGTTCTCAACTTTTATATCAACCGCATTCTCTAGTGCTGCCATTTGACCTGTGAAGGAGAGATTAGGATGAATATAAATTGTAAAATTCCTTTCAACGAATTTGTAACTGATCTATGTGATGTGCAAAAAAACTGTCTTTAACTAAACTTCATCTTTATAGCTATTCTCGTCTCTATTCTTGCCTCTATAAATTTACTTGCAGCGCCTGTATATTTCTCTGTTCAGACCTATGGTCGAGAATGCTTTTGGCATTAAGTATGTAAAATTTTATGTTTTGTGCACGAAGTTTATAAATTATAAACTAGAGAACCCCGCGATAACGTCAGCGCGTTTTGATATCAAAACGCTACCGTGTATCATAACATGATGTCCTCCACCGATAAATAAGCTATGTAACACAATTATATGTTTCTTTCCAATTTATTGCAACACATCCTACGGTATTAAAATATTTCTATAGATAAAAATTGTGTACAGACAACAGCACGTCAAGGTAAACGCTGCGGTATCACATGCAGTTGTATTATAGGTTTGACACAAAAGCGGGTAACGTGATGTGATGATCCGGTTCTCAAGTATTAAAATCAAAATATTGCTGTGAGTAAATACGTGCGACAGAGAGGTCCAAGCGAACCATCCCATGCATTAAAAAAGGACGCAGCATAGATGATGACTGTACACTGTATTGACCACTTACCTGCGGATTTTTGAGCCTGACTAACTGTGAAATTGGAGTCCAGGTCACTATGGCCCTGGCCACCTTTTTTCGTCATCATCTCCATCTGTTTCTCGTACTCTTGTTGTTTTTTCAGTTTCTTCTTTTCTTTGTGACTCAACTTCTTCTCAGATGGTTCAGATGAGTCTTTTTCAGTCATTTCTGGGACCTAAAAAATTGAGGTCAAGAAATAAGTGCCCTTGATTTTTTATTTTTCATATTGTATTGATGATAAAGCGACTTATTATTGTTTTCTTAAATACTTGGATAGTAGGAAAAAAGGCAAAATATGCATTTTTATAGCTCTTGAAGTATTCAATTGACATGAATCACAAAAAGGCTTACTAAAGTCAGCATGTTACCGACTGAGTCCTCAGGCAATGATCTCAATAGAGAAATATTCAGCGCGCATCTGACAGGATCCAGTTGATAAGAAGCCAAGCATAGTTCATTACCTTATCATCTGCTTCTTGAGATGCTTCATCTCCAGATGCTTCTGCGTCTTTAACATCAGCATCCTTGGGTTTCTTTTTTTTATCCTATCAAAAGAATAAATAAGTTTTAAACATGTTGAAAATGGTATCTTTATGAAACAGACATACACATGTGCAATGTTATGCAACTTGCATTACAATTAATATATACCTTGGGCTTAGGAGGTTCTTCCGGCTCAGGATCTTTAATTTCAAATTTCTTTAATTCTGCTTCAATATCATCAATGTTATTTTTCTTTCTTTTACTTTTCCCTGGTGTAAAATAAATAAAGTGTCATTTTACTCAATACTCAATGTTGCTCTGCATAATGAATACGAAAATTTACAAAACTAAATGAAATGATCATATTTTTTTACTCAATTTCTCAAAAAATAATATGTTTCGACTGTATTATCAATGTAAGGTATGCATGTCTGATTGTAATCTATTTGTAAGTGTACGTGTACCCATAATAAAAACGTAGAGAATAGATATTGTTAATTATTTTGTCTTCATATTATAGTTAGAGAGCTGGCAAGCATTTCGGTATATGATTGGCACAAGTTTCTCATCGAGGTAGATAACAGTTTACGTCAGTACGAAATAATTTGGTCTAGTCAATTAAGGTCCTATTTCGCGTTAATTCCGATTGAAGTAGCTTAAAAAATGGGGGTATTATATTATTTGCACATGTATGGCTCTTGGGTTCATGGTCACAATTGGACACGAACAATATCACAGAGGCAGACATTCAGGGCTCTGCATTATTATCATGGGTCAGAGTTATAAAAATATTAAAAATATAAGCTCTACAAATTGCACACGGTTCTCATCGCTCTCATTCGATTCATTATGACTTAGTCGATACGAAAAAAACATTTGGCAGACATTTTGCTCACTGATTCTTAGGTGTTTGATATTCACGGAATCAAGGGGGATTTACTAAAGACGCTCATTGTTTACATAATTTTAAAAGGTTTCGAGAATTAAGTATAATGTGGGTTGATTGAGCCAAATATTTCTGACGCATTTTGAAAATCATTATTTTAAATGCATTAATAATTGCAATAATATTCAATAAAAGTATAATTTTGAACTATAAGGTTGAAACAGAAAAATCAAATGGTCTGCTTTTGGAATATCAGAGGCCTCGTCTACCTCGTCGCTTCTTTGTTTTCATAAGAGGAAACATCAGTCCAAGAGGCAGACATGAGCACATAACCAGAGACCGGAACCGTTAACTTACCCTTTAAGGGGTTTTTAATTGGATATTTTTAATGTTTTTTCCAAGAACCCTTATCAATTCGGTAACCTAATCGTCAACTTACCGCAACAAAAGGCTAACCAAATTTATACAATTAATTCAGGTAATCGCTTACCAAATCCTAAAACTCTATCGAGGCTTACCCTAATAATAATAAGTTTTAAAAATCGATCAACGTATTTAAAACTCTATGCTCACTACATTGGATTTATTATTGAATTACCATTTGTGTGGATAGCTATCGACGGTGGGGCCTCCCCATCCTTTGACATCAACTCAGTGAGAGAGAAAATTTTAAACTAAGTGAGAGCCCTGAATGTCTGCCTCTTAATTTTTTGTGATGACTGTAATCATCATCTTCATAGGCAGATATGCGAACATAATATCCCTCACCTTTTTTTCACAACGCAGCGCCACCATGGTGGCAGATGAGGTCCTTGATGTTTCTTAGGGTATAATTATCACTATTAATAATGTCTGCCATATGCTCTGATTATATCGAAATTTTGCTTACCAGCTCCCTAACTATTTGATAACCCTTTGGACCAATATAGGTTGGCATGATTATTGCCTTTTTTATGTGAAAAAAATGTATTACCTTTGCTTTTAACAACTAGTTCAGGTAGTTCATCTTCCTCATCTGTAAGTTCTTTTTTTACTTCTTTGTCCTCCTCCTCCTCCTCAGGTACTTCATCTTTGCCTAAAATAACATTGATATGATATAGGATGATGATAATATCAACTGCCTCTGTGGCGCAGCGGTTAGAGGGTCGCACTTTAAAGCGACGGCTGCGCCAGAGAACCCAGGTTCGATCCCCGGGTCGGGCAAAAAATATAAACCTGTGTTTTTCTGTTTAAAAATTCTCAGGTTGGAAGTTGGCGGTGTTTCACCCCCGTGCCTCGGAAAGGACGTAAAGCCGTTGGTCCTGTGCCTGATCTCTCTCCGGTCGTGTCAGATTGCTGTCCCATTGGGCTATGAGAGTTTAAGGAATAGAGAGTGCATCTGTGTTAGCGCACACACTTTTGCACTATAATATGTCCCGCGCAGACGATTAGTCGTTGTGACTGGCCACCGTAGTCGAAATCGGCTAGGGGGACTACTATAGGAAGATGTTCAAAGTATGGCCACTGGCTTGGTATGTGGACTGTTGATATATTTCAGTTTCAATAATCATCATTATCAGCCAGAAGATGTTCACTGCTGAACATAGGCCTGACCCACGGCTTCTCACAGCAACCAATCACAAGCAGTCTGCATCCAGTGTGATTCAGTGATCTGTAAAAGGTCTTCTGTTCATCTTGTCTGTGGACACTGCGATGTTGGTCAAATGGTATCAATGCCCCAACGGCCATAATTTTTTGTGCTATGTGCTTAATCAGTAAGCACATAGCACAAAAAATTATGGCTTAGGGCTATGTCAGTTACCTTAGTTGTTCTACGTTTTCAATAATACAAATCACTCACCCTTTTTGTTTTTTGTCTTTGCTGATGATTTAGATACATCAGAGACCACTGATTCAGGTTCTTCATGATCCTCTTCATCTGAGGATTCAGCTGCTATACTTTTCTTTTTATTTTTAGCTAAAAGATAAACCTTAATTAGTCCCTCATTAACACATACCCGATTCACTTGGTTACAAAATATACTAATGCGATGAAACATCCTTCTATCGTAAACCTATCTAACTAATAAAAATCTTACAAAATTCTTATTTTGATGTAGCACAGAATAATTAATTATCTGAGCCAATGTATTTCCATTGAATATGATTTAGTTTGAGATTCTTAAAAGTAAAATGTTAATGATATATTTAAGCAAAATAAATCTTTAGATGTATTTTTTCAAACCAGTTTAAACACAGCTTTCTCAGCTTAGCTTATAATAAGATTGGAACAGGCCAAATGTAAGTACTAATGTTAATCAAATTGTGTTATTTGGTTTTAAATTGTTTGCCAATATCATTAACTTTTTAAATTCAGAAACAATGTTTAGACCCTCATGGATCAAAAGGCTGCTGGTGGTTGCATAAACAAAAGCATAACTTATGACTGTTGATAAACACATCTGTGAAGAATTAAGCAAAGCAACAAATAAAAAAATACACTTACTTTTCTTTTTTGTTACTGGTTTGATTATTTCATCGTCTGAAACTTCTTTCAGACCAACATCACTACCTCCATCTGACCAGTCATCATCTTTCTTGCCTTTACCTGAAAAGTAATGTACAATAGACATCAATCAATTAGAATTGATTGTAACGGGATTGCTACCATGTACCTTATTATTTTTGAGTTTCCGATATTTCGGCACTGTTGCAAGTGCCATGGTCATGGCGTAACTGAAGTTGTAGCAAAGTACAAAAATGTCAATCGTGAGGATGGGTTTAAATTGTCTAATGTCTGGAATCCAGTGATTCGTAAATGCAAAAACCATATATTTCGGCAAAATGTTGTTTCGCGTGCGGATACTGTGAGTGTTGTGTGTCAAGAATAGGTGCGAGAAAATAGTGAGTTTGTGAACAATGGTACTGCAAGTGATCGCAATAAAAGACTTCGAAGGAGGGTAGACCGATATGTCTGCCAATAACAGCTTATCCGCAACAACTTCAGTTACGCCGTGACCATGGCACTTGCAACAGTGCCGAAATATCGGAAACTCAAAAATAATAAGGTACATGGTAGCAATCCCGTTACAATCAATTCTAATGTTAATGACTATGTAAGTTTAAATCAATATATCAATCAATTAATACAGATAGACTATTAAATTCTTACCAGTGATGTATGCACATTACTGTTGTAGTAACAATAATTGAATTAAAAGAAATAGTAGAAAAGAGTTTTACCTTTTTTCTTTTTGGCCGACTTAGTAGCTGATTTGGATGTGGTACTTGTTGTATTGCTTACTATTGATTTATTATCATCTTCCTCATCATCCGATACGTCAGCCATTTTTTTCTTATTTTTTCCTGTAAAATAAACGTGTTGTAATTAATGTTTACAATAGCTCGTATTGTACAACTTGTACTGTAGGTAATGTTACACAAACCTTTCTTTTGCGACTTTTTTGCAGCAGGTTTTGGGACGTCATCGTCATCAGACACTGGAACTTTTTTAACAGCTTCTTCGTCACTATTGCTCCAATCTCCAGCGTTCCCTTTCCCTTTCTTCTTGCCTTTTGATTTATTTTTTGAGGTTAGTTCGTGAGTGTCACTTGCTGCCAATTTCTTTTCATCTAAATCGTCATCAAAATCTTGGTTCTTCTTATTACCCTTCTTCTTTGACATGTTTCGTAAATTCTGATTTCAGCTATCTAGAATAGAATTTAAACACGAATTTTAGGGTACCAACTCAAGAAAAATAGTGAAATAGAATAAAATGACTTGTACAAGAAGTAAGACCGTTCGACCGCCGAACGGACACGAAGCCAGAAACGAAAACCAAATACAAAATTGTCAAATCTTGACATTGACAGTGACAAGACAGTAATGACAGTAGTGCTGGCTTTTCAGTTTTCACTAATGCTGTACTTACACCGCCCAGTCACGCGAGCCGGCGGCCGTACTGGGCCTGGCGGCCATGCCACTCATGCCGTACCGGCATTTATCATAGTATCTGACAAAGACGTATGCCCGCCGGCATAGTCGCCGGACCTATACACACCGCCCGTCATAATGCCGACGGCAATTCCGCTCATGCCGCAGCAGTATATTCCATAGTATCTGACAATTAATAAAATTGACGTATGCCGCCGGGTGGTGTGGATATACCATTAGGGATATACAGTGTCACCGCCACCACCATTACGGTGGTGCCACTAACATAACTGAAGAATAGCCAAAAATGGAACTACGGATGTCACTATAAAAAGGTCATTGATGCCGGAACAAGGTAGTTGCTGCCACAGATACATACTCTTACTAATACTAATTAGTAAGAGTATGTAGTAAACTAATTTTCAATATTTTTAGGAAGCAATCCTAAATAGGTGTACCAATCCTCAATGGGTGTAGGTACCTTAGATATTTATTTGTGCCGAACACCGGCTTCGTTATTTAATATAAAATTTTAAATGCTTATTTTTATGAACTACATAATATTTATTAATTGTGAGAGCGAGCAAGGAGACACATTTCAATTTTCTAAAAGTCATAAAATTGTAGAGAATGCGATCCGGCATTAATTTAAATTTTGGAAGTTAAGTATTACACACATGTTTTGAATTATCATCATACGGCGAGTGTTAAATAAAGGCCAGAAATGTTGATTTTAGTAGGCCACCCTTTTCGTTCGTGGTGCCATTCTGCATTCTTCAAATAAGTTGTTTTTTCTATTTTTTTTACTAGCAGCCCCTCGCGATTTTTCTCGCGTCATGTCTAAATCGGTAAATTACCTATCACCTTCACCGGTTTAGATTTGCACATCTCTTTTTATTTTGGTCTTATAAACCATGTTTTCATGTTTAAAAAAGTTATACAATTCACACACATTGGTTGTCTGGTTTCGAAGAAAGGAATTTTCCTGAACAAATGTGTTTTGCTCATCACATGAATATTTGCCCCTTGCGGGATTCGAATCCGCTGCGCTGGGTCAGTCATACTACCATAGTGGACGTTTCATACTACACGTCTTTAGTCAGTTCACGACTACTGACTAACTATACTTAACGTTTAACTGCACCAAAACATGTAGTGTGTCGTGCTATTTTAGTAAACTCATCATTTCCAGTCCTTATTTCTGGATCAGAATCGGGTGTCCTAGTACATTTTCACCACAGAGCTGTTCTGGGTAGAGTTGTTAGTCCATTAATCCCACCAAAGTATGCAATAGTATTACGGTAGACTTCGGAATCCTTTCATAAGGTGCTGTAGCTTTCGTAGATTTCATTTTACGATGTTACGTACGGTGACCGGTTCGAATAATACCTACGGCAAGCGAACAACTGCTTACCTAGTTCCTCGACTAATAAATGAACTACCGCCGGATTTGCGTATTATTAATAACTAGCGGTCCCCCGCGACTTCGTCCGCGCGTTTTGAGTTTGCTCCCTCCCCTCCCGTCGCAGCGTCATGTTTTATATCCTAAAGCCTTTCTCGATAAATAAGCTATCCAACACAGAAATATTTTTTCAAATCGGTCCAGCAGTTCCTGAGATAAGCGCGTTCAAACAAACAAACTCTTCAGCTTTATAATATTAGTATAGATTAGCGCAAGCGCACGTTGTACATACTTAAGCTGCGAACATTATTTTGGTGCGGAGTTATGTTAAAACTGTGATAGCTCCTAAGATATTTATTGGAATGAAATGATATAAAGGGCAACTTGGTTCTCAATGAAATGCTCGTGATGATGAATGTATTTATTTTGATAAGAATAAATACCTGTGTGTATAATACACCTCTAAAAATAATGCATTATTTTTTTACAAATTTATTAACATAAAAAAGGTTGTAGTAAGTCAACCATAAAAGATAGACATATGCTGTCGCGGACTTTATTATAGAACTCTTGATGCTGAACAATCCTGTCATACATGATTTTTGTGTAACTTAAGCGGTTTCCGCAGCGTACGCAACGGAAGCTCTCGAAAGGAATATCTTTCTCCCGTTTTCGCAACATTTTTCATTGCTGCTGTGGTCTTATGAGTCGTATCTTTATGTTTTATAGCCTAAAGCCTTCCTCGATAAATGGACTATCCAACGTAAAAATAATTTTTCAAATCGGGCCAGTAGTTTTTGAGATTAGCGCGTTCAAACAAACAAACAAACTCTTCAGCTTTATAATATTAGTATAGATGTAAAACCGTGTAATATAAAAACTAAGCTAAAGGCTCACTTTGTTAAGAAACTGATGACGTCGTAGATTTTCACGACATTCGTCACAAACCTCATTGGTTTATTGAATGTTATTGATGTAAATTCGTGTAATTATTTTTTATTTGATAAATAAATGAAAAATAAAATAACGCCACATACGAAAATTTAATTGTATCACGAATTATTCTTGTAAGAAATAAATGTTCTTTAACCTGAATTCGAAATAAATCATGGTCATTTATAACAAAATAGTGACTATTATTTATTGTTAGTTAACTAAGTTTCATTTTAAACATAATAAAAAAATAATTTGATACAAATATTCACTGAAGACTGAGACTTGGTACTTATGTCATATTTGGTACTTTATCTTGCAAATTAAGCTTATTAGTATGTTCCGTAGTAATCCGTATCATACCGGAAAGATTCTGTGCGTTGTGGTATACTCCGTTTTTCTTGGCTAGTCCAAAAATCTAAACAATGTTTTCATAACTTTTAAGATAATATCAGTGAACAAAATTAATAAACTGTTTGATTTAAGATGTTTTTATAAAACAATGAATTGCCTATGTAAGTAAGTTGTGAGTTTGTGTTTATTTCATTTTAAAATTTATCATTTTGTTAAAAAGGAATGTCACGATTGTTTACAATATTAGACTTACTAAGAAGAACGGACTGTAGGTAACGGTAGACTTACAACCCTAGTTCAGCTACCTACCGTTCTAACATTGCAACCCTGGGTGACCTGGGAGCAGCTCTTTTCATCATCATAAATAATCCTTATTATATCTCGAACCTACCTAGAGAACGAAGAAGTATACCATTCACTGCCTGGTTAGCGAATAAGCTGTTCTAAAGTGAGATGAACTTATACCTACATCCTTTGGAAATATAAATAAACTAGCGGTCCCCCGCGACTTCGTCCGCGCGTTTTGAGTTTGCTCCCTCCCCTCCCGTCGCAGCGTGATGTTTTATAACCTAAAGCCTTTCTCAATAAATAAGCTATCTAACACAGAAATATTTTTTCAAATCGGTTCAGCAGTTCCTGAGATAAGCGCGTTCAAACCAACAAACTCTTCAGCTTTATAACATAATTAGCGCAAGCGCACGTTGTACTTAAGCTGCGAGCATTATTTTGGTGCGGAGTTATGTTAAAACTGTGATAGCTCCTAAGATATTTATTGGAATCAAATGATATAAAGGGCAACTTCGATCTAAATGAAATGCTCGTGATGATGAATGTATTTATTTTGATAAGATAAATACCTGTGTGTATAATACACCTCTAAAAATGATGCATTATTTTTTTACAAATTTATTAACATAAAAAAGGTTGTAGTAAGTCAACCATAAAAGATAGACTTATGCTGTCGCGGACTTTATTATACAACTCTTAATGCTGAACAATCTTGTCATACATGATTTTTGTGTAACTTTACCGGTTTCCGCAGCGTACGCAGCGGAAGCTCGCAAAAGGAATATCTTTCTCCTGTTTTCGCAACATTTTTCATTGCTGCTGTGCTTTTGTGAGTCGTATCTTTATGTTATATAGCCTTCCTCGATAAATGAACTATCCAACATGAAAAAAATTTTTCAAATCGGGCCAGTAGTTTCTGAGATTAGCGCGTTCAAACAAACAAACAAACAAACAAACAAACTCTTCAGCTTTATAATATTAGTATAGATATCCTTTGGACATTCCCACACATTGCCATCTAGTCCCAAAGTAAGCTACTCATAGCTTGTGTTATGGGTGCCAGACAACGGATATAATACTTAAATACTTTTCTTTTTGTAAATACATACATGATATACATAGAAAACACCCAGACCAATACAAACAGACATGTTCATGCACACAAATGTTTGTATTGTGCGGGGATCGAACCCGCACCCGCTGCGTAGTAGGCGATTTCTCGACCACTACACCAGACGGGTTGTCACATCGCTGTTATAATGATTTTATGTAGCCTTTAGAAGCTTGACGCGGCGAAAAAAAAAGGGCCATGTAGGATGATCGATTACGTCACCCGCTGCGCGCCGAGCCCGGGTCGTAAACATGCCGTTTTTACGACTTGTTTACAGAAGTGGGTCGGCTCAAGTGACGATTTAATTGTAGCTAATGAATGAAGCTTTTAAACAGTGTCGAGTTTGTTGTGTTTCATTCTACCTGAATAAGCATATTCAGCTGTGAATGTCAAAATCGTACCGCAATGATCATACTTCTGCCTTTAGATATTTTTATTTTGAAAAGTAGATCGATGACGTGTTATTTTTAATGTTTTAAAAGGAAGATTGGTTCAATTTACGTAAGAGAAATAAATAAAACGAGGCATTTCCGTATATTTTTTATCAATTTAGGCCTTTTAAAAATATCATAAAATTTTGGGATCGACGGAAGTTTCTAGCCGTATCAAAAAAAAACATAGTTATACTAGCTATAAGAATCAAGTAAAAATATTGATATGGTTTAATAGCTACATTCTTAGATTAACCACATTTGTCAATACAAAGTAGATTAAATAAACCAATGTCGAGAAATAAGTAAAACACTGAAGAAATACTACTTTCCACAATATTATTCTGCGTTTCTAATGTGTTTTATGAATAAACCTTAGTGATAGTTACTTGAAATATATACTCTTGTTTTCTACAAGAAAAGCTTATTACAATGATATATAATAGTTTGATATAAATCAAAACTAATAGCAAGTACAACACAAATTAACACAAATGTCGTAATTTAATTTACGTAGGTATCGGCCATTTTTTGCCGCCAAAATTGCACTCGAATTGTATTATCACTTAAAATGTAGCTTTATCTTTTAATATCTGAACAGTTTAATGGTTTTAATGGTATCTTGACTAATTAACCTTACTTGTAATACACTGTTTATCTCGTATTATGCTATAGTTGTGCTAGAATAACCATATGTATTTCGATGATTTCCCAAAACCGAGTGAATTGCTTGGAAAAAACGTAAAAAAATCAAGTAACCACATGGGTACGAAGAGAAATACTATTCCGCCGCATTATTTATCATATTAACTACGTAAAAACACTAACATACCTGTAAAAAGTGAATAAACATTATAAATAATGAATTTTATAAGTTCATAGTCATAACAACAAACACGGCAAAGTTGGCACAGACCACGCACAGATTTTAATATTTTTTGTGAGGCGCCTATGGCAAGTTTCGGCTTTGGACCACTGTAAATTAAGACATAGAATATACCGTAACGTTAAAATTACCGAGTGATTGAATGAATGCAATGGAACACGGCGAAATCTGAGTTAAAAAAAATAAAAACGCAAAAGGGACATTTGTCCCGTTGAGCCTACGACTGCATGTAAAAAAACGGGAGTTTGCTGCCGTTCAAGCTTCTAGCGGGTAGGTATGTTAAAACTTTGTGTAGCTATTAAGTATGATTCTGTGCTCCTGGTATTAATTAGTTCTTTCAGAGCTAACTGAAAGAATCATCATCCGTTGTAATATGGAGGCATATCAAAAACTATTATTCTTAGACAAAAAAAATCGATCAGTTAACTTTTTCGTATATGAATTGCATGATAATTGACCCGTCACTGACGCTGATATTCTTCGTTTGTAGTTCTCATGATATATCGCTGAGGCTGACCCATTGCAAGCGACTTTTCTTCACTTTGGGCAACTTTGATCATTTTCCTGGCATACTCTTTGTGGATTAACTATCTCGACATTTATCTCTCATCGCTGGTCCTTATTTTGTAGTTAGTTCTCATGCTTTTTCATAAAAGTCAAAAATATTTTCCACCATTACATCATAGCCGCCTTTACCTAGGTTGACACCTCCTCTCTTAATTTAAATTGCAATTAAGGATCGCAAGTGACACCTGGTGACCACTGATCATGTAATCTTTTTGGTGATCATGCTGGTGACTTCTATTAAAGCCAAGCGGTGTTTGTAAGATGGTTCACATTATTGTCGACATAAGTGTCAGGTGCCAATTCTCGTGCAATTCGAATACGAAAAAAGTTCACCGATCGAGCTTTCTTTGTCGATGAAAAAATAGTTTTTGATTTGTAAAGGTCGCGATTTCTGTGTATTTAGATTTTGTTTGTGCGGTAATTTTTATGCGTGAAGATATTTTACTTGATTTTTTATGTATAAAGGTTAAACTCGCAATCAAATTACCACACGGAATAAGTTCGATTGCCGCGAGAATCGGCCTCCTGATATTACCATCGACTCAAGATATTTTTGCAGATTCACCTTAGGCAGTGAATTGATATAAAGGAGTGTTCAATCTTGCAACACCTAGCTCCATGTACTCTGTAGTTATGGTTTTGAAAGTTCGGGTGCAAGAGGCACAGTAGAGAGACGCAGATTCACTGTACGTGTACTAGTCATACGAGGGTTTAGGCTGAATCTTACAGTTTTCGCGTAATGCGTCGAGATCTTTGGACCGGGATTGCTAATAATACGACTGATACGAAGTCAATGGTTTTTAATTAGAACGATCCATTGATTAAAGCCTCCTGTAATTCATGCATACCTATTTTTGCAAAGTAATGCAATTGTCTCGGTATAAATCATGCTGCCTGGCGACACGTTCCTGAATTTTTCGTTTGATAAATAGTCAAACTAAGCAAACTATGAACAACAGTGAACGTTGGGTGATAAGGGCGTTCTTAAAAGTCAACTACTACAGGGAAAAATAAATAAATAAATGCCAGCTCTTCTTGTTGGCAACCCGTACCAACTGAGGAAAATCAGTGAGCCAATGGCGGCATTACTCTATAAAGATTGCACCATACTCTATAGCTGTCACGTCAAAAAATTGAGACTGATGATGGACAGCTCATTCACTTGGGCTAAGCAGATCGCGGAGACCAGTAGAAAAGTCACGTATACTCACTTTGAACTCCCTACCGTTTCCGGAACTTTCTTCCTGTGAGACCAAAATTCTGCTGATCCAGGCATTTGTGTTGCCTGTCATGGATTACGCTGATGTGTGCTGTACGAATCTATCCCAAAACTTTTTAAACAAACTTGATCGTCTCCTTAATAACTGCATTCGCTTCATTTTTGGCATACGGAAGTGCGACCATATATTTCTATACCGGTCTCAGCTAAATTGGCTCAATATTGTACAGCGTTGTATTCGAAATCTTCGAATCCTAGTGCAGTATTGTTTGTAATCCAAATTCTCCCAATATCTTAAATGTAATTTTAAGAGTGACATCAGTTCCCGGACCCTCTGTACTAGCAATGCCCTGCAGTGTACACACCTTTGCATAAGACTGCTTATGTCTCCAACTCTTTGACCCTCAGCGCCATCAGACTTTGGAACTCCCTCCCAGATACGATCAAGACATCAACATCAAAATATGTGTACAAAAGTCTATATATACGCAATCTTTTTCTCAATGAGAATAAATAACATATCTGTTCAGCGTGAAGTATGGATTTTATTGTATGTTTATGTAAGTTTATTTAAAAAGTATTTATGTAAGTATATGTAGTTCATTAGATACTGCTCATTAAGTTAGAACACTACGGTGTCTTGGAAAACTCATCTAAGTTGTTAAGTTCGTACTTATCAGGTAGAATACAATCAGTTAACATAAATGGTACCTACTCTTCCGGAGCCCCTCTTCAAATGGGGGTCCCCCAGGGCTCAATATTGGGGCCTTTACTTTTCCTGATATGTGTAAACGACCTGCCATTTTATTCCACAAATCTTTGTGAGATAGTTATGTTTGCTGATGATACTTCTTTGATTTTTAAAATGAAAAGACATGAAGAAAATTTTGAAGAAGTAAACAATACTCTCTCCAAAGTATTGAATTGGTTCACCACCAATAACTTGTTGCTGAATGCTAGTAAAACTAAATGTGTAAAATTCACTTTGCCTAATGTAAAGCAACTTACACCAAATATTGTACTAAATGGTAATAATCTAGTCTTAATAGACTCCACTGTATTTCTGGGCATTACACTTGACTCAAAATTACAGTGGGGACCTCATATTGAAGCCCTAGCTAGGAGGCTAAGCTCGGCTGCCTTTGCAGTTAGAAAAATAAGGTATCTGACTGATGTTGAAACGGCGAGGCTTGTGTATTTTAGTTACTTCCACAGTATTATGTCTTACGGTCTTCTCTTGTGGGGTTCTGCTGCAGACATTGATACCATATTTATTTTGCAGTAAAGAGCCATTCGTGCTATTTATAAACTTAGTCCTCGTGACTCCCTGAGAGAGGTCTTTAAGAAAATCAACATATTAACTGTGGCTTCTCAATACATTTTTGACAATATAATGTACGTCCGTAAAAATTTAGATTATTTCATGAAGAAGAGCGACATTCACTCATATAACACAAGAAATAAACACAAGCTTGTCGTTCCTAACTTCAGATTAGTTAAAACTAGTAATTCGTTCATGGGAAATTGTATAAAATTCATTAATAATATACCACACAATCTTGTCGAATTGCCGGTTGATAAATTTAAGAAACACGTTAAAAACACGCTTATGTCTAAAGGCTATTATAAGGTTCAAGACTACCTGAACGACACGAATGTGTGGTCTGTCCAGCCTGCACCGACTGATGTACTTACCTTTGATGATTTTGATTTTACGGCAGCTAGTGGTGACTGAGTTTGTTCCGGCGTTTCTTCTCAGCACTTGCCTAATTGTCTGTGTTCTGTCTCGAAGCGCTGGTAGGGCCCAAAAGATAAGGAGACATGATTCGGCCCCTTCAGGGCACAATTATTTTTATTTTATTTTTCACTGTACATTTGACGTTCATAAGTGGCATATTGTGTCCTAAATTGAATAAACATTTTTTGATTTTGAATTTTTTTGAATTTTGAATTATGTTAGTTAGTTATTTGTTATTTACGCCGCCTCTACTGTTTCTGCCTCACGCAATGGTTGACTGGTAGAGAGTGCTTGAAAGCATTAAGTCTGCTATTTGTACTTAATTTTATTTGTGCAATAAAGAATATATAAATAAAAAAATAACATCCGTAGTTTTAAATCCACCACAAACACGCTACCGGCCAAGCACGTCGCGCTTCGCACCGTCCATGAGCGAATGTTTTTTTTTAAATGAAGAGATCTCCTTATTATTGGAATCCAATGGTTTCGAGGTGAAATAATATGTTCAAAACCGAATTCTTATCACAGAGTTTGTTTGGATAAGGATGACTATTGTGTTCTTGAATATACTATTGAAAACACTGCATTGCTGTTATTAATATTTTTTTATTACTATTGTTACGGACACCCAATCATGTGTTCGTGATAAGTTTAACTATGTTTATTTATAAGGTTTTCGATGAAAATAAATACGATTTTCTGTTATATCATAGCGAGTAAGCATTGTATTTAGCTTAGGGCTCGTTTTATTTCAATAATTAGAAACCGGTTAGTTAGGAATTCTCACTTGCAAATTAGGTAGGCAGGTAGGGTAACAATCAACTAGCTAGGAAATATTAAGAATTATGTAGGTAATTTGGTACAGGGGCGAGGAAGCCCTTATGAAGCGAGGCCGGCAAAGCCTTCGAATTTCCTGTCCCCCATCTTGCATTTTCTGAGGGTAGGTAGGAAACCCATAGAGTGGATTGTAGGGGGTGGGAATTTTATGACTATTCATGTAGGTAGATTACAAAAATGTAAGAGGGAGATAGGTAGAACAACATCGGTTGGTGGCTTGGTGGCATCCATATCTTGATGTAGGAGGGTGGCTGTAGGAAGCGTAAGAATGAATACGCAGATGTTTGTTTTGTGTTCGTCCTTATTTGTAACGAGTTTGTATTAGTCGATAAGTGAACTGTATATGTATTTCAAATAAATATAGGGTCTTCTCTGTATTATCGAATAAATATAGGGTCGTGAGTGGGCCAGGCCGTACGGTCTATCACGGTCACCGATCTCAAGAAGAAGTGTTTTATTTGGAATATACAGTCTACACATCGAAGGAAAAGATCGACGAATCATTGACTCAGCCTGTAATAACCACAATAAAGGTTATAGTGACCAAACCTTATGATATCGTCACCGGAAATATGAATTACTGTAAAGGACAAACCACAAATTTACAGGAGAGCCAAAAAACTATATCTTTTTTAAAAAATGTGTTATATTTTTTGAGTTTGTAATGCTATTGAAATGACAACTACAGCAAAGTTTCTTTACATTTAAAGCTCTATTACATAAAATTACTAAAAATGTTCTAATCTTCATAGTTTTAAAAATAGACTGTCCCTTACGTTATTTTTATTGTTTTAAATGTCACATACACTAACTTTTTTTTAAAATGAAAAAATGAGATTTAATGTAAGTCCTTAAAAAACATTACTTGTGTTAATGTAAGAAACACTAAATTTAGTATTAGAGTTACGCTATTAGAAGTGTTTAAAGGAAAATGACACTTAAATCTAAGAAGTTAAAGTTTAATTGGCTGCTTCTAACAATAGTTTACGAAATAATTGTAGTAACTACGATCGATCGACTGATTTTCTCTTTATACCATAATGATTTAAATTACTTTGTAAAATTCATATTTTTATTTTTTTCCTTTTAAATTTTAAAAAAAATCTTTTAATTATCGCTTAACAAAAATAACTATTACACCAAACAAAAACACAGTCTTACAATAAATGGCTTCTCTTAAAAACAAATAGGATCATCTGTAAAAATAAAAGTATTTTCCGTACAGCCTCACCCTCTTACACTAGGAAACTTAAAAACAACAAAAACAAGTCCTCTCATACAATACTAGGTACATTACACTTCAACAGCATTACCATTTTTATACAAAAACTATTTAAAACGTAATAATTTTTTTCCAATGCAACAGTTTAAACAAATAAGTATTACAAAAATAATTAAGAAGTATAATTTTTGACACCAAGAACAAAGTTTTCTTTAGGTACCTAATCAAATATCCTCATCGAATTTTTTTACTTGTCTCTGCCCTTTCGTCTTCCTCTTCCTGTCCCTCTCCCTCTTCTCTTTCGCACTTGCTCTGGTACTCTTTTTCCCTTTTCATCGTCAATATCAATTATCTTTGGTATATTTTTCTTTGGTCTCTCATGTCTTACTTCCTTATTTTCCTTCAATTCTTTGATGTTTTATTTCCTATTTGTCTTACCTTTTCATAGTCTGTGTCTAATTTCTGTAGTGTATTTTTTTTGTTTCTTTGGTGTTGTTTCTGACCTTTGTTTCAATTTTTCAGTGTTTTTTTCTTTTTCTTTTATTATCTTGTATGTTTTCATCTTCTTGCGTCACCTCAACAGTTAATCCCTCTGCTGTCATTTTTTTTCCAATATTTATGCAAAAGAGTACCAATTTCTAGATTATAGTTTATTCTAATTTTATATAAACTAAGATTTATTATAGAAACCATATCCTTTAATGATTATTATTTTGTGAATGAACTGTTATCTGTAACATTAAATGATGGAGGCCGTAGGATCTACGGAGAGAAGCCTAACATGGGGACTGAAATCTTTCAAGCAGAGGTCTTTGCTATTAACAAATGTGCAGAGATAAACCTTGAGAGGAAACACCGGAACCAACACATTTACATTAACTCAGACAGCCAAGCTGCCCTGCTTGTTTATTGTGGTTTCTATATCTTCAGAGAATTTAGATGCTTTTGGGTTTGGGGTACTTTGAGATTGATTTTACGGCAGCTAGTGGTGACTGAGTTTGTTCCGGCGTTTCTTCTCAGCACTTGCCGAATTAACTGTGTTCTGTCTCGAAGCGCTGGTAGGGCCCAAAAGATAAGGAGAAATGATTCGGCCCCTTCAGGGCACAATTATTTTTATTTTATTTTTCACTGCACATTTGACGTTCATAAGTGGCATATTGTGTCCTAAATTGAATAAATATTTTTGAGTTTTCTGAAGTTTGAATTCTGGAATTTTTAAGCTAGTTTTTTTTAATAATCTTATCAGAAAAAACGGTCATCTTTTTAGAGAAATTTATACTAGATTTTTTCTTGCCGCTGTACTCAGATGTGCTATTTTCACAGATCAAATTTGCTGGTGGTGTTAGAAAGTTATTAGTTATTAGTCACTAGCAGCTTTTTATCACACACATCACACTATGATAAAAAGAGATGCGAGATGCGATGTAGCAGAACCGTTTTGGCGGCTGTCAGTCAGATTGGAAGCCCATGAAGGCTCGCTTTTCATTTGATTGCTTTCATATTTTTTTTAAATTGAAGTGAAATTGTGTATATTTTGAAGAAATAGTTCTCCTGAAACGTAGTGACGGTGATTGATTGTTGTTCTTTACAGCGAAATGACCCCTACAAATAATCATTCAACAGGTAAATTAGTCCAATTGAAGCCTCTTAATATACCATTTATATTTGCCAATGCACTTTAAATCACGCAGTTTGATTATTCTATTTTTGAAACGTTAATTTACGAAAAAAATAAAGACAGAATAACACAGGTAAATAATATTTCGTTTTACACTACAGCTGCATGTTCGGTATTTTGTGTCGCCTGTTTATCATGCGGTAAACTAATATGTTTAACTTAGCAAGATTGGTATAAATCACCTAAACGAAAGGTAATCTCATTTTAAGCTACAAAAGTTACTTACTTATGTTAGTTAGTTTGACAGCTTTTACTTGTCCTTGTCTTTCTTTAATTATTTTTCGATCCGTAATATTATTTTTATGTTAACTACCTTATACTGAAAGAATTGTTCATTTTATTAACTGAAAGAAAACCTTCAGTTCATAAAACAAACTCAGTACGTATGTTCTTCTATGTCGTTTCAGCGATCCTTAATTAATATATGAGATATTTTTTTATTTTAAACTTCTGCTGAATTCTGAAAAAAATAAGCAACGAGTTAATCGAAATATATCTATTGATGAATTTGTTTAACAAGTAGGCTCGTGCCGAATTCATCAGCATACCTAATTTACGCCTAGGTTGCAATTCCTACCTACACGGATCCCTAGTTTCCCTTAACTGGCCCAGGAAGCGAAACAGCTGGAACATTATGTTTTTGTATCGCTCCCAGTCAGGCATGGGAGAAATAAGTAATATTAAAATAAATTACACGGACCGACGCTATCTCACGTTACTCTAAATTCAAAGTTGGTTTTTCGTGCTAATAACGAATTTAAAGTGTTGATATCATTTTCGTCATTCATATTGACCCCTTACATATAATACTTGCACTCTAAATACTCGCAAACACTTCGAGTAATTATTTCACAATACTTTTGCCGTCCAATAAAATAAACTATTGTTCTAGGAGTGGATGGTTCCAAATAAGTAATTTAAGCATCATTTACTGAATATAAATAATAGTAACCTTAAATTAAAGGCCCAGGTGACTATTAAGCTTCTTTAAAATATTTAATGTAAAGGACAAAAATAGTTTTTTCTTTAATTTATCGTTGCTGTAAAGGGTACGTTTTAATTAAATATCGTAAAAAGTTTAGCGTAATAAACTTATTTTTTTTATCATCAGCCTATCGACATTAAAATCAACTGTTTATTTTTAGTTTCTTTAAAATACTTAATTTAAGAGACAAAATTGAGTTCATAGCATGAGAAGAATAATGTAAACGGACATATTTTGTCTTTTACAGATACCTTTTCAACAATCAACTTTCTCGGAATTTTGGGGGTATATTTTTTATGACAGTTAGTTAGTAGACACTTGATGGTAAGCAAAGCTGTAGTCAAGATGAGCCACGCTAGCCTATAAGGAACGTATTCACTCTTGACTTGAAGGCGCCCAGATTATATTTGTCAGAAAACAGAGAGTTCACGGAATATCTATCATGTAACGGTAGTGCTTATTCAAACTATAATTTAAGAAATTAATGTAACATACACTTCTGCGGGAATTAAGTAACTTATTTTAATGTAAAGGACTCCTAACAACACCATATTCCTTTACATTATTTTTTTGACAAAATACACATTAAAATTTATTTATAAGATTAATGTAAGGAACAGTTTTGTAGAAGTTCAGTAGCATAGCTAATGTTAAGAACAAATTTACTATGTAAGTGTATTTACAGTAAAAAGCTACAAAATAAATACTACGTTACATGAATCAAGAATTCTACACAGTTCTTACTTGTACTATGCATTACTTTATAAGTTTATTTTTTACCAATTCAGTTGATGTAAATGACATCATTTTTAAAGATATCCAAATTTTAAATATACCATTGGATAGAGCGGAAAATTTGCAGTCGAACTGTATATAAAACTCAATTTCGACAAATTGTCCTTTACATTAATTCATATTTCCGGTGACGATATAGGTATAAGCTGTCGCAGACTTTTTTGTAGAACTACTTATGGCAAACTTATATGCAATACATCGTATGCATGTAACTCTTTTAGTTTTTGCAGCATACGCAAAATTAGCTCGAAAATTACAGATTTCTTCCGGCTTCCTTAATGAAATATAGCGTGTATGTTATTTCAATGTAAAGCTACATCCTTGTAAAGTTTCATCAAAATCGATTTACGAGTTTTGCGTGAAGGAGTATCAAACATATATCCATTCTCACAAACTTTCGCATTTATAATATTAGTAGGATTAAGCGATACTTCGTTGAACAATAGTAACACCACTTTTAGTCAAAATGAGCTTATACTCGCGAGTTGTCGCCATCCAATTTCTCGGTCGACCACGAATGGCTTGAGACCACTCTTGAGCTGCCAGGTGACTGACGGAGTGTCGTTGGTTTTTAGTGGGTATGGGCATTTGAGCTCGAGTCCCTCAAAACTCGCCGTCTCTTCTGGGCGGCGAATATGCGTAATGCTTTTCCTACGTTAAAAAACCGCCCAAGTGCGAGTCGGACTCGCACACTGAGGGTTCGATGCCAACGTTAACTGAATTAGGGAATCCACTTACTTCCACTTAGGGCTGAATTTTTCAATAGTCAGATAAGAAATATTCGTCGAACAAAATACAATATGGCTAATTTGAAAACGTCACCTAAGTGTCCGCAATCATACGTAACTCATTATCATCATTACACACACACAGATTTTAAATATTATCATTATTTGTCTGTCGCTTTATAATTTATCGGTCTGGTAAGTTTTATCTGACCATTGAAAAATCGGCTCTTAGTAAAATACCACAATAATTTTTTGACAGCAAATATAACTTTGTTTTTCATAGTGTCTGTATGAAGAACAAAGTAATGTTTGCGGTTGTTGAAAACGCGCCAGGGGGAAGGCCATTTTACCACTTTGGAAGCGTCTAGCTATGAAACGTTAGACTATCTATACCTATATATATCTAGATCTAATACCCCACACGCACAGGTTTGACAAAAAAAAATTTTTGGCTTTAGTTTCATGTATGGGACCCCCCCCCCCCCCCCCCCTCTTCAAATATCATTATTTTTTATTTTTTGTATATGGACATGGAATATTACAGGATACATCTTTCTACTAAATTTCAGGAGTGTCATGCTTATAGTTACAGAATAAAGTGGCTGTGACATACGGACGGACTGACAGACAGAGCATTAGAGCAAATTAAGATTATGCGAAAAAATTGGTGAAATAAAATTAGGTTAATTGTTAAATTATGGTTTAAGAAAATTATGTCATTTGAGCGTTATTTCAAGTGAAATTATATTAATTTGTTGTTATAAGAAACATTACAGACCCGTCTTTATTAAGCTTCGACTAAGGCCTGAATTAAGGCATGCCTCAACCTGCGCTAGAACTGTCACCAGCTCTTCATATGTTAGAATGGAGTTACACATACATACATACCTACTCACAAACTTTAACATTTATAATAATAGTAGGACGAAGTAGGATTTGTACAAGTAGGTATTAGTGCTAGTAATTAATGCTCTGATAGTTGACTTAAGGAGGTCAAAGTGATGGCTCCGTCTCCAAAAATATATTATTTGCCGAAAATGGATCTTTTCCTTTAAAGATTCGAGTGTTTATTTAAAACTTTTTAGTGCATTTTGGTTTGGGTCGTGTCGGTTTTTACTTCTTTTTGTAAAAGTTAATTTTATTTGTTCATTTTTAATGATTATAGGAGCGGGGAGGGGGAGGAGGTTGCACCTTATGACTGTGTTCTTAAAAAAGCTATAAATTACCTATCATAATCACTGAACTCCTAAGCGTTGAGGAGTTCCACCATCAGCTCCACACGATGTTGACTATCAGACGTAACAACATGTCAACATTAAGATATTATACGTGCAAAACACTATACGTGCCATTAAAATTTGAAGTTTTCCCTCAATTGCACCAAGTCATCAGATCCCGACTTCAGAACAACTAGAAGGTACGTCTCGGTAGGCTATAAAAACCGACTTTAAAACCAAAATGCACTAAAAAGTCTCAAATAAACTCTTGCCCATTGAAAGGAAAGGAATCCATTTTAGGCAAACAATTTATTTTTGGAGTCGGTGCTGTGATATTTGATACTTGATGGTGAAAGTGATGGCACCGACTTTATTTGAGACTTTTTAGTGCATTTTGGTTTTGAAGTCGGTTTTTACTTCCTTTTTAAGTTAATTTTATAGGGGGGTAGTTGCACCTTATGACTCTGTTCTTTAAGAAGATGTTAATTGTAAGGCGTAACCAGCGGCGGCCTTAGGGGGTGGCGAACTGTGCAATCGCCCAGGGCCTCGCTCTTGGAGGGGCCTCGCGCAACAACCCAAGCTCATATTTTTAAAAAAGTTAATAATCTAGCCTAAATTAAAACTGTTAACTTTTATTCTTATTTATTAAGGAGTGCAAGGTAGCCTCGGTGAATGCCGTTAGTTGGTAACTAAGCAATAAATTATGTGATGCTTTAAAGGATTAAGCAGAAAATACAACAGATTGTCAGTTGGTCAGTGAATAAATAATAATAAATAAATATCCTTTGGACATTATCCTTTGGACATCGCCACCTAGTCCCAAAGTTAGCTACTCAAAGCTTGTGTTATGGGTGCCAGACAACGGATATAATACTTAAATACTTTTGTTTGTAAATACATACATGATATACATAGAAAACACCCAGACCAATACAAACAGACATGTTCATGCATACAAATGTTTGTATTGTGCGGGGATCGAACCCGCAACCCGCTGCGTAGTAGGCGATTTTTCGACCACTACACCAGACGGGTCGTCAAAGTGAATGCCATTCTATATTATTGTATAACATTTGGACAAAAGTAAATGTTATTAAAATGTGACAAAGCGAAACCATGTACTTAGATGTGAATATACAACACCTAAATGCATTCACAAATTGGCTCGATAATTCTCGAGACTATGGTTTTCAGTCATCCCTTCTAACAGCGAGAGAAATAGCCGAGGAAAATGATATTGACAGACAGTTCAAAGAAATCAGAAAACGACGTTAATTAGGGCATTTTGATAATGAAGGGGAAGAGAATTGAATGCGGAAGAGATTTTCCAAAATTTTATAATGAAATATACACAAACTCACAACTTACATGTGTAATTCATCGTTATATACTGAGATCTTTTAAATCAAATAGTTTATTAATTTTATTCACTGATGTTATCTTAAAAGTTATGAAATGATTGTTTCCATTATAGGACTAGCCAAGAGAAACGCAGTTTAATCCAGAGAATTATTGCCACCACACCAGTGACAGTTGCGTCTGCTGAAAGGAGTTTTTTGAGGCTTAAAATTATTAAAACATATTTGATTTCAGCCCTTGCTATTCTTTCAACGAAAAAGACGTTGTTCATTCGTAAGATTATTGTACTTTAATTAAAGGTTTCAGTCTTAAAAAAATCGTTAACATCAGTTTTAAAATTAATTAACTCTATATTTGTTAATTTTGTGATTCTTTTAATACAAAATATTTTAAAATTCAAGTTTTACTCATTTGTATAACTTTAACATTTCTCCTCAAACAACCAGACCTACCTACTTGTGCAACACATACTTTTCACGAAGGACAAGGGCCTCGCAAAGACCTGCCGCTCGTAGCCTCGCAATGGGTAAGGCCGCCGCTGGGCGTAACAACACGTCACCATTAAGATTCTAGTTGGGGCTGACAAGTCAAAGCTTATTACAGATGGCGCCACTACCGCACCGACCAAAGTATGGCAGCTTTTGTTGTTGTATTGAGTTGTTGTGTTTTGGCGTGTGTGTCTACAGTTAGTTTTTCAAGAATTTTCAAGATTGATGATGTATTCCTCATGGAAAATAACTCAACTTAAAGAGGAATTAAGAAAAAGAGGCGCCTCGTTACGTGGAAAGAAAGCAGACCTCATTGAAAGGTAACATACATTTTGAGAATTTCCTTATATTTTTGCCATTTTTGTGGTCATTTTCATGGATTCACATGTAATTAATGGTTTTGTGAGATAGTTTAGTGTATAATAATAGTAACTAATCATTAAAATAATGAACTTGAGAGGACGATACTCAGTTTTTTGCCGCAATATAGGTTTGAGGTTATTTTAGTTTTAGTTTTGTAATTTGGATGATAGCTACCATTTATGTGTTGCAGGTTGGAGTCTTATGACCAAAATTTCAATTTCGGTCAAGTTGAACTTGTGGATGATGAGCCTGCAATGGATCTCCCACCCACTGAAGACTACAGAGATATTAATAGCAACACCAAGCTGCCTCACCTAAACAAAACACAAATAAGGCATTTCTTGTCCATGTAAGTCCAATTTCTTTTGATAAATTTGTATTAAAGGATTGAACACTAGATAGCATTCCACTAGGAAGATACCTACCAACATTTTTTATACCATGGTAGGTTAAAAAAAACTATTGTTAGCGGTGCATCTATGTAGTAAAAATATCAGTGTTGTAGTCTTTGACTTCAACACATGCTGATTTAGGACCATTTCAGACCACAGCAAATCCTAAACGATAGAAGAAAATTTTTAATTTAGTCGGTTCCTGCTCTGCCTGTATTTACTTGTTTTTCATTTCCGTTGTGTGGTATGCTGTTTAAACGCATTTTCTTTCAATATGATTACCAAGCATTTTTTTTATCTTCTTCAGCTCTGACAAGAAGATGGAGAAAGTGATGCAGCTCTACGAGTCACGCCATTTGGTAACAGCACGCTCACTTACTGCTGCCAGCAACACATATATTAAAGGAATATGTAGAAAAACTATGAAAAACCTTCATTATGAAGTTGACATAAACGACGAGGACGACTGGACGAGCATGGCAGCATTGAAGAGGCACACTGTGAATGTCCAGCCGGCAGTGGCAACGCTGCTACATGCAAACATGTAGCTGTTTTGTTGCTAGGTGTTGAACAAATGGTAAATGAAAAATTTATATTGTTATTTGAAACCTGCACACAAAGACTGCAAACTTTCCATGCCCCCAAGAAGCCGTACAGTGGCACCCCTGTGCGTGCAGAAAAATTGCCAAGGAAAAGAAAAAACCTCTCAGTTTTGTATGAACCTTACCCAATTAAAAATCTTGATAAAGAAAACTACAACTACAAAGTCCGAAACTTGATTCTTAATTATCCGCATAGTAGCACAATGCCATTAAAACAAATGTATCCACCAGCGAACCCCTATGGGATTGAAATAGACCATGACTACTCTGAAGTGAACCCAAAAAATAAAGTTCAACAAGATCTACAGCTCTCATCAATAACAGCAGAAGAGATTCAACGCATAGAACAAGTTACAAGAGAACAGAAAAGCAGTGAAGAGTGGCTTATTCAAAGAAAAAAAAGGTTAACTGCTAGTATCTTCCACACAATATGCCATTTAAGGCCTATTACGATGAAAAGCTTTGCAAAACAGATTCAAGATCGCAAACAATTCAGTTCTCGAGCCACCACCCATGGCATAATAAATGAAAAAATTGCTCTTCAAAAATATTGTGAAGCAAATGACCTACTAGCATTGCCATGTGGCCTCTTCGTAAGTCAGGAGCGACCATACCTTGCTGCCTCGCCAGATGCACTGTTGGGCCCAGAGACAATAATAGAAATTAAATGCCCATTTGCTAGTAGGTCTCAAATAATTGATCCTACAACTGTCCCATACCTAACATACCACAATAATGTTTTGTGTCTGAAACCTGGTACACCATACTATTATCAAATTCAGGGCCAACTGTACTGCAGTGGCAGAAAGTACTGCAATTTAATAGTGTACACATACAAAGACATGAAAGTGGTATATGTATACAGAGACGAGCCTTTCATCCAATACATGCTTTGCAAACTTGATGATTTTTATAACAATTATTTTAAAGAGGAAATTTTCCTAACATATCTGTACTATAACTATGATAGCTACATCAATAAATAAAACCAAGTTTTAAATTATGAAATATGTTTTATTTGTGTACTATACCTTCTCTGAAATTACAAAGCATGAGGCAAATAAAAAAGATCTTAGAAGCTATAGGCACATAATATTGATTTAATTCAGTTGTTAATATTTTATATGTTTTGGTTAATCCAATTAACCTCTCTATATGGACTCGTTGACTAGCTAATTTCTGATCATGTTTCAACAAAAGACCTGGTATTTGAGCCTTGCCTTTTAAAAAGTTTGGTATATTTATTCCAATTCCTTTAGCTGCAAACAAATCCTGAACATTAAAACCACGATCAGCCATTATACTGTCTCCTGGGTCACACATTTCTGAAAGATTACTACGTTCAGCTATTTGACGGTCACTGACTGAACCGGCAAATCCTCCAGAACAATAAGTGAGCAGTCCACCTGGTGAAGACCCAACTAGAAATTTTAATGTGTTTTTGTGTTTGTATTGGCTAAAAGATACTTTTTGAGCATCAGGCTGGCTAGGCTTTTGAATAGGAATTTCAGTACCGTCTAGAATAACTCTGGTAGAAGGATAGTTATTTTTAAAACTTTTTGGCATGTAAAAGTTTACTAGCTCACGGCTAGGCCAAATGTCTATCAAACTCCATATGTCACTGACAAAATTAAGCCATGTTATAACAACATTCGATACTTCAGTCCTACTTACACCAAACATTTTTGATATTTCAAAATCAGGCTTGTTTCTTCTTAATTTTATTAGAAGCATTAAAAATTGATCTTCTATAGATAAACCAACAACTCTACTCCATCTATATTTGAGATCATGTGCCATTGGCAGCAGGGTTGACAGCACCAAAGTAAATTTAGCATAGGTTTCAAGACCTGTATAATAATTAATAGTTTCATCATCAGTTAACAACTGCTCCGTTGAGAATAATCTCAAAATGTTAGGTGTCTGTGTTCCTTTTGATAAACAGTTCTGGTCTTGCACAACAGGAACAATGGGAATCGATGGCTGGATTACTGGAATATCGACAGTATGAGAAACATTGGAATCATCCAATGCTTCGAGTGGCTGGATATCACTGAAGCTATGAGTTGAAGAAGTTTCACCTTGAAACAAGGTTTTATTAAAGTGAAATATCATCAAATTAACGTTAATAGGTGTGCATTGTTCTTACCTGTGTATTTCCCAATCTTTTCATAATCGCTTTCCTTGAAATGTTTATGACACACTCTCGCCCCGCTTTTAGGCTCGAATTTTACTCGTCGTATTACTTTGAGCCACGATTTCTTTATTTTCTCCTCTCGAGGAAACTGGTGGCCTCCAGTTTCTTTGCATTTTGGTACACAACAGCTAGGCATGTCTTCAATAATTGTCTTTAACTAAGATTTTACAGCGATTTTCATAATAAAAATGCTTTGTTATTGGTCTGTGCGATGCTAGCGCCTGTTTGACAGTTGCCCGCCCCAACAGGTAATACAAGAAAAAAAAACATTGGCATCACCTTAACATAAAACTTATAATAATCTTACCAGGCTACAAACGCCTCCAAAGATTGTGAACAGTGTTAGATAATAATAAAACGTTTTTAAGGATCATGGTCGTATAAAATTGATGAAGATTTAATTTTGCAACGATTTTGTAGGAAAAGTTGCTTATCGCATAAACAAAAGGCAGGGATTTGGCGGTAGAAGTAGATCTAACGAACATTACAAACGTAACCAGTAGGCTTAACATGCACGCCATGATAAAAATTTATCGAGGCATTCTATTGCGTCTCGTTGTCAAAAATCGACATAGCCACCGTTGCTAACATGGCATCTTCAAAAAGTCATATCCTCCTGTCAAAATACGAAATACGATAAGACTGTCGACGAACCCTAACATGGGACACTTTTATTTGTCAATTTCTATCTATTTTTGACATTTGGAAAAGGTATATTGTCGTCGACTATTTTTGTGAACGATAAGCATTTGATAATGGCTGTGCCATATTTTAATTCAGTTTTATATATTTATGAAGAGCGCGAAAGGCGCAAAATTCAACGCAGAGCCATCAGAGATGTGTGCGATCCCTTTGATCTTCCTGACAGGGAATTTCAGAGGATCTGGCGCATCTCAAAAGTGATGGCTCACTACATCATTGATAGGCTTCGGGTGGACCTGGAGCCAAAAAATGAAGGTCTTCCCGTGCACCTTAAGGTAAGTTTTTAGTCATGTAATATCATTTTCGTTATCACATTAATCAAAACACTTGGGCATGCTTAAAGAATAGAAATTATAAGGTGATATGTAAACACAATTTGAGTTGTTTAAAATGCTATAATTAGATCCATCCATTTTTTTCATTTCAAACAATATCATTGCAATTTAAGCAATGGATGTATAGACTACATAATCATAATTGTTTTCTTTCAGGTACTGTGTTCAATCCAATTTTTGGCCAACGGGGGCTACCAGCGCCAACTTGGTCAGGACCACTCACTGTGCCAAGCCCAGACAACAGTGAGCAGTGTCCTAAATCAATTTTTAAAGTCTATTTATTTAAGGTACCCACTACCCATATTACTTTAGAAGAAACCTTTGTTACATACATACATTTTGATAATGTTGTAATATGTTATATAAATGTATTTCTTACAGATTATTACCGGAATGGGTCCATTTCCCAAATAATGAAATAGCCCGGAGGAGAATTGCGGACAAGTTCCAGGAGAAGTTTGGAGTCCCAGGGGTGTTGGGACTAATTGACTGCACCCATATTAAAATATTCCCACCTCCTGGGCCAGAAGGGGCCCAATTCAAAAATGTGAGAAAGGGTGCACACACTCTCAATGTGCAATTGGTAAAGAAAATATAATAAGATAGTGAAATGTCATCAATTATGAATAAGATTTTAGTGGCTAAAATAAAGTTTCTTTTCATAGATTGCAGATGCAGATTGCCGGATCATAAGTGTTAATGCCAGATACCCAGGGAGAGTCCATGACTCCTTTATATGGGCACATTGCTCTGTAAAGGAGGAAATGAGGAGGCTCCATAGAGGAGGAATCGGAAACTATTTCCTTTTGGGTAAGTACATTTGTTATTAACCTTTCGGTGTGCAATAGTTATCTTATCTTATCTTACATTTCCTTAAAATATACTTCTAATTTTCCTGTGATGTTTAATATAAAGTTATTTCTTTTCCTAGAGGGTTTCTGAGTTAATCATTCATTTATTTAATTATTGTGTAATTTGTTTAGAAAACCTAATTTAATTAATCATCTCATTGTTGCCATCTGCATTGTCTTGGTTAAGTAAAGGTAGTAAAGCAGGTAAATGAAACTAAGTAAGAAAATTAAATTGTAGATTTATTGGTTCTTTTTAACATATATTAAATCAGTCTTGTTAAGTGTAAGTTTTATTCATTAACGACGTCGTCTCCTGAAAAAAAAAAAAAAACTTAACTCTTTTTATTTTGTTTTGTTACAGGTGACTCTGGGTATCCTTTAGAGCCATGGCTTATGACCCCAATCTTACATGCCACACCAGCGTCCCCTGAGGAACGTTACACTAACTGGCACTGCCAAGTTCGTAATGCAATCGAGCGAACTAATGGTTACCTTAAAGGCAGTTTGCGTTGCCTCGGGATCGATCGCGTGCTCCATTATGCTCCTGACAAGGCATCGGAGATAGTTTACGCAAGTTGCGTAATTTATAATCTGATGAAGCATTTCGGGTAAATATATTTTTCATTTAATAATTAGTGTTTATTATTAAAGCTATTTTATAATAAATAACACTTTGCTATAATGACAATAATAATATATATTTATATTACAATACTATTATTGTTTTATATTCAAATGACATTTTATAATTTGCAGAGTACCAATGGAGGAGGAGGAGGAAGACCATACTAATAACTCGCCCGAAGTTCATGACATAGAACCAGCACAATTACTCCGAGTAGCCAGAGCTCGGAGGGAATCTATTATAAGAAATTATTTTTCATAATTATAAAACAAATTAAAAACATAAATATGGGAGTTGTATTTATTTATCTTATCCCCTTCATAATTTTAATAGATTGTGGCATGGGACACTACTTACGATTGCCTGACTCGCATTTCTTGTGTCTGTATCAACCGTCGCAGTTCTGCAACTAGCTCCTGAAATATACAAAAAAACTGTAGAGTTCGTATTTTAAAACAAATATGCATATGACATAGATATTGTCAAAAACGTGATTTTATAATAGCATTTGTGAAATTATAATAACACTAATTATTGTCAAATATGGCTGGTTCGTTTGTGAGTTAATCATTTGCAATACATACACATACTATTTTTTTTAAATGCATAACTTACCCGCACCAGACCATTTAATTCCAACTGTGCGTTTATGAAACGGTCTGGAGGGTTCGAGACTCGGACGCGCCGACGCGTTCCGCGTCTCGTTGCTGGCGCAGCTGCAGCGGCTGTGTGTGCCGCAGTAGGTAGTAGTCCTGGCGGCGGTGGCATCAGTGGCCCTCGCGGTGATGGCGGCAATGTGTCTGCGGGCGGAGGTAGCTGTTGTCCAGCGGGCGCATGCAGCTGTGGTCGGCCGAGGCGAAGCATCGGTGGTCTGGCGGGCGGAGGCAGCAGTGGTCTGGCAGGCGGAGGCAGCAGTGGTCCTGCCAGCGGAGGCAGCAGTGGTCCTGCGGGCGCAAGCAGCTGTGGTCCCGGCGGTGGTGGTGGTGGTGAGGGTGACGGAAGTGGTGGTGGAGGTGGAGGTAGTGTGCCACTGTAGCTAGGTACTTCTACCTCATACCACACAGGTGGTGTTGAAACAAACTGCAATTGTAAATATCTAATTAAACACCATACTATAAATACACTATGATGTAGAAAATGGTATAGAGTCAACAACATAAATAACAAATGACTATAGTTACTATATAAAACTAAAAATTTTATGCATACATACTTTACTTAAAGTATAACTAAGTATATTTGGAAACAAGATTGCTACCGTCTACCTATTTTTTTAAAGTTTCAGACAGGTATCATAAACAAATACACAAGGTATTCTAATGTTAGTGACAATAAAAGTTTTGAGTACATGTTGTTAGTCTCAACTTTAGGTTTGTAAAAAAACACTCAACTTTAGATTAGTCTGATATGAAATTTTTACTATGTATGTTTTATGTTCATAAGTTGTAATGGTTATGACGATGGAAGTTTAAAACAATTTATACTCAACTTACCCCTATTGGAGACTCTGGTGGCCCACACCCCAATGCCATCTCCCTTCCAATAGTACTCAGTACTATTTCACTGGTTAGGGAGAGGCCAGGGATGGAGCCACTGTTGCCAGTAGTGTTAACAACTTTATTAAGGGCACCACCCTCCGCCCTCGCCTTCCTTTTCTGGTCACGCCAGCACTAAAAAAGATTCGAATTTATTGATTAATTTATGAGAGATAAACACAAAGTTTCACATTTAAAATCGCATGTCTAATAACTTACCACCTTCCACTGCTCAACGGACCTATCTGGGCCCAACTCATCTAAAGCAGTCTTCAGCTGGACCCACTGCCGTTCCATTTGTGCGGCACCGTGAGGAGTGCGGTACTCCCCCGCCGCAAAGTCGGGGTGCTGCTGCATATATTGGCACAGATATAAAATCTGTGCCTTATTGCTGCGTAGTTTTCTATAAGCAGAAAACGACATTAGTGTTTTCTATTTAGATTCAACAAGACATCTATAAAAATTGGTTACTCACGTTTTCGTAGACATTTTCTTTGTAAAAACTTTTAAAACTTTTCTCACAAAACCGACACAACTGTCAAACACAATGTCTATGAACGTCATTTCGACATATGTCATTACGCTATTTTTTCATTTTTTTTATTCAAGTTGAAGTGTTTGAGCCAAATCGGACGTAAAATTGAACGAATGATATTTTTTTATTGAACGTAAATAATATGTTGCCATATTTAAAAAAAAAAGTATTTTTCAGTATGGTAACACCCGTTTATCATGGTTATCGAACGTTGTCGAGCCGACAATTTTAATCGAGTGTGGTTGGCATGTTAGCAAAAAAGATTAATTTATCGAAATCGAGTACTTTTGTCATGTCGATCGAAAGGTATATTGTGTCGTGCATGTTAGGCCTACAGTTCGAAATAATGAAACATTGGCCAGCTACGCAGGCCGCGCTGAGATCCGCCACTCCCCCCGCCACTGTACTAATGTAGGGCGAGCGAGGGGGCCCCGCGGCTATCCGACGGGCTCTATAGGCTGGTCGGGTGGGAACAACATGTAGTGATGGGGCAAGCGATAAGTTCCGTATCTGTCGATGTAAAGCAAATCGCGAATTGTAGTTTTGCATAAATTCGATATTAACTGATTTTTATTAAGTTTGTTATTTTTATAAAATGTGTATGTTAATTTGTAAATGAATTGTATTAGTAATGGAAAATTAATTGACGAATGCAGTTTTTTTAAGTTTGTTTTAAATTTTGTATTAAATGCTATTTTTAGTGCCCTATTTTAAACAACTTGTAGGATGTCATAGTTGGTCTGACACGTACTACTCCAAACTGGGCACGCGTAAGTTAGGATTGGCCTAACAAGGGCAGTGTATACGAGTAGTTTAGTATTTGGACTTAGTTTGGATGCACGATTCATTATTGGTCCAAGTGAGCCTAAAGCTTTTGCACCTTTCACACGTACATTCATCACGTGTTTAGTCCAATTTAATTTTGTGTCAAGAATCACGCCAAGATATCGAACAGAATTGCTCCAGGGTATCAGGTGGTCGTCAATTTTTAGGTTTCTATCAGGTGGCAGCCGTTTTCGTGTAAATAAGATAGCTTCTGTTTTAGAACTATTCAACTTAAGTTTCCATGTATTGAAATATCCATGCAGGATGTCCAGGGACAACTGAAGCCGATCAATTATCAGATCAACATCACTTGAGGATGTGTAAGAAGCTGTGTCGTCTGCAAAACACGCAAGATCGGTTCGGGTTTGTACTGGGACATCGTTAATATACAAGATGAATAAAACGGGCCCAAGGATGGAACCTTGGGGAACCCCGGCTGGGATTGGATATAAAGATGATTTGCTAGAACCAATATGGACTCTAAAGTTTCTGTCGCTCAGATACGATTGAATTAGTTTAACCAAAGATAAAGGAATTCCCAAACGGATCAACTTGTGCAACAGGCCATCATGCCACACAGTGTCAAACGCTTTCTCTATATCTAATAGAAACATTCCTGTAGACTGCTTAACATTAAGATGATGGGCAACATGTTCAGCGACACGAGCTAATTGTTGTACTGTAGAGTGGGAGGCTCTAAAACCAAATTGCTCATTGATTATAAGGTGGTCAGCATGCTTCTGAAGCCGCTTGAAGATAATTTTTTCAAATAATTTACCAGCAGATGGAAGTAAGCTAATCGGTCTGTAGTTGCTTGGTAATGCATTGTCTTTGCCAGGCTTTTTTAAAGCTATGACCTTTTCCAGCAACTAGGATAATAGCATATGGTAAGACAGCCGTTAAATATTTTAGTGAGAAGGACCAAAGCTTTTTGAGAAATATTTTTGAGCAACATATTATGTATCTCGTCTTCTCCAGGCGATTTACGATTTTTAATTTTTTTCAAGACTGATCGAACTTCATGAGGTGTTACCGGATGTTGCAAGATATTGCCAGGGTAGTTATCAATCACAGCCCTTGACATGCTAACTTCGCTCTCGATATTGGGATTGCTGTGCCAGCCCAATGTTAGGCACATGTTCGAATAGAATGCGTTAGCCAGTTCGTTTGCTTGATCAATACATGAAGAAGCTAGTGTGCCATCTGCCTTTTTTAAAGGAGGAATAATAAACGATTTAGGGTTAAGTTACCTTGTAATCCGCCAAAGGTCAGAGTTGACATTATCTACCTTGGCAAGTTTATTGTTCCAAACATTATCGTGATGTTTAGTTATGAAGAATCGAACGGAGGCCTGTAACTTATTAATTAAATTTCGCAAATTCCTTTTTAAAACACCCCGAGTTAACTTTTGTTCTTGCCTACGCAAGTTGTTCTTGTACCGTATTAGCCTCTTTATGTAGTAAGGTAGCTTACGAGGGCCATCTTGAAACACACCAGTCGGTACCTCAGCATCTCTAGCCGAAATAATAGATTTGTGAAATTTTGTTATAGCATCATCGATATCTGGCTTTGAAGTCAGGGGCTTTGCATTGAGTTCGATGTCACTGTCAAGTACACTACGGAACTTTTTCCAGTCAGTTTTATCATACCGATAGTAATTAGATTTAGGACACAAAGTAACTTCTCCACCAAGGCGGACAAAAATTGGTAGATGGTTTGATGATAATGCCGTTATCACATCGAGGTCATAGATTAAGTCAGTCCTAGATGCTAGTATTAGATCGGGAGTCGTAGGGTTAAGATCATCTCTATAATTGAGTTGAGTTGGCGTAGTAGGTGCGTATATAAAGTAATTATTAGCAAGCATGTGTCTAAACAAGCTTCTACCTGTAGTGTTGCAATAGCTGCTCTTCCAATAATCGTGGTTTGCGTTGAAATCCCCACAAATCAAGACATTGCTACCTAATGAGAATAAGTTATCTATGTCGGCATGCACTAATGGAAGGTTCGGAGATTGATATGCAGAAACAATAATAACTTCTCTACCAGACAAATGAATCCTAATCGCAATGGCTTCAAGATTCTTCATACTTGGTACAATAATGATTGAGTGTTGAATGTAACTTTTAATCAAAATCGCTACCCCTTGACCTCGACCAATTGGATTTTTGTCGTTGCGATAACAATTGAATCCAGGAGTTTTTATGGCAATTTTTGAAGTTAGTTTGGTTTCGCATAAGGCGATTACATCGACAGACAAGTCACTCACCGCAAGCTCGAGCAATTCATGTATTTTATTTTTAACGCCATCAGCGTTCCATGAAATAATGCCTAGCTTGGTTTCCTTAAATATGATGACCAAGATGCTTGAGTACTAACATTATTTTGTCGAACATAGAATTACATGATTGGAACTGATATCGAATCTTCTTGATAGTCTCCATAATTTCAAGTATTTCATTGGTAATGGAATCCATAAGCTTGTTGTCATCAGTCGGCTCCGCAACTGATGGTTTCTTGAAGGTTGTCTGCTTGGGTGGACCAGCCAGTAGCGCTGCCCAAGACCTCGTTGATGCTGTTTCAGTTGGGATTTGAAGTGCGGGCTTCGCAACATCCAGAGTCTTTTTAGGCAGTCTGAGTGTAGAAGCAGGTGGTTTACGATCGCTCATTTTCTTACGAAGGCTTTCAACATACAGTACTCGTGCATTGCACTCACGATAGTTTGCTGGATGATCTTGTCCACAATTGCAGCATCGGGCGGGTTCGTGTCTGTCTTTTTTCTGACAATCAGCGGTACCATGATTTTCAGCACATTTCACGCAGCGAGGAGGCATGTTGCAGTTTTTTGAAGAATGCCCAAAGTTTTGGCACCTGTAACATTGTGTTCCAGACGATCTGTTTGGTTTGAACTTTTCGGTCGACAAACGACTGAGATATGAGGTAACATAGATACAAAAAAAAAAAACATGCAGTCGAATTGGTATCCTCCTCCTTTCTTGAAGTCGGTTAAAAATAGTTTCCAAATCGGCCGTTAAATGACCGCGATATGAGGTAACAGAGGGACGAAAAAAGGAACAGTCGAATTGATAACCTCCTCTTTTTTTAGTTCGGTTAAAAACAATGAGATTTTTTTACCTCTATTCACGAGGGTGCTTAAAAAATTGGTACCTAATGTGCCTAAAAGTTGCAAATCCATAATATGAGCGTGAGCGCGAAAATTTAGATCCATTTTTCCTTCATGCCAAAATTCCATTGCGAGTCGCGTTTGGGGTCTTGGGTCAGGCTCATGAACCGCAGATGGCGTATCGCTGAACAATTGTCATGTTTGAATAACATTTGAGTTTTAAAATATTTTATTTTTGTGATATTTAAGTACTAATATTTTTTTTTCAATTATGATTTGAATGAATGAATTATTAATTACTGGCCAAGTACGAGTCGGACAGGCGCAATAAGGGGTTCACTTACTTTCACCCTTAGTTGTTAGCAAAAATAACTTTGTTTTTCATTGTGTTTGTATGAGCGACAAAGTTATATTTGCGGTTGTTGAAAATGTGATATATCTCAAAACGAACCCATTTGAACACGTTCAAAATAGTCAACGTTGAAAGTATGTCTTATGTTCTACATTGTGTATTTATTTCAAACCTACTAAGTTTAAAAGTTATTTATTTCAAAACTTCATGCACAAACAAACGGTAGATATGGCGGTCTTAATGCTAAAAGCATTCTCTATCACAACCACTTTTGCCACTTTGGGAGCGCCTATCTACCAAATGTCAAACTTTTAGAAAAAATGGATTTAAAAAACTCTTCCTTCTACCTTTTTAAAAGAGGTATCCATAGACACCGATATTAGGTTTGAGTATAAAAAAACTTTTTAGGGAGCCACCTTCAATGTTATATTTTTTGTATCAGAATCGTAAAGCGGTTAAAAGGGTACACTTTCCTTCTAAATTTCAACTGTGTAATGCTAATAGTTTTAGAATAAAATGGCTGTGACAAACAAACGTACAGACAGCCTTGACGAAATCATAACGGTTCCGTTTTTGCCATTCGGCTACGGTACCCTAAAACAAGGAATGGGAGGTATTTTCGTTCTTTTATTGCTCGAAAGGTAGGAATTAAAAAATGTAATAATCCTACTTTGTATTTATTTTTATAAAGACACTGGCTAACTTTTCTGTCAAAGTCATAAGGAATAAGAAACAAAAAATATCTGAAAGAAGAAAGTGAAAAAAGAACTTTTATGGAGTAATTTTTCTGAACCGTCTAAATTTTCGATGATGAAGAGTTTATCTGTTTTATTGCGATTCTTCATCTTAATTCTACTTATATTTGAGTTCGTGGACATTGTTTCTGGAGAAAACGTAAAGAAAAGCGTGGACGACAACCGAGATGACAATGGAGAGAACGATGAAGCAAAAGATGAGTCGCTGGACATTCCTGTTGAAAATGAACAAAACAACAATCTGACATGCAGCAGGAGACAAAATAGCCAAATCCATGAAATAACTGCGGCTCAGCACAAACAGTTTCCGTTTATGGCTGCGATCATGTCTCATCAGAACGAATACCTCTGCTCCGGATCTGTGGTTTCAAACGGGTTGATACTCACCACTGCGCAATGTACTCAACAACCTGTGAGCTATGTACTTCTCAATGCAACTAAAGATAAAAAGGATGACACTGTCGCTGTGCTCCATATCACTAAGACTGAGAAGTTCCCTACTTATACGGGTGCAGAATCATTGAAAGACGTTGGTTTAATTTACACAGAGAAACACAACAATTCCGTAGCTTCGAAAATTCGGCTGAGCAACTTCACCAACGCACGTAGTATTACTGATCTGGAAGGTGTAGGGTTCGGCCTTAATGCTGACGTTGGACAACCGAAGGAATTACAGTACGTAGGCGTGGAACAAAGAGCGGCGTTCGATGGTTCTGATTTACTAAAGGTGTATTTTGACTGCATTGACACAAAGGTGTTGACTTGTTACAAAGACACGGGCGGTCCTGTTATACTAGATAATGAACTTATTGGAATCGTTGTAAAAGGACAAGATGAATGTACCAAAGAAATATCTTCAACTTACGCCATCAATAAACGAATGGCAGATGTCTTGCCGACCTACACCTTCAAAGCTTGGCTAGATGAAAGGATCAAAAAGAATGAGGATCAAGAACCCACTGTTCTGGCCACTTACCCCTTAAAGCCTGTCGCCATGAGAAAAAAGGTTCATGTGATGACTTCTTCTGAAGCTGTAGAAATAGCTGCTCATGTTTCAATTTTATTAATTTCTTCTTTTGCCACTGTGTTGTCACGTTACGTGTAGACATAGTGAAGTATAGTTTTATTTCATGTTAGAGTAATTGCTTTTTCCAATAAATTTTTGTGACTGAACAATACATATTTGTTGTATATTTATTTGAAGCAGTGAGCGACAGGTATATTTGCTTGCAGCTTGCTTTTCTGGTTTTTTTTTTGTATTATGATGTACTAGCGGTCCCCCGCGACTTCGTCCGCGCGTTTTGAGTTGCGCCTCCCGTCGCAGCGTCATGTTTTATATCCTAAAGCCTTTCTCGATAAATAAGCTATCCAACACAGAAATATTTTTTCAAATCGGTCCAGCAGTTCCTGAGATAAGCGCGTTCAAACAAACAAACTCTTCAGCTTAATAATGTATGTATTAGCGCAAGCGCACGTTGTATTTAAGCTGCGAACATTATTTTGGTGCGGTGTTATGTTAAAACTGTGATAGCTCCTAAGATATTTATTGAAATCAAATGATATAAAGGGCATTTTGGTTCTAAATGAAATGCTCGTGGTGATGAATGTATTTATTTTGATAAGAATAAATACCTGTGTGTATAATACACCTCTAAAAATAATGCATTATTTTTTTACAAATTTATTAACATAAAAAAGGTTGTAGTAAGTCAACCATAAAAGATAGACATATGCTGTCGCGGACTTTATTATAGAACTCTTAATGCTGAACAATCCTGTCATACATGATTTTTTTGTAACTTAAGCGGTTTCCGCAGCCTTTGCAGCGGAAGCTCTCAAAAGGAATATCTTTCTCCCGTTTTCGCAACATTTTTCATTTCTGCTGTGGTCTTATGAGTCGTATCTTTATGTTATATAGCCTAAAGCCTTCCTCGATAAATGGACTATCCAACGTAAAAATATTTTTTCAAATCGGGCCAGTAGTTTTTGAGATTAGCGCGTTCAAACAAACAAACAAACAAACAAACTCTTCAGCTTTATAATATTAGTATAGATTATTAAGAGCCATATCAGTGGGCCATTAGATATAGGTACCAAACTGATAAAATACATAATTTTATAGGTTCTTATTTTTTTTCAAAGCAGCGAGTTATATTTTATTACTAACAAGTATCAGACCCATAAAATTATTATCCCTTTGGAATAGGACGACAAAAGCGAGATGTCACTAGCAGCAAACTGTGATAAAAAGAGAAGGGTAGCAGAACCATTTTTGTCAGATGTCAAACAGTTGACCGCCGTGCAGAAGCTCGCTGAAAATTACGTGCATTTGATTTTTTATATTTAAAAGTGAAATTGTGTATATTTTCGAGAAATAATGCGTCTCAAAACATGGTAACTTGATCGGTGATTGATTATAATACATTACAGCGGCATAACCCCAACACATAATCATTTAACAGGTAGATTAGTCCAAATCGAAGCCTCTTAATATACGACTTATATTTACCAATGCGCATCAAATTTAAAGTACGCAGTTTGATTATTCTATTCTACAAACGTTAATTTACGTAAAAAATAAAGACAGAATAACACAGGGAATGTATATCGACGAATAATTTGTATAATGAAATAACATTAGTTTTACACTAGAGCTGCATGTTCAATATTTTGTGTCGACTGTTTATCATGCAGTAAACTACTATATTTAACTTAGGAACATTGTTATCAATCACCTGATCGAAAGATTATCTCATTTAAAGCTACAAATGTTACTTACTTAAGTTAGTTACTGACATCTTAAATCGGTTTCGTTTGACAGCTTTTACTTGTCCTTCTATTCCGATAGAAATATTAATTTTATGATCAGACCCCAACTTAATGAGTCGGGGTGGTAAATAGCAGATAATATGGTTTTAAGTTATCCCGCGAATAACCACCAACTAACACTACTTACAGCAACCTAAGCAAACAGCATGCATGCTTTCAACATCGAATAGCCAAATCCTATAGAAGTGAGTACACATATAGCCTAGGTAGTAACCTATTTATAAAGCCATACTAAAGTGTTAATGCTTCTATACAGGGTGTTGTCGTGGTAAGCAACAAGCGATTCAGGGGTGGTAGTACAAACGGTCAAAAAATATAGAAAATAGGTACCTAAATACATATATTTTTTATTAAAAAACCCACAGAATCAATTAATTCTTGCGATACTATAGGTAGTCCTTTTTTTTCTGATGATCGCTAAAACGCGTGTATTAAAATCCTTTTCCAGGCTCAGGGCCTATAGATAACATTTAATTTTAACTCTTTTTCACAGATAACAAATTCTGTCGAAAACAAGCAGGAAAACATTACTTTAGAATGTTTTTTTTTAACACTCACAGTGTCATATTTTATATTCATAAAGATGAAATAAGAAACCAAAAATTTGCGCACGGGCGGGACTTGAACCAGCAACCTTTTGGCAAACCGGGCCAAACGCTCTTACCAATTGAGCTACCGTGCTGTTAGTCCGACCCTGCGAAATTTGTGGTTTCTTATGAAAACGTCAATTGCGTGACGCTTAGCGCCATCTAGCCGTCTGTTTATGAAACAGATGGCCCAAGCAGTTATTCTTTACAGAATAAATTCAACTTGGAAATTGATGTCGCTTCGCTATCTAATGCTTTCGAATGTTTTTTTTTAACACTCACAGTGTCATATTTTATATTCATAAAGATGCAATAAGAAACCAAAAATTTGCGCACGGGCGGGACTTGAACCAGCAACCTTTTGGCAAACCGGGCCAAACGCTCTTACCAATTGAGCTACCGTGCTGTTAGTCCGACCCTGCGAAATTTGTGGTTTCTTATGAAAACGTCAATTGCGTGACGCTTAGCGCCATCTAGCCGTCTGTTTATGAAACAGATGGCCCAAGCAGTTATTCTTTACAGAATAAATTCAACTTGGAAATTGATGTCGCTTCGCTATCTAATGCTTTAGAATGTTTTTTTTTTTAACACTCACAGTGTCATATTTTATATTCATAAAGATGAAATAAGAAACCAAAAATTTTGCGCACGGGCGGGACTTGAACCAGCAACCTTTTGGCAAACCGGGCCAAACGCTCTTACCAATTGAGCTACCGTGCTGTTAGTCCGACCCTGCGAAATTTGTGGTTTCTTATGAAAACGTCAATTGCGTGACGCTTAGCGCCATCTAGCCGTCTGTTTATGAAACAGATGGCCCAAGCAGTTATTCTTTACAGAATAAATTCAACTTGGAAATTGATGTCGCTTCGCTATCTAATGCTTTAGAATGTTTTTTTTTTAACACTCACAGTGTCATATTTTATATTCATAAAGATGAAATAAGAAACCAAAAATTTGCGCACGGGCGGGACTTGAACCAGCAACCTTTTGGCAAACCGGGCCAAACGCTCTTACCAATTGAGCTACCGTGCTGTTAGTCCGACCCTGCGAAATTTGTGGTTTCTTATGAAAACGTCAATTGCGTGACGCTTAGCGCCATCTAGCCGTCTGTTTATGAAACAGATGGCCCAAGCAGTTATTCTTTACAGAATAAATTCAACTTGGAAATTGATGTCGCTTCGCTATCTAATGCTTTCGAATGTTTTTTTTTAACACTCACAGTGTCATATTTTATATTCATAAAGATGCAATAAGAAACCAAAAATTTGCGCACGGGCGGGACTTGAACCAGCAACCTTTTGGCAAACCGGGCCAAACGCTCTTACCAATTGAGCTACCGTGCTGTTAGTCCGACCCTGCGAAATTTGTGGTTTCTTATGAAAACGTCAATTGCGTGACGCTTAGCGCCATCTAGCCGTCTGTTTATGAAACAGATGGCCCAAGCAGTTATTCTTTATTCTTTCGGTTTGCCAAAAGGTTGCTGGTTCAAGTCCCGCCCGTGCGCAAATTTTTGGTTTCTTATTTCATCTTTATGAATATAAAATATGACACTGTGAGTGTTAAAAAAAAACATTCTAAAGCATTAGATAGCGAAGCGACATCAATTTCCAAGTTGAATTTATTCTGTAAAGAATAACTGCTTGGGCCATCTGTTTCATAAACAGACGGCTAGATGGCGCTAAGCGTCACGCAATTGACGTTTTCATAAGAAACCACAAATTTCGCAGGGTCGGACTAACAGCACGGTAGCTCAATTGGTAAGAGCGTTTGGCCCGGTTTGCCAAAAGGTTGCTGGTTCAAGTCCCGCCCGTGCGCAAAATTTTTGGTTTCTTATTTCATCTTTATGAATATAAAATATGACACTGTGAGTGTTAAAAAAAAACATTCTAAAGCATTAGATAGCGAAGCGACATCAATTTCCAAGTTGAATTTATTCTGTAAAGAATAACTGCTTGGGCCATCTGTTTCATAAACAGACGGCTAGATGGCGCTAAGCGTCACGCAATTGACGTTTTCATAAGAAACCACAAATTTCGCAGGGTCGGACTAACAGCACGGTAGCTCAATTGGTAAGAGCGTTTGGCCCGGTTTGCCAAAAGGTTGCTGGTTCAAGTCCCGCCCGTGCGCAAATTTTTGGTTTCTTATTTCATCTTTATGAATATAAAATATGACACTGTGAGTGTTAAAAAAAAAACATTCTAAAGCATTAGATAGCGAAGCGACATCAATTTCCAAGTTGAATTTATTCTGTAAAGAATAACTGCTTGGGCCATCTGTTTCATAAACAGACGGCTAGATGGCGCTAAGCGTCACGCAATTGACGTTTTCATAAGAAACCACAAATTTCGCAGGGTCGGACTAACAGCACGGTAGCTCAATTGGTAAGAGCGTTTGGCCCGGTTTGCCAAAAGGTTCAAGTCAAGGTTTGCCAAAGGTTGCTGGTTCAAGTCCCGCCCGTGCGCAAATTTTTGGTTTCTTATTTCATCTTTATGAATAGGAAAACATTAGTCAAACATTAACAAGTAGGATCCCTCCCATGCATTTTAATAAATATAGCTTTTTAATTGATAGCGATTATATTTTTCACATGTTTTTCATGTGAAAAATATATGGACATACAAGATTTTAGACCGATTATACTCGGCCTGGCGAACCTTGATCCCTATGAGAGTTCGTGTTAGTGATGGGTCATGTCGATGTCACTTAACTTTTTTATATGCAAAGGCGTGACTTACATCCAGCCAAACATAAGCTCCACTTTGAAGTCCGTTATTAGAACTTCGTCTATTATTATCTCTTTTGCTCTCTACACGTAACTAATTCTCAAGGAAGTGACGGGGCGTTCGAATGTTTTATAATATTGTTGTTGTAATGATTTAAGTTTTGTTTGCATAGATAAAGAAGTAAAACGAAAGTTTTCTTAAAATAGAAATGAACCCGTTTTAATTTTTTTATCATAATTATATAGATATATTCAATAGATACACTTAAAATTTACGAGGTGTGGTCCAGAAGTTTCTGGCTGGAATAATTTGGCGGCTTAAAATAAAATAAAAATAATACATCACGACTGTCATTTATTCCGCTTTTTCGTGTGTAATTCTGTTGCTTGTGGTTTTGATTATACGGCGTTTTAACGATCACGGTATTCTGGGATTGTCGCGGAATACTGATGATTGACATAATAGAAAGGAATACCATGGTAAAATGGCAGCTACTACGCTACGCTTCTGCGATTAAGCAAAAGTGACGTGGAAAAATCAGTAGAGGTGTGCGGCTTCTCCACAATAATGCTCCCGTTCACACTGCTGCAATTGCCAAAGCTGCTGTAGCAAAATGTGGCTTCGAGGAAATTCGCCACCCACTTTACAGCCCTGAAATTGGCCCCAAGCGACTATTATTTTGTTCTCATGACTTAAGGCAGACTTAAGGGGAAGACGGTTTTCTTCGGATGATGAAGCAGTTTTCGCCCATTTTGAGGATAAAACTCCAGCCAGAGTTTTAAGGGGATAGAAATGCTTAATATGACGAGATCTGCAAAGAGCATTGATATAGAGGGGGACTATATAAAAAAATAAAAAAGGTTTTGTAAACAAATGTACACTCGCATCCATTATCAACATTTGTTTATCGATATTTTTCGTACTAGTCGATATCTTTCAAACGAAGTAACTTTTAAGCAATGATACTGTATTAAGAACTAAATCATTGGTGAGAGGCTAAAAAATGGCTCAGCTAAACAACATCTCACTTCAAATTGGGGTCATAATTTTGACGTAGTCTGTTTTTGATGGCGTCAGTGTCTTAATGCCTCAGTGCGCCTTTAAAACTGCAGAAACACCTAACCAACTAAAAAAAACAGTCCGAATATCATATTTTCGTTAAGTAAATTGCATTTAATGATGCCTATCATTCATGATTGAAGTATTTTCAATAAAATTAGTGAGTTTTGTTTCTTAGCCAACCCACGGACTAACATGGTCGATATTCTAAGACAGTGCTATACATGGAGTAGTTTGGTACTATATTTTTTAATAATAATTTAACGACTGTTATAGTGTGGTGGTTTACGTTCGGGACTACAAAGATAAGCAGTCGCGGGTTCGAATCCTCCCCGCACGACCCTAACAAATATGTCTATGGAAATTTATGTTAATATGTCTGTTATATAACTATAAATTACACCTTCATTTTTTTTAAAGTAACAGCGTAGACTCTCGACCTCTCGCCTTCGGACCGCCGAGGTGTTCGGCTGCATCGACAACTAGTCCGCGACAATTTATTTTAATACGAAATTTAATAATTTATACCAAAGTGTTAAGCAAAAATCCACCGCAAGTACCAGGAGTACATAACACTGCGGAGCGAGCTGATTGAGTGAGTGCAACAATACGTATTGTAACAAGTGAGATAAACATATCAAGTTGGCCCCGTTGTCAACCTGGCCACGCCCCCTCCGCTTAATTGCGCACGAGTTGCCCCGCCCACTTCACTCCCACTTGCGCCTGCGCGCCCCGCCTCCTGCTGACCTTTTTGCCGTCGGTAATATTTAGGCCTACCGGTGCATCAAATAGGCCTAAGCTCGCACGCAATTATTTATGACAACCGCGCGCACTCCACCGTCGAAAATGGCCAATCTAGGACGAACTCCGCCTTCACGCTATGCCTCCGATCCCCAATTAAATGCTCCGGTTCAAAATGAAGATGACTCTGACCATACCACCTTCATTACTAGAAGGCAGAAGCGAAGAATGATTGACGAACCTGAGCCCGAAATGTCCCAGCTTCTTAAATTGTTTGCTGACTTCACACGAGCACAGGATGAAAAAATGACATCATTAAATGCGGCAATATCTACTATTGTCGAGCAAAACTCGGACATTCAGAGGACAGTTGAGTTTATTTCTAGGAAATACGATGATATGTTAGTCAAAATGCAAAAAATAGAGGAGGAAAACCGGTCTTATAAAAAACAAATTAACACGCTGGAAAATAAATTAGACATGATCGAAAAAAGCATGCATGCGTCTTGCATAGAAATTCGTAATGTCCCCCAGCTGGAACGCGAGAGCAAGGACTCCCTTGTAGGTATTGTGAGGGACATTGGTAGTGCAGTTGGTGTCCAACCACCCCTTGCGTCTAACGAGATTAAGGACATATATCGCACGAAATCAGCATCAATTATTGTCGACCTCACTTCAACCTTAAGAAAAGACTCATACATTATGAAGTCGAAGGCTTTCAATAAGGAAATGAGGGCCTCTAAAAAGCCGCAACTTAATACGGCGCATATAAACAGGCAAGGACAGATCTCTAATATCTACGTATCAGAACATTTATCAACAAAAACAAAACACATATTTTTTCTTGCAAGAGGACTCGTTAAAAATAACAAGATTGCTGCCTGTTGGACCTCCTATAATAAAGTCTACATTAGAGAAGCAGACGGGGGTCCTTCGATACGTGTTGATTTACCAGAACTCCTCCATAAATATAACAAATTATAATTTCTGTTCAATGCATGCCCTGTCTCAGATTTACTATTGTACACTAATCTTACTGTTTTTCTTTTTGCTTATTTCACTTATACTTAATAATAAATTAAATAAATTGTATTTTGAATCCTTTAATGATAGACAATCATACTCCACATATGACTCCTCTGATTCCACCAATACTCACCAAATCTCAACTACACACTCACCTCTCACTCACACCTTACACCTACTCATATTATCTTACATGTCATGCTTACTGTTTGTCCACACTCCCATAATGTTACTATACCTCTACACACAACTGTTATATGCAATTTACGCCCAATCCTGCCTTCAGATATTGCTTGCCATTGTGCGTTATCAAATACCTGTTATTTATTTCTATTTAATATTTACATTTAGATTAGATTTTAATCTTCTTATGTCCCTATGCGCACCCACTGACACTTTTATTATTAGTTATGGATAATAGAACACAAACAAATACTGATTCTTTTATTTCCGACTTAGATTCTTACAAAAACTACCATTCAATTGTATGTGTCCCGGAGGACTGTCCCAACAATCTTAACGATACTCAAACGTCACTAAAAATTATATGCCAAAATATAAGGAGCATTGACTGTAACTCAAATAACTTCCATACACTCCTGGCAAGAACGTGTGTTTCTTGGGACTTGCTCGTCCTGACTGAATGCTGGTTACAGTCTTCCAAATATATTCCAACCATCCAGGGTTATGATCATGTGGCTACCAGAAACAACTTAACCCAAAACGAGGGGGTTGTAGTCTATTATAAAAATAATTTCCGCCCAACGACAGAGGAACCGGTGTTTAGTGAGGGTAATTGTTTAGTTATTAAGATTAGCCCATCTACTGTAGTTCTGGCTATCTATCGTCCTCCAGGTTACGGAGATCCTGGGACATTCTTGTCCTCGCTTTGTTCGGTTTTAACTAAGCTATGCTCTTATCGCAATATTGTTGTTATCGGTGATATGAATATCAACCTGGCCTCTAATTCAGACGACCAGACTGCATGTGATTATCTCAATTTACTGGCAGGGTTTAACATCCATCCTGGACACAAAATTTTAACCCGCCAATCTTCATGTCTTGACCATATAATGCTCAAAACCACCCACCACGCTAAATGTATCGTCATACCATCTACAATCACCGACCATTATAGTGTTGCACTTGATCTGGACCTAACAAATGACCATGTGACACATAAGCTGACTAGGCGCTTTGTCGACCAAGTTAGCCTTGATCTGGCAATGGGAAACCTGGACCTTGCTCCCCTGTATCGATTAAGTGATGCAAATAAGGCTGCTCAGTATTTGTCTGACATACTGATGGAGGTAGTTAATAACTGTACGACGGAAACCAAAGTATCACGGCGAAAATGCATCATCAAGCCTTGGATAACTCCGGGTCTCTTAAGATGTATGCGCAACAGAGACCACCTGCATAAAATAGCCAATAATAATCCTGATGATATGGTCTTGGCTACTACATACAAGAGATACAGAAATTTTTGTAACGCTTTGCTGAAGAAAGTCAAAAGGGATTATGATAAAGAACTAGTGCGTAAATCCTTGAAAAGCAGTAAGAGGCTCTGGAAGGCTATTAATAACATCACGCAATATCGCAACGCCAATGGTTCTGCTATAAGCTTGGTGGCCGGGGGCAATCCACAGGATAGTGTTAACAGAGCTAATGAATATTTTGTTAATATTGGCAAAACAATTGCCTCTACCATGACCGGCTGTTCAAGCAATAATTGTCCTGTCGTTGACACCCTGTCACCGGTGAATTCTCTGGTTTTGTTGCCTGTTGATGAGGCAGAGATAGAGTGCCTTATTGTGAATCTCAGGGATGCTTGTGCTGTGGGTTATGATCAGATATCAAGTCGGCTATTAAAACAACACCGGTTAATTCTAATCCCAGCCATTACTTTTGTATGCAACCTATCACTTAAAACAGGTGTCTTCCCTGATATTTACAAAAGGTCCATCATTACGCCTATCCACAAGAGTGGGGACAGGTCCAGGGTTGAAAACTACAGACCTATTTCGCTGCTCCCAATTATGTCGAAGATACTTGAGCGGGTCATGAACAAGCGTCTGGTTGGCTTTCTTGACAGTAACAACTTATTGTCTCCATCGCAATATGGCTTTCGGTCAGGGAAATCAACTGATGATGCAGTCCATGAACTAACTGATTATGTGACCAGGGGTTTGGACGCTGGGGACAGAGTTATTGGTGTCTTCCTGGACCTGGCCAAAGCGTTTGACACGGTCTCTGTCCCTAGGTTGCTGGATCAATTATTGAGAATTGGCATTCGAGGCGTAGCCCACCAGCTCTTCTCCAGTTACCTGTCAAATCGAACCCAGGCCGTCAAAATTGATAACTGGACAAGCAGTGAACTCCCGGTCACGTTTGGAGTTCCACAGGGTAGCGTCCTTGGGCCAACGCTGTTCTTGATATATGTGGATCAACTGTGCAACATCAAATTACGTAACGGCAAACTTATTGCTTTTGCCGACGACACTGCCTTGCTGTTTCGTGCTGGTGATTGGGCTGAAGCCTACCACTGTGCTCAGGAGGGACTTAATAGGGTGTCTGCTTGGCTATCCTCTAACTCATTAGCTCTAAACGTATCTAAAACCTCATACCTAACATTTTCCATCACCATACGTGGGCAGCCAACCGGTCACACACTCAAATGTCACGATAGCAACTGTCGAACTTATTCGCATTGTCTGTGTCCCGATCTGTTCCACTCTACCACAGTCAAGTACTTAGGCGTATCTCTTGATCAACATTTAAATTTCAGCAACCATCTCGATCTCGTATCCACAAGAGTAAGGAAACTGATTTACATTTTTAAAACATTGCGACATCTTACTGATCATAAGACCATAAAAATGGTTTACCAGTCCCTATGTCAATCTCTCTTGGCATATTGCATCTCCTCCTGGGGTGGTGCCTCCAAAACTCACTTATTGAGAATTGAAAGAGCCCAAAGAGCTGTTCTAAAAATTTCTGCATTCTTGCCTATATTGCATCCCACTACCGACGTCTATATCTTCTGGAAGGTGCTCACTGTTAGACAACTATTTATTGTATCTATAACGCTTCGTAAACACTCTTCAATTCAGTATGATCCCAAACTAATGCTCAATCGACGGAGGAAAGTGTTGGCTCGTAATAATTTACCACCATTCAGGACCGCTTTTGCCAGGAGGTTCTTTTGCTTTCTGGGTGACTACCTTTATTCTAAGCTCAACTCTAATCTCAACATATACCCATTACCCAGATATAACTGTAAGAAAAAAATTGTTCTGTGGCTCTTAGACCAGGACTATGAGAGAACTGAAGACCTCATTACTATCATAACATAAACAACGCAAGCATGCACACTCACAAACACAAACACTCTCTCTCACACACACACACACACACACACACACACACACACACACACACACACACACACACACACACACACACACACACACGCACACCGCACACATACATTCTATTACTACTATTACATTTTCTTATTGTCTATCATCATATACATCATTATCTACTATAACCTTTTGTATTCATTCAAGCATTCATACTTAAGTACTTTTGAATAACCTACGGCTGTTCGAAGTAGTGGGAGGCTGGTGACCTGTAATACAGGTATTTTACCTAGCATAGGCACCAGTCTCACACATACACTGCCCCTTAGTATTAAGCTCCATGTTTATTCGATTGTCTTTGTATGTGTTGAGAAAATAAAGATTATGTTTATGTTTATGTTTATGTTTATGTAGACGCTCACGGATCAAAAAGTCACCGGCACTCGCGTTAACAAAAGTATAACAAAAGACTTGATAAACACATCTGTGAGGGATGATCCTCACGATTGTAGAATAAAATATGTACGCTCACTATTAGCGTGTTATTTGGAGGAATCATCCTGTTTACATGATGCCAGATGGCTATGGTGTATTAATAAATATTTCTTTATTTATTAAAATAAGGACTGTAAATATTTTAATTAATTTAATTTGTAAAAAATATACATGTGGTCACGTGATCGTGAATGCCTAGCAGTGAACGTGACTCTGATATTGGCGCCATGGCGTTTCACGTGATATATTTAAATTACATTTATTAGATAACACTGCGTTACAAATGAAAAAAATTGAGTACCCGCTTTGACATGTCGTGTTTTCTTATGAATACTTATAGTTTATTAAAAATACATACAAAATTTCCATTCATCACGTCTCATTTTTCTTCCATAAGAATGTGCCAAATTTTACTAAAATTTTAAATGCTAAAACATATTAGTTAAATCAACCAGATTTTTGAAGGTAAAAACTCAGGATCTTCGCTGTCTCCGTCATTATATTCTATAACATTTGACAAATCGGGCTTTTCTGTAATCTCAATTTGATTTTTGGAGGGAGGTAAAGGATGAGGCATCTCTTCACTGTGAGGTACTGGATTCGACATTGGAGAAACGTCAGGGTACCTACTTGATGTTATGCTTGATTTTCTTTGTAAAACCACGTATGTCAGTCAAGCAAAAGTAGCAATCATTGAAATGATTACGAGGTTCACGCCATAATGCTGGTACGGCAAATGGCATTGACGTCTTGTTTCCATTCAACCAAGATATCAGAGTAGCATAACACGAAACACAAAAAAACTTTGGTATCCATGGTTTATCTTGATTAATAGCACGCCCAAAATATAGTAAATATGAACTTCTCACTTTTTTGGAAACATTTTTTGTTTGTGACTTCACAATATACTGTCAGGCAAACATGACAAAACTTATTTGGTGCATTTATGCAGTTGCGACGACCACTTAGTCCAGTATTCATAATGGATTTCCAAAGAAATATGTACGAATATATCGACGTTATCGAATAAAAATGACTACTAAACAAAACAAAATAATAAAAAAGTACAACACATCAAAAATGGTAACTATTTCGTTTACGCCTAAAGTGAGGGTAATTTGGCATGTCCTCGAAAACTAGACGTGATAGATACCACATATGTTTGGAACATTTAATCTGTGGCTCATTAGCTATTCATTTCAGCTAATACTTACGTGGGTACCAAAATCGTGTAACGCAGTGTAATTATTCAATATTTTTAATGTAAAATAGTTTGAAAATAAAATGTTTTTGTTGTTTATATACCACCGCAGCGCCGGAGCCGTGACAGAAACCATGCATGTTGCGTGCTTGCATGCTGCATGCAAGCTGTTGCTTGCTTGCATGCTGCATGCTGCATGCTTGCTTGCATGATTCATACTTGCTTGCTTGCTGCATGCTTGCTGCATGCTTGCTTGCTTGCTGCATGCTTTGCTTGCTTACTTGCATGCTGCATGTTTGATTTGCCATGCATGTTGTATGGTAGTATTGCTAAGATAGAACTACTTGGGATAAAAAGAGAAATTAAGGTTAATAGGAGAATATTAAATATGAAAAATATGCTAAAAGATGATTCGGACTGTGAATTTTCTGCGATATGATGCTTCTGCCTTTTAATGATTATATATACGAATTGTATGCCACAAGTCGATTTTATCTGTGAACTTTCTGCGTTAGGATGATTCTGCTTTAAGACTATTATGGATATTAAATTTCTGCCTAAAGATGATTCTAGCCTACACGATTATGCGTTTTGAACGTCTGATAAATGAGTGAATGCTAATTGATGTTCTGCGAAAGGAAGTTTATGCTATTTGATGATACGCCAAATAAAATTATGACAATAAAAAATATGCGAAACAAGGTAGACCCCCACCGAGCTAAAGTGTGAACTCAATTTTAAAATAAGGTCAACGAGTCTATTGTAATGTAACTTTTAAAAATATATTAAGAGAGCTTCTCTTTTAAAGCTCTGTTCCGAATCTGATGTCTGATATGATAGATGTCAATCCATTGACATCCTTTAATCAGACGGTGCCATATTTGTGTACTCTTTTAGTTGGCGAGGCGTCATCTACTTCTAAATACAATATCATTGCTTTTAAGGGACGTTAACGTAACGTGTGATTGAGATAATTTCTTGTGAATGTTAAGAATAATATTGTTATAATTCCGACGGAATATCATTGTAATGGCATATATCTACCGAAATTTTATAAATGACATTTTTAGAAGCCTCCTATTCGATTTTAATGTAACGGTTACGCCAGTATAAGGTTGTGTCGTATGAATAACTGTCACTGATCTAATAATAAATGTCGATTTTTGTCTTTTTTTTATGAAAAGCAATCTACAAATCATTCACGGCGATCAAAATAAATGAGGCATTGTTTTATTATATTGTCTCACCACTCATCATAAAAAAGTTGACTGAGTAGTAAGCGAGTCAAAACTACCATCACCGTTCACCTCTTCCTAGCTTACTAGCTACTACTACTACTGCTACTACTACTAATAATCGCTAAGCTGGATAGTTGTGGGATACGGGGACCTCTTCTGGAGTGGTGTGCGAACTATTTAAAAAATATAAAATTTTTTGTTAGAATTAATGACGAATATAGTGATTCAATATCGGTAACAGAAGGCACAGCACAAGGCTCAGTACTTGGGCCCCTCTTTTTTCTGTCATATGTAAATGACATGAGCCACTACATAAGCCATTGTTCGTGCTACCAGTTTGCTGATGACACATGTTTATTAATTGCTAATGACGATCTAAATATGGCGTGTGATCTGCTACAGTTGGACTTTGATATGCTTGCCAAATGGTGTCATGATGCTGGATTGGTTCTTAACTCGACGAAAACCAAATTGCTACACATAAAGTCACCCTACATCAAGACTACCTTATCAAAGCGCATAATTGGTCACGATCATCGTTGCCTCCACTCCACCAGGAGTAACCCGTGTGTTTGCCCATCCATAGATCTTGTTACAACACAAACATACCTTGGACTACAGATTGACGGTAAGTTTACGTGACATAAGCATATTGAACATGGGTCTACCTTGTTTCGCAGAATTATTATTGTCATAATTTTATTCGGCGAAAGGAAGTTTATGCTATTTGATGATCAAATAGCATAAACTTCCTTTCGCCGAACATCAATTAGCATTCACTCATTTACCAGACGTTCAAAACAAATAAACGTGTAAGCTAGAATCATCTTTAGGCAGAAATTTAATATCCATAATAGTCTTAAAGTAGAATCATCCTAACGCAGAAAGTTCACAGATAGAATCGTCTTGTGGCATACAATTCGTATATATACTCATTAATAGGCAGAATCATACTATCGCAGAAAGTTCACAGTCCGAATCGTTAAATGGCATATTTTTCATATTTAATATTCTCCTATAAACCTTAATTTCTCTGTGTATCCCAAGTAGTTTTATCTCAGCAATACTAACATACAACATGCATGGCAAATCAAACATGCAGCATGCAAGCAAGCATTCAGCATGCAAGCAAGCAAGCAAAGCATGCAGCAAGCAAGCAAGCATGCAGCAAGCAAGCTAGCAAGCATGCATGGTTTCTGTCACGGCTCCGGCGCTGCGAGGCTCCGGCAGTCCCACGCGAGCTTATCGTCGCTGATGGTTTTCGCTCGCCGGCCAGCCTCAGCCGCGGCGGCGAGCTTTCAAACCACCTGCTCCTCAGCACGCGGGCTGCCGCGCCTACGCGATTTTGAATTACACTCTAGGGGTGGGGCAAACAAGACTGCGTGGAGTCTGTTTTGCACCGATTCGTTTCTGTCACTAACTTTTGTACCACAACTTAATTCAACTTTAGGGTAAAATACTATTTAAGAGAAATAGCAATATCTATGCGTAGTGAAATTATTCTAAACGAAATTCTGCTTTTTTCATAGTATGCCTAGTCAAATTATGCCAAATAAACATCGTACTTAACAAACATTATGCTTAGCGAAAGTATGCAAAGTAAAATTTTGCCAAAGGTAATTATGCCTTATAAATTTCTGCTATCTTAAAAGTATGCCATTGTAAATTCGGGCATATAAATATTCGACCAAACAATAATTATGCTAACAGAAAATTCTGCCTGAATAATATTCGACTAAAGAAAATTATGCCAAGTGTGTTATGCCAAGTGAATTTCGGAGCAAAAAGATTCTACCAGATAGAGGGAACCCATTGAACATGTCTGCAACAAATTAAAGCAATTTTGGCCAATATTATCATTTTAAAAAAGAGAATTCCATTCCATATAAAGCTAATGCTGTATCACTCTCTTGCAGAATCCTATAAACTTTATGGTTTAGGAAGCTATGGACGTACTTTTAACAGTTATTTAAATAAAATAGGTATACACACTCCAGACACGAATCCTAAAAAACATTGTTTCAGATAAAATCCGTAGTCAACTTCATGATAATGACAATCTGCTCTTCAAGCACTGCAAGGTTCTCCCAGTCCATACGCAATTGAAATATGTACTTAAAAAAAAACACTATTGACGACACATTAAAACAGCCCATAAATCATCCAGTGTGTACGCGCGCGATAAGTAGCCGTAAGCTACAGACTAGTCGTGCAAACAACATGTACGGAGAGCGAACGGTGAGTTTTATTATTCCAAGAATGATAAACACGCTACCTACCGAATTACGCGATAGCTTAAATATGAAAAAATATAAAACGGAAGTTAAAACTGTACCTACTAGAAAACTTATGATTAAATACGTTGGCAGATGTGCGTTTTTTCGATTCCTCCTTTTGGTTGCATAATAATACTGTGGGTTTTTGATTTCTTACCTTCTTCTTTCATTATTTGATTTAAATGTCGACTCGGGTCGCGTCAATACAAACCTCATTGGTTTCAGTAGGTACCTATGCGAATTTTATAAATATTTATGTAGGATGTCTTCTTGATTTGGTAAATATTTAAAAAAAAAGTTTGCTATAATACTTATAATTGTGAAATATTAATCAATCCGATTGGAGCGATTGGATTCCATTTTGGTGTTTTTCTTTTAATACTATGTTCAATCACAAACCAAATATACTCCATCCGAACTAGTTATTGGAAAAGTTTGTAATTTACCAAGCAATTTGACAAACCAATTTGATTCATTGTATAACTTTAATGATTATCCAAAAGAACTTAAGTACCGTTTACAAAAAGCTCAACAAGACGCTAGACAAAATTTACTAGAATGTTAAAACCGTATAACCAAGGAGACTTAGTTTTAGTTAAGAATCAGACTGGCAACAAATTAGATTGTATTTATAAAGGTCCATATAAAGTAACTAATAAAAGATCTTTCACCCAATGTTAATATACTTAAAGATAATAAAGAGATTGTAATACATAAAAATAATACCAAACCATTCAATGTATAAAAAAAAGGTTTAAAATACGATTGTTAAATTTATTAATTAATCAACTATTTAGTTTGTAATTATTAGTACATAAGTACAGGCCTTACGATACGTGACAAAAAACTTTTTTTTTCTTAAAAAAGGGAGCCACCAACCCTTTACTTTTCGGGGGAGGTGGAGTATGGTAATCGCTTAATAAGCAAATAACTTAGTGTTTGCGCAAATCGACCGCGCGCACGTAACGTTTGACCGAATTATGTATTTCATTGGACACTCAATAAACCGACACGGTACCGATAAAATGCGTTTCACTTAAAATACCTTCATCGTCCAAATTAAGAAAACTACACTCTTCAAAATGGAGTGGGGTGATAAAGAGAACCGGCTGTGATTGCATTACACAAAGTTGGTATGGAGCCAAATGCAATTTTTAAAACTCTCCATACGGTTGGTATTAGTCAAATGTGTGTGTACCGGGCTATCAATAGGTACAACGAGATCTCCTCTGTTTGTGACAGAAAAAGATCTGGCCGTCCACGTAGTATTCGTACGAAAAAGGTGGTCAAAGCAGTAAGGGAAAGCATTCGCAGAAATCCTGTCCGAAAGCAAATGATTTTATCTCGGGAGATGAAGATGGCACCCAGAACCATGTCGCGTATTTTAAAAGATGACTTACGACTTGCAGCCTGTAAGAGACGTACAGGGGGCCAATTCTCGTTCAATTCGTATACGAAAAAAGTTCACCGATCAAATTTTCTGTGTCAAAGAAAAAAATGTATTTGATTTCTCAGGATTACGACTTCTATGTATTTAGATTTTGTTCATGTGATAGTTCTTTTACGTGTAGATATTTAACTTGAGTTTCAAAGTAAAACGGGTAAACTCGCAATCGAATCACCACACGAAAAAAGTTCGATTAGCCCGAGAATCAGCCTCCTGGTCATTTTTTTTACTGATAATTGAAAAAAAATAGGGCGGTAAAATCGAAAAAACTACTGAAGGTACGCAAAGGGAGGTCACAGAAAAAAATTGTTTACGGATGAGAAAATCTTTACAATTGAGCAACATTTTAACAAACAAAATGACCTTATTTATGCTCAAATCTCTAAGAAAGTTTCGCAATTAGTCGACAGAGTGCAACGTGGGCATTACCCGACTTCAGTGATGGTTTGGTGGGTTGTTAGCTATGAAGGAGTGACAGGCATACTTTTGTGAAAAAGGTATTAAAACATCGGCACAAGTGTATCAAGCAAGATATCATTGGATCAACTGATATTCACAAACTGTTTTTGATCCAGAAACGTTGCATAATATTGTTGCCATATTTGGGCTTGATTATCGAGAATCATGCCGGCCATTATTTAGACAGAATCATATTCATCAATTTTTTAATATTATTGACATCTATTTCGGTGCTCAAAAAAATAATTGAATATCTTTAAATTTTGCACACAAAGGAAATGGCTGCGTCTCCATATATTGTATGCCCCAAAAGTAAAATTCTATGTGACAGACCAAAAGTTAATTAAATGAACTCGGTTCTAATCTTTATTTAGATTAGATACTCAATGTATCCGTAGATAGCAGGATTTTCACCGGTAACGAAATTAACTATGTATGGAGTCAATTTCTTCCACACTGTCTAGAGCCCCGATTTCCCTAATTTATTGTTTCTTTTGTAATCTATCCCTAAAAAAAGGGTTAGATTTTTGACGTTTGGCACATACTAGAAGTGTCAACCATTATTAGCAGAATTGACCTCCAGGTACTTAACGCCATCTGTGTGGCCAAAGTGTAAACATTTCGAATTACCACCAAAATAGGCAATCAAATGTGGCAATCATGGCAAACCGTTGGAATGAAAATTATATTGAATCGTAACATCTCTTATTTTTTGTATTTTCAAACTCCGCTAGATAGAAGCAAAGTAAATACATTATTTTGTATCAATAATTTAATCTTTTTTTTTGCAAAATGCGGAAGTCAAGTCTCTCGGTGTATTTCTCTATACAAACATGAAACGACTCTGGGGCGACCTACGGCTGTCTCCTCTAAAATGTATTTATCCTACCTCAAATACTGGTTATAGGTGTGATAATGAGTATATTACCTAAATATAAATTGCAAATTGCACTTGTAAAAAGCAACTTTGGCTGTGTGACAGACGACATTCCTCGTCATAAGTGCAATTTGCAATTTATATTATTAAGTTTGTATAGTGACAAAACACTATAAAAACAAAAAATAATTATATGTTACCTAAAATCTAAACCGGTTAAATAACATTCTATAAAGAGAATCGGACAGATTTTATTCCTTGGCCTGCATAAAATCAGCATAACAGAAAATATAACGACGCTAGCGACACGTCAGGTTGCAGCCCCAAACTTTTTTCCAAGTATCTGTCAATCTGTCTGTCAACACAACTCTCCACAGATTTACAACTTACCTACCTATCTCTGATTTTTAATTAGATAGACCAAAATGACATTTGGTGGGATGCCACTTTTTCGTCATATAAAAATAGTGATGTGCCTAAATACAAATTCAATTCTGATCCAATTATTGCTTTTAAATGATTATAAAATAATTAATTGGATATAGTTTTAATTTGTGTTGTGCAGATTTTTTTTTCATAAAATAAAATAGCTACGTATTACAAAAAAAAACAAACAAGTTTTGTTTTAAGATCATGTTACCTGCAAAATAATATCTTAATTTCTAATAGTGTATTTATAGAAAGTAGTAAGTAGTCAAAATAGGTTGAAGTCATACAAAATGTTGGTATTGCATGTGAAGGGACTTAATTTTTTACCTATTAGAAAATTTTATTTATGTATTAATACGTTTCTTTGTAATTGTGTTCAACGTTTTACATGTATTATTTATTAAAATAAGTAGAATCATGAAATTGAAAAATCGTATCACAAATTCAATTAATCATTCACATTTGCCTTGTTACAACACTATTGCACTACGCTTGCAACATTAAAAAATAAAAAGTGCGACTGGAGCTGTCATTTTGGTCTATCTAATTAAAAAATCAGAGTGTATTTAGTTTGTACCTTCTCAATGAATAGAAATAGTATCCGACTCTGAGATATTAACTCCTGCGATGATGATTGCGTATTTATCACTTTCAAAAAAGAGTAATTGAAAATCAACTTTTCAATGAATAGTCAACACGAAACTGAAGTAAGTATTTTATTTTCTACTCTTTTCTGTTCCATTTATTGTATTAGTGCTCAAACCTTATTATTACCAATGATTTGTGGTTTCAGACTAAGGAGTCACCTTATAATCCATCTGCTAGACCAAGCATTCATCAACACGCTTATTGCAGCAATCACAATAATATGGTAAAATATGGAATGTCAGAACAGGATGATCATGATACTATTGAATCCAGCCTGGGGACTGATGAAGTGGACAATGTCATGAGGTAACTTTTAAAGAAATAGTCTAAACATATCTGTCAAGATCACAACATCACATCAGAGGCAGACTGCTTGCTTCATCTAACTACAAAAAGGAAGGTTTTTAATTAAACTTTAGTTTTAAAGTCCTTAGCAGTATTAAAAAAGGTTGTTATTTATTTCAAGCAAACTGACTCGACATACTAGCCCTGTACCAGTAAGACAGAAGAAAAACAAACGGAAAAGCAGAAGGAATTCACTAAGTGTGTCAAACCAGGAGTGTACTGATGATGATGATGATGATGATTCAGACAGGTATTTAATTGCTTTGTTTTAGAAATTGGTTATTAAATCAATCAATTGAATAACATCATCAAATTTCACCAATTAATAATATTTATATCATCGTTCAAATAATCTGTAATCACCACTAATCAATAAACCTATCCTAAGATATCACATTCCATTCACATTTATATAAAAAAATCATATCAATCCTTGAAATAGTCTTCTTGTGCCCAAATGAAACCTTTCAATAAACAATGAACTTGTTAAAATTCATCATCCATTATATTTCTTATCAATGATCATCTTTAAAAACTTTTAATATATTAGACAGCTGCTTTTTTACATTACCAACTCATGAAAGCATGTTGCTATGTTTAATCAATCATGCCATTGCACTGGGTCTCTTGCACATTCTTATTCTGTGCTATAATATAATGCTTCTCTTTTCTAAAGAAAATTAACCTGACTTTTTAAAATTTTACAAGTTCCCAAAATATGAGCTGGTAATGTCTTTATTGCAGCAATTTGCTAGCGAAATCCTTACCTGCAAATCTTCCATCATATTATTGCAGCAATGATTTTGCGCATCAGTCACTACCAAGTGACCTTCTAAAAATAAGCAACACTCTCTCCTTCACTGAGACGAGACCAAGAACACTGATACAAAGAAATGAAGCATATACATATCATAACAGCTCCCACTCACAAAATAAAGACTTCATTAATCAATCTACAGTAAAAAGTAGTAGATCATGTTTCTCAACCAAAATGTTTCTTATTGGAGTTATATGTGCAATAATAGCTGCTATTTATCACAAAGACATCATTAAAGCTGTTGAAAGAAAAGACAGTATTAATAAGAATAATCAAATCAATTTCCAAAGAGAGATGTATTATTTGGGAGAAAAGTACAAAATCAATGATAATTCCATATTAGAAGTGCAAAGTGGTAAGTACTAAATAGAATTGAAAATAATACATTACAGTGTCCAGAAGATTCTGTGCAGTGAGTCAATTCATAGAAAATTACTAATATACTCATACAGTACATAAACTTAATGTGTTGCAGGCATTTCAACAATACTTGAAAGAAATGACACTGGCTCATTCATATTTGTTTATAATGGTCGATCTATAGATGTTGTAAATTTTGTGGAAGATATTGCTGCTACTGCTGTTCGATTTTTGAGTAAGATCTATCTCTTTATGTTTTATCAAATTGTTACTACCTTTGCTACTTTAGCTACAAAAATTGATGTCGAATTTGTTTTAGGAAATGATAGCACATCTGTTCAACCTACCGTTGTTCACAGTTCAGAACTGAACATGCAAAGTCATAGTGAACTTATGAATAAATACCGCCATGAAGTCTCTAAAACAGGAGTGATGCTTGTTAAAGATATTGACAGAATTCCAGCAAGACTTGCGATGGCTTTTCACTATTTTTGTGATGAATACAATCCTCTTGTGGCTAAGAGTGCTATATTTTTCACATTAAATCTAGAAAAGTGCTCCAATATGTCTGGTAAGGTGCTTTTGTAAATATAACTAGCATACATAAAACAAAAATTATGTAATATTAAATTATAAGCATATCTAATCATGAGTCAAAAAGTTATAAAATTTCTTTTTAGAGCAAAAGACAACACACAATGGCATTGAAAAGTGTTTAGAAGAGAAGTGGAGCACAGTCCCTCAGGCGAATATCAAACCTTTGCTCTCCCGAGTTGTGAGTGTTGTTATAGATGCAACTGGTGTATGATGATAATGTTTATATAATAAATGATAATGCTTAAAAAAATATGTTTTGGCAAGGATCTTATTAAACTACTTTACAAGAAATAACTTTTTTCACAATTATTTTAGATAAAATAACAGAGTAAAGACATTAATTTTATTAACCTTTATTTTATTTATTAGTACAATGCACTTTGATCTGATGTGTTTAACTCTGGAGCGTCATTAAGATCATCCAGACTGTCAGGTTCTAACTCATTGTTGTTCCGCGCTGGGGAGTAAGATGTTCTCAGTTCTTCTTCCTCATCTTCATCATGAGATTCCTCTGATTCATCAGACTCATCATTTCCTGTGACAAAAATTCTACTGTAGTCTTTGTCAAAGTATATACTTTTAACATTAAAGTTAAGTAATGTGTAAATCATATTTTTTCATTTGAATTGAATATTTAGTTTAATTTTAGATATCCTTGAAGGAACGCCACTCAAATTTGATTGAGGAATGCGCAGGGTGTTGGCTTAGTTACAAATATTAAAATATGAAATAATTAATATTTGACATTTGTATTAAATGTTACGACTACTATAGAGACAAAAGCTTGCACACATGAACTAACGATGAGAAATAATGGTGGCGCGCGCCTTCGTAAATTGGCACTGTCTATAATCTTCAGTACATGTAAAAATGATTTGCACTGATTTCTATCTAAAGTAACTGACTAATAAATTAATTAAAATAAAATATTATTCTATTTACCTTCTTCTTCATCTGTATCTGCTTCTTCTTCCATTGGCTCTGGATCAGTTTTACCTAGTGGAGCCCTTTTCATATATTGTTGTCCTATGGAACTTAACTAAAAAAACTTTGTTTAATTATTTATAAAAAACAACGCAAAAATTGTTATTGGTGCCTTACCTACCCAATGTTGATTTGCTTGTTCTAAAGCTGTTAGCTCTGCTTCTTCATCACACGGACTGTCAGCATTGAACCACTTTGAATCGACTAAACGCGGTGTTAATACTGGGAATGGAATATTCATTTTGTTTGATTTCTATTTATACAGAATTCTCAAAAATCAAATCATGTACCTATATTGTGGCTGGCTTTGACAGATTGATACCACAGATTAGTAAGAGAATGTCAAGACAGTTAAGTACGCCACCTACAGAGTTAGTGGGTTTTGACAGCTCAGTTGCGATAACATGACGTCGATACGATTGTCAAATGGCGCTACTGAGCAACGTGGCGTCATTTTTTTTTCCTTTTTTAGGGTTCCGTAGCCGAATGGCAAAAAACGGAACCCTTATAGTTTTGTCAAGTCTCTCTGTCTGTCTGTCTGTCCGTCCGTATGTCACACCCATTTTATTCTGTAACTATAAGCATTACACAATTGAAAGGAGAATATTTTTTTTGTATGGGAGTTGGGCTTAAAATACAATTCTAACTAACAGAAACAAATGATACACCAAATGAAAGAATAAATTCATACAAACAAAAAACACACATTTTTGTTAATTTTTCGATATGGGTTTTGTTTTTATTTTCAATCTAAGTCTTTTGTTACTGGCATGTACAGCAGAGAGTTGCAACACTGTCCGCAGTAAGTTCGTTTCGTTTACAGTTATAGAAACAATTTTTTTTGTTTTTTTTTTGAGAAAACGAATACAAAGATACTTAAATTACATTAAAAATCCAAAAAGAGAAAATGCCCACTTTACAATCAGCTTGATACTTATCCTAAAACAAAGATTTTTACTCTTTATTTTTTTTTAAATTCGATGAACAAAACGCTGGTTTGGTTCCATCCACATCTTCGTAAATATTGACATCTGTCATATGTCAGTGTCAGCAAATCAAATGTCAAAAGCGGTATAAATCAACGTTCTGTTCGACGCATTTTTAAGAAAAACAAAATGTTTTCAAAAAGAAAACGGGCGTATTAAAAAATCTAAAAATAATGTTAAATGAAAGTATTTAAGTTTATAGTTAATCCACAACTAAATATGACCCTGTTAAATATTCACGTATTTTAGGCCCAAAAAAAATGATGTCCTTTGGTAGGAAGATGTATCTTGTTAACCGCTTACCGATTCTCATACAAAAAATAAAAAATAATGACAGTTAGTTATGACAGGGAGGCTCTCTTAAATGAAACTAAAACCAAAAAAAAACCTATGCGTGTGGGGTGTCTATGGATAGGTCTTTTAAAATAACATAGAGGTTTCTAAAACCATTCTCTTTTAAAGTCAAACGTTTCGTAGCAAGACGCTTCCAAAGTGGTAAAATGGGCGTCCCCCCCCCCCCCATCTAATTGTGTACCTACATCCGGCCGTCTGAGCCAGGCTTCTATAGAGATCTTGCATATCTAGGCTTATAAGGAATCGTTAGTGACGCTGATGTATCCAGGTTTCATCGTTTGTGACGCAATAGTTTTCTTGGAAAATCAAAAAAACTAGGCTCAGACAGCCAGAATTTCGCATTTTCTGACTTTCCAGATCTCAACTATCAGAGGGTTTCAGGTAGCTGTTTCTTATAAAATGTGATGTGACGCGTTAGTGACGGTCATCCGAAGTAGTTTCATCCATTTTAATCCAGTACTTTTAGAGAAATCGTGATAAACGTGTGGCTCAGACAGCCTGATATCCGGTCGTCTGAGCCAACTTGTTTTTCTCTATATTTAACGAAATGTTACGTTTCGGACAAATGTTTTTCGGATTTACTGATGTGACGACGTTAGTGACAGCTCTCGACCAGATTTGAACCTTCGTGACGCACGCGTTTTGGAGAAATTGAGAAAAAACTGCTGGCTCAGACAGCCGGATGCTGGCTGTCTGAGCCACCCAGTTCTACCACTTCCAGGTGTTGTACGAAGCTGAAAACTCATCTAATCTGATGTGACGCGGCTAGAGTTGGGCAGGTAAAAAAACAAAATGGTGAGTAATTAAAAATACGGTAATTTATTGTAAAAATGGTAAAATACTCGTAATTTACCAAATATACCGTAAAATACTCAGTTGCTATATTTATTTATTTTATAATTTGTGCATGATTAAAGCTTTAATCAAAACGGTTGTTAGCGGTGTTGATGGTAGAAAACACTTCAAAAATTGATTATTATTTACGTTACTTGGGTCACCATATAAAACAGAAAACAAATATTCGTGCGCGTTGCGTAAATTATTAAATGACATTTAACATTCACGCTCGCTTCTCGTCTGGTTATTGACGCAACGTTCGAGGAAATATTCGTGCACGAGAGCTGACGCGAGCTTGCTGTTCACATTGATGTTCACACATCATCATCATCATTATCAGCCAAAAGACGTCCACTGCTGAATATATGCCACCCCCACGGCTTTCCACAGCGACCGGTTGTGAGCGGTCTGCATCCAGTTTGATCCTGCGATCTTTACAAGGTCGTCTGTCCATCTTGTCGGTGGACATCCCACGCTGCGCTTTTGGTCGAAGGGTTTCCAATCTAGAACTTTTCTGCCCCAGCGGCCATCAGTTCCCTGCTATGTGCGCTGCCAAAGTGCCCACTGCCACTAGAGCTTACTGATTAAAAAAGTCATAAAAGTCATTTATTTATGCAAATAGGCCCACTGTGGGCACTTTTACACGTCCCAATATAAACCCTACCACAGCTTCGGGACAATTGTGGGCTAGTGCTGAGAAGAAGCTGCGCAAGAAACTCAGTCACTATTGTCAATGCCTCTTTTCAAAAGGTTTACAATGTTTGTAGTTATCATGCAAGTCCATACATTATTATCTTTTAAATAATCATCTACTTTATAATACCCTTTCGTCATAAGGGTTTCTTTAATAACAGTTTTAAATTTATTAACCGGTAAGTTTACAATGTGTTCTGGTAGTTTATTGAAAAATTTTATACCTTTCCCCATGAAAGAATTACCAACCTTTCGAAGCCTAAATTGTGGAATAGCAAGCTTATCCTTATTCCTAGTATTATGTTTGTGTATGTCACTATTTTTCGTGAATGAATGTAAATTTTTCCTAACATACATTAAATTTTCGTAAATATACTGAGAGGCTAGAGTTAATATTCTAATTTCTTTAAACACCTCTCGTAAGGAATCTTGAGGTTTAAGATTATAAATAGCTCGCACGGCTCTTTTTTGTAACACAAAGATTGTTTCTACATCAGCAGCCGCGCCCCACAGTAAAATACCGTAGGACATCAAGCTATGGAAATAACTAAAATAAACTAACCTAGCTGTTTCTACATCAGTCAAACGTCTAATCTTCCTTACAGCAAAAGCAGCTGAGCTTAGTTTTCCTGACAAGGCCTCTATATGAGGACCCCATTGTAGTTTGGAGTCTAATGTGATTCCCAAGAATGTTGTGGAATCAATAGTATCAAGCGGTTTGTCTTTTATCTTAACCTGAGTTGATGCCTGTCGGACATTAGGCATCGTAAACTTTACACATTTAGTTTTACTTCCATTAAGAAGGAGATTGTTAATAGTGAACCAATGTAATACTTGTGAAAGAGTATTATTTACATCGTCAAAATTTCCTTCACCTCTTGGAATTTTAAATATAAGTGAAGTATCATCAGCAAACAATACTATATCACAAAGATTCCCTACAAAATGCGGGAGGTCATTTATATATATTAAAAATAAAAGAGGTCCTAATATAGATCCCTGGGGCACACCCATTGTTAGAGGTGCTCCAGAAGACTCAGTTCCGTTTATACATACTTTTTGCATTCTACCTGAGAGATATGAATTAATTAAGTTTAATGAGTTCAATGATGCCCCATAGTGACATATTTTTTTAAGTAATGTTTCATGATCCACACAATCAAACGCTTTCGATAGATCACAGAAAATCCCTAAAGCATCATGCCTATTATCATAGGCATCAAATACATGTGTTAAAAGAGCAACTCCTGCATCCGTGGTGCTTCGTTTCGATTCGTAGGGATATGTCCGTTACCTTAGTTCTTCTACGTATCTCCTCGCTTCTGTATTTCGATCACCGAGCATAGCCCACTCCATTGCTCGTTGTGTGATTTTAAGCTTCTTTATGAGACCCATAGTTAGAGACCACGTAACGGATCCGTATGTCTTCACTGGTGACATACACTGGTTGAAAACTTTCGTCTTGCGACACTGAGGTAATTGACACGAGAGGACGCTCTTATGCAGTTTCATTCATCTAAGGTAGACGTACTCGTCGACAACTTCAAGAGTTGAGTTTCCAATGGATACTGAAGTAGGTATAACACGGGAACTTGACGTAATTTTCGTCTTTTCCATGTTTCAAAGACACACCTGTTGGGATACTTGGTCGAGCATAGTGCCAAGATCATTCAGCGTCTTTGCCACAACGACTATATCATCGGCAAACCGGAGGCGTGTTATGTATTCGCTTTTGACGCAGATGCCGAATCCTTCTCATTCCAGGAGCTTAAAGGCGTCTTTCAAAGCCGCTGTAAACAGTTTCGGAGATATAACGTCTCCCTATCTTACACCTCTCCGCAATGGAATCGCCCTCGTCTTTTGTTCCTGTACTCGGACCGACCATGGTGGCGTTGTTATACAGACACTGTAACACCTATCATCTATGTGACACCACTGAAGAGGCCTAAGCACCGCCCAAGTTTTAATCAAATCAAAAGCCTTCTCACAGTCCACAAACGCTAAACATAGAGGCATATTATATTCGTACTTCTCGGACTTCTGTATAATTTGCCTTAATAGATGTGGTCTATGGTACTGTAGCCTTTTCAGAATTCGGCTTGTTCGGGAGGCTGGAAGTCATCAAACCTACGTGCGAGACGCTTCGTGATTCAAACATGCGCGAGATTAATCATAGCATTTGTTGTACATGAAGATGCCGAAGGTTGAATTAATTGTGGCTTGCGCTCTGCAACTCGTTAGTTTGTTTAAATACTTGAATATCTTGAGTAAGAAAGTGAAAAGGAACCTGCGACAGGCGAGGAAATTCTAACAATATCACATACCTTATAGGTCGAATTGATAACCTCCTTTGTCATCTGTTTCATAAACAGACGGCTAGATGGCGCTAAGCGTCACGCAATTGACGTTTTCATAAGAAACCACAAATTTCGCAGGGTCGGACTAACAGCACGGTAGCTCAATTGGTAAGAGCGTTTGGCCCGGTTTGCCAAAAGGTTGCTGGTTCAAGTCCCGCCCGTGCGCAAAAATTTTTTGGTTTCTTATTTCATCTTTATGAACCTCCTTTTTTTAAAATAAACATTAATATGTTTATATTACAAACACAATATCACTCATAAATTACAAAGTACAAAACAAAAATAAACGTAATAAATATATTTTTGTGTGATGTGAATCCAGCTCAAAAGTTCGTGTTCATATTGGCATGTAAAGAAGTATCATCATGCTAAGACAGTAAAAATGAGTGAAATGTTATTCATGGTAATTTGGTAAAGGATTTAAGTATATTTATACATTAAGTTTTGTTAATTAAAATCATTTGAATATTTTCCCAGTCATTGGTAATTTTACCGAATAAATTACATGTTTTTGGTAATTTACTCGAAATTGAGTAAATTACCGGTCACAAACCCAACGCTAGACGCGGCCGCTAAGTACAAAAAATCGTAAGTGACGGCTCTACAGGGTGACTTTTTTATCAGTACCGATATTTGAATATAATAATCTTTGACGCAAAAGACAAAACAGGTATTTTTTATTTTGGTATCTTCCAGTACAAAAATATCAAAATAAAGCACCGAGAAGCCGTCCGAAAAATCGCTAAACCGATGGACACGACTCACTCGCTACGCACCTACGCGCGCGCGCCCGCGCGGGCATCATTCATGAAACGATACGATTCATAAGTTGTTGATTTTCCCTTCATACTTTCACGGGCTTAGGACCGTCAGAATGCAAAAGGCTTCAAAGTGGTAGGTAATTTCCAATTGGTGTAGACTAAACAGACTTACTAATTCATAATAAAAAAAACAGATCTACGACAATTTACGCTAATAAAAAACAAAATCACGAAAGGCGATTACTTGTGCATTCAGGCGTATTTAAAAAGTTCATCAACTTATGTACAATAATTGAAAAAAAAAATCAAAATTTTATGTACAATAATTGATTGCTAACAAACCTACCTAACCTAACCTAACTACTAGCTAACACAATAAATCAAGAGTATTTTAATAATTGCTCAAAATGCATACCGTTTCTCTCCAAACAGAGTCTTGCACGTTTTTGCACATTGTCTTTAAGTTTGTTTAACACTACAGTGTCACTTGCCACTTCGGCAAACGCACTCCTTATTTTTAGTTTTAATGCTTCAAGGCTCTCGGCCTCCTCCACATAAACACGCCGTTTAATCTCACCCCACAAAAAAAAGTCACATGGTGTGAGATCGGGTGATCGCGCAGGCCAGGCGACGGGGCCCCCGCGACCGATCCATCGATCACCGTACTCATCATTTAAAAAGTCCCGAACGGCGGAGGCGTAATGCGGCGGTGCACCATCGTGCTGATAGTAAAAGTCATGGTAATTAACTAACGGCACATCGTCCATAAAGTCCCTCACTACATCACGCATGATATCTAGGTATGTGCTACCTGTTAGCCGGCCCTCAATAAAGTACGGCCCCAGGATTGAATTACCAACAACCCCAGCCCACACATTGGCACTAAACCGCACTTGATGATGGCACTCTCTTATCATGTGCGGGTTCTGGTATGACCACCAATGTTCATTATGAACATTGTAGAGTCCCACGCGCGTAAACAAGGCCTCGTCCGTCCACAAAATCGAAGCGTTGGGGTGGGTGACTAGCCACTCGCAGAAAGCACGACGAGGGACGGCGTCTGCTTCATTAAGAACCTGTACTTTCTGAAAGTGGTACGGGTGTAACCCATCTTGGTTTAGTAATTTCCACACTCCGTACTGGCTAACGCCGAAGCGACGAGCTGCATCCCGTGTACTCGCGCGCGGATCACGTTCGAAGAAATCAAAGATTTCTTCCTCGAGTTCCATCGGCAGTCTTGATCTGCCACGTCCGTGTGCGTGTACAGGAGTGGTAAATTGGCCAAAGTCTAAAAGTCGTTGGTTGGCCGCTAAAATTGTTCGCGGGTTTGGCACCGTTAGATTTAGCAACCCTTGGTTACGAAGCCGAGGAATACTTTCCGATTCGTACAGTCTCTGGGCTGCGTGTAGGCTTTCTCCACTTAAAATGTAACAACGAACCATTTCGTAAAACTCGCGGTGCGAATACATCGTAACGCGACCGCAGCGGAGCGGACGGCGCGCGGCGGGAACACGTGCGTCACGAAAGGGGTTGCGCGGGCGACTGAATGATTGTTGTTATGAGCGCCCGCGCGCCCGGCACGCGCTGGGGAAGGCCGTTGCCGCCCTGTACACGGTGTAATAATAGCGACTTCGCGCCAATGCCTACGCGCCGCTCAGTGACCACACTTTTTGATAATTGGATTGGAATTATTTATTTATTTTTTAAATTTGACCTACCAATGTTTTTTCAAAAATAGCATCTATAAGTGCTTCCTAATGTCTGGGAAAAATATCGGTACTGATAAAAAAGTCACCCTGTATATGCCGCCAATCAAAAGTTATAAGCATTTCAAATGTTTTCCATACATCGATGCATTTGGGTGGCCACTCTTCGCACTCTTTATGGAAACGGAAAGACAATTTAGTAGAAAATGTAAGCTAAAGCCCCTCATATCAAAGCGGATGCTTTCTCCTGCTATTTAAATATTTTATTACGTAGTCAATAACTACGCCTATGAAGGAAAATATGTTAATTACGAGGGTCAAACTGAAAGTTCTTAGAACTGGCCACTTATAAACAATATAATAAAAAAAATATTCTAAAATTTGAAAATAGAACTCTTTGCCAATATTACTGAGTATATATTTCATTCATTTGTCATTTGTTTTACGATTTGGCGGCAAATTGAAAATTGTCTGTGTCACGTCAACATGAATTTAACACGAGAAAATTTTCGTGCAATGATTTTTTATGACTTTCGATGTCATCTAAGTCAACAAGAAAGTTATGATAGACTACGATTGGCCTTTCACGATGAAGCCCCATCTCGTGCGACTGTTTACAACTGGTTTAATGAGTTTAAACGTGGTCGCACTAATCTCACTGATGATGTACGTGAGGGACGGCCTTCTACGGCGACGACTGAAAATAACATCTGTGTTGTGCGGCGTATGATAGAGACTGACAAAAGAGTGACCTATCAGCAGATTCGGACAAGCTTAGGCATCGGTATGAGTCAAGTGCACAAAATCCTCCACGAACATTTAGCGGTCAGGAAGCTTTGCGCCCGGTGGATACCTCATAATTTGACTAAGGCTCAAAAACTCCATCGTGTGGATTGGTGCCGTAAAATGATTGAAAGATTTAACGGAGGTGACTCAAATGCTGTGTTCGACATACTAACAGGTGACGAAAGCTGGATTTACTGTTATGATCCTGAAACCAAAAGACAATCTGCTCAGTGGGTGTTTCCTTTCGAGGAGTTGCCAACTAAAGTGAAGAGAGATCGAAGTGCGGGAAAAAAAATGGTGCCTCGTTCTTTGGAAGGATAGGTCATTTCGCAACAATTGTGTTAGAGGATCAAAAAACAGTTTCTGCAGAATGGTACACTACCAATTGTTTGCCACTTGTCTTGGAAAAAGTTCGTGAGAAACGACCTCGCAGTAGGATCCTCCTTCACCACGACAACGCCTCGTCGCACACCGCCAAGCGAACGATCGACTATTTGGCGACATCAAACGTTGAATTACTGGGTCACCCGCCGTATAGCCCCGACCTCGCGCTTTGTGATTTTTATTTATTTCCAAAAATTAAAGAAAAACTTAAAGGAAAGCGGTTTATGAATGCTGAAGAAGCGATGGCTGCGTATCGCGATGCCATTGAAGAGACCCCTAAGGACGAGTGGGCAAAGTGCTTTTCCCAGTGGTTCCATCGCATGCAGCGGTGTATTGACGTCAATGGACAATATTTTGAAAGTATATAATAAAACTAATAACTGGCTAATGTAATCAGTTTTTGATTTTCTAAGAACTTTCAGTTTGACCCTCGTATGTTTGGGGTATTCCAGGTTTCAAAATTACTCTTTATTTAAAAATAATCACTAGCTCCAGCTGGTTACTACAATATAAGACTTTTTCGGTATTAAATACATACTAAGTACTCATTCCTCAACATGTCCCATATTATTACGGCCCATTTGGGACAAGATGCAATAATTAATTTTAATCATTATGCAAATCGTCTCCTGCTTTTTTGGGTGCAAAATAATAACCATAAAACAGCGCAGAAGGTGAAACGCAGTTCTCTGGGACCGCTTATTATTATTACGAACGAAAATTACTAAGCCAGCCTTATTTCACCTTCGGAACACGAGACGCGCGCCATCTTTGTTCGAACAATATTTCTGATGCGGGGAAATAAAGAATGGAATGCGCTACCGGCTGAGGTGTTCCCGAAACCCTTAATTTGGGCATTTTCAAAAGAAGAATGATTACGCTATTACTGATCAGACATGACCAATCCTCGACGACATCATCACTTACCACCAGTTGTGATAGTGGTCAAATGGCTGATCATATATATAAAAATATTTAGATAGACTATAAAATTATGCAGGATGGAAAGAAATCATCCACTTAATATCATTTATTTTTTAAAAGATTGTTGTTGAATTTTACAAGAAAGTTTAAATATGTATGTTACAAAATGTATACATAATAAATAAAAATGTAAGTAAGTAACAATGGATATGGCGGTAAGAGAGGTGCGTAGAAACCAACTTACGAAAATAATGAAATGAATTGAAAAAAATATATTTTGTTTTGGACCTGTCATGTTTATAACCACAGGTTGTAGCGTTTATCTTCTTTTAAAGTTTATGTTCATAAGACAAGTAATAATTATTTTGTTTTAATAAAGCAATGATATAAGTTTTGTGCTCGTGGATTTTTACTTAGTTCGTAGACTTTATTGATTTTATGACGAGTATAGTATACCTATTTACGAGGAGTATTATTCACATTTGACTAAAATTGTTTTATTAGATGTATATTATATTTTACTTTGTAATCATTAAAAGGGTTTCCTTTCATACAACAAAATTGTGTTAACTTTTTTGTAACAATATTATTGTTTTTTTTTTTTCTGATTATACTCATATTGATAGTTTTAACTTTTTGATTACATTAAATGACGTTAAAAATCATTTGATTAAATTATCTGCATCTCGTCCAAAATAAGCTGTAGACATGTATGGGATGAATTGATGAACTACTATTTGTATAAATGCTACAACAGAAACAATTCGTAAAATAACTTTTTTATTTACTAAAATATCAATAACAGGAGACTTCCACATGGTAATTCTTAGACGTTGGGTGATATCAGAATTATCAGTAAACAGCTATCTAAACGCCGAGTAAAAAAGTAAGTGCAAAGCGCTGAGTATGCCTAGTCAGCCTGGAGCCTAGCTTTTTTCAAGAGAACGCTGACTACGCCTAGTAAAAGTAGTAAGTAGTCGAACTAAATACTGCTCTGCTTACTGAGGTCTGAGTCTGGAGCTCACGTCAAAACATGCCTGATTGTTGTCATAAGTCTTTGTGCCCCCTTTTAGTATAACTAGCCCAATATTATCACCATAAATTTCTTTAAATGCATTTTTTAATGATTAACTTCGTAAGTGCAGGTTTCCTTGTCAGGACATCAGTCACTAATCAGTAGTGCGGATTTTTTTGCAGCAACTGTCATCACTGTAAATGTCTACTTTTTCGTCTGACGCTAACTTGCATGTCGAATTAACAGTGATTAAAAAGTGTTTTAATGTTCTTATTTAACATATTTTCTTTAACTTGATAGCATATTCCTGTTATTTAAATGGTGAATAAAATATGAGCCTGTACAAGTGAACATGGTCTGATAATCTTGGTAAGATCATCTCTTTAAACTAAAAATAAAAATAAAAGCCTTCTTTTAAACATTGAGAAAGTTTAAGAATTACTCAGGACGAGCTGCAGTTTGTAAATATATCTTTGATTTTCCGCATTTCGTCCCAAATATTATATAGGCATGGTGGGACGAGTCAATGAATTACTAAGTTTTCCATCCAAACAAAAAAGGAAACGACTTGCAGGATTAAGTTAGTATTTATATTGATTTTTTGCATCTTGTCCCAAGTGGGCCGTAAAATCACATGGGAAGAGTCGAGTAATATGTAAGTAGTATGTACCTTACCAAAATTCTCTAATATTGTAGTACCTTCGATAAACTAGCGGTTGTTTTCAAATAAATAGCAATCTAACGATTTTTTTCCTTGGAATACCTGAGACCATAAATAATTAACATATTTTCCTTCATCGGCGTAGTTATTGACTACGTAATTAAATATTTAAATAGCAGGAAAAAGCATCCGCTTTGATATGAGGGGCTTTAGCATACATTTTCTACTAAATTGTCTTTCCGTTTCCATAAAGAGTGCGAAGTGTGGCCACCCAAATGCATCGATGTATGGAAAACATTTGAAATGCTTATAACTTTTGATTGGCGGCATATAGAGCCGTCACTTACGATTTTTTGTACTTAGAGGCCGCGTCACATCAGATTAGATGAGTTTTCAGCTTCGTACAACACCTGGAAGTGGTAGAACTGGGTGGCTCAGACAGCCAGCATCCGGCTGTCTGAGCCAGCAGTTTTTTCTCAATTTCTCCAAAACGCGTGCGTCACGAAGGTTCAAATCTGGTCGAGAGCTGTCACTAACGTCGTCACATCAGTAAATCCGAAAAACATTTGTCCGAAACGTAACATTTCGTTAAATATAGAGAAAAACAAGTTGGCTCAGACGACCGGATATCAGGCTGTCTGAGCCACACGTTTATCACGATTTCTCTAAAAGTACTGGATTAAAATGGATGAAACTACTTCGGATGACCGTCACTAACGCGTCACATCACATTTTATAAGAAACAGCGACCTGAAACCCTCTGATAGTTGAGATCTGGAAAGTCAGAAAATGCGAAATTCTGGCTGTCTGAGCCTAGTTTTTTTGATTTTCCAAGAAAACTATTGCGTCACAAACGATGAAACCTGGATACATCAGCGTCACTAACGATTCCTTATAAGCCTAGATATGCAAGATCTCTATAGAAGCCTGGCTCAGACGGCCGGATGTACACATCTAATTTCTAAACCAAGCAAGTGTAAATTTTGAAAAATATACAGTGTGTCCCTGGATAAAGTGCAATCCCGAAAGGGGATGAAACTAGACCATGAATCATTGACTAGAAAAATATTTAAAAAAAATAATAAAAAATATTGTAGGATTTATTGGTGTTTTAAGATTTTCATGTTTCATTAAGGACTCTATGTACAAAAGTATTGATTTCTTCTAAAATAATGGGTCTATTTCTTTGAAAAAAAAAACAGTATGCCTAATACCTGGCGATGACCATGAAATAATAAATAGTCCGCAAAAAAGTAACTATCTTGGGTAAAAAAATGTATTTTTATGAAAAAATGATTTTTTTAGACGTTTATTTTAAAAAACTTCAAATTACTAAAAAAAAATGTGCCCTTTAACTATGTAATTTTATAGCTTACTTTTATTCTTTACCATTTTAGCTTCCAAATAAAAAAAAACAATGTTCTAACTCAAAAATTGGCTAGGTAGGAGTTATTTACATTTTAGTAGGTAAAAAAAAGTGTTCAAAATGGCCTCCTCGATTTTGCAAGCACATAACTGCACGAATATTAATTTGGTTAGTGGCTCTACGAATCATTCCTGGATCAGTTTTAATGTCATTCGTGCAGTAATATGCTTGCAAAATCGAGGAGGCCATTTTGAACATTTAATGCATTAAATAAAAATGCAAAATTGTAAATTACGGATAATTTTATTAATAAAGTTATTGTGATTAAAGTCTGACTTTTATTACCTACTAAAATGTAAATAACTCCTACCTAGCCAATTTTTGAGTTAGAACATTGTTTTTTTTTTATTTGGAAGCTAAAATGGTAAAGAATAAAAGTAAGCTATAAAATTACAAAGTTATAGGGCACATTTTTTTTAGTAATTTGAAGTTTTTTAAAATAAACGTCTAAAAAATCATTTTTTTCATAAAAATACATTTTTCACCCAAGACAGTTACTTTTTTGCGGACTATTTATTATTTCATGGTCATCGCCAGGTATTAGGCATACTGTTTTTTTTTTTCAAAGAAATAGACCCATTATTTTGGAAGAAATCAATACTTTTGTACATAGAGTCCTTAATGAAACATGAAAATCATAAAATACCAATAAATCCTACAATATTTTTTTATATTTTTTTTTAATTATTTTTCTAGTCAATGATTCATGGTCTAGTTTCATCCCCTTTCGGGATTGCACTTTATCCAGGGACACACTGTATATGATGTAGATCTTAATAAATACTTTCAACGAAAATTGGTTCGGACGGGATCGAACCAGTAGTTTTTGAGATATAGCACATTTTCAACAACCGCAAACATAATTATGTACTTCATACAAACACTATGAAAAACAAAGTTATGTTTGTAGTCAACAAAATATTATGGTATTTTTCTAAGTAGAAGTAAATGAATTCCCTAATTCAGTTAAAGTTGGCACGGAACCACATGTTTTAGGGTTATCGAGTTATTTGTGTTCTGTTAAGTGTTTATATGTCCTTTCACTAACTATTTATTTGTTAAGCAGCAGGTAGGTGTTATGCATCCATCACTCCCTGATCCTCCGGATCCCCCAGATGGGGTTACAGACGTCTCGCAAGACGATGTCGATTCCTCTCCTCCCTTGTTTTCGCAATCGGGAACTAAGCGTAGATTTGTTCACGATACAGAACCGGAACCCGCAAAGAGGGCTGTAATTGACTCTTCGCTAAGCAACCCTGGTACGAGGGTCAAACTGAAAGTTCTTAGAAAATCAAAAACTGATTACATTAGCCAGTTATTAGTTTTATTATATCTTTTCAAAATATTGTCCATTGACGTCAATACACCGCTGCATGCGATGGAACCACTGGGAAAAGCACTTTGCCCACTCGTCCTTAGGGGTCTCTTCAATGGCATCGCGATACGCAGCCACCGCTTCTTCAGCATTCATAAACCGCTTTCCTTTAAGTTTTTCTTTAATTTTTGGAAATAAATAAAAATCACAAGGCGCGAGGTCGGGGCTATACGGCGGGTGACCCAGTAATTCAACGTTTGATGTCGCCAAATAGTCGATCGTTCGCTTGGCGGTGTGCGACGAGGCGTTGTCGTGGTGAAGGAGGATCCTACTGCGAGGTCGTTTCTCTCGAACTTTTTCCAAGACAAGTGGCAAACAATTGGTAGTGTACCATTTTGCAGAAACTGTTTTTTGATCCTCTAACACAATTGTTGCGAAATGACCTATCCTTCCAAAGAACGAGGCCACCATTTTTTTTCCCGCACTTCGATCTCTCTTCACTTTAGTTGGCAACTCCTCGAAAGGAAACACCCACTGAGCAGATTGTCTTTTGGTTTCAGGATCATAACAGTAAATCCAGCTTTCGTCACCTGTTAGTATGTCGAACACAGCGTTTGAGTCACCTCCGTTAAATCTTTCAATCATTTTACGGCACCAATCCACACGATGGAGTTTTTGAGCCTTAGTCAAATTATGAGGTATCCACCGGGCGCAAAGCTTCCTGACCGCTAAATGTTCGTGGAGGATTTTGTGCACTTGACTCATACCGATGCCTAAGCTTGTCCGAATCTGCTGATAGGTCACTCTTTTGTCAGTCTCTATCATACGCCGCACAACACAGATGTTATTTTCAGTCGTCGCCGTAGAAGGCCGTCCCTCACGTACATCATCAGTGAGATTAGTGCGACCACGTTTAAACTCATTAAACCAGTTGTAAACAGTCGCACGAGATGGGGCTTCATCGTGAAAGGCCAATCGTAGTCTATCATAACTTTCTTGTTGACTTAAATGACATCGAAAGTCATAAAAAATCATTGCACGAAAATTTTCTCGTGTTAAATTCATGTTGACGTGACACAGACAATTTTCAATTTGCCGCCAAATCGTAAAACAAATGACAAATGAATGAAATATATACTCAGTAATATTGGCAAAGAGTTCTATTTTCAAATTTTAGAATATTTTTTTTATTATATTGTTTATAAGTGGCCAGTTCTAAGAACTTTCAGTTTGACCCTCGTATCTATACCCACCCATCTCTCGTAATTTCCCCCAAATTCTACGGTCCCGAGGACACCGGCCTATTTATTATCCACGTCTTTCGCATGGAGTCTGAGTCTCCTTCTGCAACATACATTCATCCCATGAAGTTTCGCCAACTCTTTATGAAAAACAAGGTTTGTGGTATTGTTAAGGATGGCATCAAGAAAATAGGTAGGAACCGTGTGTCAGTAGAATTGAAAACTGCTGCTGATGCAAATAGCTTCTTAAACAATGACAGCTTCCATCCCCACGTTCAACATTACCCGCATGGGTATCATTAAGGACATTCCAGTCGACTGGTCAATGAGTGAACTAGCCGAATCTATTGAGACCCCAGATGGTTGCGGCATCCTTCTCGAAGCAAGGCGTCTCAACAGAAAAAATATAATAGATGACAAAGCATCATGGACTCCCACCAAAGCTGTCGTTTTGACCTTTAAGGGACAGGTTCTCCCCACACGTATCTATTGCTGTCACACCTCAATCCCAGTGGACACCTATCAGCTCCTTACAATTCAATGCCTCAACTGCTACCGTTTTAGACATGTTAAGGCACAGTGTAGATCCCAACTCCGGTGTTTCCGATGCACACAACCTCACCCAGGAGCAAACTGCGATGTCACCGAATCGAACTCCACCTGCATACTTTGTTTAGGATCTCACTCGGCACTAAACAAATCCTGCCCTGAGCACTCACGACAAAAATCTATTAAATTTGTCATGTCCCAGGAGAACATCTCTTACTCCGAAGTATCCTCTCCCAAAGTTCCCTTCAATGCGCAAGTCATATGCTGACACTGCTAAAACCCAATCCCACAGGAATTGTTGGCTCCCCTGCCAGCCCTCAATAAAACACCTACCTCTTCAGCTTCTTACAGGAAAACAATCACCCGTCCATCTCGTCCCCATGCTCCCCAAGGCAAGGGCTATGACAGATTAGCCCACCAGGCCATTATTGGAAATTGTTCCTCATCCCTCCCTAATGGATGCGCATTCTCAAAAAAAGATAATAACGAACAAGAAGATAAAAACCCTATGCCATCATCAACTGAAAATATTTTAGATTATCTTTTGTCCATGCTGCTTTGTCTACTATCTTTTCATACTAACCTACAACGTTGCCCAAAAACTAACCCATATTGGCAATCTAGCTTTTCCTCATGGCTCCTACGGCGGTTCTGCAATGGAACTGTAAAAGTATCCGTAGGAGAAAACATCAAGTGTTATATATCATAAGGAAACATTCCCTATCCATCCTCGCGTTCTCGGAGACTTGGTTAGTCTCGGATCAACATTTTCGTTTTTCGGGTTATTCATGTCTCCGAGATGACAGGGACGATGGTTATGCAGGAAGTGCCTTATTAGTAAGGTGCTACCTTAATTTTTCTCAACTTACCCTCCCGCCCCATAGCCAGAACTTAAATGTTGTGGCTAAACGGGCCCTTAATATTTCCTTTCTCTCTGTTAACATCCCCCGACCCAACTCTTCTATTCTAGCTGAACTCCGCTCTATAATGTCTGTCCTCACTCCACCATTTTTAGTCATGGGAGACCTAAATTGTCACCATATCTCCTGGGGCTGTCACCTTACTGATCCTCCCGGCACATCCCTCCTTCAGCTTCTAGATGATTTAAATCTCTGCCTACTTAACGACGGTTCTACAACTAGAAGGTGTTTTCCATCTCAAAATCCGGGTTCAGCAGTTGATGTCCCATTTTGCAATCCAAATTTATCATCATTTTTTTCTTGGGAGTTTCTTGATAGCACCTTCGGTAGCGATCATTTCCCAAATTTAATAACCCTTTCAGATTCCTCACCAGCTGTTACTCCCCTCCCTTATTAAAATATAAATTAAATCAGGCTGACTGGGCAACTTTCTCAACTTTAGTCGAAGAGAGACTTAAATCCCTCCCTATTACGAGGGTCAAACTGAAAGTTCTTAGAACTGGCCACTTATAAACAATATAATAAAAAAAAATTCTAAAATTTGAAAATAGAACTCTTTGCCAATATTACTGAGTATATATTTCATTCATTTGTCATTTGTTTTACGATTTGGCGGCAAATTGAAAATTGTCTGTGTCACGTCAACAACTCGTGCGACTGTTTACAACTGGTTTAATGAGTTTAAACGTGGTCGCACTAATCTCACTGATGATGTACGTGAGGGACGGCCTTCTACGGCGACGACTGAAAATAACATCTGTGTTGTGCGGCGTATGATAGAGACTGACAAAAGAGTGACCTATCAGCAGATTCGGACAAGCTTAGGCATCGGTATAAGTCAAGTGCACAAAATCCTCCACGAACATTTAGCGGTCAGGAAGCTTTGCGCCCGGTGGATACCTCATAATTTGACTAAGGCTCAAAAACTCCATCGTGTGGATTGGTGCCGTAAAATTATTGAAAGATTTAACGGAGGTGACTCAAATGCTGTGTTCGACATGCTAACAGGTGACGAAAGCTGGATTTACTGTTATGATCCTGAAACCAAAAGACAATCTGCTCAGTGGGTGTTTCCTTTCGAGGAGTTGCCAACTAAAGTGAAGAGAGATCGAAGTGCGGGAAAAAAAATGGTGGCCTCGTTCTTTGGAAGGATAGGTCATTTCGCAACAATTGTGTTAGAGGATCAAAAAACAGTTTCTGCAGAATGGTACACTACCAATTGTTTGCCACTTGTCTTGGAAAAAGTTCGAGAGAAACGACCTCGCAGTAGGATCCTCCTTCACCACGACAACGCCTCGTCGCACACCGCCAAGCGAACGATCGACTATTTGGCGACATCAAACGTTGAATTACTGGGTCACCCGCCGTATAGCCCCGACCTCGCGCCTTGTGATTTTTATTTATTTCCAAAAAATTAAAGAATAACTGAAAGGAAAGCGGTTTATGAATGCTGAAGAAGCGGTGGCTGCGTATCGCGATGCCATTGAAGAGACCCCTAAGGACGAGTGGGCAAAGTGCTTTTCCCAGTGGTTCCATCGCATGCAGCGGTGTATTGACGTCAATGGACAATATTTTGAAAAGATATAATAAAACTAATAACTGGCTAATGTAATCAGTTTTTGATTTTCTAAGAACTTTCAGTTTGACCCTCGTATTAATCCTAGCAACTCATCCTCTTGTTATACGGAATTTGTTGAAGTTCTGACTTCCGCTGCTGATGCTTCCATTCCTGTCAAGAAAACGCGTAGAAAAATCCCCTCTCCAAGCGGAAAGAAGCTGAAAAAACCTACAGTCGCGCGATGACTGTTGAGAATTACTTAGAATATAAACGCATAGCCAAACAGACCCAACGAATTTTATCACAAAAAAAGAAACTAGGTTGGATAAAATTTTGTGAGAATATGTCCCCTAGGACTCTTTTATCCGTAGTCTGGAAACAAATAAAACCATGATTTCCGTTAACATTTCGGCCAATAATCCAACTACCTGGCTCCCGGATTTTATCAATAAATTAGCTCCCCCTTTCGTCCCATTAATCGATAGTTTCCCGTATGACATAAAAACTACTTATCCCTCTCCTAATAAATTAGACCAACCTTTTTGTCTTGACGAACTACTCTGTGCCCTGACCGGTCTTTCTGACTCCTCCCCAGGCATTGACGGCGTGCCTTACTCATTCTTATGTAAAGCCTCTTCTAGTGCCAAAACCTCCTTTCTTCACCTAATGAATTGCTTTTTTGATAGTGGTTCTTTACCAGAGACATGGAAACAGCAAATAGTCATTCCCATCCCTAAGCCAGGCAAGAACCCATTGGATCACAACTCGTACAGGCCAATTGCTCTATCCTGTGTGTTTTTGAAAGTTGTAGAGCATATGATTAAGAACCGCCTTGAATGGTTTGTAGAGTCCAATAACATTATTTCTAATTCCCAGTTTGGCTTCAGAAAAAGCCTCAGCACCCTTGATAATCTCAGTATCCTGACTACTGAAATTCGCTTGGCCTTCAAACACAAAGAATACCTTGTGGGTGCCTTCCTAGATGTCTCTGCAGCATATGATAACGTTCTCCTTCCAGTACTCAGGGAGAAGCTCCAACAGCTGAGTATCTCGCCGAAGATGGTTCGTTTTATTTGCAACGCACTGATGTCTAGATCAATAGTTATTAAAGGAGATTGTGCATTGAAGTATGGAATTTCGTTTCAGATTGTATCATGATGTACCTCCATGAAACCTTCCTCATTTTGTAGGGTTTTAAACGAACAATTAATTACACAAAACAATAAATCTCAAATTCGCCGGATTTGTGAACAGCAGCTTCACGAAATTCATAAGTTAGGTTAGGTTATTTTTGACAAATAGAATTATACGAACGAGCTCCGTATTATCGAATCTATAATAAATGCGATCAGATCACGCTTTACTTTGTTTCCCTCTTTGTTTACATTGTTTTCTTTGATTGCACACATTATTATGATGATTCCAACACAAAATTACAATAAATGACTTGACATTTTTTTCACTCTTGGTGTTGCCCGCCACATTATTTTAAAGATTAAAATAATCGATCATCGTTTAAGGTTTTTTGTAATCGAATATCATCCGCAACAATATCATTTTTTTTATTAATTAATAAAGCAAATAAACTTACTGATAGGCAGACGGTGAGTATTTACCGACTAAATACTCAAATCGAGTAAATACTGTTTATCTATCTGTTTTTACTGCAGAAAATACTTTAAGCAGACAGTTAATATTTCTTCGATAGTTACGTTTTAATACAAGATTTTATAATTCTTAATGCATAAAATGTGTCAAATGGACTTTCGATATTTTTTTTATGGGTCTCGGGTCCGTATTTCGGGTCTGATGATGTAGTCTGTATCTAATTAAACAATGCTGCACCCTTATCAGCTTGGGCTCGTTCGATTCGTCTTGAGACCTTAGATATCATCTCGAACCGACCAGAGTCCTTGTCAAAACAATTCAAACAAGCCAAAACTCGATGATGTTGTGCCGTTTTATTGCAGAGTTCCCATGGTTACCTACCAGCACCATCATCAGACCCTGAATATGAGCTAGAGTCAATTTCAAACATATTAGCATTGTAGCTAATTCTTCATTCTTCGGTTTCTAGTGCCTTTATATGTATTATAGTGAATCGATATTCGCCAGAATCGATTAACGCCAGGGGATGGACAGATGACCGGCTTCCTCCATCCTTAAACACTGGCAACATTGGAAAAGTTGGAAAAAGTGTTGTTGGCATAGCAAGCAAGTAATAAAATGACTTCCTAATTAATTAGCAATTTTATACCCGGCGAAGTTATTGCTTGATATTTTAAACAAGTTTTAGTAAAAAAAAAACTTAATTTTTGATACTAAATTTATCATGGTACAAAGTGAAACCATGTTTGCGCATTCTCCTTTCAAGATTTCCTATCTTCTTCCCATCTCGTTTGAAAAGGCTTGCCCCAAGGCTCTGTGCTCAGCCCTCTTCTATACTGTATTTCGATTCGGATTTGGATACTACCGTCATGCCTTTCGCCAACATCCTACAGTATGCCGACGATATTGCCCTAATGTCTCTGCCAAATCGGTCCCTGAAGCATCTTCTAGGTTGAACTCTGCCTTATTTTACCTGAACAATTGGCTCGAAAATCATGGCCTTAGCCTCTCTGCTCCGAAGTGCTCACTGGTCGTTTTCACCAGAAACAGGAGAGTCCCCAATCCTGACCTTCATATTAACGGCGAACCCATTCTTCAGAAAAGTCTTGCTAAATTTCTAGGTTTGATCCTAGATGACTGTCCGGCTCTCCTCACTTTAACTATATATTCGATAAGGCCGAAAAAGGAATTAACATCCTTCGCTCTCTTTCGCGTCCGATGGCGGGCACATCCATATACGCAAAAACTCCTATACAACGCCACTATCCGAAGCCATTTGGACTATGCCTTATTTCTGTTGGACCCTTGCAACAAGGCTGCTTTGGACAAACTGAGGAAAGTCCAGTCCAAGTGCCTTCGCATAATATTGGGAGCTATGAAGTCTTCACCTATAAATGGACTACAGATTGAATGTGTGGACCCTCCCCTATATTTGCGAAGACAATACCTCAGCGATAGGTTTCTCTCTAGGATCCTCCAAAACTCGTCGCTCTTCGCGAAACTGGAATCTATTTCTGTTGCTGCTTTTCCTGCTAATAAACTTCCGTGTATCCTACACAATGACTCATTAATTTTTAAACCCAACGTAATTATGAATCTAGGTATTCAAAAACACTCTCCTTCAGCCCCTCAAGTCTTCTTAGACTTACTCACATAGCACTGGCCAGACTGAAACTACTTCTACACCGATTCTTCGAAACTCTCGGATGGTTGGTGCGTAGGTTCCGCCGTCTGGTTCCCGAAATACAAAATTGCTACTATTTTAATGCTAATTCAGAACCGTATGGAATAAGATAATCCATCCAAATTGCTCGCAATCGATCATCACGAGAGAACCGAAACGCTATGATAGATATTCTCTTGAAGGATGGTCACTCCAGAATCACACAGTTATGCAATTCTCTAAGAACGCCCGTGTTTGAGGCTGTGCTCACGGATGTCACCACCGCAGCATCGACGGCGGTGATGAAGGCTGTTTTACTGGTATACTCTAAGCGATATTAGCGCGTTGTCGATCTCTTAGCTGTGTAATTGTTTGACTGTGCGCAAGGCTGTGCTTGTGTAGAGACGTGTATTTGTTTGGGATAATCGAACATTCTCGACTGGCGTATTTTGCCTATTTATTAATAAGAAAAATATATAAAGAGTATAATACTAAAAAGTGTTGATATTAAGGTATGTTACTTAAAATAGAGGGAAAATTAGTGTGTAATAGAAAGGCATTACGGTATGGTCATTGCAACTATGAATTTAAAAAAGTTAATGGCATTCTCTTGCAGCTTGGAGTTGATTTGCTCGCAAAAACAAAAAAAAAACAAGAAATGAATGATTGAAATGTGTTTGACCCACTTGAGTTTTTTACAAATGCATCGCATTCCCGGTTATAATCTGTAAATAGTTAAGTTTGTTAGAATGTGTATAAACAGAACAGAAGGTAAGTAGAATACCAAACGAACCATATTTTATAATATTCATTGGTGATGATAGTTATTAAACTTGAATATTTTTGCCTCGAGTGATTCTTGCGTGATGCAGGATTCAAGTTGATTAGGATCATTGAGATGAGCTACTATTTGCCTATTGTAAACTTACTGCTATGGATTCGATATGGATGGTAAGATAATAGAGGTTAAGAAAATGTTTTAATGCCATTGAAGAACGTTGTGTTGTTGCTGAGCTTACCAATGATCCGTCGCAGGAAATGCTTACACAAGGGCACCATTATGATGTGATATTGTTAATAATTTAGTGAATTGATCTGTAGGTTATGTGTATTACAAATCAAGCAAAATTACTTACACAATAACGTTATTTTTATTTTCACTCGTGATTTTCATTTATACTGAAGACATTATATTCTTTTTTTTACTTGCTATTAGTTTATTAGTTCAAGGAATTATTTATAAAGGGCACCATTAGGATGTGATAGTGTTAATAATGTAGTGAATTGATCTTGTTATTTACGTTATGTGTATTACAAATAAAGCAAAATCAATGACACAACTCCGTTATTTTTATTTTCACTCATATTTTTTTTAATACTGAAGAAATTATATTCATTTGTTTTACTTGCTATTAGTTTATTAGTTCAAGGAATTATTTATAGTACCTACCAACTTAAATATTGTTTAACTATGTAAAATTTAATATACATTGATAAGTTAATAAAATTCAATAACGGAACATAAGTCAAAATTTAACATAAAATACTCTTCTTTGTAACTTGTATTCAAAAGCTGCCCTTAAGATTTCTAATGATTCTGTCCACATTGTTCCTTGCCATTTTATGCTGGTACTCTGCTTAATTGCAAGGCATAGGGTTGCAAGGGGATAGTTATGAAATAAAACCAATGATGATGTCCATTGTTTATCAGCTTAAATAAAATAATGTTTATTATTTCCAATACCTAACATTCAACTGTGTAAACTTAAATGACGTTTATGGTATTTATAATATCTAACACTATATTTGCGATAACTGTATTTACAGATAAGTGACAAAGATTGTAATACATTATCATATCCACATTATTTATTACATACTTACAGACGATTTTGGAAACATAACATATCCTGCAGTAACTTGTGTGATGATTTTTGTATTTAGATTTAATCAGTAGCCCTGTTGTAATCTTAACTCATTATAATAACAGTTAACGTTATTTGTATAAAAACGAGTATTGTTACTTTATGGAATAACGTTATCGCTATTTAAAAATGGCAACACTGGCTGCCCCTTCCCTTCTTATTTTCTGACTTGCGGAGTGCACTCGAAAGGCGAGCCAGTCTAGTACTGACCGCCGAAGCGAAAGGTTGATGGAAGGAACCTATGTTAAAATGTAGTTATAATTATTAATGTGGCTAGAGATAGCGATTTGTATCATAGTTAAGTGTGTTAGTCGAATAAAGAACTTTATAAACTCAACGGAGTTTGATTCACGACACGTCAGAAGTGGGATAAGAAACCTTCAGCTCACAAAGGGTACGTACGTACTATTTATTTTTTTGTACTATACGAGTATAAGAATATTTTATTTTACTTTATTTGTTAATCGCTTATGAATTAGTTTTCGTAAAGTAACAAGCTTTTGCTTAAAATTGATCAGTTTCTTGGGATAGTATGCTGCTATGGTAAGTAGACTGTAGCGATACTATCCTGATAAAATTGTGTTAAGTTTCTAACTGACCATTTGGTCAAGGCTACTCCTTGATATTGTTCAGTGGATACGAGACACGAGGACGTGCAACTAAATAGCTAAATATAATAAATGACCTCAGTAGTTCCTCCATCCTAATAGGAAATACGAAAAATAGGTATTAAATATCATGTCATTGCCTATTGTAGGTAGCTATGTTTAGTAGAACAACCGTTCAACCTGCAACTGTTCTAGGGCTAATTTTTTTGTGTTCATAAATAATTATACAATAAAAAATCTTTATTTCAGACTTTGCATTCATAATTTGTTAACAGACTTATGAACTATGTTAGTGAGTTCAACAATTGTGTGCTTTTAATCAATTGTGTTAAATTTCAACCAATTCAATCCAATTTAAGTATAAATATTCGGATCATTTCTTATTTCAATTCAATTTCTTTTGTTATATGACTTGAATTGAGTGCCCTTTAGGGTATATAATTTGTTAATACTCCCATTGATTATGTAAGTGAGTTAAACAATACTGAGTTTGTTATTTATTTAACTGAGTTCAATTTAATCCCTCAAGCGTATGTGAACGAGACACAATGCAAATTCTATTGTTATGGGTGTTAAACCAACTCAAGTAAATTAAATTAGAATCATTTTTCTTTCACTTGAATTCCATTTGATATGACTTGATATAAAGTCATTTTCAGGTAAATGCCTTATTGCCAATTCAACCCAATTAAAATTCATATACATTTTTATTTTAAATTAATATACATTCGAACTCATCTATACTAATATTATAAAGCTGAAGAGTTTGTTTGTTTGTTTGTTTGTTTGTTTGAACGCGCTAATCTCAGAAACTACTGGCCCGATTTGAAAAATTCTTTTTATGTTAGATAGTCCATTTATCGAGGAAGGCTATAAGCTATATTACATAAAGATACGACTTACAAGACCACAGCAGCAATGAAAAATGTTGCGAAAACGGGAGAAAGATATTCCTTTTGAGAGCTTCCGCTGCGTACGCTGCGGAAACCGCTAAAGTTACACAAAAACCATGTATGACAAGATTGTTCAACATTAAGAGTTCTATAATAAAGTCCGCGACAGCATATGTCTATCTTTTATGGTTGACTTACTACAACCTTTTTTATGTTAATAAATTTGTAAAACAATAATGCATCATTTTAGAGGTGTATTATACACACAGTTATTTATTCTTATCAAAATAAATACATTCATCATCACGAACATTTCATTTAGAACAAAGTTGCCCTTTATATCATTTGATTCCAATAAATATCTTAGGAGCTATCACAGTTTTAACATAACTCCGCACCAAAATAATGTTCGCAGCTCAAGTACAACGTGCGCTTGCGCTAATCTATACTAATATTATAAAGCTGAAGAGTTTGTTTGTTTGTTTGTTTGTTTGAACGCGCTAATCTCAAAAACTACTGGCTCGATTTGAAAAATTTTTTTTGCGTTGGATAGTCCATTTATCGAGAAAGGCTTTAGGCTATATAACATAAAGATACGACTCATAAGACCACAGCAGAAATGAAAAATGTTGCGAAAACGGGAGAAAGATATTCCTTTTGAGAGCTTCCGCTGCATACGCTGCGGAAACCGCTTAAGTTACACAAAAATCATGTATGACAGGATTGTTCAACATCAAGAGTTCTATAATAAAGTCCGCGACAGCATATGTCTATCTTTTATGGTTGACTTACTACAACCTTTTTTATGTTAATAAATTTGTAAAAAAATAATGCATTATTTTTAGAGGTGTATAATACACACAGGTATTTATTCTTATCAAAATAAATACACTTATCATCACGAGCATTTCATTTAGAACCAAGTTGCCCTTTGTATCATTTGATTTCAATAAACATCTTAGGAACTATCACAGTTTTAACATAACGCCGCACCAAAATAATGTTCGCAGCTTAAGTACAACGTGCGCTTGCGCTAATATATTATAAAGCTGAAGAGTTTGTTTGTTTGAACGCGCTTATCTCAGGAACTGCTGGACCGATTTGAAAAAATATTTCTGTGTTGGATAGCTTATTTATCGAGAAAGGCTTTAGGATATAAAACATGACGCTGCGACGGGAGGGGAGGGAGCAAACTCAAAACGCGCGGACGAAGTCGCGGGGGACCGCTAGTTATATTATAAAGCTGAAGAGTTTGTTGGTTTGAACGCGCTCATCTCAGGAACTGCTTAACCGATTTGAAAAAATATTTCTGTGTTAGATAGCTTATTTATTGAAAAAGGCTTTAGAATATAAAACATCACGCTGCGACGGGAGGGGAGGGAGCAAACTCAAAACGCGCGGACGAAGTCGCGGGGGACCGCTAGTTCAATATATAACTTGAAATAAAGGCCATAGTGTCAGATTTTACAAAGTAGTTTTAGCGGCCAGGTGTGTCGCGAGGGCCAAGTGTGTCCTTAAGTAGCGGCCAGGTGTGTCGCATGGGCCAAGTGTGTCCTTATGTAGCGACCAGGTGTGTCGCGTGGACCAAGTGTGTCCTTAAGTAGCGGCCAAGTGTGTCGCATGGGCCAAGTGTGTCTTTATGTAGCGACCAGGTGTATCGCATGGACCAAGTGTGTCCTCAAATAGCGGCCAGGTGTGTCGCGTGGACCAAGTGAGTCCTTAAATAGCGGCCAGGTGTGTCGCGTGGACCAAGTGTGTCCTCAAATAGCGGCCAGGTGTGTCGCGTGGACCAAGTGTGTCCTTAGGTAGCGGCCAAGAGTGTAGCTTGGGCCAAGTGTGTCCATAGTTCTGTACATTTAATTATTCAAAAGCAGCAGAGGTGGCCAAGTCAGTCAATCAATCAACCAAATTCATTTATTGTGGAATACATGTACATTAGTTATGTACATGTAAGTTATGTATAGTAGATATGTATTTTGCTCGATTAGATCGGACCATTTATGCCATGAAAGAGCTATGTATGTTTTACAAAAGGTCAAGTCTAACTGTGAATTCTTTTACTAGAAATTTTCATTAGCAACGGTCATGTGAGCCATATAGGCGCTTTTACTTGCGTTCAGGATTATTTGCAACATTATTCCTTTACTAAAATTATGTTCTAATAAATGAATAGGCTCAATAGTAATTGGATTTAAAGACATTTATTCTCATAAATACTTACAGTTCATTTACAAAGATAATTATTGAAACCATAACTTAGTAAATAATTACCATATCCAAAATATGATTTTGTTGATAACAACACTAATGCTGGTATTCTTTTTCTTCCGAGGTGATGAGACTGAAGAGCACGAGACCAAACCAGGCTGGTTGGGCCTAAAAAGACGAAAGAGCTCGCGATCGAGGTTGAGGACATCGACACTAAAAGAAGTCACAAATCAAAAAGTACCCTGTCGGCGTCACCAACGCTCGAAACCGTCGAGTCCCCTGAAATTACTGTTTCACACAATCCGAAGTGACTGTTTGGCTCCGATCACAAAAAGAAAAAAGAACAACTACTATGTTTTAACTGTAGTATATTTATTCACTGGATAAGTCCTTGTACACACAATTCTGACATATTTCGCGGAGGTTTATCTTGATTCCCGTCGTTTTAAAACCATTGCAGCGTTCGTGGTCGCGGGTAGGCTAAGATGTTATTTATCATTTACAAAAGAAAAAAATATAGTCACTTCTTCTTAGTAGAATGGGTTATTTTGTTGCGATTGAGTACAGAATTTTGAATATATGTACTCAGTCGACAGCACATCAAATTACCCACTTTTGTTGCAAACTTAACCTTATTACAATTGCATAAGATACCGCAGTTTTTACCTTGACGTGCTGTTTTCCGTACATCTGATAATTTTAGTAAATGTATAAACATCAGAAGCCCTTTTCACCGTCTTGTATGAAATCAATTAAAAATAAATTAGTGTAATATTTTATATTTTAATCGCACCCACAGACCTAAATACTAAGTTGACTTTGCGAAAAATACCGCGCATTTATCACGATCATGAGAAAAATATACCTATTAACACACGATGTCAGTAAATTCTTACTTGAATTAACATTGTCACTTAATTATTTCAAAACAAAGATTTAATTAAATCATTGACGCGGTGATTTTATTGTCGGCTTACTTAAACGCCATTAAAGTCGCGTAACGCGTTATAATGCAGTTCGTTTATATACCATTTATAGAAAATACCCTTACTTCCTCTATATAAATTGTTCTGTCGTTTTAACCATACTAGAACTATAAATGATGGCAGATTCCGTTGCAATTTTGATAGCGCAGTTAACCACCAAACTTGTAAGACATAAAATGTATATCAATCATCATTTATTTAATGAAAGAAATACACAGTAGATAAATAATTAATTACAAACTTAACAATCGCTCGCTACATGTAAGTAAATCAATTTTATAGGTGAGTTTTACCTGTTAATAAATTGTGGAGTAAATATATTAATTTTGGGACAGATGGTCTTATACTTATACATATTAATATTAATTTATGACTTCTATAAACATTTAGGAATCAAATAACTTACTACATATTTCTGTAATACTGCACAAACAATAAAATAAATAAATAATTGAAATTATACATCCATAACGAGCTTCGGTAGGCATACTTTACTTTTACTTATTAAATAACCTTCTTATAAGTATTCCTGACTAGTAGACAGTCAGTTATACATAAATTAATGTATCCTCAAAGTCTACATAATGTTGTTTTAAATGACATTGTTTATCTATAAATCATTACTCCGGCAGTTTGTAAAAACATTTGTTTTGTAATATTATTTTTGTACGTATTGTCTTTTAGCACTTTTATTATATACGTCTGTCTAGTTTTCGCTCAATCTAGTACTTACGTAAGAGACGAAAGGCATTGTCGCGGGACAGGGTGCCCTTAAAGAATAATATTTTTTTTGTTAGGAAAAATAAAATCGTATGCATAATGCAATATACCCTTAAACTGTTTTATATATATATAAAACAGTTTTTTAAAAAAAGAGTCCTCTTTCTATGTTATTTTTTGATGCTCTGTTAAAATATTATCACTTTAAACGAAGTGACCTTACATAATATACTAAGCATTGACTTGAAAATAAATATATTTTCATTTATGAATTTTATATTGACACCAAACACGACGTTTGCTCTGCAATATGCTTGGGTTTGGAATAACTAAAGACGCGTCGCAATACATTTCAATTGGGACTAGGGACGTCTACACGCTAAAACGTAAATGGGAGACCGTGATCTCATAGGTCAATTAATAAATAATTATGCACAAAGGCTTTATTTCAAAACTAGTTTTTATTCTAGTTTCCCACTTTGATATTTTTCTGTATTCTTGGCAATATCATGCAGTTTATTCTTTTTTTTCATGTAACAGCATAATATCGTTGAGTTTACTTTGCTGAGTAAATTGTATTCGTAGAAGGGCTTAATTATTAATGTCATTTGACTATTAAATCTAATCTCAATTCTATTTAAATTATTTTTATAATGATTAATAAAGTGAAGTAGGTACTTGTTCCTACTACTAAATAAAAACCACATCTTCATGTACTGTTCGTAAAAAAAATTACAAATATGTATTAATATGGGCCCTAAAATATTGAATTTTTCTCATACGGACACATAATATTAGGGAAAAGTTAAACTACAAAGTAATATTTTATGGTAACAATAAATTGAAAGATCATAAGAGATTTTATAAGTCACTTAGATAATATAATAATAATAATGATCCCTTAAATGACTGTATCTCTTTTTAAGAGATTGAGAACAGACATTAAGGTGGCCATACAATTGCAAAAAAAAACGAGTTATTAATAATATACATAATAGCTTAATTCTACTCGTATGACTTTAAGTGCTAAGATTCATAACTTTCATTATTGATATGCGCCACGCAAATTACGAAATTTAACTTTTAAAAAGAAAGTTATCTAAGTAGCTTCAATAATTCTTGATTATGTTCTCCCCGATTAACAAGTGACATTTATTATGGATGCTTTAGTAATTTCCTAATATCTATCTCAATACATAGGTTTATATCCTAATACATTATTTAATATGAAAAATTCAAATCATGAGACTGTGTTTTAGAAAGAAACTTTATTGTTTTCACCTTATTATTTTATTTACTTTATACATATTAACATTATACAAATTGTGAACTATTATCATATTGCTGAATGCACCGTTAAGTCATTCCTTTAAGTTATTCAAAAATTGAATTAGATGCTAGAAAATGTCGATAATAGAAATTAAAGACTCGAAAACATATTGTAATGGAGTATAATGATGTTATTTGTAGTAATGAGGTATTAATTTGACGACCTCCGTGGTGTAGTGGCTAGGCACGCTGGTTTCAAGGCGTCGCCGCTCTGAGTTCACGGGTTCGATTCCCGGTCAGGTCAATATAGATATCAAAATTTTCTATATTGTCCTGGGTCTGGGTGTTGTGGTACCACTTTTGCGTCTGATTTTCATAACACTGAACAATGTATGTGATTGGTGTCCTATGATTTGTTTTTTTACTGACTTGACTAATTTATTATTTTCTAAATGAACTGTTGTTTATGTAGATAAGGTCTCTTTAAAGTAAGGATCGTTAATATGTCACACACTTAAAACTACAAAAAGTTACCTATAAATTTCATTCATTCATCAATTTAAAAGTCAATTAAGTTAAAGATTCTTTCCATTTTGTTATCTTAAAATCAGATGTATTTTTTTTTATTCCTATTAAATATAAATATTAGAACATAATAGACTGTAATAAAATAAAATAAAAATGGCTTCGATAAATGACCCTTTGTCATTCATAGACAGGAGTAAATAAAAAGAAATAAAAAAATAAAAGATTAGTCGCAATAATAATAACGATTGTGATCATAATTATAATAACATAAACATACTTAGCTTATTAGCCTTTAGAACGAAATAACCATGAAATTATAGGTACATAATAGGTTATGAACCCGGTTACATAAAAGATATAAAATGTATAAAATGTTCGTTGCCGCAAGTCTTATAAGACACTGGATTAATACTTCACCCTTGATAAAGCATAATCAATCTAAAGATTCAATAGATCAATCGATATTGGTCAAGTAAACCAAAAATAATTTATAATTATAAAAAGTACTAGAAAGGTGATAATTGTTATTAATAAGTATATTTTGTAATTATGTATTACTGAGTGTGTTCAACAGTATGATTGTAGCATAACCTTTATTTCTTGTTAAACTTAAATGCCGAATGTGATGATTTTCTAATGTGTACTCAACAGCTTAATTTTGGCATTATCTTTATTGCTTGTAATATGATAAATGTAGTATACTGTAGTAGTATTGATATAAATGCGCCATTGCAAATATTTAAAAAAATGCACCAGGAGGTGCATTAGGTCGGATGGCCGAATGTGATGATTTTTGTATTTAGATTCAATCAGTAGCCCTGTTGTAATCTTAACTCATTATAATAACAGTTAACGTTATTTGTATAAAAACGAGTATTGTTACTTTATGGAATAACGTTATCGCTATTTAAAAATGGCAACACTGGCTGCCCCTTCCCTTCTTATTTTCTGACTTGCGGAGTGCACTCGAAAGGCGAGCCAGTCTAGAGTTTGGCCATCAAAAGCTGAACCTAGCAAAACGCGGCAAATTTAAAATATGAAAACTAGGCAACACCGTCTATAATAGGAAGAAACATATTTGATACTTTTTTAAAATTCACAAAAAGTAGATTTCAACTGTGGCTTTCCTCATATGAAATACGAAGTTATAACACGTTTCATATATGTACTATGCTATGGCTGCTACACACAATGTCGGTGGTACGGCTGGTGGCCATGTCACCGGCACCGCTAGGCTCGCATTTTACTATCAATAAGTAAGGATATTCATTGCGATTATACATCTGACATGCTGAACTAGGTATTTAAACCAACAGAAGTTAATAGTATTTGGGATGTCGGGATGAGAATTTCAAAAACAAAGTTTACTAATATACATAGTTATTTATTATTCACTATAATCAAAGTCTGATTCCAGATACTCCACACCCATCGATTCTTCTGAATCTGAACTGCTAGATTCGTCACCTGAATCGGTTACATTTATAATGAAACTTTCCATTTCTGCCACTATTCCATCTTTTTGTTTATAATTCTCTTCAATATGAATGACATGATTAACCATCTTATTCCATTCCTCAGAAGTAATGCTATCGAATCATTCTTTTATTAAATTTTCCATTTCTGATAAGGATCTTGAAATATTTTTACTTGCCACTTTTCTCTTTCCTGTGCTCCAAATAAGCTCAATGGGATTGAGGTCACAATGATACGGCGGAAGTCGCAACACCTCATGGCCATGTTCTTCAAGGATCTGATCAGCTTCATAAATAGGATCAGGTTAATGTTTATCAACCAAGCACAGCAGTTCCTCTCTTGACTGAGTTTCTTCAAATGAAATATCATAACAACGGAGCCAATTTTGTATTTCTACTTTGCGAGTACTAGTGTTTGGTGCCTTATTCACTTGTATGGTATGATAACTTGCATTATCCATGACAATAATGCTGGGTTCCGTCAAATTGGGAATTAATTTTTCACGTAACCATTTGTTAAAATTTGAGGCATTCATGTCATGATGATAGTCAGCTTTAGTTGATTTTGTACTAAAGACTAATAATGCATTTGGTATAAATCCACTTTCTGATCCTGCATGAACAATAATAAACCTTTTCCCCGAAGAAATATTATTAATAGCGCCCTGAGTTGAAGGTCCCTGCCATGACTTTTTTGGTTTGTAATTCTGATGAATATAAGTCTCATCTAAGTAGACAATTTTCTTCCCCTGTTGTTGTTTTAAAGCAATAGTTCTTAAGAATCTATGTCGCCACGCTGCGATATCATAGCGTTCCACAAGTACAGAACGCTGATTTTTATTTTGCTTGAATACAAATCCGTTGGTTAATAATATTTGACGTAATGTTTCTCTACAGCGTGTAAATGCAATACTCTCTTTTAAATCCGTCAAAAGGCTTCTTAATGTAGGCACTTGCTTCTTGACAACATAATATTCATTTATTTTGTTTCTTATAGCTTGAATATCAAAACTGTCCAGGTTAGACACTGTCTTTTTATGAGGGCGTTTGTTACCCGGGGTGCTGAACACCCCTTTGTTTTCTTTACTTTCATTATTAATCCTTTTCAATGTTGAAATACTAATATCTGAAAAAGAAACAGCAATATTTTTTAAACCTATTTATTTTAAACTAATCACTCCTGTGTATTTTTGTTGCATATAAATCTATGTGAACTTATACGTAATCTGAAAAAAAAAACATTGTTTATATAAGCCTTTTATTTAAACGATGTTTTTTTTCTCAGTCTGTAAAATACATCTTGTATTTAAAACAAGTCTAGAATTTGTTTACAAATAGTGTATGTTGGTGTAAAAATCTAAGCAAAGGAAAAAATTTACACGAACCTATTACCAAAAATATGTATTTCTGACATTTTATATCAATAATTTTGAGCTTGGTAGGAACTTACCAGTCATTGAAGAGATTTTCTCAAAATATTTATTCTGTGAGAGATACTCTTCTTGATGAAATTTCTTTATTTTTTTGAGATTTGCCAAAGCAGCACTGGCTCCTTCAACACTCGAATTCTTTTCTGTAAAATTGGTAAAATTGGAATGTACTAATTATAAATACCTATATATTATTATGACGTGAAAGTCTTGATAAATATGAAAGTATCTAAGTGAATAAGTTTTACTAACCTACGAACTCTATCGCAACATGTAAACAATCTTCTTTTTGCTTGATTATAGCCATTTGCTCATCTTATTTTTCTTTATATTTACTTATCATAGTAAATAGAATCTGCCGCACTGCACTCTTTATAGTTTTACCCATATTTTGAAAGAAAAACCAAGGAATGCACAAAATAAACTTAACACAGTGACAACCAACAACTACGCAGATACGCCATGATGGCGGCCATGAACACTTTTTTTTTCACAGTGGTAGTGTTGCCGCTATAAAAATCACCGGGTTCAGCTTTTATTAGCCAGACTCTAGTACTGACCGCCGAAGCGAAAGGTTGATGGAAGGAACCTATGTTAAAATGTAGTTATAATTATTAATGTGGCTAGAGATAGCGATTTGTATCATAGTTAAGTGTGTTAATCGAATAAAGAACTTTATAAACTCAACGGAGTTTGATTCACGACACTTGTAACCTCACAAAGTTTTCAAATGCTGTAAAATTTTACATTTATGATTGCAAACATAAAAAATATATATAAAGACCTGTAATTAATACTGAATTATAATTAAATCTATAAACAGCCTCGGTAACAGCAACAAAATACTAGCTTTTCGTTTTACATTAAAAATCGTAGGCGTTTGTCGAAGCTGTCGTTGGAACTGTAGGCTGTTTAACTTAGAGAATACCAAATTCATAGAAACAATGTCAAACTAGTGATTCCTAATCGCGTCGTTCACAGCCGTGCGGCGTCTAGTTTTGAACAGCGTTGAAAAGTAAACTATAGAATACCAAACGCGCGGTCTCCACTGTGACAAAAGCTGCCAAGGTTTTTACGATGTTTGCGCTTAGAGAATAGCACTGCAGGACTTCGACATATCTGAAACATAAAAGAGCAAACAAAAGAGATTTAGTTATTTACAATTAAATTACAATGTGTAAGATATAAAATAAAAATTTAGAAGTATTTAACGGCCGAATTACAGGGTTGCCAACATCTAAATATGTTTTCCCCCTAAGCATTGTAATGTCAAAATTAAGTGATGTATCCTTAAAGTCGGCGAAAATATATTTAAAAAAAAAAGTATTTTTAAAAGATTGCATTCAGAAGAGTCGCCTAATGTTAATTGATAGACAACTCTTTTTTTTGCAATATCATTATCGTCAGGTTAGAATTACCAAGCACCACACCACCTACTACCAAATCTTTTTTTTTATTACTTTTTACTGTATATTTTTCCACAAATGTTTTATCCGCAGCATTCCTCCGTCACCATGATTTTGACACAGATTTAGTGAGAGTATAAATTAAGTGGGAACCCTGGCAATGATCATGAACATAAAATTGTTAGTTCTTAGCTTGATCACTAGATGTCACTTTTAACATGTTTGTTGTTATATAGTCTGAGCCAAAAAGTGCAATAGGATTTTTGCATAGATTATAAGGCGTTGCTCACTAACTTAAATGTCAAATCTACGTCGTTTCTACCCCGTGATTGAGACCACAAATTATTAGTAAGAGTAGGTATGTATGTACTAACCTAGCCGCAAGAAAATACAAGAACAAAGTTTTTTTTTGTATATTATATTGTTTAGTACACACACAGGTTACAGCCGGTGACTCAAAAAACATGCAATCATATAATCTTTGATTTTTGTATAAAATGGCGGCAATATCATATAACACATTTAAATTTTTGAAAAAAATAGTAAGTAGGTGACAGTGAACATTTTATTTACTTTACGCTGAAAAGTAACGCCAGCATCTTTTAATTTCTTGTGGGTTTTACTGTTGCATGTTTTTAATACATAAAACGGCGTTTTTGGCGAATTAATTGACCAAATGTCATATTGTATATCGCTACGCTACGAGCGGGAGTGAGTGTCTGGGATACCGCACATGCATTGATGTCCGGGACTATCAATTCATTTCGCACGACGCACACTGGGGCGGCCTATATGAGACGAATGCGAAAAACTCTATAATACTTTGAATTATGTTTATTTAAATTCTGTATAGTTTGTAAGCTTAATTTTTCTGTATAGTTTGTAAGCTTAATATTTTGCGATATTAAAATGGAGTGGGGTAATAAAGAGAACCGAATCGCTGTGATTGCATTTCATAAAGTTGGTATGGAGCCAAATGCAATTTTTAAAACTCTTCATACGCTTGGTATTAGGCAAATGTTTGTGTACCGGGCTATCAATAAGTACTACAATGAGACCTCTGCTTGTGACAGAAAAAAGATCTGGCCGTCCACGTAGTGTTCGTACGAAAAAGGTGGCCGAAGCAGTAAGGGAAAGAATTCGCAGAAATCCTGTTCGAAAGCAAAAGATTTTATCTCGGGAGATGAAGATAGCACCCAGAACCATATCGCGCATTTTAAAAGATGACTTATGACTTGCAGCCTATAAGAGACGCACTGGTCATTTTTTAACTGATAATTAAAAAAAGAATAGGGTGGTAGAATCGAAAAACTACTGAAGCGGTACGCAAAGAGAGGTCACAGAAATCTTTACATTTGAGCAACATTTTAACAAACAAAATTTATGCTAAACCTCTAAGGAAGCTTCCCAATTAGACGGCAGAGTGCAACGTGGGCATTCAGTGATGGTTTGGTGGGGTGTTAGCTATGAAGGAGTGACTGAGCCACATTTTTGTGCAAAAGGTATCAAAACATCGGCACAAGTGTATCAAGAAACCATTCTTGAGAAGGTAGTTAAGTCCCTTAACAACACCATGTTCAATAACCAAGCATGGTCTTTCCAACAAGACTCGGCGCCGGGTCATAAAGCTCGGTCCACGCAGTCTTGGTTAGAAGCGAACGTTTCGGACTTCATCAGAGCTGAAGACTGGCCGTCGTCTAGTCCCGATCTTAATCCGCTGGATTATGATTTATGATCAGTTTGAGAGAGTACGGCTTGCTCTAAACGCCATGATAATTTGCAGTGTCTAAAACAATCCAGATAACGATTAGCAGTGAAGAATTTTCCCATGGAAAGAGTGCGTGCTTCTATTGATAACTGGTGGCCTCAAAGTTTAAAGGACTGTATTGCAGCCAATGGAGACCACAGACCACTTCGAAAAAACTTTATTATATTTTAAATTGTTTTAAAATATAAAAAAAGTAAGTATAAAGCTATCACACTGTAAAAGTAATATTATATTTTTTGCATTAAAAAAAACATCCTTGTGACAATATTTATGGCAAGGCTAAGACAATATTATTCAAATTGACTTCATGGAAAACAAAGTTTCTAGCACGTGACTAACATAGAAAACAATGAGTATGACATATGAAATTATGAGAAACAAGAAACAATGTTATGTCCGTTCACCATTCAAGTAGGTGAAATTATGGCAAATGAAATTCTGGCAAGTGGGTGTAACCCTCCTGGGAAGTGTCGGTGATTAAAAATAAACCGGCCAAGTGCGAGTCTTACTCGCGCACTGAGGGTTCCGTGCCAACTTTAACTGAATTAGGGAATCCACATACTTCTACTTAGTCAAATACCACAATATTTTGATGACTGCAAATATAACTTTGTATTTCATAGTGTTTGTATGAAGTACAAAGTTATGTTTGCGGTTGTTGAAAATGTGTTATATCTCAAAAACTACTCCTTCGATCTCGTCCGAACAATTTTCGTTGAAAGTATTTGTTAAGATCTACATTATATATTTTTTTCAAAATTTACACTTGCCCATTTTACCTCTTTGGAAGCGTCTAGCTATGAAACGTTAGACTTTAAAAGAAAATGGTTTTACGAACCTCGACGTCATTTTAGAACACCTATCCATAGACACCCTACACGCATAGGTTTGACTAAAAAAAATATTTTGGTTTTAGTTTCATGTATGGGAGCCCCCCCTTAACTGACAATATTTATCATTTTTTGTATGAGAATCGGTAAGCGCTTAACAAGACACATCTTCCTACCAAATTTCAATTGTGTTATGCTTATAATTACAGAATAAAATGGCTGTGACATACGGACGGACAGACAGACAGACAGTCAGACTTGACGAAACTATTAGGGTTCCGTTTTTTGCCATTCGGCTACGGAACCCTAAAAAAACATCTGGCTGCACGGGGTGGTCATTATTTACTATACAATAAAACACTAAATGAATGTTATATCTTTTATATTTATTTATACTTTATTGCACAACCAAAGGGCATGACACCAGTTACTTTTTGCAAATGAACTTAATTTAGGTATAATGGCACTGATACAAACAACAAGAAAAGTATCTAACAAAGGATTCTTCGAAAAGGATCTTTTGGATCTCCCGCATCAAGAGAGCTTCAGTATTGACGTGTTCGACGATTGCTATGACGATATTAACTATCACACACACTTAAACAATTAGTAGGTACCTAGGCTTGTCTAGGATCTGACTTGTGAAATTTTACACATTGAGGATTATAAATTGTAGCAAGATAGGAACGTACTCAACTTATCAACACAAAGGACTTAATGCAACGATACACTTATTTAAAAGGTACAGTCTCTTTCTAAATTTTACGTAATCATTCGTGCAAATTTGATTGAGTTGAAAGCGGAATCGAATACTGAAATTTTATATACCTAATATATCAAAAACCAGATAACACCAATTTGCCCAACATTTTTTTTTCTTCAATAAGCCTATGTGCTTCTCTCAAATTTGCGGCATTGATTGGCGACATAGTCTTAGTTAGTGTGCAGTTCAATTTACCGTCTTCAAACATTTTGGACACAGTTTGTAAAAATTCTTGATATCTGAACTTATCATTAGTGTTATATTTTAATCTTGTGGTCATCATTTCATGCACTAATGTAATGCTCTTGTCCTTCAAAATTTTTAGGTCAACCAGCCCGCTACTGTCAACTATGAGGCAAATTTTACCCTGAGGCTTAACAACATTCATCAAAGTATCCCAATAAGGGTAGGGATCATAGTTCACCAATATAAAATCAACTCCATCACCATACCCAAATGATTCCAATTGCTCCTCCAAGTTTTTTGTATGATTCAAAACTATTTCTGCACCATGTCTCCTCGTAAAGTCTTCGCTCTCAGGGCGTGATGCTGTGCCAATCACTTTAAGAGCTAAATTTTTGAGTAGTTGTGTAGCTATGGAACCTACACCACCTGCACTATTTATCACCAAGATTGATTTTCCCTCATCTTTTTCAGAAATCAATAGTCTATCATAGATGGCTTCATATGCGGTCACTGTTGTGAGTGGCATGGCAGCTGCTTGCTTGAATGTGAAATACTTTGGTTTAGGTCCAACAAGAATCTCTTCCAACGCAATATACTGAGCATTAGACCCGTTTTTTCTCAGATCCGCGATGAAAAAGACTTCGTCGCCTAAGTTATGTATTCCAGCGTTTTCTCCTCTTGCAACTACTACACCGGCACCATCCCAACCTAAAATTCGTGGGGTCGTTTCAATGTAGGGCTTCGGAGCTCTTTGCTTTGTGTCAATTGGATTTACAGCTATGGCTCTTACCTCAATCAAAACTTCGTTTTTCTGGATTGTAGGCAAATTCACTTCTAAATCTAAAAGACTATTCACTTCAGATATTGGCAGATACTTGTATAGACCAACCGCCTTCATAGAAATTGGTAGTTTCATGACTATTGTTTTATTATGCGTAGCTGGCTGTGCACTAATATCAAACGTTATTATCTTGCCTGGCCATAAAGTCAACACCACTATCGGTAAAATAAGACTTGACATTGAAGTGGTCTACAATATCTTATCAATGAAATGATGTAATATGTAAACGATGTAAACTGACTTCAAAGGCCGAATGACAGATTCGAATGAACGATGTTAAAAAATATACTTACTTTTATTGAGAAAATGTAACTGATACATGGAGGTCACATAATTATTTATAACTATCAGCCACACCCGGTTTCACCCGCGTCATGCGAGATTTGCCATAAAAACATTCACCTCGTTCAGATTTGCACATCTCCTTTTAGACAGGTCCAACTTTAATCTCAAATGGAGATTAAATTAACGTAGATTAAATTAACTTAATTTAATCTACGTTTTAAAAAGGTGTAAAACGAAACACCTACCGACAGACATATTTATTTTTTATTACGTAGGTAGGTAGATACGGAAGTGAGGTTAAGGTAAAAGATATGGATATTAATTGTTTACCAATTAAGCAATATTCTAAATAATTTTATAAATATGTGCCATACGACACGCTTGTCTGGTTTTGAAGTAAGGAATTTTCAACGATCATCAGACAACGATTAAGACGGGAGCGTCTCCCACGAATACTTAAATGCATGTACCATCCTATTTAGGTACAAATTCGGTATAGGTATAGGATAAGTTCGTGCTCAGCACGGTGCGGTATTCAAACCCGCGACCGCTGAGTCAGTAGTCAGGAGTGCTAACCACTGCACCAAACGTGTCGTGTCGTGTCATGTTACTCATTTCCAGTCCTTTTTCTGGATCGTGATCGGATCTCCTAGCCTGTTTTCTGGGTTATCAGTCTAGCTAGATAGATAATTTATGTCGCTGTAGAACAGCTTATTGGCTAACCGAGCAGTGGGTGGTCTTCTGCCCCGTTTTCTAGGTAAAGGTTCAAGACATAATAAGGATGATGATCCTAGAAGAACGCCTCTCAGATCATCCAAGATCACGTTAAGACGGTAGGTAGGTTTCAAAAGTAAAACAAAGGGGACTGAACGAAATAAACCACTGGTTAGCAAAATAAAAAGTCAAAATAAGCGTGACAAAATGCTTTGTGACACAACAGCAAACTATTAATTGACAACAAGCTGCTAATCTACAACTTCGTAATTAAACAACTCGGATGAATGGTGTACAACTATGGGGTTGTGCAAGTCAATTCAAACTGTCAATGATAGTAAGACTTAAATATTGTTCTCAGAATGCCATTTGAGAACAATATGCAATGTCCCATGGCTTGTCAGAAATACCGAAATTCACAAGGCCCTGCCGGTGAACTCAGAGGAGAGGATATAATCTTACCAAAACAAGTTAACTGAGCATCCTATCGAACGAACAGGCTACCCAGCTGTTAAAGCAAAGCTATGAGAATCGCGTCGATCGGCTCGACATTTAAAGCTGCGCTGCTGAAAAAAAACTATAATTATATAGAGAGAGTATTTATGCGGGTCCAGACGCCGAAAACTGCTAGTAACATATAAGCAGTAGTAGTTAAAATACACTTTTTTCTGTGACTCCATACATTTGTGGAGAAGGACCACGAAGGTCCACGTAATCCCGTGAACAAGTAATTAAGTATGATTACAGAAGACGGTTGAGTTGGTGGAGTTATGGATGAGCCCTAATCAGGCAAGATGTAATCCCAAATTATCTTCACACCATTGTACCTGTTGGTTTTCCGAAAAAGTACATACGTCAAAAACTTCTTATCTTTGTTTTGAAATCCCTCAATCGAGGACTAAAAGACATCAAATTATTTCTAACAACATGCTGCCTTATCGCTCATGAAAACAAAAACTTTACGAGCAGTTGTTCATTGTTAAGCCAATAAGGATGCAAGGCCTCATTATTGCTTATTGGGAATTTTAATTCAACCGTGAAATTAAACGGAATTCGTTGTGTTTTCCTACTAACATTCATCATGATAACGAGCTTCTACAGTCATATATTATTAACGGTGATATGGGTACGTAGCTTTAACCATTTTTGGGTAGTATACCTACTTATTTATAAATACAAATGGATGTAAAAGTACTTGTCCGTTTCAGACGTTAATTAGGTTACATTTTTAATACGTGCTTGTTACCTGTTTAGATACAAAGGATATATTGCATGTCGTCAGTAAATAAACAATCATATTTCATCGATAGCAGTGACGTTAACAACAATGATGTGGTAGATTTCATTGCATCTAAGAGTTATTTGCCTAATGACAAATTTTTACCAAAATCTTCTATAGTTAAAAGTGTTGGTGAGTGTAAAATTATTATAACTATCCTATCCTAATAACAATTTCTTGATACATATTTTTACTTTAATATTCACTTTTAGATAATGACGTAACTTATCTACTATCAAAGCTATCGGACGATGAACTCATCAAGCTACTTAATGAACAACCAACAAAGAACGAGTACGATTTAAATGATGTCGTCAGGCTTGCATTTGATTCGAAATACATAAGAGACTACAACAAATATAATTTAGAATCTAAGCCTCGAGATTTAGTAAGCAATGATTTTGATAGTCCAAATAGCGTCAAGAAGAGATTTAAAACTGTATCGCAAAAAGACAATCCACAAATGGCATTCTTTCGATTAGAAAACAAACAGGTGGATCCTTTCAGTGTCAAGGCAGATGTTGATCCAAACTATGCCGCGATGCAAAAGCTAAGTAATATTTTATACAACCGACCTGCGGAAGTCGAAAAGGAAGAAAAGAGCGAGGAAGATGAAGACAGGAAAGCATTGCTCTTTGACGTTCTGGTTTCTCAGTTAAAGAAGCTCTGTTGCAAAAAGTCCAGACCGTTGTATTATAGCAAACCCAATCAATATCAACCTTTAAATGACTTTTTACCTACAAATTCTGAGTATACCAACAAAGCAGTGGAAACTGCGGTTGGGAAAAACCAGCACATGTTTCTTATTATCAACGACGAAATAAAAAGTAACGGGAGTGATGAAATAATATCGGTTGATCCTGATAGTCTAGATAAGAACAGCAGTGTCTTGCTGCTTGGACCTATAACTACTCCATTAAGTAATAGCCAGCTAAAATTGGTTGTAAGTATAAAGCATCTTTTAAAAAAATATTTTTTATATATTTGTACTGTAACTTATTCGTTTATTTTCATCTTAGATGTATCGCATATCAAATGAATTATCTAAACCGGAATATATTCCGCTCCTACAACAAATTTCCGAAGGAAACCTTGCCGGGAATAACATAAAGCTGATGAAAAGTTTGGTGACTGGCCCCAACACAAGAAGGTACATCAAACCTCATCGATGTAACCATCAATCGAAGCTGGCAAGAATCTACGGAGGTCCTAAATGGTTGATTTGTACTGGATATCTAAACTTAAATACTCCTAGCTTATATGACTGAATAAAGTTAATACACCTTAGTTTGTAATATACCTTGAACCTTCAACTTTTTTATCTTCGTTCCTGAGGCTTGTCACCATCCACCAAGTAGAAATCCATTTGTCAGGTGTGTAATTTGCTTTCAGTGCACTTCGATTATAACTCGTTTATTTACTACATAGTATCAAGAATAGGTGTTGTCGGTGAAACGCTCTAGCACCTCATTACATAATAGGGCCTGTGAATATGGAAACCAGTACTTCTGAGCTGGGGGAGGGTGGTTAGGTTAGCTCATGAGCTTGCTGTTCGTTAGATTAAAACGCAGCATTCACGGCGCAAATACGATAATTTCTGTCTTAAGATACATACGTGAATATAAAATATCAGCATCTTTGGGTGCAGCATGGCATATTTAGCCCGGCAAAACTTTTTTGTTATAAGCAGCACTTTCTAATTTTTCATACTCAAACTAGTTTTGGTGCAAATTTTGTATGCAGCACTTTGCGACCGGATCACCTAGTGAGAAAATTTATGGAGTTTTGAAGTGAAAACTTCTTTAGCGGCGTTGAGCACTTTTGTGGGTGGGATGGGGGAAAAATGTGAAACTCGCGTCAGGACACGTGGGCTGATTGAAAAACCGTAAGACGGTTGGCGAAATTATGGATGTAAGTTGATTTTTCTGAGAGATAAACTTTTTAATGTAATTTAATATAATATAAATTGTAATGTTTGTGTACGATAGTGCAATAAATAAGTATTGTATTATATTTTTTATATATTTATTATTATTGTTATTATTGTATTCTATCACAAAAATGATAGTACTTTTGTATTGATAATAAGAGCAATTCATTCAAAATTATTCCCTTACTATTCCAAAAAATCAAAAATGCACAACGTTGATATTCAAGTTTTCACTTCTGCCGGCACTCCCGGAGTGCTTTTTTTTTTTAATGTTTTTTAGCGTACATTTGCGGTTTGTGCGATGCCAATTCAAGTAAAAACAAGGAAACTGGATTATTTGTAGGAAAGAACAGAGGGATGGATTAAAGGAAGGTGATCAGGAAGAGAAGTGTTTGTTGTTTGAACGTTTTAATGAAGCATATCTTATATATTTTACAGGATGTCCAGAAAGTCAAGGTCAAGCCGAAACTGTTTGATAGGCTTAGCCATGACAGTTATTAGAAAAAATTATGAAATTCTATTCTCTAACTAATGTACTTTTTGAGTTATGACTACCTTTTTTTTAAATTGACACCTTGTATTGGTTTGTCGACTACTGTGGCTACAGATATCAAGTTTTTTTAGATATATTATTTTTTAATTGTAAGCCTGATTGCCTGTTCCATCATCGTTAGTTTGAAATTTAAACACAGTTACCTCCATGTTGACACTTTTAAGTCCAACCATGAATTCAAACTTATTGCAAGGGATTCTAAAATGGTGTAACGCCTGCTAACTTAATTTAAGTGTTTCTAGCCGACTTCAGAATAGTAGGAGGTTCTCAATGCGAGGGAAATCGAGGGAAACCCTTAAATTTTACCAGCATGTATTATAGCGTTTTAAGCCTAGTATCTTAATTTTGACAGAAATTTACGTCCTAGTCTCATCATTTTGTAGTTTCGAGCTGGTTATTATTATTATGAGCCCATAGTGTCCCACTGCAGGGGCAAAGGCCTCCCTACCCCTTTTCCATTCTCCACGATTTTGGGCAACTGCCTTCCAGTCCCTTAATGAGTCCAGCTCGCCATCTTTTTCTGGGTCTACCACGTGGCCGCCTTCCATTTAAGGGGATCCACTGGGTGCAAATTTTGGCCCAGAGGTCATCCGACATTCGGCATACGTGACCAACCCAGTCCCACTTTAGTTGAGCTGCTTTTCGGGAGAAATCGGTGATAAGCGTCTTAGGGCGTAATGTTCGAGCTGGTGGTGGAACTTTTTAATGCTGAGGAGTTCATTGTTATTGACAGCAGTAATTCTGTTAGGTGACTGTTCAACTTATTAAGGATCTGATGCAACACGAAGAATTGCTTTTTTCAATATCAATGAACTCCTTAGCATTAAGAAGTTCCACCATCTACTATACTACGAAATAATGAGTCTCTGACGTAAACACCTGTCAAAATTAAGAAACTAGTATTAAAACGCTATAGCGTTTTAATACAAGTTTAGTATAAGTTTTAAAACAAGCAAGTATTATAATACTTGCTTGTAAAATTTAAGGGTTTCTCTCGATTACTCTCAAGTTGAGGACCTCCTACAATTATTTTGAAGTCGTTTCGAAACACTAAGTCCTTATTATTGTGACGGTAAGGGCATTAATCTGGCTGGTAAGCACTAAACGCATTTGAAAATGATAAATAAACTAGGCAAAAAGCAGTTTGTATAAGCAGTTATTGAAGACCGATGCCTTTTTCGATCGTTTGAATGGCGTTATGAATGTACTACTTATTGTTGTTGAGGATAACGAGTAATTACTGTTAGTAGTAGGGCTTGTAACGGCTATAAAACTTGTTACGGTTATTAACGCCCATGGCTGTGAATACGTCGCGTAGGTACTCACACAGGTATAGCCGACTCGCCGAGATGGATGTGTTTATTACATAAAATTATTATCCCTTTGGAATAGAACGACAAAAGCGAGATGTCACTAGCAGCAAACTGTTTGATAAAAAGAGATAGGTAGCAGAACCATTTTTGGCAGATGTCAAACAGTTGACCGCCCCGCAGAAGCTCGCTGAAAATTACGTGCATTTGATTTTTTATATTTAAAAGTGAAATTGTGTATATTTCGGAGAAATGATGCGTCTGAAATATGGTGACTTGATCGGTGATTGATTGTTATGCATTACAGCGGGTTAACCCCAAGAAATAATCATTTAACAGGTAGATTAGTCCAAATCGAAGCCTCTTAATATACGACTTATATTTACCAATGCGCTTCAAATTTAAAGTACGCAGTATGATTATTCTATTCTACAAACGTTAATTTACGTAAAAAATAAAGACATAATTTGAAGCCCCCAACTTTGTTTGGGCCCTAAACGCTCCAAGAGCTTTCCAATCTCGCTTTGTCATATCCACTATATCTATGCTTTACGATGCTATTTGTCCACAGATTAGTAAGTGTTTTTGTCGGGAACCTTTTCCAAAATAGAATACATATTTAGTGCTTTCGACAATTCTCTCGATTCAGTAAAATTCCTTGCCTAGGTTTTTCTAACTATACAACTTAAGCTAATTCAAGTTCCAGTGATGTGAGTGACAAGCAACGAATTAACTGATGATGCAGAATTGTTTGATTGAACCATGGAGCATAGTAAATATACCGAAGATTATATGATTTGGATTGAGCATAGACAAAGAAATCTCGCTTCGCTCAGATTTGGTAATAAACTCTGATTTTTATTTAGATAGACCTAAATGGCAGCTTCAATCACTCTTTTTATTTTTTAATGTTGCAAGCGTACTTTATTGAGTTTAAGGTAGAGAAAAGTATAGAAAATAGGATAGCGGACTTTCAGTGATACTAAAAAAAACATGTGTCCGTTCAATTGTGATGTATCTTAGGGTGGTCAAGTTTTATAGATAAAGTTACTGACGTATTGACGTATTCTAGTATGTATTTTCGGTCTTACTTATTCCGTCTTGGTGCTTGAGGGTCAAAAATACTCAAAAATTTCATTCATTTTATGGGAAATTTCTTTGTCAATGCCATTACAAATGGGCTTCTTAAAACCTTTATTGTTTTAATTTCTGGAATATATCAGAAAGATATCAAAACCACTGTCAGTGGCGTAATGGAGGAAATGAACGGTTCCTTCAGAATTATGGCATTCTACAAGTTTTATTCTACAAGGGTTTTTATCGCAACTAAGCGGCTTTACAGGTTAAGGACCGGAGCGGTCCCTGTGGGTGGATACTATTACTTTGCCAAAACAGAATTAGCGGTCCCTTGGGACCGCCGCGACTCACCTGCCTAGAATAACCCTGACCGCCAGTTGTCTATTGAAAATGTAAGAAACGCGGACCGCTATGGCTCATCTGGGCTAGTAGCTATAACATATTGCAAGGGGACATGGAAATTCTTGAAAAATATGTATTTTTTAAACTAGAAAGTAGTAATATGAAAGTCGAGTTAGTTTTAAATTACTTTTTATTAAAAATAATTCGTTTTATAATAAAAAGTATCAAAACTTAAATTGAATCCATAAAAATAAAATAAGTTGTACCTATTCATTAAAAAATAATATATTTTTATTAGAAATAATTAGTTTTATGTCAATAAGAGATCAAAATTTTTGTGAGAGTCATATAAAAATAGTAGTGTTCATTGAAACAATCAAGACAATAATGAGGTTACCCTTCACATGTAAGGACATAAGTTACAGCAGCAAAGATGAGTAAGTTACAGATATGACAATTATCAAAATTTCATTTTTTTTTGTGTATGTTAATGATTATCAATCAATACATAGTATTAAATCTAGACTTGCAGAATGTCCGCCTTACCATAAATAATTAAAATAGGTTTGAACAACTGTTTAAATATGATACGGCTAGTTTAAAATCAACATGGTGTTACCAGTTACACTCGATATTATTAAACATCAGAAGTTTCACTAAATCGTCAACTTGCGACGATTTTTCGGCTAGTGTTGATAGTGTGTTTTTACTAAACTATCTACAGGGTGTTGTTTTGGTCAGTGACATCTAACTCAGGGATGATAATATGAGTTATGCTTATTCTAAAAAAAATGTTTTCTTTAAATTCTGAGTAAGTTTTATACAAGAAAACCTCTTCACAACATTCAAAAAAAAAAATACAAAACTAATGGGAAAACTCGCACCCTAGCGCGTAGCTAGCGCTTATCTACGAAATAATACGCCGTAGCTACTAAGCTACGAAGAGTATGCCAGGTATTGGTAGTTTTAACTCGATTGCTGTACCACATAAAAAATATTTTTTTGTGTTTTTTTCCATTTCAAAAAAATATTTTTTTAATATATTTTTTGGCATCAGTACCTATCGTTTGTACAACCACCCCTGAGTCGCTCGTCGCTGACCAAAAAACACCCTGTATATCCTCTGTATTGTAGCTAGTTAAAATTAATAAACATTTATTTCGAACATCTGGATCCATAAATTGTTAGTGACAAAGTAGGTAGCTTATGTCTAGTGTAAGTAGGTACACTATAAAAATAAAAAATAAAAACGAGAAATATTAATTATAATATATGTATAAGCGAGGTGCAGCACCTCAGGTTCTCCCCGGCGCCGGGTCACTTACCATGCAGTGTTATCCAGTGCGCCAGCACCGGAGAGTCCCAGCGCAAAGCGGTCCATCAACGCGCTACGTTAAGTAACAAAAAAACAAGCCAAATTCAAGGTGGTTCTAAAAAGTTTTTTTCGAGGTTTGTTTTCATTTTACCCGTATTCCAGACTCGACCGACCACGCCCTTGAATTTGGTTCATACTTTTTTACACCCTGTATGGATTTTTAGGGATATGTGGACATTTTATCTTGATTTCATATCTTATCGAGAATATAAAATAAGTACGAGAAAAATTCAAGGGGGTGGTTAAGAATACAGTCTACATTAAAGGATTTTCCATTTTAAAAATATATGAAAATGATGATGATGATGATTTTTTTACACCCTGTTTAACACTCGATAGTTCACACTCCTGCATCAGAGCGCCTTTGATGGAAGAAATCACCCTTACTAAACTTGTCTGTTTCAGATTATTGGAAAACTTTTATGAATATAGATTTTCAAAGTAATGGATAACATCGTTCGATGTGGATGGGTTTCTGATGACCCAGTCTATATAACTTACCACGATGAAGAATGGGGCAAGCCAGAATATGATGACGAAAGACTATTTGAAATGCTTTGTTTAGAAGGGCAACAAGCGGGATTATCTTGGCTCACTGTGCTGAAAAAAAGGGCCAATTACCGAAATATTTTCTGTGAATTCAAACCAAACAAAGTAGCTAACTTCTCTGAACAGAAAGTTGAAAATATATATAATGATGCTTCTATAATTAGACATAAAGGAAAAATTGACTCTATTATCAACAATTCTAAGAGTTACTTGCAAATGGTAGATAATGGAGAAAAGTTCTCAGAGTTCATATGGAGTTTTGTAAATAATAAACCAGTGATCAATAGGTGGAGTGACATCAAAGAAATACCGGTTAAGACTACTGTGTCTACTACACTTTCTTCAGCATTAAAGAAAAGAGGATTCAAATTTGTTAGGCCCACAGTTTGTTATGCGTTTATGCAAGCATGTGGTTTAGTAAATGATCATTTAACAGACTGTTTTTGTTACCAACCATAAATAATATTTCATCAATAAATATTAAAATAATAATATTGTTCATTTCTTAACTGGCTATATACACGCCGTCCCATAAAATGCGTGCCAGACTTACACTGGAAATAGCTTATCCATAAACATTTCAGTAATAGTTATTTTTTTCTTTAGATAAAAAGCAAAAGACCATCTACGAGAATGAGTCTTTTACAGAGGTATTTTTCTTCTTATTTTATTTGTAGTCAATCTGATGGCTGGCACGTTCTGTGGCACACGCATTTTAAACAATCACTTTGCAAATCTTTCGGTTGTCATTCTAACTCGTTCAATTTTTACTGCGTTTCCACCAGGTGAGCAGCTCCAGATTCAATTAAATGTAAATTTATCATTTAGTTACATGTTTAAAACAATTGTAAAAACAAGGTTTTCTTTTTGTAATGCGATTGAATGAAAGATATTTAGTTAAATGTGTGCTCACTCAGTCCTCACAAGCGGTCAGCCATATCTTCATACTGAAATAAGTTGGTCGAGTCATTCAGTGTTCTTTTTTTTGTTACAGCTCTATTTAATTGGAGCCTGTAATTTCAGATCGTCAAGTTTCGTATTAAAACATTTAAGTAAAGTTAGCCTGTAACGTCCCACTGCTGGGCAAAGGCCTTACCTCAACTGTGAGGTAGTTTGAGCCATACTCCACCACGCGGGCTTAGTGCGGGTTGGTGGAGGGGTGTTCGCAAGGCAAGCGACTAACCCTGCTGTCAGATGTTATCAAGCCGCCCATAAGGCCTCTGACTAGGCTTAACGACTAATATCAACCGATATTAGCCGGGACCAACGGCTTAACGTGCCTTCCGAAGCACGGAGATGCTCGTGATAAACGTCACTTATATGGTCGGAATGGTCACCCATCCAAACACGACCGCGCCGTAGGTTGCTTCACTTTGATATCACTACCAAAGCGCTGCTACCGCTGCGCTACGAGCACCAATTAAAACATTTACTATTAATTTATTGTGCTCACTCCATCCACACGCTATTGTATCTCTATGAACCAACTATAGATTCGCATTCTATCGTTTACATTGTATGAATTGGCTAGAAATAGGACTATTCAGTATAAAAACAAACCACTTTTACTGTGCGTTCATGAGTAAAACGGATGCCTGGTGCTCACTCCGTCCGCCATCGCTAAATACTTAAATATTTTTTGCTAAGTCAACTTAAAACAAAGAGTGAACATATGATTTTTTTGTGCAAAAATACTATAAAATATTCGGCGGTACACAGTTCAATATTACTTTTTACTTTTATAGATATACAAAATTAAATTATTGGTTTAAATTACATATAATAGGGTGTCTCCACGTGACAATAATAAGAGGACATAAAATAAGACAAAAATGAGACGGTTTAATCCTTAACCAATTTTCGCGCAATTCGTATACGAAAAAGTTCACCGATCAAATTTTCTTTGTCAAATAAAAAATATTTTTAAATTTGTCGGAGTCACGATTTCTATATAATTAGTTTTTGGTCGTGCGATAGTTTTTTACATGTAGATACATTCTTGATTTGATTTTTAGGTAAATAAGTTAAACTCGCAATCGAGGTATCTCACGAAAAAAGTTCGATTGCCACGAGACTCGGCCTCCAGGACGCGGAAAACTGATGAAGGAAATTAAAAGTTGCATATAGATTTTGGTTTTGGATAATACCTTGTTTCATTCCTCATCAACAGAGTCCAGAAAAAATACTAATAACCCTGAAAAATAAATGTGGGAAATAATCCCTGTGCCTGTGTAAGGATTTCCTTTTTTTGTTGCTACATATAATTCTTGTAAATTAATTTAAGTTACGTTATATATATAAGGAGATTATTTTGCTGAAGTGTTATAAGTATGCAATACATAGAAATGTCAGGAGAAACACCTAGTATTCAAAAGAAAGTTATTTAATGTTGACATAAACAGGCATAAGTCGGCATAAAACGCTTAGCTCCAACGGGCTAAGGTCATATGTTCCCCACATGTTTATTTTCCTTATTTCACAAAGTCCCGCAAGAAATTAACATTTATTTTGTAATTCCAATTAAAAAAACAGAATCTCCAACATACCTAAAAATCGAACGGCGTATCTTCCTTCGTTTAGCCATAACCGATAAGAATCACGCACGAAAATCACATCTGATTTCAACCATATTTACAAAAAAACAATAAAAAGTCATAATAAGTAATCAAAACTCATTCACACAACGACACAAAATGTGTTTTTCTTGCGAAAACCGAGTCAGGAAATTATATTTACGGTTCATCACATACGGTCAAATTGATTGATATTGACCGTATTTGACCAGTCATGTATGGTTTCTGACAAATGTCAGATATATTCATTTACATTTAGTACACAAAACCTCAAAATTTAAACTAAACCCAAACCCCAGCCCAAACAAAGTACCTATTAAGAACAAAACCTTTTCCTTCAGGCAAGTAAGCGAGGATGACACGCAGCTAGCGTAAACACGTGAAGTTTAGTCAGCCAAGTCCTGCTATTTTATCACGTGTAGACACCCTATTCCATGTCCTTCATACAAAATATGAAATTTCGTTTTACTCTAAAAGTAAAAAGAAATATCAAACTGGGTACTTCTAAATATTTTATAGTATTTTTGTACAAAAAAAACATATGTTCACTCATTCTTTTAACTTAACTTAGCACAAAAGATTTAAGTATTTAGCGATGGCGGACGGAGTGAGCACCAAGCATCCGTTTTACTCATGAACGCACAGGAAAAGTGGTTTGTTTTATACTGAATAGTCCTATTTCTAGCCTATTCATAAAATGTAAACAATGGAATGCGAATCTATAGTTGGTTCATAGAGATACAATAGCGTGTGGATGGAGTGAGCACAATAAATTAATAGTAAATGTTTTAATACGAAACTTGATGATCTGAAATTACAGGCTCCAATTAAATAGAGCTGTAACAAAAAAAAGAACACTGAATGACTCGACCAACTTATTTCAGTATGCAGATATAGCTGACCGCTTGTGTGGACTGAGTGAGCACACGTTAAACTAAATATCTTTCATTCAATCGCATTACAAAAAGAAAACCTTGTTTTTACAATTGTTTTAAACATGTAACTAAATGATAAATATACATTTAATTAAATCTGGAGCTGCTCACCTGGTGGAAACGCAGACTGGAATGTAGCCTACACACACACACACAAATGACACCGCATTTTAAAGTTGATGCAATTTTCCATCGTAGATACCGTATTCAACTAGACGTTCCGAAAAATAATAAACAAAAAACATTGATTTGATGGAAAAGGTTGTTTGACTGTCGTAAATTTTCTAAGTTATTGAGCTTTATCGAAGCAACTGAATCTCTGAATCTTTAACGTCATTTTTACTATTTTTCTTTTAATTAAGAATCAATGTCAATCACTGGGCTTTCAAATAAACTTTCTATATTGTTTAAAGTCACGACCCTAAATTCGTTTGTTCGTGTGATCTCTTACTGAATTTATCCCGTAATCGAAATCTTTTTCTTCAATATCGGTGCTGGGTGTTTGGCTTGCAGATCTTTTTGTTTAAAAGAAAGTGGCGCCACCTTAGTTCCTTTGGGATGAAACTTTCGCTGCTGTAGATGAAATTAAATTCAATTAATCATTATTTTATCTCGGTCTAGTTCCTTCTTAGTATAGATAGATCATGGACTAAAAGTCTATGAAGTGCTAATGACAGACACCTGTCTATGGTTGTCATTCAAGAAAACTGTAATGCTATGGACGTTTCGTGAGGTCGTGTGATTTCTAATTATTGTATGTGTCTACCGAATATACACAATTGCATTTTGACCTCGCATCTACAACAAATTCTTCTAGAAACCTCAAAACAAAACATTTTGTACAGACACCAGCACATCAGGTTACCCACTTTTGTTGCAAACTAGCCCTTATTGTAACTTCATAAGATACCGCAGGATTTACCTTGATGTGCTGTTGTCTGTAAATAATAATCATTGATATTGGTGCACCCGAGAAATTACTGGCACTTGAAAACTTTTGAGTTATTTTTAGTGAAGATTAACCTGTGCTTTGTTTAAAATATCTTGTAATAATAACTATTACTGTCTATACTCGATTTCAGGACAAACTAGTTTGGCCTAGGTTAAACTAGTTCGTCCTAAGCTCAACAGGATAAACCAGTTTAGGTTAGGCCACATAAGCTGTCCTAATATGAATGCGCACACTTCCAGGATAAACTGGTGTGACTTAGTCTTAACATTATAATATATTTACAATTTATAAAGATGAAAATAAAAATGCGCACGGGTGGGACTCCAACCAGCAACTTCTTCAGCTAACCGTGCCAAACGCTCTTTCATCATTTTAATTCATGAAGTTCACTTTCTGTATGTTAGAAAGTGAACTTAATCATCATTTTAATCATGAAGTTCACTTTCTGTATGTTAGAAAGTGAACATCATGATTAAAATGTCATGCAATTAATCCTATGTTATTAGCGGCAACACTGAACCTTATTTTATACTTTCGTATTTGTTGTGTATTTACGTTGATATTAATATTAAAACACATTTAGAACGTAACTTTGGGAAGCGTATTAGGTTTGCGTGTCCTTTAACCGCATATTTCGCAAAGTTTAACCAGTTTTTACGTCATTTTTCTTTGGGTTCAATTTGGTTTGCGTCTGAGTGAGCTGACTGATAGTCTTTGACGTAAGCTGCGCAAATGTCTCTAGACATCTGTTGTCTGTCAACTTGTTTCCGCGTAAATTGCAAATCTAGAGAAGATTTATCAATGTGGAGAAAGGACGTAATAAAAGTGGAAACACTGCCACAAACCGACTGACTTCCTCTTTATGTCTTCGCATGATCGCCATCACTTGCAGGGCCGGGACGGATGTGCTCATTTAAAGTCTTCATTCTCACTCCCACTTAGCCCATATGGACCTAAATCGAATCTGCCATTTCATATAATCTGTGCTAGTTTTTGTGGTAAGGTTAAGACTGCGTTCTTTGACTAATACCACGTTGTTATGTTTCGTTGCTCGAAAACATAATTTAATATTATTAAATTTTGCACATCAACTTAAAAGTGAAATCATCCCACCCTAGCTACTAGTAATAGGTGTGATAATTAGGGTATGACTTAAATTTAAGCTGGTTATTAATGAGATACAAAATTTTATAAAGTGATAGTCGTTAATGGTTATATTCCTTGGTCTGCTGCAGAAAATCATCGTAAAATAAAACGACGCTAGCGACACCTCGGGTTGCAGCACCAAACTTTATTTAAGTCCTCCCTACGATAACCAAACCAAAAGCTTTCCAATCTTTTAGTATCTGTCATCGGTCATAGGTACTGATATCTATGATCGCCACTTTGGCTTATTTCTTAACCTATATCACACGTTTCGTTCACTCCATTGCGGCGGACTACATAATGGCGGAGCCACGTGAAAGAACCTTCATCATGATCAAACCCGACGGTGTCCAGCGAGGACTCGTCGGTACCATCATCAAGCGCTTCGAAAAGAAAGGTTTCAAGTTAGTTGCTTTGAAATTCGTTTGGCCATCTGAAGAACTTCTTAAAAATCACTACAGTGATTTGTCTTCACGCCCATTCTTTCCCGGTCTCGTTAAATACATGAGCTCCGGACCTGTGGTTCCTATGGTGTGGGAAGGCCTCAACGTTGTGAAGACCGGCCGTCAAATGCTTGGTGCGACTAACCCGGCTGATTCTCAACCCGGCACTATTCGTGGAGATCTCTGCATCCAAGTTGGCCGCAACATCATTCATGGCTCTGACAGCGTGGAATCAGCGAACAAGGAAATAGGCCTCTGGTTCACAGAAAAAGAACTTGTTGGTTGGACTCCAGCCGACGAAAACTGGGTCTATGAATAAGAAACTTCAATTATTTTCTTACTTTTAAGTGTAATTCCAATGCGACAACTCATTACAATCACACATGTGAAGTAAATTAATTTTAAGTTTCCTGTGAAATAAAAGTAAGTAAATTTCTATGTGCTTTTAATTTCCTTTATCTTCAAACTAAATCAATCAGGATTTTTTCAAATTGAACCAGTGATTATTATAAATTTCACTGAGATTGAAGGTACATTTTAAAATGAAAGTATATGTTTAACATAACAATGTAGATTGAAATAATAATAATGGTTGTGAAAATTTTTAATGTTGATTGATAACTAAAGAGTTATCAATGATAAGTTTTTTTTTTCTTTTCCTGTATACACTTAGATTAGTTTGAGATGTATAGTGCAATTAGTAGTGTCCAATAGTGTCAAGTAGCCTTCAAATGTAGCTGTCGATCAACAATTATGGACACACTTCAAAAGACTAATGCAATAAATACTAAAAGAACTCAGACAGTCTGATATCCGGTCGTCTGAGCCAACGTGTTTTTCTCTATATTCCACGAAATGTTATATTTCCAACAAATGTTTTTAGGATTTACTGATGTGACGACGTTAGTGACAGCTCTCGACCAGATTTGAACCTTCGTGACGCAAGCGTTTTGGAGAAATTGAGAAAAAGCTGCTGGCTCAGACAGTGAGCCACCTAGTTCTACCACTTCCAGGTGTTGTACGAAGCTGAAAACTTATTTAATCTGATGTGACGCGGCCTTTTAGTACAAAAAATCGTGACGGCTCTATATGCCGCCAATCAAAAGTTATAAGCATTTCAAATGTTTCCTATACATTGATGCATTTGGGTGGCCACACTTCGCACTCTTTATGGAAACGGAAAGACAATTAAGTAGAAAATGTAAGCTAAAGCCCCTCATATCAAGGCGGATGCTTTCTCCCGTTATTTAAATATTTAATTACGTAGTCAATAACTACGCCTATGAAGGAAAATATGTTAATTATTTATGGTCTCAGGTATTTCAAGGAAAAAAAATGTTAGATTACTATTTATTTGAATTTTTCGGAAAAATCAGGAATATGCGAAAATATGTTAAATTAGAACTTTAAAACGGAAAGAAAATTTAGTAGAAAATGTAAGTTTAAGCCCCTCATATCAAGGCGGATGCTTTCTCCTGCTATTTAAATATTTAATTACGTAGTCAATAACTATGCCGATGAAGGAAAATATGTTAATTATGTATGGAGTATTCCAGTTTTTTTTTAAATTACTCTATTCAAAAATAACCGCTAGTTCCAGCTGGTAACTACAATATATGACTTTTCGGTATTAAATACATAATACGTACTCATTCCTCAACTCGTCCCATATGATTACGGCATTTGGGACAAGATGCAATAATTATTTTTAATCACTATGAAAATCGTCTCCTGCTTTTTGGGTGCAAAATAATAACCATAAAACAGCGCAGAAGGTGAAACGCAGTTCGCTGGGACCGCTTATTATTATTACGAACAAAAATTACTAAGCCAGCCTTATTTCACCTTCGGAACACGAGACGCGCACCATATTTGTGTCGTGCGTGACATGCCATCAATGCGCACTAAACAGTTTCGAACAATATTTCTGATGCGAATAAAGAATGGAATGCGCTACCGGCTGAAGTGTTCCCGAAACCCTTGATTTGGGCATTTTCAAGAAAAGAGTGATTAAGCTATTACTGATCAGACATGATCAATCCTCGACGACATCATCACTTACCACCAGTAAGCCTAATATGCGCGCTTCGATACCGTTTATCGCGTCGATAAAATAATTTTATTACCCAAACAACCTGTTTTGCCACATATTTTCCACTTGCAAATCAATCCTTATTTATTGCTTTTCAAAACAAATAAATTCAACAAAATTACTAAAAACCTTTTTAAATATGATAAAAAAGACGTTTGAAATTTATCGATAAATGATAAATAGGCGCGCATCTTAGGCCCGCAGGTGTGATAGTGGTCAAATGGCTGATCATATATATAAAATATATAGATTGACTATAAAGTTATGCAGGAATGCAGGATGGAAAGAAATCATACACTTCATATCATTTATTTTTATAGCTCAAAAGATTTTTGCTGAATTTAACCAGAAAGTTTAAATACGTATGTTACAAAATGTGTACATAATAAATAAAAATGTAAGTAAGTAACTATTGGCGGTTAGAAGGTGCGTAGAGAGAGACCAACTTACGAAAACAATGAAATAAAATATTTTGTTTTGGACCTGCCATGTTTATTACCACAGGTTGTAGTGTTTTATCTTTTTTTAAAGTTTATGTTCACAGGACAAGTAACCATTTTTTTGTTTCAATAAAGCAATGAAATAAGTTTTGTGCTCGTGGATTTTTACTTAGTTCGTAGACTTTATTGATTTTATGACGAGTATAGTATACCTATTTACGAGTAGTATTATTCACATTTGACTAAAATTGTTTTATCCAATGCATTAAAATATTTTACTTTGTAATCATTAAAAGGGTTTCCTTTCATACAACAAAATTGTGTTAGTATTTTTATAACAATATTATTGATTTAATTCTGATTATACTAATATTGATAGTTTTTTTTAAATTTATTTATTCAATAAAACAACAGGATAACAGCATATAAAATCTGCGAAACTGCGCACGCAGTTTGTCAGCAGGTGTTCGCGTTCCTTAAATATACAAGTTCCTTTAAGATGTATAAACTAAACTTAAACTATTAATAAAGATATTTTACTTTAAATTTAGCTGTGGGATTACTTCATTGATACATACATAGCTCTTACAAATTTAGGATATAATAAGATTAAATGTCAATGGAATACCTGGAAGATGGCTTTAACCAGAACCTATTATTAAGACATTGTAATACAGACCGAAACACACTATACATTATACATTACACATATTTTATTATAGGTGTTATTAAGTTGATTACGGACATAGTGACATTTTGAAATCGATGACATTTAAATCAATTTATCATATTGTATAATTTTAACTAATCTCTTAATAATAATAAATATCATTTTTTCAATAAATTGTTGATTGTAGACGATAAGAAAGAGGTTCAGTATTTGCATGCTATTGACAATGGCTGGATAGGCGCTCATTTACTTAACTGGCATCTTCTGTACACCCTATACAAACGCAAATAAACAATATTTCATATTTCATTTCAAGTAATGTTTTTTGAGTCTCTTTATTAAACTGTTTTTTGATGTTGCTTTCTTTATTATTTCGTATGGTATGTCATTAATAAGTGTAGGTAGGTACCAACCACCTCCTTTCTCTTTTACCATAGTTGTGTAATATTTTAGGTACAGCTAGTTTATTTTTCTTTGAAAGTCTGGTTGGATACCTATGGACTCTTTCTTTTTTAAAATCATTTGTGTTATATTGTTCTAATAGTATTAAAAGCTTAACTTTTTTGTCTACAGGAAGAATTTTACATATACTAAAAAGTTTTTCGTAATCTTTATTTAAGCTATTCTTAACATTTTTATTAACTAAAACTTCCATTAATTTTTCTTTCATTTAACTTATTGATTACTTTAAATGACGTTAAATAAATCATTTGATTAAATTATCTGCATCTCGTCCAAAGCTGTAGACATGTATGGGATACGGGACACCAGAAACAATTCGTAAAATAACTTTTTTTTTAAATAAAATATCAATAACTGGAGACTTCCACATCGTAATTCTGAGACGTTGGGTGTGATCAGAAATATCAGCTAACAGCTATCTAAATGCCGAGTAAAAAGTAAGTGCAAAGCGCTGAGTATGCCTAGTCAGCCTGGAGTCTAGCTTTCTTGAAGAGAACTCTGACTACGCCATTGTTGTCATAAGTCTTTGGGCCTCTTTTAGTATAACTAGCCCAATATCATCACCATAAATTTCTTTAAATGCATTTTTTAATGATTAATTTCGAAAGTGCAGGTTTTCCTTGAATGTTTGTTTGTAGGTTTTCCTTATCAGTACATCAGTCACTAATCAGTAGTGCGGTTTTTTTTTCAGCAACTGTCATCACTGTAAATGTCTACTTTTTCGTCTGACGCTATCTTGCATGTCGAATTAACAGTGATTAAAAAGTATTTTAAAGTTATCATTTAACATATTTTCGCATATTCCTGATTTTTTAAATGGTGAATAAAATATGAGCCTGTACATGGTTTGATAAACTATGATCTTGGTAAGTTCATCTCATTTAAACGAGAAATGAAAAATAAAAGCCTCCTTTTAAACGTTGAGAAAGTTTAAGAATTACTGAGGACGAGCTGTAAATATATCTTTGATTTTCTGCATTTCGTCCCAAATATTTTATAGGCATGGTGGGACGAGTTAATGAATCACTAAATTTTCCATCCAAACAAAAAAAGGAAACGACTTGCAGAATAAAGATAGTATTTATATTGATTATTTTGCATCTTGTCCCAAGTGGGCCGTAATCACATGGGAAGAGTCGAGTAATAAGGAAGTAGTATGCACCTTACCAAAATTCTCTAATATTGTAGTACCTTTATGAAACTAGCGGTTGTTTAAATTAATATAAAAATTCAAATAAATAGTAATCTAACATTTTTTTTTCCTTGAAATACCTGAGACCATAAATAATTAACATATTTTCCTTCATAGGCGTAGTTATTGACTACGTAATTAAATATTTAAATAACAGGAGAAAGCATCCGCCTTGATATGACGGGCTTTAGCTTACATTTTCTACTAAATTGTCTTTCCGATTCCATAAAGAGTGTGGCCACCCAAATGCATCGATGTATAGGAAACATTTGAAATGCTTATAACTTTTGATTGGCGGCATATAGAGCCGTCACTTACGATTTTTTGTACTAAAAGGCCGCGTCACATCAGATTAAATGAGTTTTCAGCTTCGTACAACACCTGGAAGTGGTAAAACTAGGTGGCTCAGACAGCCAGCATCCGGCTGTCTGAGCCAGCAGCTTTTTCTCAATTTCTCCAAAACGCTTGCGTCACGAAGGTTCAAATCTGGTCGAGAGCTGTCACTAACGTCGTCACATCAGTAAATCCTAAAAACATTTGTTGGAAATATAACATTTCGTGAAATATAGAGAAAAACAAGTTGGCTCAGACGACCGGATATCAGGCTGTCTGAGCTACACGTTTACCACGATTTCTCAAAAAGTACTGGATTAAAATGGATAAAACTACTTCGGATGACCGTCACTTACGCGTCACATCACATTTTATAAGAAACAGCGCCCTGTAAGCCTAACATGCACGCCCCGATACCTTTTATCGCGTCGATAAAATAATTTTATTTCATAAATAACATATTTTTCACTTGTGTATCAATCCTTTTTGCTTTTTAAAACATTTAAATACAACAAAATAACTAAACACCTTTTTTAAAATAATAAAAAAGACGTTTGAAATTTATCGATAAATGACAAATAGGCGCGCATCTTAGGCCCGCTGAAACCCTCTGATAGTTGAGATCTTGAAAGTCAGAAAATGCAAAATTCTGGCTGTCTGAGCCTAGGTTTTTTGATTTTCCAAGAAAACTATTGCGTCACAAACGATGAAAACTGGTTATATCAGCGTCACAAACGATTCGTTATCAGTCTAGATATGCTAGATCTCTCCAGAAGCCTGGCTCAGACGGCCGGATGTACCTACACCCCGCTAGCGGTTATAGCTCCGCATACTGAAAAATACAGCTAGGAACTCCGCTCCGCCATACCCCGGTTTCCCACTCCGCACCCACGCTCAGCTTTGGTGGACAGGCAGCCTAGTGGACGGCGGACAGTGGTCCCAAAAATACAAAAAGTGGACATGCTTCCTATCCAGACCATATATTTTATTTATTGGTGGCACTAATATTATGTTTTAGTACTATGATAGCCAATAAATATTATTATCCTAGCTCGACTAATTCTGGGTTTTAAAAAAATAGCAAGTTTTTTTTTATTGAGGTAATTCTTAATTTGTGAATTGATCGGAACCGGAAGTCATAATGAAATCATCTATGAAACTCATAAAATATGTTAGGAGGGAAGACATTGTGAGCGTTACACTCCACGACAAATTGTACTTATCTCTGCCGCTTTCAGAGATATCATTATGATGGGATATTATTATGAAAAACAAATAAATGGCACAGAAATCAAACATGAAATCAGTCTAGACAAAATTTACTATATTTTATGATTCAATAACTATAAATTCATGTCTAACTTACAAAATACTTATGCATCATGCACAAGCTTTTGAATGAGTTGTACTTATGAACTTTGCAGAGATGAATTTGGTAAATACGATGTCATGATTTCATTTCATTTTCGAAGTAAACTGGGTTTACTACAATAAATTCCTTGTAAATAAGTACACCTCATACAACATTAAAAAATTACTATGTTTAAAAGTCATCATTAGATATGCTAAAATACTAGATCACATAGGCTTCTAGGATTATTTTTGAACTAAATATTTACAAGGTGTGAATTATTTCATAAATTAAGTCAATTTTGTCAACCTTGACACTTAAAACAACTTTACAGCACTAAAAGTTAAACGAGTCTTGACGAAACTTAACTATAATATGTACATTTGGTGTATTCACTAACTCATACAAACATAAGGGAACAAAATAACAACAGAAGAAGCAAAATTATGCCCATAAAATTTTGATCTAACCCTGAACACTGAAAAAATTCTCTAAATTGTTTGTATCTTTCTTTGTTATTGCTCAAATAATCACAATTCGAAATCCTTGCCAGATAATCTCACAATTTGTCAATAGAGATTACTTTCTTGTGCAGCCTTTCAGGTAAATTCGATGATGAATAATTTTACTGATCAATATGATGACAGTTTGCATTGATACGTACCATATTACTTATTATGTTATTGCATAGCATCCAACAGTAATATGTTATGAAATACCACTAGTCTGCAAGTATTTGTATCACATTTAAAAAAATCAGATCAGATTGTAACACAGTCCATATCTGATAGTAAGTATGCATCTGTAATATAGGTACATTCAGTAGTGAGACCTACTTAAATGTTCTTTACAAGTACAACACTTTACAATTTGGCCATTATCCCTGGCCAAAAACCATGACATGCTATTATGTACATAATATACATTTGTGAATAAACTGCATTTAAAACTATATAATTTTCTTTTAAAAAAATGGCAGTGTATGCTGTTGAGGCAGCTCGGCTACTCCTATTGGAAATAAGTTCTATTTTCATATCAATTTCATTCAGCATTGGCTATGTAATGTATTGTACGTATTTGTTTCAAAAGCGCGCAGTCGCGTTGACGAGACTGTAAATATTCGAAAAACCGACTTGAGTCACTGGATTTACCTACCTTGGTATATCAATTCAAATAAATTTTTAATTATATGAAAAAAAATCGATGGTGAGTTCGACGGGAAATCTAATACCGCTTTAGGCCGTTTCCTGACTGGTCGGTGCGGTATCGGTGTGCTCGGTATACGCGGTACCGCAAACTTACCGAGCGCCTATATTTCAATCAACGCTTCCTGATTGGCTCGGTACGCGCGGGAGCGGGGCGGGATCGTTTCGTTTTACCGCGCCTCGGTATGCACTGTCCAGTATGCGCTCGGCATTTACAGAGTTGTCGCATGTTTTTTGATCGCGTTTGAAAACAAATGGCGGCGGAAAAAGATATTCAAGTCGTTTTGGTGCAAGAAATTGAAAAGCATCCTGCTTTATACAACTTCAAATTAGCAGAATACTCCAAAAAGGACATCACAGAAAAGGCATGGAGTGAAATATCAAGTAAAATATCTTTGTCTGGTACGTATTTTCTTTTAATATTTTATACACAATAATTGTTTTGCCATGGAAGGGCTCCTTGCGGAGTGGTAAAGTAGTTAGTTAAGTATTTTCGTACAACCAGTCCGGATGATACGGCATTTACATGAATTACATTCTGTTCAAAGTTACGAGTTTGTGCGGTGTTCTCAATATCAACAGGAGAATATGATATTCCGTCTTTTGATCTGATAAAATTGTGTAGGACACATGCTGATTTTATGATATTGTTTATTGTTTCATATCTTAAACAACGAATAGGAGTCAAAAAAACTTGGAATTTTTGTGTCATCATCCCAAAAGCACATTCAATAGTTTTTCGCGCTCTAGAATGTCTGTAGTTGTAGATTCGTTTTTCATTCGTGATTCTGGCCATCGGATATGGACGCATCAGTCTGCGTGTCAATGGAAATGCATTATCTGCTACAAAATAATATGGCACTTCTTGTTGCGTATTATCATGGGGTAATCGAGCCGCTGTAGGAATATTAATACCATCTCGTTCTAGCCAGTAGCTTAGAGCTGAAGACCTAAAAACACCGCCGTCGCTATTTCTTCCAGCATATCCTGTTTCAATCATTGTAAATAGACCATCAGCATCACAAATAGCAAATAATATGATGGAATGGTAACCCTTATAATTATAATTTGTTGACCCAGAGTTGGGCAATTGTTGGATTCTTACGTGTTTCCCGTCCATGGCACCCAAACAATTTGGCATATTCCAGAGTTCGTAGAAACGATTTGATATCTCTTTCCATCGTTCTTTAGAAGGTATGGACATATAATCTTGTTGTAGTACTCTCCAAATTGCTTCAGTTGTCTCAGTAACTATATCTGACACAGTACTAATACCTCTTGCAAAGTAAAGCGCCAATGAGGTGTAAGTAGCCCCCGTACCAAGATACCTAAAAAAAATCACACGAATTTGAGTGAAAAGGTTCTAGAGTGTGAGTGAGGATGCGTTATCATATCAATGATGGTCTGTGTTATATACAGGGTGTATTTAAATTAATGTCGGGCCTTTCAGAAGTTGATCCATATCGACAAATGAACAACTTTTGTTCTGTGACTTATGGGAAATTCGCAAAAATTTTTTTGTCTTCTCCATACATTTTTTAAAAAACCTAACCTCAAAATGTATGAGAACGATGAAAAATAACTTGCGAATTTCCAAAAGTCGTAGAACAAAAGTTGATCAGTTTTCGTTATAGATCAACCCCCTGAAAGGCCCGACATTAATTTAAATACACCCTGTATATATATATATATATATATATAATGTTTTTTTTACAGTTGCGGACTGCAAGGAAAAATGGCGCAATATAAGGTCTACATTCTTAAGAAGTATGAAAATACCACCAAGTGGTTCCAAACCTAAAAAACCATATTATCTAAAAGATGTTCTGGAATTTATTCTTCCATATGTCAAACCACTCAATGAGTCACAAAAACCTGGTAACATTCCGCCTGCTGAAGAAGGTGACAATTCAAGCCAAGCAGGGGTTCAAGAAGAGCAAGCCACGTCTGATTCTATTGAAGAAATACCGACTGAATCTACTGAAGAAACACGTGACGATTCTGTATTAGAGGGTTCATCGACGTCAAGTATTATTCAGTCTCATGGCACACGTCGACGACGCAAAAATAACGTTGATGATACTATGAATGTATTTTTGAAAAGAAAAATCGAAAAGCAAGATGTTGCCAAAAATTATACTAAAAATCAATCAATGATGAACCATTTTTTTCTGAGTATTCTTCCTGAGTTTGATGACATGTCAATTCAACAAATGCGCTCATTTAAAATTAAAGTTTTAGAACTCCTGGAGAATATTAAAGATGAAACACAAAGGATGCCTTCCACCTCTGCGTCGTGTCATTCGTATTCTAACTTGAGTGCTTACTCTCCAATATCATCTGTGGCCACTCCTGCCGCTGCGTCCTATCCATACACAAGTCCTACTAATGAAACACAGGAAACAGCGGTGAATTTTTCTCAGAATGATTGGCTTACTCAGTATGAGCAACAAGAAATGTAAACTGATTGGTTAATAAAACTACCTATAACATAGTTTTTTTATTATTAATTTCATAATATTCAGTGAAAAATGTTGATTATTTACTTACCGCAATGTAATCAGCAACCTTTCGTCAGCACTTACGCATTCTCTAAATGAAGTATTTTGTTTTGTAATTGCTGGACCAATAAGATGTAGAAGCTCTTTGTATGTTTCCTTTGACATCCTATACATGGATAGAAATTTAGGATCATCTTGAGACAGTTCTGTCGCAGCAACGAATAGACGACAATTAATATTTTTCTCTATGTACGGATGACGCCAATAGCGCTTTCGTCTTTTTCTCAAACGATAAATATAACACGCCACAACATCGTCATCACTTGAAGACGACATTTTCTCACGAAGACTAATGCAGCACTGTACAATTTTTACTGGCAAGTCAGTATACGAAAGCAGTACGGTACTGTTTCTGTATACCGAGCGTGCGTCCCCGCACCGATACCGCACCGACCAGTCAGGAAACGGCCTAACAGCGATGTACAATAGCGAGTCTAAGTTAACTGAAGGTTAAGTATAATGTTGATAAGTCTAAAACTGTTTATTGTTGATAATGGGTGGGATTAAAAACTTAAAACAAATTCTAGGCTCATAGAGTCGGTTCGTGCTCCACTTCAGTAGGTTGGTTATTTTTTTGATCAGTGTTTTGTTGCTGGTTGGTCTGCTGTTGATCTTGTTGATTTGCTTGTATTCTAGATGGTAATGGAGCAGTTTGTCCTAAAACAAATAAACAGATATTTTAACTAACTGCGTGTTTTTTTATGATACTGGTGGTCTTCAACAACAGTGATCACAGCTAAAATAGGACTGGACGGGTCACCCAATCAGAGCACAAGCCAAATGTAGTAAAGTTACGGGGAAAGTTACTAAACTTAGTAGAAGATGAATAAAATAGCCAAATAAGCGAGATAAGGGATTACGACAACCAATTATATATTAATGAAAGTTGTGTGTGTGTGGAAGAACAGTTGGAAATATTCTCATGATTTTTACTTTATTGGATTTATCTTGGCCCTCATTAGGATAATACCATAAACCAAGGTCAAGGAAAAACAAATTTAGCTGGGACTGTCTTTAATACATAAAATAGAGATGTATTAGTTACACCACTCTTAACTCTTGAACCGATTTTTATGATTTAGATTATTTGGACTTGTCATGGCCCCGAACAGGACAGAACGGGGCCGTGGCGAAACGAAGTGCGCTGGGTCCGCAAATAAGTAAGATGTTAAAAAAACTGAATATCTAATTTTTATACGATACTAGCGGACCCAGCGAACTTTGTTACGCCCCCATTCTCATCTCTCCCCGGCCCCGTCCCGCCCAATCCCGTAATTTAAAATTTTAAGCGGTCTCAGAGTAACTTAAAAAAATGATTGGTATGAAAAATAGATGTTGGCCGATTCTCAGACCTATTCAATGTGCTCACAAAATTTAATGAGAATCGGTCAAGCCGTTTCGGAGGAGTACGGGAACGAACATTGTGACACGAGAATTTTATAATATAACTATAAGCGGACCCAGCGAACTTTGTTTCGCCTCCAGCCCCGTCCCGCCGAGTCCCGTAATTTTAAAAGTTAAGCATTCCCAGCGAATTCTGTTTCGCCCTTAAATTACTAAAATGGCTATTAAAAAATGTGGTATGTATTTTTGTATGTAGTATCATAAAAAAAATAGAAATTAAAAAAAAAATGTTTAAAAAATAAATAAATTAATTTAGGGGTGGACTACCCCTAACATTTAGGGGGATGAAAAATAGATGTTGGCCGATTCTCATAGATACCAGCTAAGCACAAAAAACATCATCAAAATCGGTCAAGCCGTTTCGGAGGAATATGGCAACGAAAACTGTGACACCAGAATTTTATATATTAGATTAACTATGCGGGTAGGCAGTACGTACCGTATTTGTCGTGGATCCCTCTGTGCCGCTTGAGCGCGAACCGGTCGGCGAAGGCGGCGGTGCATATGTCGCACTTGAACGGCTTCTCTCCCGAGTGCACCTTGGCGTGGTTCTTGAGGTGTGCCGCTTGACTGAACGCCGAGCCGCATGTTTCGCATCTAGGAAATAGCGGTAGGTAAGTACGTTATTTTAACGGTTTCTTATAATCCATATTTTAAAGGTTTCTTATAATCACAGTCAACGGTTAAGAAAGTAAAGTATTTTTCTGTTAAACATCACACTTCTTGGCAAAGGCCTCACCCTACCAAAGTATGAGTGACGTGAAAGTTAGATACGGTACGGGATTGCTACCATGTAACTTAGTACCTACGAGCTTCCGATATTTCATCACTGTTACAAGCGCCATGATCACGGAGTAACTACAGTTACTCCACTCCATTGTTACGAGTAACAATGCCGAAATATCGGAAGCTCATAAATACTGACGTACTTGGTAGCAATCGCCCCATATGGGCCATAATTGCTTGATATAAACTAATTATTGACGTTCATAAGTGACATTTAGTGTCCTAAGGGCCGATTGTTCAATGGCCAGATAAAACTTATTAGACTTATAAATTATAAAGCGACAGATTTCAAATATGACAGGTACCTATGATTGCTGACGAATAGGTGACATTTTCAAAGTGGTCATATTGTATTTTGTTCGACGAATATTTCTTATCTGACTATTGAAAAATCAGCCCTAAATTGAATAAATTTTTTTTGAGTTTGTATCTAGCTATACTAATGTTAAAAAAGGCGAAAGATTGATGCGTTTTGAAGGGAAACCAGAGTAAAAATTCGAATGTTAGTGACCATTAAAAATTAAAACAATATATTGAGTGACGCGCATGGATGGGGTTTTTGCATTTGCAAGACAATCGAATTATCTCTGTGGTGACAATAATTCTATTACCGCAGCTGGTTGTGAAGTAAAATTAGGTTTTTTACTTTTCATCGGTTATTATAATATTTAATTAAATACCTATCTGTACTGATAATGACGCTGCGGGATGTGGGGGTTGAGTACAGTCCCTGGTCAGATGCCCTAGGCTGATAACAGTTGCAAGCTTGATAACATACGACAGCAAGTCAAAGGGTATTTATTAACTTAGAATGGATATTGCAACAACTTATTATACTGAACAACTTTACCAAAATTCTTAGATCTGAGTCTATAACTTTTTCTATCATCTGGTGGTAGTGTGGAAACAGCCACTCAATGCTTGTCAGTTTATTTTTATAGTAAGTATATATCTATGTATACGTAAAAGTGTGATACCTATGTGGCTAATATTATTTCTACGTGGTATAGTAAGTAAAGCTAAAAGACAGCAGTACATGAAATTTAGGTACAGTCGCCAGCACATCAGGTCACTTTTGTAGCAATAATTTTGTAGATAGTTTCGAATCCACCATCTTTTTTTTCTTTTTTTATTAGAAGTCCTGTACATCACTACCTTCCCTGGCAACATTTTAACGCAGACTGGCGTGTGGACAACCTGTGTTGATTTAAACATAGTTGCTAGCAACATTCTCGCCGCTAACCTACAATGTTGGTCAACTGTTCCTAAACAAATGTTTACCGTGAATACGGGGCTTTATTACAACTGCATAAGATGTTGCAGTGTCTACCTTGACGTGCTGTCGTCCGTATATAGTTATTTAACTTTCAAGCTTTTGCTGGTATAGGCTCTTACTATCAGGTTGACTGCTACTACTTAGTATGTACTATCGAGATTACTTAATAAAAGCCAAAATTGCTTGCACTTTGCATTGTTTTTTGTTTGCCGTGCCGCCCGTTTCTGAATTGTGAGTGCAAGCGATATTCGTCTGATATTGGTTCGGTGGTAGAGACCTCGGCCGTACTTAGAATAGATTTCACACAGATTTTTTATCATTTTGGAGTAATACAAATTGTTTCAGCATATCAGCAAATGTGTCTCTATCATGTGTGTGTGTATAACAAGGTTAGTTTTATTCTTGTCTCACTTACTTGTACGGTTTCTCGCCCGTGTGAATACGCCGATGGTTCCATAATGTGGCGTGACGCGCAAATCCTTTGTCGCATACCTGTCCAAAATGATTGTGTTAATAACACATAATGTTTGAATAATAGAGGGAATATGTTGGGAGTAAACACACTCTCTTTTTCTTCCATCTTAAAAATTACGTCATAACTATCAAACGAAGGAAGCTGACACTTGGGCAAAATAATAAACACCACAAAACCCACCAACAAAGAATCAACATTCTATGGTAAAATGTCGAAATAGTATGAAAGTCTCACCATAGCCTTTTAACAGTTTTATTTACTGTATTTTTTTATTGCTATTTCAAGTTAGCAGTTCCTTGCATCAACACTTCTGAATATTCTGAATTTTCAGTACATGTACAGAAAATCCGGAATACTAGTATATACGCCTAAGATTTTCATGCCAAAACTATACAGTTCCCATAGTTTAAAACATGAAAAATTGAAAGCTAACTAACACTAAGTTGAACTAAACTTATACTATTACTTACTTCACAAACATATGGTTTCTCTCCAGAATGTGTTCTCTCATGATTTTTCAAATGCGGAGATTGCGAAAATTGCATACCGCATGTATTGCATCTAAAAATAATGAATGAGTTACTTTCAATTAATTCTTATAAGCCTGTTATAACTCACAAACTGTCCTGCAAGTACAATAATGTTGACTAATACAACAATATGTCTTAGGGTCAATTTTTCAAACGCTAGATAAAACTTATCAGATTGAATAAATAAATATAAAACAACCAATTTTAAAATGAAATTTACAATGGTTGCTTACAAATAGGTGACGTTTTATTTGACAAATATTTATTATCTGAGTATAGAAAAATCAGGCCTTTCTATTATAATACAAATTTCAAAAGTTCCATATCAATGTAATTTCAGTTCCATATAAAATTCTAGCTCAATGGAAAAAACTGTCTTACCTGTATGGCTTTTCACCAGTATGGATTCTTGAGTGATTTTTAAGGTACACTGCCTTAGCAAAAGCAATTCCACATATTCCACACTTAAAATTCTTCTCCCCAGAATGTAATTTTTTATGCGACCACAGTGAAGAGTATCTTGAAAATGAACCACCACAAATGTTGCAGTGGAATGGTTTATCTATATTGGATTGGTTGAGTTTATTTTTATTGCCACCTACAAATATAATGCCTGACCCATTACAGTTCTGGCACTTTGTGACTGAAGCTAAATTTCTTTTTTTTACAGGATGATGCCCAGGTACTGAAACAAAGATAAAAGTCAAAATAAAATAACAACAATGATTGGGGCCTGTTCAAAACACAAGTAATCTGATCCTGTATAAGGCCTTTTTAGTGACCATTTTAAACACCATATTATGTTATCAGAAAATTACTCAATAACTCTAGTACAAAAATAATTTTAGTTTAAACCAAAACTAAATATCATTTTAATTATTGACTCATACCGCCGGTGTGCATTATGGGATAGCATTCCTAATATTCATAACAGTTATTAATTAATAAAGAGATGAATCATAAACATGGGTAATTAAGTACTTACAAGGTTTCTGTTGTTGCGGTGCTGTTTGTTGATTGGTGGTGGTTGAAGCCAAAGGGTCTGTGGGCTGGTGGACCCCACTGACACCCCCTACTTCATACTTTACATTATCTTCAGATGCGATGAATATTTGCGTTGTATTTACTGTTAAAACAAAATAATGCATGTGGGTAATTCATTTTAATACAAGTGAAGTCAACTAAGAATCATAATTTTAATAACACATATTTGAAATGATTGAGCATGCAAAATTACAATGTAAAATCACAAACTTTGATTATTTCTCTGGTCAACAGAATCTTGTGCTATGCAGTTCTCGCATCTGATCAACTTGGGTCCTTTTCGCTTAGGATTATTTGGAATGGGTTCTCCACATGTAATGCACTTCTGAACTCTGTCAATAACTGGTTTAGCTGAAATCATTTTGGTTTGATATATATATTTTATATCTCATGCACAGAAAACAGAAATAATATTTGTTTAAAAACTAAAATTGATCCAACTGCAAAGTTGAACAAAATCCACAGGAATGTAACTATATAAGTACTACATTACTATAGAAATATAATTCAAAATATTAAACTTACTGTCTTGTATTTGTACATGATGTGTCTGCTGTTCATTTGGGTCTGATGAGAGTATTTGGATTTGTGGGGGCATAGCCACATCATTACTTGCACTGACACCGGTCGCTACTACCGTTATGTTATTATCTGAAGCAAACAAACATGTGCAAATGAAAAGCAAATAATTAAAGTATGTACACAATAATGTTATATTTATCAGTTATAAGTCTTGATATAATCAACTAAAAATTATGTACTATTATTATCAACTAAGAATATACCTGTGTCTTGAGCATGTATCCTTTTGTGCGCATTTAAAAGAGTCAGGTGGCCAAACATAAGCCCACACACGTCACATTTAAAACTAATATTAGATATTGTGTTCTGAATGCCATTTGGAGCAATCTGCATTTGATTAACCAGTGCATAGTTATAGGAGAATGGTTGTGCTATGTAACAAGTTTTATCGTCACTGGTAGTAAGTTGAGCAATGTTTACACCACCAGTCACCCCTCCTGTACCTCCAGTAGTCCCTGTACCAATTTTGCCAATCATGTTGACATTTGTAGTATAACAAAATGTTGGGAATTCCTGAAAAAATAGAAAATATTTCTTAGATTATGATAAATAAAACCAGAGTATAACTGTAGCAACATGGTATGGAAATATACAACATTAAAAATATATATTATTAAATAATATTTATATTATTTCATAGATGTATATTTTAGTTTACAGTATAATGTATGTATTTCACTTTAAAAAATAATTTGTTTATGAAAACTTTGTAAGGACCTGTTGTTGTTGTGTTTGTTGAGGATTTTTCTGCTGAACATTTTCAATATTTTTGCCTTGAGTTTTTTGGGTAGGATGCTCCTGGTATTGCAACGTCGGCACTGTGCCGGTTTGCACTGTGTTTGTTGTGAACATTTTCACTGTTACAATATCTACTTCATCACAGGGATTCTTCAAATATCCGCATAACTGTTGGCAATGTCAATAAAAGAACAAATTGCATCAAACAAAACAAAGTTCCTGTGATACAGAAGTCTACAAAAGCGCGGTTACTTTAGCTGACAGACAGAGAAACTACAAAACAGAGTGTGAAGGTAACGGGAAATATTTCTTATCAGTCTACCTCCGCTCGTAAAAAAGATCATTCGCTATCAAAGCACTGTCTCCTGAATAGTCGATATAAGTAAGAAAAGGATGACGGAATAAAAGCGGCTCGGGAGACGCCGCCATTGCGTTCTGACACTAAGTCAAGCAAAAGAGATGAAAGGACGCCAAGAAATAATTTCGTTATTACATTGAAATCAAACTATTTAACGAGTCTATTACGCACCTTTGGCTTCTACAGTTTTGAGTTTAGTTACAGTTTGTATTTTCTAGTTGCAAAAGATTTTTATTCTTATTCTCTGTCTCACTTTATAGGACACAATTCTCCATCTCATGAATGAAATGAAATGGCGATATTGAAATTAAAATGGCGGAGGAGCAAGTGGACGCTATGTTGCCAGAATTAAAAAAACTGCGGACCTCTCTGATTTTATCATAGACGAATGACGGCTACGAACTTTTTATGTTTTAATGTTGCAAGCGTAGTACCAATAGTGTTGTAATATTTCAATTGTATGTACGCGATCAATTGAATGTGGTTTTAATTTTCATTTAAGTGATTTTACTAATAAGGATAAAAAGTACATGTAAAACGTTTTATAATGTTATAAATAAACGCAATACATAAAACAGTTATTGTAACGAGTCAGAAAATCTTCTCTCTCTTACAATAGGCCTGTGTCATACAATACTTACTTTATTTAACCTATTTTGAGTTTTTATAAATTAATTATTAGAAAAAACTATGAGCTTTGCAGGAATCAGGTTTTTTTTTTATATCAGATCATTTTCAGAATGAATCCCAATATTGGGAAATAAATAGTTTTCTTCAAGAAACTACCATACATCCGATTTTAACAACCAAAATAAGCATTTTAAATGTATTCAAATGTTAAATTGCATTTTATAAGCTATGTTCCCTATAATTTCCGCTCGCGGCAATATTACCGGTAATGTTCTCTCCTCTATTCCCAATGCTACCAGGAACGATCGGCACACGGGCACACACATCGCTAGGTACTCAAGAACGGGAGCAACGATTTATCCGCTAATAGCTCGCGTTAGGCTGAACCGATTTTAGTGTGGTTTTCAGAAAAGCAACTATTTGTTCCATTGAGGAGAATGTTGAGGCAGTTTACTATTTTAGTTCAATCAGGAATGTTTTCCCGTGTTGTACCTACCCATTCCGATATCTGTAATGAATTCAACTCTAGAAGTTGTCGAAGAGTACGTCTACCTTGGGCAAGTGATCCAATTTGGTAGGTCCAACTTTGAGAAAGAGGTCAAACGATGAATCCAACACGGCTGGGAAGCGTTCCGGAAACTGCGCAAGAGCGTCTTCTTGTCTTAATTAATTACCTCTTAGACTTCAACCAGTGTGTTAACAGTGATGGATGACATACGGATCCTAAACGCGGTCTCTTACTATAGCCTTTTAGAGAAGCTCAAAATTACATGTTAAGGGATTATGCTCGGCGTTTCTCTACGCAATAGAAGCAGAATTAAGGAGATAGGTACGTAGAAAAACGAAGGTAACGGACGTCGGACATAGACCTACGTAGAAGTGGCAGTGGGTAAGTCACATAGCGCGAGGAACTGATGGCCATTGGGCAGATAAGTTCTAGATTTGAGACCTTACTACCAAAGGCGCGGCGTATGACGTCCACCGTCAAGATGTACAGACGACCTTTAAATATCGCAGGATCGCACTGTATGCAGACCGCTCAATTCACATCCGGTCTCTGTGAAAAACCGTGGGGGTGGGTGGCCTATGTTCAGCAATGGACGTCTTTTGTTTTAATAATCAGCCTGATTGATGATGATGAGGTAAATATTTTCTAAAGGTCAGTAACAAAAAACTACGAAATAAAAAATCCGGACGACGAAGTTTGCCGGAACCGCTTGTTTTAAATAATAATAAAAAGTGTGTACGTGCATTAAAAATCTTTATTATCCATATATAACATAGTGGTATTGAATTGTCTTCTTAAATTACCCTTATACTATTCTAGTTTTCGTCTACTTATACAAATACTAGTAGTAAATAGACATAGGTACGAAAAACAGTAGTTTAAGTTAGAACACTTGCGGTGTAAAAATAGATAAACGTGTATGTTTATTGATGTTTAACAAAAATACAGGATCGATTACTTCCTATACTGGAAGGAACGTACAAGTTTTTTTCTAAAAGGAAACATACTTTTATTTTTCGTAAACATTTAAGATGCTCAAAGATTTTTTAATGTAGTTATTAAAAAAACAGTGCTTTATTTCCCCTGGAATCGAACAAACAATTATAAATAGTAGATTGTTATGTAAGGGGAGAAAGCGAACCATTTTCACTCTTGAATAATTCGAGAGTGCTCTCACCACTTTGAAGAAAAACATTAAAACCTTTGTGCTTGTAGATGTCATGATGAGGTGTTATGTAATTCAGCAAGAGATGAAAACTCAAGATTATGCACAAAATGGTAGTTGATTTACAGTAGGTACTAATACATACAAAACAGAGTACAAATAAGGCAGACGATATCAACTAATTAAAATCCATGTTCAAAATATCGATCGATTTTTTCTCATAGTTAATAATAATTGGAAATAAAAAAGTGTGACACTGACAATGTAAAATAAAAAAAAGCGGCCAAATGCGAGTCAGACTCGCAAGTGCCTTCATGGTATTATGGCAGCAGCAAAATATTTAAATTGTAGATTTTGTGTAATAATTGTTAAAAATCAGACAATTGTATTTTTTTTATATTAACGATCAACATACATAATACACATTTTGTTTTTCAATGTCAGCTATACATTGAAAAACAAAATGTGTATTATGTAAAAGGCAAAAGTGTAAGAATTTTTTTTATTTGATGTCACTCAATTTTGACCCAAGCTTTGCCATCATGCCTGGACTCCATTCCATGCCCATCAAAACTAAATAACTTTCCAACCTAAGGATGGAATAGCTATTTTCCACCCGTCTATCTGCACATGAAAGTTATATTTTCCGAACAAGAGAGATAAAACACAATTAATCCTTATATTGATTTAAACTGACATGGCCACTAACGTGACCATACCGTGACCATGGTACTTGCATGGCAACAGTGCCGAAATATCGGGTACTCAATAAAAAGGTACGTACTTTGTAGCAATCCCGTAACAATCTATTCAAATTATTTAACCCTGTATTTTTGTGGTAGGTCTTATTTTTTACAGATCACAATATTACCTTGTGCTCTCATATTTTTGTACAAAATACTTCATTATGATACACGGGTTCCTATTTTTGTTTTTGTTAATATCTGTTAGCAAATGCGTTAGCCTATTAGACCAGTTTTCACATGTCTCTATTTTAATTTTTTCAAGAAGGTTGTGATTAGGACTCCAAAAATTTCGTATCCTATGCTGAGCCAATGCATCTCTTAATTTTTTCAACATGTATAAAAATAAAAAACTAAGAGAATTCGTTTTCCAAAATGATGTATCTGTTTCGGAGACTTCCCAAAGAAATAAAGATTTTATGTAATAACTTGCTAATTGACTAAATCCTTGTACATCACGTAATAGCTTCAGAAGCTTTATCACATTTTTTAAGTTATTTTTATTTTCAATCATTAGTCGCTCTTGAAACGGAAAACTGAGCCTCCAACTCCAGTCGTTATCTGAAGGCTTGGGTACGGCGAAATATTGTTTGATTTTAATAAACTCTCTTTTGGAAAAATCCACTTTACAGTTTTCAGGCATTTTAGGAAGCTCAAATGCAAATGAAGGTACCAAGTCGATATCAATTACAGTATTTTCTTTATATATGGATATATTATTTGCTGGTCCTGAACTTTTTGATGTGAGGCCAAAATATGTATTATTTACTTCTAATATTCTTTTGTCATTTTCAATGGGCAGTTTACTTATTGCGGCATCAACAACACTTTGCATCCAAGATCGAAAATTTCGTACTGATAACCGGTATGAACTGTCGCACCACATTGCTGTCTTTATAAAACCCTTTTTGGCTGTTACAGGGTTTTTGTATAATCTTCTGAATTCTGATGGCATTACAATGTTAGTCATGATGTCATGTTGTTCGCATGAAATAAGTTTGTTTTTTTCATAATTAACAGGTATTGTTAATACCAAATTAATGTCGAATTCTGTTGGATGACCAACTCGAAGGCCATCAAAGTAACTACCCATATATTCAAGTTTTGGTCTCATACTTTTAAATAATTCATCAGAGGTCTTCATGAGTTTTAATAATTTTTCAAGTACGGCGTAGAGGACGGTGTTATTTCTTTGCTTTTCGGTTTTATTTAATTGTATATATTTTCGATTGAGATTTTGTAACATATCTTCCATGGATACTAAAGTTTTTCTTGAGGACCGCGGCATAATTCTAAATCCCTGAAACAGATATAATATTAATTAATACGTGTATACTTTAAAGAAGATAATGATGAAATATGATCGATCTGTCATTCATAAAAATCTTGTTTTAAACTTTTTCTAACATATTTTAGAACGGCGGTCGTGTTTTTAATTTAAAATTTATTTTATACGTTTTTAGAGACGATAGAAAAACAGCATTTATGTAGTTGTAGCTGTTACAATTGATCATACCTACGTAGTAGGATCTTTCTGTAAAATATGAAATTCTTATGTGGAATTTGAAAAACTACTAGCTAGTCTGTCTGTAAAATCTTTGCATAATACGTTATTTAAACTCTTGACCATTTAAAGGATAGGATTAATTGCAGGCGAACAATTCCTTTCTGGAGTCTGTGCTGATATTTGACACTTGAGATGGTCAAAGTGTAGTAGTTTTCGAGCTGTTTTTTTAAATTAAATTTGAGAATTTTTGACTGGACCCACTTAATGTTTTTTTCCGGAAAGTAGGTATGCACCCTTTTTAATATATTTTTTTTGTAGCATAGACCCCATAACTTGTACTTTCACCCATAAAATACCCAGCTTCCTGCCATTAATGTAAGGTACAAAAATATTGACCGAAAGAAAAAAAAAGATGAAAGCAATTCACAGTTAAATTTTTAACTTTGAATTAAAAATTAAACAAATAATTCCATGACTTTTAAGTAATATTAAGGCTCCAGCTTTAATTATAACCCAAAAAACGTGTTGCTTAATAAGCCTTTTTTAGCCGAAACTTGCCTTCAAATGTACAATGGTGAATTTTCTTAGATTTTTTATTAGCTATATCGTATAGTTCATAAGATTAATTATATAATTATTTAATTTTTGACCCTTTAAAGGAAAGAAATCTATTTTAGGCGGAGAATTTCTTTTTGGAGTCGGTGTCAATTGCCCATCTCAAGCATCGACTATCAGAGCGCCGAACCAACAATTTCCTGAATTTATTCTGTAATGAATAACTACTTGGCCCACTGCTTTTGTAAAACAGTTGGGGTAGAAAGCGCAGACGTCACGCTCACGCGTAATGACGTATCCATAAGAGACCAGAAATTTCACACGGTTTGACCGACAACACCTTAGCTCAATTGGAAGAGCGTTTGACTCGGTTAGCCAGAAAGTTGCCGGTTCGAGTCCCACCCGTGCGCAATTTTTGGTATCTTATTTCATCTTCAAGAATATAAAATATGAACCTGTAAGTTTAAGATGCATTCTAAACCATTTTTTAATATATTTTTCTAATAACTGTCACGACTTGGCCTATTGCCCGTTTTCGGCATGACATTTATTTTTGGGACACGCTGTATACTAATATTCTGAAGCTGAAGAGCTTGTTTGTTTGAACGCGCTTTACTTAGGAACTACTGGAACGATTTGAAAAATTATTTTTGTGCTAGATGCACCGGGTGGAGAGGTACTCAAAACGCGCGGACGAAGTCGGGGATTATTGTACAAGAAAAAGGCTGAAAACACTATAAAAACAAAAATAAAAATTATAGACCTATATAGCTATGTATACGCAGAGGTTGCCTGTAAGATGACGATTATAGCGATAAGACCACCTAAATCAAGCCTGCTTGTAAGTATAAAATTTAAATTGATAGCAAATATTAAGCTCTGCAATTCCTTAGAGCTCTCGGATAAACAAAAAATAAGTCTTGTAAACAAAAAATATCCTTTTTAATCATAAATATTTCCCGAACATTCGCATAGGGAAAAATCCTAATAGGTCCTCCTGCCTGTTGACCTAGGCCCTACAATATTTTTTTGTAAAATCATAGTGAGCCAGAGAACCCAATTCTTTACTACTCATTATCGATATCGTCACTATTGCTACTGTCGATAATTTAAATATTGGATCTAATATGAAGCTTCGGTACTATCTATAGTAGGTATTGCTGTGTGTCGATAGTATATTTAAACAAACTAGGGCTTTATGCTGGGTAGGCTTTGGATATGGACTATATCGATAGAATTTGAATACTGTTTTTAGACAGTATTCAAAAAGTACAAGGGTGTAAAAAGTACAAGCCATATTTAAACAATAATTTCTATACAGGAAAATCTCAAGTAATAAAATAGTGGTGTAGATCGTAGATAAATAACAATGAAAGATACTGCTACGTCGTTACCATGAGTTTACAACGGTTTTACTCGCTATAAGTCTATGGAAAATTGCACCATGCCTCTAGCGGTCACTGACAGAACAAAAATGTTCCATACAAATGTTACGTCTCGTCGCTAGCGAGAAAAACTGTCCTCGCGATATCGAGTAAACTCATGGTAACGGTACCTACTGAGGGCGTTATGAATTTATAAGCATATTGTTAGTATGGGAACAGTTTAGTAAACACATCCAAAAATTTGTGAAAATTAAAAAAATTCATACCAAATATTAATGATAATCTGAAGAATGTAAGTGTAATGTAATGTTGGACGTCAATCCTTGTGAAAAAGTACGTACACTGCCAAGAAATGGATATTGGCTACTGACAAACACCGCAACCACACATTCTTTGAGGGAAATTCCCTTAAAAATTAAATCAGCCAAATGTGAGTCAGACTCGCGCACAAAGCGTTCCGTATCTACTGAACTATACACAGTCTGGCCGTAAATACTTTTACAATTAAAAATAAGAAAGATATTACATTTGAATTTGGAATCTGTCATTTTTATACGATTGCTCATTGTGTTTTCTAATTTTGGCGGCAATACATTTTATAATATTTTGCGATATTAAAATGTAGTGGGGTGATAAAGAGAACCGAATCGCTGTGATTGCATTACACAAAGTTGCTATGGAGCCAAATGCAATTTTTAAAACTCTCCATACGCTTAGTATTAGTCAAATTTACCGGGCTATCAATAGGTACGATGAGACCTCCTCTGTTTGGGACAGAAAAAGATCTGGCCGTCCACGTAGTGTTCGTACGAAAAAGGTGGTCAAAGCAGTAAGAGAAAGAATTCGCAGAAATCCTGTCCGAAAGCAAAAGATTTTATCTCGGGAGGTGAAGATAGCACCCAGAACCATGTCGCGTATTTTAAAAAATGACTTAGGACTTGCAGCCTATAAAAAACGCACTGGTCATTTTTTAACTGATAATTTAAAAAGATTAGGGTGGTAAAATCCAAAAAACTACTGAAGCGTTACCGTACGCAAAGGGAGGTCACAGAAAAATTTTGTTTACGGATGAGAAAATCTTTACAATTGAGCAACATTTTAACAAAAAAAATTACCGTATTTATGCTCAAACCTCTAAGCAAGCTTCCCAATTAGTCGGCAGAGTGCAAAGTGGGCATTACCCGACTTCAGTGATGATTTGGTGGGGTGTTAGCTATGAAGAAGTGACTGAGCCATATTTTTGTGAAAACATCGGCAAAAGTGTATCAAGATACCATTCTTGAGAAGTTAGTAAAGCCCCTTAACAACACCATGTTCAATAACCAAGCATGGTATTTCCAACAAGCATCGGCGCCGGGTCATGAAGCTCGGTCCACGCAGTCCTGGTTAGAAGCGAACGTTTCGGACTTCTTCAGAGCTGAAGACTGGCCGTCGTCTAGTCCCGATCTTAATCCGCTGGATTATGATTTATTTAGAGAGTACGGCTTGCTCTAAACGCCATGATAATTTGTAGTCCCTAAAACAATCCATACGATTGGCAGATCGAAGAATTTTCCCATGGAAAGAGTTTTTGCTTCTATTGATAACTGGCCCCAACGTTTAACGGACTATATTGCAGCCAATGGAGACCACTTCGAATAAGTTTATTAAAATTTTAAATTGTTTTATATTTATGTATAAAACTAACACACTGTATAAGTAATAAACATTATTTGCATTAAAAAAATGTTTTTTCTTTGTGACAATATTTATGGCAAGACTAGGTACCTATATGTTAGCATTTTTATGGGACTAACATATCCTGTAAACCATAATTAGGATCTAAGAAAATTGCCTCCTAATGAAATGACTTCCTTGATATAACAAAACATGAAATTACTAGCGGTCCCCCGCGACTTCGTCCGCGCGTTTTGAGTTTGCTCCCTCCCCTCCCGTCGCAGCGTGATGTTTTATATCCTAAAGCCTTTTTCAATAAATAAGCTATCTAACACAGAAATATTTTTTCAAATCGGTTCAGCAGTTCCTGAGATGAGCGCGTTCAAACCAACAAACTCTTCAGCTTTATAATATAATTAGCGCAAGCGCACGTTGTACTTAAGCTGCGAACATTATTTTGGTGCGGAGTTATGTTAAAACTGTGATAGCTCCTAAGATATTTATTGGAATCAAATGATACAAAGGGCAACATTGTTTTAAATGAAATGCTCGTGATGATGAATGTATTTATTTTGATAAGAACAAATAACTATGTGTATAATACACCTCTAAAAGTGATGCATTATTTTTTTTACAAATTTATTAACATAAAAAAGGTTGTAGTAAGTCAACCATAAAAGATAGACTTATGCTGTCGCAGACTTTATTATAGAACTCTTAATGCTGAACAATCTTGTCATACATGATTTTTGTGTAACTTAAGCGGTTTCCGCAGCGTACGCAGCGGAAGCTCTCAAAAGGAATATCTTTCTCCCGTTTTCGCAACATTTTTCATTGCTGCTGTGGTCTTGTGAGTCGTACCTTTATGTTATATAGCTTAAAGCCTTCCTCGATAAATGTACTATCTAACATAAAAATAATTTTTCAAATCGAGCCAGTAGTTTCTGAGATTAGCGCGTTCAAACAAACAAACAAACAAACAAACTCTTCAGCTTTATAATATTAGTATAGATAACACAAACCCGGTTATAACTTTTGATAAAATAATTAAATTGAAGAGCAAAATCACATCGCTTTAAGTTTATGGACGGTAACTCTGTAATTTGTTTACCTACAACAGCCGTGATAGTTTTCCTTCTAAATTTATTATATTATATGCTTCTGCTCAGATTTAATTCGTATTACCTATAAGTGTTTAGTCGAAAGAGGGTGGAGAAAACACAAAAAAAATGCCCTTTATAACGTTACAGAAACAGATCACTTTATCGAAAAATTATTACACTTTTCTAGTACTTATGTTCTCTATACCGCAGACGGACATAGCCTAACCTAGTTCCTTGTTAGATGACTACGGAGCCCCATAAACCAACCAGACAGGTATAATGAAATTGTATTTTTTGCAACACCAGCTGCTTATAGCTGGTGTTTGAGATGTTTATGGGAGCCCACTTATAGGGAACTAGCGGTCTCCCGCGGCGTTACCCGCGTTCATTTCAAATTTCTCATAAAATGTTTCGCCGCAAAACACGTCCCTATTTTCATGGTTAGTACAGTCGAGTTCTCAGTCGTCTAACCACTTGCACACGACGAAGATCACTTGCACACACCAAACAAAAATAGGCGTCACTTCAAGCAAAAGACGACGCGTATATGCGTTTATTAAAACTATAATCGTTTATATAACTATATTTAAAACTAGAATCTTTTTTCCCATATGATTAAAATATACTATTGTGATTTATTCTGCGGTTTAATAACATCAAAATCATATACACAAACCATCAAGTTCTTTTTTGTTTACTTGCAATGTTTCAGAGATGGCTAAGAAAAATAAACAAAAACGACTGGTCTCGTCAGACTACGTGGAAACTTCTCTAGGCTGTGCTTATGATAAAAGGCATACTTTTATCATAAGCACAGTCTAGAGAAGTTTCATGTTATGAAAACAGCTAAACTAATCCGTACATTTTTTTATTATGTGACCCAGGTAGCAAACTGCTATATACAAAATTCGCACTGACACAAGTTTTTGTATGAAAAATAAGAGGGGGCTGTATATTTTCCCAAAATGGGTATTTTCCCGTCGCCTTTCTTTACACACGATGTACCAAATATCTTGTATATCTATACTAATATTATAAAGCTGAAGAGTTTGTTTGTTTGTTTGAACGCGCTCATCTCAGGAACTACTGTATTTGTAAAAATATTTTTGAGCTGGATAGCTTAATTATCGCGGAAGGCTAATAAAACATCACGATACAACTTATAAGACCAGAGCAACAATGGAAAATGTTGCAAAAACGAGGAAAAACAATTCCTTTTGAAAGCTTTCGTTGCGTATGCAGCGTAAACCGTTAGATACATAAAAATCGTGTATGACGGGATTGTTCTGCTTTAAAAGTCCTACAGTAAAGTTCGCGACAGCATAATATGTCTATCTGATATGGTTTATATTGAATAATGTACTATTTTCGTAGGTGTATTGATACATACGGGTATTTATTCTTATAAAAATAAGCACATTCATCATCACCATAAGCATTTCATTTCAATTAATATCTTAGAAGCTTTCACAGTTTTAAAATAACCCTGCATCTAAAATAAATAAATCATTTATTCAGTTTCAAAAGAACAATAACAAATCAAAAAGCTTACAAATTAACAGCAGTCTTTTTGAGAACTCATAAGAAAATTGGATCTTAAAAAATAACAATATATTTAAACTACAAACAAAAGAAAGTAAATCAGTTTAAAAATTAATTAGGTAAAAATACAAATTACGGCGATAATATAATGCTACATTGCGAACCATTGTATGTTACATAAAATTATTATCCCTTTGGAATAGAACGACACAGTACACAGATCACAGTTGTCGATAGATACTTTCCCGGGGCGGGAGCCACCAGGCATGAGATCCAGTCTTGTCGAGAATCCATGGTGGAACGCTTGGACAGCGTCCTCAAGACTATCTCCGATTGGGGTGATGCCAATCTGGTGACGTTTAATGCCACCAAAACACAGGCGTGTTTATTTTCCACAAAGCGGACAATTTTCAATCTCCGTCCTACTTTTCGAAATGTGCCTGTCTTCGTAACGGATAGCTTACAACTCCTGGGCATACAGCTATCATCAAACCTAAACTTCGGCCGGTACATCGAGTCTGTGGCACAAACTGCAGCCAGAAAGCTAGGCGTACTCTCTAAGGTCAGGCGATACTTCACCGGGGAGCAGCTTCTTCAACTCTATCAAGCTCAGGTCCGGTCATGTATGGAGTATTGCTGCCACCTTTGGGATGGTTCTGCCAAATACCAACTGGCTGCCTTAGACTCGATTGAAAAGCGAGCCAAAAGGATAATTGGAGACAATGCACTTTTTGAGCGTAAGCTTCTAAGCCTAGAGCATAGACGTAAAGTCGCGTGTCTCTCTGTCTACTACAGGCTGCATTTCGGAGAGTGTGCGAGAGAATTGCACGACCTGATTCCACCAGCCCCCTTTCACCAGAGAAACACAAGACGCGGGCGCGGTTTCCACCCTTACGTCGTAGACATACCAGCAGCACGCACTAATAGATTTCGATCTACGTTTCTCATGCGCACGGCTAGGGAGTGGAATGCGCTGCCGGCAGAAGTGTTTCCTAGCCACTATGATCTGGACGAGTTTAAGAAGAGAGTGAATAGGCTATTACTAGTCAGACATGATCCATCCTAGGCCACATCATCGCTTACCACCAGGTGAGATTGTGGCCAAATGTCTGCCTATATGAATAAAAAAAAAAAAAAAAAAAACGACAAAAGCGAGATGTCACTAGCAGCAAACTGTGTGATAAAAAGAGATGGGTAGCAGAACCATTTTTGGCATATGTCAAACAGTTGACCGCCCTGCAGAAGCTCGCTGAAAATTACGTGCATTTGATTTTTTATATTTAAAAGTGAAATTGTGTATATTTTGGAGAAATAATGCGTCTGAAACATGGTGACTTGATCGGTGATTGATTGTTATGCATTACAGCGGCATAACCCCAACAAATAATCATTTAACAGGTAGATTAGTCCAAATCGAAGCCTCTTAATATACGACTTATATTTACCAATGCGCTTGAAATTTAAAGTATACAGTTTGATTATTCTATTCTACAAACGTTAATTTACATAAAAAATAAAGACAGAATAACACAGGGAATGTATATCGACGAATATTTTGTATAATGAAGTAATATTTAGTTTTACACTAGAGCTGCATGTTCAATATTTTGTGTCGACTGTTTATCATGCAGTAAACTACTATATTTAACTTAGGAACATTGTTATAAATCACCTGATCGAAAGGTTATCTCATTTAAAGCTACAAATGTTACTTAATTATGTTAGTTACTGACACCTTAAATCGGTTTCGTTTAACAGCCTTTACTTGTCCTTCTATTCCGATAGGAATATTAATTTTATGGTATGTTATGAATAATTCAAAGCGTCAGCAAATTTGTAACTAGGTTAAATTAAATTAAAGGACGATCTTATTGACTAAAAATCGTTAAGTTAGTACAATACTATTTCATAATATACATGAATTTTAGAAAACAGGAGTCGTTTTCTTATCTAGAAATAAGAAATGATTACGTAATATTATGTGCCTTCATAATTTATAGAGTTTATATAGCGGGCTTTGGCGGCTTTTTTGGCAGGGCATTCAGCATTTCCCGTTGTATGTGCGTTTGGCTTATTAAAGCGCGTGCATGTAGCACATTTTGATGGCTCGGCAGTCTTTGCACATTCCTTCATTGTATGGCCTACTTCCCCGCAGTAGCCGCAAGTGTAGGACTCCTCTCGGCATGATTTGGCTGCGTGGCCATACTACTGACATTTGTAACACCTTGTGACCAGTGTTACTCTTTCATTTGTTATAAGGGCCTTACGTATTTGAGCGGGGACTTGTATCACGTAATTACAGGTCTCGGCATCTTTTTTACCTGACTTGTGGCTTAATTTGATTGCTGATAAAAAGTTATCCAAAGTCGTATCTTGAAGTTTATCCGCTAAGTTTTGATGGTATAAGCAGCTAAAAAATTCATTCTCTTACATTGATATCGGCACTCCAATCACAACAATCCTGGGCTGACGTTTATGGTGCTCATCCAAAGTGAACCCTGAGTTGGTCAATTGCGGTGACTGCTTCAGCTTTTCGATATCTTCCTTCGAGTCTGTGCTGATGATGACACCACCGTTCTTTGTTTTACGAGAACCTCTCACATGCAGCTTCATTTCTTCAGGCCTGATGATTTTTTGAACGAGGTTATCGGCGAAAGAAGCAGTTTCTTGTGAGGGTTTTGACGATTGTTCAATAGTCTGTTTAAGGTCTTGCAGTTGTTTCGTGAGGTCATGATTTTCTTTCAGTGCACTTACGATTGTAATGAGCTTGGATGTTTTTTTGCTTGACAGATTGGTATTGCACGGTCAATTGAGAAGTACCATGACTCACTTTCCTGCACAGGTTATGAATCCTTATCATTTGATCCGAGTTCAACTTCCCTTCTGAGGCAATAGTGCACACTTCGTTCAGGCACTGTTCTATGCTTTTCATCCAGTTCTGGAGCTCTGGAGTAAACACATACTCGATATGGGTGTGGGCGGCGGGCTGCGGCGCGACAGTCCACTTTTATTAAAAGGACTGCTTTCTTTACTTGTACATAGTAAATGCACACGGACCAAACTGAATTGACATAGATTCCGTGTGACGTCAAACTAGGTCGCAATCGCAATTTAGCAGGCTATTGTTAATTTATTATTTAATAAAATTGGCACGTCCAATCACATGCTTGATCTCGACTCAACTAAATCTAAATAATACTCGTAGCCTAACAACACGCGCTTGCGATAACCACTATGGTCCCTTAATTTAATGAAAATATGTGTTTTGCGTTAAAATATTTTACGGATAATCCGAAATTTACCCGATTGACGCCGCGGTGGGCCGCTATATTAGAACGCGCTAATCTCAGCATAATTATCGGGGAAGGCTGCAGGCTATAAAACAACACGCTGCGAAAAGGAGGGAAGGGACCTCAAAATGCGCGGACCGCTAGTTAATTAAATAATAAAACTTACACCAAACTGCACAACAACTAGTCAGTATCAATTGATGCCTGTTCCGGATCTTGTTTCGTAAGAACTTTGAAGTTTTCAATTGCATCTGCAATACTTTTAAACTCTACATTTGGCACCTCTATTGCTGCTTGTTTAGCTTTCTTGGCATTCTGACCTAAAATTAAAAAATATGTATTAGATTTGGGTCGGTCGGTAATGAAAGAATAAGCATAATTCTGAGATGATTCAGCCTGACCTTCCTTTTCTGTAACATAGGCATGTTCCATTTTAACAAATTTTCTTGATTTACAGACATACTTCAGATTTTTTTCAGGAAGTTTATCAAACAGTGGATCTGAAGAATCTGGAGCTTGATCATCTTCAAAAAACATGTATGTTCCGAGCGGAACTTCATAACTACCTGGAAGTAACAAAGATCCATAATTGTACATAATGTAGAGAGTAATAATATCGATTTTATGCATACAATGGGAAAATAAATATTTATACATGTGTCAGCTAGTGGATGGGATTTGCCCGGTATTTTCCCAAATTGGGTAAACATGATGGTAAACCGTGCAAATACCCGCATGGTGGATTTAATTTCAGTTATCAAGTTAATCTTTTCTATGAAACATGGACTGGGGTACGAATAACCTTTCATTACTGAAATCACAATGGTTTCCGAGAGTTCAAAGATTTTATATTTTGTGAAATCTCCATGTGCGACATAGGTTCGAATGTTGTTACAGGTATTATTCGCGTTATACCTCTTATACCTTTTGCATAGGAAGGCTAAAGTTTAAAGATGTATGTTAATACCAAGACCTTCCTTCATTCTATCTATTGAGTTGATTTTCTGGCATACATGTATGACTCTCGATCAATTCTGACTTACTAGTGGACCTATGTGTACCAGTTAAAAGACAGAAAAACCTGTTTAATACATCTATTAGGGGAGTGGATCGGTCTCCATTAAGTTTATTGCATTATCAATTGCTTTGAGCATTTGTCTAGATATTAATGTACTAGATACTATGTGCAACTACAAAAATATAGTAGTTCTTGAAATAAGGGTGTTCAATTCAAGCAAACAAACTATGCCGATTTGCCGATAACATCGTGCTCGCTCCTCGAACCCAGATCCATATCCAAAATAGGTTGTCGAAATCGCGTCAACAATACTGGAGAGAAGGTTGACCGTAAAGTCATCAGAACCAAAATTTAATATTTCATTTGCTGGTTCGGCTGTCTCTCCTGATATGTTCCCTCAAGCGTATGTGAACAAGACACAATATATGTTCTATTGTTATGCGGTCCCATGCAACCGCTCGGGTGTTGAAGGATTAAGGTGCATAGAGATTTTGTATCATCATAACATGTTCCAAAAATTATTCAGTAGGTAATGTAGAAATTGACTGAATGTTATAAACAGTGATCGGATAATTGGATGCATATTTTATTACCTAAAGTTCATTTTAGGCTAAGCTAATTGGAGGTGGCTTCTTAAAAAATATATTTTCTAAAATAAATCTCGGGAATCCAGAAATTTCGGGAATGCCGAAAATCTTTCGTAACATTGTGAGGAAACGACATTTAAAAAAAACACATGCTAATGTATTGTATGTAATGTATTTATTTTGATTTAAAACAGGACTCACAGAATGTATTTGTACTTGAAGTTAATTTTAATCTCCCCATTAATTGATGAGTATATGAAGTGTAAGAAGAGCCCGGACCAATTAACTAGGTCTACATCAACCTCCTATCAGTACATCACTTTGAATTCAGGACATACTGTATAATAATTCAGTTGTTTACCTGTAAAAAAGGTGTCATCCATTTGAACAATTGGAGTTTTTTCATTTATGCCTAACACATTTATACTCCTATATTGTTCTATATTAATACTGTCTTCAAACTCTACATAAACAAGAATATCTTCTGTATCCGAAATATTTGATTCAGTAGTCATGATGATGCATGAAACATTTAAATTAAATTTTAGCGACTCACTCAAAGGGCTATGTATCGTGTACAGGGCATGTGACACTAAAGTTTAATGCTTTAATCTATCTGCTATAAAGCAAAAATAATTGCAACAACAACAAACCGCAATTTAATACTTATTTGTAAAACCAATTTACTTTCACTGATTATCTGAACGATACATTATTATTCATCTGTGATCTGAACTAATCTGTGCTCGCTCTGCGCCTTTAGACCTTTAGACATACTCTTACTAATCTGTGCTCTGCGCACAATCGTCAAACAACTTTCTTCTTCTTATTTGTTTGTATGGCGAATTGGCGAGCAAACCTAGGGAACGTACCCACTAACGTTAAGTTTGCCAGCGCGGCTCACTGTTCCACGAATCTCACATGCATAACTTTTACACAGCTAAGGGACACAACTTTTTTTGGTTCTTTTCTTTTCTTAATTGATTTGAAAACTAAGGTTTTTTTTTCTTAGATGATAGCTATTAGGGTGCCTTTTGATGGGGGTACATCGACGGCGCACTAGCTGTGGCTCGGTTCGAAGCTCAGGCGAGCCAAACATGACGTAATTTGTGGCACTCGAGCTTCGAGCCGAGCCACAAGGAGAGCTGTGAGCCTCGAGTGTAAATCTAGCACGTTAGGGTGTCTTCACCCACACCGCCTAGCATGTGCCGGCGGCCGTGCTGAAACAATCTGTGTTCCTGACCTGTAACTCGACTGCGCTCCGCCATTAATTAAGTTTTGTCTCATGAACCCAGTAATTATTGAAAATCGTTAACTATTGTAAAAAAAGTCAAAATAGGTTTAAAAAACAAAATATACTAAAAAGTCTTAAGTTAACTTTTGAAAAGACTCCAAGATAAAAAAATCTTTTTGGAGTCGGCGCCCCGATGAAGGACGCTTAATTTGGCCAATGCGCTGGCCCCGAGTCCAAAAAGAAACGGTTTGCCTAAAATTTACGTCTATTTGGTTTTTGAACTCTATTTTGTCAAGAAATCGATTGGAATGCGAACCAGCAAGTGCATGTAGTTGTAAACTTTTATAAAATTAAGAGTTGTCTGTCTGTATAGCTCAGATCAGATGACGTTAAACTTTTATATAAAAAAAGCAGCCATGTCAGAAATGTCTGACGTCACGTCTGTTTGTCTGTCTTATCTGTCATTCAGCCAAAAACAATTTTTCTTCGTGTACACGCTTCACGCACGAGTTTGTTCGAGTCGAAAATTTTCTGTAATTTCGTCTACGCCCCAGTGATATTATCAGCAATATGTCTGATTGGGATACGGTAACCATCCTACGTAAAAAGCCACCTAAAGCATCTGCTCTGAAGACTGAACAAGCTGTGAACGCTGCACGTCGTCAAGGTTTGCCCGTGGATACTCAACAAAAATATGGTGCAGGAACTAATAAACAACACGTTACTACAAAAAATACCGCTAAGCTGGACAGAGAAACTGAAGAATTGCGACATGATAAAATTCCTTTGGATTTAGGAAAACTTATAATGCAAGGACGTCAGGCCAAAGGAATGAGCCAGAAGGATTTGGCTACTAAAATTTGTGAAAAGCCCCAAATTGTAAATGATTATGAAGCTGGTCGTGGAATTCCGAATAATATTGTTCTCGGTAAAATCGAAAGAGCTATTGGAATAAAACTGCGCGGAAAAGAAAGAGGCCAACCACTACAGCCTCCTGGAGGAAAGAATTAATAACGGATTCCCTGGGAGGCGAAGACTATACTCCGATTATTTATTGCATAATAAGGGTCTCAAAATTGTTCTTTTAAAGGAATTAGCATTTATTTCTCTCTGGAATGTTCTTTTTGCGATTACGACATTATTGTGGTATTTCTCGAAGTGTTACCACCATGAAAAAATATTCTACGTCCAGCAATTTAAAATGTATGCAATAATAAAAAATAGTTGTGTTAATGGAGAATATTGTTTATATTTATTGCCCTCTTCCCATAGCATAGGGTTAAAACATAAACGGCGGGTAGCAGCGGGACCGACAAACAAACCTTAGTGATGTGCCAAGTCTAAGACCCTATAAACACTGTATTTCTACCGAATATCCTTCGAAAGAGGTTATACTAATTATCAGATTCTTCAGAATTATTCCTTTTGCCATTATATTGTTTTTATAATATAATTAAAATTTCCAAAATATGTCGAACAATTACCACAGTACGTATTTGATAGGATATATAAACAAAATACGTTTTAGTTAATAAAAAAAACGTGTACATACGGCCATCTGAGCCAGGCTTCTTTATAGATCTCGCATATCTAGGCTGATAACGAATCGTTAGTGACGCTGATATATCCAGGTTTCATCGTTTGTGACGGAATAGTTTTCTTGGAAAATCCACGGACGAGTAAAAAAAGTAAGGACTCCGCGTCACCTACATATAAAGTGAAGCACCCAAAGTAAGCCAGCATACGTGTAAATACGAAGCTACACGCACACACTGACGCAAAAGTAAGCCAATCGGCCGCCATTACCCTCTCTGCCATTGTCTGTGACAGTGCAAACCTTCGTGTATAAAAAAATGAAAAAATACCGTCGTGTATCGTTAAACGGTGTAAAAATATTACATTTCTTCAAAAAAAGTGCCAAGGAATTACCTTTCATAGGTTAGCCAGTACCTATTACTTTAATTTCTGTTCTTTTTAAAATACAAAAAATATTTATTTGGAACACAAAACCTCCACTCCACGTGACTTGCCGGTGACAGTAACAGCCAGTGTGGCCGGAAAATAAATAGGGACTTTACCCGAAAAAACAGGCTAAGTGCAAGTCGGACTCGCGCACTCAAAAGCTACAAGTTGGTTTTAAAGCAGTATTCTACTGCATAAACACAACATTTTTAAGTTTTTAAATTTAACTTCAGTATATAATTTAAACAGTTCTTTATTTTTTTGACATTTAAATAAATTGTAGTGTTTGTGTAACAGAAAATCAAGCAAATTTATTATTTTTTTGTATGCGTAATAATAATTAGAAGAGCTGGCAACATTTTTTATTTACATAAAAATATAATGAAATCCAACCAAAAGAGTAACAGGTATGTCATTTATCTAGCCATTCCGATATCAGGTTGGCGACTTACGTTATTTTAATTTTAATTGTGGTTTTGAAAGGCACATTACTTCAAATTTTACGCACATTGCTCACTTGCATAACCGAGTAAAAATTGCACTGTTGTCTCACTTCTGCCATTCTGATACACCTACAAAATAAAGGGAGTAATATTTGTGTCAACTGGTATCCCCGTGACGCACACACATACAGCATAAAAGTGGCTTCACTTGCTAGTATCGCGGTGCGGAGTCCTTACTTTTTTTACTCGTCCGTGGGAAAATCATAAAAACTAGGCTCAGACAGCCAGAATTTCGCATTTTCTGACTTTCCGGATCTCAACTATCAGACGGTTTCAGGGCGCTGTTTCTTATAAAATGTGATATGACGCGTAAGTGACGGTCATCCGAAGTAGTTTCATCACTTTTAATCCAGTACTTTTTGAGAAATCGTGATAAACGTGTGGCTCAGACAGCCTGATATCCGGTCGTCTGAGCCAACTTGTTTTTCTCTATATTTTACGAAATGTTATGTTTCGAAGAAATGTTTTTAGGATTTACTGATGTGACGACGTTAGTGACAGCTCTCGACCAGATTTGAATCTTCGTGACGCAAGCGTTTTGGAGAAATTGAGAAAAAGCTGCTGGCTGTCTGAGCCACCAAGTTCTACCACTTCCAGGTGTTATATAAAGCTGAAAACTCATCTTATCTGATGTCACGCGGCCTCTAAGTAGGTACATAAAATCGTAAGTGACGGCTCTATATGCCGCCCATCAAAAGTTATAAGCATTTCAAATGTTTCCCATACATTGATGCATTTGGGTGGCCACAATTCGCACTTTTTATGGAAACGGAAAGACAATTTAGTAGAAAATGTAAGCTAAAGCCCCATATCAAGGCGGATGCTTTTAATAACTACGCCGATGAAGGAAAATATGTTAATTATTTATGGTCTCAGGTATTTCAAGAAAAAAAATTTGTTAGATTACTGTTTATTTGAAAACAACCGCTGGTTTAATTAAGGTATTTACAATATTAGAGAATTTTGGTAAGGTACATATAACTTACATATTACTCGACCCTTCCCATGTGATTACGGCCCACTTGGGACAAGATGCAAAAAATCAATATACATACTAACTTCATTCTGCAACTCGTTTCCTTTTTTTGTTTGCCTGTAAAATATTTGGGACGAAATCAAAGATATATTTACATTCTGAAGCTCTTCCTCAGTAATTCTTAAACTTTCTCAACGTTTAAAAGGGAGGCTTTTATTTTTCATTTCTAGTTTAAATGAGATGATCTTACCAAGATCATAGACCATGTCAGACCATGTACAGGCTCATATTTTATTCACCATTTAAAAAAATCAGGAATATGCTACCAAGTTAAAGAAAATATGATAAATGAGAACTTTAAAATACTTTTTAATCACTGTTAATTAGACATGCAAGATAGCGTCAGACGAAAAAGTAGACATTTACAGTGATGACAGTTGCAAAAAAAACTGACTGATGTACTGACAAGGAAAACCTGCACTTACGAAATTAATCATTAAAAAATGTATTGTAGAAATTTATGGTGATGATATTGGGTTAGTTATACTAAAAGGGGCCCAAAGACTTATGACAACAATAAGGCATGTTTTGACGTAAGCTCAGACAAGACTCAGATCTCAGTCAGCACATCAGTATTTAGTTGAACTACTTACTTTTTTTACTAGCGTTCTCTTCAAAAAAGCTAGGCTTCAGGCTGACTGACTAGGCATACTCAGCTCTTTGCACTTACTTTTTTACTTGGCGTTTAGAAAGCTGTTTACTGATAATTCTGATCACACCCGACGTCTAAGAATTATGATGTGGAAGTCTCCTGTTATTGATATTTTAGTAAATAAAAAGTAATTTTACGATTTTTTTCTGGTGTAGCATTTATACAAATAGTAGCTCATCAATTGATCCCATACATGTCTACAGCTTATTTTGGACGAGATGCAGATAATTTTAATCAAATGATTTTTTTAACATCATTTAAAGTAATCAATAAGATAAAACTATCAATATTAGTACAATCAGAATAAAATCAATAATATTGTTATAAAAATGTTAACACAATTGTTGTATGAAAATCCTTTTAATGATTACAAAGTAAAATAGAATATACATCTGATAAAACAATTTTAGTCAAATGTGAATAATACTACTCGTAAATAGGTATAGTATACTGGTCATAAAATCAATAAAGTCTACAAACGAAGTAAAAATCCACGAGCACAAAATTTATTTCATTGCTTTATTGAAACAAAATAATTGTTACTTGTCCTGTGAACATAAACTTTAAAAGAAGATAAACGCTACAACCTGTGGTAATAAACATGAAAGGTCCAAAACAAAAGATTTTATTTCATTGTTTTCGTAAGTTGGTCTCTACGCACCTCTCTAACCGCCATATCCATTGTTACTTACTTACATTTTTATTTATTATGTATATACATTTTGTAACATATGTATTTAAAATTTCTTGTTAAATTCAACAACAATCTTTTGAGCTATAAAAATAAATTATATTAAGTGGATGATTTCTTTCCATCCTGCATAATTTTATAGTCTATCTTTATATTTTATACATATGATCAGCCATTTGACCACTATCACACCTAGTGGTAAGTGATGATGTCGTCGAGGTTTGATCATGTCTGGTCAGTAATAGCTTAATAACTCTCCTATTGAAAATGCCCAAATTAAGGGTTTCGGGAACACTTCAGCCGGTAGCGCATTCCATTCTTTATCCCTCCGCATCAGAAATATTGATCGAAACTGTTTAGTGCGCATTGATGGCATGTCAACGACACAAAGATAGTGCGCGTCTCGTGTTGCGAAGGTGAAACAAGGCTGGCTTAGTAATTTTTGTTCGTAATAATAATAAGCGGTCCCAGCGAACTGCGCTTCACCTTCTGCGCCGTTTTTTGGTTATTATTTTGCACCCAAAAAAGCAGGAGACGATTTGCATAATGACTAAAATTGATTATTGCATCTTGTCCAAAATGGGCCGTCATCATATGGGACGAGTTGAGGAATGAGTACGTACCCAGTATGTATTTCATACCGAAAAAGTCTTATATTGTAGTAACCAGCTGGAGCTAGCGGTTATTTTTAAATAAAGAGTAATTTAAAAAAAAACTGGAATACCCCATACATAATTAACATATTTTCCTTCATCGGCGTAGTTATTGACCACGCAATTAAATATTTAAATAGCAGGAGAAAGCATCCGCCTTGATATGAGGGGCTTTAGCTTACATTTTCTACTAAATTGTCTTTCCGTTTCCTTAAAGGGTGGGAAGTGGGGCCACCCAAATTCATCAATGTATGGGAAACATTTGAAATGCTTATAACTTTTGATTGGCGGCATATAGAGCCGTCACTTACGATTTTATGTACTTAGAGCCAGCAGCTTTTTCTCAATTTCTCCAAAACGCTTGCGTCACGAAGGTTCAAATCTGGTCGAGAGCTGTCACTAACGTCGTCACATCAGTAAATCCTAAAAACATTTGTTCGAAACATAATATTTCGTGAAATATATAGAAAAACAAGTTGGCTCAGACGACCGGATATCAGGCTGTCTGAGCCACATGTTTATCACGATTTCTCAAAAAGTACTGGATTAAAATTGATGAAACTACTTCGGATGACCGTCACTTACGTGTCATATCACATTTTATAAGAAACAGCGCCCTGAAACCGTCTGATAGTTGAAATTCGGAAAGTCAGAAAATGCGAAATTCTGGCTGTCTGAGCCTAGCTTTTTTGATTTTCCAAGAAAACTATTGCGTCGCAAACGATGAAACCTGGATATATCAGCGTTACTAACGATTCGTTATCAGCCTAGATATGCTAGATCTCTCCAGAAGCCTGGCTCAGACGGCCGGATGTACACAAAAAAACGTCAATGCGCTCACCGCTCGCAGATCTCAAGGAAGTTGAAGTGGTTGTCCTGCCTGAACGAAAAGTTGAACCGGCTAGTGAAAAATACTCATATTTTTCCAAACCGGTTTAAAAACAGGTTCAAAGGAACATAACCTTTTTCAAAAGTTTCACCTATATTTTCGTTAAACCGGTTTAGAAAAAATACCGGATTCCAAGCCCTGCTTTACACACTGTGCTGCTTTTAGCATCGATGCAGTCGCGATGCTAACGCGCAGTAGCATCGATACAGTCGCGATGCAGAAGCTGGAAATTGTCAAATCATGTACTGAATTTTGGCGTCTACATCGATACCAGCGCGCTTTAGCATCGATGCAGTCACGTTTCTGCATTGATGCTAACGCGCGACTGCATCGATGCTAAATTAAATCTGTTCATTACCTGAGTCGCGATGCTGAAGCACGTTTTCAAGACGCGCGACTGCCTCGATGCTAAAAGTCGCTGTGTGTAAGGGGTCTACTCTTTTTTATACATAATAATTGCTCTTGTAAAAAGCAAAGCAACTGTGCTATTAAGTTTGCATATAGACAAAACAATATCTAAACAAGAATAAAATTATCAAAAAACCTTTTATTGCGGAAATTAAAAAAAATACAATTATAGTAGTTACAGTGCGACAAGGATCTTCTGGCCAATAGGTAGATGATCGGGAGCGCTAGCCACAGATTCAATAAGGGTAGCCAGTGCTAGAATATCTCCCTCGATTCAGAGATTCAGTATTTTTTTTATTAGGGTCATTTTATTGGGAACGGTAATGATTAATGATTATAATAGTACTATACATGTATGGTTACACTAATGTAAAAAAATGTATTACCGATAAAAACATTGAAAAAATAAAATTTTATTTGAGGAGTTAAGCTCTACGGTATTTAAAACACTAATTTTAATAGTTTACACAGAACTTGTACGAAAATGAAAAAAAAAGAAAATCTGAAATCTTTTGTAAGAGAGACATTTCGGTAAACTCGATCGGCAACCGCATTTTTGCATTTGACAGCGTTAGTTCTGATTTTTGCCGTTGGCCACAAGATTCATGTCGCACTTGGTCGCACTGTATTTTTTTTTAAACACAAGTTTAACGTCTTCGGCTCTACGCCATACAGACAATACTTTATTGAATTTTCATTTTTAACACTTAAAAATAAACTAACACTAAACTACTAGCCTATCTTAACCTAACTCATTGAAATGCAAGGTGGTTCGCATTTCAATGCTCAACAAGGAAGCTCAGCGCAGGAACAGCGATCCGGGTAAGACGGCGCGATCAAAGCTCGCTTCACTTGATTTCCCACTTTAATTGCACTGTTTTCTTCAAAAGCACAAATTATCATGACAATTCCACCACACAATCACAATAATTGACCCAAAAAAAATAATTACTAAATCGAAGAAATAAGGTCCGTCCTTCCCTTTTCGTTTCCCGCGCAAAACTCTGGTCGCACTGTACAGTACAGCACAGATTATACAGACCTCGATTGGAAAGCTCTTGTAGCATCCACCTGACCTATAGAAGTGGGAATAACTGCTAAAATTCGCTAACATGTTATAACACTTTTGCTACTTATAAATATTAAATTAATTTAAACGTTATAATAACAAAAGTCTTGCTATGCTAAAATGAGCAGATGTAAGTTTCATTAAAATTCTTTTTTATTAATTTTTTCAACTTTATTTTTGTCTTATATTCAAATTAATGATTTAAAATTGCAAATCATTAGTTACTTGTGTTACTGCTATAATGTTATTACTGCAAGCAGAAAATTGACATATTGCTATGACTTAAAACTCAATCTTAAATGTCGTAAAAATTGTTAAAATCCCAACTGTTATTTCATTTGTTATCTATTTGATATGTTATCGAAACGCTGCAACAAAAAACCTGTCTTATTGCAATGATATAGAACACAAATATTATAATACTTTTCGTCTGTAAATATCTTCCTTCTTCATGAAAGAAATTATGATATTTTTGGTTCAGATAAGTACATTATGTTTGTTCATTAGAACGATATATTGCAACGGTTGTACTTGCATCATTTTTTTTCTTCAAAAAAGGAGAAATCTTTTTAATTAACAGGTCTGTTAAGGAATAAAATATTTGATTAAAACTAAGGGGTAGATATGCTCCATATGGCATCATTATATGCACTCTACTTTTCAGATGATTTTGTTCCAATTTCTAGAAGACCAAGAAAGATTCATCGTCTACAGTTATTATAATTTCACTTTGTAAAAAAACCAGGCAACCATTTCCAAGATGACCTACAGAGCTAAAGATTGTCATACCTGAAAACACTGCATACTTTTAATGATGATTAATGACGATTTATCTATCAAATAATGAAAAGTACTTTATTAACTGCGAAATGCTGTAATTAACAGATATGAATAGGTAAACCTTCTGTAAACTGTTTTCTAATATAAATACATTATATTTTTGTTACATTATACTGAAAGCAATATTGAATATTTAACTTTTCTAATAATTATTACAACGATTTACTAAATTGTTTTATTTCAAAACCGCGTATCCACAATAAAAATGTTCTTATTTTGAATTTAGTCAAAGCAAAACTGCGTAAGTGACTTCGTACAAAATCTAAGTCAACTACGAAACACAGATATAAAGAACTGTATTTTAAGTTCAGCCGGTAATCGGAATTGAAATCGCTGAGATATTAAGTTTTTTCTTCCGTAAAATCTCAAAAAAACCATTAGGCGGTTTTAACAAGTAGCTCATACGCGGATTTGATCTTTAGTAGAGATGCGCTAAGTAGCACATTTGCCGAGTACCGAGTACCGAGTTCTACTCGGTTTACTTTTTTCCCAACCGAGTACTCGGCCGAGTAACTCGGTTTAAAATCAAATTCCTGTTCTGGGTGTGTAAAGAAGTATTATCGCGCAGAATTAGCTTTCATCTAGCCACTAAAGCGCGATGATACTTAAAGCCCCATTACTTTGGAATGAGTTGACGAAAAACAAGGGTCCTTTTGACAGGCAGGCCACCAAACAAGGTGTCCAGAACTGGCACGTTTACCACGAGTGTTACTAGGTATGTGCATCTGCAAGCACCACGCATGGCGAAGCGAGTGATTACTTTTGGAGGCTGGTAACATTTACAAAGAAAAAATGAATAGGTTGTTACCAGAAAGTGCAGAGAGCTCTGTGTTCCTGCATAATAATTTTACTTTATAAAATTTCACGTTTTTTTTTCGGTAACTAGTTCGCCTCATTTTGTCTCATTACTCCTCGTTTAGTTTTAAATTGAGATTGTGAATTATGAATTGAAATTGTGAAAGATCTCTTTCATAATTATGAATTGAGATTGTGAAAGATCTCCCCTTTTGTTTAGATGATATCTACCGTATTATATTGCTTTACCTAAACCGAGTATACTTGGCATTAAAACCGAGTTACTCGGCCGAGTACGAGTATCACAAAACTCACCGAGTATGCCGAGTACCGAGTATTTACCGAGTACTCGGCCCATCTCTAATCTTTAGACAGACTCTTATTGCACGCGCAGCGACGATTGGCTATGGCTATTCTGATTTACCTGCTACCATACCACCCCCTGTCAGTGTTTACGATGCACAAGCCGTGGTGCTAGCCAAAACTGGCCAAAACAAAAAAAAACAGAGATCACAGATTAGTTAGTTAGTAAGAGTACCTATCTGAGATTTTTATTTGGTCAATGATTTTGATTCATTTATCAACAATACAATAAAACATTATTTCTGTGCTGTTGAAACAGTGTGAAACCTAAATTTAATTGATTAAAGGTGCCGTCGTCCCAAAACAGAAAATATTTTTAACTCCAAACGCAAGTGTTTTTGAGGTTATGGTAGAGGAAAATAATAAACAAACACTACAGCCATAGTCTTTGCATTAATTCTTATCGTTTTGTAAACCAAAATGTCTTTTTCTTTTGGCTCATCTAATACTACACAAAGTGCCCCCTTTGGGTCCGCATCTAAACGTAAGTAAAATGTTATCCAAAATAAATAGTTTATTTCAGTATGCCAGACGCTAATGTTGCGAACAATTATTACAGCATCATTCTCATTTGGAAGTACGAATACTGCCACAACTTCAAATGCTGGATTCGGCTTTGGAACTTCAACAACTTCTTCAGGATTTGGAGGATTTGGATCTACAAGTACAGGTTACCGTTATTTGTATTTTTCTATTATTTTGTGGCTACTCTCTCGCATAGAAACGCACATGTCCGGCGCGGCATAGCTCCGAGATGGTGCAGCACGACGAAACTGCATAGCAACAACTGTTTTCAGATCCACTATCATGTTTCTTTGTATATCATTGCTGTTTCTGCGCTTGACAGTGCTCCCATAGTTTCTGTGATTGATTCCTGTGTTTGTTATGTACATGACAACACATGATTTGAGTAAATAAATGCATCTTATCTTATCTCTTGTTTTCTATGCAAGAGAGTAACCAAACTTACTTGGCTACTTAACATTATATTTAGTCTACATTATGTACAGCTTCAGAATCTCATTCTTCTATTTTTAAACTTTTAATTTTTTTTTTGTTTTACATTTATCTAAGTACTTATTTCATCATTAACACTTCACCGAGAGACGGGACATTACAGATTTGTCCATTGAACATATTATAGAATGCTGTGCAATTGAACTGAAGCCAAATTTGATATTAGTTAGCGTATACCGGGGAGATCGCGAAATAAAAACCTTCTTTAATTTCCTCGAACTCTTACTCAGCAAACTAAAATCGCATCACTATAAAAAACATGTTATAATTACCGCCATAGAAAAAATAAATAAGGTTAGAATGGCCTCGGTCGGTGCGGCAGCGTGCTAATATTGTAGGCATATGCCTGCATTGAGCCGTAGCTACTTCAGTCGCGTGACAAGAGCGTTGCATTATTTTTTGTCAAAAATGCCGTCTTGTGCTATAATAACTTGCAGAGCGTGAAGCCAGGTCATACAAAATGAGAGTGGAAGTGTATCTTTTCAACGGAGAGTAATAAAATGTAGTTATTTCGACATTATTTGCAAAAAATCACTTTTAAATTATGATATTTCAAATGACAGCGGATTCGTTGCACCAAGTTTAAAAAAAATATTCATTGATGACAGTCCAAGCATATTTCTAACACATCTGCTATCTTAGTACGCAATGTATCGCGTCCAATTTGGTTGGTTCGCTTGCATACGCATCACTAGGGATGTAACTCACAGCACAGTAAAAATATCGATAAATGGTTATATCCGTACTGTTGTATTAAGAGATTAACAATAAATATTTGCAAAAATAAGTAATGTTTATTATTTTTTTTAAATACAATAAATAATTAAATGTAATTAAGCTGAAGAGTTTGTATGTTGGGACGCGCTTATCTCAAGAACTGCTGGAGCTATTTAAAAAAAAACTTTATTATATTCTTATTCGTGCAAGCAAAATAACGTATTCCTGCAATAAAAATATAACTCGGCAAAAACGCACTGCTTAATTCACAACTTTTGTACTTTCGTTGTTATTAATTTCGATTTTAATTTATCGGTTGATCTATTTATTTGTAAAATAGGGTACGACAATTTAATAAACACACAGTTAAATAAATAAATAAATAAAATAAAACGTATTTAACAGAAACATATCCATAAGTGTTAGTAACATTTTCTCTTAATAACTATGTCAGTAAAAAGCGATTATATAGAATTATTTTTGGTGTCTTTGGTGAGTTGAACCTGAATCCAGTGTCGTATAATGACACTGACCGTACTGTCAACAATGTACTTCCTTCGGTAGTGATATCGAAATTAAACAACTTACGGCTCGCTCGTGTTTTTAATGGGTGACCATTCCGACCATATAAGTGACTCCATATAAGTGCTCGTGGCTTACCACGAGCATCTCCGTGCTTCTAAAAGCATGTTATGTTGGTAAGTTAGTATCGGTTGATATTTACTTACACTATCAAAAAGAAAATTTCCTCAGAAATGGTTGAATTTTGACAGTGCTATGGGGTTAAAACTGATGAAATACTTTTGTAAGCCAGTTATTTGAAGTTAGTACCTACATATACATTTATTGTTAGTTTGCATATAATTCTGTATTTTTTCAAACCCCTACAACGCTCCTTTGGTGACGTGATTAAAACACGAACAAAAACACTGCAAAGTTAACTGTTAAAATCTTGCAGTTGTGCGATTCTTAAACTTAACCACCATACTAACTTGAGTCATATTTATCATACTTGGCCTACTGTTTCATAAACAAGACGGGTAGATGGCGCTAAACGTTACGCGTAAGGACGTATCCATGAGAGACCACAAATTTCGCAAGGTCGGACAGACACCACGGTAGCTTAATTGGTAGAGCGTTTGGCCCGGTTAGCCAGAAACTTGCTGGTTCGAGTCCCGCCCGTGCGCAAATTGTTAGCATTGTAAGATATAATACCTGAATAATTTAAACCATGCAAATATCTTTAAACACTTTTCTTACCCTTTCTTTACATTGGAATCTATATGTCTTATATAAGAAATATTACTTATTTTTTATACATAGAATGATTCAATTCTACTAATAAAATTATTTTTAGATACTACTCTTATGTTTATGAGTATTAGTTACTATATTTCAAGCAACGTTTAGCAACTAAATTTTTTCTTTTATTGTTTTTACCGAAAAGCAATAGTAAAACCCTTTGCTGCGATCCAATGAGCTGTGAAATTATCCAAATTAACTCAAACTTAAATCCTACATGTTGTTTCATATTGAGAAACAACATTACACCGGTAATTGAGTTTATCAACGGAAATAATCGACTTATACCACATCACTAGTATTTTGACATAAAAGAACGAACGTATCTGAATGAGGATTGGTGGTTTCACCGCTAGCAGCTCTGTGATTGGTAGTTGGTTTCAAGTACTAATGACACCAATCACAGAGCTTCTAGCGGAAAATGTGATTGGTTTGTAATATAGATGCGTTGATTCTTTGATTGGTACTTGAAACACTGCAGCAACAGCGCGGTAACTCCCACCGGCGACAGAGGTTCCCATACAAACGAGCGATCAAACCCATTCTAACCTTATTCATTTTTTCTATGATTACCGCCGATATTAACATAGACCCTGTAAAAAAAAACAATGATTACAAAAAACTCATCGAAACTAAGCTTGAATATAACTTACATCAAATTATTGATAAACCAACGAGAGAAACGCTATTAACTTCAACCTGTATAGATCACATTTTTACTAATAATAAGTTATATACTGTTTCTATCGAAGATTTCGGTATTTCCGATCATAATTCTATCTCGTATACTTTTCAGACAAATAGTCACAATGAACAAACAATAAAATATAAACATATTCGCCTTATCAATAACGAAAATAATATAAATGCCTTTGAAAACGATTTGAAACAAATAAACTGGGAAAATATTTTTCGAGATTATAATGACATAAACATAAATTACAAATTGTTTGAAAAAACACTAAATAATATTTTGAATGCAAGAATGCCTGTAAAACGAATCAAAATATGTGCGAAACAAAAAATTAAATGGCTGACTAAAGGCCTAAAACTTTCATGTAAATTCAAACGGTTTTTGAACGTCTTACTTAAACGTTCAAACAGCAAAGCCTTAAAAAATACTACTCACAATATTCTAACATTCTTAAAAAGTGTATAAACTAAAGTCATCAAAAAGGAAAGCGTTCGCACAGGAAATGACAGCTACCAAAAACAAAACAAAACAAATGTGGAATATAGTAAGGCGTATAACAGCTAAAAAATCTAACAAGTCTCTTACTGAAAACCCTTTATTATATGTCAAGGGTAAAACAATAACATGCCCTAATAATATTGCTAAAACATTCAATGAATACTTTGCTTCAATAGGAAAAACTCAAACTACAAACTCTTCAAACTGCTTAGTAGTCACGCCTTCAGTAAATTCCATGTTCCTACAACCTGCTTCTGAAAAAGAAGTGTACAAAATTATAATGAGTATGTCTAATAAATATAGTGCCGGTGTAGATGACCTTCCTCCCACATTGATAAAATTATGCGTTGAAGAACTAACTCCTCCAATAACCAAATTAATAAATCAATTCTTTAATATGAGAGCACATTTCCTAATAACCTTAAAACCGTTTTGATCAAACCTATTCTAAAAAAAGGTGGCTTGAGTAGAGACGTAAGTCAATATCGGCCAATAGATACCTTCCACAATATCTAAAATATTTGAAAAAGTAATGGCAAATAGAATAAGTAAATTCATAGATAAGTTCAATATTTTAGATACAAACCAGTATGGTTTTCGCAAAAATCGGTCAACAACCTTAGCTGTCTATACCTATACGCAGGAAATACTAATACTGAAATACTAAACTACATAAGAGATAAAAAGCATGCCATAGGTCTTCTATTAGATATGACTAAAGCCTACGACAAGGTGTCCCACGATATTGTACTTAAAAAACTCTCTGGAGTAGGTATAAGAGGCGCTGCTCTCGATTGGCTTCGTTCGTACCTACATAATAGGCAACAATGTGTATAAATTCAATACTTTAACGACTCCACCGGTGAACTACAAAACGTTAGATCCAATATTGAAACAACAAACTGGTCAATTCCCCAAGGCAGTGTCTTAGGATGCTTACTTTTTTTAATATATATTAATGATCTACCTAAATTCTGTGATTGCTTTTGTATACTATTCGCAGATGACATCTCCCTTCTTTTTCAAACACCGGATGAAAACCGAAACTATATTCAAATTATAACTGCAACTTTTGATCGCATTAAACACTGCCTCTCAAATCATAACCTTGAAGTTAATAATAAAAAACAAAAATCTTACAATTTAAACCATATCAAAAACCACCAATAGACCTCAAACCAATAACAAATTTATTAAAAATCCAAGAAGAAAACGATGTTAAGCTACTTGGTATAAACTTAGATACACACCTTAATTGGAAGAAACATGTACAAACCACAAAAACAAAAATATCTAAATTCCTGTATGCCTTAAGTGTCCTAAAAACAAATTCTTCCAAGGAGGCAGCACTGTCTGCATATTACGCCTATGCGTTAGCATGGCTACGCTATGGCATAACTATGTGGGGCCATAGTTGTGATGCCTCTGACCTGTTCGTAGCGCAAAAAAAGTGCTTACGTATAATTTTTAACATAAAACCCAGAATAAGTTGTAAACCACATTTCATCCATAAGAAAATTCTTACTCTACCATGTATATATATTTTAGAAATGGCCATGTTTGTTCGGAAACATCGATTACCAAATTTTATTAAAACCATAGAAAAGGATCACATATTTAAAAATAAACTTAAGCAAATTCTTATAAATAAAAGCTACTACAAGATAACAGAATATATGGAGGATAAACTTTAGATCTAGTTATAGATATATCAATCAGGCTAACAAGAGGAGATTGTAGTATAGGTACCTAGTATTTTAATAAGCCATTTAAAATAAGATCTACCGCAGCCAAGTAGGTTTATTTATTATACTACATCACCATTATTTGCTGTACCCTACAGGGTGTGCATATGTAGGTATGTGTTGATTATCTAAATTGATACTCTACTATGTATTTGCAATAAATAAATAAATAAATAAACACCGAAGCAGTCGCTATCCATTGTGTCTCGTTTACATATGCTTGAGGAATTAATTGTTATCACTTCTGAACTCTGAATAAGAAGCTGTCCTGTAACATTTGTAGACTGTTTGTTTTAAAAACGATATATATGATAATAGTTTTTATAAATGTAAACAAATTGTGAATTAAAAAAAGTGAAATAGTGGTAAAACTAACAATGAATTTTTTTCTCAAAAAATAGTAAAAAATAAGTTAAAATTTATTTGATCTTTTAATGCTTCAACACCCGAGCGGTTGCAGGCAACCGCATAACAATAGAATTTGCATTGTGTCTCGTTCACATACGCTTGAGGGATTAAAAGGTGAATGATATGAACATGAAAAAAAGGAGTTTGTAAAACCACCCATGATGTTAATAATGGTACTGCAATGGTTTTTCATGATTTGGATTATCTTAAAAGATGAATGATATGAACATGAAAATAAGGAGTTAGAAAAACCACCAATGATGTTAATAATGGTACTGCAATGGTTTTTCATGATTGGGATTATCTTAAAAGATGAATGATATGAACATAAAAATAAGGAGTTAGTAAAACCACCCATGATGTTAATAATAGTACTGCAATGGTTTTTCATGATTTGGATTAAACACTCACAGATCAAAAGGACGGAGTCGGACTCGCGCACCAAGGGTGCCTAACCTGTAGGTAAAGTAAAAGTTCACCCATCACAACAATCACTTCATAGTTATGGTATATTTTTTCGCCAAATACAATCCGAAACATTAAAATACCTATGGAAAGCTTCTTCTTCTTCTTTTCGTGTCGACTTTGGCGTTATATTTTTGAGGACCAGTACTCGGCGACTGATACAGCGTTATCAGTGGCGTTAAAGTGGTAAAGCGTCTGGGGTTTATAACATTTCTGTCGAGCAAATAAAAAACCTCAGCCCTCTTGCTACCTCTTGGGTTCTAGAGCTGTCTAAAGTCTGCTCGGATCCCGCGTCTGTGGCGAAAAGCCAAGGTGGTCGCACTGTTTAAACCTGGGAAGCCTAGCAACGATCCTAAAAGCTATCGGCCGATATCTTTACTGTGTCATACGTACAAATTGCTGGAGAGAATGCTACTGGACCGCCTCCTTAGTATTGTGGATCCAATGCTCATTGTCGGACTTTGCAATTTTTCTAATATGATATCTTACTAAATGTCTTGTTAACAGCTGCACCATTTGGAGGGCTAGGTACCACGCCAGCTTCAACAGCACCATCATTGTTTGGAGGTACGGGATTTGGAGCTACTGCTGCTAAACCTGCAACAGGTATACTTATATTTTTGTTTTTATAGTGCTTTGTCACAATACAAACTTAATAACAAAATGCACTTGAAAAAAGCAACTATCAGACGAGGAATCGGACCCCGTGTCTTACGCTTAAGTCCGTTTTTTAGGGTTCCGTAGCCGAATGGCAAAAAAACGGAACCCTTATAGTTTCGTCAAGTCTGTCTGTCTGTCTGTCCGTCCGTATGTCACAGCCATTTTATTCTGTAACTATAAGCATTTCAGAATTGAAATTTGATAGGAATATGTATCCTGCTAACCGCTAACCGATTCTCATACAAAAAATAAAAAATAATGACATTTATGGGGGGGCTCCCATACATGAAACTAAAACCAAAAAAAAATTTTTTAGTCAAACCTATGCGTCTGGGATGTCTTTGGATAGGTCTTTTAAAATGACATAGAGGTTCCTAAAAACATTTTCTTTTGAAGTCTAACGTTTCATAGCTAGACGCTTCCAAAGTGGTAAAATGGGCGTCCCCCCCCATCTAACTTCTAAACCAAGCAAGTGTAAATTTTGAAAAAAATATGGAATGTAGATCTTAATAAATACTTTCAACAAAAATTGGTTCGGACGGGATCGAACTAGTAGTTTTTGAGATATAGCACATTTTCAACAACCGCAAACATAACTTTGTACTTCATACAAACTCTATGAAAAACAAAGTTATATTTGCAGTCAACAAAATATTGTGGTATTTTACTAAGTAGAATTAAGTGGATTCCCTAATTCAGTTAAAGCTGGCACGGAACCCTCAGTGCGCGAGTCCGACTCGCACTTGGCCGGTTTTTTTGCAAGTCGAACAATGTAAACAATCTTTAGGTAACTTTTAAAATAATATCAGTAAATAAAATTAATTTACTATTTAATTTAAAAAGATCTCAGCGCCAGACTGAATAACCTATGTAGTTAGTGAGGTTTATGTTTATCTTATTTAAAAAGGATAATTTCGATGAAAAGCAATGTAAAGATTGTTCACAATATGCTACAAGCAAAAAGAAAATAACCTATGTAGTTAGTGAGGTTTATGTTTATCTTATTTAAAAAGGATAATTTCGATGAAAAGCAATGTAAAGATTGTTCACAATATGCTACAAGCAAAAAGAAACTGACTTTATCCGGGCGTATGCCTATGCCACTCGGCTACCGATACATTGGCAAGTGTTGAATTTACCATAAATAAAATAAAAATGGTTTTATTCGCATAAACATTTCCATAAAATATTTATAAATGAAACCACCCTATTAAGCAATTTTAGAAATGCTTGTGCTAGGGTTTGTTTCGCTCAAATGTGCTTTCTTTAACGCGTAGGCTGCGTGACCATTAATGTTGCGAGATTGCAATCACAAAATCCGAAGGAAATATTATTACAATTATTTAACAATCGGTTAAGATGAAGGAAGCCGATTTATAATTATATTTTTGGTTTTATATTGTTTCGTCACTAAGCTTCATAACATAAAATGCACTTGAAATAAGCGACTGTGTCAGGTGAGGAATCGAAGCCCAACAGGTACTTTATTTGTAGATTCAGGAAGAAAAGTAGTTGAATATACAGGAAAATCAAGGTCAAGCCGAAACCTTTTGATAAGCTAATAAACCATGACAATCACTAGAAAAATAAAATGAAACTTCTAACTATGTACTTTTCGAGTTATGACCTTTTGAAAAAACATCTTAAATTGGACACCTTGTATTGGTTTGTCTACTACTGTGGCTACATTTATTAGGTTTTTCTGATTTTTTTTGCATCATCAATACTGATGCCTAGAAGTATGATATAAATATTTGTGCAGCATAGTAGTGCCGTGTTACCTTTTTATTGAAATCTGCAATCCTATTCATTTTTTTTTCCAGGATTTGGAGCTGGTGGTTTTGGTACCAACACATTTGGAACAGGTAGCACTTTTGGTGCTGGCACTTCTACTTTTGGCAGTACGGCGCCGACATTCGGAACGAACACATTAGGATCGAACACATTCGGTGGGACAAATTTCGGAACTGGATCCACTTTTGGGTCGACATTCGGAAATAAACCGGCTACAACTGGTTTTGGTGGATTTGGCACTGGACTTGGGACCAATACATTTGGGCAGCCCCAGGTAATAAATACTGATATAAATAATATTTGTATTCTAAACAACCAACCAAAAGAACTGTGTTAAGTGGGCTGGTGTGCTCTCGGATGTGTACAGGTTGGAGTGCGAGGTGAGGCAAGTGGGGTTGAGCTCTCCAAACATCTTCAACCTGTATATGAACAGACTGATCGGTGAGCTCAGCAGCACCAAGGTCGGATGTCATGTCGAAGGTGTATGTATTGACATGGTGCTGCTGACCTCGACGATCAGAGCTATGCGTTAACTTTTGGGTATATGTGAAAAGTATGCGAAAGCTCATACACTCTAATATAAAAAGTCAGTTTATGGTTTTCAAAGGGACTAAAACATACTTATCAATTCCCCATTAGGCACTCTGTGGTACGCCTTTAAGACAGGTTCACACATATAAATACCTTGGCCACTGTATTACAATTACAAAGGATCTTCAGGATAATGTGAACATAAAACAGGAGCGCAGGGCGCTGTCGGTGCATTGTAATATTATGGCGCGTCGGTTTGCACTTTGTAACGACAAGGTGAAAATCAGGTTTTTGAAAGCCTACTGCCAGTGTCTTTACACGTGCAGCCTATGGGTCAGCTTTACGCAGCGTACCTACAGCGCTTTGCGCGTACAATACAACAATGCGTTCTGGATGCTGCTTGGACACCCGCGATTTTGCAGCGAATGCAGTCGATGTTCGCTGAGGCGCACACTGATGTTTTCCGAAAGCGGTGCGCCTCAAAGCGGTGGCTAATAGGTGGGACTCGCCGACCGATGCTAGAGCGCTGGATTAGTTTGCACACTACGAAAACTGGTGGTTTCTTCTAGGTGGCATTTTTTTATTGTTATAAAATTTATTTAACTAACATAAGCTAAGTTCAAATTTGTTACTAACATGAATATGAATCACGGTCTGAAATACATTTCTTTCATTCCACTCACAAACAAATCTAGAAATGTACTAATATTCGATAATGTCTTCTCAGTTGACATTCTGCTTGTTTAGTTACTGTTTTCGCAAGATTTTTTTCTATACTTGTTTCTGAAGTTTACGCGAATATTACTCATCGAAATAAAACAACTTTTTTACGGATTAACTTTTCGCGAGTTTATTAATTTTATGCCGACGTTTCGAACATTTTACAGCGTTCGTGGTCACGGGTAGACTAAGATGTTATTTGTCATTCACAGTATACACAATATACACTACCGTCACTCAATAATATTAACGTTTCTATCCACGCAGAAGGGGCTAACTGTGTCTTGTGATCTTGCTGTGAGTGGTCTAGCTTGGGTCCTAGTTTTAGTTTTTTAGTTGTCCTAGAATTTTTTATCATTCGTGAAGGCTGAAGTAAAAAAGTTTCTCGTTGCAACAGCAGCAACAGCAGCAGCAGCAGCCGCCCGGGCCGGCGACGGCGCACGAGGCGCTCGTGGCGGCCGTGTTCAACTGCAACGTGTTCGGGGACGAGCGCGACCAGGTGCTCGCCAAGTGGAACCTGCTGCAGGCCCAGTGGGGCACAGGTAATACTGTACTCTGGTTGTTAATTGGATAGACCAAAATTACATTAAGGGCTGATTTTTCAATATTCAGATAAACATTCGTCGAACAAAATACAATATGGCTAATTTGATAACGTCACCTAATTGTAAGCAAGGATACGTAACTGAAGTTTTATAAAATCTGTCGCTTTATAATTTATCTGTCTGATTAGTTTAATCTGACCATTGAAAACTCGTCACTTAGTGGGTTAATTGGATGGACCATAATAGCATTTTAATACATTTCGGTGGCAAATTTATAGAATTTTAAAAATAGTCTTGTTCCTAAATAATCCAATATTTCAATGTCAGCAATTGTGGTTTTTATTCGATTACACTATTCAAATAAAATCTGTTTATAATAATCATGTTTCTACAAAGATGATCATTATTTGTAATAGATTATTAATGGAAAATAATTAAAAAGACAAAATTGTAAAATCATACAAGAATATTATTTTTTAATACTTTTTTATGTACTGCTTTTATATAGAGCTTTATGCATCGTTTTACATAGGTACATTATTTATCTTAATGAGTAAAACTGTATTATTGAATATCGTATCACAAGTTCAATTAATCGTGTACCTACAATTGAAATGTTACAATACTATTGGTACTACGCTTGCAACATTATAAAATAAAAAGTTCGATTGAAGCTGTAATTCTGGTCTACCTAATTTAAAATCGTAAGAGCCTGCAGCTCGTAAAAGCTACAGGGTGTTCAACCCAGGGTGTGCGTGCTGTGGCATGGAACTGATTTTATGATTATTTATTATTCTAACAAGTAGGAAATCAAAAATTTGCACACTAGCTGGATTCGAAATAGCACCTTTGGCTCGGCTAGGCAAAAGTTGCTTGTTCGAACCCTTTAATTTGCGATGGCGTAGACTCATGTCTACGGCGCGGCGCCGTTGACCGTGCTAGGACACGGCTCTTAGACATGGGTACATGCCCTTTCATTCCATTTTCAGTTATCAAACTCCCCAGCTCTCCCAGCGAACTTCGTTTCGCCCCTGACCTGTCACCGTTTTTAGGGTTCCGTAGCCGAAGGACAAAAAACGGAACCCTTATAGTTTCGTCAAGTCTGTCTGTCTGTCCGTCTGTATGTCACAGCCATTTTATTCTGTAACTATAAGCATCACACTATTGAAATTTGGTAGGAAGATGTATTCTGTTAACCGCTTTACGATTCTTATACAAAAAATAAAAAATAATGAAATTTAAGGGGGGAGGGGGGGCTCCCATACATAAAACTAAAACAAAAAAAAATGTTTTGTCAAACCTATGCGTGTGGGGTGTCTATGGATAGGTCTTTTAAAATGACGTAAAGCTTTCTTCAACCATTTTCTTTTAAAAACTTACGTTACATAGCTAGTACTTTCAACGAAAATTGGTTCGGAAGGGATTCAACAAGAAGTTTTTGAGATATAGCACATTTTTAACAACCGCAAATATATCTTTGTACTTCATACAAACACTATGAAAAACAAAGCTATATTTGCTGTCAACGAAATATTGTGGTATTTTACTAAGTGGATTCCCTAATTCAGTTAAACTTGGCACGGAACCCTCAGTGCGCGAGTCCGACTCGCACATGGCCGTTTTTTATTTATTTAATTATCCTATTCGGGACCAAGTTACGTTCAACAAAGTAAAATCCACGCAAATCGGTACACCCGTTCTAGAGCTATAAGTGGTGTAACTTACGCGACTTTTTATGTATATAGAGGTATGATCTAAACCACTTCAGCAATTTAAGCGATAAGAGGTAGTATCAGACAGACGCTTTCTGTATTCCTAAGCGGTATACTGGTAGAGAATACCCAAAGGTACTCAATGCGCTAATATTACTACTCACACTCATGGTTTTATTAATACAGGAATTTACCACATTAGTATAGCATAAAGTTTGCAGGACTAAAAAAAGTATTTACCATAGTGACATGTTAACTTTACAGACGATACACTCTGATACGAGTTGTATAAAAAGTAAATGCCTATAGTATATATTTGTAGTGTATAAATACACTATTATTTATATCCCATACTATTGCAATTCCAGGGCAAGCATACTACAGCCGCAATGCACCGGCCTTAGAGCTGAATGAGCAGAACCCTCTGTGTCGGTTCAAGGCGGTGGGCTATTCGCGACTGGGCGTCCGCGAAGACAAGGATGGGCATGTCGCTATGATATTCAACAAGCCTGAACAGGAAATCAAGTGAGTACTCGCATATTTGCAATATATGATATTTGACACTAATAATCTGTTTCACAATATCTGAATAAGTTCCCATTAGCGTTATCTGCCCAATACTGCATACGAAATGACGTTCTATATTTGAATTGTTCGTTAGTTAGTGCTTGTTTGTCGATGGTGAAAAAGGCCCTTACAGTAGTTTTTATTTATTTTAAAAGTCATGTTACCCGTTTTTACATAAAATACAAATTCGTAAGGATCACGTGAATGACTTATTATATAACAATAATTACAGGTACCTATTATATGAAGTTATTTATTGGTTACCGTGCCTATATCAATCTGTATTTATTTTCCAGAAACAACCAGCAGGCACTTATTTCATCACTTTCTGGATTATTGGGAAACAAACCTAATTTGACTGTCAACATTGATGCTGTAAATATGATTATTGAAAATAAGAGTCAGGTAAGATGGCTGTGTCCTTTTCCATTGGCAATCTGGGCTGGAATTCCTCGGCCAAGCAAACTTGTTCCATAACAAAAGTATTGTCGACCCCTTTTTTTATGGCAAATACTATATCCAATTGTCACTTTAATAATTGTTATGAGGATAAGAACAAAGGTCTAAAATTTTATTTCGTTTAGTAAGCTACCGAATCAGTGAGATACCAATTTGTATTATTTTTTGCTAGGTTAGGTTAGGCTTTTCGTAGCACTTCTGGCTCATTAAGGTAACGTCAGGCGCCTAAGGCGGTTCAGAATACAAGTTGGCATCGTATTTGCATCGTCCTGAATGATCGGAGCTCATCAAGCTCTCTTCGTGTGCAACGGCGTCCGCGGACGCGTTCATCTGAGGGCCTAGTTTGAGTTTTTCCACTCACGTTCGATTGCGAGCGCGTTAGAATTTTGAAACATTTTGTATGGGAAAGACAAAGTTAAGGTAGATGGCGCTGTAACTTTTCCATACAAAATTCTAACGCGCTCGCAATCGAACGTGAGTGGAAAAACTCAAACTAAGCCCTCGGATGTAGACGCGAAATTAAAAAAAAACCTACCTATATAAAGTCAATTTATTTTATGATGATCGCTGAGACGTTGTCATTTCGTTATTTTTAGTGATGTAATCCAATAAAACTGAACCGATATTTTTCGGTCAATGTAATCGATTAGTGTCTGACGTTTTTTCGTTGCTGTTTTGCGCGTATTCCTTTTTCAGGCTCAGGGCCTATAGGTATAATAATTTTTAATATTTTGGACAGACAATTCTGTCGAAATCAAGTAGGAAAACAGTTGTGAAACATTAACAAGTAGGATACCATTCATTTTAATAAATATAGCTTATTAATCGATAGCGATTGTATTTTTAATACGGTTTTATAGATAAATATAGTGATTGAGTATTACGGCCATATCGATTATTCGGGCATACACGATTTTTGACCAATTTCGTATTGCCAATCACTGTAGTTCGAGTTTCGTTCCATGCATAATTTTCATTTTCTAATAAATAAAAAAATACAAAATATGCACGGTAGATTAAAATAAATGTTTATATAATTTAATTAGGGATTGTTTTATTATATTTTGGCAGTAACATATTTTTTGTATACTATTTACTTTGTAAAATAATATGTTCGTTCTTTGAATGTAGTATACGTCAAACGAAAGAATGTGTCATGTCAAATATATCAGCACTCATTTATCTATCTAAGGATATATATAAAAATGAGTTGCTGTTTGTTAGTCTTACTAAAACTCGAAAACGGTTGAACGGATTTATCTTATCACAGTCTTGAAATATTCGTGGAGGTCTAGGGAAGGTTTAAAAGGCGAGTAAAAATCGAAAAACGCGCAAACGAAGTCGCGGAGACCACTAGTCATAAAATAAATATACAGTAATTACAGTCCACTTAATAATTTCTCTGACACTGACTCGCCCTTTATAATAATATTAAATAAATAAATAGTTCTTTTATTTCCTAAAATCAGTTTACAAGTATGTTACTGAGTTTTCCCGGTAAGTAGTCAGGGACACTTGTAGTGGGAATAACTCGCTTATTCCCTTGTGGTTAACTTTAACTTTCTGTGTCGATGTATCCGGTCAGGTGGTGATATACGTGGTGGACAAGAACGCGGGTAGTTCGCACGTGTCCGCGTCGGAGCTGGCCGCGTTCCTGAACGCGGGCGCCGCGCGCGCCGCGCTCGCGTCCGCCGGCTGCTCGTCCGTCGCGGCGGTCACGCGCCCCACGCCGCAGATGCTGCAGCACTACCTGCAGACCCCGCCGCCCGGTACCCACTCATATAACATACATATACACATCAAAAAAAGTCTAAGCATAAATAAATAAATAAATTTTTTCGTTCGACGACGACTTAGCAAACAGACGTGTATTATTTGTCTCGCAAGTATAATACTTAAAAATGTGGCAAAAAGTAATCGTACAACTACGAAATTATGCACTTTGACTGGACTAATTAGTGTTTATTGAATTTGTGTTTTTTTTCGGTCATTTAAATGTGTTAAGTGAATTAATCTCAAGATTTCTCCTACAAACTGTTAGTACTTTCTGGTGTTGTGATAAAAATATTAAGAAAAAATTTGTGAACTGACCGCATCAAAATCATATTTGGACGTTTATCCGAAGCATACAACTAATTTCGTTAAAACTTTTAAAGCGATTGCGGTCAATTGGTTTTTGCTTCGCTTAGTACGCGAGGAGTCCCCAGTTCGAGCCTCGACCGGTCAAAGACTTTTTTTTTTAGTATTATTTTTGTTTTAATTGTATTTTTTTTTTTTTTTTTTTTTTTTTACTTTTTCAACATGACTCAGTGCAATGCCTGCAGAAAAAATGTGGAGCCAAAAAATTTTCTTCAGTGTCGACAATGCAAATACAAATATCATTACATGTGCCTTAACATTCAACCGTCACAGTTTTCGTCGTTCTCGAAAGAGTTTTTACTGTCATGGATTTGTCCTGCATGCAATAACGTTACGCGAAGAAATAAGCCCAATATTAACACTCCAGTTAAATCAACACAGTTACCGAACCAGAGCGATATGTCATGTGAAGACATAGACCCCAGTGGGGCATCGGCATCGCCTGTACAGCACAAGAATGTAGCAACTGAAGTGTTGTCATTGGAGAGTATTTGCCGGCTACTCGACTCTAAGCTCGATTCTAGGTTCCAAGCTTTTGACTCTAAGCTCGAGTCTACGTTCCAAGCTTTTGCTCAAAGTTTTCGTGCTACACTGGGGCAAGATATGGTAAATATAGTACATAAAGAGATGATGCCTGTTATACAGGGAGTCAAAGACGAATTTACAGCAACCACTGATTTTATATGTGACGAGCAGCGCAACTTTAGGGCAGAGTTAGAAGCTAAAGATAAGACTATTAAGAAACTTGAGAACGAAACTCTACAATTACAAGCGTCGATTAACCAGATGGGAGAAAAGTTGGCGGCCATTGAAAAAACCTCACGCGCTTGCAACATAGAGTTGCAAGCTGTCCCAGAGGCTAAAAATGAGAACGTGTTAGCCCTATTTAAGAAACTCTGCAGCATTATTAACGTACCCATCGAGGATTCTGCTATTCGTTGCTGTCATCGCGTCGCAAGGATGGATCGTACTTCTAGTCATCCTCGCAACATCTTGATATCATTATCATCTACCTACCAACGGGACAAAATATTGTCTGCGGCATATCGCTTCAACAAACTCAATAAAAACAACCTTCTTGGCTCCACTCATTTGGGAATCGTTGGTGAACACCGGAGAATCTTCGTGGCTGAACATTTATCACCATCAATGAAACTCTTATATGCAGACAGCAGAAAATTTGCGAAGGAATTTAATTACAAGTTTGTTTGGGTACGGTATGGTAAGATTTTTGTGCGTCGTGATGAAAATAGTAGCCCATTTCATATAAAAACGTCTGAATCTCTTAATAAATTGAAAAATGGGTCCTGATGCTAAACTTTTGCTGTTTTTTTTTCTGAATTTTTGTAACTGGTTTATTTGTAAGTAGTTGTTTTTTTTTATTATTATTTTATGAGTTTAAAAATATTTTATCAAAATGTTAATAGGATGCGTTCCAAAACTAATGAAGTTTATATAAACATATTAAACAATAATTACGATGTAGTCTGCTTTACGGAAACTAATCTCAACAGCTCTGTGTTTGACTCTGAATTTATGGATGACCGATATAATATTTTTCGGAGAGATCGAGCTACGACATGCATTGAGAAAATTGATGGCGGTGGTGTACTTGTAGGTATTAAGAAAGAATTTAATGTTACACGTCGCAATGCATGGGATAGTCCAGTCGAGGATCTATGGCTTAGTATCAGTGCTATGAACTCGAACGGTAGTAAACTTGTTCGGTCCTTCCATTTATGTGTTTGCTATCTTCCGCCGGACATATCGACTGGCAATTTAAATAGTTTTTATGACTCTTGTATTGAAACAATGCTGGTAAAGGCGGCATCTGATGATGGGTTTATCTTGATAGGCGATTTTAACACGCCCAATGTAACATGGTCCTCTTTTTATAACGATTCACCATTCCTCTCACCCATCACAAATTCGCCAGATGTAAAATCGAACTGCTTGCTGGAATTTATCACTCTATGCAACTTAAAACAATATAATGGAATTCGTAATCAAGGTGGTCGTTATCTGGATCTGGTGCTGTCTTCTTTAAGCTGTAGTGTCAGTGTGACTGATTCTGTCTGTCTCGAGGATCGTCATCATCCGCCATTATCAATTGATTTAATCCTCCCTGTTCCATTTAAACGCCTTGAACGCAAACGAGATCAGCATGTAAATTTCAAAAAATGTAATTATCAGGACTTGAGTAAAGACATTGAGCGGACTGACTGGCATCTATTGCTTTCTAGTGATAATATTGACTGTGACGTTAATCGCTTTTATGGTAGGCTGAAAGAGTTAGCAATAAAACATACTCCGGTGACTAGGGTTAATTCATCATCATTCCCACCTTGGTTCAGTAAAGGCTTAAAACTCTGCTTAAAGGAAAAAAAAAAGTTTCACAAATTATATAAGAAATATAAAAATCCGCGTGACTATGATACATTTTCTATGTTGCGTGCTCGGAGCAAAAAGCTAATTGATGCTTGTTATAAAACTTATGTGCAAACGGTGGAGGAGTCACTTAAGGACAATATTAAGTCTTTCTGGAGTTTTGTACAGAACAAAAAAACTTCATCCAATGGCATTCCCAATACAATGAAATTTGGTAATCAAACTACATCAGATCGGAAAGAAATTTGTGACATTTTTGCTAATTATTTCAGCTCTGCTTATGGGGACTCTTCGGATGACTTACCCGGTCTTCATGCCTCATTCCCGGGTTTTATACACGATCTTCAAATTGGTTCCATCCATCTGTCTGTTGGGAATATCGAATCTAAGCTTAAGAATCTTGATGAGAATAAGGGTTCTGGTCCAGATGGTATATCTCCTCTGCTATTAAGGCGTTGCGCTGAGACTATATGTGTCCCGTTACAGATTTTGTATAATAAATCCCTATCGTCAGGGGTGTTTCCCTCACAATGGAAACTAGCTCATATTGTCCCAGTTTTTAAGTCTGGTGGAAGATCTCTATGTGAAAACTATCGCCCAATCAGTATTTTATCTTGCTGCGCAAAGCTTTTTGAGAAGTGCGTCTATGATGCTCTTTACTTTCACTTTAAACCTTTCTTATCACCATGTCAGCATGGATTTGTGAGAAACAAGTCTACTACCAGTAATCTCCTCGAATATAAACATTATTTGTGTGGTGCATTTGCTAGAAGAGGGCAGGTGGACTCGATTTATACTGACTTCTCGAAGGCATTTGATAGGGTGAACCACGTGCTTTTGTGCCAGAAGCTGGAAGCATATGGAATCCATGGAGACCTGCTGCGATGGGTCAAATCTTACTTACATAAAAGGAATCAATTAGTAGCCCTGAAAGGGAATCTTTCCTCAGCTTTTGTTGTACCCTCCGGTGTACCGCAGGGATCTCATCTTGGACCTCTATTCTTCATAATTTTTATTAACGACCTTGTAAGTAAGCTCTCATGCCCTTGCCTCTTATACGCAGACGATCTCAAGATTTTTAACTCCATTACCAGCCTCAACGATGCTATGCAGCTTCAAAGGGACCTGGACCTGGTTTTTGAGTGGAGTCGGTCGAATGGCATGACACTTAATATTAACAAATGCTTCGTCATAACATTCACTGGTAAGTCTAATGCCATTAATTTCAATTATTCTATGGATGACCATACCCTCGTCCGCAAGACTGAGGCTAGAGATTTGGGGATAGTTTTTGATTCTGAGTTATCTTTCCGGCCACACTATGAGCACATTGTTAAGAGAGCGTCGTGCATGTTAGGATTCATTTATAGGATATCTAAGCCATTTAAAAATGTTTCGTCATATCTTACTCTTTTTTATGCTTTAGTGCGTAGCTTGCTTGAATATAACTCGGTAATATGGTCGCCATTCTATAAAGTTCATATTGAGAAGATCGAGAGGATTCAGCAAAGATTTTTACGAATGCTATGCTTTAGGATGCATCTCCATCGTAATTTAAATTGTTATGAGGATAGACTCGAGAGGTTTCGAATGACGACACTGTCCACTCGGAGGAAACAGACCGAACAAATGATTTTGTATAATATTATACACTCTCAAATTGATTCCCCTAATTTACTGTCCCTGTTAAATTTTAACACCTTCTGTCGGGTTCGGAAGCCCAAATTGTTCACTTTGAATGTATATGTTAATAACACCTTCTATTTTAACCCTATCACTAGAATGTGCCGTCAACACAACGAGCTGATTGATGATTATCCAAACATTGATATTTTTAATAGCAGTCGATATAAATTCAGGAGAGATATTGCCAGGGTTATAGTTTAGAGATATATAGATTAAGAATTATTTTATTGTTTTTAAATTTACTTTTTTTATTTTATTATAAGCTATAATGATTAGATTTTACTCCAATAATTATTGTATTTTTAGTTTTACTTTTTGTATCATGTTATATTTAGTTAGCGTCTAGTTTGCTTAAATTATTTATAATAGTATGTACACACTAAGGGTTGTAAACTTGTTACTTAGTATGTTCCACATTTGGTTTTTAAAATATTGTTTGTAACCTGTTTTGTACATCGTTTCTATAAAAATAAAAAATAAAATAAAATAAATATCCTTTGGACATTCCCACACATCGCCATCTAGTCCCAAAGTAAGCTACTCAAAGCTTGTGTTATGGGTGCTAGACAACGGATATAATACTTAAATACTTTTTGTTTGTAAATACATACATGATATACATAGAAAACACCCAGACTAATACAAACAGACATGTTCACGCACACAAATGTTTGTATTTTGCGGGGATTGAACCCGTGGCCCGCTGCGTAGTGGGCGATTTTTCGACCGCTACACCAGACGGGTCGTCAAATTTTAATAATCTTGATTAACAATAATTATGAGTGAGTACTGTATAAACGTAGAACAAAGAAAGGTCTAATGAACTACACTTAATCTCATATTTATATGGTTATACAAAAAATGCATAAATTAATACAAATTGTAGCCTCCTCTGTTATTGACAACTTGCTGGCACCGATTAGTCATAGAATCGATGAGGCTGTAATGTTATCCTGCGATAATTGATCCCAATGGAAATTTTAGTATCATGTCCATCAGTTGTTCGGTTGTTGTTACTCTCTGTCGTCTCATTCGCATCGCATGGGTGCTCGATGTGGTTGAGATTTGGCGATTGCGCAGGCCACGGATGTTTTCCCTTGCCAAGTACTGCCGTGTGTGCAAAGCTGTATGCGAACACGCGTTGCCATGCATCAACGTGAAATCGGAGCCAACCGTTTGTGCGAATGGACGGACATAAGGCCTTAGAACATTCTCAACTCAACGTAATTTACAGCGTTCATGTTACCATTTATAAAAACTGACAACCTGGGCTCGTAGCCCAGGTTGTCAGTTCTTCATAATACCCACTAATACCATAACTGTTCAGCCGTTGGATCCACTTTGATCCACTGATGAAGACGGCAAATAACGCTTCTGTGGTCTTAAAATAAAAAAAAAGATGACTATTTAAATTATAAGGTAATAAATAAAAAGACCCTAAGAAATAAATAGACTACCTGATTCAAGGGAGATTTTCTTCACTGGCTACTCTCATTGAATGCTAGCGCCCCCCTGTAAATGTCATCTATTGGCCAAAAGGTCCTTGTCCACTGTAGTATGTGTTGCTTAGACTTTTTTGATGTGAGTACTTTTACGTAGCGACCGAGCGACATAACCAAATTGTATATAATCTGCCGTCTTGTCAGTTATGATGAATTAATTAAAAAAACTATGTTCGTCAGGAATGGACATGCGGCTGTGGAAGCAAGCGCAAGCGGACAATCCAGACCCTGATAATTTCATTCCAGTACCTATAATTGGTTTCTCTGAGGTTTGTATCGACATTATGTCAAATTACAAACGCACAACTTTAGTTCAACTGTTTTATTTGATAGTTTTGATACTTTGTTTTCTAGATAAAATTTCGAGCTCGTTGCCAAGCGGAGCAAGCGGGGCTTCAGGCTAGCTGGCTGCAGAAAGCCGGCGAGACGCTGGCCGAGCTGCGCACGAGACGCGCCGCGTCCGCCGCGCGGCTGGCGCAGCTTGCCGCCCGACTGCACGGCCTGAGGCACACGCTGCTGCAGGTGAGCTATAGTACAACACATACTGCAGCACCGCTCAGGCTCGCTAGTTTCTACCAGTCAATGTCACAAAACTGCAGTTTATATCTTTATCTTATTGTTTTATATTTTTGAAATTGCAAAACAAATTTTTACTACTTTAGACAAGCGAAAGACATATAGGTATATGTGCGAAACACCAGTAATAGCAATAGAATACTGTCTTTTAAGACTCCTATGAGCGTAAGATTTAAGAAAAACTGCTATTGAATGAGTATTACTATCTATATCAATAAAATACCTATATTTATAAAGGAATTACCATTCAATAGATTTAAAGGTGCCCTTTACAGATGGGTAAATGCACATTGTTTTTCTAGTGTTAATGAATGTTTAAATTTCAATTGATAATTTGTTTTAATAATAACATCTTTATACAATTTGCTATTTTATATAACTTGACATTTTATGAATTGAATTGATTTATTTGTACTTATTAGTATTCTGATGCTTGATTATTGATTAGCTCTATAACGTCGACTAACTTGAGTTTCAATTTTTTAATTTTATTTTATTTGAGTTTTAATTAAATATTTGCATGCTATGTTTATATGTCGGGAAAACATGAACTTAATATTAATATTTCGATCTAAACTGTACCTTTTTACATAAGCAAATAAATTTATTTCTTTCTTTCTTTCGCAACATCACGGTAAAGCTTATTTACGGAGACAGTTGTAGTAGTTTAATAATCCGTATAATATATAGGATGTTGTTGCCGCAGGTGATAGCGCGGCAGGAGACGCTGAACCACGCGGGCGTGGCGCTGAGCCCCGAGGAGGAGGCGGTGCGCGCGCGCCTGCACGAGCTCGCCGAGCAGCTCGCCGCGCCGCCGCTCTACAACGTGAGTACATACTACTGGTATGCCTATACCATAAAATTATTATCCCTTTGGAATAGAACGACAAAAGCGAGATGTCACTAGCAGCAAACTGTGTAATAAAAAGAGATGGGTAGCAGAACCATTTTTGTCAGATGTCAAACAGTTGACCGCCCTGCAGAAGCTCGCTGAAAATTACGTGCATTTGATTTTTTATATTTAAAAGGGAAATTGTGTATATTTTGGAGAAATAATGCGTCTGAAACATGGTGACTTGATCGGTGATTGATTATTATGCATTACGGCGGCATAACCCCAACAAATAATTATTTAACAGGTTAGTCCAAATCGAAGTCTCTTAATATACGACTTATATTTACCAATGCGCTTCAAATTTAAAGTACGCAGTTTGATTATTCTATTCTACAAACGTTAATTTACGTAAAAAATAAAGACAGAATAACACAGGGAATGTATATCGACGAATATTTTGTATAAAAATAACATTTAGTTTTACACTAGAGCTGCATGTTCAATATTTTGTGTCGACTGTTTATCATGCAGTAAACTACTATATTTAACTTAGGAACATTGTTATAAATCACCTGATCGAAAGATTATCTCATTTAAAGCTACAAATGTTACTTACTTAACTTAGTTACTGACATCTTAAATCGGTTTCGTTTGACAGCTTTTACTTGTCCTTTTATTCCGATAGGAATATTAATTTTATGGCCTATACTCTGATTTTTAATTAGATAGACCAAAATGACATTCGGTGGGATGCCACTTTTTCGTAATGTAAAAATAGTGATGTGCCTAAATATTCGACAGAATCAATTCTGATTCAATTGTTGCTTTAACACATTCGCGCGAGCAACGTCGCGTCGCGTCGAGGGTAAATGTTGATGAAACGGCGCGACTTCTTCTCACGTCCCATAGATTATTATATGTATTTAGGCGGAACGTTGTGTTACGTCTAATTTAAGCGTGAATTCGTATACCGTGCCTCCTTTGCGCCGCAATACAGCCCATTTTTGGAGTTAGTTCCGCCGCCTGACATTGAAAATCTCATTTTTCTATGATCGTGAACACACACACAGAAAGGCCCCCCGTCACCCGCGCAACGCCATAAGCCGCCCTCCCCGCCCTACTACGAACTTCACGCCAGTTGACCTGCGCGTTATCAGGTGACCTATTGTGCGCCTTTTTAGTGCGCCGTGCCAAAAATTTGGATTGCGTGATATTTTGTCATGAAAGGTACGTGAACTTTATGAATTCTAATAGTTATCTTACTAGAGATAATCACTGTCATGCTAACAAGCAACTAACAGCATCCTAAATGGCATGAATCTGAATCAATTTTGAAAGATATTAGGTAACGGTTTTTGGTCTTTGTTTTTGTCAACTTATATCGAATGGGTACAAAATGTGCAGAAAAGAATGAAAATATGATAAAGATTTCTTTGTATTGCTGTGCTACGTGGTAATATAACAATTTATAAATAACGTTGTTTTTAGCTTCTACTTCTAAAATAAATACTGTTGTGTTGTGCGAAAGAAATGCTGGTTTATTGTTTCATATGAAACATAATGATTATTTTGCTTAGGGGTTTTAGTCTGTAGTAACGGTATAATGTCTCTTTCTCGCAGATGGATAAGGAAGAAGAACGTATTATGAAACTATTTGAAGAAGCGTCGAACGAACCGTCGGACGTGATAACATGTTGTGCCGTGTAGCTTGTTGCATTGTGCATGTGTTACGGCGGAACATCTTCACACGTTGCTTTAATTTGTATGGAAAAAAGTTGCGCCTTTATGCAACATTTTGGACATGAGATTGCTCACGCGAACGTGTTAAAATGATTATAGAATAATTAATTGGATATAGTTTGAATTTGTGTTGTGCAGAAAATTATTTGCATAAAATAAAATAGTTATGTATTACAAAAAAAAATACCAAACAAGTTTTGTTTTAAGATCACGTTACCTGCAAATTAATATCATAGTTTCTAATAGTGTATTTATAGAAAGTAGTAAAAAGTTAAAATAGGTTGAAGTTATACAAAATATTGGTATTTCATGTGAAGGGACTTAATTTTTTACCTATTAGAAAAAAATATTTATGTATTACGTTTCTTTGTAATTGTGTTCAACGCAGGGCTTTGAATACCGTTAAAATTCAGGTATCGTTACCTACGCCAGACGAAGGTAACGTTAATGGCAAAGGTAACGTTATGCTTGGTAACGATACCTTGGATGACCTTTTACCGTTAAATCGACCTAACGTTATCGACAATTTTAACGGTAAGTGATAATGTTACCTACCGGTAGGCTTGATAGCGATACCAAATGAATACCACAAGTATCGTTAAGCTTACCGGTATCATAAAGTATAGTACAGTAAAATCAACAAACTTTGCCACCAAACACTAAGCACGTGTTTGCGAAACCAAACAATGTGTTTGCATCTATCTACTGGCTGACGATGTTGCCATTTTGCCGATCGGCCGACCCGCGTAGCGTGGAATCGCGCACGCCGCCGCGCCGGATGGCAGCATCGCTTTATGTAACGATAAAAGTATCGATTAACGTTAATTGTGAACATTATTATACCGGAATCAATATTAAACTACCGTTACCCTGGTAACTGTTATAATTGTAACTTTATGAAAATATCGTTAATTAACGATAATAATAGTGTGAATTTGGTATCGTTAACAAGCCCTGGTTCAACGTTTTACATGTATTATTTATCAAAACAAGTAGAATCACGAAATTGAAAAATCGTATCACAAATTCAATTAATCGTTCATAATTGTATTGTTTCAACACTATTGCACTACGCTTGCAACATTAAAAAATAAAAAGTGCGATTGAAGCTGTCATTTTGGTCTATCTAATTAAAAATCAGAGTTTAGGCCGCACTTATCGCGATAAACGTTCGGGTGATAAACTTCATCTTCGGTCTACGGCGATTCTTCGCGGCCAAACAACGCGCGTAATGTTTGCACATAAAGTTTATCGCGATGTTCAAACGTAATTTACCATAAACATAAACCAGTTGACATGATAAACTTCGTCTGTTCCAGCACCAGATTTGATAGGTTTTTTTTCTTATTCAGATGTTGCCTATAATGCCATAAGCCAATCGCGCTTTTTCTAAAATCTTCGACTGTACCAGCCCAGCTCAAACTATTCTTTATTATCACCCAAGCGTCATAGCAAAGATACTTCCTCAGCCTCGTAATTCGAAATAAATTCCAAAATTCTGTCACCACTCCAATCCATGTAGTGCTAAAAAACACAAGTCACATTTGACACGTCCGCTATTCACGATGGGTGCGGGCCTGAACCTGACTGAAGTGTGGCCGCGCTAGCGAAGTTTATCGCAATAAAATCCTTTTCAATTCTTCTGTTCGGAAAATTGAACTTTTATATGAAGATAGACGGGTGGAAAATAGCTTTTCCATCCCTAGGGTGGAAAGTAATTTAGTTTTAATTGCTACGATCAGACATGGAGCTAAAGGTAATTGAGTCACATTATATTATTAAAATAAACAAGATTTTCATATTTTTAAGATTAGCTAAACATTAAAAGCGTTTTTATTATGGTCACTGATTTGAAAAATGTACAATTGTTCTAATTTTTTACAATTTAAAATCTAAAAATATATTTCAGTTGCCCGCCATACATAGTGTCACTTTTTTTCATTTTAAATTGTCACATTTTGTTTGTCTCTGACGATATTTTTTTAGTTTGGTCGATTATTGCATAGATTATTAAGCAGCGGAGGCGACTTGCCGCCATTTTTGTTGTTCATTAATCTTCTTACTCCCTCCCACCTTTAGCTGTCATTCATAGCGCTATCTCATGCATGAGGCAAAATTGAACCTGGAATTTGACATAATCTGTGGTAGTTTTGGTGACAAGTAACCTTGTTTTCGCAAGGTTGCGTTCTTCTCCTATTATTATTGTCTGCGAGAAAAAAAACGATCGATATTTTTAACAATGATTTGAAATATTTGATATCGTCCGCGTTTTATGTAGTACTCTGTGGTCTTCCGTGCCTTTAATGTCCTTCTAATCTTGTGTTTTATGTATAACGACAGTAAACAAACTGATATGTGATGTAAAAACTTGAGATTTAATCTCTCGCCTAGCATCATAATATCTAAAAAAAAAAATATTTTTCCTCACAGTCGAAATGAAAAATAGTATGTATAACTCGGGTGAAAGCACCCATTTCACTCTCGAATTATTGGCGCTCTCACTCCGTTCGAGCGCCAAGAACTTCTCGAGTGAAATGGGTCACTTTCTCCCCTTGTATAACAATCTACTATTGATGTGCGCGACTTTACATACAGCAGAGCGATGAGCCCAAAGCTTCGCCCGAAGCACCGAAGTATTAGCGAATGTTTGGCTACATACGTCGTTATAACCCAAATATTCGCGTTAACGCGATGAGTGCGGCCTAGGCATTAAAATAGAACTGCCTCGGTGGCGCAGCAGTAAGAGGGTCGTGCTATAAATTGACGGCTGCGCCAGAGGTCCCGGGTTCGATCCCCGGGTCGGGCCAAAAATATGTATCTGAGATTTTATTGTTCAGAAATTCTTAGTCCGGAGTTTGGATGTTGGCGGTGCTTCACCCTCGTGCCTCGGAAAAGCACGTATCATGATCACTCTCCGGTCGTGTCAGATTGCTGTCGTTTTAAGATTTCCAGCATAGCATAATCATGTTTAAGCAAATGCTTTATGATTATGCAACAGCACCTCATCAAGTAGCTAGGCGCCTAGCCCGTTAGTGCAAGCAAACACACACACGCCGCAGGCTAACTCCCGCTACATTTTTATCGGGCGTATGATAATGTTTATATTTAAACCATGTTGTTATAGTTTTTAGAAACGGTTGCTAGGCGTATATTGATTCCATTTATGTAGTTCTCAAATAATGATACTGAACGTAAACTCTGTTTTTTAATTAGATAGACCAAAGTGATTAATATATTCAATTGCTGTTTTTAATATAAATATGATTATTAAATGATTTTAGTTATAAATTGTGTGTGCTAAAGTCTAATAGCATGAATAATAACTTCGTTATTTCAAAAAGGCTACAAAAATAAAGATGTATCCTGTTAACCGCTATACGATTCTCATAAAAAAATAAAAAATATGTCATTTAAGGGGGGGGGGGGGGGCTCCCATACATAAAACTTAAACCAAAAAGAATTTTTTTTTTCAAACCTATTCGTGTGTCTATAGATAGGTCTTTTAAAATGACACTGAGGTTCCTAAAACTATTTTCTTTTAAAGTCTAACGTTTCATAGCTAGACGCTTCCAAAGTGGTAAAATGGGCGTCCCCCATCTAACTTCTAAACTAAGCGAGTGTAAAATTTGAAAAAAATGTATAATGTAGATCTTAACAAATACTTTCAACGAAAATTGGTTCGGACGGAATCGAACGAGAAGTTTTTGAGATATAGCACATTTTCAACAACCGCAAACATAACTTTGTACTTCATACAAACACTATGAAAAACAAAGTTATATTTGCTGTCCACAAAATATTGTGAAAATAAGTGGATTCCCAAATTCAGTTAAAGTTGGCACGGAACCCTCAGTGCGCGAGTCCAACTCGCACTTGGCCGGTTTTTTTTGTTGCTGTGTTACCTCATATCAAAGTAATTTGTAGACCGATTTGAATTTTTTTACGACTACCTAGAGGTTATATCTTCTAGTTGGTCCCAATGGTGCCAAGTCGACGGGATCTGATGAAGGAATCTTGGTTCAATCAAGGGCAATTTCAAATCAAATTTTAAAGGCACGTATAGTGTTTTTCCAAGAATCTTAATGTGTACGTGTTTTTACGTCTGATAGTCAACATTGTGTGGTCAGCTCAGCTGAAATGATGATGGAACGCCGTAACGCTTAGGTGTTCAGTGATAATAATGACAGAACGTATGATAGGTAATTTGTAGCTTCTTAAAGAACAAAGTCATAAGGTGCAACTCCCCCGCCCTTCCTGTAATCGCTAAAAATAAAGAAATGATATTAACTTTTAAAAAAAAGTAAAGACCGACTCCAAAACCAAAATGCACTAATAGTCCCTCTTGACCTTTTCAAGAAAAGGAAACTATTGTAGGCGAACAATTTATTTTTGGAGTCGGTGCCATCACTTTGATCATCTCAAGCATTGACTAGTTTTGAAGTCGGTTTTATTGATTTTTTTAAGTATTCCTTTTTTAAATACTACTTCGTTTATTTATGCTTTGGGTGCAAAAAAATATAAATTATTATTGGTTTATCTTATTTATATTTGTATTATAGACTTACATTTATGGATTTTTAGGTGCAGCGGGGCAATTTCAACTAGTAAGTCTTGAAGTACAACTTGCGAGTCCTAAAAATACTACTTATAGTAACTTAACTAAAAATGTTTTCTATTCAAGCTGTACAATAGCTATTAGGGTTTTATGTTTTCAGTTTCACGTTTCAAAATATTGATTCTTAATACTTCAAAATCTGTTTATTTTTTAAAAAGGCATAAATTGTTGTAATTCCCCCACTGAGGGGTAATTGCAACTACACACATCAAAAGTGTCTAGGGATCAACATATATTTTTGCAATAACTTTTCTCCTAATTGATATTAATTAAAATTTTATTTAAGGATTCATCAAATAAAGTGTTTTCGTTTGTCTACAGTAACGATAAACCAAGTCACCTTTGCATTAATAAAGAAATTTGCCATTTTCCTTATAAAGGGATTATTGACATTTGAACCACTAACATTAAAGTTCGTAAAAAAGACTGAAATAACAGGTTTCTTTAAAATTTTATTGGGTAACTTAAACAATTAATAATCCTTGTTTCTACCGCGAACACTAACAATACAAGAACATCGGTTTGGCATACTCAAAATGAGTTCATCCAAATCACGCTGTGGCATGGCCGCCCATGTTCGTTGCAGCAACAAAAAAAGGTCTTCTTGCGACTGGATACCCTCCATATTCGGCAGAGCTCTTCTCTGTAGCATATCCCATGCATGCTCAATCGGGTTCAAGTCTGGCGACTGAGCAGGCCAGGGCAGGACATTGATGTTAGCTGCAGCGAGAGTCTGTCTTACAACTCTTGCGGTGTGCGGTCGTGCATTATCATGCATTAACTGAAATAAGGGACCGATTTGCAATTGTTGAGGAACGATGACGTCTGATACAATCGTCTCAGCATAAATTTGAGCGTTGAGGTTGTCTCTGATCCGAATCAAATCAGTTCTTCCGCCGATCCAAATACCCGCCCATACCATGATGGTTCCACAACTATAAGGATGGACTTCCTGGCAGGATTTGGCTTTTGGATTTCGCTGTTGGCGTCCAGGGGTTCTCCAGTGTCGTATACGTCTTGTATCCGGTCTCATACCAAAACGAGACTCATCAGAAAAGCACACGAAACGCCATTGTTCTTCTGCCCAATTTCAGTGTTCAAGAGCCCATTGATATCGAATCCTACGATTGTGCATTGCTATATGTGGTACCCGTAGCGGTCTTCGGTTTCTGACTGTTTGGTCGCTAATTAAGTTCCCTGAAGAGTGATGAAGCCTCACGGCTAACATCATGGCGGTTATTGTTGGAGCTCTTCGAGCTGTAATTTGAATGTATCGGTCTTGTCTCCGTGTGGTGCATCGATACCGTCCTCCATGGCGCTCAGCCACGGAACCAGTGCTTCGGTCACGTGTCCAAAGTCGACTGATAACACTCTGACTTGTATTCAGGGCTAAAACCACAGTACGTTGCCGGGAACCAGCTTCTATCATTCCCACGGCTCTGAGCATTTCTTCCCTGCTTAAATGTCGGCGCCGCTCCATAATAACGTTGGTTTTAATCAGTAGTAGGGAAACAGTAGCACTAATAATGTCTTCAATGCGTTGTATGTTTTTATAGGGAAAATATTGACAGCTGATTTTCATCTTTTACTCGAATTTGATTGACAGTCCCTGTTTCAAATTATGAAATGCACCAAAAAGGATCCATATAAATTTATAAAATCATAAATTTATTACAAAGCCACATCTCAATCTCAAGAAATCCGCATAAAAATGCTTGATCCCTAGATACTTTTGACGTATGTATTATTTATACGCACAGTTTAAGCGAACTTACTCTGCTAAAAGTTAACTCCTAAGCTTACTCATGAGGGCAGGAATCTAAATTGAACCCTATTATTTACATTGCTACGTTCATTTTTATAAAAAAAATACTTACAATATTTTGGCGGGGTAATTTCAACTGCTCTCCATAGCAAATAGTGATGAGACTCGATATTAAATATAAGTCGATGGACGTGTCTTCTACACATCTTTCCGTCCCTATATTTTTTAATTATATATTCTTTATTGTTTGAATTCATAATCAAAACAAAACACGTTTATGTCACGAAAATTTATTATTTTGTAAAATTGCACTTAAGCTTACATACTTTGTGCTATAAAATTTAAAGTTACCTTCAAAAACATCAGTCATCAATCCTCCACATAATATAATAACAGCACAGGTGGTTCCGATATTCTCATTTTTGAACATCCATTCAGTCCAAAGATTTTTTCCTTGAAAAATTATTAACGGTGGAACCTTTTTCCCGCAAGCATTTGTCGCCAATAAAACCACGGTATTATTTCTGCCGGTTAATTACAAAAGTACATGTAAAGTATTTAAAAAATAGTCTTTTACATGTTTTTTTTAGAAATTGATATTTACGTCGATAAAAATGTCTAATCGTGCACATCACTAGTGTTATTTTATTTTCATATAAAATCTGGCGGGGTAATTTAAACTGCCAAAAAGTCGAAATTGGCCGACGTCTTAATTTTAGTGGGGTTATTATAACTGTTAGCCAAAATACTACAGTTCTTCAACACAAGCAACAGAAAAATAAGTGATCTATGAACATGAACCATGATATAAATATGTATCTCACCTTTAAAAAACTTGTAGGAACATATTAAAAACCTTTTTATATGTATAAAATTTGAGCAGCAGACTCGCACGTGTACACAAGGAATTTGGTCTAAAACTAAATGGCCGTGTCAATCAGAGAGTATACTATACGCTTTGCGGGCGCCATCTATGTTGTAAATTGTGAAAGCGCTTTTGCACTGTCGGAACATTGATCGCACTTTAGTAAAAGATGTAAAACACGAAAGATATTTCTATTAGTTGTAATTTCCCGCAGTCGAGATTGCCCCGCTGCACCTTATTTAATATTATTTCATGTATTACGTACGAATAATAAATATTTGATCTTTGCACAAAACTCCCCCTTTCTACGAAAAGTCTATTCCTTTACCCAAAGGTATTCCGGAAGAGGTCAATAGTGCAATAAAGTTTTTTTTAAGCTTCTTAACCTGAATGTCTTCATTAAACACTTAAGGACAAATCAATGACATAATCCATCAAGATAGTATATCAAATCGTCTTGTCACGTAGTTTTTGGGATTATGCCTTTTAAGTACCTCAGACTGGTATAACGTCGCTAATAGCTCGATCGCAGAGCTGATACTTTACTGAAGTCTCTTTTTTATGTATTTATGTACCCCATATTATTCTTATAAATTGAACGATCTTCTTTTATTCAAAGGAAGAACATTTAATTCATAATAGAAATATAGATTAAATAAATTGAAAAAGGAACACGACAAAGTTAAGGAAGGTCTCAGTTTTTACGGTTTACCTATAAATGCATACACTATAGGTTAGGTATACTAGGTATAATTCAGTGATGCAATAAAGTGCTTATCAAAGTATTAAGCCTGTAGATCACGATAAGAAATGCCCTTGTCTGCCCAAAGTACACTCGCCCCATGCGTGCTCTGTTATCAATCTTATCTCCAGACACCAGACAGTTTTTTTATACCAATATATGTGTTTAGCGTCTATTAATAATACCTGTAGTAGGTACGCATATTTGAGTACATTTTATCTAGTCATGCCACCGTATCGTGATCATGAACTAGTTTGTACCACGGCATACTGGTACGAAGATTTACAATATGTGTTTTAAGCAATCAAACTTACCAAAAATACTAGCTGATACTCAGTTATTATTAGTTTTCCAATCTTTTCTTTTTCCTAAGTTTTTTTTCTCATATAACCACATTTTGAAATTGACAATCTTTGAAAGTTTTTTTGCTTTGTTACTACTAAAAGTTTATCTGCCTTGTTGTTATAATTTATTTAATTTCTTTGGAGTTTTCAGATTTATCGAAAACTGTACCTGCTTATTATTTAGACAAATTAGTTATTTGTTTATGTGCCATCGAATAATGTAAGCTGCTAAAAATAATTTACTGTTAATGCGTTATTATTATGCCTGTTACTGGTAAACTCACAACGGTAAAGATGCGTCACCTAGCGTTAGGGTGATTAAAACTTCATTACGCCTAATGCATTAAGAAAACCGTAATAGATGTAGAGTCATACCATTATATCTTATGTTCTGTGGAAGAGTGTAGTAAAGGCATGCTACTATTGTTATCATAATGACACTTATCACACTAATTTAATTTGAAAGCCTTTTTATTTTTATTTTTAAGAAAAATGAAAAAAAATCTATCTCATGTAGGAACCTTTTTTTTTTTTGTATGCTGTGATATGAAAATGAACAGCGGTTTATAGTGCGTTGATTCTTAATATTTCTGAATGCCTACTCTTACAAAAAAAAACTTTATTAAGACTTACAGCATAACAGGACCATGGGAACCCCTTTTAAGCTAAACGCTTGTGTTAGGGGAGCCCGCTCTTTAACAGTCTAAGGCGAGTACTTAATTACAAGGACATAGACTGTCTGTTGTCAAGCAAAAGGCTTTCGTCAAGTAGTCTACGATATGTTTGGATTTAAAAGTATTTATCAAGATACATAGTTACATTTTCATTTATATTTATCTTGAGTTTTAAGTTTGAACTTTGTGTGTGAAGTGTCTTGAAATAATTCTATTTCGATTTGAATCCGAATATAGACTAGTTTGGCTACTGTAATAGTTTTATTATCAGAATTCGATTTTGGTATACATATTTTGAACCAAGGAAAATCAGATTCATATGACAAAAAAGCATTTTTACAAAGTTACATGCAACCCTCTTTTTGATGCATATCAATGATCTGCTAGTGCCCGGTATAGTTGGGTATGCAGACGATAGCACAGCTGTTTATAGATACCTTACCAGGGCGGGACCTGACTCCGACTTTCCGAAATGTGTCACCCCCGTTACGATGGCTTGCAAGTTTTAGGCATCCAACTGCCTTCTGATCTGAACTTCGGGCAATATATTGAGTCTGTAGGCATACCAACAGCAAGAAAGCTAGGCGTTCTCTCTAGGGTCAGGCGGTACTTCACCCCCGACCAGCTTATACAACACTATCAAGCCCAGATCCTATCTTGCACGGAGTACTGCTGCCATCTTTGGGATGGTTCTGTCAAATATCACCTGGCTGCTTTAAACTCAATAGAAAACCGAGCAAAATGAACTCTTCGAAAATAAATTGTTGAGCCTTGAGCATAGGCGAAGAGTAGCATGTCTGCCGGTGTTCCACAGGATACATTTCGGAGAGTGTGCGAAGTAATTGCATGACTTGAATCCACCAGCCCCATTTCATCTACGAAACGCGTGTGTGGTTTCCACCTCTATGTCGTAGAGATACCAACAATAGGCACTCAGCGATTTCGGTCCACATTTCTTTTGCGTGCCGCTAGGGAGTGGAATTAGCTGCCGGCAGAAGTGTTCCCTGTCAACTACAATTTGGACCTTTTTAAGAATAAAACGAATAGCCTGTTACTAGTCCATCTTAGGCTGCACTGCCACTTAACATCAAGTGCAGTCGTGGCCAAATGTTATCTAATTAAAACAAAAGAAAAACACATAGAGCTGTTCATTGAAGTAGGTAGAAGGACGCCTAGAACAGTGTGGCGCAAGCTTTATTTGTTCTAACCCCCGCGTCACACCGACGGTTAGTGGTCAGGCCACGGGTGCGTTATCAGTGAATCCGCTTGAAACCAGTTCGGCAGGTGGATACAGCCCGCGACGTTTCCGTGATAAATGACGGATTAATTGCCGCATAAACCAGTACGTACACCTAATTGACTTTACATCGGTTTGGTGATTAAGTATCGTATGCAGTTAACAGTATGGATAATCATGTGACTTAATCCGAATGCTTTATTATAGAAAAATGCTAGGAAATTACAGTTCAACACCATGCTTATTTATATTTACCATGATTATATCAAAAGGTCTTTTAAAACCTGTTTGAGATTCTGAAACCTTAATCAAATATCACTTTTGTAGAGCACTGTCTCTCTATAATTATATCTTCCCCTGCGTACTACAATGCTAACTAATATTATAGGAATCATTGAGTTTGAGAGTTAAACTTTGCGTTTTTTTTGCAGGGCCGTTTGAACGAGCTCCTCTGCGCGGTGAGATTGCAGCGAAGCGCCAGCGCCGTTGGAACTCAAGAACGCTACCAGTTAGATCCAGGTAAGAGGTTTAATTTTATTTCCTTAAACTCTTTAGATTATCGCTAATAAGAACAATGATCCGATCAGTGTTCGGTAGGTATGAAGATTTATTTTTGAAGCATGCTGTCAACTTAAGTTCACACAAAAAGTGGAGAAGTTTCCAGAGGAATGCCTATATTTATATGAACGTTTCAGATCATGGACGCGAATTTAATCTACACTATGTTAGCCATAGATGATCTAAGCATTGGTTACCTTGCTAGTTTCTTAAGAAATTTGAGGTTTATAAAGCTCACAGGACAGGATTGTAGACTCACTTTTAGATATTTAGTAGCAGACGAAGTGACCATACGACCCGTCTGGTGTAGTGGTCGAGAAGTCGCCTACTACGCAGCGGGTGCGGGTTCGATCCCCGCACAATACAAACATTTGTGTGCATGAACATGTCTGTTTGTATTGGTCTGGGTGTTTTCTATGTATATCATGTATGTATTTACAAAAAAAAAGTATTTAAGTATTATATCCGTTGTCTGGCACCCATAACACAAGCTTTGAGTAGCTTACTTTGGGACTAGATGGCGATGTGTGGGAATGTCAAAAGAATATTTATTTATATACTTCTGAACAGTCAAAATTACACATACGTTCCGTTAATATCTGAAAATTAATTACTTCATTATTATCTGAGCTGATCCTATTCAATAAGTTTTATACACATAAATAACCAATAATATATCAACACTCCTAACGTCAAGTGTATGTACGCAGCAGAGATCTTGTATATCTGTTGAGATATTATTGCACAAAAAAATATACTTGAAACAGTTGGTGAGTGCGACGATTCTGAAAAGCATCAGCTGTCTCATCTATACTTATATTGTAAAGGTGAAGAGTAGTTTGTTTGTTTGAACGCGCTTTCTGCTTAGCCCAAAGGTATGGTAGAGAACGCCATATGGTGTTAAGTCGACGACCTTTTGTACAAATTTTGGTTGTGCAATAAAGTAAAAACTCTGGACCGATTTCAAAAAATATTATTGTTTTGGGAAGCTTACTAATCCAGAAAGGCTATGAACAACGCGTTTCGACGAAAGGGGACGGTGCAAACTCAAAACGCGCGGACACAGTCGCGGGGGATCGCTAGTTTATTATACTTCTTATCAAATGTTAATCTTAAACTGACTAAACAATTAAAATACTTGTTATTATTAAACATCAGTTAAAATTTTTCCGTGTTTTCATTGAGTAAAATATTTCAGTAATTTTATCATGTTTGGGCTTGCGATTTTCAGGTTTCTTAGTAATATTTTGTTTATTTACATTATTTAATCGAGAAGAATTAGATGCACTGAATACATGTTATTGCATAAATATTTTGATAGTTTTCTTACTGTTATGATATCGATAGAATTATTTTATGAGTAACTTAAATAAGTCTTTGGAGTATTCTGATTTTAGTTTATCGATCAATACATCGCTTTGGGTGTATTGTATTATGAAGCTTGGTCATTTGGTAGCAGATCGGAACTATTTACCATGTCTATGCCTGAACAACCTTCGGTCTTTACACATATTAGAATTACTATATCCTAGTGGTCAAATAGCCACAACTTAAGTAAGATGACTATCGCCTGGTGTGGGAATCGTGAATGCGCAAATATCGAATCAAGTAATACAAGTCAAGCAAGTAAAAAGACTTTATTTCGAAAATTTTATGTTATTTTATGTTATCTTGACGACCCGTCTGGTGTAGTGATCGAGAAATCGCCTACTACGCCTACGGTTGCGGGTTCGATCCCCGCACAATACAATCATTTGTGTGCATGAACATGTCTGTTTGTATTTGTCTGAGTGTTTTCTATGTATATCATGTATGTATTTACAAACAAAAAGTATTTAAGTATTATATCCGTTGTCTGGCACCGTAACACAAGCTTTGAGTAGCTTACTTTGGGACTAGATGGCGATGTGTGGGAATGTCCAAAGGATATTAAGGAAGGATATTTTAATCAACCGTTTCTTCCACCAGGTGCCCAAGAAGACGTGAAACAGTTCCTGACCATGCAGCAGCGTGGCATGGCGCATCTGTTAGATACTGCGCGCAAGGACCTCGCCGCCCTCAACATAATCTCCGAGGGCATGGCCCGCCTCGTGCGCGCCTAGCGACACCATCGCAGTACGCACTGAACTCTTTACTATACAGCCTACTGACGATATTAAACCTAACGCCATTTGAATACGGTTGAAAATCAAACAAAAAAATACAGATTCTGGCACAGACCTTGCCGCGCTCAATACCATTGCAGAGCCATGGCATGGTACGCGTCTAGCAAACTTATCGCAGTACGCACTAAACATTTCCGTTACTAGTGGTTGTATGGTATCGTTGTTAGAACTTTATGTCGTTGAGATACGGTTGAAAATCTAATAAAAATGTGAAGGGTGAACATTGTGTGATCAACTGTGCTAAAACTGTTGACGCTTATGGCTGGACCTTACCACCCTCGAAACAATCGTCAAGGGCGAACTTTTGTTGCGTTTTGTTGTGTTGTAACGTGGAAAATCAATCTTTAACTGGAAGTTATGACCTGAAAAGTCCAAAAGATTTTAAGTTTCCGGAACCTTGTGAATTCAATGTGCAGTAGTTAGCGATCAAAATTAAGAATTCGTTCTGTGATTTAAATTAAATCAAGTGCTCCTGACTGTGGACAACCGTTGATTTAAGACATTTGTATTATAATAAAAGTAATGTTGCATGTAAAATTATTATATGCTGTATTATAAAATATTTGAATAAATGTTATTTGCGGACATTATCAATTTTACTTTTATTACTAGTGCTGTTAGTTAACCAGGAAACAAGGTAAGGTAATAATGATGATAAATGTTACCAGTTTCAATGAAGTTTCATAGCATGGTAAATTTAACACAACATGCTTAATTTTTGCCCAGAAATAAGAATATTCAGCAAATAATTCAGCGGACTGTTTTCTGCTGCATAAATAGAAAGATTTTCTATTGAGAACCACGGAGAATGTGACTTCCTCATAGGGGGTTTATTTATGGTTTGTGTGAAGTACCTACCTAACGACTTTTTCGAAGCGACACGAAACTTTTTTTTGTATTCCTTTTGCACACGTATATAATAAAAGCGATCAGTATTTCAATACTGATGTGGTTAATTACAAAATATTGATGATAAATTGTCATTTGTCAGTGACTAATTATGATAGGATAGTAGACCAATCTTATCGAACGGTACAATACCTTGAAATTAGTCTCCTGTTTGTATCAATCAGGCGATTTGATTTAGGTTTTATCTTTACTTTTTTTTTAAAGTACTTATGGAAGGTAGAAGAAAAGCAAGACTCGTCGATATAAATAATTTATTTTGTCATAAAATTAGCTTTTAGTACTTAAATCTAATGGCAAGTCTGTGCGTCTGACTAGGTCTTCGATGGGTCTGCACTCTAATCTCTGTTTAGGGCAAATTAAATTCAATGGCATTTCTTCGTCTCTCTGCAGGCTTTCTGTTTGATGTTCTTTCATTGGTTCATCGTCGTACCGCAGTTGGTCTTCGTAAGTGAAGGCTTTTTCGCTAACACTCTGCCTTAGGACTGGGTAACCAGAGTAGTAAGCTCTGTAAGAGTGCTCGTACATCTGCGTGTATTCTAAATACGACATTTCATTGGACGGAATCCTTAAAGGATACATTGGTTCGTGAGGTCTTATGTATGTGACTGGTTCAATAGTCATTGGAGTATAAGCTATTTGTGATGTTTCTAGAAGATTCATCATAGGGTTATAGGGTAAAGATGGAGATACAGCTGGTCTCGGTGGGCTGTAGCTTGAGTTTAAAGGTGAGGTGGGTTCCAAATTTGAATAAGAGCTAGTTTCTTTCAACGGAGAGTATGTGTCAGGGCTTTGAATATCGTCTGACGATTCTCTTCTGATCGGTTCCTCTGTGGCGAAGTGTTTGTAGGTTTTCACGTGTTTTCTTAGGCTTGACGGGTCGGTGTATCGTTTGTCGCAGCCGGGGACTTTGCAGAAGTAGGGTTTGTCTACCGTGTGTGTGCGTGTGTGCTTGAAACGGTCGCTGGAGTTTGAGTACGCTTTGCCGCAGCCCTGTTGACAAATAAATAAATGTTCATTTATTTCAGATCGATGATCCATATTTTAAAAGTACAATAAAGAATACAGAAAAAAACTAAACTAAAAGGCAAAGAAAGTACCGTTTAATTTGTTGGACACAAATATGATTATGAAAAGTACGATTTATGCGTTAATCATAATATCTTGTTATTAATGACTACGGCTATTTGACTATAGTGAGTAATACAGCCGTTGTTTTTTAATTATATCATCAATTATTTTTTAATTTATTTGTCATATTGAATGTAAACAACATTATCAGAAACAGTTATTCTTACCTCATAAGGGCAGACATAAGGTTTCTCCCCCGAGTGAGATCTGAGATGGATCTTCAAGTTTTCTGCACGGGAGAAGCTTTTGTTGCATTGGTTGCATGTGTGGGGTCGCTCGTTTGTGTGTGTGCGTACGTGCACAAGCATTTTGTACCTGTTGAAAACAAAAAAATATATTAATATTACGGACTTAGACATTCATGAGTTTTTTTTTATTATTGCACTAAAATAGTACTTGTGGCGAATTTAATTATTATTTTCTACCAGTCAGCCATTAGTATATGGCAGCTGTAAGACAACGAAATTCTGAATGACTAAAATAGCTTTTACTAAGATACTATTTCTCGTGTAATTAAAAATGGTATCGCCAAAAACATGCTTTATTAACATCAACAACTTTAAATACTAACCGAGCATTAAACCCTCGAAGCGGCCTTGCGCAGTCCCGCCAGCCGCAGTAGAACAATCCATCGCTGTGCGCGTGCGCATGGCTCCTCGCGACGTGCGCCGAGAGACGCGCGATGGACGCGAACCGCGCGCCGCACCCGCGCCAGCGACACGCGCTCTCCGCGTCCGACTCCGTGCGGTCGGGGGACGAGCCGCCTGACGAGTCTTCGTCTTCTGGCTGTAGGAAAGATAAGGATGAGCAACTGATCGGTAAAAAAAAAAAAAAATTGGGAATTTTAAAAAACGTTGCAGTGATAAAAAAATACTTGATTCATTTAAACTATAATTTGATGACGTTTTATGAGGATATTTTATGTGCCTTTGACCGATTGCTAAATAAAACTACGAGAAAAAATACCCCCTAAAATTATTATGTTCGTTTCCATTGGCGTAATTTTTTTAATGTGACATTAACCCTATTTTTTTTTCTATCTCGGAAAATATTATTAAAGCTCTCTACATTTAGTATACTTAGATAAAACAACTTTCTGTTTGTTTGACGAAATAAACTGGAAGCGCACGCAACTTGAGCCCGAATATACATTGTAAAGTACCTGCGGCGGTAAAGGTGGCAAAACCACAGTAGGCCTCGCCAAGTAAGGCGCGAATCGCTCGGCAGACATCCATCTCTGCACGCGTTGGACTCTGCTCACTTCGATGGCCGTCTCCGGCCTCCATTGCGGATATACCAACATTGTTCAACAGTCAACACTAATCACCAAAATACTAGCTTAGAAGCGGCGATGGTCACCGCACGGTCGCTATACGGACAGTGGTGGCTGGTGCTCGCAACGCTTACTTATAAAACGTCTCAGACTGACAGCGCCGACGGCTGATAAGCTCACAAGTCCCCCGCGAATACGATGCCGCGTTTACCAATAAACCACTCTATTGATAAAAAGTTGCGTGACTTATTTTTTGATTATTCATGGACCCTCCTGATGGAAAGATGGCTAAACATTTTTTTTCAAAATTGAGTAAAATTAATGTTAATACGGTTGAAAATGGCGTGTATATTAACCACGAAGTTATGAGCATGTTTTGTGTGTTATAGTGTGGAAGCATTATCAGAAGCCGCCTGCCGCGGCCGCCGTCCAGTTATTACCGGTACGATAGTCCGCGGTTCAATAGGTGACCGATACGCGTGTCGGTGTAGACCGACCTTTTACTGGTTATCTCTACAGAATATGCTATTTTCAAGTCTCAATCATTGTAACAGATTTTATTTAGTTTTGGACAAATATTTAATTATAGTGTTACCTTTTTATGGCATACACCTACAATTTAAAGAGCTCGCGTAGTAAAAGATATAAGTTACTTAACGCACTTTTACCAGCCCGTTAAATCTTAGCAGCAGAACATACAAAACTTATTTGATCACGGGTTTAATGTATATATTTTGACAGGTGGGCAATTTTTATCCAAATAGATCTTGAACCATTGCGGTAGATTTTCTACCAATTATATCCATACCATGACCGCACTGTCAATACATAAAAATATTTAATCTGAGACGGTATAAAAAATCTCGTGATCGAAAGTGCGTGCGAGACGGTACGTCATTTCGTGAGCGCTGGAATCCCTTCACGCGGATCTAGATATAACGCGATAAAATGTGAATATGACGATAAAACAACTGCGCAGTTTGCTGCTTATCTACTAGCCTACAATCACTTGATTTCGTAATGTAGTTACTTCTTTCAAATTAATCAGCACTTTAACAGCGCTTTGTAAATGTATTATGTCTAGTGCACTGGAATGAACTCGTTTAGCTAATGTACATATTTGTTAAATGTTAGTTGCTTTGTGTCTTACTGACAGTTATTTGTTTTACAGTTAGTTAGATAAACTTTATTGTACACTACATCACCATTGTAAATAAGGCATAAAAAAGTTTCCAGACCGCCGGTCATTCTTTAGTGTATGAGTGCCAAAAAAATATCATTCTAAATTCAAAAGGACCGCATTAGGGATAAAGCACTTGCCCATATTAATATCTTTAATCTAAAGAAGGCGAGATAGTTTTGTAGGCCATCGGAAAATTTAGGGAGCCGCTAGATCGCTATCGCGGTGTATTCCGCATTCTCTTATCAGTGCTGTGTTCACGTGAAAACGGGCCGCTGCGCGAGTGATATTGTGCAATATTTGACTTCAGCCGATGAGTAGACAAGCCATTTCATATATCAATTTTTTGTTTATTGCCATCTAATGGGCGCATTTCGTAGATGTCCTACATATATGTATAAGAATAATGAGGATAAAATAATATTGTAAGCAATTTCTCTGTAATATCATCACATCACTCATCTATCACGACTGATGATTGCAATTCTGACATGAGTCATCAAAAGAAGTTTGTGATCACTAGCATAAGCTATTTTTTTATGTAACAGTATCAAGCAATCATTTTTTTTTTAAATACAAAAGCCCTGTCACAATATTATAATAACAATAATGTGTAATGATGTCATTAAACGCAATGAAAAAGATATTGATTTTTCAAAGTGATCGCAAACTTTAAATAATTGCATTTGCTTTTCTCTTCGCATGTACCTAAACATATGATTGTGCGGAATAAAAGTTCAACATTGCACAGCATTAATGGCACATCTTTGTTTGCATTTGAGCATGATGATAATGACAACCTCGGTTGTACTGTAATCTTCAGTAAATATTCTGCAAAATTGTGCGTCACCGTATACTTGTGTAAACTAAATATCCGACGGTGTTATCAGTGTGTATGCGTGTGTGCGGGTGTGGAAGTCGCGTGGGTATGAGCGCGCGTGCGTGTGTGCGCGGCGGAGCGGCCCCCTGCGGCCGGCGCGTGCGCCGGTATAAACCGGTTTTCTTATCACAGTCTGTTGTTGTCTCAGTGTGTTCTCTTTATCGGTAATAAAGTTAATAATGTCTTGAATAAAATATGTGGCACGTTTCACAAGGAGCTTGATTAATTGTCGCGTAAATTAATCATGTAAGATTTTTAGGCGGCGCTAAAGCTTTATAGTAAAGCTTACGTAAGAAAGCTCATCGTACCTAACGATTGTGCAAATCTCCATTTAATAGGTCATAAATTGTTTCTTTTAGGTTTCTTAGTTTTTTCCTCAACTGAAGAAGACAACATTGCCTACACTCAAAACATGCAGAACTATCTCTCTTGGGCAGATTGCTTTCCAACTGATTAATTGTTACAGAAGGATCTAGGACTCTAGGTGGACTTTGTCACATTGCATGATTGTTTTGTACAATTTAGCAATAATTGCGAGTGGGTTCTAAGCTGTTATCTAGTAGGGCAGGCGGACAGGTCACCAGCGCCGGTTACAAGCAGTTCCTACTTATCGGAGTAGCCGTTTTACCGAACAACATACTCGATCACAGTGAGTTGTTATTACGAGTACAACGTGTAGAGAATGCCAACTATGCCAAGCAAGAAATGTGTCGCAAATACGGCGACAATATTATGACGTATTGTTTGAAATTAGAATTTTGAATATGATAGCCATTTGTATTAGTTGTTGACCAGTGGCATCAATTCATGGCGCACGAGATTTGTTCGTGGTGACAGTTCTATACGCTAGTAATAGTAGTTCAATGATCGATTATGATTGTTGTGAAATAACTGCTGCAAATGAAATATGAAGGTTACAGAAAAAATGCGATAAAATGCTATTTTAATGTCGAATAAAACAAAGTTCATGAGAAATTATTAAGAACATATGTAGTACCTAAGTAATTGATGTTTTGTTCTCGTTTAAGTAGGTACATAAAGAGGCAGTTTTTTTACACATATTATATGTTATTAGTATGCCTTTATTAGATATGGAACACATTATAAGTACTTACTTAATTTTCGAGAATAAATCGCTGGTTATCCAAGAGTATATCAATTTTCCATTTAACCATCGACTACGGAAGTAACTCTTATATTATTACCCACCGTGTTGCGTGAAATTAGAGCTAATTCAAGTATAATGTAATGACGTCCGCTTGCCGTATGATTTATGTATAAATAAATAAATTATATATCAGTCATAATACTTTGTCAAATTCAAAATTTTTGACAGCTACACACTGTTACACTATAAAATACGACATTGTTTCGATAAAGGATTTTTATTTTCACACCATACTGCTTTGATGCAGCATTGATTTGCCGGATAATAAAACGGTTCAATCATACGTTCTGTTAAGCAAGTCTAGTAGGTACTTCCTATTAAAATTTTTCGTCGAAAAACATAAAATTCGATTCGACCAAACATAGGCTTACACACGCGTAACTTTGCAAAGGATAATTTTTACCTCGATTTAAAACTCAAAAAACTTAGTCGTTTTTCGACGTAGAAATATTGTAGTAATGCTTCACCAAAGCAGTATGGTGTTAACTTAAAAATCCTGTCAATTAAACAATGTCGTATTATACCGTGGGAAAGTACTGAGCTGTCAAAAGTTTTGAATTTGACAAAACATTCTGACATAATGACATAAATCATATTGCAATCAATACTTTGTTTGGCTCTTATTTCACACAACACGGTGGGTATGAATAGGGTGCGATTGTGTAAAGCAATCGTATTCATTTGACAGTTCAAAACTTACGGTGTGATCTGTCAAATGGCAGGACGGCAGACGTTACAGACATCACGGTAGACACCTAAGAGTTACTTCCGTCTAAACTATTATATTGAATTGAAGGGCAATGCAGTTTCATCTGGAAAATTTCCTTTAAATAATCACTTGCTTGGCTGCTGACTAATCTCATAAAATGCAGATAAATAGTTTAATATCAATTGAAATCAATGAAACAAGGATTTTTTCGAATCCTGTCTGGAGATAGTATGTTGATAAAGATAATACCGAGTAATGGTGTGTGATGTAATCTTAACCGATAAACATGCACGATTCACGAAAAGCGAATCTTTGGCCGCATGGCGACTGCGTGGCTCTGACCGTGACACCACTTAAAAGTGTAATATTGGCTTTATTTTTAATACTTCTGACTTCTTTTTGACTAACGAGAATGACTTGGTTCTTGTTGTCTTATAATAAATTGTTTTCGTAATTTTGCTTTTTACTTAAAACTTTTTCAATTAAATTATTACACAGCAGCTTGTTTCACAATGTCCTAGTAAGTTCTGGTTAACTTGTCTGTCCAATACGTCATACAAAATGGATTACCATTTTTGAGTTATTCCTCAGTTTTGAATAATTCCTCCCTTTATTTCAGACCTTCATTGTTGCAAAGCTTAGATAATTCTTGCTAGGAAGAATATATCACATCTTTAAGCCTAGTCACACAAATGGAACCGACACTTACCATTTGTGTGCTCGTTGAGTTGCAAATCCTGTACTTTTCCTGGACTCCGATTGATTAAGGCAGTTTTTAATTAATATTAAAAAAATACAACATTTAGTGGTGGGTGCACTGGCTACCACGAGCGACTGCCGCTTTCCCGCCAAAAGATCTTGACGGGATCGACCACACGCGAACTACGCCAAAATAAAATCTCGAAAATAGCCGCCAAGATTATGCCGCGGCGAAATTAAAATAGTAATACGCCGTGTCCGAGTGACGTTAGCGAGTTTACACACGGCTTTCCCCCCAACAGAGTTTTCGTAGAGCAATAAAGTCCACGTGCGATCAATTTCATTCTTAGATACCTAACCTAGGCATTGTGCTGATATGATCCTTGTCTAGCTAGTTAAGCTGCATTTGAACCGCATGGATAGACTTTTTTATGTGACGATTGTATGTGTTGATCTTTGGACTGATAGTTAAGTAAATTTAAAGGCGAGATGTATGGGCGCAGGGCGTTAAATCCGGTGCATCTGATTTTTGCACACATGTTCATGACTGCTCCCATAAATTAAATTCGCCAAAATCTGAAAAAGTACCCAATTTTTCACGGTATGGTAATTTTTTTACAAGTAGCAGCCCGAGGTCACAAATTTGCAGTTATCATCATCAAGGAGTGTACAAAAACTCATATGTACCTACCGGATTAAACGGAATATTTAATTTCACTGGACTATGGTATTTTCAGTTTACTTATCACTAGCAGTCTACCACAACTGCATCGGCCCGTTTAAATCCCTCAAGCACATGTAAATGAGACACAATAGATATTCTATTGCTATGCGGTTGCTTGCAACCGCTCGGGTGTTGAAGCGGTGGTTTTTCATAACCTTCCCCTATAAATAAGCTCTAACACAATAATATTTTTTCAAATTGGTCTATTATTTCCTGCGATTAGCGCGTTAAAACAAACAAACTCTCTAGCTTTATAATATAACTAGCGATCCGCTGGTCCGCGACTATCTATTCGACTCTGATCCCAAAAAGTAATACCAACGGTATTTGATTACACTCATAACATACATTTAGACATACTCTTACTAATCTGTGACTCATAATAATCGTTCTATTCCTAACGACTACTTTACAAAAAAAGGTAAACTACCTTTTATGTATGACGAGGTACGAGTAACTACAGTCCGTAAAAACTTGTTTTTTATGTGATTTTAAATAGTGATTTTGTTCTTTTTTCAAGATACCTCAAATAACTTTTTAAATTATCCAAATCAGAAATACCATAATGTTACTACACAAACTACGGGATTTAACGCAACTTTAACTTTCACTTTATTGGTAAATATGGTATCTATACTAATATTATAAAGCTGAAGAGTTTGTTTGTTTGTTTGAACGCGCTAATCTCAAAAACTACTGGCCCGATTTGAAAAAATATTTTTACGTTGGATAGTCCATTTATCGAGGAAGGCTTTAGGCTATATAACATAAAGATACAACTCATAAGACCACAGCAGAAATGAAAAATGTTGCGAAAACGGGAGAAAGATATTCCTTTTGAGAGCTTCCGCTGCATACGCTGCGGAAACCGCTTAAGTTACACAAAAATCATGGTATGACAGGATTGTTCAGCATTAAGAGTTCTATAATAAAGTCCGCGACAGCATATGTCTATCTTTTATGGTTGACTTACTACAACCTTTTTTATGTTAAAAAAATTGTAAAAAATAATGCATTATTTTTAGAGGTGTATTATACACAGGGTATTTATTCTTATCAAAATTACCTATAAAGTAAAAAAAACGTATACCATAAAGTTATAAATGAGTTTAATATTGATCAAAATTAACTGCAGACTGGTTCGGAATATTGTTCATAGATGGCGCTGTACCCTATAAACTAGCTGTAAAACATGATTTTTTCATTTAAATGATGTGGTATGGTATGTGATCGAAAATGATGATAAGATGTTTCAATAAGTTTATGCCCATGTCGTATCTCCGTCCTCCCTCTATGAAATCGGCCAGTGTCGGTGTATTACATATTATAACAATAACCACAGAAATGGCTGAAAAAGTGGCCGCAAACAAAATCCACCTAAAATTAAAATCTAATTATCGTAAGAGTGGACCTGTCACTGTCACTGCGCAGTGTGCAAAAATTAACGTATTTGTCACCGTAAAAACCGCATGACTTCTGTTTCGAATCGGTTAGTAATCTGTCGATTTATTGTGAAATGAACCGAACTTAATACATTATTTATAACGTAAAATTAAATGACGAATTATTGGGCAATGGTGGGTAAAGGATAAACGGAGTGAGCGAATCGAATCCCCGTTTATGCTTCGTGTTAGGGTGACATGTAAGTACAAAAAAAAAACACTACACATAGTGGTTTACAATAAATCGTCAGATTACAGTCTAACGGTTTCGAAACCGTTAGATTAGCGTCTTGCGGTTTTACAATATAACTAACGTTGACATATTGACACGAAACGGACGAACGCGGGTGAGCGAGCCGGGAAGCGGGAGGAATATGTTTCACCGGTCCATTCTTTTAAAGTGCCACCAAAATATTTGAAGAAAGGCCAAAAATGCATACAGTTTGTCACTTTAAAACGTCATTGCTGCCCATACAAGACAGTGTGACCATTATTGATATTCAAAAATTAGCGGAAGCACATATTAGTATGGTAGCCCATTTTTAAGGTCTCCATTTTATTTTTAGCGCTGGATGCGGTGATATTAAAGCGAGCAAGGAGGCGATAGAATATGTGTAATAGCCCACATTTCAATTCTCTTAAGCCCTGAAGTATAAGTGGTAGAGAAAGCCATTCGGCGTTAATTTCTACCTTCGGTTGTGTAAATAAGTTTAAATAAATACTTATTTTTAATGTATTATCGAGTTGTACGGCGAGTATTGAAAAGCCAAAATTGTTTATTTCTGTGAAAAAGGGCAACCCTTTTTGTTCGTGGCGCCAATCTGTCTTTCTTCAGATAAGATGGTGGCACTGTAATAACCGTTAATAGTAGTAATAGCAGATATATTTTCTTGGCCTCTGTGATGAACATGACACTTCTGTATCATGAAGTTTCGTAATAGAAAAAAGTTCAATCTAAAGGATAACACAGTTTGTATAACAACTCCGCACTAAAATAATGCTCGCAGGAAATCCAAAATTTATGCGTAGTCGCGGAGGACTAATATTATCAATAAAACAATGACTTAATCTTATAATAAGCATCTTTTATTTCACATTTCTTAAGTAAAAATCAGCTGTTGTATTATACATTTCAGACAAAACTTAATATGTAAGTAAGTAGGTTGGCACTTAAACTACCAATACTTTAGGGGAGGTATTGCAGGTTTAGGATATGTAGCTAAGTACAGGTAATATTCTCCTAAAAAGGCATGCATAGTAGAAAAAATCGTTTTTAGATTATGATATTGTGTCCCAGATACTCTTCATAAGTATTTAACTATTGTTCAAATCTGGGTAAACTGTTCATTAATTACCAGCAACAAAAAACTTGCAACCATACAACTACAAATCTTGAAATAATTTTTAACGTTTCTAACATGCCTTTTCAAAAATTACAATGATAATCATCCCTTGTATAGAAACATTCAAATTTTGTGATAAAAGCATCTGTCGTACTTAAATCAATACTAATGCGAGCCGTAAACATATAAAACTGAGAATAAGTAAGTACTTTTTAAGTTTAATTCATCATGTTCATAAGTTTAATTCATGATGTTGTAACAACGTCTCTCTTAGATGTTCGAACACAGTAACGTATACTCACTAAGTACAGTACTAAATTGAGCTATCGAGGCTATCACACGATTAACTTAATGTAATAATAAGTAGTCGTGAAAGTGAACAGCGAATAAATATTAAGGATATAAAATTAGCGTAATTTAATCTGGCGTAAATAGGCAGAGTTGCCACAGACTTGCGTTTCTCTTTTCACTTTTATGTAAAAAAAAACTCATCCGTCAAAGATGACTAAAACTCTGTGATAACTCTGTCTACTAACCAGCTTTATTGAAAATACAGAAGCAAAACACGAAGATAATAATAGTAAGAACAAAGATCAATAGCGTATTCACGCCGCTAATTGCTATCTTACTAAAATATAAAATTGAATCAGACTCTCAAAAGTCATCTTTGCTTTCAAAAATGCTATGTGCGCGTTGTAAAGCAGTCTTTTTCTAAGAAAATACAATTTTAAACGTTTTTAAAATATAACCGTTTACATCTATTTGTAAAAGACTAATCCAATAAGGACATAATATGGACAAAAATGCAAAAGATATTTATCAGGAATGGTGATAGGTGATAACGAGTCTTTAAATCCTAATTGTAAAGTTTATCTATTAGGCAAGAATACAATTTTACCGTCATGTACATAAACTCGCGCTGACTCGAATGATCTATATTTCAATATCATTATGATTTTACTCTAGTCACTTGACTTCTTAAATCGATATTTTGAACACAATAGTATGCGTTGTACAGTTGTATTCCTGTATGGAATCACGACGATGCTCAAACGTTACCACGAAACTATAAAAGAATATAAAGCTCAATAAGAGTGCAATAAAATAATAACATTGTAATAGTACTTATAAGCTCCAAGTGAACACACTGTGATGATGTTCAGTAGTGTCGTAGTAATTTTAAGCATACAAATCTCGGCATTCCATTACAGAAAACTTACGTTTTTAAGTAGTATTGTTGAGAAATAAAATAATTGCCGAAATAAAAATATTATACCGAAATCTACAAATAGCAGTAATTAAATACATATATATTAAGAAAATCGTATATAAAACCTATCTTTGTAATTCTTGTGATAAAAAACCTGTGGTAGGGTCAATGAATCTACAATGTAATTAAGTTTGAGAGACAAAACATTATCTTTCTCTACAAATCATATTATATAGTAATTTAAAAAAAAATACATAAGTACAATTGTCGATATTCTCAATAAACTAAATAGTTCTACGGTTTTGATATCCCCTTGTCATTTCAAGCCGTTCTAACGTCTCCTTGCGCATTTTATTGGCGAGTTGTGTGTGAAACGCGGTTAGCCATGTAACGGAGTTCTTCAATTACCAGCCCTAACCCTGAGCTATAAAGTTAATACCATCATTTTTTATTCACAAAGATGAAAATAAGAAACCAATAATTTGCGCACGGGCGGGACTTAACCGGCAACTTCTCGGCTAACCGGGCTAAATTGAGCTACCGTGCTGTCGGTCCGACCTTGCGAAATATGTGGTCTCTTATGGATACGTCATTACGCGTGACGTTTGGCCCGGTTAGCCAAGAAGTTGCTGGTTGGAGTCCCGCCCGTGCGGAAATTTTTGGTTTCTTATTTTCATCTTTATGAATATGAAATATGACACTGTGAGTGTTAAAAACATTCAACACCATTAATACCATCATGTTTGCATAATTCTGTACCATTATTTAGGTAGCGTACCGGGTGTTCACACTCGGGCTCGGTACTCAGGTTAGGTCGCAAGTGTTAGGAATCTATTGAGAGGGTGTCGCTGAACATGCGCAAGGTTACGGAGTCGGCGCGCGCTAGTCACGCGTACGTCTCGCGGAAGCGCGTCCTTCAATCCGGGTAGCGCCTTAAAACGAATCCTAACACCTGCGAGCGAAGCCATAGTCCATACGCAACACAACAATACCTAACCTAAGTACCGGACCCGAGTGTGAACATCCAGTGCACTACCTAAATAATGGTACAGAATTATGCAAACATGATGGTATTAACGCTTCTGCAGGTGGTGCGCCGCGCTGAGCAGGCGGCCGTGCAACGTGAGGTGGGTACTTAGGTTAGGTTTCGCAAGTGTAGGAATCTTTTTAGAGGATATTTCTCAGCATGTGCAAGGTTACGGAGCGGTGTGGCGTCGTGACAGCGGCGTCTTCTCCGCTCGCTTGGTGTGTTCGCGCGCTAGTCACGCGTACGTCTCGCGGAAGCGCTTCTGCAGGTGGTGCGCCGCGCTGAGCAGGCGGCCGTGCAGCGTGAGGTGCGCGTGCGGCGCGAAGGCGGGCGGCGCGGGCGCGGGCGCGGCCTGCAGCGGCAGCGCCGGCAGCGCGGCGTCGTTGTCGGGGTGGCAGAAGAACGCGACGCAGTGGCGGCCGCGCGCGCGCGCGTACGTGCCGGACGGGACCACGACGCGGTGCACCTACGAAATATAGTCAAAGATAATTTATTCAATTTAGGACACAAAATGCCACTTATGAACGCCAGTAATTAGTGTAATATCAATTAATTATGGCCCTATATGGCATAATATAATTTGATAACTAGCGGACTCAGCGAACTTTGCTTCGCCCCTAGCACCGTCCCGCCCCGTCCCCATCTCGCCCAGCTTCGTAATTTTAAAAGTTAAGAGAAACATTAAACTTTTTCAGTTATCGAGCGGGATGAAAAATGATCAAATTACTAAAATTGATATGAAAAAATAGTGGTTGGTGATAAAAAAGTAAAGATTTAGGGTTATATGTATTTTTAATGCGACATTATAAAAAGATAAAAACAAAAAATTTCGTCCAAAAAAAAATATATATGGGTGAACAACCCTTATCACTTAGGGGTATGAAAAATAGATAGTAGCCGATTCTCAGACCAACTGAATACGCATATAAATTTTGGTAAGAATCGGTAAAGCCGTTTCGGAGGAGTACGGGATCGAACATTGGGACACGACAATTTTATATATAAGACTAGCGGACCCAAAGAACTTTGCTTCGCCCCTAGCACCGTCCCGCCCCGGCTCCGTCTCGCCCAGCCTCGTAATTTTAAAAGTTAAGAAAAACATTATAATTGATCGGTTATCGAGCGGGATGACAAATGATCATATTACTAAAATGGCTATAAAAAAATAGGGTTTGGTGATAAAAGAGTAAAAATTTAGGGTTGTCTGTATTTTAATGCCACATTATAAAAAAATAAAATTTCGTCCAAAAATTTAAAAAAAAATTAGGGTGAACAACCCTTATCACTTGGGAGTATGAAAAATAGATAGTAGCCTATTCTCAGACCTACTGAATACGCATATAAAATTTGGTAAGAATCGGTAAAGCCGTTTCAGAGGAGTACGGGAACGAACATTGTGACACGAGAATTTTATATATAAGACTAGCGGACCCAGCGAACTTTGTTTCGCCCCCAGCCCCGTCCCGCCCCAGCCCCGTCCTGCTGAGTCCCGTAATTTTAAAATAAGTATTGGCAGCGAATTTTGTTTTACCCTTAAATTATTAAAATGGCTATTAAAAATAAGGGTTGATCGTAGAAGGGTGAAAATTGAGGATTGTGTGTACTTTTGTATGTTGTATCATAAAAAAATTGAAATTAAAAATTATGTCTAAAAAATAAAAATAAAAATTTAGGAGTGGACTACCCCTAACATTTAGGGGGATGAAAAATAGATGTTGGCCGATTCTCATAGATACCGGATAGGCACAAAAAATTTCATCAAAATCGATCAAGCCGTTTCGGAGGAGTATGGCAACGAAAACTGTGACATGAGAATTTTATATATTAGATTGTAGTACATAATATGTTAGTAGCAAGTTATTACTATAAGTACTACGGAGATATTACGCAGGACCTACATAATTTCAGTACAGAGGAACTTTTATAGGCCAGCCTGTTTTGAAGAACTAATTAACGTGTATTAGCTTTTATTGTACACACTAAGGATATAAATATATACAATGTCGCCCGGGCGCAAGTGACCGCCTGAAATATTTTGAATATACATGAAAAATTATCGAGAAAAAACCTTGAAAGGGGGGGTCTATCTTTATTACTTTTTAAGTTATTGATTTTTAAAAAAATTGGGTAGAGTCCGTTACCTTGTTTTACATTTTGTACCCTATCTCCGATGTTATAAGCTCGATTTCAGTTTTCTTTGTTGTTTCTTAAAGCATAAGAGTTACTTTATCACGCCATGTAACATATGTAATCCAAAACTGCTAACTTAAATTTAAAAAATGGTACTGAGACCACAAAATCGGAGAAAAAAATAAGTTTTTTAAAAAAAACTGACGAGTAAGTCGTAAACTGTCTGCTTAAGAGAGCTTTTTCATTCATAATTATCAATCTGTGACTTATGACCAATAAAATGAGGTAACTTTGTAAGCACTATCTCTTTAAAATTTTAAACTACAACCCGTCGAAAAAGGGTCTCTCAGGTAGAAAACGGCAAAAAAAAACGGGTCGGGTAACAATGGGGCGTACACCACGTGCAACCCTTATCAGTTGACACCGGTACTTCATTCAGTAGTTCGGTGACCTATCTCGAGACACTACGTGTTTGGTGATCTGTGCGCTTTTCGACTTGTAAAGGCAGTTTTTATTTAACTGAACTCCTACCATGATTATGATACGATTGCGTGATTTACCACCGTCTCATGTGGCGGATATGCATTTCTTAAACGGATTTTGTAATGGAAATGCTCATGCCGCGGTCGCAGAATACAGTCGTCGATATCCAGGCCAGTACTTTGCTATCGCTACTTCATTGCCGTGCATCGTCGTTTTTGCGAAAGAGGTTTATACCCACAAAGAAACGAGCCCAGCGTGACAGTTGACGTCGACATGGAAGAGGAGATATTAAGACTGGGACGTGCTGACCCCATGACCAGTATCCGTCTCCTATCGATAAGAGTCAGTATAACAAGAATACGCATCTGGAGAATACTGAAAAGAGAAGGTCTGCATCTGTATCATTTCCGGCGTGCTCAACATCTGGGGGATGTCGATTAGGTACCGCGCGAGATCCGTTTTTTGTAGCTGGATAATATCGCAGGAACGTCACAACCCACATTTTATGCGAAAAATTTTGTGGACAGACGAGCCCCATTGTTACCGGACTCGTTGTTTTTTGCCGTTTTCTACCTGAGAGACCCTTTTTCGACGAGTTGTAGTTTAAAATTTTAAAGAGATATTGCTTACAAAGTTACCTCATTTTATTGGTCATAAGTCACAGATTGATAATTATGAATAAAAAAGCTCTCTTAAGCAGACAGTTTACGACTTACTCGTCAGTTTTAAAAAAAAAACTTATTTTTTTCTCCGATTTTGTGGTCTCAGTACCATTTTTAAAATTTAAGTTAGCAGTTTTGGATTATTACATTGCGTGATAAAATAACTCTTAACCTTTAAGAAACAACAAAGAAAACTGAAATCGAGCTAATAACATCGGAGATAGGGTACAAAATGTAAAACAAGGTAACGGACTCTACCCAATTTTTTTAAAAATCAATAACTTAAAAAGTAATAAAGATAGACCCCCCCTTTCAAGGTTTTTTCTCGATAATTTTTCATGTATATTCAAAATATTTCAGGCGGTCACTTGCGCCCGGTCCACACTGTATATAAATACTAGCGGATCCAGCGAACTTTGTTCCGCCCCCATTCTCATCTCGCCCCGGCCCCGTCCCGCCCAGTCCCGTAATTTAAAATTTTAAGCGGTCCCAGAGCAACTTATGGGTATGAAAAATAGATGTTGGCCGATTCATGAGAATTGGTTAAGCCGTTTCGCAGAAGTTCGGTAACGAATATTGTGACACAAGAATTTTACATATAAAATATATTGAATATAAAGATGAAATAAGAAACCAAAAATTTTGCGCACGGGCGGGATTGACGCAATTGACGTTTTCATAAGAGACCACAAATTTCGCAGGGTCGGACTGACAGCACGGTAGCTCAATTGGTAAGAGCGATTGGCCCGGTTTGCCAAAAGGTTGCTGGTTCAAGTCCCGCCCGTGCGCAAAATTTTTGGTTTCTTATTTCATCTTTATGAATATAAAATATGACACTGTGAGTGTTAAAAACATTCTTAAGCATTATATTGAATATAAATATATTGGACACCAATCACATACATTGCTTGATCCCAAAGTAAGTAGCCAATGCACTTGTGTTATGGAAATCAGACACAACGGTGGTACTACAACACCCAGTCCCGAGACAATATAGAAAATATCGTTTTCTACATTGACCCGACCGGGAATCGAATCCGGAACCTCACGAGATGGCGACGCTTGAAACCAGCGTGCTAGCCACTCGACCACGGAGGTCGTCAGTTAGTTATTTCTAGGAGATATTACGTAGGTAGTACAGAGATATAACGTAGGACCTATAGAATTAGCAACCAATAACAAAGGAACCTGTTTTAAATAACTAATAAACATGTATTTGCTTTTATTGTACACACTAAGGATATGACGCTCTATAGAAAACCTTATTTCAGCCGTAAAGGAAATTGTTAGGTTTTTTTGTAATTTTTAATTTCTCCATTACCTATTAATCACTATGTTAGATTTTATGTGTATTGTTATGTGGCCTATATAATGTATAAGATGAACAATGAACTTACAAGAGCAGGAAGAATGTTGGTGGTCCAAGCCGCTAGGAGCTCTCCAGGTTGAACCAGGATGGCTCCAGGCAAGTGCCCAACCGTTTGCCACTTGTCACTGCCCTTCAGCTTTACCTAAAAAATAAAATAGTTTCATCCAATAACGTTACGATTTGGTATTATCAATATAATAGACAAGCTACAATTCCGTAGAAAATGCTATAGTGAATAAACAATCTAGATGTGTATACCTAAGCATAGTCATGTGTGCCCTTGAATAACAAGTCTCAAAGTACACACTAAATTCAATGAATTCCGTTTTACATAATGAACTCGTAAATCCGGTTGCAGAAAAAGTTTTTATTAACACAAAAACTTGTATTTGTGTAAATAATAATAATAATGCAAAGGGGCAAAAACTATCAAGTGGACTTCTTAGAATATTTGTGAAGCCATTTTTTCGATGGCGTGAATCTTAGAATAAGTGGTAGTGTATGAGAGCTAATGGTTCTTAGTTTCTCCTTGATGAGCCGTTGCTGGTAACATTTTCGTGCCATAGAAAGGATTATTTGAACGACACAGCTTGAACAGCCGGCAAATTTGGCAATGTTAGGGTTGTTATGTTAAATTCTTTGCATTAAAATATGAATCATGAATATTCACATTTCCATCTAATGATGATAAAAAATTTAATGTTAACTAATGTTGCCTCCATACTTTCACGGGAATGTTGGCGGCAACATACCTGTGCAGTAGGTATATTCTACTAATAAACGTACTTATGTGTTGTCGCGGTTACGTCAAGCACGAGTCTATTGTACGCACATTATAATAATTATTTGCTTTCAGTTAGGCTCTAGCTAGTCAGATAAGAAACATATCGATTTCTCTGACGAACTGAGCGTCACACAGGCCAGACCAGATTTCAGCTCTACCAGGTGACACTACTTTTAAAGTTTCATATGATTTTCGTGTGGTAATTCTATTGCGAGTTTAACCGTTTAACGTAAAAAACAATTGCACGAACAAAATCTAAATACATAGAAATCGTAACCCTGATAAATCAAAAACAAAGAAAATTACATCGGTGAACTTTTTGCGTATACGAATTGCACGCGATTGCCCCCCTGGGCCAGCGGCATGTAGTGCACCGCGTCGCTGGGGAAGAATGGTCTTTCGTCATAGGTAGCAATGACTGCTAGGTACCCTACACTGATGAGGCTGAGATATGGACAGCACAGACACACAACATAACTATGGGTGTTATCAGTTTGCAGAAGTATACACCCCGAGTCCGACTTGAGTCCTGGGCAAGCAGCATGAAGGTGCCGTAGTCTTCGACTATGCGCGCGCCGCACTGCGTCGCTCGGGCAGAAAGGGCCTTCGTCTTCGGAAGGGACGGGAGGGTAGTACAGCAGACGCATCGTCGAAAGGTTGCGTCCGTCACTTTGAATTTAGTTGTAGTGCGGCGGATAAGCTGATCACCGCCTAAGGTGAGAGGGTGGACGCGAATATCAAAATACACACGGCTGTAGAAATTGTATATAATAACGTTTGTCTACCACCCCTTTCGCAACTCTTACATACCTCAGGCGGTATTTAGCTTATCCGCACGCACTATTAGCCAAAAGTAAGTATATGGCTTATGAACAAGCTTTGTTGATCGCAAAATTTACACACCTAAGTGCAGCAAGGCTCTCCGTGTTAGGAAACTGTGAGAGCGAGATGCTAATACTGGCGAAAGAACATGAGCATATGAACTGGGTATTATGTATTGTCAGAAGTTACCTCAAGTCCACCTTCCGAGTCCTGGGCTAGCAGCGTGAAGGTGCCGTAGTCGCAGTGCGCGCCGCAGCGCGTGTAGTGCACCGCGTCGCTCGGGCAGCACGGGCCCTCGTCCTCCGGGGGGACGGGGGGGTAGTACAGCAGACGCATCGTCGAAGGGTTCCGTCCGTCGCTCTGAAGCATGCCGGAGTGGCAGGCCAGGAGCGTGGCTGGCGGCACACCTGAAATGTTGGAAGATTTTGGTGAGAAGCTGTTATATTGGTCATCATCGAAGACTTTATACTTTCGAAGCATTTAAATACCAATATCTTAAGAACAATGTGTAATAATTTGAGTTGTGGGTGTTTTAGAAATCTGTATCGGATCGGATTCCGTGTTTTCGCTAGCTTATTTCAAATAGATGGAAATTTAAACCATAGGTAGAAGATTTTTTGTTTATACTGGGGATTGGTTAATAAGCCTGCTGATTCTTTCAATTTGTCTAGAAAACAAAGTTTTTCACCATGGACGCTTTTAGAAAAGTTTTTGACGCACCAAATTAATATATAATACATTACTGCGAACAAAACATTACAAAGGTGCTCGTAACGCAGTGGTAGCAGCGCTTTGGTGATACCAAAGTGAAGCAACCTACGTCGCGGTCGTGTTTGGATGGGTGACCATTCCGACCATATAAGTGACGTTTATCACGAGCATCTCCGTGCTGCGGAAGACACGTTAAGCCGTTGGTCCCAGCTAATATCGGTTGATATAAGTAGTTAAGCCTAGTCAGACGCCCTATAGGCGGCTTGATAACATATGACAGCAGGGTTAGTCGCTTGCCTTGCCAACACCACCAATTCGCACTGAGCCTGTGTGGTGGCTATGTATATTTGTATGGCTCAAACTACCCCATAGTTGAGGTAAGGCCTTTGCCCAGCAGTGGGATGTTACAGGCTTACTTTACTTTTACTTATTTACATTGCGGCGATTGGCGATAAATGTTATTCTGTTTTACATACCGAAAGCATAGGCCAAGGCTTGAAGAAGAACGCGTGAAAGGTTGGTGAGGTCCCGAGCGAGGGGCACGGCATGATTGGTGAACTCCGGCACCTCTTCTTCCGCTGGCATCGCCGCCTTCGTCAGCGAGGTGATGTTGAACGCGTGACGCAGCTCCTGAAAAGGTCAAGTGGTTGTGTGAAAATTTATTAGGTACGATTAGTAAGTACCTACATGTCATTACTAGCAGTTTCACGAAAATGGGAAATAGGGAGAAAATTCGTCAATTTCCGCACGTCCTTGATTTTCTAGCCTACATAAAGCTTATTAAAGACTGTTTAGTAATGTTGTCTGAATATGGAAGAGTTCTTCTATTCCTATTGAATACCTGCTTGTGAGGAAATTAGACATTTCCCTTTCTTTTATAATTCACAAAGTAATCAATGTCAGTTAGGTGCTTGTTGGATGTAGCTTAGTTTTAAAACCACGTTTATCTACGGTTAAGTATAGCTATATATTGGATTTAATGCTAAAAGCATAATCTGCCAGTCAAACCTTTAGGTCATGCAGAAATATGGCAACAGGTGCAGTGTAAAAAAACAACAAATGAGAGCAGGAACAAATAGTAACAAGAATCTAATAAAAATAAAATGAATAAAATAACCAAATAACTATACTTATATATAAAAAAACTTCAAAGATACATAAACATACATGAAGCAAAAAAAACTGTTTTTGTTCGCACGAGTTTTATCCATCTCCACGTGTTATATCAGTGTGTCGTACGTGTGTTCATACAGTTTTCGATTGACTATAATGTAAGCAGGTACATACCTTCTTGGTAGCATCAAACTGCTCCATGCCCGGGCGCACATAGCCATGGTTGCTGACAGGGTTCCGCAGGTACTGCGCCTGGCAGCCCTCGGGGAGCGCGCAGAAGTTGTCCAAGTCTGCGTACACTGCTTTCAACTGGAATCATTAACAGTGGTGTTGAGTGGAAGAGCATATTGATGGGGAAAAGTTATGTTCAGAGGACGCGATGACCTACTTACAACTTTACTCAAAATTACTAAACTTACGTTATACTTTGGTTGTTGGTTAGATAGTCAACAATCTCCATTAATCTTTGAAATAAAACAACTTTTTTACGGATTAACTTTTCGCGAGTTTATTAATTTTAATTTTATCCCGACGTTTTGAACACTTTACAGCGTTCGTGGTCACGGGTAGACTGAGATGTTATTTGTCATTTACAGAGTTTTGAAAAATATACACTACCGTCACTCATATTATTAATTAACGTTCCTATCCACGCAGAAAGAGCTAACTGTGTCTTGTGATCTTGCAGTGAGTGGTCTAGCATGGGTCCTAGTTAGAACTGGATCCCATGCAGGTGGAATTTTCCAACCATCTTCCCTGTTAAAATTTGGATGTTTTCTTGTTTCTATAGCTTCGCGTAGCATACGTGGAATGAACCAACGTTCTTTTAATAGTAATTTAGGTTTGTCAAAACGTATAAAGTGGTTGGGTTTGTCTAAGGCATGTTCACACACTGCAGATTTTGAAGAAAATCCGTAAAAAAGTTGTTTTATTTCAATGAGTAATATTCGCGTAAACTTCAGAAACAAGTATCCATTAATCTTCATAGAGCTTGGTAGAAGTCAAGACTAATGAATATGTGAGGGGTAGGTCCAGAGTAGTTTTTAGCACGCTGGTTTCAAGCGTCGCCATCTCGTGAGGTTCCGGGTTCGATTCCCGGTCGGGTAAATGTAGAAAACGATATTTTCTATATTGTCTCGGGTCTGGGTGTTGTGGGACCACCGTTGTTGTACTTAGCTTGGGATCGGAGCAACGTATGTGATATTGTCAAATATTCAAATATTCAGGCAACCTTGATTAGTGCGATGATGATTCGTTAAGGTGTCTGCATTTTTCTAACGAATATTGTAGCTTTAAAGCTGATTCACGCTACCCGTGATACTACTCATCGCTACCGTATATCGTGCCGAAGTCGGGTAGACATTTCAACGCCGTTTAAACATGAATGACTTCATACAAAATGTATGACAGCGCCCCGGCCGGCGCCCGGTCGAGGCCCGGCCCGCGGCGGGACGGTGTAGCGTGAATTGACCTTGATTCATCAGATTGAAGGTCCACAATAATCATATGGTGGTTTTCCCTCCTCACCTTTTCATCAGCAATTCCATGGTTGACGAGCACGGCGAGCCCCTTTCCGTTGAGCGCGTTGAACAACTGCTGCCCGATGCGTCTCACCACTGATTTCATGGGACACACATCCGTGCCTGTAACAAGAGAATCATGTATTAAGCCTTCAATTTAGTTAACAAGGCTTAGTCCTGCTTTAGATATACTTATTGCACATTTATTCAAATAACGGCTACCTACTTGCTGGGTTCTTATTTAACCCCTAGTCACCAGAGGGGCGAAGTTAGAGATTTATGAACGGCTTTTAATAATTAGGAACGCTCTTCATCAATTTTTAACATCTTTATTTTACGGATATACGAGTATCTATACTTTTGTAGAGTCGATGATTATTTTTATCTATGAAACCATTTTACGGTTAATAATTAAACTTGGAAATTCAACAAGTGTCCGATTTTCACAACTTTTCAAGCTTGTGGTTGTATGTAATAGTATCCCACCAGCACCCAAACTTTGGATTCCTCGTTCACCTCGTCTTGCACAACGTGAATAAAATATAAGAGAGACCGTTCCGACTTGGTTGAAGGTTTGGCCGTGACACGCTTCTCTTGGAACGTTTTCTCTGACAAATATTTTAGGTTACTAAGATTACGATGATTTAGGTTTTCAACCGCGACATTCTACAACCTTGTCGCAGTTAATCTAAAATCGATGACCTTTTTATGACGGATATAGGTCATAGCTATGGATAATATTTTAGGTCAGATATTATTTTAATAATTGATAAAGTTATATGATTAGAGTGAGTACCTATGTTTGTGGCTTATCTAGAACAGAAACAGTTTTTTTTTCAATGGGACATTGTGTCTTACTATGCGATAAAGTCTCGGTCTTGGAACTTGGTAATTTATTACATTTTTATTACCTACATATAAATAACGGTACGACACGTTTATTATTTTCATCGAGTATTAGGTACTGAAATCGAATGTTATAGTGCGGACTGTGTGAAATTCTAGCCGAAGTTACATCACCGCGCTGAGTGGGTAACTCCGATTGGGTTACGTAAACTAAAATGCGTTTTTCAGGCCTAAAGTTAACTCAAATTTGAAGCTAAATTGTGGAAAAAACACTAATTTATCATTACTGATTTGCAGGAAGCCTTGAGAAAAGAACTTATCAGGTAGGTTGCTACTCTTTGTTCGACTTAAGATTATGTTGTCTTGATGACACATAAATAAACTTATCTAAGTAGGGCGTAAATGGCTACAATGAGTGCATTGTGGATTTGGTGATAGTCTGTGTACATTTTTTTTATTGCAATCCGTGTCCTTGTATGCAATGTCCACTGTTCAATGAGTCACATAAAATTGTGTAAATTATCTTGCCACCTGCATGTTGGGGCCTTTGGGCTTATCAACATATTCATTACCAACCAACACGGAAGATGCATGATCTTTGTTCGTGTAGATTAGCCCAGTAACCTTAATAAGAATGTTAGTATAATATTGTGGCCTTTTAAAATGTTTCTATATATGGAGCCTGTGTCGTTGCGAACTGAAGAAGTTGATGAGACTGACATTAACAACTACGTAGCATAAGGTTAGTCAATGTATATTGAGATGAGATTGGCTCGGTTATCGATGTGATGGGCTATTCATTGCTTTGTGTAGGCAGCTTTTTACATAAAGTTTTCGCAAGTATATATAGCATAAAACAATAATTGAACGTTTTATTTGAAGTAAGTAATAACAAAAGTAGCCAATATTTTTAGTTATTAATAGCGGACCCAGCGAACTTTGTTTCGCGGGACGGGGCCGGGGCGAGATGAGAATGGGGATTCTCATTTCGCCCCGGCCCCGTCCCGCCCAGTCCCGTAATTTAAAATTTTAAGCGGTCTCAGAGTAACTTGGCCGATTCTCAGACCTACCCAATATGCTTACAAAATTTCATGAGAATCGGTCAAGCCGTTTCGGAGGAGTAAGGGAACGAACATTGTGACACGAGAATTTTGTATATAAGATTATTACTTATTAATACCTGCCCACAAGTACCTTATTTGGTACTTTACAGATCACATGACGTGTTTGTTCATTGTTGCCCTTTTTTGTGTCCATTTACTTCGATCAAACGGCAAAAAGGGACATTATTTGTGATTTATGTTTGCAACAACCAGAGTTGGCAATGTCACTGTTAAAAGTAGGTATTTATTTTTTTACATAAAGGACACCGCGGTCAACCTCAATATACATACATATGGAACTACTTAGGTACTTATTTTAACACACATACTGAAATCTTTATTGAATCGACTTGTAGTTTCCTTGAAGCGCTTCGGATCTTAGGCACCAACTTTTAATTGATAGATGCGAGTAGAGTAGATATTAGGCTATATATCATATTTCTCACGATCAAATCAGCTGTTAAAGATCGCGGATACATCGTAATCATCTGGCGGCGAGCACAGGCCACGGACGTGACTCAATTGCTCGTCGCGATTACACAATCAATGTCGTCATTTGTTTTACACGAAATACTGCTTTGTTACGTTTGCGTTTTCATTTGTTTTGAAAATGCGTAATTTACGTTCGCACATTTACAATATTTTCGATGCCTATTAGATATGGTAAAAATTAAATAGTAGACGGGGTTTTACTCGTGTAACCGCGAATCAACACATTTAATGACGCACGCACATGTAGGTACTCTTCAGTTCGTGGAAAAAATAAACAGAATTTACTTGAATGTGTTCATAATTATAAACATCAATTTCAAATATAAACAAATTAAGAACACACAGATCATCGATAAGAAAACAACAATTTTATTATAACCTGTTAAACCTTCGGACCACCCTGAATTTTATACCGAAGCCGTTTCTCGTGCGTGTCTATCAATGTATTGAATTTCAGTAATGCTACACGCCGTTTCCTATTTAACTATCAAGTTACTATGAAATAGCCTGACGTTCATTTTCAGTAAGTACCAACACATAATAACAGAATAACACGTGAAGTTGATGCACCCTTAGTCAGCGCACAGTGCACCGCCACGGTACTAGTAACGTCACGCCTTTTATGACTGTACTTTAGTCAAACTAATCTTAGTAATTGGTGTACCACCTTAATAACCACAATCTTTTGCACCTGTCGACGTCTATTGTTTGAAATGACGCCCGTTTTTGTGCAGGTGTAAAAGCGATGTTCGTTAAAAAGGTGTCAGACGAGCGAGACCTCGACAGAACGTTATATCTCCCTAAAATGACATTCGTTTATCGTCACACAAAACCAAACACGCTCATTTTTCAACCCTTGACATTGTTCTAATTGTGGATGTTGAAACAATCGATCGCTATTCGATCCCTCCAAAGCAATTGCATTAGAACAAATCAAGCTTATTTTGAGTCACTCCAATAACTACTTTCAAACCTAATCCATTTCAAAACAATCACACAAAATGTGTCCTACAGTTCAAGCGGTCTTTTGGATAAATGATTTATTTTTCTGGAATAAATAATAAGCATCAAAGAAAACCCACCAACTTTAAACTAGTGCGGAATAAAATTTACTTAGTAAGGTAAATAAAAATGTAAAAAAAAACTGTTAAAAAGTAAAGTCTAACTAACTAGCTAACTCGTCGACCGACATATTATCAAAATATACTGTGCACTGGATAGCGTGCTCGCTCGGTGCTTTAATATGAACTTGTTTCGTGTCTGCCTTCCCGACGCAGCGAGATGTTTTAGAGCCTTCGTCGATACTAATTTTTCAAATCAGTGCAGTAGTTCTTGAGATAAGCGCGTTCAAACAAACTAACAAACTCCAACTCTCAAAAACTCTTAAGCTTAAACTAATTGCATTTATTTGTATTATGTAATCACGGAAGTTAAACTTCCGTAAGTTCCGTCATTTCTACCTTTGAGGGTGCATTTTATTACAATTAAGTCGACAAAACGTATGGGGACAAAGTCGAATTGTTGTTATGTTTATATTTTCACTCAAAACGCTTATGCAAATGGTTACGTAATTAACAGTGGCCTAGACTTGCATTTTTTTTTTTTTGTAGTATAGCAACACCGGCCAGTTAGTAACACTTGAAATGCTTATAGATGACGTAAGAAGTTCATTCTACTCACGTCATGTTTATGACGCGAATAATACTCATTGATTGAAACACAATTTACGGATCTTTTTTAAGAAGATTTATTAAATTTATATGCTGACGTTTCCGAACACTTTACTGCGTTAGTGGTCCAACCGTCTACCCAGAGCCGTAGGGGCTAACTAGATTGTAGGTAGACCACATCTACTCACAAAATAAAACAATATTTAAAACGGTAGATAATAAATTGTCATAATCAGGAAGAGTTTCTCTTACGAATATTAAAAAAGTAAAGTAAAGTTAGCCTTTAGATGAGAATATTCCTTCCTAATTGTTATCATAGTTACTTATAGTAGGATCTTGTCGAAGCTAATGTCTCGCTGTATTATGGCTAGCTATAGCTATAGCTATACATTATTGCTAGCCGAGTTGAATAACGTATGACGGTGAATATATTGCGGCGGTTTTTATATTCATCTGCATTCAATCCAAACTAATCGTTGAATTGCCGCATTCAATCGGACCTATTTTTGATAACGCCTAGCCGTAATGTAATAGTGCAGATTATACAATCCGACTGCGACATATAACAATCCTAACTTTTTACATCTAAAGGAAGTATTTACATGTATTCAACTCGAGCATGTTTTCTTGGCAACGACTCTACCGTACCACTTTCTAGTGCTTGCCGACGGGTTCTGATAAACTGCACACAGGATAACAGACAAACACGTTTGTCTTCCGCTGTAACTAAAGTACAGTCGCCGTCAGATATATTGGAGCAGACAAAGTGACCAAATACTTCTGAACAGTTTAAAATGTCAATAAGTTCCATACACTACAAGTTACCATTAATATCAGAACATGCATTACTTCATTAATATCTGAGCAGAAGCTAGTCAATAACTTCTATACACACAACTAACCAAAATTATCTGAACACTCATAACGTCAAATGTATCTACGCAGTCGGTCTTTAATATCTGAGCAATCGAGGCAAATTGCAGAAGTGCTTCCAACTTAACTATAAAAAAAGTAAAAACCGACTTCAAAACCAAAATGCATTAAAAAGTCTTAAATAAACTCTTCACCATTGAAAGGAAAGGAATCCGTTTTCGGCAAACAATTTCTTTTTGGAGTCGGTGCTGTGATAGTTGATGCTTGATGGTCAAAGTGATGGCACCAACTCCAAAACAGTTTTTTTTTGCCTAAAACAGATTCCTTTCCTTTCAATGGTGAAGAGTTTATTCAAGACTTTTTAGTGCATTTAAGTTTATTTTATTTCTTCATTTTTAGTGATTACATAAGAGGGCCGGGGGGGAGTTGCACCTTATGATTCTATTTTTTAAGAAGCTACAAATTACCTATCATAAGTTCTGTCATTATAATTACTGAACTCCTAAGCGTTAAGGAGTTCCACCATTAGCTCAGCCTTACAAGATGTTGACTATCAGACGTAACAACACGTCAACGTTAAGATTCTAGTAAAGAAACACAATACGTGCCTTTAAAATTTAAGGGGTTTCCCTCGATTACACCAAGATCCCATCATCAGATCCCAAAATGGAAGAAAGAAACGGGACCAACTAGAAGGTACACCCCCTAAGTTGGCGAAAATTTTTTTCGATTCGGTCGACAAACGACTGAGATATGAGGTAACATAGATACAAAAAAAACATACAGTCCAATTGATAACCTCCTCCTTTTTTTAAGTCGGTTAAATAGGGACTCTTTTCATCGTTTATATTATAGTAAGATGACGCTGGCAGTTAGTAACGCTTTGTAGTTTTCAGTATTGTCATCACTGTCATGAAAGTGTCATGCAGTATTTAAATTCAGGCAAGTGAGTGTTCAGATATTATTGGTTAGTTGTGTGTATAGAAGTTATTGACTAACATCTGCTCAGATATTTATGAAGTAATGAATGTTCTGATACGAGGGTCAAACTGAAAGTTCTTAGAACTGGCCACTTATAAACAATATAATAAAAAAAAATTCTAAAATTTGAAAATAGAACTCTTTGACAATATTACTGAGTATATATTTCATTCATTTGTCATTTGTTTTACGATTTGGCGGCAAATCGAAAATTGTCTGTGTCACGTCAACATGAATTTAACACGAGAAAATTTTCGTGCAATGATTTTTTATGACTTTCGATGTCATTTAAGTCAACAAGAAAGTTATGATAGACTACGATTGGCCTTTCACGATGAAGTCCCATCTCGTGCGACTGTTTACAACTGGTTTAATGAGTTTAAACGTGGTCGCACTAATCTCACTGATGATGTACGTGAGGGACGGCCTTCTACGGCGACGACTGAAAATAACATCTGTGTTGTGCGGCGTATGATAGAGACTGACAAAAGAGTGACCTATCAGCAGATTCGGACAAGCTTAGGCATCGGTATGAATCAAGTGCACAAAATCCTCCACGAACATTTAGCGGTCAGGAAGCTTTGCGCCCGGTGGATACCTCATAATTTGACTAAGGCTCAAAAACTCCATCGTGTGGATTGGTGCCGTAAAATGATTGAAAGATTTAACGGAGGTGACTCAAATGCTGTGTTCGACATACTAACAGGTGACGAAAGCTGGATTTACTGTTATAATCCTGAAACCAAAAGACAATCTGCTCAGTGGGTGTTTCCTTTCGAGGAGTTGCCAACTAAAGTGAAGAGAGATCGAAGTGCGGGAAAAAAAATGGTGGCCTCGTTCTTTGGAAGGATAGGTCATTTCGCAACAATTGTGTTAGAGGATCAAAAAACAGTTTCTGCAGAATGGTACACTACCAATTGTTTGCCACTTGTCTTGGAAAAAGTTCGAGAGAAACGACCTCGCAGTAGGATCCTCCTTCACCACGACAACGCCTCGTCGCACACCGCCAAGCGAACGATCGACTATTTGGCGACATCAAACGTTGAATTACTGGGTCACCCGCCGTATAGCCCCGACCTCGCGCCTTGTGATTTTTATTTATTTCCAAAAATTAAAGAAAACTTAAAGGAAAGCGGTTTATGAATGCTGAAGAAGCGGTGGCTGCGTATCGCGATGCCATTGAAGAGACCCCTAAGGACGAGTGGGCAAAGTGCTTTTCCCAGTGGTTCCATCGCATGCAGCGGTGTATTGACATCAATGGACAATATTTTGAAAAGATATAATAAAACTAATAACTGGCTAATGTAATCAGTTTTTGATTTTCTAAGAACTTTCAGTTTGACCCTCGTATTAATGGTAACTTGTAGTGTATGGAACTTATTGAAATTTTAAACTGTGCAGAAGTATTTGGTCACTTTGTCTGCTCCGATATATCTGATGGCGACTGTACATACGCAAACAGTAACGACTAACGAAGGCTATATTTTATTAATCACTCAGCTGTTTCTGTGATAATTTTTGGACAAACACATTTCAGCAAAATTCCTTCATAGGGTCTTAGCGCGGCCCGATTTTTTGTGCCAACCAAATTACCAATATTTATTTCGTTCATATGTATGTACATATTTAGATTCGTAAACTTTAATAGAATTACTATAAAAGGTGTATCACACTACGTAAGATGATTTTATATAAAAAAAAGCTATTACACATAATGTACGCGGTAACGAACTTTCGACGCACATGATACATACCGATATTCAAATGTTTGAATACAATATGGAAGATCATAAATTTGATGCCTATATTACATTAATAGAGAAACCTGAATTAGATTTTAGTAGGTGTTTTTTTTTTACTTATAAACATAAAATAGCTATATGTGTTCGTTCCTTAAAAAGACCTCAACGCGTTAGGTCCGTAGAATTTGATTCAGGCTCAATTTTTCAATAGTCAGCTAAGAAATACAATATGGCTAATTTAAAAAGTCACCTAATTGTCAGCAATGATAGGTAACTGTCATTTTTTTAAATCTGTCGCTTTGTTATTAATCAGTCTGATAAGTTTTATCTGACTATTGAACAATCGGCCCTTAGTAACAGAATTGGATGAATCTATATACTCTATCTATACTGTTGTATGAAGTCTTAAAACTTTTTTTTTCGACAATATGATGACTATGACAATTCAGATATAAGTTTGCTAGTAATTTTTAGGAAGTTCCATCTGAAAAACAACAAAGTGTCTATATTGACTAGCTACATATCATAATTATTTTGTAATAACCTTACTGACATACGTGGCGTTGACAATGAAACAATGACTTAAATGACTCTACTTATTTCTTCGTTATCAAAGTAGGTACTCGGAAAATATGAAGCGTTAATCATCTTGATAATGAAACCTTTAATAATCGTGAGTTATTTATATCTCAAGAGCAAAGCATACAAACAAACTAAGGCTGAAGTTAAGTGAATGACTTTATTTATTTTAGTTATATTAAATCATTGACATTGTTGCATCAATCAATATCAGGGTTTAGTAGGTAGGTATTCCGAAATTGCATGTTTTCATTCATACTTATAAATATCTTAAAACTTACATATATATTAGTAGACATTGCAGTTATAATGTCGAAATGACAATAATTTATAACCACTAGTTTATTGCAATTTGAATTATTATTCTATGGAGTGTAGGCGAAGAAATGACTCACGGCACCTGCATTAGTTCTAAATAATAAGTGGCTAACTTATTTACTTGCCTATTCGTTCAGTAAGCAGTAGGAATGAAATCTGTGGTAAACATAGGTTCCTAAAATAAAATAGAAATATGCATTACAGGATGTGTCCTGTAATAGGAGCAAACATTTTAAATATAGGCCCTAAGGTAACCAGAAATCAAATCTTAATGTTTTTTTTTAAAAAAAAACAATATATATATATTATTTTCTAACAAAATAAATCGAACCAGCAATGTACTGCGAACAAATGTGTCCAGTCATAGATTTGGCATTGTCATTTACTACAACGAGTTAGCGGTTTTGATATACATTGATTAAAGATTATATTTTGGATTACTATGTCTCTGAGTTAAAGCATTTTACAGCACAATGACCCAGGTCAAGGTAACTACGTATACCAAAGAAAATACATATACAAATCAATGATTCTAAAAGAATCATTGAAATTTTTACTCCTATCACAGGCTACACGCATATATTTTAATAAATAAATGAGGAAGGTTTTACTTCAGCTTGCTTGTATAATCTGAAACATAGTAGTTTGCATTTGAAAAAAAAATAGGAGGATAGGAACATAGGAGGAAAGGCATTTCAATACATATTAATGTTACCACACATCTCTGGTACATACCACAGAATCGTCTACTACAATCCACATAGCATACAGCCGTGGATACAACCGGTCATTACTTCTAATGGAAATAATTGTCAGCAAGTTTTATTAGAACTATTATACATTAGTTTCGCTACGAAGTTATTATCATAGGTAGGAATTTAGACAATTTATACATAGACAGAGAAAGAGAGTTATTTTTTGTATAACAAAATAGATTCATTAAATTAATCACAACTTCGCATTAACTATATCGTTACCAAATTTAATCGACTCAAAATATCGAATAAAATATTTCAAAATGTTTGCCAATAATTTACAATTCTTGTTTTTATTTTACACAATGACACATTATTTGTAGACATCGTTTATGATGATTTGTATACAGTAAGTATATACTTGAAAAGTAATAGCTTGGTACTTATATCTACCGGGAAAATATGATGTCTTCAGTAAATATTAGTTAATAAGTACCTATTTCACGTTTGCAATGACAAGGTAAAGATTTTCCGAGAATCCTTAAGATAGTGTTCAATAAATAAATTGTAGATAGGTGATAAATTCCAGTTAAACAGACGGACGTCAAATAATTTCAATTTAATTGCGATGTTTATTTCACATAACGTTCTCCTTAAGACACTTTATTTCTCCATCAATGCGTACTTAAAATATGCATCGTACTAGTAATGCATTGTCTAATAGTTATCTACCTATGTAATGGCACATAACAATCTTCCATAAGAAGGAACAATCGACCAGTTCTGCTCACACGGATGTTTACATAGAGATTATAGGCAATGAAAGAAAGTTTTACCTAAGTTACACGTGCGGCTAACTTGCAACGTGAGTTCTTATCAAATGAGTCGCAAAGAAACCAACCTGTCGATTGTTGAAATCGAATATGACGGTGTTCTTTCAGAACGAAACATTTAATGTATTGCAAACATTAAAAAGTTGTGATTTCATACAAAGTTTTAACGTCTTTGTGCCATTGAAACGTAAATAAGGCTAATTGTGATTTTGTGATACATATTTAAGTAAGTCTTTTGTATTGAAGTAACTTATGATACTTTAAATAGTAAAGAATTACCATTGATAGACATACTATTACTAAGAATACCCTAGAAGACTGTGAGTTTGGTACCCTACAGCAGTGGTTCTCAATCTTTTTTGGTTACTGAACCCTTTTGGAAAGCGATGTACTTGATGGAGCCTTACAATAAATAAAATAATAAAAAACTTTATTAACAAGTATATAAAAGTATCTACCAAGTAACTGTTACTTATTACTTACTCAGTATAATAATAGAAGATATTGAAAAAAGCAAGTAGGTAACGACGTTGGTGGCATAGTAAAATGATATGCCGCGTCAGATCGATCGACGAGGGAGAGGTGTTTTGGATTTTGGCGTAACCCTTACAGATTATATTAAAGCTAGATCAAAGCAATTTATGTTAGATGTGTTTGCGACGTAGGAGGAAATCTTAGAATAGCGGTTACTGATTGCCAGCAACGTTAGTACGAGGAGTAACTTATAAACCGTTATAGCATATCTAGAGACAGCATGCTCTAAGTTCTCGGAAATTGAAATTGCGTGATTTTCCTCGTTCGTACATAAACTAAACGCTTTTCTATCAAAAAAATAATGTATTTACGTATTGGTACAAATATTTATCTGTTTTCCGTAATGGCATAGTATGGTAATATTAATGTTTATTAATATATATCTTTGTTAACTAAACATGCCAGCTGTGAAAAATCCAAACACTTTTTGTTTTGGCATTTTAAGTGACACACGTAAATGTATTTCATTTTACTACAACGTAGATTCTATTGCAAAACTCATTTGGTTTGATAGCCTACTTTTATTTGAAGCAAATAAGAACCTTTTATAGTACTTATAGTATGCTACATATTATAATTTATACTGGGTATTATTTTTTTACATTTTGTGTCTGTCCGTATCAATGTCTATCCGTATTAAAAATAATTTCTAATCTTTAAACTTTCATTACCACTCCCGATGACAATATCGTCTTGCCTGAAAACAACTAAATAAGTGCATTAGATAATCTTTAGTTTCACCGTCAGGTATTAATGGTTGTTACAGCTCGACTTGTTAAGAAATAACTCTAGAAATGTAGAGATGCTCTGAGAATACTCTCCTAAAATTAGCAGAAGTCACGACGCAATTAAGAGCACCCGCTTTCGATTCGTCGGTTACACAAACATTCAAATAGAAGTCTTCTATTTCGTATTTGACATTTCGATAACGAGTTTCTACTGGCTTGCAAACAGTGCGCTATTATTGACTTCGTTTGAACAGGAACCCGTTTGTATGTGGCGTCGACACTGTCACACTGGCTGGTTCCTACTACTGAAACTCGCACCATTATTACTTTGCATTTGTATTAGAAAAAGCTGGTTTGACATTACTGGTTGCTCAAAATCTGCTTCGCTTTAGCATTTTAGTCCGTGTGTTTAGTTGAGGATGCTTGTTATTTCAGTCCTTCTTGTCTTAGCTTTGGTCGAACTTCACTACTATTGTCCGGTGCCTTTTTTATTGGAAGACTCTTCGAGTTTGTCTCAAGACCCCAAGACAAATACGAGTGTTGCTTAATCACTATATTCGTCATTAATTGATAGCAACTGATGCCACTTATAAAAACGGTATTTATCTGATTGCGTATACCTAGAGCAGGCAAATAGTTCAGATATATTTTTATCAATACGTCAGTAATATTATCATAATATTTATTGTTTAACATATGTAGTGATTATTAATCAAGTGGCTGTAGCTTCAAATGCGAATAACTCGTTAAACGCGATTTAATAAACGACTGACACGGATAATTCAAGCCTTATTTGTGGGAAGTGTTTTATAAAAATGGCAATTAAAAGTGGCTACACCCACCCATTATTAAAAGCAGCCAAGGTGACAGTGACAAGGATAGAAAGTGAAATCTATTTGAGGTGTGCCGTTCACCGATTGCATTTACAAGTAACTATTGGAACCGGCAGCGGTCTATTTATTATGTGATTTTTTACATTAACTTTTTACTTCCAAAACAGTTTTTTGAGTAATCGAAATAGGTTGGCTTGATAAAAGAATGTCTATTACTGTACACAATAGAAGTTATTTTAAGCGGTTACTGCAACGCTTTGATGATTATATATTAACCTATGCCAAACGTATGAATATCCTTGATATCAGTTTTCCGGATTATCCGACCGAACCAACTGACGTCAAAATCGTTCTAGTAAATTGAGAGTGATTATATAAATTACTGCATCGCTTGGTACGTAAATAAAATCTTAGCTGTCTCAGAAATTGGCCATTTTTTTAATGTTATGTCCGGATTTACGAGGATAACTATTACTGGAGTATCGCTGATCAACGGCACACTCAGCTGTTCGTATCACTACGATACGTGAAACTTCTCTAATCAAAACTAATTTTATCAATTAAAATTTAGGCATCATCTTATCCTTCAGTTTGATGTCAATAAATAGTTTATTCATGCCCGATTATTTTATGCAGAAGTATTATATTGAGTTCTGACTAAGCGAAACGCTGTTATCTTTTAGAATGTTCGTATATCTGTTTGTATTTAACACTTACTCTATAATAGAAGGTTTATGTTGCAAGGATCAATGGCACTATATGAGGACGTTAGTCTAGCCGATTAGTTCGAGACCGATTATCGCAAGTTATTCTAAATTGGGCTCAATAGAATTTTGGGGCAGGTCGACTTGCGGTTTTCTAACCGAGTTTTGTGTTCGACTTCTTGTCACTTTGCTTTGTTGGCACACGTGTTGTTAGGTGACGAGACTGTTACTAACGTTGCTTTCATTGCTGGGCTCAAGACTGTCTTTCTTTGAGACCCACCGTGTGATTGGCGACGCTCTTGGTGTAGTTGGGGTGTAGTGGTTAGCGCTACTGATTACTATACCGGCCGCCACGGGTTCAAATCCAAATACTTAGTAAGGAGCAAATGTTTGTGATGAGCGCGAACATTTGTACTTAAGTCATGGATGTTATATGTATTTAAGTATTTATGGGAGATGCCTCCGTCGTTTTGTCTGGTTCACAACACAAGGAAGAAAATTCCTTTCTTTGAAACCACGACAATGGGTGTGTTTTCGGATGCACATTACTTATTAATTTATTATTTACTGATTAGGGTATAGATTCTGGCTTTATAAGAGTTGCAGTGCAGTGGTGACAAAGTGGACGAGAAAAAATCCTTGATCGTCACATTTCTAAATTTCTTTTTATAGGTTGTTTACAATGTATGAAGAGTATGAATTTGTTGGTGCCTTTACAAACACTGATATAGCTAGGTTTTCAGATTTTGTTGATAGAAGTGGCTTTATTACAATCAGTGAGTAGTTATTACTAGGTACATACGTAAACAGAAACTATGCCAAGCGAAAAATGTGTTGCAAATACGACGAATAGATTGTAGGTATTCCTCGAAATTTTAATTTCGAATATGAAACCATTGAGTTGATGACAAGTGGCGTCAATTCGTGGACCACAAAATTTTATCGTGGTGTCAGTTCCATGCTATACTAGTTCAATGATTACAATGTATGTATAGAGTATACATCAAACTAATCGCATGGTCTTTCAACAGCTAAATTGAGTAATAAATCTACGTAACGTAGTTTGAAGCGTAACTGTATTTTCTTATCGAATGTTTGTAATACCACGATTATACCACCAGAGTTGGTATTTTTAAAATAAAATAATGTTAATCGCAAACAATAATCATTTAGTGATTTCCAAAGTCATCCTCATTATGATAATTAATTTAACAGAAAGATAAATACTATTGCACAAATCATAGTGTAAAAAGGTGGACTTAATGCTATTTAAGCATTCTCTGCCGCGCACATCTTTAGGTCATGCAGAGAGATGGCAAAGGGTGCAGCGAAAGTAAATGAACAGAGAGAGCGTGAGCATTTGGGTCGTAAATCGAACATTACCTATTCAACGTAAATCATACGCCATAATTTACGCGAGTGATTTTAAAACAGGGCTCCGGATTACTACTGGAATAATTACCAGTTCTCAAAACAAAACCAAACTTGACCGCTACTCACGTACCTACTAACAACGACGTATGTTAGTACGTTAGTCTAACGTACCTAAATTTGGTGTAAATTAATTTCTAAGAAAATATACTCTCCTGGTGAAGTCTTGTAGTACTAAGTTGATATAGATTACCTTCCCTTGTGTATTACTTCTACGTTCTGTAGGTAACTAATTGCCAGTTCATTTTATTATGTTCTGAATATCTAGATCTATCCAGCTGTCATCATATCTTCTGGAAAGTTCCAAGTAAGTGCACAGTGTTCAATTGTTTGTTATCTTGAGCACAAATACCGTTCACGAGGACCCAGGCGGGTGCCACGTGCCATCAATGAACCACGTATAAATCGTATAAATCACACTGCACCAATATGCCTGTCTGCGCCTAATACGTGAGCTTATATGCACTTGATATGCGTTTAGATATTTGAAAAGAAACAGTCGCCTTGTGGGTTGAACAATTGAAGATGGTCTCATTAATTATTCCTCCTGCCTCATGAAGTGATGATGGTCTGATTAAGTAGGTATAGATAATGCTCTAAAGGCACAGGTTTTGTGCTTGTTTTTCATGTTATTCCGTCTTCAATTGAACTACGAGTATAGTTGGCTGGTAAGATTAAAAATTGTCGACACATAGAGGTTAACTTCTCATGTAAAGAAGTAAGCATTGGTTTGCCTTTAATTTTTCTTGGTCAGGTATCAAGGAAAATTGAATTCATTCCAACTATCAAGTTCATCGTATGAACCTTCAAAATCCGTTAACGATAACTGAGTGAGATTAATTTTTGATATTCAAATTGTTGCTTCATTTTTGGTAGTTGATTGCTACATTCAGTTTCTTTTTGTATAATTTCCAATTTAAATTTAGCCAAGCCGCTGTAAATGAACAAATTGTTACTTATTTTCTTTGCCTCCTACATTAGGTACGTATTCTTATATAGATAGGCTGACAAATATGGCGAAATTTATGTACACAGTTGGTTAAGTGGTAGTAAGTACAATACACGCGCGTCATCAAGACGTAGGCTGAATCTGACAATAGCATACCGATTATATTTGCTTGCACGTACCACGATCTGAATTCAAAAACAAATAAGGTTCCTTTATGTAACGATTTGCAAGTGCCGCACAACGAACGCGTTTCTTGTAATTAAATGAGTACATTCAATGCAATTAAAGCGAATGGAAAATGTCTTAAGGAGATGCAGAAAAGCTCAAACTACTAAACTTGTTATCTGAATATGTCCTTGTTTTGTGGAAGCTACTTGATGATTTCAGAAAAAAAATAACTCCATTCAATACACCGCATCCAAAGAAGTCATAGGTTTAAAACTTCAAAAAAGGAGGAGGTTATTAATTGGATACGGTGCGATAGTTAGTTGATGCTTGAGATGGTCAAAGTGATGGCACCGATTCTAAAAAGAAATTGTTCGCCTAAAATGGATTCCTTTCCTTTTAAGTGTCAAGAGTTGATTTAAGACATTTTTGACAAAAATTTGACTTGACAAAAACAAAAAAAATTTGTGCATTTTTGTTTAAGTTAATTTTATTTCTTATTTTTTAGTGATTACAGGAGGGGTTGTACCTTATGATTTTATTCTTTAAGAAGCTACAAATTTCCTATCATAAGTACTGTCACTATAATCACTGAACTCCTAAGCGTTAAGGAGTTCCACCATCAGCTCAGCTCCACACAATATTAATTATCAGACGTAACAACACGCCAACATTAAGATTCTTGTACAAAAACGATATTCGTGCCTTTAAAATTAAAGGGTTTCCCTCGATTGCACCAAGATCTCATCATCAGATCGCGACTTGGCAACAATGGGATAACTACAAGGTATAACCTCTAAGTAGGCGAAAATAATGTGATATGACGTAACACATCCACAAAAAAAGGTTCGCGATATCCTTATATTATGATTCTACCTACTGTAAGTTTTTTCAGCCATTTGACAGAGACTAAGATACCGTGAAGGTGAAACAGAAGTCTTAATGCAAAAAGTAATTGGGTACTTTAATTGCAAATTGTTTTAAAATCGTCACATACGAGTAATTATCTTAAGTAATTAGACAAACTATTTTCGTCGAGTCTTAGTTAACCTCATGTATCAGTACTAAAATCAAACGACTTATTTACGACTCTTAGCAATTTAATGGTCCTTCGATTAGGCTCGATTTTCTGATGACTGTATTTTATAGGTACCTACGTTTAGTCAGGAAAACCCAGCAGCGTTATTATGTGCAGATTTCCTCATTTACCTTAGCCTCGGACGCAACTAAGATCATGTGCATTCAATACTTAGGCCTAAGTACGTGAAACAAGTAAGAATGTTGTAAATATTTAGATTGGAATTCGTTATATAATGTACCTAGTAATAATATTTTGTAATGATAATAACTGTGCATAGTGCGGGGAGGACAGGTAAGTGCGCTATCTGTGGTATTTACAGGATGGAAAATTATTTCGATGTATTGAACAACACTACAAAATTTTGGCTAAGTAAATAGTTTGCGTTTCAACTAATCATAACTCGAATAAACTAAGTGTTATTATTACAACTTTAGAGCGAGTGTTTAACACTGGTACCCCTCTCTCTACCTAATAGGAAGATGCCATGTTGTCTGCGTTTTCCTTTCCTATTCTGTGCAAGATGTTTATGGCAGCCATCTTGGGGAGAATCCATACAGTCGGTGAAGATGACCGATTGACCGACATCCACTCATTACCGAAAGAAAGGAAAAAAGAATCGGCTTCAAGCACTTTACAGCTTTGTATGCGGAAGCACCGATATTCCGTCGTACTCGTTATACGATTTGAGGCGACCTAAAGAGCGAGACTGACAGGACGTACAGAGTAAACCAGGATGACTCAGTTTTTGTCGGGACAAAATAAGTATATAAATGTGCTAAATAAAGTGAGTGGAATCATCGAATTGACTAATACTGCTGATTTCTAGAGCTCAAAAACTGACGGCGCAGGGCAAATAGAACATGATGATGACATTTCCGTCTTTGCTATTTATAAATGTAGCTCGTAATTACTGAGAAGCTCAAGCGATTTACTTGTTTTGTGGAGTGACAAAGTTCTTAAAACTGAATCGTCCACTGACTCAGTGCGATGAACTTAAGATTGTTTGTCTGCCCTCTTCCAATTTAGAACTTCACAAGATTCAGTATGAAATTTGATGATGTTGATGTTGATTTGGTGCTTCAATCACTGCGAGTGAAGAGACTACGAAAAACATCGTAAAAGTAGAGCTTCAATCACTGCGAGTGAAGAGACTACGAAAAACATCGTAAAAGTAGAGTTTTGTTTACTGCGTCAAATGAGATTACGACTTTTAAACATGCTCTTTAATCGGGTCATGAAACATCCTCGAGGGCCGAGAAATAACACTACGGAACTGACGCAGCTTCAGTGATTATGGGTGTAGTAAGATAGATAAATATAGTTTGGAAGATTGAGTTGTCGTCTGAGTAACTCTGCACGATATTTTCATTGACGTCATTTAACTGTGAAATCAAATCATTTGACTGGTTACCTACCTACTTCGTTTTTAAGCACACATTTTAATCATTGGATATTTTCAGATTTATGTTTGAAACAAGTAAATGTTGCAGTTAGCAACGTTTAGCCACTTAAGCTTTTATACCACTTAAGTAAAGTACTTACGCAAAATAACACGTACTTTAATTTGTCAAGTTTTTTTTAATACTGTAATTTGAGCCGAGTAGACAATTTGCTTATTAAACCCAACTTGTTATTGAAGCATATAGATGGATTTTTTTACTTTACAGTTACATCTGTAATCTGATCTATTTTGCATGATGATGATCTTTTATTAGTTTTATATAATATTTTGGATGCATTTATCAGAAGAATATTTCTGCTAATATTCATTATTACCAACAGCGTGGATAATGTGGATTTCGTGACCTATAAAAAAGCTATTACTAAAACAAGATTGACAAAAAGTGATGTAGTCATTGCTCTCACCTCACCGCTTCGTGCCTGTTTCAGGAAAACTGGAATTAGGGACTCAAACAGAATGCAAACATACTGTTATAAACAATAACGCTGTGGTATTACTTTACTTTTGTGATATGCGCATTTCAAAACAATAGACACAAAGAAATGATTTCTGTGACAATCGTTTGATTGTGCCGAGCTGACAGACTCGTTATCAATGTATTTTTAACCGACTTCAAAAAAGGAGGAGGTTATCAATTCGACTGTATGTTTTTTTTTGTATGTTTGTTATTAAGCGCTATATTTTATGACGGTGTTTATGGAAATAAGTATGTAGGAGTAAGTAGAGTATTCTTTCCCTTTATGTAAATTTAAAATGATTGTTGTAAGGTACCAAAGAAGAGCAGAAGTGACTTCTTTTTTATATGTGTGTGGCTAAGGACCACTTTCGCTTCCAACTGCAATGCGTATGACAATTTTTTTTATTACTTCAAACCATCCATTGGCTCTCATATTTGTATTTACCAGTATTTATAAAATAGAAATATTACTTTGCAAAATCATAACTCGAGATAGTGTCATAATAAACTTGATTGATGTGATATAAATCCAACTGATTAGTCAAAGTCAAGATTATAGGTGTATCTATGCTGTTTTAAATTATAAATAATGCAGACCTATGTTTCTACGGATATTACTTTAGGATGGACAGAAAAACAAAGAAAACTTTGCATTTGTATTTATTAATTTTCCAGTAATAAATTTATCGGTTAATTACTGCGAAAAGTGAAAATAATGAAATGACTTATCTCGGTTAAGGAAATGTATCATCCCAACATGCTAATACATGAATGAATGAACTCAAATGTGGGTCAGTGCGGTCTGGCAGACGGCTCTGTGACTGCTCAATTAACGCCACGCTCACAAATATTTGCGTGGAAATGTTATGATAACTGGAAAAACTACTGTTGACATTGATACTTTGTTGAGCTATTGCAGTCCAGAAGTATGTACCTACCTAGGTAGGCCGATATACGGCTTTAAGGCTCGCATAACAGCAACCGAAAAGGGGCCAATAAGACGCAAAAACGCGTCTCAGTTTGTATATGTATACTCGTTAATCGTAAAGTTATCGAATTTGTCATTTTGTAATATTATATAGAGAAAGATTTTATAATTTAACACATATCTAACTGTCGCCAAATATGTTTGTTAACAGAAGACGAAACATTGGAAGTGAGCCAGTGGTTCAGATTACTGAGAGGTCCATCCTACGTGTTTAGAAAACTCTACAGACCCTTAAAGAGAATAGGTACGACTAATTTTCTCTTAGATAACGCAAGGTATTTTTGAGATTTTTATTTCAATTTTTTGCACTGTAAGCTGTAGAATTGACGGACTTAATGCCTTATGGCATACTCTTCCAGTAAACCGCTTGGGGAATGCAGAGATAATTAAGTATGGCTTCCAATTCTTCCAAACTTAGTTTTCCGAACGCTATAATTATTGACGTGATTGGTTGGATGCTACATGTACTGTCGAAGGTCAGGTTCATCATTTTGATTTGTAATAAAGATACGTACCTATCTACCAACTAAGCTTAGGTGGGTTGGTTTATTAGATAACTAGCTTGAACCAAAATGCAATAACAAAAACAAACTTCATGTGCAAATATAATCCGGTTTCATTATTGATGACGTTTTATGAAGATTTAATAAACGATTATCTCGACATAAAGGTTAATCCGACATAAAGATTGATTTTCATTTTAAATCCCTTTTTACGAAAGAAACGTCACTGATTTATGTTCATTTTATTTATATTGGTAATAATTTTGTAAGTCAATTCGTGGTTTACTAATGTTTAATCTCATTGATATGAGAACAGCCCCGTATTCGTCGAAGTGGTTCATAAAAGAGTAGATTTTGTAATAGAAATATGACATACGTTTTTGACGTTATCTTATCTCAGTTTTTTTTGCGAACTCTAGAGTTAAAAAATGAATTTAGCCACTGAAAATATCTAGGTAGCTAGGTCAAAGTAAATTAGTTGCCACAACTCTTTGAAGACATGTTATCCTTTCCTTGGCGAGGAATCCTTGTAAATACAGTCTAAAGATGCTTTGTAATTTAAATTAAGTTGAAACCCCGGAAAGCCTTTGTTTTTATAATCTTAAACCTTATTTGCAGATAGATTATGACTGATTTTGCGTCTCAAAAGAATATACAGTTGTAAAATGATGTTCATGATGAAGTAGAATTGAAAAAATGCGTCATTGTTAAGTAGTAGTAGAGATGATCGTGAGATGTTTGCGTTTTTCTTTTATTTTTGCAGTCGGATCGGAGTTTCACATACTAAAGCTGCTGAAGGTATGTGTGAGCCGCCAACAGTTGTTACAGGATCATTTAATATACGCGCTCGCAATAAATTTCTCGACGTATGATGTATGTAACTTATGGACTAATTCCTACAGCAAATAGCAATAAACAATACTCTTTGTTGTTAGTAACTGCGAAATGATAAGAATATTTTGAGAATAAATGTTAACAAAGTACTTGTTCCCTTCGAAACATTGATTCCCCTTTTCATGCGATTAGCACGAGATACAAGCGTGATGTGTGTGGTAGGGACCGGGAGCCACAAAGGGCCGCTCGGCCGTTGCCCTCACATTGCAAAAGCTGTTTTTTTTTACTGTCGGCTATGTTTAGAGCTGCTTCCGACTAGTTTTAGGATGACCTCGATGTACCCACTCATAAGTGATTGGTAAAGACTTTTGAGTTAAAATGGGTGAACGTATTGTAGTTAAAGTATAATGTCGTCAAGTTGATTCACTGTCGACTGTGGTGCAAGTAGAATGAATTCACCGCATAAACAACGGCTCTCGCAGCTTACTCATCATTTCAGTGAACTGAGTCTTTGTTTACGTTTTACATTGATATCTTTAGTCACATGTGTCTGCCTACAGACGGAGTGTGGTATAGCTGAGTGGATGGCGAGAAGCTCTTTACTTAGTGGAAATTAGGTGGATGAACCACGATGAACGGTTCGGTTCGGTCTTTGAACTCCTCCGTCCGAGAGCGAGATGGATGCAAAGATTGTTTAATGACAAATAAAACATCGATGCACAGCTGTCGCCGTCTCACGCGAGGCAGGGAGGGTCCGCCATAATAGGGATGCGCCAGGTAGACGTCAGCCGATGCCGTTTTATTCAGAAAAAACGCCACATTATTGAATTCAGCAGACGGTTAACTTTTGAAACATCTCTTTCTGTTGCTACCCGAGATCTTATATACATTATTAATTCTGAAATAAATACGGACCAGGTAGTGAAAAACTTGAAACATTGACCGACCTTGATTTGAGTTTCGGAAGACCGCAAAAAATATTAATTTTATTGCGTGCATGCGTCATCATGTTGTTTTTTTTCAGTGTCGATCAAACGTCTATTTATTCATTATTATTGAATTATTGTTATAGGTAGGCATAAGGCATATACGTTGATGTTGTGTCAGGTTGTACACAAAGGAGCTCACCTATATGCGCAAGGTCGATGATGGGGATTTCGCAGCGCGCGAGCAGGGTCTCTTCGGGGGCGGCCATGGTCGCGGCGAAGATGCTCCGGTGCTGCTGCTGCTGCCTCCGGCCGCACGTCAGACACTCAATCGCCCGAATCACAGACTCGTTATCACTCGACTTCCACAGTAATTAGCAATTAGCGATCGCGACACCGAAAGATAAAGGATAGAGAGAATGACAGATAAGCACTTATAAACACCGTACGGTAGGACTAAACGTTAAAGTTTATTAAAGTTGTGAATGGTCTTTTGATTACCCCTGGTATAGAAGCGTTCAGAACTCATTTGCATAACCTTGTAGTTCCTGCTCGAGGCGTTCAGCGATCTGACGTAGCAGCAATAAGCTATACTGACTTGACACATTAAAAATTGGTTTCCGTTTCTCTCGGAGAGTTAAGTGTGTGGATACGTAGCTCCCGCGTGTGACCCGTCGGCGTCGCGCGCCCCCCGTCCCTCACTGGCGAGTTTCGAATGTCTCTAGTCCGATAAACTGGCTCACCGTGCGCGATGAGCGTTACCCTGGCGTTGGATGGCGGCTCTCACTTGTATATCATCGCGCAGACTTTCGCAACCGAGTAGCGTGTCGAAACAGTGTCTGCCTTGAGCACGCCGTGGTGAGGAGGAGAAAGCGCGTGGTGCGTCGTGTGCGCGGTCGGGTCGGCGCTCGCGAAGGCACTGACAGACTTGCTTGCTTTGCTCGCTCGCTAGCTGACTCGCAGGCAACGGTCGCCCTCGTCACTGCCTGCCGCGGGCTCGCTGCTCACTTCGCACCGCTAGCCCTAACCTTCGCTCGCACACGCATGCCGCTCACTCGCCGTATATGAACAAAATCACGCAATTAACCTACGCATGCTGCTGATGGCATGCCTTTTGATAGTTTTTCCTTCTTTGTTGTTATCTCCATGCGCAACGCCCGCTATATTTAGGGGCGAAATAAATGTGCTATTTTAACTAATCCAATCCCTACATACTTTGGACACATGATCGGTTTAAGGATGTGATGAGGCATTGGTATCCATCAGTTGAATAGGCCCAGTTTAAATCTGTCATTCCCGTCAATAAACGAAGTTTACAATTTACCCAGCGTTAATAAAACAAAGGTCTTAAAAATTAATAACTTTGAATTTGTCGTTGTTCTATTTTTAGGTAGGTGCTACATGATAGTAAAATTACAGGGTTCTAAAATTAAACTGATTTTTCAGAAACTTCTTACTGTAGTGTTTTACCTTTAAGCTTATCAGAGAGGTCAGACCAAGTTATATCGTTTTCTTCATAAAGCTAAACCATAAATACATTGCTTTAATACAATACACTTATCATTGAATTTATATTCCGAAGCGTTCACACCTTAATAAAAGTTTGAAAAGTCTCTTACCTCTTTGTAAAAATTACTTTGTAAAGTGGGTATGTTTTACGAGTATCTTCTATGTAGAATGGTAAATATTATTTATTATCCACAAGAAAAATTACTATTGAAAAATTTATATCATTTAATAATAATCTAGTTTAATTTATAAAATTATAAATACATTTAAACGATTAAGCGCGATCCATTTAGTATACGAACATTTTCACAACATGCATATCTACCTAAGTTACTTTTATATTTTTTTAATCAATGAAGGAAAGTAAATTTTAATTATGAAAGCGCGATATGATGTTAAATAGTGTTTTATTGTATACGATACAGTAGGCCTGAATATGTTGAAAGTCACACAAATTTAATTCCTCAACTTTATGTCAAAACATGAAACGAAATAATTTGCACGAACAAATTAAGATGACAGTTATGGTTTTGTTAACCTAACAATTTATACTTAACGGATTTGGCAAACTGCAGTCTGCTGTCCGGTCCATATAAAATTGCCCGCATGCGGTCAATATTATACAGACCGGACTAGTGTGCTAAATCAAAACATTTAAAGCGGAATAAATTTTGTACAAAATAGAACAAAGTTAATACTCAAAAAAAGTATACCTTCTTTTAGACCAACTATGCCACCTTTCTGATTAAGGTATTTGCCCAGTACCAACACGGTAGTATACCATGACCGTGCTACGAACGAACACGGCAAAAAAAATGTATATAAAACTTTTACATCAACATTTACATCTTGCCCAATAGACCGTTCCGTCACCGACCAACACCGTTGCGTTCCATGCACGGAGTGTATGCTGCTGCTGACACGCTCCGTGCATGACACGCTACGTTGCTCGACCAGGTCAGCATACGGATTGTAACCGCGTATGATGACCGTTATAAAGGCGACCGTAAATTACTCTGGGCATTGATAGTCCTGCCGATACAGACTGTCGGATTGATCAAGGCACTTCTGGGTCAGAGCCTTAGGTAGACCTTACCAAGTAAGTAAATATAAAACAAATCGCCGTTCGCTCACTACCAAATAACATCTTTTATATAAAATTCTCGTGTCACAATGTTCGTTCCCGTACTCCTCCGAAACGGCTTTACCGATTCTTACCAAATTTTATATGCGTATTCAGTAGGTCTGAGAATCGGCTACTATCGATTTTTCATATTCCTTAGTGATAAGGGTTGTTCGTTCATTTGTATATTTTTCAATATACAAATGAACGAACAACCAAGTTCGCTGATTTGTATTTTTTTTTAATTTTTGGATATTTTTTTTTGTTTTCATTTTTTTATAATGTGGCATTAAAAAATACATACAATACAACCCTTAATTTTTATCACCAACTCCTATTTTTTATAGCTATTTTAGTAATTTGATCATTTTTCATCCCGCTCGTTATCTGATCAATTATATTGTTTTTCTTAACTTTTAAAATTACGAGGCTGGGCGAGACGGGGCCGGGGCGGGACGGAGGGGCGAAGCAAAGTTCGCTGGGTCCGTTAGTATTATATATATACAAGTATCATACGCGTAAGATACTGGCATAATACAAGTTTTATACGGATACAGTGGGCAAGGTGTTGCTTTTCGTTCCTGCGTTCGTAGCGCGGTCATGGCACGATCATGGTATGGTCCGTTACAGTGTGAAAATAACTTTATTCAACGGTTTAGCATTGAAATATCATAAAATATAATATAGATAATACGTGATGGGTTTTGACGTGTGATGCCTTCAACATTGATCAGGTATACTGTACCATTTTAAACTGTAAATTATTATTAAAAAAATAATCTCATTAAAATTAAAAACTCAAATCAAAAGTTCTTAAAAATAAAGTGAGATTGTTTTATTTATATAGGGTTGGTAGCATTAATTTACAGTGGAGTGTTGTGTTCATTTGAGGCATCGCTCGAAGTAGGAGGAGCCGACGTATCCTCCGCGCATCGCTCGCTGCACGTGCTGTTCGAACAGTCTTCGGTTGCTCTGAAGTTCGTCTGCTGCTTCCTTGTTTAATGGATCCTCCGGGTTTGGTTCCTGAAAAAGAATAAGCAACTTTTGAGTCAAATCTATGAGAAGAAGTCCAAAAGAAATCTGTAAAATAGATATAAAACTAGTTTTTTTAAAAACGATTCTTTTGCTTTTGGGACCATTTCCTTATAACAATTATAATAAACCACAAAAAACAGTGGAATCCACAACTTACAAATAACCTTATTTTTATTCAAAATAAGAGATTGGCTACAACACCTACACTACAAAAATAAATTCCTTTAAAATAAAATTCTGAATTTCTTTTAAATTAAATATAACTTTTGCTTGAATACTAGGACAAAACAAATAACATTAACTTTAATTAACATTTGAAGAGGACTGACTCATTCACATACACAAAAAACATACACGAATACACGCACACACGCACACTTAGATACCACTACTACTATCGTCTATTTTTTTGTATTACTATCTACTTGGATTTTGTATTATACCTTTGGAAGTGTATAAGTGCTTTGCACTATACTATCTAATGGAAGGAACTGTTTCCTAGAATACAGGATAATCCTAAACCAGGAGACAGAGTCACGTTGTTAGTAAGAAGCATTTTACCAAGAATAAATTTTGTTATTACCATTTAAGTTGTAAATGTTCTTATGAACAATAAACTATCAAAATATAGTCCCCCTATTTGACTACGGTTGCCAGTCACAAAGACTTACGGACTGCGCGGGACATATTAGCACAAGTGTGTGCGCAAACGCAGTACACTCTCAATTCCTTTCACGCTCATAGCCCGATAGGACAATCTGACACGACCGGAGAGATCAGGCGCAGGACCTAAGGTCTTGCGCCTGCGCTTTACGTGCTTCAAAGTGAGTCAAAATAATAGCTTCTAGTACTACACGTGGGGTCCTTTTCTTCTTGACTGATGGTTAAGCGACTTAAACTTATTGTGCCCAGTAATTGTCATCGCGGATTGCCTTGTTGTTTGCACACATAATATCTCCTAGGAATCAGGAATAAGCTCACACAAGACAATACAAAAGTCGGGACATGTCTTGCGGAGTGAATGCGCAGAGAAATGACAGATCAGAACATGGTGTCCTCCAGGGTTGAAAAAAATCACGATTTTATGCAAAAAATCAAAAATCATTGATTTATTCCAAAAAATCCAAAAGATCATGATTTTTACGATTTTTGCTTGAAATTTTATAATGTGCTCATAATAGTGCGTGAAACGAAACGCGCATTGATTTGACAGCGCGGGCGGCGCGGCGGCTGGGGGATTTCCCGTGCATTGTGTTGTGACATGACGCTAGTAGTTCAGTTCCATCAAATTCATTCGGAAGAAACGCAAGTTCAGATTGATAAAATAGTTAAAAATTGTGTAAAAATGCCTGGTGGACGACAAAAGGATGCCATTTGGCAATTTTTCAGAGAGAAAAGCAGTAACACTAAAACTGGTTGTAGAACAATTTGCAAGATGTGTAAAAAAGAAATTCAAGGAGTTGTCGCGAGAATGAAGACTCATTACGAGGAGTGTAAGAAAAAAGGAATAGTCACTATTAATGTTGGTAAGTACATTATTATATTAAAAACTAGTTGGTTGCCCGCGACTTCGTCTGCGCAGGATTAGGGCTTTTTTGACACTACTATCGTCATATTTTGGACAATTCACACAATATCCTTTATAAATTGTAGCCTATGTGTTATTCTGATGTATAAGCTATATTATTGTAAAGTTTTGTTGATATTGTAAATTTATTTGCGTACATACTAAAACAAGTTTTTCTATGATCTTGCAGAATCGGGTTTGGAATCGGAACCGATTCCAGAATGCAGTACTTCTGCCGGTGCTGGACCATCATCCGAAGAGGCCCCTGCTCGGAAGAAGAAGAAGCTTTGTGGGAATCTATCAACTTTTATGGTTAAAACTCCGCAAAGTAGTAAAGAAGTAATTGACAAACAAATAGCAAGGGCTATCTATGCTACCAACTGCAGTTTCCGCTCCATAGAACATCCTCAAGTAAAAAAAGCTATTGCATTATTACGCCCTGGATATCCACCACCGTCTCGTAAAGAGGTATCAGATCGTTTGTTAGGTGAAGTATATCAAGAAGAAAAGGAAAAATGTTTTTCACAACTTGCAAAAAGTTATGTCAATTTGTCTATAGATGGTTGGTCGAACATACACAACGAACCCATAATATGTGCAACTATTACTACGGAGCGAGGTGAAGTCTTTCTTTTTGATACCATAGACACAACCGGAAAGCCACACACTTTTGCATATCTAACTGAACTCGTTATAGACTTAATCGAGCGCCTAAGAACTCCGTACGGCTGTAGAGTAGCAAGCGTGGTAACCGATAACGCAGCTAACATGGCAAAAATGCGTAAAAATATAACAAATGCAAACACTATTACATATGGTTGCTCAGCGCATCTTCTGAATTTACTTTCGCAGGATTTAGATATGGGTACCGTAAAAGAGCACGTTGTACAAATAATAAAATATTTTCGGAATAATCACGCTGCAAGCGCACTGTATAAAAAAGAAGGAGGAAAAGCTTTGGTGTTACCACAAGATGTGTGCTGGAATACTTTGAATGATTGCTTCGAAGTTTATATTTCTGAATGGCAAAAATTACTAAAAATTTGTGAAGAGAACAGAAATTCAATAGATACTGCTATTCAGTGCAAAATTGAGAACATTGTTCTGAAAAGATCAGTCGAAGATTTTCTTCGTTTATTGAAACCAATATCCATAATGTTAGATTCCCTACAAAAAAACAATGCGTCATTGTCAGATGTAGTAAAGGCATGGACGGGTCTAGAGGCTAAGTTTGAGGAAACTGAAATAAGTATTAGACAGCTGGCAATGTTTAAAAAACGGTATGAGCAGGCGATGACCGCTAGTCACTTTTTAGCTGATTTACTAAATCCCACTCACACAACAAACCACCTTTCGGAAGAAGAAGAAGAAAGTGCGCTAGAGGAAGCTAGGACTCAATATGAAGGGTCAGGTTTACTGCCACTCATAATTAAACTGAAGTCACATCCACTCAAATCAGTGATGTTTAGTGAGGAAATTTTACAAAATGTTACAGCTATAGAGTGGTGGCAGTCCCAAAAAAATGTTTTTGATGAAGATACGCAAGACAAAATAGACCCCATTTTGAGACAGTTATTTGGGGCCATTGCATTGTCAGCAAGAGTCTTTTCCACCTTTGAATTTGTACATTCTAAAAAGACCTATCCATAGACACCCCACATGTATGTATAGGTTTGACTAAAAAAATGTTTTTGGTTTTAGTTTTATGTATGGGAGCCCTTAAATGTCATTATTTTTTATTTTTTGTATGAGAATCGTCAAGCAGTTAACAGGATAAATATTCCTACCAATTTTCAAAAGTGTGATGCTTGTAGTTACAGAATAAAATGACTGTGACATACGGACGGACGGACAGACAGACAGACAGACTTGACGAAACTATAAGGGTTCCGTTTTTTGACATTTGGACGCACATGCGTATTTATAAAATAGGTAAGTAAGCGGTAATTAGTATGGATTATTGCATAGACTCTTCATCCCCGGTTACCATTGGATAAAATAAAGTAGTTTTGGTAGGCGAAGTCGGAAACCGAAGCTAGTTTACCATACAACTAGTTTGTAAGTTATTTGGTACTGATGCTTTTTGGCAACGTTGAAGTTAGTTAATAACATAGCATGCTTCTGATGCTATGTTTTAGTTATCATGTTTTTACGACAAATATTGACTAATATCAGTAATTTGATTTATTATCAATAAAATTTAGACAAAACACAAATACTTGGAGAGCATAAAATACTATAAAATCATAAATCTAACGACCCTGTTGTTCCCACCACAGAACTGTGGTTCCCACCGCGCGTCATATTGACGTTTGACAGAAATAGGGATGTGAAAACGCTCAAAATTCAGTCTACAACTGATTTGGTGATGTAGAAAACTAAGATTTGTAACATAATTGAATGATTTGCATCAAAATAAATATTTAGTGCTGTAGAGTTGTTATTGCTAACAATTATCAGAACCAAATTTAAGGGACTTCCAAGTGGGTCATGACAGTTTCTGTCCATCGGAAGGTGGAACGAAGGGAACAGGAGGTAGGGGGCCATTCTCCGACAGGACAGGTCTAGCAGTAGAGAGGTCACGGTCAAGAATGAAACGCACTTCATAAAGTCCCGCTTCTGTGGCTTTAAGTCTTTGAGGGACCGTGCAGTTAGAGTGCATTGGATTAAAGATGTGGGGTGATGGAGGGGTGCGCTTGGTGCTGCAAATCACTTACCCCAATATTTAGAAGGAATGTATGGGTAAAATCATGATAATCTTGATTAAAAATGTATAGTATTGCAATACTCTATTCATGTTTAGTACTTTTTTTTCTTAATAAACTGTTCAGAATTTATCTTATCTTAAACCTTAAATCTTAGAATTTATATAATATTAATAATCACAATCAGTGGTGTGTGGTGTGCCTTACATAACATAAATGTAAAATAAGTAAGCATAAATGTGAATAAACATGAAAAGAAAATTGGTAAATAAATAAAATACTATGATGTAAGGAAATAAAATAAATGATTGATGTTGAAATTTCAAGACTTAAATTTAGTAAAATGCTCAGGGATTAATAGGCTCCTTGTGCAAACAATAGAATGCTGATAAACACATCCGTGAAGTTATTATTCAGTTTGTTATTGAGGAATAATAGGTTCCAAATATTCAAGGAATAAATAAAGAATATAATAAATAAATATATATCATAACTCACCAGGAATAAATATTGAAGTCCGTAAACTATGGAGTTGACTGTGAGCACTGGTTTCCAGTCTTCTCTGAGTATGTTGAGGCACACATTGCCATCCAAATCTATGTTTGGGTGATACACTGCTGTTTCACATTTTACCTTGGGCGGTTCATGGGGATAGTTTGGTCCTACCTGTTGATGTAATTGAAAATGTGTAAATGGACAAATAATCCATTCAAAATTTATAAGTTATTTATAAATGAAATATGTAAAGCAGAAATAAAATTGGTAAATTGATGATCACTAAGCTCTTAATCTCAGCACTTTTTTTGCCAGAACACACTGGTTATGTCAAAATCAATACAAAATTGTGTTTTGTCAGCCAACTTATATCAAAACATGCTTTGCTTAAGTTAAGTCTAGCAAACTTGATCTGGCAAAAAAAAGCTCACATTAATTAAAGCACTGCAAAACAGTTAGTTAGGTAGGCTGTTTTCTGCTAAACATACCAATACAAAATTTACCTACCTTAAAACTAAATATAAATCTGCCACCTCTATAGAAACCCTCATCTGGACATATGATAAGTTTGAAGTTGAGCAGGTCATCTGGATCAGGGAATTCTGTACTGCATGTTTTGGGAAGATTCAATTCATTTAAATCTGAAAAAAAAAAAATTATATAATCCTCTGACATTAAAAACTAGATTTTTATTTACTGAATAGTCTCTTCTCTTATAGTAACTAATTACGGTTGACTAATAATTATTTCTGTATTACTTCCATGTACTACAAAAATGTAAACAATGACCGTGTCCTCAATGAAAAATTGTCGTGTAATGAAATTAATAAATAGAAATCCTATATAATGTGCTATTTATATATAAAAGTAACTTTTACTTGCAATAAGCCTATTTTGAGTAGGCTAAGACCTCAATCAAGCAAGTGGCATCAACACCAATGTATTTTTACCTTTTGTGATTCGCAATTGCGCTGCTGAAGCTTTTTTTTGTGAACCCCCTGCTCTGGCTGAACCTTCTTCATCTTTTTTCTGTTGTTTTAATGAAAAAAGTTTAATCATTTTCCTAATCTAATCGATAAATAGAAATTAGAAATGAAAGCACAATTTATTTTGACAGTAAATTTTTTTCTCTCCTACACTGACAGAACTGACTGACAGAACTAGTCGCGAGATGGTGTGCGACGCGAGCACAGAACACTATTACTCCCCGCGAGTGCGAATCGTAGCTTGTGGTGACTTGCTAAAGTGATAGTAACCAATCAAATTTTAAAACTGGTAAATATGACAGTTGTTTGAGCCAATAAAAACAAATACAGCCTCGTTTCATTGGTCAGATTTGAATTCGTTATTTTTTGACGTTTGTAAGCATAATTTTGTTTCCGTAGTTTTCAAGTAGTCAGCAGACCGCCCACCATCTCCACCACTGCTCACTAATGACTGACTTATGAAAAGTGGCATACATTGTACGGCCACGATATTTGATGCACAGCTACTATCATTGGAAAGGCAGGTATTTTTTGCATGTAATCACGAAGTTTTAACTCTCGTTCTGGTTATAAGTTTATTTTCGAAAATCACTAGAATTTTGTAAAAATTCCGATCTTTTTTTTTATCGACGATTGATCTGTCATTGCGTTTCGTTATTTTTATGCAGGTTTTCGATACTAAGAATTCCTTACATTTTTGTCAGGGTTAAAATGAATAAATCATTTGTTAACCCCGACTTGCCGTGGTCTTTTGGCCGTGGTACTAGTCTGCCCGATACTAGAGTGTAATTCCAAAGTCGGAGGCGCGGAGGGAGAGCAGCCTCCGCATGGGTGACTGCGTTTTGTTACGTAAGGGCGAAGAGGCTGCTCTTCCCGCAGCGCCGGAGACGAGGAAATCCAAATTGCTTGCATTACCCCCTTAATAAAAAACATGAAGGTTAGGTTAGGTTAGGTTAGAACTGCGACCATCCCCCTCGAATGGAGCACGCCTTGTCGTGGCGAGGGGGCTCAGTAGCCTGTCGCAATCCAGCGGCGGGTGAAGCCAAGATGCTCCGTGGAGAGTGCCGCTGCGTCTGTTCCCGTATCGGGCGGCAGTGGCCATAGTGAGTCGCGTCTGTCTCGCATCGAGCGGCGGCTCACTAAAAGTCGTTGGACTCCCGGCACCCCTCTGGTTTATCAGAGGAGGCAGGGGATGTCCTGAGGACTTTGGTCCTCTGGGCGAGCTCGGCGTGCATCTGCCGTCGGGCGTGGCTCGCCTCGTCGGGAGGGTCTCGGACAGACGGTGTGGGGACACCTCTGTCCAATCACAAGGGACCCTCCTGAGGCGCCAGTGTGCCGTCGGGAGTGGGATCGCCCCACTCCGTGGAGATCCGCCCCCCTGATGGAGGGTGGAGGTTGCGCTGGCAAGGGTCGCGGGACTGTTGAGACACCGCGGCCCCTGCTGTCAAAGCCACCAAACGCGGCGGGCGTCGTCAGGTTTTAGTGGGTATACCCGGGGGCGAATCCGGGGGAGTCCCACACACGCCCCTCCGTTCCCCGACGGAGAGGTACGGTGCGTAATTGTCATTTCCTGACGTTAAAAAAAAAAAAAAAAAAAAAAAAAAAAAAAAAAAAAGAACTGCGACCATACAGCGCCATTTCCTAGTGCTTCGTTAGCGTGTTGTATGGTGGAGGAGGGGTAGGCAAACATGAGTTGGGTACCCCCCTGGGGTAGGTGGGGAGCCTTCTTCGTTCTTCTTTCTTCGTTTCCTGTGACACCTATATGTGAGGGTGTCCAAAATAAGATTATATCTCTATTTGCCATTGCTAATTCAAAATATTTAGATCTGATTTTTTGGAGTATAAAATTTGTTTTGGCGCTGTGACATGGATTTGATAAAGCTTCCAATACACTCTTGCTGCCTGTAACAACTACCCAGTTCTGGAAATTTGATTTCTGGATAAACTCCAATGCAGCTAATAATGCGTATGCTTCGGCTGTATATATACTTGCAGCTTCTGGTAATTTAAGCCCATGTCCAGTCTTTGATTTTATATCGTAGAAAGCCATAGCAACATTTTCTTTAGTTATAGCTCCATCAGTGAACAATTGTCTATAGCCTTCCCATGAGTTAAGTTCATTATGTACATCATATTTACAAAAGAGTTTTCTATTAATAATTATTTTCATTTCAAAAAATTTGTCAACATATATTCCACTATAACAAGGCAGTTCATTACTAGTATGTATATTATTGTCTTCTTTTAATTTCTTTACATCCAATAATGCAGTATTTAAATATGTAGGAAAATTTATATTTTAACTTTTTCAATAATAAACTATTATTTACAACCAATAATCTCATCAAAAATGCTTTTCTAAGAAAGTCAAAACGAATATCTAATGGGGGTAAATTACATTCAATTTGCATTGAGTTTATTGGAGAGGTGTTCATAGCGCCTAAAATAATGCGTAAATTTTTATTTTGTATTTTGTTTAGTTTTTCAACAAGATACTTTTTTGATGCAAAATAAAAAAAAGCATAGTCAAAATGGCTTCTTACTAGGGATTTGTATAACAAGAGCAATATTTTGGGGTCTGCACCCCATTTTGTGACAGTAAGTGATTTAAGAATGTTGGTCGCTCTGAGAGATCGTTCTAGTAAACAATCTACATACATGTTCCAAGTAAAATTCTGTTGCAAAATTACACCCAAAAATTTTGCACTAGTCTCCAAAGGTAATTCTTCATTATTGTAGTTTATGTAAGAACTAATCAAATTTATATTATGTTTATGAAAGATAACAACTTTACTTTTGCTTGCATTGACGTCTAAATTTAGATAAGTTAAATATGAGTGGAGTTTTGTGAGTACACCGTTTAATTTGGATATGAGTATTGAAAGATTCGGACCTTGTGTATAGATTACTAATTCATCCGCAAACTGTAAATTAGTAATATCAGGATCTGGACCAATAAATTCATTTAGCCTAAATATATACAATACAAGCAATAATACTAAAAACACTGCATAAAAAATACCGTCATTTTTGGAAATTACAACCAAATTTGTAAGGCAAGGTAACGATTTTTAAAAAAAAATTTTTTTTTGAAAACCCTGTACATACATTTTTTTTAAATAATGGTATTTGGTGCTTCAGTGTACAGTGTATCCACACCTTTGCTATGGACCACTATTTACGCCACACCCTGTATACATTAAAGGACTCAGGATACCGCCTTGGCAGACTCCTTTGAAAGCGAGTCGAGGTCCATGTAACTTTTTATTTATTTTAACATAAACCTTACGCCCATTGATTTGAGAAAAGAAATTGGTACAACCAAGACACTATTTAATTCGAAATACCTAATGAAAGTAGGGTGTTGGACAGTATAGAAATATTGTATAAAATGCGTTAATATCCTTTCCTTTGGACATTCCCACACATCGCCATCTAGCCCCAAAGTAAGCTACTCAAAGCTTGTGTTATGGGTGCCAGACAACGGATATAATACTTAAATACTTTTTGTTTGTAAATACATACATAATATACATAGAAAACACCCAGACCAATACAAACAGACATGTTCATGCACACAAATGTTTGTATTGTGCGCACCGCACCGTGCACGCACCGAACGACCTCGTCTAAATCCAAATTGATTATTAGGAAGTATGTGATTACTTTCAATGTAAAATTCTAGTCGCTGCTTTAATAATTGCTCGAATATTTTTCCGACACATGACGTTAAAGCTATTGGACGGTACGAATAAGGGCAATCCCTATCTTTGTCTGGTTTTAAAAATTGGAATTAAACAGTCAGTTTTCCATTCATCCGGGATTATATCATTTAGCCATAAATTGTTAAGTATCGATAACAAATGCAGTAAGCTTTCGCGATTTAATTGTTTCAACATTTTATATGACATAAAATCTAAACCGCAGGTTGTGTCTTTTCGAGATTTTATAGCGGAGTATAATTCTGAATAACTAAACATGTCTGATAAATAGTCCTTAGCACTACTTGATTCATTCCTATTCATATTGTTAATAACAGGTAGTTCCACGTGATCCGGGGTGAATTTTCTCAAAAAATCATTAACCCAAGGCAGACAGTCGTCATTATCGACGTATTTACAATCACTGCTTTTATTAAACTTTCTTAGAGTGTTCCATATTCGAGACATTGGAGTAAGCCTGTTAATATTTGAGCAAAATTCTTTCCAGATCTCACTCTTCTCATTATTAATAATACGTCTTTTAAGAGCCTGCAGCTTCTTAAAATTTATATAGTTTTCAGATGTAGGGTCATTTTTGAATTTAATGTACGCTTCTTTTGAGTTTTGAACAGCAGTAGCACATTGATTATTCCACCAAGGAACAGAAAGATGTTTTCTACTTTTATTGGAGTTTGACAGCCAATCAGCTGTGTATAAAGATTTAAAAAAAATGTAAGCGGAAAGCAAAATGACATTTGACAGTGACTGATTTACTTTTTTTTGCAAATTTTGACGCGATTTTGGCGTTAGAGTAGACAGATGGAGTTTAAGGATTTTAAAAGTTTATAACTTTATTATTTAAATTACATGAATATTGTTAATTTAATAAAGATTCCATATAATCTGTCAAAAAACCTGTATTTTGTGCTATTTTCACATATACTGTACTTACATGGTCTTGGCATTTTTATGATCATCTCCTTTCAACTTGATACTTTTGGTTGTTTAATTTTTAAAACAAAAATGTGCAGTTTTCTTACAAGTATCAAGTTGTTTTTTTCTATGAAATACAGTGTTAACGCAGATTTTTACGGTTTCGTAATCGAATGCCAAAAACGGAACCCTTATAGTTTCGTCAAGTTTGTTTGTCTGTCTGTCAATCCGTATATCACAGCCACTTTATTCTGAAACTATTAGCAAAGATAAAACTTGGTAGTACATATATCCTATTGGGTCTTGTGGTACCACCGTTGTGTCTGATTTCCATAACACAAGTGCATTAGCTACGTACTTTGGGATCAGAGCAATGTATGTGATTGGTGTCCAATAATACTTTTTTTACTTTTACTTTTTTAGCCATTGCTTAGCTTTTATCGCGGGCTTTGAGCGTGGAATCCGAATCCAGAAATTCTGTAACGAAAATAACCTAACACCCCCTACTCCGACAGGCACAGCGGTGATGCTATGTAGTAGTACTTTAAATGCTTTTTTGAAATATCACTCTTGTCTCTATAGTTCATCAACCCGCCTTTAGGTGGCATTGGTTGTATAAATAAAATAAATAAATAATTATAATTGCATAAGTTGATAAAAAATGCTATGCAATTGCTTTACCGCGGCAGTCTCCAAGTGCCACGTCTTTAATTAACCGTTCTACGATAACCATACATAAATAAAAAATAATGACATTTGAGGGGGCTCCCAATCCCATACATGGAACTCAAAACAAAAAAAAATTTTTTTTGCTCACACCTTGGCATGTCGGATGTCTATATGTGTAGATAGGTCTTTTAAACTAACATCGAGGTTCCTAAAACCATTTGTTTCTAAAAGTTTGTCATTTGAGAGATTGACGCTTCCGAGGTGGTAAAAAAGGCGTCGTCCCCCCCTCCCAACTTCTTAACGAAGCAAGTGAAAATTTTGAAAAAATGCACAATGTAGTGCTTTACAAATACTTTCAACAAAAAATCGGTTTGAACGAGATTGAACTAGTAATTTTTGAGGTATAGTACATTTTGAACAACCGCAAATATAACGTGTCTACAGATACTATGAAAAACAAAGTTATATTTGCTGTTAACAAAATATTATAGTATTTAAGTTAAGTGGTAATGGCTATTCATTGGAACCCATATTTAGCCAAAGTTAGCACGGAAGCCTCAGTGCATCTCGCACTTAGTCGTTTTTTTTTAAAAAAATGCCGCTCATTTCTGGTGCCACCATTCACATATTCCTTCCTTTTTTCCTTGCTGACCCTACCGGGTGTGTATAATTATGTATTACATATTGAGCAATGTGAAACACTACTATCTATTTTCTGCAAATACATGAATATTGAACATTTATCAGTAATTCAGTACATACGAGTATTATATCTACTATCAGATGAGCAATTTAAGTTAAGGTCAAAAAGGTGAAACGGACCAAGTGGGCAGTCTAGTAGACTATCCTGTTTATCATAGAAAATTAGCGTCGTTTTTCTGCCTTTCTTTTTCCTGTCATTTTCACATTTTGACAATTTCTAATAGTTGACGGGTTGCAGAAGAATATAATTTACTTAGTAATTTCATCCAAATACATACGAAAAAGCAATATTTAATTTTTGTTTCATTGATTATAGATTCCGTTTTGCTATATGTGGAATAACACAACGACTTAAGGTGCTTGGCAAGTGGTTAGCATTTCTTCCAATATGGCTAGTGACGATGTAATCGAATTGGGGTCTTCTGATGATGAGGCTGAGCCTGCAATCAAGAAAGTATGTCTTCCTAGCTAATAAGATCTTAATGTTCTTTTGTTAAATCGAGGTCGGTAATAACATTTTTGTTTGTTTTAGATTAAACCATTACCAAATGCTATGGTACATATTCCGACCAAACTTCATGGAGTGACCATAAAACCGGCAAAAAAAAGTGTAGCTGGCCTTCCGAAAGTATTAGCTGGTAAAAGTGTTACAGTGACCAAAGTACCTAAAGTAAATGTACTAGCAAACCCATATGCAATTACACAAAAAATTAATGGCAAGCCAGTCCAAAAAAAACAGCCAACTAATTTCCCACACGTATTAAAAAAACCAGTCGTTGTGCAAAATATGGCTAACAGAAACATCAGCCCTCTTGGTGTGGTAAAAAAAATGAACACTCAAATTATGATAAACAAGGTTCCTGCGAAAGCTTCAATATTAAAAAATCCAATTCGTATTCAGAGTCCTCAATCTATAAACAACTTGCCTGCTAGCTTGACTATCACTAAAACATCAGGAGGTCAAAAAAGAATAGCACCCACGACAGTAACAAGTGCTCCTCCAAAGAAACAGAAGCTTAATAGTAAGCCCAAGAAGCCCATACCATCAGAGGTGTTGACTGTAGATTTGGATGATGATGAAGCATCAACTACATCAACATCAAGTCCCCAATGGTATTTGAGGCCAGAAGAACAAACCTCATTACAGGAAATAAATAATAAGGAACCAGATACCAAATCAGCATCTTCCAACTTAATAGAAATAACAATTGAAGATAGTCCTGTGAAGCCAGTTCAAAATAAAAAGATTCATGTTGTTGGTGCAGAGTTGACAGTCACAATAGATGATAGCCCTGTCAAAACAGTGGTAGAAAAAAATGCAGCTAGTGGAAGTGATGGTGAGATCAGAACTGATAATAAAGTGCCACACAGTAAAAAGAAGCTAGATTACCCCAAGGAAGCAGAGGCTGTAAGTGAAACAATTGAAATAGAGATATCTCCACTGGAGCCACCTAAACAAATAGAACCGAACATCAATCAAGATACCAATAAAATTGCAGCCAAAATAAATGACAATGTTATTGAAATTGAGGAATCGCCAATGAAAGTAGACGGGCAAGCATCAAGCACCCCTAAGAAAAACCATTCCAAACCTCAGTTAGAAGTACCAGAGTCACTGAAAGAATTACAAGATGATGAATTGAGTGAGTTTCACCCTGTGTATCGGAGTTTCATTAAACTATGTTTCCAATTAGAAAATTCTGATGACATGAAAAAGATTGTGGAGAAAAAAATAAAAACATACTACAGACAAGTTCCAAAAGAATACACCGAATCTGAAGAGTTTATAGATATGGTGTCTGGGAAAATACTCTCAATGAAGGCTGGACCTGAAAAAATGTATCTATACATCAAGGATATTGTCGATGAGTTGAATTTACAAAGAAAGATGGCAAAGTCACAAGTTTTGTCCAGTATAACTGAGAAGAAAGCAGCAGGTAATGCAATATATATAGCAGATTTTAAGAATTAAATAATATTTGATTTTAATAAAATGAAAAACATGCATTAAAAAAAAACTCTTTGGTGGACACTTTTAAGTGTGATAGTCATCATTTATAATTCATAATTTCTAATTTGTTGCAGAAAACGACAAGTTTTTGTATGGGGAAGACAGTGAATATGATGCAAAACGTCAAAGACAGATTCGCAAATTAGAGAAGACACTTAAAAAATTACACAGAGCTATTCAAAAACTTGAAGAGCAAGAGGTTGATTTTGATGATGATGAAGACTCTGTTTACTTATTGACAGAAAGGTATTTACAAAGTACTTTATTATTCCCATATATAACTAACTAAATTATGTTTATTACCTGTTTCAATTTTTGAGGTACAGAAAGTGAATCCTGGATTGCCAACATTATTATACTAGAAGTGTTTTTATGTTACTTTTGCTAAAAAAAAACATGTAGGAGATGTGATACCTATCAAGTGGTACCTGATAATTATTGATCTGTAAAATAATAGTTGAAATTATGATGTACATATTCCGTCTCCAAGTATAATGGCATAGTTCCAGTTAGAATAAAATTTCAATAATGTCATGAAATGCACTAGATAAATAAAGTACTGCATAATAATAAATATCTATTTACACAGTTTAAATTAATTCAAAGCAGTTTCCTCAGCTAATTCACGAATTTTTCCAGTGTTCCGGAATGATGCCCCCATAACTTGGGTTTTATATCCAAACTTCTTGTAGTAATTATAGATACGAGTCACAGATTGAACTCCAGGATCTTCTTTACCTTCATAAGTTTTTTTGTATGTTCAACATTGGTATGTTGAACATACAAAAAATTGCCTGTATTCCTTCCCAAGTTCAAACTAATTTTATGAGAATTTGTTCTTTTTTCACACCATACTCAGCAAACGCATTGATTAATTTTATTGCTTTAGCAATACTAGCATCCTTGTCAAATGATATCCTTTTATCAACTTCAACAGATACTCTTCCTGGAATTAATTTAAGTCTTTCATAGCCAAACAACACACTTAGCATGTCTAATGCAACCTGCTCTTCCACTGTGCTTCCTGTATCCTTTCCATACTTTATAGCTTTATCCAGTAAATGTTGACACTGTTCCATACCAGCAGCAGATAGTATGAGACTAGGGTTGGTAGTTGCATCAGTGGGCTTGCAAGCTTTCATAGCTTCAAAATCAACGGTGTCAGCCACCACAACCGAATATTCAAGTCATCAAGAGCACTCATTTTCGTACGTTCGCTTGAGGTTGATCACTCCTACTGGAGAAATTCGTGAATTAGCTGAAAGTGACTTACTCAAAACAGTTTGTTACCCTTAGCATTGCTTTAAGAGTATATTAGTGAATAATATTTTAGCCAGAGATGTCAAAACATCTTACAAAATTTTATTATTGTCATTCACTGCGGTATGGTAACTGTTTGTTTTTGTACACAGTGACGATGGCAGCTCATCAAATAAGGATAGTGATAGACAGCTAGAGAAAGATCCTAAAGCCCTTTTGCAAAGGTGTGTTGGTGAGATTATCCACCCCTTTTTTTAGTTTTCTTTATGCTTTGTCAAATTCATATGAACAGGTGCTTCATGTCTATTACGTATTTTTATTTGTTGGTATTTCCAGTTCATCTAAAAATTTAGTATGTCTTTATTTTATTTTTGCTTAAGCATCTGCTTATATTTTTTTCATGTCATAATTGTTCTGAAGATCATCTTATATATAAAATTCTCGTGTCACAATGTTCGTTCCCGTACTCCTTCGAAACGGCTTTACCGATTCATACCAAATTTTATATGCGTATTAAGTAGGTCTGAGAATCGGCTACTATCTATTTTTCATACCCCTAAGTGATAAGGGTTGTTCACCCTTAAATATATTTTTCAAATTTTTGGACGAAATTTTTTGTTTTTATTTTTTTTATAATGTGGCATTAAAAAGTACATACAACCCTATTTTTTTGCTTTTTTATCACCAACCCCTATTTTTTATAGCCATTTTAGTGATTTGATAATTTTTCATCCCGCTTGATAACTGATCAATTATAGTGTTTTTCTTAACTTTTAAAATTACGAGACTGAGCGAGACGGGGCTGGGGCGGGACGGTGCTAGGGGCGAAGCAAAGTTCGCTGGGTCCGCTAGTTATATCTAATGTCCATTATCAAAGTTGAGCAGTTGAGCTATTGTATTTTCTTTGTTCTCCTAACTTAATGCTGCCCACTTATGACGGAAAAAATCTGCCTAAGAATCAAAAGGTCCTATGTACAATATCAGTACAAAACTTGTTTGTTTAAAATAGTTATTGAAATAGTTATATAATTATATTTTTTAAAGGTACATTTTATTAAAAATAGGTAAAAATTAGTATCAGGTACACAAAAGAGTATATTTTTTTCTCATTTGCATTTAAATAAATGTAAACTGATAAAAAGTATGCCATACTTGATATAAATATACATCCTTTATAATAACTAAGGTGTCCTTTTAAAAGGCCAGTAGTATAATCTAGGTTAATATTCACTAGGGATATTTCAAAAAGATTCTAACCAAAAAGTTTATTAATAATTTAGACTAAGTTACTGTAATCAAATACTTTAAAAGGTTCTTATTGAAATAAATAATAGGAATTAAAGTAAGTTTTGCATGAATAATAGCTGAAACATGCTTTCGGTATTTATTCTCAGGTTTTCCATGTGTTTTATTTATCTAGTGCATTATCCTTGATGTTTTCAGTATGTTATATATTTTGGTTCCTTTCATATTTCATATATTTCTGTTATGATCTGTTCTAATTTATACTATTGATTAGTTTTTATTTTCTTACAAATAATAATACATATGATATATTTTGTTTTAAAAAAATGGGCCATTACTACTAGTATTTAACTTTTATACTATGCTGAATAATTTTTATGGTGTTAATTTTATTATAAGGTACAAGGAGAGAATGGTGCGTGTCCACGCTAAGTTCTGCCAGCTGACCAATACGAAGATGCCTTCGGAGCCGCGGGTGCAAATCGACGCGAGGCCCGGGCGGCCCGCGGGGCCCGCGAAGCGGCTTGAAAAGTGGATCAACAAGAAAGTACCGATTGGCACCCCACTACCCTTCCCTGACTTTCACGATGTACTCCGTTGTGTAAGAGAAGCGAACTCCGAGGATAAGTTGGGGCTGAATGAAGCTGATATTATGGAAGAAGGTATTTAAACTTTCTTTGCGTAACTTATCGAGTTATAATTTTAATTAAAAAAAAAATTGATGTTTTTCTTTCTAAAATTTTCAGCACGAGATCTATTCACAAGATGCGGTAAGAAATTACAAAGACGAAGACAGGAAAACGAATGGCGGTTAGCTGCTTCCAGAATATCTGTAGACATAGACCCAGCCGAGCAGAGTAACGACCTGAAAAAGAAACTGGACGATAATAAAAAGCTAGCTGCCAAAAAAGAGACTGATGTTTTTAATAAGTAAGTAGATTACATATTTGTCTTGTCTTTAACTAATTTGAATATGGTTCTTAACTGTAACACCTAAAATTGTATTCATTTTGGCTAGATGTTTGTCTTCTCTCATCTTGTTTCACAAACCATTGTTGCTTATCAAAATGTTAAAACTATGCCCTCTAATTATTTTCAAGGTTTGCTGATAGACAGAGTCAACTCAAGTTAGAAGGTGAAGAAATCGGCGATAAAGAAGCTGAGGAGTCACCTGCAGACGACGATGAAGAAGACGAACCAAATGAGGAGTCATTAGAAAACACAGAAAAAAGAAAAGAAAGACTGAAAAGACTTTTGCAAGAAAAATCCAAAAAACTTGGCAGTGATTCACAGAAAATTGAAGCTATTGTTGATGGAACAGATAGTCAAACAGGTGATGAGCAACAGACATTGGATCAGAAAAATGAAGAAACTATTGATGACACAATAAAACAGGCTAATAATAAGGATCCAGCAGAGAAGAAAGCAAATGACAAAACGGAAAAAACAGATGAAGACATTGAAATGCATTCAGCTGAAGCAGAAAATACTAATGGCAAAAGTCCTGATCAAAAAGTTGACAAAGATACCGGCAGTCCAATCACGAATACGGAATTGAAGGATACTAATGATAACAAAACAGATGACGATTATAATCCTCTGGATAACAACTTAAATTCTGATAATGTTGATAAAACACATCTGATTAGTGATGACAGTAGACTTGAATCAGATGTAGATGAACTTCATCTTTTACAAAAACTTCATTCTGAGACTGAAGTTAACACTTCAACACAGGAGACATCAGATTCTGAATCTCCAATAGCTATTTCAGACACACTAGAATCAAGTAGCGATAATAAGAAACAAACTGCCAGTGACGTTATTAGTATTGAAAATTCGAGCTACTCTGAATCAGAAGTAAATATGGAACTTAATGCTACAAGCATTGATAAAGAAAAAGATCCTGTCAGTGATAAAGTAGTTGCAGAAACTGTAGATGAAAATACAGAAATTGAATGTTCTAATGTTGGAGTTGAGAAAAAGTTGGTGATGACCAATAATGATGAATATAATGAATCAGTAGAAGACATTCTTCTTGCCTCATCAGACGATGAAGCCGAGGTTGACATAAAATCAAAAACAACCACTAATGATGACAAAAATGATGAATGTGTCAATTTGAAAGACGACACTTTATCTATTGGTGATACTGTGGTCGAAGGGGCCGACAAAGCGCAAAGTAATCCTTCTACGAATGAAAACTCACCGGTAAACCAAGATGACGCAAGTTCAGTAGAAAGTGTCGCAATTGTGACATCCACAAGTGACTCGCCTAAAGAAAATATGGATGTTGATAATGAACAAGATGAAAATATGGATACTGATATAACAGAAGTACTTATAGTAAAAGAACCGGATATGAATAAACCGTCAAACGAAAATTGTGGCGCTCTAACCATAGAAGTGAAAGATAGTTCACCTGAAGAAATTGTGGACGGCACTGAAAAATCGAACGATTCTTCAGATTGTCAAAACACAGAACAGTCGCCAGAAATTGAGGATATTGATGAAGCGAAATCCTTAGAGGGTGAAATTGAAGAAATAGTGGACGGCACTGAAAAATCGAACGATTCTTCGGATTGTCAAAACACAGAACAGTCGCCAGAAATTGAGGATATTGATGAAGCGAAATCCTTAGAGGGTGAAATTGAAGAAATTGTGGACGGCACTGAAAAATCGAACGATTTTTCGGATTGTCAAAACACAGAACAGTCGCCAGAAATTGAGGATATTGATGAAGCGAAATCCTTAGAGGGTGAAATTGTGCATAAGGAAAAAACTAATGATAGTAGTAGCAATAAAGTCTAGAAGTCTGAGGAGTCAATAGTTAAAGCTTGTCTTAAGTAAACGATTGTCGGGTCACATTACATTTTATTTGAAGCTCAAAGTACTTACTTTGACAGTTCAGATAGGAGTTTAATTACTGGATTATAATTGAAGAATGAAAAGTGTATTTTTTATTTTGTATTAACACAAAACTGCTAGATTACAAACCTGGAATAAGCAGCAAGTTGTTCATGATGACTTCAGAAATATTGCATTATTATCTTAACAATGCAAAATTTTTTTTTTATTGCTTGTTAAGTAAGTAAAAATTACACAATTGATATCGTCAAAATGATAAATTCTCATCAAAAAGTATGTAGCTTATATTATAAATAAATATAAGTATTAATATACCTTACGCATATATTTTATGCTGCTCTTTTAAATGACACTTAATGGTTTTTATTTGCAGGTTATTCCGAATTAAATTGTCAAGTAATTGTAATGCATGACTGTGTAAATAGGTACCAAAGGAAAGTCTGTAATGAGTGAATGACATCGTATTTTTTTTTATATAGAAAAGAAAAATTATAATAATAAGTTCGCATTTAATTTTAGTTTTAAATGAATTTAGGGAAATGTGATTGCTCGATTTCATTAAGTAGCGATGTTTTATGTATTGAATTGTGTAAGTGAAGGTGGTATGCTATTACTGCATCTCATAATTTCGTATATCCTGCAGTTTATCACAACTTTATAAGGGACTAAATAAATTATATTAAATAGTCTAAGACTTTTTGTTATACTTTTTTCAATTATTTGTGTACTACAAAGACGAATATTCCAAGGAGTAATTCACCAAAAAATCAAGTAAGTCGTCGCAACATTTATTTACAATATTTACAAGGGTCCAATCTTAAGTACATGTGTTAAAGCTATCCTCGTGTTTTAGGTGAAGCAGACGGGTCCAGGCCGGAATGTGAACTGGTGGAGAGCGTCTGCATAGCCGAGTGGTTGGAAGTCGGTGATCGGCAACCGCTCCGTCCGGGACGTCTTGATTTCCAGCACAATCTCGCCGGTGCCCTCCTATTTGAAAAGAACAATACAAGATGAGTATGGTATGTTTATTATCAAGTAGCGGTCCCCCGCGACTGCGTCCGCGTTTTTTGAGCTTCCCCTCCCGTCGCAGCGTGATGTTTTATAGCCTGAAGCTCTCTTCAATAATATCCAGCTATCCAGCACAAAAATATTTTTTCAAATCGGTCCAGTAGTTCCTAAAAAAAGCAATAAAGCACAAAATGACTATACGTTTTAGTTAGAAAAAAAATGTATGGGAAAAAGAAAAGGGATTTTATGGTTTTTCCGGCAAATATTTGAATTTTTCTCGCCGTAAAAAAACATCCTTGAACTTCAACGAACATTTAAAAAAAAGAATTGTCCAAATTGGTCTAGGCGTTGTTGAGTTTGCGATTCATTTTTAATTATATATAACATTCCAAGTCATATTTCTCGGATTTGGGGATTGTGGAACTGTGCTTTATTCACTGATTGAATACTTATCGTAAGAATCGACCTGTGTCACTGCGCGGAAGAAAAAGTGCGAAGGAAAGAACTGTATTGACACGAAAAGGACGAACGCGGGTGAATGAGGGAAGCGGGAGGAATTGACATATTTGACGGATCCATTCTTATAACGTGTATCATTGTTGACAAACTTATGGTACACCTGCTATGTTAGGTATTTTTGATAATTAAAATACTTTAACAGTTTATATCACTTGGATTGAACTTACTTTGCATTCATCTTTTACGACTTGTGGCTCCTTGAACTCTGCCGAGTTGGATCCAAACAGTCGTATGTTGTTTGTTCTTGTGATCTCGTCTGGGATGTCAGATCTGGAAAAATAATAAACGAATAACTTCATTAAAGGCTTGTTTGACTATGCCCAAGTAAGTCCCGGTTAGTGATGATACTTCGTCCAAAATGTCTCTTTTTTTAATTATTCATTGGGTAATACTTAGACATTGTAAAACAGGCACTAAATAGAACAGTATGATTTCATAAACATAACTGGTTGTTAAATGGCATATTATTTAGTATGGGAGAAAGTTAAGTTACTGGATTCAGAGTAGCTCCCAACTTTCGTTACACACCTTGTTTTGTAACACCTTGTGTAAACATAGTCCCTAGCCCCAAACCAGGCGTGCGTGCAAAGATGTATTGTAAAGACGTTTCTTTTTGCTTCTTGAGTATTGTAAACAATCTTGACATTCCTTTTTTACCGAAATTATTAATTTTAAAATGAGATGAACACAAAAATCACCAACTACATAGGTAAATCATCGTTTAACTTTGATATCTTTTTAAATTAAATAGTGAATGAATTTTATTTACTGATATTATTTTAAAAGTAATAAAAAGATTGTTTACATTATTCGACTAGCAAAGAAATACGGACTTAAGTCGGCTCGTTAGTAGTTGAGTCGCGATGCCAATAGAAATGTGCAGTTCCGCGCAGGCCCGTAAGTGCAGGTGACATAGGAAATGTTCATTGCTCGACGACTTAGATAATAACGCACCGACTATGTATGAAGAAACGACGGTTTTAATTCTTACCTCTGAATGGTTTTAGTGCTGACGCACGTATAGGTGAAGTTCTGCCGGGCGCCGGTGGACAGCAGGCGCAGGAAGCGCAGCTGAATCGCCCCGAAGCCCTCCCCGTCGTATGATATCTGCAATGTAATGTCAATTATTGTAATGTTAATCTTTTATCTGAGTAAGGGCCGATTTTTCTATGATCAGATAAAACTTATCAGACTGATAAATTATTAAGCTACAAATTTAAAAACCGGCCAAGTGCGAATCGGACTCGCGCACTGAGGGTTCCGTGCCAAGTTTTACTAAATTAGGGAATCCACTTACTTCTACTTAGTAAAATACCACAATGTTTTGTTGACTGCAAATATAACTTTGTTTTTCATAGTGTTTGTATGAAGTACAAAGTTATGTTTGCGGTTGTTGAAAATGTGCTATTCTCAAAAACTACTCGTTCGATCCCGTCCGAACCAATTTTTGTTGAAAGTATTTGTTAAGATCTACATTATATATTTTTTTTAAATTTACACTTGCTTGGTTTAGAAATTAGATGGGGGGGGGGGGGGGACGCCCATTTTACCACTTTGGAAGCTAGTTTCATGTATGGGAGCCCCCCCTTAACTGTATTTTTTTTTATTTTTTGTATGAGAATCGGTTAGCGGTTAACAAGATACATCTACCTACCAAATTTCAATTGTGTAATGCTTAAAGTTACGGAATAAAATGGCTGTGACATACGGACGGACAGACAGACAGACAGACAGACAGACTTGACGAAACTATAAGGGTTCCGTTTTTTGCCATTCGGCTACGGAACCCTAATGTTAACGACAGCCACAAGACCAAAAGAAGTTTCATATGATTTCATTAAGCTTTAATATTGTCGTTTATTTTCTACTAGACTTAAAGAAAGAGAAAAATGTATAAGTAAGAACGAATACGAAAATTGTTAAGAAAAATTAAATAGGATAGCAATATATGTAAGAAAGAAATGAACATAGTAGTGCCGTGTGCAAACTTCGTGCTCAATAATTAGAGATAATAATGGATCGCTTTAGTCGCTAATTGAACGCAGAAAATCATACAAGAATAGAGCCGAATTTGTATGCAGTACGTTCATTCCTTCCTACGGTTTAATAGTGAATACAGCTACTAGTGAAAAGTGAAGTACCAGTAATTACCAGTGAATTGTGAAAATAGTAAAAGTATTAATAAATTAATGTGTGTCAGTATAAGTGCAGTGTTTTACTGGGGAACAGTCAGTGCCTAGTGTTAAATTTAAATTACAGTCCACTCGCTCTCTGGGCTTGACGACTGTACTCTCTCCATAGTGTAACACCAACATCGTTGGTCCTATCGGAGACGGATCGAAAGTACGCACCAGTGGACTCTGTGCTGTGAAATTAGTGTTTATGACTTAGTGCAATATGGACACACTTATTTTGGACTATAAATTGTAAGTACTTTTATTATTTCTACAAGTGATTACTGTGTTATTTCGTGTTAAGTGCATCTAATCTGAACTTTGATTCCTGAACTGTGGATGAACTCTGTCTGTGTTAATTGTGATTTACAAATAGACATTTGACTCTGCTAATTGACTCTGATAAGTGTTTAAATGGTGTATACGCGAAGCCAAGTCATGGCCGAACGTTCCGAACGTGTGTTACCGGAACCGCCCCGGTCGCCGTCCCCGTCGACGAGGAGCCGCTTGGAAGCGGAACAGCATACGGCCGCCCAGCCTAACGAACGTGGCGCCGCTGTGTTGGGTACGCACTCAGCGTTCGACGTGAACATGGGACATGTCGAGACCGCCGCAACGAGCAGGACGCAGCACGCCAGAGCACGCTCCACCAGATCCACTGCTAGCGCTGTAGCACGGCTACGGTTCGAGGCAGAGGAGCGGCTCGCAGCCATCAGACGCAAGGAGCTTGAGCTTGAGGCCGAGATGGTAAAAAAGAAGCTCACGGCAGACCTAGCAGAGTTGGATGACGACAGTGACCAGGAACAGATGCAAGAAATAGAAAAAGTAAACGAGTGGCTGGACAAGTCTGCGCCAAATGTGGATGCCGAACGGGGGGAGCGCCTGGAGGCTCCACCGGAACCCAGCAACGAAGAGACGCCTGTGACCCGAAGGGCGAGATTTTGGACGCCGGGACCGGTCCAACCCAGACCACGCGCAGAAAGGAAGAGATCGTCAACCCCGAAGGGACGAGGTATTGAACAGCTGGCAGACACGCTGTCACAGATGATGGCGTCGCGACCACCACCGCGGCAAGTTACGGATCTACCGCTGTTCTCCGGATCACCACTGGAGTGGATACACTTCGCTACTGCAATGGAGGAATCAACAAGGCTGTATAAGTTCACTCCATACGAAAACTTGGCCCGACTACGCAACGCTCTCAGAGGTGAAGCAAAGGAAGTGGTAACGCCACTACTTAGCAGCGCAACGCACCCAGATCGAGTAATGAAGACGTTACAGCAATGCTTTGGACGCCCAGAGATGATCATAGATATGGCATACGAAGAACTTAAGAAGCTGCCCAAGATGGGAAGTACTGCAAGTGAATTAAATTCCTTCGCCATCAAAGTCCAGAACATCGTGGCAACTCTTGGCAACGTGGATCCAGCATATCTGTATAACCCATTGCTAGTGCGTGAAGTATTAGAGAAGCTGAGCCCACACATCAAATCAAGGTGGTGTGACTTCGCCGAGGAGCAGCCGAGAAATACGACTCAAATCGTAAGGCTTTCCGAATTTTTAATGCAGCAAGCTGACCGTGCATTAAAACACAGTTACAGTGGTGCTAGAAAAGACGTCCCGATCAAGAACACGAAGATCGAACAAAAGAGAAAAGTATTCACTGTAACGGAGACGAGCGGCAGGCCAGAAGACAATCAGAAGCCCAAAGCCAGCGTCTGCATAGTGTGCAACAGTGAACACAAGCTACCTGCGTGCCCGAAGTACAAGGAGCTGTCGGTGTCGGAGCGGTGGGAGGCAGTGAAGAACGCAAAACTCTGTTTCCGGTGCATCAACAGCAGGCACAGAAGAATGAACTGTAAACAGAAGCTCTGCGGCGTAAAGGGCTGCAAACGTCCTCACCACGCCACCCTACATGCTGAAGTCCCGGCCAAAGAGGAAGTCGAACAGGTGACTACGAACCAAGCAGAGGTCGCAATGGCCACAGCTACACCTGGAGGGAGTGACGTGAAGCTGAAGATATGTCCGATCATCATCAGCGGCCAGCGGGGGGCGCAGCGAACATACGCGCTCTTTGATGAAGGGGCCACGATCTCTCTAATCGACGAAGACCTCGCGAACGAAGTTGGAGCTAGCGGACCCAGTACTTGTCTAAAACTAAGAAGCATAGACAAAGAAGTCACGAGCATGAACAGCAGAACCGTCCGCGTCAAGATCATGGGAGATGACGTCAGCGGACACAGCTCTGTCATCACATTCCGAACGATGGCAGGTCTGGACCTATCGACGCAGTCGTTGCCAAAGGAGGCACTACAACTGGAACACCTGCGAGGACTGGATATCTCAAGCCTAGCCTACCAGAACGCCAAGCCACGAGTCCTCATAGGAACTGACAACTGGCCGTTGATCATCACGAGGGAGCTGCGAGCGGGCAAGCCGTATCAGCCGGCAGCCTCCAAGACCTTACTAGGATGGGTGATCCACGGAAGAGTACCTAGAAGCTGTCAAGATACAGAGAAGATCTTGCACATCAAACTAGATGAGAAGATCGAAGATCTGGTCGAACATCACTTTCGCGTCGACTCGCTAGGGATATCTATGAAGAATGAATTCACGAAAGAAGATGACCTACGAGCCATGAAGATCTTCGAAGAAACCGCGGTAAACAAAAACGGAAGATTCGAAGTAAGTCTACCGTGGAAGAGCGAAGGCATGAAGCTACCAAACAGCTACAACGCTGCCTTGAAGAGGCTGAAGACACTTGAGTCCAGCTTAGAACGTCGTCCCGAAGAGAAGAAGCAGTACCACGAGCAAGTGGAGAACCTGCTAAAGAAGGGATACGCCGAGCAGTGTAGTGGCGAAGAAGAAGACAGTTCAGTAGCGTGGTACTTACCACACTTCGCAGTGAAGAACCCGAACAAGCCAGGAAAGATCAGGCTTGTCTTCGACGCAGCAGCCAAGGCGAACGGAGTCTGCCTGAATGATTGCCTGCTGGAGGGGCCGGACCTTCTGCAGTCTTTGCAGACCATACTGTTCCGGTTCCGAGAAGGCGCCTACGCGATAACAGCAGACATAGAAGAAATGTTTCTGCGTGTGAAGATAAAAAAGGAAGATCAACCTGCGCAGATGTTCCTATGGAGGGAACAATCAACAGACAAACCAGTGAAGATGAAGATGACTTCAATGATATTTGGCGCATCAAGCTCTCCGTTCCTGGCACACAGCGTCCGGAACAAGAACGCACTTCAGCACGCGAAGACACACCCTGAAGCCGTTCTACCGATCATGGAAGCCCACTACATGGATGACTACGTGGATAGCTTCAACGACCTGGAGAGCGCCAAACGAATCATCGTGCAAGTCGACGAGGTACACAAGAAAGCCGATTTCCATCTTCGAGGTTGGAGCAGCAACAACGAGGAGCTGCTAGAGGTCACACCAAAGGACAGACGAGCAAAAGCGGGAACAACACCACTAGGAGGACAAGAGAAGACCTTGGGACTTCTATGGAACCCGAAGACCGACAAGCTGAGCTTCAACACTTCGCTGATTCGAGTCTCAGAAGCCGTGAAGTCAAGAGAACGAGCCCCCACGAAACGAGAAGCCCTGTCAACGGTAATGAGCATTTACGACCCGCTGGGACTTCTGAGCTGCTACACCATTGCAGCGAAGATCACTCTTCAGAAATTATGGCGCCTCAAGACTGGATGGGACGAACCGATTCCTGAAGACATCGCCAACGAATTCGACGGTTGGATCGCAAACTTAAAAAACATCAAGAAGCTGCAGCTTCCCCGAAGCTACAACGGGGGGAGAGAAGTGCAACGTCGAGAATTTCACATCTTCTGTGACGCAAGCGAAGAAGCATACGCAACGGCTGCATACTGGAGGCTCACCTACAGCAACAAGGAAGTGGAAGTTGTGCTGGTGGCAGCACGCGCGAAGGTCACCCCGCTCAAAGCACAAACCATTCCCCGGCTAGAGCTACAAGCAGCATTAATTGGAACGAGGTTAGCGAAGGCCATCAAACAAGAACACAGACTTCGCATCGATGACACGGTCTACTGGAGTGACTCGCAAACAGTCTTACATTGGCTGAGGAACGGGAGTCGACGCTACACGCCCTTTGTAGCACACCGGCTCGGCGAGATCACAGAAGAAACGAAGCCAGCAGACTGGAAATTCATAGCCCCAGGAGCTCCGAACCAGGGAGGCGCATGGGAAAGGCTAGTGCGTTCGGTCAAGAACGCGCTTACCGCGACGTTAAAGGAGAAAGCGCCGAAAGAAGAGACCCTGACCACTCTGCTGACCGAAGCTGAATACTCAATTAACTCAAGACCATTGACCCATGTCTCCGTGGATCCAGAAGACCCAGAAGCGCTGACGCCCAACCACTTTCTTCTGGGATCATCAACCGGACTACCACACACCGGAGCCTGCGAAGAAGCGGACCGGCGGACTTGGAGAGCAGCAATGGCACTTGCGGACAGCTTCTGGCAGCGGTGGATGCGCGAGTACCTACCCACACTGGTGCCACGCCTTGACCATCACGAACGCCAGGTTGCCGTCAGAACAGGCGATCTGGTCATCATCGCTGATCCACAACTACCACGGAACATGTGGCCCAGAGGCACTGTCACCAGGACCTTTCCAGGACCTGACGGTGTCACGCGCATTGTAGATGTGCTAACCAAAGGTGGGACCTTCAAAAGACCCACCTCAAAAATCATCGTGACATCTACATCCGCACCTTCCCCGGACCAGAGGGAAGGGACGCGCTGCACCAACGAGAGGCTGTCTACCGGAGGAGGCTACGGTACACCTTCGCCGGGGGGAGAATGTTAACGACAGCCACAAGACCAAAAGAAGTTTCATATGATTTCATTAAGCTTTAATATTGTCGTTTATTTTCTACTAGACTTAAAGAAAGAGAAAAATGTATAAGTAAGAACGAATACGAAAATTGTTAAGAAAAATTAAATAGGATAGCAATATATGTAAGAAAGAAATGAACATAGTAGTGCCGTGTGCAAACTTCGTGCTCAATAATTAGAGATAATAATGGATCGCTTTAGTCGCTAATTGAACGCAGAAAATCATACAAGAATAGAGCCGAATTTGTATGCAGTACGTTCATTCCTTCCTACGGTTTAATAGTGAATACAGCTACTAGTGAAAAGTGAAGTACCAGTAATTACCAGTGAATTGTGAAAATAGTAAAAGTATTAATAAATTAATGTGTGTCAGTATAAGTGCAGTGTTTTACTGGGGAACAGTCAGTGCCTAGTGTTAAATTTAAATTACAGTCCACTCGCTCTCTGGGCTTGACGACTGTACTCTCTCCATAGTGTAACACCAACACCTAAAAACGTACGTATTGTCAGCAATTATACGTACGACAGTTACGTATAATTGCTGACATATATTGTATTTTGTTCGACGAATATTTCTTATAAGACTATTGATGAATCAGCCCTAAATCAGATAATGTAACATTTTTGCATTTGAGAATTTAAGTCCTAGGCATATTAATGAATCAATGAATCGATTACCGTGATAACCGGCTAAAAGTAAATGTCTCTTTCTCTTCCAAGTAATTAAAAGAGACAGACAACAATGCTTCACGACTTCAAACTAAACAGCTGTCACTTGCAAATTAAAATTAGGAATCCATAAATAACTAAGCGGAGACATTGAGGTTGTCACTAAATTTTCTATGGACTTAAACCAGCGTACGAGTCCAATTTATAGAAGAACTTCCAATCGATGTACAGATTAGCCGTTTGGCACACGCATAGTAGAGTACTCATTGAATTAAAACGCTTTACGCATATGTCTCGCGCTATTTAAATTTTATACGCCTGACGTTTTCAAAGCTTAACAGTATAGGTGGTCACAGGCAAGACTTCCACTATTCTTGCCTGTTGTTGTCACTCGGCGGACGCGTTGCCTATCAACGGTGTTACCGCGCGAATACTTTTTTTCTAGGCCCCAGTTAGACTTAACTTGGGCCTTAAACAACCCTTAGATAATGGTTTAGAGTATTTTTAACACTCACAGTGTCATATTTTATATTCATAAAGATGAAATACGAAACCAAAAATTTGCGCACGGGCGGGACTCAAATCAGCAACTTTTTTTTTATTATTTTTTATTTCATCTTTATGAATATAAAATATGACACTGTGAGTGTTTAAAATACTCTAAACCATTAGATAGCGAAGCGTCATCAATTTCCAAGTTGAATTTGTTCTGAAAAGAATAACTACTTGGCCCACTGTTGCATAAACAGACTGGTAGATGGCGCTAAACGTCACGCATAATGATGTATCCTTAAGAGACCACAAATTTCGCAAGGTCGGACTGACGCACGGTAGCTCAATTGGTAGAGCGTTTGGCCCGGTTAGCCAAAAAAATTGCTGGTTCGAGTCCCGCCCGTGCGCGAATTTTTGGTTTCTTATTTCATCATTATAAACCCTTAGATATTTAACAAAGTAACTGAAACGTTGCTACATGTTATGTGTATTTGGATGACGTCTTACCCTATATCCGTTCTGCAGCTGCGAGAACTTGTGCTTGTCTTCTGCCGTGTAGAGCGCCAGTTCCACCTCATCAGGCTGGAGGCAGGTGTGGTGGCCGCGACAGTAGGCGCGGATAGGCCGCGACGCACCGCCGCCACGGGCGTCTATCCAGTAGTACCCTGAACCGGGTAAATATTATCATATTAGATTGTAATTTAACTACTTTGTGGTAGGTATTCGTGTTGCTATTTTTGGTAAACTGCTTCATTGAGACTTCGCCTGGGAGGGCGGACTTCGCCTAGGACGGCGCAGGCCCCGCGTCGCCTCCTCCTCCCGCGCCCCTGTGCCCTGCAGGCGAGGCCTAATTACGCGGTCGACCTATAAGTGTTTAGAGTTAAGGGGCTACCCGGATTTTTAACGCGCACACTAACGCCACTTTAGTAGAAAAAACATAACTCGTTAAATAAAAGACCAATAGAAAATCTGATTGATGCGATTGTAGCTCTGGTTATGTGGTTTAGACACAATGTTTAAGTTCAATAAAACAGAGTTATCTGCAGTTACAGTTAGAAAAATTGCCAATAGTGGCCATATTTAGCAGTTTTTCTAACTCTTACTACAGTACACTACTTTAGAAACAATTTAAACGGACTAAAAAACTTTAGAACCTGTAATACAACCGTGTCTACCAGATTTTTGATTGGTCTTTTATTTAACGAGTTATAATTTTTCTACTAAAGTGGCGCTAGTGTGCGCGTTGAAAATCCGGGTAGCGCCTTAAGATAGTTACACCAGCTTGGGTGTATTGCTGGTATTTTGCCGCACTGTGCACATAAAAATGATTATAAGTAATGTTTTTTATGTACAGAAATGTTTTTATGGTTCCGTACCCTCAGGGTAAAAACGGGTCCCTATTACTGAGACTTGACTTTTTGCCCATTGTTGTGTTGCCGCTATAACAAAACATACTAAAAACATCATAAAATGAGCTTTAAGACTCCCATACAACAAACGCGATTTTTTGCCCTTTTTTGATCGATATCAATAAAGGCAACAAGTAAGCACTTGAAATATCACCTTATGTTGTTTACCTAGTCATTGGTACAGAGCAAATGCAACTCGCACTTAACCAGTTTTGCACTTTTGCAGTTCGTATACGAGTTTCCACCACGCATGACAGAACTTCGAGTATGATTGATAATGTTGTGGCATTACTGCAATAGCAACCGCGTAACTTCCTACTATCAATTTACCTACCTTTTCGGGTCAGTACGAAGATTGGCTAGAATTTCATGATACGTTTAGCTTACTCATCATCATCATCATTATCAGCCAAAGGACGTCCACTGCTGAACATAGGCCTCCCCCACGGCTTTCCACAGCGACCGATTACTAGCGGTCTTCATCCAGTTTGATCCTGCAATCTTTATAAGGTCGTCTGTCCATCTTGTTGGTGGACGTCCTACGCTACGTCTTTGGTCGAAGGGTCTCCAATCTAGAACTTTCCTGCCCCAACGGCCATCGGTTCTTCGCGCTATGTTTATGCGCTGCCCATTGCCACTTGAGCTTACTGATTTTCAAGGCTATGTCCGGTACCTTAGTTCTTCTACGTATCTCCTCATTTCTGATTCGATCACGTAGAGAAACACCCAGCATAGCCCTCTCCATCGCTCGTTGTGTGACTTTGAGCTTCTTTATAAGGCCCATAGTTAGAGACCATGTTTCGGATCCGTATGTCATCACTGGTAACACACACTGGTTGAAGACTTTCGTCTTTAGACACTGAGGTAAATGAGATGAGAAGACACTCTTGCGTAATTTCCCGAACGCTGCCCAGCCGAGTTGGATTCGTCGATTGACCTCTTTCTCGAAGTTGGACCTACCTAATTGGATCACTTGTCCCAGGTAGACGTACTCGTCAACAACTTCGAGATTTGAGTTCCCAATGGATACTGGAGTGGGTACAACAAGGGAACTCGACATAATTTTCGTCTTCTCCATGTTCATTTTAAGACCCACTTGTTGGGAGACTCGGTCAAGGTCTTCGAGCATAGTGCCAAGATCGTCCAGCGTCTTTGCTACAACGACTATATTATCGGCAAATCGGAGGTGTGTGATGTATTCGCCATTGACATTGATACCGATTCCTTCCCATTCCAGAAGTTTGAAGGCGTCTTCCAATGCCGCTGTGAACAGTTTCGGAGATATAACATCTCCTTGTCTCACACCTCTCCGCAGTGGAATCGCCCTCGTGTTCTGCTCCTGTACTCGGACCGACATGGTGGCGTTATTGTAAAGGCACTTTAACACCTCTATATACCTATAGTCTTTGTGGCACCGCTGCAGAGACTGAAGCACTGCCCAAGTTTCGATCGAATCAAAGGCCTTCTCATAGTCCACAAACGCTAAGCTTAGAGGCATATTATACTCCTCTGACTTCTGTATAATTTGCTTAAGCGTATGGATGTGGTCTATGGTACTATAGCCTTTTTGGAAACCGGCTTGTTCGGGAGGCTGGAAGTCATCAAACCTACGTGCGAGACGATTCATGATGACCCTTGAAAACAGCTTGTAGACATGGCTCAGGAGTGAGATGGGTCTGTAGTTCTTCAATAAGGTTCTGTCTCCTTTTTTGTAGAACAACACCACCACACTCCTGTTCCACGCCTCGGGCGTGATGCCCTCCAGCAGCACGGAATCAAAGTCTCTGAAGGACTTTAAGTACCGGTGTTCCACCCGCCTTCAGAAGCTCTGCTGTGATTCCCTCCTCGCCAGGTGCCTTGTTGTTTTTGAGCTGTTTAAGGGCCATCCTAATCTCGTAAAGGCTGATGTCCGGGATGTCTTAGGTATAGTGTCGGGTCAGGATAGCTCGTGGGTCTCTGACCGAGCTATCAACGGGTTTGGCAACTGAGGTGTATAACTGCCCATAGAACCTTTCGATCTCCCTCAAAACCTCTGCTTTCGTCGACGCTACACTGCCGTCCTCCGTCTTAAGCTTCGTCAACAGGCTTTGCCCAATAGACATGTTCCTTGCAAACACTTTGGAGCCTTGGTTCCGCTCTATCGTTTCTTTAACACTATTAGTGTTAAAACAACGAATGTCGTGTCGAAGGGACTTTCATATTTGTCTATGGAGCTGCCTGTAGTTTTCAGCATTAACGGAGGTCTGCAGTGCCATAGATCGACGTTTTGCCATAAGGTCGAGAGTGTGGACCGACAGTTTTTGAGGTCTATTTTTACGGCCAGGCCTAAAATACTTAGACCCCACCGTTTGAACAGTTTTTACAAACCTGTTGTTAATTTCGTCCACTGTAACGCAATTTTCTAGGCAATCAAAGCGGTTTGACAACTCGAGTTGAAAGCTCTCGGGATTTTGGATATGAGCACGAGTCGGTCGGAGCGTGGACTTCATCAGGCGGGATCTTTCGAATTTGACATTTATATTCAATGTGCCTCGAACCATTCGGTGATCGCTACCGGTTTTCACCCTGTTGATCACGGAGACATCATTGAATAACCGTCTCTTGGAAGTCATGATGAAGTCAATCTCGTTTCTCGTGAAGCCATCGGGACTCAACCAGGTCCACTTCCTTTGAGGCGGCTTCTGGAAGAAAGAGTTCATCGCAAAGAGTCCCTCCTTCTCCAGAAAGTCGGCCAGCCTCTGTCCCCTGGCGTTCCTTTGCCCGTATCCAAACGGTCCCACCTTCAACTCATTCTCGCCTCGCTTGCCCAGTTTTGCGTTGAAGTCCCCTATTACAACAGTAAAATAGGTTTTGGAAGTATGTATGGCTCTTGCTTTAGAATGTTTTTAACACTCACAGTGTCATATTTTATATCCATAAAGATGAAATAAGAAACCAAAAATTTCTCGCACGGGCGGGACTTGAACCAGCAACCTTTTGGCAAACCGGGCCAAACGCTCTTACCAATTGAGCTACCGTGCTGTTAGTCCGACCCCGCGAAATTGTGGTTTCTTATGAAAACGTCAATTGCGTGACGCTTAGCGCCATCTAGCCGTCTGTTTTCATAAGAAACCACAATTTCGCGGGGTCGGACTAACAGCACGGTAGCTCAATTGGTAAGAGCGTTTGGCCCGGTTTGCCAAAAGGTTGCTGGTTCAAGTCCCGCCCGTGCGAGAAATTTTTGGTTTCTTATTTCATCTTTATGGATGTATGGCTCTACTTACGTCCTCATACATTTCCTCCACCTCTTCATCCGGGCTTTTCAAGGTCGGTGCATATACCTGTATGACCTTCAGCGAATACCTCTTAGATATTCTGAGTATAAGGTATATCACCCTGCTCGACACACTCTCGATGGTCTCGATATTGTTGACGAGGGACTTGTGAACGAGAAACCCGACACCGCCTTGGGACTTCACCCTCCCGGTAGAAGAGCAGGTTGCCGGACTGCAGAGTTATCGTGTCCTCGCCCTCTCTACGGACTTCTGATAAACCCATTATGTCCCAGTGTAACCTGCTCATTTCTTCCTCCAGCTCGAGCAACTTCTCGTCTGTCCTCAGTGTGCACGCGTTATAAGTTACCAGGGCCAGTTGTCGTCGGGGGTGGCAGCGCGACCGCCTCCGGGGATTCTTAGCACCCCCTGCCCCGCCGTTACCGTGACCGCTACCAAAGTCAAAAATAGCGGGGCTGCCGGAGACTGGGGCCCTGATTTTCTGGTGTACTATCATCACGTGACCCCTCATTACTTTACTCATACATTTAGATAATTCTATACCAAATATTAAGAAGTTCCATTACTTACGCGCCTCACTAAAGGACAGCGCTGCGTTACTTATTCGTTCTTTAGATTTTTCGTCAGTAAATTACATTACAGCATGGGATCTGTTATGTGATCGTTATAATAATAGCAGGCTTCTAGTAAAAAATCATATTTAAGTTATTTTCGATATAGAACCTTTATCCAGAGTCACCTAAGGCATTACGAAACATTATCGATACCGTTAGTCGAAATCTTAGTGCTCATATTTCAGCTGCGAGACAAAGTTGTCCTGATATTTCCTTTGATTACTACTGTATTGGCCTACCGTCTGTGAGGTTGACGTGCGAGGTGCGAAGGTCGCGGCACGTCAGCGCGGGGTTGGCCCTCGACCCTCGCGGCCGCCTCGCCGCTTCCAAGGCAGCTCTGGCGGACACCACTCCTGCCATCACTTCACTCGCCCACTCCGCTTCATCGTCTATAATATCAAAATTTTTAAGTGTCATTGGAGAAGTACGCTTGCAAAAGCTCGTCCTGCATCTTACAGATAAGAAGTAGTATGTACAAGCATGGAAAATATTTAAAAATTTTGCCAGGAGGCTTATTGTATATTTATAATTATGCTAGATAATGACCAAATTCACGTGTTCATATTTGTGGCTTTTATTTAGAGTAATAAGTCAATAAGACGCCCATGCTTTTTGTATATTTACACACACACACACACACACACACACACACACACATATATTTTTAATCTTGAAAATTTTCTTTTGTTACCAAATAATATTTAACTATGTATCTCAATTCTTCTTGTCGTCTAAGTGTCGTATTATAAACTTCTCTTGTAATAGATATCTGGCCCTTGCAATAATACAAGCAACCATGCTAAGTGCAGAGACCTCAGTCACTATTGTTGCAATTACTGGCTTGTAAGTTTATGGAAATAAATATATTTTTATTAGTATCCGAGTATTTTCTAATATTTAGTTTAGCATATTTTCGGCCAATAAATGGTGTACAAAAGGAAGCCGCTACAAAACTTACCCTCATCTAAGTTATCATCAGTAGTTGTTTCATCTGATTCCATATTGGCACTTCTCCGTCGTCTATACGATGCGAAAAACTCCGCTGGTATTTGTGGTGCGGGTGCCGGTGGGCCTGGGGGACCCGGGGTCCCCGGAGGACCCGGCAGGCCTGGCCTTCCTTCAGGGCCCGGGTTGCCCTTTGGCCCAACTGCACCCTCAGGACCGGGTATACCGGTTGGTCCTGTATCTCCTTTAGGCCCTGGAGGCCCGATTGGTCCCTACAATATAATATAAGTTATTAATATTTAGATGTTTAATTTAGTTTCTTATGTTTCCGAATGAACGACATTATCAAACTCTTTAAGTTACAATATTTTAGCATCAATTTCTGTTATTTAATTTATACATAATTTGTATAATGTAGTAGGTGGTTAAGTTCTCACCGTATCTCCTTTAGGTCCAGGTGGCCCACTTGGTCCTGGAAGACCTTGTTTGCCCATTTCACCCTGATCACCCTTCAACCCCATAGCCCCAGTATCGCCAATGTGCCCCTTGGGTCCTCTGTTACCCTTTTCTCCTCTAGGGCCAGGTGCTCCGGGTGGACCTAGTTTACCTGGTGGTCCTGAAGGTCCAACCGATCCTGGGGCTCCAATATCACCCTAAAAATATAATGATGATAAGGTATCTTTAAAATATAATGCGAGATTTCTATGTCTGATCTTTGGAACTAGGTCGAGAACCGATTTAATAATGATTTCATCAGTTGAAAGCTACATCATCTCTAAGCGACATACGACCATACAGAACCCTCCACGTTAATTTATAATACATACATATTATCTCAGTTTACACATACATTTGGTCCTCTGAGAAAAATATGCGCAATATGTAAATATATTTAAGTCTTATTTATCTCACTAGACATGGCTAAGATTTGGAGGTAATAGTGCATAAAATAAATATAATGGGCAACGCTGATTATGTAAATCTTACCGAAGGCCCCGGCGGACCGCGAACGCCTCGCTGTCCAACGTCCCCCGGAGGTCCGGTAGGTCCTGCAGGTCCCGGTTCGCCTTGTGCACCTTTTGGACCTAGATCACCCTTCTCACCAGGTGTCCCCGGACTTCCTTGTAGCCCCGCTGGACCTTCAGAACCCTGTGATGCAAAAGAAAAATTGGGAAAATGGTTATATTTTATTCATCAAATTCATTTCAATCGTTCTCATTTGATAATTGTGTAATTACGGAGGGTAATTACATACAGAGAGTACCTTTTGCAGAAACTATTATTTAATATGCGCATCCACGTTGTTTATCAGCATCGCAACAGCAGTAAAAGCATAACCATTTAATAATCTGTGGTAAAATTTTATGTATTGTAATAAATAACACATTAAAAATAGTAATGTAATGTTACCGGTGTTCCTGGCAGTCCCATCTCGCCTGGTTTCCCAGCAGGACCCACAGGTCCAGTCGGTCCTGGTGGTCCAGTGCTGCCTTCGGGCCCGTCGGCGCCCGGCTCTCCTTTTATTCCTTGAAGCCCGGGCTCGCCTCTTTCACCAGGAAATCCGGCCGGCCCTGTATCACCTTTGGGTCCTTCTGGCCCCGGCGGTCCCTTGGACCCTGTTTCACCTTGTATACCTGGAGGCCCATCTTCTCCTTTTGGTCCAGCAGGTCCCCGTGGTCCCTAGAAGCATATGAATACCGAATTGACCGTTCCGTTTATTTTATTGCTGGCATGATTCTATGTTATAAAGTAGTTATTTCTAATGAACATATTGTGTTTCTTGAAACACCAATAGTTAAGAATATAATAAACAATTAATATTGATATGATACCTATTTACTATACAGAAACGAAATATTTCGATTACGGGCAGAACCGTTAGGAATGACGTGTGCAATAATCTGATGAAGTCGTAAAAAGTATTTAAGTAAGTAAATAAGCCGTTTCTTTGAACGAATTTATCTAAAAATGCATCTTTTATACACACCAGTTTTCCTTCAGGTCCCTGAGGACCCGGAGGCCCAGGCGCGCCAGGGTTGCCAACTTCTCCGTGTTGCCCTTCCGCGCCGCGAGGACCCGGGTCACCAGGAACTCCTTTTGGCCCTCGCCTTCCAGGAGGACCGGTTAATCCGATAGGTCCCGTTGGGCCTATTTGGAATGAAAAAAGTGTAAGTTGTTTTTACCGTTGGCCAAAAATGCTACCGCTAATCGTTGCTGCTGCCTAAACTTTTTGTGTGTCTTTATTTATTATCTTCTACACACAGTAGATGGTAGAATGGTGGCGTTCAAGATAGAAAGGGTGTTTGGTTGGTACATCGTGTGCCAAATTCAAATGTCTTGTAATGAGAGTCATATATCATTTTTTGCCTTTAAATTCATTTTAGTCTGGTGGATTTTTACATAGATTTTTTTATGGTTTTTATAAAAAATACCCACAATTCAGCATTCGAATCATATTTTTTAGGGTCCCGTAGCCGAATGACAAAAAACGGAACCCTTATAGTTCCGTCAAGTCTGTCTGTCTGTCTGTCCGTATGTCACAACCATTTTATTCTGTAACTATAAGCATCACACTGTTGAAAATTGGTAGGAAAATGTATCCTGTTAACCGCTTTACGATTCTTATACAAAAAATAATGATATTTAAGGGGCGGCTCCCATACATTAATCTAGCACCTAAACGTTTTTTTTAAATCAAACCTATGCGTGTGGGATGTGCTTCCAAAGTGGTAAAATGGTCCCCCCCCCCTCTAACTTCTAAACTAAGCGAGTGTCAATTTTGAAAAAAAAATATAAAACATAGATCTTAACAAAAACTTTTAACGAAAATTGGATTGAAAGAGATCGAACTAGTAGTTTTTGAGATAAAGTACATTTTCCACAACCAAAACATAACTTTGTTCTTACAAACACAATGTAAAACAAAGTTATATTAGCTGACAAAATATTGTGGTTTTTTAGCTAAGTGGAAGTAAGTGGATTACCTCGCGCGAGAGTCCGACTCGCACTTGGCCGTTTTTTTAAACTATATCCTATAAAACTATGATCGTTTTTCTGCATTTTATTTTCTAGTAGTTATTTTTTATGTGCAAGTACAGTTGAAAAATGAGCCAAAAACCATTGGACTCATCGGATTTCATGAAAACTTCTCTAGACGGTGCTCATGGTAAAGATATGCCACTTGTTATAAAAACATTTGAATAATACTGATTTTTTTCTTAAAATGATGAAAACAAAATTCGCAACAAAACTAGTTTTCGTACGAAAGTTCTATAAGAAAAACTTTTATTTCACTCTTGCCAAGTACCAAGTACATCTTATTCCTCTGGGTATATCTTCAAATGAAAGAACAATAAATGGACATCGAGCAAAACTTTTTTGTACGGGAGCTCCCTCCTATTTTCATTTATATATGTTCCGCAAATTTGTAAGTCAATTTAAAAATAATAATACATGGCTTGTGCGATTTTGATTTAAGTCAATCCGCACAATAATCCAGAATATCATTAAAAAATAATAAAAACGATTTTTAAAAAACACCGGTCAAAAAAAATAAGAATATTATAGCTAATGATCGCCATTTTAAGCCATTTTCATATGACACACGATGTACCAAGCACCCTTTGTATTAGATAAGGTCTATCTATCTACATTATCTAGCTATATAGGTATTAAGAAAAACGTAAAGTAGTAATGTTCATAATTACATACCCATTTGCCCAGGATCCCCCGTATCGCCTTTATAACCTTGTTGTCCTTTTTCACCAGGTGGTCCAGTTTGGCCCTGTGGTCCAGGGAGACCTCGAGGGCCATCAGCGCCTGGGGGTCCAGGTGGACCCAAGTCACCTGGAGGACCCTTATCTCCCGGCAAGCCTACTGACCCCGTTTCGCCGCGCAGGCCTTGGATACCAGGCGAACCAGGCGGCCCCTGCGGTAAGTGAGACAATTCTTATTTAAAATGTCTAAATCACATATCCAACTATTCATACAGAGTGATACATAGCCATTTATGTTACCGGCGCGGTGTATGCAATGTCAGTCATGGCAATGCTAGAGCATCATTTCTGTAAGATATTAGTAATGTAAGACTTCAATGTCTATTCCAATAAATGAATTCACCTCACTACAATAACACAAGTTATTAAGATTATATGTAAAAGTTATAAAAGGGAGTTTTAATAATTTTACTAACTGGTTCTCCAGCCGCGCCCTTAAATCCCTTTTCACCCGGGGGCCCTGCTTCACCCTTATCACCATCTTCACCAGGTGGCCCTACTGGGCCAGGAGCCCCCGTTAGCCCCCTAGGACCCGGTAGTCCATCACGACCAATGGGTCCTGAAGAATAAAATAAATGGAATAAAAATAATACAAAAAAAACTTTTTTGCCACACAACATTTAAGATAACATTTATAAGTTGGTCACACAAACAAGAAGACAAGTTAAACTAAGAATTACAAAAGCAACTCTCAGATGGTGTAGATATTTGTAATGCATTTAATGACTTCTTTAAAAGTGTTTTCGGGGAACCATCACGAGAGCCTGTCGATACAAACCTCCACAGAATAACCAATGATGAAATATCTAAAATAAATATTTCTGCGACTACAGTAGAGAAACTTTTGAAACTTTTAGATCCCCATAAGGGGGCGGGTTGCGATGGCATACCACCGTTTTTCTGGCGGAGCTGTGCTAAATCGCTCAGCTTCCCGTTGGCCTTAATTTTTAACAGATCTCTGAATAGTGGCATATTCCCTAATATCTGGAAGAAAGCACACATTGTACCGATACACAAAAAAGGAGCAAAATCCAATATTGAGAACTATAGGGGAATTTCTATATTAAATACAGTTGGTAAAGTCTTTGAGAAAATAGTTTTTGATGCTATATACCCAGTCTTAAGTAAAGAACTGCCCAACACACAACACGGCTTTCTAAGGCGCCGATCCACAATTACCAATTTAGCATGCTTTTCGAATTATGTTCTACATAATATGGACAGGGGAGGACAGATTGACGTGATTTACACGGATTTCGAGAAAGCATTTGACCGTGTGGATCACGACACTCTAATCCACAAACTATACAGGATGGGTATACATGGCGATTTGCTCAGGTGGATTAAATCCTACTTGAGCAATCGATCTCAAGCTGTTGTTATGGGGGGTTATAAATCAGATTTTATTAGTATCCCTACGGGAATACCACAAGGATCCCATTTGGGCCCGTTGTTCTACAATGTCTATGTAGCAGACATTATGTCGTGTTTCACATCAGCGCGACACCTAATGTACGCGGATGACAAAAAAATATTTATGAAAATAAATAGTGACCAAGATTGTCTAATGATACAATCGGACCTTGATAGGCTATCTGATTATTACAAAAGAAATAATATCACGGTCAACATAAATAAATGTGAATGCATCACTTTTACTCGTAAACCATCTCCAACCATTTACCCCTATAACTTCGACGGCATACCTATTCGCAGAACTTCTCTGGTTAGAGATCTGGGTGTGCATTTTGACGATAAAATGCTTCTCGGAGATCATATTGATAAAATAGTTGACAAGGGTTACAAAAATCTAGGTTTTGTAATAAGAACTTGCAAGCCTTTTAAGAATGTCGAAACTATTAAAATTGTATATTTCGCCTATGTACGTAGCCTAATTGAATACGCTAGTCCTATATGGAATCCGCAATATGCTACATACACGGACCGTCTGGAGCGTCTGCAAAAAATTTTGATACGTCATTTAAAATACCGTTTTCCGAAACCAGAGCCAATGACGTATAAAGAAAGTTGTGATCAATACGGCCTAACTCCACTCAAAGACAGGCGAAAGATACTGGATCTGTGTTTACTATACGATATAGTAAAGAGTAATGTGGATTGCCCAGAACTAGTTGAAAGTATAAGGTATAACGTACCAACCTGGCGCAACCGTCGGCGGACCCCTCCATTGTTTATAGCACCCGACGCGAGTACTAACTATGCACGCAACTCACCCATCTCTCGACTACTGCAGACTTATAATGACAACTTTCAAGATATTGACATGTTCACTCACAGTAAAAATATAGTGAAACAAAAAGCGATTAGAATCGTCAACAATGCATATTAAATTCTATCTCTGTTAATTCTAAATGTAAACTTGCTCGTAACACTAATTTGATATTGTAAGTGGCAGGTGTGTGTATGTATGTAGGAATGTAATGTGTATGTGATTTGGTTTTGTTTTTATAAAATCAGCGTTTCACTGTGTAAACTTAAAATTAAGGAAGATGTACATGAAAATTTCAACACGCTTGCCAATGTTATCGCGTATTTGGACATGCGAGAGGAAGTTTTGTCACAAATTGATCTTTTCTTTACCTACAAGTGCACTTTATGTCGCACTGTACTATTGTGTTTTTGTGCACTGTATGATTGAGTTTTTGTCTCACGTCCTATACTGAACGTAAAATTAAGGGAAGCCTGTAATTAGCTTTACTCATAGCATAAGTACTAGATAAGAAATATTGTACATTACGCAGTTGGTTTTCTTAATAAATAAAAAATAAAAACAAGTTAATGTAACGCGGTGTTTTTTTTATTGTACTTACCTATAGGTCCAGGTTCACCGACTTCTCCCTTTTGGCCCCCTGGACCTGGTGATCCTCGCGGGCCTTCACGTCCTTGTGGTCCTTGTGGGCCTTCATTGCCAGTCTCACCAGGTTCTCCTTTATCACCTCTTACACCTGCCGGTCCTGGGAGACCCATGTCACCTTTTGTTCCGGGGGCACCCTATAATCATAGTGCAATTTTGTCACACTTAGACCCAATAAATCTTATAAAAATCAAATACCTCTATTGGAAATGCAATAAAGTTCGCAGATTTATAAAAACTGTCTCATGTATTTTGAATAAACGGTGGTAACTAAAAAACTGGTACTTACAATAGGTCCGGGTAATCCAGCTTCACCAAGGTGTCCCGGTGGGCCCGGTGATCCTGCAGGACCGGGCTTACCCTCAGGCCCTGGTGGGCCAGGTGGTCCTTCTTTTCCCATCTCTCCTGGAGCGCCTACATCGCCTGGAGCTCCGGGTATTCCCGGAGATCCCGGTGGCCCTGCAGGGCCCGCCTCACCATTTGGGCCTTGGGGTCCGACAGGACCAGACGGGCCTGTTAATCCTGCGGATCCGGGTTCACCCTATAAATAAATGAGTTATCTCAGTAGTTGTTTTTATAGTTGGTATTTGTATATGAAAATAACATTATTATTGTTAGATGTCTTACCGTAGGACCTCGTTCTCCAGGTGGTCCAGGCATACCAGGTTTTCCATCAGGCCCTGGAGGACCTAGTGCCCCGGGAAAGCCTCGTACACCTTCTAAGCCTTGCGGTCCTCTCTCTCCTATCGGTCCTGGTGGGCCTGGCTGACCCGTGTCTCCTTTTGGACCAGGCGGACCATCAGATCCACGTCTACCCCGTGGCCCTCGATATCCCTGAATAAATAGTTTTGGTAAATTACAATAAAGCTGTCCAATTAGAATCATTAATGAATTGTCTATTACTATTTACCCTCGGCCCGGTTTCACCTCGATCTCCTGGTGTACCGGTAAGGCCCTGCAATAAAACGTATATTACACATTTAAATCAAAGCACACTCAATGATATTTTCTTAGTTTAAGCGAGCTGGTTATCTTTGGTCAAATGCCATTTAACTTGCCATAAGTCCTTTAGTTCCTCTTCTTCCGCGTCTGCCTGATGCGCCTTTATCACCCTTTTCACCTTGAATACCCGGATAACCTTGCGGACCTTGCGGCCCAGTGACACCTTTTTCACCTGACGGGCCAATGGGTCCAGTTTCGCCCCTGGGGCCTTCTGTACCCTGTAGACAATAATAAATTAGTACGATGCTGAAATCAAAAGAGGTTTTTGTGGTGTCTTATAAGTAGCGATCACTTACTTTTTGGCCCTCTGGACCTTCAATACCAGTGAGTCCAGGCTCTCCTGGCAGTCCACGATCACCTTTTGGTCCTATTTCTCCCTTTTCTCCTTCGATACCTGTAATAATAAGATCGAGAAGATTGACGGTAAGGTTTTAGCAATTATAATTATCAACATTAAATTATCTATATAACATGTCTGATTCTGTACCTCTTATTCCTTTGTCCCCTTTATCGCCTGGTAAACCTCGAGGTCCGTCATCGCCTTTTAATCCACGAGGTCCGGGAAAGCCAACCATCCCCTAAAAGAAATAAGATTTATGAGTATAAAATTGTAAACTTATGTATTTAGTATGTTAATAAAATGTCAAATAATAAATCCGTACCTGAGGACCTTGCGGGCCTATATCTCCGGGTGTTCCTTGTTGACCTGGGTTTCCGGGATTTCCAGGAGATCCTTCAGGTCCAGGTAGTCCTGAAATGCCTGGTTTTCCTTGTGGTCCCTTCAAATTAAGACAGTCAAAGGAGAATTCTAAGTTTTTATTATTTCAAAATAGTTAACCGTGAAGGTAAGCCACTAGCATCTTAAAACTTAGACAACGTGTATCATAGTGAACGTACATACACCCTAATAGAATTGATCAGAATCAGTTTGCTACCTACTATGAAAAACCAAATACGTCAATACGATTAACGTTTTACGGTACCAAATCATGTTTAGTATGGAATGCTTACTACAAAATGTTTTGTTGCAACCGCAAAACGATTATCGTATTGACGCATTTCCTTTTTCTTAGTAGGCCTTCAGATACTAAATTAGTTTCAATCAATTTTATTAAAAAATAATTGAAATCGCATCAATTGCAGTTGAAAAATCGAAGCAAATAAAAACGAAACTAGCATTGCACTGGAATATGTTTTTTTATATCTAGTCGCAAATAAGTATCTAACGTTATTTTCAATTTATAGCTAGATCAAGCCTAAAACATTCGAAAATAGTACAAAACCTGAATGTAAATAATATTTAAGTATCTTTATAAAAATGTAAAGTTTAATGGTAGGTTTTGTAGACACTTAAAGGTAATGAGCATCCACAAGTTAAGCGTGTAACAAAAGGGTATTAAACAACAAACATGTTTACTTAATCATACATAATAGAATACCGCACACATATGCATATCTGTAAAAGTATGAACGCGCCCGATACTCCGATACGATATTATGTAATAATATCAATTATATAGCTATTATATTATTTTACCTGTATTCCTGGAGAGCCTATAGGTCCTTGTGGCCCTGGTGATCCGGATGGACCCATAAGGCCTGGTTGCCCTTGAGGCCCAGGTGGTCCCGGCTGGCCAGATGAACCTTTAGCACCTTGTGGTCCTTCTATACCTGGGATACCTGGGTAACCAATCAACCCAGGATAACCCCTTGGTCCCATGAAGCCTCTTGGCCCCTGGTGATGAGTAAAAGAGATTACTTACAATTTGCAACTGAACTAGTATATACTGTGTTTGTACTTTTTGTATTGTAATTCATTGTAGTATGTACCACTGACATAAACAAACACATAAAATGTACTTGAAAAAAGCAACTGTGTCAAACGAGGAATCGAACCCTGTGACTAACGCTATCCGGGTGTATGTATATGCCACTCGGCCAACGACACATTGACAAGCCTGATAAATTTTGCAGTGCTTTCTTTAACACGTAGGCTGCGTGACCTCATCAATGTTGCAAGATTGCTCTCACAATATCCGAAGAAAATATTTTTACAAATATTGAACAATAAGCCAATTTATAATATTTTTTTATAGTGTTTTTTGACCATACAAACTGAGTGAGTGGGAGCAATCTCGCAACATTGATGAGGTCACGCAGCCTACGCGTTAAAGAAAGCACTTGCAAAATCCACCAGGCTTGCCAATGTGTCGGTGGCCGGGTGGTACAGGCATACGCTCGGACAGCGTCAGATACGGGGTTCGATTCCTCGTCTGACACAGTTGCTTTGTTCAAGTGCATTTTATATTATTTAGTTTGTATGGTGACAAAACACTATAAAACTAAAATATAACTATAAACAAACATATCTTATTAACATCAGAATTCCAGTTATTGTTGTTTATAGCGGACATTCATAAATTGTTGACTATGTGAAACTTATAATCAATAAAAAAGCAATTTTGAATAAAAATTTGCAAGTTATTTGCTTTAAACTTAACTTTACCCGCAAAAGCTTAAATTTTTCCGGGCATGGAATCAATCTCGTTTCAAAGTTTAGTAAATTGACATAAAATTTAGTGACTGTATTATATTATTTTTATTAATAATTCGAAGCTTACGAGCTCTCCTGAGATACCCGGTGGTCCTGGTGGTCCATCGTCACCAGGTGGTCCATCTTGACCAGGTGGTCCAGGCTCGCCTTGAAGGCCAGAGGCCCCTCTTTCTCCTTTGTCACCTGGCATGCCTGGTAGGCCAGAGTAGCCAGGTTCTCCTTTATTTCCTGTAGGCCCAGGAGATCCACGTTCGCCATCTCTGCCGGCGTGGCCTCTTCTTCCTAGACGACCAGGAGGCCCTGGAAGACCTCGTGAGCCTGGTGGACCCTATTCCAGAGAAATAATGGTAGTATTAATTACTTACAAAATAGTAGTCACACGAGTAACAATTATTAATTATACCTATCAAATATGATATGAATTAGTATTCATTACCTACATTTCTTGATATTAAAATCAGATTATCAGTGAAATAAATTAACACTTACTGGTTCTCCCTGTTCCCCTTGTTCTCCTTTCGGACCCTCAGGACCAATTTCTCCTTCTGGGCCAACTGGGCCTGTGAGACCCATCGGTCCTTCAGCTCCCCGCATAGCAGCCTAGGTCGAAATTACATTGTGTATTCGGCTCCATTTAGGATTTTTTATATATATTTCAGAGTTACAGTTACATATAAAACCAACCAGTTTACAAGGACCGTTCTTAAAAATAGAATAGATTAGAGATTCAAATGAGGGATTAGGCTCTCAGATTAATGGATTTATTTAAGTGCTGACAAATTATATAAACAGCTGTCTTTGTGACAAAAATTGAACGCCAATAAGACTTTATCAAAAGTTGTTTATATTTTTTTCACTTGGCGTGGTTCTAACGCACTGGTTAGCTTAAGAACTAGCTTAAGAGCCTAAAAATCTATTAGAGCAAATTATCTATTATTTAAAACTAGCTAACTTTTGCAGAATTTATGTAAGAAACTAACGCTGCCTTCTGAAGTAATACTATACTAAAAACTTTCCACTTCGGTTTAAAAAAAAAAAGATTTTTGCGCTTACCATGTGTTGAGATAACATTTGACGAAGTGCCTCTGCTTGTGCGTCTGGACCTTTTTCGTTACTAGACTGTTGTAGCTGAAAAGAATTTATAAATCTATTTCAAGAGGTGGACTACATAGCAAATGTTATTATAAATGGATTCTAACACTTAAAGTACAGCAATCAACGGAATGACTTAAAGGCATCTCTATTTTCGTTTAGTTTATTTTTTTAATAACACGGGCTTTTTAATAAGAAATCAATAAACAAACTTACTGGCACCACAAATACGTGTCCGGGTGCTCCAGGGAATCCCATTTGTCCCTCCGCGCCGTGTTTTCCCGGTTCACCTTTTGGCCCGCGGGGCCCTTGTGGACCGGGTGGGCCCGGGTACCCTCGGGGCCCCATATATGTGCCGACACTGCCGTAGTCGTAGTATGTTTCAGATGAGTCGTAGCCGATTGAGCCGTTGCCCTGTCGTAGCAAGGGAGTTGATAAAGTATAAATTGTGTAAAGTACATAACATAAGTTCATGGAAATAAAAAAATAACTGTTACCATACAAGGGCTGTGACGATAAATATCTTAATTCTTCTGCGTGTCTGCTTTTTAGTTTTTCAGGTCGTTTGTTTACGTCATTTATTTCGTGTGATGGAGTAGGTACTAAGAATCGTGTTTCATTGAATAATGGCCCTTTTGGGGGCGTATTGCCATAGAAAATGCGTATTACGATCCAACTTTACCCGTTCAATTTCCAGACAGCTCGAATCGAATTTAATAAAAACATTTATGTAATTTTATAATATTAATAATTTACTTAAATACCATGCGAAATCGCAATACGAATTGTTTATTTTAAAGTAAAGCTGAGCCGCTTACCGCATCGCAATACGCGCCCTGTTTAGTGCTGTGGCGATCACATAAAAATCAAAGACTGAATTGATTTTAATATACAGGTTAATAAAAATGTATAGTCTCACCGTCTCCGGAGGGTGAGTAAGCCAGTCGTCATCCTCGGTGGTGGTGATAGGCATGTACGATTCGGTCGTCACGACGGTAGACGACTCGTCGTCGTCACCTCGTTTCAGCTAAAACAGTCACAGATATAAGCTTTCCAAATGATAATAAATCAAACGCCTTTGCTGAAGTTCTCCGTGGTTACGAGCTCCATGGCTTTTTATGTTGGTTGAATTACAAATTAAAAGGTCAATCAAACGCCTTTGCTGAAGTTCTCCGTGGTTACGAGCTCCATGGCTTTTTATGTTGGTTGAATTACAAATTAAAAGGTCATACGATTTTAACACAATAGTCAGAAGTACCTAAAGAGGATTTAAGTTGTGTTTTGGTATCAACACTATTTATTTATTTAAAACTTCATGCACAAAACATAAAATTGTACGTATAGCGGATTTCATGCCGAAAGGTCTGAGCTGCGAAAAATACAGGAGGTGCAAATATAGTTATAGAGGCACGAAAAGAGAAGAGTATAGTAGTAACTATTATAAGCATTGTTGCATGATTGTCATATAACTTATACATATGTCTTTGCTCCCACTTAGCTCGCATCGGTCTTAAAAACATAGATCACGATTTTTATGTTTTCTAAGATTCACAAAAACAGTCAATAAGAAAGCCAAAAAAGTATACTTATTTGAAATTTTAAAGTACCTAACAAATAAGGCTGATACGGGGCGAGTGGCTGGCGATGCCGCGATAAAAATCCCATTTCTATTTGCATACAACGTGTTGGGGTAAAATGTACATTTGTAAAAGTCTCCAAATCGATGATATTTATGGGTATTTTATTATTCAGGGGATTTACAGCGGGTTCTAATCGAATTTCATTGGTCATGTTTTTTATTTACGTGTTTTGTTGACTATGTCTTAGCATCTAAACATTTCTAAACTAAATGTTTTGCAATTTCGCTTACATACAGATAATGTCACTTTGAAAACTCCGAGCGTCACAATAAACCAATTCTACACAGGTGAATTGATTTGTGGTTTCCACTGTGCTGTGTGCAAATTGCCACCGTGATAATGTCTGATTGTTTTACTTTGAATCTGAACATCACATTTGAAGCACAATATATATTTTTGATGTCTATTTTTTGGCAAAAGGGAGCGTGTGGTGTGATTTGTTACTTTACTTACTCTTGGAGTAGTGTTGTCCAATTCGGATGCTCCGAATGTTATGGGAGATGATGTAGGCATAACTTCATCGAATTCATTGGAGAAGCTGCCGAATATGCTGTTTTCATCTAAGCAAAAATACGGTTCATTTAGCCATAATGCAGACATATAGAAAATTATACTATTTAGTGAGATTAAATAATATTTAGTATACTGTCAACGAGTTTATAAGTAAGTAAAAGTCCGGTCACCTTAATTCAAGTAAGAGTCCGGAATTTAAGAGGCCTTCGCTAGAGTCTGTTTATCTTTGGTAGTCGAATATTGCAAACAATCTTGACATTCCTTTTTAACATTTTAGATTATTATTTTTAAATTGATTTTGTAATTATTATTTTTAATAAGACAAACACAAACCCAAAGTCAAAAATCATTTATTGAATTTAGGAAAATGCCATTTATGAACGTCAAAATACACAACTTACATAGGTAAATTCATCGTTGAACACCAAGTACTTTTTAAATCAAATAGTGAGTTGTAGTTACTGATTTTATTTTAAAGGTTATAAAAATATTGTTTACATTATTAGACTAGCAAAGAAAAACGGTCTTTAGTAAGACTTCAACTTACCAGAGTCAGTCATAGCCGGGTACTGTCCAGTTACTGCTACAAAATTAGGTATCGGCCATGCTGGGTTTTCTGTGCTCAGCCCTCCGCTAGCTGTGTCCCACGCGTTGTCCGATCTATTTCTGTCCGGGAAAAACCTTCTTCTCCCTATGTGGTCATATCTGCTGTTATCACTCTCACCACTGCTCAGGGTATTCAAATTCGGAGCTTGGGTGACTGGCTCAAAGTGTATTTTCGCCTCCAAGTCACCGTCTACGACGTTGTAAGCAGCACTAGACCCGTAGCCGGAGCCTGAACCACAGTCAGGAGCGATGGTGTTGCATATTTCGTACGCTGTGTCGGGTTTGTCCGAAATCTGCAGTATTTCGATGTCTCCCTAAAGTCAAAATATTTTTTTCAGTAGAAATTGGGAAGAGGTTAGTAAGGATAACGTTGGCTTCTTTATAAATTTTAAATACATAATAGAGATCTTCCGCAGGTAATGTGCAGGGGTTACTGGGTATAAAAGGACCATACCTCTGTCAATCTTTGATCCGCAGAACCCTAAACGACTATCACAAAAGTGTTCGTCCCTCCTTTGACGTGTTGTCAAACGAAATTAGAAGCTTTCTTATAGTTGTGCGGACTTCAAAAGACGAAGTCCCAACTCCCAAGTTCCCAACCCACTTATCAATTTACGAAATATTTTTACTATCATACGAGTTAGTGCCGTTTATTGGAAACATGGATATCATTTAATACTATCTGGTCCCCGTGACTTTATTTGTGAACATGGATCTCCTAAACCGTCCTGCGTTATGATTTTTTTGATATTTTAATGTTTTTTACAAACAGGAATGTAAATATTATTATTTCCGAAAAAATACGCTATGTAATCAACTAAGCCAAGTAAGACTGGAATTTGTTGTCACAACAGAAATAAAAGCCCCAACCAATTTGAATAGGATGTTTGTTTACGAAGGAATAGCTGTTTTCCTTGTTAATTAACTCGTAGATTTGACTAGTGGCTGTTTTAATAATTGCGCTGTAATAAAGACGAATTTTCAGAATTCGTCAGAACTCAGAATATCATAACAAACTTTTCTTTTAATATTATACTTAATAACGTGTAGGGAAACCTACACCACCAAGATATATCTATGCACAACAATAAATAAGTCAAAATAGATTTGGAATTCTCATTTAACGACGGAATCGTTAAAGCGAAATTTACTGAAGAGGCCGTAAATAAAATGAATGGTCGCGCATTTCGGTAAATTGTCGAGAAGATTGTAAAGGAATGGAGTAAACTTTTTGTATCGGATTTTCTACGAAATCTCTAATATAAATCAATGACAACATGATTATGTTTTTCCATTTTTTGAATCTTTAACAGATCGCTACTGTAGCCCTACAGTGTAGGGAGATAAGTTTAACTGAATCAAGGATTCATGATAATCTACTTATGGATACTACTTTGTGGATTGGTATGAAGCTTAAACATTATTTATTTTTGCTATAATGTGCACAGACATTTATTGCATTAAAGGTGAAGGATAAATGTACGATTAGTGGTATAATTGCTATTCAAAACTACAGTAAAACCCCGATAGTATGATTCTGATGGGACCCAGCCAATAACGTTATTTAAGCAGGAAATCGTTATAAACAGGGAACAGGGAAAATAAATTATTAACATACCGGAATCGACATTAAATGTGTATTTGTGAACTCGTTATAGCTACGTAAAAAAATAACTGAAGAATACGTTGCATCATAGAAAATTCTTTTTTGCCTTTCCAAAGTTCGACACACTATAGATTCAACTTATCACAATAAGGGCTGATTTTTCAATAGTCAGATAAGCAATATTCGTCGAACAAAATACAATATGGCTAATTTGAAAACGTCACCTAATAGTCAGCAGTCATAGGTACCTATCATTTTTTTAAATTTGTCGCTTTATAATTTATCAGTCTGATAAGTTTTATCTGGCCATTGAAAAATTGACCCTTAGTACAATTAAATTAACATAGTTCAACTACTAACAAGTAAAAAAGGTAAACAAAAGAATGAGATTGGGAATGAGATATGATTTGAAAATGGAGATTTGGGCTGTATTTTAAACCTCAACTTGACTATCAGACAGTCGTTTATTTTTCCATCTATCATGTCATGATTTTTCCAAAAAGAGCGTACTTAGCGGAGAGATAAATCAAAATAAGCGGGTAAAGTTTTATGAAAACATACTCTAAGTTGTAGGGACCAACTTAAAAGAGTGTTATACCGCGAAATCGTATAAAGCGGGGACATAATATTGGGGTTCTGCTGTATATCCTTTCTACTGATAAAGTCCTTTTCGTCGCGCTCAGGTTATTCTGAAAGGGGCACAGTTCATATTATATAAATTATAAGATTTATTACTATTCAGATATTTTCACTTACTTTGAAGTACTGATCTGCGGTGACCTGCATGCCCACTACAAAGGCACCAGCCAAGTTGAAAGTGCTGCCCGGCTTGCGGTCCAGAAGCAGGGTCTCGGTGACATTGCAGTCCACTAGTAAGGTGGCTGAGTCTCCTTTGATGCTCAGTGCTAGGCGATGCCATCTGAAGGTGGTATAATGATAAGTGTTACGTAGTTCACGATAAATATGACCATGGTAATTATTATAAGACGCCCAAATTGCTAATGCGCTGGAACCTTGTTAACTTAATAACCTCGAAATCTCTTTCGCAACTAAGAAACACATTTCAAAAATTAATATAAAAATATTTCTTATTAAATGATTTATAATTTAAAAAATAACAGACTTGAGTAACATACGAAACAACATGTCGAAAGAAATACTAAGACTAGCTACATAGTATGATACGTCGCTTCCCTCTGTATGTGTGTATGTATGTATGCCTTAATGTTTGCAGACGCTGGCTGATCCCTACGAGGTGTATCAAACATTGCACCCGTGCAAAGTCGGGGCGGGTCGCTAGTAACAACTAAAATTAACAAAAATATAGTAGCTGCATAAGCAATTTCGGAGTATTAGATCTTTTATAAATGCTTTTAATCCTAATGATTTATTTACATTTACAGAGACGCTGGGAATAATCGTACTAAGCCACAATATACTTACTACAGCATGTGTTAGGCAAAGTCCTGCTAATGTATATACGTAAAGAAAGCTTACCTCATAACCGTGATTGCCGTGATTAATAAAAAAATGTTGCCTAACGCTCATTATATAAATTAAAACAAAAGTTCTCGCGCGCTGTCAAAAATGTATTTTTCCAGAAAAATATATAAAGTGGCCAGTATCTGCAAAAAGGATTTAACGTTCTTTTTTTAGTTCATAAAACTCTACAGACGAAAAACATTCTGCGAAGCGTTTTCGTTAAACCACGTGACGTTGTTATATGGGACGGACTCAGGTGCTACGAATTTTTCGATTAAGCCCGTATTGTTCCCGAAGGGAGTGCGCGCCCGTCAATATCAGGTACACGGATCAGGCAACCAAGAACGGATAGGCGGGATAGGTATCTCAGTTTGCTGGTTCCAATTTTAAAATTCATTTTTGCCGACAAGTTGCATTTTCAATTGCTTGATTGGTGACGGTCAGATTCTTCGGAGAGACTCCCAAGACTAGAGAACTAAAGTCTATATGAGTTTTTGAGCGCAACAAGGCTCTTATTAAGCGCTCGAGTCGTTTTTACGGGGCGAGTAGAGCTCGAGTTCTTTTCCGTTTGGAGTTCCTTTTTAAATCGGTAGTCCGCAGAAGAAAATACATAAGTCAAATAAAATCACAAACAATCATAATTGATCTGATGACGCACATATAAGTATGTATAAACCTTAATACGCTCAAGACATAAGACTAATGCTCTTTTGAGACTCAAGCTTTTTTAAGACTCGAGCTCTTTTTAAGACTCAAATCCTATTTAAGCGCTCGATATTGAAGCTCGGTTCGACTGAAGACTCGGAGTTTAGTAAGTTCACTGAGTCGTATAAAATGAAGCCGAGTCTAAGGATTACTCGTAGGACTCAAAGGACTCGAGTTCTTAACATCTCTACTGAGGATCGCTTCGTGTAACTTCGGAGTAGAGCTCTATCATCTCAGCCATCGCCAGTTGGAGCTGTTATTCCCCCCTATCCGCATTTGGGTGACATTAAAACCTCTCTCGGTCCTCTCTTACCTGCGATCAGCGATGCTAGTTCGGTATGTCAGTAGCTCGTGGTCCTGGGGGTCGCCCCGCGTGTCTTCGTAGTAGAGCTCAATCATCTCGCCCAGGACTAGTTGCAGCTGTTCGTCCCCCGCGTCCGAGTATAGCACGAAGAGGGGGCTTTGGGTTGTTTCTGATGAAACAATAAACAGGGTGAAAAAAATACGAGCCAAATTAATGGGGGTAGTTGTCAATTCAGTTTGGAAAACAAGAAAAAAAAATTAAGGTAAAAAGTACGAGCCAAATTTAAGGGGATGGTTAATAGTAGAGTCTAGAATACAGGAAAAATAAAAAATAAATGTTTTTTTTATTACTAACATATAATATGTAAAAACAATCTTTTATTCCAAACTCGATTGACAACCACTCCCTTGAATTTGGCTCGTACTTTTTTTACACCCTGTAATCACATAGATTGTACTACTAAATTATTATACCTTTATTAGTAATAATTAAAAATTAAGGTTAGATTACTTTGCATGTTGACGGGGCAGGGCAGACGAAACGTGGCCACAATCCACATCACCACAGACCAAAACATATTTGGATGACTGACTGTGAGGCCATGTTGCTAATAAATAGTTTTACTAGCCATTTAAGGTCTACGTTTCTGAATTTACTATAAAAGATATAAGGCAGGCATCGAACTTAAGTAATTGCATCAATCCTAATATGTAGAGTTGTAGATCTATACTAGAATGAATGTGTTCGTGAGTACGATTACTCTTTTACACTCTAGACATCATTATTTGTCCAAACAATTATTTTTTTACATTAGTAGGGTTAATGTACCTATCCATAGTATGGTTCAAAGCATTTTATTAACTTAAATTGAAAGGTAAATAAGTATTTGTGACTCGTAGTAAACTCTTCATATTTCACTGCGTTTTATGCAGAAGGTCAAAGCCTTTGAGATTTGATACGGACAAATCATCTGCAAATAAATTCTTTAAAATGTTTCTTTCTTTAAAAATGAATACCTATTTATGAACGTATTATGATTTTCTTCAATCTGTTTGTAGCAGTGTATAGTTGTACAATTGGAATCAAACTCACGAAATTGAAGAGAAGGCATTCAAACCGCCAAGCCCCATTCAAATCGCGCACTCATAATTAGTTTCAATTGCTAAAGTTAACTCCAGTTGTGTCTAGTTAAAGCTTTGTAGATTGGCAAAGTATGTGTTTAGAAATACGAAAGGTACAATAGAATAATGATAGTATTATTTATTTTTAGTGTTTTTTGGGGTCGTTTATTTGTTTATTCCATTTTGATTCCATTTCACTATATGGGCCGACTTTACTAGCACATCAGATAAGACTTATCCGTCTGAATAAGTATAGAATAGAGCGAGGCGAGCGATGTCATTTACACAAATGATTGCTAACAATTAAATGACGTTTTCAAATAAGGCGTTTTGTATTATATTCGACGATTATTATTTTTCTGACATTGGTAATATCGGGCCTTAGCATATACATACGTACGAAGTATACTTATGTACAGAGGTCAAAAGGGTAAGTTGCGTATTACTGTTGAAAATGGGTTTTAAAAAACGATTAAAAGCCTAAAGCAAACTTAACAGCCAAAAAAAGTTACTTTTCATGTTATCTGTTAGGGTTTTAGGAAGATTGTTTTAATTATTATAGAAACTTATAGTTATTGCATAAAATTATTATCCCTTTCGAATAGAACGACAAAAGCGAGATGTCACTAGCAGCAAACTGTGTAATAAAAAGAGATGGGTAGCAGAACCATTTTTGGCAGATGTCAAACAGTTGACCGCCCCGCAGAAGCTCGCTGAAAATTACGTGAATTTGATTTTTTATATTTAAAAGTGAAATGTATATTTTGGAGAAATAATGCGTCTGAAACATGGTGACTTGATCGGTGATTGATTGTTATGCATTACAGCGGCATAACCCCAACATACTTATAATCATTTAACAAGTAGATTAGTCCAAATCGAAGCCTCTTAATATACGACTTATATTTACCAATGCGCTTCAAATTTAAAGTACGCAGTTTGATTATTCTATTCTACAAACGTTAATTTACGTAAAAAATAAAGACAGGATAACACAGGGAATGTATATCGACGAATAATTTGTATAATGAAATAATATTTAGTTTTACACTAGAGCTGCATGTTCAATATTTTGTGTCGACTGTTTATCATGCAGTAAACTACTATATTTAACTTAGGAACATTGTTATAAATCACCTGATCGAAAGGTTATCTCATTTAAAGCTACAAATGTTACTTACATATGTTAGTTACTGACATCTTAAATCGGTTTCGTTTGACAGCTTTTACTTGTCCTTCTATTCCGATATTAATTTTATGAGTTATTGAGATATTTTTTAATAAAAAAAATAACTTAAGTGAAGTTGAAACTGTGTTGTTGTTTATTTGATTTCAATATATTTTTTGTTGTTTCAACTAAGCTTCTACACATGTAAACTTAATTCCAGTAACAAACGCTTATTTCGTAAAAAAAATGGGCTTAGCTTAATACTCCCTTGGCATGGGTCTACCAACAATCCACCAATTAACGTTAATACCCTTGGAGCACTTGAAAAAGGGACAGGGCATGCAAAGCGACTGCTAACAAAATTAATGCCAAGTTTCTTTGACTCGAACTAATGGATCGCACGTTTCTGCCTGGCTACTCGTAATAATGAGCACTAATTAGAACAATCTTCTTATCTGCTTCTAATTAGTATTGAAAAAGTATTAAGTACCTACCTACGCATCGCTGTTAAAATATTAAACACATCAACATCGCGTCGTTTTACGTAAACCGGCCCACATTTTATTTATTTTTGATTATGATTGAATCAACACGAAACGCGAAATACTGTTACAAGATACACATTTAATTTCAAATTGTGTTTGGGGTTGGATCTAAATTTTACTTTGTATCTTTATAATCGATACATTGTGCTGGTGAAGTACTTAAGTATATGCAGTGTTTATAACAATAAGTTTTGGTTAGTTAAAGAGTTTCAACCCTTCGATATGAAAAAACTACTATATTACTAAATATGTATTACCTAGTGGTAATAAAATTCAATATTTTTACTACTAATAAAATATAAACTATAATAATGATCACATGAGTGGTAGAATGAACTTTCTAAGTGAAATTTGATCATTGTTATATGAATCGCTTCATACGATGATATGAATCAGTAAAATCCATAAGCGAAGCGACATATTATGTGACCAACTTAGCACGCATATATTATTATATTCTAATTTCAAAGCTTACCTTCAAGCCTGACGACAGCCATCACAGAGAAGTCTTCAGGAAAGGTATTGTAGAACATTCCTGCCGAGAGTTGGTGTACCGTGGCGGTCTCATTGAGTCGGTATGCTGACAACTGATGCTCTGCAGTAAGCGGCGACTGGCACCGTCCAGGAACAAGGGACACGCCATCGGGTAGCTGTTCTTCTCGCAGCACTGATAGGACGTCGAAGATTTCTGCTTCATCTGGTAGATAGAAAAACATTATAGAGGAAATTTATCGTTTTCTGTAAGTACTTAATTCTAAAAGTAAGTTTTTTATGAGCACCTGAATAATAAATAAGTCTACCTACGCTATCGGCCTCTTATCCTTCGATGATCGCATTCCTCGCGCCCAATGAAATGTGTTCACGATATTTAATTCATATGGTACAGTCGATCGCCCGCTCAGTGTTCAGCGAAACGTCTCAAACATGCAGGTGCGTCTCGCTAAATATGCGCGGTCATGCCCGAAAAATCGAAAATGATGTTTAAATTAAGATATGTTTACTCACCGTCCCCGTTACCCCCGTTGAGTAGGCAGAACAATAAAAGGAGATAACCCCTCGTCTGAAGAGCCATAGCGGGCCGGGTAAATAAGTCGGAGGGTGTTTACATTAGGGCCCATCCCGGAGGAGCGTTGCGAGGACTATAGGCTACAGCCTACAGGCCCGTGTGGTATTGTTCCTCTCATGGCGAGCAAGTCGGTTCGCCGGCCGAGCTCGCCACAATACTGAACGTCGAAGGTGGCCATCTAACTCATCACTTCGCATCAAATTGTTTAACGCATTGGTGTCAAAATAATGAAGATCAATGAACGGCCAGAGATGCGTAATTGAGGACACCACTAGTTGGTTATTATGAATTGCTTCCAATTTTAGGCGTGATTTATCGGTTTGTGCTATAGCTATAGTTTATATACTGAGCAAAGGTAACTATCGTTTTGTTATTGTTATTTCTTAAAATGAGATCCTCCGAGCATTGTATTCTTGTAACCGAGTTCTACCTCTCTAAATAAGATAGACGCAGATTTGTTCTCGACAAGGCTCAATAGCTGGTTGCTGAACGGGCGGCATTTCCACATCACGTGACTTTTCGCTTACCTCGCGCGAATGGAGAAACGTGAGGATATTACGACAAGATGTTTGTTTCAGGTGTCGCATCGCCGCGAAATGTTGACGACGCCTGCCTCTGACGTTGTCTACTGATGCCCAATTTAAATATAGTGCTCCCAAATAAGAGTATGTTCAATGAAAAGTCAATACTCTCGCCTAAAACGTAGTTTATAAGGTATGTGTAGGTTTTTTGGAATAATCTTTTTTCTACACTCCGTTTTTCTTTGCAAGTCGAATTTTGTTAACAATCGAGACATTCCGTTTTAACGTAATGATTAATTTTAAAATGAGATAAACACAAACTCACAACTTACATGGGTAATTCATCGTTTTATACTGAGATATTTTTAAATCAAACAGTTTATTAATTTTATTTACTGGTTTTATTTTAAATGTAATGAAAAAAATGTTTACATTATTGGACTAGTCAAGAAAAACGGAGTTTACAGTTTTCATTATTACCTTTGCTTGCGCACCCTGTAGTAAAATTACTGTTTTAGAATCTACAAATAAGCACTAACGAACGTCATTTCGTATAAAGTATCTGGCATTAACGCTATCCAGAACTAAGATGTCGTAGGAGGCCGTATTAAAATGTTTTTCTAACTTTTAGTATATGCACGTTTACGGGTAAAAGATGGAATGGGCAACAAAAATTTATTTCCTAAACAAAAGGCAGGTAGCTATGAGCCTACCAATAATATTCTTACATACATAAAATACCGGAGATCAAACTTACAGCATCCTAGTGTAGTCCCTTAGGGTACTTTTGCGTCTCAAAATAATACATTCCACTTAAACGAGAATGAAAAACATTACTAAAACGTATTATAATGGGCCGTCAACAGTGTTTATTTGGTTGCGAACTTGAGCGAACCTCTGCTAGGGCGAGAGTGCTCAACCGACCGTGTTAAGGGTCGATCGACCTTCACAGTATCAGTGATACGGTGCATATACTAACCCCGCTAGTTTATATTTACATCTTCTATCTATGGCGAGGAGAACACGAACTCATAGTTGTACCTAGAGGCTCGCAGATATCTACATAGAGTCAACTGACTGGGGCTCTATTTTTGAATCGCTTGCGAACTCGCTTCAAGATGGCGAGTGATTTTCGTTCGTAGATGAATTAAAAGTCATAGAAAAAAACTCGTTGTCGAACGCAAATCACTCGCCATTTCGAAGCGAGTGATTCAAAAATAGGGCCCCTGATGTGTTTTTTACATGCAGCTAATTCGGTGATTTTACAAAACAACTCTTTCATTACTACTTATTTGCAGATGAGCATTTGTGATATAGCTATAACAATAATTTCATTGGCAAGTAAGAGTGAAAGGTAAAGGATTTTGGAAAAGCTCAATAAAATTCCAATACCCAACGAAGGGTGTGTGGAAATAATGCAGCGTTCCTCCCATTCGTAAATATATCCGACGCGTCTGGTAAAAGTAACATAATCCTCAAGAATAATGTATTCACTCAAGTGCGGTACTAGACGGGACGTTATTGGTACAAACGAGCTCCGTGTAAGGAGAAGACACGCAATTTGGAACAGTAATAAATACGGCGAGCGCATTACCGCAGCAGAGGTCTTATTCTAAAAAGCCGCGTTCTCAGGTTAATATATAATAATAAAGCTGCTAACTAACTGAAGAGTTTGTTTGTTTGTTTGAACGCGCTAATCTCAGGAACTACTGAACTAATTTGAAAAGTTTTTTTTTTGTTGGATAGCTTATTTATTGAGGAAGGCTTTAGGCTATGAAACATCGCGCTGCGACAGGAGAGGAGGAAGCAAACTCAAAACGCCAACGAAGTTTAGAGGTAGTTTAAAATCCAATGATAGTTTTTAAAAAATAATAAATCCTTATATTTATTTCAATGCATTTTGGATTTCGTAATTGCAACGTATTTAATACGATTTCTAAATCAAAGAATTCAAAATGTGTACCAACCGATTCAGTGCAGATCTGCGGATGACCGCAAAAATAATGATGGATGAATGATGGCGTTTCTTTCGCTGCTCCGATTGACAAAAGCGAATAGAGTAGGAAACACAAGCATTGTCTTACGGAGTAGAGGCTCTACACCAGACATTTGCGTACCGACGAACTAGAATACAATTTATGGTGATTTACGAGCGATCAGCGAGTACAGACAGACAGCTAGAAAGCGTGCTTTAAATGCTGATGCGCTTACCAGAAAACCATAAGCCTTTGTGCAAGCTTTCGTACAGAAATGTTAGTGGATATGTACTTAACTACTGTAATAGGCGGTGCACACATGCAAACGTAACATTATACAGTCGAAATGAGAACTTCCCCCCTTTCGAAGTCAGTTGAAAATATCTACTTCGACCATTTTTTTTAATTCAATATTTTACATAATGAAACGAGCTTGTACATTGTTGAAAATCCTCTAGGAATTAAATAATGTGTTACAGTAAACAGGTAATTAAACTTAAAATTATATTTATATATTTAGGCGTTTACGATTCCGCGGTAGACTGTACCTTTTTACGAGATAACTGAATGAATACTTATATCGTAAACACGGTAATACGGTACCTATATCCGTTAGTAAACAGCTCTGATAGAGCTATTTGCGGAATGTGTGTTACTTGTTTGCATGAAAATGTTTTTGTAGGTCGAGCTCGAGAATGGGGAGTTAAACAAACTATCTCTCTGAATACACACGCCGGACAATTTTATTTTTACTCGTTCAACACAAAACACTGTAGCAATAGACACCGTAGTAGAAGAACACTATGAAAGAATTAGCCATATTGTTTTTTTGAGAAAACAATATTTTCAGTTGCTTTTTCACTAAATAAATTCATCTAATTTTTACTTTTTATGGTGATCTAGTTAATGTGCAGCTTTTAACCTAGATACGTGGACGTCAAAATCGCAAACTAGTGACACAATCATTTGAAATGTTCTTAGAATAGGTTATGGGCTCTTCTGACGACCGACGCGGCCTTAATGGTTAATTGTGAATTGAAACGAATCATTAGATTGCTCTTTAACTAACACTTATTTAAAAATATTTGAATTGATCTGTTTCGTTCTTAATTATGTTTGGGGTTGGTTTCACAATCGACGAATAAGCACTTACTAACTAACGAATAATTCTAATATAGAAAGAATTTCGTTTAAAATATCTGACAGATAGCATTAAGACCTAACTTTACATTGTAAAACAGACCGTTACTCTCATTTATTAAAATTGATATCAAATTAATATTTTTAAAAAAGCTTATTTTATAGATTCCAGTGTATCAGTGCAAATGATAATTGTGTTGTCTTTTAAAAGCAGCTTGGTTTGTTTATTTTTGGTCAAATTAAATAAAAAAATACTTTTAACATGGCGTTGAAGTTTAGGGAACTAAGTTCTTTATTATAAACCTACTCAAAGCTACAAAAAAAAAATACCCTTCGTGTCCTCCCAAGTTAGTTCGTCCAAACTTTGCAATCAAACTTTTTGTCGAAGAAAACTTTCGGTAACAAAAAACATGAGATAGTTTCAAAAACAATTTATCTCGAACCTTCCAGATCAAGCTACATTTACAAGATAGGGATTTGTACTTATTTTAGATGTCATTTGCAGCAGGTACCTTTTGAGTTTAAAATTAACTAATATAGAAATATAAAACACTATTTCGCCTTTTGGTTTACTGTGTCAACTGGTTAACGTTGCCCTAATTATGTTCTGTAAAACATTACTAAAATTTCCTTATGAGGTTGTGATTCCCATAAAATAACAAAATATTCGAAATATTTGAAGACGCTGAATCTCATTGTTTTGGGTTCCGTAGCAGAATGGCAATAAACGGAACCCTTATAGTTTCGTCAACTCTGTCTGTCAGTCCGTCCGTATGACACAGCCACTTTATTCTGAAACTGTTAGTATTACACCGTTGAAACTAAATACCTTTGTAGATGTATCCTGCCTGATAACCGCTTTACGATTCTCATACAAAAAATACATGAAACTAAACCCTATTTTTTTTGACAAACCTATGCGTGTCTATGAATAGGTCTTGTAAAATGACACCGAGGTTCTTAAAACCATTTTCTCTAAAAGTGTAACGTTTGAGAGATAGACGCTTCCAAAGTGGTAAAATGGGCGTCCTCCCCATCTAACTTTTTAACTAAGCGAGTGTACATTTTAAAAAACTACATAATACAGATCTTGACAGACTTATTTACGAAATTGGTTTGAACGAGATCGAAGTAGTAGTTTTTGAGATAGAGCACATTTTCAATAACCGCAAACATAACTTTGTTATTACATACGAATACAATAAAAAACAAAGTTATATTTGCTGTCAACAAAATATTGTGGTATTTTGGCTAAGTGGAAGTAAGTGGATCTCTAATTCAGCACGGAACCCTTAGTGTGCAAGTCCGACTCGCACTTAGCCGGTTTTTTACAGCTTAAAGAGACAATCAAAACCAATATTTCACTACAGTTTCACTTTCACCTCTTAACGCGGTTTAGAGTTAAACATTTTTAGCGAAAATTACTTAAAAATATTTTGCTTTAAATTTATGGACTACAGCTTTCAAAATTGTTCTCTATCATATCCGTGATTTTTTAGGGTTCCATAGCCGAATGGCAAAAAACGGAACCCTTATAGTTTCGTCAAGTCTGTCTGTCTGTCTGTCTGTCCGTCCGTATGTCACAGCCATTTTATTCTGTAACTATAAGTATTACACTGTTGAAATTTAGTAGGAAGATGTATCCTGTTAACCGCTTACCGATTCTCATACAAAAAATAAAAAATAATGTCATTTAAGAGGGGGGCTCCCATACATGAAACTAAAACCAAAAAATATTTTTTTAGTCAAACCTATGCATGTGGAGTGTCTATGGATAGGTCTTTTAAAAGGACATTGAGGTTCCTAAAACCATTTTATTTTAAGGTCTAACGTTTCATAGCTAGACGCTTTCAAAGTGGTAAAATGGGCGTCCCCCCATCTAACTTCTAAACCGAGCAAGTGTAAATTTTGAAAAAATATGTAATGTAGATCTTAATAAATACTTTCATCGAAAATTGGTTCGGACGGGATCGAACGAGTAGTTTTAGAGATATAGCACACTTTCAACAACCGCAAACATAACTTTGTACTTCATACAAACACTATGAAAAACAAAGTTATATTTGCAGTCGACAAAATATTGTGGTATTTTACTTAGTATCGAAAAATGATGCTGGAAAACTCACAATCATTTTAAAATACCTTTTCATCGATAGCCCACGGTTTTGGAGAGATAGAGAAAAAAAAACATCCTCGCGTAATTGTATGAGGGATACCTCAATTTGTATTTTTCCTAATTTTATTTTAGCACTATGGAGGGGAGATTAGACTACATACCCATGTCAAATAACAGTTTTCTAGCACCTCAAATCTCCGCGCTGAATGCGGACAGTCAGACATGGCAAAACTGTAAGGGTTCATTGTTGGATTACGGAACCCTAAAACATTAGTTACAAAATGTATTTATTTAATGTTTTAGAAAGTCTTTAACACTTAAAGTGTTATATTATATAGTCGTAAAGATGATATAAGAAACCAAAAATTGCGCACGAGCGGGACTCAAACCAGCAACTTTCTGGCTCTTCCAATTGAGTGCCGTCGGTCCGACTGCGCGAAGTTTCTGGTCTCTTATGAATACCTATGTCATAACGCGTGACCTAAACGTGGTCTTAACTGTCTTAACTATTGGATAGCGAATTGTTATCATTTCAATTTCCAAGTTGAATTTATTCTGTAATGAATAACTACTTGGCCCACTTCTGTTGTAAAACAGTTGGGTAGATAGCGCAGACGTCACGCGTAATGACGTAGGTATTCATCAGACGGTACACGAGGGCACGGTAGCTCAATTAAAAAGTTACTGGTTCGAGTCCGGCCCGTGCGCATTTTTTTATTTTTTTTCATCATTTCATCTTTATGAAGAATTTATTTATATTATGTCACAGTAGTAAAAAGTCGTTACCTAATTTGAATTTCAATGACGTGATCAACTTAACATCACGTAACTTTTGGGTAAAATAAACCAGCGTATGCTATTTAAAATCAAATTATTATCTATATATAATAGTATTTACACACTATATGAAACTATATTGGGCATAAAATATATTTATAACCTAGCTTCAGGGGTAAGACTCTGCCAGTGACAACAGACCTCGTTAAATCTTATGTTGATTCCCGTATTGCATGTCTGAGGGATATGTCAGTCAGTGAACGTTCAACAGATCGTTTCGCGACAAAAACGAGGTGAAACAAACGAGAAACATGGAATTTTATTTTGTAGACACACCGTCGCCGCCAAACAACTACTCTTTTTCTACTCTTTTTTTGACCTCCTCCTATGTTTTTTTGTGGCTGTGTTACCTCATATTACAGTCATTTGTAGACTGAATAAAAAAACACGCTAACCTAGAGGTAATACCTTCTAGTTGGTCCCATTGTTGTCAAGTCGGAATTTGATAATGGGATCTTGGTGCAATCAAGGGAAACCCTCAAATTTCGATCATAGTGTTTTTTACTAGCATCTTAATGTTGAAGTGTTGAAATTACGTCTGATAGTCAACATTGTGTGGAGCTGAGCTGATGGTGGAACTCCTTAACGCTTAGGAGTTCAGTGATTTGATCACTAAAAATGAAGAAATAAAATTAACTTTAAAGAAAGAGTTTTACTTTTAGAGTGCCATCACTTTGACCATCTCACTTTCAACTATTGGAGCACCAACTCCAAAAAGAAATTGTTCGCCTATAATGGCTTCCTTTCCTTAAAAGGGTCAAAAGCTTATTTAAGACTTTTTATTGCATTTTGGTTATTTAATCCAATGTCTTAGAAAATAAAGGTGGCAAGCACACGAAGTTTGTACAAAAGAAGTACTCGTATATCTCGGCTATTGGTTATAGAAAATCTTTGTGGAGTTCTGCTTGTGGAGATGGTATAAGTATGTTTTATTTTACGAGGGTTCAAGACCTTGTTAAAAATATTTTTATGTATAGTAAAGCTATAAAAATGGGTAAAACGTATGCTATAAAATATAGTACGCATAACAGCACGTCAAGGTAAACAATGCGGCATCTTATGCAGTTGTATTAAGGGCTAGTTTGCAATAAAAGTGGGAACCTGATGTGCTGCCGCTGTACTATAAAAGTAGATTTCGTCTTTTTTTATTTTACAAGGAGTGAAGCCTAAATAATATGACCTGAAGTGTTCCAAATCAAAATCCATTGATTTGCCAAAAACACGTACAATTTTTCGTAGCATTCAACTACGAGCTTGGGTTACGAGTTACTGCTAGCTACGAATTCGGAATGTCGTCATTTTACTTTAAAGAATCTTATTAGTAAATTTCGATCTATATAAATCACATTCGTAAGTATGGGAAAAAAAAATGTTATTCACTTGATTTTTGTCAAGGTAACTTACCCGAAAATCGTTTTATTTTGTTGACTACGTTTCAATATAGAAACTTAATCCATGAAATTTTAATAAGCTTACAAAGGTAGGTATTCAAAAGTGTCTTAATTCAAGCATCTTAAGATTCGTTACTCACTTTTGTCACAAATGCTTTTAGACGTCTGAAGATTATATTACTTATAGTACATTTTTGTTAAAAGACCTTTAACGACGTTATCTTACGTGACTTGGCCTGTATCATATTTATATTTAAGTAGACTACCTATAGTCTTATCGTAATTGATTACAGATTCATGGTGTTGGCGGGCTGGCAAGTTTGGCAAATGGCTAAAGTTCTTGCATTAGCGCAGGTAAGCTCAAGAGCGCGGCTTGAATGATTTTAATTTAATCTTAGTTCAAAAGACATGGCAAAGTTAAGCTTTGAGCGTAACACGGCATACTAAATATACCCACGTGTAAAATATTTTCGGTATATGTTGTGAAGAGTATAAAACATATCCAATTTGAGGGAAGCTTTTTTGAAGGTGGATTATTAGTTTAAGCGAGCTTTCTGTCGGCGCTGCGATGTTTATGTAAGGGATAGGGAAATTTTAATGAGGTGGTAACGGAACTGAAATATTCAGGTTGGATCACGTGCATAAATCTATGGCTATAAAAGTAAATACGTTCGTGTATATTCTTCATTACTCAAATACTGCTGCAGCGCACAAACCGGCGCCAGTGAATTGCTTTCTAAGTAAGTTTCGCAAACGTTCCTTGAGTAATTTGTACAAATTCAAATGTAGGCCAAGCTCGCTTAGTGAACTTGCAGATACGATCAGTTTGGGCTACTAAACTAAACAACTTAAATTACGCTCGCAGGTATGTTGCCGTTATTGTTGAAGCGAGTTAGATCAGGATTAAAGTTTCCAAACTACAAATTGGTAATGTCAATAAGTTCCGCACAAGATTGATTTAGGCTTAACAATGTGCTTAGCCGAGATTATTGATGGATATAGTACCTAATTAGTTGTTTGAGTTGAATCTAAAAAAACGGTTTTTAAAACTAATTACTACTTTGTCGAGGTGTTAGAAGTGATATAGAGTCATAAATATATCCCTTAAATTAGTAAGGCCGTTACGAAAATCAGTGTAAAAAAATCCCCTCAAATTAATTGGCATAATTTATTTCGTTAAAGCGTTTGGACTGGTTTCTTTGAAAACTGGTTCGTCAAGCAATTTCTCGAAGAGCTTTGATAATGTTGTGTATTTGTCAATCTTCATTTGAAATCTGAAACAAAGCGAAGAATAATTTATGGCGGTGAAAATTTTCATTTATCTTATAAAAAAGCGCAAACACCTAAAATTGTTGCATTTTTTATTAACTAAGGACTGTCGTCATTGCTCATTGCATAACGTTAGTAGGTACCTACATGAGTGTTACAAAAAAACAAAAACAAATGACATACATACATACGTAAGTACATGTACATACATACTCTGATTTTCAATTTTTCAATCGAGCTTTTTATTTTTTAATGTTGCAAGCGTACTACCAATAGTTTTGTAACAATTCAATTGAACGCGATGTATTAAACTTATGAAATGTTATAATGTGAGTTTAATAATTGGGATAAATAATATATGTAAAACGTTAGGGTATATAAAGTTGTAAATAAATGTAACAAATCTAAATATCTCTTGCAATAGCAATATCTTGTATATTTTAGCTATTTTGACTTTTATATCCTTTCCCTATATACGTTATTTAAAATAATGTTGATATTTGTAGGATTCATTATTTAAAAAAATATTTTATTTGAATATTTCATTATCGATTAAAAACAATAATGGAATGTAATTAAATTTTCGTTTGTTCAGGAACAACACTATGTTCAAATTATGAAAAAGTGGCCACTAATATCATTTTGTTCTATTTAATAAAAAAACAGAATATATGCGCCGCGTAGTTTATACCTCTAAAATAGCGGCATAAATGGTTTAACAAAATCAACTGCATTCCTTCTTGGTGGAGATTCTGTTGCTAAAATACAACAACTTTTTGTATTAGACCGACATCAATATCCCAAAAAGAAATCTCTTCACTTCTCCATACAAATAAGCATTAGCTGATCGCACTCTTGTATGGGAAAGTACATATTTTTTTGGATTACGATGTTGGTTCCATACAAAAAGTTGTTGTATTCGAGGGTCAGAATTACCCCCAAGAAGGAATTTTGTTGTCTATATAGGGTATATAGAAGATTGTTTACTATCAAAAGAATATCTTTACCTGTGATTTGTTCGAACATTTAAACCTTTACCTGTTTGTAATGTTAAAGAGCTGTGGCACAAGACATAAGTCGGCCATACTGAGCTGCTCTCCCACGCTATAGCTGCCATAGGTCTTCTTCACCAGATCTTCAAGAGTTTGCAGTCCACGCTCACACCAATGCTGGCTGAACTTCGCATACTGTTCTTCAGTGTCGAAGTATGGCTTCAATCCGATGTTCTGGAGAGGTTGTATGCCCGAGACGATTGTCTATGGGCAACAATATTAGTTTAGTGGTAAGCAAGTATCTTACAATCGGTAGATGGGATTATACCTCTAATAGAACTCTTATTTCAAGATGTCTAGAGTTATGTTTCTCCAAAGTAAAAGTGTTTTTAAAGTAAGTACGTGATACTTATGAACTTTTTTATTGTTTTAGTAGCAATGTTTGTGATGTGTGTTATTATTTGTGTTGTTATTAATTTGTGTTATTCCGTTAGCTAATTAATTATGTACCAACCTCAATGATTTCTCTCATACGAGCCTTGTCCAGTGCAGATTCCGGTACAAGCTTTGGACTTGGTCGTGTATCTTCCAGGTATTGGATGATTGCCATGGATTCCACTATTGTCGCCCCATCTGTTAAAAAAGTTATCATTACTTTGTTTAATTAAGACATTTTCACCGAGTTGCTTTGAAGGTACATATTTTTATTACCTATCCCAACCTAACCCACTGCTGTCAATAATTTGTATGCCATGGTGCATCATAGAGTTTTGTACTTACAATAATTAACAACCTACTACTTACCACCTATGATGAGGAATAAATGAATTTGAATTTGTTTTTATATGTATTTGAACTCCTCTGCCTATCCATGGCCAATCATTCCTTAGCAAATCAGACGATAAAACGAATTTTTTTTTGGATTGAAGTTTTAATTAAGCTAACTAAATGCGAAGCATTTGTCGAGTAACTCTCAAATGAAAGCATCTACACACAACCTCCAGGTACAGTCCTTTCAAATGTGGTCTTGTCTTATTATTTTTACCATGAGGAAGTAGAGATAGACCCTTTTGATCCTATGCAAACTTAACCGACCCTCCCAACCGCCGACATGTACTTAATTCCTTTAATTCCACCCTTATTTGATTCACTTGCAGGTAAATTACTGACTACCCACAAGGTCCGGTTGGAGGGACGTGGTTCAAATAAATACTCTAAGTAAGAACTTCTATCATCATTTTATCTCAATAAATTATATTTTATTGGTATGTTGGGATGCAAAGGTTATCAGCGGGTGTAGTCTAATGCAAAATTTTGACATTTCGCGTAGACAACGCTGAGACAAAAGTGTTGTTTTTATGTATTTATTGCTTGAGAAGAATTTTCCAATAAAGGTTAAAAAATTTGATTGTTTTTTTATTGAAGATAAGCAATTAAAAATAGCTAAGTAAGTAAAAATTATACTTCACTGGTATTCTTTTCTTTTGGTGAACTATGTAAGTAAGTATACGTCTTCTAAATACTTGTACCTACAGTAAATACTTGTCTACTAATTAGTGGGATATTAATTAGGCATATCACTTACCAGAATCTTCCGATCGCCTGCGGGAAAGTCTGTCGAATTACATCCCATAAATATCATAGATAAAATAAATAACTAGGAGGTGAAAAGTGACATTGTTTTCTTACAAAGTTAGCTTAGAGCAGATATTTCTTTGATACTTCGTTTTTATTGTGTTCTTACTAATATTGTTGTCAATATCATATCTCAATTAACGATAAATTGCTTATAGATTTGTGTATTGGTAGATAGCTACATTGTTCTGACCTCAAGAATTAATATCTTAGTTACTGGTAATAATGTGATTGCTTTGTAGCGGTTTGTTTTCTACCTTACATTACATTACATACTTGCAATAAAACTGAGTATCTACCTATTAATTACTATTTTGATCAAGTAATACATTGTTCATTTGTAACTAGGCATATGTTAAAACAGTAATTAAATATTTCGCTTTATGTAGATTCAGCGGGCTCCACGACATTAAAAAATTCTATGACATCAAGATCGAATAAATAGTTCAATAATCAAGCTATGTTTAGACAGATGAATTGTCGTCATGGCCGTTAATATTTCGGTTGTCGACTCGTCCAAGATTCAATGACCCAAATAGTTGTACATTCGAACTTTTTCCATGTGACTTAATGTATGGCGACACGTTCGTTAATGTATCTAGTTGCGAAGTTATTGACCGTAGTTTGGTTATTGTGACTAAATGCTTTATTCTGAGACTTTTAATTATGTTTTAGATAGTTACTAGATACCATTCCTCAAAAAATGATTTATTCCGAAAGTAAAAAGGCTTTAAGAAGTTTGTTTTTGTAAATCGAAACGATTGTATTAACGCAATAACAAAGTATTGAAATTATTGCGCTGAAAGGCGTTATCATATCAAATTGACGATGAGCTCTTAAATCTATAATGGTAATGGAGTGATAAAAAACAGTCTGTTTTTGATTTTCAATAAAGCTTTGTGTAAAATGCGTGCTTATTATTTTCCATAACAGCTCCATTCGTCCAGCGGCTTTGATAAGGGTCTTTTGTTAATTGACCTAGTTGAGTTTGTGACTGATTGACGTTTCATCGATGTTGTAAAAATCTTGCTTTTTCAATTATTACGCTTGATGATCATTAATTTTAGAGTGACACTATCAGTACCTCTTGGACGTTTGGCCTGAATGAAATCTGGTTTTGTGAGTTTATTAGCAACGAAAATATTATTTTTAATACAAGTGCTGGGTAACCATGAACCAGTAAACGTTACTGAATCGGGGACTCGAATCTAGAAGTTTATACAGTAATACATGATACATTCAATTGTTTTCTTAATATATTCTTACTGAAACCAGGGAATCTCTGCGTATTTGTCTGAACACAAGGCAAACCGTTTCAAACTCGAGTTTCAGCATATCAATTTCAGTTGCGAAGTTTCTGTGTTTCAAGCGCAGAAAGAGTGCAAACTAAAAATTAATTACGATAGCTCGATTGTTAGTACTGTTCGCGTCGGGGTCACCCAGTTTGTTAGTTTTGCTTCTAAATACCCACCTTCAGTTGCAGTTGGTAAAAATATTTTTGTTTTTTAAATTGACTGTTAGTTAAGTCCTGCTACATTGTAAAGAGCCTTCTATTATATCATTCAATAACTTCTTAACCTATGTAGTCAATAATCTAAACTATTCAATAACACATAATCAATAAAAGCCCCGAAATGAACATACCTTTTTCGCGAAAGTAAACCGCTAGGTCGGCGAGCTCGATATTCCCGAAGTCAAACGATTGACAAAATAACAATTATTTAAATTCATATGCAAATGCGTAGGGAAAGAATTGAAGATGTAAAATAATAGTACTAATGGTAATTCTTCAATACTTGGTAGATACCCTACCATCTAGTTAAAGGTCTCAGAATCATTTTAAGAGTCCACGTTATCTTTTTGATGATCTTGACGTTCAAGTTAAGGTCACACATACTCGTACATATTCAGTCAGTGTCAATCATACTATTCTTCTTCTTACTTAATATTATAGATGTAAAAGTTTGTAAGGATGGATGTATATTTGTTACTCCCTCACGCAAACACTACTGAATGGATTTTGATACATCTTTATATAGCTCATACACAGGAATAGCACATTGTGATATTTTTAAATCTGGATCTTTAAAGGAAATGGCTGAGAACTTAATATTGTATGTACAGGTTATTAGATACAGCTTTAACATGAAAGCCTCTAATCAAGTGGGTGGTGAGTGCTAGTAAGCTAGGAGTTAGCCGTTGAGGGCGAGTGCACTCGATTTTGAGAGTGCCGTTGAGGCGCTGTCACCATGTATACGGTCAGTAGAAAGGACTTTAAGACTACATATATGAATAAGTTTTCGTTATCTATTTGTTTCCTTATCGTACGATAGGTATGTACGAGGTATCGCACAAATGTTGGCTATTTTCGCCTGCGCTGAAATGCATTCAAAAGATATCAATAGTACTTCGTTTTAGGACAGCCATTACACGAATTCGAAGCTTTTCTTTGAAAGTTGGAATTCAAATGTTAAAAAAGACAACCATTCTATTAAATTAAGTAAAGATGCTGCAATATTAAAAACGGAGTGATTGATGTGCCAATTAATTCGAATGTTTACTGATCTGCAAATGCCTTAGCTTTGATCCGTTTTGTACAATTAAGAAAAGGAAAGGCTTAGTAATAAGTAGCAACCAAAAACGCGACTCACAAATTACTTTTAACTAAAAAAGTGGCGAAAGAAATTATCACTTTCGTTCTAATAACGTTGCAGAACGTCCAAAACAAAGGGCCTAGTGCGAGTCGAGACTTACTCGATCAAACGCATTGAGCGCGTGATTTTATATGGGATTGTTTTAGTTTAAACGTTAGCCACTAGACGGCGCTGCTTCAATCCCATATAAATTTACGTTTACGCGCTTGATGCGTTTAATTGAGTTAGTCTTAATCCGTCTCACACTACGGCCACTGATCTTCGTGATGACGCACATAGTCTAACCACGTCCTAATTTTGTATTTTAAAGGCACAAAGACGACGAGGCTGGCGACGTCAAAACTCTATGTTCTAGCGCTCCAATACAGTATTTTTTTGTTACTTAAAGATTCATTAGTCACACACAAATTGACTAATACCACCCCCCCCCCCCCCGTCCCCCTGCCCACACACACACACACACAATAACAACGTCGTCAAACTTCGTTCTACAGTCAACGTTAACTGACGTTAGCGACAAGTCATAAGCAATATTATGTTTGCTATGCGGCGATACGAGAGTAGACGTCCACAATAGTTAGGGAGGCGAGGTAGCTAAATGGCGTAATTCAACGGCGCCGTCGAGACCTATCAAAATCAAAAGATAAAATAATTACGAAAAGAAAAACTCGTATGGTAAAAACCATTTTAGCGGTGGGTTTGGCGTGTACGGTTTTTCAAAAATGTAAAAAAAAACAGTTACTTGGGCATTCTCGAGCGCGTCAGATATTCTTACTACGTATGCCCCAAGTGCCTCTGATAACCACGGTATACTAATCTGCCGGTTTGCGTGGTGGGGGTAGGCATATAAAGTAGTCAAAAATGCAACAAAAAAAAAATACTCGAGCGCGGCAGATTTTCGGAAGGGGTGTTAAGTAGGCCCCAAGGAAGCTCCCTTTAAAAAAACTGTCGATTTCGGCGTGACCATAAGTTACGATGAATTTTTAAAAATGCAAAAAAAAAGTTTTTTTGAAATACTCGAGCGCGTCAGATTTTCATAGGAGGTTTACCTCGGTATCCTGAAAGCATATTTTCTTAATCTGACAAAAATGTTGGTGGGTTCTCTTAATCTGACCGGAAAGGATTTTTGGTTTCTTTTTTTTTCCTTTCTTCTTTCTTTTTAATAATTCTTCACTTCGTTTTGCTTACGGTACGTCCAAAATAGAATTTGAGGATCAACAGGCTATTGAATAATAATAAATACATGAAACTGTACATGTTAATAATACTTTTGTATACAAATACGCGTAACTTTTTCCGAGTACACGAAAATTGTCGAGAAGCTTTAGAAAAAAAAATGAGATATTATAAAAGTAACATAATTTAATCATCGTTATTTTATATCATTTTTTTAACAAACTCAGTTTTTAAGATATACTCAAAAAACCGGGAGTTTGAGTTTTTATGATGCTTCAAGTCAAAAAGCTTTAACTTTGGACAAAAATGTAAAGAGACCTTTTTTGTGTAAAATAAATTTACCTTTTTTTTGTTTATTTAAACTTTTTTTTTGTAAAATGTATCGTTCGCGACTTATATGCCGCAATGCGTTTTTCGGAAGTCGAAATGGCTCCTCCACACTCCCGGTCATGCGAAAACCGGCAGATTTTGTATTTTTAGTACGTTTTAGATTATATTCTTCAAAATAAAATAAAAAAATAATCGCGCTCGAGAATGCCGGATTAACGTTTTTTTTTTAACTCGGCGGCGTCAAGGACTTATAGTCAAATTAGTTCAATTTAGTCTTAAAACACTAAAATCAACCCCCAATATCTTAATCTGACGCGCTCGAGTATTATACTAGGTTTATACGAGCTAAATACTTTACGAGGTTGTTCTATTAGGTCCAAGGTATCTCTCATATCTTAAACTGCCACGCTCGAGTATTACCAAAAAATCCCCTATTCGCCTCTCTAACTACAAACTTTGTATAGAGTTCTCATGCGCCACGGCCTATTAGTTGACTATTGTGATATGCGTACATTAACGTGTTATACATGAAAGGTTTATTCTCAACTCTCATCTGTCTAGCCCTTGGATAGCCAGAGCGCCCGATGGTGGGCGCTGAGCATGAGTTTCGCGATTTTACCAAGCGCCCACCTGTGGGCGCTTTTTAATTACTTTTTTGCAAAAAAAAATTGGGTGGTTAAATGCTTATTCCTTTGGTATGTTGACCTTTATGAGTAAAAAAACAGATGTTTCTACACCATAGACCGCAAACAGATCCGGTTGCTGTCAGTTATTGATTAAAATTCGATTTTTTTTTCTCGCATTTTTTTTCGTATATGTCGTCTCCCTACCACGAATTTTTTTGGTTCTATTTTTTCATTTTTGAATACATTTTTTTTATTACAAGCATAGGTTATTTATTCAGTAACAATAAGCTTTTTACAGAATGATAATAGCTTGTTTCAATAAGATTTTATAACTGTTTACGTAACGTGTAACCTGACACCGCGCGAATTGCGAACGCGCACGCAGTCCACCGCGGAAACGCGACCGCCACCGCAATTGCGCCTTAGGAGGCTAGTGTTCTTGTTGTGCTTTATTTTATGGTTACCCTACAGCTCATTATCATACCAGATGACATCAGCGATTATTGAACTCAGTATGCAAGGCTTATAAAATATTAATTACCTAAAGAGGTATTTCATCGATGTGAAGACGACTGAATAAATATTGCAGAGGCAATCATATAGAGATTCCACATTTCCCACGTTGAATTTAATCGCGTGAACTAATGAAGCTATTTCAGAATATACAAACTATTTATTTTAAGTATTTTTTAGTCTTAATGTAATATTAGGAGCGATTTAATCTATAGACTGCATTATTGAGCGAATACCTAACATTAGGAAATAAAAAGTACAATTGCAAGTGAAATATGTAGTTATTTCAAAAAGTTTTTGGGATATTGAACCGTAGAAAACACTGCACTGCACATTGACTTACTAAAAATCACCCCTTTTGTTTTATTTGGGAACGTGCGACCATTATTTATCTCATTTGTTTCAATCGACTCAACGCTCTCTTTTCATATTCGATACACTTTGGCTAGAATGATCAAATAGTACTAGCGGTATACTCAATTTGTAACGTTATCAATGCGAAGATGCCGAATGGCAGAGAATCCTTCTTTCATTTCCTTTTCGAAGGAAGGGAAAGGATATTGGTGTATTAAAGCTTTTATCAGCCTGGGAACACTCAAAATGTTTTGGTATATGTATCGCTTTCTTCAATGGACGTGTAAATACAAGTACGGCCATGTATTGATGACTGATTTCGTTTAGGGAACTCGTGAGATTCTCTCACGGTAAGTGTGTCAAAGTGTTTTTGGTATGTTGCGGATATTACCTTCTTGTTCTTTTTTATAATAACGAACCTTTATGTTTCAGTGAAAATACGAAGAACGATTCTTGGGTTTCAAATTATCTACCAATAAGCTAAAACATTGATTAACCGACAGTTGCATGACAAGGAAATACATTATTGAGTCATAATCATTATAAGCCAAAGGACGACGACTGCTGAATATAGGCCTCTCCGCGGTTTTCCACGAATATCGATAAATTATATATACAATGACTCTGTGTTATGGCGCGTGTGGTCTGGCGCATATTTGGTTGTTTCTGCTGCGCAAAATGCTGCATTGGTTGAGAGAAGGATTTGCATGATGTCGCTAATTTGTTATTTATTTTGTTTGAGCAATAAAATAAATAGCTTAATAAATACTCATCTCGTCCTCACATATGACGACAGCGGGCACCTTCTGCGCGGGGTTGACGGCGCGGTACTCGTTTGACAGTTGGTCCTTAACGCGCACGAATTCCACGCGCCATGGCAAACGCTTGAAATGCAGTGCTGCCTGATAATTAGCATTAATTCTGTGGCGCCGGGAAAATCAAATAGCTACTCTTCCTCACCTATGACGACAGCGGGCACCTTCTGCGCGGGGTTGACGGCTCAGTACTCGTTTGACAGTTGGTCCTTCGCGCGCACGATGTCCACGCGCCATGGCAAACGCTTGAAATGCAGCGCTGCCTGATGAATAAGCATTTATTCTGTGGCGCCGTGAAAATCAAATAGCTACTAGTCCTCACCTATGACGACAGCAGGCACCTTCTGCGCGGGGTTGACGGCGCGGTACTCGTTTGACAGTTGGTCCTTCGCGCGCACGATGTCCACGGTGCGCTCCTCATAGTGCACCCGCTTGAAGCGCAGAGCCGCGCGCACGCGCCACGTGCATGAGGAGAAGCGGTACCCGTAGAGTATCGCTTTGCTTGCCTGTTTATAAAGGCACAGGGTATAGCATAGCGTAAGGCAAGGCCTGGTTTAATGTAACGTTAAGGCTTGATTTTCCAACGTATCAGATAAGGAATATTCGTCGAATAAAAATAAACGCCTAGTTTAAAAACGTCATCTATTTGCAATTATTAATGTAAATGCAATGATATTGTATTAAGAACTAGATCACCGGTGAGAGGCTAAAAGATAGTCAAGCAAACATCACCTCACGTCAAACTTAACTTTGACTTAGTCTGTTAGTGATGGCGTCAGTGTCTCAATGCCTCAGTGCGCCTTTTAAACTGCAGAAACAACTAACTAAATAAATAAAAAACAATCCGAATATCATATTTTCGTTAAGTAAATTGTATTTAATGATGCTTATCATTCATGATTGAAGTATTTTCAATAAAATTAGTGAGTTTTGTTTCTTAGCCATCTCACGGGCCAATATGGTCGATATTCTAAGACAGTGCCATACATGGAGTAGTTTGGTACTGTATTTTTTATAATAATTTAACGACCGTCATAGTGTGGTGGTTTACGTTCCGGACTACTAAGATAAGCAGTCGGTTCGAATCCTGCCCGCACGACCCTAACACATATGTCTATGGACATGTATGTTAATATGTCTTTGTTATATAACTATAAACGTATAGTACGCCATCAATATCTTTAAAGTAACAGCGTAGACGCTCACGGATCAAAAGGTTCACGCGCTCGCATTAACAAAAGACGGTTGATAAACACATCAGTGAGGGATTATCCTCACGATTGTAGAAAAAAATATGTACCTACGCTAACTATAAGCATGTTATTTGAAGGAATCATCCAGTTTACATGATGCCAGATGACTTTGGTGTATTAATAAATATGTCTTTATTTATTTCAATAAGGACTGTAAATATTTTCATTAATTTAATTTGTAAAAAATATACATGTGGTCACGTGATCGTGAATGCATAGCAGTGAACGTGACTCTGATTTTGGCGCCATAACATTTCAAGCATTCAAATTGCATTTATTAGATAATTATTCAATATTTTAAATGTTAAATAGTTTGAAATTAAATGTTTTTGTTGATTAATAGACTACCGAGCTAAAGTGTGAACTCAATTTTAAAATTAGGCCAACGAGTCTATTGTAATGTACCTACCTACATACTTTAAAAAATACATTAAGAAAGCTATTCTATTAAGACTCTGTTCCGAAACTGAGGCCTTGCTCTGGACACAAAACCCGATCCAATGAATATATCCATCCCTGTCACTCATACCAGGCCGTGTACGCGTGTGACAGGGATGGCTATATTCATTGGATCGGGTTTTGTGTCCAGAGTAAGAGGGCTGATGTCCGATGTGATAGATGTCAATCCATTGACATCCATTAATCAAATGGTGCCATATTTGTGTACTCTTTTAGTTCGCGAGGCGTCATCTACTTCTAAATACAATATCATTGTGTAAATGCCAATCGATGCTGCACCAATGCAGTATGGCGTCAAAGTAAAAATTCTGTCAACTAAACAATGTCGTATTATACCGCGAGAAAGTATCGAGCTGTCAGAAGTTTTGAATTTGACAAAACATTCTGACATAATGACATAAATCATGTTATGGCAAGATGACGTATTTACGATAAACTTCGATAAGCACTTATTTTACGCAACACGATAAGACCCCTTACACACTTCGACTTTTAGCATCGATGCAGTCGCGCGTTAGTATCGATGCAGACGCCAAAACTCAGTACATAATTTGACAATTTCATGCTTCTTCATCGCGACTGTACCGATACTAACGCGCGTTAGTATCGTGACTGTATCGATGCTAAAAGTAGCGCAGTGTGTAAAGGGTCAAAGAGTTACCTCCGTATTTAACGCGATATTCTAGAAAAGTAGAACAGGAAAATTGATATACTCTCAGGTAACTATCGATTTATTCTAAGGTTAACATTTATTCTCGTTTGGTCGAATCGACTCTCACATTCGGATAAGTTTAATCTGACTTTGGTAAAATCAGCCCTTAGTTTAATATTAAGTAATGATGTTGGTGACAGGCATACATAATTATTTTTTTACTTAGCATTGTTAATAGTTTTTTCGAAGCGTTTTATTTTCATCTACCAGACTCCAAAAATAAATAGTTCGCCTAAAATGGAGTCCTTTCCTTTAAAGAGTCAAGAGTTTAAGACTTTTAGTGCATTTTGTTTTTGAAGTTGGTTACTTATTTTAGAAAAGTGAATTTTATTTGCTAATTTTAAGTGATTGTTGGAGGATTTTTTTCCAAATCGGTTTACATACAGGGTGTTGTTTTGGTCAATGACATGCAACTCAGGGATGTGCTTATTCTAAAAAAAAAACTTTGAATTCTGAGCAAGTTTTATACAAGGAAACTGAATGGGAAAACTCGCACCCTAGCGCGTAGCTAGCGCCTATCTACGAAATACTACGCCGTAGCTAGTAAGCTACGAAGAGGCTACCTGGTGTTGGTGGTTTTGACTCGATCGCTGTACCGGATAAAAAAAATGATTTTGTGGGGTTTTTCCATTTAAAAATAAATAAATATTATATATTTTTTGCATCAGTATCGTATGTATAGCCGGAGCCCTGAGTCGCTCGTCGCTGACCAAAACAATACCACGTATATTTGTGATATGAGGTAACCTCCCCTTTTTATAGTCTGTTAATTAAACTTTAAAGAATCGGAATTAGAGAAAAAAAATGCTGGTTATTCTATATTATTATTAATGGTGGCCCACTAAGTTTAATTGCGTGAGCTTGTTTTGAACACATCTATTCCTACTTGTTTTATCTAATTAGCCGAAAAATCTGCATCGCTTTATATAGATATCATTTCATTTGTCAATAACTGAACTGATACTAATTCTATAATTACTTTGTTACACAAAAATTAACACATCATTTGAATTTTCGCGCGCGCCTTCAGCCGTAATAAACAATGTCTTGACTTTGTATAACAACCGGCCAAAAGAAGCCTTGGCTTTGAATCGAGAATAAAATCTAATCGAAAAGCATATAACTCCTTCATGTTAAATAGTTTAGTAGTTTGTAGAAAGACAAAAATCAGTGTGCAACAACTTACCATGGTATACTGAATCCGATGTTAATTAATAAAAAGAAGTGTTTTACACTTAATTACAACAGCAATGTTTATTTGGGTTGCCTGTCACGAGTTGACATACTGCGACAGCAGTTGGCGGTAAGTATGGCACAGATTAACAGCCAAAAGATAACTAAAACAATATAGATATATGAGAGGAAATTAATGAGTGATTGAAAGAAAGAATTCTGATTTATTTGAGCGTCTTTTTTATTCGTATTAAATATAACTTAAATGTTGTGCGCATGCGCTTGTCGTTAACATATCGATAGTAATATTGCACATTGTCAAGAGATGGCGTTGTATCTTCTGAAAGTTTAGGGTGACTTTGCCAGGTGTTTGCAAATTTTAAGGAGGTGAATTACAATGTCAATACCAAAAAAAAGTTGTAATCTTATTTTCTGCCATACTTTATTAATGTCAATGTAGCTGACTGATTTGTATGGGACATCTGGCATTGAAGATTTCGGCCATCTCTCCACAGTAAAAGTTTTGTGTGTTGATGGTCACCTTCACCTCCTACAATTTGGCAACACCTTGCAAAGTCTCCCTGTATGTATATTACACATAAATTCAGTTTTATAAGTGTAACTTTTATAAATTAGAGATTTTCATCATATTTTTTTTGTTTAATCATTTTTTTCTTTTGTATACAAGGTAATGTTAAATGCGCAAAACCACAGACACCCCAAATGAATTTTAATTCAATTGACCTAATTTGATGATTTTTAATTGACCTAAAAAAAAGAGCGTCGTCTCTTTCGAGAGAGGATTCGGTAGGTATTCACCGAGCCGCTGCGCGCGCTGGCATTATAATTATTACTATCTACGTTCTTAAACAACTTATCATTGTTTGTTTACGTATTTTTGCGGGTTTGCGCACGTTATGGCTTGTATTATCAATAAATATACAGGCCATTTTTTTTATGTGACCCATTCTTATAAGTGGTTCAATTGATTCTGCTCGTTATTCCAATCAACCTATTTTCAGGTTTTGCGCATTTAACGTTACACGTTGTATTTATAACTCTATCACGCGTCACTGAGTCATCTACACCTTGCACAAGCATATCTTTGCACAGTGCAACCATATTTTCTTTGGTCGACCATCTTGTTCCATCTGCATACATTCTCATCAATCTTCACACAGAATCACTCTTTTTTGCTAAATGATATCTTCACCTTCATTCTCATCAAAGGGTTTAATACTTCAAGACACTCTTTACCAGTAAACAGTTACCTATTATAATGGTGCAAATAAAACATGGTCGCTGATATACATGGTATTTATTTACATATATGGTGACAATATTCGTACGTAGGTAATTATTATCTCTATGAGGGTTAATAAAATATTTCCCTAGGAAACGTTAGAGAGATAGGCTATAGGCGTGGAAGTTACATATTATTACATTTCTATGGAATGTTATTGTTACAATTCTTAGATTAAATACTTCAAGCATTAGTATTTATACGCACATGTATATACTTTACGCTAATATAATATTGCGACAGTCGGTACTTATGTATCTAATATATCATAGTATTGCGTATAATTTAAGAGCAAATATCTACTATAAATGGTATTGTAATGTAAAACATTCAATAAAATTCTCATATTAAAAACCAATTTAGAAGTAAACACTCCTCAAATTTATAGATGATTCAATGTTTGGTCAATTTATTGTACTATTCAGCATCGTCTTTAATACTTTGGTAGTAGTAACTAGTAAGGTACTAATTAAACAAACCAACAATAATTTATGATTCAGAATAATACCTAACTTCATTGAATAAACAGAACAATAATCAGTAAGTATTCATGTTGGCTCCGATACAGGTTTAGAAGGATAGGTTCCCAATTTTATCATAGTGAAAGCAGATGTACTCGTAACATTAATGACAATCAACCATTACGAAGTTTCCCCGCTTTCTTTATGAATACAAAGTTACAAGATGTCATAATTAATTCAACCGGTTGAGTAACTTCGCCCTCATTTAGTTACCGCAGCAAACCAAAGATTCGCCAAATTCTTAATCGGCTTTATCGAATCTCTAGTGAAAAAAAAACTTGGTTTCGATGAAAGCTTTTCAAAGCTTTATCAAACCTTAAGTTAATTTAATAAATCGAGCTTTTCATACGAATTCTATTTCATTATCTGTGGAAAACGTGTAGGCTTCGAGAGTACGAGATAGGTTAGATAAACTATGGAGAAATAAATGCTCGCATTTGAAATCTAGGTATCTTTCGAAGTGGTTCAACGAATTTTATATATAATAACGGAAATGTTTTGTTTCAGACTTAGCCCCACCGCAGTGGTGACCCTGGTGGTCTCATGAAGGTAGCCCTCGTCTCTGCTGTTAGTACGCCACCGGCGTCTCCATCTGGTAGCCCATAGAATGCGTGGAGGTGTCGTCTGTGTTGTAGTTCGTGGCCTTTGTGGTTGAAACTCTGAAGTCGACTCCATAGTGAGAAGATCCTCTTCTTTACGGCTTGATTCTTCGTCATAGTACTGTCTGTAAATGAAGATTTAGTTAGTAACAGCACTGGTTACAGCTCAAAACCATGGTAATGAAGAGAAATCAGAGTCTTGTTTCGGTTTTACTATCAAAGTTTTTTTAAAAATCTTAATGCTTTTTTTACATAAGAAGTATGTAAGTATCGAAAGTGTATGTGTCAATCAAATGTACCTGAAGCTTGTGTGTTTTGTGGAGCTATTTCTTCTCGTTTCACCTTTGATACAGAGTTCTGAGAGTAAAGTGCATTTTGTATGTAGTTGTCTTCATCTTTATTTCCAGGAATATATTCAGGTTCTGACTCAGAAGTTGCTCCTTCAGAATACTTGTTCATATTTGTATCTTTTGCTTCACTATTCAAACTTGCTAATCGTATTTTAAATATTAGAAAGGGGTTTGTTACAGCCACTACAGTGTCGTATCCGTTTTGCACGTTGTTAAAATTTGTTTGGATTTCGTTGGCATTGACGTCATTTAAGTTTTCTAAACCAGTTCCGTCAACATAATCGTCTGTCACATTAGGATCGTCGGGATCCGGATTTCTTTTGTCAGAATTATGATGCTCATATAGATATTTATGTAGCCGGTCCAGCTGACGTGGGTAGTTATGCCATTGCTCTTTCCTAAAACCATCTCCATTATACTTGTCTCTCTTATTGGAAGTACGTTCGTCATCGTCGACTTGATTATTGTCAATGTCTACATATTGTAGTTGTGGTAGCTTTTGCACTTTATTTTGTCTGCCATTCTGTGCCGTGGCGATTGATACTGTATAAAATATATCATTCAAAATATTTCTAGGGTGATTTCTAAAACTAAATATATTGTCATCTTGTTGGTTGCTTAAGCCGAGCTGTTCTGGTTCCAGCTTATTTATGGTCACCATTGGAAGTACTCTGCTTGATGAAAGAGCAACTGATGCCAGAAGCAGCACAGGAACCATCGACAAACGAATCTGAAACAAGAAGACAGTCTTAATTATTGAGGAGCCTCGGTTGGATATAAATATTGGTTTGTACCTCCTTATAATTTAGCCTACTTTATTTTCAATTTGCCATTTTATTAGTGTTTATAAGTTACTCAATAATTACATGAATATTCATAGATTTTGTATTAACTTTAAGTGTTAACTTTCGTTTTGATTAAATTTATATTCATTTCTCAATAAAAGCGGTCTAAAAGTTTTATTTTCAAAACATTTGATTTGATTTGGTCGGATCGGAACTTTTGTGGAACAAATAACAAAATCGCGGGGAAGTTTTTAAAGCCCACCTCTATTATCCACCGTGAGTATACAAATTTACGGGATTCAAATGAATTTGCACGCGTTGAGATCACGATTAAGTAGAATTTTACGGGAATTTTACAAACTTGATTGGATCGCTTGGATATTTTAACTGCCTCGGTGGCGCAGCGGTAAGAGGGTTGTACTTTAAAGCGACGGCTGCGCAAGAGGTCCTGGGTTCGATCCCTGTGTCGGGCCAATAAAATATATACCTGAGTTTTTCTGTTCCGAAATTCTTAGGGTAGCCCGGAGTTTGGAAGTTGGCGGTGTTTCACCCCTGTGTCTCGGAAAAGCACGTAAAGCCGTTGGTCCTGCGCCTAATCTCTCTCCGGTCGTGTCAGATGGCTGTCCCATCGGGCTATGAGAGTGAAAGGAAAAGAGAGTGCCACCTGTGTTTGCGCACATACTTGTGCACTATAATATGATCCGCGCAGTCGGTTAGTCGTTGTAATTGGCCACCGTAGTTGAAATCGGCTAGGGGGACTATAATGGATATTTTACATTACACCTGTATAGTTGGTAAAAGAAGTATCTATTTAGACAATATCTGAGTCGGTAATCTTTTAAAATTTATTAAAACTTAACAAATTGAATTGAATGAAAAAAAAAAGTTATCTGAAGCTGATGTCAAATGTCTGTATCTTTTTGCAGAAACGACTTTGAACTATGGTCGACCGCAAAACCACAAAAACTGAGACATTTCTGACGTTAGTTTTGTAGCCTTCGTTTTAATTTTCCTCGCGAATATAATCTTTATCATTCATATGAAGTTGACGCTCACTATAATCACAATAGGCCACCAGCGGTCGCATAAACAAAAGCATAACAAAAGACTGTAGATAAACACATACGTGAGGAACGATGACGACCTTTCTTTCATCCAATTCATGATAATAATATGAAGTTCATAAATTGGGAGAAGTCGACAAAAGTGACGTCAGCAACGCGGCTTACTTTATTGCATTGCAATTTGCAATGAAATCATCGTTTCAAATAAGCTGTGTGTGTGCTTGTGGCAAGATTCAATTTACTAGATTTACTATGCCCGTAGCGCAAGGAAACTCAAGTTTTAATCTAATTTGTGTATGAATGACTACAATATTAGGATAACTAAACCTGGGAGAAGGGCACAAGAGAATATAATTTGCATATTTTGACGCAATTCAGTGGCGATAAAACTCTGTAATTGATTTGTATTGGGCTTCAAGCCAACCTTGAAATAAATTGCAAGACAAACTGCTCCCAAGTGGTAACGTCTTATTGTACGTCGTTTTTGATGGACAGTTTACTCATAGATAGGTTGTAGGTCCTATAATTAAAATATAAAAGTAATTCTTTTTTGCCCTAATGATAAAACATACATAAGTTTATTAATGGATTATAACTACAAAAAATGAACAAAAAATGATTTTGTGGGGTTTTTCCATTTAAAAATAAATAAATATTATATATTTTTTGCATCAGTATCGTATGTATAGCCGGAGCCCTGAGTCGCTCGTCGCTGACCAAAACAATACCACGTATATTTGTGATATGAGGTAACCTCCCCTTTTTATAGTCTGTTAATTAAACTTTAAAGAATCGGAATTAGAGAAAAAAAATGCTGGTTATTCTATATTATTATTAATGGTGGCCCACTAAGTTTAATTGCGTGAGCTTGTTTTGAACACATCTATTCCTACTTGTTTTATCTAATTAGCCGAAAAATCTGCATCGCTTTATATAGATATCATTTCATTTGTCAATAACTGAACTGATACTAATTCTATAATTACTTTGTTACACAAAAATTAACACATCATTTGAATTTTCGCGCGCGCCTTCAGCCGTAATAAACAATGTCTTGACTTTGTATAACAACCGGCCAAAAGAAGCCTTGGCTTTGAATCGAGAATAAAATCTAATCGAAAAGCATATAACTCCTTCATGTTAAATAGTTTAGTAGTTTGTAGAAAGACAAAAATCAGTGTGCAACAACTTACCATGGTATACTGAATCCGATGTTAATTAATAAAAAGAAGTGTTTTACACTTAATTACAACAGCAATGTTTATTTGGGTTGCCTGTCACGAGTTGACATACTGCGACAGCAGTTGGCGGTAAGTATGGCACAGATTAACAGCCAAAAGATAACTAAAACAATATAGATATATGAGAGGAAATTAATGAGTGATTGAAAGAAAGAATTCTGATTTATTTGAGCGTCTTTTTTATTCGTATTAAATATAACTTAAATGTTGTGCGCATGCGCTTGTCGTTAACATATCGATAGTAATATTGCACATTGTCAAGAGATGGCGTTGTATCTTCTGAAAGTTTAGGGTGACTTTGCCAGGTGTTTGCAAATTTTAAGGAGGTGAATTACAATGTCAATACCAAAAAAAAGTTGTAATCTTATTTTCTGCCATACTTTATTAATGTCAATGTAGCTGACTGATTTGTATGGGACATCTGGCATTGAAGATTTCGGCCATCTCTCCACAGTAAAAGTTTTGTGTGTTGATGGTCACCTTCACCTCCTACAATTTGGCAACACCTTGCAAAGTCTCCCTGTATGTATATTACACATAAATTCAGTTTTATAAGTGTAACTTTTATAAATTAGAGATTTTCATCATATTTTTTTTGTTTAATCATTTTTTTCTTTTGTATACAAGGTAATGTTAAATGCGCAAAACCACAGACACCCCAAATGAATTTTAATTCAATTGACCTAATTTGATGATTTTTAATTGACCTAAAAAAAAGAGCGTCGTCTCTTTCGAGAGAGGATTCGGTAGGTATTCACCGAGCCGCTGCGCGCGCTGGCATTATAATTATTACTATCTACGTTCTTAAACAACTTATCATTGTTTGTTTACGTATTTTTGCGGGTTTGCGCACGTTATGGCTTGTATTATCAATAAATATACAGGCCATTTTTTTTATGTGACCCATTCTTATAAGTGGTTCAATTGATTCTGCTCGTTATTCCAATCAACCTATTTTCAGGTTTTGCGCATTTAACGTTACACGTTGTATTTATAACTCTATCACGCGTCACTGAGTCATCTACACCTTGCACAAGCATATCTTTGCACAGTGCAACCATATTTTCTTTGGTCGACCATCTTGTTCCATCTGCATACATTCTCATCAATCTTCACACAGAATCACTCTTTTTTGCTAAATGATATCTTCACCTTCATTCTCATCAAAGGGTTTAATACTTCAAGACACTCTTTACCAGTAAACAGTTACCTATTATAATGGTGCAAATAAAACATGGTCGCTGATATACATGGTATTTATTTACATATATGGTGACAATATTCGTACGTAGGTAATTATTATCTCTATGAGGGTTAATAAAATATTTCCCTAGGAAACGTTAGAGAGATAGGCTATAGGCGTGGAAGTTACATATTATTACATTTCTATGGAATGTTATTGTTACAATTCTTAGATTAAATACTTCAAGCATTAGTATTTATACGCACATGTATATACTTTACGCTAATATAATATTGCGACAGTCGGTACTTATGTATCTAATATATCATAGTATTGCGTATAATTTAAGAGCAAATATCTACTATAAATGGTATTGTAATGTAAAACATTCAATAAAATTCTCATATTAAAAACCAATTTAGAAGTAAACACTCCTCAAATTTATAGATGATTCAATGTTTGGTCAATTTATTGTACTATTCAGCATCGTCTTTAATACTTTGGTAGTAGTAACTAGTAAGGTACTAATTAAACAAACCAACAATAATTTATGATTCAGAATAATACCTAACTTCATTGAATAAACAGAACAATAATCAGTAAGTATTCATGTTGGCTCCGATACAGGTTTAGAAGGATAGGTTCCCAATTTTATCATAGTGAAAGCAGATGTACTCGTAACATTAATGACAATCAACCATTACGAAGTTTCCCCGCTTTCTTTATGAATACAAAGTTACAAGATGTCATAATTAATTCAACCGGTTGAGTAACTTCGCCCTCATTTAGTTACCGCAGCAAACCAAAGATTCGCCAAATTCTTAATCGGCTTTATCGAATCTCTAGTGAAAAAAAAACTTGGTTTCGATGAAAGCTTTTCAAAGCTTTATCAAACCTTAAGTTAATTTAATAAATCGAGCTTTTCATACGAATTCTATTTCATTATCTGTGGAAAACGTGTAGGCTTCGAGAGTACGAGATAGGTTAGATAAACTATGGAGAAATAAATGCTCGCATTTGAAATCTAGGTATCTTTCGAAGTGGTTCAACGAATTTTATATATAATAACGGAAATGTTTTGTTTCAGACTTAGCCCCACCGCAGTGGTGACCCTGGTGGTCTCATGAAGGTAGCCCTCGTCTCTGCTGTTAGTACGCCACCGGCGTCTCCATCTGGTAGCCCATAGAATGCGTGGAGGTGTCGTCTGTGTTGTAGTTCGTGGCCTTTGTGGTTGAAACTCTGAAGTCGACTCCATAGTGAGAAGATCCTCTTCTTTACGGCTTGATTCTTCGTCATAGTACTGTCTGTAAATGAAGATTTAGTTAGTAACAGCACTGGTTACAGCTCAAAACCATGGTAATGAAGAGAAATCAGAGTCTTGTTTCGGTTTTACTATCAAAGTTTTTTTAAAAATCTTAATGCTTTTTTTACATAAGAAGTATGTAAGTATCGAAAGTGTATGTGTCAATCAAATGTACCTGAAGCTTGTGTGTTTTGTGGAGCTATTTCTTCTCGTTTCACCTTTGATACAGAGTTCTGAGAGTAAAGTGCATTTTGTATGTAGTTGTCTTCATCTTTATTTCCAGGAATATATTCAGGTTCTGACTCAGAAGTTGCTCCTTCAGAATACTTGTTCATATTTGTATCTTTTGCTTCACTATTCAAACTTGCTAATCGTATTTTAAATATTAGAAAGGGGTTTGTTACAGCCACTACAGTGTCGTATCCGTTTTGCACGTTGTTAAAATTTGTTTGGATTTCGTTGGCATTGACGTCATTTAAGTTTTCTAAACCAGTTCCGTCAACATAATCGTCTGTCACATTAGGATCGTCGGGATCCGGATTTCTTTTGTCAGAATTATGATGCTCATATAGATATTTATGTAGCCGGTCCAGCTGACGTGGGTAGTTATGCCATTGCTCTTTCCTAAAACCATCTCCATTATACTTGTCTCTCTTATTGGAAGTACGTTCGTCATCGTCGACTTGATTATTGTCAATGTCTACATATTGTAGTTGTGGTAGCTTTTGCACTTTATTTTGTCTGCCATTCTGTGCCGTGGCGATTGATACTGTATAAAATATATCATTCAAAATATTTCTAGGGTGATTTCTAAAACTAAATATATTGTCATCTTGTTGGTTGCTTAAGCCGAGCTGTTCTGGTTCCAGCTTATTTATGGTCACCATTGGAAGTACTCTGCTTGATGAAAGAGCAACTGATGCCAGAAGCAGCACAGGAACCATCGACAAACGAATCTGAAACAAGAAGACAGTCTTAATTATTGAGGAGCCTCGGTTGGATATAAATATTGGTTTGTACCTCCTTATAATTTAGCCTACTTTATTTTCAATTTGCCATTTTATTAGTGTTTATAAGTTACTCAATAATTACATGAATATTCATAGATTTTGTATTAACTTTAAGTGTTAACTTTCGTTTTGATTAAATTTATATTCATTTCTCAATAAAAGCGGTCTAAAAGTTTTATTTTCAAAACATTTGATTTGATTTGGTCGGATCGGAACTTTTGTGGAACAAATAACAAAATCGCGGGGAAGTTTTTAAAGCCCACCTCTATTATCCACCGTGAGTATACAAATTTACGGGATTCAAATGAATTTGCACGCGTTGAGATCACGATTAAGTAGAATTTTACGGGAATTTTACAAACTTGATTGGATCGCTTGGATATTTTAACTGCCTCGGTGGCGCAGCGGTAAGAGGGTTGTACTTTAAAGCGACGGCTGCGCAAGAGGTCCTGGGTTCGATCCCTGTGTCGGGCCAATAAAATATATACCTGAGTTTTTCTGTTCCGAAATTCTTAGGGTAGCCCGGAGTTTGGAAGTTGGCGGTGTTTCACCCCTGTGTCTCGGAAAAGCACGTAAAGCCGTTGGTCCTGCGCCTAATCTCTCTCCGGTCGTGTCAGATGGCTGTCCCATCGGGCTATGAGAGTGAAAGGAAAAGAGAGTGCCACCTGTGTTTGCGCACATACTTGTGCACTATAATATGATCCGCGCAGTCGGTTAGTCGTTGTAATTGGCCACCGTAGTTGAAATCGGCTAGGGGGACTATAATGGATATTTTACATTACACCTGTATAGTTGGTAAAAGAAGTATCTATTTAGACAATATCTGAGTCGGTAATCTTTTAAAATTTATTAAAACTTAACAAATTGAATTGAATGAAAAAAAAAAGTTATCTGAAGCTGTTTCAAGTTTAATGTTAGATAGTCCATTTATCGAGGAAGGCTTTAAGCTATATAACATAAAGATACGACTCACAAGACCACAGCAGCAATGAAAAATGTTGCGAAAACGGGAGAAAGATATTCCATTTGAGAGCTTCCGCTGCGTACGCTGCGGAAACCGCTAAAGTTACACAAAAATCATGTATGACAAGACTGTTCAACATTAAAAGTTCTATAATAAAGTTCGCGACAGCATTAGTCTATCTTTTATGTTTGACTTACTACAACCTTTTTTATGTTAATAAATTTGTAAAAAAATAATGCATCATTTTTAAAGGTGTATTATACACACAGGTATTTATTCTTATCAAAATAAATACATTTATCATCAAGAGCATTTCATTTAAAACAAAGTTGCCCTTTATATCATTTGATTCCAATAAATATCTTAGGAGCTATCACAGTTTTAACATAACTCCGCACCAAAATAATGTTCGCAGCTTAAGTACAACGTGCCCTTGCGCTAATCTATACTAATATTATAAAGCTGAAGAGTTTGTTTGTTTGTTTGTTTGTTTGAACGCGCTAATCTCAAAAACTGCTGACCCGATTTGAAAATTTTTTTTTACGTTGGATAGTCCATTTATCGAGGAAGGCTTTAGGCTATATAACATAAAGATACGACTCATAAGACCACAGCAGAAATGAAAAATGTTGCGAAAACGGGAGAAAGATATTCCTTTTGAGAGCTTCCGCTGCATACGCTGCGGAAACCGCTTAAGTTACACAAAAATCATGTATGACAGGATTGTTAAGCATTAAGAGTTCTATAATAAAGTCCGCGACAGCATATGTCTATCTTTTATGGTTGACTTACTACAACCTTTTTTATGTTAATAAATTTGTAAAAAAATATTGCATTATTTTTAGAGGTGTATTACACACACAAGTATTTATTCTTATCAAAATAAATAGATTCATCATCACGAGCATTTCATTTAGAACCAAGTTGCCCTTTATATCATTTGATTTCAATAAATATCTTAGGAGCTATCACAGTTTTAACATAACTCCGCACCAAAATAATGTTCGCAGCTTAAGTACAACGTGCGCTTGCGTTAATATATTATAAAGCTGAAGAGTTTGTTTGTTTGAACGCGCTTATCTCAGGAACTGCTGGACCGATTTGAAAAAAATATTTCTGTTTTGGATAGCTTATTTATCGAGAAAGGCTTTAGGATATAAAACATGACGCTGCGACGGGAGAGGAGGGAGCAAACTCAAAACGCGCGGACGAAGTCGCGGGGGACCGCTAGTTATATTATAAAGCTGAAGAGTTTGTTGGTTTGAACGCGCTTATCTCAGGAACTGCTGAACCGATTTGAAAAAATATTTCTGTGTTAGATAGCTTATTTATTGAGAAAGGTTTTAGGACATAAAACATCACGCTGCGACGGGAGGGGAGGGAGCAAACTCAAAACGCGCGGACGAAGTCGCGGGGGACCGCTATATATCATATATGTAAAATCAATATCCTAAATAAAAATTTTACCCAAGTAGCGGCACAGCTACTGTATGAATAATTTACTACGTACGTGCTAAAGTACTTTTTACATAATAATGTATCTATAGATGACATGACATACACTAATCATCGAAGTTGTGTTGGGAATGTAGGGAGAAAAGCATAATAATGTGAAGCAGTGAACTTAATTAACAGCTGAATGAGTGTTGATGGGTCTGCGTGGAATAATGGCCCTTCCATGGTCTATCTAGAATGAACGATGGTAATGAATAGCTTTTTTAAATATAAAATAATATCGAGGTTTAACGGTTTGCTCTCTCGTATTAGTTGCTTAAACCGTTTTGTGCACGAGGAGAGCTGGAAAGGTATTCAACTGGATTAGATTGCATGGAACTGAATTGAAGAGCATTGAGTTAAAACACTACGAAGGATTCTTAATTAATTCTTAATTTTTTGGAACCCGATGCTTAAAGAAAGATAAGACTATTCTAAAATACCGGGAAATCTGCCATTCAGCACAATTTTACAATAAATTACCGACATAGCAGATTAGAAAAGCGCGATCGTTTTCATAATTTAAGCTTTATTTAATTTAATGGACATTGGACATTCCCATGGACTATTGTTTTCGAATAGCGAAAATTGTTTAACAAAGTTTTTTTTTGTAGATAGCGAATTCGTCTCAGAGATTCTTCGTAGTCTGATTGTTTGTTTATCATAAATCAAATGTAGGCGTGCTAACCCTAAATAAAAAAGACGCAACTAACTATTCTACATAGAAATTGAAGTTGAGAAAGCAACTCTAACTGATTCTACCTAAAGTTTATTTAAGCGTTGAAAAGCGGTGAGAAACAATACTTTTTGCTGTGAAAATGTTTCACTATATTGCTATTGTTGTCCAGTGACTTGAGATGGGAGCACGTCTTACAGACCAGAGTAAATAGTAGTCTACTCTTCGTTTAAACAGAATTACATAGAAAGAAAATATGTGCGTACACCACCAATTGCGGATGAAACAGTGCAACAGCGTAGCTAAAGATGAAAGATCAATATTTATTACTCGTACGTACATTTCCACCAAAATTTCGCCAAAATATGACTAATGATACCGACAAAGTGACACATCTAATAGTACCTACCTATACATATGAAGTATGGTAGGTAGGTACTATCTATACTAATATTATAAAGCTGAAGAGTTTGTTTGTTTGTTTGTTTGTTTGAACGCGCTAATCTCAAAAACTACTGGCCCGATTTGAAAAATTTTTTTTACGTTGGATAGTCCATTTATTGAGGAAGGCTTTAGGCTATATAACATAAAGATACGACTCATAAGACCACAGCAGAAATGAAAAATATTGCGAAAACGGGAGAAAGATATTCCTTTTGAGAGCTTCCGCTGCATACGCTGCGGAAACCGCTTAAGTTACACAAAAATCATGTATGACAGGATTGTTCAGCATTAAGAGTTCTATAATAAAGTCCGCGACAGCATATGTCTATCTTTTATGGTTGACTTACTACAACCTTTTTTATGTTAATAAATTTGGAAAAAAATAATGCATTATTTTTAGAGGTGTATTATACACACAGGTATTTATTCTTATCAAAATAAATACATTCATCATCACGAGCATTTCATTTAGAACCAAGTTGCCCTTTATATCATTTGATTTCAATAAATATCTTAGGAGCTATCACAGTTTTAACATAACTCCGCACCAAAATAATGTTCGCAGCTTAAGTACAACGTGCGCTTGCGCTAATCTATACTAATATTATAAAGCTCAAGAGTTTGTTTGTTTGTTTGTTTGTTTGTTTGTTTGTTTGAACGCGCTAATCTCAAAATCTACTGGCCCGATTTGAAATTTTTTTTTGCGTTGGATAGTCTATTTATCGAGGAAGGCTTTAGGCTATATAACATAAAGATACGACTCATAAGACCACTGCAGAAATGAAAAATGTTGCGAAAACGGGAGGAAGATATTCCTTTTGAGAGCTTCCGCTGCATACGCTGCGGAAACCGCTTAAGTTACACAAAAATCATGTATGACAGGATTGTTCAGCATTAAGAGTTCTATAATAAAGTCCGCGACAGCATATGTCTATCTTTTATGGTTGACTTACTACAACCTTTTTTATGTTAATAAATTTGCAAAAAAATAATGCATTAATTTTAGAGGTGTATTATACACACAGGTATTTATTCTTATCGAAATAAATACATTCATCATCACGAACATTTCATTTAGAACCAAGTTGCCCTTTATATCATTTGATTTCAATAAATATCTTAGGAGCTATCACAGTTTTAACATAACTCCGCACCAAAGTAATGTTTTCAGCTTAAGTACAACGTGCGCTTGCGCTAATATATTATAAAGCTGAAGAGTTTGTTTGTTTGAACGCGCTTATCTCAGGAACTGCTGGACCGATTTGAAAAAATATTTCTGTGTTGGATAGCTTATTTATCGAGAAAGGCTTTAGGATATAAAACATGACGCTGCGACGGGAGGGGAGGGAGCAAACACAAAACGCGCGGACGAAGTCGCGGGGGATCGCTAGTATATTATAAAGCTGAAGAGTTTGTTTGTTTGAACGCGCTTATCTCAGGAACTGCTGGACCGATTTGAAAAAATATTTCTGTGTTGGATGGTTTATTTATCGGGAAAGGCTTTAGGATATAAAACATGACGCTGCGACGGGAGGGGAGGGAGCAAACTCAAAACGCGCGGACGAAGTCGCGGGGGACTGCTAGTTGCTTATATGTATGTTTATAGGGTCTCCGTGTGACAGGATAAGTTCGAGTTAATTAATGGCGCTTGTTTCATAATCCCGCAGCTGTTCAAAGTGACCATACACACCGAGTTAACTATATAAAGAGACCTATTAATAGTACCTTTATAGATACACGAGTAACTTTGCTTCAATATAATCCTTCATATAGAAATATTAAAAAAAGAGTATTTAAAAAGTTTGGGGTCGTTTCTGAGTTAAGTTGTAAGCCGTGTACTCATCTGTGTATTGTTTATGTGAGGTAAAAGCATGTGGCCCGAGGCGTGCATAAGCGCGTCAATGTTTGTGGTTTTCCAGAATATAAGCTTAAAATACGTTTTGCATAAGCTATATACAGATTTATTATCGAGAAGAATTTGAATGAATGAAACCTCGTATTTTGTCCTACTAAAGTATTATACTCAAGTAATCTAGCGTAAAGGATTTTAACAAGATATTTAAAATTCTAAATCCGCCCATTATCAGATTTGTCGCACAAACTTTTAACCTCATTTTCCGGATCAAAACTATTCCGTATCCGTCTCTATAGAACTTACATTATACTCTCGACCTTATGGCAGAACGTCGATCCATGGCACTGCAAACCTCCGTTAATGCTCAAACCTACAGGCAGCTTAATAGACGAATATTGAAGTCTCTGCGACATGACATTCGTTCCTTTATCACGAATAGTGTTAAAGAAACAATGGAGCGGAACCAAGGCTCCAAAGTGTTTGCAAGGGACATGTCTATTGGGCAAAGCCTGTTGACGAAGCTTAAGATGGCAGAATGCAGGCGGAGGATGGCAGTGTAGCGTCGACGAAAGCAGAGGTTTTGAGGGAGATCGAAAGGTTCTATGGGCAGTTGTATACCTCAGTTGCCAAACCCGTTGATAGCTCGGTCAGAGACCCACAAGCTATCCTGACCCGACACTTCACCGAAGACATCCCGGACATCAGCCTCTACGAGATTAGGATGGCCCTGAAACAGCTTAAATACAATAAGGCACCTGGCGAGGAAGGAATCACAGCAGAGCTTCTGAAAGCGAGTGGAACACCGGTACTTAAAGTCCTTCAGAGACTATTTAATTCCGTTCTGCTAGAGGGCATCACGCCTGAGGCATGGAACAGGAGTGGGGTGGTGTTGTTCTTCAAAAAGGAGACAAAACCTTATTGAAGAACTATAGACCTATCTCACTCCTGAGCCATGTCTACAAACTGTTCTCAAGGGTCATCACGAATCGTCTCGCACGTAGGTTTGATGACTTCCAGCCTCTCGAACAAGCCGGATTCCGAAAAGACTACAGTACCATAGACCACATTCATACGCTAAGGCAAATTATACAGAAGTCCGAGGAGTATAATATGCCTCTATATTAGCTTTTGTGGACTATGAGAAGGCTTTTGATTCGATCGAAACTTGGGCGGTACTTCGGTCTCTTCAGCGGTGTCACATAGACTATAGGTATATAGACGTGTTAAAGTGTCTATATAACAACGCCACCATGTCGGTCCGAGTACAGGAACAGAAGACGAGGGCGATTCCATTGTAAGACAGGGCAATGTAATATCTCCGCAACTGTTTACAGCGGCATTGGAAGACGCCTTCAAGCTCCTGGAATGGGAAGGATTCGGCATCTCCGTCAATGGCGAATACATAACACACCTTCGGTTTGCCGATGATAAAGTCGTTGTGGCAAAGACGCTAGATGATCTTGGCACTATGCTCGAAGACCTCGACCGAGTATCCCTACAAGTGGGTCTTAAAATGAACATGGAAAAGACGAAAATTATGTCAAGCTCCCTTGTTGTACCCACTCCAGTATCTTTTTGGAACTCAACTCTCGAAGTTGTCGACGAGTACGTCTACCTGGGACAAGTGATCCAATTGGGTAGGTCCAACTTTGAGAAAGAGGTCAATCGTCGAATCCAACTCGGCTGGGCAGCGTTTGGGAAATTGCGCAAGAGCGTCTTCTTGTCTCAATTACCTCAGTGTCTGAAGACGAAAGTCTTCAACCAGTGTGTGTTACCAGTGATGACATACGGATCCGAAACGTGGTCTCTAACTATGGGCCTCATAAAGATGTTCAAAACTACACAACGAGCGATGGAGCGGGCTACGCTCGGTGTTTCTCTACGAGATCGAATCAGAAACGAGGAGATACGTAGAAGAACCAAGGTAACGGACATAGCCTTGAGAATCAGTAAGCTTAAGTGGCAGTGGGCCGGGCACATAGCGCGAAGAACTGATGGCCGTTGGGGCAGGAAAGTTCTAGATTGGAGACCCTTCGACCAAAGACGCAGCGTAGGACGTCCACCAACAAGATGGACAGACGACCTTAAAAAGATCGCAGGATCAAACTGGATGCAGACCGCTAGTGATCGGTCGCTATGAAAAGCCGTGGGGGAGGCCTATGTTCAGCAGTGGACGTCGTTTGGCTGATAATGATGATGATGACTCTGGTTAAATTCACGTTTAAACCCGTTATGTCTAAAAGGTACCTAGTTTATTACAATGCAACACGAGAGTTTAAAATCTTATACTAGCCGTTTAGCTGTAGAAACGGTTACATGGACATCATCTTATCATACTCGTATTTTAGGTAGGAACAATATTACTAAAGGTTTTTTGGCTATGTTTGTTTAATTTTTTTAGCTTAAAAGTTTATGTACATAGGTTTGCATGTATTCTATTGATAGCGATGTCCATCTGACCCCTATCACCTTTAGACAGGGGAACAGATATACTGGATCATACATAGATTTATGTATTTGGGTTTTAAAATGTGCTTTAGATATACATAAGGACGAAGTGAGGCACGTTCTATTACTTATTTTTTTGTTTTTTAAACAGCCTCCACCAGAAGTGAAGACACTTCTCTGGAATTAATTTGACAATTTCTCTGAAGCATTAAGATAAGGCGAAGTCAAACTGAAACATGCATAAGTAATGTTTGCTTATTACTTAGACACATCGCTAAACTCATAAATATTTACAAGCACGAATGGAGCCATTGAACTCCATGGAAACTTCAGGCAGATTAACGGCTTTATTATAGCAATATTTTATCTCAACATGATATATCAAAATCCGAAACCTCAAATTTCGTTTTTTTAATAGTTAGTGATTCAAGAGAAAGAATAAAGATAAAAGTCGCAAGAAACATCAGAAGTTTCACCAATTATAACAGTACTACCCAACGAATAACCCAAATATCGAAGGTCAGTTTGTATGAATCATCTGTCAGACAGTACTACCCCGAACTTAAATTTTAACGCTTAGGTAAGACATTCTAAAACAGGCCATTTAAATAATGAGAATTCATTTTTTTTAACTTTTAAAATCGTCTTCGGTATAATTTCAGTATCCGTAGCAAGCCGATCCACTTAGCGTTATCTGCCATCTAGCTTGATCAGTAAGTAGATACGATTGGTTGGTGCGCCTATGCCCGAATTACAAAATGGAATTATTTGCGGATTATTCCAGAGAGACAGATCTGTTAGATTTGTCAAATACACACATCACCATGGTCTAGGGATATTTCAATTAAACCTTAATAACTAAAAATCTATTAACTTTCTGATAAGACACCTAACACACACACATTTAACCCACACATTAAAATAAACCTTGTTTAATAATCTATCTTATCTGCGGTCCTATGATGCGCGCCTATTTATCAATTATCGCGGCTTTCGATAAATTTCAAACGCTTTTTAGTCATATTTAAAAAGGTGTTTATTAACTTAAATGTATTAAGTTGTTTTAGAAGCAATCAGGATTGCCTTACAAGTGAAAACAATGTGGAGAAACATGTTGTTAAGGTATTCAAAGTATTTTATCGACACGATAAACGGAATCGAGGCATGCATGTTAGGCCTACTGATAATAAACTTATAGATAAAATTAAATTAAAAAATAAATACTCAGAAGAAGAGGAAAATCTCAGACAAAATTTTTAACTTAACGTTATTTTTAAAGTGAGATTTTTTCGTATACGAACTGCACGAGAATTTGCTGGTTATAAAATCGGCTTGAAAGAACATTCGGTCTCATGACACAATTTTCAAAATTGCATATTAAGGTAGAATATATTTGTAATAAATACCTTTAACCGTGCTTGAGTCTGAAACACGTGCCTGAAAACACGTTTCGAATTCGGCAAAAGTATTGTTAAAAACAAGTACTTTCTTAGTAGGATCTAATCTACATTAATCCATAAATAAGATCAACGCTTAAGATGACGAATTGATGATTTGGAGGTCATCGGGGGTATATTACTCGTATGTTGTGTCGGACTATATCATTAAACCTCACACAAAAGTAATATTCAGTGAATTGATTGCCTATCTATAGCAAAGTATTTTGAAAGCACCAAACTTAGGCCGGTCGCAGACCAAATTTTGCCACACAGTGCAAGTGTATAAATAATGAAAAACACCCTAATCATATAGCATTTGCCGGCAAACTCCACCATGTCCTTGCAATTTCTGCAAGCCTTACTCCAACCATGTCTCACAAGGATTGCAGCCGCAATCGCAAGAAAGTTACCTTACAGGCGTGTAACTAACTGTTACTGGAATAATTACCTAATCCCTAGTCAACGAACGTTTTATCATCATCATTATCAGCCAAAGGACGTCCACTGCTGAACATAGGCCTCCCCCACGGTTTTCCACAGCGATCGATTACTAGCGGTCTGCATCCAGTTTGATCCTGCAATCTTTATAAGGTCGTCTGTCCATCTTGTTGGTGGACGTCCCACGCTGCGTCTTTGGTCGAAGGGTCTCAAATCTAGAACTTTCCTGCCCCAACGGCCATCAGTTCTTCGCGCTATGTGCTCGAACGTTTTATGGAGAGTGGTAATTTAATCACATTTATATCTATGAAAATCGCAGTGTATTATTTGCTAACAAGTTTTATTATTAAGCCTACCTACTTTAACAACTTAACATAATACTTTGGTAATTCGTAAAACGGATATATTATACTTTATTTAATACACACCTACCCATGTAAAGCTACAAAGTCACGTAACTGACTTGCTAACATATTATTTTATTTCTAACTGAAAAAAATATTATTACGAGTGCGAAAGCTAAGCTTTGAATGATACCTGTGTAAGTTTCCAACAAAAGGTCACTATAATCAGCCTCTGCAAAGAATTAACCCGTCTTATGTCCGACGGAAACATAAGTCTAGCGGGAAAACTGTGAACTTTAAACGTCTGTGGCCTCGTAAAATAAATATAATCCGGGTTATAAAAGTCTTTACGAGTTATACATTTGAAAAGCTTTTAAGTATCGACTCTTGTTCGGTATCGAGTGGCGTTTACGGCTTTGAATCGGTTGGTGGTTCGACCCTCGGCTCGAGTGGAAAATGTCGTTCCGATGGTGATTGTAATTAAAAAGCTTAAAGCTGGAGCCGTCTGGAGGTTTATGTATTCGCAGATGACTGAAGCTATTGGAATTATATCAGGCAAACATAAGTTGTAGCAATAAATCACCAATAGGAGTATGCTATCCAAAAACAACAAAATCTTCACTACCACCACTCCTTATTGGTCTTAGGTTCGATTTTAGCAACGTCAGATAAGACTTATCCGACTGAATAAGTATAAAACGAAGGATTTTAAAATTACGTTTACATAAATGATTACTGACAAATAGGTGACGTTTATAAACAAGGTGTATTGCATTTTATTCGACGAATATTCCATATTTGACGTTGGAAAAATCGGGCCTGAGTAGCTTAAACCCTACCCACGCCATAATTTATTGCTTCAGAATGTCTAATTATACGGCTTAATACGCTCAAGTCGGTCGTCACAGTTAATATGACGCATGGAAATTCAGCGACAAATAAATTTTGCACACTTCAAGCAAGAACGAGGGTTTCCCACGAGTTTCACACGAGTCTTAATATTTCAACAAATTAGTAGGTGAACATGCTGGAAACATGGAAACAGCTGATCATGAAGATTTTGGTAAAGAAAAATGGTTTTGAAAACTGAGGAATTAGGTTGTGAAATAACAGTTCAATTAAAACTAAGAAAGCACTTTCTTTCCTGTTAATAAATATTAGTGGGAAAAATAGCATGGAAAACGTAGAAATAATCTGTGAAATACTACGTTATTTTTGTCATTGTTAACAATATTATGCGTTCGTAGTATTTCGTAGCTTGCATTCGTAGCAAAGCTCTGCGCTGCTACGGGGCTCGTAGTTAGAGCGCAAAGCTCACTACAAGCGTTAGGCTATTGTTAATGTTTCTCTTATATACTTGTACGACTCCTTAACTAGCTCACTGAAACGACTTATGTGTATGGTATCATGGAAATGTTGAACCACATAAAACGTAAGTTATTTTTAAAAGATTACTAAATATTCAACCAATATACCAATATTAAACCAGTGTGAATTCGAACCGCACTACGTTCAGTTTAACATCTTGGTAGCCGTATATTATGTTTAGCTAAAAGAAAAGAATAAATTATTCCAATCATCTATCATACCAACATATAGGAAAATTCACTGTCTTGCTCCACAGTTAACAGCGAGATAATAAGAAGGATAACCTACATGCTTATCACCTCATAAAAAGTGTTGTATTTAGAAAACGTTATAAAGTATTAAGTTCGAAACAAAACACAATGTATAATGCAATATCGTAGGTTACGTCGTTTTCCCGCCATTTCCGGGCTATTTCCGACTCGGGTGACGTTTAGCCTGACTACTAGCGCTCTCATCAATCACCTCTCTCTCAGATTAACGTACTTATATCTTGATGAAAATCTGTGGAGGTTCACGGAACTCTAACTTTCTCATATTAGGTATGTAAGTTAGTTTTCAGTGTATATGTTTTTTGTTTTTAATACCTATTGTTGTTTTAATCAAGCTTTCTCTTTTGCCTTTCTTTCACTTCCTTCGCGCAGCATTTTCTCTGTGTAGACATATGGTTGACTGGTAGAGAATGCTTTTAGCATTAAGTCATATATACCTTTTGCTTGTGCATGAAGTGTTTTAAATAAATAAACAATTTTATCATGTCATTGGGGACAAAACAGAGACCCTCTGTTATTACTCGCCTCATTATGGCGTATGATTTTTGTTCGATTTTCGAATGAAAATCTGTTGAAATCCACACAGCAGTGATTTAAAAACGATAACATCTATACTAATATTATAAAGCTGAAGAGTTTGTTTGTTTGTTTTGTTTGTTTGTTTGTTTGTTTGTTTGAACGCGCTAATCTCAGAAACTACTGGCCCGATTTGAAAAATTATTTTTACGTTGGATAGTCCATTTATCGAGGAAGGCTTTAAGCTATATAACATAAAGATACGACTCACAAGACCACAGCAGTAATGAAATATGTTGCGAAAACGGGAGAAAGATATTCCTTTTTGTGAGCTTCCGCTGCGTACGCTGCGGAAACCGCTGAAGTTACACAAAAATCATGTATGACAAGATTGTTTAGCATTAAGAGTTCTATAATAAAGTCCGCGACAGCATAAGTCTATCTTTTATGGTTGACTTACTAGAACCTTTTTTATGTTAATAAATTTGTAAAAAAATAATGCATCATTTTTAGAGGTGTATTATACACACAGATATTTATTCTTATCAAAATAAATACATTTATCATCACGAGCATTTCATTTAGAACAAAGTTGCCCTTTATATCATTTGATTCCAATGAATATCTTAGGAGCTATCACAGTTTTAACATAACTCCGCACCAAAATAATGTTCGCAGCTTAAGTACAACGTGCGCTTGCGCTAATTTTTACTTACTGATAGTTATATTATAAAGCTGAAGAGTTTGTTGGTTTGAACGCGCTTATCTCAGGAACTGCTGAACCGATTTGAAAAAATATTTCTGTGTTAGATAGCTTATTTATCGAGAAAGGCTTTAGGATATAAAACATCACGCTGCGACGGGAGGGGAGGGAGCAAACTCAAAACGCGCGGACGAAGTCGCGGGGGACCGCTAGTAATATATAATGCACTTGAAAAAGGCAACTGTATCAGACGAGGAATCGTACCCCGGGTGTAACGTCTAACACTATCTGGGCGTATACTACTCGGCCACCGTCACATTGGCAAGCCTGTTGAATTTTGCAAGTGTTTTTGAACGCGTAGACTGCGCGACCTCATCAATGTTGCGAGATTACTCTCACAATATCCGAAGGTTTTTTTTTACAAATATTTAACAATCGGTTAAGATGAAGGAAGCCAATTTATAATTATATTTCATGTTTTTATTGTGTTTTGTCACAAAAAAAACTTAATAATATATATATAATGCACTTGAAAAAAGCAACTGTGTCAGACTAGGAATCGAACCCCGTATCTTACGCTATCCGAGCGTATGCCTATGCCACTCGGCCACCGACACATTGGCAAGCCTGTTGAATTTTGCATGTGCTTTTTAACAAGTAGGTTGCGTGATCACATCAATGAGAGCAATCTCGCAACATTGATGAGGTCACGCAGCTGCGCAGCCTACGCATTAAAAAGCACTTGCAAAATTCACCCGGAATATTGAATGAATGAACTTTTTTTGACACCTTCTTCTTTCTTCTTTGCCTGGCCCTTTCCCATTTTATTTGGGGTCGGCCCTCCGTGTCACGCGTCTCCAGGCAGCTCGGTCCTGGGTCGTCTCCTCGCTAACTTGGGCTTCTTTGAGGTTCTTATTGACTAGGGATATCCATGTGATTCGGGGTCTTCCTCGTCCTCGGGGCTTAGATTGAACATCTAGTACTTTCCTGGTCATGTGGTCGGATGGTCGCCTCATAACATGACCGTACCATCGCAGACGGCTCTCTTGTACTTTATCCGGGATAGGTCTCACTTTAAAGGTCCCTCTTATGTGCGTATTTCTTACATGGTCCAGCATTGTCACACCACCTGCCCATCTGAGCATCTTCATCTCTGCGCAGTGTAATTGATTTTCATGCTGTTTTTTGAGTGGCCAGCATTCGGCTCCGTATATCATGGCCGGTCGGACTGCTGCTCTGTATACTCGTCCCTTTATGCGCACGGACATTCTGCTGTCGCATAGCACACCAGATAGCTCTCTCCATTTCAACCACCCGGTATTTATGCGATGGGTGACATCAGAGTCTATTGACCCATCTTTACTGATGACTGACCCTAGGTACTTGAAATGGTCGACCTCTTTCAGGTAGGTGCTCTGCAGACAAATGGTGTGCTTGCTGTTGCCACCACTAAAGTTGCAATGCATGTACTCGGTCTTCTCTCTGCTTATACGCAGACCCGATGTTTCCAGAGCTTCCCTCCACTGTTCTATAATCTGCTGTAGCTTGTTAGCATCTTCACTGATAATGACGACGTCGTCCGCATATAGAATGTCCCATGGCGGCTCTCGTTGCAGTTTTGAGGTGAGATGGTTCATCACAATATTAAATAGAAGAGGGCTGAGTGCAGAGCCCTGGTGCACACCAACTTTTACATCAAATGCATCGCTTATTCCGGCGGGGCTTCGCACTTTGGTTGATACTTGGTGGTACATATCTTTAACAATACTTATGTAATGCTCGGGGACACTCTGGGCCCTAAGAGCTTGCCAAATTAATTCTCTTGGGACCCGGTCGAAAGCTTTTTCTAGGTCGATAAATACCATGTGCAGGTCTGTTTTGTTGTCTCTGTACTTTTCCATCAGTGTTCTAACCGAGTGAATGGCATCCGTTGTTGATCTGCCGGCAACGAATCCGCATTGGTTTTCAGTGACGCTTGTTATTTCAAGTAACCTTTTGTTGATAACTCTTTCCCAGATTTTAAAGGAGTGTGAGATCAGCTTTATGGCTCTGTAGTTGCCGCAGAGTCGTATATCACCTTTATTTTTATAGAAAGGGATGAGAAAGCTCTTTCGCCACTCGTCGGGAATTCCTTCGGTAAGGAACTTGTTGAAAAGTTTCGTCAGGAACAGGACGCCGGTGTCACCCATTCGCTTCCAAAATTCAGCGGGGATGTCGTCTGGGCCACAGGCTTTGTTATTTGCCATTCGTTTGATTGCCAGAGTTATCTCTTCAGGCGTTATACATGGGATAGGGCCTTCTGTGGCAGGGATATCTCGTTGCATCTCACTAGGAAATACCTCATTTAGCAATTCTGTATAGTATTCTTTCCAGCGGTCTCTAATGTCTTTGTTTGATGTTAGTAGTTCTCCTTGTTCATTTTTAATAAATTTGTTTGTGGCAGTATCCCTACTACTTTGGTGTTTGCGTTTTGCCAACTTAAAGATTTCTTTATCGTTGGAAGCGGCTTCCAGCTTAGCGTAGAGATCATCCCTAGCAGCTGCCTTGGCCTGTGCGACGGTTTGCTTTGCGATTTTCTTTGCAACTTTATAGGCCTGGTGGTCAGCATCGTCCTTCGTCTGTTGCCAAAGTTTGAAGAGTGTTTTCTTAGTTTTCAATGTTTCTCTCACTTCCTCATTCCACCAGCTAGTATCCCTGTTAGTATCAAAGGCACTTTTAGATACTCCTAAGTATTGTTTAGCTTTTTCATTGCAGTACAGTTGAAAATCTCTCCACATTGCATCGGCTGTATCATCCTGCTGCTCCTGTAAAAATTGCGCGATGTCTTCACATAGCCTGAAGCCTTCCTCATCCTCCAATTTATGCCACCGTGTTCTTATGGTTTTCTCCTTCCTGACTTTGTATGTTTTTGGTATTTTGAACTCTGCTACTAGTATTCTGTGCTGCGAGGTAAGAGGTTCCCCCGGTATGACTTTGCAATCTTTGCATGTCTTGAGTTGATTTCTATCAGTTAGAATGTAGTCTATCTGAGTGCTTGCCCCGCCGCTCTTATAAGTTATAAGGTGTTCGACAGGTTTTGTAAAGAAGGTATTAATAATTGCCAGGTCATGTGCTAGTGCCATTTGAAGGATGCTCTCTCCTTCCGGGTTGATTTTACCATACCCGAAGTTACCATGTATTCTCTGGTAAGTGGTAGTTCTCTCACCAACGTGACCGTTTAAGTCACCGCCGATGAACTTCGGCTCACAGATTGGTATAGTCTGCAGCAGATCGCTAAATTCTTCCCAGAAAGATTCTTTTTCCGAACTTGGGCTTCCGGTCTGGGGAGCGTATGCGCTTATGATGTTCATGCACGGTTGATCATCCATAGCAAGTTTGATTAATATTAGTCTTTCGCTTACTCTGCTAACTTCAACTACGCGGTCTTGAAAGTGTTTGTCTACTACAATTCCGACTCCATTCTGCGCCCTTGTTCCATGATAAATCAGCTTGTAGTTATGCCCGATATTACGCGATTTGGACCCCTTCCACTTTGTCTCCTGGATGCAACAAATGTTGATGCGTCTTCTATATAATACTTCGCCGAGTTCTGAGCTGCGTCCCGTCATCGAGCCCACGTTCCAGCTCGCTATGCGCATCGTGGGTGATATGCCGGGTGCTTTGATGACATTTGCGTCGCTTTGGGGGTACGCCCTAGCATTTGTTGCATTTCCATTACTGTTATCGTCGCTTGAGGGGGACGCCCTAGTATTGTTTGCCCTTTTTTTATTTGTACTTTTCATGATTTGGAGGTGTGATTATTGGCTTTGTTTTTACGGCCGGTTGCCACCTGACGCCAAGACTGTCACCCTCTACAGAGTGTGAGCGCCGCCGTTGTCCCCGAAGGGTTCTTCCGCCGCCATCTCTTCTGCATGCCCCAGCCCAGACAGGCAGCACTGCCCACGGCCTCTGCTCCGAATATGTCGGAGAAGCCCGAGGGAGGGGTTTGATTACGGAGTGTCCTTCTCCGGCCTTGTGGTCCGCGGGAGGTATTTTATTTCCCTCCTACCCTATGGAGGTCTTGCCCTCCATCGAACTTTTTTTGACACCAAGGTACATTATTTCTTTTTTTTTAAGATTACATAAGATACGCGAGTAAATCAAAAATATAGCTCCAGGGGTAAAATTTGTATGGATTTGGCTAGCATACCACTCCAGTGCTGTCGACAACGTACCTGCTCGTACAAAGCGCTTCGCTGACTCCTTTCTAATACGTGCAGCTAGGATGTGGCCTCGCTCTGACTAATTAATTATTCCCACAGGAATATGACCTAGGCATCTTTAAGGCAAGAGCGAATAGGTTGCTGATAAGCAGATATGCACGCACCCTAAACCTAATCCACGCCTGACATTAGGTGCGATCGAGGTCAAATATCGGTTTTAAATTAAAATAAAACCTATAATTTCAAGGAAACATTTTTAATCGGTATTGACGGACTTTGATACGAAATAATACCAATTAAATAACCAATTAAGGGCCATTCCATGGTGACTGATATTGGGTAATGTACCTACATACTACACAACTTAATTGTAGGTGTATAGTAAGGCTAACTTGAACCTTACTGTTTCGTACAATCGTCAGTTATATTATGATATTTATTATTATGTGTAGATAGTACAGTCGCCAGCACATCAGGTTACCCACTTTTTTTTGTAATCTAGGCCTTATTTCAACTGCATAAGATACCGCAGTGTTTACCTTGACGTGCTGTTGTCCGTATATAATATGTATATTTTGCTTATTGTTAGGTGTTTTAGAGAACTGCTAGGCCGGAACGACGAAGTTGAATGAATGTGTGCCTCCTAGTCACAATGATATTCAAAAGTGAGTTTAGTCGTTTTTGCCACGAACTTTGCTGTATTTACGTACATTTGCCCGAGTTTAAAATTCATCGCTAAAAGTTACTTTGGACTTCTGAAAGGAACGTAAGAAGTACAAGGAATTTGTGAACGTACGCAGGTAAATATTTACTAAGCTTTCCATACCTTGCGTGGAAATGAAACGGAAAAAAGTTAGTAATTATACCAGGTTCGAGCCAATACGTACTTCTGACTTAAGTCGAGTGCTCACGAGTCCGATTCTCGCGGCAATCGAACTTTTTTGTGTGGTAATTCGATTGGGAGTTTAAAACCCTTTAACCTAAAAAGTCAAGTATCAACACGTCAAAAAACAATAACATGATCAAAATCTGAATACATAGAAATGGTGACCCTGGGAAATCTAAAACATTTTTTCTTCGACAAAGACCATTCGTTCGGTGAGCTTTTTTTGTATAAGAATTGCATGAGAAATGCCCCCGACCAATCTTTTTTTTATACAGTATTGTATGTAAATCACGGCCGAGTTGAAAGAAATGCCTACAACCGCACGGTAGATAAACATGTAATGGGGTGTCTCCAGCACTTTAATTACATTTGCCTTATTTGTGTTTCTTTTTAGTTTTGTGATTTAAAATAAACTTTTTTTGTGAAGAAATAAAATCTTTTGTTACTTGAATAGGAAGCATGCAATAAAAAACGTGTTGTTTTTTGATATGTTGATTTAATTAAAAAAACATGTTTATGTTTGATTAACAATTCGTCTTATATATTTGACTACAAAATATTTGCGCCTCGACTTAGACGTAGGAAATGCTTTATTATCAAATTTTTCGTAATCGTATCTTGATTCATGAACCGCCTATAACTACATATATCACTCGTGTGAATCACTTTCCTTTACTCTATTGACTTAATTTATTAATCCAGACATCTTTTTTTCGGTAGATAAATGGAAATAGTTTCTATTAAAAATACTGAGAGGCGAGCACGGTAAGCGGCGCGGTGCAGGCGACGAAGTTACAACCGCCCGCAACGCTCAAGCCTCCCCCGCGCCCCGGTGCCCGCAGGCAAAGACTCAATAAAGAGGTTATTTATGTTATCCATACAATATTCCAACTTCATACAAACGGGCAAACCGTCAATTTCGCGGTCTACCACGGAATAAATGGCCCATTAAATAAGTTTTGTTTTTATACAGATGCCGAGATTGCTGACGAGACGAGTACGGTACCAAAACTATTGTTGTATCAAAAGTTTTTTCCATCACTCTATTACTCAGGACTACTACATTTTCTTCTACTACTACATCTAGGACTCAAGTAATTTAAAAGTGCAGTTTGGTAGTATTGTTAGTTGTCGTTGACACAAATTGTCTACTGATTGAATAGTATTTTTAAACGATTCGCACTGCTAAAGCCCAACATTTGCTTGCATAGTTAAAAAACAATAGTTAGTAGGAATTTTTGAATTGAACTTTTCCATAATGTGTGTACGCCCCTTAAGGCAAGCCATAAAGTATCGAATTCTAATTGAGATCAGGAAATGGTGGGATGAAACGCACGTCGCGACTTTCGTTTAGTCGAGATAAAGTTACGGTGTTATCGATAGCGCAGTAAAACCGATACGGGTGGGATATAAAAACGCCTACCGGATCGTACACTACGCGCCCACATTTCACTATCTCATTCATTGTAAGTACCCTTGCTACGGTAAATTAAGTCTAACGAAAAATCGCGGGATTTCCCGACTTTTGGCCCTTAATAACTATTTTAACTGCCGCGGTGGCGCAGCTGTTAGCAGCAGAGGGTCGCACTTTAACTACGACGGCTGCACTAGAGGTTTGATTCTCAGGTCGGGCCAAAAATATGTACCTGGGCTTTTCTGTTCTGAAATTCTCAGGGTAGCCTGGAGTTTGGAAGTTGGCGGTGTTTTAACCCCGTGCCTCGGAAAGCACGTAAAGCTGTTAGTCCTGACTAGTACCTAGTATTATATTATCTGGGGTGCTGCACACACTTGTGCACTCTAATATATTATGTCCCGCGCAGTCGGTTATTTGTTGAGACTAGCCAAAATGGGTTATCAATTCAATATGTATGTATGGGATATCGTTGTTTTTCTATATTTTATCTAAGTATCATGATCTACTAAGGCTTCCGAACACAAAATTTCGTAAAAGTGTATGTATGGTTGCAGTATATTTGTATGTTTGTCCACGGATTTCTCGAAAACAAGAAGTTATAGCGAGATGTATATTTTTTAGTTCAATCTATACTAATTTTATAAAGCTGAAGAATGTTTTTGTTTGTTTATACGCGCAAATGTCAGGAACCATTGGAGCGATTTGAAAAAATATGTTTGTGTTTGGTAGCTTATTTATTGAAGAAGCCTCTAGGCTATATAACATCACGTTGCGATAGGAGGGGAGGGAGCAAACTTAAACGCGCATGCGTAGTCGTGGTGGACTGATCGTCAGGTATATTTCAACTTAAGGTACAGAGTATCTTTCATCAAAATCGTTCCAGTAATTTTTAAATTGTTTTGTTACTGCAACAAGAGTAACAATGGATAGAATCTATCCTCATTTCTCAATTACTCAGTTACAAAAGTGTTTTCTCATCTGCTTAAGTTTAAGATTAGTTACGCAAACTTTAACATTTGTACTGACAAAATAAAACATGTCAATGAGGCATTTTCTTGTGCAATTTGTATACTCAAAAACTTCATCAATCGAATTTTCATCGCCACGTGAAAATAGTATTTGATTTGTCGTGGTTACGATCTCTTTGCATCACGTTTGCGTCCGTCAGAGAGTTGCTATTACTACCACAAAATATTGATAGTAACAGAATTAAAAACTACATACAAAGCGTGTTCGAGCAACGCGCACGGGCAAAAGATCTCGGAACATTTCGGAACAGTGCGAGAGCGAGTGCCGCCCGCTTGAGACGGTATCTGGGGAAGGTTTTGTAATGTAAAAATTTTTGTTACGTGACTTCACTTTTTTATATTTAATATAATTGTTGCTAAGTTTGATCAGTACAGATGAAGTAGGTAACTTTTGTAAGATAAATTCATGCATCATACCAAAAAATGTTACGTAAGATGAAAAGGTGATTTTTAACCGTCTTCAAAAACGGAGGTGGTTATCAATTCAACTGTATGTTTTTTTATCTATGTTACCTCATATCTCAGTCATTTGTCCACCGATGCGAAAGTTGTTTTCACCTACTTAGAGGGTATGCTGTCTAGTTGGTCCCATTTTTGCCGATTCGGGTTCTGATGACGCGATCGTGGTGCACTCGAGGGAAATAAATTTTGAAGGCACATATAGTGTTTTTCTACTAGAATCTTAACGATGACGTGTTGTTACGTCTGATAGTCAACATCTTGTGGAGCTGAGCTGATGGTGGAACTCCTTAACGCTTCGGAGTTCAGTAATTATAAAGACAGAGTTATGATAGGTTACTTGTAGCTTCTTAAAGGACAGAGTCATTTGATGCAAATTCCCCCCCTCTCCTGTAATCACTAAAAATGAATAAATAAAATTAACTTTAAAAAAAAGTAAAAACCGACTTTAAAACCAAAGGTACTAAAAAATCCTTAATCAACTGTTGACCCTTGAAAGGATAGTTAGTCATTTAAGCAAACCATTTCTTTTTGGAGTCGGTGCCATCACTTTGACCATCAAGCATCAACTATCAGAGCTCGGTGCTCTGTATCAAAAGACTGTCCAAAAATAATTTGTTTGCCTAAAATGGCTTCCTTTCCTTTTTTAGGGTTTTTAGTGCATTTTGGTTTTGAAGTCGGTTTTTACTTTTTTAATTTTAAATAAGGCAATCTGAATAATGTTTTACAGGAAATTGTTAGGTCAAGTAAAGTGCTTACATACATAGTAGATACAGAACCCTTCATGCGCAAATCCGACTCACACTTAGCCGGTTTTTTTGTGTTTAGCTAAGCAAGAATTATGGATAGCTCTTAAATTTTAATAATATGATGTGACTCAATTATCTTTGACTCCATGTCTGATCGTAGCAATTAAAACTAAATTACTTTTCACCCGGCTATCTACACACGAATGTTCAATTTTTCTCCCAGAACATCTGAAAAACAATACTAATCATCTCACGTCTAAGGATCGCACGGTCATTTTAAGGGCGTCCTTTTAGGGTGCGTAACTCAATAGTGTTTAAAATCCACTTTACCTGCGATATTCAATCAAACCCAAGCTGGGGAAGCTATATCGATATCATTTAGAGACGTGAACATTTGGTAATGTCGTTGGCAACAGATATGCGAAGCTCTAATGGACGTGACGGCTCAAGGTAGGTAGGTAAACTTAAGTAAGGTCCGCATATGCCCACACAGAAATTATATTGGGACGTATATAAGTGCCCGCGTGGGTCTATATATGTAAAAATAAACAACTTTAAATAAAAATGACTGAATGATGAATCAACAAAAAATAAAAATGATTAGAAGCAGAGTATCGACGTATGCAGTAACGAATCTTACCAATTTGATGTAATAATGGGTTTGGCTATCACCTTTTAACTTGCACTGTAGATGCAGTTGAAAGTACATTGCAGTTATACGTTTCGTTCGATATAACGCCGAAATCTGTGAGCTCTAGAGCTTATATATATCTCTGTTATTATACGGCAACATTTTTCGGGGCACTAACGTGAAAATAAAACTATTTTAAAATAATTAACATATCAAACGGCCAATCATCATTGACTATTTGTACCTTAACTTTATTTTGTACAATTATAAAAAAAGTCAAATCCGTATTGAAAACCATAAAGAATTCGTGGAAGATAATTTTATTTGCTAATTTCTAGTGATTAAAGAAGGGGAAGGAGGGTGCAACTTTTGACTCTGTTCTCTAATAAGTTACAAATTACCTATTATAAGTTCTGTCATTATAATCAATCAAGTTTTAAGCATTAAAGAGTTCCACCGTCAGCTCAGCTCCAAATAATGTTGCCTAGGAGACGTAACAACAGATCCCATCATCAAATCCCGACTTGGCAAAAATGACAGCAACTAGAAGGTATAATCTTCTGACTGCGATATGTGTTAAAAAACAACATATAGTCGAATTGGTTCCCTCCTCTGTCTTTGAAGTCGCTTAAAAAATCACGTATACTGTTTTTTGAAAAAATCACCTCTCTTCTTACGAATTCTTGACCGTGCTAAAAAGATAAGCGATGATTAATTTGTTAATCCCACGTAGATATTTAAATAACGCATTTGTCTCATATTTAAGGGACACAAATTCTTTTGGAGTCGGTGCATGAGGTGCAAACTTTTGGTGTATGTAAGCTTGACATCATGCACACCAAAATATTTTGTTTCTCTTTAATCGAAGACAAATGTGTTATTTTAGGCTTTTTTACCCAGTCGGTTTAAATTTTTATTTCAAGATATTTGTTTTTAATTTATATTACCCATATCCCAAAAACTACTTGAACGATTTTAATAAATCTTACTCTGTACCATAACATGAAATATGCCTAATTGAACTAGAAAAGAATTACCTCGTTATGACTTCTTGTTTTCGAGGAAGCCTTACTAAATCAACATATCCCAATATAATAAAATTCCAACGACATCATATATACACATTGGTTTGTTACCTCCTTTTTTTGAAGTCCGTAATAATTACAATTAGATTTAAAAAGAAACAATGTAAACTCGCGTATCTCGCTATGATGATGTACCAAACCGCAAATTTAATGTAGATTCAATTTATTTTTAGAAAGGAAAGATCCAATTCGTCCGGTTACATCCATTTAATAAACAAAGAATCAAAATATTTGTGCGAGCATTGAAGAAATATTTGTATTTATAAAGGCAGGCATTTAAAGGGGTCTGACAACATTTGGTCAGGGTCTAAATAAAATATTTATTAAGGCAGTGCTGTAATTTCAATATTGAAACAGTAAGAGTGGACCATATTTTTAAATTAAAATTGAATTATTCATCTTTTGTGAGTTTAAAGTTCATGACATCACAGTTTTTTTATATCATAAGTACTAAGAATTAGTCCTCGAAATGATAACGATTGTACATTCTAAACCTAAAATCTGTTATCCCTATAAAGTATAATGTGACCTCTGTTCAAATAAATAAAATTAACTATGACAAAGAGTTAATAATATCATATGACGAGTTAATAAACTAACCTTCGCGACATAAAACAGCTTTGATCGGGGTTTCATTCAATTTAACCAATAAGTTTCCAATTTAGTAGTCTTTAGTTAACGGTAGAATACACATAGGGTCGTTTGTGCCTTTCTCTGGTTACCCGTGTCTAGCGGACTCAATAATAATATTTGAAAATTATTATCATTAATGTGCTATTGTTCATTTCCCAATATTTTTATGGTTTACATTGTCTAAAGAACAGCTGCTTAAGACCCCGAATAAGTGGTAGGAAGGTTTTTCTTTGCAATGGAATACTTCAGGCTTATAACAAAAATAATAATTGTTAACATTGAACTATTACTAGCGTGTGGAACTGACACCACAAACAAATTTCGTGCTCTATGAATTGACGACACAGACATCAACGCATAGACAGATTCATAATTCGAAATTTAAATTATAAGGAAAACGTGACAAACTTATCGTAGTATTTGCATCATTTTTTTTCCTTCTCAGAGCTTTTCTACATTTCGTACTCTAACGTTTTGAATACCCACGTGTCCCGACCTAATAGTTCATCAGAGTTCAGGTGTCCAGAGGTGCTCTACAAACAATTTTCTCTACAAAGAGTTAAACAGAAACATTTCCAAGGTATAATAAAGTGGTATCAACTTAACTACGAGTGTATTAATAAGCGGTTACAGTAAAATCATTTTTGACTTTCTTTTAACGTTAGTAAAAAACTCGTACTTGTAACAGTGTCTTCGTGCAATCCGCAATAAAGGTGTAATAATCACAATAGGGGGCGAACGAGTAGAAGGCATCAAAATTTTATTTACTTATTCAATGACAGATTTACAAATATACTTAAACCCAAGTAACAGAACTTCTATCTGGATTAAAGCCTGAATCAAACTAATCAACGGTTTTTCTCTCGGAATTGATTGAATTTGGACCATGGCTGGAATGTACGACCAAATCATTTTTAAACATAAAGCAAACTGGTTTTAATCAGAAAATCATGTATCAAATAAATTCAAGATTAAAATAATCCAAACTGGAGTCTGGTCTATTTTTGATTTTTGCATAAAAATCAGGTAAAATCCACATAGTGATTTAAAAAAATATCTCTATTTTGTAAGTACCCATGACTCAATATTTCAAGTGATATGTGTGAATTATTAATTTATTTTCGAACAAAAATATATTGACCGTCATATTGACGCGAGAGATTCGAAATAGAGCTCCAGGTAAGTAGCTCTGTGAATTGTAACGACTTAAATACAAGCATATTATTTTTATAATTTAAATGAACTATATACTATTGTACCTACTTAAATTTTGACATTATAATGATTTTGATATAGTGTAAACTGTTATCAAGTAAAGCTCTCATTTAAGCTTTGGTGATTAAAAACTAACAACTTCGCCCGCGTGTTTTGAGTTTGTTTTCTCCCCTCCCTTCGCAGCCTGATAAAGCCCTCCTCAATAAATAAGCTGTCACAAAAATATTTTTTCAAATCGGTTCAATACTTCCTGAGATTAGTGCGTTCAAACAAACAATCTCTTTAGCTAATATTAGTATAGATGTAAGTGAGAGGCCAGCTATCATAGTTAGCGTAAGCTGGGTTTGTAGGTACTTAAGACGAACTGTGATAGCTTCTAAGATATTTATTGAAATCAAATGGTGTAAAAAGCAACTTTGCTCTAAATAAAATGCTCGTGATGATGAATGTATTTATTTGAATAAGAATCAATATCCGTGTGTATAAAACACTTTCGAAAATAGTGCATTATTTTTTAACAAATTTATTATCATTAAAAAGGTTGTAGTGAGTAAACTATATACGACAGACATACTCGTATGCTGTCGCGGACTACATGACTATTCATGCAGAATCGTCATACATCATTTTTTTGTACCTAACTTAAACGGTTTACGCAGCGTACGCAGCGTAAGTACTTAAAAGGAATATTATTCCCCAGTTTTCGCAACATTTTTTCGTTGCGGCGCTGGACATAAACTCGATAAATGGGCTATCTTACTTAAAGGTAAGTTTCATATCGGTCCAGTAATTTTTGAAATTAGCGCGTTCAAACAAACAGACAAACTCTTCAGCTTTATAATATTAGTATAGATACGTTAAAATATTCTGATGTACATAGTTTCCAGCAAAAAAGCTATTGCATTCAAGCTCTAGAGCTTAGACTTATAGAAGTAGGATGTCATTTTGAGTTTTCATAACACTCTTTATATTCTTCTAATCCAGATGTTCGACATCCGCAACAAATCTCTTAACTAGACCGTACATTAGTTTTTATGAACTATCCGAGTGACTTTAGTAACATTCTCTACTTCTTTGATCCCACTACGAACTTAAACAAGTCAGATGACTTTGGAGGCAAAATCCGTGGTTCACCAACTTATAATTACAAGACTTTCTTGCTTAAAAGAGTATTGTTCTATTTTGGACAGTAATTACTTTCTTATTTTGGGTGTGATCGACTTGAGTCGTTAATTTATTTCTCGACTAGCATTTTAACAAACCATTTAATATACTGATGAATTTTATAGATTAAGGGGTTTCAAATCACATTGGAGTCAATAAGAGTTAAAATATGTTTACTTATTTTCAATTTAAAACTTGAGTCTTTTATATATTTTTTTCATTATCTGTGAAGTCATGTCACACAAAATAATTTAAATAAGTATACAAGACGTCAGACTTTATTTTATGTAATTACCAAGTAGAATTGTGTGGTTTGTATATAAAGAATTTATTTATTGTATAAAGAAAATGTAAAATAAGAGTACCTACATCTTATTCAGGTTAAAAGAAAAATAACTACTATACTGAAACGGTGTATTTAGGTTGAATACTTTGTTTTACCCAAGATAATATAATACTACTGATAATTGAACAATTTACTAATGGTGGTTGGAAAAACGCGGGTTTATTTAAGAATGCGAAATCAGCATTTCTCAACGGCTGACAAAAAGGGAGGTCCAAATATAGAAAAAAAATATGACATACTCATTAACAAATTTATTACGGTCTGTCATGAAACAATAAATGTTACGAAATTCGTTCAGCAAGGACTGTTTTTTTCATATCTTCTCTAAACCCTTTTTTCATATCTTCTGTTCGGAAAATTAAACTTTCATGTGAAAATAGACGGGCGGAAAATAGTTTTTCCATCCCTAGGGTGGAAAGTAATTTAATTTTAATTGCTACATTTAATTTCAATTACATACACATCATATTATTAAAATAAACAAGCTTTCCATATTTTTAAGGTTAGCTACACATTAAAAGTTTGTTTATTATGGGTACCGATTTTAAAATTTACAATTGGTCTAATTTTTAACAATTTAAATTCTATAAATATAATAACTTTGACGATAATAATTTGTTAGTTTGGTTGATTATTCCATACATTACTAAGCAGGCGGAGGTGACTTGCCGCGTTTTTATTGTTCATTAATCTTCTTACTCACTCCCACCTTTGGCTGACTAATAGCGCTATGTATCTCATGAGGCAAAATTGAACCTGGAATTTGACATAATCTGTGGTAGTTTTGGTGAGCAGTAAGCCTAACATGCACGCCCCAATACCGTTTATCGCGTCCATAAAATAATTTTATTTCCTAAACAACATGTTTTGACACATATTTTCCACTTGTATGTGTTTTATGTATAACGACAGTAAACAAACTGATATGTGATGTAAAAACTTGAGGTTTCATCTCTCGCCAAACAACATAATATCTCATCGTCGCATCACAATCACATAGCTAAATTTATTTATTTTTCCTCACAGTCGAAATGAAAAATACCTAGTATGTTTAACTCGGGTGAAAGCACTCATTTCACTCTCGAATTATTAGCGCTCTCACTCCGTTCGGGCGCCAAAAACATCTCGAGTGAAATGGGTCACTTTCACCCCTTGTATAACAATGTAATATATCAATCTGATAACAATAAACATTATTTTGATTGGAAAGGTGTTCCCTACCTCTATTGTTATAAAATCAGGATTTCGTTGTAAGGTATATTTATAAATTAAAATATGATATTCATCAGAACATGTGAAACATTATCCTTTTGCATATGGACAGCAACCGCCGCGCCGAGCCGTGGAACTAGTCGCGTCTCGTCAGTATCGCCAAATAGTCTTTTGCGCGCCTGAATGAAACTGTGATGTTCATGAGATTTTTGTTACTTACTTAAGAATAAATTCGAAATAAGCTTTTTTTTTAAAATTTATCATTGATTAGATGATTATGATTGTAAGAGCTTTAAAATACCGGGTTCGATCCCCAGGTCGGGCCAAAAACAATGATCGTTAAAATAATAGGTATCCATGATTTCATGCACACATTGTTGCAGCTCACTATGTTGAAAGCCAAATTGTAACCATTGATAGACAGGGTCGACGCTTAATCCTCTTATTGAAATAATGAAAATCGACCTCTTTAAAAAGACTGTATATTTAAATTCTAGGTTATCCTCTCGTCAATTATACGTCATAAAAATACTTAAAAAACTCCACAATTTTGTTAAGTAAGATAGCCGATTTCTTACTATATATGCCTCATCAATTTGGAATAATATGATGGATACCCTTTATAAAAATTGGATTATAAGTAACTTGTTATCAGTAGACAGCCCTACCCTATAGCGGAATTAAATTGAACGCCCTCGAATTCTGTTGGCCCATGATAAGACACGCAGATTCCTCGGGAGATGCTCTATCTCGATAATCTTGTTTTTTTAATGTGTTTTAATTTTTTTCAACATGTTTAAAGCAGCAGTATAATAATAATTGATTCGATACCGACATCTAAATTTAAAAATAGTGCATAGTTAATAGTTAAACTAAGGCCTACTTTCGCAGACCAATTAGCTAACGATGCTGCTTAACTGCAATATGATCGTTTGGTCACAAAAGGTTTAGTGTGTAAATAATACTACGAGTAATTGGGGTTTTCCGCTATGTTTCACAGAATGATATTAATGGTCTAAGCACTAGAATGAAAAATGCCATTTTTTGCGCCATGTTGTCTTGGCTGAAACGGGATAGGCCGGGAAAGTAATGAATCTTGTCAGAACGAACTGAAGACACATCAATCATTTTATCACGGAAGGCATGAAATGTGTTTTAATTATGCAGTTCGAAGATACTATCCTGCTTACGAAAACTTTGAGTTTATAGCTTATAAGTTGAAAAAAAAAAACATTACAAACATTACTGAAAAAAATACAAATAAGATCCAAAAAAAAGACTTGATAAAAATCAACATGATGCAATCATGATACCGTAACAAGATTTAATTTGGTTAATTTATTCTTTCAAAGTCTAAAAGTTTATTCAATCCCGCGTGTTAGAGATTTGGAAGAAGGCGTAATTTAAGAAGTAACATTAGTCATTCGCATAAGTAATGGCTGACGTGAAACAGACTTATAGAATTTTAAAAGGAAATCGGCGATAACATTTCTCTGAACCAACAGCAAAAAGGCTTCTTTTTTATGATATTTCGGAGGCCGCGCAAGAATATTGCACAAGGGAATCGTTTACCAGATTACTGACAGATTTTGCAGGAAATATTTTTTTTATGCGGTGAATTTCCATAACAAGCGATGATTTCGTTACAAAATAGGTATTTGTGTATATGTTAAAGACTAAATATAAATAATCTAAAGTTTTAAGATAACTCAAATGGGAATCAACTCGAACAGTCTGAAACTTATATTGTTTATTGGTTCATACCCTTGAAATGCCTGACTTAGTTATATGAAACATTAGCAACTATGCTCAGTTGGATTTTGTGAGAAGGTGTGTAGGTATAATTCCTCAGATTGACCCATTAGGCGTTTTAAAAAAAAGCGATATACCCAGAGCTGACACTGACGTGGGTCGAACCCAATGCCTGGATAAAAGACGCAGTACTTTATTTACATCACCCATTTTAATGGACTTCAAAAACATTTGGCGGATGAGTGACAATTATTAATTTTGGAACGAATAACTCGTTCGTAAATTGGGTTGAATTTTAATGTTAATTAAAATACTAATTGTTGTAGACATAATTATTTATTATTATTTATTTATAATGCTTTACATGTTATGGACACCTTTACTAAGTTCCATGGTTATAGCAACTTCAAAAACTAACGTGGAAACGTGATTGTAAGTATTCCTCAAATCTATACAATTTATATTACTCTTGAAGTTTCCACAAAAAACCTACCTATATACTTATAATACTTGTCGAAATTAATGAGTTCCTGTTCAAATCTAATAGCTTTAAAGACGTAAAATACATTTAAAATCGCAAAGTGTATGGGGAAAATATCAACACCTTGTACGTATAAAAAATTGCTTATGTTAAGCTTAATTTTAGAATGATTTTCGTCCGTGAAATGTTAAACTTTTAGATAATATGTACTCAAAATAAGAAAATTTAGCAATATTCCTCCTTCTTCTTCTGCGTGAATAGCGAACGAACTTAGCAATTTTACATGATATTTAGTAAATCTGTCAAGTACTTGCCAGTCAATTAACTGCTTCTTTTTTTTATGGCGACGAACCAGTTAATATAGCTTGCGCCGTACTGAATTCGCCATGAAAAGATTAACAAAATATTGAAAGCGGAAAACAAATGGACATTTGACATGTACAGATTTACTTTTTTTGCACTTTTTGACGTGATTTTGTCGTTAGAATAGACATAATTCAGTTGCAAGGATTTTATGGGTTTATTATTTAATTATTTAAATGTTACCTCAATATTGTGAATTTAATTAAGTTTACACATAGTTTGTCTAAATACCTATATTTTTTGTTATTTTCAGAGATACTGTATATAGTCTTGGCATAGGTATTAATTATAAACATCTTCTTTAAGAATTGATTAAAAAGTTAACGTCTACTATTTACCAACTCTCACCCTGACTCTCGAAGCCTATTCACCGTTCTCAAGACAACGCTAAATTGGATAGCCTTGCATTAAGTAAAACGACATCGCAATCGAAATCCAATTTAATCAGTTGATTAACGAATCAGATATTTCGATCAGCGTAGGTCTGCCTACGCCTCGGATCGAAGACAGGTGTATTGTGTAGAATGTTTGTAAAAGCTCATCATATTGGAGACCTTTTAAGAATTCAGCTGATTAAATCAATGGTAAAAATCAGTGCATTTAATGAGTATTGAGAGCGCTACATTATACATACAGATAAATGACTTTGCAATTAAGTCTACGACAATTCAGTGAAATGATTGTGGGAGATTGGCCACTGACAGTTAATCAAATTAGTATTAGTAAATGTGTTACATTTATTATCAACACCAAACATTGATCTATTTTTTGCAATTTTCAAATTATGTCTAGGTATAAAAAGGATACATATTCGGGAATCATAAATCTTAGAAATTCGCGCGGTAATGTGAAATGCCTCTTAATTCAAATGTTCATATCTTGGACTGTCTAAATTGGATGTATTTTCTTTAAAATATGAGTGTGAGTAGGAATGGAGGTAAATGCTAATTTTAAGGATAACATAATAACGATTTATGCCCACAACTCCAGTAAATCGCCGACTTTATACTCGTACCTACTTTCATAAACTGTCACGCAAGACAAACTGCAAAATTATGGCGCGTAATTACGACGATGTGTGCTGAATCTCATAAATTAATGAAGGTTCGAGAAACATATACACTGTCTCTGTCCGCAGCAGGATTTTCCGATAAACTGACGTTTCTGGTAAATTGGCCGAACATAAATTATTGTCAGTCCGCAAGAACGCAGCTGTTGGCCGGGTTAATGTGACCCCATTGGGCCTTGTGCAAATTCATGGAACTGTTTGAACGTTATTTATAAAATGTTATATAAAGAAATTTTCTTTGTTATGCTCAAAATTGACACCATAGTTTTGGTCAAAGGTTTTCTTAAATATTAGGTTTTCGGTGATCTACCTTAGTTAATAAACCCTAGCTACCTTTATTCCAAAATCTTAGTAGACTTGTTTTTTTTTAAGGGAAGAGAGAGAGAGAGAGAGAGAGAGAGAGTTTTAATAATAGGGCTATGTTTTATTAATTGGTAAGGTAACCTTCGTCATGGTTGAAAGTCTCGACATAGTTCCTTGTAAAAAAACGCTGAGACAAAATTGGTGTTTTCGTGTATTTATAGATTAAGAAGATTTTTGTAATGGAACTTAAAAAATAACAAATGTGTTTCAAGATTTATTTAAGATATAGCCTTAGTTAAAATAAGGATATTTGATGCAGCAGAAAATAAACATTATCTACGTGAAATGTCAAAATATTTTCTTATGACTTCGGCCGCTGAAGCTTTCTATGTTGTTAAAATTTTATTATTGCTTAACAAAGGTGTAAACTATTACTCATCGATCACATTAGCTACGTGTTTGATGCCCTTAAACATCATTATTTACTACACATTGCATCAAAGTAACAAAATTGCAGTGGTTCATTCGCGTTTGATTTTTAATAAATGTCGTTCATGAGCCGTATATTTTCACACGAATGACACTTATTATTACCTAAATAATTCAAAGTATTCAGTAATCATAATCTTTAACATAAATTTTCCGAATTTGTCAAATACTTAAAACCATTTTAATTTGTGTCATACATTATAAGAATATATAGAATTTATTAACATCTAAAAACCACGGAGGTTTATTGTGATGCTTATTAGTTAAGTTTAGGCCACTATAAGAAAATAAACAATAGCTCAATAACAAAACGAATAATGTGAAATGAGGGGCCCTAGTTTTGAATTACTCGCTTAAATATGTCGTGTGATTTTCGTTCGAAAACATTTTAAAATCAATGGGAATCTCGCGTAATGACGTTAGTACTCAAAAAATTCAGGTATCATTTTTAATCACTCCCGTGTGGAATAATGCTGAATCGGACATTAATCAAATAATATTCATCTTGACGTGAGGCATTAAAAATAGATTGGTAATACAGAAACACATAAATGAATATACTATGTATAATTTGTATAGTTAGACAGGTGGGTAGCAGGCAAGTGTTAGGCAGACTTGAGATTAAAATCTACCTCTACTCTCCCTCTCTCTACGTTATAAAGGCTTAGGTTTAGGTTTATTTTATATCTAAAAGGTGTTGGAATATGGGTACCTATAATACTTTTCTTACCCATACAACAAAATTAAATAATGAAACAGCGCCCGTTGGGATTTTCTGCGATATTTCGATAAGAATTCCTCTTTAAGCTCTTATAATTGAATTAATATCGTCCCTTCGCATTGCAAACGGTACAATGAAATTAGAATAATTGTTATCGTATCAATTAGGTATGTGAACTTTGTGAAGCTAATGTTGCAGTTTGAACAGATTACAATATGCAATCAATTAAAAAGAGTGTCACATAACATCATTGAGCATGGTCAAGCAATACAGCTTATTTTTGTTGTAATTAAATTTAATAGTTAAGACTCATTAATTAGGTCTAAAAGCAATATAATTCAATAGTTCTAACACGAAATAATAAACACAAGTGCAGGCAACGTACCAAATTGACGAAATACCATACGAAAAACTGCCAACGGTCGCCGGTCAAAGTGCAACGGATAACTACTTAAACCAGGGGAGTACTGTTTCTAATTAATTTGTAAACCTATTTGTCGCATTTTAAACGCTAATTAATACTTGAAGTGCAATTAAAGTTCGCAAATTGTAACAATATTTGACACTTTGAGGTTATATGTTTTACGCAAGTCATCTGACCAACCTGGGGTCGAGTGAGTGCTGTTTGCTGTTGCTTACTGCTGTAAATACAACATCATAAACTGCACAAGCCTCACTACGGTGAGATACGTCAAACCTCATAACACTTCGGTTCTGTTGTGCCTCTCTTTACTTGACGTATATGTGGAAGTAAAGTTGAAGATAACAACCTTATGCCGCATACAAATCACTCGTATACACTAATCAGGCATACTCTTCACTAACTACACCCACATACATTGCAGTAGTAAGCATAAAAGCATAGCAGTGATAGTCTAGACCTAGGTAGTTAGTTGGCTATTTGTGTTTGTTCCTAAAATTGTTTATTTATTGGTAAACATAGTTATATTTAAACTCAATGAATCATATTAAATAGCCTGAAACTATATAAAAATTCAAATATTTCTTTAACTTAGAGATTAATATAATAATTCCCATTGCTGTAACTTATGTAACTTATTTACATACATGTATGTTTAATTTAAATGTTTTTTTAACTCAAATAGCTCAGTACTGACCCAAACATCATAACATCTGTTGTACACTCTGTTTATAAAAATTCCAGGTGACCCTCAACCTATCTAATCAATAAAAATGACCACCCGGACTGGAGCCATAACCCGCAAAATGACTGCCCGAGAAACTGAACTAAAACTCAGAAGGGCACTTGATGAATTAAAGGAGTCAAGGACTTCCTGTGAGGAATTGCTCAGAGAAAGAGATGAGTATGAGGAGGTAATAAAGACCAACATCGAACACACCTCTCAACTCAGAAAAGAAATGGCTGAACTGCATGTCCGCCTGCTGGAGGTCACCGAGCATCGAGACCAGCTTCTCAACACAGTCAGCACCTTCGACCAGTGCAGCAGCATTTTTGAGCAGACACTTATGCGCAATAATGACCTGGAAAGTGAGCTACGGGATGCCAATAGAACTATTCTGCACTTGGAAGAAGAGAAGAAAGATCAAGCTCATATCCAAACCTTGAACCTGTATGAGGAGCTGATTGGTACCCCCGGTGGTCGGTCTGTGGTCACCAATCCAGACTTAAATTGTAGTTTACACCAAACTCTAAACAAAACTGCTCATATTAAATTGTCAGGTAGAAATAGGGTTAAAAAATATATAAAACTTAGTAAATTTATAAAGAAAACTAAAATTCTTGTCAAGAAAAATAAACGTTTTTTCAAAAATATTGAACTTAGAAAGGAAAAGTTAGATTTATTAGACAGTCTGGAAATATATCAAAATAAGTTACATGAAAGTAGGTCACAATGTGAACAAACTGTTGAGCGATTGCAGACTGACATCTCCAGGTTGCAGGAGTCATTGCATTCCATGACAATTAAATATAACTCTTCCCAGGAACAAATATCAGAACATATCCTGGCTGCAAATAAACTTCTGAAATTAAACACACCTAACTCTGATTTTAATTCACTCCCAAACATAAATCTAAACTCCGTACAAGACCTCAATCAGCAAGGGGATGACAGTTTACAGTTGCAATCACAAAATCTTAATTATAATTGTTCATCCAAAAAAAACAATAATAAATGCAACAATGTTATTGTTTTTTCAGACAGATTAGGAATTGGTTATGGTTCCTTATTGAATAAAAACCTTAAATGTAATATTGTAAACAATTGTATGCCTGATGCATCACTAGATCAAATAGTCATTAATATTCAAAATAGTAATTTAAATTCAAGTTCAATACTTGTGTTAATGTTAGGAAATAGTAAAAATTTAAGTAAAAAAAATCTGTTAAAAAATTATTCAATATTGTTAAATTTAAATGTATATAAAATAATCATTTGTGCAATTCCATTCTCAAAAAATCATACGACACAGGAAAATAACTGTATTCATGTATTGAATACTTTATTATTTAATTTAATCCAACGTCATAGTGACAAATTTGTGTTTTTTGACACAAATAAATTTACTAATAACTCATTTTTGCTGACTGGCGGCTCTATACACCTGCCATATAGAATCAAAAAACTAATTGCTAATTTGTTAGCATATAACATTAATTGCATAATTAACAAAACCATATCACATGGTTATCAACTTGTAAGTAATAATAGTAATGTTGATGTTATCAACCAGACAACCTCTGAGGCTTTAAACTAAGAGGGCAGACAAAGGCCAGGTCTAGTTTTAATGTTGTTCACCAAAATATACAAGGCCTGGCTGGCAAAGAGCTTGAACTATCATTAGTTCTACACGATTTAAGTGTTCATGTAATGTGTGTAACAGAGCATTGGTATAGAAAATGTGAAATAATGATTAGTATTGAAAACTATACAGTCGGTAGTTCGTTTTCAAGAGAGACCACAACTAGAGGGGGGTCACTCATACTTATAAATAATGAATTAAATTGTAAAGATCGCAGGGACATTGTGTCACTCTCTTTAGAACGTACTATCGAATTAGCGTGTATTGAGCTCGAACATTATATAATTTTATCTGTGTATAGCCCCCCCGACGCTACTTACCAACTTTTTGAACCAATTATGGAATCAGCGCTAGAAAAGGTTTCAAAATCTAACAAGAAAATAATAGTATGTGGAGATTTTAACTTTGATATTTTAAAGGAATGGAATAGCGCCATTCGATTTCTTAATCTTTTCAAATCTTTTAATTTAAAAAATCTCTTTTGTGAACCCACAAGGGTAACTCCCACCACGGCCACTTGCTTAGATAATATTTTTTGTGACAAAAACGCAAGTGTCATTGATAAAGGTATTTTAATTGGCCTCAGTTCTGATCATAGAGGTCAAAAAGTTTTATTTGAACACAATCATACCGCAAGTTTACCTGTGGAAACTATGTATAGGCCTGTCACAGAAAATAGGTTAGATAGATTTAGGGATACAATTAACGATACACTATATTCAGTGAAACAAAATACTAGTGATAGTGTAGATAAACAATATGAAGACCTTTTTAACTTAATTAAAAACGAATTTAATGAAATATTTCCCATAAAAAAGACTAAATCAAATAAGGTCCAATGTCAATTTAATAATTGGGCCACGCCGGGAATTCATAAAAGTAGGATTAAATTATATGAATTATATAGTCTACGAGAAAACTCTCAAGACCAAAACTTTATTGAATATGTTAGAAATTATTCAAAAATATTTAAAAAAGTTTGTGCTACAGCAAAATCCCATTACCTTCGTAGAATAGTCTCTAGCTCCAAAAATAAAGCAAAAGCTACATGGAGCATCATAAATAAAGAAACTTGTAAAAATAAATTGAGAGATGGTAAATTTGCATTAAAAATCAATGATAAAACAATAAATTCAAATTTAGAGGTTGCAACTGCTTTTGAATCGTTTTTTTCACATATTGCACCAACAACAACGAAAGAACTTGCTTCTTCTTCAGTAATAGCCGAATCTATTCTAAAACTTAATGTCAGTGAATGTAATTCTCAATTGCACTTTAGGCATGTAGGACCTGAAGTAATAATAAAAACATTTCGAGAGTTAAATATGAAAAAAACGGAGGATCTTTGGGGACTATCTGTGCATATTATTAAGTCAATTATTAACATAATAGCCCCTCAACTAGCATTAATTTTTAACAAGTGTATTGATGACGGCCAGTTTCCTTGTTTAATGAAGATTAGTAAAATAATACCGCTTTTCAAAGCGGGTGACAAAAGTGACCCCTCAAACTTCCGGCCAATATCGATTCTGCCAGTCCTGAGTAAAATATATGAAAAGATTATATTCAATCAAATTTTAGCACACTTTTCATCGAACAAGTTATTACATAACAAACAATTCGGTTTTACTAAAGGAAGAAGCACCACGGATGCAGGAGTTGCTCTTTTAACACATATATTCGATGCTTATGATAATAGGCATGATGCTTTAGGGATTTTCTGTGATCTATCGAAAGCGTTTGATTGTGTGGATCATGAAACATTACTTAAAAAAATATGTCACTATGGGGCATCATTGAACTCGTTAAATTTAATTAATTCATATCTTTCAGGTAGAATGCAAAAAGTGTGTATAAACGGAACTGAGTCTTCTGGAGCACCTCTAACAATGGGTGTGCCCCAAGGATCTATATTAGGACCTCTTTTATTTTTAATATATATAAATGACCTCCCGCATTTTGTAGGGAATCTTTGTGATATAGTATTGTTTGCTGATGATACTTCACTTATATTTAAAATTCCAAGAGGTGAAGGAAATTTTGACGATGTAAATAATACTCTTTCACAAGTATTACATTGGTTTACTGTTAACAATCTTCTTCTTAATGGAAGTAAAACTAAATGTGTAAAGTTTACGATGCCTAATGTCCGACAGGCATCAACTCAGGTTAAGATAAAAGACAAACCGCTTGATACTATTGATTCCACAACATTCTTGGGAATCACTTTAGACTCCAAACTACAATGGGGTCCTCATATAGAGGCCTTGTCAGGGAAACTAAGCTCAGCTGCTTTTGCTGTAAGGAAGATAAGACGTTTAACTGATGTTGAAACAGCTAGGTTAGTTTATTTTAGTTATTTCCATAGCTTGATGTCCTACGGCATTTTACTGTGGGGCGCGGCTGCTGATGTAGAGACAATTTTTGTGTTACAAAAAAGAGCCGTGCGAGCTATTTATAATCTTAAACCTCAAGATTCCTTACGAGAGGTGTTTAAAAAAATTAGAATATTAACTCTAGCCTCTCAGTATATTTACGAAAATTTAATGTATGTACGGAAAAATTTTCATTTATTCACGAAAAATAGTGACATACACAAATATAATACTAGAAATAAGGATAAGCTTGCTATTCCACAATTTAGGCTTCGAAAGGTTGGTAATTCTTTCATGGGGAAAGGTATAAAATTTTTCAATAAACTACCAGAACACATTATTAACTTACCGGTTAATAAATTTAAAACTGTTATTAAAGAAACCCTTATGACGAAAGGGTATTATAAAGTAGATGATTATTTAAATGATAATAATGTATGGACTTGCATGATCACTACAAACATTGTAAACCTTTTGAAAAGAGGCATTGACAATAGTGACTGAGTTTCTTGCGCAGCTTCTTCTCAGCACTAGCCCACAATTGTCCCGAAGCTGTGGTAGGGTTTATATTGGGACGTGTAAAAGTGCCCCCAGAGGGCCTATTTGCATAAATAAATGACTTTTATGACTTTTACTTTTATGACTTTTTATGAGAGACACTGATAGCTCGTTAGTTTATTCTTACGACAAAGCAGCGAGTAATTAGTACCTACCTTCCTTAGCCCAGTTCATATTATAGTTACTTTAGTTTGATTTAAGACGTTTTAGACATAAGAAACTAAGCGACTGAAACTAATTATGTACTTAGATCCGCATGCGATTCAGTATGGTCGATGCATTTATTTATAAACATATCTTTTTAAATAGGTAGGTATCATATTTGTGTGTATCTTCGCGGATATTTTTTAGCGTTCCGTAGCCGAATGGAAAAAACGGAACCCTTATAGTTTTGTCAAGTCTGTCTGTCCGTCCGTCCGTATGTCACAGACTCTTTATTCTGTAACTATAAGCTTCACACTGTTGAAAACTGGTAGGAAAATGTATTCTGTTAACCACTTTATGATTAAGTGTGCTAAGTTGACCATTATATACAAGGCGATATTGTGTGCGCACGAGCGAAAGCGAGTGCGCCATAAGAAAGCCGCGTATATTATGATCACAGGCACACGTGTTTCATACGACGTTTTTCAACACACTTGCCATTAATCCAAACTTAGTCACACCACAGCCGCCAACTATTTACGAAAAATTGCGCGTTGCTTTTTTTTCTTGCCGCGAAACAGATGCGCGCGCAAGGTTAAGGCGCGAAGTAGATCGACCAACAGCCAAGATTAAAAATGTAATAGTTCGTTATTTAAAACACAAATTACAGAACATTTTAAATGAATTTGAGTTATTTTAAGTAATAAAGCTGAATTTACCATTTTTTGCAATAAACATGTACCTACATACTGTTATTTTTCGCATAAATACTGTTTGATGTGAAAGTTATAACCCGACTAAATTATATCGCTTCATCTTCTTACTTACTATTTGGTACTATGGTACAAATGTAAATTGGTCGGGTTAATAAACAAAAGGCACTAGTGCAATAATATAGGTACCTACAGAAAAAGCACGCGTGTTTAATATCTATGATTATGTGCCAAAAATCGGTGGAATAAAACGTCATTTTGAGCAAGTGTGTTGAAAAATATATAATAATTATATTTACGAGGGGGCATACTATACGTACTACATCCTATACATGAAACTTATTTTTTTAGGTAAACCTATGAGTGTGGGGTCTATGAGTAGGACTTTTAAAATGACATAGAGGTTTTTAAAACCATTTTCTTTTAAAGTCTAACGTTTGATAGATAGACGCTAAAGATTGGTAAAATGGAGGTTCCCCTCTTCCCCTCTAACTTCTAAACTTAGCGAGCGTAAATTTTGATAAAAATATGTATTGTAGGTAGATCTTAACAAATAATTTTAACGAAAATTGGTTTGGACGGGATCGAAGTAGTTGTTTTTGAGGTATAGCTTATTTTCAACAACCGCAGACATAACTTTGTTCTTCATGCATATACAATGAAAAACAAAGTTATATTTGCAGTCAACAAAAAAATGTGGTCTTTTAGCTAAGTGGAAGTAAGTGGATTCCCTTATTCAGTTAAAGTTGGCACGGAACCCTCAGTGCGCGAGTCCGACTTGCACTTGGCCGGTTTTGAAAAATAGCACATTTTCAACAACCGCATAACGTAACTTTGTGCTTCAACAAAATGTTGTGGTATTAGGCTTAGTGGAAGTAAGTTGATCCCTAATTCAGTTAAAGTTGGCACGGATCCCTCAGTGGGCGAGTCCGACTCGCACTTAGCCGGTTTTTTAATACATGTTCCTACTAATACTTACCAACGAAACACTAAGGATGGGTACATGAGGAGCGATAAAAAATTAACCACAAAAAATACAAAGTGTTGTTTAATATAAGTATGTTGTTTTGTTTCTGGAGGCGTGCTACGAATTTCCAAAACCGTTAATACCATTATGGTTTTGCAGATAGAAGTATTTTGTAGTTAGGATTTAATACTTAAAATGCTTCGGTCTTGTAAATAGTTTTCGTAGACCTCTGTTGCAGCTTTCGTGCTCAATTAAGTTCTTGATTTACGTCAAGCTAAAGTTCAAGGTATGAAAATTGTATCAGCAAACGCAGTTGGCGGGAGATTCTCCTAATGAAATAAAGGCTCGTCTAAAAGCTTGCCCGTGGATGTCCGGGTGCACAAATAAGCAAGATGGCCGCGATATTCTGAATCTACTTCAGTGCAGATTGCATCTAACTGCATTTGTGGATGGCTCGCTGTTTTAGGAGTCAATTCCAGCCGGGACCTTTTAGCTTTCCAGTGTTTTATTACCTTTGCTTTTAAAATTGAAAAACAAGACCTAAAAGGTATAAGATTTTCTGCTTTTTTGCGCTGTTTCGAAATAGTTTGGAATTTATCGAACTGAGCTTTCGTTTCATTCCTATCGCTTTAAATTTAGACTAAGTACTACTTACTTTACTACTCATTTAGAAATTGGGATAGTTTTATGCACTAAAATAGATGTGTGTACAAAATTTTTATGTACACTTGCGTATAGCACTAAAACAACTATTGTCATTTAAATTTTTATGTACTTTGTAGACTGCAACTTTTGACTCGAACGTAAAATATAAACTGCCGTAACTCCGTTTTTATGTGCACCTTCCAACGTGTTGTCCAATAAAAACTGATGGGAGGTGTCCTCGGTTTTGTTCTTCGGCGTCATGCGGTAAACCTATAAAATTGCCCGTAAAATTACACGCAATGTTTCGAAGCCATCAAATCTGGGACCCTACTGTGTAAGACCATGGAGCAGATTCTCGCGCGAAAAAAGTTCACCTATCGAATTTTTTCGATAAAATAAAATTCGATATTTATTCGATAGTTATTGATTTCTCAGGATCATGATTTCTATGCATTTCGACCACTTGCACTGGGGTTAAGTAACAACGAAATATGTTCGTGGTGTCAGTTATATACACTAGTAATAGTAGTTGAATGATTTACTGTATTATTTTAAAAGATTTAAAAATATTGATTACAATATTCGACTAGAAAAGAAAAACGGAGCTTAAGTCCGTCATCGTCTAAGTTTCCTCGCAAATTTTGCCTCAAGACCACGTAATTATAGCGAAGGATTATATAAATCTAAAATGTAAATTTAAATTTATGAGTGACATAGTTCCCGGACCCTCCGTAATGAGATGCCCTGCGGCTGTACACACCTTTGCATAAGACTGCTTGTCTTATGCAAAGGTGTGTACAGTACGTCTCTATGTATGTCTTCAACTCTTTCATCCTCAGCGCCATCAGACTTTGAAACTCCCAGATACGATCAAGACATCAACATTAAAATATGTGAAAAAAAATTCTAGTAACCTTTTTCTCAATGAGAATAAATAATATAATATCTGTTCAGCGTGAAGTAATATGGAGTTTATGTAGGTTTATTTAAGAACTATTTATGTAGGTAAGTATATGTAGTTCATTATTAATTGTGTTAGTTTTTTGTTGTTTTACGCCGCCTTAACTGTTTCTGCCTCACCCAATGGTTGACTGGTAGAGGTTAAAGGATTAAGTCCACCATTGTTACTTCTAAAATAATAAATAAATGGAATAAAAAACAAATCCCGTACATTTCATTTTGAAAAAGTGATGCACATACCCATATATACATTAAATAATAGAGTTTAATAGCTTAATAAGAAATGAGTTGTAAAGAGTAGGACCCGCACAAAAGCATATGTGGGAAAATGCTTTGAGCACATGTCTCGAAACTCATCAAACTTTACACAACATAAACGAATAAAATATAATTTCATGGGTGATACAAGTCCGAACTTCAGCTAAGCAATTTTTATAAAGTGTTTTAGAAGTAATTACTTTCATAAAGGCCTTGTTTTTTTTAGGCGAAACCGCGTGAGTACGTAATTAACCTTACAAATAAAGGGATTCAAGATGTAATCCCGTAATTAGAAAAATATAAGGAGGTTCTGTTATTTTTAATGAGGCCTTATATTTTATGTGTAGTATTTCGGAGCTAAAGTTCAATATTTATGTAAATGTGCTTAACATATAAAAAAAGCGTCTTAATTATTAAGACGCCAGAGGAAGAATGTTTTATTACAAAGCGTCATTTTCAACATTTTCTTAGAATGTTTTCACAATTACGCTCCTATTTCATGTTAAGTTATTCAAAGTTTCATATAAACAGTGGAATTTTGTTTGCACTCCCTGAAACTTATGAGACTTTTCGGTCGTATGTCTTGGAGTATTTATTAAGGGCCTCCACACGAATTTAATTGTAACTTGTAAACTTCTGTAGATACAGTGGCTGGTGTTTAATTGCACAGCAATCAGGCAGCTCGAGCTAGACTAATTAAGGAGTTTGTTCACATGCAGCTGCGTACATCGACCTACCCAAATCTGTCGACATATAATGTGTGGCATTGAACTATTTGCGTTTACGTATGACACTTCGAATCGCGTTCACTAACCATTATAAATATAAGGAAGATCTATCTTACTTACCTACTGATAGATATATATGTATATATTGATACGTGTCGAGGGAAAAACTACCCTTATTGCACTAATGTGTTAGATAAAGTTGCCTGATCGATAGTTAACAAAAAATAATGGTTAAATGTCGTTACGAATTGTGAGCGTTTTGAAAAAAAACCAACGGTCATTAAAACGACCAAGTGCGAGTCGAACTCGCACACTAAGGGTTCCGTGCCAATTTTCATTGAATTTGCGATCAATTTACATTCACTTAGCCAAAATACCTCAATACGTTAATGACAGCAAATATAACTTTGTTTTTCATAATATTTGTATGAACAACAAAGCTATATTTGCGGTTATTGAAAATGTGCTTTATTTTAAAAATGACTTCTTCGATCTCATACAAACCAATTTTTGTTGAAAGTCTTTGTCAAGATCTACATTATGTATGTTTTTTCCAAATTTACACTCGCTTTGTTTAAAAGTTAGATGGGGGAGACGCCCATTTTACCACTTTGAAAGCGTCGATTTCTCAAACGTTAAACTTTTAGAAAAAAAGATGTGATAAACATCGATATCATTTTAATAGACCTATCCATAAACACGCAACAGGTGGTTATAGTTTCATGTACGGGACCCTTAATATCTTTTTAATTTATTTTTTTGTATCAGAATCTTAAAACGAGTAAGTTTCAACTGTGCAATACTAATAGTTTCAGAATAAAGTAGGTGTGACATACGGGCGGACAGACACACAGACAGACTTGACGAAACTATAAGGGTTCTTTTTAGCCATTTGGCTACGGAACCCTTAAAATTGATATTCTGGCGTGAGGTACATAAGGTATTTTTTCATCAAAACACGCAGCACAATTGCAAATATTCAACTACTTGTAACGACATTCAAACATTAGTTGAGTTACCTATTGATCAGGCGACTGTGCCTTAGTATTCTTCTTTCTTGTCGTTCCCTCAATGCTGAGGATCGTGACTGTATGTCAATCTTCTCCACTCAGTCCGGTTCTGCGCCATATGTACCGCTCCCTGTATCTGGCCTCCAGTCACCTCCTTGAGTTTGTCCACCCATCTACCTGGCGCTCTTCCTCTAGCGCGGTTCCCCTCCATTTGTCCGAGAATGATGAGTTTCTCCAGGCTGTGCAAAAGGGATCGCATTATGTGCCCAAAGAAACTTCGGATCCTTTCCTGGCACGTAGTCAGCAGGCGCTTGGTGACCTTTAGTTCTTCAAAGATCGATACGTTGGTTCTCATAGCTGTCCAAGGAATGCGCAGCAGCTTTCTCCAGTACCACATTTCAAAGGCATGTATCTTGTTGCGTTTCTTTTTCTTGAGACACCAAGTCTCCACCCGTACAGGAAGATAGAGAAGACCAACGTACGAACCAAACGCATCTTAGTTACTCGGCGAATATTACGGTCTTTCCAGATTTTATCGAGGCTAGTCGGCCTTAGTATCCTAAGATAAAGTTATCAAGAGCAATCTGGAGCTGTAGTTTTGATTGAATCCTTTGCATACATATTACAAGTTATTTTCGTTCGAAAATCGATTCGTAATCAACGAAAATCTCGTGAAATAACAAAGTCGAGTTATGTTTTTTGAAATCATTATTAAATTTTGTAGATTTTATTCGGTTTTCATACGAAAATAAAACAATTATCAAAGTTAATCACACGCCATATTAAGGCGAGTGATTAAAAAATAGGGCCCCTGTAAACCTTAATGTAATTACGATATATCACCAAAGGGTAAGGCCACTGAAAGGGACTTGTCAATCGAAAAGATCACTCACTCAAAAGTAGAAAGGGCACATTTATTTGATCGGGACCACTGTAATAGAGATTACCGCAAATGATTTTCTCCTAGCCAGAATCCAATTTGTGTTTTTGTAGTAGAGGTTTCGAATTGATACGATATCGGGCACTCAGTCCGGCGGCTCACTGTAATTTGATTTAAGTTTACACGTAGTGCAGTGGCCTAATATAAAAAACATCCTTTGATATTGGAAAGAGCCCCGTTGGTTGACAAAACACCGTAGATTATTATTAATATCCCCCGCCGATTTTCGGAAATCGCCCCTTCCAACGGAGATAGGCCAGGTACGCAGGAGAGTATTGAGTTGGCTCAAGGTACCACCACTGCACAGCCGATAAGAACACAGCTCAGCTCATCCTGGAGGTGTGCCCGGTCTGTGCATCCAAGCGCGAGCACCTCAAAGGAGACATAGGGGGCGACCTCAACATTGAGGTGGTGGTGGCCTGCATGCTGGATAACGAGGAGACGTGACAGGCGGTGCACAACAGTCAGCCGCTCACTAAACAAGGCCTGCTATAGTGTTTATTTAAACTTCATGCACACAACATAAATGGTACATATGGCGGACTTAATGCCAAAAGCATTCTCTAGTGTTCTCAAGCGTTGTGTATGTCCGACACGCCGTTCGTCAAAGAGAGAGGGTACATGCATTTCCCCCTGAAACTGGGTGGCGCTTGCTGCCAAGCGAGCCACAGTAGGAGGTGAGGCTGCGGAAGAATGCTCAGGGCAAATGCTTAGGGCGCTAACTCGTGGCTCTCTCCTTACTTATGACACCAGTGGACACCGTCAGGTTTTAGTGGATATACCCTTACCTTGGCTAGGGAGGTTCACATTCGTACGTAAAATCAGGCCTCAGTCGGATAAGCCGTATCACGTTGGCGAAAATCTACTCTTAAATGTTTATAAAACCTAGCAACTAGACTCGTTAAGATTTTTTTATAGATATTCGTATACGAGTAACTAAAAAAGGTGGTGCAGACTTGTTTATTAATAAATACCTTCATGATAAGGGCAAGGGGTGGTAAAGCAGCAATCGTTGAACTTTACAGCTCGAGGTAACATTAAATATGAATGCAGCATTGGGAAAACTTCTCTTTCCATTTCTAGTTATACGCAGATATGTAAGTACTGCGTTGAGTACTTGTGTGATTATGTATGACCCAAATTAATAAGTAACGGTCTTCGTGCCTTTCACGACTATATCATTACTAGCGGTCCCCCGTAACTTCATCCAGTTTGAGTTTTTTTATAGCCTAACACCTTTCTCAATAAATACGCTATCCAACACTGAAATACTTTTCCAAATCGCTCCAGTAGTTTCTGAGATCAGCGCGTTCAAACAATCAAACAATCTCTTAAGCTTTATAATGGATTTTTTGCGGAAAGATAAACATATATATATATATATATATATATATATATATATATATATATATATATATATATATATATATATATATATATATATATTTATTTAAAACATAGGAAAGTACTAGAATATTGATATCATCTTCGATGCAAGTCACCTCCAGAACAATAACTTGCTATCCCTAGCCAATAAATTACATTGGCCCATACGAACTTTGCCCCCCTTTTTCACCCCATTGGGGATAGAATTTAAAAAAAAACCGAACTTATAGGTTCCCTACGTCATACAAAAAATACACCCTCCAAGTTTCAGGTCCGGTTGAAGCTGTGTATCGTATTGATTCAAGTAATAATTTACCATGAATGGAAAATTTGGTACTTCATTTTTTTTTACTTTTGACTACGCAAAAATGATCAGTAAAGGGTACCTAGTACTGATAGCCCTATTTTTTGTACTAATTAAAATGTAGTGCGTTAATATACTTATTGTGCCCCACTCTTTTTCCTCTTTAATACCATTTACACCGAAAATACCGAAAATTGGAGATATAAACGCGGAGCCCAGCTCCAAAACCGGGGTGCGATTGTGTAAAACAATCGTATTCATTTGACAGTTCAAAACGTACGGTATGATCTGTCAAACGGTAAAGAACAAAGGATTTGACAGATCAAACCGTACGTTATGAACTGTCAAATGAATACGATTGCTATATACAATTCCAGCTATGATCGTTATCTTTTGACAACTCAACTGACTTTTTATTACATCACCTTACGAAATTTTTATTGTCTATCCTCCAACTTAGCAATATTTTTGACAAGCAAACCTAGAGGAGGTTGGATTCGACCAAACATTGGCATACGTACGCGTAACTTTACGAAGAATAATTTTTTTTCTCGATTTAATATTCGAATAACTCGAAGTCGTTTTTCTACGTAAAATTGAAATAGGAAATACTAAACTCGCATAACAGAACAAATTATTATCCGGCAAATCGATGCTGCACCAAAGCAGTATGGTGTGAAAGTAAAAATCCTGTCAACTAAACAATGTCGAATTATACCGCGGGAAAAGTTTGAGCTTTCAGAAGTTTCGAATTTGACAAAACATTAATACCATACATTTTATGGCAAGCAGACGTCATTACCTACTTTGATTAACACTTATTTCACGCAACACGGTGGATAATAAAAGTTACTTCCGTATAAACGCGATATTCTAGAACAGTAGACGGTAGAATGCTCTCAGATAACTAGCGATTTATTCTAGGGTTAACATTTATTCTCATTGGGTCGAATCGACTCTAAATCGTCTAAACAGAGACTGAATCGAGATATACAAGATTTAGATCGGGCTCTTAACCACATAATAAGAGTTAACCAAGACGGTGAACATCCTTCCGACCTTGGTCGCCGGCCATAACACCCGGTCGGTAGAAAGCGCTTCCCTTTCCCTTCCTTAATCAGCTGCGCTAAACCACTTTTACATAGGTATCGATCGTCAGTGGTTTTCAAGTGTATGCTTGAAGAAGATACGAGGGTGGCATGAATGGCCAGCAAAGTGTGAACGGGGATCGATCGCATCAAATTTTTACAGCTCGATGGACGACGAGCGGCCGCGGTTATCGATTCGACATTAAACACCTCTTCACGCCGACATATCCACATTATTGACACAACGAATCTGGTGGTAGTTTTATTGCTGGCCTACATTCGGTTAATGGCATAATCAATCGGTGATAACGATAGCGTTGTGACAACTAGCGATGAGTATTGACGCGCAAGCTCATAAAAAGCTACTGATACGTATTACGTAAACGTAAAATCCTTGTTCAAAATATTTTGGGGCAAAACCACAATGTATCTTGATTATATATGACCAATTAGGATTTAGAGCCGTTCGTAAAGATAAAATAAATGATTTACTGGATTTCTTTTAAGTTACCTAAGTCAGATTTGTAATTCGACTATGCTAATACCTAGAGTGCAGAACAGACGATATACAAAGAAGAAGATTATACATGTTTCTATAAAGTGTTGTTGTATTTAGCAGATATCTATTAGAAATGGTTGCTGTCCTTAAAAATAAAATAACTATAACTTCATTTTATCATTGACTAATGCGCTCTTGAACGTACTAGATGGGTTATAGAAACGAAATATCTTATATTAAGTCCCAAAAATACGTCTCTAAAATGGCAAGGAGCGATCGTAATGAAAAGGTGTAACAGGAAGAGGAAATGTTTACTTTGCCAACTTTGCTGGCCAGTGGCAATCCGAAAAACCAATTTCGACCTTGTCACTAACTAGTGGTCCAAAGAAAACAAAAGAAAGTGAAACATTTCTGGTTTTCTTAAGCTCGTTAGTCACGTTAGAGTATTATTTTTAAGTGACATAGATAAGCTTTACTACTTGCTTTGTATCATCACTATGCTGTTTTAGACGATTCAAAGCTTGAGATCTCTATAAGGGGTACCTTTACAGTCCCGCATGTTAAATTTTACTATTTTGTAAGTACTTAGAATGCACTGGCCTTCCATAAAACTAATAAGATATTTGTGCTGAGCTATCACCACTACTAATATTATAAAGCTGAAGAGTTGGTTTGAACGCGCTTAGCTCAGGAACTACTTAACTGATTTGAAACTGTTTTTGTTTTGGATAGCATATTTATCGAGGAAGGCTTAAGGGAATAAAACATTACGCTACAACGGGAAGGGAGGGAGCAAACTCAAAACGCGCGGACGCAGTCGCGGGGGACCGCTAGTTTTGCGATGAAGCGTCTCACTTACTTGTTATTGTCTGTGATGCTGACTGAAAATCTTTTAATCCTAATTACTTTTTAAATCTGTTCCATACTGTGATCTATGTATTAAAATCACTGTTAGGTTTTTTCAATAAATGTATTAAAATCACTGTTAGGTTTTTTCAAGAGTACATGACAATTTTTTCAATTTACAAGTCCCCATCGTCGTATTTGTACTACTTAAATTTCAAGCAATCCGAAGACGAGTTCCTATGCAAATACAATTTCTGGTACTAATCTCGGTATGTGCGCCAAAAACACGGTGGATCAGACGTAAAAGCTTTGACAATAATGTCACTTAATGGTTTCATGAGGGATGACGCAATTTCGCATGGATAAAAGCGGGACGTATTGTCTTTAAGTGAGCACAACCGACAGAAATAAATAAGCCTAGATGTACATCACCAGCACGTTGGATTACCGAATTTGTTGCAAACTAGCTGTTATTATAACTGTATAAGATACGGCAGTGTTTAGGTGCCTACCTTGACGTTTTATCGTCCGTACAATCTATACTGTTATCTAAACTAATATTATAAAGCTGAGGAGTTTATTTGCTTGTTTGAACGCGATAATCTCAGAAATTACTGAATCGATTTATAAAAATATTTTAGTCTTGGATAGCCCATTTATCAGGAAAGCCTTTAAGCTATATTACATCATGCTACAACGTATAGAAGCAAAGCAAAAATGAAAAATGTTGCGAAAACGAGGGGAAATGTTCCTTTAGAGAGCTCTCGTTGCGTACACTACGTTATCCTTTCAAGTTACGCAAAAATCATGCATGACAGGAGTGATCCGCTTTAAAGTTCTATAATAAAAACCATGACAATATATATTTTTCTTTCTTTAACTATGGTAAACTCATCACCACCCTTATATTAAAAAATCTGTTCAAGAATAATGTTTTTAGGGTTCCGTAGCCGAATGGCAAAAAACGGAACCCTTATAGCTTCGTTAAGTCTACCGGTCTGTCTGTCTTTCTGTCCGTCCGTATGTCATAGCCACTTTATTCTGGAACTATAAGCATCGCACTGGTGAAATTTGGTGGGAAGATGTATCCTGTTAACCGCTTTACGAATCTTATACACAATAAAAAATAATGATATTTATTTGGGGGGAACTTTGTTCTTTATACAAACACTATGAAAAATAAAGTTTTATTTACTGTCAACAAACTATAAAAAGGTATTTTAGCTAAGAGTAAGTAAGTGGACTCCCCTTATTCAGTTCAAATTGGCACGGAACCCTCAGTGCCAGAGTCCGACGCGCACTTGGCCGTTTTTTTTAAACGCGTTTTCAAACACATATGTATTTATTCTTATCAAAATAAACATATTCATCACAAACATTTAATTTTAAACAAAATCGACCTCACAGTTTTAAAATAACTCCGAACTAAAATAATCGCGCGCTTGCACTAACCGTTATGTTTGCTGGCCTCTGACTTACAATGAAAATATGTATGTGTTTTGCGTAGAAACATTTTACGGGAAATCTAAATTAACGCGGGCGACGCATCGGGGGACCGCTAGTAAGGTGTATAATAGAATAGGAGTTTGTTTATTTGGTTGTTTGAGCTCGTTATTGATTGAAAATAGGAGCCCTGGAGCTCTATTTTGGAATCACTCGCTTGAATATGGCGTGTGAGTATCGTTCGAAAACAAATTAAAAATCAAAGAATATCACGCAAAATATTGGTGTGGGTACTCACAAAATTCATTTATCATTTTTTAAATCACTTCCACGTGAAATTATACTGATTTTCATTGGAAAATCGGACATTAAACAATGAATATCACACGCCATCTTGACACGAGTGATTCAAAAATAAGGGTCCTGGACCGATTGGAAAAAAGATTTTTATGTTGGATAGCCTATATATCGAGGAAGGCTTTAGGCTATAAAACATCACACTGAATCGGGAGTGGAGGGAGCAAACTCTTAACACGCGGACGCGGCGCGGAGTCTGCTAATAGTTCTTGGTAATAGTTATAAAAGCATAAGTTTATTGTATCTACCCAATACACTTACATAAATTTGTAATCCTAGTATCTAGTACCTAGCTTATCCACGATTGGGAGTGGTTTTTCATAAGTTTACCCTCTACTTCAAATTTCTTTTGCAATACCAAATGCAGCAGAGAAGAATTCAGAATCTTCAGTCATTCATGACCTTTCTGACTGTTTCTTTGCTTATAAAATAAAACAACATAAAAATGAAAATTGAGACGTATCCCAATTAAAATATTGCTAGTCAAATATCAAGTAAATACTTTCGTACCTAGTGCTGTATATTGAACGAAAACTTAAAAGTTTACATCGCAAACATTTGAAGTAAGTACCAACTTAATAATTACAAGCTAAGTTAAATTCACATCATTAAAAATATGAGACGAATCGATTTTCAGCTACCTCAAAAATAATACAATGAAAAAGGAATATTAAATTTGAAAGTAATGTTTAAATATAAGCTTTGTTTGTCACTGACATAATATATACCAAATGAGTATTACTACGTAAAGTTTACATAACGTAATTAACCATTGTTTGTTTGACTGATGGATGACTAATGCCGTAATGCTCTATTGTCGTAGCTAATGAACTAGATAAGCCTTGCATACCCAATACCTAACAATACTCCTCGATATCACATAGGCACAAGTCATGTTATAACTGTGGAGTAGTATGGACCACAGCACGTCAAGGTAAACACTGCGGTGTCTTATTCAGTCTTAATAAGGGCTAGTTTGCAACAAAAGTAATCTTATGTGCTGGCCACTGTACTTAGTAAATTTTACTATTTTTCGTAAGTTTCCGTAAGACACATTCTGCGTTATTAGATAAGGCATATATGGACATAAGACCCTTAACCCAGGAATTTTCGTGCGCTCTAAAACATGAAATTAATTTTAATAAATAACCTAGGTATATTAGCTCGTTGGAAAAGTTACTAAGTAAAAGGGTATTATAATGTTCCTGTAAATCAGAGTAAAGATATCGATGTTGCAGGTATTTCAATAATAATATTTTCTCAATAATTTCTCTATCACACTCGTTTTATCGAGATACAAAAAGTAAAAACCGACTTCAAAACCAAAATGCACTAAAAAGTCTTAAATAAACTCTTGAACATTGAAAAGAAAGGAATCCATTTTAGGGAAACAATTTCTTTTTGGAGTCGGTGCTGCGACAGGTGAGGCTGAATTTTCAAAGTGATGGCACCGACTCCAAAAAGAAATTGTTTCCCTAAAATGGATTCCTTTCCTTTCAATGTTCAAGAGTTTATTTAAGACTTTTAAGTGCATTTTGGTTTTGAAGTCGGTTTTTACTTTTTTAAAGTTAATTTTATTTCTCCATTTTTAGAGATTACAAGAAAGGGGGGGGGGGGGGGGGGGCAGTTGCACCTTATGACTCTGTTCTTTAAGAAGCTACAAACTACCTATCATATGTTCTGTCATTATAATTACTGAACTCCTAAGCGTTAAGGAGTTCCACCATCAGCTCAACCCCACAAGATGTGGACTATCAGACGTAACAATACGTCAACATTAAGATTTTAGCAAAACAACACTATACGTGCCTTTAAAATTTGAGGGTTTCCCTCGATTACACCAAGATCCCATCTTCAGACCCCAAATCGGCAACAATGGGACCAACTAGAAGGTACACTTTCTAAGTAGGCGAAAAAAAATCCGAATCGGTCGACTAACGACTGAGATATGAGGTAAAAAACATACAAAAAAAAAACATACAGTCGAATTGATAACCTCCTCCTTTATTGAAGTCGGTTAAAAAGCTATCTCTAGATACCTTTAAAAATATAAAGCCAAAGTGCCAAGCCAAACGAGGTGAGAAGCAAGACCTTATTTGTGCGATGGTTTTTGTTCTTTCGAGTTTTTCTTTTATGTTATACCGCAATAAAAGAGAGCTGGCAATTTTCAACCCCGTTAACGTTTATTGTTCATAATATGAGGAATCATAATCCTACAGTTCGTATATTGGGTTAACTGCTCTATTATACCTTTGTGTCAGAGCCATGATTTATTGTACCATTCATCGCTTTATTTTATTGAACACAACAAAAGCAAAATTATGAACACATTTACTGAATAAAAATAAAGTTTCATAACTAAAACCCGACTACTAAAAGCACGCTCTAAAAAGTATGAAACAAGTAATGAATGAAGTAAAATTATTATGTACAATCTATTTAAAATTTACTGACTAGTAATTATGCAAGTTACTTACACTTATTATACTTTAACGTATTTTTAAACGTCATACTGATAGAGATATGTTTAAAGAATAGCCGTGATCGCATGCCACCTACTGTAGGAAAACAGATTCATTATAATAATAAATAAAATAAAACTAAATGGTATATATTTTTTTGGTCTTTACTTTAAGTCTTCTAGAGGGCGGTAGTCAATTTTACGTAACTTCATGTAGCCTATAACCAGCGGACGATTAAGAGGCTTCCAACGACACCTCATTTGTCCAATTATGATAAATTTTAGTAGTTATGACGGAACAGATGAACATCCATACCCACATACAAACATACCTCGTACAGGTCAAAAATAAACAATACCCTTCCTTTTGCTACGCCGTAGTCACGGTAATATTATGTCTATCAGTATTGTAACTGGCCCGTGTCCTTGAAATAAGTACCTACAGCAGCACAGTACGTTAGCATGCGATAGGGCTGTCGCCCACCTACAGCGTTTTATTTTTTTGCATCTGCCTACTTTGAGTTTCTATCTAGTTTTGAGATTGTATATTTATTTCTTTTTATTTATAATCTATTAGTACAGATACTAATCGATAAATAAATAAAAACAATATGAAATATTAATATGATAACATGATGAATTAATATGAGGAAATAAGAAATAGATATAAGCGTTTATGGGTTTTTGGCTTTCTGGTTTTCGAGAAATACGACATAATATAAAATTATTTAAATGATCATAGCACAAAAACTACTAAATAGATTTTGATGAAACTTACATACACTTTTTTCTAAGTTCGACGATGTACAAGTAGACAAAAAAGAATTATCGCAATCAACCTTCTAGTTTTCGAGAAACTCGTGGACAAACATACATATATACCTTCATACATACAAACATTACATACATACAAACATGAATAATATTTGGCACACGTGTTCAGAAGGTAGTATAGATTAACATTCGCATATATGGTACAATTCCAACAATATTACATACATACATACATACATTGAATTGATAACGACCTTTCGGAGTATCCAGGTAATCGAAAAAAAGTTATCTCTGGGTGCGTTATTGAAGAATTCATGCAACCAAAAACAGCACAATATATTCTACTTGCCATATTAAATAGCTACTTGTACTTATTTTCACTTATTTCTAGTAAAACTTCGCGCGGTTACTGATTAAAAACCAACACACCGTCCGGTCGTCACTGCGGCACGTCCGCGACTGTAGCATGCCGAGCGCATGCCGTCGTCCGAGCGAGTAGGTATAGCTCACGCGTCGTCCGTTTGTATGAAGTTACAATACTGTAGACATAATATTACCGTGCCGTAGTCGGGTAAAAATGAAATGATCGGCTGTATTGTTAACGACACGTTCTATTTTATTTATATGATAAGTAGTCAAAGATTCCGTTGCTTCTAGTGTTAGTATTGTGCAGATATATACTTTCCTGCTTGTTAGCATAACATCGGTATATTATTTGCTTGGATGGGCATAATGGCCGTAGTTATGCACTTTTGAAGCAAATATTGAAATGTTACCGCCCTGGGGGGCAATTCTCGTGCAATTCGTATAGAAAAAAAGTTCACCTATCGAATTTTCTTTGTATGAGAAAAAGTAGATTTTGATTTCTCAGGGTCACGATTACTATGTATTTAGATTATGATCGTGCGATAGTTTTTTACGTGTAGATATTTTACCTGATTTTTTTAGTTAAAACGGTCAAACTCGTAATCGAATTACCACACGAAAAAGTTCGATTACCGCAAGAATCGGCCTCCAACAACTTAATTCACGCTAAATATTATACATAATTGAGATATTTTTTGAATCACCACGAAAAGTTTGATTTAAACTATAAAATTTGTGTCCCTATCGGAATAGAACGTCAAGAGCGAGATATCACTAGTAGCAAACTGTGTGATAAAAGGGGAAACGAGATGCGTAACAGAATTGTTTTTGGCGGCTGTCAAACAGTTAGGAGGTTCATGAGGGCTCGATAAAAATTTCTTTGGACTGCATTTTTTGTCTTCCACTAGATATTGTGTATATTTTGGAGAAATTGTGCTTCTGAAACATGGTGACTTGATCGGTGATTGATTATTGTTGTTCAGCTAAATAATCACAACGAATTTTCATTTAACAGGTTTTGACCATATCAAAGCCTCTTAATTTACGATTTATATTTACCAATGCGCTGCAAATTTAAAGAACGCAGTTTAAGTATTCTTTTCTTTAAGCGTTTACTTGCGTTAAAAGTAAAAACAAAATAACGCATAATGCATATTTAGGAATATTTTGTGTACAGAAATGATTTTCGTTTTACAGAAGTAGAGTTACATTTTCGATAATTGTGTTGACTGTATTATCATACGGTAAACTAATTTATTTAACCAAGAAATATTGGTACAAAGACTACCTGTCTTACCTTAAGTTACTATTGTTACTTATAAGATATTATAGACTTTATGTTACTGTAGTCCTAAATCGGTTTCGTTTGATTGATGTGGCTTTTTCCGTCGGGAATATGAATTTTATGACTTATACTGATTTTCATTCAAAAATGAACATTAAGGTTGAAACAAATCTACCCACCCGGCATGGGAACAGCACCAACCAGGCGTCAACCGTAAGGAAGCGCGTTACTTAAAGGGAACAGCAACGCCTCGGATGGGTTCGGCACCGGATAGCAAACGCTCCGCCTCGGATCGTGTTTGCTACAACATAGGACAGCGAAAGGCCGAATCACGTAATATTGCTCGAATCACCAAATTTTGACTATAATTTGACAGAATTTAGGTGTATCCTGGTCACGGCACCAAATTCTGGGCATAAATCCCAGTAAAATAATAATAACAATAGTAACCCAGTTAAATTTTATATTTAATACCAAATTTCCTCTGATTCTTTACAGCTAGGCTTATGCTCGACGTTAACTTGTACACATGCAAAACTTCACTTAAATGATGTTAATTAATTACTATATTATAATTTAAATTTTGATGATTTCGGTTCCTCGATAGTCCCCAATTTGGTGATTGATATTTCCGCGATTTCGCAAACTTAATCTACGAAGCTACTCCTCTAGGTGAGGTCCTGATTTTCACTGTCCAATTTCTCTCCCACACCCTCGTCTCTTCATCCCTGCTCCTCACGATCTTCTTGTGACTGAACACAGCCCGTCGTCGTGACAGCCCCCGTTTGTCAGGGTGGACGGAGTCGTCAATCAGCAGGCGGGGCGCTGTAAACGCGTTACAACGCTGGTCGATGGTTGGTCCCAAGTTGGTCTCGATCCGAGGTGGTGACGTTACGAAGTTGATAGATGAAGTATGAAGTTTCATACAAAGAAACGCAACGTACGTAGACATACGTGACGAGTTGATTAGTAGGCTTTGAACTTTAATCAAAGAAAAAATTGACGCGTGTAAATCACAAATAGAGCCCTAGAGATGTTATCTACATAAAAAAAACAACAGACCCACACGGATGGTAAATGTTTTTGTTGTATTTAAAATGATGACAAAGGTGAAAATTGTTAGCTTAATAATAATGACGACCTCCGTGGTGTAGTGGCTAAGCACACTGGTTTCAAGGCGTCGCCACTCCGAGGTCCCGGGTTCGATTCCCGGTCGGGTCAATATAGAAATCAAAATTTTCTGTATTGTCTCGGGTCTGGGTGTTGTGGTACCACCGTTGTGTCTGATAACCATAACACAAGTCCAATTAGCTACTTACTTTGGGATCAGAGCAATGTATGTGATTGGTGTCCAATAACTTTTCATTAAAAATAAAAAGTCTCGCTATGTATTGGCTAACATCGTTTTGCACTTTTGTACGACTCTCTAATTCCAATTCAGATTTCAAAGTAGTTCATCAAAAAACATATGATAGTTATAATAGCAGTTTTTTTCAGCGAAAAGCAAGAATCTGCTTGTCTACTTTGGGTACTACTAGTAATAAGTTTTAATTGCAAAAATACACATAACCTTTTTTTAGATTTGACATATTATACTTAAATATTTCTTGACTAAATTAATTTTAAGCTATTTCTTAATTTTCAAAGCCTTCAGGAAATATAAATAATGTATTATGTCAGACATATTTAAGCTTGAATTCAAAAAACATAACAGAATAATTTAAGTCAAGCACAATTATTGACATTTTGGTAACGTAGTTTTAGATTTGACTTTGTTTCTTTGAAATATAAGTACATAAACGTGTCGTTCTTCTTTTGACACGGAGAGGCGGGTAGTATCTAAATAGTTTTATTTTTACTCCACCAAATTGGTGAAATTGCTACAAGTTTATTCATAGTTCAGACTTTAGCTCGTGAATAATGAAAATAGACATATTGTTCGCAAACCAAAGAATCGAAAGTTTGGATGTCATATGGAGGTCTCATTAAATTTTCAGAATACATCTGCAAAGTGAATAGTATTTCAATATCGATAAACTTAAGATTGTTGACCCCGAATACAGGCAGCCAATTAGTTACATATATCATGCATGAATACATTTAAAATAGCTACAATTGCAACAGAAAAAGTCTATGAATTCTGCCTTTGAAACTGAAGGATTATACTTTCAGGAAGCCCGAATCTAAAATCTTTTAATACTGCCTAATGTCTCCTTGTTAAGGGATAAGTACAATGCAATTCGCTTCTCAATTTTATTACCTTGTTGTAGAGTAGATCAAAGTTCTGAAATAATTCCGCTCTAAGAATGCTAACGGCTTGGGAGCCCAAATGTTTTGCACTTCAAATAATCTGACAGTCTTTTTGAGTTTTTCAAGAAGACCACTTGAAACAGGTCCTGTTTCTCTCTACGAGTTTTCGTTTTATTTGTTGAATAAATTTAGCCTTTCACGCTAAGTTGCACCAGCATACCTTAACAACAACGTTTATTAACCTTCAACGGTTTTAGTGACAGTTATTGAGGTCCATTAGACTTTGTTATCTGTCAAGCAAAATTGAATTCCGTCCTAGCAATGCCCTGCAGGTTTTGATTTTCTCAACGACAATAAATAACATTGATTTTTATTGTTCTTATGTTTATTTAAAAAGTATCAATGTAGGTGCATGTGTTTATATTATTTATTTATGTTATTCTTTTTTTGTGCATCATCATCATCATCATTCTCAGCCAAAGGACGTCCATTGCTGAACATAGGCCTCCCCCACGGCTTTCCACAGCGACCGATCACTAGCGGTCTGCATCCAGTTTGATCCTGCGATCTTTTAAGGTCATCTGTCCATCTTGTTGGTGGACGTCCTACGCTGCGTCTTTGGTCGAAGGGTCTCCAATCCAGAACTTTCCTGCCCCAACGGCCATCAGTTCTTCGCGCTATGTGCCCTGCCCATTGCCACTTGAGCTTACTGATTCTCAAAGCTATGTCCGTTACCTTACTTCTTCTGCGTATCGCCTCATTTCTGATTCGATCTCGTAAAGAAACACCAAGCATAGCCCTCTCCATCGCTCGTTGTATGATTTTGAGCTTTCTTTTTTTTGTTCATTTACACCGAATCAACTGTTTGCCTCACCCACTGGTTGACTGGTAGAGGATGCTTTATAGCATTAAGTCCACTATTAGTAGTTAATTTTGTTTGATAATAAATAATAATAATACTGAATAAGGTCCATAGTTTAGGTAGAGTTAGTAGGAATGCAGCGTAGCACGACACGGCCCCGTACGTAGGTACGCGTAATTTAATCAATCGCGGTTTTGAATTCATGTGGTGAATTGTAATTACGTGTACTATTGCAGTTATCGGATTGTGTAGGCTAGTACTACGAGTTGGAATCCTGTGAATGAAAGCACTTTAATAGCACAAAGCAGGCATATTGCTGGTTGCTGGTTTAATTAATTCAATAATCTGCGTACTTCATTTCTGGCGTCCCAGATTCTAAATAATAAACTTAGTTCTTACGAAAACATTGCAAACGTTAGCTGTTTTAGTAAATAAAGCTCAATTTCGATAAATGCAAACTATTTTTTAAACGAACTTCTTCATCATAACATAATGCTCTCTGTGTAAAATTTGAAAATGGTTTCTCTTTCCAACTCATGGAACATACAATACACCCTAAGAATCAGTAAGCACAAGTGGCAATTGGCAGGGCACATAGCGCGAAGAACTGTGAGGTCGTTAGGGCAGAAAAGTTCTAAATTGGAGACCCTTTGACCCAAGATGCGTAGGACGTCCCCCGACAAGATGGACAGACGGCCGTGTAAAGATCGCACGATCACACTGGATGCAGACCGCTTGTGATTGGTCGCTGAGGAAAGCCGTGGGGGAGGCCTATGTTCAGCAGTGGAGGTCCTTCGGCTGATAATGATTATGACTCATGGAACATGAAACCCAATATTCGTTTTTATCCGATATTAATCTGGTGTTTTTTAGTTATCATCACATAAACCAATTAGATTAGTGAATGAAGGATATTCACAAAGGGAAAACAAACCATCTAGTATCGAAAGCATATATATATAAATGTCTCGAAGAAACCTAAAGTTGACCATTAGTCTATTATTCAATAAAGTTTTGTATAGTGGACATTTTGAATCAACTTTGTTGTCTTTGTAGCTTTTCATTAAATATTACCTAGGACTAATAACATAAATCATATCCTTTGTCTAGACAGCTCATGCTTTATTGTAGATACTGAATAATTTAAGTAATTTATATTTACAATCGTACTTACATATTAACTTTATGTACTATGAGAACACCTATGATTTAGGATACCTACCGGATTATATAGATGCATAGTTACATTTTTATTTCTTAACCATCTGTTTATTAATATTATTTAAGAAGTATCCAAACAAAGCATTCAAATGTTAAAATATTAGCGTCCTTAAAACTGATTTTTACTTCGTAAAAAAGTAGGTACCTGCTATTTTTACTCGTCCGTGCCTGCTACATGTTGTTTCATTTTGGAAGTTTTATTTATTTTTCCCTTTGTAACTAATTTATCAATTTCTTAACACAAAACATGTTAATGTAACATATTTACTTATTACACATTTTTTATTACTGTTTTTGTAATTATTATTATTATCTTAATAGTATAGGTATCATTATGGACGCGTATGGTTACACCATACGTTCTAATTGATGGCTTGCGAATTACAGTTAATTCAGAGGGTAAAAGTAATTTAAATCTAAAGGTTTAGAAAAAAATATGAACGCACTCATTTAATTAGCATTCGGTTAATTTACAGCGTTCCCCAAAGGTCAGCACTAAGTCACCGAAAGATCTTCATAATTGGCGGATGCCTCAAACAAAACCATTAGGGGTAGTATTAATGAATCAGAATTTAAACTGCGATAAATTATCGTGGTCATTAGGCCGATAATTACTGGTCCGGTATTCGCCAGCATTCTTACTCAGGTTTCCTTGAGTTGATGACGGCATTATTTCATAGCTGAGAAGCTACGACAATGTCTTAGCAATTCAATTAACCAATTTCTTTTACTTTCTAAAGAGGCAGTGTTTTTTTTGGAAGACACAATTCTTTCACCGCGTGTGTGTCGGTATGCCTATTTGCGATGATATTAAAAAGCATTTCACGGGCTTTTACAAGTACGAGTACATAGATTCATTCACGAGGAAGGTTTAAGTTTCGTATCATTTGCCAAGGAATATCTTAATCTGGAAAAAATTGTGTTTTAATAAAATGCAAAATAATATTGGAGATTGCAGCTGGTCTTCGAAAGTAAATGAAATTTCATCTCCGATTACAGATTTTAGATTTCGCAACATCTTTCAGATTCTGATTTCAAGTTCTAAAATTGTTATCATCACGATATTGCTTTCCATTTCAAAATAAACTTATATGTTTTGTTTATTTGGTACTTTAGGATACACACAAGCATTAGCATTAACATTGATTTCCTGATATTTACAATAGACTTAGATAATTACACCGATATACATCTGTTTGGTAGATACATCATTATCTATTCGTAAATTCTATAAAAAGTGAACGTTTTGGGTAACGTTATTTACATTTTTGACTATTTATCCAATAATTACCATGTTTTTGTTTTACTCTAACAAAAGCTTTTATAATTTGGCAGATAATTGTGTAGTAGGTACTTCCAGGCTCAAGTTACTGTGTAATAAGATCTACATTCTATAATCAGATCTATATAAAGCGGCTTATCTTAATGAAGGTCTAAAGGCCTTTATAATTAACCCTTTCCCTTCGTGACGTAAACAATTGTAGGAAGAAATTTGTAGGCATCCCGATCCCCATCTAACAGATTAGTTTGTCTCACAAGTGTATAGTACTTTGACCAAATTAAGGAGCCAGGACTGAGATCTATAAACTACCTTCCTACCTTTTAGGGACTTTAAACAGGACAGTTTTCCGACACCGATATAAGATAAATAGCGACAACCGATCAAGATTCAGCGGCTGCCATGAATATTGCCGTTAAAACTATCAGTCGTACGTGACCTATACCGCGCCGTTTGATGTGCTGATGGCATTTCGGAGACTAATTTTACTAATTTTCAAGAGTGGATATTGATGGCAGCCGTCTTATGTGCCGTCAACATATCATTGAAATGTCGGCGATTTTTAACGTGCTGCTTGTTAGCGAGCATAAAACTCACTGCAATATTTTGTAGAGAAAGATACTCTTACAAACTCGATTCGGTCGCGATGCAACATCGATCGTAATACACCCTTATTCCGTTTGTTGTATAAATATCTACATAAATTCGTTTTTCGTATTGACCTGCTTTTCATTCTAAAAAAACACTAATTATAGTATCATTCTTTTTAATACGGTAAAATGACCGATATTGAAAATTACATAGATATAGTGCTTGATAATGATATAGTGGGGCTTAATGTAAGCAATGTTTTATAGATATAATTAGGTTCCTTGACTTGTTGTATCCACTCATTTATATTAGACTACCTACCTACTATGTAAATAATGACCGCATCGATCAATGCGAGATATTTCCGTTTTTCTGTGTCTAGGTCAGCGGTTCTCGAACATGGCTTGCTATAAGTCAGCCTTAACCTAAAAAAATTTGTTAGTTCATGTTTTTAAACGGAGGTACCTCTTAGTTGCTCGACCATGTTACCGAGCCAAATTTTATTCCTGAATCATAAGATTCATTCCTTTTATTCCTGTATAAAACTGAACATAACGATGCTAAATCTAGTAATTATAACAAAAACAATAGTAACTATTGTTTCTGTTATTAACTGTACGAAAAGTTTAAAGGACATTCACAAAGATTAATAGACAAATAAAGGAGCTACTTTTATCATTATCACCTTTGTCAGGTTAGTAAAAATTGAAGCATATCTATCCAATCGTAAAGGGAATATCATCGTATTGACATCAACTATACGTAATTAAGCAAAATACGTATAGGTACTCTGATTTTTAATTAGATAGACCAAAATGACATTTGGTGGGATGCCACTTTATCGTAATATAAAAATAGTGATGTGCCTAAATATTCGACAAATTCAATTCTGCTTCAATTATTGCTTTTAAATGATTATAAAATTATTAATTGGATATAGTTTTAATTTGTGTTGTGCAGAAAATTATTTGCATAAAATAAAATAGTTACGTATTACAAAAAAAAAACAAACAAGTTTTGTTTTAAGATCATGTTACCTGCAAAATAATATCATAATTTCTAATAGTGTATTTATAGAAAGTAGTAAATAGTCAAAATAGGTTGAAGTCATACAAAATATCGGTATTGCATGTGAGGGACTTAATTTTTTACCTATTAGAAAATTTTATTTATGTATTATTACGTTTCTTTGTAATTGTGTTCAACGTTTTACATGTATTATTTATCAAAATAAGTAGAATCACGAAATTGAAAAATCGTATCATAAATTCAATTAATCATTCACATTTGCATTGTAACAACACTATTGCACTACGCTTGCAACATTAAAAAATAAAAAGTGCGAGTGGAGCTGTCATTTTGGTCTACGAGGGTCAAACTGAAAGTTCTTAGAACTGGCCACTTATAAACAATATAATAAAAAAAATATTCTAAAATTTGAAAATAGAACTCTTTGCCCATATTACTGAGTATATATTTCATTTCGTCAACATGAATTTAACACGAGAAAATTTTCGTGCAATGATTTTTTATGACTTTCGATGTCATTTAAGTCAACAAGAAAGTTATGATAGACTACGATTGGCCTTTCACGATGAAGCCCCATCTCGTGCGACTGTTTACAACTGGTTTAATGAGTTTAAACGTGGTCGCACTAATCTCACTGATGATGTACGTGAGGGACGGCCTTCTACGGCGACGACTGAAAATAACATCTGTGTTGTGCGGCGTATGATAGAGACTGACAAAAGAGTGACCTATCAGCAGATTCGGACAAGCTTAGGCATCGGTATGAGTCAAGTGCACAAAATCCTCCACGAACATTTAGCGGTCAGGAAGCTTTGCGCCCGGTGGATACCTCATAATTTGACTAAGGCTCAAAAACTCCATCGTGTGGATTGGTGCCGTAAAATGATTGAAAGATTTAACGGAGGTGACTCAAATGCTGTGTTCGACATACTAACAGGTGACGAAAGCTGGATTTACTGTTATGATCCTGAAACCAAAAGACAATCTGCTCAGTGGGTGTTTCCTTTCGAGGAGTTGCCAACTAAAGTGAAGAGAGATCGAAGTGCGGGAAAAAAAATGGTGGCCTCGTTCTTTGGAAGGATAGGTCATTTCGCAACAATTGTGTTAGAGGATCAAAAAACAGTTTCTGCAGAATGGTACACTACCAATTGTTTGCCACTTGTCTTGGAAAAAGTTCGAGAGAAACGACCTCGCAGTAGGATCCTCCTTCACCACGACAACGCCTCGTCGCACACCGCCAAGCGAACGATCGACTATTTGGCGACATCAAACTTTGAATTACTGGGTCACCCGCCGTATAGCCCCGACCTCGCACCTTGTGATTTTTATTTATTTCCAAAAATTAAAGAAAAACTTAAAGGAAAGCGGTTTATGAATGCTGAAGAAGCGGTGGCTGCGTATCGCGATGCCATTGAAGAGACCCCTAAGGACGAGTGGGCAAAGTGCTTTTCCCAGTGGTTCCATCGCATGCAGCGGTGTATTGACGTCAATGGACAATATTTTGAAAAGATATAATAAAACTAATAACTGGCTAATGTAATCAGTTTTTGATTTTCTAAGAACTTTCAGTTTGACCCTCGTATCTAATTAAAAATCAGAGTGTAAGGGGGTCAGTTACGCCGCGGCATCCGATCGGCTACGCATAGCAGACGCCTCGACGGATCGCGTTTGCTACATCTTATGATAGTTCTTCTTGTGAATGACAGCACGTTTGACAGAGTGGACGATTAGTTGACAAAAATCGGACGACTAGCCGTAAGCGCGTGATAACGCATGCGATGCTGGTCGAGTATGGGTCCCGAGTTGATTTCGATTCGAGGTGGTTACGCAGTGCAGTATGGAATTTCATACAAAGTATTTAGGGTTGATACGGTCCTGTACCTTTTACAAGTGGTTAGATCTGCTGCAACTTATCACATGTTGGACACCACTGCGTTTCTTGATAGGTCAGCGATAGCGTGACCAATACTATCGCAATTGCTGACCTCTCTAGAATAACAAATCACCTGTAGTATCTTATGCCATCAATTGTCAGTCATTGAGCCGAGCGAGCCAATGTTTATGTTTGTCTACACCCAGTATACATTTTATCTGTTGTGTGAATGCTGCTTTGACTGTTTTTACTAATACAAAAATGTATAGGCAAATTGACAAAGTCAGGAAGTTTGAAATTCTTTTCATACATTTATGTCAAAATTGAAACGTGAAAACAGATTTTCTCAGAGCGGCTGAACCATAGGATATTTTACATATTTCTCTATTGCTATGAAATGTGTATCTCATCATATCAGTAGTTTTTCACTTAACTGATAATATCTATCTGGAAATATTTGGGATATAAGGTCGATTCAGAACCATCGATAACCATTGGCTTCGGTTTCGGCTAGTTTTCAATATTTTCTATTCATTTATAAATTAATGTCGTAGTTTGATCGAATGTCTCTTTATTAAAAATAACAAAATAATTCACTGCATCGGATAAATCCACATTATTATATTTTTGTTTATAAGTGAAAGTTATCGCATCGTAACAGAATGGTCTTGAATCGGAGGGCTAAAATCTTGACATAGTTCCCTGTACAACCACCAATCGACGTTTGAAGAATGCTGAGACACAATTAATTGGTTTTATCGTGTATTTACTTATTGATAAGAATTTTTGATTGAAAAAAAAATACCATTTATTTTATTTGTTAAATATATTGCATTGTTAGTTAAAAGGACATTTGGTGCAGCAGAAAATCAGAAAATGTGTATTGTCTACGCGAAATGTCAAACATTTTGGGTCAGACATCGACTAATACCCAGGGAATAATTTAACGTTTCACGTCAACGTAAAGGTCAAGCAAAATTTCATCTATGTTACAACCAGAATATTTTCTTTTCCTGGCAAAAAAAAAACCATCAATTATGCAACATTTCTCCTCATGTAGGAACACAACGAAGTCCTCCCGGTAATCCCATGGGGTATTTATTACAACCGTCGAAATGTAGTATCTACACATACCTACCTAAAAATATTACAAAGATGTTATATTATGTTTGATGTGTAGGCGTCAAATGGAATAATTTTGTTTTAGTGTGACAGTCGAAACAAAAGTTGACACAAATAATTCGGTAAACAAAACACGTATAAAATAAAATCTTATTCTAGAACAGTTGGTGGTATTGATATGGTAAGGTGGGTTCTAGGCAAACAATTTCTTTTGGAGTCGGTGCCATCACTTTGACCATCAAGCATCAACTGTCACAGCACCAACTCCAAAAACAAATTGTTTGCCTAGAACGCACCTTTCCTTTCAATAGTTAAGAGTTTCTTTAAGACTTTTTAGTGCATTTTGGTTTTGAAGTCGTTTTTTACTTTTTTAAAGTTAATTTTATTTCTTTATTTTTAGAGATTATTGGAGAAGGGTGGGGGGGGGGAGTTGCACCTTATGACTCTGTTCTTTAAGAAGCTACAAAATTATAAGTTATTTCATTATAATTACTGAACTCCTAAGCGTTAAGGAGTTCCACCATCAGCTCAGCCCCACAAGATGTTTACTATCAGACGTAACAACACGTCAACATTAAGATTCTAGTAAAGAAGCCCTAAACGTGACTTTAAAATTTGAGGGTTTCCCTCGATTACACCAAGATCCCCATCATCAGATCCCAAAATGGAAAAAATGGGACCAACTAGAAGGTAAACCCTCTAAGTAGGCGAAAAAATACTCTCGGATAACTAGCGGTTTATTTAAAGGTTAATATTTGGTCGAAATCACCCTCAATACCATAATTATTAACACATTATCAAGCATCAACAATCCATCTGTTTGAGTTCTTTGGAATAAGCGCGTTTTTAGGGTTCCGTAGCCGAATGGCAAAAAACGGAACCCTTATAGTTTTGTCAAGTCTGTCTGTCTGTCTGTCTGTCTGTCCGTCCGTATGTCACGACCGTTTTATTCTGTAACTAAAGCATTACACAATTGAAATTTGGTAGCAAGATGTATCTTGTTAACCGCTTACCGATTTTTATACAAAAAATAAAAAATAATGACAGTCAAGGGAGGGCTCTCATACATGGAACTAAAACCAAAAAAAAATTTTTTGTCAAACCTATGCGTGTAGGGTGTCTATAGATAGGTCTTTTAAAATAACATAGAGGTTTCTAAAACCATTTTCTTTTAAAGTCAAACGTTTCATAGCTAGACGTTTCCAAAGTGGTAAAATGGGCGTTCCCCCTCTTCTAATTTTTAAACCAAGCAAGTGTAAATTTTGAAAAAAATATATGATGTAGATCTTAATAAATACTTTCAACGAAAATTTAAGTATTTAATTTACGAACAAGTAGTTTTTGAGATATAGCACATTTTCAACAACCACAAACATAACTTTGTACTTCATACAAACACTATGAAAAACAAAGTTATGTTTGTAGTCAACAAAATATTGTGGTATTTTACTAAGTAGAAGTAAATGGATTCCCTAATTCAGTTAAAGTTGGCACGGAACCCTCAGTGCGCGAGTCCGACTCGCACTTGGCCAGTTTTTTAGTGAATAGTGTTACTAATAATTAAAAACCTTAGAATTACTTATGATACCTATTGCAATGACATAGGCTGTATTTGAACGTGGAAGTTATTTCCATAGATTATAAGTATGTAAATATACAGAGTGTGGCCTGCAATATGGTCAAAAATTTAAAATATAGGCCGTTTAAGTAATCAGTAATCAATTATAAATGGTTTTAATGGAATAAAATAACAAATAAATTTATTGTTATTTTCTTACAAAATAAATCCAACCAGCAATGTTTTGCAAACAAATGTATCTGGTAACTGAACTTGACATTGTCAGTTACTACAGCGAGTTAGCGATTTTGATATGATTACTTTGGATACTATATCTCTGAGTTAAAGCATTTTAGAGCACTATGACCAGGTCAAGGTAATTACGTATATTCTGGAGAATCACTGATTTAAATTTTTGCTCATACTCGTATTACAGGTCATAAGGTTCACAAATATACTAAACAAATCACATAAAATTAAGTTTACCCTTGTCCGTTTGAGTTTCATTATTGACTTACAGTTAATTTACCTTCGGATCTTCAAGTTTACTTTTTCAGTGATGTAAACGAAATTTCGTAATACCCTCCCGCATACAATCTAATTTATTTGTCTAGAACAAAGCTTTTACGATTATTTATATTCATTTTTTGATTGTGCATACTTTTTTCTGTTCTCGGTTGTATCATCATTAAATTTAAGGCTCTTGTCGTTTTTTTCCATTATTTACGCTTCTTCGCCATTTACGCGACTATTGTTTTATTTCATGCATATATCTTATTCTTGTTTTTCCTCTTTTCCTTCTATCTTCTATTCTTCCATCTATTATGGTTCTGGTGAAGCTGTTGTGAACTTTTAATTTCCATTAGTTTTCGCTTTTAATGAACTTCGATTTATATTAATTAATTATTTTTGTTTTCTTTTTCTAATGCCCACCACCATATGTTTAAGTAACAGGGATTAAGATCTACGGTGCCTTATCGTCACTTATTTTTCTGATGCTGTTAATCTTAAATTAGTTTTCTGTAATTATGTGATTCAGTTATTCGAAAGTTTAATAACAACCTTATATTTACAATAAGAGCGCCTAAAGAGTTATCATTTTTTTCCTTACCGTTCCCAACTTCAGTTCCGTCAAGTTAACAGCAAAATACGGAATTCATATACGTCTAACTTTGACGTTAGTTTGCGTTAAGAACAAGCCTCTTTCTATTAACGGCCGCCTGGACCATTAGAATTAATGAAATTTAGGTTTCCGTGTTTACATTATATGTTTGAAGAAATCGAAGCTATTTTTAAGCACCCTTGTGTATTTAGCGTAATCGCAGTGTCGTGGTCGGACCGAATTGAGAAAAATCTCCGAAAATTGAGTGAAAAGTGTTTGCCGATACGGGTATCAATTTGGGAAGAAAAATTGAGGATTAATTTTGGTCGTGCCTACTTCGATATTTCAGGTAGAGCTAGTGCATTAAAGCCCATTTTGGTCCGGATTTTCAGAAGTCTATATCTTTTAATTTATTGGTTTAGAATGTTTTTAACACTCACACTGTCATGTTTTATATTCATAAAGATGAAATAAAGAACCAAAAATTGCGTACGGGCGGGACTCGAACCAGCAACTTTCTGGCTAATTCCGTAAACAGTTGGGGTAGATAGCGCAGACGTCACGCGTAATGGACGTATCCATAAGAAGCCAAAAATTTTGCGCCGTCGGACCGACAGCACGGTAGCTTAATTGGAAGAGCATTTGGCCCGGTTATCCAGAAAGTTGCTGGTTCGAGTCCCGCCCGTGCGCAGTTTTTGGTTTCTTGTTTCATCTTTATGAACCTCTGCTTTAAATCAACAATCAATATGTGTTAATATTAAAACATTGTGACATATTATGGGCGTGTTAACTCTCAACATATAAGCATTAACCAAGATTTAAATGTGTCCTTTCGTATGAAGTATTAATTTATTTGAACAGTGTGAAACTAGCATATTTGTGTCGCAGACGCAGATCGTCTTATATAAAAATAACATTATGCAACATTTACTTAAACAAGAAGTTGTCTAAAAATAAGAACCCAGAGACGTTGAGGATAACAAATGATTTTTTCAGATACAGTACCGCCTACAAACAATATTTTTAGACGAACCCCTACCTAAAATAAGTACTTGACTTTATAATTGATTAATTTGAAGTAAGTAAGACGCGACTTAATTATAATTTAAGGTCACATTAAAGAGATTCTAAATTGTGTATTGTCATCAGTTGATCGCGTTCATTATTGGTTATAGATTTTGTTCAATGGTGGAGTAAATTAACGCTGTGTTTACGAGCTCAGAATCTATCTTGACATGTTAAATTTAATACATCGCTATTATTAATCTACGGGTATTCCTTAAAAGCATAATCAGATATTACTTATAGTACTTGTAAAAAGCAACTTTGGCTGTTACAGACGAGGAATCGAACCCCGTGTCTTACGCTATCTGGGCGTATGCCTATTTATATTTTACAAGTGCAATTTATATTATTAAGTTTGTATAGTGACAAAACACTATAACAACAAAAATGTAATCATAGGCATAATATTAACTAGATTGTGTACATATTTGTATGAAATAAATGAAGTACTAGTTTTTTAGGAAGCGCAGATTAGTATACTTAAAATATGTACATTGATTCTTACAAAGGTTTCTTACACATATTGTCTTACGATTACTTAATAAAGGGAAGTCTCAGCAATATGTTGTGACTAAGATTACTAAAACGTTTTTTTTAAATTGCTTACTATATTTTTGTATTTGTGAACCTAATTAGAGTAGAAAGCGTTAAGGTTAAAAAGGGTATAATCCCTTAGCAATTATTTTTATTTTACATTGACAAATTTCTGAGCGCCCCAAATTGATTCAAGTTGCACAATCCAAGTTCTGTTTTTTTAATCGTGGAAAAAATGTTTCTTTTAATAACAGTCAGAAGTCCGAAAATGTGGTAATATCTGAGATGAGGTTTGCTTTCGCCAGACTCATTTCAGGTTTATCTCTCCGGCTCGAGCACAAAGTGAAATTGCATCGTCCTTTTATTCGCAGTCGGGTCAAGCCATAGTCGAGGATATGACTTGTGTTAAACATCCAATTTTGTACGAGTAGTTCAGTCCACTCGTCCATTTATCTTGGTTGATGTCTCACTACGACTGTTTTAATTAGAAAACTTTGATTAAAAGTAATCACTTCTTTTGCCTTTCGATAAGTTATTGTTGGTTTTAGATTTTACTCTTAAAAATCGGTCGTGAGAATGTAGATCAACTATGTTTTATTAATTTTCGTATTCGGGCCATTTTTAATTAAGAAATCAAGACCAATAAAACTTATCACGCTATTCTCTTATAATATTTCTTCGTATACGAAGTTCATGTTCAGGAGAAAAGTACGTTAATAATGATACTAAGATATAATTTTTCCAACGTCACTTAAGGAATATTCATCGAATAAAATACAATACACCTTATTTGAAATGTTACCTGTTTGTCAGCAATTATTTATATTAATGTCATTTTTAAATCGGTTGTTTTATATTTATTTCGTCGGATAGGGCTTATCTGTCGTCTGTTAAATCGGCCCGAGTGGTTAAAAAATTGCAAATTAATAATAAAAAGTAACAAAGAATAAGTTGTCCGTAAAAATACATTTAAAATCTGCTAAATAGAAAGTTGTATTTTTTTTTGTTTTTATAGTGTTTTGTCACTATACAAACTTAATAATATAAATGGCATAGGCATACGCCCGGATTGCGTAAGACACGGGGTTCGATTCCTCGTCTGTCACACAGCCAAAGTTGCTTTTTACAAGTGCAATTTGGAATTTATATATTATTATTGGACAAGAACTGCGTGCTCGTATTAGGCATACTTGCACTATCGGTTAAATGTTACCATTATTTCTTTTCATATGAACAAACCTGACAGCAACAAATCTAATTTAACCCACAATTAAGCTAACCCGAACCATTCTGCGGGTCCGTCATACAAAATAATGTGTGATTCACTGCCAGCCCACTCACGGTTCTGCGTAGATAGTAGATACCAACGCGTAATGTTTGGTCAATAGCAGATTGCGACACTTGGTAACGTGATTAATTGCGCTTCCATGTGGCCAAGTAATTTTATTGTTAATTAATAAATTGATATAATTGTCAACGTTTAATTGATGGTGTTTATAAGTCAAACAGTGTATTTTTTGGTTGAAATTGTGTTAAAGTAACTTATCGTATTTAAAACTCGTGATAAAAAGCACTTTTAAAAAAGTCTTGAAACTGTTTTGCTGGTATGTCTAAAAACATGCGTTAGTGAAAATAAATGCGACCTAAATTACACTTTTTCAAAAGTATCAGTAACATACAAATATTAAAAACTTACCTTCGTCATGTTCAAAGTCGGTTGTAACTTGTGTAACACGTCGAAAATTATGTCCTTTAATCGAACTGCAAATCATTTATTATTTTTAATTTATTGCTGACTCGAGCTAACTCAGTTTCCGAGTTTCGTAGCGAACATAGTTGTCGTAGTCCGTAGTTTGTACTTTCGTAGCTCGTAGCGTTTACATCGCGGCACGCTCGGGAGGCTGCGCGGGACGTTATGGCGGGCGGGCCGCCCTCGAGGCTCGCATGCATGCACGGTTACACGCAGCCACGGAACACTTTTGGGCGGCCTTTATTGTAGATATAATGTTCGGAAGCGACACCTTTCTGGGGTTGTAGTGCTTTTTGGGCAGTTTTATTAAGTTTTATAATGATATTAAAATTTTGTTATATCCAAGTTATTATATTACAGATTATTATAAAAAACGTTTCTGTCTGTATTTGAATTGAGTTTAATTTGCTTTATAATTTGTAATTGTAGGCTAAAATGTTTTTAAGAAGTAAGTCAATAATGTAAGTGCTTTTTGTTGAAAATAATTGTTTCCACTTATATTTTGCTACTTAGTACTAATAAATGTTTCTTTTTAATTAATGGACAACCCTCAGTTAGTTTTTTATTTATTTTGAGACACAGCTCCCATTACTTTTGTTATATCTTTTGACATTCTACAACATTGTTCAAAACTTTTTTTACCCTTAAACAAATCGTGTAGCTCCAAAATACTTTTCTACTGTCTGTCTCAGTTGGTAATTTTAAAGTTTTCTAGGAAAGGTTGTTACTTTTTAATTTTGTAGGAATTTAAGATAAGTTTTATGGAGAATATTTTATTAAAACACAAAACTTGATGAGGGTTAGGGTTATGCTTTATTCTTTCGTTTTATAACATTTTATTGTTTCTTTTAGAATCTTTATGACGCCAGATCTGAAAGACTATTATTTTCTGCTTAGCCCTGTTATTAAAAACTTTTAATCATTCAATTATTTCATCTTGTCGGTGGACGTCCTACGCGACATACACTACAGACGATGCAGACCGCTTACAACTGGTCGCTGTGGAAAACCGTGGGAGAGGCCTCTGTTCAGCAGTGGACGTCTTGACGATGATGATGTACTGGAAATGAACAATGCGTTATCTAGTACCGTGTTTACTTATACACCCCGATCACAAATCTTAACAAAAATAATATAGACGATACTTAAATCTTTTTACTTTTGTGTAAAACTATTCGTCATTCATAAATTACAAAGTTCTCGTAAATAATTTCTGTTGCTGTTTTATGTTTTGTGCGCCAAAATAATACTTACACATCATTGTTTAATCTTGTCTAAGTTTTTGCAGCTTGCTTGGTTCAAACGCAAATATTTAAGTTGTGGTGGGCGGGTAATATTATACCTTCGAAGTAGAGCACTTTTTGTCCGTCGTCTAATGACCAGAAATATCATTATTGTAACCGCAACGTCATCCAAAGTTATTAGTCGTTAAGTAGCGGTAAACAAGCAAGTTAAATTAAACTTTAATGGCAAAATTGTTAATAATGCCTCAGGGTAACACTTTTTAACCGAATCCATAAAAGAAGGATGTTATCAATTCGACTTTATGTTTTTTCTCTTTACCTCATCTCACAGTCGTTAACCGATTTAAAAATGATTTTACCTACCTAGATTTTATACTTTCTAGTTTATCTCATTGTTGCCAAGTCGGGATCGGATGATGAGATCTTGGTGCAATCGAGGGAAACCCTCCAATTTTAAAGGCACATATTGATTGTGTACTAGAATCTTAATGTTGAAGTGTTGTAACGTCTAATAGTCAACATTGTATGGAGCTAAGCTAATGAGGGAACTCCTCAACGCTTAGGAGTTCAGAGATTATAATAACAGAACTTATGAGTAGGTAATTTGTATGTGCTTCTTAAAGAACAGAATTATAGGTGAAAAAGTCCCCACTCTCTCCTGTAAGCAATAAAAATAATTAAAAAATAGTTTTAAAAAAAAGGATAAACCGACTTCAAAACCAAAATGCACTAAAAAGTCTCAAATAAACTCTTGACGTTTTAAAAGAGAGGAATCCATTTTAGGTGAACAATTTATTTGGAGTCGCTGCCTTCACTTTGACCCTCTCAAGCATCAACTATCAGAGCATTAACTCCAAAAAGAAATTGTTCGCCTAAAATGGATTCCTTTCCTTAAAAGGTCATGTTTATTTGGGACTTTTAAGTGCATTTTGGTTTGAAGTCGCTTCTTTTTTAAGTTTATTTGATTTATCCATATATCAAGGAAAGAAGAATGAAATTTAACAGTCATGGAGTCATAAATGAAGCTAATTGTACATGATTTTTTTTTGTGATGTATATTTAAAAAAAATGCGCCTGATATTTTATATCAACCAATCCTGATTCATTTGGCGAGTAATTAATTGATTATGCAGTCATAGTTTTGCACAATATTATGTATGTATTTTCATTTATAGAGTTATAGTAAATTTTTTGGATAAAAAAACACCTGCGCTTTTATAAACGTTGGTATCAGGATGCATCGTTTTTGTACGTACTAATGTGTCAGGCTCATCTGTGAACGACTTTTTCATACTTAAGTCAAGCCATCATGCTCGTTTACATTATCACGGTGGCATGAGTGACTGAGATATAGCTAAGTATAAGTAGTTACAGATACCAGGTAAGATGTCTTGCTTGCAGTATATTCGGTATAGTAGCGTAGGTCAATTTGATTTTGTAGGTAATTTAACGTAAAAGCCATTTTTAAAATTGAGCGAGTTAAGGCCTGTTTCACCATCGACAAATAAACACAAATAATTCAAAAATGTAACGTCATTGTGTATGAAGTATAAAACAGATAGTGTTGTTAACCAGAACTTTCTAGAACATCGTGAAAAATCTTTTCAGTATGTTGAATTGACATCATTGTGCAAGACGAGTTTATGCAGGTCATAGTTATAGTCTGGCAGTGTATAGGCTGAAATAAAAAACCATAGTAAATTAAATTATATTTAACCATGGAGAAAATTTCGGTTGGGATATTGTTCCTAACTTCTTACAGCCTTGTATTTTTACCAGACTACGGCAAAGTCAAAAGGAAGGGTTATCCTTTGACGAGAACTGAGCTGAGCTTGACCCGTCTTGGACATATGTTAGGTTCTTTATCAGCACGCCAACTCAATAAAAAACAAGGACAAGTGCGAGTCAGACTCGCGCACTGAGGGTTCCGTGCAAATTTTAAATGAATGAGGAAATCCACTTACTTTTAGCTAAAATAACACAATATTTTGTTGACAGCAAATGTAACTTTGTTTTTCATAGAGATAAGATATTAAATAGATACTAACACTAGTTAATAAGTTTTCTCTAATTCTCTTACTAATACTAAATGGATTTACGTTGTCCGATAAATAAAGATTTATTTATTTATTTATTTATAGTGTTTGTATGAAGAACAAAGTTATGTTTACGGTTGTTGAAAATGTACTATTTCTCAAAACTACTAGTTCGATTCCATCCAAACCAAGTTTCGTTAGTTAACTTCTACATATATTTTTTTCTTCAAATTTTTATAAATTTACACTCGCTCAGTTTTAAAGTTAGAGGGATGTCCATTTTTCCACTTTAGAAGCGCATATCTATAAAACGTTGGACTTTAAAAGAAAATAGTTTAAGGAATCTGGATGTCATTTTAAAAGACCTCACATACACTCTCCAACCAAAAATTTTGTCAAACCTATGCGGTTTGACAAAAAAAAAAAAATTGGTTTTAGTTTCATGTATGAGAAACTATCTTAAATATCTTATTTTTTGAATCGTAAAGCGGATGACATATTACATCTTCCTACCAAATTCTAACAGTGTGATGCTTATAGTTACAGAAAAAAGTGGCTGTGACATACGGACGGACAGACAGACAGACAAACTTGACGAAACTATAAGGGTTCCGTTTTTGCCATTTGGCTACGGAACCCTTAAAATGACGTTTCTTAATAGTTAGGTAATTAGTATTAAAATGTGTAGTCTTTAAATTTGACTGCTTACGTTGTTTATCGCTAATTATCTGTTTTAATTGTGTGCGCAATAAATGTTCAGCTGCACAGTGCTCAGTACAAATCATTTCTATCTATTATATTTTTCGTTACGTAGTTAGCCAATCTATAAAACTGTTACATTTCATTTTTTATGCAGTGTTTATGTGTGCCTTACGTAATAACTTAAAAAAAAAGAAGAAAATAAAAAGATAAGCAAATTTATAGAAGTTTCTACTTCTACACATTTTATTAATGGTGATGACCTTACACCTACTTCTTTTGGTTAGCTGATGTTGCGCATCACGTCTGAAAACTTATTTTTAATTTGTATTTGTAAGATGTGGGTGGACAGTGTGTTGACTGCAAATTTGCAATGATATTGTCAAATTTATTAATTATTCATCATCATCATCATCATCATCATCATTATCAGCCAAAGGACGTCCACTGCTAAACATAGGCCTCCCCCACGGCTTTCCACAGTGACCGATCATTAGCGGTCTGCATCCAGTTTGATCCTGCGATCTTTATAATGTCGCCTGTCCATCTTGTCGGTGGACGTCCTACGCTGCGTCTTTGTTCGAAGGGTCTCCAATCTAGAACTTTCCTGCCCCGACGGTCATCAGTTCTTCGCGCTATGTGCCCTGCCTACTGCCACTTAACCTTACTGATTCTCAAGGCTATGTCCGTTACCTTAGTTCTTCTACGTATCTCCTCGTTTCTGATTCGATCTCGTAGAGAAACACCGAGCGTAGCCCGCTCCATCGCTCGTTGTGTAGTTTTGAACATCTTTATGAGGCCCATAGTTAGAGACCACGTTTCGGATCCGTATGTCATCACTGGTAACACACACTGGTTGAAGACTTTCGTCTTCAGACACTAAGGTAATTGAGACGAGAAGACGTTCTTGCGCAGGAGTTGGATTCGATGATTGACTCTCAAAGTTGGACATACCCAATTGGATCACTTGTCCCAGGTAGACATAAATTATTACATAAGCCAAAATTATTGTGTCAAGATACGGTATGTAGGAGTTGTCTACTATCCCAAATAGAGAAAAAAAACGCAGAGAAACAATCATAATCGGTAATCATTATATCCCGAAATAGGTAGGATGCGAAATAATGTAAGGAGTAAATCTCTAAAATTAATTTAGAGATTTAGTCCTTTTCTTTAGAGATTTCCTGCTTTTAATATTATGAGATGTAATATTCTAATTAATCAATAAGCATCTCATTACAAGTATAAAGGTTTAATTAGTGCAGTTAATTGTGTTAAGTACTATCATTAATTGCAGAGGTTACCGTCTTGGCATCAAAACATGTAATGGCGGTACTTCAGGTTGGGAGTCTGAGTAATGTGTACCATCTAATTTAACTGTTTCAAAGTTGAAGTAAGTACCCTAGTCTTTAGTAAAGTGATGAAAATAAATATTCCTTTTAAATTATTTTATTTTTCATCTATAAATTGATTACTGTTGATGTGAAAGTAATTATTACCATTACCTTAAATTATTTAGGCCAGTATATTACTATACCACAAATCATACGATTAACGTTGATTGAAAGGTCATTTAAATTAATATTTTAACCAGCAACCTGCATAAATATTTGATTACAATGACTCTATTTGTCACTGTAAGAATTGAATGAGATATAGCACATTTTCAACAACCGCAAAATAACTTTGTCCTGCATACAAATACTAACAAAAACAAATTTATTTTTACTGTCAACTAAATATTGTGGTATTTTAGCTAAAAGAAAAGGGACCCTAATTTAGTTAAAGTTGGCACGGAACACTCAGTGCGCGAGTCTGACTCGTACTAGGCCGTTTTTTTTAGTAACGCGTATTTTAAATTGTTTAAAGTCAAACCACCTAAACGAATATTTGCTCTTGGTAAGTTGATTCAGGTTTTAGTAAAAATGATTTAAATTTAACAAAGTAATCATAATGTAATTTTAATATCATTACCATTAAATTAACAATTATGTACGTATGTGTATAAACCTAAATGACTCATCATTACAAATCGAAGGTACAACTTCTTTGTAGACCATAAACGTACAGAAGCCGTAGTGAGAGTTGAAGCAAGACTAACTCGATCAAACGCATACAGTGCGTAAACGTGATTTTACTCGTATATGCGATTGTTTTAGTGTTAACGTTAGCCACTAGACAGCGCTGCTTTAGTTCCATATTAATTCACGTTAACGCACTCGATGCGTTTGATCGAGTAAGTCTTGCTTCAACTCGCACTACGGGCACTGATGTAGTAAAAATCATTTTAGTAACTAACATTAGATAGAAAATTATCTTAATATTACAACCCTGCACTTTCCACCTTATCATAGTCAGTCTAAAAGATGTACAGTCAGTTTCATCAACATGACAACGTGTTTTCTATAACCCTCATACGGGAGAGTATTTTGATGTCGGACTAATTTGGACGACTCTACATATTTTCTGTGCCGACTGCCACTTTATTACAAATGCTTTCGTATATCGTGCACAAGTAAATTTTTCAGGTAGTTTTCGTCATTTGCGAAGCATTCCACGATGTCGAAATGGTCGAGATCGTCTTTTATTTCCAGATACATGTTCTGCATGAGGCATGTGTTCTGGAGTAGCTCGTAGAACTCCCTGCTTTGTTTCTTGAAAGTGGGGCTGTCGTGCTGTCCTGCCAGGATGTATATGCGCAGTCTTCTCATTTGTAGGTGTGTGTAACAATCGAATTGAGGGGAGAGGGGGATGGCCCACTCGGGCGGTAGTTGGACGGCGTCATTGACTGACGTGTGGACTAGTTCGCGAAGGTCGTACACTCCTGAGATGAGGAAGGCGCCTTGGAGCCGGTTGGAGCCGACGGCACTGTCGAGGAAGTCAGCGCTGGATAGCAACTTGGCCACCAAGTGAGCGCCGGCCGAGTGACCTGCGAAGTACACCCCTCTGAAAAGACAATTTAAAATGTTAGGAAAAATGCAAGTAGTATGATTTTCTTAGTTGTCTTACATAAATATAAAAATTTCGACTGGAGTGTTTAATCAGCCATATAATATTCATCATACAAATTTACATACACTTACGAAATTTTGCACACGTGTTTGAAAGCCTTAATAGATCAATATACTAAAATATTATAAAATTCCAACGATATCACCCTTTTTTTTAGCATTTTCAATTAACAATTTTCGTTTGCCACACAAAGTACCAAACATAAATAATGAATCTCGCAATGAATTTACATTTTTCAGTTATGTCAAGAAATATGTTGTAACTTAATGATTTTATTCAGGTGAGTACCTACATATCCATTAAAAAAGTATTCGAATACCTAGAGAAACATAATAAGTTACAATTTGTCGTACAATCGCTTCCGTGTCGAAAAATGCTCCGTGACACATAATATTGAGCCCACTTATTATTCGAAAAAAGGGGATCTTTTATTTGGAGGTTGGTCCTCCAAATAAAAACTCTGATACGTTGTAAAAGAAACGCTTTTACATTATCTGATAACGGAGCAAAAGGTATGTGTTACTTTCGTGGTATATTGTATTTATCTAGCTATCGTGGAACGAAGAAATATTTACGTAATAACTGAAAGCCTTGAATATTTTTGTAAGTGCGCTAGGGATTTTATGTAATGTTGAAAAGTAAGTAAATTATTGCCTACATATTAGTGCTTTTATTTGTATAAAAACTTTGACAAACTACTATGACATCCGGTATTCCGTGCGCGACGGCAGCGTCTTCTTCTTCTTCGTCACAAACTATTGGAGGACGTCAAATGGCTGGCTGATATTACGAAAAGTAATTAAATCATAGATATTTCAATGAAATATTGTATTATTCTATTCAATTACCTTAATATGTAGTGTCGATTTTTTATTATTAATAAAGTATTATACATGGATACGTCAATTTTGTACTAAAATTGCTAGAGAGAAATGGTAACAGACGTCCTCCAACGTTGTTTTTTGTATCACTGCGAGAGCTGTCATAGATTCGGATTCCCCAACTACCTACTACACACAAAGCGAATAAATCAATGATTTTTGAACTAAATAGTTTTCCCTCTGAAAATACTTATGTTTGCGTCACATGCACGCTATGATGCGCAAATAATACATGATTAAAATTCATGAATGTAAGTATATTGTTAGAATTCTTGGTTCTGTTTTATTTTTTTGTTTTCTACTGTCATTTTGTATCTTATTTTTTGTTTGACCACTGACGATTGTGTTTTTTAAACAGCTTGTCACATTGTTTAAATAATCATTTGTGCAAAAATGCTAGTAAAGAATTTAGTGATTGAGTTTTGTCTTTAATATTACGTAGTTTGTTTAATATGCTTGAACAGTATGCAAATGTTCTACTGCTGGGTGGAGACTAACATTACTGGCTAAAAGACGTAGAATTTTTACCCTACTACTACTACTAACTTACTTTAACTACTAATAATTACAGAATAAGTAAAACGACTGATTTTGAAACGACATTTACTATGATTGCTGACAGATAAGTGACGTTTCCAAAGACATATTGTATTTTATTCAAAGAATATACCTTATCTGACGTTGAAAAATCAGGCCTAAGAACGACTTTTTTGTCCGAGATTAGAGACTCCACATTCAAACAAATGTTATCCCAGCCCATATGTGTCGTAAAAGCTTCTCGGATTAACATTTAACATGTTATATAGTTATTAGCATAACCGAGCCTATTTATGTTGTCTTCCGTCAAATGTTTGAACCAAATTACCTTACTTATCATGGCCGCCGATTGGGTTCTACCATTGAACTGATTAACCACATTTTTAAGCGTAATCATCCTAGCATTTTTTATAAAACGTTATAAAACATTTGCGCTTTTTTTTTTAAAAAAAACATGCATACTCGGACCCGGGTGGTCGGCACACAGCGTGCTGGTGGCCAAGCACTCGGATCCGAGTGCTATGTATAAAATTACGTCAACGTAATCACTCGGTCCCAAGTGCCAAGGCGGCACCGCTGCAATGGTTCTCTCGTTCTCGGACCCGAGTGCTCGGCACTGAAGAAATTAAAGTACTACTAAGGTAAATTACCTGCTGCCCATCTTCTCAGCGTATTCAAACACGAATCTGGCGGCTCTCTGCACCTGGCTCACGATCTCAGCCAACGTGGCGGAGGGGCACAGGTCATAACCCACCACCACCGTCTTCACTCGCGACCGGTAAAGTGGGACGGCGGGGTATCGGGATAGCTCGCGGGATAGCTCCTGCCAGTACCCTCCATGCACGTATACCAGAATCGGTGCATCTGGAATTATAGGAAATAATAGTCAGGCACGGGATTGATACCGATCCGAAACATGGAGTCTTACTATCGGCTTTATAAGGAAGCTCAAAATCACACAGCGATCGTTGGAGAGGGCTTTGTTCGGTATTTATCTATGAGATCAAATCAGAAATGAGGAGATACGTAAAAGAACTAAGGTGACGAGCATAGCCCTAAAAATCAGTAAGCTCAAGTGGCAATGGCCAGGCTCATAGCGGAAGGAACTGATAGCCATTCGGACAGAAAAGTTTTAGATTGGAGACCCTTCGACCAAAGACACCGCGTAGTTCGTCCACTGACAGGATGGACAGACGACCTTGTGAAGATCACAGGATCAAACTGGAACAGACCGCTTGTGATCGGTCGCTGTGTAAAACAGTGGGGAGGCCTTATTCGGCAGTGGACTTATTTTGGCTGATAATGATGATGACAATGACGGAAATGATATCGTGTAGTAGTAAACAGTGATCATAACACTAGTAACGGTGCCGAAATATCTTAAATTACATGGGTTATATTAGTTCTACTCGTAATGGATTTGTAATGATATAAACGAGGATGATTTTTTTCATTTTGCACTATAACGATAGATGTAAGACGAGCACGCGCGTACGACAGCTGAATACGATGGGACACATCTTGCTGTTGTTAAAAAAAACCTGCCAGTTGCCAGTCGAACCCAACCAAGCTCTGAGCGTTCCGTGACTTTCGTGACAACTTCAAACCGAATTCGTAGTCGACGAGTACTTCCACCTAGCCAAAATGTCTCAATAATTTTGACAGCATAAATACGAAGCTTTCATGTTATTTTCTTTATCAACACGTAAATGAACATCTGTTTTAGATATTTATTGGTAAAGAACAAAAATTTCTGACCAAATGACTTGCTACCAATGTTTTTTTTTTATGGGAATCGTAAAAAGGTTATCAGGATACACCTTCCTACCAAGTTTCAACTGTGTAATGTTATGTTATTCTTTCGGAATAAAGGGTCTGTAACATACGGACGGACAGACAGATAGACTTGAGGAAACTCTAAGGATTCCGTAAGTTGCTATTCGGTTACGGAACCCTAAAGTTGATTTATAAAATTCTAGTTCCAGCAACTCGGCCTAGTAAATGTAACACTTGATGGATTATTCCACGCTTGTTCATGGACATCTATTTATTTATTTTTTAGGTCATTAACATTTATGGCTGATCTAAATAATTATGTTTAAACAAAATAGTTCAGCCAATACAAACGCAACGGTCACTGCAGTCGCTCTGTTGACCCACTTTCTTAATATAGCATCACCAAACAAGAGTGCAAGCGATGCGTCAAGCTTTATCTAAAATATCGTTTAGATAAACTAATAGCTAAGTAAATAATCTTTGTTATGTATTTAGGCTACTAATTTAGGTTTATTTTCTATCCTAAATGAAAACTATAAACGAGGCCCTTTTTTAAATTATCACTTACCTTTCAATAATATGCTTAAAGCATGATCTGTGATTTTATAAAGAAACTGATTTTTTTTTAAAGACTTGGCACAATTTGTTTCTTGTACTTTCGTAGGGTAATTAATTTTTAAAAAAATAAGGTGCTCGTAGCGCAACCTACGGTGTGGTCATGTTTGGATTGGTGACCATTCCGACTGTTTAAGTTGGTTATATCACGAGCATCTCCGTGGTTCAGACGGCACGTTAAGCCGTTGGTCCCGGTTAATATCAGTTGATATTAGTCGTTAAGCCTAGTCAGATGCCTTTTGGGCGGCTTGATAACATAAATGACAACCTAGTTAGTCGCATGTCATGTAAACACCTTTCCACTAATCCACACTGAGCCCAGTGGTGGAGTATGGCTCAAACTACCTCACAGGCCTTTGCCTATTGGGACGTAACAGGGTAGTGTAAACTTTTTTACCAAAGTATTCAGTTCTTACCATCAGGCAGATCTGTTCCTAGTATGTCCAGTTTCTGACCAGGGGTGGAGCCATATTCTATTTCCAACTTGTGAGGAATCTTGTTTGTGGCCGTATCGCTTGCTGAAATAACAATATCTTAATTAAACAAACTGTTGATTTAATCAAGGCATAATTAAACTAAATATTTTAGTATCTATCTTAAATGATATATTATTCTTTAGTTATAGTACCTAACCGCAGCGAAATAGTGAAATTAGCTATGCAATTTAGGTAGCAAAAATTATTTGCATTCAAATGTAAGTAATTTAAACGATGAACTTTCCTCATAAGGAAGGGTTAAAAATATTGCTGACTTTTCACAACATTGTAGAAAATTTTAATTAAAATACCTAAAGCCAGGTGTTGCAAGCATGTGACGTAATTAAGAACAGTATTTACAACATTTTACCCGGAATCTGAATGAGAGGAAAGATTCTAATTTAACCTTACCTACAAGGGCAAGGTGTGCCTTCTCATTAATGAATGACGATTCTATCTAAATATGTTTAGCATTGAAACCTTAAGCCATAACTACAATGTTCTTGTGATATACAATTCAGAGTTTTAGGAAACTAAGGGTATATAGTAATGGCCAAATAGTTTTAAGCCACAGTCCTTTTATTCTTAGTGGATTTGGTATTACATCTAAAAATAGTATAGTCCTGTACAAAGACAGTAGTAAGTAGGTATGTACACTACTTTCTTCTTATGATTAACCGACCATTGCCATCCATTTTAATAGCAAAAGCGAATTGGATTGCACATTTGAATCTTAAACAAGTGGCCTTGTTATTATAAATAAATTGCATACAATACTCTACTTAAAAGAATACTCGTATATCCGCATTTCAATGTTTTAGTTCCTTTTAATACAATATTATTCAATTGATGTTGTAAAGTCTACAGCTGGAAGGTGTTACTTTGAATCTAGATTTTCGTGGGAATACCCGGTAACACTAGGTTTGTGTATCCCCATAATACCCGGTAATGTTAAAAGGCCTATTACCCTATTGTTGCGACATGCAGGGACTTTTCCCTACTGTTTGACGACAAGCAAAATTAGTAGGCCACCTTTATGTATACGCTACAATGTAAAATTTACAACAATGTATTACTTCTATATGAATTCAATACCTCGAAATACGGGCGCCATAATACCCTATTGTGTAAGCTCATTTATACTGAAACAAAAATTCGTTATTGTGGCTATGGTATAGGTTCGGTTGGAATAGGTTAGTGGCGGAATGTTTAACAATCCGTTTTAGGCCAACATTATTTTTTAACATAGCATAGATTGGTCTTTAAATTATAGACACAGGTGATGACATATCAATCTGAACGAATGTGCAAAAAATCTCAAAAGAAATCATCTCAACATAACCAACAACAGATTTAAATTCGCTTTCTAAAAAAATACAGATCCGAATAGGTTGATGCGGTTTTCCGGCTGGTGAAGAGTTCCCACAGACGTATCACCTTTAGCGACGTTATTGTCGTGGTCCTTTATATCCATCGACTCCATATTACTTACAGTTTATTCTTGTTTTTGCTATCTAATAGGGGTTAATGAAAAGTTAAGAAGTGCTCACCTTCAGTGACGAATTTGACGTGGTGCTGTAAAACCTGTTGTGGGGTCGGAAACCGCCGCGACCATCGGCTGGGGGAGTACTCCTCCTCCAGGTCCATCGACTCCATAATGACTGACATTTTGTTTTTAATAGGTAGATGCTGGAAATGAATATTTATTTTTTTATTATTTTTATCATCATCATATCAAGCATTTTTCGATGTCTCAAGAACATCAAAATTTAATAAAGTTCTTACGACGTAGGATACCTGTGTGTTCTTGACATCAGCACTCTACTAAAATTGTGCAATCATTATAAATACCTACCTATAACATAAATATGATAGTCTAATATTATTATATTACTATTATTTGTTAACTCATTAATCTAACGACCTTTGTAAATGGAAATGTTCAACACCAAAGTTACAACCACAAGTAGGTACGCAACCACGGACATGCAACCAAGTCCTAAGTATATATAACCTAATAAAAGTTAATTTACCTAAGGCTAACATACCTTTTCCTGCCTTTTATTTGATTTTAATCCAGATATTATTTTTGTAGCGCAATAGTTGATAAACTTTCTAATTAAATTGAACTTCATATTCCTAAAAGCCGTGTAGGCGTGATTGATTCTAAACTAACACTGCACGAATTCTACGATAAAGGCATTCATAAAATGATCGGCGCTCCATCAAGGCGCATTATTGACACCAGATTTATTTATTTACATCATGTAAGAATGATAAAAAAACACTGTATTTTATTTGTTATTTGCCATTATACCTTAAATACTTATTTTATGCACCAATTTTTTTTTAACAAAAAGAAAACAAAACGGTGAAACCAAGATATTAGTGTCAGTCAATGCTCTCTATCAAAAAACTTGTTTAGGATAAAGTTGATGATGTGTCTGTTTTGATGAAAACATGTTGCTTTTTCAAGAGGAGGTACTTGACACATTAATTATTTGTTTTTTGTACAGAAGGGAAATGCAATTTAGAGCTACCACACTAGAACGCTTAATAGGACTAATTCGAAACTATTCTGAAACAATAAACGATTAGGTATTTAATTTAACAAACGAAATATCACGAGTATTCACGTGAATGAATTATTCAAACATAACATTAATTTAATTTGCACTTTACATTATCTGTTAGACAAACTATTAAATAATGCAAATGTTTAAGGTTTCAGATGAAACTGAAACATACGAGTATTATGCTGCCATTCCATCATTGTGTGTATATTAATAACATTAACGCTATCTTATCTAAAGGAGTGCCATAATAGAGACTTTAAAATTCAGTTAACACGCATAAGGTATTTTATAAGAGATTAGATAAAATATAAAGACATGACAGTGATACTCTTAAATGTAGTACCATTAAAAAGTTTGCAATACGAACTAGTAGTACTTTAGTTATATATGCCCTTGGGTTGAACATTAAATTTTAATCTTGACAATAAATTCGACTTCTTATCTGCATCTGCTAGTTTAGGGTGTAATGACAGAAAGTGCCGTAAAGATTTAAGATACTTTTTTGAGCATCTTACGATCTTTTACACAATCTCCTATTAAGTTCTTGTTAAGCAGATAGTTCCTGTATTCTGTTCCTGATCTTGAACTTAACAAAAAAAAACCTCGAGCGCGAACGTAACCAAATTTCTGTATTCGGATAATAAGGTCTATGCAAGTATGGTCACGTCATCGTCTTCTTTCTTTTTACTTTTTCTGCTAATATCTGTTACATGTAACATCATAAGACTAACTTGTATTAATTATTATGCACAATAAACTAATTGCAAATAAGAGCAAACCTAGTTTTGGCTTAACTTTCTATAGAACTACCTATTTTGTACAACTTATTTCTAAGCTGTTGGATTTTTTCAATAAATTAAAATACTGAGAATTTTTGGCCTAACTACCTGCCACTCTGTAGCCTAAAACTATAAGCTCTTTTAACCTGTTTAACCATCTAAGAATAAGCACTAACCAATTCAAATGAAACGTCATTTTGTGAGTATGAAGTTCACTTTTAAAGTCCTAAATTGGAAATAATAGAGCCTGAAAAAGCGCAATTTTAGTGGGTATAGGAAGGAAGTTCCGAAGCCTGTTTAGTAACGCCGCTGCAGCAAACATTTTTCGACTAACGTTTGCAATCAATGTAAATGGAATGGGTGTTATCCATGTGGTGATTCGATTGCGAGAGTGACTGTTTTACCTAAAGAAGAAAATCAAGTCAAATATATACGTAAAAACTACTATCTATCTATCTATACTATCGCACGAACGAATTTAAAAACATAAAAACCGTGACCCCGAAGAATCAAAAACTATTTTTCTCTTCGACGAAGAAAATTCTATCGGTGACATACTTGTTTCTGAAGTTTACACGAATATTACTCATCGAAATAAAACAACTTTTTTACGGTATAACTTTTCGCGAGTTTATTAATTTTTATCCCGACGTTTCGAACACTTTACAGCGTTCGTGGTCACGGGTAGACTAAGATGTTATTTATCATTTACAGAGTTTTGAAAAATATACACTACCGTCACTCAATAATATTAATTAACGTTCCTATCCACGCAGAAAGAGCTAACTGTGTCTTGTGATCTTGCAGTGAGTGGTCTAGCTTGGGTCCTAGTTAGAACTGGATCCCATGCAGGTGGAATTTTCCAACCATCTTCTCTGTTAATCCCTCAAGCATATGTAAACGAGACACAATGGATATTCTATTGTTATGCGGTCGCATGCGACCGCTTCGGTGTTTATGCGTTAAAATTTGGATGTTTTCTTATTTCTATAGCTTCGCGTAGCATACGTGGAATGAACCGACGTTCTTTTGACAGTACTTTGGGTTTGTCAAAACGTATGAAGTGGTTGGGTTTGTCTAAGGCATGTTCACACACTGCAGATTTTATGTTTCGTCTATGTTTAACGTCAGCTATATGTTCTTTTATCCGATAAAATTAATAAACTCGTGAAAGGTAAATCCGTAAAAAAGTTGTTTTATTTCTATCGGTGAACTTTTTTCGTGCAGTTGCACGAGAATCTGCCCGCAGAATCAGATGTTGATCCACACAAAACATTAGGCATCGAAAGGTCATCTTTATTTTGCGTATCATGTCCAGATGTTCACATTTGACTATAAATCAAATTATTTTGATAGCTATTATAAATATTTGTAGTAAATAAACTGTTTGCGGGGTGTAGTGATTATCATCAATTAGTTTGTTTAACCCGGCACAAATGATAATTATTTCGTAAGATGGATGTTATGTACAAAATCTTAATTGAGTAAGTTATCTTAAGTGTTTTAAAGTGATAACCATGTTACGATAAATTTAAAATCTACGAGTACGTTTGTGCAACTCATTTATTTTGTACAAGTTTAGGTAATATGAACTTAAAACAATAATAAAACATTATTTTGAATAGTGAAGGTGGGTGGGTGTTTCTGAGCTAAAATATATAGTATAGAGAGAGACTCTACATTCGTATTTTATACAACTGAGTTATTAAAGACAAGTAGACCCACGAATATTCTAAATTATGGATCTATAAAATACATAAATTGACAAAAAACTTATTAAAATAATATGTTTAGCGTCTTTTATTTGGTATGATTATTGAGAAGTTTGAATTAGTAATTTATTAAAATTATGATTACCTTTTAAAACCAGTTTCCATTTTAGAAGTTATATTGTAATAAAAGTTATTTTTCGAACTGTTATAGCTGTCAGCTTGAGGAATGCATGTTAAAATACCAAATAGGTACTTAAAAACAATATTATTAAGAAGAAATCACAATCTATTCAATGTTATCCTTACATGTAGGTCAGAGCACTTTTATAGCAAAAATTGTAACGATATAAATGGAATAACAATTTTGCAAAGTGTTGAAGGAAGGAATAGAAATTCGCATTTACACAATGTGTCATTTGACACTTATAATGTGGTTGTGAGGCAACGTGCAGGCTTCAGACATTTAACACCAGTGTGAGGTGTCTTGTTTCAAGTGGGATGTTGCTACTTTGTAACGTTGTTATCGATTTACTTTCTATTAATATTTACTTAGCACAGTTTAATTGCTCATAAACAATAGATAGGTATATTTAATCCAATGTGCTCTGAGGTCCAGTTCTATCATATAAGTAAGTATCAACTTTAAACTGTATAGTTTCCAGGCTCCCAATTATCATGCAGTTCGCATTCAAAAATAATGTACTAATCCTTTAGAATGTTTTTAACACTCACAGTGTCATATTTTATATTCATAAAGATGAAATAAGAAACCAAAAATTTGCGCACGGGCGGGACTTGAACCAGCAGCCTTTTGGCTAACCGGGCCAAACGCTCTTACCAATTGAGCTACCGTGCTGTCAGTCCGACCCGGTCGGATAATAATATAAATCATATAAAATATGACACTGTGAGTGTTAAAAACATTCTAAAGCATTAGATAGCGAAGCGACATCAATTTCCAAGTTGAATTTATTCTGTAAAGAATAACTGCTTGGGCCATCTGTTTCATAGACAGACGGCTAGATGGCGCTAAGCGTCACGCAATTGACGTTTTCATAAGAAACCACAAATTTCGCCGGGTCGGACTGACAGCACGGTAGCTCAATTGGTAAGAGCGTTTGGCCCGGTTAGCCAAAAGGTTGCTGGTTCAAGTCCCGCCCGTGCGCAAAAATTTGGTTACTTATTTCATCTTTATGAATAATGTACTAATCGATTTTTTTTTTAAAAACCTGCTGTTAGTTTGTAAGGGTTCAATTATTTGCCGTTTAGTAATTCGATAACAAATACCATTGTTTTATCGAAAAACATGTAGTATCAGCCCGTTAAACAGTACCGCACAGAAGGAATCAAAATACATAGAAACCGTGACCCTGACAAAAAAGAACTATACTCTATTCGAAAAAGAAAATTTTGTTAGTGACGTTTTTAGGGTTCCGTAGCCGAATGGCAAAAAACGGAACCCTTATAGTTTCGTCAAGTCTGTCTGTCTGTCTGTCCGTCCGTATGTCACAGCCATTTTATTCTGTAACTATAAGCATCACACTGTTGAAATTTGGTAGAAAAATGTATCCTGTTTACCGCTTTACGATTCTTATACAAAAAATAAAAAATAATGATATTTAAGGGGGGGGGGGGGGGCTCCCATACATGAAACTAAAACCAAAAAATTTTTTTTAGTCAAACCTATGCGTGTGGGGTCTATGGATAGGTCTTTTAAAATGACATTGAGGTTTCAAAAACCATTTTCTTTTAAATGGGCGTCCCCCCCCCCCCCCACCTAACTTCTAAACCAAGCAAGTGTAAATTTTGAAAAAAATATGTAATGTAGATCTTAATAAATACTTTCAACGAAAATTGGTTCGGACGGGATCGAACGAGTAGTTTTAGAGATAAAGCACATTTTCTACAACCGCAAACATAACTTTGTACTTCATACAAACACTATGAAAAACAAAGTTATATTTGCAGTCGACAAAATAGTGTGGTATTTTACTTAATAGAAGTAAGTGGATTCCCTAATTCAGTTAAAGTTGGCACGGAACCCTCAGTGCGCGAGTCCGACTCGCACTTGGCCGGTTTTTGAGATATAGCACATTTTCAACAACCGCAAACATAACTTTGTTTTTCATTCAAACACTATGAAAAACAAAGTTATATTTGCTGTCAACAAAATATTTTGGTATTTAAGCTTAGTAGAAGTAAGTAGATCCCTAATTCAGTTAAAGTTGGCACGGAACCCTCTGTGGGCGAGTCCGACTCGCACTTGGCCGGTTTTTTTGAACGCAAGCCGCATAAGAATTGAGGGCCAGGCATTTTGAGTACAGACTAACAGACAGACGGTTAGAGCACATTTGGTTCGGTAAATTGAATGAGGTTGTCTCGTGATGATAACACTAACCAATGATTGATGCATTAAAGAATCAATGTAGGTAGTAGGAAAAAACATAATTCCTTAATAGGTTAATTAACGTCAAGTTGAGGAACGTGGGCCTCGATTAAATTTTATGGGATCCTAATATCAAGGAGGTCGCAGCTAGATATTTGTTTACAAAATCATGTTTTAAACATGATTCAAGGGTGTTAAGTGTTTATTACAAACCAAAAGAAAACACAAACAAAACAAACAGACAGATAGGTACGTAAACAAAGTTTTAAAATTTAAATGTTTTTTTTTATATTTGCATGATACAAATGTCAATAAAAATATGTTAATCGTTCAACAATGGCAAATCAAAGTCGAGTGAGTCACACTTGTGTAAATACCTAGGTATACACATGTCTCTATGTACGCTCGAAATACCTGCTTAAAATTCAGAAATGTGAAACAGTATAATAATTGTGTCCAGTTTTTGTTACTCTGTATAGTTGGTACAAACAAAAAAATGTAGTATGGTGTAAAATTTTCAAACAATCTAAATTACCTTGTCAAGGTTTGGTTGCGAGCTGGCAGGCATTGTTTAGTGACAGGAATTCGTTCAACGAAGGCTTTATTTGTTTTTATTTAGCACTTAGAGATTAAAACTTATATATTTAATTTTAATACAAATTGTCTAAAACCACTGAAGTTTGTCTGCAACGCCGCATCAGTCTATTACGTAGCTATAACTATTTTATACATTATATCTAACGAACACAAAATGACATTAATAATTAAAAAGTTAATGTAGCTTCATTAAATAGCATTAAAAAACTCTCCTTAGAATTAATAACAGAAATATTGTAGATGCATTCGGTTATGTTAAGAAAAAGATTTAAGTATCGTTTCGTTATTATTTTTTGTTAAAATTTTTGATCATTAAGTAAACGCGGTAAAAGATAACGCATTTTTCATTCCCAGTACATCATCATCATTATCAGGCAAAAGACGTCCACTGCTGAACATAAGTCTTCCCTACGGTTTTCCACAGCGCCTGATCACAAGCGGTCTGCATCCAGTTTGGTCCTGCGATCTTTACAAGGTCGTCCGTCTATCTTGTTGGTGGACGTCTCCGAGTCAACTCTACCACTACGAAGATGTTAGAAATTTATTGGAAAAGAAATTGTGTGAATGATGATTCGCTCTGAACGCAACACAGATTGAAGCTTTAACTAGGTACCACTCAATCCAAAGCAATAAAACACTTAGTCCATAAAGTGCCGATACAGTATGGCAACAACCTGCTATCTGAAGGTCAATGTATATATGAACAGTATTTAACTTGTAAAAAATAACAAAATTATATCTTTACGAATGACTACAAAGAAAAAAAAACAAATATTCGTTACTGAGTACCTAGCAATATGCTACCATTAATCATTAACTTTTAATGAGTATTTTTTATATATGACTGAGTAAATAGGAACAATACGATATTTACACAAATAAAAGTGTGCCTTTTACTCTGTCTTTTCAACTGACAATAAACACTAGCTAGTGTTTATGATATCACACGCAAGAACACACCCATCAACACTACGTAATACCTATAACAACAATGTTGCTCTGTTTATAAAAGATATCGCTTCTTCTAATGGAAAAAATCTTAAGTTCTACCTACTTTCTCTTATTGGTAAACAGAAAAAACATAAGGTTCACTCACCCGCAGCTGTAGATACAAAAAAGAAGGGCAGGTATAAATAAACTGTTTATTGTTTGTAAACAATCTCGATGCGTGAGCGCAAGTGATCGCGCGCCGCGTTCGGAGCCGGTGTCAAGCCGAGTCGAACTGACTGTTTCTACTTCACCGATCTAATTATAACTTAACCGGCTCGTCGGTCGTTTAGATAAAACATTATCTTGTCAAATCGTTCCTCTGAGTGGATCAACCCTTTTATGTGTTTAACTTGAAGGTATAGTGCCCTAAAGTGGGTTATACAGTATAACCCACTTTGGGGACTCTACTGGGAGACTATTAATTGATTTTCTAACGAAAAAAAAGTATAAGTTACACTCTACTATTTGTTAGAAAATTGACGCATACTATTATTTACGAGGGTATTAGTTCAAGAGTTAATGTACTGCGAAGCCAGGGGCCCTATTTTTGAATCACTCGCTTCGAAATGGCGAGTGATTTTCGTTCGACAACGAGTTTTTTTCTATGACTTTTAATTCATCTTCGAACGAAAATCACTCGCTATCTTGAAGCGAGTGATTCAAAAATAGAGCTCCAGGAGCTCTATTTTTTGAATCACTCGCTTGGTTATGGCGTGTTTTACGTTCGAAAACGAATAAAAAACTAACGAAAATCACGCGAAATATAGACATGATTACTAATTTAATTGAGTAGTACTCCTGTGTAGATTTTAACTGATTTCTGACTTTTAAAACCAAAATTGGACTTTAATAAATCAAATCACACACGCCCTCTTGATGCGAGTGATTTCAAAATAGGGCCCGGTGCTGAATTTTTGAATCACTCGTGTCAATATTTCGAGTAGTTTTCGTTTGAAAATTGTTCTTTTGTCTTTTTTGAACGAAAATCATACACCACTTTAATGCGAGTGATTCAACTAGACAAAGTATTCAAATATTATAAAATTCCAACAATATCACATACATACACATTCAAAGTCAAAAATGTTTATTGCCATTACATTGAATTGATTACCTCCATTTATTCAAGTCGGTTAAAATAGGGCTCTAAAAATATAACGTAAACCGAAGAAAATTACACGCCTGCAACAGTTTTGGTGTTAAAAACAATAAAGGTAGGTACTTACTAATGTTGTACCTACACAAAAAAATAAAAACAAAACAAAATTGAAGGACAAAACATGAAAAAGTGAACAATAGAAAAAAAGGGACTTTTTAATTTAAAATATAGCAGATAATTTGAGAACGATTAAGTTTGGTATGGGGTTCCATAGTCAAATGTAAACTACAAGGTTAAAAAAAATTTTAGACCGATTTAACCTGTGACCCATCATAATACGCGAGTGATTCAAAATAGGGCACCTGGTAAAGCCACGCGTATTTTCACGTGTGTATCAAATCGTGGTTTTGCATTGGTTTTGTTGTGCAAAGTTTACTTACTCGTAGAAAACTGCAAAACCGTCTTTAAGCCGTGCATGTATTTGAACCATTTATCTATTTAAAAACATGTGAGTTCAGTCTATACAGTCATAACGTCAGTATGATTATATTTAATCCAATATAAACTTTCTCGCTCGGACTTGACCAGTCGAGGTCAGTGTCGAAAAGTGATAAAATCAAGTTCAAGAGTAAAGGGAACGTAAATGCGTAGCTGCGTGATGTATGTCACGTAGGTAGTTTGGTTGCATTCTGTGCTGGCTGCACGAACGACGTGTTAGTCCAAAGCTTTAACTGTAGAGTTTAAAAGCAAACAAATTAAAAGCTTCCCTTGATAAAAAATATGTGAATGGAAGAAATTGCCACATAGAACATCCAATAATTGAATACTTAGTATTACTTAGACTTACTTGATTGGTTGGTCTATAAATCTTAAGTAAATAAATAAGGTAGGTAGTACCATAGAAGTACTATCCCCTTTCCAAACGGATAGTAATTTTATGGGTAGTACAGTGAGTGAAAAATTGTGTTTGGTTACAGTTAACAGTTTTTAAAAAAACGAAACTTTGATTTGTCAATGAAAGGTGTTGTGAGACGTTATAGTGAGGTGATAATAGTCTCAGGCTTAGTCACTGTACGAAGTGTGGAACTTATACTAGTCTTATAAAGCTAAAGACATTTTTTGTTTGTTTGAACGCGCTAATCTCAGGAATTACTAGACCAATTATTGGAAAGAAATGTTAGACAGCTTATTTTTCTCGAGAAAGGCTTTAGGCTGTCACAATCACGATTTGACTTAAAAGAGCAGAGCAACAATGAAAAATGATGCAAAGACGGGGGGGGGGGGGGGGGGGACCGTTGCGTACGCAGCTTAACCCGTTTAAGATTCACCATTTTTTTTCCATTTTTTGGTTGTCCAACTAGGTCCAACAATAGATAATTCATCGTTTGCACTGAGGTCTTTTTAAATCAAATTATTTAAAAAGTTGTAAAAAGATGCAACTAGCGGTCCCCCGCGGCGTCGCCTGCGTGAATTTCGGATTTCCCCTAGAATATTTTAACGCTAAACATATTTTCATTGAAAGTAAGAGGCCAGAAAAGGTAGAAAAGAAGTAAGAGGTCAAATGATGTGAAAGGCAATTTTGTTCAAAATGAAATACTGGTGATAATGAATATATTGATTTTGATAAAAATAAAAATCCGTGTTACATCAAAACACCTTTGAAAATTTACATTACACACATATTTTTTTTATAAAATTTATGAACAATAAAAGTTTGTACTGATTAAACCATGTATATATTTGTGTAATATTAGTATATATTTATGTTAGTGCATTTTACTTCATTTTTTGTACCACTCTTCTCACTTATTTTTAATATTCCGCCACTGATTAAACTCTTACCAGGTGGTTAACTGGTAGAAAATGCCATTAGGCATTAAGTCCGCCAATTGTACAACTTACTGTGCAATAAAGTTTAAATAAGTAAAGGTTGACATTTTGCGACTGCATCGATGCTAACGTGCTTAGCATCGCGACAACATCGCTGCTAAAAGTCGCAGTGTGTAAAGAGTCCTAGCCAAATGATTGTCCAATATAATAGGAACCCTCCACGCATTCCGCGCACGCACAGTGACATGAAAATGTCGATCATCATTATATGACATCTATCATCTGTCTCAATAAGATTTAAAATAATTACATCATCTTGGATAAGATTATATGATCGGTAATGTGATCAGAGTGGTCTCAATAATACAATTAAATCCTCGTCTGCTCGTGTGTTACATAAAATATTATTAACTACTTACTTATAAGCAAATCTAAGCTAAGAACCAGCTATGGAGCAAGCCATCGCTACAAGGTAAGCCAGTAGGCCAATCATGGATGGAGCTCTATTTGTAAACACGTGTGATGTACCTAAAATAGATAATACTTGTATTTAAATAGGTGAGGTAGTAGGTATATAGGTATATAATATTATATATTCAAGTGAAATTGTTTAGCAGGCCAGACAATACCAGCAAACGTGCCATGGATTCTAATCAATATTATGTAGGTATCTAAGATAATTAGAAAATAATTATACCGGAAATTATATCAACTAATTTGACCAATCTTTGAAAACAGCACGTAACATCAATTTTATCATTATTATCATTAAAGTTTGGATTTAATGAGTACCTACCTACCTAGCTCATATATGGTTATGTCTAGATTAAACTGGAAGGTGAATAATATGATGTCATGTCTGTCATGTTAATAATCGAAAATACATAAGCACTTGCTGTTTATCTTATTGTTTGACGGAGAGGAAAGTATTTCGATCAGATATTATGCTTATCCTATATCGAGACACTTCGTTTGTTTCCTGGTTTAATAAAATTAACTATTTATTTCTGTTCATTATCTCTTTACATGCAACTACACGTAAGTCGTATCTATTTTTTGTGATACAAATAAAAATATCGGCAATGTCTTAAAAAAAATCTATAAAAAGAATGAATAAGTTTCTAATTATTTGAGTACCTGTGATCACTATTGTGCGTGAACAAATCTTGATTCGCTTACTTACTTATAGCTAAGCTATGACTGGTAGAGTATGCCACATGTCGTCTAGCTCACACATTTGGTACAAAGTATTGTATGATAGTGGAAATATTTTAAACAAATCAATAACATGAACGTACTTTGACTGATAATGATGAAATAAATAAATATTTTTTTTCAGTGACGGCAGTGACCATAAGCGAACATTCATATTAATATGGCTAAATGTCCTGGGAGTAATAGTGTGTGTTTTTACCTTGATCATCTTCGTTCTGTGGGCCTTAGGTAAGAGATAGACATCTATCGTAAGTATTTTTAACTAAGGATGAGATCCGTCCTCGTATCTTAAACGTCGAAGTATGACCTTCCTCTGAATACCTTGGTATTGTCGCGATCTTCAAGCTAACCGCCTTATTATCTAAATTCGCTTACACTAACGCCTATATTTTGTGCGTGCGTGCGTGCAAGCGATTTTCATTGAAAAGTGGTTAGGCACAAGATACCGTCAATCGCCTACGTCAAATATATATTTTTTATAGCAGAGTCTAGGACCGTTTATATTATTTTCTTGGGACTACCACGCCTGCCCTGTTTGGGATATTCAGTTAGTTTGGACTTTGTTTGTAAAACATGTATTTATAATAATGCATCATGTACATGTAATGATCAAAATGACACATATATATAAATTTTGCGGTTAAATAGGATATGAATAAAGAAAGAAAAATTTTAATCAATAAAATAACTAACAATTTTTTTTTTAAAGAAAGAGCTCATTTTGCGCAGCGATTTTATACTAACACTTATTTTATCATAAAAGTAAATAAACAATCTTGGGACCTGTGGATCTAAATATTATAATAATTAGTGTGAAATGTAGCTTTCGAGTTGATTTCACCTCATGGATCCTTAGAGCACCGGCGGCGACCGCGTAAGCATAATAATGACAAAAGAATGTTGATAAACTCTCTTTACGTTACACTTCACTTGTAGTGTGGCCTATTCCTGTATTTATCAAAGACCAATCAAAAGTTTATCTTGTTCATAATATTTTTAGGGGTCATTTTCCCAGAACCGAATACTTCCCCGATACTGACAAAGTTCTTGCAAAGCTATAGTAACCATGTTATTATGTCGGTGGCGACCCCATGGAATGGGTTGGACGATATTTTTAAATACTTTGGAGTAGATGGACTTCCGTTTCTTTTAAACAATAAATAATGGTAAGTGGCAGATTCTTAGGGGCATTTGCGTGATAGAATTGGTTAAATGCCCTAACCATTGGTCATTCAAATAGTTATTCTGGTATACAGGCTGACTTTTTGATCAGTACCGAAATTTTGTGTAAAGACTCCACTGATGAATATGAACAACTTTTACTATGGGGGTAATGGTGAAAGCGAGAAAAAAAATCAGCTGTTCCATACAAAAGTTCAATTGACGCGCGGTCAAAATGTATGGAACAGCTGATTATTTTTCTTGATTTCACTATTGCCCCAATAGTAAAAGTTGTTCATATTCATCAGTGGAGTCTTTACACTAAATTTCGGTACTGATAAAAAAGTCACCTTGTATAGTGAGAGCAGGTATGGTTTATGGTTATAAGTCGTTACCGTAGGTTGAATAATTACAATTGTGCGCGTTAAAACAGGTAATTGTCATGCCAAAGGTATCGACTTATCGGTTCAATTAAACATATCAATGAAATAACGCAAATGTTGTATTTTCCATACTTTTTTTGTTTAAATTGACACCGAAAATTGCCCTGTGTCCTATCGTCATCAAGGGCCAAATTTTCTTTCTCTGTAAAAATAAATAGTTTACAGTATAAGCTTGTGTGAAATTGACATGCCGTACCTAACCGATAAACTCGTATTTCCTGATAAAAGTAGGTAGTATATGGTAAACTATGCACACAGAATTGGATAAAACCGCAGGTTATACCTAATACCTAAATAAAAGTAGATACACCTTATCAGTTTCATCAGCCGATAGGAATGAATGAGTGTGATATGAGCTTTCATCGTATATTTATTTTATTAATTGAAAGCTCTATTACTTTCATTGTCATTCAGTTACAGAATAAAACGGCAGAACGTTGTTGTATTAATTTTGTTTGCATCCACAATGCTAAATATCCAAGGTGAGTCCACGCTTTCTAATCTTGGAAAGTGTTGATTACACCAATTAAAGCCAAGTGATATAAACTGCTATAATTAATAAGCTCTTGATTTAATTAGGTTAAGTACGTCTGCTTATTTAGGCGCTGATAATGTCGGCACTCTGGTTAAATCTTCAATATATTTATGTTACTCAAGGAATAGTTTAGTGCTATATTAATTAATTTCAACTCTTTCACGTTAAAGACTAGTGTGCAAGCGGAGAAATTGGCGGAATTGCATACATTTGCGGTCAAAAGATGCCGAAAAGACGGGCGAAAACGTTTTCCATTCCGTAGGTCTCATTCGTTAGCATTCATCCTAAACTAAGATGTCTTGTTTTTTATACTGTATGTTTCAGTAAATATAAGAACCTAGACATTTACTTTTTTATAATTTCATCCATATTTAATCAATCAAGCTTTAATTAAAAAAAATACGAAGATATGCAAGCATATAGGATGTATGAAAACGAATGATACCGAATATGCTTTATTGGTTGGAAAACTTGCTTATGCATTTCCGCCCATTGCTTCGCCTGCACACGATAGTCTTAACTATCCTTACCTACTTTTTATATTATTTATTACTTGCTGCATTTATCAAAATGTATATTAATTATTCTCTCATTTTTTTATTCATAATACCCGTGCGCGTAGCGTTAACTACGAACAATAAACTTATTTTCTATTCGTTATCTTAAATTTTAAATTACCTCTTAATACCAACCTTTTGTTCACAGGTCACGCTGTCCCATGGGGTTATGAAGAGTCTTTAGTTAATTCAGCCGATACCAACTCCAGCCTCATCACAGACATATTTAACGTATCCATCCTGACTATATCAGTATGTGCATTCATAATAGCCACTTTTACATTTTTCGTCAAGATATACTAACTGTGCACAAAATATAAGTCGTCGTGATATAAACTGGCTCCTCATTTAAATATGTCTATCTAAATCTCTAATCTAAAAACTATATCTCGTTTTCACTTAACGATACCTAAATTGTAGCGCTGCATATTCCCATCTCTATTGACATTATGGCCTCACTCACGACTCAATTGTTAACGCACCGACTTTAAGGGGCTACCCGGATTTATAACGCGCACACTAGCGCCACTTTAGTAGAAAAATCATAACTCGTTAAATAAAAGACCAATCGAAAATCTGATTAATGCGATTGTAATTCTGGTTATGTGGTTTACATACAATGTTTGAGTTCAAAAAAACAGAGTTATCTGCAGTTACAGTTAGAAAAATTGCCAAAAGTGGCCATATTTAGCAGTTTTTCTAACTCCAACTACAGTAAACTACGCAAGAAACAATTTAAACGTACTAAATAAACTACGAAACGAGCCTGTACTACAATCGTGTCTACCAGATTTTTGATTGTTTTTGTATTTAAGGAGTAATAATTATTGAAATTGAGTGGAGCTAGTATGCGCGTCAAAAATTCGGGTAGCCCCTTAACACGACCGTGAATAAACAAGTTTACGACTCCCGTCTTCCACTTCACGTCGATACGAGAACGCGGCGACATTGATAAGAAGCCGCTGTCATACACCTCTGGGACAGTACAGGTTTAGTACGAGTGTTTTGGTACCAGACTCAAATACCAGTCAAAGACGAAATTCAAAAGTTGTCAGTGAAAAGGATTTTGGTGCATGAATAAAAGCCACCGATATCTAGCATCTACCTAGGTACTAAAGTCTGAACTTTGATATGGATGGAACTGCGAACATCTGGTCGAAATGCGATTTACATAAATTAATTTAATTTAAAAGCAACGTCGCAACATCTGTTCCCTAAATGTTAGGATCCCCTAGATATAAAACTTGGACAACTTTCACCTTTGTAAGAAAAGATAGAATAAATATTATACTTACCCGAGATCCTTTTACTTTTAAATAATAAGTTTCGTCATTACTCATCTTACTTGCAAAAAATAAACAGTTCCTTCAAACTAAAGACTTAACTGGGAAAAAAGTAAGGCAAACATTTTAAGACAATCTTGTACGGAAGGGAACGATTGGCGGAATTGCCTTTATTTGCGGTCGAAATATGTTTAAGATATTGTTTTCCAACCTTTATGGAATGAGACTTTGGTCTAACTATATTTGGTTTTTATAAATCCTAAACTAAGCTTGTACCACTTGTATTCATGGTCGCTCTTTTTATTTAGGCTTAATTGGTTAAAAATTAACGAAATTCTATTGTTTTTTTTTTGTTAAAAACAGTGAAATGGTAAGGTTCTCATGTTAACAGAAACTTTTTTTTTTAATGAAGACGTAAGACCATAGTTTTTTAAAATATCTCAAAAATCTTTGAAAAAATGGAAAAGTCGGACAACGTTGAAGGGTTGATAAATGTTATCACATTTTGTTTGGAAGCTCGCGCGCAAACTATCCTCATGTACATACATTTTGATGCAAAACTGGGTGTATAGGTGAACTGTCTCGAGTGGATAACGAACCGGTTATACTATAATTGCTCGATAAATTAATGCAAATGCATTTGTTCACCTTGATGTCCATACCTTCTATAGTAAATAACGCCTACTTCACGACTATACACTGCAAGTTATGAATAAAAATTAAAACATATCAAAATGAAACAATACATAAATTTATTGTAACTTTATTAACTCCAAATAAAAAAAAAGATAATACAATTGCAATTATAACGCCGGCTGTGCTAGTCTACTGAGTAAAACTTCAACATTCTTATTTTTTCAATCGTAACTCTTATTCTAATAAGGCTACCCTTAAATTCTACCACTTCCACCCCTAAATATGGACCTGATAAGTTTTCGTGCAGCAAATTCTTATGACTCGGAACCTATTTACGAAGCTACATGCGTAAGGCACTGCAAATGATAAGGTATTGTGGTTACAGGAATACGCCCGGATAGCTCAGCGATGGTTCGAGATCCTACAGATTAGTGACTTTCCTGAAGCTTATTTAATTCAGCTTATAGAATTTTAGTTGATTTAATTTTTCATATATAATATCCATTTATATTCACCATCTGGTGGACGTAATAAACTGAGATAGTAACTTCGCCAACTCTTTACAAGTTCACCAATATCGAATGACGAAAGTTTCAGTACATCTTGGTGATCACTCTTTCAACTACATACCGTCGTATATTTAAAAGTGCAACTCCATGCAGTTTAAGAATTGGTGCTTTTGAGATATTGAGAAGTAGCAAGAAAGGCAAACAAGCATGAAGTGCAGTAAAAAAACTATGGGCAAGGATAATTTATTTTTAGAGAAGATTGAAGAAGTTAAATTCGATAATTTTTAAACTGTTAAGAAGTTATTGTCTTGCATATATGATGAAATAATCTTTGAATTAATACGGTTAAAAATATAACATACGTTATTAATTTTGAATTCGTACCGCGTTTTTGAAGTTTCTCTAGTTGTACAATTTATTAAGCTACGAAGCGTATATCTATGTATGTACTAGCTATGTACTAAATCAGACAAATATATGGCAGTTGGACTGGAAATCGGGCGTTTCATTTAAAACATGTTTCAATTCCGCAAACAATGATTGCATACATTTTATTTGTATAAACTATGGTAATAAAGCGTCAATGTATGTATTTTAAAAACTATATAGGTACCTATAACTATTTTGTTCTGAACTGTATAGTAAGGCAAAACCTACACCAAATTGGACCGCGCCGACTAAGCATATAAAAAGCCTGTACTATATTTCGCTAAAGATAATTATTTAACACGAGTATTTCAACTATTAACCATTTTCATCAAATCTCTTTTCTGATTTTAACTAGTCATATAGTCAACTTGCTGCACGAAACCTTTAAATATATTATTGCTAATATTCGTTATGAGTGAAAACATAAATAAAAATTGCAAATTTTTCAACGAATCCCGCTTGCTTTGACAAAGTCGTAACGCCACGTACTTTGTACGAAAGCTCTTTCAATTTAAACACATTTTCACATTTTGGTACATGGGGATACAATGTTTTTAACATCATAATGTATATGAATACTGATATCTGCACAACGAACTAATCTCATAACAAACCCGAAAGTAATTGTCACAAAGCCAAATGTTTCATAATGCCAAATGTTACTGATAATCGCAAACAGGCTTTTCGTAACAATTATTGAAATATAAGCATTTATCCCGAGAATAAACACCTTACAATAATGTATACCTTATGATATGCTAATGATATGATAAAAAATCTACACTGGATCCAGCCAGCCACCAGAAATTTCATTATAAATAATTATTATGTATGTTTATGACTAACATGCAATTCAATATTAAATCTTACCTATTATCACTACAAATATTTCGTTAAGGCATAACTGAATATATTAATATATTGTCAGATCTATCAGGAAGCATGTTATCTTAATTAGTAATTGATGGTTTTATTGACATTTTGTAAGCTTTATTGTAAAACTCCTATCACTTGATTGTAATACGTAATTCAAAGTTTTACATTACAGTCACGTGTACTTCAGCTGTATATTAAATATTATTATTAATTAATTAAGTATAATTAATACTAAATGTTAAGTGTGACAAAGTCAAAATTATATTCGATTATTTTAGTAACAGTAAGAGAGCTGCATTATAATAAATACCGTTAGATATAATTTTAGCTGCAAAAATCAACCGCTCCGATGATACGCGGTCACATATAGCCGGTTGAAATGTTGTATTTTCTACTTTTATTCAAATAATCGCACCTAATTTAAAAATATGTTTGTATTTTTTTATTAACCTTTTTGAGAACTAGACATGAAACTTATCAGTAAGTTCAACAATAAAGTAATAATGCTAACAAAATACGCTCCAATTACCATTATCAGTGTAAAAAAAATATTAACTCGAAATTATTGATGGTTTTATCTAAAACCAGATCAATGTGACCGGTATATAAGACGGAAATTGAGGCAAATAACTACGAAAGATTAACTTTAAGGATTCTTCCCGCTGCACCGTACCATACCTTGACCGTGCATAGAACGTTTTAGGCACGGAAAGCAATACGATACGCTCTACCTTGCCCTCTGAAGGGATTGACAGTTTTTTGTCTCACCGTTATATGGAGCGAGAGCGAGTGAGAACATATTTTGCCATTGATGACACGCTCCATGCAAACGGTCTAGTGGGCAAGGTGTCATAGTTTTCAATAGTAATACAGGGTGAAATTTTAATCCGTGACCAAATTTTAAGTGAAGACTGCACTAATGAATATGAACAACTTTTACTATGGGAGCAATATTGAAATCGAGAATTTTTTATTTATTGTTCCATACATTTTGACCGCGCGCCAATTGAGCTTTTGTATGGAACAGATGATTTTTTTTTTCTCGATTTCACTATTGCTCCCGTAGTTAAAGTTGTTTATATTCATCAGTGGAGTCTTCACACAAAATTTGGTCAGTGATTAAAATTTCACCCTGTATATATTTTTTGCCTGACACGTTCCTCACACGGTCATTGACTGCGGTGTAGTGGGCAAAACCTTTATAACTAAAACACCTTGTTCGTCTCGACCGAATTAAAACATATTTTTTAACGGATATATAGTTCAAATAAAAAATAAACAAATCAGCGCTTTGCGTTACTAATCTAGTTTAACAATACATTTCCCAAATACCATTAAAAATGACTCGACAATACCCTATTAATAGACTAAATAATGCTACGTCAACCAAATGCCACTGGAAGTTTCGCAAAAATTAATACATTCAAATTTAATTTATCGATTCAATGAAATCGTTTCACCTAAATCTACCTTATAATCAAGTGCACTTAATGATTTCTCACTACGTAAATAGTTCCGTTTGTTAGAATTACAAGATGTGAATTGAAAATTACATCACACAAGGAAATCTAAGTGTTTTTTTTTTTAATTTAAATCGTTTACCCCTTGAAACATAATTTCTACAAATGAACTGTTGCTCTCAACACATCTATTGTATTTTTTAGTGATTGATGAATGAAATTCCGAAACAGGAATGTTATCTTTTCAAAATAACAAATGCAATATCTTGTTCCTACAATTGATTCAAACACTATATGCATTTTTTTAAGCTCTAGGTTTACTTTCAACCTTTCCGGCTGCCTAAAGTACTTTGTGGGTCTGGACACTGGCAATACTTGTCGTTTCTTATGTCATTGTTTTAAGAAGTATCTATCCAAACCGATCAATCCTGCGTGGTGGACAATAGTCTGTTTTCCTTTGCATATCGAATATCATAAACAATCTTATAACAACTTGTAAAAAAAATATCAGTTGATTAAATTAATAAACTATTTGATTTAAAAAGATCTCAGAGTTGCACAACGTAGTACGTAGGTTGTGAATTTTGTGATTATCTTATTCTGAAATTAATTATTTCGCTAAAAGAGGACTGGTAAGATTGTTTATAATATCGGGCTAGCAAAGAAAAATGGACAATAGCCCAGCCACTGCTGCGCCATACTCTACCACGCAGACTCAGCGTCTGATCAATGCCCAACTGAACATTTTAAGGCAAACTTACGGCTAGGTAGTGTTTACATGAGCTTTTAAAAAACGATACTAATACATTATATCATTGCAATGGAAGTATTTAAGTAATATAACGCAATTTGATAGAGACGGTCATTAGTTTTTAGTCCGATAATAGGTAGACCGCGAAATTGAGACCTCGCCTTCGGGCCACAGAGGCGCGGAGGAAGGCGAGAGTGGGTTGTGTGAAAAAAAATATATTAAATTTCAGTCTACGAGGCCCTACGAGGCCCTACGACAAGGATCTTCTAGCCGGTATATGACATTCACAGGGGGCCGCTAGCAATTAATCAGGATAGGCAATGCAAAAATCTTCCTTAATTTAAGGATACTTTTTTACCCAACCATGGCAAAGTCACAGTGAAGGGTACTAATTTAAAGCTGAGTTTAGCTCTGCGGTATTTAAAAATAATCATTTTAAAAGTTAATACAGAGTACGAAAATGGAACATTATATTATTTTTTGGTTGGTTGTTGGGCCCAATTGATGCCAACTCGACTGGCTATGGATCTATTGTGGCAGCCCTTATGTTTAATGTTCACTGCTTAGTCCTGTTGAGTCTATAAATTGCCAGATTTTTTGAAGCGTGATAATGGAACATTAGGAAAAATCGTAAAATCGCTTGTAAGATTGCAGAGATTTTCCTAAACTACAGATCTGGCAACCTCATTTCTGAAGACGACTGTGTTAGTTCTGATTTTCGCCGTCGACCAAAAGATCCATGTCGCACTGTAAAGTGACTGATAATACTAACCGGTTATTTTAAGAAATGACCTGTCAAACAAGTCACATTCCTCCCGTTTCCCCCCGCTTACCGCCGACCCGCGTTCATCCGTTTCGTGTCCATAGAGTTCATTTTTGCTCACTTTACACTGCGCAGTGACAATGACAGGTCCATTATTACGATCACCAGGTTGTAATGACCATTTCTTACGTTACGTTACGCAAGTACGTTAGGATACTTGGCCGACGTATTGCCTAACGTTGTTCCCATTCGCCTATTGAAATTATTAACAAACCCATGGTGTTGATTGGGCTGTATTTATGTTGCGCTTTTAGATTAATCTTGCTAAGTCTAGTGAGGAATATTTTTTGTTATAAATACAGACTTATCGTCCCTAGTGATTCAACTAAAAGTATTGCCATTCCATAATATTGTACTGATTTAAAGTAAAGTAGTCTTGTATTTGAATAATTACACTACCAGTATTATATTTACTATTGTTGCGACCGGTACTTATTGTACAAATCTAGACAGTCAAAATTATTGATCGTCATCGATGCTATATCTGTACCGTTGAGAGTATCATTAATATTCTAATTAAATTTTAGAGGTAAGCATTACAAGACTACTTTCAAGGAATTGGACGTCCAAGATATTCGCATCCTGGATCATTAACGCATGGACGGACACATCAATTATCTTGTTTTAAGTTTACTTTTAGGATATCAGTGACATTTAGTTTAGCTATGTATTAGATCATGTAACGTTTGAATACTAGTCTTATACTTTGTATAATAAATTGGTGTTTACGTTTGGTGTTTGTAATAACTGCTCAATATACGGAATATATAAGCAAAACGCTCATGTAGCGCTATTGAATGCTTACAGGTGCAATGCGATCATTTTATCCGCAGTCTATTTCCTAATTGTATCGTTTTACATAATTCGAAGCACGTGTTATGTATTTAGGAACATTCTAATTAGACACCATTCCATTTGTATGTACTACTGTAAAAATAAAAATAAAATAAAAAAAACAACACATTTAAACTTCTAACTCACAATAAAATTTAAAAAAAACGACTAAAAATATGTATTAGGCCTCCATAAAGATTCTTAGTCTTCATAGCTGTGCGGTTAAAATGAGCACACGTTTTGACTATAGCTAATAAAAGCCACCTCTTAAGTATTATTTCAATACCGTTTTAAAATCCACGGTTCCTACGTATACTCGTCGATGTACAGCTAGCAAAAAAAGGGATTATTTCTTATATCAAACATCGCTACTGGCAGTTAGCTTGCCGTGGAATGGAAAACCTTGCGTCCCCACCGATTCCCTATTCACCAAACGGTTAAATCTATATTTTGCCAACTCTACGCTTGTTTCGCGGTCCTGTATAGTAGGACTCGCCGAAACACTTTGCACCACTAATACTATAATCGAGTGTCTACAATGGAAGCATTAACAATTCGTCAATTCCGTGAGTGCTAAAAATATTAAATCGCCTAAGCTTAACAATTAAAACGCGTTAAATCACTAGACGCAAAAATCACTTGCAATCATCTTATAGACAACGTCGCGTTATTATTACTGTACTTGAGGAAGTGCGTGCGAGCGATTTAAACGTCTAAATTAATGGTCCATCTTTTACATTTTGATATATTGACACACCCACGGTGCAGTACACAACCAGACTCACTAACAATAACTCGATTCATTTTGATCATTGGAGTGTCAAATGCACAAACAATACAATGGATCGATGCTCGATGTATGTGGAAGAATGAGGAATAGTTGGAAATACAATCAGTCTTCATAAAATATTCGATATAAAACAAAATACTGATGAAAAGACAAATAAACTTCACGCAGTATTGATTTCTAAATAATAAAATAGACCATACGTATAGAGTACAGGGTACGCAATTACGTAAAATGTAAATAAATATGTAGAGAGAATATCACCTGAGTATTGAGATGCTACGCCAATCATAAAGACTAATACGGATCAAATCAGATCATTTTAAGTATATTGATTTTCAGATCTTGCATTTGCATACAAGACACTGGTGGAACATCGTCTGAAAAGAAAAGAAAAATCGATTATAAAAAAAGTCCTAGTAAAGGATGATTCACGCTACAACGTGCCGGGGCCGGACCGTGCCGGAGCCGGGGAAAATTCCCATAGACATTCCAATGCTGTGCCCCGTTCAGGCCCGGGCGGAGCACGTTCAGGCATGAATCACTTCATATAAAATGCATACAATAACGTTTGACACCCTGTTTGATTTTAAATCTGATCTGAGTTCATACAAATTTATAAGTAAAAATATTTAAGTGGTTTTAAACTAAACGATTATAAACAACTAGCGGTCCCCCGCGACTTCGTCCGCGCGTTTTGAGTTTTCTCCCTCCCCTCCCGTCGCAGCGTCATGTTTTATATCCTAAAGCCTTTCTCGATAAATAAGCTATCAAACACAGAAATACTTTTTCAAATCGGTCCAGCAGTTCCTGAGATAAGCGCGTTCAAACAAACAAACTCTTCAGCTTTATAATATATTTAGCGCAAGCGCACGTTGTACTAAAGCTGCGAACATTATTTTGGTGCGGAGTTATGTTAAAACTGTGATAGCTCCTAAGATATTTATTGAAATCAAATGATATAAAGGGCAACTTGGTTCTAAATAAAATGCTCGTGATGATGAATGTATTTATTTTGATAAGAATAAATACCTGTGTGTATAATACACCTCTAAAAATAATGCATTATTTTTTTACAAATTTATTAACATAAAAAAGGTTGTAGTAAGTCAACCATAAAAGATAGACATATGCTGTCACGGACTTTATTATAGAACTCTTAATTCTGAACAATCCTGTCATACATGATTTTTGTGTAACTTAAGCGGTTTCCGCAGCGTATGCAGCGGAAGCTCTCAAAAGGAATATCTTTCTCCCGTTTTCGCAACATTTTTCATTTGTGCTGTGGTATTATGAGTTGTATCTTTATGTTATATAGCCTAAAGCCTTCCTCAATAAATGGACTATCCAACGTAAAAAAAATTTTTCAAATCAGGCCAGTAGTTTTTGAGATTAGCGCGTTCAAACAAACAAACAAACAAACTCTTCAGCTTTATAATATTAGTATAGATTTCACTAGTTTAGAACGTGATTTAGATCACAGATTTTGATTTTGAACGGTTTATTTATAACTTTAGACATGTCTGATAATCGAACAGCAGTCAGTTTTGCAAAGATGTTCAACGTCTCTACACTATTAGTGTGAATATTGGAAACTGAAAAATACTTACAAAAATGTCACTTCACTGATTCATGACGGGTTGCAAGTACTTCGGAAAAGTATATGTATCATGGGAGTCATTGTGTGACCTTGTACTGATCTAGTGGGTTAAATTCCTTGCTGGCCATGTGCGATGCGTTGTGCGCCAAGCGGTAACCCCACAAATCCATTGCGTCTTTGCAAGCGAACTGAAAATCGAATAAATAGAATTAGAAAGTTCAGCCGTCGTGTATTTGATGGCGAATCATATTACCTATTGCTACTTGAGTTGCTAAGAGTCCGCAATTTACACCTTACATAAGACACTAAGCATCTGAAACTGCATTGATTACATAATACACTAGCGGTCCCCCGCGACTTCGTCCGCGCGTTTTGAGTTTGCTCCCTCCCCTCCCGTCGCAGCGTCATGTTTTATATAAATAAGCTATCCAACACAGAAATATTTTTTCAAATCGGTCCAGCAGTTCCTGAGATAAGCGCGTTCAAACAAACAAACTCTTCAGCTTTATAATACATTAGCGCAAGCGCACGTTGTACTTAAGCTGCGAACATTATTTTGGTGCGGAGTTATGTTAAAACTGTGATAGCTCCTAAGATATTTATTGAAATCAAATGATATAAAGGGCAACTTGGTTCTAAATGAAATGCTCGTGATGATGAATGTATTTATTTTGATAAGAATAAATACCTGTGTGTATAATACACCTCTAAAAATATGCATTATTTTTTTACAAATTTATTAACATAAAAAAGGTTGTAGTAAGTCAACCATAAAAGATAGACATATGCTGTCGCGGACTTTATTATAGAACTCTTAATGCTGAACAATCCTGTCATACATGATTTTTGTGTAACTTAAGCGGTTTCCGCAGCGTATGCAGTGGAAGCTCTCAAAAGGAATATCTTTCTCCCGTTTTCGCAACATTTTTCATTTCTGCTGTGGTCTTATGAGTCGTATCTTTATGTTATATAGCCTAAAGCCTTCCTCGATAAATGGACTATCCAACGTAAAAATAATTTTTCAAATCGGGCCAGTAGTTTTTGAGATTAGCGCGTTCAAACAAACAAACAAACAAACAAACAAACAAACAAACTCTTCAGCTTTATAATATTAGTATAGATAAATATCCTTTGGACATTCCCACACATCGCCATCTAGTCCCAAAGTAGGCTTATAGGGTTCCGTAGGCGAATGGCAAAAAACGGAACCCCTTATATTTTGGTCAAGTCTGTCTGTCTGTCCGTCCGTATGTCACATCCCTATGAACCTAGCATTACAAAGTTGAAACTTGGAGGTAAGTGTATTCTTTTAACCGCTCGACGATTCCCATTCTTAAAAATAAAATAAAAATATATTTGAGGCGGGGCTTCCATACATAGAACTAAAACATTTTTTTTTTGCTGAAACATATGCGTGTGGGGTATCTGTAGATTGGTCTTTAAAAAAGACATTGAGGTTGTTTTTTTTAATCTACGATTAGGAAGATAGACGTTTTCAAAGTAGTAAAATGGCCGTCGTCGTCCCTCCAACTTTTGAAATAAGCAAGCGAATAATTTGAAAAATATATATGATGTAGATCATTACAAATACTTTTAACAAAAATTGGTTTAACCAAGATCGAGTTGTCATATAGTTTATTTGCAACAACCGTAAATATAACTTTGTTCCTTATACAAACAAAGAACTAAGAATAACAAAGTTATTTTTGCTGTCAACAAAATATTGTAGTATTTTGGCTTAGTGGAAGTAAGTGGACCCCTAATTCAGTAAAGTTGGCAAGGAACCCCTAATGCGGGGGTCCGACTCGCATTTAGCCGGTTTTAAGTGGTAATTTCAAGAGCCTATTTGCTGTTACATTATTTAATATACTAACTATAGTTTTCTCTCTGTCTATCTGTTACAAGTGTAAAAATGTTTCGATGGGACACTTTAATTAACCGATAGTAGTAAGTGTTCCTTCGCACTGGACGGCTACCATTGTGACCTGTGAAGCTAAAAGCGATTTATTTTAAGAAGGAACCGCTTGTGCGTAAAGGTATGATTCCGAACTCGGCAGCAAGCAGCAGTGCTGTCGCTGCAGTGCTGCCGCGACACTACTGGTCCCATACAATTTCTATAAGCTTATATGAGATTACATTCCGAGCTAGGCGGCACTGACGCGCAGCAGTGCTGCCGCTACATTGCTGCCTAGCTCGGAATGTAATCTCATATAAGCTTATAGAAATTGTATGGGGACCAGTAGTGTCGCGGCAGCACTGCAGCGACAGCACTGCTGCTTGCTGCCGATTTCGGAATCATACCTTAAGACCATACAAAGTCGTTTTCTTACTATGGAACATAATGGAATCGTGCGTCTACAACCCAAATTATACTACTGGCCTTTTGAAAGAACACCTTAGTTATTAGAAAGGACAGGTAGTCATAACAAGTGTAACTTACTATTTATCAGTTTACATCTGTTTTAAATCGAAATTCGAAAAAAAAAAAACTTTTTTGTGTACCTGAAACTGATATTTCCCTTGTTTTAATTAAATGTATCTTTGAAAAATATAAGAAGATAAAGTAATAAAATAACTATTTTAAACAAAAGTACTTAACACTTTCACTGACACGCCGTCGAGTGCCGGGTTTTTTTTCGCTTACGATACGGCGCTGCGCCGACAGGCGGTGAACTTTAGCATGCTAAAATCGACGAACCGGCCGAAGGCGCTTAAATTTGTATTGATTACTATGGAGTTACGTGATCCTGTGTCGTATTGCACTTACTCACATTTGTTTAGTGTCGTAAGAAAAAATCTAGAGTAAGGTTTCGGTAGCCCCCCGCGTCCCTCACACACACATAAAAAGACTTCATAGTAAGACAACACGCCTGAGGCCGTGAGCTATCCGTACAGTCAGCAGCGCAGTGTCATACTGGAGTGTGGTTGTGTTGTGTTTTGTTATTTGGTGAACCAGTGCACGGGGCTAACGTTATCGGAAGGTGTAAAAGGTAAATTTCTTATAATATTTTGAATAATATAGTATTTATGTGTGTCTGGTGATGTATTGAGGCATGTGATACGCGTGATAAACTCGCATAAAATCAGTTGCATAGTTTCTCGTAGAGTTTATGTCTAATTGTTGTTTTTGTTTGTAGATGACTCCTGGTCGAAAAAATCAAGCCCAAATACCAGGAAACGGCCCAAATTATATGAAAAAGTTAAAAATGTATCTGTTGCTAGCCTTCAAAGAAAAAAAACCAACATCTATTACAGTTATAAACATATTTAGTGAAGATGGAAGTACATCACCCGTGGAAGATGGTGACCCTTACAGTGATGTAGACGGCGAGTATGGCTTGGACGAAAATTATGAACCGGAAAATGGCGACTATGTAAGCAGTTGCAGTGATGAAAGTTTTGAAATATTCCCATTGCCAAAGAAAACTAGGTACATTCCTTCAAAAAGTGAAAATGACAGCATAGCTTCTGAAGAGCACCGCAGCCCTCCAATAAATGCTGTCAGGTACGTTCGCACCACATCTCCGAGTAGCGCTGAAGTCCTGCTATATATGCTGTCCGGTCTTCACGCTCGCGCCACACCTCAGAGGAACGCCCCAGCCCTGCTGCAGTTGCCGCCAGGTCTTCACTTTCACGCCGAACCTCAGAAGAGCGCCGCAACCCTCGTATAAATGCTGTCAGGTCTCCACGTTCGCGTCACACCTCGGAGGAGTGCCGCCGCCTTCTTGCCGTTGCCGCTAGGACTTCAAGTTCGCAACATGCCTCAAAGGAGCTCCACAAACCACCTGCTCAAGCCATCAGCTCTTCACGTGCACAACGACACCGTCGTCGGTGCATGAGCTGCGGTGTGCGGGTATTCCTCTAAGGTCTCTCCGAGGAATACCGCAGCTCATCCAGTGACAATACTGAGTCTCATAATCTCGATCTGTGATCGATTGATCGAGTGACAATACTGAGTCTCATAGTCTCATAATCATAATAACGATTCCATTGCGGAGATGTGTGAGACAGGGAGATGTCATATCTCCGAAACTGTTTACAGCGGCATTAGAAGACGCCTTCAAACTTCTGGAATGGGAAGGAATCGGCATCAATGTTAATGGCGAATACATCACACACCTCCGATTTGCCGATGATATAGTTGTTGTGGCAAAGACGCTGGACGATCTTAGCACTATGCTCGAAGACCTCGACCGAGTATCCCAACAAGTGGGTCTTAAAATGAACATGGAAAAGACGAAAATTATGTCAAACTCCCTTGTCGTACCCACTCCAGTATCCGTTGGGAACTCAACTCTCGAAGTTGTCGACGAGTACGTCTACCTGGGACAAGTGATCCAATTGGGTAGGTCCAACTTCGAGAAAGAGGTCAATCGACGAATCCAACTCGGCTGGGCAGCATTCGGGAAATTGCGCAAGAGTGTCTTCTCATCTCATCTACCTCAGTGTCTGAAGACGAAAGTCTTCAACCAGTGTGTGTTACCAGTGATGACTTACGGATCCGAAACATGGTCTCTTACTATGGGCCTTATAATGAAGCTCAAAATCACACAACGAGCGATGGAAAGGGCTATGCTGGGTGTTTCTCTACGGGATCGAATCAGAAATGAGGAGATACGTAGAAGAACTAAAGTAACGGACATAGCCTTGAGAATCAGTAAGCTCAAGTGGCAATGGGCGGGGCACATAGCGCGAAGAACTGATGGCCGTTGGGGCAGGAAAGTTCTGGATTGGAGACCCTTCGACCAGAGACGCAGCGTGGGACGTCCACCAACAAGATGGACAGACGACCTTATAAAGATCGCAGGATCAAACTGGATGCAGACCGCTAGTGATCGGTCGCTGTGGAAAGCCGTGGGGGAGGCCTATGTTCAGCAGTGGACGTCCTTTGGCTGATAATGATGATGATGATGAAACAAACAAGTTTTGTACTAATATTGCACATAGGACCTTATGTTTCCGTATTAAGTGGGATAATTGTGGCTCATTCGTTAGACCAAGGTTTAATCAGTTAGAATGGACCATAATCAATCAATAGTATTGTATCAGACATCAACAAGCCTATGCTATGCACCAATGCCTATACCTGATTCGTGTTGTAATTTTGTGTTACTTATAATAAATAAATTAATATCCTTTGGACATTCCCACACATCGCCATCTAGTCCCAAAGTAAGCTACCCAAAGCTTGTGTCATGGGTGCCAGACAACAGATATAATACTTAAATACTTTTTGTTTGTAAATACATACATAATATACATAGAAAACACCCAGACCAATACAAACAGACATGTTCATGCACACAAATGTTGAAATGTACGTAATGCTCTATAATTAATTCTAGTCTATTCACAATGTTTACTTTAATTTTCAATTAATTTAGTACACAAATTATTCATGTTAATGTGAAACATGCTAGTTTAGGACATTGGTCTATCTTATGAAATTTAATTCTTCCTTAGTTTTTGTACTATTATGGAAAATTTTATGTTATTATATTTATAACATTAAATTATATTTATTACGTACCTGTATTTTTTCTACAATAGTGTAGTTCAGGACATTCTTCCATTTGAAAGGCACTTCTTGGGAGACCCTGAAGGTGGAGCTGACGCCACCTACTTCGACGCTAGTGTGCGTGTGTAGGAACTGATCGACAGATGGCGTCACACTTAGCTTTAAGAATTTGAATAGCTTTTGAGTCGTGCTATTTGGGTTTAACGCTAAGTCTTCGTATCTAAGCACCCTGAAAGAATAAATAATCATGTTTCAAAAATTTCATCTAATGTTTATTTATTTATGTAATGTGTTAAGCGGAACAAATAGGCAGCGGCTGTTGGCAATCTCAAAAGTCCTAAAATCTTAGAAATTTTTAAAAAAGGAAATTATAATAGGAAATTATTCACTTTCGTAAACCCATGCCTGTAAACAGATTCTCGCACAGTTATTATACTAAAAAAGTTCATCCATCGAGTTTTCTTTATGGCAAAAAAAAAATAGTTTATGATTTTGCAGATATACAATTTGTATGTATTTCGATTTCATTTGTGCGGTAGTTTTTAAATAAAACTGAAAACTCTTTCTCTTTATGTAAAACGGTTAAACCCGCAATCGAATTTCCACACGAAAAAGTTCGATTGACATGAGAATCACCAATCTGTGTATCAATATTATATTAAGAAGAAAATCGAACACTAGGGACAAAATGGTTTTAGTACTCTGTATTTTTCCTTTCAAGAACATTGACCTAATTTTCAAAAGGTATTTAAAGTGATATGATAAGGAGTTCAGCACACACTATAGCTTTAAACACACATGAAACTCACATTAATTTGTCAGGGTACTGCTCCAGAAACCTTCCAGCGGCTACATAGTCACTGATCATATCCGCACACACGAGTTCTGGCCGCCAGCAGTCTGGTGAGGGGAGACACCACTCCCTGTGTGTGCGTGACTGCATCACACCCCGAGGGTCACGGATTAGGAGCACCATTTTCAAATTGAGCCTGAAATATTGGAAAACACAATCTTATTAAAACTTCAGCTGCCTGTCAGCTTAAATAGACTCAAACATTGTTGGTAAGCAACAACAGGAAGGATTAAAATATGAAGAAGTTTTTATAATGTTTACCACTACATGTATAATGTGGTAACTGCAATAATAAAACCATGGCAAAATTGGGATAAAGTGGGCTAAAGTGAGTTAGGTAATTTTGTCCTAGGAACAAATACTAAATTATGGATGGACATACTGACTCAACAAAAATGAAGGATATACATTATGGCACATAAATAAGCACCTCTTTTTTTTTCTCACATGTGTACCATTAGTATTATTATTATGTGTATGTACTATGTGTATGTTTATTATTCCATAATTATGTATTAATGTATACGGTATTTATGTAATAAGTAGTATGTATGTTTATTTTTTGCTTAAATATTGTAGGTTTAATAAAGCTCTCACTTTTGCTCTTCTATCACTTTCTTCGCGCTGCCAGCAATTTCTCTGTATAGACCTATGGTTGACTGGTAGAGAATGCTTTTAGCATTAAGTCCGCCATATGTACCTTTTGTTTGTGCATGAAGTGTTTTAAATAAAATAAATTAATAAATAAGCAACATCCAATCAACATCAGGATTCAAGAATTCATTCAACATCATTCCCATTTAATTTGAAATTAATCTTGCAAGAAAAAGTGATTCATAATTTAACCTGTAAATAGTTAATTAGCCGATAAACCTTACAACACCAAACACTAAGAAATAAAAACACCATAAAAATAATAACATGCATAAATTCATTGTCTCAAAAACCTGACATTAACGCTCTGATGAAATGAATGAAGTGCATATTTTGATTCCTTTGAATTGTCCAGTTTATTATTATAGGACATCAAATGTTTTTGATAAATTAGACAGTTATTGTTTTGGAAAAATGATTTAAATTTATAACATTTATGTACACCATTTTCTACAACGATTATACCAACATCAATGAACTCCACTGAAAACCAGAGTCATAGCTTGGCATGGCAATAAAGCTAAGTAGAAACCAATTTGTTTTTAATTAGGTACTTATAATAATGACTTCATTTTTATGTTTATTTTTTTACTTTTGTGGTGTACTAAATAAATAACTGTTCATAATAAATAAAAAAGGAATCTTTCTTTCCTAGCAATTTTGATGTAACTTAAGCTTTTTGCTACTTGGAAAAAAAGGAAATTTAATTTCAATATAATAAAAAATATGGTTTGTGGGTCTGTACTCACTGTTTATCTTCAAGCAATTCCTGTGCCAGTCGCAGTCTGACACGCACAATCTTCATACTTTGGAAGGGGAACAGCTTACAAAACTTGGAAGTGAAGTCAGGATCATAACACAGCTTCTTATTATATTTACAGTGGTCCCATAATCTTGTGTTATGTCTGAACTGGTAAGAGTTTACTTTCCCAAACTCATAATATTCATCCATATCATAAAAGTTACAATTAAACATATTCTTGATAATGCTCAGAGCCTTGTCAGAGTATGGAGGTCCTCTTATCTGCACTATGTTAAAATATAACAAAGGTTCATAGTGATAGAAGTTACCTGGCATTGAATTCAATATTTCACCAAGAAAAGTTGTTCCTGATCTCCAAGATGAAAAAATTAGACTTCTTATTGGTTTACCTCCTGATTCAATTAATAAGTCCTCTAATTTTTGGGCTCCAGATGCATTATAATTGTAATTCAACATATCAAATTGGATTTTATTTCTTGTTTTTTCAAATATTTTCTCAACATTCAGTGAGCCATCATCAGGGTTTGTCGGCAATGGTTGTGGTGAGTTGTTGTCTCCCTCAATTTTTAAATAGTTTCTAATATTCCTGCGATTATCCGGGGACGGACGATAATTCATGTTATCTGTATACCGACTTCCAGCTAGAATTAGGAGAACACTGACACCAAACGCGAAACATATTGAATAAAAATTCAATCGCCGCAACATTACGCTATGTGCACGAACAGAACTATAGAGAGTTGCAGAGGGAAGTTTACAAGAATTTTACACTATCATTTTTTATCAGACGGTGACCGTATCCAAAACATAACCCGGGCCGTTTTTATGAGGGTTTCTGCACTGAGTAGAAATAAAATAATGCTGCCCCATTAAATTGTTGAGGATGGAAAACGAAATTAAAACTAGGCTGACGATATAAAATACTGCGTCAGCGGACCACTACTGCAATTTGCTGACTGACAGTGACAACTGACAGGGCAGTCGGGTGACAACTGTCAAAACCATGACAGTGACAATGACAAATAGAAACCACACAGGGTGCGTACCTACCATTTTCTGGCCAGAACAACCGCCACGCCCGCTAACACCACATTTGCGTTACATTTGACGACCGCATTTAGTCATTTCAGGTCTTCTTATCATAGCCCATAAGTGTTGTGAGTTGAGCTAGTTACAAAGTATCCATTTAACGTTGCACTATGTCAATTGGGATAGCGCAACAGTGATTGACGTAAACAGTAAATTTATTCTACTTGCGATCACTTGAATACCCTCCCTCGACGACCGCCAAGCCGCCGTTTAGTTTTCCACTTGACGACCGCGGTCGTTGTTGATACAAGTGGAACGGGAAATTGGGCACTCGTGAGCGCTGATGAGTGCAGCGGCCGCAGCGAAAATGTTAATGCTAAGCGCGTTCACAGGGACCAAAGTAAAAGGTAAGCTTATTTTTCCTCTGATGTACAGACCAAAAAGGCATTGATGAATTATAATATTTAATAATACAATAAACAAACGCTTCTCTACGCTTTGTACTTTAAAAGAAGTTGTTTTCATCTCTTCATCTCTGAAAACGGTATAGGCACTTACACGTTCCTAGCCTAGCTCGGTCATGGAATGGTACGCTGCAGTGGAAAAACCTTTCTAGTAATGTTATCTTAACAATACGGGTGTTATTGGTCCTACCTGTCTGAGAGTAAGCTTAAAGCTTTAAAATGTAATAGTTAGGGAGGCGAGGTAGCTAAATGACGTAATTCAACGGCGCCGTCGAGACCTATCAAAATCGAAAGATAAAATAATTTCGAAAAGAAAAGCTGGTGTGGTAAAAACCATTTTAGCGGTGGGTTTGGCGTGTACGGTTTTTCAAAAATGTAAAAAAAAAAACAGTTACTTGGGCATTCTCGAGCGCGTCAGATATTCATACTACGTATGCCCCAAGTGCCTCTGATAACCACGCTATACTAATCTGCCGGTTTGCGTGGTGGGGTAGGCATATAAAGTAGTCAAAAATGCAAAAGAAAAAAAAATACTCGAGCGCGGCAGATTTTCGGAAGGGGTGTTAAGTAGGCCCTAAGGAAGCTCCCTTTAAAAAAACTGACGATTTCGGCGTGACCATAAGTTGATGAATTTTTGAAAATGCAAAAAAAGAAGTTTTTTTGCAATACTCGAGCGCGTCAGATTTTCATAGGGGAGGTTTACCTCGGTATCCTGAAAGCATATTTTCTTAATCTGACCAAAATGTTGGTGGGTTCTCTTAATCTGACCGGAAAGGTTTTTTGGTTTCTTTTTTTTCCTTTCTTCTTTTTTTAATAATTTTTCACTTCGTTTTGCTTACGGTACGTCCAAAATAGAATTTGAGGATCAACAGGCTATTGAATAATATACATACATGAAACTGTACATGTTAATAATAATTTTGTATACAAATACGCGTAACTTTTTCCGAGTGCACGAAAATTGTCGAGAAGCTTTAGAAAAAAAAATTGAGATATAATAAAAGTAACATAATTTAATCATCGTTATTTCATACCATTTTTTTTTAACAAACTCAGTTTTTAAAATATACTCAAAAAACCGGGAGTTTGAGTTTGAGTTAAAGTTTTAACTTTGGACAAAAATGTAAAGAGACCTTTTTGTGTAAAATAAAATTACCTTTTTTGTTTATTTAAACTTTTTTTTGTAAAATGTATCGTTCGCGACTTATACGCCGCAACGCGTTTTTCGGAAGACAAAATGACTCCTCCACACTCCCGGTCATGCGAAAACCGGCAGATTTTGTATTTTTAGTACGTTTTAGATTATATTCTTCAAAATAAAATAAAAAATAATCGCGCTCGAGAATGCCGGACTAACGTTTTTTTTTTTACAGGTTCGCGACCCTATGACTCGGCGGCGTCAAGGACTTATCCTCAATTTAGTCAAATTTAGTCTTAAAACACTAAAATCAACCCCCAATATCTTAATCTGACGCGCTCGAGTATTTCAGACTATCGATTTTTTTTTACTAATCTGATCGTCTATCCTAGGCGCGCGTCACTACATATAGAGCTAAATACAGATAGTTCAACTCAGTTGTGCGCGCGGCCTTATGTGTGGGTAAACCTTGTACATATACAGTGACTTTGTGTGCGTGACAAGAGGTACAGTCGGGTACAAATACAAATACTGTTATTTACGGGTTATAATATACGGGTTTAAAAAAAACAGTTATTTCGTAATTTAATGTTTATTTATTGAACATTATTCTGCATCGCTACTTGAAAAATCTAATGATGAATTTTCGGATTCGCTGCTCTCACCAAGGTTAATTATGATATCTGACTCCATGTCAAAATGTCTATAGTATTCTTCTTCTTTCTTTTGTACATGTCGACAAGTATTACCCCACATCCCTTCATCAATTTGACTTAAACGTTCATTTATGAGTTTCATTATTTCCGTCACATTTTGATCGACATTATGTGAAGCAATATAATTTTTTAAAATTCCCCACACATTTTCTATGGGGTTTAGTTCAGGATGATATGGTGGCAATCGAAGAACTTTTATGCCATATGGCTGAAGTATGTCGTCAATCTTGTAAGAAATATATTTTTCTTTATTTTTTTTAATCAAATCATACAGTTCAATTTTTTTCATTTCTTGATTAAAAGCTATATTTTTTTCTGTCATCCATCTCTGCATTTCTATTTTTTTTTAATTAGAATTTGGGGTTCTGTCATTTTGAACGTTATGGTATGAGGCATTATCAAGCACAACCACAGAGTTAGGTGGAAGATTCGGTACTAGACGTTCTTTCAGCCACTTTTCATAGTTTTCTGCATTCATGTTAGAGTGGTAATCACCAGAAACACTATTTGCTTTGTATGTCAATAGTGCGTTAGGTACGAAACCTTGTTCTGAACCAGCATGCACAATGATAATTCTTTGTCCTTTCGACAGGTTTCTCTTTAAAGGTGGTCCATCTTTATTACCCCATCCTTTGTTTTGCACATGGCTAGTTAAGATGTAGCTCTCATCTGTATATACGATACACCTATTTTCTTGACGGTATCTGAGTAATTTTTTTAGGTAGGAAAATCGTAGTTTTTGGATGTCATGCCGCTCTATAATAACACGTCTGTTATCCACAGTTTTTCGCCATTTGTATCCCAACTTTAACAAAGCTGTACGCAGAGTCGAAATACTTCCATCATAGTTAAGTTTATCTTGAAATATTCTTTTCAACTTTAGCAACGTAGGTAATTCACGATGTTCTAAATGGTAATTTTGAATAGTGGAACGTATAACATCAACGTTAAAGTTGTCTAATTCTAACTTCTTTAAACGTTTTTTACGGTCTTTATGCGGAGATTTAAATTTAGAGTCAGATTCTTTTCCTTCAGCCAATATATTAGTAATTGTTCTCTCTGATACCCCCACTGCCATTGCTGTTCTTTTCCGTACGCTATTTAAATGTTCACTTAATTTCGATATTAAAATTGGACTTGCGCTGCAAACTGGATCACTTACTAGTTCCAATATATCTCTCGCATCTATTTTCAGAAACTCGTATACCTTAGCAATGGTTTCTCGAGTCTAAAACAATAATACGTAAACGTCAACAAGGAAAATTTTTTTCTTATATAGAATCATAATCAGAGATCGGAATTAGGTGTGTGAAAATACAAAATATCGAGAATATAACACGTGCTCCATATTATGTCCCGCTGCAAACTTTAGGTATTTTCACACACCCAATTCCGATCTCTGAATAATAAATATTAATTACATCTAAATTAAAAAAATAAATAAATAAAATAAAAATCTTTTAATATTTACCTGACTCCTTAAACATTTTCTCCGTGAAGAACTAGACATTTTCGTAAACGACTGTACCCGTAAGAAAAAGCGATAAGGACACGTCTTGCTCGGACGACGACTGCCGCGTCACTGCCACACGAATGAAAGTTGTATATTTACAAGCCCACGCACACATAGGGCCGCGCGCACAACTGATTTAAACTATCTGTACTTTACGAGGTTGTTCTATTAGGTCCAAGGTATCTCTCATATCTTAAACTGCCACGCTCGAGTATTACCGAAAATTCCCCTATTCGCCTCCCTAACTATAAAGGTAGTAGGTACTTATTCACAAAAAAATACTTATGTCGGTATTAAATGACATGTTTTTTATTCATTCTAGATGTAGACCTATTTTTTAGAAGAAAACGAAAACGTTAAAAGCCGCGACGAACCCCCTCCATAGTTAATATACCTCTTTGACACTCGTTCATAATAACCATAAAATTAATATTCCTATTGGAATAGAAGGACAAGTAAAAGCTGTCAAACGAAACCGATTTAAGATGTCAGTAACTAACATAAGTAAGTAATATTTGTAGCTTTAAATGAGATAACCTTTCGATCAGGTGATTTATAACAATGTTCCTAAGTTAAATATAGTAGTTTAACAAAATATTGAACATGCAGCTCTAGTATAAAACTAAATGTTATTTCATTATACAAATTATTCGTCGATATACATTCCCTGTGTTATTCTGTCTTTATTTTTTACGTAAATTAACGTTTGTAGAATAGAATAATCAAACTGCGTACCTACTTTAAATTTGAAGCGCATTGGTAAATATAAGTCGTATATTAAGAGGCTTCGATTTGGACTAATCTACCTGTCAAATGATTATTTGTTGGGGTTATGCCGCTGTAATGCATAACAATCAAGCATCGATCAAGTCACCATGTTTCAGACGCATTATTTCTCCAAAATATACACAATTTCACTTTTAAATATAAAAAATCAAATGCACGTAATTTTCAGCGAGCTTCTGCAGGGCGGTCAACTGACAAAAATGGTTCTGCTACCTATCTCTTTTTATCACACAGTTTGCTGCTAGTGACATCTCGCTTTAGTCGTTCTATTCTAAAGGGATAATAATTTTATGATAATAACTGACTAAGCAACAGTTAAAGAAACAACATGAAAATGTCTAAGTTACATGTACATATTTTAATAATATGAATAACATACATTTTCAGTATCAATTTACACTTTATAGCCGACGAAGTGCATCTTGCCAATAGTCTCCCCTAAAAAGAACCATAGTCCGACTTCAGTTCCTACGAGGAACAGCAGCCAAGCCTGTCTCACGGTGAGATATTTGAAACACCCTGAGTTGACAAATTCTCTCACCAACGCCAAATCAGCTTGAAGTTTCTAAAACATAGAGTTGCATTATCATCGCAAATATCAATCAAGTTAGCATTAACAATGTTTAGTTACGCAGATAGCGATTTTAAGTATGAAAAAGTAAGTGGTCACTACTTTGGGTCTGACAAGACCTCACAAGTAGCTAATGTGAAAAAAACTCTTTCGCAATAAAAATAAACATCGATAAATTCCAATTGGTCACTTCTTTATTTATTACTAGTGGTCCCCCGCGACTTCGTCCGCGCGTTTTTAGATTTTTTCTCGCCTTTTAAACCTTCCCTAGACCTTCACGAACATTTCAAGACTAAGATAAGATAAATCCGTTCAGCTGTTCTCGAGTTTTAGTGAGACTAACGAAAAGCAATTCATTTTTTATGTATAGGTATAGAAGATTATCACGTACAAAACAATATACTTATTATATTAAGAATAGGTAAAAAAAACCGACAGGTGAATTAGCAATTTGAAAAATTAAATACGTAGCCCGTAGGTATCATTATTATGTCTAACATTAATGTTTGGATTTCGATTAAAATGTTCAGATTTCGTTACTAAAACTCAAAAGCGGTAAGCATCGTACGAGCGTGTAATGAATAAGTATGTAGGTCCATATTTAAATAGAAGTTATTACATAAGTACTTCAAGTATCAAAAACCTACCTGAAGTTCACTGCTGCTAGGAGGTGCCATTTCTAGGGCGTAGTATCCTTTAGCAACTTTCAACTTTTTAGCGATTTCGGAATGGCGAGCTTGAGCAGCTTTTTCTGTAGGTACATAAAAAATAGGTAATATCTTAATAGAATAATTTTGCTCGAAAATTAAAATCTATTTTGCTTAATACAGTGATTTTTGACTGAGTTTTTTAATCTACCTTTTATTAGTTCTAGAATTTTTTCCTTATTTTTATAGATAGCCGGCGTATAGACTTCGGAAATATCATTAAATAAACTCAAACGGGAGCCTGAAAGCAAAAATAAATCAATATACCAACCATGGTACCTAATTGTTAAGTAATTACTATACCTATTTGTGTAACAAAAGGTCTAGGCTCACTACGCCGGACCATACCACTACCGTTTCAAGAGCGTCTCAGACATGAAATGCAACACGATACGCTCTACATTGCCCACTAAACGGATCTGCAGTGTTCTGTCTCACCGTTATAATATGGAGCGAGAACGAGAGCGAGCGAGGCCGTATTCCGGTGCTGACACGCTCCGTGACGAGCGATGGTGTTGGTCGATGACGGAACATTCTAGTGCAGTGGTTACCAAAGCGGGCGATACCGCCCCCTTGTGGGCGCTGGTGGCCTAGAGGGGGGCGGTAAGGAACCCAGAAAAAATTAAGGGGCGCTGACGTAGTTTAGGAGGGCGCTGGGTGATTTGTAACTTCAGCTACCTACTTCATATTTAAAAAAATACTAAAACGTTAATCTCCTAGAGGACAACATCATATTTATATCCTTTTTTTGTATTTATTAAATGTTGTGCTAAACATACAATAAATATATATTTATTTTATGTTTATTTCAAATGAGTTCATGACGCGAATTATATCTTGAGATATTCAGTAATAAATATTCGTCTCTTTCGTCCTCCGAAACAGGCACAAATACACCGTTTTGTAGCCAACAATCACAAATTCTTATAAGCGCCATAAAAGATAATATTAAAGATAAAAGTCAGACGTTTATCACTGAAACGTATTACACCCGATGTTTGCGTCGTATGTCATTCTTTTCTGCGTTCTTGGCAAAGAAACGCTTGAGTTTGAGTTTGAGAAGCATCGTTAAAAACAATTTTGCACTCTTGCTCTGCTAACGCTTCTACTATCATCATGATTATAGTTTTAAACCCACCGTAATTAATTTTTTACGCGCTTGTTTTGTTCGCGCTCACGATTCTACTATTAACATACTCTTGGTCTAAAAAGCGTCAGAAACAAAACCTCTTCACGTACGCTTCGCTCGTGCTTTAACTATTACCACACTCCTGGTTTGATTTTTGCGCGCTCGCTTCGCTCGCGCACCAACGTTTATCATGATTAGAGAAGCAGCTCTCTTCGCTTACGCTTCTACTATTTTCATGCTCATCGTTTGAAATCCACCGTAACCAAAATTTTTGCGCGCTCGTTTTGCTCTCTTATGAGCTATTATTATACTCTTGGATAGATAAACGTCGTCAATCCCGATTTATGACAAGGTCTTGGTTTGAGAAACGTCGTAAAAAATTTTTTACGCGGTAGCTTACTCCAGCCTAGGCTAAATGCTATGCAGGTTTTAAAGTTAAAAAAAATGGGGGGCGCTATGAAAAAAAACATTCAAAGTGGGTGATAGGCCAATAACGTTTGGGATCCGCTGTTCTAGTCGGAACAGACAGTGTCATAGTTTTCAATACAAATAATATATTTTCCTGACACGTTCCTACACAGATCAGAAAGAGTATGTTCAAAGGCGCGTTCCACCGGCATGTGATGGTATGCTACGGTATTGTAGGCAGTAGTCAGGAACCTTTTGATGAGTGATAGGCAGATATTTTTTGGTCATGAAAAAATACTTATAAAATTGACACTGTAACTTACGTAGCAAAGAATTAACGTGTCTTATAGTTTTCGTACCACTCGCCATGCTTAGAAAAATAATACTTGGCTTGTTTGCTCAAAATGTATCATGCACGTGTAAATTTTTGAATGGACAAAATATGACACGTGTCACCATATGTCACTTACATAAAAATCAAAACAGGGCCAGTATGAAATTAAAGCGCAATGCCTTCGTAGAAAGGGCCACAACACACTGTCGAATCGCGAGCGTTTTCTCAGTGGAATGGTTACACGCTTGCACGCCGCCGTAGTCGTCGCGGAAGCGTAGCGGACGCGTAGAAGGTTTTTGCCTCGAAAAGGGTTTTTGGAGCTTACTTTGGAGATACATAACGAAATTACTGCCTACGTAAAAAAGAACCAGTTCCAACCTAAAATGACTTGCTTAAGCGTAGACTCCCATGCATTTTCATATTAGGTTTGCACACGAAGCGACTAGTCGGCAACCTGCCCGTCACTTTACTTAAATATAGCCACGTGGTATAGAGTTTAAACTTAAAGATAATGTTGGTACGTACTGCCCTCATAATATAGCTAAAAAACAACTCATTTTGCCTCATGTAGGTACCCTGCTATGAAACTCTTTGAAATAAATAATGAAATGCTTGCTTGGTAGTCATTTTATAAGAAACACGTAACAAAATAAACATAGGTACTTTTATGTCTTAGCTGGTTTCGAAGGAGCTTTTGTTTTAGGTGGATCTTGTTTTTTCGGGGGATCTTTTTTGAGCGGTTTCTTCTTTTTAGCCTGGGGTTGTGCTGCTTTTTTTTCGTCCGCTTTTTTTGGTTGTTCTTTTTCTTTCGACACAGCTTTAGCTTTCGCAGCTTTTTCGGCTTCCTGGCGCTTTTTCTCTTCCGCTTTCTCCCTTTCTTCTGCCTTTGCTTTAGCTGCTGCTTTAGCTTTTTCTTGTGCCGCCATAACTGCAGCTTCTTTTTCCTTCTTCACTCTAATCTCTTCGGCATCTATATCCTTAATTTTTTGCTGAAGGCCAGATATAAACCCGTCAACTTTGTTAGCGATGGTATTTTCTAACTTTGTGCCCTGCGGTCCGTTAAAGAATCCAAGCGTTAGTGGCGGCGCTACTTCTACTTTTGCATACTGCCATGCTGTCCCTAATACAGGCCTGGCTGCCTTGCTCGCAGCTAGAATACACAAAAAAATCTTCAGTAAATTGCTACTGTTCTTATTATTAGACTACCAGAATTTCGGAAATATGTTGAGTATTTACAATTCTTAATTCATCATCGGCATTTGCCGCCTTGATCATTCCTGCCTGATATTTTTTGTCTCACTTTACCCAATTCTTGTTCAAGATATTTTTCCTCCTTTGGCAATTGTTTATTTCGGAGAGATGTTATCCCTGAAACTATCAGCCCTGTCATCCTTTCGAGAGCTGTCTCTACTTTGTTGACAACTATATTATCAATGATTGGTTTTGCTGGTGTTCTGATCAGCATCGTTTTGGTAGCTCCCCATAATTTGGATACCATCGGCTGAAGTTTTTGCATGGAAACTGCAAACAAATCAAATGCGGATAGTTTAAATATACATTGAGATAAAATACAAGCCTGCTAGAGTAAATATAATACATCAGTTATAAGACAACAGAGTACCAGAGCCACTTTGTTTTGCTACAGTTTCCTTGAACATACTTAGTCTGTTACGTACCTAATGCCAGATCAAGAGCTATTCTTGTGGCCCTCGCCATTTGCAAAATAGTGGTTTTGGTACCTACTTATTATCAGGAACGGTAATTTATTAAATTCGTTAAAAGATTGGGTTTTGGGTTGAATTACTGAAAATTGACAATGTCATTTAATCAATATTATGTCACACGCATATTTGACATGAGCTGTTTCATTGTAAAAAGTTTAAAAGTTTTTCTCATAGACAAAGAAAACTAGCTTGGCCATATGTTTCACTGATCATATGTTTTTTCTACAGCGTCTTCACTGAGCAAGCAATCACTAGAGTCCTATTGTGTCCATGAACCATAAAAAGGTCTAGGAACGGATAAGATTGTATTTAAAGAGCTTTACATAGATATTACCCTCATCATCTTTGTAGAGAGCCTTGAAAGCGGTTGGAAATATTGGTTTCACTCATGTTTCACTAGACAATAATAGATGTTGCTGGGCAGTGGATACCTACTAATAGGTCAGTTAAAGCTGGACTACTCAAGAAGCAATTATTCCTCTTCCTATGGGCTCCACATATAGAGGCAGATACAGATACAGAATAAATTTTTGTATTACAAAAAAGAACCGGGCGAGCTATTTATAATCTAAAACCTCAAGATTCCCTAAGAGAGGTGTTTAAAGAAGTTAGAATATTAACTGCAGCATCTCAGTATATTTATGAAAATTTAATGTATTCCCGAAAAAAAAAAATCATTCACGAAAAATGTGATTTACACAATTAAAAACTAGGAATAAGGATAAGATTGCTATTTCACAATTCAGGCTTCGAAAGGTTGGTAATACTTTCATGGGAAAGGTAAAAAAAAAACAATAAACTACCAGAACACATTGTAAACTTACCAGTTAATAAATCTAAAACTGTCATTAAAGAAACCCGAATGACGAAAGGGTATTATAAAGTAGATGATTATTTAAAATATTGTAATGTATGGACTTGCATGAATACTACAAACATTGTAAACCTTTTGAAAAGAGGCATTGACAATAGTAACTGAGTTTGTTGCGCGGCTTCTTTTCAGCACTAGCCCACAATAGTCCCGAAGCTGTGGTAGGGTTTATATTGGGACGTGTAAAAGTGGCCTCAATGATTTGCATAAATAAATGACTTTTATGACTATGCCTTTTATTGAAAAACACTCAATATTGATCTTAGATCACCGTAATAAGTCCTAACCAATCTAAGAACAGACTTATTCTTACTTTTGCAACTTGTTATTTTGTCATTAAATCGGGTTTTTTGATGACTGTGACTGATGACGAAGTAAAAGCCGTTTCTACTTCGGACCATAAAAAGCAAAAAGTACCTGTAAATGTGCGAATTGGGATTTCCGTGAATATGAACGCAAGAACTTGTAATTTTGGTGCAAGCCTCGAGGTCAGTGATCTCGGGAGGATTTTTTTGATTGGTGCAACGTGATGTTCTTAAGCTCATGCAAAGTAGGTATTGGACTTACTGAAATGTTAAAATTGGCTGTCATTTTATAAAAGTATGAAGATATGAATATGTCTCTACCTTTTTTAGGTTGTCGTACTGATATAAGACTTAACGAGTACGTAGCCACAGTGTATATGTAAAAGATATAAAAGATTTTAGAACAAAAATAAAACATATTTTTGTATTCTTCTACTATCCTCTGTATATCTTGTCCCGTATATATCTTGAAATTAATATTTTTTTTAAGGGAAAAAGCCTCTTTTATTATAAAATAATGAACCAAAATTCAGTCAACAACCAGGGGGGCAATTCTCGTGAAGTAGTACTTTTTCCGTGTGGTAATTCGTATACGAAGTTCACAATTCTATTGTAAAAGTTCGAGTGATACATAAAACTGCTATTCTCAAGCACCGATAGAACATTTCACGTTCGAATTTCATTACAACGTTCCATTGCAGAGATCGTACGGGCGTTTTTAAAAACGCCGAAATAAAGTATATTTAAGTCCATCTAAAAATTTTAATTTTGGTGAAATTAGACAATAAATCTATTTGTTTGTTTAATTTGGTGTATATATTCACAAAACTATACATATTGTTAAAAATATAATAACGGTAGATCAATAATTAAAATTTCATTATTTATGCATAGCATGAAATGAAACGCAGCGAGGCGCCATATTACCTTACTCTATGGCCCTAAATGTCAATGTGTGTGTGTGTGTGTGTGGTGTGTCAAAATTGTTCCAAATATCGATTTTTCAGTGACGGAGAAAATTTATTTGTTTTCTCAAATTTTGCATTAAATAAGAATTACAATGCTAAATACAAACAAAATCTAGATATTTTCTAAGGTTGGTATGACGCTGTTTGTTTAATAAATAGCTTTTTTATTTACTTAACTACAATAAAGAGGCATTCAATTATAGTAGTAATAGGTTCAGTTAACTAACATCACAGATATTAGTGCACCTTCTTAATGTAAGGCCTGGATAAAGTTTTTAACATCCTTTGTAGATATGTATTGTTCTTACAAAACAAACTATTTTTATTTACAGATAGTCTGGATTATGTTGTAGCAGGGAGAATATTTAGTTGCCAATGTAATGCAATAAAAGACTGGTTAAAATACAGGGGAATACTTGAATACCATAATTCTCTGATATCTAGGTAAGTACCTAATTACCTAGACACATACATAATGATAGTTTTATTTTCATAATTTATAAATCAAACCATCAGATTTTCCATTTACAATTTAAATCTATGTGTGTTATAGTATTGCCTATAGTTACCTTATTATAAACAAATAGTACATTAGCAATCAGTTCTATGAGTGCTTGAATGTGTTCAAATATAGTTTATGAATTCCACCTACAAGTATCTAAAATAATCATAATTATCCCAGAAAAGAGATACCTACTTAGCTAAAATAACGATGGTGTTCAAGTTTTGTTTTTATTTTGTGTGTAGTAGGTAACTTTCTGTAATATTTATGTTGGTTATTGTTTTTTACAGAAGTGAGCAGTACAACAAATTATAATAATCCAAAAGGACGGAGCGCCAAATGAAGGGATTTTAAATACTCCTGGGAACACAACGGCATGCATTTCACAACAAAATAAATGATTAGTTAGAAATGTAAGCGAGTTGGATTAAAGGATGGAAACTTTCCTGATATGACCAATGGCTTTAAATTGTTTTTTTTAACAATAACATTATTGCTTCTTAAATGTTTTGTGTTTTGACTGATGTATGAAGAAAATAAAACCACTTGCTAAATTGGTATTTTTTATTTGTATGTTATTTATTTAATGCTTCAACACCCGAGCGGTTGCATGAGACCGCATAACAATAGAATATCTATTGTCTCGTACACATACGCTTGAGGGATTTAAGTATAGGTACTGTTTAATCATCCTTAGTCATTGACATTAAGAAATTTAAATTCAGGATTGTTTTAAATACATAGGGGCAATCCATGTTCATGAGCTTGAAACAGAGTCAAAATATAAAACCAGGGTCTGAGAATGAAGCTGAAGGTGAACAAAGGTACTCCGTGATAAGACAACAAAACCTAATCGAGTTGGACTCGTAAGATTCGACTTGTAAACTACTTACTTTGTCTCTAGAGTATCCAGGGTTGGATAGCTCTTAACATAATATTAAGTCCTATCGAGGTCACCGCTGCCTAACCATCTTAAGAGCTGAAATCGCTTGCACCTTGTGTAGACTTTTGTTTGAACCGACGCCTGTTTCGTGTCTTGTGTGCAAGCGATTTTCCTTTGAAAGTGGTAAGTCGGGAGTGACCACGGCCTAGGCATGCCGGACAAACGGAGATCCTGTTTTTGTAAGTCAATTCATATACTAGAAGCTTCTCTAAATCGTAGAAGTACTCTTCTGAAAACCGCATCAAAATTAGTTTAGCCAAACATGATATAATAGAGGGCAAATAAATCATTATATATATATTGGACACACAGAAAACCTTCTTTATTTGAAGTCGGCTAAAAATCCTTCAAAGTCAATGTAAATTTTCTCAATTTTAGGTTAGGTTATCATTTTGCCCCATTAGAACCTCAATAGTTCGTATACGAATTTTGAAATCTATTGGTCTCCAGCAATCGAAATGTTCGTGTGACGTTCCATCGAATTAGTTCGACTGTGAAGGTCTGAGAATACACAAGCCTTGTTTCCTTCGAAAAAAATTCGAGTGGTGAACTTTTTTACGTGTGTGAACTTTTTTCGATCATGCGAGAATCGGCCTCCTGGACCCCTATTTTTAAAGCAGTCGCGTCAAGATGGCTTGTGGTATATTAACTAATGTCCAATTGTACAACGAAAATTAGTATAATTCTACACGGGAGTGATTCGATAAAAGATAACTGAATTTTGTAAGTATTGACGTCTATAGTTCACGTGATTATCATTGATTTTTAATTAGTTTTCAAACAAAATTCACACGCCATAATCAAGCGAGTGATCCAAAAATAGGGCCACAGAAATTATCCTTGAAATCTGCATTGCAGGTGTAAATGAACCCTCTATGCTTATCAAATTATAGTTCTTACTACACCAATATCAAAATTGAGAGCTTTTGAAAAGTCATTAACATATGACTTTTTATTTTTTTTTATTTTTTAAGGAGGCACCAAGTTTTGTAAAGTTTGCTTGAATCATAGAGGTCGTTGCTTGAATTACAATACAAGCTTACATCACGCATCGCAGGTTAGTCAACATCTTAGCACTTCATTAGTGGAGGCAAATAAAACCTAGATTGGATGGTGCCAATAAAATTGGTCTGTCCCCATTTGTTCTTGACTTATTGCAAACTACTCAATATGTAAAATATTAGGCAATTGCACTCAGATGCGCTGCACCAATCGTTGACCTAAATCAATTGTCTTGTGCAATGATCATAAGGAGAATCTTTTGCGAATGCATAGTTAGGCAACTTTGAGTTGCGATTACAGGTTTATCAAATTACATTACGGTCATTCATATTATTCGAATCATCTCATTTTGTGTACTCATCTTTTAATGTTCGCTGGTAATAGTTGCATCTCCTTTATAACATCCATCACTATGGCTAAATCAGGGATTTCGTCTTTTTAACTCATGTTTTATTATTTATGTCCCGACCCCCGCGATTGTGTCCGTGCATTTTGAGTTTACTCCTTCCCCTCCCGTTGCAGGGTGATATTTTATAGCCTAAAGCCTTCTTCGATAAATTAGCTAGCAAACACAAAAATACATATTTTTCAAATCAATCCAGTAGGTCCTGACATTAGCGCTTTCAAACAAACAAATAAACTATTTAGCTTTTAATAATGAGTATAGACTAGCTACCCGCATCGGCTTCGCACGAATGCAAATAGTGTTTTTTATGATTTGACTTTGAGATCTCTAAAATTATCAGTTCACTACCATATGATGCATGTCTTATCTATCCTCTTGGCCATTCTATACGAAAATCATTAAAAATGTCATGATCATGATCGACTTTTTGTATGAGAATCGTAAAGTGGTTAACAGGATACATCTGCCTACGAAGTTTTGAATGTGTGATGCTAATAATTTCAGAATTAAGTGGCTGTGATATACGGACGGACAGATAGGCAGACTTGACGAAACTTGGGTTTATAACGTTCCTTTTTCTGCCTTTCGGCTACGAAACCCTACAAAACAGGAACCTATACAATTAATAAAAGTAGGTACTAAGTACCTCTTTATCGCAAGTTTGAATTGTATAATTGAGAATAAGATTAATCAAAAATAAGTACCTATTACAGATATTACATATGTGCATCAAATCTAGATGCTATCTCCTAGTCAAATAGTCATAAAAATTTGCTGCTGAAGAATACGACATTTTCAAATGAATGCCTACGGTTTTCCACAACAAAACCTATCCTACTTACATAACATGAAATTCGTAGAATCCATACGGCTACGCATTCTGATGTAACATTTTCTTCAAGTTTCTTTTAGCGACATTAAAGTATCGTTTTGCCCGAAAACCATGTAGAAATGCTAAGCACTCATAATTTCTAGGCAATATATGATTATTAAGTTCATTTATGTGTGAAGTGTTTTATAGTACGTACGTATCTATGTGACTTAAAAATAAGTAATTTGCTAATATTAACATCCTTAGCATATTAGGAATAAAAATATTAGTTTTTTTGTAAAGGAACAAATAAAAGATGTTTTCGGAACATAGACTTATATGTATTCTACTAGACACGCTGTTTAGAACAAATTGTGTGTCACATTTTTAAAATGACAGAAGTATGAAGTGTTGCTATTTAATATTTTTGATTTCTCCCGTTTGATGCAAAATATTGTCGTGTTTCTTCGTGGACAATCAATCTTAAGCTACTATAGCAAATACATTTCAACATCATGATATTTGAAAACGTTTTCAAGCAATGGAGAAAACAAACAAATCCCAAAAAGATATCACATCGATAAATTTTCCCCATTTCTTCCAAACATGACAATAGCCATTACAACAACAACACTGAACTGTCATAGGTAGCAAAGAGTAATCAAACAGATATGACACCTTGCTGGTGTTCAGTTTTCTGCCTATGATTCGATATATGTACTAGTATTAATACATGTTTATGTGATGTTGTTTCCACAAAAAAGGATAATAAAAGGATAATTATATGCCCACCAATATTATAACAACATAATTTGTACCAATTATCTTACAATAATACTCCTGTACGAACAGATATTTACTAAAAGTCCGTTTTTACCACGCTTTTATTATTATTTTCTAGTCTAATATTGTAAACAATCTTGCTTCACATTCCTTTTTACAAAATGATTTATTTTAAAATAAGATTAACACTAAACTCAAATTTTACATAGGCAATAATTATTTAACTCTGAGATATTTTCTATCGCTCGCTAAGAAAATCGGACTTTAATGATTAAGACAATTGAAATAAAACTCAAACTTCATAAATCTATCTTGGCCCTATAATTCTGAAGTACCCTTCATAGATAATTCATATTCTACCTATAAGAGTTTTGACATGTCTGTTTTTGGTTGATCTTTGGGTTTCTATGAAAATTGTGAGAAAACTTAAATTAATACTTTTACGCCTTCGATGAATCTTTTATTCACTTAAATTTACTACATACAACCCAAAAAAACTAAATTTTCAAATTAGGTTAAAATACGGGCGCTATAACACATATTTAAGTAATTTATTTATATCGTCTTTTGTCGTAAGGGACGTTTTGACATGGTGGTTTCTGGCAACAGACTAAACACAGATGCTCCATTTGGCCTTAACTTACTGTAGAACAAAGTTTGCTCTAAACACCGTGTCTAGTGTAACATAGAGGTCGTTGTTTCGGAAGGATTTGATAATATGTCATGATAAATGATAACAAACCGTGACATGACACGCTGACATGTTCGTATCATTTTCGGTAAGTGGTCTAGGTTACACATTTCGAAAACCATGTATCAAAGATTAGAGGAGAGGTTAGAAAGTATTTTAGAATAGAATAGAAAGTACATATTTTATTTGACGCATAAGTCACGTGCATATTACAACAAAAAATTGGTTAAAAAAATCGACTGTATGTTTTTTTTTTTTGTTTCTATGTTACCTCATATCTCAGTCGTTTGTCGACCGATTCGAAAAATTTTTTCGCCTACTAAGAGGGTATACCTTCCCTAGTAGTATACCTTCAAGGTGGTCCCATTGTTGCCAATTTGGGATCTGATGATGGGATCTTGGTGTAATCGAGGGAAACCCTCAAATTTTAAAGGCACATATAGTTATTTAGTCAGGAGTTTATTTAAGACTTTTTAGTGCATTTTATTTTGAAGTTGGTTTTTACTCTTTTTTAAAGTTAATTTTTTGCTGTATTTGCTTGAGTTTATATTTATATGTCTTCGTGTCAAAAAAAAGGAGGTAGAAAACAACCGACTGATATATTGATTATATCAGTCTGTTGTTTTCTTCTGTTTCTTTTTTCCATTTTTCTTTTCACTTCTTTGTTTTATCTACCCATATATCATAAGCATTACCCTACTACTCCATTTTGCTTGCTGCTGCTAAGCCATTTTCTAAAGAGCTAAAACAGTTAGCACTTTCTAGAAAAAAACCGCTCAAGTGCGAGTCGGACTCGCGCACTGAAGGTTCCGTGCCAACTTTAACTGATTTAAGGAATTCACTTAGCTAAAATACCACAATATTTTGTTGACAGCAAATATAACTTTGTTTTTCATAGTGTTTGTATAAAGAACTAATAAATATATATAGTCTACGAGAAAACTCGCAAGACCAAAACTTTATTGAATACGTTAAAAATTATTCAAAAATATTTAAAAAAGTTTGTGCTACAGCAAAATCCCATTCGTAGAAATGAAAAGAAACCTTCGTAGAATAGTCTCTAGCTCCAAAAATAAAGCAAAAGCTACATGAAGCATCATAAATAAAGAAACTTGTAAAAATAAATTGAGAGATGGTAAATTTGCCTTAAAAATCAATAATTCAACAATAAATTCAAATTTAGAAATTGCAACTGCGAGACAGAGGAGAAGGAAATTTTGACGATGTAAATAATACTCTTTCACAAGTATTACATTGGTTTACTGTTAACAATCTCCTTCTTAATGGAAGTAAAACTAAATGTGTAAAGTTTACGGTGCCTAATGTCCGACAGGCATCAACTCAGGTTAAGATAAAAGACAAACCGCTTGATACTATTGATTCCACAACATTCTTGGGAATCACTTTAGACTCCAAACTACAATGGGGTCCTCATATAGAGGCCTTGTCAGGGAAACTAAGCTCAGCTGCTTTTGCTGTAAGGAAGATAAGACGTTTGACTGATGTAGAAACAGCTAGGTTAGTTTATTTTAGTTATTTCCATAGCTTGATGTCCTACGGCATTTTATTGTGGGGCACGGCAGCTGACATAGAATCAATTTTTATATTACAAAAAAGAGCCGTGCGAGCTATTTATAATCTAAAACCTCAAGATTCCCTACGAGAGGTGTTTAAAGAAATTAGAATATTAACTGTAGCCTCTCAGTATATTTATGAAAATTTAATGTATGTACGCAAAAAATTACATTCATTCACAAAAAAAAGTGATATACACAATTATAATACTTGGAATAAGAATAAGCTTGCTATTCCACAATTTAGGCTTCGAAAGGTTGGTAATTCTTTCATGGGGAAAGGTATAAAATTTTTCAATAAACTACCAGAACACATTATTAACTTACCGGTAAATAAATTTAAAACTGTTATTATAGAAACCCTTATAACGAAAGGGTATTATAAAGTAGATGATTATTAATATGATAATAATGTATGGACTTGCATGATCACTACAAACATTGTAAACCTTTTGAAAACAGGCATTGACAATAGTGACTGAGTTTCTTGCTCAGCTTCTTCTCAGCACTAGCCCACAATTGTCCCGAAGCTGTGGTAGGGTTTATATTGGGACGTGTAAAAGTGCCCCCAGAGGGCCTATTTGCATAAATAAATGACTTTTAACAAAGCTATGTTTGCGATTGCTGAAAATGAGCTATATCTCAAAAACTACTAAGTAGTTCGATCTCGTTCAAACCAATTTTCATTGAAAGTACCTATTTGTTACGATCTACATTACGTATATTTTTCAAAATTTACACTCGCTTAGTTTAGAAGTTAGATGGGGGGGGGGGCGCCCAATTTTACCACTTTGGAAGCGTGTATTTCTCAAACGTTAGACTTTTCAAAAAAAATGGTTTTAGGAACCTTAATATCATTGTAAAGGACCTATCTATAGATATCCCACACGCATAGGTTTAAGTAAAAAAATATATTTCGGTTTTAGTTTCATGTAGATGTTTTATGGACAGTAGTTGTTATATATATTAGAGTAGTGTTTCATGTAGTGATATTTAAGGGGGGGGAGGGGGCCTTAAATATCACTATTTTTTATTTTTTGTATGAGAAAAGCGGTTAACAGGATACATCTTCCTACCAAATTTCAACAGTGTGATGCTTATGTTACAGAATTAAGTGGCTGTGACATACGGACGGACAAACGGACAGACAGACAGACTTGACGAAGCTATAAGGGTTCCGTTTTTTGCCATTTGGCTACGGAACCCTAAGAATTCTTGGTTCTCCCTTGTTTTGTCGAACAACGTTTGATATAATTTCACTTCACAAACATTTAAAATATCTAATTTCATTTGATATAATTATTCGATTCCTATAATATTTATTTTATCTAATTTTGATTGACATAATTGTTCATGTAATATAATTTCGTTTCATCGAATTTTCACTTTGCCTAATATCACATGACATAATGTTTACTTGGCCTAATCAGTGCTTAATCTAATTTTTATTTAACCGAAACTTTATAACTGAATAACACTAGATAAAACAACACATGACACCAACAGAGGGGAGTTCTGGCGCTCGGCGGCCGCTGCCGCGGCACGCTCGCTACGCTCGCTCGCCTTCGCGCATTGTCGGATCACTGTTCTAACCTAACCTAACCTAGATGACACCAACAGAGGGGAGTTCTGGCGCTCGGCGGCCGCTGCCGCGGCACGCTCGCTACGCTCGCTCGCCTTCGCGCGTTGTCGGATCACTGTTCTAACCTAACCTAACCTAGATGACACCAACAGAGGGGAGTTCTGGCGCTCGGCGGCCGCTGCCGCGGCACGCTCGCTACGCTCGCTCGCCTTCGCGCGTTGTCGGATCACTGTTCTAACCTAACCTAACCTAACCTAGATGACACCAACAGAGGGGAGTTCTGGCGCTCGGCGGGCACTGCCGCGGCACGCTCGCTACGCTCGCTCGCCTTCGCGCGTTGTCGGATCACTGTTCTAACCTAACCTAACCTAGATGATACCAACAGAGGGGAGTTCTGGCGCTCGGCGGCCGCTGCCGCGGCACGCTCGCTACGCTCGCTAGCCTTCGCGCGTTGTCGGATCACTGTTCTAACCTAACCTAACCTAGATGACACCAACAGAGGGGAGTTCTGGTGCTCGGTGGCGCTCCTTTTTTGTGATAAAAGTACTAAATAAAAGTATGTAAAATGATAATTATACAAAATAAGATTAGATAAAACAAAAATTAGATGAAATGATTATTAGGTCGAATGATGATTATGCCTCTTAAATGTTAGCACAAACGTTGTTATATCAAACAAATATTATCTGTTATAAAAATTATGTTAAACAAAATTATGTTAAACAACCATTATGTTAAGAGTGATTAGTAATAGTGAAATTATATCAAACGTTTTTCGACAAAACAAGGGAGAACCAAGAATTCTTACCTTATTATATTGGATTATTTCAGCCTCAGTCACAGTCCTATATCACCAGCTAGCATTATTTTACAAACCACAGATACGTGTAATCAGGGTTTTAAAGATATTTTTGACATGTGTGCAATTGCGATTTTGTGGTGTATCCACACCGCCATGCCGCTCAAGCCGCAGCGGCTTTTTCCATAGAATCTGACAGATAATTGACGTATTCCACCGGCAAGGCCACTGGGCGGTGTGGATACACCTTATGATCGGGTGACTGACGAGTGTCATGACAGCTGATCGGATGATGTATTAATGAGCGAGATTAGTCAGCTTAAACTATGAATTTTGCTGGGTTTTTCTTACAGTGCGACAAGGATGTAGGGTATGACGTAGGATAAGCAAAAGAAACACGCCAGTTTCGTATTAAGTAGGATTATTTAATGCATCAAAGTAATTACGACTTATCTTTATATACTATCTATAAACACTACAAGCATCTTGGCTAATAGATGACACTGACAGGGGGTGGCTATCATTCAATGCCGGTTGACAGTGCAAGAAAATGTCCCTTGAGTCTATTTATTTATTAAGGTATTTCTATTCATTACCTTATATTGCTTGCCCGACCAGGACAAATGTACTGTATCATTGTAAAACAATTGTATTAACAATAAAAACCATTGAAAGGTATAACTTTTACACAGTTTAAAAAAGAGACTCAAAAAACATTACTTGCCACTGTGTCCGCAGTCAAATTAATAACTTCAATAATAAAATATGTTTAATGAATAGTGTTTTTTGGCCTTTATTACAATGTCTTAATAATAGGTTCTGGTTAAAGCCATCTTCCAGGTATTTCATTGACATTTTAATCTAATTATATCTTGAATTTTTAAGAGCTATATATCAATGTAGAAGCAGTTCCATAGCTTATTTTTTTAAATATAAATAGTTTATATATATTTAAGGAACTTGCATATTTAAGGAACGAGAACACCTGCCGACAAACTGCGTGTGCAGTTTGGCTGATTTTATTTGCTGTTATCCTTTTTTTATTGAATAAATAAATAAATAATAATAAAAAAATATTTATTGAGTTCAGCTCTTCGGTATTTAAAAACAATCATTTTAATAGTTTACACAGAACACATACGAAAATAAAGCAAAAGGGAAAATCTCTTGTAAGATTGGGGAGATTCCACTACACTCTATCTTCACGTTTTTAGGGTTCCAAAGCCGAATGGCAAAAAACGGAACCCTTAAAGTTTCGTCAAGTCTGTCTGTCTTTCTGTCTGTCTGTCCGTATGTCACAGCCACTCTAATCTGTAACTATAAGCATCACTGTTGAAATTGTCAAGATAGTATAATTAAGATTTAAAAAGTTACCATCAAAATTAAATTAATTCATTTTTAGTAACAATTTTAACTTAAAACTATGTTAGTATAAATGAAACAATAAATTAATGAAAACATAAAAATTAAAATTATAAATAATTAACAGTATAAAAATTCAAATTAAAATAAAACACATTATGCTGTCAAGCCTGAAGTGTGCCTGGAGGGAAGGTACCCATTACGCTTGCCGCATTACCCCGCTGAATAGCCAGAGCCAACTTCTGGACAAGAAATGAACCCGCACGCGAATCATTAGTCCTTGCTCTTAAGCGACGACCCACCTCAGCAACAAAACTTTTGGCTTCAGACCCCCAACAACCCGCAGTTTCGACAGCAAAAGGCACGAAATGGTAGGTTGACTGCAAAGTACTATATTTGGAATGCTTTTTCAGCGCCGCCGACTCAGCTGCTGCCCCAGGTGCCAACACAGTTCGTCCCAAGTGACATGCCGCAAAGGTGCTAACGCATGTCGCGTCCCACAAAAGGCACCTACCCTTATCCCATGGAACCAGGGTTAGGCCATCTGGTCTTTTACCATCAGTACGGCAAAGGCCCGGTGGCTCAAGTACACAAGGGATGTTTGCAGAAACCAGGGCTCTGCGAATAATGTCATTCAGAGCGTGATGACGAGGAAATCTACCCTCACATTGGCAACTCAATGCATGGTGACCGTCCGCCTCAACCCGAGAGCCGCAAATGCATAAATGAGGTTCGCATACATCGCAGCCCAAGCGAAAAGCAAAGTGCCGAAATGAGGTGAAGGTAAAGCCTGCAACCACGCTCCCGATTCTGGCTGTGACACCGCTCGCAGTCTAGCTAAATCTACCCCAGTAGCGCCCTCCAACAAGCGATTAGAGACGCATTTAGCCCCAACATCGTCCCAAGCACGCTGCACCCAAGGACAATCTGGCATAATAACACCCGGGTGCGAGGCTGAAAAAGCATCCAAAGCTTGAGGCACAAACGGAACTACTACTTGGCTTTCCTCTTTATTGAGGATTTTAGCCACAAGGTCAACCACTGCATGCCCTGATGCCAGAAAAGCTGGAAGCGAAAGGTCGCTAACGCAACGTACGCCCAAGCCCCCATGACGGATTGGCAACGTAGCCTGACTCCACTGATCGTGATCAAAAGAAACATTTAAAAGACCCGAAACAGTTGATCTGAGACTCTCATCAAACGCAGAAATATTAACAGGAAATAACCAGACCGGAGAAGTTCTTAATAGATAGATCAATTTGGGAGCACCAAAGCAAAAACGTAAGAGGAACAAAGCAACATGTGGATTAAGAAATTTTAGGCGCCCGTTGATAAATTCTAGACTTTGTCTTTGTTTTTCAATAGACCCTGATATTCCATCTTCAAAAATAGGGGCACCCAAAAGATCAAAACTAGCTCGTGACAACTTTCTCAGCCCGGGAAGGACAGTAAAAAAACTCTGAAACTGAGATTCTATTTCCTCACTGCATGGGTAAAATTCACGTTTTGCAGAATTAACCTCTAAACCCAAATCTTTGAGACAAGGAATCAGAGTAAGTACATCTTGCTTCACTACCTCCGGATCACCACCAAGTGTACCATCATCAAGGTACCACACATTAAGTGGAGACCGGATATTGATTAAAGCCTTGTGAATAGCAAGACTAAAAACAAGTGGACCAAGGGGGTCACCCTGCTGAACACCTCTCTGAGACACAATAAGATTTTCATTGAAAAACAAATTTGAACTAGTACCATACACTTGGTCGAGAAATGGATACAGTGAAGGTATGTTATCTTTGACCTCATTGAGCATAACATCAGCAAAACATCCCTCTCCAACGAGTTAAATGCGTTTTTTAAATCTAATTTGATAACAACACAATCTTCATTTTTGGGGTCCAACACAAACGAACGTGTGGCGTGAATTGCTCCTTCGCAACCAAGGCGAGTTCCAAACCCCAACTGATGCGGTAACTGAGGTATTCAGCCATTCTTTCTTTAATGGCATAACATGCTATTTTGGCAGTTAAACGCCTAAAAGTAGTACCAATAGCAATTGGCCTTATTCCACCGTCCTTTTTAGATAACGCGCACAGAGATGCTCCATATAAGTACGGACAAACTTCCTTATTAAGCTGGCCACTCAAAAGAAAGTTGCACAGTTTTGTTAAGCGCTCTAATAAACGAGGGTCATTATCCCTCGCTGATACAGAAGTAAGTTCCTTCAAGTGATCTGGCCGAATCCCATCCAAGCCAGCGGCAGAACCGTTATAAAAGGACCTGAGAGCACGAGCGACATCATCTACGGTGCAGGTGACGGGTAAATATGTCCTATCTGGAGGCGGAGGAAAATTAAGAGGGCGAGAAGGTGATGGGTGCTTGGATTGCAAGGCTGCTGCAGACTCAGGATCAGGTCGAGCCATGGAGTCCTCAGAAACAAGCAATCTGACAGCCCCTCTTAGGTCACCTTCGAAAACCTTGGACTCAATTTTTTTATTATTTATGTGATGTAAATTTTGTCCAACTATAGGTTCATCGCGACAAAAATAATCCCTTAAACCGTCATTAAAATTTCCGATATTAGCTTTAACCTTCTGAGTCAAGTTACCTATGCCCCCTTTCTCAGGCATCTTCAAAGCCTCGAATGCAAAAGACAACAATTTAGCCCATTCCTCAGTTCCGTTTAAAGATATACAATTATCAATAAGACCACAAAGAGTCCCCGCTGCCAAGCTACGTTGAAATTTGGTACGAAGATGTATCCTGTTAACCGCTTTACGATTCTGGTACAAATAATAAAAAATAATGATATTTAAGGGGAGGCACCCACACATGAAATTACCGAAAAAAAAACAGTCAAACCTATGCATGGTTTGGTCTTTTAAAATGACATAGAGGTTTTTAAAACTTTTTTTAAAGTCTAACGTTTGATAGATAGACGGTTCCAATGTGGTAAAATGGGCGTCCCCCACCCTCCTTAACTTCTAAACTAAGCGAGTGTAAATTAAAAAATTGTAAAAATGTAAATCTTAACAAATACTTCGACGAAAATTGCTTTGGTCGGGATTGAACTAGTATATTTCTGAGATAAAGCACATTTTCAATAACCGCAAACATAACTTTGTTCTTCATACAAACACTATGAAAAACAAAGTTATATTTGCTGTCAATAAAATATTGTGGTATAGCCATGTGGAAATAAGAGGATTCCCTAATTCAGTTAAAATTGGCACGGAACCCTCAGTGCCCGAGTCCGAATCGCACTTGGCCGGTTTTTAATTTGACAGAATTAGTTCTGATTTTTGCCGTTGGCCAAAAGATCCATGTCGCACTGTTCCTACCCGCTCTCCATCTTACTTCCTTTCTCTCTATGTGATAATTTTATACACCTCGTTATTTCAGTTTTTCAGTCACTAAGAGGTATCTAAAAAAAGAAGTCAGTCAGAGATGAGATGGTCAGTCCTCTTCGGCATCTTTACTTTATTAGTTGAGATTGCGGTCAAGCGACTGCATACTTACTCGTATTAATCCTTTTATTGGCTGTATAGTAGATTATCTATACTAAAATTATAAAGCTAAACAGTTTGTTTGTTTGAACGCGCTAATCTTAGGAAATACTAGTCCAATTAAAAAAAAGTGTTGGATAGCTTATTATTTATCGAGGAAGGGCAGGGAGCAAACTCTAAACGCGGAAAAAGTCGCTGGGGACCGCTAGTATTATAATAAACATTGTTTGGAGTTGTGGATTGGTGTAAAATCATTAAAAATATATTGTTATCTCAATAGATAGAAGAGACTAATTGTTATGTTACCCTTATCATTCGTGAGGGAGGTGTCTTCAAATAAATAACCTTATGGTAACTTTTTAGGTCGCACTAAATGTGTCTAGTACTAGTGTACTAGTGTCGTCTGGCCAGAGTGTGGGGCGGTGCCGTTGCCGCGCCTGCCTGGGAAGGCACATAATTGTTTTTATATATAATTAATGTTTAATTTAAATAATTAGTAAGTGTTTAAAAGTAAGTTTAGGTTTGGTAATGTTTTTATAATACAGAAATATGTTGTTGATAAGTCACTAGCCTTGTAAGATACTTGCAGTGTTAGCAGCAACTACAAACAAATAAAATAAAACCAACTATTTTATTAAACTTTTTCTTTGATTTGATTACCAAACAACATAGACACAACAAACGTAGATTTTGGTTTTATCTTCTCAAAGCTTCTTCGTAGAGAGAATTGGCAGATGAATTGCGAAAAGGCAAATAAAAAAAATATTGTTTAGGTAAGCTAGGCATATTAAAAAGATTTACCTTAGGGGAAACCCGTTCAAAGTGGATACCCCAGGCAAAGCGAATAGTCCCTACTACCACAGATTAGAGAATAGTTACTTCGTAACAGATACATCACTCCCATACAAAAGCTAAAATACCTACGCTATATTTACCTACAAAATGCGCCGCAACTCGGCTGCAGTAAGAAATGTACTCTACGAACGCGCACCGAGAAGCGAGTTTCCCGCGCACGCCGCGTGATTGCGTCATCGAGCGAAAACTTTAGGGTTGTACCGAGCGCGTAAATTAAACAGAGTTGCTGAAACACTTAATTTTTTATTGTTTATTATATTTGTTACATTATACAATAAAAAAAATGAAATCTTATTGATAGTAGTTGTTTCCTTCGGTTTCACCCGCGTGGACCCGCTATATGTGTCCCCTGGATAAAAAGTAGCCTGGTAGGTTTGTGAGTTTCTTTGTTACTGCGTGGCTCGGGGGCTGCTGACTATATGGCTGAGATTTACGGGTTCACGGGTAGAGGGTTCATTCGGGTGAATCTGCGGCCACAAGACCAATACAGATAAAAATTATATGTGCTTTTATTTTATGAAATGTTCAATGTTTTTTTACCATCGCTGCACTTACGGTTATTCAATTTAACTGTTGTAAAAATTCTGAATCTTTTGAATAATTTTAATAAATTATATTTTGGAAAGCAAGGGCAAGGCGGAATGAAATTATTTTTTTGTAACTCATTCAGCGAAGTACTTCCCGGCCGGTTCATCAAAACTTTGTCAAAATTAAGTAACGCGCAGTCTCGCGTGTGCCAACCAACTGCCGCTTGGGTCGGTACCGACCTACTGTGCGGTAGGCACTTATAGCGCGACCTTGAGCGAGTGACGGAGGCCTGCTACTACTCCCGAATTGTCCGTTAGCCGGCAGCCCCGTTGTCATAGCAACGGTCGCCTGTTGCCGCTCTGTGCGCGGCAAGTACTTCGGCGCGGGTTTGCGTCGCGCGGCGCTAGCGAGTGGACAAAGTGTGTTTTGGTGCGAAAAATATTAATTTACAAAGGTAAGTGTTTCTTTTATAACTACAATGTTATTTGTAATAAGTTATTGGTTACAAGGAGGATTTAATGCATGATTAAGTAGCTTTCAACTGTGTGTAGATGACGAGTTTAGATGCTTCGGTTTTTTAATGATTTGGGATAACCTCAAAAATGTACTCGAAAGGCAAAGCGGATCGGGCAAAGTGGATACTGTATTCGCTTTGCCCGGACATCACAACTAATATAATTTCATGGCATAATGTAGTTTATTGTGTAATTTTTTGTTGCAGATGGTGAATAGATACAAAAAAAAGACGTCGCAAGGTAATTGGAGTAAAGACGTTATGCAGACTGCCATTAATTTATGTAGAGCGGGAGAATCTATCAAAGGGACAGCCAAAAAATATGGACTTGCTTATGCCACCCTATACAGACATGTAAAAAGTGGAATGTCTTCACCACAGCTCGGTCGATTTCGTCCTACATTCACGGAGGATCAAGAAATTGAATTGGTTACTTACCTAAAAGATATGGACGCAGTGTTTTTCGGCCTTACTCGGGATGAATTCATGAGTCTTGCATTTGAGTATGCACAACGGAACAATATCAAATACCCTGAGAGCTGGAACAAAAATAAAAAAGCTGGAGAGGAATGGCTCGTAAGATTTTTAGCGCGTCACACGAGCTTGACCCTGAGAACTCCAGAATCAACATCTGTAGCGAGAGCAAAAGGGTTTAATCGCCGCGAAGTAAGCCATTTTTATGAAAATCTTGAATCTGCCATTGAGAAAAATAACATTGAAGCCTCCAGGCTATACAATATGGACGAAACCGGGATATCAACGACCTCAAATAAGCCCCCAAAGATTCTCTCCGTAAAGGGGAAAAAACAAGTAGGCATGATTGCGAGTGCAGAACGCGGCCAATTGACCACCGTCATCGGGTGTTGTAATGCAGTTGGTAGTTTTCTTCCACCTTTTCTGATTTTTGCAAGAAAGAAAATGCAACCAAGACTTCTTGATGGAAGTCCGCCAGGAACTCAAGGAACGTGCACTCCTAATGGTTGGACATCAGGCGAAGTCTTCTTGAACTGGATGCATTTCTTCGTAGAGCAAGTGAGGCCAACAGCAGACAAAAAGGTCCTATTACTATTAGACAACCACGAAAGTCACAAATACTATCCTGCACTTGAGTACGCTACCAAAAATAATGTGGTGATAATATCTTTGGCACCACATACTACTCACAAAATGCAACCTATGGATGTTGCTATTTATGGCCCACTGAAAACGCATTTTGAAAGAGAGGTCAACGTTTTTCAAAAATCTCACCCTGGCCGCATCATTAACCAGTACGATGTATCTAGATTACTAGCACCAGCTTTTCTTAAAGCTGCCGTGGCAATCAATGCAGTGCATGGTTTTGAAAAACCTGGAATTTGGCCTGTAAACAAGTACGCTTTTGGTGATGAGCATTTTGCACCAGCCGAAGTACTTGCAGGCACATCTAATTTGAATATTCAGACTGAAAATTTTACCCCACTGGAAAGAATTGATTTGCCCGAGACCGTTACTCAAGCGTCACCTTCAATTGAATCTCACAATCAACCCACACTACCTTTATTAGCAAATGCCACTCAACCTGATACTGTCATAAACCTTCTTCAAGAAGATAATATTTTACCTGTTTCGTCGTCAGTTGAAATTGCAGGTCGGTCTCAGTATCAAGACGACGTTGCCATTGAAGACCGTCCATTTACTCCTACGGGATCTGTTACTCAAAGCAATGATGTTCCTGTCGCTTCGTCCGAACCTGGAAGTCCTTCTATTTTGAGTTCACAAGACTATATTACCATTAAAGACCGTCCTAGCACTCCTATGGGACCTGAAACTGCAAAAGGAATCCAAGAAAATGATATTCCTGCCGCTTTACCCGAACCTGGATGTTCTAAGACCTACTTCAGTCCTTCGGTAATAAAACCTATTCCTCAGCCTGCTAAGCCAACAACAACACGTAAACGGAAGTTACAAAGATCTGCAATACTGACAAGTACTCCAGTAAAGGACGAGCAGAAACAGAAATTTGAAAAAGCAAAAAAGACTGTTATGAAAGCTCTAGATGATGTTTCAAATAAAGTTTCTCAAAAGACTGCTGGAAAAAAGACTGTTAAATCTAAATTATCTGCTAAAAAAACTAAAAAGACTGCAAAAGATTATAAAAAGCAAAAGAAAATTAAGAAATTTGACGATATCACGTGCATTTTCTGTGGCGAAATATACGTTGAAGAAGATGATCAGCCAACGGAAAATTGGATTCAATGTAGCATTTGTACCCAGTGGTGTCATGAAGAGTGTTCAGCCTTCGAAGGCAGTGATAATTTTGTTTGTGATAACTGCAATAATTAGACGGTGTAACACATAGTTGTTGTTTTAAATATGTTCCTCTATTTTTTTATGTTTATCTTGTTTGTAAGTTTGATTTCATGCCAAATAATATTGTTATTCGCTTTGCCCTGGTACCATATCCACTTTACCCGGGGTCCCGGGCAAAGTGGATAGTAAGCCACTTTTGTAAATTTGGCTTATAACTAATAAGTTACTTAATATTAATAGCAAATGTGATGCGGTACTGTAAGTTCATTAAACAAAGACTGATTATTAATAATTCTTTTAATTTCCCCAGTTATAACTAAACGACAATAACCAAAAACAGCTTAGGGTATTCACTTTACCCGGGTTTCCCCTATATCCTAATCAGGATTCTTAACACTAAAAAAGTTTCTGTATATGACTTTAATGTGTAGCGTACACTCGCTCTACAAAATAAGTGAGGAATTTTTCTCTTTAGATACAGCCGTTGCGAATTTTAGCAGGATGCAGTCGCGATGCAGTATCCATGCAGTCGCGCTGCAGCAGCTGGCCTTTGACGGCTGTATCTGTATACTGGCAACTGTATCGGTATTAACACACGTTAACATCGATGCAGTCGCGCGATAGCATAGCTACTAACGTGTGACAGCATCGATGCAAAAATCTGTTCATTGCTTTTGAAACGCGAGACTGCATCGATGCAAAAACTCGCTGTGTGTAAAGGGCCTTCGACGGAATAGTTAAACTGCTAGTTATGTCGTCACTGATTCGTCACATGTCGCATGCTCTATCTAATTGTTGTGTCACAACTCACTACTCTCAAGCATCGCTTTTTAGTACTTTCGCTTTAAAATGATGCAAATTATGAAATAGGTATTCCATTTGAAGGTTGCGAGTGTTTTTTGGGTGTAGTATAATAGTAAGCTATGGTAACTACGGCCCGAAGCATAAGGTTCGGAAGAATCGGTTAAGAGAAGTAGCCAATTCATTATTTTATTTTTTGTTTTTATAAGGTTTAGTCATTATTCAAATCTCGCAACTGTGATGGCGTCACACAGACTACGCGTTAAAGAAAGCACTTGCTAAATTCAACAGGCTTGCCAATATGTCGGTAGCTACTCAGCTATACCACTCAATAGAGGTATATGCCGATAAGATACAGGGTTCGATTCCTTGTCTGAAAACGACACCTATTTTCAGCAATAATTTATGTCTTTGTCATTTTAAAATCGGCCGTTTTATACTTATACAGTATTATAAATCTTATCTAACGTTTGTAATATCGGGCCTAAGTTTGTATAGTGTCAAAAAACTATAAAAACGAAAATTTATAATTATACGAAATCTGTAAAACAAAGGCTACTTAAATTTGGACATTACTAAATTCACCATTTGGGTAACAGTCAGGTGAAAATAGGAATGAGTCTAATTTCATGAGTAGAGTAGAATGTGGCTAACTCGATTAGTATGAGTAAACTAAAATAATTGTTTGTAACGGTAGATTAATTCCTTTTTGTATTGATCTAAGATTGATTACTATTACTACGCCATTAATTGCGTAGGAAATTAATTTAAATTGCACTTGTAAAAAGCAACTTTCCAGCAGCGTATAGCGGAGGACACGGGGTTCGATTCCCCGTCTGTCACAGCCAAAGTTGCTTTTTGCTATTGCAATTTAAATTATTAAGTTTGTATAATGACAAATCACTGTAAAAAGAAAAATGAAATTATAGCCAATTAATTTTGAAATATTGTTATATGAATTTCTTTAGCGATATTCCGTAGAACAAATTAAACTGGGAGACTATACTACTGGTTATATCAACACTTTTTGTTTTAAGTCCAAATAGCTTCATTGTAGTGTCCTCACCGTTTAGTGTACAAGTGCGAATGAAACAATGTGTGGTTATCAGATAAACAATGGCGTATCTCGTAAGTGCTTTTGACGGAGGTGAAGCAGATTCAGCCGTGACATGTTTCTATTTTCGTGTTAGCCTTTTATATTTTCTGTGTGTTAGCACTGATGTTAAGGATGCGGTCAGAAACATCAAGCAACCAGTCACAAATACACATATCAAAAAAGATTTGTGATCATTAGCATAAGCTAATTTTTTTTTTTAAATTTTATGTAACTGTACCAAGATAATATTTATGTGTCTGTTTATTTTTAATTAACCGACTTCAAAAAAGGAGGAGGTTATCAATTCGACTGTATGTTTTTTTTTTTTTGTATGTTTGTTACCGCATATCTCAGTCGTTTGTCGACCGAATCGAAAAATTTTTTCGCCTACTTAGAGGGTATACCTTCTAGTTGGTCCCATTTTTTCCATTTTGGGATCTGATGATGGGATCTTGGTGTAATCGAGGGAAACCCTTAAATTTTAAAGGCACGTATAGTGTTTCTTTACTAGAATCTTAATGTTGACGTGTTGTTACGTCTGATAGTCAATATTTTGTCGAGCTGAGCTGATGGTGGAACTCCTTAACGCTTAGGAGTTCAGTAATTATAATGACGGAACTTATGAAAGGTAATTTGTAGCTTCTTAAAAAATAGAATCATAAGGTGCAACTCCCCCCCCCCCTCTTATGTAATCACTAAAAATTAAGAAATAAAATAAACTTTAAAAAAAAGTAAAAACCGACTTCAAAACCAAAATGCACTAAAAAGTCTTAAATAACCCCTTCACCATTGAAAGGAAAGGAATCCGTTTTAGGCAAACAATTTCTTTTTGGAGTCGGTGCCATCACTTTGACCATCAAGCATCAACTATCACAGCAGAAAAATAATAACAATTATATGTAATTTTATCATTAACCATAATAAATAGATTTTCATTTTTCAAGGTGATCGCAAACAAAGTCAAGAGATTTCGGGCAGTAAGTATTCGCCATCACGACGCTTAGAAGAAGAAGAAGCGGCTTAGCGGTCATATTTCTGCCAAGATAACAGCTCTTCTTAATATAGAATATTTAGATGAGATAATATGATATTAGCTTCCGATATTTAGTTATTCCATGATCATGGCGCTTGCAACGGTGCCGAAATTTCTGAAGATCATCAATAATAAGGACATGGTAGCAATCTTGTATAAGTTATTCTAATGATAGTGACCATCAACGTTTAAAACTGTATAGTCTCCTTAATTATTGTATTACAGCAGAAACCAAATTAACCTTAACTAAATTAACAATGTAGAGTGCCTACTATGAAGGCTAGATAAGTCAAAACAGTAATTAAAACTCATAGTAATTGTTTCAATAACCCATAACATAATAGATCGTATCAGTTTCACTGGCGGCAAAAATATGAAGGTGTCACGCCACAGTTATTATTTTGTGTTCTTACAATTATTAGGAGGCAGAGCTATTCTAGCATAGCTTGTGTACAGAAGTCCTTTACCAAAGACAAGAAGACAAACAGCGTGTTGTTTTGGTCAGCGAAAGGGTGCTTGTACAATGGATACTGATGTGTAATGGATACTCAAACTTTGTGAATCAGTGGCCCTACTGATCAAAAGATTTGTATTGTAGTTATGATCTAAAACTTATGACATAAATCTCTTCTGTCATTATGTTTGACAGTGTGGCATGGGAGTGTGCAATTTACCTCGCAACTTTCATGAAACTAACATGTGATTGGACAGTTTGTAAGTTGGGGGTAACGTAAGACACAACTTTAGTTTATTAACTCTACGCAATATTTCAGTACGTTTTGGGAGAATGATGATGATGGTGATGAAATTATGGATACCTAAGTTAATTTTGTTCATTAAGGTCTCAAGATGAAATGTATCACATTTCATCTGCGTTTTTATCGGCTAATGATAAATTAATCTAAAATATTTCGTCAGTAATGTAATGTATCAATCGTAAGTAAGTGCATTTAAATGCGATCAGTATAATTCACAAATTATTTCTTGTGTTTTTGGAAATAAATAATGGATTCATTAATAATGACTGAGGTTATCAATACGACACTATATACATGGTATTTGGTAGAGAGCTGTACATAAGCCTAGGGTACAAACTAGGGATGGTGTGCTACCTTCCCCCGCCCATTATATTGACCTTGGCCTCAAGGTTTTTGTAATTTTTTTATGTTTTAGAAAAAAAAAAACGATTTTCTGGACTAAAGCTACCTGTAGCTCAAATCTATTTATAAGACAGGTCTGCTAATAGTCTTGTTTTAATCGTAAGAGTCTTAGTGCTTTAAAAATTAATATCACAGCAGAAAATTGTAGAGAAAAAATGTTATGGGGCCTGAAGTACCGTAGTAAGGTAAAAGAATAATTTTAAGGGCAACTTTCTATGGGCTATAAAAAATACTAACTAGGTTGGAGTTCTTCTGATTTTTCTTAAACATCTCCAGTCCATGCCTTTTCTAAAGGTATGCCAAAAGTGTTACTATCACTTTTACTTCCGAAGTTATTAATTAATTTCCGTAACTAGGGCACTTTAAGCAACAATTTCAACTAATGAAAATTACTTAAATGTGTCCGATCGTAAAAGGATAGCAAATAATACGCAACTTTGCTAAATGACTAATTCAATTACAAAATTTGTTCACTTGTAAGCATGCTCGGCACCTCTTCCTCATCTCCACGGTCACCATGCCAAGCAGCAGTTCCGCACGCATCGTATTGAAAGCAGCGTGGATCTTGCTTATCAAAACCTCCCTTGTTGGTGCTTCCTCTGCGAACTCTTTCGCCCTTTCCCAGACGTAGAAGGAAAGCGGGGTAAGGTCAGGCGACCTTGTAGGCAAGGGAATTTATTGGCCCACCCCGACCAATCCAAGCATTAGGGAAGGAGTTGTTAAAAAACTCCCTCACTGCTAGGCTCCAATGGGCAGGACATGCATCGTGCTGAAAGACTATGGGCCGATCTTCGTCAAACACAGCTTCGACTAAAACGGGCAAATCATTTTCGAGGAAATGTAGGTAGTTTTTTTCGTTTAAGTTGTCTGGCAAGATGTGGCCCTATCAAGCGATTGCCAATGACGCCTGCTCATACGTTCACGGAGTATCTTCTTTGGAATCCTCTCTGCCGCTGAACTGTTGGGTTTTGCTCTCTGAGTGCCCAGTAATGGAGATTGTGGTAGTTAACAATTCCTTCCCTGTCAAACTTTGACTCATTGGTCCAGAGAATAGTCCGCAAAAAAATATGTCTTCCACTTCCATTGCTCCGTAGAGGAAGTGGTGGCAAAACTGCATCCTAAGAAATGCAAGCCTAAAACAATAAAAAAACAATGTTCGCGTTTTCCCTATGAATTGATAGCGATGTAACATTTATTGCTAACTCCGTGTTTCCATTTCTCTCTCTCTCTCTCTCTCTCTCTCTCTCTTACACACACACACATGCTCACTTTCATTTTAAAATTGCCTATGAATTTCAGGTTTTATTTCAGTACATGAGAGCTACAAACTAAGAATTCATATAAAAAAAATGACTTTGTACAGAAGTGTAGTGGAAAGGATGATTTCCATTTTCACGGAGAACGGACCAGACTTTCCACACGCTTAACTCAAGTGCCTGGGCTACGCCTCTGATGCTTCTGGTAGGACCTTCTGTAAATTGGGCCAATATCCGTACTTCATTAGCCATAATTGGTTAAAATCTCTTGACACTTGGTTCTCGGAAATTTAAATTTCCGGAGTGTCGTCGATTGTCGAGACGCCGATAAGTTGGCCAAACGTCTGGTTGTTTGGGTACTCGTCGGTCAGGATACCGCTCTTGATAAATCCTCCGTGCCTCACGCCCATTGCAATTAGCCATTCCATACACCAACAGCATGTCGGCGTACTTTTCGTTAGTAAATCCAGGCATTTTACTAACAACTAACCGAAAACTACTTTAACAATTCCCGGCGAAATTTTAGGCGCGAACTGTCCGACTGTTCACAGCTCGAGCCTAGGGATGTGCCCGCTGTCATAGAGTCGAGATTTCAGAATTATCTATGGTTGTATCGATTGGCTGCGCTAACACAACAAACGTACACCACAGGGTTAGAGTTTTTTTGGATAATCTAATAGCATAGCCACATATGCCATTGCCACCTCTCTGCATGGCTTTAGAGTTTGACGGGCAGCACATTTTTTTGAACAAGACTTTAAATAAGTAAACATTCAATTATTTGCCGAATCACAATGCAATTTCAAATATATGACGACCTTCGTGGTGTAGTAGCTAAGCACGCTGGTTTCAAGACGTCGCCGCTCCGTGATTCCCGGTCGGATCAATATAGAAATAAAAATGTTCTATATTGTCTCGGGTCTGGGTTTTGTGGTACCATCGTTTTGTCTGATTTCCATAACACAAGTGCAATTAGCTACTTACTTTGAGATCAGATCAATGTATGTGATTGGTGTCCAATATTTAATTATTTATTTGCTATTAAAAGTTAACCAAAGCTCTGGTAAGGAGTGTAACGTAAATTCTGATTAATTAAGACCCAAAATACATATTAGAAGTAAGTGGTTCATCAAAAATCTAGAGTAGGCGACTAATGTAATACATACTCGTAATACTTAGCACGTAAAACTTATTCTGTGCTAAGTAACAGTACTGATAAATAGAACTTGTTTATTAACAAGATGCAAAATTGTTATTTTTTATTGAAGCCTGACTGACACTTGTTATTAGTATGGAGCCGTACAATTTATGAGGTCTTCACATATTCAAAACGATTTATGATACAAGCCATGTAAGGTTTTATAATCTTGAGTCGTTAAGGGACCTTAATTTGATACGTTTTCTTTTTACTAAATGCCCGCCTGATGCATTTTAGAGAAAGCCCTTAATATGCTATATTATTTTATCAAGCTTTGGTCCTAAATTATCCTATCCCTTCCTGTTTGGATTGTAAGAAGCTTCGTTACCACATTTTCGGGCTTTTAGTTTGACACTGAATATTTGTACAGCAAATTGACAGCACAAACAAACCTCTATAATCATGGTTCCTGTTTATCGTCAACAAATAAAAAATTGAAGCAGTTTCGATTGACATTTGTTTTTTTTTAAATCGTTGCTGACGCTGTAAATGTAACCCCGTTGCGTTGGACACTTTTTCCTTCGTCCAGTGTTTTTTCACTGTCCCAGTTCTCGGGTTCGTTGCCTTCGGCGTCTAACTGAACAGTTTTTTACCACTCAACATCTCGACAACCTCTCGATATGACATAGCGGGTGCGGCGCTACATTTTTTCAAAGCACCGATGGCGTGGGCGTCTGCTGACGACATTTTTTGCCACAACATTAGATTCGGTTTGTGGAACAGCACAAAGATTCTTATTTATCAGATGATGGCTTCCAGTCAACGCAATTATTCTGACAATAGTAGTGTTAGATGGGAAATTGTTATCACAAATTATGTTGGTGCTACTGAATTGAACGCGTCAAGATCATTTTGAATTTACGGTTCAATCGAGTAACGAGGTCATTTTTGGGTTCTCAAACAGAGCAGTTTTCATAAGGGTTGCCAGATACTAACGTATGGGGTGAGGGATTCTTAGGTAAGTAAAAATAAACCCTTGATGGTGGTTAGCGCCTAGTAGTGACGTTATGTTACGGGAAAAACTAGTATTTTCGGATTCCGAGACAGTAAAGTGCCTGTCTCCTTGTCACACAACGCGCTATTATTCAAAATCTTTCATTGTCCAATCAGTACGCTTGTGGAACTCCTTATCCTTGGCTATCAAGGAATCAAAATCTATTACTGTTTTCAAAAAACGGCTTTAAGAACATCTACTCTCTTTAAAATAATTCTATCTACTCTTATGTCTCAGTTAATTTCCTTTCATTTCATATTGGTTTGTGTACATTGTGTGTACTAGTATCGGAAAATTGTCAATAAAACAAAATTACAAATTATTCATCTAAACTTATTTTATCGCCTTCAAAGTAGGCCCTATCGCCTGCAATACAACATCTCCACCGCTTCACTTAGTCTTCCATACATTTTTCATAGGCTATTTGCGGTATGGCCTTTAGCTCATTCAGCGAATTTTCTTTTTTGACTTCTATCGACTGAAATCGTTTTGCTCGAAGTGGTAATTTTAACTTGGGAAATAAAAAAAAACTCAGACGGAGCCATATCAGGTGGTGCTTGGTCTAGAATTTTTGTTGAATTTTTCGCTAAAAACTCTTTCACTATAATAGCTGTGTGTGATGGTGCATTATCATTGTGCAGCATCCATGAGTTGTGTTGCCACAAATCTGGACGTTTTCGGCGGATACTCACACGCAAACGCTTCATGACGCCTAAATAATACCTATTCTTTATTCACTGTTTCTCCCTCTGAAAGGAATTCGGAGTGAACCGCACCGCGGTAGTGAAAAAAAGAACTGTCAGCATCACCTTGATTTTGGAGCGACTTTGCCGCGGATTTTTGGGTTTCGGCTCGTTTTCGTGACGCCATTCTGAAGACTGTTGGCTTGTTTGCATGTCGTACTCATAAACCCATGTCTCGTCGCCAGTTACTATACGTTTCATAAAGGTCGGATCCGTAGAAGCTCGGGAAACCATGTCTTCAGCGACATGCTTTCGCTGCGCTTTTTGATCAAAATTAAGCTAATTAAATTTTGTGAACTCTTCAGTGTCATAAAAACAGTTCTGAACCAACACTCTAAATAAATTCTTTTAAAAATATTAAGTGGCAAATTTTGAATATGGTTTGTTAGCAAATTAAATAAACGAACGCACATACTGTGGCTGTTTCTGGCAAGACTTACCGTACCTGCTACAGGAACATATAACTTCTACGAATATCTCCTAGAACTACCACGACTACAATCGTTTTGTGCTTTTGTGAACAGATAGGCATTTTTTTCGTGAATAACAAAATTTCCAGCATGTAAAAGGATGGCAATGCTAGAATTCTTATTTTTTTAAAGAGAGGTCTACGGTAAGACAGCGATAAGACCGCCTAAATTGTACGTTTCCTTAAAACGACTTTTAAATCAATGAATGTTGTGTGCAATAAAGAGTTATCTATGTATCTAAAGTGCAACTACTAGACACAGGACCACACGCAAAATTCCGGGACAATCCCGGCAATCCCGTGGCAATGGCAACCCTACTTGATCCAGATTAGGATGTCTAACCTAAAGTAACATATGTAGGTAAAGACACGAGAATTAAAACTTGCCTGATAGTTAATACAATGATATTTTAAAAAAACACTCATTAATATAATATCGTGAGATGATAACATAGAAATGATATCATACCAATTTACCCATCCTGAGATAAACATCGTGGGTCAAGGCATCTAATTGACTAATTGAACGCACACGATTAATCGAAGGTTTTTTGAACACCGTAATCTAATAAACACATAACAACAAAATTACCGGAAAACGGGATTGTATATAACTGCAATTCCAATTTAATGCGTATTAATAGATTCAAGGTGTTTTGATATTACAAAATATTATTGTGTTTCAAACATAGGTACTCATATTTTGATGACTTGGTACAATAATCTGTTAATGATCTAAAACAAAATGACTGCTACTTCACTTATTTAAGGAAATTGTTAATACTGAGTTACTTACTAAAAGCAAAACAAAACTACCTACTCTTTATTACATCATGTGATTTCAAATTTAGGACTACGATTTTAAGAACGAACGATGTTTTTTTTATTTGAAGCTAAGCAGATATTTGACCTCGATCGCAACTGATGTCAGGTGTGGATGAGGTCAAGAATGTTGCATATCTGCTTAGTAGCAACCTATTCACTCTTGCTTTAAAGGTGTTTAGGTCATATTCCTGAGGGAAGACTTCAGCAGGCAGCGAGTTCCACTCCCTAGCTGCACGCATTAGAAAGGAGTCGGCAAAGCGCTTTGTACGAGTAGGTGGAATGTCGACAACATATGGATATGGTACGCTAGCCTATGTCTGGTCCCCCTGTGATGGAAAAGAGCTGGTGGGACTAGATCGTGCAGTTCACTTGTACAGAGACCGAAGTGCAGTCTGTAAAAGATCGACAGGGATGCCACTCTGCGGCGATGTTCTAGTTCTTGCAGAGAGGATTTGGGATAATTTCTCATATTATTTCACAAGAAAGAGGAAAAAAGAAACCTTTGGATCTTAAGAAATAATTTATGCTATAATAGCAATTGGGCTTCTAGGATTTGTTGTATGAGCTCATCATATATTTACTGTAATGTTTAAGTTTATCTATATCCTAGATGAATGATGACATGGCATTGAAGTTCAGTTATTATTTTCTAAGTTCATTGAAATTTGTCCGCTGACAAAAGGTAAGTTTATGTTTTTTACACAACTCTACATGATGAATTATAACTAATTTCAACCTAACTAAAGGATACGTTAGGAAGAAAATTAAAATGTTAGTATGAGTTACATGTCAGTTAAGTTAACTATGATCTGTTCAAAGAGGCCTTATACGTTGTCTTCGTCCGGGGATTATTAAATACATTAGTAATTACAATGCTGTTTTGTAGATAAACTTTAATGATCACTGAACTCAAGGTGAGGAGTTGTCAAATCGTCACCGGAACGGAAGGCTTTATTGACCGTTCTCCACAACCGCAACCTTAATTTAAGGCCATCGAGTCTTAAATAAAGCTCATAGGGTAGTTACACTTGCAGTTTTCTTATGATAAAACCTAAAAAAACTTGAGTCTAAATCTGCAAGTAAGCTTTCATTAATATTATGCAATGATATATTTTTTATGTGACAAGGTATGATAAGAAGCATGTTTTGGTTCCTTTTCAAGATGCACGCCATTTTAACGGAGCAAACGAGGAATTTCATTCGGATTTCGAGTGTACACGTCCTGAAAAGAAATTGCTTTCTGCAAATGGCTGAGCGGCTTCAACTCAATATATTGCATTTACTGGGATTTGGTGCTGCTACTGTCATTGCAAACATTTTTGAAAATTAGTAAACATTGATGCTACTAATAAAATCTATGTACAAACGGTATATCACTGAAGTAGGACAGTACATACCATATCCAAATAATAATGTTTTAAAGGAAATATGTATGAAGCTAAGAGTTGAAGTAACTGTAATGATGTTGGTTTTTGTAACTTGCATCAATAATGCAATTTCAAATATTCTAAGCCACTTACACGCAATGATACCTTTAAGATAGAGAAATCCAAGATAGATCTTCGATAATACTTGGTAATGATAGACAGATTTCCGCTTCTATATCGAATCTCGTGGAAATACGAACTGGTAAGGTTGCCTGTCTGTTGCTCGGGAAATTGCACAATGCTTCTTAATCACAGCTTCCTAGAGCAGACCAGGAAGTTTGATATTTCTGTACCGGCTACATTGTTTAAATTGAAATCATGCTGTGGAGCTCGTTCTATGACTATCGTTGGATTTACAGCAGTATCTATGGACGTTACTTTCGGTTTTTGTGTTTAAAGCTGCTTAAGTGCTGCTTTAGGAAATGTTCTCATTTATCTGTAAAATTAAATATATACGTCATGTCCTGTATGAAGCGTATCCTCTCATATGACTACGATTACAGTGAACTGATAAAAAAATCGTTATCGGTTTATACAAACACGTGTTTTTAACTAATTACAAATTTCAAACTACTTATTTTTCACTACGACAAGAGTGACCCTGTATGAGTTCCGCCCGAGCGGTCGTCGCGGCCCCTGATAGTTTCAATGAATTCATCCAGACAATGTTTGTTGCTAATCTTAGACGGGACAAAAAACGTTGGGTTGTGTGTCCCTTCTTTCACGGTCCCTCGTCCCTCCGAGCCGGCGAGCGACGGTGCGACGGCGAGACCAGGACCAGTCTGCCGCGCCGCGCCACTCGGGTCGCCCGTGCTGATCACACGCGCGTCACACAAAACTTGTTTCCTCGCTTGACATAAAGTGCACACGTTAACAACACAAAATTCGTGAATTTTCAAACAGTGCAACACACGCTACGTGAAACGGAACGAGTGCGTGCCATATTCACGCTGGTTTGGTTGGAACCCTTGCAGCAGAAAAAATAAACATAGCGCTTCGGTTAGTTATTTGTTTAATATGTTACTTATTAGCTTCCTTTAGATATTCTTGAAGTGCGCACATTTTTGACGCGATGCTGGGAGCCTTTAGTTAACTATCATCTGCGACCGGTTATGCTAATAGCCCAATGATGTTTTTCATACCATTTTTTACACCGCCGGTGTCAACTTAATTAATATCTTGGCGAAAGTGAAACTTCTCCATTTATGGTTCATCCATTTCACAACCTTATACCATGTGCTACACCCGAAACATTCGTTGATGAAGTGAAACTATAAATTGTTTATCGAGGAACAAACCAATGTTTGAAGATATGATTACTTGGATAGATACGCGTATCAATGATAAGTGTCTATTGATGATGCTAAATGTTACAACTGTCATTATCATTATCCAGGTACTTATGTTGGTATTTAAAGATAAATCATGTGCACATTTGAAAATATAGGCATTATAATAACGGACATCTCAAATTCTGACGATAACAGCAAAAAGGGAGGTGATACGAAATTTAAACCATAACAGTTTCAGCTGAACCCAATGTGATGTTGAAAAGGGGTGAAATTCGTGCAAATCTGCATTGTGAGGTCTTCTTAATACTATTCAGACTACGTTCAAGATTGATTACACAAGGCGGTCTAGCAATCTGCGGTAGACATCTCAAGAAGCACCTTGGCGTCCCACAACACGTCTGCTCCACTGACTTTGCGAAATATTCCCAAGTCAGCTAATCTAATGGCGAAATTGCTTCGAGAGCTACACATTCAATTATTTCCTTGGTCGATCATATCTGTTGCATTATTGAAACTGTTTCTCATTTAGCATCCGTGGCAGTGGTATGATAAGAATCAACATTTAAAACACCGTTTATATCATATCCCCAACTGAAAATCTGATCTCTTTAAAAACCTAACATAACGTCAATTAATTAAAATGAATATAATCCAATGAACATAAATATTACCATAATATCCCAGCTCATTACAAGCAAAATAAGAGTAATTTGTAACCACTAAGTATGCACTACACAATAATGATAGTTAATGTCTAAACCAGTTAGTGTGGTCGTTCGTTATCCATGCAAAGTGTAGCAAAATGTCAGGTAAGGTAGGTACTTCATGTTACGGTTGAATCACGCCCCTCTGTCGCTGTTCTGAATCAATAGGCCGACGCACAATAGTCCAGTCCAGACGGACTTTTAACACGAAAACTCTTATGAATTTGAATGAGGGGCGCTAGACCGTCCAGCGTTATGAAAACCTATTAACGGTTTTTTTTGCTTCAATTACAAAGGGTTTAAGGAAGCGAGTAGTGTAAATGTACGTTATTCAAAGTCCAAATTAGTGGAACATGATCGTGTGTTTTTGTCGATGCAAAAATTAACAACTAAAGACTTTCAATATAGCTTAGAGAAGTCACATTCACTCACAAGCAGAGTACACGCTGCTCACCGATGCATGCAATTCTTACAATTACCGGTGTGGGTAATATTCCTATTGCTCTGGACAAAGAGATGGGTCTATTCATAGGCTAAACCACTGGGCTAAACCGTGACCAGTTGAACATGACCCTGCAAAGACAGTGGGGTTAATAACAACGATGCAATAGAAATTGGTTTGGAGGTTCAGAATATAATGGTGGACGCACCCCTTCCTGCTACACGTGACATTACTACCTGTGTACTAAATGATTTTGATTTTATCTATATTTACTGTTCTAGTATACCAATAGTCACCTTGCGTGACCAATAACGAATCTGTGAAAAGATAGCTTGAAGAGGGAGGCATTACGATTAGTAATTGGAATATTTTTTAGCAATTTATCGGGATTTTAAGTATCATTTGATTAAAAGGCAACCGACTTAAGAATTTTTGAATGTTACAAAGTGATAGGTATTACAACTAAAGATATTGCAAATAGGCCAAAATAACTTATAAATTCTAATCGCATCCAATTTCAAAGTCTCTGTTAGTCGTTCGGTTACAATTAAGCCTAAAGTACTTTACCAATTTGATATAAGTTTATGATAAGATCGAGATACCTACAGGACAATTGCAAAGATATTGAAAAATGAAGGTTTAGTGTAGGGAATCAAGATTTACCAACGAAGCTTTTCACTGGGAGGCTGTACTCTCTTCTTATTTGAAATTACTGACTTATATAACCCTTTTATGTGCATCATCCTGTTAGTAAACTTTATAAACCAGTATAGATGCTGTTTTTACAACTATGAGGATAGAGCGATAGTTCTATCTGTAAAGAAATTCATCTTGCTAACTCACAATGGTGCATAATAAATAATACAACCAGGGCACTAAACATTTACGTGCCTACGGAGCTCTTATTTACGACAAGAAATGATGAGATGACGTATATGACTCCCTTAAAGGCTGAATGAATGAAATCTTGTAATAAATTTAGCGATTTATGAAAAGTCTTTTGCGTTCGTGAGTTTATCAGTTCTTGGAAGGATAAGATACTTAGACGATTGTGTTGGATCACCCGGTGTCAGGTAAACAGATTAAGATTTCGGTTGATCACTTTAATTAAATAAAGTTAAATAATACTCCAAGAAACAAAATTTTTAACAATGGATTGCATCCTAAAAAAATAACCTAAAATCTACATAATATACAAAAACAAAACCTTGAGGCAATGATGGTATGATGCTGGCTGCTTTGCCGTCAATGGATAGCTATGCTAATTCTTTTGGCTTACCAACCGGCCAAGTTTATTATTTTCCGTAACATAATGTAATTTTAATGCATTTTTTCTTAACAGCAATTCAGCAGAAAGTCCTAACGGTCCAAAAGTTTCAAAAATGGCGAAAACACAAAAGTTATTACTTGCAAAAGTGAGACTTTATTGCGGCGCTAAGCGTTGTTAGTCAACTCCGCAGCTGATCCAGCTATTGTATTGTTTATGATTTTTGCAAATTGTACTTTAAACTTAAAATTCTAAGTTCAAAGTACATTAATATGCAAATTTCATTAATATTTTTTTTATGAATCGATAAGTATCTTCTACAGTATCTTTATCTTAAGTCTTAACATCGTTATTACGTAAAATAAAACGAAACGTCGCACTGCAATTTAAAAGAATATAGCTCTTTAACTATCTATTTTATCAGTCGTTATCGTATTTTCAATCTATTAGACTGTGTCTTACAGTCATAACACGTTAACAGTTTGCCCACAGAACTCTACTCCGAGGCGATTGATTCTTCCGAAGTGTGAGCATTGGACCTGAACAAAACACAGGCACAATCGCAATATTAAACGAGGTTTGGAGCCTGTTCTTGGTGTTTAGATAACTGAACACAATGCGCCGGCGCATTCCACGACACCGGCTCTGGGGAATATGTTATTGCAACCTTTTTCACAAAACATTTTCGATGGATATTTTCCCAGAACGCCCCTTGTGTCGAAAGGTTTTATGAGGTCGTGAGCACTTGTGAGTTCACGAGCTCGTCTTAAAATTATTTAATGTTTCAGTTGCATCATTTCAATGTTGCTGATCAATCATTGTAAATTATGATGATTAGGATTCTATTTCTAAGTAAGAAATACTTACCTAGATCTTAAAGGTAACAAACGTAGGTAACGTTATTATAATTAACTTAATAAAACGGCGTGAACTAATAAAATCATATGCATGTTTGATTACACCCTGATGGCTGCCCTAAGTAAGCAAACTTATTGTTCCGATTCCCACACAGTAAGAAAACAAGAAAAATATAAATATGTAGCTGTAAATCTAATAAACTTTCATTTAATATTTGCAACGTCGTCAATTGTTCTTTAATACAGGCCATTAAACAGTTTTAATTATAAGTCACAATAAAAGCCACCGTGAGAAAATTGGGACAACACCTTGCGTGTGAGTACTTTAATTTGCTAACAAGCGAGACTGGGTTGAGACCGCGTCGTAAACCCTTTATGTCCTATGAATAGTCAACAGCAAATTTTATGTTTCAATTCATAAATAACAGTTATTCGCTCTATTTTTTCGAAAACAATCTTGATTCAGCTCCGGTATGTAACAGCGTAGACCACTATTCTCACATAACTTAGAGGCAAGTATTTCAAATGAGGCTTAGAACTTATCTATCGATCAGGTAGGTAGGTACCTACTTATCCCATCTAAACGTAGTAATATGATTAAGCTGAAGAGTTTGTTTGCTTGTTTGAACGCGCTTACCTCAGTAACTACTGAACCGATTTAAACATTATTTTTGTGATGGATGGAAACATCACGCTGTGACGGAAGGGGAGGCAAACTCAAACGCGCGAAGACGCGGGGCCTGCTAGTTTATTAGAGCAAAAAAAATGGTTCTACAGAGGATACGCAGGTACTTTGACAATGCACAGCGCTCTTAAATGCTTGAACTCAGGGTTATAGTAGGTAATACAAAGTTATAATTATTAATCAATGTTCATCAAAAAATTACTAACTCATTGCAGTAAATGACGATGTCATGTTCTATGACTGGAAACATTTGTTTTCAAAACAATACTGACGACTTCCGTGGTGTAGTTAGTGGCTAAGCACACTGGTTTCAAGTCGCCGCTCCGAGGTCCCGGGTTTTGATCCCCGGTCATGTCAATATAGAATCCATTTTTTTTATATTGTCTCGGGTCTGGGTGTTGTGGACCACCGTTTTGACACAAGTGCAAGCTACTTACTTTGGGATCAGAGCAATGTATGTGATTGGTTTCCAATATTTAATATAAGGGGCCGTCCATTAATTACGTGAGGTCGTTTTTCTCATTTTTGACCCCCCCCCCCCTCCCTCCTGGATCACATGTATTTTTTGGAAGTCTTTGTAAAGGCTATTTTTGACTGGAAAAAATATTTAAAAAATGGTGATTCGAAAAACATTTATATGGATTTGCAATAAAATAAATGAATAATTAATTAATGTTGTCTTCGTCCCAATGAGTTGCAAGACTTTCATTTAAGGTTACAACTGGTAAAGCTTCTTCTTCATTAGCAGTTGTTATTGGCAAAGAGGTTTGTGACAACAAATCGTTCAAATTTTCGCGCCGTTCAAAATTTCGGTTCAGAAATAGCGCTTTTTGACAAAAAATAAATAAAATTAATACACGTGATGTCTAACGAGACCCCCCCTCCCCCTCGTGATGTTTCGTGATGTTTTCCGTACCCCCTCCCCCCTTTTGAGCCTCACGTGATTAATGGACGGCCCCTAATATGTTTTAATACTAGTTCGATTTATTTTGTTAAAAAAGGAACAATAAATTTGTTTTTGATTTTAATAAATTAAGACCATTTACACTTGATCACTACTTACTTAAAGGTTCAAGTCCCGCCTGTGTGCAAATTTTCTTAGCAAGTCTAATATTGTAAACAATCGTGACATTCCTTTTTACAAAATTATCAATTTTAAAATGAAATAAACACAAACTCACGACTTACATGGGAAATTCATCGTTATATACTGAGATCTTTTTAAATTAAATAGTTTATTAATTTTATTTACTGATATTATTTTAAAAGTAATGAAAAGATTGTTTACATTATTGGACTAGCCAAGAGAAACGGAATTTAACACTAGATCTAGTTTTTCATTCAGCATACCTATCACGAAAACAGAAAATTAGTGATGGTTGAACATTTTTAGCACAAACAAAAAGAGAAATAACCTAATTGCAAAATTTTCTTAACTGACAGTCAGCATATTTATCCCCTAATAACGGCTACAGTATCTGCCATTGTTTTGCAGCTGTATTTGTATAAAAATGGTGCCCTGGTTAAAGATGTTAATCAGTATGTATCAAACGGTTTTGCATTACAATACTTTTGTTTAACAAAAGATTAAAGAACACGAGGACGTGTTAAGAAATTACAAAGTGGCAATATAGGGTTACGGCATTCGCGCCTTTCACATATTCAAATCATATTATGATATTATTAATAGATTCGTTATCATTAGTTTTGGTGGGCTAATTAATGTAAAGTATTTTATGATTAATGTATTCCAAAAAGGTTTCATACATACTTGATAAATAAGGAAAATTGTATATAGTTATTATGCGACTGTTGTTATTCACCACCTTTAAAAGCAAATTAAGTGGGTATACGCCGAAATTGACTTGTGACAAAATGTGGGAGATGATTTCGAGAAAAAAAATCTTCTAATAAAATTATGTATTATTTAAAAAATACTTGCATGACATAAAATGGTCAACCATATTTCTTAGGATCGCTTTTTATTTTATTTATGGTACTAATTCCAAGTGCAATTCATAAAAATCACTTCATTAATCATTCATTTCTAATGAATTGCCCTTTAATTGACAACATTTTATTTTTAAAAAGGTATGAAAATTCAAAAACCTAGAACCAGCGATTCTATACACGTATTTTTTTTAAATTGCGCTTTTTTAAGTTTAATGAAAAAGACTGAAAAGAACATGTAAGTAGGCATTTCACAGGTTACGCCTTTACATCGCAAATTGATCTTTTCCACTCTAGTATCAAGAACTAATACCAACGCTACCTAAATACACTCGTAAAAACGTTTTATTTCTATCAAATACAAAATTATAAACAAAGTTTGGAATGCGTTTTGGTACAGTCAGTCACATAAACAATCTATTTTGCTTTCTTATTCTTCTCAATGTACTAGGCTAGAAGTGCAAAAAAATATAGCAGGTTTTTAAAGATTTATTGATAAAAAGCAAGTTACATTAGCTTCAAAAAATGAAATATAAATTGAATATTATCAAAAAAGGACGTTGTGCATTCAAATGATTTTTGAGTTCAGCAGAGACGAAATTATCACCTTTCTTTGATTCGAAATATGATTTTTATTTTTTAGTTGATATAAGAAAATATTTTAGTAACTTTAAGGCATTGTAATAATCATAAATAAGAAACGATGCTGCATTAGCTTTGTTTGGTAACTGTTTACATAACTTAAATTAGGTAATATTACGCAATAAAGTAAATACTTCATTCGTATACCATTAATCTCTAAACACTAAAATCTTACTAGTACAATTGCTACATACCACATCACCATAAACATCCAATGTTTTTTTATAGAATAATAGCAAAGTTGTGACCTTGTAACATCCGAACACTTGTACTTTTGCTCGTTTAGAATGGAGAGTTTTTAAACAATAATTATAAGGGAAAATACTGAAAAGAAAAAAAGAAAATAAGCATAATTAAAAAAAAACATAATAAAAAAAAGCGTTTTTTTTTAAATGTTTTCAATTAATTCTCACGTAGTAGTGTGTCAGAATAGGGGGACAGTTCTCGTGCAATTCGTATGAATTTTTTTTTGTCGAAGAAAAAAATGTTTTTAATTTTTCATGGTCACGGTTACTATGTATATAGATTTTGTTCGTGCAATAGTTTTATTAAGTGTATCCTACTTGAATTTTTAGGTAAAACGGTTAAACTCCCAATCGAATTACCACACGAAAAAAGTTCGATTGCCGCGTGAATCTGCCTCCTGACCATAGGTTATATTGAATTTAATGTTGTAGGTAACCAGATTGTATTTTACACAATCAGTTTTCCGTACTATAAAATAATCTCTTTCTGGTAATACAAAGACCCTCGATATATTTCGCTGACGCACGCAGGCACTCCAGTGCGCATTCGCTAATTACTTTAAGAATCACTCCGTAAAAAGGGCTACGTCAATGGAGAAATGGCGTTGATCGTGGCGTATTATCTTTGAAATAACTTTACGCGTATTTGACGACGCCATTTAATTTTTAACTGAAAACGTAAAGCCTGCAAACGAATCGTCTGCCCCTTAATAATAAAAAGTCGTATAAGACTATCCCCCGTTATTAATAACGCAAACAGTCTAATAAACCTGTTTTAACTATAGAGCTGTCATCATTTGACAGACAGAGTAACAGCTAAAATGTATATAATAGTACATTATGATACAAGTGTGCTAAGTTGACCTATATATACAAGGCGATATTGTGTGCGCACGAGCGAAAGCGAGTGCGCCATAAGAAAGCCGCGTAGGTATATTATGGTCACAGGCACACGTGTTTCATACGACGTTTTTCAACACATTTGCGAGGAATAAACAAGGCTCTTCATCAATTAAGTTTTAATTATTAAGACAGTAAAGATACATTTCACTCCATTTTGATGCAAAAGACTACCTATCGCACGCGTTATTCGCCTCGAAGCGTATGTCCGGCGGAGTTAATAATAGGTTTTCTTCACTTTAAGAAGATTTTTTCTTTAATATTAAACTTCACAATAATAAATCCAAACTTCGTCACAGCCGACAATTAATTTGGAAAAAATGGCGCGTTGTTTTTTTTTCTTGCCGCGATACCGATGCGCGCGCAAGGCTAAGGCGCGAACTAGATCGGCCAACAGCCAAGATTTAAAATGTAAAAATTCGTGTTTGGAACACAAATTACAGAAAACGTTAAATTAATTTGTGTTATTTTTTAGTAATAATAAATATTAATAAATATATTCTTTCTTTGGACATTCCCACACATCGCCATCTAGTCCCAAAGTAAGCTACTCAAAACTTGTGTTATGGGTGCCAGACAACGGATATAATACTTAAATACTTTTTTTTTGTAAATACATACTTGATATACATAGAAAACACCCAGACCAATACAAACAGACATGTTCATGCACACAAATGTTTGTATTGTGCGGGGATCGAACCCGCACCCGCTGCGTAGTAGGCGATTTCTCGACCACTACACCAGACGGGTCGTCAGTAATAGAGCTGGATTTACCATTTCTTGAAATAAATATGTAGATACTGTTATTTTTCGCATAAATACTGTTTGTTGCTAAAGTAAAAGTTATAAACCGACTAAATTATATCGCTTCTTCTTCTTACTTACTACTTGGTACTAGGGTACAAATGTAAATTGGTCGGGTTAATAAACTAAAGGCACTAGTGCAATAATATAATGAAAAAGCACGCGTGTTTAATATCTAGGATTATAAGCCAAAAATCGATGGAATAAAAACGTCATTATGAGCAAGTGTGTTGAAAAATATATTTATTAGACTATTTGAGTTATTATGAATTAGGGGGTAAATATTTAACTATTGATTTGACACACAGGTCACTCTCAAATAAAATGGGTACCTATTTTTTAAGTTGCTAATAAATTTTATTTTCAACAAAACCTAGGCGTGCCATTTATTTAATAAGTAAGAGGTTTGTTATAATTGAAAATCTAAATTATATTGTGCTTGTCAATTACTTGTCACAGCAATTAACTTTAATAGATATAAGAATCTGTACACTCAATTAACAAATATTACGCTTTTAGTGGTAATTTTATTCAGTTGCAAAAATCCTTATCGTACAGTTTTAACGAGATAGTTTAACATTTTGCAATAAATAAACCTTACCTTTTATTAAGAGTTTCGTTATTAGCAGATTGTTTGTTGTTCAGTTAAGGTTGACTGTCGTGATATTTAAGGTTGTTCCTTTTTAAGGCGCTACCCGGATTTTTAACGCGCAAACTAGCGCCACTTTGGCCGAAAAATCATTACTCGTTAAATAAAAGACCAATCGAAAATCTGATTGATGCGATTGCAGCTCTAGTTATGTGGTTTAAATACAATGTTTAAGTCCAATTAAAAAGGATTATCCGCAGTTACAGTTAGAAAAATTGCCAAAAGTGGCCATATTTAGCAGTTTTTCTAACTCTAACTACAGTAAACTACTTTAGAATCAATTTAAACGTACTAAATAAACTAAAGAACCTGTACTATAATCGTGTCTACGAGATTTTGATTGTTTTTATATTTAAGGAGTAATAATTATTTGAATTGAGTGGCGCTAGTGTGCGCGTCAAAAATTCGGGTAGCCCCTTAAAACAAATAACATTCGTCTTTTTTACGACGCACAAAAAGTAATTGCGGTGGACAGTATTTGCACATTTTTATTCGTTTTCGTGGACGCACCTAACCGGCGTGTGCGCAACGGTACCCGCGACGGGATGCCGAGTGGCATTCCGAAGGTTAACCTGACTTTGGCGCCACATCACGAATCGCCTTGCACTGGGTGACAGAAAAAAATATATGCATGGTTTTTATGGCCAGCATCAATTTGGCTGCGGTTAGTTTTAGACCCTTTACACATTGCGACTTTTAGCAGCGATACAGTCACGATGCTAACACGCGTTAGTATCGACGCAGTCGCAAAATGTCAACCTTTACACACTGTGCTGCTTTTAGCATCGATACAGTCGCGATGCAGAAGCCGTAAATTGTCAAATTATGTACTGAATTTCGGCGACTGTATCGATATGTTTAAAATTTTCTAAATTAAATTTGTTTATTGCGTGAGTCGCGCGCGATGCTAAAGCGTTTTAAAAAGCGCGACTGCATCGATGCTGAAAGTCGCAGTGTGTAAGGGGTCTTACAGCCTACATAATAGGTATTAGAAGCTATTGACATTTATTTAATGCTTCGTAGTAGCTGTAGCTTTATAGATTCTGTGTTGATTGTTAATTTCGAAATTCAAAATTGATGACACTGACAAGGCCTTTGGGTTTTTATTATGCTCGTATACTCCAATCATGAAGCAATAATAAGATTTGTACATAATGGCTATCTGTGTGTTACTGCGACATTAAAGTCACATCAATAGGCTTTATTAAGTTACGATGTGTTTTTAAGATTACGTAGTCCTTCACGGTCGGTGGTTAAAATTTAACACTATGTTTCGATCGTTCAAACAACGATTTTGTTCTACCATATATCAACAAAACGATGGTTATGTTTTTTCTAAATAAAATTCTCAGTAAACATTATTCTCGATCTAACACATCACATGAACAGTTTTTGTACCTAGTTGTTGAGTCACGATGAACAGGAAAACTTCGGAGTTTTTATAGTCGCTCGGGGTAGCACTTACAATGACAAAAAAACATACTCAAGGATTTAAAATAGCTTTTCCTAGAGTTTGTACGGTATATGTTCTAATGATGACTGTAGAGTGGAGCATTGTTGTAAAGTAAAGCATAATACCCAAGGAAGGTAGCGTAGGTGCGTACAGTCGCCGTCAGATATATTGGAGCAGACAAAGTGACCAAATACTTCTGAACAGTATAAAATGTCAATAAGTTCCATACACTTCAAGTTACCATTAATATCAGAACATTCATTACTTCATTAATATCTGAGCATAAACTAGTCAATAACTTCTATACACACAACTAACCAAAATTATCTGAACACTCAAAACGTCAAATGTATCTACGCAGTCGGTCTTTAATATCCGAGCAATCGAGGCAAATTGCAGAAGGAAGTGCTTCCAACTTAACCATAAATACTTATTCATAATAGGAACTCTTTTCATAGTTTATATTATAGTAAGATGAGGCTGGCAGTTAGTAACGCTTTGTAGTTTTCAGTATTGTCATCACTGTCATGAAAGTGTCAGGCAGTAAATAACTTCAGGCAAGTGAGTGTTCAGATATTATTGGTTAGTTGTGTGTATAGAAGTTATTGACTAACATCTGCTCAGATATTTATGAAGTAATGAATGTTCTGATATTAATGGTAACTTGTAGTGTATGGAACTTATTGAAATTTTAAACTGTTCAGAAGTATTTGGTCACTTTGTCTGCTCCGATATATCTGATGGCGACTGTACTACCGACATATCAGGCTGGGTATATTCGCACACTAGTGTTGAAAATTTGACTTTTTGAGCATTTAACCACACTGACAGGCTTAGTGTTTATAAAATATTGGACAATTTACATGAAAAAAAATAAATTTTATATTAGCATACCGCAAAATAAATATGTAATTATAGGGTTTTGATCAATGAGTCGTATTACAGTAAGCTGCAGAATCTAGGAAAAAAAACCTAGTTTTTTGTTTTAGAAAAACATGCAGTAATTTCACGAAATCACTTATTAATAAACGTTTTATTAAATAAAAGAATTACGTTTCTAGCAAAGTGGAACATTTATTTGTCCATTCTTCCACACCAAGCCGTCAGTGTGGATAATTGGACAAAAGTCAAATTTTCCACACTAGTGTGGATTTTCAGTGTGCTAGGATTAACCCTCAGGTCTTTTTAAAAGTAGCTGTTAGCGCTTTAACTCGAAGTGAAATCGTTATATCACAGTGCCCAGAAGTTCTATTTTTGAATGGGCGTTGAAATATAATTTCCCAAGCGTGATGCACCACTGCACCGGCCGCCTGTCTGGCTCCTGGCCAAAAGTCTACCGATTTTACGACAGCATTGGGCTCAATTCTGAAGTCCGACCGACTAAGGATAGAGTTTTCATTCATTTCATGCCGCTTTTCTGAAGAAAAAAAATCAGCATAAGTCAGATCTAGAAACGTCAATTAAATAGCTGTTGGTTTTTTAAGGAAAATACCCGCTTATATTTTTCGATTTGAATTGCTTCCTAAATTGTCTATGCATTTTTTTTTACAGATTATAGTTAACGTTTTCAAATCAATGCCTCTCTACCTATTTTATGCAGAGAAACAGGCATGTAATTCGGGCTTATAGTCTGTCTCAATGTCGCCTGAGAAATCAGCCCATTCGCCGCCCGACGCGGACTAATCAGTCACCGCTTAAAAAGCTACGTGATTCGAAAAAGCTTACTCTAAAATTTGCAGCGAGACCGTTATTCTGTGTATGGTGGAATGAATTTTAATGGCATTTGCGTGTACATAAGCACACAATGTTTTCGAGCTACGCTAAGGTACCGATATTTGACTTCTGTTGTCTGTTTGCACAAATGTGCAGATCTTTGACCGTTGTAGGAATTTGTTTGTAGGTGCAAATTCATAGGTTAACAGCACATTTTACTAAGCTTAGGAAAGTTCCAGTACCAGTAACACCTAAAAATAAAATTAGGTCTGCCTGAGGAACACGGATGCTCATTTCATTAATTTATTATGTACAATACAAATATTGCAATGTCTAATGTTATCAGACGTTAACTTCCTCTCGCAATGATAAGCTACGAAACTGGCTGTGATGAAACTCGACAAAATAATATGATTATAATAACGTGTTGATACAAGGCTATATTAGGACCACCATTTCAGTATCATGAAGTTAAATATTTAAATGAGAAATAACCCGTGATTATTAAAAAAAAAATTTACTCTCTCAGATGGAAATGTACTGGATTATTATGGATATTCTGCACAATATCAGTATTCAAATTGCTATGTTTACTTTCCTTGAGAATTCTTATTGAGTAAACGTAAACATTCCCTGAAGGCTATACGATGGGAAATTCCCGTCAAAGCACAAAGGAAAAAATCGAAGCATGAATCATGCTTGGTTTATGAAGGATGTGTCAACAACCTGCTATAATATGCATGGTTGGAATCATATTAACTTAGATATTTAACTAACGTTGTTAAAGTATCAGTGTGTATACTATCATATATATTTAGGTTCGAAATACGAAGCAAGAGTCAAATAATGTGACTTCCAGTTTCGCCTTTCCTTTAAAAAATCCTTGAACTCGCAAGATCAAGTTGAATAGCACTACACTTCCTACTAGATTCCCTTGATATTGTTTGTTTTTATTATATTTGTACTAACATATAACTTACAATAATATCCCATCACGATTCACGACACGACGCCACGTAGTGTTTGGTTTTTTCTTCACAATTCGACCTTGTCTATTCAAGCTGAAGAGTCAGGAAGTTAAATATTTATCAGCTACGTTATTCATAAAAATACTTTACAAGTGTCAAATTTTCTTTAAATTGTTAGTTTAGTTGTAAAATCCGTTCGAATTATACTTACTTTCATTATCTCATAACTAGTTCATTAATATGATTATGAGAGGTTGGATTGAATATAATAATGTCAAACTAGTATATGGAATTTCGCAATAGTCCGGGATATTATATACACTCAAGTATCTATTAAACGACATGTCATGATGTAATACATGTAATAATATCAAATCATTGCTAGAAAATTAACTTAAATGTCTTAAGAATTGTTTTCAACTAGTACAGCTCACGTAATAATGTGTAAAAAGTTCAGTGAGTTGTTGTTACTATGTGAAGAGAAGCTATGCCAATAACAAAAATTAATACGGAACTCGATGACAAGATGGTGAACTATTCCTTGAAATTTAAACGTCAAATTTCAAACCGTTTGAATGCGTTGATGCCTGTGGCGTCAAAAATTATGACGCAAGAAATTTGATCGTGGTGTCAGTTCCATTCGTTAGTTAAAGTACTAGAAAACGTTATGTAAAAACATATTTGAAGTTTTAAGTGCTAATATTGCGTCGTTAAAAAAGGTTATGAAATAAACCCATAATCCTCAATTCCACACACCATCTTTTTTATGCTTTGCTCTGTTTTTTGTAAATGTCAATTATGTCTGTCATAACAATAGTAGTTTAATTTCAATGGTCATCATAACTGACGGTTATCCATTGAAGAAAAATCTATTAGTCCTTGAGGTAAGAAAGGCTACTATGCTGGGTAGGTATGCGTAACGCACTTTCTTCGCAAAAAAAAGGCTGCGTTATCTTTACTTCTTTTTACAGTAGGTATTTATTTATACATTTTTTGAGTCGTATATTGTAAACATTTTTTTTACTTTTAAAATAATATCAGTGAATAAAAATAGTTTACTTTTTAAAGTAAAAATACCTCTGTGTTCAACGATGAATTACCTCTGTAGGATGTGAGTTTTTGAGAGTAATCATTCCGTTAAAAAGGAATGTCAATTGTTTACAATATTGGTCAAGCAGTAAAAAACTGACTTGCTATAGTAATTTATTTCTCTATGGATATACATACTATCTACGTGAATCTGCGATCTATTAATGATTTTGTATGAATTAATATCTCCTTACTTATTATCATATTTCTTGTTACAGGTAATTCAACATAATAATTCTATCAATAACCTGTCCTGGCACTAGTAGAAAGTAAGTAACGTATCCCACACACTTGGAAAGTAATTTCCCAGCAAAGAAATTCTCAAGTCCAGAATAAGCTCTTACTATCTGATTATTTTAAGTGTAAAGCAAACATTAGTGGAATAAGTGTTCTTCCATTAACACAAACACAAAATGTGTGAGATACCAGGCGCCTTATTTTTGAATCACTCGCGCACTCAATACGATCGATTTTGAATCTTGAAATTGATTTTGAATGAAAATTGGTTTAAATCTGCACGTCAGTGATACAAATAACAGTTACTCAATTTTTAACTACTCGTGTCCATAATTTAATTTTGCGTCATTTTCGTTGACTCTGCATTGATTTTCGAACGAAAACAATTCGGAGTATTGACGCGCGTTAATTAATATAACTTTTGAATCGTTCGCTTTGATATGGGGTGAGTGATGTTCGTTACATTTTCCAATGAAAACGGGACGAAATCCACATCCACACAAGAATGATTAAAAAAAAACTCGATTTAAAGTACCTCAATATAATAGTAGTTCAATATATCACGTGATTTTCGTGGAGATTTGACGACCCGTCTGGTGTAGTAGTCGAGAAATCGCCTACTACACAGCGGGTTGCGGGTTCGATCCCCGCACTATACAAACTTTTGTGTGCATGAACATGTCTGTTTGTATTGGTCTGGGTGTTTTCTATGTATATCATGTATGTATTTACAAACAAAAAGTATTTAAATATTATATCCGTTGTCTGGCACCCATAACACAAGCTTTGAGTAGCTTACTTTGGGGCTAGAGCGATGTGTGGGAATGTCCAAAGGATATTTATTATATTCGAACGAAAGTCACTCGTAATATTGACGCGAGTGATTCAAAAACTAGAGCCCTTGGCGAGGTAACGTTAACGCGTTACTTAGCCGAGGTAAAACCGGATGTTTTCAAATATATGTTAAAGGAAATCTGATAGTATTGTTAGACGTTGTCTAGCTACTAAACGCAGTAGTAGACGCATCTCAATTACAGCATGGCTTACGTTACCGACGGTTTGAGGTATGCTTTAAAGATTATTGTATATTTTAACTGCACTTGCAACCGGCCATTGTAATTGATTCCTTACACGACAATGCAAAGTGAATGATTTCAAATAAAAATATACTAGAGGAAATCGTTTTAATATTTTACAAGCATGTAACTATAAATACCAAGATTTTCCGTTTTCTGGCAAAATTAAATGAACTATATTCGTTTTATCATTTATAGAAAACAGTAATAGGGTAAAGGGTTTATAAATTGGTTTTATCATTGTGACATAAATTGGTTGCTGATGATAACAACCTTATCTCATCTCCTTCTTCACTTTTTCTTAAAAAGCTGCCCGAAATGGCCACAAATTACATTGATAGAAAATGTATTGTATATTTGTATTAGGTATAAGGCTAGGCACTGGTAACGTGTGAAGACTCTGAATAACTAGTATAAAATACATAAATAAGTGACGTATCTTTTCTCTTTTCGTTTCCATGAAAAGATTCTTCCTGAAAAGTCTTGACCTATAAGCTCGTACGAATCAATGATGGGCCTCGCATCGCAGAGTCACCAGCACATCAAGTTATCCACTTTTATTGCTAACTAGCCCTTATTACAACCGTATAAGATACCGCAGTGTTTACCTTGACGTGCTGTTGTCCGTACATGCGAGGTTAAAAGAACACTTGGTAGTTTGCCAAGACAAGAGATGTTTACAAAACAGATGTACCGTCTGCGCACTATCCACTTCAACAACATGCTCGAATGATAAGTGAATGTAAGTTCCTACCCTATTTCATTCTAAGAAAGTAAGTCCAATCTAATCTTAGTTTATGAGTAAGCTACGTTCAAAAGCTTCGCTCGTGCCTGCCGTCTAGACGCGGTAGTCGTCAGATTTATTTGATTCCCTCCCTTCTGAGAGGGCTGTACTCTTTGGAGTTGTGTTATACTTACTAGTAACTCAAAATGGTTCGTGTAAATAACACATGGCCGTTATCTTGCCTTTCCTACTCCGCGAAATTGGCTGACCCGCGGCCGAGTGTCTGTATTTTTTCAACATCAAATCATAAAGTCTGGATCTCTGGTTCAGAATGTTTTTAACACTCAGAGTGTCATATTTTACCGACCGATAGCACGGTAGCTCTATTGTTGGAGTGTTTGGCCCGATTAGCCAAGAAGTTGCGAGTTCGAGTCCCGCCTGTGCTTAATTTTCGGTTTCTTATTTCATCTTTCTGAAACTCTACCTATTGTATTTTTTTTTGATAATTTTGATTGTAAATCCGATAGATATACATGCCTTAAAAACGGTCTTAGGACTTTTTCCAGGCTAAGGTTTAAGAATATTTTATTCTCATAAGAACTAACATGAGAACATAAATTATATACACGAGACCGTTGTGTGGGTTAAGTTTAATAATTTGGTGTATGAACAAATTTGTAATCTAAACCACTGCTTGATACTATAGTCTTCTACCTTACTTCTACCCAGGGTTGATAAAAATCATGATTTTTTTAAAGAAATCAAATTAATCGGATTTATTTGATTTAAATCGGATTAATTTGATTTAAATCAGATTAATTTGATTTAAATCAGATTTTTTGTACTTTCTTGTCTTTTTTATTAATTTAACAGTCAGTTATTAATTTAAAGAAAAAAAACGTATTTTGGTTTATACTGTTTAATGAAAAAAAAACCATTAATTCCTTATGACAGCATTTACACACTGGTTTGTTAAACTTTCCGCAAGCGGACTTTTTTTCTTTAAAATAAACCCACACAGCACCTTTTTTCTTCGAGACATTTTTGCCATATTCCCTCTTCCACTAATCAATAACAAATGACAGAGCGTAAAGCAAACAACATCGCGTGTTTCACAAGTCCCTGGACACTTTTTGGCTGATTTGGTTGCAGTAAAAATTTATTGATTTAAATCAATGATTTTTTAAAAAAAATCACTTGATTAAAATCACGATTAAAATCAGTGATTTAAATCAAGTGATTTAAATCATATCAACCCTGCTTCTACCCCAGATAATATAATACTGAATATCAACGAAGTATTACAATAGTAATCATTATGTACAAGGAAAGTTTCTTAACTTTAACAACATGACAATAAACTCTTCAATGAAACGTTTTGATAGCCTTTTCATTTTAAGACAAAACGTAGGTAACAACGGAGCTGATGTTTAACTGTTAGGAAATTTCTCTTACTGATTCTGAAATACCTTTGTCGAAACAAATACCAGAGGTACGCTTGCACATTCTATCGCGGTACACTGAGACCAAAATAGCTGTGAGTTATATTCTAAAGCTAAAGCATTGTTTTTCAACCTGGGGGCCTGATTAGTGGGGCTCAGCCTCAGATTTTGGAGGCGCAAGCTACCAGCTATATAATACTTACCAAAAATTTATAAAGTAATCAGATATTTGTGATTTTTTCGCGCTCGTTTCGCTCGCGGTCTTTAATGTTTTCTCATGCCTTAAGGTTAAATGTTAAATATATATTTTTTTTCACTAAATTGCGTCTCTTTGTACCATCTGTAATAATAATGTTTAAAGTAACTTTTAAAACGCTAATAATTAAAAAAATGAAGGAATCATTATGTAATTTTGTCGCTTCTAAAAAAGGTTAAATATTTTAAAAAGCGCTTGCATAACTCACGCATTCATAAATATTGTCGCTTTTGAAGGCATTATGGAAAGTGTACTGAGGAAAATATTGCAATTAATTACTTTTATTTTACTGTGTTTGTAATGATTTCTGTTGATCTATTAATTCTTTTAGTAAACATAAAATTGAACACTCTTTAGAACACTAGAATCATGCCGTTACCTACTTAAATCAAATGACAGGCTGCTTTATTAGAGATATGTAATTTATATTTAGACAGATAACAGGAGCAAAAAATGATTGAATTAACCATCAACCGATGGCCGATTTCAACAGTGCCACTCTTTTTGCATTTTATCCCTGGTGACTAATAGGTTTATCATTTCATATCAGTATTGATAAAACACTATGTTTACTTATTTCACTAATGAATGTTGGTGATAGCAAAATACACACGTCACACACACATTTTCGTGAAAACTTAACAACAGCCGAGCTGTAATCTGGCATACAAAAATCATTTTAGCTGCAAAGGTACATTAATGTGTCATATAAATAATGATATTTGATAATACCTTTGAACTTACATACGAGTACTTCAGTACTTTAAAAAGTGATATCTTATCAATATCAAAGTCTCTAAAAATATATACCTTCTATCTACTACTATATCAAAAGATTCCTCAATTTACCATATCAGTTTATTTTGAAATCCAACATCGGTATCCCGTTTTATTTATAAACCTTAACCACAGAAAATATAATAGTACTCCTTAACATACGGACATATGAATTTTAACATGTCCTTGAACATTGACAAGAACACAATCGCGACCGGCCACTTAATTGAAGGAATTGCTTCGTTTATTGATCATGACCTAAATTATTTGTATGCTATAGCAAAAGTGACCAATTGGACGGAATTATCTGAATGAGTTTAATAACATAAGTAATAAGTACATAGGAACCATATTTTTTAGGATTTTGTTTCATTGTTATACATAAACTGAAAAATATAAAATAACTCTTGAAGTACAATTTTAAACGAAAAATTTATTAAAATTAAAACTTCAAGCTCCATCGTGTGCAGATAATGTTTGCAGGGACCTTAAAAGTTATCACCAAACCGCGACCACGAGCCATCCTGTCATTTAATTTGCGAAAGTGCGCACAATTTATAAAACTATTTGCAACAAATTGTCGCCACCGCAACCACGGGTAGGCGCAGGCGCAGGCATTGCTTGCAGTCGTCATCTGTCACGTTTACAGGAATAGGGCTGGTTTTACACTGAGCTAGAATCCTGACGTGGCATTTTAAGTTCAAATGAAATAGTTCAAAGTAAATGGATAAAATTAAGACAAAATGTTGAAGCGTCACGCAATTGACGTTTTCATAAGAGACCGAAAATTTCGCAGGGTCGGACTGACAGCACGGTAGCTCAATTGGTAAGAGCGTTTGGCCCGGTAAGCCAAAAGGTTGCTGGTTCAAGTCCCGCCCGTGCGCAAATTTTTGGATTCTTATTTCATTTTTATGAATAGAGCTACAGCGTTAAGAAAAAACCCGGACCAAACAGCTAAAGTGGGCGCTGTTCAGACTGATTGAATAAGTTCTAAGTCCTCGCCCTATACCTGGAATATAACCCAGGCATTTAGGTACCTATGTTAAAGATGTCAGGTACTAACTTAACGCACGCAGCGACCTAACATTAAATAGACACGCTATCAAAGTCTCGCAGGCAGACCGCATTTGCGTTTTTACTGGAAACCCCACAATGAATATTGCATTCCATCGTAATACAGCCTTTAATGCGTATATCTTTGTACCATATTTCACATTTTCCATTGCTTACCTACCGCAGACTAGGTAATACGAGGCAACTAACACTTTGAATAAAATTATCTTGCGCGCAGTACATTTTTTATGACGAGAATTTATAAGCTACAACGAAAGCCTTGTTTCAATAGAAAGATCATGTTTGAATCTTGGAAGTCAACAAACGCACAGACTTGCTTTTATGCTTACGTAATCCTAATTACAGGCCACAATAATAATAACATTTCAATTCTCAATATAAACAAAAGGCCTGTCAAGAAAATTAAGACAAATGACTCTTTAAGTATAATATTGAAATAACTGTACAAGTATAGACTTGTGCAATGATTTTAATTTCAACTCAACCTAAAATTAACATTCTCTTGTTAACGAGCCAAATCTTTTCATTAAATGCCACCCAAGCCAACTGATGAATGTGGAGTGTCATTCAGTCAATCAAGGTTAACAACGCTTATTAAATGTTACGATTGTCCAAATGAGTTGACTATCACAAATTAAACCGTTGCGCGCGTGCCAACCTCGAAGGTCGGCTGCACAGGCTAATAACTAAATAGATGACGCAAGTTATTCGACTAGACGACTATATGAGAAAATCAAATATTTTAAACAATATTTCTCAATTATACTAATGATTTTGTATATATTTTTTTTTTAACGAAGTGAATAAAAATATATTCATATTCTTATATTAAAAGGCCACCGTCATCCGTTTATATTGAAGTATGGAATATGAAAGGCACCAAGTGTAAATAAAAAGAAATAAATTGCAGTCACTCCAGAAGCTTTGTGATTGTTGCTTCATAATTTTATAAACATAACTGCGATTGTGACACCTGAGTCGCGCTAACATCACTAAACCATCATGCTTTTTCTATGCAGTAATGAGATCACGGAAATTTCCTTGGTCATGATGAGTAAAAAAGCGTTCTTGTCCGTAGATATATGGAAGCTGAGCGAGAAAATGCTTATCATTAACACCATTTTCTTGTAGGTACTTCATTACACACACTCGCATCATCTATTCATATAAATTGTCTCTGTTCGGTTGTAATACTCGTAATTTGTTGCCCACGCGCATTCAATTGCGGCATTATCCCGCTAGGTGTCATTTCATTACGTGCGCGTGCAGACTACGACTTACCTAATTTAATGGTGAATTGATGTCTTGAAGTAATGGACCCTCCACCTGTTAAAGGGAAACGTGCACCGACTAACGACTTTTACAACGATGTTTCTGGTTAATTTATTTTGAAACCATGTACAGTTACAAATCTTTATAACAGTGCCCACTCGTATAGTAAAAACTTACCTTTTACTAGATTATGAGTATACTTTTCCGTGTGATAATTCGAGTGTGATAATGAGTTTCACCATTGTAATAAACAAGTGAAAAATCATCTATACTAATATTATAAAGCTGAAGAGTTTGTTTGTTTGTTTGTTTGTTTGTTTGTTTGTTTGAACGCGCTAATCTCAAAAACTACTGGCCCGATTTGAAAAATTTTTTTACGTTGGATAGTCCATTTATCAAGGAAGGCTTTAGGCTATATAACATAAAGATACGACTCATAAGACCACAGCAGCAATGAAAAATGTTGCGAAAACGGGAGAAAGATATTCCTTTTGAGAGCTTCTGCTGCGTACGCTGCGGAAACCGCTTAAGTTACACAAAAATCATGTATGACAGGATTGTTCAGCATTAAGAGTTCTATAATAAAGTCCGCGACAGCATATGTCTATATTTTATGGTTGACTTACTACAACCTTTTTTATGTTAATAAATTTGTAAAAAAATAATGCATTATTTTTAGAGGTGTATTATACACACAGGTATTTATTCTTATCAAAATAAATACATTCATCATCACGAGCATTTCATTTAGAACCAAGTTGCCCTTTATATCATTTGATTTCAATAAATATCTTAGGAGCTATCAAAGTTTTAACATAACTCCGCACCAAAATAATGTTCGCAGCTTAAGTCAAACGTGCGCTTGCGCTAAAATATTATAAAGCTGAAGAGTTTGTTTGTTTGAACGCGTTTATCTCAGGAACTGCTAGACCGATTTGAAAAAATATGTCTGTGTTGGATAGCTTATTTATCGAGAAAGGCTTTAGGATATAAAACATGACGCTGCGACGAGAGGGGAGGGAGCAAACTCAAAACGCGCGGACGAAGTCGCGGGGGACCGCTATATATTATAAAGCTGAAGAGTTTGTTTGTTTGAATGCGCTTATCTCAGGAACTGCTGGACCGATTTGAAAAATATTTCTGTGTTGGATAGCTTATTTATCGAGAAAGGCTTTAGGATATAAAACATCACGCTGCGACGGGAGGGGAGGGAGCAAACTCGGAACGCGCGGACGAAGTCGCGGGGGACCGCTAGTATGTAATAATTTAACACACGGGAGAAGGTCGTTTGCGTAGAAATCGTGACCCAGAGAAAGCAAACACTGGTTTTTCTTGGAAACTAAAAATTCGATTGGTGAACTTTTTACGAATGTGAACTGCATTAGAATTGGGACCCTGGTCTGGTATTATCGCAGTGCCTGTAGTTTTGATATCATCATATATGAAGTATTAAAAACAATGGGTGCGATTGTCTAAATCAATCGTATTCATTTGACGGTTTAAAACGTACGGTATGGTCTGTCAAATGGCAAAGAACAAAGGGTTTGACAGATCATATCGTACGTTTTGAACTGTCAAATGAATACGATTGCTTTACACAATTCCAGCTAAAATTTATCATTGTACAATGCAATCGATCAATTAAGCTTACTTTAAAATGTAGAATGGGTAATAAAATGTCGTCATTAAAGTTGTATTCATTAATTATTGGTTGTATTACAATGACATGAATCAAGTAAGCTTAATTTGGATTTTTCAGTGCGTAACGAAACAGGTGTTTTCAATATTAAAAAAAATATCGATTGATTTACGATTACAATTACTCTATAAATTATACCTAGGTACCTCCTAAGTAACCTTCGCAGTGTCAGTAAGAAACGCGCCGGTGCGCTGTATTCTTAAGGTAGTTTTATTATGAAGATTAGCTTGCCAATCAATATGCAATAAAAACCTTGGTAATAATAACAATAGTCAACGTCCTTTGCTGGACAACTACAGCATTATTGAAATAACACGCAACACCTTTCATCATTATCATTATCCAAAACCCTTTGTGACCAGTCGTGAAGTAGCTCAGCCCTTTTTCTGCCAGAACACGTTTGCTTAACTTTAGCTGAGCAACTTTGATTGACCCTTTACACACTGCGACTTTTAGCAGCGATGCAGTCGCGATTCAAAAGCTGGAAAATGTCAAATTATGTACTGGATTTTGGCGACTGCATCGAGCGCGTTTTCAAATGCGCGACTGCATCGGTGCTAGAAGTCGCAGTGTATAAGGGGTCTTAGGTGTAAGTTGGCTGTCAAAAGACGATTTTTTATTGAGTTTGAAAGCCAAGCATAGACTGTCGTGGACTTGTGGCAGAAAAAGCGCTGCGATTATTCTATACCACCTTTTCGTTGCTCGGCTATTAGGTAGCCATTTTCTACTTAATACCCATTATTTCCTATCCTCCTATTTGCTGTATATCCGACCTAAATCCAATTTGTTACACCAATAGGACGAAGCAAAAAAATAGTTGTTTCAAGCCCTTTTATATGTTACTAGCGGTCCCCCGCGGCTGCGTCCGCGCGTTTTGATTTTGCTTCCTCCCCTTACATCTCACCGTGATGTTTTATACTATTTGATAATTAGCTATCTAATTTATTTTTTTATAATTAGCTATCCAAAACTTATATCTTTAAATCCTATAGTTCCTGATATTAGCACGTTCAATAAAATAAACAAACTCTTCAGCTTTATAATACTTATTAGTATTTACAGATATTTAACTTGATCTTTGAAATTAGGTACCTATCTACTTCCTTGGTCTAGACGTCTTTTAAAGTAAGGAAAATAAATTTATCACAGGCATATAATTCGTCTGGAAGAGGCAACTAGCGATGGAAGGAATGAAAAAGGGATAACAATCATGAACGTCGAACGTCAGTTGTCCAAATCAAGACTTGGTGCGTTTGCTTTTGCATTCCACCTGCATGGCAGTCAGCACATGAAAGGGAGCAATAGTAATAAAACTAATGCACGCACTTAATACAGGGTTATCGGCAATAATATTCAAAAAAACACAAACGATTAAAGATACAAATATGAATAAAAACACGACTAACTTTCTTTTATTTGATCTATTTGAAGTTATGTTGGCTGTTGCACCATCTATTTTATGTCACTTTGAGAAACGTCAAGTACCTACTCGTAGGTGACAGTTTAATGAAAATGGTGCAACCGAGCCTTAAATCTTTTTTATCTATAGACTCCTTCATATTAATTAGATTTTCAATATCTAAGCGGTTGCAGGCAACCACATAACAATAAAATATCTATTGTGTCTCGTTCACATACGCATGAATAAAAAAAAATATCAATTTAAGAACCAAAATCAGGTAGAAATGCATTGATTGTCAACCCTACGACTAATCGACATGAACCTTATTGTATTCGTAACACATATGGTGCACGTCCACTCCATTCCTTCCTTGTTCCAACTTTGTAAACGCAGTCTGGCTGTGGCCCAATCTCGTTCCTGACTCAGCCAGCAAGGTCGACGCCCGATCGTCACCGCAGCAAATCAGTACTTCTTTAAGGAACTTCCCAGAACCACTGCGGTTCTCTCCAAAAAAATAATCAACATCACGATTTCCATCGCATTTACGGCGAGGCTGTCTTATTTCGTCTAATTAATGGTAGCCATGTAATTTGGTCAGGGTTGGCAGAGCACGAACGGCATCCTCAATTCGGCCATCCAAGAAGGCGATGATTTTTTGCGAAGGTAACACCTTTTTTGTTGCATTTTAGACGCGGAAGAACAAAAAGATTTCAAGGCACCGTACTTTAGGATTGTTAGGAGTTATTTTTGATGCTGTTGTTGTAATATATTTTGAAGCTGATCTTTTAAATAGAGTAAGGTGCTGTAGAATTTACTGACTTTATTTTTAGATCATGATAATTGGACGAAAACAACATAATTAATAGGTACTTAAAAGGTATAAATGCTACCCAGTTATTTTATTATTTCTTTGAAGTCATGAATTTGTTGCTTTGTATTTACAAAAAGAGTGATACCTATGTGATAACGTATAATAAATTTAGGTACAACTTAAGTATAATTATTAGAACTTTTGAATGTGGTATAGTAGAGTAGGTACTTAACTTGTCAAATATAGTGTAAAGTTAAGACTGCTAGGACTGCTTATTTCCCCGAAAGATCGTAAAATGCAAATAAAATCTTACTAGATTTGCACTTTTACGACTCAATCTAATGTTAAAGGCTCGTAAACTTTTAATAACGATTTTTGCTTTAATGTCTCATGTTGTTGGTCGTTACCACAAGGGAACTAAGTTGCAGGTTGCTTAATAGTGTCTATTCAAAGTTCTTAAACTTAGGTATACGTTAGGTTATACAGTCACCAGTACATCAGTTTTCCCACTTTTGTTGTAAACTAGCCATTATTGCAACGGCATAAGACACCGCAGTTTTTGCCTTGACGTGTTGTTGTCCGTATATTTCGCTGTATCAGTACAGCGAAATAAGCAGAAACGGCTGGGGGCAGATTCTCGTGTAATTAGTATACGAAAAAAGTTCACCGATCGAATTTTTATTGCCGAAGAAAAATAAGGTTTTGATTTCTGAGGGTCACGATTTTTATGCTTAGGTAAAACGGTAAATCTGGCAAACGAATTAACATACAAAATAATCGAGAATCGCCACCCAGGGGGCAATTCGTATACGAAAAACGTTCACCGATCAATTTCCTTTGTCGAAGAAAAAAATACTTTTGATAACTCAGGATTTCTTTGAATTTAGATTTTATTTTTGCAAAAGTTTATAACGTGTTAATATTTTACTAGTTTTTTAGGTAAAACGGTTAACCTCGCAATCGAATTACCACACGAAATAAGTTAGATTGACGCGAGAATCGCCACCCTGCTGACAATCTTTCGTTATTCTTAAATCGGACTTAGCCTTATAAAACACGGTTCATGTAAGTCCTCAAATAACACATTCTAAATAACACTTTATATTCGCATACTTGTGCATTCAGCATAAAATTCCAGATAATACACAAATCTCATATTGTTACACCGTTTTTGGGTATTAAAATATTATGTAGCTTAATAAATAAACACACAGTTTACTATTACATCATAAAGTTGTTTTAATAATAGGTGTACCGGAAACTTTGAAGGTACTTGGTCAGAGATTGATAGATCACGATCGATGATTGATTGTGGTATTCGCCGTCCGAAACAACTTTTTTATAAAAAAAACTACAACACTTTTAGGTCTACGAACTCTTTTGGGGACAGCCTTAGTAGGTACTGGTTTCGGAGTTCTTCTATTTATCGTAAATAATTAGGTCTCATCCTACTTTCGTACTTGGTTTGACTTACCTTTTTTTTCTTCTAATTTTAAGTAAATGTATCTATTATAGTAATGAAACGTGCTTTCTGTATAGTCTCAGATAATGCCTTCAAATCTAGACCATTGTAAAAGAACGCAAATAAAGATATGCAGAAATTAAGGACCAATATTGATACTTTTTTCTCAATTTAAAAAACCGTTACAATTATAAAATATATCCTTAACTTTGCACAAAAATCAAGAAAATAGCTCTACCACTACCACATATATTTTAGTTAGTTAAAGAAGTACTTACGGCCATTCCAAATAAAGATATGCAGAAATTAAGGACCAATATTGATACTTTTTTCTCAATTTAAAAAGCCGTTACAATTATAAAATATATCCTTAACTTTGCACAAAAATCAAGAAAATAGCTCTACCACTACCAAATATTTTAGTTAGTTAACGAAGTACTTACGGCCATTCGAAAGAAAAAACTAAACTGACAATTATTTTTTAAGACTGAATATTTCTTAAGTTATAAAACAATTCTGGATAGATCTGATGTTTACTCAACCTAAGTACTTCTTTAATAATACTACCACGCTCTGGGCCCCTATTTTTGAATCACTCGCGTCAATATAGCGTGTGATTTTCTTAAATTTATGTTCGAATTTCGAGTAAAATTTATGTGTAAAAATATTTACTACATTTTGCAACTACTGCTAATATTAAGCGCTACTTTCGTCAAACTAAAATCTCTTGGAACATTAACGCGAATGATTCAAAAATAGAGCTCCTGAACGTGAGCTCTCCTCATCGAGTGGTAAGTACACTTTCGCAGACAATAGTATTTACAATCTCAGATTTCATAAAGGCTAACACAATGGACTATAACGCTCTTAATACCATCTTTCCTGCCACCGGAGTTTACTTGACTGTATCATTACCTAAACAGTTTATTCTAAATTGAGTAAGAACATTTGCCGTAAATAGTCATCATTAAGTCTACCATTCGCTAAGTAAACAATAAAATTACGTTAATACTTATTCGGCATTAATGCTTCTGAGATTAAAAGGTTGTTGTTAATGCCTTAAACATATATTACTTTTTAAAAGTATCTATCAAGGTATATACTTGGCCTTAGTTACTTGTCATTCAACCAGGTACCGATTCAGCTAAGTGTCGTAATTGTTTAAAACCTAATTAAAGTTCTTAGAATGACTGACAGCAATTCACATACAACACCATCGTCGTGCCGTCTAAGACACGCCTAAGGTTTGAATATACAAATCATGTGTTGTTTTATTAATGGGCGATTGCTTTATGAAGTAGTTACTTCCAGTGGTTTCCTTTCCATATTCATTCAGACAAAAGCTAAATCTGTAGAGCGTTCGATATGATGGACATGTTTCTTTAATGTAACGAAGAGTTTGATTAAGGATCTAATTATCTGTTAAACTTTCATAATGAAGTTAAACAAAGATGCAATAACATTTCAACTTTTTCGTCATTTTTTATATGGTTATAATTTTGCAATTACCATGTCCCATCCTTCTGCACATTTCTATCAGGCAAATAGAAATCATAACGGTCTCGTATATAGCATTACCAGTAATTTAACTTTTAAACGAATTCCTCAGTCTTACTGCGACATCCATCACGCATGCAGACCGCACGTCTGACTTCCTGTTAATGAATCGGCCTTCTGTATCTTGCCCACTTATCGCCACTCCAAAGTGACCTCTGTGCTTAAAGAGATAAGGTCACAAAGAACATACCGCCTGTCTTCACAAAATTAGTACTTAGTCACACCATAAGGTTGAGTGGTGGCAGTATGATCTCTACATTATGAACTTAGCTAAGGTACGCAAAAGGAACCCAAACTAAACCTACAAATATTAAGTGTTAAAGCAAAATAGCCAGTATGTCATTGTACCAATCCCATAGTAATATATAACTACTTGGTCCACTGTTGCAATAAAGTCGGCTAGATGGCGCTGACGTCACGCGTAATGACGTATTCATAGGAGACCAGAAATTTCGCACAGTCGGATCGACGGCACGAAAGCTCAATTGGAAAGAGCGTAAGCCCGGTTTGCCAGAGGTTGAAGGTTCAAATCTCGCCCGTGCGCAGTTTTTGGTTTCTTATTTCATCTTATAAGAACACAAAATAACACTGCGAGTGTCAAAAACATTGTAATTCACAATCCCTTTGCATTTACTATTTAGTGTTTGGAAAGCTCAAAATCTTACAATCAATCCCTTTGTCGCATATTTTCTGGGGTCCTTTTCATGCACCGCACAATCTCTGTTGCAATTATTTAATAATCAATGTGAGATTACTGTATTTGCACGTTTGTACTGCAGTTCTCGTTGTCTATCAAATTGCAAGGCTACACTCAGTTTACACAGTTACACATAACCAATACAAGCCTGTTACTTGTTGTAGATAACTGGCAATACCCATGTTTGCACTGAAAGCAAAACACCTAATTGATTTGACTTGATGAATTTTAATATACCTCCCTCTAAGTTTTGTAATAATGATGATGTACGAAAAATGATTTGGTTTCATTTATTCACCTACTAAGTTATAGCATAGACAAAATAAAATACGTAGGACGTTTAAAAATTCATTTAAACAAACTATATCGAAATCCCAATATCGCCTGCCTATTTGCCATATAAGTCGCAAAAGCAGATATTTAATAATGAATCTGTGAAAAGAACAACTTATATATCTCCGTTACCTTCACGATCGTTTGGATCCGTCGTTTGTTAAGCCGTATCTTATCATCTCCGTTTGTGGCGATAACCAAAGGAAATTAAAACCTTGGGCATTGTGCTCCTGCACTTCCCATGGCCACGGTCCTACTTTTTAATCACAGTCAGTGTCGAATGCTATCGATTACTTAAGCCTTAAAAGATTTACGGTTAACGTCTTGGTAATAAATAGATTTATTGAACTAACAGTATTTATGTTCTTTAAACTTTTCAACAAGAATATATCGATGGTTTAGACTGATTTTGACAGTCACAGTGTCATATTTTATATCATCTTTATGAATTTAAAAATATATCGAATCTGTTTTGTTTAATCTTTCCTCTGTATATTGAGTTTCTAAAAGTGTACCCTAATGATTATGATGTCACATAAACCTCAATTAATCGTGTTATGATGGTGATGACTGATGAAATATATTTTAACATTAGCAGTTTCCCGTGGCTGCGTGCGGCGTCACCTGCGTAAATATCGTAAAATCGTATATCACAAAATAGCATTGTAATTGTCGACTATGTGGTTTTCCAATGTAAAAGCTATTGTAAAGTTTTCTATTGTAAAGAGTAAATTGGCAGTTGAACGTGTTCAATTTTATTTTATAATATTATACGCCCACCGATCAAAAGGCCGCCGGCGGTCGCATAAACAAAACCATAACAAAAGACTGTTGATAAACACATCCGTGAGGATTTATATTTTATATAATCTTATTACAACCTTTTAATCCTATTTTTTATAATAGGATTTGTGACAACTAATGAACCGACTGGAAAATATTGCAAAACAACACTACATAAACACGAAATTAATTGATATTATAATTTTTATCATTTTTGTCGTATACGCACTACGCGAGAATCGGCCACCTGATCGCCTCTTCGATCGTAGGTTACTACGGCGTAGTATTTCGTAGATACGCGCTAGATACAAGCGAGTTTTTTTGTTTTATAAAGCTTGCATATAATTTAATGATAGGTTTTTTTTTTCAAAAAGCATAATATGTTATTATCCCTTAGTTGGATAACACTGACCAAAACAACAACCTGTATATGTTTGTTTTCAAGATTACTTCATATTTACAACAATATGATTAACAAAACAGCATTCCCACAAAGGCAAGGAAGTAACGATGCGCCAACAAGATTGCACGAAGTTACATTATTGTTCGTTTAGAAGAACTGCAAATTTGTGTTATCATTTTCTCATAACTGTAAAATCACGTTTGTAACTTACAATCGATATTATACAGAGTGTTTGTAATGTGGGTGCAAATGCCTAAATTAGCTTAAAATCGTTTTTTTTTTCAACGTTTATTACATTCCTTTTTTGGGCACAATGGTGCTTCAAATTGCTTTAGCGCGATTAGGGACACATTATACTAAAACAATTTATGGACAAAAGTGGTCATTTCAGCTGAAACTAGAGTTTATTTGTACTTAGTTGTCCAATGTTGAGTTTAACGTACATAATCGTTTAAAAAAGCTCTTTACACTGGCTGGCTAAAATGGACTATTGTTAAATCTCTTGAAGGCTTTACACCTACCTTCCAAGCATCCCGTATTCATTGAAAGATTTATCAGTATAGTACAGTGGCTCATATTTAGTAGTATATTGAAATGCATGCATACACATAAAGATTCTGAGATTTAATTGGTATGTTTTTGATACAGTAACATTCATAGTTAAGTAAATAGGTACTTAGGTAATAGCAGATTTTAAGTAAGAACTACGTAACGAAACATTCACGAAAGTTTTAAGGTACAAATGTGTATCTACAAATCGCTTGTTATATTTACTGAATATGGCACTTGTGCCAAATAATTCTGAGGTTGCTACTTTACAAAATGGCGCCACCTCTGCATTCTCTCGAACCCATTCATCATTGTCTTTAATGTACAATCAGTAATCAGAGTAAAGATACGATTCAAATCAATCGGTTTCAACATCTGAATGTGTAATTTGAGCTTCGTGATTCTAAGCGTGCAGCACTCACAGTTAATTATACACTTGGTAATACGAATACTCTTGCTCGTAAATTATGCAATTATTGTACTGTTACTTTGACTCTGCCTATTTCATGCACACGGATTTTTCTTATTTCTATCTGTAACTGTGTTAGCTTGCTAGCATCCGGTACAAATACACCTTCTTAAAAAAGTATAGTATGGAGGTAACTAATGTCTATGCGCCCGTACCATAACATTCCTATTTACGATACCATTTTTAGGGTTCCGTAGCCGAATGGCAAAAAACGGAACCCTTATAGTTTCGTCAAGTCTGTCTGTCTGTCTCTCTGTCTGTCTGTCTGTCTGTCTGTCTGTCCGTCCGTATGTCACACCCATTTTATTTTGTAACTATAAGCATTAAATAATAGAAAGAACAATGGCGAACGCCCATACAAATTTTTATGTCACATAATCTGGAAGCGTCTCAACATCAAAAATATCAAAAACGATTCACCATCTTTCCCTGGGATTGTTTGTCTAATTTTTTTTTATCAAAGAAGCCAGGATTAATAGTTACGAGGCTTTAAAGATTTGTAGGTTATATGAAGTTATGTCACTTAGATGGTGGAAGATTTATTATCAATCAACGAGTAATTCACTAAGGATTTCGATCATTTAATCTTATTTTAATGTCATAACTATTCATTGTAAAGTAGGTATATACTACTACCTACTGTTTCAAGGTTATTTTTGAGTAATCATCTGGTGGAGCAGATTAAGATGAGAATTCGAAATAATATTTCTAGCTAGCCAAATGACAATAAACAGTTCGGTGCTTCGATAGCATTAATATTTGTTTCTCACTAAACAATCGAAAATATAAGAAAATGCTACACATTTCATTTATAACAACAATAGTTAAATTATTTTATTATTAATCAGATGCAGCAATGGAAGTGAAAACATTTTTTTTTAAATAATTATAAACTGGTCACACTAAGAATCGGGAGCGATATCCATTTGATTATAGTCAATTTAAGTCTCTTAATAGTAGTGTTTTTATTCTAGCTTTTACTAGTGTTGATGTTTATTTGATAAAAGGCAATATATTTTTCCATTTACTCCTGTAAGAATTATATCTCAAGACGCTTCAAAATATTTGACATAATATTTCGCCATTGTTCTTTGGTTGAAAGATGTATCTTGTTAACCGCTTACCGATTCTCATACAAAAAATAAAAAATAATGACAGTTTAAGTCTCATACATGAAACTAAAACAAAAAAATATTTTTTTGTCAAACCTATGCGTGTGGGGTGTCTGTGGATAGGTCTTTTAAAATAACATAGAGGTTCTTAAAACCATTTTCTTTCAAAGTCAAACGTTTTATAGCTAGACGCTTCCAAAGTGGTAAAATGGGCGTCCCCCCCATCTAATTTCTAAACCAAGCAAGTATAAATTTTGAAAAAAACATATGATGTAGATCTTAGTAAATACTTTCAACAAAAATTGCTTCGAACGGGATCGAAGGAGTAGTTTTTGAGATATAGCACATTTTCAACAACCGCAAACATAACTTTGTACTTCATACAAACACTATGAAAAACAAAGTTATATTTGTAGTCAAAAAATATTGTGGTATTTTACTAAGTAGAAGTAAATGGATTCCCTAATTCAGTTAAAGTCGGCACGGAACTCTCAGTACGCGAGTCCGACTCGCACTTGGCCGGTTTTTTTCAGTAGGTATGTAATCTTTACTATTCATTTAACACTAACAGCGCATCAAGGCAGCTTCTTTGTTTTGTTATTTAAGTATAGAATTATGAAAACAAACAGCCTTATAATAAGATGTACAAATATTTAACAATTTCTACCAGTTTTTGAACTACTTGTAAACTGTAAATTGTACATGTAAAATGCAACTTTGGCTGTGACAGACGAGGAATCGAACCCTGCGTCTTGCGCGCGCTATCCGGGCGTATGCCTATACCACTCGGCCACCGTCACATTAGCAGGTCTGTTGAATTTTGCAAGCGCTTACTTTTTAACGCGTAGGCTGAGTAACATCATCAATGTTGCGAGATTGCTCACACAGTAAGACATGGGGTTCGATTCCTCGTCTTTCACAGCCAAAGTTGCTTTTTACAAGTGCAAGTTATATTATTAAGTTTGTACAGTAACAAAACACTATAAAAACAAAAGTGTTATTGTGAACTGTTTGTTATTCGTCGTCGAAGGCAGTGCAGCTTTCTTCTGGGACATTCTCTGTTCCTAGGATTTTATAAATCCTGGGCCTCTGTTTTCGAATCGCTCGCGCCAAAATGGCGTGTGATATTCATTTATTGATGTCAGATTGTAGAATGAAAAACAGTTTAATTCCACACAGGAGTGATGAAAAAAAAATACTCAATATTGTAAGTATTAACGTATATATTTTGCTCAGATTGCGTTGAAATTTAGTCTGGTTTTGATCAAAAATCACACGCCATATCCAACCGAGTGATTCAAAAATAGAGCTCCTTGCTGGTTTCGTAGATTCTGGAGAAGAGTAGCATTGACGGAAATGTGCGGTGGGAAAAGTCCCTCAGTGTTAACAATGCCTTGTAAACTGCAAACACACTACATCTTGCGATGTCACGCATCAATGGCACATCATTATGCATGGCCGTCAAATCTGTCGTCCGTAACGCGACGAGCCGTAACATTGCTAAAGTAAATTACATGCGAAAGGTAGCGAATGAGTCGCATCATTAGTTCTTGGTCGAGTTCTTTTACACGGCTGCTTTTTAATAAGCTAGTAAATGCGTAGCACATCAGGTATTTGATTTTTTATGCATCCATTGGAGCAAGTTTGTCCTCTAGTGACTGTCAAACTAATCTAGTAATTTCTACATGAGAATTGTAAGTGTCAACATACTTTGGATAATGACGTAGGCTCAAGCTTTTAGGGGTCTTTAGGCTTCTAAATGCAGCTGAAATAAGCTTGAAGGTGACGACTTATGCTTGTTGAAAAATCCGGCATTTACACGGATGATGTCACGTAGCGCTTGTATTTACTGACCGAATACATTCTTACACTTGTGACCTCCGCCGCGATTGATTTATTCTTAAATATAATTCACAAATGAAACATTCACCCACTCAAGAATTAGGACGAATGCACCAGGGTATTACCTATCAACCAAATAGCATTAGCATTGGATTCGGTCTAAGCTAAACGTAAGGCAAGTTGTATGCTAATCATGTCTGCCCTGAGCTTAACACAAGGCATTATAATCCGTTTTAAGTAAACCACTTTCGCCCCTGAAGGTCGTCGCTACTTTTTTTCTTTTTTTTTTTTTCAATTTTTTACTCATTTCAATGTCAGTTTTGGGTAACACTCGTTAATTTATGAAAATTTGTTTGTACTTGCAACGTTCTACGTCAACTTAAAAAAACTATTTTTTTCTTTGTTTATAAATATATTAATTTAAGGGCTATTTCTTTGGTCAGATGAGTAATATTCGTCAAATAAAATACAGTATGGCTGATTTCAAAACGTCACCTATTAGGCAGTAATTATTTGAGTTAAATTTCATTTTTTTATAACGGTAACTTTAGACTTTATGTGTCAGATATGTTGTATCTGGCGTTTAAACAATATGTCCTCAGCCTTTTGTTTATTATTTTTTAATCATGGGTTAGACCTACTTGCTTGACATTCCTTGTATAGGGGAACCCCCAAAAAAGATGAGAAGTTATTATGTACAAAGCCTTTACTATGTGAATTTGCTTTTTTTTTATTTTTACGATTGCTTGCTGTAGATATAATTTTTACTGCAGTCTGGTCTGGAGTATCGTATATAGCTAGATACGCTACGCAAACGCAACCACACCTGCAATTAGAGTTGACTATTCCCATTTAAATTTACATCCACCTAGTTATCTCAAATAATGGCGTGTTGAGTGAGATGATTCTTTTTGCCTGAAGCCCTCCAATTAAGTTCTCTCTCAGTGAGAATTAAATCGAGTACTAAAATTATTATGATTATAATAGTCGTTCAGCGAGTCTTTAGTTGCATCAGATTCCAGTAAAACCCTTTACACTCCGTGAAAAAAAAACAAAGGTTGCGGTTGGTAGCAATTTTCTAACTCATAATAACTTACTAAGGCTCATTTTCCTCATCAAAAGTTATGGTAAAATGACGTTACCAGCGGTTGAATCATAACAATTGTGTGTGTGTGTGTGTGTGTGTGTGTGTGTGTGTGTGTGTGTGTGTGTGTCTCAAAAATAGTCACTCTGACATGTCGTTAAGGTATTTATTCTTTAAACACAGACAATTGTAAATATTCAACCGCTGGTAACGACATTACTTTTGATGAGGAAATTTGGCTTAAATGTTTCCAACTTACCAGGAAAAATTCTAACGGCTGACTCTTAGGTGTGACCGCTTCCAATCTTATGATGGCCGTCTTCCAATCCAACGTAACCGCAGTTTACATATTTGCGAACTTTTCAGTTAAATTCACTGAGGTTTAGTCGTACCTCGATGACCGTACGACTTACGACCCATTGTGACTATTGTGCTGACCCTCCACAATGTGGCGGCCACAAAATGTGCTTGTTTGCTGACCTTACTGCGGCCGTTCCCCACAGTACCCACTGCTCGAAATGTACAGTCGACAGCCGATCAGGTTACCCACTTTTATTGTAAACTAGCCCTTATTACAACCGCATAAGATACCGCAGTGTTTACCTTGACGTGCTGCTGTCCGTACTTAGACTCTGTTCAATGCATTCGGCCCGAAGCAAAAGTATTTTACAACTTTGTTGTATGGCGCGTAGACTTGTTCGACAGCCGTGAGTTTCTTAAAATAAGATTTGGCACGTGACACTCCGTCATTTGGTACTTGCTGGAAAAAAATAACAAATGTAATTCCATCAAATCAAGGTAATCTCATGGTGAATCTGCTAAACAACTTAGTTATTTGTATTCCTCGTATCTGATAATAATCATTTTTGTTTTTTTCTCATCCATCAGTCTCAGTTCCGAGCAATAAATGCTGATAAAAATAATACATACCGAAGTACATAAATGCTAATGAAAGAAAGTGTCAGTTGGGCTGTGTGTTTTCTGGTAAGATTCACATTACAGACAGGCATTGAGGCTAAACGCGACGATTATCCAAACACATTGCATAAATGGATCGATATCGATTTGCCAGTCAATTGACACTGAATATTCCGTCCATGTAACAGAACAAAAAGAGCTGCACGGTTGATTTGCGATCATAATACTTGGAACAGTAATCGCTTGGCTGCGGTCACCTAATCTTATATTTAATAAGAACTGTAACCGGCTACTGTTACCATTAGGTAGGTATAAAGCTAGACATGAGCCAAGGCTGACGTGGTCAAGTTACTCGCACCAGTACTTGTGATAAGCAGCAAAAACGTTAATTAAGTAACTTCTCGTATCTCTAACAATATTTTTATATCATAATAATATCATCATCATCATTATCAGCCAAAGGACAAAAACTGCTGATCATAGGCCTCCCCCACAGCTTTTCACAGCGACCGATCATTAGCGGTCTTCATCCAGTTTGATCCTGCGATCTTAACAAGGTCGTCTGCCAACGGCCATCATTTCTTTGTGGATATGTTCCCTGACCATTGCCACTTGAGCTTACTGATTCTCAGAGCTATGTTCGTTGCCTTAGTTCTTCCACTTATCACCTCATTTCTGATTAGAATCATAATAATAATGTGTTAATCTACCACTACATATTATGCTGTACAAAACTAAGATAAATTGTCCTTAAATTAAGGACATCTATGGATGGATGGTGTAAACCACTTGAAACGTAAGGCGTAAAGTTATAAATAAATGTCCGCAAAATATATCCTTAAAGTGTTTTGATTCAATGAGTAGTATTCGCGTAAACTTCACAACCAAATAAATTGGCCTTATTCAACCTCTGTAAACACTGAATAATGTATCAGTATAAGGTTTCCGTACAGATTTAAACTGAAGTGTTATTCCATATAAAAATCCTCCATTCGCTAAAATATAGAGAAACGTTTAACGTCACTTTTGCTTTTTACTTTTTTCCATTTTTGTACTGACCATGTAATCGCTCAGGGTTATTTCGTGTTATTTTGAGCTTGTATCGTTTGTCGTAATGTAATTAGATACTTTAGAATCACAGATCGTTTCAAAACAATGCTAACATCCATCAAGTCCGTCACGTCGTCATCTTTATTTCGCCTTGTTTGACCAGACACGTTTATTTAGTGAAGTGGTCAGTATTTGACCGATCAATCAGCCTCGCGTGAACGTAACTACAGACATCAAATTATTTATTCAGAGCCGATTCAAGTCAAGGCCTGCGAAAATAGTTGGGTGTAGCATGACCGATATTTGGACAAAAAGTGAGCCCCTTTTTGAGAACCTGTTAATTCTGTGAAACCAGGATACTTACTCCCTAGATATATAGGTATTTTCTTTATTAAAACTGTTTCTTAATAATACGTATAATCAACAAAAACTGAAACCTTAACATACACAAACTAAAAGATAGCCAAACTAGGAACTTTAGTTATTTGCATGGCTAATCGCATATTTAAAAAAAATACATAATAGCTTCTCTTCAGTACAGGTTATGTACGGAATACTACATATCGGCAAAAACAGGCTTAATTATTCGAATTAAGTGTATCATTTTTTATTACATTTTGCAACTGCGTTTATTGAATTTTAACTCTGCATAATCATCACTTGCATGAATAAATTCCATGTCCATCGTCATATTTAACAAAAATAAGCAGTTTGATGTTCACTTTTACGTGCTGTAAATTGCAATCTGCGAGATAATTCCTTTATAGTTTACCTAGTTAGTCTATAAACATCAGACGATGGTTTCTGGTGGAAAGTAAGACTTTTATACCGCTAAAACAGTTTTACTGCTTACGAACAAGAGAGTAACTTCCTTGGTGCTTACTAAGTTGGAACGGTGTTAAAAACTTTATAACATTCTCACAGCTTTACAGTTATTGGCATCATAGTGGTCATCAGTTTTGGAGCCGGTGCAGCATACTTCCATGCCATATTGTGTAAGGTTTTAGTTAGATACTCCAACCTTTCGACATTGTTAATGTTTCGACGACCTCCGTGGTGCAATGGCTATGCACGCTGGGTTTAAGGGCGTTGCCGCTCAGAGGTCCCGGGCTCAATTCCCGGTCGGGTCAATGTAGGAATCATAATTTTATATATTGTCTCGGATCTGGGTGTTGTGGTACCACCGTTGTGTCTGATTTCTTTAACACAAGTGCATTTACTACTTACTTTAGGATGAGAGCAATGTATGTGATTGGTGTCCAATATTTATTTAAATATCTTATTTTAATTTATTTATTTGAATGTTCTCCGTATTGAATAACTTCCTTAGTCGTCATCGTCATTGACCCTCCCAGTAACAGAACAACATCCATTTTATCTAAATAACATTTTCTTTATTAATTATTAGTCCATACGTTACCGTAATATGGTCGCAAACAACCCTATTTACAGACTACTTTAAATGGCTAATAATTACTTGAGGTAATGCGTGCTTTGACTTCTTAGGTAGTTACAATCGATTCAATGACCATTAAATATTGATATTCAAATGAATATCATCGCATACAGATCGCGTTCGGTCTCGTTGGCTCAAAGACTTGCGTGCTCGCATCTGGGATAGAAAGATAAGGAGGAAACTGAAACAGGGTTGCCATCAACCACCGAGTTTGTCAAAGTAAAACTTCGGGTATTTGCTTTATCTGAGGAAAATGAACAATACGTATGCACACAAGATATGATAGGGATCTTTTGGTCCAAAAAGCTGTAAACTTTATCTGCTACAAACAAGTGGGTTACATTATTACACACCGCACATTAAATATGTTTTTGTGTTGAATGTATATCCAATTAAATTAAGAAAATAAGCATTTATCAGCAGCTCAATACCACTAGTACTTACGGCTATGCAGGTATGATATAATTTTAAAATTAAGGGGACGTATTACGTACGATCCAATTTAATCCGTTAAATTTTTAAGGCAGAACAATTCCCACTCAGTGTCAACGAATATAGTTAATTTAATATACTATGTAAATACTGAAATTGTATGAATATTAATATTTATGTTATGGTATTATAATTATATTATCAATTTAATGCGAAATCGATTTGCTAATTTGACAGTAAAGTGCTTTAACTGTCAAAGCTGCATCGCAATACGTACCCAGGGGGCGTATTGCGATCCAACTTTAGCCGTTCAATGTCCGAGCAGCTCAATTCCGAATCAGTGTAAACGAATATTATCAATATAAAAATATTATAATAATAAATATAATCTATACTAATATTATAAAGCTGAAGAGTTTGTTTGTTTGTTTGTTTGTTTGTTTGTTTGTTTGTTTGAACGCGCTAATCTCAAAAACTACTGGCCCGATTCGAAAAATTATTTTTACGTTGGATAGTCCATTTATCGAGGAAGGCTTTAGGCTATATAACATAAAGATACGACTCACAAGACCACAGCAGCAATGAAAAATGTTGCGAAAACGGGAGAAAGATATTCCTTTTGAGAGCTTCCGCTGCATACGCTGCGGAAACCGCTTGAGATACACAAAAATTATGTATGACAGGATTGTTCAGCATTAAAAGTTCTATAAAAAAGTCCGCGACAGCATATGTCTATCTTTTATGGTTGACTTACTACAACCTTTTTTATGTTAATAAATTTGTAAAAAAATAATGCATTATTTTTAGAGGTGTATTATACACACAGGTATTTATTCTTATCAAAATATAAATACATTTATCATCACGAGCATTTCATTTAGAACAAAGTTGCCCTTTATATCATTTAAATTCAATAAATATCTTAGGAGCTAACACAGTTTTAACATAACTCCGCACCAAAATAATGTTCGCAGCTTAAGTACGACGTGCGCTTGCGCTAATCTATACTTAATATTATAAAGCTGAAGAGTTTGTTTGTTTGAACGCGCTTATCTCAGGAACTGCTGGACCGATTTGAAAAAAATTTTCTGTTTTGGATAGCTTATTTATCGAGAAAGGTTTTAGGGTATAAAACATCACGCTGCGACGGGAGGGGAGGGAGCAAACTCAAAACGCGCGGACGAAGTCGCGGGGGACCGCTAGTAATATAAATATTGGACACCAATCACGTGCATTGTTCTGATCCCAAAGTAAGTAACTAATGCACTTGTATTATGGAAATCAGTCACAACGGGTGGTACCACAAAACCCAGACCCGAGAAAAAAGAAAATTTTTTTATTTCTACATTGACCCGACCGGGAAACGAACCCGGTACCTCGGAGCGGCGACGCCTTGTAACCAGAGTGGTTAGCCACTACCTACGCCACGGAGGGAGTCAAATAATACTACAGTGGTACGAATATTCATATTAATGTTGTTTTATAATAGCAATACGAATTTCTAATGACAGTAAAGCTGAGCCGCTTACATATGACAACAATAAGCGGCCAGTATTATATTAGGGGTAATTTTGACTTTACAGTCATTTCAAAGATGGCGACCCTGCAATAAAACAGATAAGATAGAGGCAGATAATTTATCCGTGATGTAGATACAATCTGAGTAACGCGGATAGTGCCTGGATAGAACTAATCGGGGCAGTGGTTAATTAACTAACGGATTAACGACACTTGTTTACACACTGGCTTATACCTTACGTCTATACGCTGTTAGTACCTAAAGAACTTTTCATTAGATAATCATGCGTGCACGTTATATTATGATGATATATTTCTAACCAGCAAAACAATGACAATTATATGAATACTTATAAGTAATTAATAATTGTAGTTGGAAATAGCAATTTATTGACTAGAGGTATAAGTAATTAAGAAACCATTCTAATTTTTTAATCACCTAAAGAATTATTAAATATAACAACCGTCATAAACTAGGTTATAGAACCATTATTCTTAGCGGTTATGATAGCGTCTTTGAGAAATGAACTTTAGGTTCTAAACCTTGAGCCATATGATCTATTAGGGTGTACTCCGCCCTTCTCTATTCCCATAATAAAGCCTAAAGTGGCAAACCCACGTTTTATAGCCCATAAAACTATGTGAACATAAAAGTTTTCCTTTAAGAAACGTACAGTTAATCATTATTATACGACGGTTAATGATATATCTTCTAGATTTCCTTTTGCCGTAATTAGATCCTGTTTAAGCAGTGTAAATAATAGCAGATTTCCTTTTACCAAGGAAGACTTGGTACAAATTTATATGATCACTTAACTAACAATATGCCCATTTCACTGTGTTTTATTAAAATGATGGCGAAATACCCCGCAGCTACCGTGGTAACTCGATCTCGTTTAGTTGTATTTTATGGCCGCGCTGCCGCTCGTTACTTTGTTTACTTGGCTTTAATTAAACAATGAATATTTGAATAAAGATGCACATAACATCAGTCATCACCATCATTGTCAGCAAAAGGACGTCCACTGCTGAACATAGCCCCCCCCCCCCCCCCCCCTCGGTTTTCCACAGCGACCGATCACAAGCGGTCTGCATCCAGTTTGTTCCTCCTATACTTATAAGGTCGTGTGTTCAACTTGTCGGTTGTCATAACATTTTTTTAGCGGAATGGAGGTCTCCATGAGTAAAGTACCGACTAAAGTATCCAGAGGTAAATAAATTCATGAATCCACAGACGGGCGGTGTCTAGAATACCCCGACAGCATCTACGTTCTCTATTGCGTAATACATGCAGCAATATTGTAGAACTAAGATCTCCGTTACATAGTTATTATAGATTAGGGTTACAGTAGTCATACAGAAAATCCTAACAAATGTATCCTTTGTTACAGACGGCAGTGCGAGCGGCGCTGTCGCGGCGCCCCCCTCCACACGCCTGCTGATGACACAATAAATTGTGATGCTGGCAAGAACAGGACCCTACAGGAAACTGCGTCCCCGAGGACGGCGAAGGACGTTGACGCCAACGATTAACTAGTTACTAAGTGCAAGTGCCTTAACCGCCACAATGGTGGGTAACCGTCGCAACTTAATATTTAGGGTGAGCATTGTGATCAACATCGCCGTTCTGCTGTACGCGGCGGTGCATCTGTCAGCTAACAGCGGGCCGGGGGTAGAATGGGTGCCGATGACGGTGGAGGGCTCCGAACGCACCCTGGAGCTCCGATACCTGAACAGGGAGGAGTTGCGAAACGTCACCGAAACGAGGGTGCCAGATTCGAGCATGAAGAACTTCGAAGAGTCGACCTCTCAAAAAACGCCATCCACGATGCCTACAACGAACAAAACCGCATCTAGCACCACATCTATAGCTGAGCTTGAGAAGAAGCTTCACGATACGTCGTCAGAGGCCGATATGACAAACGAGACATTGGACATCGTGGATCAGAACGCGTTATCTGACGCGACTCTCGCGAGACTACGGTTCTTGCTCGCGTGCAACGACAGAGACTTTCTTCCTCAGTATCTGCAACGTGGTGAATATTGGGTGTTGAAGAATTTTGTGCGCGCCGACCACGGAACTGTGCTGTGTCACGAGACTATCACGTACACGACACACGCCGGTTTCGAGTTCCTGGACAACGTGCAGCCTCTCGTCGACAGGTAAGAGTAACTATTCACACTACCGGTTTGAGATAAGGACGTGAACTTTCTACTAATATTCTGGATTTCCACAACAAATCCAAGTTTGTTCGACGCGTTTACTCATGTTGAACATTCATAAAGGTTACTATTAATGAATAAACTTTTGACCTTGCAAACTCAAAAGTGACCCTTTAAATAAAAATTCTGAAGCATCTGAACATAACTTTTTTAAATGTAATTTAAATATTTATCGTAAAAACCTTCGCCATTGTAAAATAGAACATAAGAAATAGCCTTGATAATAATAATTTTCAAAGGCACACCGATTTAAAAATGCTGTCAAATCATTAGGTAAGTTGTAAGTACGTATATGTGATGTAGTGATTGTATTTTTAGCATATTTTTTTGTAAGTATTTTTGACATTGAAGATTACGAGTTATGAAAACAACGTATTTATTCAAAGTACCGCCACCACTACTTTTTATTGCATACGAGTTCTCGGAATACATTTTAGGTATTTCGCCTTATTATTTAAAATCTTATATGGATAGTTAGGATGCGTCATGTCATGATGATAATACTTAATAATATAATGCTTCTAAGGCTCGGCTGACGTAATCCGTGCGTGATGTACAGTGGCCAGCACATCGGGTTACCCACTTTTGTTGCAAAATAGCCCTTATAACAATTGAATAAGATGCTGCAGTGTTTACCTACTTACGTACATGCCGGAATTTCTTATAGTCCTTGGGTTTTTGCACGATCGATGATGAGCGTGTAGTACCTACATCAATACGCGATCAGCAATTTAAATAAATGCTTCATAAGGCTAACGCTACAAAAAAACAAATAACGCGCGATCTCGCAGAACAAACAAAACACGATTTTACGATATTACCCACTACAACACTCCACTATAGATATGTTATCGTATTCATGAATGGACAACTTTCATTCGGGTAATCTTGACAGTCCACTTCCATTTTTATCGAATGGATTGATGATTTCACTACTTTTCATTCGTAAGATCGAGAGTAGAGAGTGTTTTAATGTGTAACGTTTAACACAGCAAGATTTTTTTACAAATATCAATGCCTCGAGGCAGTTTCACAAAATGATTTAACACTGGTTACGCTACAAGGCTATCTAAATTATCATTTATCTTTTAGTAACAGACTAGGAGATAAAAACTCAAAAAATATTGGGCAACATGCTTTTGGATCGCGCTGTGAAAGTTTCATAATAAGAAGCAACAGACGAAATTGTTAAGTAATCCGTAACAATTGCACATAAGTGTATCTGATCGTTCAATCGTTTTAGATTTGTGTTGTGCAATTTTTTGATCTAAATATTGCCAGTTATTGACTCGTCGTGACATCTTTGTTTGTACAACATCGTTTGCGCAATACGGATGTCAATATGAGGTTACATCAACACGCGTATTTTAATTGACATTACCTTATGTAGACATTAGTGCCGTGTCGTATTACCTACAGCCGTGTGGTCAGAATTAGTATACGGCGTATGGTCTTTAATAGGAACAAATTATTGTAATGAACGATTTTACAGAGTATGCGTAATTACCTTGACTTGGTGATAGTGTTCTATAATGTTTGAACTTAGAGATATAGTAATCCAAATATATAATCCCTGACCAATCTAAATAGGTATAAAAATCGCTAACTCGTTGTAGAAATGACAATCTCAAGTTCTATGTCTTGACATATTTGCTTATAATACATAGCTGGCTCAATTTGTTTTGTAAGGATATAATGTATGTCTAAATATAAAAACCATTTTGAATTCATTGGTAATGAAGTTAAAGGTTCTATATTTAAATTTTTTGCTCCTGTTACAGATTCACTCTTTCTTACCTCAGCAATATTTAATGTTTACAGCCTTGACTACGCAGGAATTCATCATCATTTCACATCATACATTTAAGTAAATGTCAGAACACGTGTGGAGGAGTGATGCATGAGCTCAAAAATAATGATATTGGTTGTTAAGATATCATGATTTTGGCTTCTTGTTTCATCTTTTAAGAGCAAAAATAAACACTGTCTGTGGTAAAAATATTGAAAACCATTAAACGGCGCAATTGTCATCATTTCCAAATTGATTTTATTTAGTAATGAATAACTAATTGGCTCACTGTTGCATAAAGTTTGGGTCGATGACGTTGACGTCACGCGTAATGACGTATTCATAAGAGACCAGGAAATTTCGCTTGAGGGGCTCAGGTGCACGGTAGCTCGGTTGGTAAGAGCGTTGGCCCGATTTTCCCGAGGTCGTGGGTTCAAATCCCACTCGTGCGGAATTTTTGGGTTCCTTTTTCATCGAATGATATTATTATTTTTATTTGAAACTTGTTTATTGAAAAAAAAATATATATAAACTAATTAAGCCTATTAATTACATGATTATAATGAATTTGAAGGGATCGTCGCTATTGGTCTACGACCGGTCCCTTCATTACAGTTTAAAATTACGTATTGAATTATATTATCTATTACGTATTGAAATATATCTTTGATATGTGATACAATGTATTTTTACAATTATTCAGAAGAGAAAACGGCGGTTGAAACATAGTACTAATTAAAAAAAAAAAAGTTGAAGTTAAACATACCAAGGTAAAGCTAATGTTATCATTATGACCCAATCGAATGATATTGCAATAAAAATATAGAATTGCTTTTGGATAAGTACAAAGGTTACGTTTCGTGAAAATTCTTATATAGCTACTTTTAAAATTATTGTCACTTAGGTACATTAGTCTACTCTAAAGCTTATTGTTAACAAAAAATGCCTTCAGACACAAACAAGGAAGTTGTTACTTCAGTGACAAATAATATATGTATTTACCTGCTCTACATGAAATGCTGTCATGGTACTCATTTTTTTTTTGTTTTAGTTTTTGTTTATGGTAAACTTTGAAATATATGAAATACCGTGGCATTCTTCAAGAGTTAAATCCCGCTAGGTACTCGTATCGAACCGGCAATGTCATATGTGTCAATACAGTTTTAACAATATAATAATCGCACATTGCGTTTTACGGATCAGACGTCTTGAGCGTGTTGCGATACAAGGCCGTGGCTTAGCAAGAGCAGATAAAATGTTTCCACATCTGATAAATAATCATGATGTGTGATAATAACGATAAAATGTCTTTCAAACATTAAAAATCAATTAGATGTAGTGAGATATGGATCAGCTACTCAACAATAGTTAAGAAAGATTGTTTGTAAGTTACCTCCTCAATTAGATCGCACATCAAAGGCTAACTTCCACAAAAAGACCCTTTACTAATAATCCTGGCACTTCATTATTAAAGTAAAGTAAATATTGGTCACCAGTCACATACATTGCTCTGATCTTAAAGTAAGTAGCTAATGCACTTGTCTTATGAAAATCAGAAACAACAATGGTACAACAACTAATGAAAAAAAAAAAGCCACAACACCCAGATCAGAGATAATAAAGTTTTTTTATTTATTTCTACATTGACCCGACCGGGAATCGAACCCGGGATCTCGGAGTGGCGACGCCTTGAAATCAGCGTGTTTAGCCACTACACCACAGAAGTTTTCATCGTATTCCTATATTTGTTTCTATTTTATTTCAATAATCCCTTTGAACTTTGAACTGGTTATTATAGCAGTGTTAGAGTGACCAAAATTCTATAGATTCGACCGGTTAGCAAAAAGAGTAATTCAATTATCCGCATGAGAGAAGTCAGATTTTTCCAAGTATTTTTTTTAACTGGAACACTTAATAATAAAATTTTCTTCGTGAGAGAAGTCACTTTTTTTCCAGTATTTTTTTAACTGGAACACTTAAACGATCGAAGCCACAGCCCCTGTCGTAAGTGCACTATTGTATAGTGATCGGCATTGATTGTAAGCCAAATACAGTCGTAAGAAACGTCAGCCGTGCCCCGACCGCGTCTGCATGTGTGTTAGGTCGACAGTCAGTGGGGCAGCCGCGGAATAGAGGGCAAGCTGTCGAGTTTATTTGCCATTTGTTTTGCTAGACCAGGGGCCAATTCTCATGCAATTCGTATAAGAAAAAAGTTCACCAATTGAATTTTCTTTCTCGAAGAAAAAAATGTTTTTGATTTCATAGGGTCACTATTTTTATGTAAGTATTTAGATTTTGTATCTGCGATAGTTTTTTTACGTTTAGATATTTTACTTGATTTTTTAGGTAAAACGGTTAAACTCGTAATCGAATTACCACACGAAAAAAGTTTGATTGCCGCGACAGTCGAACCTTTTTTCGTTTTTAATTTTCGTTTTTTTTTTCGGTGGTAATTTGATTGCGAGTTTAACCTTTTTGACTAAAAAAAAACAAGTTAAATATATACACCCAACAAAATCTAAATACATAGAATTCGTGACACTGAGAAATCAAAAACATTTTTTTCTAAGACAAAGTACATTAGATCGGTGAACTTTTTCGTATACGAATTACACGAGAATTGCCCACCTGGGTCTATTTGTATTGATATTTCACTCCATTCAATGGCGTATCGGCTACTAACGAGTGAAACTTGACTTGAATAAAACATACATAAAAGGCACAAATGATAGTACTCGCTTTATCAAATTGCTTTTTATACTTAGTAGGGACGGTCCGCCTGAAAATTTTGGAGCAAATCTTTGTGTAAGTTTACGGCCGTTTGTTTATGCAAACTAAAGTCAAAGGAAGATAGCTATCCTCGACCGAAGATAGGTTTTCCTCGATCGGAGATAAATATTCGTACTGCCAGAAGTTTTTAAGGGTAAAAAAATCTAAAGGTATTACTATCTTTAATAAAGTTAAACCACAGATAGAATAGTTATAGGGAATGACCGTTAAAGTTCAAGGGAAACCAGGAGTCGGTAACTAAATGGTTGATGTGAACTAGGCATGTTGGTATTTACAGACAATATTTTATTAAGATTTAACGAAGTTGCTACTTTAACGAATATTTAGGAAATAAGTTCTAGATAGTAGGAGCTTCAAGGTATATGTTGGGCTCTCTTACGATCCCGGTACTGGCCGTAATCTGAAAGTAAAACCAAAATATCGCCTTTTTTCGAAGAACACATTTTTTAAAATTAAAGTACAGAAAGATTGCACTTGCATTTAATTTTAAATATTTTTCATAATATAGTTTCGGTTTGATCACTTCTGTTTACATGATACTGATTTCATAAGTTAAAGTGGAGAACTCATACTAACTGGCCGAATACCGGTAGCACATTGTCATTATTACATTGCAGTTTAATAAAACGACATTTTTCGTCATGCCCTTCCGCTACCGTGTTTTTATATTAACGTTTTGGCCATCAATCTTTCCTGCATGATAAAAACTCCATTGATTTTAAGGCACACTCTTATTGATAGTCACAAAAACATGCAGCTTATTCGAATCAGCTTCAAACTGGTCTGTTACTTATCCGAAGTCAAATTACACAATAACGACTATGAAAATGCCGTCCTCGGCAGCAACATATCAGTCGCCCGACAAACTTCCAGTTCATCTGATAGTGACACCACCATTGTGCTGGTTACAACACCACAATGCGTGTTTGTGCAACTCAATAAGAATGTTGGTGGCATTAATTACCCACCTACGAGTACGACACCTTTTAAATAAAAAGGCGTGAACAATCAACAAACTGATTTAACGACTTGTTACGCACCGCACAAATCTTCTTCGCCTATAACATAAAAAAGTCGTGTTAGATATACCACTAATTGTTGGTACCGTTGTGAAGTGAATTTTGTTTAGTTAGTTTATTTAGTATTTAAGAATACATAAACTCAGGAGGAAGCGCGTTGTTTTATTCTATGTAGGTAGTATTTTTTTTACTGAAACCGCTTTCAAGTGTAACCTCTTGTTTTGTTTTCAAAATTATAAATATTGATACATGGTAGACCTACTACTTACGCTACAATGATTATAGTTATTTACGGTACGAGTACCATTGCCCCTTGTTTATAAATAACCCTGTATTACAAGATTGCAGTCAACTTGACGTAGTTATTAATAGACAGCCTGTGAAAGGAATGCGTCCTTAAGTAATCAAATTGAGTAATATTATCCTGGCGTTTTAATCACTGGTTTCTTGCCATAAGACCATGAGGGTTTATCGGTATTTTAACCGACTTCAAAAAAAGAGGAGGTTATCAATTCGACTGTATGTTTTTTTGTGGCTGTGTAACCTCATATCACAGTCATTTGTAGGCCGATTAAAAAAAACACTAACTGACCGATGATGAGGTCTTAGTGAATATAAAAATAAGTGAATATAATTATGAAGATAAAAATATGACACTGTGAGTGTTTAAAACATTTTTAACCATTGGATTCCTGTCCTCTAAAGGGTCAAAAGTTTATTTAAGACTTTTTAGTGCATTTTGGTGTGGAAGTCGGTTTTTCCTTTTTTATGCACATCAAATTTAAGATAAACAATTTATTTATTTACCATGGCTCTCATTTATATTAATGACAGGAAAAAAGTATCAATTTGTATTGTTAGTTCGTTTTATGCGATTACTAAGCTACTCGGTTCGTTGATGCGCAAGTAGATATAAGTCTTCTAAATTCAATTGCACTATCCAAACTCACAGCTATTAGCTACCATGTCTATTCTATACTTAAATGTTCCTACCGATTTTTGAATAATGGCGTCCCCTTTAAACATAGATAGGTCAAGTACGAGTACGTAGGAGATATTATAGTGCCCAGATGTGAGCGCAATATACAAGTGCACTTTCTGTCCGTTCACTACTCTCATGAAAGGTTGAAGCCCACTAATCAACCCGTCACGGTGACAGCACCGTATCAACTCGAGGCTTTCAGTATTCTTTGTATAAAACTTAATACTTCAACGCACATCTATCAACTTCGTAACGTCACCACCTCGGATCGAGACCAACTCGGGACCCACTCTCGACCAGCGGCGCGTTAAAGTGGCTGAAGACTATCCGTCCACCCTGTCAAACGGGTTGTCAACATTTACAAGAAGAACTGTCATAAGTTATTGCAAACATGATCCGAGGCGAGGCGTTCGCTATCCAATGGCGATCCCATCCGAGGCGTTGCTGTTCACTTTACGTAACGTGCTTCCGTATGGTTGACGCCTGGTAGGTGCTGTTCCCGTGCTGGGTGGGTAGATTTTCTTCAACCTTTAACGTGCTTTATTTGTCACGAGGATGTCATCACCACCAACTTTCTGGCTCCGAGCTATTTCCGTTTATTATAGAGGCAGAAAAACGCAGAAAAAAATTTCGGCCTGACCCAGGATTCGGACCCGGGATCTCTTGTTTAGCAACCAACGAGACATCCGATCACCAATAAAGAGTGTAGTTTTCGTGATGTAGACGATGAAGGTATTTAATACATACGTACAGACGCAGTCATACTATAGTATAGTCGTCACTCTACTATTAATTATACAGTTTGTGCACGTACCGGTGCAATCATAAACAATGTCCCGATGCAAGGTTAGAGGACAAACTGTTAAACTGTCTAATATTTCAACAAGCAACGTGTAAAGACTTGTTCACATTTGCGTTTTGCTGCTTTTTTAACATTAATTTTGGTACTTGCGGCAAACAGAGTTTAAAACTAGCACTCCCCTTTATGTCCAAGCTTTCTACACGGAAGTTATAATTTCGTATGAACTTGACCTTAATCAGAATATAAATGAGTAGGTAGGTACTTTTTTATATCTCCCTTAATTATTTTTACGCACTAGCAGAATGACTCAAAAATTTAAAAATGTAATGAGTACTTACCAAGAACAATATAATTTTGAAACAACTCCCTAAAAATGAATTTGGATAAAAGTTGTCGAATAAAGGCAACTTCTCATGTCACCTTGACACTAAAGCTTGATTCACAATGTCTGATTCGTTCAAGAACAATTCAAGTTCCGATTAATCGTATCTGTCCACAACATCATACGAAATGACGTTTCATATTTGAATTATTCATTGGAAGTACTTAATACTTCTTGCTGGTTTATAATGAAACACGCCCTTATAAGTGAATGCTAAAAAAATAATTTTAACTTCGTTTAAATTTCGCATTATTCGTAACATGGCTATCGGCTACCCCATTGTGATCGAAGCCTACTTAGCACACGCAACGCTAATATATCAAACAAACGACCTCCGTTTGGTCACACCGAGTCTGCAATGGTGATAAAACGTTATCAACGTTAAACATTCATTTAAATAACGGACATGATTTGTTCGAGTCATAATAAAATATTAAATGTTCACCATTAATTTCTTGTGCCACTAATAAGGTAACGTATGTTAATTCCAAACTAGCAGATATTTGTATTCATCATTATTGTAACGGGGCTTCAAGACAAACACTTTGTCAAACATCAATCACGGTAACTCATCTATACTAATATAATAAAGCTGAAGAGTTTGTATGTTTGAACGCTAGTCTCAGAAACTACTATACCGATTGTTTTGTTTTGTATTGGATAGCTTATTTATCGAGGACAGGAGACCAAGACCTTTCTGCTCAACGTTAGTTATTAAGGCTAATTAATCGCCATCAAAATAATTTTAGATTACGAAAAGAATTTAACAGAGTGGCCATTATAGATGGACATCAAACAGTTTTGAGTGAAATTCGATGTTATTCGTGTTTTAATTAATTTATGTTGAGCTGAAAGCCATTGCATCACTAGAGGAAACAAAATAAGCGTCTTGGAATAGTTTCTTTATTAGCCTCTTTTTTTTTCAAAAACATCGAATGCCAAGACATTTTGCAATCAGCAAAATCAAAATCATAAGCCGAAGACAACGCACATCAAATAATGCACATTACTAACAATTTTATCAACAAAAAAGAAAACGAAAGGTAGATCCATACCTTCAAGTAAAGATTGCACAACGTCCATAGCGCAGTCAAGTCAAAAAATTTGAAAGTCAAGGTTGTCCGTCATCTGCCCCGCGCGTGGTCAGCCTAGTTGCGCAAGAGTGGAGCTGCGGTCTCATATCGCCGGACGCGCGATACCGGCCACTTCCATGCTGGGGTCGCCAAAAGCAGTGATTCGCGTCGGACGTCCGGATAGATACACGATTGTCTAGTTTTATATGAACCTTAATAATAGGTATTTTGCCTTCGATGTTATAAGGAATGTAAGATAAATAACTGGAAAAAATGTATTATATTAGTTTATTATTATTTTGAATGTATTTGACACTGTTATCATTGACCTACCAATCAAATCCGAAAACAAAAGCTTATCGACCAAAAAACATTAGAAAAATCATCAAAAGTATAAACATATTTACCATAGAGGTGCATTTGGCACAAAACTTTTTATATTTAGCAGATAAATTGACGTTATAACAGTAATAAGGTTTTCTATAATTTCAAACTTAACTCCTTGACTAAGACAATTAGTCCGTGGTCACAGGTAGTCTGTAATGTAACTCTCTGTAAACACCAAAACTAATAAAGTGTTTTATTAAACAATAAGTAAGTATTTGCGTATTGCGCTACTCATTATTTTTAAAGTGTCAGAGTATATTCAATAAAATCGTGATTATTAACTAATAGTGCTGGAAATGGCCTTTCCAGAGGATCTCTGGAAAGGCCATTTCCAGCATAATGACTAATATTTTCATACATACAAATAAATAAATAGAATAAAATGCTTGATTGTCAAAACACTATTGATATTTGTTTAATAGATAGATAGAGATATATTTCCTAAAATTAATCCCACATTATATCAAATATATGGTCATCTTAGTGCGCACTGGCCTCGATTCTACACGTTGAACACCACTGTACGGATTTACGGATGAATACGCGGGAATATGAAGCACTTTCATGTTTTTTAGTTTACCTTTATTGTTGCAACGATATAAGGAACTCGAAGGCCACTGGTTCATTTTACGTAGAAAAAAACAACAAAAGTTGATTTGATGACTATACCTTTCCTACCGCTTTGAGGCTCTAAAGTTTAAATGTTTTTTTTAATTAATACTTTATTGCACAAATATTATTGTATACAAATTTAAAAGCTAAACTAAACCTAAAGTAAAAAAATAATAAGTAGAACACCTTCAGAAAAAAAAATAAACTTAAAAAAAAAGTAAAAACCGACTTCAAAACCAAAATGCACTAAAATGTCTTAAATAAACTCTTCACCATTGAAAGGAAAGGAATCCGTTTTAGGCAAGCAATTTCTTTTTGGAGTCGGTGCTGTGATAGTTGATGCTTGATGGTCAAAGTGATGGCACCGACTCCAAAAAGAAATTGCTTGCCTAAAACGGATTCTTTTCCTTTCAATGGTAAAGAGTTTATTTAAGACATTTTAGTGCATTTTGGTTTTGAAGTCGGTTTTTACTTTTTTTTAAAGTTTATTTTATTTCTTAATTTTTAGTGATTACACCTTATGATTCTACAAATTACCTATCATAAGTTCCGTCATTATAATTACTGAACTCCTAAGCGTTAAGGAGTTCCACCATCAGCTCAGCCCCACAAGATGTTGACTATCAGACGTAACAACACGTCAACATTAAGATTCTAGTAAAAAAACACTATACGTGCCTTTAAAATTTGAGGGTTTCCCTCGATTACACCAAGATCCCATCATCAGATCCCAAAATGGAAAAAATGGGACCAACTAGAAGGTACATCCTCTAAGTAGGCGAAAAAAAATTTCGATTCGGTCAACAAACGACTGAGATATGCGGTAACAAACATAAAAAAAAAAAACACAAAATTGCACTCCGGGAGTGCCGGCAGAAGTGAAAACTTGAATATCAACGTTGTGCATTTTTGATTTTTTGGAATTTTGATTTTTTAATAATAATAATATAATATTTTTATACAATACAATATTTATTTATTGCGCTATCGTACACAAACATTACAATTTATATTATATTAAATTACATTAAAAAGTTTATCTCTCAGAAAAATCAACTTACATCCATAATTTCGCCAACCGTCTTACGGTTTTTCGATCAGCCCACGTGTCCTGACGCGAGTTTCACATTTTTCCCCCATCCCACAAAAGTGCTCAACGCCGCTATAGAAGTTTTCACTTCAAAAAAAAACATACAGTCGAATTGATAACCTCCTCCTTTTTTGAAGTCGGTTAAAAATTAACGCGACGCTAAAGCAGTATCGTGTTTTGTAATACCTTTTACCACCACAACTTTGACTATTAGCTAATTAGAAAACGTTGACATCATTCGCAATAAAGCTTTGGAAACTACACAATGGAAATACGTTAAAAAAAAGTTTTGCATTTTAAAGGCAAACGTTTAGTAATAGACGTTTGCCACATAAATGCAAAACTGACTTTAATTTAAACGCAAAACGATATGCAAGCCAAACCCCAACGTCCAAATTGCAAACAACCGTTAAATTAATCTAAAGAGTCGTCCCAATTTCACAGAACTAGTGCATCAATTTCATGCCAAAAAATCGGAATAATTAGTGACGTCACAGCAAAAATATAGTCCAGTGCTAACGGACGACCTCGAATTGTTTTACAAAAAGTGACCGAGTGCTCTTAATTAAATTACGGGTCTATTCACACTTAATCAGAACAGAATGGACGAACGCACGCGGGTGTTTGTGCTAATGAATATTAGGCATAGTTATGTAAATTAACCGGTCCAAGTTATCTCTCGATTTTCACAGTGAAAAGTGAAAATGTGCGACTCGCGTTCGGCAACATTGGAACTGGACAGTAGAGGCAGGTTCAGTAACACTTTACTTTCGATTGGTCAGATCGTTATTGTTAATTGAAGGCCTCTACCTCTTGTTTCTTTGTTTCAAAACACAGGTGTCGTTTTTAGGACTTTGGTCTATTTTCACTTATTCAATAATTTATGAACAAAACTATCAAGCTGATAGATTTATTATAAAGTGTTGAATATTAAAGTCTCTGAGAAAAAAACTATGACGTTTCACTTTTAATATAAGTTCGTCACTAAACTTAATTGTGAATAAAAGAACGCTACTTTATGAATATATTTTTTCTGATGATTAATTAAAACTAGATGAAAGCAAGAAGGAAAAAAAATTGGCGATAACTTCATCGATAAGAGTGCGGCTTTAAAATTAAAATGAAAAGGAAGTAAATACAAACTTGATATGCTGTTTTTTTTTTAACTGACCGAGGTAACCGTTTATCCAACTCTACTATGGCAGTAGTAAACAGCAAAGCAAACAGACGGAATGTTAGCACATCAAATGTCATTTTTTCAAGGCAACGATCACGTAACAGGCCCCTATTGTGTTAACTCATAACTACTTTTACTTTCAAGATGAGCGAAAACGTGTGTAAGAAATATCGTAAAAATAAAAAGTGTGAATTCTTGAAGAGACCGAACAATTATTGTTAATGATGTAATTGAGAATAGTCATGACATTTATATGGACGTAGCCCTGAGAATCAGTAAGCTCAAGTAGCAATGAGCAGGGCACATAACGCGAAGAATTTATGGCCGTTGGGGCAGAAAAGTTCTAGATTTGAGACCCTTCGATCAAAGATGCAGCGTAGGCTTGGATGAATTAACCACTGGATATGAAACGCAAGAGCGAATGTATGAAAACATCATTAGCCAATTTCTGCGGGGCGGGGGGAGCTTGTCGTGTCAATTTTTGACATTTAGTGCATGGAAGTGTCGATATTTTTTTATCGATATGTGTGGAACGAATGAATGAACGAATCTTTTGTAAAATTATATTTAATTTTATCACTAAAACAATAAATTACATTATGGGCATGTAATGCACAAACCATCAAATAAACAATTGAAACATAGAAAGTCGTTTTATATGAACGATCTGGCAAGTATCACTTAGTTAGTGTGAACTTTCTAAGACATTTTGAAACAGCCCGTTAGTACACAATATAGCCTTGCACCATTTTCAATCACGCTTGGCGTAAATTGGATGCTACATTATCGGTGATGTTTTGTGGGGATCCATTGTGCCTTTCTTTGAACTGCTTCTACCCACTTTATTTTCCTAAATGGATCTACAGAAAATATGAAATAATATTATAAAGATGTATTGTCAAATATGAAGTTTAAAATTTTAAACCAAACTGTTGCATTTTTAAGATTACCTTAATCTACTTTCGAGTGAAACATTTTACAGATTTATCATTTTATTTTAAAAGAATTTATATTAAAAATTTAATAAACGTTTATCGATATGATTTATCGACAATTGTCAAGCACAATTAAAATTAAACTGACAGGAGAACGAATGATAAACATATGATAATCCTATCGTATAAAGTATACGGTATCTTGTTGATTTTGTTGTAACTGACCACCACTTTTTTAAATGGCAATGTTACTTTTCTCTTGGAAAACACATTTTACAATTTTCATGAAAAATAACAGCTTTTTTGGGATAAAACATTACTTACGGATTAAAATAAATATTTTTTGTCTTGCCGCTATAATTTTTACACAAAAATAAGCCACATTTACCCATTTTTTCCGTCAATGTTTCTCACTGAGCTCTATCACCGTACTGACAAGACGTCACCTGTAAGTGAGGCCAAAAAGCCCGCTTCGTGGCTAAGGGGGCACAAGCGAAATTGCCCGTCATTGCGCGTCCAGTGGTTTATTCGTCCAAGAGCGTAGGCCGTCCACCGACAAGATGGAGACGAACTTGTAAAGATCGCAGGACCAAACTGGATACAGACCGCTTGTGATCGGTCGCTGTAGAAAACCGTGGGGGAGGCCTTTGTTCAGCAGTGGACGTCCTTTGACTGAAAATGATAATAATAAAAATTTAATCGACTAGACACTTTTTAATCCAAGAATCTAAAAAATAAGTTTATGTCGGAAGCAGTGTTTTAATAGTTATCATAGTAAACACAAATTTCTTTTTTAAAGATTGCTTTACAAATAAGTTTAACTAAATAGAGGTTTTATCTACACACCTGCCTGCCAAATTAATATTCAACAGGTGACCGAAAAAGTTGAAAATCAATACTTTTCCGCAATGACATCATCGGGTTACATAAACTACCTATGTTGATTAAATTTAAAATAATACTAATAACGGAGTATATAAGACCGATTAATTGATTTATTTAGCTGGACTACTACTTCATGCTTTATAAACCAGAAAAAGGGACAGATCAACAAATCGGAGTGAAAACAGGCTTCATCGTCAGCTCGCTCCATCGTTTACTGTCTTCGCTACGACGCTTCTTGGTCTAGAACAAACCTACTCTCAATAAAAACAGTACACAAGTATGGAATATGAAATTCACAGCACTTTCTCCCACTAAATTGGAGCTGGCCCTTAAGATTGAAGTGCACGGTGCAAGGGCAGAGGTCAGCATGCGGCGGCCTCGATGCGAACTGTGTCTCTAGTGACCACTATTCAGTACATGATGGGATAGTCCTCAAAATTCCCTAGTAAAAAGCCGTTTAAGCCAAGAAATCTATGTAGACAAGTACCCAAAAATTCAGAACACTACAACCGCTTTACAAGGGTATACAAGTAAAAATGATTTAAAAAGCTAATTCTAACATAGTACGTAGATCTACACTTATAGCTTCGGAATTTACTATCAAAGTGACAATAAACGTAACATTATTTCTTATAAATATTTACAATGTTTTTATGGCGCAAAAAAAGTTTTCTGTGCCCCCTGTGTGCAGTGTGCACTTCTATAGTAAACCTTATTTTCATTCCTAGCATATTATGGTAATAATCAAATATTTAGATTCTATACTAATATTATAAACCTGAAGAGTTAGTTTGAACGCGCGAATCTTAAGAACTACAGGACTATAATTATTATTTTGTTTTTATAGTGTTTTGTCACTATACAAACTTAATAATAATAATAATATAAATAGCAAATTGCACTTGTAAAAAGCAACTTTGGGGAAGGAAGACGAGACGGAAGACAGACGAGGAATCGAACCCCGTGTCTTACGCAATCCGGGTGCATGCCTATATAGGCATACGCCCATAGGCATGCAATTTGCTATTTAAACTACTTTTTTGTTGGATAGCTAATTCATCCCGGAAGGGTTTAGGCTAAGAACAACACGCTGCGACTGGAGGGGAGGGATCAAACTCAAAACGTGCGGACAAAGTCACGGGGACCGCTAGTAAAGTAATAAGCACTGTATATGCAATGCTTATGCCGGTATGAGAGCCTGGGTGGGCCACAGCACCGCTAAACTGCTTTTATCTTTGTTTGTTTGCCTGTTTATGACCACGCCAATGGATTATTGTTTGACGAACAACTAAGCTTATTGCTGATAGTATTTTATATGGCTCTAAACAATTTTCCTTCATAAACAGCTAGGTCCCGTACCTCAGAATATTTGCTTTATGGTCACCTGACACGTGTATGAATCGCTATTACTACAAATTTTTGCCCCCCTTCGGCTGCATCCTACTTTAAACCAATTTGGCTACCAGTCTTAACTATAACATAACTAAAGAATAAAATTATCAGTAAGTAAACAGAGACAAAGAGAACTGATTTTGTTTTACATCTTTAGGTAAAATAAAGTGCTTTTTGCAAGTTCAGTTCAAGTCACAAACAGTTCATTTCGTAGTTGTTATTTGTTTCACGAAATGCTGTCTTCTGGATTTAAAACCTTGCCGCATTGCGAACCGGAAGTTTTTCAACGTTTTCGCATCTGTCGGCAACGAAGCAAATTCCTGAAGTGTTCCAACAAAGTGATTGGAATCTTAAGCGAATGCAACAAGGTAGTAATCGCATTGACAACGAAATGATACGCCACACGTGGAGTCTTGTACTCAGTAAGTACTCGCTGAGGGAACCAAAACCGGTCCTATCCTTACCCATAATGCCACTAGCCACGTGTACGAATTCCTCCTCATCAAACTCCAACACAATTTTAAACTCTAATCCACAGTCATTAACGGTCACGAAAACGCTCCATTAGTCTACGATTATTTGCTTTGTGTTACAATAGGTCGTCGTAATAAATTACTATGATAACGAATTATTTCAGTTTTAAGTTTGATGCGATAAACTTATCGCCTACACCGATTAAATATATACAACACTTGTAGACATCAATATAAGGCCACCTCATTTTAAGTGATAATATTTGAAGGGATGATTCAGCACAATAAATGAATCATTTTTTGTAGAAAACACTTTGGGTTTTTATACGCTAGTTTTTGAGGAAATTAAAGACAAAAGTAAGTATTTTTTTCAGATATTGATGTTTTATTAATTAATGTTAATATTAGAGAAAAAAAGGGATAGGGCATTTTAATGAGGAAGACGTAGATAACTTTTGAAATTGACAGGGTGCTGTTTTAAAATATAATATTTTCGTTCTAAATATAATATAAAAACTTATGAATTACCCCGAAAAAAAAGATATTACCCTGTTTCTATGATGTGTACAAAGACACAGTATTATCACTTAAAATGATTTGAGTATTACCTCAGAAACGAAAATTCTACAAGGCAATAAAGTATTGCCGATACAAACATGATTCTTGACCTGTTGAATAACAGCTTTCGATCGTAAATTATGTAGGTGTACGCAATCTAGGACATAATAAATTCTCTGTTACATCGTCCCTGCAGTAAACACTTAAAATACCTGGAGACTGTGCCGATAGGAGATCAGACGACAGCATAGCGTGAAGATATGTAAGCTCGAATGGCGTTCGCGACCAAGAGCTCTATTTTTGAATCACTCGGGCCAAAATGGCGTGTGATATTCATTTATTAATAACAATTTAGGTAATTCCACATATGAGTGATTAAAAGATATTCCTAAATATTGTAAGTATTTACGCATACATTTTGCTCGGTTTTCTTGGAACATAAGTTTGGTTTCGAACGTAAATCACACACCATATCCAAGCGAGTGATTCAAAATAGAGCTCTAGAACGGAAATCTAAGACCCCTTACACACTGCGACTTTTAGCATCGATGCAGTCGTGCGTTTTCAAAACGCGCTTCAGTATCGTGACTCCCGCAATGAACAGATTTAATTAAATTTTATTTGATTAAATTAACGACTTCTGGCATCGATGCATAAGCGTCACTGCATCAATGCTAACGCGCATTAGTATCATGGCCAAAATTCAGTACAAAATTTGACAATTTCCAGCTTCTGAATCGCGACTGTATCGATGCTAAGTAGCGCAGTGTGTAAAGGTTGACATTTTGCGACTGCATTGCTGCTAAAAGTCGCAGTGTGTAAAAGTTCTAAGGAGTGGCTTGCGTGAGCCCGACATTGAATAATGAGAACCCACGAGATGGCACGAAATTGAAGTGTTTTATTTTAATGAACGCAGTGTAGGTCAACCGTTGGACGGACCAGTGCACTAATAAACACAAACGCTTACACGAACTTGACCTTTATTATCAATGCGTTAAAACACAGCAGTATGCACGCACCATCACTAATGATGTAATGTTACCTGAAAACGGAGTTGATTGATTTTAGAATGCAGGAAGTCATTAGACGCATGAAATGTTTATTACCAGTCTCTCGAATGAGCATTCCGCATGTAGGAAAATGACGGTAACTGTAATTTAGATTAGCAAATAATGTAAGCTGTGGAACTGGATGTTAAGCTGCGGGCACATGTAGCGTCTGTAACGTGCAATCAATCAACGTTACGCTATGCACATCGACATGGACTTACAGCGGATGTAAATCGATTTGTGCGTTCATGCGTCATACTCAAATGTGCTAGGGTTATTTGTCACATTGCTTTTGTAAGGAGCTTACCAAAAATATATTTCTAATTTCATTTTTGCTTTTATAGTGTTTTGTCACTATACAAACTTAATAATATAAATTGCACTTGTAAAAAGCAACTTACGAAAAGCAACGATAGAGCGGAACCAAGGCTCCAAAGTGTTTGCAAGGAACATGTCTATTGGGCAAAGCCTGTTGACGAAGCTTAAGATGGAGGACGGCAGTGTAGCGTCGACGAAAGCAGAGGTTTTGAGGGAGATCGAAAGATTCTATGGGCAGTTGTAAACCTCAGTAGCCAAACCCGACCCGACACTACACCGAAGACATCCCGGACATCAGCCTTTACGGGATTAGAATGGCCCTTAAACAGCTCAAAAACAACAAGGCGCCTGGCGAGGACGGAATCACAGCAGAGCTTCTGAAGGCGGGTGGAACACCGGTACTTAAAGTCCTTCAGAGACTTTTTAATTCCGTGCTGCTGGAGGGCATCACGCCCGAGGCGTGGAACAGGAGTGTGGTGGTGTTGTTCTACAAAAAAGGAGACAAAACCTTATTGAAGAACTACAGACCCATCTCACTCCTGAGCCATGTCTACAAGCTGTTTTCAAGGGTCATCACGAATCGTCTCGCACGTAGGTTTGATGACTTCCAGCCTCCCGAACAAGCCGGTTTCCGAAAAGGCTATAGTACCATAGACCACATCCATACGCTTAGGCAAATTATACAGAAGTCCGAGGAGTATAATATGCATCTATGCTTAGCGTTTGTGGACTATGAGAAGGCTTTTGATTCGATCGAAACTTGGGCGGTGCTTCAGTCTCTGCAGCGGTGCCACATATACTATAGGTATATAGAGGTGTTAAAGTGCCTTTACAATAACGCCACCATGTCGGTCCGAGTACAGGAGCAGAATACGTGGGCGATTCCACTGCGGAGAGGTGTGAGACAGGGAGATGTTATATCTCCGAAACTGTTCACAGCGGCATTGGAAGACGCCTTCAAACTTCTGGAATGGGAAGGAATCGGCATCAATGTCAATGGCGAATATATCACACATCTCCGATTTGCCGATGATATAGTCGTTGTGGCAAAGACGCTGGACGATCTTGGCACTATGCTCGAAGACCTTGACCGAGTCTCCCAACAAGTGGGTTTTAAAATGAACATGGAGAAGTCGAAAATTATGTCGAGTTCCCTTGTTGTACCCACTCCACTATCCATTGGGAACTCAATTCTTGAAGTTGTCGACGAGTACGTCTACCTGGGACAAGTGATCCAATTGGGTAGGTCCAACTTCGAGAAAGAGGTCAATCGACGAATCCAACTCAGCTGGGCAGCGTTCGGGAAATTGCGCAAGAGTGTCTTCTCATCTCATTTACCTCAGTGTCTGAAGACGAAAGTCTTCAACCAGTGTGTGTTACCAGTGATGACATACAGATCCGAAACATGGTCTCTAACCATGGGCCTTATAAAGAAGCTCAAAGTCACACAACGAGTGATGGAGACTGCTATGCTGGGTGTTTCTCTACGTGATCGAATCAGAAATGAGGAGATACGTAGAAGAACTAAGGTAACGGACATAGCCTTGAGAATCAGTAAGCTCAAGTGGCAATGGGCAGGGCACATAGCGCGAAGAACTGATGGCCGTTGGGGCAGGAAAGTTCTGGATTGGAGACCCTTCGACCAGAGACGCAGCGTGGGACGTCCACCAACAAGATGGACAGACGACCTTATAAAGATCGCAGGATCAAACTGGATGCAGACCGCTAGTGATCGGTCGCTGTGGAAAGCCGTGGGGGAGGCCTATGTTCAGCAGTGGACGTCCTTTGGCTGATAATGATGAAAAAACAACTTTTAGCAATTTCGCAACATTGATGATGTCACGCAGCCTACGCGTCAAAGTAAGCGTTTGCAAAGTTCAACAGGCTCGCTAATGTGACGGTGGCCGAGTGGTATCGGCATACGCCTAAATAGCGTAAGGCACGGGGTTCGATTCCTCGGCTATCACACAGCCAAAGTTGCTTTTTACAAGTGCATTTGATTTAAAAATATATTTGTTTGAATGATCGTATCTCTCCGAAATCTAGAGTTAAAAGATGATAAAATATTTTCAGCAGCATCTACTTATTAAACCGAAGTAGAATTTACTTTGATAAGTACCTTGTTATCAGTGACGAGTTGAATCTATTAACCATTAACTTTACCAATGGGTGTAAACATAGCCTTATATTTCTTACTTCATAACTTTTCAGCAACTCTCTCAAGTCACTTGTCTGTTATTATTACTGCTAATTTTTTATTACAAATTCATGCAAATGACGAAACTTATTATCGTTTACTGCGGCATTCACTGTAAGTTCAGCTCTTATTTTGCATCTTAATTGAGACGGATTGCAAGAAACAAACAAAATATATGTATAAGTAACTCATTGAAGTATATACCAACGCAGGTATTTTTATTTTATTAGTTACTAGCTGTTGCCCGCGACTTCGTTTGTGCGGACTCAATAGGTATCTACAAAAAAATCGTTCCCTGGCTGATCACTAACTTTAGCATCGATGCAGTCGCGCGTTATGAAAACTCGCTTCAGCGTTGCGACTCACACACTGAACAGATTTAATTTTGCATCGTAGCAGTCGCCAAAATTCAGTACATAATTTGACCATTTCCAGCTTCTGCATCGCGACTGTATCGATGCTATAAGTAGCGCAGTGTGTAAAGGTTGACATTTTCGACTGCATCGATACTAACGCGCGTTAGCATCGCGACTACATCGTTACTGAAAGTCGCAGTGTGTATAGGGTCGTAGACCTAGCCAGTGGTTATCGGCATTTCTAGTATTAAGTTTTTAACATCTTGTTCAGGTAGTAAGATAGCTAAACACGTGTCCAGATTCCCATGATACTTTAGTTGTTTGTGAATGAAGTATTCCTCCCGTTAGCCTTCATTGAACGAGTGATACGTCTAATGGTGCAGTAATCTATTTTATTTTATAGCCATTTTCACAGTTAACTTACCCACTTACACGTTTTATTATTGCAAAAATTGTAAGTTTTAGTGATAGATAGTAAGCTATATGCACTGACGGAGAATGAGAAGGTGGTAATTCAGTTATCCTTGATAAATAAGCATACTCTGAATAAATACTAAGAAGATGAGTTGCTTGGTAACTAGCTGAAGTGTTCTAATTATATAAATATTGCAGTACGGAATAAAATTGCGTAAATTTCTCCAATAATAACATATTTAGAGAGAAATAAAATAAATAATTCAATATTGGAGACCAATCACATACACTGCTATAATCTCAAAAAAGAAGCCGATGCACTTGTGTTATGGAAATTAGACACATCGGTGGTACCACAACACCCAGACCCGAGACAATATAGAAAATTTTGATTCCTATATTGACCCAACCGGGAATCGAACCCGGGACCTCAGAGCGGCGACGCCTTGAAACCAACGTGCTTAGCCATTACACCACGGAGGTCGTAGTTAATTTTCAATTTTGAGAAGGTACAGTGAGCGTTAGTAAATAAATACCACTGATCTGATACCTAACAATGCTAGTTATTAATGTTTTTAACAAACACATTGTTATAATGTATTCTAATAAGATGAAAAAAGAATCAAAAAATTGCGCACGGGTGGGGTTCAAACCTGCAACCTTTAGCAAACCGGGCAAACGCTCAAACCAAACGAGCTACCGAGCACGGTATCTAAAGAATATCTAATAATGTTGCCTGACAGAATCAAATTGCCCGTTATTCTACGTAAGTGGTTACTAAACCAATATGCCTAGGCTAATATAACTATTTGATTGAATTGATTGACAATAAAATGCTCATTTCATTCTGATGAAAACGCAGTCCCTCATTTAACAGAGCATCAGAGCCGTTCAAACATCAATTCCCAAACTAATGCCCCATTTGTTATCAAAATGAACGCATTTTTCTTTGAAGCAACGTGTTTTCTATCGAAATATTACGTGTGGAATATCACGTGATTCAAGTCTGCTATCTCGAGGCCTTGCGGTCAACCCAGATGAATGACAAGTGCACTCTGCAAGTATTACGGCACTGCGCCTTCGTACTGTTACCTGCGGTCACATGTAGGCCGAGAGAAATGAATTGCACCACAGTGGGGAAGGAACCAGAGGACTTGCTCGAACCAGAAATCGAAAAAGGTGAACCTAATTCTATTCATACAACGATTAAACTTAAGTCGATGTCTCTTCTAAATAAGCTAGATCGATTTCGAAACATCAAGCTAAACAAAGAAAATTTTGGAGAAAAAGATACGCTTACACTTTGGTTTAAATCAGTGCGTCACTGGAATCAGGTCAGGAGGCCGATTCTCGCGGCAATGGAACTTTTTTCGTGAGGTAATTCAATTGCGAGTTTTTACGTTTTACCTTAAATGTTTCACTTGCATTCACACGTACAAAATCTATCGCACGAACAAAATCTAAATACATAGAAATCGTGATTCTGAGAAATCAAAATCAATTTTTACTTCGACAACGAAAATTTGATCGGTGAACTTTTTTTTCGTATACGAGTTGAACGAGAATTTTCTCCCAGGCCCGGTGCTTGTATCAATCAAATCGCTTCTGAAATGTCTATAATGTCATAACACGTGGGCTCGAAGTCCCATGGTCAAGCCGGATGTGTTGTTACTTTTGGTGCAGTTTTCTGGTGTAAGAATGTGTTCTTCTTTAATTCGGAAATATTCCCGTTGAAAGTTAACTGCCAGTATTAAGTCACTTTTCAGACACACACGCATGAATACAGTTTAATGATAAATGTCAACAGCTTGTTGCTAAGTACATAAAAAATGTAGAACAAATGATTGCGAGCGCGATGATAGCTTATTACCGGTCTTACTGCTCTCTAATTATTTTGTAGTGCTCATACAAATAATATGGCTTGTGGGGAATTCTTTAACTAATTGTCAGGGAAATTGGTGACTTAATATACAGTTCGTATTCCCGTTGTATTAGTAGCCCCAATAAGCAGTCATTTACAGATAATGGCTTGATTGACTGATGGCGCTAAATTTATTGTTTACTAAAATGGAGTTTGCATTTCACTAAACACATGATTATTTCATTACAGATTTGGTTCAGGAATTATTTCAGAATTTAATAAATGAAGTTGAATTTCGGTACTCATTAACTTGACCTACACATGTGTTAGAAGATAAGTTAAACCTTGCGATAGATATGGCATAAGTTGTAAATATCAACAGATTACTTCTGCGATAAAATTAGATTTTGAAGTCAGTCTTTTATTAATGTATTTCATGACGTTCCTATATTTGGAGATTCAGCTGACTGATACCACATTATTATACGTCATTGTAATATTCATAGGTAGAAAAATAAAAAGTAAAGTTAGTCTATAACTTCCCACTGCTAGGCAAAAGCCTTACCTCAACTATGAGGTAGTTCGAGCTATACTCCACCACGCGGTCTCAGTGCGGAATGGTGGAGGGGTGTCTGCAAGGCAAGCCCTGCCTGCTGCCAGATGTTATCAAGTCGCCCATAAGGGCTCTGACTAGGCTTAACGACTAATATCAACCGATATTAGCCGGGGCATACGGCTTACGTGCCTTCCGAAGCACGGAGATGCTCGAAGTATTCCTCATTTATATGGTCGAAATGGTCTCCCATCTAAACAAGACCGCGCTGTAGGTTGCTTCACTTCGGTATCACCGCCAAAGCGCTGCTACTACTGCGCTACGAGCACCTTGGAAAAATAAATAAGAGGTTATTTCTTTAGTTAAGAAATAATATCCTTGCCAATTTTGAAATACAATGCTTTAGACACAAAGCAAGCTTAATCTGGCCAAGCTCAATCCTTCATTGTCAGAGAATATATCGATAGTTCCTTGTTGAAAGTCCGCTATAGAGACTACATGACAGCTCAACTTTCCTATTGTGATCGAAACCATCCATAATTTAGCGTATTACAATAGATACTATATGTTACGAATGTGTCAATAACACACGCTTAACAAACTTTTAGTTGTATTGTCCTGCGACAGGAGAAACTTGTAGTATATTAGGGTCATAATATTTAAAGTAAGTGATAATATTTAAAGGGCCGATTCAGCACAATAAAGGTTTTTTTTTGTAGAGAACACTTTGGGTTTTTATACACTAGTTTTTGAAAAAAAAAATTAGATTAAGGTATTTTTTTTTCAGATTTCGGTTTTTTTATATTAATTAAGCTTAAGATTAGAGAAAAAGAAAAATTGGGCATCAAAATGAGTAAAGCGAAGCCAGTGCCGTAGATAACTTTTAAAATTGACAGGGTGCTGTTTTGAAAAATGATATTTTTACGTAACAAAGATTAGACTTTATTAAAAACATAGTCGTCCTGTGAATTTCTCTTAATTGATAACATGCTTCAGTTGCTTTTAAAAACTATTAAGATAATGTGTTTTATGTTATCATTTAAATCATACTGTGAAATAAAGTACGGAATTGCGGAACCGTTCAAATAAATTTTGTCAGTCACGCTTGATAGGAACCAAATGAGCCGTAATGTTGAAAATGAACCAAGGTTACCAAAGCGGTTAACAAACAAACGTTTATTTTCTACTTACCAGTATGTAATACTTAAAAGCTGTAAATTATTATGATTTTAATTAACTACCTACATCACGTTAAACTAGGTAGTTAGATCATTAAAAATTGTACCTACATAGATATTGATCTAACAAAAAATATTTCCCCAACGCCCAAACGAGACTATGGGGTGGTGTAGATGTATATTTACTATGTAGAGTGTTTAACCAACGAGTGTGGCCTTGTTTGCTCTGCCACTTACTGCCACGTTACTTGTTAATAGCAATATTTATCTTACCACACCTAGTTTATTTTTCGATCGCTTACCTATGGTCAACTTTAGAAGTACATAAGAGTAGAAAGGTCATGGAACAAAGTGGGAAACTGATAACGTACTTTACTCGAATTCTTCACTTATTTGAGTGCAGGGTATTAAAAGCAGTCTATTTTCTTATTTTTTTTAAAAAAACTTTTACCTACGCTTTTGTTAGTGAACTTTTCCTTAAACTTGTGTTTTCTTGATTGAAGAAAGCACGCGATGAAATCGGACTATTGTTGCTCCAACAGACGAGTTTGTAGATAATGTCTATTCATTAGCAACTTCAAACGCGATTAGATACAATCTCATATATTCTAAGCCTTAATGTATCCTTTTCATTTATTTAGCCTACTCCTATATAATCTAAGTTAGCAACTAGTGTTTCAGTAGTTGCTTCACTTCTAGTCAGAACTCACTAAAAGTGTCATTTAAATAAATAAATGGACTCAAGATTTAGCCACGACTTCAAAGTCACCAAATCTTCAAAGTCATAGTGAAAGGCTTCTTCTGGGTTAGCTCGCTCCATACCATCGACTCTGTGTTTGCCACGTTTGGTTCAGTATACCTAATACTAGTCCTTTATACTAGCCAAGAGCAAACCCTTTAAAAATAGCTTTTTGATTGAAACAATTGATGGTGTTTTTTTAAGGAAACACCGTATTTTTACAATCGACGCTAGTTGACTCGAACATAGTAAACGAGGCACCAACCGCCAGTCTGTCGCACCCTCCAGAATTAAGCCAGCCATCGAACAGTCTGTACACACAAGTCGCAACCAAACCTAGGTACAGACACCTTTGTGTAAAACCTTAACCGGTGGTAATAAGGGCCAAACTCTTTTGCTAAATTTGCTTAGGGCTAACGGCCCTTTCATGTCTGCGCTTTGCAGTGATTGAAATCTATGGATGGGTGATAATTTCATTCAGAGTTTATTTAATTTTGTGGCGGAGAAATTCTTATGCTTATTTTTGTTTACATACATACACCTACACGTGTACATTTTGCTAATTAATTGGAGTGGTTTTTCTAGTAATCGTAGGTATACGCAATAAACAGTTTTCTCCCATCACTTTATGTTAGCACTCACTAGATGGCGTTGGGATAACTTTAGGAACTTTTTTGTTCGGAAAACTATAGACAAAAAAGTGCGTAAGTAAATACTCAGAAATGTTTCAATGACCGTTAGATTAATTATGATACTTACTTATTTAGATATTATAAAGTCCTTTATTTACTAAAAGTGCACGTAAGGTTTCAATGTTGTTTTACTGTTCTTGTTTTGTTGTAGATATTTTTTTTAAAGAAAATAATGTATGGACTTGCATGACCACTACAAACATTGTAAACCTTTTGAAAAGAAGCATTGACAATAGTGCCTGAGTTTGTTGCGCAGCTTCTTCTCAGCACACAAGCTTTGGTAGGGTTTATATTGGGACTATTTGCATAAATAAAGGATTTTTGTGACTTCTCATCATTTACGTTGGCTAAAAGCAATTACCCTCTGCTTTCATACTTTTAAAAAGTTTAGTCAGATATTTACTTTCTGTGATAATATAGGTATCGCAAATGAAGTACCTATATAAATATTAAATACTTTTTAAAGAGGATTTGTTTTTCTTTTCCAAAGGAAGACAATAACTATTTCGTAATGAACCTAATAGTAGGTACGTACCAGTAAAACCGTGTTCCCAGATTAACGAGAGGAAATTTCCGGAATCAGCTAACCAATGCTTAGTAAATTAAAGTAAGCCTGTAACATCCAACTGCTGGGCAAAGGCCTTACCTCAACTATGAGGTAGTTCGAGCCATACTCCACCACGCGGGCTAAGTGCGGGTTGGTGGAGGGGTGTTTGCAAGGCAAGCGACTAACCCTGCTGTCAGATGTTATCAAGCCGCCCATAAGGCCTCTGACTAATTGACCAAATAAATTAAAAAAAGTAAAAACCGACTTCAAAACCAAAATGCACTAAAAAGTCTTAAATAAACTCTTCACCATTGAAAGGAAAGGAATCCGTTTTAGGCAAACAATTTCTTTTTGGAGTCGGTGCTGTGATAGTTGATGCTTGATGGTCAAAGTGATGGCACCGACTCCAAAAAGAAATTGTTTGCCTAAAACGGATTCCTTTCCTTTCAATGGTGAAGAGTTTATTTAAAACTTTTTAGTGCATTTTGGTTTTGAAGTCGGTTTTTACTTTTTTTAAAGTTTATTTTATTTCTTTATTTTTAGTGATTACATAAGAGGGGGGGGGGAGTTGCACCTTATGATTCTATTTTTTACGAAGCTACAAATTACCTATCATAAGTTTCGTCATTATAATTACTGAACCCCTAGGCGTTAAGGAGTTCCACCATCAGCTCAGCACCACAAAATGTTGACTATCAGACGTAACAACACGTCAACATTAAGATTCTAGTAAAGAAACACTATACGTGCCTTTAAAATTTGAGGGTTTCCCTCGAATACACCAAGATCCCATCATCAGATCCCAAAATGGAAAAAATGGGACAAACAAGAATGTATACCCTCTAAGTAGGTGAAAAATTTTTTCGATTCGGTCGACAAACGGCTGAGATATGAGGTAACATACATACAAAAAAAAATAATGATAAAAAAAAAACATACAGTCGAATTGATAACCTCCTCCTTTTTTGAAGTCGGTTAAATAGCCCGTTTTTTATTTCCTTCCCGTTTAACTATACAGCTTTTATCGGAATAACTTCAACGAATTCCAAGCCAAGGTAATCGAGATAGCACCGCATACCTGTGGTATGTGATGTTGAATAGAAATCTCCATTTAAATAACACTTAAGATGTCATTGCGCACCGGTACCTCCTACATTGCAATGCCGGCAATACTAGTAATGTGGTTTATTGTAAAAGTTATTCAGGTCATCGCTGAGGAATTCTTTGTTGCCTACAAGACGGTAGATAGACATCCCACTAACATTTAGACATAGGAGTTGTGCAATGCGTTATATCATAAGATGCAACTAAACTTCGTACATAGTATTATTTCAGAACCATCTGTAAACTTAGATCCTAAATTTCCTATTCGCACATTAATCTGATTTAATCCCTCAAATATAAATATTTAATCTGACTAAATTTATAATCTTGACTAAATCAGAGTTCTTAGTCAACAGCAGCTTAACAACCTATAAATCTATTGCCTAAAATCAAAGTACATTAGTAACGCTAATGAAAATAATAGCTCGAACATGCAAATCAGAATGAAATGTCAGGCGTTAGGGAATGTGATTTTTGTGACCTAGAAACCCCGTGTAGCAAGCCTCACCTTTGAATAGACGCCATTTTTCTTACCAAGCAGGGGTTGAATGAAGGCAAAGCTCCTCCATAATCGATAATTCATTTACCCAAATGCACATCAGGAGGCTAGCTTGACAACCGCCTTTTTATTTTAGCGAAACTAGGTTTCCGTTTGAACATCGTTTTATAGGTTGGAAAAGAGAAAAAAACAATCCATTTGCATTAGTAAAAGTACAAAGTATGAAAATATGTTCCAAAATTTAACTGCTTTAAAATAACGCATTTGTTTTTTGTTTTTGTTTAGGAGAAACAATTTCTTTCGGAGTATGTGCATGATGTAAAGCTTACCTACACCAACAGTCTACAAAAGTATTTATTTCTCCTAAATATAAGACAAAATGTGTTATTAAATTTTTAGGTTTTTAGTCGGTTTGTTTTAAGGAGATTTAATTATTTAATTTTTTCTTACGAAATTTTTCACACTTGTAGATCAGCATTCCAAAATTTTATCTAATTCTGACGATTTCATTCACATACATGCAGGTCAAATGCCTCCTTTTTTTGAAGTCGGTAAATAACGATAGACATAAAAATATAAATTATACATAGGAGACAAGAAACAAACCTCGAAATGGAAAAAATACACTTCATAAGCGGAAGCATATACTTTCACCTTGGTCATCATCCCATTTTACAATTCGAGGACAGCAATAACGACTCTTCCTTGCAAAAACTCGTCTGGTCATCTCAACAAAGGCGCCGTCCGTTCATTACATTTAAAAAAAGTAAATTCTATCCAAACAAGGTAGACTTGTAGCCAAACAGTGGTACTCAACCGGTGGCAGAGGCTTAAATGTCGTAAGTCACGCGATCGGATTCCCCTAGCCACGGCATATTGATTAACACACATACCCATAGTACTGCCGAGTTTTTGCACCTGTCGCCGACATCTCACTTGAACTTTTTAAATGCTAGCCCTTGTTTATGGGCGACAGATCAGTGACGATGACCCGCTGATTACGCGCAGGTATTTTCCGCGACCACTTCTCTGTTTCAATACTCGTGTAACTCTATCCGGCTGAGGCCTGATTTTTCTAGCGTCAGATAAGGAATATTCGTTGAATAAAATACAATACGCCTAATTTGAAATCGTCACCTATTTGACAGAAATCATTTACGTAAATGACATTTTAAAAACGGCTGTTTTATAGTTATTCGCTAAGATAAGTTCTATCTGTCTTTGGTAAAATCGACTCTAAGTCTGATAAGTCTTACCTGACGTTGGTAAAATCGGCCCTTGGGTCTAATTTTTCCAACGTCAAATAAGAAATATTCGTGGAATAAAAAATAATACAGCTAATTTGGAAACGTCATCTACCTATGTGTCAGCAAACATTTATAAAAATAATGTTTTAAAATCTCATTTTCAGTCGGATAAGTCTTATTTAACGTTGGTAAAATCGGCCCTTACTCATTTTTCAATTGAATTACGCTGTGGTCTCCTGTTAATTCAATGATCGTTTTGGGGTGAATAACCTCCGCCCACAGAACTTCTGATTGTTGGAAATATCGTTCTGAATGTCCTGTCTTTGTTTCAGATGGATGGCACCAGTGAGTTTGGCCATCCACGCGCCGGGAGCCGATGTGATGCCGACTGTCAACAGCATCAGATACCTCCGCGACTGCCTCGGAAACGATCTGGTCAAACAGTTTGTCACTTTCCACATCTTCTTTAGCAACAAGCACATACCTAGTAAAGTAAGTGGATGAACTTTCAAATTTTCTGATTACTCATAAAGATGAAAATCACATGGCTATGCCATTAGCTTCATGAATGAAACATAAGTGAATAAATAATCGAAAGCAGGTCACGCCTAACCAAATGTTTGCTCTATAAACTAGCCCCACCTTCGCTATTATAAGACCAGACCTAAAGCCACAATGCAGAATCATTCATTATAGTTAGCTATGGCAAAGCTTATTCGGCTTTGCAAAAAAAAAAACGGCAAATTAGATCGAGCAGATAGCGTGGAACCTACAAAGTAACTATAAATCGCCGTGATTAATAGCTGGATTCCTTGTCAGACGAATTAACCTACTTGATTTTTTATACCGAAATAACACGATTAATAATAACCAAAAGTTTTTGGATAGGTGAGATGGAGGAGTTGATAAACCACCGAAATAACGATAACGACAAAAGTTTTAACAGCTCGGTCGCATGGAAAAGGGATGTAGCCTACAAGGCAAAAAAAGGAACTAAACTTTGTTCATTATTCTAATTAACTACCAAGCAGAGTAAAAGAAATTAAAATATATCATTACAACACAATTTTACAATGTTTTTATTTCTACGGAATCAAAAATGTTGTAACTCAAACTAGGTATTAAGACATGTTTCTTAATACTTAATCTACCTATTCATAAAGATGAAATAAGAAACCAAAAATTTGCGCACGGGCGGGACTTGAACCAGCAACCTTTTGGCATACCGGGCCAAACGCTCTTACCATTTGAGCTACCGTGCTGTCAGTCCGACCCGGCGAAATTTGTGGCCATCTGTTTCATAAACAGACGGCTAGATGGCGCTAAGCGTCACGCAATTGACGTTTTCATAAAGAAACCACAAATTTCGCCGGGTCGGACTGACAGCACGGTAGCTCAATTGGTAAGAGCGTTTGGCCCGGTATGCCAAAAGGTTGTTGGTTCAAGTCCCGCCCGTGCGCAAATTTTTAGTTTCTTATGTCATCTTTATGAATATAAAATATGACACTGTGAGTGTTAAAAACATTCTAAAGCATTAGATAGCGAAGCGACATCAATTTCCAAGTTGAATTTATTCTGTAAAGAATAACTGCTTGGGCCATCTGTTTCATAAACAGACGGCTAGATGGCGCTAAGCGTCACGCAATTGACGTTTTCATAAAGAAACCACAAATTTCGCCGGGTCGGACTGACAGCACGGTAGCTCAATTGGTAAGAGCGTTTGGCCCGGTATGCCAAAAGGTTGCTGGTTCAAGTCCCGCCCGTGCGCAAATTTTTGGTTTTTTATTTCATCTTTATGAATATAAAATATGACACTGTGAGTGTTAAAAACATTCTAAAGCACTTAATCTACCTCTTATTCTTTTCAGATTCCAGATCCGAACACATTCCTGAATTTACCTTACAACTGCACCATTCCGCCTCCATACGAAAGCGTAAAGGCGAACGAAACATACATGAAGCAGAAGAATTTATTATACCCTGTGAACGTGGCAAGGAACATCGCAAGAGACTCGGCTCTTACCCACTTCATCCTGCCTTCTGACATCGAGCTTTATCCCAGCCCAAACTTAGTCCCCCAGTTCCTGAATATGATCGCACGAAACGCAAAACCGCTGAATACCTCAACCAAACCAAGAGTCTTTCCAATAAGCATATTTGAAGTTGACGCTAAAGTTAAAGTAAGTTCAATTCTATCTTCATTTGATATCAAGTAAAAATAGAAATTAACAATAACTATCTACTAGCTTTCAAGCTGACCTACGTCATCCAATTACTTAAATAGCAATCTTTCTCTTGATTTCTTCATAGACCTAATTAATAATGATAAGATGAGCATTTCAGCCCTCTTTTGAGCGTTAAGATATAATAAGTCATAGTATTTAGCCAGCGGTCCCCCGCGACTTCCTCCGCGCGTTTTGAGTTTGCTCCCTACCCTCCCATCAAAACGTGATGTTCTATAGCGTAAAGCCTTCCTCGATAAACAAGCTATCCCACATAAAAAATATTTTTGCAAATCGGTCCAGTAGTTCCTGAGATTGGCGCGTTTAAACAAACAAACTCTTTAACCTTTATAATATGAGTATAGATTTTGTAAAAGGCTATATCCTGATATTTTCTAATTTTCAGGTGCCATCATCGAAAACAGAACTGCAAGCGATGTTAAAGAAGAAAACGGCCATACCGTTTCACAAGTTCGTGTGTCCAAACTGCCACAACATACCTCAGAGGCAACAATGGATGAACGCCAAGGAAACCAACCGTAAGAATCCAACTACATTTTCGTAGCGGAAAATGGAATATCAAAACAATACATCATTCACACGCCTTCATTTTAATGACCTGACAATCCGATGAGGTCTTAAATCTTGATTCTGATTACATTTAATTCATTGCTAAATTTTACACGAACATTTGTAAATCATCATGCTATGTCGAATCGATAAGAGTAGGTTACAAGCAACCAGTCTAGACTTTGTCATAAAATTACTATTAAAATAAACGTTATTGCAACCCTGGAATTGATGAACCTACTGCTTTTTATGAGACTTTCGAAGAAGACTTAACTCATGATAATTAAATCTCCATCGGTTACAAAGTAAGTGAATCTCGAGGCTTGACGGTGGTTTTTATCTGGTAGTTAATAGGATGTCGAGATGTTTAGAGCTTAGAGAGCTATAACGAGAAATATGGAGTAAGTAGGACAAATGTCACCCAACGGGGAGAGCATACTTAGTTTACTTAGTTGCGATTTCTTCGATGGAAATGGCTATAAATCACGAATTGACTCTGTGGTGATTCATTTGCAATTAATCGTTGGTGCGGTAGTATCGTGTGCTATTTATGCCGTCTGCAGCATGGCGTTTGCGTCGTATGGGGCATTCTAATTGCGTATTATGGTTCAACGACCGCGCTACCCGCCTGTTCCCAGAGCCCGGACGCTCGGTTTCTTACGCCAATTTGCAAAATCGAAAACTCTGCTCCCGCCCACATCAATTGGATTGCATCTTGCGTAATCTCCGTAATTTCATGTTTGCTTGTACAGTGAAACTGCTACTGGCCGTTTACTTCATTTCCTCTTTGTAAAAATAGAGCGACGACCACAGTCGAAGGAAGCAATCACGCCCGTCAGTTTTACTTGTGATAGTCAAGTACTTGTGGTAGTCTTATCCGTTTAGCATTCACTATGCTAAAACTTTCTTATTCATTCATGGTAATTATCAGTTATAATCATAATCGTTTACCTCATGATTTCGAGTTGTCAATTGTTAATTTGCGATCATTTGCAATAAGACACACACACAACGACTCTTTTGGCAATTCGTAATGAAGTGGTTTGCTCTTGGCTCTTGGCTTCTCCATTTCACACACTATAAATCTGAAGTTTTGAATTTTCGCACGAAATTTTTCTTCACCTTAAGGCAAATACAATCAAATACTGAAACAAAACATGCATTGTTTGCAGAAATGGACGTGTTCCACGTAGGCAAGCGACAAGGGAGCTTTGTCCATTGGGAGCCGATCTTTATCGGGACACACCAGGATCCCTACTACGATGACCGGCTGAGTTGGGAAGGGAAAAAGGACAAGATGACACAGGTCAGTAATATTAATAAAACAATTACCAATTAGGTGTTTTTGTAACACACAATATGTGATCTCTGCCAACAATCAAGAGCGATTTTCTACTATCTATACAATCATCATCATCCAAAGCTATGTAATATTTGATACACTCAATTTATTTGTGTTTATTCAATATTTATAAACAGTCCCATCTAACTCGTTTTTTTCTTTATTTGGGTTTTGTCAGTTCTGAAAGAGCTTTAGCTGCTCGTTTAACTTTGACTCATCTTGTACCAATCTTTCTTTCAGGGATATATCCTCTGCGTCAAGGACTACGAATTCATGATCCTGAACAATGCCTTCCTGACCCACAAGCCTGGCATCAAGCGATACGTGAGAAACGCGAAAAGAGATGCTCTGGCTGGCAAGCAGAACGCCTACGTCAAAAACGTCATCATGCCCGAGTTGAAAAAACTCTACGGCACCAGAAACGGTTGCGCCCTGTGACGAAAACGCAAGGTGTTTATTAAGATCCACAAGAAATTATCGACCTAAAGACTGAGCTTTGGAGGCTGTTTAGTCTTTCAAATTCAGGCTGTCAAGTCTATTACAACCTTGCTCTTTAGTGTTTCGCCCATAATCGGGCGCAATTCTCTCGAAAAGGATAATGAGTTGACTTTTCCGTATAGTAATATACTGATGCCCCAGCAGCAATTAAATGAACAAAATTGCGATTAAATATACATAATCAGGTTACAGGGTGTAAAACCGCCTGCCTTTTGTACGAAAATTACTAGATAAGCTTTCTAGAATTGAGACATATCATATTGATAGCTATGATTAGCGTTATTTGATCAGTTTTACTCTAGTATGATAATATAAACATTATTGTGTTTGGTATAAGTGGATTACACTGCCATCTTAGTAATTGGTCCATTTAACAATATTTCGCAGCTTCGGATCGCGTAATAAGTAAATATTAATTAGCTTATTTGCTAATAAATCGCATCCGTGATGCAACAAGTTTCAAAACGCTATTCAAACGTGCTTGATGTCGGAGAGTTGGATCCTGCCGAAAGGATTTCTGTTTACAAACCTAGTATTTCAATAAAATATTTACATGATTCTCCGAGTCTACTGCACAAATGTTACATACAAACCATGGAAAGGGAATGAATGGCAAGGGAATATAACCAATATTGCAACCCAATTTTAATAGTATCAGTAATTCATGTTATGCAAAGCAGACGTCCATATTAATATCTAAGTCAATAGCATCATATATTTTTTTACTTACAATATTCGTGATTGAAATGTGTAACATTAATAAGTCATACAATGAGTAAATAAGTAAGACCCTTAAGGTCAAAAAAGCGTACGCTTTAAAGAAAGATTACATGGCTTCCGGACCGTAGGTATATTAATTCCATAACTGTGTCTGTGAATTTAATCACCTCATATTCTAATTCTTATTTGTATGCCTAGCAATATAGCTATGAGACGGGGCCTTATTATGTCCATAGTAAATAAGCAGTAACTAACTTGCCTCTCTTTTACATTTTCGTCTACTTACACCTAAAGAAAACCAAAAAAATACCTGTGTGAACGAATTTCATCATTCATAAGCTTTTAAAAAGTAAATGGTTAAGAAGATGATCTACGAATATGTAAGTTGAGTTTATTTCACGATTGCAGGGCATTCTCATATGCTATTTGTTTTAATTAAAATAAAAGTGCACAAATCAACGAGCCTACATCATGGGATGCGCTGATATGCATCGTATACGTGTCTTGATTGGCAGGACTCATTTAATTATAGAAAATCTTTACTTGAGTTTACTTTGAATAAAAGCCATGCGTGATGTATCACTGTTCAATAAAAACACATTAATGTTTTCGTTACTACTTCATAATGTCTTTCATGTGGATTCCACATCCACTTTTGTAATTTATGTAAATATTGATCATTATATCATTTTAATATTTCAATGTAGTAAAATAAATTATCTTAAAATGTAATCTATGACTGCCATATAAGTCAATATGAATGCTCCACTGATATGTCCGTTGGATGTTATCAAATCTGTTTGAATATGATAATTTACTATAGAAAGCACGATGAACTAGTGAGGATAAACACATTACTTATACTGAAAAAATAACACTCTTTATTATCCACTAACCTTCAAGAATTCCTCAAATGCATTTTGTAATTTACGTATTAACAATGGGCCTGTCGTTCGTATTAACAATATTAATATTCCATTGAAGCAAAACTTTGGCTACCATACTGTTGCGCGAAAATGGAATAAAGAAAAGAAAGGCTTCGAAATTTGTACACTATTTACCTTATCAACTTACGCATCGTGGAATATAACACTTTTGGATTTCTTTGTGTATGTATGTATTATGTTCCAAATAGCATCGGTAATTGTGTATTACTAAGGGTAGAATGTACAAATTTCGATCATATGTCAGTGAACTTATATTCTTCCTCATAAAATTAATATTGTATTAAGAAATCAAGTACCACACTTGAATGTGGATACGCCTTAGGGTTTACTAGTGATACTTTGTAATATACATTTATAGTGCTTAAACTCACCACGTTCTAATAAGTTTAAGATTATAAGTTTAGTTCCATCATTTCTTAGTCCTATGTATAAATAAGTTAAGAATGAATGACTTAGGTATTGTGATGTATAAATATCATATTAAAGATTCTACATACTCGCAATATTTTCTATATTTTCTTAGTCATTTGAAATGTTTGAAATATATTTTGTATTATAATTTCTTTATGGATAGATCATTTAGGTATTCCTATTTACTCCTAAAGTTTTAAGTTTCCTTTAAGTTAAAATATTCTTTGGGTTTGGTTACGGCAAAAGCATGTGGTGAGTTTTCACTGTCGGCACCAAGGTTCACAAAGTGCCTCTTAGTTGCTAAGTGCATATATAAAATTCTTACAATGTGATCATTTACGAAAATGTATTTATCGAATAATGTAAGTAGTATAACTTTTATATCAGTGATTTCATAAAAATCTACAAGTAACGTGTAATCGGTCTAATCTTTCGAATAAAAGAAATCTTATTTCTGATTTTGTGTTTACTTTATGAACACCTCTCTATTGAATACGAATTATCTAACTTAACTATCTAAACTTACAAAAATGTTCTCGTCACATAAATACCCAAGGTTATCAACACAAAATTATACCTTGGTGTGTGTGCATGGGAGCGTCGCCTTCTATCAAAAGGTCCTGGCCCAGGAGGACCAAAGTAATGACTGTCAGGAGGTCTACTATAGTCTCGATACCTCGCGAACTCGTCGTAAGTGGGGATCCTACTGGTTGTTTCTGGAGGATCTGGTATCCCAGGAGTTCTCCTCTTTTCTTCCTCTACTGCTGTCTCCTTTTCATCTGGCTCAGTTTGTACTGCAGCATCTTTGCGGTCTGATTCTTGTTCCTTACTGTCTTCTTGATTACTGTCCCCGCTGTTTCCTCTGTTTACACCGTGTGACCATAAAAAAGATCCATTTTGCATGAACGGAGGACTTAATATGGGCAGTAATCCTTCAAAGTATAAAGGGGAGAACCGATTATTTATTCTAGGAGAACAATGTTCTAAGGCACAGGGAACGTTACTGATTGTAGAACTAGGATATTGGCGGAATAATAGCATATAGTTTCTGTAAAAAATAATGTGAAACACGAATATAAAAATACTGATAAACGATGTCATTTTCCTGACACTCCTGACAGACTAACAGGTTTGAATTGACGTCGATTTATAAGTGCTGTGTGAAGAAAACACATTGCACATCGCCATTATCACCATAGAAGAAGAAGAAGAAGAAAACACGTGGTGGAGTCATAAGAATATGGGTAGGTTTACATCATCTTGGCGGGAGGTAAGCAAACAAGCAAGTTAAGCAACGGTTTAGAATGTTTTTAACACTCACAGTGTCATAAACAGATGGTTAGATGGCGCTAAGCGTCACGCAATGACGTATCCATAAGAGACCACAAATTTCGCAAGGTCGGACTGACAGCACGGTAGCTCAATTGGTAGAGCGTTAGGCCCGGTCAGCCAAGAGGTTGCTGGTTCAAGTCCCGCCCGAGCGCAAATTTTTGGTTTCTTATTTCATCTTTATGATGTTAAGCAACATAAGGATATGAAAATCAACTTCCGCAAGATGTTACTAAGCTTGTCTATTGCGATTGAAACCGTAAATAGCAGTTAGGTGAACTGTTCCAAAGAGTCAAACAAAGAGCCGAGCTCTAAACACAAATTGCTGCAATATCCGTAGTTTGCTTAAGTTAAGTTTCGAACTGGCCATGGAGAATTCGAAAACTACGGTAACATCCCAGACAGGCGCTCCCTAGAATGCCGATGAGCCGCCGCGAGATAAGGAAGCTGATCTGCAGACGGGACGTGCGGCGCATACGCCGGTATGATCAGTGCTGCCAGCTTAAAGTAATCTCCGATGAATTGTGGTTATATAATGTGGTTTAGGTCCTGTGCGTGATGATAACGAAGACGCACAACAAAAAAAAGTGGGTATCTCCATTCCCCACTTTCCACGCTCTATATCTTCCACGCTCTGTACAAAGTAGAGTCGAAAAGTCAAAATGTCAATTTAACGTTCTCTACATACTTACAGAACTTCATTGTTGTTTGATATTACATATAACATTGGTTACTAAATTAATCAGCAAAGTTAATTATAATATCACAATGCTTTTGCAATAATGTTTGAACATAATATAACGAGAAAACTAATTTTCGATTTAAAGAAGATATGTTGGCAACCCATTAAGCCAATTCCCCTACTTGGCACAAATATATTTCTTATCGTTCAACCGCACAGTTATTATAATGGCATTACGAAGCATCGGTATAAAACCAAAGAAGCAAAACTCGCCGCAGTACAGTTTAATGCGTTGTAAACATCTCTACAAGGAGGTAAAAGGCGCTGGACCGTAGACCTGTTATGTGAGAAATAATAGCTCGGCTATGAATAATAAACTTGACTCAGTGACACGGATGCTGATAGTCTTAACGACTCCATTAACTTTTATAAAACAATACACACACATAAAATTGGGTTTCACAAATAATATGGACGTTGTCTGTCATGAGAACATAATCAATTTATCCAATTTTGGTGACCTCTTAACTTTCAAACGTCATTGAAATAATTCTTAGGCTATTAATCTATCCAACCCAAATGATTGAATAAATTACAGGCGAGACGAGTCGAGTGAATCTTAACTAAGTTTTACTTTTAAAACTAAGGAGTTTTTTTTTATTAAAAGCTAAAAGCTACGTATGAGACGGATATTTAAGTTGAATAATAGAATTTTACTATGATCTTGATCGGATACTTACGAAAACTTCGATAAATTGCAGAAAATCATCGATTTAATTATAACGGATGGTAAACTAGTTATAAAAAGTGTAAACCTATAAAACTTAAAGCTCAGACCTATGCAAGCCCCAATTGAGCGATTAATCTGATATTTCTCGCCACATTAACTACACCAAGACCCTACCCTAGTTTAATTCTCATTAAGTTGCGAAATTCCTAGGAACAGATATTCATCATCATGGCTTTACTTTAGTTCTGACATGAGGTGAGGTAATTTATTGTTAATTAAGTTGCCTGCAAGCTGCTGTCGTAAATAACGCGTTTCGTTCAATAAAAGTTGCAATTTGTGGGATGTGCAGGCATTCACATTATTCCCGTCAATCGTGAGATCCTGATCTGAAAAGGACCGCGGCTTGCTGAGCATCTATAATTAATTAATTACGTTACATCACGTAAACGAATAGCATAAAAGCTATCTATGAATAATGTGTTATACATACAAATAGCGTGCAATCTAAACTACGCAACGGATTTTAATGCAAATTTCAGTAGATAGATTGATAGTTATATTTTGTTTTTATAGTTTTTTTTCACTATACACACTCAATATTATAAAAAGCACATGAAAAAGCAACTTTGTAAGAGGAATCGAATCCCGTGTTTTACGCTATCCGTATGCCTATATGCCACTCGGCCACCGACACATTAGCCTGTTCAATTTTTAGATAAATTGATTGAAGAGAAAGATTTATAATAGTATAATAAAGTAGTGAAACACTAAAATTTTAGAGGTTTCTAAGTAAAGTCGTAAATCGACACATTTTTTGCGCTTACATTGCTCAACGCTCTGTCTGAACCCTACGAGATGGATCAAATATTGCACCCGTGCAAAGCCGGGGTTGGTCGCTAGTTACAAATGAAGCAATAGCATATTTTGAGCTTAAAACATCATGTGAATATCTACAAAGTACAAACTGTGTCTCAATCATTCATGCAGCTCTAGTTAGGTAAGTAGATACATGGTCCTAGAGTGCGACCTTTAAGTTTTAACATTTCACTAAATAATTTATCAAATGTCATATTAGTATTCCGACATATTAGATTTAATGGAAAGTAGTTAGTTACATCTGTCTATGTTTTGATCGCGATCACCATTCCAATTAAAAGAATATTGTGGAGACGCTGGGAAAAATAGGTTCTATATCCTCTATGCAGGACGTGAATACGTGTACTAGATGCCATCATTACGAGAAATCGTAGCAATCGCTTAGTATAATACTCGATTACGAATTCCGGCAATTACGCTAATAAGCCCTTTATAAGGCACCGTGAAAGCCGATGGTTGGGCTTAGAACCAGACAATAGGAATGGAATGTTCGAAGATAACTCAATTTATGAAGTTGTAGAAACGATTTATTAACTTTAAAGCACTTTCTTGGTGGCAGTATTTGATTATAGACAACCATAACAGTGGAAGCCGTTTTACGAATCTAATATTTCATGTTTAAGTAAGAGTCAGTTAAATAAGTAGTTAATTTAATTAAACTACACATAAATATGTCCATTTATAAATGCTCTATCACACATCTTGAATGTAAGGAAGAGCGGTACGCCACAATGGCGTTGCATTGCGATATGTTCCTTTTTTATTCCGTTGCGTTGACAGTGCGTCACTGCACATACAAATCTGAACGGCATGCCACATACATGGTGCGTTGAGTGTCATTGGAACGAGCGTGCAACGGATGTAAGTAAACCAAGACACAACGCAACGCCAGTGCGACTTTGCTCTTATGGTGTATCCACACCGCCCGCCGGCATCGCCGGCGGCATATTTCAATTAACTGTCAGATACTGTGAAAACAACTGCTGAGGCAACTGCAGCTGCCGCAGTGATATGAGCGGCATGGCCGCCGGCGCGGCTGCCAGTCTGTGCTGCCGGTCGGTGTGGATACACCATTTTTTTATTATTATTGGTTGTTGGGCTCTAATGTTCCCATCTCGACCAGGTATGATCTATTGTGGCGCCCTTATATTTAAATTTCACTGCTTAGTCCTGTTAGGTCTATAAACTTCCAGATTCTTTAGAGCGTGATATCTGCTATCTCATCCGGGTGCATGATATGCCGCCCGAGATGGATACTTCTTTTGCTCATAAGCGGTCCGCATGAGCAGAGAATATGCATGGCCGTTTCTTCTTCTGTATTACAGAATCTACATAGAGCGTCTTCGGTCATGTTCATATTGGCCAAATGTTTGTTCAGTTTGCAATGGCCAGTTAGTATTCTGGTTACTGCACAAGCTTTGTATCTTTCGAACTTTAACAGTTCTTTAGCTACTTTGTTGTTGTAACCTCGAATTAGTGCTTTTGAGTGTTCTTGTCCTTGTGTAGACTTCCACGACTCAATGGCCTCTTGCTTACAGAGGGTGGTTAGAAGCGTGGTGGCGCGTTGTTTAGTGATGCCACAGAAAGGTTCTACACCGATTTGAGGGTTGTCGGCTCCTTCTCTAGCAAGTTCATCTGCTATTTCGTTTCCTTCAATCTTTGAATGCCCTGGTACCCATGTAAGTGTGACTTTGGGATACACCATTAGTGTACTTGATGTTTTGAATGTCACTATTTAGTTAAAAGTTAATTAATATAAGCCAGTTTTTATTGATCGCATTAAATCAGCAGGTCAATAAATCAGCATCCCGGACTTTGCAGCGACTTCTACAAAATGTATTTACCTGTGATTTAAAAGGTTGATTCTTCACAGACATGACTCACATTTGTGTCAACATAAAGGCCTGCGGGGACAAATCCCAAAGATTTATCGAAGGTAAACCTTCTTGAAAGTTCAAAAGTGTTCGCGGAAAATTCTTCTCTAAGCTATAAATAAAGCTGATGCATTTTGTAACACCTTCTGCAAAGGTGCCTCATGTACTCAGACGACGACTTATATAAAATGTTACAAACGCGTTTGTTTATTGAAAGAAGATGGATCTAAGATATGTTTGCCACATTCATCATTAAAGGTTACCTATTATGTATAAAATCATTTCTAAAATGTCACGTAATTACCTACCTGCTATTTATTATTATCATTGAATGGATATGAATGCCTAGCTAGACAAATAAAATGCAAATGTAAATGGCAAATTCTTAAGTATACCAATTAACTCTATCGCAGTTTATTAGGTACAAATATACTTTGAGAGGACATTTATATACCGGAAAAGGGGGAACTGTTAATCAGTTTATATAACAATATAATGTACGAATATACTAGAGTGGTTCATTTAAGATTTTAGAATTTTATTTAGGTATTATAATTAATGCGTAACATAATATTGTTATTACCATTATTTATTACGTCGTAACAATCACGTTTGTTAGGTCATAATTATTGATAAAAAAAACCTTTCAGCTCAGCTTTAGAGGGGCTCTCTAACTTGCTAAGACAGTAGGAAGGGACCTTTCACAATACTGCACGAGTGTTATACGTGCCCGACCCAAACCACTAGGCGCACAAACAGTACAGTCTTATAGCGATTTATTTCTATAAAAAAACGAAGCATGTAACAAAAGTAGTAGGTTGGATGGACGCAGACCATTATATGGTACACCATATGGTAGGGAGACCTTTGTATGTTAATGATGAGAATTTGTTTCACATACTTTAAATTCTGCATTTTTAGCAACAAACCTTGGATTGCGCCAAGGATACTACAAAAAAGCTCTCCTAGTTGTTCAAACCGTAAGTAAAAAGTATGTTCAGTCTCAGTAAGTAGATCATAAGGATTTTTTCATGAATCGCATATTTCAGTAGATAAACATAGCGATAGCACATGCGAATTCAGAGAAACAACTATAAAACCAGCCAAGTTCAATAAAAGATTTTCAATATGCTTGAAAATCTTTTATTCCTACAAAGTAAGACGATACGACCTCCGGACCAACAAAAACTAAAAGTTGGAATTATATAGATATCGAATTTAATCTTTTGACTCTACTATAAAGTACAGTCAAACCATGTATTAAACTTAAACGCGGCAGATGACTTCCATGTGAATTCTCAAACTCCTCCTGTAAGCAGCAGGAAAATCAAATCTCTAGAATATCCTGTACAAATAAGTTACCATGTCTCTTAAAAACTTGGTTACACTGAAATATATAGTTAAAATAATTTATATATTTTCCGGGACTGACTATACTAAAAGCTCAGGTCAGTCTACCTGATGTAACTTGGGTGCGGCAGATGAGTTCTGGTCACTTGCGACACCCGGTTGTCCCCAAGGTCGTGACTCCTCAAACCCACGCGAAGCCATTCAGTGTTTGGCCGAGGCTTGGTGTGAGCGCACAGGTTCATACATACCTACTGAAATGAAGGCTTTCGTGATATTCGCGTGCGTGTGCGCCGTTGGTGAGTTTCATTCTTTTTACGAAATAATGAAGTGTGAACTCTTTGGTCTTCAAAGTTGGGACATACTTTTAAGAGCTCATCTCTTCAGATCTTTCCTTTTTTCACCCCTTCTTTAATTTGATTATGGGAAAAGCTTTGTAGTATATCCTTTGTACGGATTTATTTCAAGTCTTTGCATACATAATAATGACTTAAGTTCAAATAAATTATTAATTAAGTTCTTTCATTCAGCATTTTTGATATCCTTTCAACCCCTCTACACACCCAGATAGTGATGGCTTTCGTTAACAGACTTAGAGAATCCTCGTAAATAATTTCTTCTATCGTTTTTTCCCTAATTACTTTATAGAGAAAACACCAAATGTACAAAATATAATGTAGGTATGTAAGTTCGTGCGATACGTACATGCTTAAGATGATTAAATTTGCCTTTTTAGAAAGTCTATCATTGAATGCAATTAGTTCCAGATTAATGAAACCTTCAGTAACTCATTGAATTAGAAGGAGTTATTTCAATTAGTGACTGTTTTGCCTATTAGTCCTATCTTTTGTCTGATAAAATAAACATCTAAGACGAGGCATAATTAGGCAAGTGCAAGTTAATTAAATGCACGCACCGCTTGTTTGTAACAATAGACATCTTTGAATACACCTCAGAGTAGCCACAGTACACACGAACGCAGTACTGCAACTTAATAGAATTACTTCATCTCCGCTACTGTATGTATCGCTATATGAGGAAAAACTGCAAAAGAAGTAGCTCTAGAAAAACCGGCGCCATATTTTTTCTTTTGTATACCATTTTTCGCAAGTTACATAATAAAATGGGCATTTTTTTAAAACAAAATGCATAATTGAGAACCTGAATGATAATGAATCCTTAACAATAATTTTACAGTTAGTGATTGTTGAAGATGAAGTTATCATAATTTAGTAAAAGCTACTGAGTCAGTTCCGATGTTTACTGTGGCACTGTTTGTTTTATAAGAACACGTATTCTCAAATTAAATATCTTGGCAATGCAGTGAACGCATAGTCTACACTGTTATTGTAAAATCTATCCTTGTAATATAATTAATGCCATTGCCCAAAGCTTATTTCATTAATTTAGGAATGCTACGGTTGCTACGAATCTTGCTACGGACAAACACTTCTAGAAATCTTTTATGCATTTCAAAATAACACAGTAGATGTTGCACTATTATAGCGTTGATTATTTGTGCTGTGTGTATGAAAGAATATGTTGAAAAATAATATTTTGTAAAGTATAAGTAGACGTTACATTATTAACAAGGAAGCCGTGGATTTACTTTCAAACTGGTAATCTGCATACAGTTGTCAATCACTGTTTTCAAATGTACTCAAAAGTTTTAAGTTATTATCTTAGTTAGAACTAAATTGACAACCAAATTGTTTACACATTTTGTGTAAGAACAATAGTTTTTTACTATGCGTAGGCACTGTGTACTACTACAAGCTCATACATTAGGTCGTTAACAAAATACAGGTTTTGGGTAGGTATACTTAATGTATCTGTGTGATATAATAATATTGGGTATGTATTCTGCTTGACTTGACTTGAGTGCAGCATAAAAATTCGCAACGGTTATCGATTTAACTTCTTTGAGAAGTCAAAAGTTATGGCTACGCAAACTCGGAGCAGCATTGACAAAGTTAATAAAAATACCGACTAAGTGCGAGTCGGACTCGCCCACTAAGGGTTCCGTGCTAACTTTAACTGAGGGATCCACTTACTTTCACTAACACAAAATACCACAATATTTTGTTGACAGCAAACATAACTTTGTTTTTCATAGTCTTTGTATAAAGAACTAAGTTAAAAAAAGTTGTTAAAATGTTTAGAAGCCTCGATGTAATTTGAAGAGACCTATCCAGAGACACCCCCACCCCACATGCTAGGTTTGACCAATATGTATGGAGCCTGAGTCATATTTTTTGTAAGTATAAGACTCGTCAAGCGGTTAACGGAATTCATCTAGCTACTAAGTTCTATCTTCGTAATGCTAATAGTTTCAGAATAAAGTGGCTGTGACATATGGACGGACTGACAGACAGACTTGACGAAACTAGATGGAATCCGTTTTTTCCATTCGGCTACGGATCCCCAAAAATGCTGTAGTGGAATATTTAAGACATAATCAGTTTTGACCTCTAACTTGAATGCTCCGAGAACAACTTTACTCGTCATAAAACCTGCATCATAAGTCGCAAGGAGTATTTTTATTTGCTTGTCTGCCATCTCATAAAGGAAAAGCGCATCAATTTGTACGTGTTTATTTTACATCAGCTGGAGTTTTATGACATACACGTCTATGAATTACACTAGCGGTCCCCCGCGACTTCGTCCGCGCGTTTTGAGTCTGCTCCCTCCCCTCCCGTCGCAGCGTGAAGTTTTATATCCTTAAGCCTTTCTTAATAAATAAGCTATGTAACACAGAAATATTTTTACAAATCGGTTCAGCAGTTCCTGAGATAAGCGCGTTCAAACCAACAAACTCAGCTTTATAATATAATTAGCGCAAGCACACGTTGTACTTAAGCTGCGAACATTATTTTGGTGCGGAGTTATGTTAAAACTGTGATAGCTCCTAAGATATTTATTGGAATCAAATGATATAAAGGGCAACTTTGTTCTAAATGAAATGCTCGTGATGATGAATGTATTTATTTTGATAAGAATAAATACCTGTGTGTATAATACACCTCTAAAAATGATGCATTATTTTTTACAAATTTATTAACATAAAAAAGGTTGTAGTAAGACAACCATAAAAGATAGACTTATGCTGTTGCAGACTTTATTATAGAACTCTTAATGCTGAACAATCTTGTCATACATGATTTTTGTGTAACTTTAGCGGTTTCCGCAGCGTACGCAGCGGAAGCTCTCAAAAGGAATATCTTTCTCCCGTTTTCGCAACATTTTTCATTGCTGCTGTGGTCTTGTGAGTCGTATCTTTATGTTATATAGCTTAAAGCCTTCCTCGATAAATGGACTATCCAACATAAAAATAATTTTTCAAATCGGGCCAGTAGTTTCTGAGATTAGCGCGTTCAAACAAACAAACAAACAAACAAACAAACAAACAAACAAACAAACTCTTCAGCTTTATAATATTAGTATAGATTCTATTTTAGTAGTTTTATGACATACATTATACGTACCTTCCCATGTCAACGAATAACCTAAACAAAGCAACTCGGCTTGCATAATTGTCTGTGTTAAATATCATACAATAATGTTCATAACATGGGGTCCTACACTGTGGAACATGTAAATGATTTATACCTTTTGCGTTTATTTGTTTAGCGAGTGACAGAAATAGCTAGTCGAATTTATTTTCGATAAGCTATCCAGACAACATTACATAAAATAAAGTCTATACATCTAATTATAGCAACAGCAAGACAGGTTTAGATTTTAAACAATATTACGTATCGTTTGCGTTCGTAATCTATTGGTATTAACGTGTTTATGAATAAACTAGTTAATTGATTAACTTTTTTTAAGTGTTTCCATTAATAACGATAATACTCTTTACCTGTGGTGATAGGTACAAGTTAATGGTTTTTTTACCACTTAGACAAAGGACCAATTTAGATATTACTTAATTAGAGAGATAACTAGGATACTCAGTAATTAGCTACTTATTTTTCATTTATGATTCAATACGGAAAAAAGCAGAAAACCGTGGATAACACTATATTAGCATTAAAACGTGTATGCTAGTTAGTTTGTACAATGACAAAACACTATTATATGAAAAACAAAATTCTACGTCGGTTGGTAAAAACTGCATAATTCTACAATGCGATCAGTTCACACATCATTCACAAAGCATTTTTTTCTTGTCTGACCGATCATAAGGTTGACCTTGATTAAAATGCCTTTACTCATCAATTGATTATTCCCGCAGCGTCCGCGCAATTCGCCTCTCGTGGTGCTAGCCAGTTCAACCAACAGAGTGCCTTCGGCAACGTACAGAGCGGTTTCGGCACCCAACAGAGCAGTTATAGCAACCAACAAAGTGGTTTCAGCAACCAACAGAATCAACCGCAGAGGAGTCAGAGCGCAGGGTCGTGCAATGAGAAGAATGAAAGATACGCCGTGCCAGGAAGCTGCGATCGGTACATCGAGTGCATTGTAAGTTGGGATTGCAAGCTTTGTCTGCCTTATCTATCTTTAATAATCGGCAGGGCGTTTTATTTCATCTCCTCGACCAAAAGGTGGCGCTGTATGTGCAATAGAACGCAGTAGTTTTATGTTTCCAGAAGTCACCTAGCACTTCCTTTTTTTCTAGTCTTAAACATTAAATTTCTTCAACCTGAGATTCACTATGTTTGGCTACACCTCATTTTCAGAAACTATTTCGGTATACCAGTGCACAAAAATCTTTCTCAATTACACTCTTTCTTACCATTTTTATTTACAGAACGGAACAGCTGAAGAGAAACTTTGCCCCGACGGTCTCAGATTCAACCCCAACCTGAACTTCAACCAGTATCCTTGCCAGTACCCCAATGATTACCAGTGTCTCGAGCGTTCTTCACTGCGTGAGTATAATACCAAATCTTCCTGTTACGTTACCCGTACCACGATCATTCACGAAAAGTAGCTTTTAACATTATCGCCAGTAGATCGTCTATGCAAAATGTTAAAAAGTTAAAACAAAACCAATATTCATATTTTTTTATTTGATTTCTGGCAAGTACGTTTAAGGCAAGTCTAAAAAGTATCGTTAAACCTTGTGTAGGAAATTTGAAGAAACACGTTTTTTACTTCGTAACTTTGTTTGGACTAGTTAGGAGTCAACATATTAAAAGTCCCAGCCCGTTTTCTTGAGCCGGGTTTGTATTTTCCGATAATTAAGCGTTCTAACGATTTGAGACCTCCTTCGAAATGAAATCTGATAAATTTTGCCACAAGTCTATCTCATTCAAGTTTAGTAGTGACTTCAAAAAAAGGAGGTAATCATCTTGACATGTATTTATGTGACGTCTTTAAGCGTTCAAGGTATTGCTAGTAGCGCACTTATTTGGACGCTTAAATATATCATAATACTCAAATATTATGTGTGATTGTGTTGGTTGTAAATTGCTTTCAAATTTATTTATTCACAAACAAGACAAAATTAAACTAAGACATGCAACATAAAAAAATAACTTAATATCTACCTATTCAAAAACGAAACCATTTCCTTGCGGCAAGGAGGCTATGATGCTGGCTGCGTTGCCGCGTTGGATAGCTATGCTGATAATAGTATTTTGATTCTAAAAATATTATGCAATTCCAACGATGTCGAAAGAATACAGGGCGAATGAAAAACCTCCTTTTTTTGAAGTTGGTTAAAAACATATCTGAATAAAACTTACAGCAAATCTTATAAGCTTTGATTTCTTAGAAGGTCTTAAGTCGCTAGAACGCATAGTTTCCGATATAATATCCGAAAAAACAAAAATTATAACCTTCAAATCCTTTTCCTCATCCCGACTCAAGGAGTACCGGCTGGGACTTTTGGTATGTTAACCTTCTTACGAGTCCAAACAAAGTTACGAAGTCAAAAATTGTGTTTCCAGCCCTTTAGTAGCTTCCTTGGCGCGTATTGCGATGCAGTTTTGATAGGTAAGCGGCTCTGCTTTACTGTCAAATTAGCACTTCGTATTGCGATTCCACATGATATTTATAATATTATTATAATTAAATGAAATAAATATTAATATTTTTCTTCTTTGTAGTATTTTGTATTTTTATAATATTATTATATTGATAATATTCGTTTACACAGAGACGGAATTGAGCTGCCTGGAAATTGAGCGGCTAAAGTTGGATCACAATACGTCCTCTTGTCTGACTATATAAATCTCATCATAAAAACAGACACACATGGTACAGGGCATAAGTGCGACGAGATTTAAAGCTAATTTCCATACAAAATTAACACACGTGTGTTAAATTCAATACAATTGTAACGCATTGTGCCAAAGCTGCGTGCTTGGGATGCAAAACTTTAGCAGATGTGTGAGGTGTGGTGTAGTAATAACTCCGTCTTATGTGAATACCTAAAAAGTGAGTCAACCGTGTTTCAAAATCAGGTATTCAACGCACTCTGTTTCTAGGGTCCAAGATAGTGATATCATCTCTTGTTTCGTCAATTACACGTACTTTGATATTTTCGGTCGATAAGTGTTTTTAAGACAAAAATGTCCGACCGTGATTAATATTCCAGCCTTATACATTTTGCATTCTTAAAAGCTAGCTTTTCAAGTTTTGTAAACCTTCAAATTTGATACAGCAGCCCGTTTCTCTTCCTCGTTCCTTAAAATAACAATTCCAGCTCATCTTAAATATATTTTATGCGCGAACCAATCATCTTTTTTACAATACCTAATTAGACTGATTTGCATAATCTAAAACCTACCAATTTCCAGGAAGTGCAGAGAACACGTTTTTGTGAATCTATTATTAAAAATACTTTGATTGATAATGTACATTGATAATGTAATGACAGTTCAAGCAAAAAGGTACTCTAGAGCTACCCACAGCTACACACAGGTCTAGTAAAGGTTATTCCAGATCTAAGATCGATGATACAGTACTTACAGTGAGCTGCCGAGATCATATATCTTCATAATCATTATCAACCCTAGGGTATCCACTGCTAAAAATACTTTATTTCCAATCCCCATAGTTTTCAATACCGGTTGGTATTGGTTAATAGCAAGTAGTCTGCATCGAGTGTGATCTTGCAAACTTTATGCCGTCTGTCGGTCAATCTTGGCGGTGGACGTCTCGCGCTGCGTATTTAATCGAAGAGCCTTAATATTTTTTGGCCCAGCAGCTCTCGCTATGTGTACTACCAATTTCAACTTCAAAATTGAATTGACTGTGTTCCACAGAGCCTCCTCAACCCACGGAAGACTGCCCCAACCAGTTTGGATACTTCAAACTGGGTGACGCCAAGAACTGCAGCTACTTCAGGAACTGCGTGAATGGCGTCGGTTACGACTTCACTTGCCCTGATGGTCTAGCCTTCAGCTCTGAGAGCTACCGCTGCGACTGGCCTGATGAGGTCGCCGACTGTGACGCTGAAGGTAAGTTCAGAATCTAGCAATCATCTCAAGACAAACAAGCGTAAATTGCTCCACGAAGTCTTTCGTCTTCCGTCATAAAACACGCTTATGGAAATTACTACTAAATCATGAAACAAGCCAATCATCGAAGACAAAATAGTTTTTGATTTCGCGGGATCACGATTTCTATGCATTTCAATTCCATTCGTGTGGTAGTTTTTTAAAGTTAGGAGATATACTACTTGTTTTTTTTAGATTTAAACTCCCAATCGAATTCCCACACAAAAAAAGATGGTTTGGTGTGAGAATCACCCAGGTCGTACGATTACGAATATTCAATGCAGCCATTCCATTATTATAAGTGTTTTATAAGACACATATAGTAATAGTGGTACACAAAATATGTAACAGTTGGAAAAACTTTCATTTCAGCTTTCCTCGGATTCAGATGCCCTGAGGTTCCTATTTCCAAAGAACTCGGAGCCCCAGCTGGATACAGATTTTACAGGTAATAGATAACTTTTATTACCTAACTATCATATTGTATTCCCTTTCACGATTTTTTATTACTTCGAAGAAATATGATGGATGATCTGACGGTTATTAATGTATGATTAAATTAAACAGCAGGTGGATATTAAATGTCGATTATTTTTACGTTAAAATCTAATTAACAATTAATCTGCTTAAATACCGAAACCGAGTAATCAAATCTTGACATAATAGCAGCCGAAAGCATTTCTAGACTCGTTCCTAAAGGTTTACCAACGCTCACTATGTGTAACTAATATTAAATGATTTACATACTTATGACGTGAGAACTGGTTACCTAACGGCCGGTCAGTTGGTAAATGTCAGAAGATGAGCGGTGACCTTGCCTTATGTAACCTCGTTATTAGAAATGCCAATGATTTACCAAGCCGACCTATAACATGCTGTTTGTAGATTTTATTGTAAACACATCCTCTTTGCGCAACTTTACGGCTGCGTTTACGACTTTCGATTTAGCTTTCATCGGCTTCAGAAACACTAGTTACATACCTAGGTGTCTAAGTAACATCTTACATAGGTATGTGACCTACTTTAATGGTTACCTTTCGACTGGTATGGCATGGCATTATGACACAATGATCAAGAAAACAAAAGGAAGAGAAAACACCTTAGAAACACCTCAAAACTCTGCCATCCAGTGCTTAGGCTTAGTACCGCAAATCTTGCTCGTTAATTGAATTTCTGCATGTTAGAATTAGACTGATGTCACTTTTAACCATAAAATTATAATTCCTATCGGAATAGAAGGACAAGTAAAAGGTGTCAAACGAAACCGATTTAAGATGTCAGTAACTAACATAAGTAAGCAACATTTGTAGCTTTAAATGAGATAACCTTTTGATCAGGTGATTTATAACAATGTTCCTAAGTAAAATATAGTAGTTTACTGCATGATAAACAGTCGACACAAAATATTGAACATGCAGCTCTAGTATAAAACTAAATGCTATTTCATTATACAAAATATTCGTCGATATACATTCCCTGTGTTATTGTGTCTTTATTTTTTACGTAAATTAACGTTTTAGAAATTAGAATAGAATAATCAAACTGCGTACTTTAAATTTGAAGCGCATTGGTAAATATAAGTCGTATATTAAGAGGCTTCGATTTGGACTAATCTACCTGTTAAATGATTATTTGTTGGGGTTATGCCGCTGTAATGCATAACAATCAATCACCGATCAAGTCACCATGTTTCAGACGCATTATTTCTCCAAAATATACACAATTTCACTTTTAAATATAAAAAATCAAATGCACGTAATTTTCAGCGAGTTTCTGCGGGGCGGTCAACTGTTTGACATCTGACAAAAATGGTTCTGCTACCCATCTCTTTTTATCACACAGTTTGCTGCTAGTGACATCTCGCTTTTGTCGTTCTATTCCAAAAGGATAATAATTTTATGCTTTTAACAGACATAGTCATCTACTAAATAGCCATTTTTAGGGCAGATTTTTAAGCGCCATTTTAAAAATATCCGACTGATTAAAAATATTGCGACATATTAGAAAATGACATTAATTGTGACTGCCCCCTAAAAGGTTGACGTTTCCAAATCAGCTGTTTTGTATCACATATTTTATAAAACGAAGTTTTTTTTTACTGTCTAACCGACTACGGCGATGCAAAAAGGAGGGTTATGATTTTGACCTGTATGTATGTATGTATGTGGGTATGGTGGCCACCTACTTTAGCAAAATAGATTTATTATAATAATAAAATCAAAGTGGCCTACGACCACGGCAACGTGCTTTTTAGAGGGTGTTTTAAGTAGTCGGGTTTTAGTTTTATAAACTTTCTTTTTATTATTGAATCAATTATTTAAAACTAAGCCTAACCTAGTTGTCACTATTAGTCTACTATCCCTCCATAAAAGATTGTGTTTATACTAAAAACACTTAATTAAGTGATTAATTACAGATATACATATTTTGCATATTACAATGAATAAATGCTACCAACGTAGCTGGTAGACAAATAAGAAACATCGTTATAAAATAATAAGCGGAGATTTAACACAGCCAACGGTAATGCTCAAATGAAGATTATGTACCTACCTAGTCATATGAAAGATTAATTGAAAAGTCTTAGGGAAGCTTAATAATGTTCCGATATATTGAAAGAAGACTTACTCTTGCATCTTTCAGGTCGGACACGAACTGCCAAAAATACTTCCTCTGTCTAGAAGGCCGTCCGCGAGCTCTGTCTTGCGGTGGTGACTCTGCCTTCGATGACCTTACCTCCAGCTGTGTGCCAGCTGACGAAGTTGATGCGTGTCCTGCTGACCTGAGGGCAGCAGTAGCCCGTTCCAGGCAAGAGGCCAAAGAAAACCAGGCCCTGGAGCTCTCTCTGAATTCACTGACCCCACAGCAGAAGAGAAGAAACAAGTTTTAGATAATTTGAAATAATACTGCCAGATGCCATGAAGACTCGCTTTGGGAACGACGTCATAGTCCAGCCAGTCAATTTAGTTAAGTCTACCAGTTACCATTTTGCCAAAAATATTTCGATGTTTCATGTAAGAGTGTTTAAATGATTCTAACAATGTTGAATTCAGAATAATTAAGACGAAATCGTAGTGTGTCTACACATGATGACAAAGCAGTCATAGTATACACATAAAATAAACTGTGTAAATAAACTGTACGTTCTTATTTATCTAAAGATACTTTTTTAACTTACCTTTATAATGACAAGGATTGTTATAAAATAAAATACTGTTAATTACAATAGTTGTTTCAATCAACATTAACCACAGATATTTGAAACTGGTGTCAACCGCTAACGACTTTAGTTAATGAAGAAGTTTTTGATGGCAGTACGAATGCTATAAAATTCAAGTGAACTATTTTTTTGGCATCATTCCCGAATCAGTTGCAGTGGAGTAGTAAGTAAGGAGAAGTAAAACGATAGTAAAATAACCAAAATGCTACGGTTTGTGTTTTTGGTTGCGGCCTTCGCTGCCACAAGTAAGTATTTTTTTAAATATATAACCTCCCTATAAATTATCCTCATTTACTTACAAAAAAGCTTTTTTAGAACGATAATTTAATTTCGTTAAAAATTTATTAATATCAGACTTAACTCACCACTAATTTTCAAGTTTTCCGTAGCATTTTCTTTCAGTTTAACATGATCTTGGTTTTAAAACTTGATAGATTTTTCACAGAGCCTGAAATACAATTCAGTAGGTTTATGTAGGTATGATCTAATTTCAATTAACAATGAAACAGGCCACGGTCAGGCTGCTGAGGAGCGGGATATTATTTGCAAGTCTCGGAATGCCTTCTACAGCATCGAGAATAACTGCGATGCTTACATCGAATGCCGGGTAAGTCAAAATCTGCTTTACATGAGTGTTAAAGTCATTATAGATAGATATTTTGCATAATATTCATAGTTACATAGCTCATACTTAATAGTACATTATGATACAAGTGTGCTAAGTTGACCATTATATACGAGGCGATATTGTGTGCGCACGAGCGAAAGCGAGTGCGCCATAAGAAAGCCGCGTATATAATGGTCACAGGCACACGCGTATCATACGACGTTTTTCAACACACTTGCGAGGAAAAAACAAGCTTCTTCATTTACTAAGTTTTTAATTATTAAAACATTTAGTAAAAATACATTTCACTCGATTTTGATGGCAAAGACTTTCGCACGCGTTTTTTGCCTCGTTACGTATGTCCGGCGGAGTAAATAATAGGTTTTCTTCATTTTCTTCACTTGAATTAGGCATTTTCATTAATATTAAACTTCTTAAATAATGCAAACTTCGTCACAGCCGACAATTATTATTTACGAAAAATGGCGCATTGTTTTTTTTTTCTTGCCGCGATACCGATGCTCGCGCAAGGCTTAGGCGCGAACTAGATTGGCCAAAAGCCAAGATTAAAAATGTAATAATTCGTGTTTAAAACACAAATCACAGAAAATGTTAAACGAGTTTGAGCTATTTTTTAGTAATAAATCTGGATTTTCCATTTATTTAAATAAATATGTGGATACAGTTATTTTTCGCATAAATACTGTTTGTTGCTAAAAAAAAGTATTGTATAACCCGACTAAATTATATCGCTTCTTCTTCTTACTCACGACTTGGTACTAGGGTACAAACCTAAATTGGTCGGGTTAATAAACTAAAGGCACTAGTGCAATAATATAATAAAAAAGCACGCGTGTTTAATATCTATGATTATGAGCCAAAAATCGGTGGAATAAAGACGTCGTTATGAGCAAGTGTGTTGAAAACACTGTTTTAATGGGAGCTGTGTTTACGATATTAATTATTCACGTGCAATTAAAATACATTTCAAATAACTACGCAAAGACGATAACACTAAGATCCATAGAATACGCACGATGGTCATCTAAAGCGAAAATTGATGGAAACATCTAACTTTTGAAAATACGGTAAAACAAAAAACTATTCATAAAAGAAAAAAAAAGTTTCTTAAGTCCTAGCGTGAAGGTGATGGTTGATTATTTTGATTCATTACCTTGTGTTAGTCACACAGTGGTAGACAGACACACATTATAAATAATAGATTACCTAGCTTGACACCAATACACCGATAATATTACCTACAGAAATATATGCTATTCCGGGTGCATCTACATTTTCATAATAAACCATGACCAGAAGATGGAAATGTACTGCAATCGATGTAACCTGACACTTAGCATTATAACTGCGCAATGTATTACAAAAACAAACACAATCTTAGCCCCGTCGGTATGGCAAGAAAACATCCTACTAATGTTATTGCATTAAAAGGCATAAAGCATTTTTCTTGCGACGTAATGGTGTAATCGATAATAAGTGATGTTTTAGTAATAGTAATCCTGCCCTAAAGGGCATACAAACGACTCTACGGACAAAATAATCTAAGTGCTTCTTCATACAGATAAAGATAAAGATAAAGATATTATTCCTAAACTAATACTTACTCTTATTCATTTTATATAGGACTATCGGGCAAAGGAAATGATGTGCCCGGACGGTCTGCACTACGACCCGAAAACTGTGTGGCCCAACTACCCCTGTGGCTACCCCATGGAGGTTTCCTGCACTGGACGTGGTGCTCCCCGTAAGTTTATATTTATATGGACGACCCGTCTGGTGTAGTGGTCGAGAAATCGCCTACTACGCAGCGGGTGCGGGTTCGATCTCCGCACAATACAAACATTTGTGTGCATGAACATGTCTGTTTGTATTGGTCTGGGTGTTTTCTATGTATATCATGTATGTATTTACAAACAAAAAGTATTTAAGTAATATCCGTTGTCTGGCACCCATAACACAAGCTTTGAGTAGCTTACTTTGGGACTAGATGGCGGTGTGTGGGAACGTCCAAAAGTTTTTTTTTTACTTTACTTGCTAGATACTATCTCAGTTGTCTGAAAGCAGCTACTAAACTTTTGGTAAAATCACCAGTCCTTTTTACTATTTGCTCTTATAGCCGCCTTGGACTGCCCTGCTATTTTGACTTAAAGCACGAATACATAAAGCAATAAATAAACAACGCAGTTCCAAATTACCTTGCTCTAAGGGATCCTACTGCTTGTCCCAATTTCCTAATGCTGAATATGACAATGATCACGTAATTTTTTTGATCATACAATTACCGCAGCAGGCTATATTTTTAATAGGCGATAAGCCTGTGATGGTATCAAGAAAATGATCGCGCCAACGCTCATAAAAAAAATGTACTTTTCAGAACCAGCTATCCCCACCCCAGAATGCCCTCACCAGTACGGTTTCTACCCATCCCCCAAGGCCACTCCTGAAGACTGTGGGCTTTACCGAATGTGTGTGGAAGGCAAAGCCATCGACATGGTCTGCCCACCTGGCTTGGCCTTCAACCCCAGCAACGCGCGTTGTGACTGGCCTGACGCGGTACCTACCTGCAATGCTGAAGGTATGCAGATTCTAAAATCTCAAAATTGGAATCCTTTGCATCAGACAGTATAAACCAAAACTTTTATTTTCAGCTTACCTTGGCTTCACTTGCCCACCGACTCCCTTGGGTGAGGATGGAGAGCCCCTTGCCAAACCAATTAACTACAAGTAAGTTTTTAACAAAATCGAATTATGAATGATTTATTAGGACACGTGAACATTTTTTTTACCCAAAAAAAGGTGTTATAACTATTAATTAGAATTTCCGCACAGCCAGCTGTACATGGTCAGGTCACTATGATGTGAAAGCACCTAATATGTTTACCACTGTGTTTGATTGAAATTTGGACTTTCGGGTTGAGACGTCCTAGGTCGTTAGCTGCCAGCCTAACGACTTAATCATAATGCTAGTAAGTTAAATGACTGTCATCTATTCCAGATACGAGGGCAACTGCTACGCATTCTTCTCCTGCGAGCTCGGCAAGGCCCGGCTTCTCATGTGTGACGCCGGATACGCTTTCGACGCCCAGGCGGGCCAGTGCGTGGACGCCGACCGGGTCAAGTGTTAATGTTATTATTATGATGACGTCTTTAATAAAATCATATCTTTGATAGTCTTTTGTTTCCTTTTTCTGGCCCTTGTTCTATGCAACCACTGCTGCACCTATTTCTGATTCTACCCACGCATAATCAATTATTGTCCATAGTTGTGGTACGTTTTTCACTGACATACCAATTACTGAGATGCTGGTGCTCTGTGTATAAGAATCGTCATTTAATTACCAACTTTCATTGTCTTTAGGCATAACATAAGGCAGGGAAGCACTGAAAGTAGACGAGACCCTGTTATCTTCAGTTGGGTACAGGTAAGGTTTACATGAAGGTCTGCTACTTCCTTAAGTAGTAGTAGATAGTCTTTGTGTACTCGTATCTCGTGCTCGTGACAGTGGGTCTTTCTCACACTACACAAATAGAAATCATATGTAGGCAGCCAACTCAGAGAAACAAGTTTGCCTATCCTGACATAATAGCTTGTCATAGAATGATGCGCTAAGTCTACTGACTTTATTACATATACATCTTTTTTTCCACTTGATACAATTATTTCTGAAATAATACAATAAAAAGAATCAACATTACATCATAATTAAACCAAACTTACATCATCATTAATTGAAATAATATAAAATAAATTACATTATAAAATTAATTGTACCTACCATTTATTACAATTATTAAGACTAAAAAAAAAAAAATACAAAGTCTACCTGGCTCTAGAGGAAAAGTGCCCATGACGCTCGCAGCATTTCCCCGGTGAATTACAACTCCAACTCCCCGCAGTTTCAACAGCAAAGGGAATAAAAAGATAAGCTACCTGTAACGCACTATACTTGGTGTGTTTTTAAGTGCCGCTGTCTCGGCTGTTGCCCGATGCGCTAACGAAGTTCGTCCCAAGTGACAAGCAGCATAGGTACTCACACATGTTGCGTCCCATAAGAGACACCTACTCTTATCCCATGGTACCAGAGTGAGACCATCTGGTCTTTTACCATCTGTCCGACTAAGACCAGTAGGCTCAAGCATACATAGGACATTTGCAGATACCAGCGTCCTACGAATAATGTCATTGAGAGCATGGTGACGGGGAAATCTACCCTCACAACGTCGGCAACTCAATGCGTGGTGACCGTCTGCCTCAACCCGAGAGCCTCAAATGCATATATGAGATTCGCATACATCGCAGCCCAAGCGAAGGGCAACCACCACAGCAAAGAGCCATCATCTAATAAAGTGCCGTAAAGAAGGGAGGGTTGAGCCTGCAACCACGCCCCCGATTCTGGCTGTAACACCGCTCGAACGCTGAACGCCTAAGAACGCTGCACTCAAGGCTAAACTGGCATATCAATTTGCTCTTTACACAATATTTAATATTTTTTCACTGATAACTTCCCTGTCTGTATCCTGAACTACATAAATCTACACTGCCTTAACAACCGGATTTATACAAGAGGTTTCTACCTTATTACTTATTGTTTAATACGTTACGTGCTAAACAGTCTGTTTCAGTAAAGCACTATTATTTATTCTGTGGTAACGCAGACTGACAGTGTGTATGTATTCGGACTTCAGAAAAGCCTTTGGTAGGGAGTAGGCAGACCTCCTATAATGACACCCATGACTGTCCAAGAAGAGGGATTAAATAATAACGAACTGGACACAAAAAGTAATGCTCAATGGTAACCAGCCAAACAAAGTACCTATTACTTCTGGAGTGCCGCAAGGTTCTATCCTTGGGCTCTTGCTGTTTACGCTAATACGCTACGTAATGATTCCTTCAATTTATATATTTACTGTATTATGACAATTTCGATAACTGTTTTTGCGTCGTCTTCTACTTGAGGTACATAATAATGACACAGGTTTATTATTTACCATTGTCATATTGATGATGCAACAGCATGACTGCATTTGCGTTCTTTTCATGCGAGCTAGGTACGGCTCGGGTGCTGCGAGGAAGCCGAGTCATGTCAATCAGTTCTTCAGATCCTCGAGTCTCCTGGACAATGATGCATCTATAATGATAATAGTTTCCTTAGCCGATTCGACTGCGGTGGCCTGACACAACGACTAGCCGACTGCGCGGGACATAGGTATTATAGTGCACGAGTGTGTGCGAAAACTCAGTTGCAAACTTTATTCCTTTCACACTCATGGCCCGACGGGATAGCAATCTGACACGATGGGAGTACGTAGTAGTTACGTACTTGCCGAGGCACGGAGGAGAGAATGAGAAGGTAATGCACGCCACCCCCATTCCACCTTCAGAACACAAGGCGTAGGTGCGACTGCCATCCTTATGTCGTTGCAATTTATACGGCCCGTAGTAGCCGGAACGACGTTATCATACAAAAATAAAGGCCGTCAATATCTCAAAGAATAGATAATGCAAAATATTATTTTAAACTTTTATCTATTGTACTTATTTTGTGTAAGTATAAGTATGTTTATAGAATATAAAATATGTTGTTGCAGTAATTTAAGTATGTTTATTTGTTACTGTAAGTATTATTTAATTCTTGCCTTTTCTTATTAATTTTCTTTCGCATTGCCATCTCACTGCATGAGCGTAAGGTTTGACTAGTAGATAATGATGATGATAATGAATAACTTCTTGCAGCCGTTGCGCGGTCTTGACATGCGGTCATCGAGGAAACTCCACCTTGAATCCCCTTGTCACACAACGAGCTATTATTCAAACTCTTTACTGTCCAATCAGTACGCTTGTGGAACTCTTTACCCTTGGCTATGAAGCAATCAAAAATCTATCGCTATTTTCAAAAAACTGCTTAAGGAACATCTACTCTCTTCAAAATAATTCTATCCACTCTTATGTCTCAGTTTATTTCCTTTCATTTCATATTTGTTTGTGTATATATATATTATTATGTATGATTATTACTGTGTTGGTAAATATATATATATATATATATATATATATATATATATATATATATATATATATATATATATATATATATATATATATATATATGACTCTGTTATATATATATTTTAGAAAAATGTATATTATTTATTTATCTGTTTTTATTTTTATATAATTATTTTTATTATACAGATATATTTCTATTCCACTTTTTCAGCTCTTCATTTTCATTTTCTTTTCTTTTTATGCACAAAATACCCCTTCCTATAAAACTCATAATTTCTTTACCCAAAGGTTGTCTGGAAGAGATCGCTTATAGCGATAAGACCGCCTAAATTGTACATTTCCCTAAAACGAATTTGTAAATCAATTTATGTAATGTGCAATAAAGAGTTATCTATCTATCTTTGATAATGCTTTTAGCATTAAGTCAACTTTTGTACGCCATTATTTGTGCAATTAAGTCTTTAAATAAATAAATAAATCATCACTTACCACTAGGTGTGATAGTGGTCAAATGCCTGATCATTAATAAAAAACAAAAGTAAAATAGAAAACTAATAACAAGTAATAAAATATTTAAAAAAGCATGGGTAAAAGTTGCGCAACTTACAGTTCTAACGATTTTTTTAACTTTTATGATCTTCATCATCATAGGCGCATCGTGGTGGTATGCACCACGGCCTCGACTAAGCTCAGTGTGCACCTTTTCGACTGTTGACTGACATATTGTGTTTTTTTAATGATGTAAAATTGAATGTTTTCATGTTGTATTTTGCATCAATTTAATGAATTTTCCGTCTCTCTTTCCATCAATCGTACCTACTATGTACGTATTTGATGTTGGCTTGGCTTCGACTTTGATGATTTAGAGCTGGAGCATCTTGGTGTACGAGTATTTTATTTGCGGAAATAATAATCGATGGTGTGATGTGATAAGATTATGTAGAAAAGACGAAAATTATGTCAGGCTGCCTTGTTGTACTCTCCTACTATCTGACGCGAGCTCAATTCTCAAACCTGTCGACGAGCACGTCTACCTAGGACAAGTACTTAATCCGAATTCAATTCGGCTAGGCAGCGTTCAGGAAATTGCGCAAGAGTGTCTTCTCGTCTCAGTTACCTTAGAGTCTGATGACGAAACTCTTCAACTAGTGTGTACCAGTGATGCATACGGATCCAAAACATGATCTCTAACTACGGGCCTTATAAAAAAAGCTCGAAATCACACAACGAGCGATGGAGAGGGCTATGCTTGGTATTTCTCTACGAGATTGGATCAGAAATGAGAAGATACGTAAAAGAACTAAGTTAACGCAAGGTGTACGGACATAGCCTTGAGAATTAGTAGCTCAAGTGGCAATGGGCAGGGCACAAAGCGCGAGGGAGTGCGATGGTCTTTGGGAAAAAAAGTAATAGATTGGAGACCATTAGATTAAAGCCGTAGTGTAGGACGTCCACCGTCCTCACTGGGACTGGCTACGTGGAAGATGCAGAAATGTGCGTACGTATGTAAAACCCTTTATTTGTGGTGGGGTGGCTGATAATACTGTTAAAATATGAACGCTGCCATTAATTATAAATATTTAATGTACTGAATGCATTCTTATCATATTTTTTTTTAATCTGTGACAGCCTGACAGCTCTACTGTTAATTTCGTCTTCTGTCTGACCTCCTCGGCTCGCTAGGCTAATTTATAATTTTATTTTAATTTAATAATGTAATTACTATTTGACGATGTATTGCAACTTTATTTCATGAAGAAATAAATGCTTGTAATAATTAGCGTGCGGTCTTTTCAATTCCACGAATTCTGCTGCGCCACTTCCACTCGCCCCTGGATCAGCTCTCGCAACAGGTTATGGGCCCAGTTTCGAAGACAAGAAACGTGGAAGGTGAAAAGGCTAAAACCAAGAAGCACGTTGGTTATCCTCAGAAGCTCATGCAAAGGAATTCCAAAGCGGTGAGATTTTTTTTTTGAGAAAAAGTGACCTGCTTCTACCCTCTAAAAGTCACTTCACAAAACCGCATGGTCATGGAGAATTCTTCGAGTACATCTGCAGGAAGTTATGTAATCAGCGGCGGCTTTAATTTTGAGAAACTAGAAGGCGTCTCAAATTATGTCAGCTGGAAGTTTGCAATCAAAAACGCTTTGATTCTAGAAGGATTATGGAATGCCGTCCTAGGCACAGAGGCTGACGAATCAAAAGTAGCCAAAGCACTAGCGAGAATATCACTAAGCCTTAAACCCTCTTTATACCAAATTTTACATGGTATTACCACAGCAAAAGCAGCATGGGACAAGCTGAGAAATGTCTATGAAGACAAAGGATTATTCAGACGGGTTGGTCTACTTCGGCAACTTCATAGGGTGGACTACAATCAACATCAAAATATGACAAAATACATCGACACAGTTTTCTCCTTAGTACAGCAATTAGCGGACATTGGTAAGGTCATTGAAGATGAAGAGATTGCGGAGATACTTTTATCTGGGCTCCCTCAGGACTTCGACACACTTGTATCGGCCTTGGAGACAGCATCGTTGACCAATTCTCTATCTTCAGAAGTTGTCCGTGCTCGATTAATTCAGGAAGAATACAGAAAATTGCACACCGAGAACCAGCAAATACTGCACAGTAACAGTAATTCATCAAGTGCACTTATCGTCAAGAAGAAGATCGTCTGCAATTACTGTAAGAAACCTGGACACATTCAGTCGCGCTGTTTCAAGCTGAAGCGCCAAAAGCAAGAAAAGCGTAATCAAGAGAACACTGCATACGCTTCATCGTTCTACGCGTCTGATAGTGTGGATTTTATAGTGGATAGCGGATCGTCTTCGCATATGTGCAAAAATAAAAATTACTTGGACAATATTAGACAAAATAAGACTATAATTACTTGTGCAGATAAAGAAACTAAAATGAAAAGCTCTGGTGTTGGAGATATTCACGTAAGCATTAATGGTTGTAATAAAATTTTGAATGATGTCATGTATGTTCCACAGTTGACCGAGAATTTGCTTTCTGTGAGTAGATTGTGTGAGAGGGGTATGGTTGTGATTTTTAATAAGGATGGGTGTTCTGTCTATGATAGTTGTGATATTCAAGGCAAGCCTATTATGTCTGCTAATCTAAGTAAGGGTGTTTATAGAATGAAATGTACTTTTGCAAAGGAGCGGTCGATGGCTGTTCTACATGAAGTGCAGAAAGCACAGACCGCAAAGTATGCTGGGTCAAATGGTTTGAATGCTAATTTATGGCATAAAAGGTTAGGGCATCTGAGTCTTCAAGGTATGTATACACTTCAGAAATGTGCAGCACGTAAAGTATCTTTTCAGGTTGACAAGGAGAATCTAGTCCCGTGTGTCGCCTGTCTGGAGGGGAAGCCGGTGGCCAAGGCTTATCCGAAGGAAAATGCAAGACGTGCAAGCCAGCCGTTAGAGTTGATACATAGTGACGTCTGTGGCCCGATGAAAGACCCCAGCTGGAGTGATGCAAGGTACTTATTAACACTTACTGATGATTATTCTAGAAAAAGTTTTGGATATTTGTTAAAGAAAAAGTCAGAAGTTTTAGACTGTTTTATCCATTTTAAGAACTTTGTTGAAAAGCAGACTGGATTGCATATAAAATGCCTGCGTTCTGATAATGGCGGTGAGTACTGCAGTGACAGTTTTAGGAAATTCCTTGAGAAAGAGGGAATAACTCACCAGTTGACTGTACCGTATTGTGCTCAACAGAATGGCGTGGCAGAGCGCCTTAATAGAACTTTAATGGAGAAGGCTAGGTGCATGTTAATACAGGCAGGTCTCTGTAACCGTTTTAGGGGTGAGGCTGTTATGACGGCAATTTATTTGAAGAATAGATCCCCCACTGCGGCGTTAGCAGGACAGGTGCCTGAAGAGGTCTGGTCCCGACACTCAGTTTGTCTCGGACACCTCCGTGTATTTGGTAGCATTGCCTATTCATTAATTCCTGAGCCTACTCGTACAAGTAAATTGAATGCTAGGGCAAAGTTATATATTTTTGTCGGTTATTCAGAACGAACAAAAGGTTACCGACTCTTAGACCCATCTAATCCGAGGAGAGTAATTATATCTAGGAATGTTAATTTTATAGAGGACAGATTTTATAAGGATTTTGAAAATAATGACATGAAGAACAATTTAATAAGCGATAATTTAAATGAATTTATAATTTTAACAGAATATAATAATGAATTAAATTGTAATAGAACTGAATATAATAATGATTTGAATTCTACTCAGAATAATAATAATTCTAGTCAAAATATTAATAAAAGTATTAATTCAAATGATAAACATGATTTTTCGTATGAATTTACAGATGTTGAGTCTGGCGATGAATCCGACGAGTACCCAGATGCAGAGCAGGCCTCTGCTGAGCCTGAGTCTTCAGTTCGGGAGCCGGAGGCGCAGCCGGTGACTGGCGAGGATGCAGCAGCTCGAGGGGAAGGCGCGACTAGTACAGTAGGTCCTGTCACTGTCAGCGGCCGCCCCGTACGCAGTACACGTGGTATACCGCCAATTAGATATGGCGATTATGAAATCGGTATGTACGCCAACTCTTTATTTGAAGAACCCCAAACGTACGAAGAGGCTATGACGTCATCAGACTCCTCCGAGTGGAAAAAGGCAATGAAAGAAGAGTATGAGTCACTTGTTCAACATAATGTATGGGAGTTGGTTGATCGTCCTTCTGATGCCAATGTCATTAAATGTAAATGGGTGTATAAGAGGAAACATGATACGTCAGGAAATTTTGACAGGTATAAAGCTCGCTTGGTCGCTCGCGGCTTTAGTCAAAAGAGAGGACTGGATTATTCTGAAACTTTTTCGCCAGTTGTTCGACATTCAACAATGCGTATTCTTTTCTCACTTGCACATGAATTAGATATGTCTATAGAACACATAGACGTAACTACAGCATTTTTGAATGGCGACTTACATGAAAGAATATACATGGAGCAACCACAAGGTTTTGTCAGTGATGAGAACAAGGTGTGTATGCTAAGAAAAAGTCTGTATGGATTAAAACAGGCTAGTCGCATGTGGAATCTGAAGGTGCATGATTTACTGTCGAAGAATGGCTATGTGCAAAGTAAGTGTGAGCCCTGTGTATATGTCAAAAAGTGTGGAAGGGATCTCACCATCATAGCTTTATATGTTGATGATTTTTATATTTTTTCGACTTGTAATACAGAGGATTTATTTAAATTATTGAATGAAAATTTTTGTATAAAGCATCTTGGTTCACTTACGAGTTGTTTAGGCATGCGTGTCACTAGAAATAAGAATGTTTTAATCTTGGATCAATCTGAATATATTAGGAAATTACTTCAACGTTTTAATATGACAGACTGTAAGCATGTATCCACACCTATGATAGCAAATAGTAATTTATCTAAAACAGACAATGAACCTTTAGATGATAATGTTTATCAGTTCAGGCAATTAATTGGCTGTCTAATGTATTTATCGGTTTGCACGAGGCCAGATATAGCTTTTAGTTGCAGTCAGCTCAGTCAATACTTGACCAATTTTGATAAAAGTCATTGGGTAGCTGCTAAACGAGTATTGCGATATTTGGCGGGTACCATTGATTTAGGACTTTGTTTTTACAAGAGTAAATCTCTAGATTTGTTGGCATATACAGACGCTGACTGGGCTAACGATAAATGTGATAGGAAATCATACACGGGCTTCGTTGTGAAACTAGGTAATAATACAGTTAGCTGGGAAGCTAGAAAGCAGCGCTGTGTGGCACTGTCCAGCACTGAGGCTGAGTATGTAGCCATAAGTGATGTTGCGAAAGAGTTATGTTTTATTCAGAATTTCTTGTTGGAAATTTATGATAAACATATAGAGACTATTATCTATAATGATAATCAGAGCGCACATAAACTGTTGCTGGCAAAGGAGTACTGTCATAAGCGTACCAAGCATATTGACCTACGTTACCATTTTGTAAAAGATTATGTATCAAGACGTAGAGTTACAGTTAAATACTTACCAACTGACCAAATGACAGCCGATCTATTTACCAAGCCCTTATGTAAAACTAAACATTTTAATTTTGTCGAAAATTTGAATTTGAAGCATCTGTGATATTAATGTTTAGAATATTATTGTGAATGATTTTGTTTGTTGTTTTGCCTGATAATACTGATAATTGCCTAATAACTTGTAATAATGTTATGTACTGACTGACATAAGATAATGGTAGTAGAGCAAATATTGTACATTACTAAGATAGAGTTTGGTAGAGACTTATTTTGTAGAGTCTTATGATAAGAATGAGGGGAAGTGTTAAAATATGAACGCTGCCATTAATTATAAATATTTAATGTACTGAATGCATTCTTATCATATTTTTTTTAATCTGTGACAGCCTGACAGCTCTACTGTTAATTTCGTCTTCTGTCTGACCTCCTCGGCTCGCTAGGCTAATTTATAATTTTATTTTAATTTAATAATGTAATTACTATTTGACGATGTATTGCAACTTTATTTCATGAAGAAATAAATGCTTGTAATAATTAGCGTGCGGTCTTTTCAATTCCACGAATCCTGCTGCGCCACTTCCACTCGCCCCTGGATCAGCTCTCGCAACAAATACAACGTAAGGAAAAGGATTAGTTTTATTTACAATCGATCCCGCATGATCAATACACGGTAATATTATGACTACAGTATTGTAACTTCATACAAACGGACGACGCGCGAGCTATACCTACTCGCTCGGATGCCGGCATGCGCTCGGCATGCTACAGTCGCGGACGTGCCGCAGTGACGACCGAACGGTGTGTTGGTTTTTAATCAGTAACCGCGCGAAGTTTTACCTACTAGAAATAAGTACAAGTAGCTATTTAATGTGGCAAGTAGAATATATTGTGCTGTTTTTGGTTGCATGAATTCTTTAATAACGCAACCAGAGATAACATTTTTTGATTACCTGGAAACTCCGAAATGTAAGACTATAAAATAATAAGACTTACTATTAGGTAAGTAGGTACCTACCTACTACGTAATTTGTGTTTTAATGGATTGGTATTTCCTTTTTAACCGACTTCAAAAAAAGGAAGTTATCAATTCAATGTATGTATGTAATATTGTTGGAATTGTACCATTTTTGCGTATGTTAATCTATACTACCTTCTGAACACGTGTGCCAAATATTATTCATGTTTGTATGTATGTTTGTATATATGTATGTTTGTTCACGAGTTTCTCGAAAACTAGAAGGTTGATTGCCATGATTTTATGTTATTATATTAATATTTCATATTGTTTTTATTTATTTATCTATAAAAAAATAATAACTATAAAAAATATAAACTTACAATCTCAAAACTAGATAGAAACTCAAAGTAGGCAGATGCAAAAAAATAAAACGCTGTAGGTGGGCGACAGCCCTATCGCATGCTAACGTTCTGTGCTGCTGTAGGTACTTATTTCAAGGACACGGGCCAGTTACAATACTGATAGACATAATATTACCGTGATCAATAACAGCTTCAGAATACTTAAAGTAAGACGTCGAAGGCCAGCTGTTAGTCATCTCTCCTTCCGCGCCCAAGTTTGGAATTTGGTTTGCCTATCATTCTATGCATATCACATATGTAAATACTATAAGTACCAGACTACCCTTTGAACCAAATAGTCTATAGAATGCGTTAAAGACCGTTCAAAGCTATATTACGATAGCTACTTTACACGATGCGAGGCTTTTAAGCTATGTTATTGGAAATGTTTTATAGCCTTAATGTTTCCTCGATAAAAAATGTATCCAACACAAAAATAATTTCTCAAATCGGTTCAGCAGCTCCTTGTATTAGCGCGTTCAAACAAACGAACTTTCAGCTTAATATTTAATTTATGGAGCGTGGATATGCTAATTATAAGCCCTTTTAATTGCGAAACGACTGCCGACTAGTTATCCACCTTAAATAATACTATAAGGAAAAGTCAGTTGTTTTTTTGCTCAATGGAATTATAACATCAAAGCGAGCTGCAATAAAATATCCTTTTAGCAAAAAATTGAATGACCTGTTTCACAGTGAACTATGGCTCCTTAACTGACGAATTTCTTCTATATCTGTAAATATGACTCTGCCTATCTGTACCACATAACTTGTTGAAATTCCAACTATTCTAACTCTACTTAACTAATATACTAATAGCTAATTAGCACATCCATGTGCTGTAATAATACAGCACAGCACGTACATCTTTGTGCTACAAGGGTAACCGTTTCTATATATTTTTTTCAACCAGAAACGGTCACACTGACTTTTGATTGATTTTTACTGCTTTCTTACCACACCACACACTTACCTCTAGATACGGTATCTACGATTGCTTTTTAATTATTTTATATTTCACTAGACATAACCCATTAACCAAGCAATCACTTCTTGATGACTAACGATATTAATTCAGATCCTTACTGATAACAGGATAATATAAAATAGTCGAAAAGTTTTAAAAATATATCAGTGTGTGATACGGTGCAGGGAAGCTGAGGACAACCTAGAGCAACATCATAAAAAAGTGAACATGATATGGCTGAACTTTTTATTGGTGTTACTACCCTTAGTGACGAAAAATGGTAAGCAGCAATGTCTGTGCTACTAGCTATATTATTGTTTCTACTGGTTTTTATGTATCAGCCACCAATGTATTGTTATCTTCAATTTATAGTGCATGCTGCGGACTCTTACTTTGGTAATAGAAACTGGAATCTAAGAAGACCGATTGCTGTCGATTCGAGACCGAATCCAGTAATCAATCCAACTCATTCAATACCAAAACCGCTTTCCCCGCCTATCGAAGTGGGTGATTACACAGCTGCAACTGAAACTATAAAACCCATACCAATTGAGGATCAACGGACTGAAAATTATCGTTTGCTCCCGCAACGAGCTCCTCTTCAACGGTTGCCCACACGTCACCCAGCACCTGCAATTGTCGTCACTGAACCGACACAATCTTTGTATACCAACCCACCTGAAGTACCCGCTTCTGATGACATAGAAGTGATAAGACCAGATCCACATATATCAAACCCATCATACAGACGTCCTATGATACCAATGTTGCCGAGACCGCTACCAAAGCCTGGGCACATCGAACCGATAAACGTACCTATTCACAACGAAGAAACTACAACTGTTCCAATTGCATCAGTTCCTGTTGTTGAAAATACTTCTGAATTAAATTCAGATGCTACAACACCACTAATAGTAAATGACCCCACATCCGAGCTTCCAGTGGTTGTTGTAATACCTGAAACTCAACCTACCTCTGCCTCTTCGGCTGAAATAGAATTAATTGAGACCGCTAGTGAAGAGGAACAAGAACTACCAAATACTATTCCTGAAAAGGTAGAAATAGCACCCACGCCAGAGCCATCAACTCCGGGTCTTCGCCTTGTAAAGCCTCGACCAACAGGCGCGCTCGGTTCCATGAGACGACCATTACCAGGTAACCATCGCTATGGAGTACCTAAGCCGCTTATTTCACCTCCAAAACCGAGTGAGTCTCCAGCTGAAGTGGAACTGGTACCACAGCCTAGTAATCCTGAAATTGAACTGCCCAACAATGAAATACCTAAACAAGCAAATATTATTCCTAATAAAGTAGAAATAGCACCCGCGCCAGAACCATCAGCTCCGGGTCTTCGCCTTGTAAATCCCCGACCAACAGGCCCACTCGGTCCCATAAGACGACCATTACCAGGTAACCACCGCTATGGAGTACCTAAGCCGCTTATTATACCTCCAAAACCGAGTGAATCTCCAGCTGAAGTGGAACTGGTACCACAGCCTAGTAATCCTGGAATTGAACTGCCCAACAATGAGATACCTACACAAGCAAATATTATTCCTGATAAAGTAGAAATAGCACCCACGCCAGAGCCATCAGCTCCGGGTCTTCGCCTTGTCAATCCCCGACCAACAGGCCCACTCGGTCCTATGAGACGACCATTACCAGATAACCACCGTTATGGAGTACCTAAGCCGCTTATATCACCTCCAAAACCGAGTGAATCTCCGGCTGAGGTGGAATTGGTACCACTGCCTAGTAATCCTGAAATAGAACTGCCCAACAATGAGGTACCTACTACTGTTATATCAACTCCAAAACCGAGTGAGTCTCCATCTGATGTAGAAATGGTACCACAACCTAGTAATCCTGAAAGTGAACTGCCTTCCAATATTCCCGAAGAGGAACCAGAACAGACTGGGGATGAGTCAGATGACATTATTTTAGAAAAGGTGGCACCTGCGACAGAAGCTCCTGCTTCGACTTCCGCTCCCATTTACAAAAGAGTGAGGATTCCTCGACCCGTAGCTCCACCGGGCCCCATGAGACGACCGCTACCTGGTAACCATCCTAATGAAGTACCCAAGCCTGTTGTATCATCGCCAAGACCGATTATTCCAAATATGGTCACAACACATCGTCCAATAATATCTACGACACTTAAGGTCAATCCAAACTATAAAACCATCCCCGAATCAGTGTGGACTACACCAGCGCCAATCCAATTACAAGATTACCGCTGTTCAGAATCTGAGGCATACTATAGTATTTCAGGTGACTGTGACAATTACGTGGAATGCCGGGTAAGTGTTTTTAGATTAAGGGCATTAAGATAATTAGCGTTAAATTTAGGTTTGGTACCTAGGTATGCTACATAATTTTAATTTTATTTTCAGAAATACACAGCAATAATGTACTCATGTCCCGATGGACTTCACTACAATCCAAAGGCTCGTTGGCCAGAATATCCTTGTGCTTACCCCTCAGAAGTCAAGTGTGAAAGTAATTCTTTGAGACGTAAGTATCTTCAGTACCGTTACCATGAGTTTACTCCCTATAGCGACGACGGTTTTACTCGCTAACGACAACGTAACTTTTTGTATAGAAAATTTTAGTTTTGTCATCACTGACAATGCCGCTGTGCAATTTTTAACCGACTTCAAAAAAGGAGGAGGATATCAATTCGACTGTATGTTTTTTTTTTGTATGTTTGTTACCTCATATCTCAGTCGTTTGTCGACCGAATCGAAAAATTTTTTTGCCTACTTAGAGGGTGTACCTTCTAGTTGCATAAGGTGCAACTCTCCCCCCCCCCCCCCCCCCACCTCTTATGTAATCACTAAAAATGAAGAAATAAAATAAACTTTTAAAAAAGTAAAAACCGACTTCAAAACCAAAATGCACTAAAAAGTCTTAAATAAACTCTTCACCATTGAAAGGAAAGGAATCAGTTTTAGGCAAACAATTCCTTTTTGGAGTCGGTGCCATCACTTTGACCATCAAGCATCAACTATCACAGCACCGACCCCAAAAAGAAATTGTTTGCCTAAAACGGATTCCTTTCCTTTCAATGGTGAAACTCAAACTCAAACTCAAAATTTTATTTGCCAAGAACACAGTTAACAAAGATGACAATTAAAGTAAGTAAGTAGCATGTGTGTTCAGTCTGCTCGCAGACGTGCAAAAACTTAATTATAGTTATTATTACATAAAGATATATATTATTGATGTCAATTAATTAACATAACATTAGTTTAAATAATATTAAGTATTTTAAATTAAATATTCGAACTTTGTCGCCAATTACAATATTCATTATTACTATAAAAGCATTTTTCCAAAAGCCAGTTATTCAATCGCTTCTTAAATATTGGTCCTTGAAGTGATTTTAGCTCTGCCGGCAGTAAGTTAAATAAAACAATACTCTTATTATATGCATTTCTTTTATATATATCCTTGCGACAGGGGGGTTGATGCATTAGGTTAATGTATTGCTGCCTTAATTGCCTACCCGCGATTTCTCTGCGTGTTTTGTAATAGCTGGGAAAGGACCTTACAAAAAGACAAGCTTCTCTGATGTAGATGCAAGGAAGTGGAAGCAACTTAAGCTGTTTAAGTTAAGAGTTTATTTAAGACTTTTTAGTGCATTTTGGTTTTGAAGTCGGTTTTTACTTTTTTTAAAGTTTATTTTATCCATAGACTTTTTTCCGTCGTTGCTAGCGAGTAAAACCGCCGTAAACTAAACAATTACGGTACAGAGACAAACAAATGCGAGTATAATATGCCAGCAGATGATAAAATAATTGATATTCAATCTTTATCATCAGTATTCTGTTTAATATTTATTTTATTAATTAATTCTTATTTTAATTTACAGAAATAGCTCACCCTACCGATGAGTGTCCGCAGCAATACGGGTTCTACCCAATCGACTCCGAATGCAGCAGATACATCATGTGCCAAGAAGGAATGGCGTTTGTCATGCACTGCCCGCCTGGATTGGTATTCAATTCTGTCTCGAGCAGTTGTGACTGGCCTGAAAATGTACCGGCCTGCAATCCTGATGGTAAGTTTTAAACTATAACGTCATAGAACTAATTCTAAAAAATGGGTGCCTACTCTCTTATATTTTCTCTATTCAAGCATTTGTTACTCAAATGTTCAAATCAAATGTTAAATGTTCTTTTTTCAGTTTTCCATGGATTTACATGCCCTGCACCACCTCTTGAAGAAGACGGAACTCCATCAGAATTCATTTTTAAATACAGGTAAAATTCGTCATTTTTTTTTTACGTTACTTGATACTTGACCTGTCCATCAACTGTTACTAGGTATCTAGAGTCCATCGTATGTTGGTTTCATCAAATACTTACAGAAATTTTGAACACTTTAATTAGTTTAATCTCTTGAATCATTTATTGATTATAATGTACTATCCACAGATACAAGGAAAGCTGCAAGGAGTACATAGCGTGTCAGCGAGGCCATCCTCGGCTGCTCAAATGCGATGATGGACTCTCATTCGACGAAGAATCCGAAGTCTGCGTCGACTCCGACTATGTCAGCAATTGTAGATTATAAAATCACTAACAAAGTTGCCGTAATTAAAATAACCGGTGCGCTTTAGTCCTAATATGCTTACATATAAATAAATCAATCTTGTTATTATTATGATGTCTCATTATTTCATCCATACATACTACACCAAGTTCAAACTTAAAAAAAAAACTGGGTCAACGTAGCATAATGAAGCTCAAGCTGGCCCATAAAACTGCGGAACCTATTGTTAAGGTCACAATGTTAGGTTTAGGTTTAAAGATATTTATTCTCATAAGACAATACACAGTCACTTACATGAGAACAACGCTTGCTTATAAAATTACATTTGTTTCGTCCGAGCTGAACCTGATAAATTAGTTATAGACAAATAAGAAATCAGTAAAATCAATTAAAACTTAAAAGTACTTTTCGACAACATATTCGGCCAGTTTTGATTTAAAAACACTAGGAGAGGTTTCACTTTTAATATTAGACGGTAGCTGGTTATAAAGTTGTGCTCCTTCATACGTGATCATTTTTCTACCATAAGTTGTTCTTATCTTTGGGGTAACCAGAAAACTAGCGCGCCGCGTACTACGCTTGTTTACCTGTTTGACTTTGGTGAGTGTTAGGTTAGTATGGAGTGAGCTTGTTAATATTTTTAACCGACTTCAAAAAAGGAGGAGGTTATCAATTCGACTGTATGTTTTTTTTAAATATTTTTTTGTATGTATGTTACCTCATATCTCAGTCGTTTGTCGACCAAATCGAAAATTTTTTTCGTCTACTTAGAGGGTGTACCTTCTAGTTGGTCCCATTTTTTCCATTTTGGGATCTGATGATGGGATCTTGGTGTAATCGAGGGAAACCCTTAAATTTTAAAGGCACGTATAGTGTTTCTTTACTACAAATCTTGTTGACGTGTTGTTACGTCTGATAGTCAACATCTTGTGGGGCGGAGCTGATGGTGGAACTCCTGAATGCTTAAGAGTTCAGTAATTACAATTACGGAACTTATGATAGGTAATTTGTAGCTTCTTAAAAAATATAATCATAAGGTGCAACCTCCCCTCTAATCACTAAAAATGAAGAAATAAAATAAACTTTAAAAAAATGTGCTGTGATAGTTGATGGTCAAAGTGATGGCACCGACTCCAAAAAGAAAATGTTTGCCTAAAACGGATTCCTTTCCTTTCAATGGTGAAGAGTTTATTTAAGACTTTTTAGTGCATTATTGTTTTGAAGTCGGTTTTTACTTTTTTTAAAGTTTATTTTTTTGAATTAGAATACAAGTGCCGTAAACGTATAATTGTTTTATAGTCATGATGTTAGTTTCTTCATATATTTTATTCGTCGAAGTGAAGTAATTAAAGTGAAAGAGAGTCTTTATAATTTTTTTTTGTGCTACTTGTAGCTCGGCAAGTTTTGTTTTAGGACCACTGCCCCAGACCAATATTAAATAAAGTAAATGCGGTTTTTTGACTTATGTTCGTAATGTAAATAGTACTATATGGCCAATTTTTTATTATTTTATATTTCTTGATCGGTATCACGAAAACTACTGATCCGATTTAGATGAACTGGTACTATTCCCTAATTTGGAATATGAAAATACTCATCTCGCTGTGACTTCTAGTTTTCAATAAATCTGGAAACAAACCTTCACTTACTAAACGTGGCATCATACCATCATACTCAAGATTTATCCAATTTAAAATTAATTTAAACGATACTGCAAATAAACAGTTCCAATTGAAAAACGGAGGTAGGTATCCTTTTTGAAACAAAAAGGCAAAGGTTAGCTTGTGAACATAGATTGACGGGTGTTAATCTCCAAATCGTGATATTTTAGTTAGAGGCTATAAACTAACGGAACGGATATTAAGTACCTGAGTAGGTAATAGAAAAGTTATAACAAAAAGTTCATTTTTAATTCAAACAAGAGAGTAGTAGTAGAAGAAGTAGTAGAGAATTAATTAAGTGTGCAAGGTTCACCTTATCAATGTACTAAATTATATTTCTATAGGATTACCGGTACACTTCGTGATTAATGAGTGTTTTGAAGGATCAGATTCGACTGAGAGCCTGTCAATTTTTGATAGCAATGCCACGTACTAAGAAATGTGTATCTATTGATAATTGAAGTTTAGTGTATTAAGATCGTTTTTTTAGAATGTTTTTAACACTCACAGTGTCATATTATTATAAGCGTCACGCAATGACGTATCTACAAAGAGACCACAGAATTCGCAAGGTCGAACTGACAGCACGGTAGCTCAATTGGTACTAAGAGCGTTTGGCCCGGTCAGCCAAATGGTTGCTGGTTCAAGTCCCGCTCGTGCGCAAAATTTTTGGTTTCTTATTTCATCTTTATGTATTATGGTCATTAAAAGAGGTACATACGATTTAATAATAAGTCTTTGTATTACAACCGCTACCGGTTAAAATAAAATCAAAATCCGTATTTACTTTGTGTAAACACATTTATTGTCCTAATAATGACCTGTTAAACATGATTAAGATTGCTTTAAGGTTATAATTCTCTTAAAATATCAAAACATGCGAAAGTATGAGACAGAAACGGTAAATATCTTTGGATGTAGCTTACACAAAATATTGTTTTTTTTATAGCTTAAAAAGTCAATCCAAACCAATATTTAGCTGCAGTTTTAGTTTCAAATCTTGACGCGTATTGGAGGTAAACATTTCTTAAGCGATAATTTACATGAAAATATTTTTCTTTAAGTTTATAGACATCACCTCAATAATTTATTGTTTACAGCCGTAATAGTTTTCCTTCTGAATTTATCATACAGGGTTACAGGGAAAGTCGTACAAATATTAAAGGACTTTATTATTCAGGGCATTTCGGATGGAATTGATCCTTTAATATGGTATCCAAAACTTAACCGTTATGGAGATATTGTTTTTTTTTTTTAATCCTTTATCTTTTGGGTATTCTATCGATTTTTTGCGATTGGAGCTACTATAGGGTCCGGTTTTTTTATGTGTACAGTTATAAGACTGTCATTTAATAAAAATGATCAACAAAAACTAAACCTTCTACTAACAGCTTAGTAAAACTGTTCGACAACCGCTGGAATTAAAGTTTTTTTACTAATTGTTCCTAACTTTAAAGGCCTCTATTGAAAAATAAAATGTATGGAACTTATTGTGCAAGTAGGTAATTGTAAAAACTTCTACGTCTTTTAAGATATTCAAAAAGGTATAACACTTGCTATTAGATTGGCAAAACATTGACCAAATAACAGTTAAGATAGCAGTTGGTTCATTTTTAGTTTCAGGTAAAAATAGTTAAAATACGTAAATAAAAAGGAAAAGTACATAGTAATTTTATAATTCACTAGCGGTCCCCCGCGACTTCGTCCGCGCGTTTTGAGTTTGCTCCCTCCCCTCCCGTCGCAGCGTGATGTTTTATATCCTAAAGCCTTTCTCAATAAATAAGCTATCTAACACAGAAATATTTTTTCAAATCGATTCAGCAGTTCCTGATATAAGCGCGTTCAAACCAACAAACTCTTCAGCTTTAAAATATAATTAGCGCAAGCGCACGTTGTACTTAAGCTGCAAACATTATTTTGGTGCGGAGTTATGTTAAAACTGTGATAGCTCCTAAGATATTTATTGGAATCAAATAATATAAAGGGCAACTTTGTTCTAAATGAAATGCTCGTGATGATGAATGTATTTATTTTCATAAGAATAAATACCTGTGTTAAAATACACCTCTAAAAATGATACATTATTTTTTTTACAATTTTATTAACATAAAAAAGGTTTTATTTTTATTTATTTTATTTAAACTTTATTGCACTGTTAATGGTACAATTGGCGGACTTAATGCCTTATGGCATTCTCTACCAGTCAACCGCTTGGGAAATGCAGAGAGTTATATCAGTGGCGGAATATTTGAAAGTACTGAGAGGGACAAAAATTTAAAATGCATTAACATAAACATACATACAAAAATTACATAGATAAACAAAAATATTTGTGAATATATAAGCATTGGATTAATAAACTTACATAGAATACATATATTTAATAAAAAATAAACTACAGATAGGGAAGTGAAGATATTGATGACATCTATTAAAATATTACCGACAGCAGTGAACGAAATAGTGGTTAATTCTGAAGTGAGCCAAGGTTAAGATAGTGGGTGCGGAGAGACTTCTTAAAAGAAAGTTTGTTTGAGGACATTCTGATTTCCATGGGAAGAGAATTCCAAAGGCGAATCGCAGAGATGGTGAAAGAGTCCGACATAAAGCCGGACTTGTAAAGAGGAGTGTGAAGAGTAAGAAAATGGGAAGAGCGCAGGTTGCGAGAAGTTGTAGAAGTCAGATAGTTGAACCGCTGTGTCATATAGGTCGGAGAGTGAGGGTTATGCAGTATGTTGAAGAGTGTACACAGGATTCTTGTTTCTCTGCGATGACGGATGGGAAGCCATTTAAGCTTGGAACGGTAAGCAGAGATGTGGTCATATTTACGGAGACCGAAGATGAAACGAATACCGTAGTTGAGGAGTCGATCAAGTTTATTAAGAAAGGTTTCACTGATATTCGTACAACACACGTCGGCGTAGTCGAGAAGAGGCAGGACGAGAGATTGGACAAGAAGAGTTTTCGTGTGAAGAGGGAGAAAGTTTTTGAGTTTATAGAGTGCCCGTAAAGTGGCAGTTACCTTCCTGCTGACCTCGGCAATGTGTTTAGACCAGCTGAGGGTGCTGTCTATATACAGCCCCAGGTTCTTAACACTCTCACTGTATGCTATCACGGCATTATTAAATATGATTGGAGCAGTGGAGTCTACGATGATCTTGGCCAGTTGTCGAGAACTGCCAACAATGATAGCCTGACATTTGGACGGGTTTACTGATATACCGAATTTTTCGGACCAATCGGCGATACAGGCGAGGTCACGATTAAGGGCCGATATGGCCGCGTCGTGTGATACGTTGGGTACCGACCATAGCGTGAATTTAAATATGCGTTATTTCAATATTTAGAACCCAGCGTGTACTATTTGGTACCTCGCAAATTATATTTGGTACCTCCTCGGAAACTATGAAAATGTTACAATGAAGTTGGTCGGTACAGAACGTACTCGTTTCGTACCGACCAGCAGTCAAAACTACAAATTCAAGTAAAATAAACAAATAAAGCTTATGTGGTTATTTAGTACCTCTTCAGTACCCTCCAATTTAAGAACGAAATTTTAAAAAACATGCTTAATTAAATAAATATTCCCATTTTAGGATTTTCAGTACTACACAACAAATACGTTTCAAACTGAAGATCAGTGTCCTTTAGATGATTAATCATGTTTGAAGCCTTTCAAAATACCTGAATTGTACTTACTGTCTTCATTACACAAAAATGGAACCAAAAAGATTGATTTATTGGATTATGGACAATTATCAGGTGGATTATGTATGCACCTGATGACTGTTCAGGGCCGGACCCAGGATTTCATTTCGGTGGGGGCTCAGCATTAGACCCGAGACTATTCGGAATTGTATTTAATACGCATACGCTCTTCGTGTGTGGTAGGTATGTTTTTATTTATTTGTTATTGCACGCAATAAATAATTATCCGTCAGTTCAACCAATCAACAATGGCAAGTACGGTTTTATTTGGAAATAAGAAATGAAACAATGTTATAATAACCTTAACACAAATTACTAACCTAACCTCACTGAAGCCTTCATTGATAAACTTGAACGTCTCCTAAATAGTTGTATTAGATTCATCTTCGGCCTCCGTAAATACGACTATGTCTCCAGTTACAGAGCACAACTGAATTGGCTTCCCATCTGTCAACGTAGAGACTCAAATTCATTGTATTCTTCACACTATTCTGTATAACCCCTCTGCCCCTTCTTACCTTCGATATATGTTTCCATTTTTAAGTCAAACTCATGATCGTTCTCTCCGTTCCTCTGACAACCTTCGGCAAGGTACGCAGGCTCACCGGCACTCACCGCTCCTCGTATGTTTCTAAGTCACATACAGCTACACGACTCTGGAACTCTCTTCCCCTTGATATAAAGAAGATTGATTCGAGGCAGTGTTAGCATTAATTGATTATTTTTTCAATTGATTAATTAATTTCACTAACTTTAATCGAATTAAAGTTAATCGTGATTAAAACAATCACGATTAATATTTTAATCGTAATCGCGATTGAAAAAATAATCATTAGTCGTTAATCGTTAATTTGATTAACGCTAATTAAGATATGTTCAATAAAGAAAAAAAAACATATTTAGATTTAATCAACTACGTTTTCAAACAAAATTCAGCCACGATATCGCAACTTATAGCTTACTACAGGGCTAAGGTAGCGTAATTGTCATTTTCATGGTTTTCAAAACAATAATATGATTAGGACTACAATGTTTTTTAAGTCATATGTCATACATAATTACACACGAGTATCATTTCCTAGGGTTTCAGGGTTTTGCTGTGACAATGGAATACATTTTAAATTCCGGCAAAAGGGGTCTGACTTCTATGCGCAAAGCCACATACTCTTGATATCCTTACAAAAAATCATATCAGTCGTTTAACGGGAGTTAAACGACGTTCGTTTAAGAGTATTGTGAAGAGGATTTTAAATCATTTAAAAATTAAAAGTTTTTTTTTTCAAGTTGAAAAGTTTTTTGTCAATGAAAAATAATCTTAAAAACGATCTTCTAATTTTAAAACTAATTACTGTGATTTTTGTTAATGTTCAAATAAAAATAAAATTAAATGAACTCGTTTTTAGGGTTCCATAGCCGCTGAGCAAAAAACGGAATCCTTATAGTTTCGTCCAGTCTGTCCGTCTGCCTGTCTGTCTGTCTGTCCGTCCTTATGTCACTTTATTCTGTAACTTTAAGCATCACACTGTTAAAATTTGGTAGGAACATGTATCCTGCTAACCGCTTTACGATTCTTATACAAAAAATAAAAAATAATGATATTTAAGAGGGGCTCCCATACATGAAACTAAAACAAAAAGATTTTTTTTTAGTCAAACTTATGCGTGTGGGGTATCTTTAGACAGGTCTTTTAAAATGAAATGAAGGTTCCTAAAACCATTTTCTCTAAAAGTCTAACGTTTGAGATATACGCTTCCAAAGTGGTAAAATGGGCGTCCTCCCCCCCCCCCCCCCCCCTTTAACTTATAAACTAAGCGAGTTTTAATTTTGAAAAAAATATGTAATGTAGATCTTAACACATACTTTCAACGAAAATTGGTTTGGACGAGATCGAATTTTGAGATATAGCACCTTTTTCACAACCGCAAACATAACTTCGTTATTCATACAACATAGTGTTTGTATGAATAAAATTATATTTGCTGTCAACAAAATATTGTGATATTTTAAGTAAGTGGAAGTAAGTGAATCCCTCATTCAGTTAAATTTGGCACGGAACCCTCAGTGGGCGAGTCCGACTCGCACTTAGCCGGTTTTTTAATTTCTGAAAAACTGTTCGAAACTGCATTAGTCATATTTTTTTAACCGCGATTAACGATTAATGATTACGACTAATAATCGTAATCGTCTAGATTTTGATTACGATTAATTAATTTTAATCGTTAATTGTTAATCGTTCATCAAATTAACTTTTTGCCATCACTGATTCGAGGTAATCCTTTAAGAATAAAGTTCGCACATTTCTGAAAGAGTGAATAATTGCATAGTAATATTATTATTATATGTATATATTATTGCTTTATTTATGCTTAAGTACGTATTATTATATATGTTTATAGTTAAAGTTACTATTTTAAAGTAGGTTTACCTATTTACATAATATACATATTATAATATGTATATTTATTATTATAGGATAATAGGATTATTGTAACTATGTTCCTTCTTTATTTAGAAACTTTTCACTGCACTCATTGAGATAATGCTTGCTTTTAGCATTAAGTCCTCCTTTGTACAATTAAGTTTTTAAATAAAAAATAAAAAAACAGTTTTTTTTATTCATTTCATAGACAAGCCTTAGAAAAAAAAACGGCTGAGTAAAGGTAGATAATATAGTAGAGTAGATGGAAAACTAACTTTTCTACATAGGAAAGTTCGTTTTCTACATTAACCCGACTGGGAATCAAACCCGGCACCTCAGTGATGGCGCATTGTGAATCAAAGTCCAGCCCACACGCTCTCGGCTGTTATGGAGGTCGTTAAATATGCTTCACCCTAGTTAGCGAAGGGGTGTCGGTTTGATTCCCTGCCGAGGCAAGTATAATCTACCTTTACTCAGCCGTTTTTTCAAACGCTTGTCTATGCAATGAATAAAAAAAAACACTTTAATAAGTGTTAGGGTTATTAATTATAATGTAATTAATAACCCTAACACTTATTAAAGTGTTTTTTTTTATTCATTGCATAGACAAGCGTTTGAACATTATGTTTCATTTCTTATTTCCAAATAAAACCGTACTTGCCATTGTTGATAGGTTGAACTGACGGATAATTATTTATGGCGTGCAATAAAAAATTAATAAAAATATACCTACCACACACGAACAGCGTATGCGTATTAAATACAATTCCGAATAGTCTCGGGTCTAATGCTGAGCCCCCACCGAAATGAAATCCTGGGTCCGGCCCTGAACAGTCATCAGGTGCATACATAATCCACCTGATAATTGTCCATAATCCAATAAATCAATCTTTTTGGTTCCATTTTTGTGTAATGAAGACAGTAAGTACAATTCAGGTATTTTGAAAGGCTTCAAACATGATTAATCATCTAAAGGACACTGATCTTCAGTTTGAAACGTATTTGTTGTGTAGTACTGAAAAACCTAAAATGGGAATATTTATTTAATTAAGCATGTTTTTTAAAATTTCGTTCTTAAATTGGAGGGTACTGAAGAGGTACTAAATAACCACATAAGCTTTATTTGTTTATTTTACTTGAATTTGTAGTTTTGACTGCTGGTCGGTACGAAACGAGTACGTTCTGTACCGACCAATTTCATTGTAACATTTTCATAGTTTCCGAGGAGGTACCAAATATAATTTGCGAGGTACCAAATAGTACACGCTGGGTTCTAAATATTGAAATAACGCACATTTAAATTCACGCTATGGTCGGTACCCAACGTATCACACGGCCGCGTCTATATCGGAAACCTCTGCCTGAGCGTACAGTTGAAGATCGTCTGCATACAGATGATAAGAGCAATTAAGACGGCTAGTGATAGTATTAATAAAAACGGTATAAAGGTTGTAGTAAGTCAACCATAAAAGATAGACTTATGCTGTCGCGGACTTTATTATATAACTCTTAATGCTGAACAATCTTGTCATACATGATTTTTGTGTAACTTTAGCGGTTTCCGCAGCGTACGCAGCGGAAGCTCTCAAAAGGAATATCTTTCTCCCGTTTTCGCAACATTTTTCATTGCTGCTGTGGTCTTGTGAGTCGTATCTTAATGTTATATGGCTTAAAGCCTTCCTCGATAAATGGACTATTTAACATAAAAATAATTTTTCAAATCGGGCCATTAGTTTCTGAGATTAGCGCGTTCAAACAAACAAACAAACAAACAAACAAACTCTTCAGCTTTATAATATTAGTATAGATGTTCTACATGACTACCGTTATTTCTAATACAGATTCTCATTCGTTTTCTTAAATTACTTTTCACGACGATAGTTCGCAGGTTCCGTCTCATTTTCTACGGTATAAAACTTACTATTAGTAAGTTTTATACCTTTTTGAATAGCTAAAAAGACGTAGATTTTTACAATTACTTGCACAATAAGTTCCATACATTTTTTTTCAATAGAGGCCTTTAAAGTTAGGAACAATTAGTAAAAAAACTTTGATTCCAGCAGTTGTCGAGCAGTTTTACTAAGCTGTTGGTAGAAGGTTTAGTTTTTGTTGATCACTTTTATTAAATGACATGTCTCCTAACTGTACACATAAAAAAACCGGACCCTAGTAGCTCCAATCGCAAAAATCGATAGAATACCCAAAAGATATTTTTTTTTTTCTAAATCTTTAAAATTCAATATCTCCATAACGGTTAAGTTTCGGATACCATATTAAAGGATCAATTCCATCAGAAATGACCTGAATAATAACATCCTTTAATATTCTGTACGACTTTCCCTGTAACCCTGTATATGCTCCACTTTGATTTTTTTTCACGTAGGTATCCTCCTACTACCGTTTAGCTGGGAGAGGGTGAGGGAGGTCATTGGACTCTAACAAAAATTTGGCTTTTACAACTGAATATTACGGAAACAATCCACTTTATTGAAACATTATGTTGGAAAACTCATAACCATTTTAGAATATCCCACACAATGGGTATGGCAAGAGAAAAAAATACCCATGCGTTACTTGTATTAGAGGTACCCCAAAAAAATATTTTTATTAAACTTTGGCGTGAAGACATACCCATACTAAATTACGGTTTTCTGGCACCTTAGGTCTCTGCGCTGAACTGCGGATGGACAGACGGACATGGCGAAACTACAAGGGTTCCCTGTTGGACTACAGAACCCTAATAAAAATTGCAGTCGGGGCAGGCTGCAATTTTTATTAGGGTTCCGTATGGGTAATAACATTATTTAACGCTCTATAAAAATATATTAAGATTAATCGAGTACCATAAAAACACACCTAGTTCATTATATACTAAAACATCACGATTTGGAGATTTACACCCGTCAAACTGATGTTCACGTTGGTAGATTCTATATTTTTTAATTTGAATCGATTATCATTTCATTTAGAAACAATAGAAAGGAAGGAGGACTGATGTATTTATTTAATCTGGTAACATTTGAATAAGTTTGTTATATTTGCACTTCGTCCTTTTCTCTGATTGGTAAGTAGTGAATAAATATTGGAGAACCAATCAAAAGAGGACAAACCGTGAAGTTTGCGAAAAGTATGAGTATTGAAAACAAAGTTGATTTTTTCAGCGAAAAGAGCGCGGGTTTGGATCAAATTTTCATATAATTTGAATTTTGTACGCCTTGGAAAGCAAATGTTGATGAGTTATATGAGGACTAAAGTAATAGAATGAAAGAGAAAAGAATCCAATGGGAGTCGGTATAACATACTCCACGTGTACTCGATGACGAGGCAGACGGCGAAGGCGGGACATTCCGCTAGCGCAGCCCTGACGGCCATCGCCCCAGTTGTACCTTCGGATCGAAGATTGCGTAGTCGCGCACTGAGCCGTAGCCTCCGAGCCCATTTTTATAGACCTGCCTTCGTAAACTGGAATTCGAAATTCAAACAATCTAGTCCTCATTGAAATTCCTGTCAACGAATGGGATTCTTCATTATTATGAAAAAAGTTCAATGTGATTTCTAAACAAAATGGAAGATTCCTACATAATTGCTAATTTCCACACGCTCTGCCGTTTATGTCTGAGTAAGAGCACGTTTACAGTATCAATATTTGGTGCTGCACCTGATGATGAAGCGAATATTGCTTTAACCTCCAAAATTGCAGAGTGTTTTGAACTGCAGGTTTGTTTCTCGTGTATTTTACGTAAGGCGCATTTAATGTTATGTCATTTCTAAATGTATTTTTCTTTGTCTACAGATAGACCCTAATGATGGATTGCCTGCTAGAATATGCTACAAATGCCTCTTCAAACTTGACAAATGTTGCAAGTTCAAACTGCAATGTATCCAAAATGAGACCAGACTAAGACAGATTACTATAAGAACAAATGAATTGGATAATTCCAACTCTTCTGAGGTAAGTGCATACAACTACAACTCTCAGGACTCTCAAAAACCCAAGCCTGAAGACTATATTGTTGAAGACAGTGTTGTCATGGTTGTTGATCCAAGCCTTGACTATGATTCTTCAGAAGAATCTGAAACACCAGAGCCTGTTGAAAATGATATAGTAGAAAGGGATAACACTCCAGAAGGAGATCCTATGCCAGAGTCTTTCTTCAAAGCTGTTTCTATGTGCGAGTACTGTGATCAGGCCTTTGTTTCACAAGAGAAGTGTAAAGAACATGAGCAAACCTGTCATGATCCTAACCTCCCCTATAGATGTGTTGAATGTAGTTTAGTTTTTGCTGAACGTAGTCAATATATTCAGCATACTAAGCAAGTACATGGTAATGATAAACCGTATCACTGTCCAGAATGTGATAAATGTTTTGGACGCCGTTCAGATTTGAGGAAGCATTCTATTGTCCACACAGGAATAAGGCCTTATCAGTGTCAGTACTGTTTAAAGAGCTTTTCACGCAATACCAACTTGAGTAAACATTTGCGAATTCATGCTGGGCACAAGCCCCATGTTTGCCCTCTTTGTCCCAGAAGCTTTGTTGCTAAAGGAGATCTGCAACGGCATGTAGTAGTTCACTCTGGCACAAAGCCATTTGCTTGTAGGAAGTGCCCCTTGACATTTGGAAGACGAGATAAGTTGCTAAAACATGAAATGCGGCATGCACCAGCTAATCAAATGCACAAAAATGAATATGTAACTGATACCAATGACATCGTTGTTAATGTAAATCCTTTTAGCAACCTCATGACTGCACCCAACCTTAACCCTGATGCATCCCATGTTGATTATGATTTACCTAGAGTTCCAGATCATATTGCTGGAGAAAGTAGTTTTGTGAATCAAGTTAAAAATCCATCTACATCTGGAAAACAAATACAGGGGTCACCCCAAAAACCTAAAGCTCTGTCTATGAAAAACAGGCCAAAAAATATTAAATGCCATCAATGTCCTAAGAGGTTCTCCTCACTGGATGCATATAAAACACATGTATCAATAGCTCATATTGGATCAAGAGTATTTCAATGCAAAATATGCTTCAAAAAGTTCCCCAGAAAAAGAGAGCTGGATCGTCATGCAACATTACATACTGGTATGAAACCTTTTTCATGCAGTCAATGTGATAAGAAATTTACTCGAAAGGATAAGCTTGATAAGCATGAACAAACTCATGAATGCTTGGTTGTGAATATGCCTTGCATAGAATGTGGTGCCACTTTTGAGAAAAAAGCAGATTTAGTGGCTCACATAAAATCTCATTTTACTGATAATTTTGACGAAAAGAGTTCAGAGACTGAAATTAAGAAAGAAGATGAACCAGAGTTCCAATTGGATGATAACTTTTATGATATAGGCACTTGAGATTTGGAATTTGGTGTTGAACTAATGTTTTTCAGCTCCACTTGATGTACTTACAGAATCCTTATATTTTTATCACTACCTGAAAATTTGATAAGCTATATGATGATTGATTTACACAGCTTGCATGTATCAATTGCATAGTATGTCAGTCAAGCCATCATCTGGCTTTGTGGATCCACTATTAGGTTATTTACCAAGGCCTATACATATAATTGAATTGTATTTAAAATGAATGTGGATTATTATAAAAAACCCACCTATTAATCTTAACTGCCATGTTAAAATTTTAAATTGTATATGTCCAAAGGTTAGATTGTAGGTTATAAATAAAAAGTTAAGTAGGTAACTAGGCAGATAAATAAAAATTGTCTTAAATAAAAGAAGAAATACAAGCAATGCACAAAACTTTATTTTTAATCTTAATTGAATTGTAAGTAGTATTTAAATATAATGATCCTGATTAAGATATCCTTTTGTAAAGAATACTCAAATATATCTTTCTGTGCTTTTATTGCACAGCAGTGAAATTCTATTATTATGAGCATCAAAATCATGTTTAGATTAAATACACTGTTTTAACTGTCTTTTGTTTTAAAAAATATGGTTAAAAGTACATACTATTTTATTTATTTTAAGCTATTTTTAAGTTGACCATTCAACATTGCAGTCAAAATTGATCAATAAAGTTATAATTTTTGTCTAGTCTGTTTTATTTACAGTTTCTTTACAACATCCATTGAGGAAATATTGAGATAAATTAATAGTAATTAGAGATGATTAGGGTAATAAAATATATGGCTTAGAAATTAAACATTTTAATGACTTAACCAGCTAAAGGGTTTGCATGGATAGTAACTGATGTAATTCTTGCTTCAGACAGTGGTCGAAATGTCTTTGGGTTGACTGGCATTTTTTCCAAATCATCAAGAGCTTCAAAACCATCAATTATCCTGAAATAATATTATTTGGAACCTGTGTATAAAGCTAGCATGACAAAGGTACAGTATTGTATACAAGTGCAAACAATAATCAAGGATAAAATATAACAGTAACTTATACCTTCCAAATACTGTATATTTCAGATCTAAATGTGGTTGTTCACCATATGTAAAAAAGAATTGGCTGCCATTTGTGTTCGGTCCATTGTTTGCCATACTGATAGTTCCTCTGACATTATGCTGTGAAATTTAATAACACTATGTTATTTATAATAGTGTCATACCATTTCATGTTTGTAAGCTTAGATAAAAAAATACCTTCAGCTCTTCTTTAAATTCATCTTCAAACTTTTTCCCCCAAATTGAAGTGCCCCCTTTTCCCGTACCTGTGGGGTCGCCAGTTTGGACTATGAAACCCTAGAAGAAAATATTATTGACGATTTACTATTTAATAACTAAATCAAGTGGAACCAAATAATTAACACATTACCTTTATATTTCTATGAAATAAACACCCATTGTAATAATCGCTAGCACACAAAGCAAGAAAGTTTTCACATGCTTTTGGACACTGCTCACAATACAATTCTACTTTTATATCTCCTACATCAGTGTGCAATGTAACAGACATAATTTGTTATGGTGAATTATCTTTCCAAGTTTTAAAGAAACAGCTTTTTTTATAGTTTCGTTGTTTGTATTTTTAGTTAGGTTATTTTTTGTTATTATGACAGCTGTCAAACTACCACAGAGTACTTTGCAAACTACTTTATACTTTTTTACTCTACATCGTTATAAGAGTGGGAGATTATTATTATAACAGATCAATTAAACTGATAATTATTTTTAACCAAATATTATGTTAAATTATTTTAGGCCATAACAGACTTTGATATTAATTTCTCCTTTTTGAAAAAAAGTCGCAAGTACAACTGTTGTATTATTTCGATCTAAGAAACAAACAAAATATTATTAATTACTTAAATATTCCTACTCCTAATCGGTAATTGTCTAACCTATTCTAAGTCCTATTTCTATTAATTCAAGTGTGGTTCAATAAGGGTTATTCGTGCCTTTTCTGGCCTCCGGCAATTCATGGCCACTTGGCGATATTTTTTTTTAATTTTTGTGACCAAATAAATACTATATTGGCGATTTAATAAATAAATCAACTAACTAACAACCATTTTATTAATAACATACCTATCCTTTTAAAAGAACTGGATCCTATTTTACGGCAAATTGTAGAAAATGGCGTTGATCACTAACGAGAACGTAAGCATAGATTTTTGATGTTTTTTTTTGTAACTGAAATGTATGCTAACAGAGAGTTATTAATAATTTTATTATATAGTTGAATGACATTATCTTATTAGTTCTTAATGACCGTCCGCCACTGATTAAACAACTCTATGCATTCCCCAAGCGGTTGACTGGTAAAGAATAAATAAGACATTAAGTCCACCAATTGTACAATTAACGGTGCAATAAACTTTAAATATATAAATCAACTAGCGGTCCCCCGCGACTTCGTCCGCGCGTTTTGAGTTTGCTCCCTCTTCTCCCGTCGCAGCGTCATGTTTTATATCCTAAAGCCTTTCTCGATAAATAAGCTATCAAACACAAAATATTTTTTCAAATCGGTCCAGCAGTTCCTGAGATAAGCGCGTTCAACTTCAAACCAACAAACTCTTTAGCTTTATAATATAATTAGCGCAAGCGCACGTTGTACTTAAGCTGCGAACATTATTTTGGTGCGGAGTTATGTTAAAACTGTGATAGCGCCTAAGATATTTATTGAAATCAAATGATATAAAGGGCAACTTGGTTCTAAATGAAATGCTCGTGATTATGATTGTATTTATTTTGATAAGAATAAATACCTGTGTGTATAATACACCTCTAAAAATAATGCATTATTTTTTTAAAAATTTATTAACATAAAAAAGGTTGTAGTAAGTCAACCATAAAAGATAGACATATGCTGTCGCGGACTTTATTATAGAACTCTTAATGCTGAACAATCCTGTCATACATGATTTTTGTGTAACTTAAGCGGTTTCCGCAGCGGAAGCTCTCAAAAGGAATATCTTTCTTCCGTTTTCGCAACATTTTTCATTTCTGCTGTGGTCTTATGAGTCGTATCTTTATGTTATGTAGCCTAAAGCCTTCCTCGATAATTGGACTATCCAATGTATCAATTATTTTTCAAATCGGGCCAGTAGTTTTTGAGATTAGCGCGTTCAAACAAACAAACAAACAAACTCTTCAGCTTTATAATATTAGTATAGATTATGGTTGGGGTGGCTAACAACTCCAATGGAAATCGTACCATTTATTATATATTATAATCGTATATATTTTTGGCCCCCTTGGCTAGTAACGTATTTCTAAATTTTGTGGTCACTGGCCTAGGGACCAAAAAATGAAAATGTTACGATTTTGGATTGAATATTATATTATGTTAGCATCTCAATAAATAAACATACCTCTAATGAAATTACTCTGGTTTGATACACATAAGAGAGAGCCTCCGTGCTTCCAAACCCAAATATTACTGGCGTGCACTAAGCTAGCAGCTCACAAGCACGTTGCTTTTAATATCATCAATAATAGCCCCAAGATAGACACTGTACATAAACTTCCTTACTTACTTACCTATTTGATTAAGCCCATAGTTGAAAATCATGTTTTGGATCTGTTTGAGCCTTTTATTTCAAGTTGGAGACAAATAATCGAATTATTTACTGATTAGTACGTAATTAATGGAGTGAGTATTACATCGGTCCTTGACTATATTTTCTTCTTGTCACTGTCCATTTCAATATCTATTGAGTTGAGAAACTCAGTTAATAACACAGTATTAAGATTCTCATCGTATTTTAAAGTCCGTTTGTTTTTGCTAGTCGCATATTGTAAACAATCTTGACATTCCTATTTAACTGAATAATTCATTTTAAATAAAATTAACGTTAAACTCACAACCAAAATAAGTAATTTATCGATGAACAGTGAGACCTTTTTTAATCAAATAGTTAATTGATTTTTCAACACACTTGCTCAAAAAGACGTTTTTATTTCACCGATTTTTGGCTCATAATCATAGATATTAAACACGCGTGCTTTTTCATTATATTATTGCATTATTGCTTTTAGTTTATTAACCCGACCAATTAACATTTGTACCCTAGTACCAAGTCGTAAGTAAGAAGAAGAAGCGATATAATTTAGTCGGGTTATACAATCCTTTTATTTTAGCAACAAACAGTCTTTATGCGAAAAATAACAGTATCTACATTTTTATTTCAATAAATGGTAAATCCAGATTTATTACTAAAAATAGCTCAAATTCATTTAACATTTTCTGTGATTTGTGTTTTAAACACGAATTATTACATATTTTTAAATCTTGGCTTTTGGCCGATCTAGTTCGCGCCTAAGCCTTGCGCGCGCATCGGTATCACGGCACAGAAAATATAATAGTACTACGTACAGAAGGATCACTGTGCTAAGAATGATAAAGTAAAAACAACTTTCGCTGCAACGCAATGAAGTGCAATTCACTTCGCAACAATGTTAATTCGTGTACATCCGGCCGTCTGAGCCAGGCTTCTATAGAGATCTTGCATATCTAGGCTTATAAGGAATCGTTAGTGACGCTGATGTATCCAGGTTTCATCGTTTGTGACGCAATAGTTTTCTTGGAAAATCAAAAAAACAAGGCTCAGACAGCCAGAATTTCGCATTTTCTGACTTTCCAGATCTCAACTATCAGAGGGTTTCAGGTCACTGTTTCTTATAAAATGTGATGTGACGCGTTAGTGACGGTCATCCGAAGTAGTTTCATCCATTTTAATCCAGTACTTTTTGAGAAATCGTGATAAACGTGTGGCTCAGACAGCCTGATATCCGGTCGTCTGAGCCAACTTGTTTTTCTCTATATTTCACGAAATGTTACGTTTCGGACAAATGTTTTTCGGATTTACTGATGTGACGACGTTAGTGACAGCTCTCGACCAGATTTGAACCTTCGTGACGCACGCGTTTTGGAGAAATTGAGAAAAAACTGCTGGCTCAGACAGCCGGATGCTGGCTGTCTGAGCTACCCAGTTCTACCACTTCCAGGTGTTGTACGAAGCTGAAAACTCATCTCCGCGTCACATCTATCTGATGTGACGCGGCCTCTAAGTACAAAAAATCGTAAGTGACGGCTCTATATGCCGCCAATCAAAAGTTATAAGCATTTCAAATGTTTTCCATACATCGATGCATTTGGGTTACCACACTTCGCACTCTTTATGGAAACGGAAAGACAATTTAGTAGAAAATGTAAGCTAAAGCCCCTCATATCAAAGCGGATGCTTTCTCCTGCTATTTAAATATTTAATTACGTGGTCAATAACTACGCCGATGAAGGAAAATATGTTTATTATGTATGGGGTATTCCAGGTTTCAAAATTACTCTTTATTTAAAAATAATCACTAGCTCCAGCTGGTTACTACAATATAAGACTTTTTCGGTATTAAATACATACTAAGTACTCATTCCTCAACTCGTCCCACATTATAACGGCCCATTTGGGACAAGATGCAATAATTAATTTTAATCATTATGCAAATCGTCTCCTGCTTTTTTGGGTGCAAAATAATAACCATAAAACAGCGCAGAAGGTGAAACGCAGTTCTCTGGGACCGCTTATTATTATTACGAACAAAAATTACTAAGCCAGCCTTATTTCACCTTCGGAACACGAGACGCGCGCCATCTTTGTGTCCATCTTTGTTCGAACAATATTTCTAATGCGGGGGAATAAAAAATGGAATGCGCTACCGGCTGAGGTGTTCCCGAAACCCTTAATTTGGGCATTTTCAAAAGAAGAATGATTACGCTATTACTGGTCAGACATACATGACCAATCTTCGACGACATCATCACTTACCACCAGTTGTGATAGTGGTCAAATGGCTGATCATATATATAAAAATATATAGATAGACTATAAAATTATGCAGGATGGAAAGAAATCATCCACTTAATATCATTTATTTTTATAGCCCAAAAGATTGTTGTTGAATTTTACCAGAAAGTTTAAATATGTATGTTAAAAAAATGTATACATAATAAATAAAAATGTAAGTAAGTAACAATGGATATGGCGGTAAGAGAGGTGCGTAGAAACCAACTTACGAAAATAATGAAATAAAATGAAAAAAATATATTTTGTTTTGGACCTGTCATGTTTATTACCACAGGTTGTAGCGTTTATCTTCTTTTAAAGTTTATGTTCATAAGACAAGTAATAATTATTTTGTTTTAATAAAGCAATGATATAAGTTTTGTGCTCGTGGATTTTTACTTAGTTCGTAGACTTTATTGATTTTATGACGAGTATAGTATACCTATTTACGAGGAGTATTATTCACATTTGACTAAAATTGTTTTATCAGATGTATATTATATTTTACTTTGTAATCATTAAAAGGGTTTCCTTTCATACAACAAAATTTTGTTAACTTTTTTGTAACAATATCATTGTTTTTTCTGATTATACTCATATTGATAGTTTTAACTTTTTGATTACATTAAATGACGTTAAAAATCATTTGATTAAATTATCTGCATCTCGTCCAAAATAAGCTATAGACATGTATGGGATGATTTTTTTTTTTAAATATCCTTTGGACATTCCCACACATCGCCATCTAGCCCCAAAGTAAGCTACTCAAAGCTTGTGTTATGGGTGCCAGACAACGGATATAATACTTAAATACTTTTTGTTTGTAAATACATACATGATATACATAGAAAACACCCAGACCAATACAAACAGACATGTTCATATACACAAATGTTTGTATTGTGCGGGGATCGAACCCGCACCCGCTGCGTAGTAGGCGATTTCTCGACCACTACACCAGACGGGTCGTCAAATGATGAACTACTATTTGTATAAATGCTACAGCAGAAACAATTCGTAAAATAACTTTATTATTTACTAAAATATCAATAACAGGAGACTTCCACATGGTAATTCTTAGACGTTGGGTGATATTAGAATTATCAGTAAACAGCTATCTAAACGCCGAGTAAAAAAGTAAGTGCAAAGCGCTGAGTATACCTAGTCAGCCTGGAGCCTAGCTTTTTACAAGAGAACGCTGACTACGCCTAGTAAAAGTAGTAAGTAGTCCAACTAAATACTGCTCTGCTTACTGAGGTCTGAGTCTGGAGCTCACGTCAAAACATGCCTGATTGTTGTCATAAGTCTTTGTGCCCCCTTTTAGTATAACTAGCCCAATATTATCACCATCAATTTCTTTAAATGCATTTTTTAATGAATAACTTCGTAAGTGCAGGTTTCCTTGTCAGTACATCAGTCACTAATCAGTAGTGCGGATTTTTTTTCAGCAACTGTCATCACTGCAAATGTCTACTTTTTCGTCTGACGCTATCTTGCATGTCGAATTAACAGTGATTAAAAAAGTGTTTTAATGTTTTTATTTAACATATTTTCTTTAACTTGATAGCATGTTCCTGATTTTTTAAATGGTGAATAAAATATGAGCCTGTTCAAGTGTACATGGTCTGATAATCTTGGTAAGATCATCTCTTTAAACTAGAAATAAAAATAAAAGCCTTCTTTTAAACGTTGAGAAAGTTTAAGAATTACTCAGGACGAGCTGCAGTTTGTAAATATATCTTTGATTTTCCGCATTTCGTCCCAAATATTATATAGGCATGGTGGGACGAGTCAATGAATTACTAAGTTTTCCATCCAAACAAAAAAGGAAACGACTTGCAGGATTAAGTTAGTATTTATATTGATTTTTTGCATCTTGTCCCAAGTGGGCCGTAAAATCACATGGGAAGAGTCGAGTAATATGTAAGTAGTATGTACCCTACCAAAATTCTCTAATATTGTAGTACCTTCGATAAACTAGCGGTTGTTTTCAAATAAATAGTAATCTAACGATTTTTTTCCTTGGAATACCTGAGACCATAAATAATTAACATATTTTCCTTTATCGGCGTAGTTATTGACTACGTAATTTAATATTTAAATAGCAGGAGAAAGCATCCGCTTTGATATGAGGGGCTTTAGCTTACATTTTCTACTAAATTGTCTTTCCGTTTCCATAAAGAGTGCGAAGTGTAGCCACCCAAATGCATCGATGTTTGGAAAACATTTGAAATGCTTATAACTTTTGATTGGCGGCATATAGAGCCGTCACTTACGATTTTTTGTACTTAGAGGCCGCGTCACATCAGATTAGATGAGTTTTCAGCTTCGTACAACACCTGGAAGTGGTAGAACTGGGTGGCTCAGACAGCCAGCATCCGGCTGTCCGAGCCAGCAGTTTTTTCTCAATTTCTCCAAAACGCGTGCGTCACGAAGGTTCAAATCTGGTCGAGAGCTGTCACTAACGTCGTCACATCAGTAAATCCGAAAAACATTTGTCCGAAACGTAACATTTCGTGAAATATAGAGAAAAACAAGTTGGCTCAGACGACCGGATATCAGGCTGTCTGAGCCACACGTTTATCAAGATTTCTCAAAAAGTACTGGATTAAAATGGATGAAACTACTTCGGATGACCGTCACTAACGCGTCACATCACATTTTATAAGAAACAGTGACCTGAAACCCTCTGATAGTTGAGATCTGGAAAGTCAGAAAATGCGAAATTCTGGCTGTCTGAGCCTAGTTTTTTTGATTTTCCAAGAAAACTATTGCGTCACAAACGATGAAACCTGGATACATCAGCGTCACTAACGATTCCTTATAAGCCTAGATATGCAAGATCTCTATAGAAGCCTGGCTCAGACGGCCGGATGTACACGTTAATTCAAGGTTGTTTCATCTACCTATCTATACCTGTCTCTTTCTAACACGTAACGCTTTCCCTGTTTCGCGGCCTTGAATGTGTCAGGGTTGCGAGCGGCGCGTGGCACGAACATACGCGTAGGTACACGACGCGCTACTCAAATAAAATAAATAGTCTAGAGGAGCTAGCACATTTCTTGACTGTGTTCTATCGTAGAAAGTAATTGATAGTGTCAGCGTTCGTTTAATATTAAAATAAGTGTTATACTCTGTCTAATTTAACTATTTGGTACAAAATTACTGAATTCGGAGAAATGAAAGTACAAACAAACCAAACACACATGTATGCACGGACAACAGCACGTCAAGGTAAACACTGCGGTATCTTATGCAGTTGTAATAAGGGTAAAAAGTAAGGATAAAATTGTATAGCAGAATTATTTTCTCCGTGCAGTTTGGGTCATAAATCATAGCTCGGCCTCAGTCCGGTTAGTATGTTGCGCGGGCGCACCGCCGTTTTAAAATTTATATTGTTTAAAAATTTTAGTTTATTATAAATAATTTCAATAAATATAAAATTTCATATTAATTTATTTTTTTATAAAAAATATATAGTACATTCGACAGCATCTTAGGTTACACACACTTTTGTTGCAAACTAGCCCTAATGTCAACTGCATAAGATACCAGTGTTAACCTTAATTTGCTGTTGTCCGTACTTAACTACAAAAATCCGGCCAAGTGCGAGTCGGACTCGCGCACTGAGGGTTCCGTGCCACCTTTTACTGAATTAGAGAATCCACTTACTTCCACTTAGTAAAATACCACAGTATTTTGTTGACAGCAAACATAACTTTGTTTTTCATAGTGTTTGTATGAAGTACAAAGTATGTTTACGGTTATTGAAAATGTACTATAAGTCTATAACTCAAAAACTTCTTGTTCGATCTCGTCCGAACCAATTTTCGTTGAAAGTATTTGTTAAGATCTACATTATATATTTTTTTCAAAATTTACACTCGCTTATTTTAGAAGTTAGATGGGGGGACGCCCATTTTACCACTTTGGAAGCGTCTAGCTATGAAACGTTAGACTTTAAAAGAAAATGGTTTTAGAAACCTCTATGTCATTTTGAAAGACCTATTCATAGACGTTTAGGTTTGACAAAAATTTTTTTTTTGGTTTTAGTTTCATGTATGGGAGCCCCCCCTTAAATGTCAATATTTTTATTTTTTGTATAAGGATCGTAAAGCGGTTAACAGGATACACATTCCTACCAATTTTCAACAGTTTGATCCTAATAGTTACAGAATAAAATGGCTGTGACATACGGACGGACAGACAGACAGACAGACAGACTTGACGAAACTATAAGGGTTCCGTTTTTTGCCATTCGGCTACGGAACCCTAAAAAAGACTTTTGTTTATGTGAACCTTATCTATCGTACCTTTATAAATTCTATCAAAATCGAGATTAATTTTATTGGAATACCTTAAAATTAAGGGTGATATTATATAGCTAAAGTAAAATAATGAACTGTAGCTGTTGGACTATTAGATTTTGGACTATATAAAATCCTAACACAAAATTACTTAAGTAATTTGGTAGGTAGGTACTTATAAATATTATGCTAAATTTAAAGTAAGTTTATTGACCTGTTTCCGTTTATTTTAAGTTAGATTGACGTAAGTAACTGGGTAGGTATCTTAAACTCAAACCTATTTCTTTGAACAAGAAATGTTGAATACCTACCTACAAAATTTGTTTTGATAAATAATGTCCTAATAAGGAACACATATCTCAAATTATTAATAGTTATTTCGTTGTAACGAAGTCAGTCACAGGCTGAGAAAATAAACACAGTCTTGGGCGCGTGGCGCGGTCCGCGAGCGGCAGCCCCGCGCTGATTTATGCTCGGCGTACCGAGTCGCTCGAACGTACCTAAACTTCGGAGTGACACCCCCCTGATCACGGCAAGAAAAGAAAAACAACGCGCCATCTTTCGTAAATAATAATTGTCTGCTGTGACGAAGTTTGGATTAATTATGAAGTTTAATATTAATGAAAATGTCTACTTCAAGTGAAGAAAATGAAGAAAACCTATTATTAACTCCGCCGGACATACGTAACGGGGCGAAAAACGCGTGCGAAAGTCTTTGCCATCAAAATCGAGTGAAATGTATTTTTACTGTTTTAATAATTAAAAACTAAGTAAATGAAGGGTCTTCTTTTTTCCTCACAAGTGTGTTGAAAAACGTCGTATGAAACACGTGTGCCTGTGACCATTATATACGCGGCTTTCTTATGGCGCACTCGCTTTCGCTCGTTCGCACACAATATCGCCTTGTATATAATGGTCAACTTAGCACACTTGTATCATAATGTACTATTATGCAGTAGTATTATTTAAAAAGTAACAACAATATTCGACTAGCCAAGAAGAACGGACTGTACGTTACCATACTAAATGTATGATACCGATTCTGTTATGATGAGTCACGACACGACACGTCAGAAAAATATGTCTCCACCTTTAGTCACACATAGAATTTACCCGTGACATTGGCAGTGTGGTTCCGACAGACTGCGGTCACCGCAAAAGGAAAAAATAAATAATTAGTACAGTACTATATTAATAATATTTATTAAAGTTATTATATTCTAAGATCGTAAATATTCGTAACAAACTAAAATAAAAAAATATTCTTTATTTATTCCGATCCACCGGCCCTTTCATTTTGGCCCGCATGTGGTTCGTGTGTGTTTTCGTCCATCCCTCTATCGCCATAGTGTCCGAGTATCCTCTGTCCATCTGGATCAAACGGAGACCTTAAGTGTAGACGTGCCTTATATCTGTTCCCCATTACTTCGATTTCGTAGTCTCCGTCGTTCAAGAAGCTCTTTGTTACTTCTGAACCCTTGTTAGTGACGTATCCGATACCTATGGATTTGTCTAGATGGAACCCATAATCGCCTCTTCGAAGATATCCGACTGGCTCTCCATTTCTGAATATTGCTTCTTGCCCAAATAATGCAACCTAAAACAATAAAATTACACAAGTACGGTCGAGGTCTCTGGCGCCTAACCACTTCTTAAGAAAATCGCTTGCACACATACATATCACAAAACCGGGCGTCACTTCAAACAAAAGGCGACACGAGGTGCAAGTAATTTGGACCTTAGGGTGGCTAGGCAGCGGTGACCTCGATATTGCATTAAGTATTCTCTATAGTGTTAAGTTAAAGCTTTGAAATAATGTTATTAAAATTAGCATTTAAATTCAATGGTCCTTCGAGCCGGATAAACGCAAATTATGGATTAAGACATTTATTCTCATAAGAATTTAATAAATTCACTTAAATGAGAAATACATAAAAGCACAAGCATATTATAATGTTATGTTGTTTGGCCAGCGAGCGTGGCAGACAAAGCACAATAATATTGAACAACACAAAAATAAAAGTAAAAAGTGAGGGTAGAAATATTAACATTTACAATAGGATCGACAATTCACTGTACAAACAATAACACCAAACGGGGCAGGCAAACATAGATACTTGGATCTAAAGATCGATTTACTAGAAGTGTCTTGCGTTTTTGTGTTTAAAATTTTATTTATATATTACTAATAAAAATATTTATTGATGCCTATTAGTCGTAGTAATTGTCGTTTTTACTTTTTGATATTATCTTTATGTATGTATATTCTTCTTATTATTATATCTTATATCTATATATGCATTCAATTATTTATTTGGTTTTTTTTTTATTTATATACTTATGCATGTTAGGTAATATTGTACTACTAATCATATGTTTAAAATTACTTTACTAGACTGTTAATTTTAATGTATTTATATACTTGATATAGTATTTATGCCTACGTTATATATTTTTATAAGTTTGATTTATTCTGACAACTTTAATGGTTGTGCAAAAGACAGTATCTATTTATGTTTTTTGGTTTGTATGTAAGTTTTAAACATTTTTTAAATGTTATCATACTTTTAGCTTCTTTAATATCTGTAGGTAATTTATTGTATATTTGTGCGCTTTCGTAAGTGATATTCTTTTTACCGTAGTTTGTTCTTGGTGGTCGCAAAATTAGGTTATTAGCACTTCTTAGCATTTTTGTTAGCATACTTTTCTTTACTTTTATTACTATGTTTCGATTTTTAATTGTGTTAGATCAGGTATTTTTTTATTTTTTGCTGCAAAAATCTGGTAATTAGTTTTGGCTTTGTTTATTGTCAATAAGTTTAAGCGAAACCACATGTTGAGTATGTTTAGATCATTATGTGCGTCTTGATTAATGGATTCAGCACTATGACCAAAGTAAAATAGGCTGGTATCGTCAGCATATAATGATAAATCTCCTTTTAGTTCTAATGTATTTATGCTATTTATGTATATAAGGAAAAGCAAAGGTCCCAAAATTGAACCTTGAGGGACACCACACGTTTCTTTTGTGGGTTGCTTTCATGTTCTTCAAATTAAAATGCTATTACAATCTTTTAGGTCGATAAGGAAACTATTATTGACTAATATCTGAATGGTCCTTCGAATCGGATGAAGATTCTTACTTTGTCATCTAATGTGAAAAATCCATATTTCTTAGTAACTCCATTTTTTCGAGCCTTAGTGACTTGTTCGTTTCCGATGTATTCGCCGTCTTTTCTGCAGGTGAATCCTAGATTAGCCTCAATCGGGTTGTCATCGCTTCTCAAATCAGAATTCCATAAGTGGTATCCTGTAACAAACAATATTCATGTTATTTTATACTACCTACCTCTGACTGGACTGGTATATCGATTGACAAGCGACACATCGTTACCGCATCACGGGTCGTCAGTTGTATGTAATAAATATAATTTGAAAGGTTAATGCTAATGAAAATAAAAATAAAAAATACTAAATTTCTCATGCGCCTGGCTGAATTATTTTATTATGGTATTCTCCTAATTTCTTCCGATATCTTGTTAAGTATATAATTGAAAAAACTTTTATCTGGATGTCTATAAAAAAAATTAAAAAATACTCATAGATATTTAGCATCTTTCTTTTAAGTTCCGAAAGAGATTTTGAGTTTATTAATTTGACAAGGTTCCATTAGCATAATGCGGGGCTTATACCACCACCCAATACTGACCTTTTTCAGCACTGAGAGATGTAAGGGCTCGCCAGCCAGCATTTCTCAGACCCTCAGTGCGGCTCAGCGCGCGGTACACCTGTAAAAATTATAATGAACGTGATTTTCGTGAGTACAATAATACAAGAAGGTTTAAATTAAAGATACATAAATAATAAGAGGAGGTCTTATGATCTTATAAGATAGTTTAGAATCTTATTAGGACCGTATGCGACGACTGCATTACAAACTATTGGAAGACGATAAAATGACAAATAGATGGCTGTCTTACGAAAAGTAATTAAACCAAAGTTGTTTCAAGGACATGTTGTATTTTACATTTATTCTATTCAATTACGTTAATATATAGTGTCAATTTTTACTTATAAAATATTTTGCACGGATGCGTAAATTTTGTACTAAAATTGCTAGAGAGAAATGGTGACACACGTCCTCCTTTTTTAGGGTTCTGTAGCCGAATGGCTAAAAACGGAACCCTCAGAGTTTCGTCAAGTCTGTCTGTCTGGCCGTCCGTATGTCACAGCCACTTTATTCTGAAAATATTAGTATTACACTGTATTACACAGTTGAAACTTAGTAGGTATTAGCCTGTTAACACTTTAGTGGACAGTGAATGCTATAGCATCCTAACAATAAAATTTCTATTGTGTCTGGATTACGTCCACAAAAGTGTAACCGCTTTACGATTCTCATACAATAAATAAAAAATAACGACCTTTGAGGACTCCCATACATAGGACTATAAAGCAAAATAATAATAAAAAATTGCTCAAACCTATGCATGTATGTCTACCTGTAGATAGGTCTCTTAAAATGAGGATCCTAAAACCATTTTATATGAATGTCAAACGTTTGTAAGGTAGACACTTTCAAAGTGTTAAAATGGGCGTTTGTCCTAACCGTAGCAAAGTAAAAGAGAAGGGTACTAATTTAAAACAGTATAAGCTTGTATTTTTATATCATGTATGTTCCACTGATTCTAAGTACAAAATAATTGTAAGTATACAAAAATATCAAAAATACAGCTTTAAATTAGTAGTTTAGCTTTGAGGTATTTAAAAACATTCCTTTTACTTCAAAGAAAAAGTGCACACAGAACATATACAGACATAAGGACAAAAAACAGAAATCTCCAGTAATATTGGGGAGATTTGGCTACGCTAGATCTGGCAACCTTATTTTTCAAAATGTCTGCATCGGCCAAAAGATCGATGTCACACTGTAGTATCGATAAAATTGAATGAATTATGATGATATCGCAGCATCTTGTACCTGTATAGCGTGCGAGGAGGGCGCGTGCAGCTCCCAGCCGAGCTCGCCCGCCCAGCCGACGCGGAGCGCGCGGCAGTAGTACCACTTGTCCGAGCGGGGCGCCTTCACGCGGATGGAGCGGTGCGTGTACGTCGGGAACGCGTCGTTTGTACCTGTATGGCGTGCGAGGAGGGCGCGTGCAGCTCCCAGCCGAGCTCGCCCGCCCAGCCGACGCGGAGCGCGCGGCAGTAGTACCACTTGTCCGAGCGGGGCGCCTTCACGCGGATGGAGCGGTGCGTGTACGTCGGGAACGCGTCGTTTGTACCTGTATGGCGTGCGAGGAGGGCGCGTGCAGCTCCCAGCCGAGCTCGCCCGCCCAGCCGACGCGGAGCGCGCGGCAGTAGTACCACTTGTCCGAGCGGGGCGCCTTCACGCGGATGGAGCGGTGCGTGTACGTCGGGAACGCGTCGTTTGTACCTGTATGGCGTGCGAGGAGGGCGCGTGCAGCTCCCAGCCGAGCTCGCCCGCCCAGCCGACGCGGAGCGCGCGGCAGTAGTACCACTTGTCCGAGCGGGGCGCCTTCACGCGGATGGAGCGGTGCGTGTACGTCGGGAACGCGTCGTTTGTACCTGTATGGCGTGCGAGGAGGGCGCGTGCAGCTCCCAGCCGAGCTCGCCCGCCCAGCCGACGCGGAGCGCGCGGCAGTAGTACCACTTGTCCGAGCGGGGCGCCTTCACGCGGATGGAGCGGTGCGTGTACGTCGGGAACGCGTCGTTTGTACCTGTATGGCGTGCGAGGAGGGCGCGTGCAGCTCCCAGCCGAGCTCGCCCGCCCAGCCGACGCGGAGCGCGCGGCAGTAGTACCACTTGTCCGAGCGGGGCGCCTTCACGCGGATGGAGCGGTGCGTGTACGTCGGGAACGCGTCGTTTGTACCTGTATGGCGTGCGAGGAGGGCGCGTGCAGCTCCCAGCCGAGCTCGCCCGCCCAGCCGACGCGGAGCGCGCGGCAGTAGTACCACTTGTCCGAGCGGGGCGCCTTCACGCGGATGGAGCGGTGCGTGTACGTCGGGAACGCGTCGTTTGTACCTGTATGGCGTGCGAGGAGGGCGCGTGCAGCTCCCAGCCGAGCTCGCCCGCCCAGCCGACGCGGAGCGCGCGGCAGTAGTACCACTTGTCCGAGCGGGGCGCCTTCACGCGGATGGAGCGGTGCGTGTACGTCGGGAACGCGTCGTTTGTACCTGTATGGCGTGCGAGGAGGGCGCGTGCAGCTCCCAGCCGAGCTCGCCCGCCCAGCCGACGCGGAGCGCGCGGCAGTAGTACCACTTGTCCGAGCGGGGCGCCTTCACGCGGATGGAGCGGTGCGTGTACGTCGGGAACGCGTCGTTTGTACCTGTATGGCGTGCGAGGAGGGCGCGTGCAGCTCCCAGCCGAGCTCGCCCGCCCAGCCGACGCGGAGCGCGCGGCAGTAGTACCACTTGTCCGAGCGGGGCGCCTTCACGCGGATGGAGCGGTGCGTGTACGTCGGGAACGCGTCGTTCGAGAGACCCGCGTCGGTGAAGCGCTGGAGAATGCGCTGGCTGGAATATCGAATTGAAAAAGTAATGTATAAATAACTTAAAGATACATGACACTGATTACAGTTTTGAAAACACTAGCGCACCACATCACTAAAAAAACCAGCTAAGTGCGAGTCGGACTCGCCCACTGAGGGTTCCGTGCCTACTTTAACTAAATCCACTTACTGCCACTAAGCTAAAATATCACAATATTTTGTTAACAGCAAATATAACTTTATTTTGCATAGAGTTTGTGTGAAAAACAAAGTTATGTTTGCGGTTGTTGAAAATGTGTTTTATCTCAAAAACTACTAGTTTTCGTTGAAAGTATTTATTAAGATATACATTTTTTTTTCAAAATTTACACTCGCTTAGTTTAGAAGTAAAAGGGGGGGAGAGGGGGAGACACCCATTTAACACTTTGGACGCGTATATCTCGCAAACGTTAGACCTTTCTAGAAAATGGTTTTAGAAACCTCGATTTCATTTCACACATATACAAACCACTCACACATTTCATCCATAGACAATCCATAAACTCGTATAGGTTTGACTAAAAAAAATTTTTTGGTTTTGGTTTCATGTATGGGAAAATATCATATTTTTTTAATTTTGGGATAAGGATCGTAAAGCGGTTAACAGAATACATTTTTCTACCAAATTTTAACAGTTTGATGCTTATAGTTACAGAATAAAGTGGCTGTGACATACGGACGGAAAGACAAACAGACAGACAGACAGCAAGAGTCTGTCTGTCTGTTTGTCTTTCCGTCCGTATGTCACAGCCATTTTATTCTGTAACTATAAGCACTGTTGAAATTTGGTAGGAACAGGATACACTATCCTGATAACCGCTTTACGATTCTTATACAAAAAATATTAATTAATGGTTGTTAAGGGCTCCCATACATAAAACTAAAACCGTTTTTTTTTCACTCAAACATATGCGTGTGGGTCTATGACATATGTGTGTACATGTTCTTCATACAAACATTGAAAAACAAAGTTATATTTGCTGTCAACAAAATATTGTGGTATTTTAGCTAAGTGAATTCCCTAATTCAGTTAAAGTAGGCACGGAACCCTCAGTGCGCGAGTCCGACTCGCACTTGGCCGGTATTTAGATATATGGGTGATTTTGACCCTATAAGTTGCATTAACGTTCATATTCAGATATCTTGTGCTTTGCATAGTTATGTAAGCTGCTGGCACTGGCTTATATTGGTTAAATAAAAGTGAGAGGCCTTTGGGGTGACCTGACAATAGTGACAGTTAAGTAGGACTTGCTTTGCAAATCCTCCTTCTATAATGACCAGAATCTACACTTTTTTACGTTGTAGTTTAGACCATCACATACTTAAGAACATTTACTCAGCAGTAGCATGGTTACAAAACATTGAAGGGTAAGAACCTGTCTGGCCCCTGAACGCTGAGGATACATAGTTGTTTGGTGACATCAGTGATGGTGGCTCTCAGTTTCTGCGTGTGAATGATTCGTCTCAGGTGAGCCAATGTGTGATGCGCGTTGAAACCGCTCGTTACTACGTAGTAGCCTCGCCCCTGAAACAATATAACACCATATTTTGAATGGTCTTGTCAATAAACTAGTAATTTAATCTAGTAATGTTTGATATACTAATTTTAACCTGTTTAAATGATCTTGGTTTAGTTGGTACCATTTGCTATCTGTGGCTGAGAAGGCTGTGCAATGCCTTGGCGCCTAACCACTTTTAAACGAAAATCGCTTGCACACACGACACAAAAACGGGCGTCACTTCAAACAAAGAGATGACGAGATTTTGGTTTTAAAGGTGGTTAGGCCTGTGATCTAGATAAACTAAACCTTAGAGAGATCTTATGGTACATTTCTATTTCGCTTCATTCATGCTCTTGGTTCGGTTTTTATTCTTTTATTGAGAATTTATCAAGAATTATTCTAATATTTCTTTTATTACATAAATTCGAGCTTTAAAATCGTATTAAATGTATTTATAATACCTTGAAGATTGGTTCATGTAGTTGTCCACTGCCGCCGTCCAAAATACTAACAGTAACGTCTGCTTCCACTCCGCCCTTTTCGTTTAGAAGCAGAGAATAGACTACTCTGAAAATTATATTTATAATTTAAAGAATGACTCGTTACTAATAAAAGTTAAATAGCATTAGAATAGTTATACAATGTTTTGTCACTTTCTGACAACTTGCATAACTAAATCTGAATGAGACAAAACATGGTGTAACTATTCTTACGTAACTTAAATTAAAATACTTTATTGCATACAATAAACAAAACAGCAACAATTTAGGCGGTCTTATTACTTGCAGCAATTTCTTCCAGACAACCTTCGGGTAAGGAAATGCATGAAAGATATTCAATGTAAAACGACGAAAACGATGAAAAGTGTGAAGGAAGACAGTAGTCACGGAGGAGATTAGAGAAACGAGAGACATGTGATTTCGTACAGTCGCCAGCACATCAGGTTACCCTTTTTTTGCAAAATAGCCCTTATTACAACTGCATACGATACCGCAGTGTTTACCTTGACGTGCTTCTGTACGTACATACCTATTCTCATTTTTAGATAGATCCGCTGTAAAGGCTAAGTTAGCCGTCCTTTGCGCGTCCGGGCCGGTTAAATAGAACTTTCCATAGTAGGACATGTTGAACAGTGCTGCTGCGTTTCGGCACGCCAATGCTTCTGCACCAATCTGAATGTAAGAATTTAATAGTAAATTTATATGTGTTATTTATGACCTGCAAATGGCTAATGCGCCTGGCGGCCTATTAATTTCTTTGGATATCCTATCTTAAATGTTACTTATCTCTATCTATATTATTACCAAACCCATAAATTAAAAAAAAAATCTAATAAGATTCCAAACAGATTTTTAAGTTGCGTTTATGATTGCTAGGTTATTAATTTGATAAAGTTCCAGCGCAACTTGCAGGGCTTATAGGTGAATGTATTCTCTCATTAGACATATTATGTTATACTATAAACCCGATTATCTTCAATTTATGTTTGAATAAGACAAAAAAAGAGTGGTAAGAAGATGTATAAAAACTAGAAAGCATAAATGTATAAGAACTTACGAGATCATGATGTTTAGAAAAGTCAAAGGTGTGGTCCCCTTTGAGAATTTCTTCGTAGCGCTGGTCAATGTTTCTAGGGTAATCGTGGGTGCCGCCCCAGTCGTATTGCTGTACTCTTATCTAAAAAGATAAACATTCAAAGATGTATTTGATGGTTTTTACAATGTTTATTACACTCATAGTGTCATATTTTATATTCTTAAAGCTGAAATAAGAAACCTAAAATTTTAAGAAGTATTAAGTAACATTAATTTTAATAATAAGAAACCATTGGATAGCGAAGCGTTATCACTTTCTAAGGGTTGATTGTTCAATAGTCAGATAAGAAAATATCGTCGAATAAAATACAATATGGCTAATTTGAAAACGTCACCTAATTGTCAGCAATCATACCTGTCATTTTTAAAATCTGTCGCTTTATAATTAATCAGGCTGATAAGTTTTATCTGACCATTGAAAAATCAGCCCTAAGTTGAATTTATTCTGTAATGAAACTACTTGGCCCACTGTTGCGTAAACAGACGGGTGGATGGCGCTATCATCACGAGTAATGACGTGTCCATAAGAGGCCAGAAATTTCGCAAGGTCGGACCGACAGCACGGTAGCTCAATTGGTAGAACGTTTGGCCCGGTTAGCCAAGTAGTTGCTGGTTCGAGTCCCGAGCGTGCGCAAAAAATGTTAGGTTGCTTATTTCATCTTTAAGAATGTATTTGATGGCTGGGTGGAGGTACTGCATAATGTTTTACATGCACTCACGTTAGTAGTGCTTATTTAAACCAAAACATTTAACAAATACCTACTATAGTCGGTGCGTTTAAAGCAACTGATCTCGCTTGCACAAATGTGCACAAATTTCGACGAAAATTAACGAAAATGACGACTCAGTTGATAATGCACCGACTAAAGCGCCACTTGGCTATATGTTGCACTTATTGTTTGTATTTTGTAAATATACTCACCTGTTCATCAGTACCCTATCTATGGGCTTTTTAAAACTAAATATAAACCTTTTCACCTGGTATGAAGAAGGCAGGATTCTCCCATCTCCCACTCTCGCTTGCATGACCGCTCCGTCATCCACTAACGTCTCTGCGTCTCTGCCTGCCAATGATTCAACATAAGGGAAGAAGACTATGTTGTAGTAGCGAAAGTAAGCTTCGTGGCTACTCTTGCGCATCCAGTGAGCTCCAAACACCTGAACGAGTGTAAATATGTGTTAAAATAAATAAGAAATATTTACCTTTTCACCCGGAATAAAGAAAGCAGGTCTCTCCCAGCCCGCTCTCGCTTGCATGACCGCTCCGTCATCTACCAACTCCTGATGTAACGCGTCATGACTAGCGTCTCTTCCTGCCAACGGTTCATCATGAGGGAATACTATGTTGTAGTTGCGAACGTAAGCTTCGTGGCTGCTCTCGCGCATCCAGTGAGCTCGCGACATTTGTCCGGGCGTGAAACGACGTATGTCGAATGTGAACATGTTGTAACTCGGTCTGAAAAACAATTGGCGGTTAAGAATAAGGCAGGTGGTAGATGACAGTGCGTTCAAACGACACTTAGATGACCAAAACGTTTCTGAGTGACTGTTCTGTTGGAGGTTGACGCATATTTCAACCGTGTGACAAATATAATTCAGTTTCTTAAACGAACGACGTTATATTTCTAAAAACCTACACCTAAGGTTGAACTTTCCATAACCGAACTATCCATGACTACATGACTAGGTTTTAACTGAAGAAATCTTGGGCACAGAAGAATGACTCCGCTAATACAATTACAGTAAATGCAACTCTTCGCTACAATCCAATAAAGTGCAATTCAGCTCGCACGCTTTTTATTCAAGGTTGTTTCATATCACGGATTGCGTGTCTCTTTTTAAAGCGTAACGCTATCCCTGTTTTGAGGCTTTGAATGTGTTAGGGTTGCGAGCGGCGCTTTGTATGAACACACGCTACCAAAATAAAATAATATAGTCTAGGAGCTAGCACCTTTTTTAATGTCAACTGCGCAAGTATTATCGGAGAAAGTAATTAAAGGTAGTTTAAATGTTATTCCCTATTTATCTCTTTCTTTTTGTTGTATATTACGTGAAATTTTCGTTTTTGTAGGTGTTTCCTTCTCTGTGCTAAATTGTAGGGACATAGATTGGGTTACTTTCGTCGAATACTATCCTAATTTTGTACATATATTCTACGTCAATATGTTAATAACATAAATATAATATATTCTTCTCTCTCTGCATAAAAATATTTAGCATGCACCATTATACTCGCAAATGAACTATACCACTTGGACTATTAGATTTTGCACAGCAAAAAAATTAACACAAAATTGTACCCGTATGCATGGTAAGTAATAAAATGTATTAGTTATATATAATATAGTACGTATTGTATTTAACTAGCAATATTTTTAATAAATTAAAGTAGGTCTAGGTAAATCAATCAAGTAGTCACGGTCGTGCGGCAGCCCTATGTGGCTCTGCGTACCGAGTCGCTAGCGCGTACCTTAACATGACGAAGTGACACCCCCTCTTGGGTTAATTTTATGGCTAGCTTTATCTATCACACACACGGGTACGTGTTACAATACCGAATTTTAAAATACCGAATTTCATAAGCCCTACGAACGGAAGACCGAATTTTAGAATTTCGAATGTTTATATGATCGAAAGTTCTAAATATCAAAAGTTTGAAATCCCGAAAATTCAAAATACCGAATCTTATAAGACCTATGATTGGAATGCCGAATTTTAAAATACCGACTGTTTATATGGATTTGCGTATTATTAAGAATGTAAAACCGTGTAATATAAAAACTAAGTTAAAGGCTCACTTTATTAAGAAACTGATGACGTAGATTTTCAAGACATTCGTCACAAACCTCATTGGTTTATTGAATGTTATTGATGTAAATTTGTGTAATTATTTTTTTATTTGATAAATAAATGAAAAAAAAAATATGACCGAAAGTTCAATATACCGACTGTTTATATGACCGAAAGTTTAATATACCGAAAAATTTAGAACCAGAAGATTAAAAATACCGCTTTTTACAAGACCTATGAACGAAACGCCAAACAAATTGTATACCATTGAGATTGAGGTTCATTAAGAAAATCTAATTTTGATTGACCCCGAATCGCCGTGGTCCTTCGCCGTGGTCTGCCCGATACTAGAGTGTAATTCAAGCCGGAGGCGCGGAGGGAGAGCAGCCCTCCGCGCCTCCGGCTTCGGTCCGGTCCGCCGAAGCTGCGGAGGCGAGCGTGGGTGCCTGAGATTCGCTACGCTAGGGCGAAAGGGCTTCACTTCCCGCAGCGCCGGAGAAGAGCAAAACCTATGCATGCTGCTACATGCATGTCTGTTTGATTGCTTGCATACTGCATGCCTGCTTGCTATATGCATGCATGCATGCCTGCTTGCTTGATTGCTTGCACGCTGCATGCTGCATGCCTGCTTGATTGCTTGCATGCTGCATGCTGCATGCCTACCACAAAGTTAATCTTACTTTCGGGATTTTGAACTTCGGTATACTAACCTACAGTACCTACAGTATATTAATATTCGGGATTTTAAACATTCGGGATATGAACCTTCGGTATTACAAACTTTCGGGATTTTGAACTATCGGTTATTTGAAATTCGGCATATTGAGCTTCGGTATTTCGGGTATAGGTATTTCATTCGTTCGGTATTTTGATTTTCGACGTTTCAAGCGAAGGTATTTCATTTGTAGGTATTATGAACTTTCGGTATTATAATACGTACCCACACACACAATACCTACATGTTTAATGCTTTATTTACTTATTTTTTTAACAAGGCATTTTATTTACGCAAATTGGTGTACTTAATAGGTCAAAACAAACAGATGACCATTATCATGAATTTCGTTTTCGATAATAGTGCTAAATATACGTCATTGTTTTTGTCAACAAGTTCAGGCGATAACCTCTGGGTGTAACAGTTAGTAACTGGTGCAAGTTTGAACTAAATGACACAGTTGATGAGATAAAATATAAGGTTATTTACCTTCCAGTGAGTATCCATTCGGCCATTTGTATACCACAGCCAGCTGAGAACATCATACCGGCCGAATTATAGCCGCAATTGTGGTACAAACCTGAAAAAAACGGTACATTCTTAATGATGCAAGCGCCGGTATTGTTTACAAACATATGTATCAATTTATTCAAACAGTTCAATGAAATAAATTGTCTTGATTCCAACTGTAGTAATATGCTAGGTATATTTTGCAAGCGTCGAGCTGCTTGTTTATTAAAGTCACCTCGACTGCAGTCATTCAACCTTTAGATCCAGGACATAAACATCAACTTGTGAATGATAAACTTTTAGTTAACTTTATCGAAATCTATTCGAATAATAAAAATATTTATTTGTGTATCGTAAATCAACTTTATGTATCTAGCTGCATTTATACCCGTAGTCATTGGTGAGCAGAGTGGCATTTCTCTAATAGAGCAAATGCAACCCCCTCCACCATAAATTACTACCTATTTGAATGTTTATTTCTGTTTACGTTAAAGCTCCAATTTAATTCTTAACCATTTAACTAAATATAGTACCTGGCAGCTTCGTAAACTTGTAACTGTGCTATATAGAACTATTATTATTACTAAAAAAGGACATCTTACCAAAGACATTAGGGTCCTCTCCCAGCAGTGGTTTATGGTCAGGCGTGAAAGATTCTGGTCCACACACCGTGCTCTTGATACCAACGTTGCTGAGTTTCGGACAAAGTGTAGTGGCGCTGTTCATGTGAACTCCGAAAACGTCCCAATCCAGCTCGTATAGGTGGAACTGGAGGTTGTCTGGCACCTTTGAAAAAGATATATGTTTTTTTTTAAATGGTAGTGTTTGTTAACTTGATGAGATGGCAAAGCAAGCAGCTAAATGCTTGCTCTCGAAAAAATTCATAGTCTCAAACCAATCGCCAAAACTATTATCAACATCAACCATGGACTCTATCTAAGAGTAAATTCTAGCCATAACAGTTTTAACATCATCCTGATTCAAAGTCTTTCGGAGTAAAGAATTTCAGTTTTTAGGTAGTCCAATCATTCTAAGCCAATGTTGGCCTTAAAGTGTCATCCGATAACACTGAAAGCTTATTAAACACAGTATGTATGAGCTAAACGAAAAAAGGTTCATGGATCTAATACTCCTTCCATCCATTTAGTAAATTCAGTCTTTACTTCCATAGAGATACCAATTATTTTGGGCTACCAATAAGAAATACACAAGTTATTAATACCTGATCAAGCATTATAGGGTTGCTCTCATATCCTCCGATGCTGCAGGTCTCCCCTTGCATCTTGATATACAAGTCGACGTCGTGGTCCCTGATGTTCGGAGACCCGCGGATCTCAGGGATTGCCTCGGTGACGACGTAAGCATGCTTGAAGGGGATCAGCGGGAGTGATGGAACACCTGCGAAGCGCGCCACTCGTGGGCCCCATGCTCCTAAAATGAGGGAAGAAAGTTTATGAAAGTATTACTAAACCTTACGTGGTATAGTGGTTCGTCCGTTCACACATTTATAGTGAGTGGTGCGTGAGTAAGCAGTACAAAGCGGAGATCCTAGCTTTCATTTTACTACACGTAGAGGCAAATTATACGTTATTTAATCATATAAAATAACGAGTAATGGTGACACTAGAGCTACATCATAACAGTTTCGAATTGACAATGATTTTGTACTTCAGAAGAAAAGTTTAGACCTAAGTAAATAAAACTCTTTCATAAAATGTTATCTCCTAGGTATAATACCCTGAGTCGCTTAGCAAAGTAAAAATAAATGAGCATAGAGAATTCACGTGTACCTCCACAGTTAACAACGCACTTCGTCCTTATGAACCCTTTATCCGTATGTACTCCAGTCACTTCCTTATTTCCGAGGATGTTGTGGGCATAATGAATATCTAGTACAGGACATTCCTCGTAGACCTGTTGATATCACGTAAACTTTAATATTTAAGACAAAAGAACCTAAAAAGAATTGCAAGACAATGTAATCAAAGTCACTTATCATAGTCATTACTATTTACTTTAACACAAATAATTGGACTATATATTAACTTTTACTCACTTTCCCGCCATTCTTAGTAGCCACTTTGACAAGGGCATTGCACGCCATAGCCGGATCAATCGTTCCGTCTTCTGAAGCATACAACGCCATTTGGAACACCGATGGGTCTAGAAGAGGGAATAACTTCTGCGCTTCAACTGGGGTCAAGACCTGACTTGGGATCCCCATAGCCTTTCCTAGTGTATGCAGCCTCATATATTCTTGAGTCCGCACCTAGGTGTAATGAAAAGAAAAGTATTTTTAGATTTATTTTCACATCAAAACATAAAAGTTCACAACAAATCTTGGATTGATAACATAAATTGAAAACTTGACAGTAAAAAAATATTATTATTTTACTATCATCATATTTATCATTATTGCCAACTTTTTTCGTAATTACACATAATTAAGTGACATAATGGCAGTTAATACCTTGCTCCGCGAAATAAACATTCCTCCATTATTGATCCACCCAGCATAATCTTCGCATTCATTTGCTAAATTGCTGTATACATTTCTCGAATCTTTAAGCAATTTGACTTCTAAATCGCACGGTCTTAGTGACCAGACTAACCCTGTAATAAAGAAAAAATATTAGGAGTTTTAAGTTATCGATGCCAGATATTGATTGGTGTATTAAAGTTTGTCGACTCCGTGTACCGACTTTTGTATTTCGCTTCTTGGAATGCGAATCCAATAGGTATCAAGATCGTATCGATATGCTAGCACAGTTGTATGGATACGGCATTATGTAGATAGAGTCGTCGCGTTCTCGTATCGACATGCAGTGGAATATGTGGCATTCGCTTTTGTACAGTAATTGGCTACTATAGTCAAGATTCACCTCGCACAACAAATCATCAAAACACTTTAAGATTTTCTCAAATACTTATCAATCTAATAATGATACCTCGTACAAACAAGACAAAGGATTGAACCAAATATGTTTTCAAAATAGGAGGATATTGACTAGGAATAAACCTCATTTAACTAGAAAAGTAGGAACCTACGTGTAATTATATATTTGTAAACGTAATACAATATCGTTAGTACGTAACAAAGAGTGAAACATCGACGGTGCAACAATAGTTTGGGGAAGCCCTTAAATTGGCGTCGATCTATCAATTGACCACTTTACGTCTATTAAAGATACTTGCCCCGATAGTACGAGCCAAATAAGAGTTAGCATAAAAACGAACCTAGTTTTGTTATCTTGTGGGCTTTTATTATGATAAATGAAAATATTAGAAAGGATAGACTTGCCCGCTGTATGCCAAGTAGTTCCACTAGTAAGCTTGGCCCTTTCCAAAAGAACAGCATTTACGCCTCTCTTCGTGAGTTGATACAAAGTATTACATCCTGCTATACCACCGCCTACGAAAACAACATAAATTAGATTACAAAAAAATATTTAATGAATAAGAAATATTGTAAAGAATTAAATAAAAGGAAAATATTACGTTTTTGACCAAAACTTACCAATGATAACAACATCTGCCGAAGTCACCACCTCATTTGTCATGGACGATAACTTTTTATGGGTCGTATTGTTTAAAAAGCTTACAGCTTTTCTCCTCACAGTCACATCCCTGATAACTTTATACATTTTGTGGCACTATTTATTTTATTTTCATGAATGCACTAGCCTTAGAAAACTATGTACTTACTTCGCCCGCGCCCGCAGAGCGAATGGTTTAGAGCACTTAACAGGAGCAATGGAAGCTGTATTGATAGATATCCACAATAGTATGAACAGGGTCGGATTTGAGGTTCATAAATGCATATTGTGTTTAAGAAACGTTTATTTAAAACCGATAAGTAATCAAGAACTACTCGAGAAGTAGGTTTTTTATAAAGTGAGAACATGAAATATAATTTTAGTATCACTTTAATATAAGATAACTAGCGAAACAATTAAATAACAAACGTAACATTTAATTTGACATGAATAGTTTCGAGTCCGAACCTTTAGTTTTATCATCTCCAAAACAGCTTGTCAGAGTTCAAATACTCACACGGCACTCCTTATCAAATTTTGCTTTGCCTTCTACCACTGTATTGTCGATCTTACATAAATTATTATGACACGCTAAAATAAGGTTTAAGTAAAAAAAATAATGGCAATGATAGTGCATTTATTAATAATAATATTGATACAATTTTATACGTAAGGTACTTTCAGGTATATGTTTTTATTTACAATGGTTTGGTTACTCTTAATGACGTAATAAAAATATAGGTATAAGTTATCAAAACTATCTGTACAGTTATATTTGGCAGAATAGATAAATAATAAGGAATGCAAAGATTTTAATTTAATAGGCTCACTTGAGTAAGGTCTAGTCTAAAACAAAACTTCTTTTCTTGTCTGTTTATTTGTATTTTTAGGAGACGGCAGTACAAGGACATTTTGTCACATTAGGTAAAATGTTAGCAAAAGTGGGCCTAAATAAGCCCAAAAAAGTATTAAGTACTTACAGAAATCATATATTATTATTCATTGTTGTAGCATACCTTTTAAAAAATACTTTAAAAGAAAAGGAATATGTAACAATAATACAATGGACTACATAACACTAAGTAAAGAGTGACACAGCAAATTAAGACTTTATAATTGATACTTTAATTTTGTAAACGGTCAAATCTCAATACGATCTCAATACAATCAGGAAGATTTGTCAGTCATCATCATCACGTAAAACTTAAGATTGGCCTTTCGGCTTATCTATTTATAACTATAATGTGCAGGCGAAACAATTGGTGGATTAGGCTAGTTTCCACTAAGAACAAACCACACTATCGGTAGTTCCAAGAGATTAATTATGGTATGAAGATATCAAAACTCTAATTTATTTCTGAATTTAAATTAGTATTATTCATGTTTTAAATAATTATGTTGGTCCAAAACATACTTTTGATCACGTGACCGTAAACACCTATCATAGGATGTGACGTCAAGCCTTGCACATTGGGGGCCTTTTTTTCTTTCGTAGACCAGTATTTATAGTAATTTGCTGTCTAAAAGGTCTTTGATTGCAAGAAGTGACGTCACTTAGGACGCTATGACAGTTCGAGCGTTTTTGAGGCTCATTCAAATTGAATATTTTATATTATAATTAAATCATGTAAATCGTGAATGTTTTCAAAAATATCAATGATTTTGATAAATATATTTACAAATGTAATGTATTACGTAGTTTCTAAATTTATTCAACTAGCTTATTGCCTACATTTGCAATCGAAATATGCTTGCGTAAACCTGTATGGAATGAGGCAAATTTGGTCTCATTCGTTTTGATATATCCAAAACTAAGCGTGTACGTCTTGATTTTTTTAAATATAATACAGGGTTTTGTATTGGTCACTGACATCAAACTCAGGGATGATAATATAAGTTATACTTATTCTAAAAAAATAATTTCTTTAAGTTTTATGCAAGTTTTTTTAAAGTAAACCTCTGTACAACATTCTAAAAAATGTCTTAACGAATGGGGAAGCTCGCACCCTCGCGCGTAGCTAGCGCGAATTTATGAAATACCACGCTATAGTAGTAAGAGCTACGAAGAAGCTACCTGGTGTTGGTAGTTTTGACTCGAATGATGTATCGTATTAATAAATTGTGGGTTTTTTCCATTAAAAAACTTTTTTTGGCATCAGTATTGTTTGTACTGCCACCCCCGAGTCTCTCGTCGCTGACCAAAACAACACCCTGTATATGTATCAGTAAATATAAGAACTTAAATATTTACTATTTAGACAAAAAAAAACTCTCCAGAATTTCAGCAATTTTTAACCAAACAAGCCTTACTTTTAAAATTCATAATCAAAGACGTACGAGCTCACTTTTGGATGTATGAAAACAATTGAGACCAAATTTGTCTCATTCTATAAAGGTTTACGGGTTGTAAAAAAACCGGCTAAGTGCCAGTCGGACTCGCGCACTGAGGGTTCCGTGCCAAATTTAACTGAATTAGGTTATCCACTTACTTCTACTTAGTAAAATAACACAATATTTTGTTGACTGCAAATATAACTTTGTTTTTCATAGTGTTTGTATGAAGTACAATATTATGTTTGCGGTTGTTGAAAACATGCTATATCGCAAAAACTACTCGTTCGATCTCGTCCACACCAATTTTCGTTGAAAGTATTTGTTACGATCTACATATATTATATACTAGCGGTCCCCCGCGTCTTCTTCCGCGCGTTTTGAGTTTGCGACGACGACGACGGGAGGGGAGGGACCCCTCCCGTCGCAGCGTCATGTTTTATATCCTAAAGCCTTTCTCGATAAATAAGCTATCCAACACAGAAATTTTTTTTCAAATCGGTCCAGCAGTTCCTGAGATAAGCGCGTTCAAACAAACAAACTCTTCAGCTTTATAATATATTAGCGCAAGCGCACGTTGTACTTAAGCTGCGAACATTATTTTGGTGCGGAGTTTTGTTAAAACTGTGATAGCTCCTAAGATATTTATTGAAATCAAATGATATAAAGGGCAACTTGGTTCTAAATGAAATGCTCGTGATGATGAATGTATTTATTTTAATAAGAATTAATACCTGTGTGTATAATACACCTCTAAAAATAATGCATATTTTTTTTACAAATTTATTAACATAAAAAAGGTTGTAGTAAGTCAACCATAAAAGATAGACATATGCTGTCGCGGACTTTATTATAGAACTCTTAATGCTGAACAATCCTGTCATACATGATTTTTGTGTAACTTAAGCGGTTTCCGCAGCGTATGCAGCGGAAGCTCTCAAAAGGAATATCTTTCTTCCGTTTTCGCAACATTTTTCATTTCTGCTGTGGTCTTATGAGTCGTATCTTTATGTTATATAGCCTAAAGCCTTCCTTGATAAATGGACTATCCAACGTAAACAAAAAAATTCAAATCGGGCCAGTAGTTTTTGAGATTAGCGCGTTCAAACAAACAAACAAACAAACAAACAAACTCTTCAGCTTTATAATATTAGTATAGATTTTTTCAAAATTTACACTCTCTTGGTTTAGAAGTTAGATGGTGGACGCCCATTTTACCACTTTGGAAGCGGATAGCTATGAAACGTTCGACTTTAAAAGAAAATGGTTTAAGGAACCTCAATATCATTTTAAAAGACCTATCCATAGACACCCCACACGCATAGGTTTGACTAAAACGTCTTTTTTTTTATTTTAGTTTCATGTATGGGAGCCCCCCCCCCCTTAAATGTCATTATTTTTTATTTTTTGTATGAGAATCGGTAAGCTGTTAACAGGATACATCTTCCTACCAAATTTCAACAGTGTAATGCTTATAGTTACAGAATAAAATGGATATGACATACGGACGGACAGACAGACAGATAGACTTGACGAAACTATTCCGTAATTTTTTGGGTTCCGTTTTTTGCCATTCCACCACAAATTTAGGCAATTCTTCCAATTGTTTCGCCTGCTCAAGGTAGTCTTAATACAAGAGGATTGACTTTAAGACTACTAAATAAATGCAATTTAACCATTTTAAAACTAACACATAATTTCAAAAAAGTTCTATATCGAATCAAATATTCACATCAAAAAGTATGTGAAATATTTCTATGCCAACAAATTAATTAAGAAGGCAATACATCGTACATACTATAAATAAAAACACCATATTTTTATCAACATCGAAACTATCCAAACAGGATCGAACACCTATGCACTTTCATAACATTATGTTACTTGGTTATCCACCTCGCTTTGCTACTAAAAATATGTACGAACGATGTAGTTATCTACTTAGTATATAATACTCGATTTACGCCCGTTACCTGAAAAAGAAATTAGCAGTCAAAATTTTGAACAACTAAGTAAATACAGCATAGTAAGGACCAATATTAACGACGAATACTAGTATTAGACACTACCGGCCGTGGTGCTGCAGAAAAAAATGTGAAAGGCAAGGACAAACGCTTTCGCAAACTTCGTAGCTCGTAAGCGTAAAACAATCGCTCATTTGAACGAGGGCCATATATTCGCCAGTCGGGCGTTTTTATCGTTAACAGTGAGGCATTGCGTGAAGCGGCCTCCGTCGTCTCACGCGCTAACTCAAGCATATAGAAACGTATTCGCGTGCTTTGCGGCATCGCCCGCCGCTTCATTTGCCATGTCCGATGCGGCGACTCTCCATTTTAAACAAACGCACGAAAAATCCGCTTCTCCGTATACGCGCACAACATATGTTTGATTCTCTCTGTTGCTATAGTCAGTCAGTCATCAATCAGTCAGTCAGTGCTCACGTGTCTCAGACGTGGTGCGGGCTGGCGTCTCTCGGCGGGGTGAGGCCGAGCCGGTGCTGTCGGGCCGCGTGGTCGCCCGCTGCGGCTGCTGCGGCCGCTTCTAGCTAGGCCCGCAGCGCCACTAGCTCTCTGCTGCTATAGTCAGTCAGTCAGTCAGCAGTGCTTACGTGTCTCAGACGTGGTGCGGGCTGGCGACTCTCGGCGGGGTGAGGCCGAGCCGGTGCTGTCGGGCCGCGTGGTCGCCCGCTGCGGCTGCTGCGGCCGCTTCTAGCTGGGCCCGCAGCGCCACTAGCTCTCTCGTTCTTTGGTATATTGGGTCCTGTATTAATTACTTGCATTAGTGTATAATCATCATCATTTCTTGTTACATTTGATGTAACGTAACTTTTTTGTTTGTAAAATTAATAAGAACAAGTCACCGTTCAAGACCACCTTACATAGGTTGCAAGCATCGCGATGGCTGCATGGTCATGCTTTGCGACTGTCAATGTAAAGTTCTCTTTTCAGTATGGACCACTGACACAATACTTGCAATCTAATGTGAATGAGTACATGGTTAGATAAATAACTGAAACATAAGGCAAAACAGTCACCGTCGATGTTGTAAACGAGATTCTAGCTAGGCCCACCTGTTTCGGTTGTAAATCTGAAGGTTTTGTATGGTCGAGTTTTGGTGCCTAACCACCTTAAAATCTAAGATTGATTACCTCCGCGTCATCTATTATTTGAAACTAACGGTCCCAGCGAACATCGTTTCGCCCCAGCCCCGTCCCCGTCGAATGGGATAAAAAGTATCCTATGCCTTCTGGTACTGTGCTACCCCACCAATTTTCTGCCAAATCGGTTTAGCTGTTCTTGAGAACAGTGTAACTAACACGACTTCCTTTTATATATATAGATTACGGCCGGTTTTGTGTCGCGTTTTGTGGTGCGCAAGCGATTCGAAAAGTGGTTAGTTGCCAAGACCTCCGCCGTAAATATAAGTAGAGGCAAATCCTAGTTACATCTTGACGTACGACGTACATATTATAAACGACCTCCGTGGTTGAGTGGCTAGTACGCTGGTTTTAAGCATCGCCATCTCGTGAGGTTCCGGGTTCGATTCCCGGTCTGGTTAATGTAGAAAAACGATATTGTCTATATTGTCTCGGGTCTGGGTATTGTGGTACCACCGTTGCGTCTGATTTCTATAACACAAGTGCATTGGCTAGTTACTTTGGGTTCAGTGCAATGTATGTGATCGGTGTCCAATATAGATATATATTTATTTAAACTTTATTGCACTGTAAAATGTACAATTGGCGGACTTAATGCCTAATGGCATTCTCCACCAATCAACACCTGGTAATGGAGAGAGTTTAAGTGAGAGGAGTGGTACACAAAAAGAAGTAAAATGCACTAACATAAACATACATACTTATATTACACAAATATATGATAGGATACATAAGCAAAAGACTAATAAACATACATAGAATACATATACTTAATAAATACAAAAATATGAATGATAAAAGTGATGATATTGATGACATCCAAAAACACAAATAAAAGAAAATGGTTTTTAATTCTGAAGAGACCCAAGGTTAGATAGTGGATGCGGAGAGACTTTTTAAAAGTGAATTTGTTGGGGGACATTCTGATTTCATTGGGGAGAGAATTCCAAAGTCGAATCGCAGAGATGGTGAAAGAGTCCGATATAAAGCCGGTCTTGAAAAGAGGTGTTTGAAGAGTGAGATTATGGGAAGAGCGAAGGTTGCGCGAAGTGGTGGAAGCCAGATAGTTGAAGCGCTTGTCAAATAGGTCGGAGAGTAAGGGTTACGAAGAATGTTGAAAAGAGTGTACTGGATTTTTATGATGTGTAATGATATATCATATTATATATCTCACCTGCTGCCTCATGGTAGGGTTCCACCTGCAGTACAGCGCCTTCCACAGCTTGATGACCCTGAGCGAGGCCACCGGCACCAGCACCGCCTGCGGACGCGCGTGCGGCGACGCGGAGCCGAGCGACGACGGGCCCCAGTACAACGGGTTCTGGTACAGGTCCTGCCGGCTGTTTATGTACGACCAGAGGGAGACCGTCTTCGTTTTTACTTCTAGAAGAAAATAATAATAAAAGATACAATATGTTTGGAGAGCTAGGGCGAAGATTAAGAGAGAAAGGGAACGACCCCCGCTCTGGGTCTTGGTTGGTTCAGCAGGTCTCCATTGCCATTCGACCAGCATAATGGGGACCTTTGGATCAGCTAGGTTGCAGAGTGTGTGCTAAACTATTTAATTTTACCGTTAATTTGTTTTATTACGATTAATTATTGCTCTAAATAATGACGACGCTGGTTGCTGATATTTCTAATGCTGTATATTTAGATCATGACATTTTATAGTTTATTCAATAGATTTTAAAATTTTATATTGACATTAGTGACATGTGCACACTAAGCTAGCACTAAAATATCACTCGCGTATCGTCTTTTAAATCACGCATACGTGTGCGGTTGCACAGCTGTAACAAGATTTTTAAACAAGTGTGTGAGCCGCGCTTGCGCTTGGGTAAAAAAAACACAGATTTCAGCAGTGACCGTGTTAAATTAAGGGTATATGATTTATTTCATTTTTATTTTTTAATTTTATTAAAACACAAAACAGTTAACAGTTGAGGAGAAACAAATTTTATACATAAATGAGTATTATGCTAAACTGTAAGCCAAAACATGTGCTTCAGGAATGTAAAGAATGAGTTACATCGTTCCGCAAATTCAACTCTTACTAACTATGTATTATTACACACGAATTTGTGAGGATAGAATATTGCTACTTTACAAACTGCTACTTTTAACTTAACAAAAAGTATACAAAATTATTTAAACGTTATGGTATTACAGCTTATTCATACAAATATAGCTGTGCTGTGTTTTGTAAAATATTATAAAATATGTATGAAATAGGGTGTTGTCGCGGGAAACTATTCAAATACTTAATACATTTAAACAAGTATAACAATATAGAGCATAAAACAAACTGCCACGAAGTCTCGCGCACACGAGAGACTAGTTTATTTTAAAACATCACGTACAAATCTTAAGAAGACACTCTGACTAGATCCCATGATATCGATACTCGGATAATCATGCGATAAATCATTGTAGAGGCGACACATCCGTACTATCGGGTTGTAGTACGAGGTGTTGTTGCGATACACCTGGAGTGAGAATAGCTTAGGCCTGCGATCACGGGCTCTGCAATGCGTGTTTATACTTAGAGATGCAAGTAAGGACGGAGAATCAATCGCAGAGTGTAAGATTTTGCGCAGGTATATGTATCGATAGTCAGATCAAAAATATTTATCCATGGACAATCCTTAAGTAACTTTTAAAAATAAGTCATATTCTATAACTAGCGGTCCTCCACGACATCGCCCGCGTATATTTCAGGTTTCCCGTATAATATTTCAACGCAAACACGTATATTCATTGAAAGTAAAAGGCCAGCAACCGTGATTAGCGCAAGCGCGCATTGTACGTAAGCTGCGAACATTATTTTATTGCAGAGTTATTTTAACTGCTAGCGATGATGAGCATGATTATTTTGATGAAAATAAATACCCGTGTTCATCAAAACATTAATAAAATGTTAGAATGAGTAAAAAATTGAAGTACATGCAATAGCAATATTCTTCTGTGACTAACCTATTTTGAGTTTTTACTACTTTCATAAAGCTGAAACCAAACATTGCGGGCAACAACAACAACAACAACACGGGCGCAAACTTTTACTATTTTTGACAACTTTTTTTTTACTACTTTCTATAAATATGTACTTTGTTATACATTATTATGGTACTTGTAGGAAACATAATTTTAACACGAATTTTGTTTGTGTACAGTATTTGTAATAATAACACTGTTTTATTTTATGTTAATAAACTTATACACATCATAAATTCAAACTGTGTTGTGGTACCACCAGTTGTGTCTGATTTCCATAACACAAGTGCATTGGCAACTTACTTTGGAATCAGAGCAATGTATGTGATTGGTGTCCAATATATTTTAAAAAACTATATCTTTTTGATTGAATAACAATTGCATTCGTCGATTATTTCGAAACAACATTATTTTTCAAATTTCGATAAAGTGGCTACCCACGAAATGGTCATTTTGGGTCTATCCAATAAAAAATCAAAGGATACAAAACTTTAACAGTCTACTTGTAATAAATAATTAGGTATTACATAATGGTCTTCTTACCCTCCTTAACCCTCTCGCGCTCTGTGTTAAACAGGAACGTACCGAAGCGGCACGAATACAGGTGGTCTACTATCGTGATGAGCAGCCGCTCGGTGAACTCGAACGCGGTCGGGAACTGTTGTTGGAGTTGCCACACGCAGTCCACCCATTGGACGAACACTGGCGAGCGGTCCGCGTCGGAATGACGCTCGTCTCCGTGGCCGATACGCTGTGATGAAAAAAAACATCTACTATATAAAAATAAGTCGGGTTTTCCTGCCTGACGCTATAACTCCAGAACGCACGAACCGATTTCCACGGTTTTGCAATCGTTGGAAAGGTCTCGGGCTCCGTGAGGTTTATAGCAAAGAAAATTCAAATATAAAACGAAACAAAAAAAAAACTTCTTCTTTTAATCACCAAACGAAATGTTACATAAAACGAAGCCATCTGGTGGCGAAACGGAGTTCGCGGGGTTTGCTAGTAATCAATAAAAGGGCGCGGACAAAGGATTAAACGTTTTAAAATATAAAATAAATCAATACTAAAGTGCACGATGCAGAACGTTATTTATAAAACTTTAAAATTCAGAAACCACAAATAGTTTATTACTTCATCTTTGTATTATTACAGGATGTTGTATATGAGATATGAGTTGTGTTAAGTCTAAAAAAATAGTTTCTTTATGTTATATGCAAGTTTTATAAGAGGAAACCTCTTCACAATATAAAAAAAAAAACAATAAGGGCTGCTAGCAACCTTGCGCGTATCTACAAAATACTACGGCGACCTGGCATTGTAAGTTTTGACTCACTCGCTAGTATCGCATTAATAAATTGTTTTGTGGCTTCTTTCAATTTTTTTTGGCATCAGTGTCGTTTGTACAACCACCCTTGAGTTGCTCGACGCTGACAAAAACAATTTATCTACAAGAAACGCAGTTGTTACATGAAATATGCGATAGGTTGAGTAGAGCAATAGTAAACTAAAGGTTTTCACGTATAAAAAAGTATAGATTATAAAATTACAAACTAATCGAACACATAGCCAGCAACATATAAAAATATATACAAAATTATTAAAGATAGGTGCAACAATCAACTCGTCGGTTCAGTTCAGTAACCAAACCACTACTAACAATCAAAGACGCTCTTGCATCATAATAAATCATCCAGCCTTCTCATCTTTATCTTTTACAGGTGATATTGCCTTTTGAAAAGGTAGGTATTTCCAATTACTAGTTGAAGACAGCCACTTATTCACTATGAGGACTACGAAGCCTCTAAGTGTGCGATCAGACTGAAGTCTTGTGTTTCTTGAAGCAACCAAAACAAAGATCCATCGACTTACCAGCTGGAACTTGTGTCCGAAAGACAGCCACTCCTCCTCTATGAGCACTTCAAAGCCTCTAAGTGTGCGGTAGTATGGATCCAGCATCAGCATTGCCAGGGCTGTCAGCTGAGCTGTGCGTCCCACTCGTCCGAGCAGTGAACCAGCAATGAGGTCTTGTGTTCTTTGGATCAAAACAAAGGTACCTTACCAGCTGGAACTTGTGGCCGAAAGACAGCCACTCCTTCTCTATGAGCACTTCAAAGCCCCTAAGTGTGCGGTAGTATGGATCCAGGATCAGCATCACCAGGGTTGTCAGCTGAGCTGTGCGATCCCACCCCAGTGAACCAGGACTGAGATCTTGTGTTCTTTGGTGCAACCAATCCAAAGGTGTATCCACTTACCAGCTGGAACTTGTGGCCGAAAGACAGCCACTCCTTCTCTATGAGCACTTCAAAGCCTCTCAGCGTGCGGTAGTATGGATCCAGCATGAGCATTGCCAGGGCCGTCAGCTGAGCTGTGCGGTCCCACCCGTCCGACCAGTGGACTCATACTGAGGTCTAGTGTTCCTTAGAGCAATCAAAACAAAGGTCCATCCACTTACTAGCTGGAACTTGTGTCCAAAAGACAGCCACTTCATCTCTACGAGCACTTCGAAGCCTCTCAGCGTGCGGTAGTATGGATCCAGGATCAGCACCGCCAGTGGGACCCCACACCAGTGAACCAGGACAGAGATCTTGTGTGCCTTGGTGCAACCAATGCAAAGGTGTATCTACTTACCAATTGGAATTTATGTCCGAAAGACAACCACTCCTTCGCTACAAGCACTTCAAAGCCTCTAAGTGTGCGGTAGTATGGATCCAGCATGAGTATTGCCAGGGCTGTCAGCTGAGCTGTGCGGTCCCACCCGTCCGAGCAGTGGACTCAGACTGAAGTCTTGTGTTTCTTCGAGCAACCAAAACAAAGGTCCATCGACTTACCAGCTGGAACTTGTGTCCGAAAGACAGCCACTCCTCCTGTATGAGCACTTCAAAGCCTCTAAGTGTGCGGTAGTATGGATCCAGCATCAGCATTGCCAGGGCTGTCAGCTGAGCTGTGCGTCCCACTCGTCCGAGCAGTGAACCAGCAATGAGGTCTTGTGTTCTTTGGATCAAAACAAAGGTACCTTACCAGCTGGAACTTGTGGCCGAAAGACAGCCACTCCTTCTCTATGAGCACTTCAAAGCCTCTAAGTGTGCGGTAGTATGGATCCAGGATCAGCATCACCAGGGCTGTCAGCTGAGCTGTGCGGTCCTACCACAGTGAACCAGGACTGAGATCTTGTGTTCCTTGGTGCAATCAATCCAAAGGTGTATCCACTTACCAATTGGAATTTATGTCCGAAAGACAGCCACTCCTTCGCTACAAGCACTTCAAAGCTTCTCAGCGTGCGGTAGTATGGATCCAGCATGAACATTGCTAGGGCTGTCAGCTGAGCTGTGCGGTCCCATCCGTCCGACCAGTGGACTCAGACTGAGGTCTAGTGTTCCTTGGACCAAAACAAAGGTCAATCCACTTACCAGCTGGAACTTGTGGCCGAAAGACAGCCACTCTTTCGCTACAAGCACTTCAAAGCCTCTCAGCGTGCGGTAGTATGGATCCAGCATGAGCATTGCCAGGGCTGTCAGCTGAGCTGTGCGGTCCTACCCGTCCGACCAGTGGACTCAGACTGATGTCTAGTGTTTCTTGGACCAAAACCAAGGTACATCTACTTACTAGCTGGAACTTGTGGCCGAAAGACAGCCACTCCTTCTCTATGAGCACTTCAAAGCCTCTCAGCGTGTGGTAGTATGGATCCAGCATAAACATTGCCAGGGCTGTCAGCTGAGCTGTGCTGTCCCACCCGTCCGAGCAGTGGACTCAGACTGAGGTCTTGTGTCCCTTGGACACAAGCAAAGGTACATCCACTTACCAGCTGGAACTTGTGTCCGAAAGACAGCCACTCCTTATCTATGAGCATTTCAAAGCCTCTCAGCGTGCGGTAGTATGGATCCAGCATGAGCATTGCCAGGGCTGTCAGCTGCTGAGCTATGCGGTCCCACCCGTCCGACCAGTGGACTCATACTGAGGTCTAGTGTTCCTTGGAGCAATCAAAACAAAGGTCCATCCACTTACCAGCTGGAACTTGTGTCCGAAAGACAGCCACTCCTTCTCTATGAGCACTTCAAAGCCTCTCAGCGTGCGGTAGTATGGATCCAGCATGAGCATTGCCAGTGCTGTCAACTGAGCTGTGCGGTCCCACCCGTCCGAGCAGTGGACCAGCACTGAGGTCTTGTGGTTCTCCACCTAGTGAAATAAGAAACAAAATTATTACAAAAGCAATTCCGATTACAATAGCCAAGTCCAGGACCCTTTAAGAAAAAGGTCTATTAGACTCTTTCTTTCTATCTAAAAACACAAATTGCACTTGTAAAAAGCAACAGTGTCAGGCAAGTAATAGAACCTTGTGTCTTACGCTTTCCGGGCACATGCCTATACCAATCGGCTAGCGATTTATCTATCTATCCTATAAATATTTCTCAGTATTCTTGCTGGTACTTAATAATAGTTTTATGGTTTCTTACACTGTCTCCTAGAGGATTTAACCAGAATTTTAAATTCCAAGCTGCCTAATACAACGTGACTAAGATGATTATTAAACTTCTCTTGTTATTGGATTCATTCTTCCACATAATTACTGCAATGGTTTATGTATTTTTCGCGCGTTTGAAGGTCTACCTTAAGCAGCATAGCGATTGTTTAATCGCCTTTTTCTAGTCAATACCTTATATTATAAAGTTGAAGAGTTCATTTGTTTGAACGCGCTAATCTCACGAATTACTGGACGATGACGACGAAAAATATCTTTATGTTGCATAGCTTATTGATTGAGGAAGGCTTTAGACTATAACACATCACGCTGCGACGGGAGGGTAGGTAACAAACTCAAAACGCGCGAACGAAGTCGCGGGGGACTGCTAGTAAATAGAATATAGCTGCGAGCAGCATTTTAATGCTAATCAATAGATACTAACCTTATCAACAATGCGTACGGCGCCCGCCAAAATACATTTTATGTGTTTCAGCCAACAGCTAGCTTCTATTCCGCTGAACCACCTGACAAAATGCATGATTGATAAGTCTTACTCATCTAGTTTTATCGATAAATACGTAATAATCTTATTGTTACGTCAATAATTATAAGTTGCTTTAAACATTACACACTACAAATAGTCGTTAAATGTTATAGAAACTATACCTGGATTGATCAATCTGTGGGAAACATAGCTCTTTCAGTTTTCGTAAGCTTTCTCTCATGACATGAATGTTATGAATGTCCAGGAACACAAGCTCGGCATTTTGATAGGCATCTTCTGATTCATATCTGTAAAAAAAATTTTTTTTTTTCAGGTAAATACTAAAAATCATCTAAAAACCGTCTATGTACAGTTGAGGTCTCTGCCTCCTACCAATATTAAACCTAAATCACTAGCACACATGACACAAAAACGGGCGTCACTTCAAACAAACGAAGATGCGAGGTATAAGCTCATTTGGCTCATAAAATGGTAACGCAGATTTGACCTTCGTTTGCGTTAGCGCATGACTGCCACCGTTAGTTCTTTTTTTACGGTTCCGTAGCCGAATGCTACAAACGGAACCCATAGTCTATAGTTTCGTCAAGTCTGTCTGTCCGTCCGTCCGTATGACACATCCACTTAATTCTGTAACTATAAGCAGCATCATACTGTTGAAATTTAGTAGGAATATGCATCGTGTTAACCGCTTTACGATTCTTATACAAAAAATAAAAAATAATGATATTTAAGGGGGGGCTCCCATACATGAAACTAAAACTTTTGATATATTTTTAGTCAAACCTATGCGTGGGGTAGGTAACAGGGGTGTCTATGGATAGATGTTTTAAAAAGACATCAAAGTTTCTAAACCAATTTTCTTTAAAAGTCGAACGTTTCATAGCTAGACGCTTCCAAAGTAGTAAAATGTTACTTCTAAACTAAGTAAGTGTAAATTTTGAAAAATAATAATAATGTAGATCTTAACAAATACTTCCAACGAAAATTAGTTTGGAAGGGATCGAAAGAGAAGTTTTTGAGACATAGCGCATTTTCAACAACCGCAAACGTTACTTTGTTGTTCATACAAACATTATGAAAAACAAAGTTATGTTTGCTGTCAACAAAACATTGTGGTATTTTACTAAGTAGAAGTAAGTGGATTCCCTAATTCATTTAAAGTTGGCACGGAACCCTCAGTGCGCGAGTCCGAGTCGCACTTGGCCGGTTTTTTTTCATAGAGATCTATGTAATATTTCGGACACTAGAGATCGCATTTTTTCGTACAAATACAGTAGAACCCCGATAGTACGTACCCCGCTTATTTGCGATTTCCCACATAATAACGGTCCCTACAACTTGTCTCCTCGCTTAGTGCGCTCTTTTTGGATGAATTTTGATATGAATGATGGAAAAAATTGTCTAAAAAGACTGTCTGATAGTCAAGTTCCCGCTTATAACGCGGTTATACCATTGTCTCGTCAGAATCGTACTATAGGGGTTCGACTGTATTCTTAAGTCTTTTTTTTTTCATTTATTCATCAAATCCAATAAATTGCATGTTTAGATAATATAGTTTAAAAAAACCACTGAGGTTTACACTAAACTATCAACTATACCATAAGAGTAAAAATACAAAATATGTTATTAAACACAATACAACAAGTACCATCAGTTTTAATAGTGTTGTTTCAACTTAACTTTGATATTTTTACAAGTAATATCAGTCACCAGATCTAACGGCAGGTTATCTATGTGCCGTGGAATCAGATAGCTACTCGTCCGCTCGCCGTACGCATTGTTAGCGCTCGGGTTAAAAAGCCGGTCTCTTAGCATTATATCTCTTTAAGTTTAATGTTTAATTCAACACTTTTTTTTTTGGTGCAAACTACAGATCTACAACCACTTCATTACAATATAATACAAAATTTTACATTATAATTTGATGCAGCTCCAAGAGCGCTTACACACAGCATGCTTTTCAGGCTATTTGAGGCTATCAGTATAATTTGGTGAATTAAAATAAAATGTACATTTTAATATAATGTATAATTCAATTAAAAAATAATTTTAATTGAATTATAATTAGTGAAAAATTGAATGAAATTGAATTAATGAATAACAAAATGACACCGATGGAATAAAATTCCAAATTAAATAATAAAAAGTTTAGGCCAAGTAACAACTAATTTAGTGAGCTACACAGAAGAGATATACCTGAGTCAACTTATCATTAGGTTCATAAAAAGTTTAGTTATAATCTTACCCGCCCCCTTTAGCTTTGTTCGCGATGGCATTCGCGCTCGGCCGAGCGTCCATTATGAACAGCTTGTGCGCCTGCGCGTTGGCATCCATTATGAGCTGGATGTAGTGTTCATCCTCGCGGCTGCGTTTACCGCTCACCTACACACACAGTCATTATCATATTTCAGGCATGTTCTACTATCTCTAAAAATAAAAGATAAATAAAGGATGGATAAAAGGATCGCATGAGCGAGACTCGAACCCGTAATTTCTGGCTAACCGGGACAAACGCTCTTCCAATTGAGCTACCGTGCTGTTGGTTCGACTTAGCGAAATTTCTGGTCTCTAATAGATAGATAGATAGATAGATAGATAGACGTCATTACGCGTGACGTTAACGCTATCTACCCGTCTGTTTATGCAAAAGTGGGCAAAATAGTTATTCATTACAGAATAAATTCCATTTGATAACTCTTCGCTATTCAACGGTTTAAAGTATTTTAAACATATGTTTATTTATATAGATGAAAGAAGAAACGAAAAGTTGCGCACGAGCGGGACTCGAACCAGTATTTTTTTCGCTAACCGGGCGACACAGTCTACCAATTGAGCTACCGTGCTGTCGGTCAAACCATGTGAAATTTCTGGTTTCTTATGGAAACATCATTTTTATTTCATCTTTATGAATACAAATAATTACACTGTGAGTGTTAAGAACATTCTAAACCAAAAATTAGTGTGGTCAACAAATAGTGCTCTGCCTACCCCCACAAGTGGCTGACTGCATCTTGTGATGGTGGCCTGCGAGCTCGGGTGTATCCAAGCAAGCACTGGAATCCTGCCACGCGACCTGAATGCTGCCACGGAACGGAGCAGGTCGTCATTGGCAGCTGTGGGAACGGCCCACACTGCTGGGTAGCTGTCGCAAACTTCATACTTGTCGTTGATGCGAGTTATGCGCCACATGTCGTTATTTACACCCTGTTAAAAATACATTAAAATAAAATTTTTGGTCATCCTACATCCTATCTAACCTGTTTGTAAGAATAGATGTATGGATGTATGAATGTGTATGTGTGTTACTCCTTAACTCAAAAACTACTGGATGGATTTTGATGAAACTTAAGAATAATATAGCTTTTGCAGCTGAATACCACAAAGGCTATAATTCATAACAATATTTTTTGTGACATTTCATTCCTTAATTTACACGGATAAAGCCTGTGCGGTACTGATCTAGTAACACAAAATCAATGCAAGGTAAATTAATTTAACATTCACATAAGATTAATAAATAAATTATTACCATTCTTCGAAGTTCTGAAATTGGCTCAAAGACATGCCAGCCATCTTCTGGAAAGTGCTCATTGTAACTGAATGCAAACAATGGCAGTCTGTGTGAAAGAGGAAAAGCAAGCTGCTGTAACTTCTCAAAACTACTGCGTCTTGAATGGTTTTCTTGCTTGTGTGCAAAGCGCAAGTTTCTCATATCCTATAAGAAAATTATATAATGAGACATTTTCTTCATAAAATAAGTTACAAATATCACAATAATTGTTTCAAATTAAACCTAATTAAATTACCTTACAAAACACTTCTATTCCATATGAATTTTCACCTTTTGATGAAGCACCTCCAACTTTTTCAATACGAGACACCTATAAAATATCACAGCAAAAGGATAGTATCAATAACATTGCTAATAGATCACTACAATCAAACTTGTTTGACGTTGTAGTTGTAAAGTGCCATCTCATTATGCTCATATAATTGACTTTGTAATACTTACTACACCCAATGGAACACTGAGAGTGCACTGCACAGCTGCAGCATCCAATGGCCTAAAGTGCAGCTGGTAATTTGTCACCTTCAAGACTCCTCGTATTGGCCCCATGAACGGACACACGTAAGTAACATCACGTGCCACACTCATCACTTTCTCATTGTCTAGCAACTGTATGTCCCCTAAAATATGAGGCTGCAACACACAAACATGACATTGAATATAGTACCAACAAATTTGTGCAAGTATAATCAAAACCAAATCAAAATTTTGTTTAATTGTGAACTTCAGATATTGATGAGCCTGCCTTAAAAAGCTCGGAGTGATGCCTGTTACTGTGTATACGGTTAACAAATAAACAAATATGAATGGTACGCGTTTTACTCATGTTTTACAAGTTTAAACACAGAATGCTTCTGTTCATAGAGACTAATCAACTCTAACTGAGCTTAGCCCACAGGAAGTAGCATGGTTACCCTTACAGCACTCTCTGAGAATAAATTTAATCTATTTAGGAAACTTACGGAGTCTTGTCCGTGTTTAGAATTCAATGAACTTGATTTCGAATCAGAATCTAGGGAGTCAGAACTCGCATTTTTCGACAAAGAAAAATCTGAACTTAATAATTCTGAACTATTGTGTTTGTCCATTTTCATATAAAATATGCTAAAAGTAGATAATCTATGTGGTTCTCCTCGACATGTAAAGAAATGAAAATTATTTTGGAAACAAAATTGTAACAGATTATTTTAACCTATGCAACGCAATGACGTCAAAAAATTGACAATGACATTGACTTAATTTTTTTGATTTTGTTCTCTTTCTATTCTGGAAAAGACAAAGGATTTTATCCTTACAGCCTCGACTTCAGTAAAATAATCTACCTGCGGTTTAAAGATGAGAAAGTCTCTTCATAGTTCGTTGCTGCTGAGAAATTAAATATCGTCAAATAATGACATTGATAGCTGTAGACAATCAGGTCATGTGTCTGCGGCCGTGCCGCTCATGCAGCATCAATCGGCAGTCGCTGACGCCGCAGCGGCCTTTTTCATAGTATCTGACAATTGACAACGTTTCATTGTTGTAAAGGTATGAAATTTTGAAAACCATTTCAAGATTTAGCGATTTAGCTAAACACGTTGAACATTTTTTCAGATTTTTTTCCGCTTTATTTTTAAAGTCAAATGAAAAAGTCTGTAAAGCAAGGAACATTATTACCTAGAGGTGAAGACATGGAAGTTGTCATTTCACAGGTTACGCCTTTTTTTTTGTTTTTGGTTTTTGGCTTCCGCGGATTGCGTTTCGCCACGACAGGAATGATAAAAGGTAAGGAATTGGAAAGAGAAAATCGATAGGAGTTTACGCCATAGGAATGACATTTCATGCAGAAAAAAAAATGCTTTTGAACTTAGAGCTTGCTGTCAGCTGTCACTTTGACGTTTAGTGGTGTTGTTGTTTCTGGTATTGTATTGAATATTATCGATAAATTACGATGTGGTAATAGGATTATTAAAAAAATACATTTTCATATTAACAAATTAGTTTAGATACGAAATAATCATCATGACTCCTCATTCGAAATGTGATTGATATCTGTAGTTATGAGAGAATATTAGAGTAATTTTCAGACATCGTAATCGTATAAAATAAGAAAGGTCGTTGTTTTATTTGGTTACTTTTAACATAACTTAAATCAGGTAATGTTATATATTAAAGTAAAATTAATTACTCAATGGATATACCATTGATATCGACATCTTAATTCTACAATTGATACAGACCACAACACTATAAACGCCAGAATTTTTTTTCTTCAAATAGGTATAGCAAAAACTGTAACGTACAGCAAAGTACAGGAAGTTGGATGTGACTTCGTAACATCCAACTTCCTGTACTTACGCTCTTTTGGAATGGAAAGTTTTTAAACAATTATAACAAGAGAAAATACTGAAAAGAAATGAAATGAAAATATAAGGGTGCCTTCATTTTTGAAGTTCTTTTAGGAAAAAAATGTGCATGAAAAATCTTGAAATGTTGTCAATTAATAACAGTTAATTGACATATGCCGCCGGCAAAGTCGCCGGGTGGTATGGCCATACCATTATGGTGTATCCACACCGCTCAACGGCACGAATTGAGAATTTATAAGGCAGCCAGCCACTGATCATGCAATGGCCACAGCGGCTTTTTCCATAGTATCTGACAGTTATTTGACGTATACCACTGGCATTGACGCCGAGCGGTGTGAATACACCATTTAAATAGTTAAATTTACTTGATTTAACTTAATAAAAAATAATAGTGTATTACATTTTGAGATTATGTGGTGAACTAAAAAAAATACTCATGCCATAGGCTGGTAAAATTAGTATCGGAAGCATTATCGGAAAGTTAGGATCGAGACCTTCTATACAATGAAAGCTGATAGCTACAATTTTAAAATATTCAAGTTTTGAACTGACTTCAAATGAAGAATGTTATCAATTCAACATGTATTTCTGTGCCGTCTTTGTAATTTAATAAGGCTCTCAAACACGTGTGTTAAATTTCGTTAGTGTTGTGAGTATATTCGTATACTTGTACTTTTGATATTGATATACTGGTGAATTAGGATATTCCATTTGTAATTCATAAAAGCATATTTCAGTAAAGGGAACAGTGTAAGCTTCATCAAAATCGGTTCAGTAGTTTTTGATATGTGCTAAAACAAATACTATAAATTAAAAACAATCATGTTAATAGTTTTCAACTGCTCCAAAATAATTTAAGTTACCTAAACAGAAGACAAAGGTGTTATATTAGCCATTTTATCGAGACTTTTGTAGGAAGTTTTACAGTTTGAACATATATTTTATATTTCATTGTATATCTTTTGGTCCATATCTCAAAAACTACTGAACTGATTTTGATGAGATTAACTCAAGTCCATAAATTGCAATAAACTTAATTGATTACACAAAGAATAATCTTGACTCAATATATTGCTTTCAAAATATTATTTTTGAAAACAAAATTTTATAATTATTCAAATCACAAACATACATGCGACATTTAACACACTTATTTGCACGCTTAAATAAATTAGATCATCCATCATACTCAAATATTATCCAATTCCAACGACGTCAAAAATATATACGACTTAACGAAAAATTCCTTTTTTTAAAGTCGAGTTAAAATTGAACTGAGTAAAACTTTAGGCAAATCTTGTTAGCTTTGGTTTGTATAAGTTCGCTAGAATATTTTAAACGAAAACACCCTCCTTTAACCCCTCCCTTTAAGAGGGACTCCTCCCGGCTCAAGAGGTACCGCCTAGGACTATATATGTTAACCTCCTAAAAAGCCCAAATTAAGCTTCGAAGTCAAAAATCGTGTTCCCTCAAATTCTCTCTATCATCTTTTCTTTCCTGGGCTACTTTGAGCTATTCAATAAACAGCTGCACAGATTAGTAATAGTATGTCTTAAGAACACTGGCTTTGCTCACTGATCATGTAATCTTTTTGCTTTGCTGTTGGCATCACAAGCACAGATTAGTAGAGACCCCATTTTTTTTATACAGGGTTTCACGGCTCTGGGTTCTAGCCCTTTTAATCCATTCGTTTAGAAGACCCCAAAAAAGATGTGTGTTGCTAGTACAATTTCAAAAGTACCCACATTTTTCATATGTATTGTTTGTCTATTGTATTGTACCTTGGCAACCAATTATTGATACAGCTAACTAGTATCTGAAAACTTGGTAACAAGCCTCAATACTTTGTATTATCAAACTTTGTTTTGTTTAACTTAACGCAATGAAGTTAACAGAAACTATTAACAATAACACTTACGTAACTTATAAGCAGCCTGAAAGTCTTGAACCATGCAGAAAAATTAAGTCCGAATTTTTAGATTGGGATAGCAACCATCCTAAATCGTTAGCTTCTTTGTGTATTATAAAAATAAGTGAAAACTGGTCAGGTACGTTTGCTTGTAATAGTTGCATTAAATAATTATCTTTGTTAAGATGGTTGAAATCTCATGCATAAAGTGAAATTCTATGCGACCGACCAAAATGAAATTATTATGAATTCGATTTTTTTTTGTCTTGTTTAGAATATATGGAAAAATTTATCCGTAAATAGTAAAATTTTCAAGTTTAAACAAAATATGTACTTATTATATCTAGGGCCGCTATTTCACGATTTAATTGTACTTAAATGGTAAGATATAGAATATAATTTTGACGTTTTGCCCATACTAGAACTGTTAAAAATCTTTAATACAATCGACCACGTAACTAGCTTCAACTGTGCGGTCTAGATGTAGTCATTTCGAATGTAAATCATTAGTTCAGTCAGGGAAAGATGATAGAGGGAATCGCTTGGAACACAATTTTTGACTCCATATCTTTATTGCTCTCGTTAGGAGGTTAACATATCAAAAGTCTCAGCCCGTACGGTACTTCTTGTCTTGAGCTTGGAGGAGGGGGAGGGTATAAAGGTAAATTTTTGGGTAGGTCGCAATTAAATCGAAAACTATACGTCCTAGCGACATGAGACCCTCTACGAAATTTGCATAATTGTAAAATTTTGTGTTTGGTAGTGTAGGGCACTCACTACACAAATTTTTTTTTGTACCATTCAACTCTTCACCTATGTCAAAGTAGCACAAACTATCATTTAATACTGTTTATTTTTAATATATTTGACATTCACAATGTTTAATTATGATAAAAACAAATTAAATGGATCTCGTAAATGCTCGAAATGTGATGGCACCAACATCAGAGTCACGTTAACGATAGGCATTCACGGTCACGTGAGCACATATACATATAAATGAATTTTTTTTTGAATCTGCGTCATAATAAATCACTAGAATAGTAGATTCTAGTGATTGTGACTAATCACTAGATTGTGAGAGAGACATTGTGATTTTTGATCTTAGTGGAAACTAGCTATTCTTAAAACTATAAAATAACGATTCGCGAACTAAAACAGAACTCAATTACGTCACAGTCTATTAAATACTTACCAGTAAAATGCACCCGAAAAACATCAATAATATTGATAGAAAATAATGTGCTTTAATTGCAAATCATATGGCTCAGTTTAATGTGTGGCGCTGTCACATTTGTACAAAAAAAATGTACAAAAACTCAAAACTCGCTGTTGTTTGTTCATTTACGTTATTTCAGTCACATTTTTTATGTGATTGAAACTGGTATTCAAAATTGTTATTATTTAAATGTGGTAAAGCATCTGATTCAACTCAATCATGTTAATTTGTATGCAATTGCCTGCCTGCCTTTTCCCAAATATCAAATTTGTCGAAATGAATTGAGCAAACTACACAGTTTTTTCTGAGCATGAAAAATAATGCTCTCTTCTCTCCCTTGCAACAATTGAAACCCAGTCTGCACACTCAAATATATTAACTAGAAATCTGCAAATTAATTTGTAATAGATGAATCATATTTTTTACCAATTACTTCCATTTGTCCTTTTTTTCATTTGTCATATGAAAATAATTTTTACGATAGATAGCCCATTTATCGAGGAAGGTTTTAATTTTTATAGAATCGAGATACGACTTATTAGTTCAGCGCCGCAACGAAAAATGTTGCGAAAACGATTGTGTCGATGTTCTCATTCTTTTTTTTTTTAAAGAACACACGAAACAGGACGCAATAGAAATTCCGCTGCGTACGCTGCGTAAATCGTTTAAGTTACACAAAAATCATGTATAGCGAAATTATTTTGCATTAACAGTTATAAAATAAAGTCCGCGACAGCATAAGTCTATCTTATATGGTTTACTCACTACAACCTTTTATTATTTAATAAATTTGTTAAAAACTCTTACACCATTTTTGAAAGTGTTTTTTTTTACACACAGGTATTGATTCTTATCAAAATAAATACATTCATCATCATTCGTCACCACGAGCATTTCATTTTGAACAAAGTTTCCTATGAATCATTTGATTTCAATAAATATCTTGGGAGCTATCACAGTTGTGAAATAACTTCGCATCGAAATAATACTCGCACGCAGCACTCAACTTACACTCTGATTTTTAAATGAGATACACCAGAATGACACATTCAATCGAACTTTTTATTTTTTAATGTTGCAAGCGTAGTGCAATAGTGATGTACCAATTGAAATGTAAGCGATTAATTACTAATAAACGTTCTTTTTAAATCAGGATATCCTAAATTAGAAAAGTTTATAGCTAAAGATCGTGAGCATTTTCTAAGAATACTGAACACAAATGTGCCACTCCAGATCTTAGTAGATAATATCAAAAGTGATATATTTTGGAAGCGATCATATTCATCTAGATGGTCTGATTCTCCGATAATATCTAATAATGGTCGGAGATGGATAAATATTTACCTTGAACGACATTACGCAGATATCCTCGAAAACATGAATCCTCGTAATTATGATCCTGAAAAGGTACAAACACTTTGTTAAAAGTTTATGCAATTCGTAACTATTTGATAACCCGTATGGTATATTTTGAGAAACCTATATTAGGAATCTGACTCTATAATACCATTTATGATTGCAATAAATTACAGGTAAATACCTTAGTAAAATTATGTGGGCCCTATATTCAATCACTGGCCATCCGAAGTTTAGTACCATCAGATATTCCTGTGCAACGGACTACCTCACCAGAAATGGCTGATCTTATTACAAGCCAGAGAGCTAATGGAAATAAAACGGAGAACAAACACAATGGTGATAGTTTATCACGAGGTCAGTGGTAATAATTAATTTTAAATAATTTAAAAGAAACAAATACTCATTGGTACTTACGTGTTTTATTTTTGTTTTTTTTAGATCACATTTCACTGCATGCTGCATTGGGTAGTTTATTAAATCTGGTTGAGTTGCACATAACTTACCAGCTACGAAACATAGGTGTGGACTATCGAAAAGACCAATTTCAATTTACTAATAATGATGCAAAAAATTTGTCCCGAGGCCTGGAGAAGTGTAATCAACTAAAAATTCTACGGTATCTGTTTTATCAAAATAATTACATATATGACAAAAGTTAAGTTGGCCGAGCTTGATTGATATACATGTTTTAAGTGAAGTGGTAGTCATGCTAATGTTAAATTTATGTTTTTAAACACTATTTGATAAAGTAATGTCTAGACCAAAAAGAGTTATTTTAATTTTGAGATATGCGAACCTAATTCTTGGTCTAATTGCTTGCAATAAGTATTTAAATCATTACTACTTAAATTTCAGAATTACAAGAAGTGACATGAATTGCCAAAGAGTTAAATATATTCTTCGTGGATTATCAGATCACGAGCACTTAGAAACTCTCGACTTTAGTCACTGTAAAATTTCTGACGAAGGTGTTACGTCTTTAGCGAAGTTTATTTCACGACATGAAAATCTGCGTAATCTTATCTTGGTGGATAATGTATTTGGTAATTAGCTGTGTAATATAATTTCCCTTATTACATATCCTTTTAATCCTATCATTACTTATATTATATATCCGGTTTTTTTTTCGGAATTGTTCTTTAGTTGTTTTGTATTCCAGGCCCTGCAGGAGCTGAAAGTTTATCACATGCACTTAATCACTCTGGTTGTGGAATCAGAAATTTGGATTTAAGGTTGAATAACAAACTTGGTTCAGAGGGTGTAGCTCATATCGCAGTTGCTCTCGCAAGAGGATGCAATCTAACATCGTAATTATTTCCATTACTTTGTTGCATAAATTTAATACACATCATATTTTTTTATTCTACCATTCTTTTTTCAGACTTAATATATCTGGCTGCGGAATTACTCCTGGTCCATTGACAAGAGCTCCAACTGGGGTTTGGTCTGCTTCTAATGCCGAAAACCCTCCAACATGTGGGGATCTTTTGGCAAGAGCAATTGGCTTGGTGAAAACACCTCTGAGATCTTTAGATCTAAGTGTTAACGATATTGGTTCAGTATGTTTTCAACCTATTAACGCTGTAAAAAGGAAAAGTGTACAATATTGGTGAAGACATTCCTCAAAATATAATTATAGTGAGCGATAAGACCGCCAATATTGTACAAATGATTTGCCTGTAATGTTATTGTTTCTTGTGTCTTTACTTGTGCAATAAAGAATATGAATTATTATTATTATTGTTATGATCAATTTTGCAAAAATAAAATTGAACGACGTGTTTTTATAATTTTTCACAGCCAAGTGACTGCACACTTTCTAACGCAATATGCTTGAGTTACATCATTGATATCAATTTAAAAAGATCCGGAATGGGGTCAGTAGCTATGGCAATTGCCGAAGCTGCTGCTGCTGCTCAAAGGCTTAGAAGAGAGGCTGAAAAGGGAATAAGGTTCAGAAGAAGTGCCGGCCGAGTTGTACAAGCTAGAAGAGTTGCAAAGTGCATGAACATTGGTAAGTAAAATGCTATATAAATTATATCAATGACATTTGGTGGGTGTTCCTAAATAATCAAAAAAAAATATTTATTTAATCGTTGTTATGTGAAAAAAATAATAAAAAAAGATGTTTTTTGAATTTGTTTTGTCTAGAAATATCATTAGCATGAATTATAAAAATAAATATTTAAAATAATCTACAATATTAAATTCTGTTTAAAAATCATGTTTCGTAGAAGTATCATCACTATCAATTAAATTTTATTTATCGAAAGTGGTGTAATGTCAAAACATGCCATTGCACTACGCTTGTAACATCAAAAAAGCAAAAGTGCGATTGAAGCTGTCATCCTGGTCTATCAAATCAAATATAAGAATATAATCCTTCAATGCCCAAATTAAAGGATATTGACAAAAAGTTTCCGAATTACTGCATTTGTACTGATATTTTTTTTAGATGCGGATCCAGTACTTTTGGCGCAGCAACTATCAGCTCGTCCTTCAATTGTGTCTGTAGCATCGGAAGAAGGAATGCATAACATACAGACGCAACCCCTCCCAACTGATTTTGGTTTTGTTCCTGCGTTGAAGGTAATTTGAATTTGAATAATTTGAATGTGGCTTTTATAAAATGAAATACTTATTTTTGCAATGTACCGAAATTATGTGCTTCAGAGTACACTACCTTCTTCACGAACTTCATCCATTACCGGCCCGTCATCATCCAGGAGATCAAGTCACCACACTATTTTAGAACCCGTAAAGGTAAATAATTAATATAATGAGTATGCTCATATGCAATATATTATACGTTTATCATTTTATCACAATCATTTAATATTTATTTTTTAGGAAATTCGGCGGACTGCTCTTGTCAGGCGGGGATCTGATGGTTCCTTGCTTAAATCACGGAATAATGCATATGAAAAACATATAAAGATTTTTGTGTCCACTGAATTTGATAATGAGGATTAGCACAAAAAATCCTATCCTACCTATTTAATATTAATATTGTAAGGTATATAAATATATTTCATAATGCACCCACATGGTTAATACAATTGATTTGACCCCGAATGTTGGTATTTTATTTTATCGTGGCAACATTAAGCATAGACATCAAGTTTTCTTTCTTTTTCCCAAGTTGTCATTCGCCGAGCGAGCGAGCGATTCGCAATCAGCCAGTCTTTTGATTTTGAATGTCATCAACATCACGTCAATTTAGTTAGTCAGCCATGTTTATTTCTTTGGAATGTGTTTGGAAATGGTGGTAGTGGTGAAAAATTGGAGCTGTGAAATTAATTTCAATTGTTTGTATTGATATCGACTGTGTTGTGAGGCTTAGATGTGTTTTTTGTGTGAGTGACGTGTTTTTGTAACTACATGAAAATGAGTTGGGGCACAGAGCTTTGGGTAAGTTCCTACCTTTTTTTAATGCAATATTTGCGCTATAAACTTGGTAATCACCAAGTTTTGCCTCGGAGTGTCTTTGATTTCTACGACAAAGACAATAACGCGTTTGTATTACTTTATATTACGTGTACTAAAAATGTTAACTAATTTTGTTTAATGTACTCACTTTCACTCAATGCAACGTTGAATAGAGTTAACAATGTGTAGGTAGTTCTTTCTTATCGTGTTAGTGCTGACCGTAGAAGTAAAATCCTGCTGTACTATAACTAGCTTTTCCTTAACCAAATGCTGTGCAGAATCGAGCAAGAGTTAGCAATTTGATACATTATTGAGATTTTTTTTTGTTACTTAGGCAACCATTAATATTGCACCATGCCAATATTTTTAAATTGCTATTTAACCCATTTGCTGCCACACTTGAGACACAATAGAAATTTAATCGTTATACCACACCGGTGCGTGCTGTGGCATGAAACCAGTTAAAGGCATGTAAAAATATGCTGCCCTTATGATCATTAACCTATGGATAAGAACTCTAGAGTTGATTCAATATAAGTGTTAAAATAAATTATAATTTTATACAAATAGGTAACTATACCAACAAAAACCCCTTAACTATCAGTTTATTACATGAAATTATCCTTTCTATGTTATAATTTATACCTTTCGTTCGGCCGCTTAAAGAATGTTAAGAAGTTATTAATTGTGACAAAAAATATAATAATATGGAAATAATGTCAAACTTCCAGAATTTGTTTATTTTCCTATACATTTTCTGTCAATAGCATTTTTTATAAGGCCGGCCTTTATTAAGCATTTTTATGTAGGTAAATGATCAAAAATTAAGTTGTCATAGCTGCAAACTTTATAATATATTGATATTATGATGAATAAACATATTTTTTTTTAGTTGTTTGTGCTTCTGACCAATAAAGGGAATCTCACAAATTCATGTTTCTTACACCAATTATAACTTAAGAACAGGTGACTGATTTTCATGGTTCTTGTTTTTGTCTTGGTCCGGTATTAGATATTAACAATCAAATGGTGTTGGCAAAATAAAGTTACTGACTGCTAGTAATTCATCTATTTTTCTTATGAGAGTATCAATTTATGCAAGTAATCAAGAGAAAAACACAAATGAAATAGTATCAATAATTGTAAATGAGAAGAGGAAAATTTTGGTAATGATAGGAAACAGACAAAATGATACAACATGACTGAGATTGAGATTATCATGGAAGCAAAACTAAAAGGGAAGAGGAAGGCCTAGGAGGAATAATTATTTTGTTTTTCTGTCTGACTACTGAACCAGCGATGGCTTCAAATCCCGCAAGGGGCAAACACTTGTGTGAATATCCACAAACATTTCTACTTAAGTCATGGATGTTATATGTATTTCATTGTTGTCTTTGTGAAAGAAAGTTCCTTACAAGGGAATCAGACAATTAGTGTGTAGTCTGGCACATATTTATTTATTCATTTCCACTAAGTAAAGAGAAAAGATGATGTCACATTGTTCCAGGAGGTAAAGTGAGGTAAAGAAAGGTAGGAATGAGAAAATAATGGCAATTACTCTACCAATAAGAGCGCATTTCTTAAGTTAAAGAAGAATCACAATACTCAATACTCATCTAGGCTGTATACACTTGGTTTAATATTCAGAACCAAGTCATACATACCAAGATTGCGATCAGAACGGCGCAAGCCTTCGACTCTTCATTCTCACTATGTAAACAATGCCTGATACACGCAGCAAACAATAAATGCCCGCCATATTCATTGTGTGTAAATCCACAACTGCTGCCAACAATTAGATCAATAGGCATTTGAAATGCATACCTACCACATTTTCACAGATACTTCGTTCGAAAAACACGTAAACGTTATAGTAAAATATGGGTAGCAATTGATTTCTTAATTGCGCTATTCCGATTCTGGCTGCAGAAAGCAGTTTTTGATAATGTCCGACCGAAAGTTCGGTTTCGGCCGAGTTTCGGCCAAAAATCAAGTTTCGGCGACAGTTTCGGTTTCGGCCAAAATTTGCCGAAACTTTTTCCGAAACCGAAACTGATTTCGGAAATTGTCGTGCACACTCGCCTAACTTCGTTTCTCGCGGCAACGCTTTAGCGGACGCTGACGGCCCTGTTCGGGAATTGTTGTGCGGCATTCGGATAGCTCTGTACCAACTATTAATGTACTCTGTGGTAACAACAAACAAAATGTGAAGTGTTTAATTTGTTTCCATTTCATGACCTAATGAATGCAGATAATGGGTAAAATGCACCAAATTTCAGTATTTTGAGGAATTTTATACTTGACCACGTGAATTTCGGTTTCGGTTTCGGCCGAAACTCACTAGAGTCCGACCGAAACTGGTTTTGGCCGGAAAACCAGTTTCGGTCGGACTCTAGTTTTTGACAGCACTTGCACCAATGCACTAGCGAGCAGTTGACATTAAACCAAAGTCCGATCAAAAAGCATGAGGTACTATATAACAGCGTATCTAAAGTTTGTTTGTTTTTGAACTAATAGGCACAAAGTATTTTTAATAATAATTTCCACTCTTTTGAGTGCAATTTACCTGTCTTCAAAGCTGTCGACATCATGTACTTCACGATATGTCAATTCGCCGCTTTTTTTACTTAATCGACGATAATCTTACATTTTCAATACAGTTTAAATAAATAAAAAATGATAACTTTTACGTTTGTTTACTTAGTGTAATGATCTGCTGTATTTGTCAAAATTAGCGTGAAAGTGTTGGTACCTTACACACATTGCGCACGACGCACTTCTCATTCGAAGGATTGCCGTTTGGTTCAATAACTTAGTGTAACCACTTCGCTTTATTCAACAAGGGGATTATTAGTTATATTATGTCGATGGCAATGCTAAACGTCTTTAAATATACACTACCAATCCTAGTATAAAAAATAATAATCCAAGTATGTCTTAAAGAATCGGGAAAATACAGTGTACATGATTATTACAATTATACCAAAACTTTACGAAGTATTCAGTGGTTATGACCCAAGGATTAAAAGACCGTTTTCAAGTTCGGCACATACATAATCAAATTAAAATCCACTAAGTGTATCCTAGGAAAACTACACCTGCGTACACTAGCGAGAGTGGTCAGCGTTGGCTCGGCTGGCAAGCTGCAAGGCCGGTGACAGCCCGCATTCCGCTCTCGCTACTTGTGAAACGAGAACATTAAAATCAGTTGCCAACGTACCACAATTCACATGCACCAAACAACCTTAACTTGTAACAATATCCCGAAAATTGTTGACTACTAATTCCATTATAGCTTAACTTCTCAGAGCAGGTTTCACAATTGAATTATCGAGGCATGTCCCTGAACTAGTTTGCAAAGTATTTTGTAATGCGACCTGCATATCGGTTACAGTTGGATAGATAACGCCCAGCCCAGTATGAAGTGGGTACGTAAAAGCTGTAGTTGGCTGAGCTGCGAAGCTTTGTGCATTTTGCGTAAAATCAATATCGCTCGTCCTGCATACCAGTTGTTTTTAGTCATTTATTTATTTGAGTTTTGTTGTAATGTAAGTTGTACAATTGGCGGACTTAATGCCATAAGGCATTGTCTTCCAATCGTTCGTTTCTCTTCCATTTCAAATAATTCTCATCGGTAACCAGATTCTTTCAGATTTTAAATTTAATTTGATAGTTTTTTTTATCACGAGTAAGATGATTATAACGATAGGTAATTACAACCATGATTACTTGTAAGAAGTTTTGATGTTAACAGTTACTTTTACTCGTATTTTCCGTATAATGTAACCCTATTTTCCAAAGGTGCTGTTATAACGATGATAAAGCGAAATAAAAGTGAAAAATGTACAGTTAAATGTAACTAGTTAAAAAAATGGGGTTCTGGGTCATACATATCGTTATTAGTAGCTCAATTTGTATTTATCATATTCATTTGTTATTCTTCATCATATACGGTACCCAATGTATTGGATTTTAGTTTCTGGTAAAATCATCTCGACTGTAAATTAGGACCAAATAGGTGGATCCTTGCTCTCTTCGACTAAGAAGGTACTACGTAATCCGTTTAAGCCTTTATGGGTCTATGCCTGGTTAAAATCTTTAACAATTCAAAATGATGCTACTTATGATGATGATATATTAAGTACATCGTCATCTTTAGCATCAGTTTGTCAACATTTAAAGGAAGAAGGTAAAACCTTCTTAAACCTAGTTGGGGACTTTTGCATACGTAATTTTTAAAACAAGTAGTTGCACTTTGTTAATACCAGGTATAAGTCGTGTACTTCTTTCCTTGACAATATAAATTAAATAACAGTTCTTCAGTATTGCGACTACAAGTTAAATAAACCCACGTTAACTTTGTGGGTTGACCGAAATGAAAAAAGGACTTGACTTATTATGGGCTCTGATGGGAGATGATCTCATCACTTAACTTTGTGGCGTTCTTTTTGCTCAGAAATAAACCTGGCTTGTTTATTTCTCAGATCATTTTGAAACGTAACTAAGTAGGTTCCAAAAACTAAGGAGTAAATTATGATAATTCCTGAGTTAATAGACGACCGGTAGTAATTGTCTTATACTGACCCTAAAAAATAAATAAAAACAAAAGTTCACTTGATTTGCCTGGTAAATAAATGTCACATCCATAATGAGGGCGCGGTTACAAAAATGCTTTTGCCTAATTGGACTAGTCTCAGATTACCTGTGGGCGCGATGTTTTAGTACGCGATCTTTCTCGATGGCATTGCAGGAGTGGCCTGGTTGCTTTGTTTAAAAGTTTCAGCTAGCGTTCAAGGTTCGATTCCTCTTATCTAAACTGTTCGTGATTCCCGATCGATTTTCTTAATTTGGCTGGCATCCAGCGCACTGGCATTATTTGCAATGCAGGCGCGCGCCTCATTTGGCGAGTGGCAGCAGGTCCACTTGCGGGCCCCGCCGGCGAACCGGTCCGACCAGAATACACAGGGCCGCGCCAAATAATGGCTTCGCGTCAAGATCTGCCAGAGCAACATTCAATTCTATTGACTCATTCATAAGGTTTCTAACAATCATTTTGATCGTGCTACACAACATGCGCTGAACTGTTTTAGCGTCCAGGAGTTGTATATTTTTGAGTGCCTCAAACGAATCGTTACCTCGAGTTTCGCCACCGTCCTACGCCATCTCCGTCCGGGCTAGTGGGTTTTTGTTGCGAAACCGGTCAGCTTCAATGTAGTTTTACGTATTATTTTATAAGCCATGCTTCCGATGTTCCTCATCTTTTTTACCATACATACATAATTTTCGCTTTTGGTATGACTAAAGCCAGCATAACTGATATATTCGAAGTGCAGTCATAATGGACGGTATTGGGAAAGTTAACACGTAAGATGCGCATATTAAGAGAAAGTGTATCCAAATGCAACGATCTTCGTATTATGTGTTGTTGAGCAAAGGATTATCAATCCCCTATGTTAAGAAAGCTATGGATTTTTGAACTAATAACTATTTTTGATAGAGTTACTGGTGTTAAATGGCGTACTGCGTAGGTGCTTATTAGTGAGCTAGAATAACAACGTATCATCGTCTTGGTAATTTGTTATTAATTTGCTTTGCATTCCACATTTAATGATGATAGCCCAATCCGAGTAACGATGCAATGCAACGTAGCGGTGTCAGTCAGAATAATCCAATGTTCTCACACAGTGAACTTTATTCGACACGAGTCATAACTGCTAGTTAGTGAGACCCTGAGAAACCTTCTCGGACTAACGCCGCATGGGGTCGCTAGATGTAAAGCGCACGGGCAATTATCATGGTGATATGACGCAATTAATTTGCGTGCTGTGCGTACTGCGCGCGTTTCTTTTTCATTTCATCACATTATTTTAGGTTCACATGCACTTGCATTCTACTGGTCCCCGTCATAAGTTGTAGATTTTCTTATATTCAAACATGAGTTAGGATTATTTTTAATACACCCATAATATGTGTCCGTCCGTATCAGTGATATTATATTTTACTAGCGGTCCCCCGCGACTTCGTCCGCGCGTTTTAAGTTTGCTCCCTCCCCTCCCGTCGCAGCGTGATGTTTTATATCCTAAAACCTTTTTCAATAAATAAGCTATCTAACACAGAAATATTTTTTCAAATCGGTTCAGCAGTTCCTGAGATGAGCGCGTTCAAACCAACAAACTCTTCAGCTTTATAATATACACTAGTGGTCCCCCGCGACTTCGTCCGCGCGTTTTGAGTTTGCTCCTTCCCCTCCCGTCGCAGCGTGATGTTTAATATCCTAAAGCCTTTCTCGATAAATAAGCTATCCAACACAGAAATATTTTTTCAAATCGGTCCAGCAGTTTCTGAGATAAGCGCGTTCAAACAAACAAACTCTTCAGCTCTATAATATATAGCTGTCCCCCGCGACTTCGTCCGCGCGTTTTGAGTTTGCTCCCTCCCCTCCCGTCGCAGCGTCATGTTTTATATCCTAAAGCCTTTCTCGATAAATAAGCTACCCAACACAGAAATATTTTTTTCAAATTGGTCAAGCAGTTCCTGAGATAAGCGCGTTCAAACAAACAAACTCTTCAGCTTTATAATATATTAGCGCAAGCGCACGTTGTACTTAAGCTGCGAACATTATTTTGGTGCGGAGTTATGTTAAAACTGTGATAGCTCCTAAGATATTTATTGAAATCAAATGATATAAAGGGCAACTTGGTTCTAAATGAAATGCTCGTGATGATGAATGCATTTATTTTGATAAGAATAAATGCCTGTGTGTATAATACACCTCTAAAAATAATGCGTTATTTTTTTACAAATTTATTCACATAAAAAAGGTTGTAGTAAGTCAACCATAAAAGATAGACATATGCTGTCGCGGACTTTATTATAGAACTCTTAATACTGAACAATCCTGTCATACATGATTTTTGTGTAACTTAAGCGGTTTCCGCAGCGTATGCAGCGGAAGCTCTCAAAAAGAATATCTTTCTCCCGTTTTCGCAACATTTTTCCATTTCTGATGTGGTCTTATAAGTCGTATCTTTATGTTATATAGCCTAAAGCCTTCCTCGATAAATGGACTATCCAACGTAAAAAAAAAAATTCAAATCGGGCCAGTAGTTTTTGAGATTAGCGCGTTCAAACAAACAAACAAACAAACTCTTCAGCTTTATAATATTAGTATAGATTTATTATTTATCTTTATTAGATATGATTATCGCACAAGACAGACTTACTTAATGTTTATTCAGAGAAATGGTGAAACAGTTTTCTATTTAAATTTTATCGAAGGTCAATGTTTGTATCTTACGTAATGTAACCAGTTGTTGAATTTATTCATAAGCCGTAAAAAAGCGAAACTAACTCATTTCGCCGTCTCCTTGGAATGCCAATTTTACTGTTTGCCATCTCTCATTCATTTAGTTATTCGATAAAATGTAAATTAACCTTGGAAAGTGGCGATGACAGCTCATATTGACATAATATCGATTATAAATTTGCAATTTTTATAATACATTACGGAATTAGCTATATCCGCTTGATTACTTAATTGCTGTGTAGATTGTTTGGGTAAACGCCATCCTTAGCAAATTGCTGGTAACGGAACATTGCTGCAAATAAAGAAAAGCTGTTCTTGCAAAAACCGTTAGTGACGCATTGCATGTTGAGCTTGAAACAGGAAGTTTAATGTGTGACACTTCGTTTAACGAGGTGGGTTAATCGCACTTCTGGCCTGGCTGCGTATCTTCGAGTCTATCTTGCAACCCCACAATGTTGTCATCTAGTAGAACGGATCGAGTTTATTCCCTGAACACAGCTCGGGTCGACGATACTTGATAGCGTTGTGGTATTTCTAGATTCCAGTTCTTATCTTCTACATGTTGTAGTTGTATTTTTTTATTTGGTTTTCTCTTGGTAGAGTTAGTTGAAGCTTGCCTACATTTTGATTTTGACAAACAAATCGACTACAACTAAATTAATGCCATCTTTGATGTTAAGATAGCTGAACCGAACACAGCAGTTTATTGTGACAAGATCGTTATAAATATTTCCATCACGATAAATTAGGGGTGAGGGGATCTATGTAATGACTGGTTGTTGTTCCAATGATTAGAATGATAATAGAAAGGCAGATAACGTGTTGATAGGGTGCCATACGCCATATGTGCTTGTATGGCGATGCCGGATTTCTCCTCGCCACAGTCGGCACGTGTTTAACGCAGATGCGGAAGCGTGCCTTTCTTTCGTCGATAGGAATTTCATTTCATTTGCTCACGCTTCTGTTTACTTACTCGTACTGTACTATTCAAGTTCGAGGTTATTCACTCGTGCCCAAATGGATTCATTTTATTTATAGCCCACCGAAAATGTTCGTTCGTTAACTCGTGATCGTTAAAATTGAGATTGTTATTATCGATTTACTTATGACTGCATTGAGTGACAGTAATCGTCTGAAAACAAATAATTTGTGGAGACTATGAAGAATTAAAGTCGATTGAGTTTGTGTGCGAGTCTTTATGATCCAAGAATTTCTTTCCCAGCAATTTACAAATGTGTAAGAAGTATGATAAAGCCTCTAGCAAGACTAATAACATTATATTATGTAGTCTGTCTGGATAATGCAAATTGATTCCCGAAAATTTGCATTCAAAGCAAAACGCCACATTACAGCGGCCATCAGGTCGTTAAATAATGATTGGATGATGAATGCATATTGATGTAAAGCAGGAAGACTCCATTGGAAAAATGACTTCATATCAATAAATGCTAATTTCACTAACGATGTTTTCCGATTTGCCAATTTACATTCCATCAACATGCTAATGTGGGTATTGTTTTGGTTTCAGGTGAGTAGCGAAATTACGTAACCCGCTGCACGCAATTCACTGACTGGTAACGATTTACTAATTCCATATCACTTTGCACACCATACCGGTTTTACTTCCTAATCGCTATTGCATCGAATTTGTATTGTAGGTTTTAAAATTGCGTTAATACATGTGGACCTAACGGTAGTAAATGTTTGACGAACTCGAAACATTGCAATGACCACTTGTATCCTTGATCTAAGAATATAACGGTACATAAACGGCTTTACTGAAATTGATCAGTAATCGTCTATCGATCGCCATTTGAGTCCAAGGGCCGTCCACCCTTTACGATGTTTACAAAGTTATTAGCCTCTGGCTGAACATCGATTTCCTGTTGCTTCAATCGGACCGGTGTACATACTGCTTGAACTATTTAAATTCGTAACCACTCGTGACTGATGTAAAAAAAAAACTCTTGCACTCAAGACCGACTGGAAAGATTTACGATACAAACATAAGTACACAACGATCGAGAAAACGGATAAGTCGTCAACCAATAAAAGACACGTTCAATAAGGCAATTGACTATATCCACAATCCACATGTACACAACCGTGAGACTTCTCTCGATAAGTCACAATGATAAGATAAAAACTTCCGTGATATCAGCCGTATTTATCAATAAGTTAAATTGATTGTTTGTTTCAAAATATTTTCAATGGGTGATAGTCTATTCTTAGTATGAAGTATATACTTATTTAGTCACATTCGCACGGTTCTCATGGCATTAAATTTCGCTCTTTCTTCACATGTTGTTTTGTAAGAGGTTAAAGACAGAAGAGCGGTCGCTTGCTTGCTTGATGTGTTAGGCAACTGAATGGCTATTTCGCTGCGTGTTCTCTCTGATAGTGTATACTTATTAATCCATATCTATATTATACAACTGAAGAGTTTTTTGTTTGTTTATTTGCATCGATTTGGCTCCGAAACTACTAGACCGATTTAAAAAATTCTATCACCGTTAGAATCCTGCGTTATCTGTGATAACTATAAGCTATATCACTGTTTCAAAAAGTTAGGGATCCCTATGAAAACTTTGATAATTTAATCGGAAGTGTAAAAGTAAAATCTTAATATCGCGAACGCTCCGAAAACTATTGACAATAAAGCAAAATGATGTAGTACAGATTTATAGAGTACATCGTTTTCTACAAGTTCACAGTGCGCCATGGTATAATCGTACATGATGTTTAGACGAATCGATTCGTTTACTATAACTTAGTCGTGTCTCATCTTAATTAGAAAACGGGCATAGAGTGTATTTTACCACAGAAACGGCTAAACAAGACGCTCAAAATTCACGTAAAACTATTATGTGATGAGGAAGAATTAAATAAGACACATCTGCACCATGAAGTTACCTCATACAAAAGTTTTCAGTAAGTAAGATAAGATAAGAGAACCGTCATAGGTTTAAAAAAAACTCCGCATCAAAATAATGCTTGCAGAAAATCTAAAATTTACAAGGACGAAGTCGCGCGCGGCGGACCGCTAGTATTCTATGAAGTAGTACATGAAATAGACTACAAATTTTAATTCCAGAAGTTTTCCTATGTGGAACCTTTCCGCTTAAAAATCCAAGGTCGCCTGACTAAATTTGAATGTGCTTGCAGCTAGTGACGGTTCATTCGTACTCGCAACACCGTCAACTATAAAGATAATATCGGTATAACGAATGCTTCTGAGTGCGTTGATCTTATCTAACGTTCATATTGCGTGGTGGGCTACATACGCGTTCGCGTTTGATGGATATAATGACTAAAAAACCAACATCATTGAACTCGATGATAATAACAACACTTTTTTCAAGGATGTTCCGTAAGTTTTTTTATTGAATTTTAAATTGAGGACTCTGTATCTATCAAGCTAAGACCTATAATTTGGATGATGTTGTCCTATTGTGCGTTAGGAATTCACAATAATAAGGAGGTATCTAAAATAAATTAAACGCTAATAAGTAATAAGTTAACTTACGTGTAGCAGATAGAAAAAGTTTAGTTTTTGGAGCTCGTAAGCGCAATTTGTTTTCAACTGTCTCTCTATTGCATCTAAAGCGCTCTGAAACGTCATCGTGCTCGTTCATCAAATGTGTCACATTTTATAATGTCCAAATGCCACATATGTTTTTTTCAAAACGCGAAAACAACTTTCGCGTTATTTGGTGAAATTCGAGCACATCGTGATAATGTGAATTCTCCGGAGCGTTTTAAATTAGTCTACCGGCTGTTGTTTGTCGAGTCGTTATACTTATGACCAGTAGCGAAAGTGTCTGCTGCAGTCGATCCGCTGCCGGACCTCCCTCGCAAGTAGGTGATGTGTCGCGCTTCAATCGCCTCGCCTCGTCTCACATACACCGACTCGCTTTCGTGGAATCTCGCATGTTTATCATTACTCCACAACCCATACGTGCCTGTACCCCTGATATGAAGCCGAGATCAACACCTCGATACGCTTTGTTAAATGCGATCTTTCTCGAAAACTACTGTTCGACATCATTAGTAAACAGAATAGTCAGCACATTAGCTGACGTCATGCTCTATGCTTCAGTGAAAGGTCTTCGGTCAGCACAAATTGGCTTTTCAATAATTTACGAATCATACCGTTGAACATTTGACCTACCATCTCCAAAAATGTTGCAATCAGTTTGGATTAATTATGCAGCAAAATTTAAAGAGATTCACACTGTTTTCCAAATTGGTTGAATGAACGTTCTCTGTTCATAAGCGATTCGTCTTGTTTCCCTTACATTAATAAACAATGGTCCATATGCTTGGTTGGCTCGGCAGTGAAGTGTGTACGAGCACTGGGAATTCCTCGTAAGGTTATGATTGCGCGCGTTTCGCGTGAGAATTTGTCTTTGAACGGTGTGGTGAGCGCAACTCAGCGTCTTATACTTACGTGCACCTGCATAACGATATTATATTTCAAGGCTCTGTGCTGTGAAAGGAAGCGCTAACATAATATTCTCAGCCATTGCAAGAAACGCAGTATTGTATCAAAGCCATCTCTCTCTGACTTTACATATAGTCGACAAAGCAAAGGCTAGAGGGAAAAACTCAATGCGAAACAAGTGTTTGAAACTTTGAATGCGTCACCTGTTAGACGGCGCATGTGCCTTCGTTTTGTGATTCAGATATCAATGAATGGCTCGTGTGCCCTGGTTGGTGCAGGCGCGTAGCATTCAACGCTTAAATAGTTGCAACCGCACCCTTCGCTTTACGATGTGTGCATCGGTTCTCTGAGTATTGTGACATTGTATCGTTTTTGTTGCTTTCTCTCATTACCACTGTTTGCATTTGCATCATGCAAAATTAATGATCGGTCGGTACCATGAATAACTTTAACATTACTTTTAATCAGATGTCCTTGATTATTTCAGAAAAGATTTTTTGTATTAAAACCTTTTTAGTAAATGTCGCGTGCCCCTCGAATCCAGCTTTCCTCCTCGGCCTAACCACATGTTGTTCACTCGTCGTATTTTGGCATTGAAAGTGAAAACATATACGTCGGTAGTCTTTCACGCTTTTTTTCAGGTAGTTAGGATCTCTTCAATGTATGCATAATTAAAGCATGTTACCGTGATTCAGACTCATTCGAAACGTATACAGTAATTAGTCAGATTTTTAATTGCTTTGTTTACGAGAATATTTAACTGTCAGAGCGGAGGCCTGCCAGCCACAAAATAAAAATTGATACGCAAACAGTCGGGTTTATCGAACTTTCTTTTTCAGGATTATAAGAAAGCTGAAAGAGTCAATTTTATCATAATATATTTTTTTTTTAAATATAAAATCTCAAACTGTCGTCCCGTGGGAATCTTTAAGTGCTTTCTACCAGTACAACGCTTGTTTGTTAGTATAAGGACCTAGCAATGCTTTTAAATGTCAAGCACCAGCATCTTTGGTTTATCATTGAGCCAATTTTAGCCCCTTGATCGTTTATAATGATTCTGTTGTTAATCTTGTTGAAATACCAATCGTTTCTGGCTGTTCAGTCATCATAATACAGGCGCCTGTGCAACCAGAAATAGCCACCAGTGTGAGATTTCGGCAAGTGTTTACGTCAGTTGGAGGCCATTTGGGAAATGTATGGTTTTTATACCGCTCTTCATTCTAAATATAACTACTTGTTTTCTTTGATTATTAATCATTATTGTGAAGTGCAGATTTAATTTGGTCTTTTTTTTTTTGATCACAGCACAGCTTAGTTCAAGTGACAGAACCAATTTCATTATGTTGTCATCTCATCACGACAAGAAAGTGTCTGGTTCCTTTCAGTGTGTCATGTGCTCGAAAATAGATTGTCATTAGTTCACGAATGTTTGTTGCGAGCGACCGCGAGCTACGAGCTAACCATTAACTGGCATCGTAGAGCGATGCACTATGCACCTGCCGCGGTCGCCCGCCCCTGCACCCCTCTGACCGGTCCCACCACCGCTCGCGACCGCTCAACTGGAAAATTATGCACATCTGCTGTTCACCTTTACCTCAGTTCCGCCCTGATGGCAGCCACTGTCTTGTAGGTTAGGTCTACTTAGTTTCCTGTAAAGAAAATTGGCGATAAGACCTTAAAACCACAGCCTTAAGTTGGAACTTATAAAACAGAAGACACTTACCAGCTTTTGCACTAGTCTTTAATCTAGCCATTCTGGTGGTCGGCTCTTTACTTAGGTGTGTTGACAGATGCTGATTTTAAGTATCGAATCAGCTCTATCGAAATGGATTATTTGTCTAGTCGTCGAGTAGCTAGATAATCCAATATGAGGATGACTTCTTGGTAGGGGTAACGATGATGAATAGTGGAAGTTTTCTTGCCGTTTTATGAAAATCACCATTTGAGAAAATGAAACCTAGCAAAATTATTATTTTAGCTTTACTCCGGTACATAATTTGCTAGAAACCTCGTACGTTTGTACTGAACAAGGACGCCGAGCGACCGGTCTCGCTCGGATAAATAGCCAGCCTGTAATTGTGACGTGCACATCGAGGCGTCAAGAACAGTGGGCTCTTGTGGAGTGCGCGGTCGGCGCCGCCCGTCTGGCGTCTGCCGTCATCAACACCACTGTCCACTAATCCCGTTTCCATTACTTCCTCCTCGGCTCATTTATAGAACGCTCCATTATGCATTCCATTATATTGCGCTGCAGTTTGCGAGACCTTCAACTACGTATGTAGCCTTTAATTAAATTGTCAGACCTGTATTAGAATGCCTCAAATCGCTGCGTGTAAATTGTAATTTAACAAACAAAACTGCATAATGGCACGACATTCTTGGATTTCTTGAAATCGTCTCTTGTTTGCTTTCCAGCAATATATTGCTTGCATTTTTCCACGTGAAAGCGGAAACGCGTGTGTCTCAACAATAGCTCGGGCTCGTGCGGTGCGGTGCTACATACTGCACTCCTATTGTAAATCATTCTGGGAATTCATCGGATATGTGCTATACCGAGTAAACCTTTGGCGGCAAGACATATTATATTGCCTTGCTGGGAATTAACGTGCTCACGTATTATGTATCGATTCTAATACCTATAAATAAAGTAAAAATATGTCTGCTATTGCGATGTAAAATTAATATTGTTTACACTGCATCATTACTTCAAGGGGTTCGTATTTATGTTCCTAATATCGACCCCCGCTGTTATTTGAAGTCCGTGCTCAAGGACGCGATGAAAAAATGTTTACGCATCAAAACCTTGCCTCCGCTCTATTTCATTGCTTAGTTGCTACCCTTCGAAGAGGGATCGTTATCTTGGGGCTGCTAATCTAATAACCAAATCCCTTAGAAGGGGCGCTATCGACTGATCCTTAGGTGTTGCACTCATACGCTACCTGGTGTGTGCAGAAACTTACGTTGTAAAAATATGCACGATTGTTATGTTTTAGTGTAACTTAATAACAGGAAACAAGCCCTTTGTGAGCTAACAATGAGCAATAGAATGACAAAAACGTTTTTTAGTAACCAGGACGGGCACAATGCGCCCGCGGCTGTCTTCGTCCGCCTTCCCACGTAACTCTACGCTACAATACCCAGCATTGTGGAGCATCATTTTGATTATATGACCGACGAAAGCTATGATCTTTCTATCCAAGATATAAGTCGTTATATGCCACTCAAATTTTGATTGTCTCAAAGTGCACGAAGAAGGCCAAATTCGAGTTAATAACAGTTGTCACGTCAGAACTATTTCTCGAGATCAATTAAGTACGGAAATTACCGTTACAATTACTTTTTATGACTTTATGTAACATGATGCCTAAGTTCGGTTCACGTATATACTAAAGATCGTTGCGTGTATAGAAAGTTGATTGCTCCATCAAGGTATTATTGGCTTCAATAGCCACGGAGTTTGACGAAATGTGATATTATGGCAAATATTCCCAACTTTATCGTTTTACCATTTGTGTAAGTTTAAGAGGCCAACGACCACTGCGTCGTGATCACGATAAAAATGTTTTTTTTTAAACAAAAGTTCTCGTTTCCCGCGCAGACGGGATGCGTGTGCACCGAGTGAATGCTGCGGTTCGTCGTTACCGGCGTAACCGGCGTTTGCTCGCCCCGAGCGGCTTCTGGACCTGTTCCGCGACTGTTCACATTAACATTGCTGTATTTATTTATCTGAGATCGACTTCGCCGTACTTAGTTGCAGCAATCAAATACTGCATGTCTCGTTTGATGGGGCCTGCGTTCCTAGCTGTACGCTTGCTCAACCAATGTCGGTCGCTAATCCAAATCGGCACATAGTTGCTCTACCATTTAGTAACTGAACCATAATTAAATAATCTGACTGCGCGAAGTTTTCCTTCAATAAATATTCCTAGGCGATTTTCGAACAACAAGGGATAGGTTCCTGAGAGGGAGAGGGAGATTTCCTTAAATAGGGGCTTAGTTTAACACAGTTGCGGTTTTCAACATTAGGTCAATGATGTAAAGACTTTGAACTGCAACCGTCTGTAGCGTAACCACACTAAGTTTTTATTATACCTTTGTCTGCGGCTTGTAGTACATCTTCCTGAGAACACCGTGGTCAGTCAACCGAAGCATGCCTATCTAAACGATTTGGAAATATACTATAATATTTTAATGTAATATAATATAATATCTATTGTAACAGATTCGTTTTGCTCTATTTGTCATTCGTGACGGTCATTATTTTGTGGTTAAACGGTTTTGAATTAGAAGTTTGTAATAGTAATCTGGAGTAGCTGGAGTGTAACGAGGCCGGTTTGCGCCCAGGGGTCTTACCTTCGATGTGTAGAGCATACGTTAGGTATCCTTTGAGGTCTCATAGAGGTCTGAGGGATACCGCGAAGGTTTTAGTGGGTACACCTAGACGTCAAGGTATTCCTTCATAAGTCCTATCTGACTTTGAGGGTCGATTTTACCAACTTCAGATAAGACTTATCCGACGGAATAAGTATATAAAACGACCGATTTTAAAATGTCATTCACATAAATAATTGCTGATAAATAGATGTCATTTTCAAATTAGGCGTATTGTGTTGTATTCCTTATTTGACGTTGGTGAAATCGACACGACCGTTACCAATGGCTATACCCGAATAAAGTCGCAAACGTAGTTCACAATTTACAGTGGGGTTTCAGGCCTCGAGCGCTGAGTGCAGACCATTGTATGGGATTCGTAGGCTCGGCAGCGCGGTATTAAAACTTTTCAGACATCTCGCTCGCTACTGCTAACTACTAGCCGCCCCGGTTATAGTTGTTAGTTTTACACATTCGTATTATGCTTTTGTTCTATCTAGGCCACGGGCTTAATGGATTGGGTTTTTTATCCTCTTTACACTTTTTATCCATGTGATAGAACAATGTAAGAAAACGACCTTCATATTTAGCTAACTTATATTTTCTGTATGTTGCCGATTAACTGTAGTAGCAAATAAACATCACAGCGAATATGACAAAAACAGCGCTTCTTAAACTAGTGAGTGAATTCGACAGTCTCTGACGTAACTATTGAAATTATATTTAATCCATTGAATATGTTTACGATTTGCGAGATGGCGTTGCATACTTTAGATTGATCATCGTTATTAATGAAGCTTATTATGTCCTCGTGCTTTCTACAGGCGAGAGCCGCTTTCCCAGACAGACTTAACATCGACAGCGAGCTTCTTTATAATACTGTCTATGGTTGTTGTAATCACCAATAAATGTGCGTTTAGCCCGTAATATAATAAATGAAAAAGAATTAAATGTATTTAATAAGTAAAGCTTTGTCGTCACTGCTCTCTACTACGTGATTTTAATGTTGCAAGACATTTTATGAACAAAAATCATTTGCAGTGGGATTTCCCGCCTAATCCAGGAAAACCCGTATATTATAGCATTTAATGATTGAAATTTAAATAAAAACAGAACAGTATTAATCAATGAACGAGGATAATATTATGTGGTTTGTTTTAATGTCTATCTTAGAGTTTACTTAGCTTTTCGTTACAACAATAGGTCTCACATTCTGATAACGTAATCTTATTTTGCATTACATAAACGTGCTACGAACAAAAACGTAGAGTAGAAAGTACCAAAAGTGACTGCAATAAAAAATCGTACGTGCCTGACGGAATTAATTTGCATTTAACAGACCTAAGCCGGGGCACGTTCTGTTTACCTCAGTAGCAGTCGTGTTTCTTAGCTCTTAAAATAAAGAAGACTTACTTCATAATATATTTTTACGAATATGAATTACACGTCTTTTCGAATAGTAGTACCTACCTACTTATGTCACAGCATCAGGATTTTAAATTTGTTGTCTATTTATCAATGCATAGTTTAAAACAAAGTCGCTTCCCGCTTTCTGTATGTATCTTTAAAACTACGCAACGGATTTTGATGCGATTTATTTTTATAGATAGAGTGATTCAAGAGGAAGGTTTATGTGTAAAATACATTGCACCCGTGCGAAGCCAGGGCGGGTCGCTAGTGCTTGATAAATTGAAACGCATGAGTCTCTTCTTGAAACGACTTCGAAGATAGCTGGATTTTGATATTGTGTGAGTGAACAGTTAGGACCGTAACTGTAACTAGATAAGTCAAATTTAAGTTGGTAACAAGTTTAAGTTTCTACCTTTATTTCTTCCATAAAATGTTAATAACTTTTAAGGTCGTTCAGCTTACATATTACCGGCAACTGTCAGGTATTGTGCCATTGGTCACAATATCCGATGAAAGACACTTTGTTTCTTCATGACGTGACATTTATTTTACACGTGAAGATGAAAGTGGAAATGTTACGTGTGTCGTAAAGGCGTGCCGTGCATTGATATGTCGAAAGTCTCCCTACGAAAAAGAAAGTGAATAAATTTTGTTACAGCCGTTAACATTGCAAATAAGAAGGCAATTAATTGTTTTAAAAAAAGAATATCTATTCAAATTCTGAGACTGCATTTAGCGAAGTCATCATTGCGATTTTCTAAATTACTTAAATTGCGCTGCTGTCGAAATACCAATAAGTGTTGCCTGTTTAGGTTTTTAATGAAACTTATCAGTCTTGTCAACAAAACTCTACTTTTCTACTTGACATTTAGGAGTTCACAATGAAGCTGTGAAAGCGCAACATGCATTAAATTTGATTTTTAAATTCTCTTTGTATAACAACTTTTAGACCATTTCACCTCGATTTCGGTACTCACTTTGGGCAGTTTTTGGTAGTAGACTCTGACTGGGCAGTTTTTGAAAGTATACTACTAAGTAATCAAAATATTGATGTGATTCGCTTAGGGTATTTAAAGGTTGTATGTATTATTTAGTCGCGTCAATCCGCAAATACACTAGACGTTGAGTCACGCAGGGTGACGTGGGCGGGGGCGCTGCGCCCCGAACGTCGCTCCGGCCACCCCGTGACGTCACGAGTGAGTCACGCCGAACGATTCAGTATTTTGGTCTTGGGGTGAACACCGCTTGAAATAAAATTATGCACCTTTACGCGAGCCCCGAAAGGAAACGTTACATTTTTATTGGATTCTATTTTGATGCTTTCTCAAAATAAAATGGAAGTAGTTTGACATTGCATCTGTTGTGCCTATTTAAAGACTGAATCTGATTGAATGCAGTTGTATGTAGGTAACTCATTAAAAGTCATTTAAACGAAACAAAAGGTCTTTTCAAGTCACCTCCATTCAGTGCTCTTATATTAATTAGGATCTACATAAAGATCCTACTAATTACTTCTCTAAAGCTATATTTAATGGAAGGACAAACAGCATTTCTTACGAAATCTGATGACATATTAATGATAAATGATTCTTCGGAATCTAATGACCAATATTTTTTACTAGTTCACGCAGAATGACGTTATACTGATCCTTAATGACGTAGGTGGTTTGATCAACTCGGTCATTATTAGTCACTAAATCGGTACAGTAATGTGTATTGATTTATAACTTTTTTCAGTTAAGATTCAAAACTTGACGTCCTAATACGTGAATAATTAAAGTTTTTCGTATACTTATTATTTATTATCAGTAGTACTCGGTTACACAATTTTAAGTTAATTTAAAATTGTTAAGTAATGTTACAACCCGTATTTTGTCATTCAAAACTGCAACTAGATATTATAATTTCCAGGAAATTGTTGATGTGACGTCTTTCGAAACATAGTTGAAGCTGTTATGAAGAAACTAAGATGTGGTCCAGTTACCGATATTGGAAAGTATGCATTACTAAGTGAACAAACTGGGCTGGCGACGATCACGTTAGTTATTATCGACATTTAAACCGTGTCACCTGTTGTGGGTACGTTTATGTAATGTACCGGTGTAATATAAATAACATAAATGAGAGGTAGCTCAACTTGGTATCTGGTTAGCCCCTGGTCCCAATCTTGCATTGTGCAAGCTCAGGTTATACACCCCCGCTTTACGGGTCGCCATATTATGTGATTAATTTTAATAGCCAGCACTATGCAATACGACTTTCGAAATGCCAGACTTGAGAGAAAAGACTAATCTCTCTTGCTATCTTTATCTTGGTTGGAACTGCGCTACAAACATGTATTTTGAATGGCTTTCGTTATTGGTATAATAATAGAATCCGTGTTTATGGATTATCTGATAATACTTGATTAGTTTAATCAACTTCCCTGAACTGCCTCGGTGGCGCAGTGGTTAGAGGGTCGCACTTTAAAGCGACCTGATCTCTCTCCGGTCGTGTCTGTTCCATCGGGCTATGAGAGCAAAAGGAATAGAGAGTGCACCTATGTTTGCGCACATACTTGTGCACTATAGTATGTCCCGCGTAGTGGGTTAGTCGTTTGTGACTGGCCACCGTATTCGAAAACGGCTAAGGGGAATATTATTATCCATGTAGATTTCTACATCATAATACCCAGAGTTTGAAATCCGTTTCGTTCATGGCTTTGTTTAATATACTGTAAGTAACATTTTTAATACATGCGCTGAATTTCAAATAGCGTTATGTTTATTAAACTAAAAATGAGATCACCCGCGCATTGCACTACTAAAAATGATCATACGTGGTAAAATAATCTTGGAAGGTCATTCATAATATTTACTAAAACACCAATGCATCTATACTAATATTTTAAAGTTGAAGAGTTTTTTTGTTTGAACGCGCTAATCTCGGGAACTATTGGACCGATCTGATGTTTTTTGTGTTGGATAGGTTATTTATCGAGGAAGGCGTTAGGTTCTATTATAAAACATCAAGCTGCGACGGGTGGGTGCTAGCCAACTCAAAACGCGCTGAAGCAGTCGCGGGGGACTGCTAGAAATATAGTATTAAATTTTATTACCAAAAGGGAGTTTTTTTAAAAAAAAAATACCACAAAATGAGTTTTTTAATGAATAGATAGTGTCAAGTGCACTACTTAATGTTTCCTAGAATTATGAGCAAACTCAGTCGCGTTTATCACTACGAGACATCATTCAGACAAGCTCAGCTGAGTGATTAAGATGATAAACGCTTTCTTTCGACTTTCTGACGTCACGAAAAGGAAAACGCCAGAGGCCGCATTTTTTGTCAATGTATGTATGTATACCAGTGTATGCGGATTTTAAAACATGTGATTATGGCAAAAGTCTCAACAGTAACCGTTACCGAAAAGTTATTAATGAGAGATTGACAAGTTCAGTTGATTGTATCTCTGAAAATATTGGTCTGCGTCCTGTTTCTGACAGGATATTATAGGAACATGATATCATGACATGACAAATGACAAGTCGCTTTTTGTAGAGTTAATCGAGTATCAATTTTGTTGGTCAGTAGTTTGGTCGGCGAGGCAAGTAGTATGGTATTTTGCGTAACATTTGTTATTGATTATATCAAAGGCGCGTAATCTTATCAGGGCAAGCGGTAGGTATTGTTGTCTGATTAACAACGATGAGTAATGAGTGCTAATCAGCCGAGGCCAGGGTTGGGGCGTTCCTCCGCGGTGAGTCACCAGTTGAGTCCATCGTATCGATTGCTTTCGTCCGCCGCGACGATTCCGGTATGAATCCGCAATCGGCGGTGATGCATCCAGTATTCCAGTGGCGGAAATGTTCGATGCAGTGCGTGCGAAAGGTTGCAGGTCCCATCACGTCGAATGTGCAAAACAGTGCGTGCGGGAGTCGAGGGCACGGTTGCATTGATAATTTGCTGCGCATTAACAATCAGGACATGTATTTGTCGATGTTTAGCATTGTGAGATGTTTGTATGTGTGGTCGTGTGTATGTGTGTGTCATAAGGTAGATGCACGTAGAGCCAAGGTCGTCATATTTAAGTTTTTCTATTTTGTACCCGTTTAGTAGAGTTAGAAGCCTTACCTACGTGTTAAATTAAAGGTCTGAAATAAAAATTGTACGTATCACCGAAATATGTAAATGCCCACTCTGGATACCTGCTTATGTACTTACTTTATACTTATTTTTCATCAGGAAAACATGAGAATACGTAAACGATACCCGACACCCGCCGTTATAGGTAGCTACTACTTCCACAAGTGTAACATTGGCATTCATGTGAGACGCCGGTACCTAGAACGCAAGGTCATTTACGATACTTGTTTGCAATTTAATAATACTCTACTGCAAGAACATCATTTGATATGATTTATAAATAGGTATTTGTTTGTTCATATTTCTTCCGTCACTAGAAGAAATTATGAATGCTACGTGCATACTAGATTTCACGGATAGGTATATCTCTACTTTGCACATTCCTATACTCGCTACAATGTTAAGCGAGATGAAACGCTAGTCATCACGATTGTTGACTCGACTTATTTTCTTCGCTTACGAGTTTAACCGAGCCTTGAAGAGAGAATTTCTATTGGAATGCCAAAGCGAGACTGCGGACTAGCAGTAATAACATATAGGCTCGTCCGTCGGTGTGATTACACTAATGTTTGGTTATCGCACGGCGCGACATGTGGCAATTGCCGGCTATCGACGACGCTGGCGCGCCGGCCGCCGCTGCTATGCATCAACAGTCAACACCATGACAGGTTCAACGACATACCTGACGCGTGTGCCAAATGTGGACGCCACTATTTACCGGCCTACTGAAGATAGCGCGACTAATGCTTGTCCATTTAGCCGGACGAATGATAACAAAGCCGCTCGTTACTTGGACGTTATTGTAATTTAGAGCCTCGTATTTGTCACAGTTGATATTGTTTACACGTCGCCGCCGACGTTGTTCTCCAATAAATCAATAACATTCGTATTGGAGATAGTCATAGTTTCTGCGATACAAATGACCTTTAATATTATTTGAGATTGCTTTCAATTATGCTTGACGTATATTGCGTTGATAATGTCATCACGTCGATGACAAACCTTCAATTGTACAACTTATTATTATGTATGTAATTATTTTAGGTAACGTTCCGCGGTACACATGTCGGTTAGCACGGATTCGTGTCTTGCATACAGATGGTGGTCTGATGTCCGAACATCACGCGTTCGCATTCCATTCTATCGGTTCGCCGTGGACTGCGCGGGCGCCGCCCATTAACGTCTTTTTAACAACACATTACAGCTGCATGCCAAACTGACACACTGGAACGCATTTCAGACATTACTAGTTAATTTATGCTACTCATATTACGTAAACGCAACTCCGTGTAGTATGTAAATAAAGTGTCTTTTTTTGTGAACTTACAAGCAACCTTTGTATTGTATTTAGTATCCAGCATTTGGAAATCGTCAGATTCGATTCTGGCAATAGGTCAAGGCCAGTGCGCATTTTGCCGCTGTCTGACCTAGAAATGTTTAGTCTACGCATATCCATATCTTCAAAGAAGATGCTATCTACTTTGTTTTAACACAATTCAATGTGCCATCATCTTTTCTATTTCTATCTTACAAGCCGCAAGTCGTTCCAACTCGTCGTTTACTATCCCACTTGTAACACAGGATAAGCTTAATGACTCCAGATATAGCACCGGTTTAATAATCTGCAAAGTAATTGCACGCGGAGCCTAGTCCGCTGTGGTGAAGCATTCTTTTATGGGTGCGTAAAATATAGAGTTGTCACCGGGCCTGTTCTCCCACGTCCAGTTCGTAGACAGGCATGCCTGTCGCGCATACGCAAAATGGCAGTATAATGTGGCCCTGCTGGATGCTGCCTAGCGGGTTAACGAACTGGCCACGTACTCCGCCATATGGGCCATTGTAATTTTTTTTGCGCACACTAACGTTCGTAACTGTAGTCGTCGACATCCAAAACATTAATAGATATGACACCATTTGACACCAATACTGCTCTCGGCTGTTGGTATCTGAAAGTTTTTCAGTCGCAATTGCGCTGTAATTAAATGTCTTCATTACTCGTAGATAGTGTAGCGATGCAGGATGTCACAAAAACCTTTTTTTTTCTACACGACCAAAATAACTTAATATTTCACGTAGCAATGTTGCGACAGCAAGTAGCAGCGTTTCGAGTGAATCGAGTGATTGGCATGTCATAACTAGAGTAAGTCTCACCTAAACTGTAGGCTGTTACTAGTTATAACAGCTCTACTATTAAGCCAGAGAGCGCCATTACATCCATTGACCCCCATTCTCCTGCCAGCACACACTTCCCATCTATTATTCCTTTATTGTCCCACTTCGCTTTATTCATTCATCAGACATTCGAAACTGCCTGCTTGTTATCTACTACGTGATTGTAATGTTTACCATCTTAATTTCATATGACATTCCTTTGACCGCTCAATGTGTTATCATAACTAAAAATAATTCATCGGTTTTTCAACAGCTTTTGTTGACTGCTCCAGTATTCCATTTTTATGTTCACACAATACATAATGACTTGTACGTAAACAACTTTATTTTAATAAACCCTTTCTGGCTACGTCGCAATCGAGTTCTAAAGTTAATTTAAAGACGTGAAAATATGGTATTTGTTCTATTTTAACTTTTACGAAGTAGAACCTACTTATTTATTGTTTTACTAAGTTTTACTACCTGTCAGCATGAAAGTTAATTTCTCGAGCTATTAGCGTTAGAAGCTGCTGCGTTCATGCTATCTGAGAATGAGATAAACATTTTCTATCTAAAAATAAGGTTTTCCTAACTATCTTTAGTTAAATCCTCAATTAAATGAAGCCAATTGCGAATTGCATTAATTAAATGGAACACTCCGTGATCGTTCAGCTGTTTATACCTTTAATTAAAAGTATGTAATACTTTAACTACAGTTAGATGAAAAATTGCTACAGAAAATGTTTTCAAAAATGCAGTTTCCACTGCGCAAGTAAGGCAAATTTCAGATGCAAATCAATGCGATGATTACTATCCGTATTAACAATGTAAACTATGTAGTTTTCCTCCAAATAATTTCTTATACTGTATGCAATTTAGGCCAAGATCTTAACATCAAAGTGATACGAAATATACCGGAATTTGTTATAAACTTGCAAATTGTCATCAGTGTTGAAGGACGATTTTTAATATCCCGAGTCGTTGCACTGAATACCTCGATGCGAGTCAAGGGCGACCGGCACGCGGCCTGCGCTCGCGCGCTGTCGTGTCGCGTGCTCTAGGGGAACCCGGAATGGGATTTTTTCATTTACTTAGAGATCTTAATAACGTATTAGAGATACCATGTACCCACAATCTCTCGAAAAATGGGTAAAAAAGGTTTCATCTTTTTCAAAGTCTAAACCCAATCTACAGACGCTCGATGATCCTTCTCAACGATAAATAAACACATGCCTTTTAAAAGTGATTATCTTATATTCAAAAGCGCGAAATCCCTGTAACTCTCCAATAAACCCCCATTTATCATTTTCGTCGTCCCTACATCTGCGTCTGCGCATCTCGCACGCGAACCACTCGCCGCCTCGCCGCGCTCGGCGGGATTGGAAAAAGTGGAAAACCATTTCCACGCGCTATTTGCTACTATAAAACAATTAATCTACGTCCGAATACTTTTTTTTACCGACTAAAAAAAGGAGGTTCTCAATTAGACCCGTGTATGTGATGTGATGAATTAAGATGGCACATGGCATTGGCATTGTATGAACATATGTATCAATAGTAATGTTGTATTGAATTTAAACACACAATACTACCCAAACCTGATAACTACCTAAAAAAAGTACAGAAAAAATGATGCAATGCAACATAATATTAATGACTTAATCTCTACCACCAATCATAACGTGAAATCAACAAATGCACTTAACGCCAGCAATAGACAGTAATTAATAATTGAAAGGAATAATGGTTGATGTTATTTATTAGTAACACTATCGGGAGTTACGCGTCGGTCCGTTTCCCGGCGAGATGACCTCGTATCGTTACACATTTCCTCTTTAATTTTATAATGAACAACATAACTATGTTACAATGAATTAACCGGCACGTTTTCTTTTGTTCGCAGGATCAATATGATAACTTAGCCGCCCACACACACAAAGGAATTGAGTTTTTAGACAAGTATGGAAATTTCGTCAAGGAAAGGTGCGCGATAGAATTAGAATATGCAGGAAAACTCAGGTAAGACCTGTTATTATGTATTTGATGACTGTTACTTTGCGTTATAGAACTATCATAAATGAGATAACGTTTATAAAACTAATTTAAATTTTAATTGAGACCAGTCCGTCTGGCTGTTGTCTGGTTGACCGCCTTATCAGATTTCTTAATGGATTTTAAACTTATTTAAATATTTTTGTAAATTGTAGCATTTTCTGACGCAATACAGACGAGCTGTATTTGATTTTCTTCATACCTGTATTTTCTATTGCAGGAGGCTTGTCAAAAACTATCAACCAAAAAGGAAAGAAGAAGATGAATACCAGTAAGTAGTTTTATTGAGATTTACTTCTAGCTAGATTGTAGCTAAGGTACCTATGATGTTTGGCAAGGATTCAACATGTGCAAATAGGTTGATTTTTCTTGCAAGAATTCTATTGTTTGCGCCTTTGATGGATGAATGATCATTGTTTGTTTGTTATGAATGTGTTGTTTGTAGTTTAAACATGGACGACGCACATTAACCATGTTAGAGGAAAATTAACATTCTTGGTAGGAATAATATGAGCTGAGCTCTTCGTATGATAGCCCACTGCATACCCTAAATTTACAATGTACCTATAACGCTTTTGACGACCTCCGTGGTCGAGTGGCTAGCACGCTGGTTTCAAGCGTCGCCATCTCGTGAGGTTCAGGGTTCGATTCCCGGTCGGGTTAATGTAGAAAATGATCTTTTCTATCTTGTCTCGGGTCTGGGTGTTGTGGTACCACCGTTGTGTCTGATTTCCATAATACAAGTGCATTGGGTACTTACTTTGGGATCAGAACAATGTATGTGATTGGTGTCCAATTTTTTTCATTTTTTTTTGCGAGATTACATCTAAACTAGCATAACAGGCGAAGAGTAGCATGTCTGTCGGTTTTCTACAGGTTACATTTTGTAGAGTTTGCGAAGGATTTGCATGACCTAATTCCACCATTTTTTTCTTTTTATCTTCGAAACACAATCGCGGCTTCCACCCCTATGTCGTTGAGGTCCCAACAACCCGGCGATTCCGGTCCACATTTCTTTTGCGTACCGGTAGGGAGTGGAATTCGCTGCCGGCAGAAGTGTTTCCTCTTAACTTCAATTTGGACGTTTTCACGTAAAGAGAGAATAGGCTTTTACTAGGCAGACATGGTCCATCATAGGCTGCAATGTCAAATAACATCAGGCGTAGTCAGGGCCAAATGTCTGGCTATCTAAATATTAAATAAAATAAAAACAAGCATATCGAGATTTGGGGCTCTGCAGCACCTAAATAAGGTTTGTAGGTGCTGCAGAGCAAAGAATCCACTGCAATCCCAGAACAAAGTCATAAAAGCTTTATTTCAATAGCACTTTCATACTCCAAACTAATCAGATATATAATAAATCTACAATATCTAATTTATCCCAATTGTATAAATTCAATACATGCATTTTAGTCAAAAATATAATAAAAAAAACTATTTAAAAATGTTTATAAAAAGTAACTTCCTTAAACCCCGAATCAAAAACAAAGTACAGTTATCAGCGCCTAGAACTAATTTTGGAAAGAATCCTATACTGTTTGGGTAGCACAGCTATTCAATATGCTACCAAACCCCATAAAAGAGTGTGAAAGTATGAATATATTTAAAAAATAGCTCAAATTGTATTTAGAGTTGAATACAGGCTAATTATTATTATATTTTTGGATTTTGTCTAACTAATTATAAATGAAATGTAATTTCATGTATAAAAGATCTTTGAACTTAACTAATTTTACTAGAAGCCTTTTGCTGCTTAGAAATCAGTATTTTTCCCCTACCCAACAATAAAACAACATTCAGATCGCACGAACGTACAATCGAACGTCGTCATTTATAAGGAAAAGTAACGCTAACTGAACAGTGTAGTTATTAAATAAGTTAAATAAATACACCCACGCGAATAATCCTTAATGATTCATTAGCTCCTTAATACCTATGTTTGGAAGTTTTAAAAACAAAAGTAGAAAATAAATTATGATGATGCATGATGCCTTAAACACCACGTTTTATTTTCGACTAGCGGTCACCAGCGACTGCGTCCGCGCGTTTTGAGTTTGCTTCCCTTCTCTCCCGTCGTAATAATTCAGAAAACTTTTTTTTTTAACATTGTAGGGCCTATGCACTTATTTCCTAAACGTTTTATTTACTCGACAGATACACAGCGTGCAAAGCGTTCAGATTGCTCCTACAAGAGCTGGGCGACTTCGCGGGGCAACGCGAGGTGGTCGCGGAGAACCTACAGTCGAACGTGGTTCGGGAGCTGCATCTACTCGCAAAGGAACTGCGAGAGGAGAGGAAGGTATGGACGCTTTCTCAGATAATTTATTCAAATTATAAATTTGTTTCTCACAAATCTATATATATAAAAATGAATTGCTGTTCGTTAGTCTCACTAAAACTCGAGAACGGCTGAACGGATTTATCTTATCTTAGTCTTGAAATATTCGTGGAGGTCTACAGAAGGTTTAAAAGACGAGAAAAAATCGAAAAAACGCGGGTGAAGTCGCGGGGGACCACTAGTAATTAATACAAATTCATTTACCTGCCTGCCTTTGCATAGTATAGTATTTGTATAGACCCTTTGCATACTGCGACTTTTAGCATCGATGCAGCATGGACTTCAGCAATAAACAGATTTTCAAAGCTGACGCGCCTTTGTATCGATACAGACGCCAATATACTTATTCAGTCGTCATAGCTAGTCATCAACTTCGCGACAGCATCGCGACTGTATTGCGACTGTATCGCTCTTAAAATGTCGCTGTCGCCAGAATGTGTCGCCTATATAATCGTTTGCAGGACAGGCTTGACATATACAAGCTAGCTCTAATCGGTACAAAGCTGCAGTAGAAGTTGTCGCAGCAGCTAAGCCTCAGAAAAAAAGAACTAATTCATTTATTTCGGACAACAAAAATACATTGGTTAGTTTTTTTTTTTTTATCTAACCTACATCATCCCACTGCTGGGCAAAGGTCTCCCCCAACTTTTTCCATGTGTCTCTGTCAGCGGCCAACATTTCCCAATCCCTCGCAAAGCTGGACAGATCGTCACACCACCTCTTTTTTGGTCTACCCCTTCGTCGATAGCCGTCAGGTGGTATCCATCGCGTGACGATTTGGGCCCATCTATCCGGGTGCATTCTACACACATGTCCCGCCCACTCCCATTCATAGAAAAAATGAATAAAGTTAGAATGGTTTTGATCGTTCGTTTGTATGGGAACCTCTGTCGCCGGTGGGAGTTACCGCGCTGTTGCTGCAGTGATAAAAGTACCAATCAATGAATTAACGCACCAATATCACAAACCAATCACAATTTCCGCTAGGAGCTCTGTGATTGGTGTAATTAGTACTTGAAACCAACTACCAATCACAGAGCTTCTACCGGAGAAACCTCCAATCATCATTCAGATACGTTCGTTCTTTTATGTCAAAATACTAGTGATGTGGTAAAGGTCGATTATTATAAATTCAATTACCGATGTAATGTTGTTTCTCTTTGTGAATAAACATGTAGGATTTAAGTTTGAAATAATTTGGATAATTTAACAGCTCATTTGATTGCAACAAAGGGTACTACTATTGCCTTTCGGTAAAAACAATAGAAGAAAAAAATGAGTTGCTAAAGGTTACTTGAAATAGAGTAACTTATAACTTTAAACATAAGTTTCTAAAAATAGTTCTATTAGTAGAATTGAATCATTCTTTGTATAAAGAATAAGTAATATTAGTTATATTCGACAAATAGATTGCAATGTAAAGAAAAATGTTTAAAGGTATAAAAGCATAAAGGCCATGGTCTACATTATTCAGGTATTATATCTTACCATGCTATTTATTCATTTGTATTCTTAGCTAATACCATAAAGCCGATGAGTTTGTATGTGTTTAATCGCGCTTATCTCAGGAACTACTAGACCAATTAAAAAAAAGTTTTTTTGTTGGATGTCTAATTTATCGAGAAAGACTTTAGGCTTGAACTTTACGCAGGGACGGAAGGGGAGAGAACAAACTCAAATCGAAAATAGTTAAGATTACAATTAAAAAAAATCAATATACATATAGACGTATGGTTGACCGGTATAGAATGCTTTTGGCATTAAGTCCGCCACATGTACAATTTTATGTTTCGTGCATGTGCAAGTTTTCAATAAATAAATATGACCCAAGTTAGTATGGTAGTTAAGTTAAAGAAATGTACAGCTGCATTATACAACAGTTAACCTTGCAGTGCTTTTGTTCGCATTTAAATCACATCACCAAAGGGGCTTTGCAGAGGTTTGTTAAATTACAAAATTATACACAAACTAACAATAAGTGTATAGCTGACTACAAATAACTCTTACAAAAATATTTGTATGCAGGGTTATTGATAATATGACCGGATCCTTTTAAGAGTTGATGGGGGAGCTCATTTGGGACAATCTTGATCCCAGACTATATTTTTTACAGAAATTTTCTTTTTAAGTTTTTGTAGGGTAAACGAGATTTCGAAATTATGATAAAATTAATACCGAATGCTTTTAGATGCTGTAACAAAATATCAACCGATACTAGCTTACTAGCTTAACGTGCTTCATGAAGCACGGAGATGCTCGTTGTTTAGGTCACTTAAATATGGTCGGTATGGTCACTCATTAAAACACGATCGCGCCGTAAGTTGTTTAACTTCGGTACCACTGCCGAAGGAAGTAGATTGTTGACAGTAAACCAATGTAGAACTTGTGAAAGAGTATTGAACACATATCGATTTTGAACTGTGAATTGTCGTACCCTATTTTACATATAAATATACCAAACGATAAATTAAAATCGAAGATAATAACAGCGAAAGTAGAAAAGTTGAGGATTAAGCATTGCATTTTTGCTGAGTTATATTTTTATTGCAGGAATACGTTATTTTGGTAGCACGAATTAGAATATAATACTTTTTTTTTTTCAAATAGCTCCAGTAGTTCCTGAGATAAGCGCGTTCCAACATATGAACTCTTCAACTTTATTGTATTTATTTTATCATTATTATTATGTTTCAAATAATTAATAAACAAAACTTATTTTTATCTTTTAATACATCAGTAGGGAAATTACCATTTATCGATAATTTTACTGTGTTGTGAGCTACATCCCTAGTGATGCGTAGACAAGCAAACAAAGCAAATTGGACGCGATACATTGCGTGTTAAGATAGCAGATTTGTTAAAAATATGCGTGGACAGTCATCAATGAATATTTTTTTTGAAGTTAGTGCAAGAAAACCGCTAACATTTGAAATATCATAATTAAAAATTGTTTTTTTGCAAATAATGTCGAAATAACTACGTATTATTACTCATGGGTGAAAAAATACACTTTCTCTTTCATTGTTTAATGACCTGGCTTCACGCTCTTCAAGTAATTATAGCAAAAGACGGCATTTTTGACAAAAAATAATGCAACGCTCTTGTCACGCGACTGAAGTAGCTACGGCTCAATGCAGGCATATGCCTACAATTAAGCTCGCTGCCGCATTGACCGGGGCCATTCTAACCTTATTCATTTTTTCTATGCTCCCATTTAAGCTTTGCCGTCTTTTCGCCTACATCTGTTATGCGAGTTCTGGAGCGTATTGTGGTATTCCGGATCTTATCAATCCTTTTAATACCCAATACGCTTCTTTCCATAGCTCTTTGGCAAACCTTGAGTTTGGATTGTTGACTTTCGGTCAATGACCACGTTTGCGCTCCGTAAGTAAGTACGGGCAGGATGCAAGTGTCGACGAGTTTTCGTTTCAGTGACAATGGAAGGTCTCCCTTCATATACATTTTCAGGGACCAGAAGCTCTTCCAGGCGTTATCGATACGACGACCGATCTCTTTATCCTGCATGTTTTCGAAGGACACTATCTGGCCCAAGTATATGTACTCGTCGACATATTCCATTCTCTGCCCGCATACCACTATGTCGTTTTCAGTGGCATTGGTCATGACTTTAGTTTTTGACCTATTCATCATGAATCCAACCTCAAGGCTCGCCTCACTCAGCTGTTCGAGCATGGTTTCGAGCTCTGACGATGTTTTTGCAAAAAGAACTATATCGTCGGCAAAGCGAAGGTTTGTAAGCTTCTTTGCCCCAACATTGATACCCATTGATACCCATCGTTTTCCAGGGATTGACCAGCTGTTTAAATACCTCTTGTAAGGCGCTGGTAAATAATTTAGGGGAAAGTGGATCTCCTTGCTTGCCCTTTAATATTGGGAATGATGTTCCTGGTGCATGAAGTTTTATTTCTGCTGTACTCTGTTGATAAATGAGTCGCAAGAGTTGTATGTAGGTGGGGTCCACATCCTGGCGTTCCAGAGCGTTGAATATAGGCTCATGTTTAAGGCTGTCAAACGCCTTGGAGTAGTCAACAAATCCCAGATAAAGTGGTTTATTGAATTCTTTACACTTTTCTATTATTTGGTTAACAGTGTGGAGATGGTCAGTTGTTGAAAAATGTGGGCGGAAACCAGCTTGTTCGGGAGGTTGATGTTTCTCTAATTTATGGGCAATTCGATCCAGTATGATTTTTGCAAATAATTTATAAATATGAGACATGACATGACATCAACAACTACCGGTTAGTAATACGGGGTAAAAATCTCTAAATCTTATTTTGTTTTTTAATTTAAATCTTAGCTTTGTATTTTAAGGTTTACACGCCACTTGAGTTTGGCGCACAGGTGTAACGCTTTAGGGCATTAGTCCAGTTCCTCTTAGCTTTTAATATTTTTATACTACTTTAATACGATTAATGTCTGTTTTTGTTACCAATAAAATAAAATAAAAGTAGCGCAAGTGTGTATAGGTTTAGCATTTGCCACTACATCGCTACTAAAAGTCGCAGTGTGTAAGGGACCTTTTTCTACCTGTACTTTTGATGGAAATAACCGTAATGACTGTTACAGTTTTACTAGGTAAGACGAAGGTACATACAATTTATCTAAGAAATAATCGAGCGTAATACTTTAACCCACCTTACATTTAAGTCATGTGTGTTCATCTAAGAACAAATTGCATGCATGTTTCGATTCTGCAGGAATCGGGAGCTAAATCTAGTAGGAAAATTTGAAAAGTAAAATAATCCGTGTTCTCTACATGCAGGTAGAGTTTGTGCAGGAGGTAAACTTGTTTGCGTCTTAGTTATGTATATCTACATTACTAAGACGCAAACTATAAATATTTTATTTATTAGGTACCTAAACCTATAGGTGATTTTTACCGACTTCATACTTTATATTGTTGTTACCCCTTTGCTAACAGGTAAAAAAGAGATCAACGAGTTTTGTATGAGGAAAATATGACGTATGTTTTTACTATGTAGATAAACACTAAAAATAAAACATCAATTGCCACCTCCAGTTAAGTTAAATCTAATGCTCGATTCGTTGTATATCACGCAATCACTTAAGTAATCTTAAAACGTTCTTTGAGATTCCGTACATCTCGTTTAAAAGCTTTACGTGTGCTTTTAGCCTTTTACTACCATCAGTTTTCTAAAGATCTGAGTATCATCTAACATTGCGATGACTTCTGCATGGAACTTTACACAACATACATAAACTAGCGCTAGACGTCGGTACTTACTACGTGCTGCAATTATGAGTATATACTTGGCAAAGAGAAACAAGTCATAAAGTAGAAGGCAAGGCCGGAAAATTACGGCGTAAATTCCGTGGCGTGTGTCCTCGTGCTTATTGTGAGAAAGCTCGCCAGGAAACTTAGGCTTATACTTTTTTTTTCTTTATAAGCTGGGTACCTCCTTGTCTTTTTTCTTTTTTTCTAAAATTGATTTTTATTCTAGCCTTACCTGACGCAGGCTTAACGTTTTTCTTTGTACTGTCAGTCAGACTGCTCAGCAGTCCTGTCCTATTTTGTAAACAAGTAAATGTTTCAGTTAAGTTTTAAGTTAAGATTACTTGGGCAGAGTTTGTAACGTATTTAAAGGTACTTTACGCCCTCGACAAATATGGAATCTGTTATTTTGTGTTAAATATAACTGCCTCAACAAGGAAGCTATTTATTTGAAGTTTACGGCTCTGGTTATTACAGCTTGTTGTTGGAAAGGGAATTTCAACTGTTTACTATTATAGCCGTGCTCGCAGATGGTGTCCAGAAGTCCCGTGTAGTTCGAAATATTTTCAATTTACAATAATAGTATCTTAATTTATTTTCAGCAACACTTAAACGAAGGTGCGAAACAAATGGCAGTTCTAAACTCAGCGATAAGCGCGCTTGAGCGGGCGAGGCGAGCGTACGAGCGCGCTGCGCGGGAGTCTGAGCGGGCGCTCGAAGCTTTCCAGCGGGCAGACGCAGATCTCAACTTGAGGTAAATGAGCATTGCAATCTTAAGTCCATGCTAAATTTACACTACTGAGCATGATATCTCACTGACAGTCTTCTGCACTGCAACCAACGTTACTTTTCTTTAAGATAGCAGTAGATGGTATGTTTACTTGAGTTAGTAATCGCTAGTAAGTAAGCTAACTGCTGACATCGGAAAACGGATCTTTATAGGAGTAGTCTGATTTATCTATGGACTTATAGGACACATTAATTAGTAATCACTACTTTTAGTTTATGTAAACTATTAGGCAGACTTTACATTGAAATTGACCTGCACTGCAGAACCTAGTTTCAACTATTTTCTGATTCACCTTTGTTAATTTATTACTAAGTTTTGCATCATTCTACATTATAAAGTTCTAGTCTTCAAATGTATTGAATGAATTCACGGAATTTACGTTATTTAATGATGTCAATTGGATTTATTGCTCGAACTATTTGTTACTAATTGCAGATCTAACAATCCAGTAATTGAAAAAATAATACTTCAATTATTTTATCTATTTCTCGGACGCTGTATTTTATTTATTATTTTCCTGACATATTTATTTTTCAACAGAAACTAATAATGAGCAAAATAATAAATAATATAATTATATATACATATTATAATTACTTTGCCCAAGATAAGATATGGAACACATTGAGCTGTGTAAAAAACATCTCCATTTCAATTGTGTTATGTTCAAAACAAAACATAACCAACAACAATGATTGTATGTTAGAATATGCGTAGGTGTAAAATGACGTGATCGAGCTACATTATGATAAAATCTGAATCGTATATGTTTTAGATACTAAATTCGAGTTCCCATTTACGGACAAGTGAGCCCATCTAAATACGGACGGAAGAAATACTTGAGTCAAAGAAATAGCTGCGTGATTACGCGTGAATATTTCAACGTGAAATACAGTTCGTAGTACGTACGGCCTATAAAATAAGGCACGCAATGCGAAATGTCATATCGTGAAGAATATTGCATGTCTGGCCATCCGTACATTCAAACAGAATGTAAATACGAATCGTATTTAGAATTTGTTTCGAGAAAATCTGAATTGTCTGTGACAGATTTACTTGTTTTCATGAAATGAAGTGTAGAAAGAATACACTTGCTCGTTTTGAATTAGATGCATTATGTATTAGGCGTTTTTATAAGCCTCGCAAGTTCGTCAAGCGCTGGAAACTCGTCGAAATAATAACATCACCCTTTCGCAACGAAATAAAAACATCAAAAATATCTAACTAGTTCAATTTTAATTAATTTGAATCATTGATAATTTCTCTGCATCTGTTGCCATCCCTCTGCATGACCTAACGGTTTGACTGACAGAGAATGCTTTTAGCACTAAGTTCACTTTTTTACACTATGATTTGTGCAATAAAGTCTTTAAATAAATAAAAAAATAACGTCAATGAGAGACTTTAAATAAATACAAAAAATCTATAATACGAAAAAAATTTCATATATTTTGTGACTCAGAGAGATCCCATTACATATTGTTATAAACTGGACTTCATTGTTTATTTTTTCTAGTCGAGCTGAGGTAGAGAAACAAAAAGCTAACATGAAACTACGGAGTCAGGCGTGCGAAGAGGCTAAGATGGAATACACGGACCAGCTCCGAAAGACAAACGAGGCACAGCGGCAACACTACGAACAACGGCTTCCACACGTTTTCAAACAACTTCAGGTAATTATATAAAATATACGGATCATAATTTTGTAAATGCCAACTGTGTGCCCATTGATCAACATAAAATTAAAACTTAATAGGTAGCTGTAATAATAATTAATACGTAGTAGCTGGTGTTATCGTTGACCATTGCTAAATATGTCTATATCGTCATTAGTAACAGGATAATTAATTTCTATTTCATTATTTTCAACCATAAAAACTCAGTTTTGCTATTTGACTTACTAACAGATTATGTATTAACTAGGTAATTAAGGCCTCCTAACCGCATTTTTCATTACAATTCTCGCATGGTTGGCGTCTAATCCGAACTTAATCTTCATATACCGTAACTAGATGCGAATCTGATAAATTGGCCAATTAATTTAGATTATCAACACCAGAATATTTATTTTCTATTATAAAAGTTTATCCAAGAGTTGTTTCAAACTTTCACTTTTGGAATTCCGGTGTAGTATGATTCATGTTAGTGCATTGAAATTATTCACTGAAATATTGTAGCGCACGCTCAATGCACTTTGCTTGTACCGGGGTCGTACTCTGTAAGAAGACTTCTGTATTTCTGGTACAGCCATCGCATTCCCTCGCAGTGTCTGACTGATAAGAGCGAAAGGGACAACTAGACCCAAATATACGGAAAACATTTACTTTTAGAGTAAAGCATTTTCACTCTGGCACGGTGCCAACTAGGCCGAATGAACCGCCACAAATTGTATATCTCCTTTATTTTTTATTTATTTAAACATTTATCTCGTACGGACGTCCTCTTTTATGTTTATTTACGGTTATTGTCTTCTTGTTTCAGGATTTAGACGAAAAAAGAATAAAGAACATAAAAAACTTTATGTTGAGTTCAGTAGATGTAGAAAGGAAAGTTTTCCCCATTATTATGCAGTGCCTGGATGGAATGGAGCAGGCAGCTAATAGTATAAATGAAAAAGAGGTAAGGTAGACTTTTTCAACCTATCAATATTACACAACTTATGCAATTAAATTCGTTATCTCATAGTCTTATACAATATCAATGGACCGTAAACAATCAACATTTATTTAGTTATGTCTTTTACAAAATGCACAAGAAAGGATGCAAGTTTCGGATCGTATTTAAGTCTACCATAATACCCTATCTTTAGCCCGGTGTGCTTTTTAGGGTTCCGTAGCCAAATGGCAAAAATGGAACCCTTTTCGTCGAGTCTGTGTCTGTTATGCTTATAGTTACAGAATAAAATGGCTGTGAAATACGGACCGACGGACAGACAGACAGACTTGACGAAACTATAAGGGTTCCGTTTTTTGCCATTCGGCTAAGGAACCCTAAAAATGACATTTAATATAAATGAAACTAAAACTTAAAAAATGTTTTTTGTCAAACCTACGCGTATGTATGGTTTGACAACTTCGGTCTTTTGAAATGGCATTGAAGTTCTTAAAACCATTTTCTCTTAAAGTCTGACGTTTGAGAGATAAACGCTTCCAAAGTGATAAAATGGGCGTTCCTTCTCTAACTTCTAAACGAAGCAAGTGTAAATGTTAAAAAACAAAACACGATGTAGGTCTTTACAAATCCTTACAACGAAAATTGGTTTGAAGGAGATCGAACTGGTAGTTGTTGAAGCATAGCACATTTTCATCAACCGCAAATATTACTTTCTCTTTCATGAAAGACAAAGTTATATTTGCTGTCAAGAAAATATTGTGGTAATTTGGTTAAGTTGATTCATAATTCAGTTAAAGTGGCATGGATTTCTTACGGCCGTTCCCTATATCCATTCTAACTGTGGTTTTGCCCTACTAGAGTTAGAAATGGTTATCTACCTTTAGATTTTTTGTTTCTATAAACCTACTGGCAGTAGGGTAAACTATCTCTGGATGCATCTTATCGATGGGAGGACGGATAGCTTACTAGGGATAGGCATTTGTATGAAATTGTCATTTATTGCGTTCCTATAATGTTTTTCATCTGACTGTCAGTCAGTTTGACTATCTCTAGTAACCCCAGAATTCAATCCTAGGATTTTGGAGGATAACGCTCTTGTACACCCTGGCAAATTACTAGTTTTAAATGTTTCATTGATTTATTTATGTAAAAGTCCTGCTGCTCACAAGGTTAAGATAGAAACTTTCTCCCTAGTGGCGAAGATGTTCCTTTACCCTAAGAAACTGACCCTAGCCATAACCCCGCCTAACAAAAGATACTTAGATATAATAAGGATGATGTGGTAGGAGAGCTGCGTTCAGGTCATCCAGGGCAGCAGCCTTAAGATGGTAGGTAGGTGGTGCGACCCGCTACCAGTCTGACAGACTGCCTAAACTGATCATAGGGACGGATAAAGGTGTCTGCTGCAGTGAAGGGAAATGAGAACAACAAGGACGGATAATATCTGATTTATTGGTAGTAAATTAGTTTATTTAAAATATTAACAGATACATTAATAGGTGGGCCGCCAGTGTGAGTTCCGACGGTGCTGGATTCTGCTATGTAGGTCACTGACATGTTCGTAGTTGTAGAATGTAAGGTGCTACCTCGTACAATTTATGATTATTATTTATAGATTAATATTGAATCCAAGTTCAAGCAGTCAACTTTTTCTCTGGGAACAGCTGAGTGACTGGGAAGGTACCCGATGCTTTGCATAGCATTCGATGAGCCTGAAATAATTCCACCATCATCATCTATGCCTTTGTCAAGGGAAGGTGGACTTTTTGCTGTGGCTGAAAGAAGTAAATAAAACAAATCATTATAACATGAAAACAACTGGTATTTAAGCAAAGGATATTGACCAAAACTCTATAGAAACTCTGCACACTTTGCGGCAGCATGCGTCTTTACAAAATGTTTGGATAAAATATATTCCTAAATATTTGAAAGAATACACACAAAAAATATTTTTGATAAATAATCAGGTTTACAAGGAATTCAATGGCAGATTAGGCATTTTGAGGTTATGTTTTGTGATTGCAGAGTTAATGCACCTCACCTACATTCATTTTGATACATTCAGAAGGTAATTGTTATATTTTACTAAAGTAATTCAATACTTAATAACTTAGTTACCCTTAAAATATCAGTACAATTATAATTCAAACAAGATTTTTAAAATATAAACTACAAAGACGCAATCTGGACCCGGCTTTGGTCAATATCCTTTAAAAACCGTAAACGACTTGTTTGTGAAAGTACAATTGATACTCACTCACTGCACTTATTTTATGGAAATAAAGTCCTCCTTAATTAGGTACATTGTTTACCAGCTGGACACATTGTTTTTTCTAAGCAATCGGACTGATAGCATTCTGAAACGTTTGCGAAAATAAACTGGAACTATAACTTTCTATTTCTTTTCAATCGGTCGTTTTGAATTTTAAAATTTATAAATAATATTTACGTTAAAAAGTATTAATTTTCAATCAATTGACGTAGGTATGATGTCAATCAATCAGCTGTCTGTCAGAGCTCAAAAACGTTCCATTTTACGTAAAGTCTATGCATGCTTCACATAATATTTTTACCCAAAATAGAATATATATATAATTAGGTACATAGCAATAAAAATAAATATTATTTTAAACGTGTTACATAAATATTATCCTTGGTGTATCATAATGACCACAAATATCGTGAAAACGTTGACGCGACGTAATTGAGAGGGTTTTATACAACTGCGTAATTTGAAACGTAAGGGAGGGCTTGGATAATGTGGCCTATCTTCTGCTAACTGGAGATAAGCAACACCTATCTGTAATATAGAAACTGTTTATTATGGTCGATAGCTGGTGACAACAGTTCGAGGATAGCTATCTATCTTTGATCTTAGTTTGCATATAGGGAACGGCCGTTAGTGTTCGGGCTTACTCGCACTTAGCCGAATTTTGCATCCTCTTTGCGTTCCAAACATCTCTATCAGCATAATATTTTTTATCTCTTCTGTTCGGAAAATTGAACGTTCATGTGAAAGTAGACGGGTGGAAAATTGCTTTCATTTCACTCTCGAATTATTAGCGCTCTTACTCCGTTCGAGCGCCAAAATAATCTCGAGTGTAATAAGTCACTTTCTCCCCTTGTATAACAATCTACTATTCCACAGGACACACATTTAGTAATAGAAAGGTATAAGTCCGGCTTCGTGCCGCCCGAGGACTTCGCTTTCGAAGCGGCGGCTGGCGGCGACACCACGGACTCTGCGGCGCCCCATCACCACAACCACCTCACGGCTGCGCGCGGCACCGTCTCCGGGAACAGGATCAAGAAACGCGGCGGCCTGCTGTCCATATTCAGTTCTAACAAGGTGAGATGAGAATGTATATTTTGTTACGGGATAGTATTACACTGAAATCATCTGAAACTATAGGGCAGTAGACGGTAGTATTTTATGTATTGGTTTGTAATGCACACAGCCGTGTTGAAGTCGACAAATTTGTGTTATCATCATGGTGTTAGTGTACTGGTATATCCATGTTAAACAAAATTCAATATTTCATGTTTATAGTGTCATATAGTTCATAGTTTGATGATTCGTAAATATACGAATTACCAAGAAAGATGACGTATATAGTTGTCACTGAAATAAAACAACTTTTTTATGGATTAACTTTTCGCGAGTTTATTAATTGTATCCCGACGTTTCGAACACTTTACAGCAGGGATGCACAGACTTATTAAGACTAGGGGCCACTCGGGCAAATTATGAACTGATGGCGGGCCGCCAGAAGTATAGGTAATTAAAGAAAATAAAGAATTGATAATTATGTATTAAAATTGAAAAAGAATTTATTAATTTGAAGCGTGGCACTGCATAGTGCTTACAATCTTTTTTATATTTGGCTCAAATTTACTTGTAGCAACACGTAAAACTGCTTCCAAACTTTCATTTGCAAGGCGGTTTCGATTTTTTGTTTTATTATTATTTAGTATTGAAAAGGTTTGTTCACATATATAGGTAGAACCAAATAAGCTGGCACATTTCAGAGCGTTTATGCGCAACTCTTTGTACGTATTTTTATCAATGCAGCGGTAAAAGTTCAGCAAGTCTCCTTCGTTGAATTTGTTGCGTAAATCTTGGTCGTTTTGAATGTCGATAATTTCTAACTGCATTGACTCTGGCGCATTTTCAACTGAAATCGTGAAAGGATTGCTGAATATGTCCAACAGAGGTTTCACTTTTTTAAACTCCGAAAATCTTTCTTGAAAAGATTGAATCAAAATATCTAGCTTTTCTACATAACTGAAATTAATCGCAGTTTTGTTGAATTTTTCAGCCATTTTCTTATAATTCGGAAAATGATTGTAATTTCCAGAATTCAATTGCGATCTGAAAAGTGTCAGCTTGCATTGAAAGGATGATACGTGAGCGTAGAGCTGGGATATCAGTTGATTTTTGCCTTGAAGCCGTGTGTTCAAGACATTCAAATGATTTGTAATGTCAACTAAAAAAGCCAAATCACACAACCAATCAGGACTTTTAAGTTCCGGGACATCCTTTTGCTTTTCCGCCAGAAATATTCCAATTTCTTCTATTAAATTTAGAAATCGTTCCAGGGTCAATCCACGACTTAGCCACCTTACTTCTGTATAATACAGTAAATCTCCATATTCGCTTTCGATGTCATCAAGGAATTGTTTGAATTGCCTGTGATTGAGTCCTCGTGATTTTATGAAATTTACAGTCGAAACTACCACTTTCATGACATTTTGAAATTCAATTTTTTTAGAACAGAGGGCTTCTTGGTGTATAATGCAGTGAAACTGCATGAGATCTTCAGCGTTTATGTTTTTTTCTTGCAGATGCTTTTTCAGCAAAGTAACTAGCCCAGAATTGACACCAATCATCGAAGGAGCACCGTCAGTGGCAACTCCCGATAATTTTGATAAGTCCAAATCAGTTTTTGAACACTCATCCAAAAGTACATTGAGTATATCAACTCCTCTGGTTTGACCTTTCAATGAACACATTCCTAACAACTCTTCTAAGACTTCAAAATCTTGAGTAACACCTCGTATGAATATGAGAAGTTGAGCTGTGGAAGTAATATCAGTGGATTCGTCGAGTGCTAATGAAAAAAATTCAATGATCTGAGTTTTTTCATTTAATTGTTCCGCAATATTACCTGACAAAGACATAATACGTCTTTGGATAGTCATACGATTCAGTTGAATTTTCTCAAACTTTTTTGCTGCTTCTGGACACATTTTCTTAGCGGCAATTTCTATGCATTCTTTTACAAAATCCCCATCATTGAAGGGGCGACTGCGCTTTGCTATCATTCGAGAAATTTCATAACTAACTTCTGTAGCTGTTTCTGAATCTTGGATGGGTTTTGTAAACATAGCTTGCTGACCAATAAGCTCCCGTTTTAAAGACAACATTTTTTGCTTTCTTAATTCGCCTGTAAACTTGGTAAAAGTAGGATGCTGCGTTTCATAGTGCCTTTTTACATTATATTCCTTTGCAATCGCAACAGAATTCTTGCAAATTAAACAAACGACTTTATTATGCGACCATACAAAAAAGTATTTCTCAGTCCAAATTTCTTGAAACTGCCGATTTTCATCTTTAACCTTACGTTTTTTACTAGGTCCTGGCTTGTCCATGTTGCGTTCTAATCCTGGCTAGGATTAACACAGCACCTAAAAACAATTACAGTACCTACTTAAATTACCCATCCTTTTTTAAATTAGCAAAAATAATTGATTTAAATAGGTAGGGAAACACTTATTAATAACAGAGTTTTACTTACGATTTCACAACACAATTATACACGGCACTTGACGGGAAATCTACGTTGAATGTGGATCAAAATATATGACACCGGCTAGTCGAGTTAAAATCTACACTAGAACTATTGACACTTCACTCAAATTAAAACCGAACTATGGGTCGCTGCGGTTAGCGTGGCTTTTATACCGCGCGTATAGAGTCGAAAACTGTCTGGAGAAATCTCGAAACCGACTCTGGAAGCTTCGTGTATCTACCTACGCGAGTAATCGGGAATTCGTGAACTTAAGAGCGCGCGCGCGAGATTCAAATTACTTTTCGAACATATTTTTTTTGGTTTTATTCTGGAATAGAATTCAATATTTTTCGAATGTACGAGAGTATTATTTTTGCTGTCGGCGGGCCACCAGTATTCGACCGGCGGGCCGCAAGCGGCCCGCGGGCCGCGGTCTGTGCATCCCTGCTTTACAGCGTTCGTGGTCACGGGTAGACTAAGATGTTATTTGTCATTTATAGATTTTTAGAAAAAAATACACTACTGTCACTCAATAATATTAATTAACGTTCCTGTCAACGCGGAAAGAGCTAACTATGTCTTGTGATCTTGCAGTGAGTGGTCTAGCTTGGGTCCTAGCCTAGTTAGAACTGGATCCCATGCTGGTGAAATTTTCCAACCATCTTCTCTGTTAATCTGTTGACTGAAACGTCGGGATAAAATAAATAAACTCGCGAAAAGTTTATCCGTAAAAAAAATTGTTTTCTTTCGATGAGTAATATTCGCGTAAACTTCAGAAACAAGTATAGTTGTCACTTTTATTCGGCTCGTGTGCTAGTTGGGATGTTACGTATCTCTGATAATACATAAATATTTTATATTACGTACGTAATGCAGTTATGTAGTTAGATAATGTATCGATTTAAATTCATATTATTTATTTTAAAGGTTCAATGGTCTATCTATGTGCTTGAAGTGATTGGCCTCAATAGTGCTTTATTTATGTCATGTATCCATTTTATTATATTCAACATTTTACGATGCATGCTTTGGGAACATTTTACTACTACGATACGTTTACAAGTATTTTGATATTTACAACATTTATATTTTACTTTTATTGCCTATTATTTACGCAGCTGGTGTATAATCAATGCTACGTAATTTATATTTGAATGACTGAATCACTTTCCATGCGTGAAAAATCATTGAGTAAACACCAACTATGCGAGTATATTATTTGTTTATTTTTAAGTTGGAGGTACTAATTTATTTTTGTCTGTTATCCCCTGATCGATCCCCACCTAACATGGGTACACATAACAACCGATTGTTACTATTGGCGGCGCTCGGTGCATTCGCGTCGAAAAAGTAAGTCAGTGTTGCAGGGTGGATGTGAGGCGGCAGCATGACTCATTTGCCTTATTTACACTCTATAATACTTTGCCATTTACACATCTGTTTCTATAACTTTTGTTTTCATTCTCTTTTGAGTTTTAAACAACATAAATTATATATAACTTGTCTTATCACAGCAACACGTCTCATTCTGATTTGGAAAGAACATGTTTTCTCGCAACGTGTTAATTTGTTTATGAAAAATATTAAATGAACATGATTTCCTCACCTACTTCGTGATCTTGAATTCGTTTTGCGGACAAGGTCAAAACAGCATTTGCGTAATAAATGTTTTCTTTCCTTAACACATATGTAACTCTTGGGCTACAAAACACGATAAAATATCGAATCATCGGTGTCCTAATCTTCTTTATCGGTTGATTGTTTAACATTATCTTTGTAGTCATTGGCGATAATTTACAAGTCTTAATCGTACGCACTGCTTTAAATGGTTCTTTACACATTAAACAAACAAAAAACATGTTAATTAGAGGTAGATTCTTTTAGAATAAATTACGTGCAATAAAATAATGCAAGTGTGGGCCAGCGGCCGGACACGACTTATTTAATTCGATTAAATTTGTTTCTATTAGATTAATCACTAACACACTAGCAGAAAAGTTTATACAATACTTCATTTTGCTTTGAAACTAGTGATGAAAACAGCAACAAAGTATATGCTTGAATACATTCCTATGTAGCCCAATGAGTCCTTAAAATATACAAGATGTTGTTGCATAACATATTCATATTGTAAAAACACAAACATAAACTTGCCGATTTCCCTAGTTTTTGAGTTTCACTATGGCTTTGACGGACCCGCCCGCAGAGTGGTGTCATCCGTCCATTTATTTACCATTTTGTTTAGAGCTCGTATTCATCTTAGACGAGATGTGCGGAGAGTTTGAGGATTCGTGTGACTAAAAATCGTTTGTTGATTATATTTTACCGTGAATTTTATTAATACCATAATTATGTGACCTCATTTATGATGTACTTTAAGTATACATAGTGTACTCTGTATGTTTCCGCATTAGTGTTCAAAATGACTATAGTGAATGTATTTGAATGACGGCCATTTACGGTCAAATTGGTCAAAAACCGTCAATAACGGTACTAAACTGTCATCAATGGCCATATTCAGTCATATTGATTACAATAATATTTAATAACTATTTTCGGTTGTCCGTACCTACGCGATTGGTCGAATTAGGTCGGTCGGGTGACTTTCGCGCAATTCTGTAAAACCCAGTTCGGTTTATCTTATTCCAACCTAATTTACACACTATTTAAGTCTAGTTTATTGTTATACAAGTCCTTTGATATATTTTCTGTTGGATGAATCTGGAAATATCTTATTTCTGAATGTAAGATACCAATTTTTGTTAGTAAATACAATAAACAGTTATAAATAATAAGTAATCACAACTAATTCACACTACAAATGTGATTTAGTTATTTTTTTGCGAAAACTGAGTCAGGAATTTTTTATTAACGGTTCATTTAGGAATACGGTCGGATTGACTGAATTTATCAGTATTTGACCGGTCATAGGTATATGGTTTATGTCAAATGTAACTGTTAAGGTATAGTCATTATACAACACTAATTCTGATATAATCCCCTTAGCATTGGTCACTATTCAAACCCTCAATTTCTTAAAAGTAGTTTGGTCTGAAATCGCTTTCGGCTACACCAAGCCTCAGTTAATATTAAAAAAAAAAAATTGCTATCACACGAATCGTCATCTGTCCGCACTTCTCGCCTTCGCTGGACGCCGCCCTGACTGTTGTTTGTTTGTCCCCGCGTCTCGCCCGCTCCCGCTAACGCTTCCGCAGAAGATTATCGAGGCGTGCAACTCGATCAAGGTCAGTTCTGCGTGACAAACACGGTTCGGTAAACCTCGTTAACTTTTATTGGTCATTTTTTCCCAATTTTACTTAGACTAGCGAGTGGTTTTGTCAAGGTTTTGAACGATTCTAATTGTAGATCGAACGCATGTTAACGTTGTAATTGGTGAACGACTTTGTCTGAGAAGTTTATTCTTCGAGTGGTCTGAAAAGATGTTGTTGGCTGATTAGAACATTGGTGTTTTTACTGGTTGAGATGCTTTGTTGGGTAATACAATAATACATATCATATCATGTATTTTGTTCTGATTTAGAACATATTCAATCTATACTAATATTATAAAGCTGAAGAGTTTGTTTGTTTGTTTGTTTGTTTGTTTGTTTGTTTGTTTGAACGCGCTAATCTCAGAAACTACTGGCCCGATTTGAAAAATTATTTTTATGTTAGATAGTCCATGTATCGAGGAAGGCTTTAGGCTATATAACATAAAGATACGACTCACAAACCACAGCAGCAATGAAAAATGTTGCGAAAACGGGAGAAAGATATTCCTTTTGAGAGCTTCCGCTGCGTACGCTGCGGAAACCGCTAAAGTTACACAAAAATCATGTATGACAAGATTGTTCAGCATGAGGAGTTCTATAATAAAGTCCGCGACAGCATAAGTCTATCTTTTATGGTTGACTTACTACAACATTTTTTATGTTAATAAATTTGTAAAAAAATAATGCATCATTTTTAGAGGTGTATTATACACACAGGTATTTATTCTTATCAAAATAAATACATTCATCATCACGAGCATTTCATTTAGAACAAAGTTGCCCTTTATATCATTTGATTCCAATACATATCTTAGGAGCTATCACAGTTTTAACATAACTCCGCACCAAAATAATGTTCGCAGCTTAAGTACAACGTGCGCTTGCGCTAATTATATTATAAAGCTGAAGAGTTTGTTGGTTTGAACGCGCTTATCTCAGGAACTGCTGAACCGATTTGAAAAAATATTTCTGTGTTAGATAGCTTATTTATTGAGAAAGGTTTTAGAATATAAAACATCACGCTGCGACGGGAAGGGAGGGAGAAAACTCAAAACACGCGGACGAAGTCGCGGGGGACCGCTAGTACCTTCATAAAGATGAAATAAGAAACCAAAAATTTGCGCACGGGCGCACTAAGCGTCACGCAATGACGTACTCATAAAAGAGACCACAAATTTCCCAGGGTCGGACTGACAGCACGGTAGCTCAACTGGTAAGACCCTTTGGCCCGGTCAGCCAAAAGGTTGCTGGGTCAAGTCCCGCCCGTGCGCAAAATTTTGGTTTCTTATTTCATCTTTATGAACATAAAATACTCGTATGACACTGTGAGTGTTAAAAACAATCTCAACCAATATTTGATACCTACTTAATATGAACACAATATTTACTAATTTAAATATACACTGATAATATTTCAATGAATAAATTAAGAAATAAAACATAGACAAGTACATATTTATATCACAGTATATTTTGTATCTGTTTACAATGTTACTAGGGTAAATCAATACTAATTGGTCGGCCATGCAAACATTGCAGTGACCAGTAAAAGTTGTCGAAGTGAAAACCATCCGGCTCTGTGTGGCTTGGGTAACCATACGCTTGCACGGCTTTCTTTATTTCCAGCGAACGCACTCATGTATCTACTGTATAATATTATTATTGTTGTTTACAAATAATTTATAAACATGTATCTATCTAATACGACACATATTCGTGACTAAATACTTATGAAATGATATTATTAACTTTGAAACTCTTTATTACAGACAATATTGTATGTATTTAGATTCTAGTTTCAAAAGAAAATCATTAATTCAAATATGAATAATTGAAATGTCACAATTACTAATTCAACCAGGAAATAGTAAGTACAATAGAGGTATAATATAGCGAGTGTTAGTTAGTTGGTTGGATTTGGTTCAGGGTTTTAGAGTGAGGTGTGCACTATAAAGTTTGGTGTTACAGCTAAATAAATGTGGTCCACTTGGTTTTCAGAACAACATGTCGATGGATGGAAAGGAGGATTATTCAGATTTGCCACCGAACCAAAAGAAAAAGAAACTACAGGCCAAAGTGCACGAGTTAAGTAAACAGGTGAGCATTAAACATTGTCTCTATCTTATCTATACTTTATTATAAAGCTGAAGATTTTGTTGGTTTGTATGACCGCGACAATGGAAGATTGTTTGACCGTCAGGAACTTTTGGACCGATTTGAAAAAAAGAATAATATAATAATATTCGTATCTCTATCCTAAATGAGGAAAACTTTGTTTAACCTTGGGTTGTGCGGTAAATAATAGTTTAAATAATAATCTTACTATTGTATCTTTTAGGTGGCACAGGAACAAGCTGCAATGGAAGGCCTAATGAAAATGAAAGGTGTATACGAAACAAATCCTACATTAGGGGATCCCATGACTGTAGAAGGTAAGATTTCAATATTTAATATTTCGAGATTTACTATTTCTAATAAATAAATTCTATACGCCATTATACCATACTTGCATTCTACTCGTAATTTTACTATAATATAATTCACAATAAGTTACAAATTCATTAAGGGCCGTTAAATAAAGAATATGGCTATTTCGTATTCAAACTCTCCAAAGTTACTTTCCGATGATCGGTGTCATCTCGTGATAGATGTAATTTTTAATTCCCGTGCTCGTTCCAAAGAAATACCGCTTACGCTGTACTGTCGGATCATGTACAAAAATGTACCTGCATATTGCCCTCAGGTCAACTGAACGAATGTTGTGATAAACTCAAGAAGCTGCGCGCACAGCTTCGAAAGTACGAGGAGTTGTTAGCGGAGGCGAACAACCAGGCGAGCGCGCCCGCCGCGCTGCACCCCGTCGCAAGAACCAACGGCGCCGCGCCCACGCAGGCCACGAGGTATGCACTGATACTACTTCTTTAAATAATAATAATAAATATCCTTTGGACATTCCCGCGTACATTTTGCAATTCACTTATAAGAAAACCAAAAACTGCTTACGAAAAATGCGAGTTGGATAAAGCAAAAAACAATCCCAACTTGTGACTTGTGGAACATTGTCAAAACTATAACCGACACCAAACTCCTAAAAAATCACCTGATGAGCTGCTCTACATAGCTAACGACACTGAGACTTCCATTAACTCTGTAAACAAATTCTTTGCGAACATCGGTAAAAATTTGGCCTCTAAAATTTAGATTACTACTCAGTCAGCAAACCCTAATTACCATTCATCTAAGTTTCCTACTATAAATTCCTTCGCTTTACTTCCCCTTGATGAGTCTGAGGTGGAAAGACTGATAGTTTATTTACGGATTGACTGTGCCACGGGTTGGGATGTTATCCTAGCACGTATAATTAAACAGTCTTGGAAGTGTTGATCCCTGCTCTCACATCTTTAATCTCTGCATTACACAGGGAGTCTTTCCGCCAGTCTTCAAAAAGGCCATCATTCATCCAATCCACAAGAGTGGAGACAGAGCCCGTGTCACAGATTTACAGACAATTCCAGACCCATTTTAGTACCATATCTAAGTTACTGCCATATCTAAGGTTCTGGAACTCTACATTAACACATCACTGAATAACTACCTAAACAAGTACAGCATCCTGTCAGATAACCAATTTGGTTTCCGTAGCGACAGATCCACAAAAGACGCAGAGTCGAAATTTGTTGAAACCTTAGTAGGTAATGTTGACAGCAAGTAGAAGTGCTACGGAATCTTCTTTGAACTTTTTAAGGCGTTCGATACGGTCTCTGTCCCAATCCTTCTATCCAAACTTGAGGCTATTGGTATCCGTGGCACCCCACTCGATATCTTTGCAAGCTATCCTACAAACCGTACTCAGTGCGTGAAAATTGGTTTCCTGATAAGCAGTGAAGAACGTGTATCTTACGGGGTTCCGCAAGGAAGCATTTTAGGGCCTACGCTGTTCGTTATATACGAGTATATTTACTGTAGTATATTTACCTATGCAGATGACACTGCACTCTTGGTCCATGGAGATAACTGGGTGAGCGCAAGAAATAATGCTGTAATGAACTGGCTATCTTCTAACTTATTTACTTTAAACTTGGATAAAACACGACTTGTTCGATTTGACATATCAAAATCTAAGCTACTTGACCCGAATTCTGAGCACGTACTAGTCCACACTTGTCACGATGATCCCTCAGACACTTGACAATGTAAACCTCTGAAAATAGTTAGTAGCATGAAATACCTAGGCGTTCATGTGGACGAGCGACTTGACTGGCATGTCCGAATTGAATAAACTACGGAAAGAGTTCGGAAACTTATATATATCTTTAAAAATCTTCGGAATGCAGCTGACCTACGTACACTTTTCACCGTCTACCTTGGATTATGCCAGTCAGTCATCTCATATTGTGTTTCGGTATGGGGCGGTACCGACAAAACTGCCATGAGGAACTTGAGCGTGCTCAACGTGCTGTACTCAAGAATCTACAACTCTTGCACTGCATTTCTTCCATCTAAGTATGCCTTTTCATCATAGCGACAGCAGCGCAGCGCTGCTGCTGTGCGACTGACGCGCGCCGCTGCTGCCGTTTGTGTATGAAATTATCAGCAGCACGATTGACGCGCAACCGTCGCGCTGCTAAAGTCACCCAAATGTGAAAGCACTCTAATATCTCCTTCACATTGGGTCGCAACATAATCATGAAGACAAATGCCAAGTGTATTCTTCTCATCACATCTACAGTAGCCCAACTTCTTTACATTAAGGTTGGTATTGGCTTGAACCCGACTGCCTGGTAGATTGAGAACTAAACCGTAAATGTGCGGCAGTGTGCTACACTCTGTCACACACATAATATACAATATCATAGCGCAATGAAGCGTATCATGAAGTTTGCCGCTTTGGGGCAGCCTGAATGACGCGTTGCCAATCGCGGGAGACCTTTTACATTTAGAGTTGCTGGCGGAGGACTACAACTATGCCTAGAGCTCTTGCCGTTACGCTAATCGAACGCACGATGAAGTATTTTATTTTATGTATTAAGTCATCAGGAACCGGTAGATTTATCTATGACAGATTTTTACCTAAAATTTTGATATCGTCCCTTTCAGTAACTCGGCCGTGCGGGGCTGACCGCTGGACCGAGTCCTTTCTCACTGTATCTTATGAGCAATCCTATATCTCAGGAATGCTGTAGATCTATCATGGTCTATCATGTTGGCGTAGGCATTCTTCAAATCTTTTCATTTTTACTCGATACAAGGCCACCAACTGGAACCAATTTGTACCAGCTACCTACAAACTTGATTTTCTTTTCTGCAGTGCATCTTTGCTGTGTTCCGCGCCGAGGGCGCTTTCACGCTATGACTTTTAAGCAATGAGTACCATTTTTCCTGGGCAATATGTCGAGCTTACTTCCATTTCAGATGTGCAACGCGTTTTTTCTATCCTCCGCCTCCGACTTTACCTAACATCGGGCGAACACGACTGTCTGCTAGTTTTGGATACGCTTTACTTTTTTCCCACTTTATTTATATATATCTCTTTCTTTTTTAGTATCGGTTCGGAGTCCCTCTCCCGGTCCGCGTCAGAGTCCTCCGTAAGCACAGGCACGGGTGCCGCCGGCCCCGGGTCCACCTGCGGCCCGGGCCGCGCGGCCGGCGGCTCGCCCGAGTCCGGCCTCGGCGGGGAGATAGCAGCCGCGCACGCGGAACACGCGAACGGTGATCACGACCACGAACACGACCACGACAATGATCACGAGTCCGACTTTGACTATTATTACGAGCCGGATCTGCAGCCGCTGGGTTATTGTAAAGCGCTTTATGCGTTTGAAGGTAAATTATTTTTTATGTCGTGTTTTTGTATTTTATTAATGCTTCCACTAATACGTATTACTACTTGTGTATCTTATATCCAAGTTTTAAAGAACTAGTCGTTACGAATGTCTATGGAATATAATCTGTCATTATTTGATCATTTCAAAAGTTAGCTAGATCTTTTCATATAATCACTTTGGCATTTTGATGTCTGACTTTCTGAACCCAGCACTCTATTTTGAGATCACAATTGAAAGATTTCTTAATTTTTTTCTAGCAAACGGCACGGGCTCGACGATGCGAATGGAATGCGGCGAGCGACTGCTGGTGCTGGAGACGGACGCGGGCGACGGCTGGACGCGCGTGCGGCGCCAGCACACGCGCGAGGAGGGCTTCGTGCCCACCACCTACATCGCGACCACGCTCTACGCCGACGCGCACTAGCCGTGTGCGTGTGCGTGTGCGAGTGGCTAGTACGGTACTAGTATACAGTACGCGGCGACGGCTGGACGCGCGTGCGGCGCCAGCACACGCGCGAGGAGGGCTTCGTGCCCACCACCTACATCGCGACCACGCTCTACGCCGACGCGCACTAGCCGTGTGCGTGTGCGTGTGCGAGTGGCTAGTACGGTACTAGTATACAGTACGCGGCGACGGCTGGACGCGCGTGCGGCGCCAGCACACGCGCGAGGAGGGCTTCGTGCCCACCACCTACATCGCGACCACGCTCTACGCCGACGCGCACTAGCCGTGTGCGTGTGCGTGTGCGAGTGGCTAGTACGGTACTAGTATACAGTACGCGGCGACGGCTGGACGCGCGTGCGGCGCCAGCACACGCGCGAGGAGGGCTTCGTGCCCACCACCTACATCGCGACCACGCTCTACGCCGACGCGCACTAGCCGTGTGCGTGTGCGTGTGCGAGTGGCTAGTACGGTACTAGTATACAGTACGCGGCGACGGCTGGACGCGCGTGCGGCGCCAGCACACGCGCGAGGAGGGCTTCGTGCCCACCACCTACATCGCGACCACGCTCTACGCCGACGCGCACTAGCCGTGTGCGTGTGCGTGTGCGAGTGGCTAGTACGGTACTAGTATACAGTACGCGGCGACGGCTGGACGCGCGTGCGGCGCCAGCACACGCGCGAGGAGGGCTTCGTGCCCACCACCTACATCGCGACCACGCTCTACGCCGACGCGCACTAGCCGTGTGCGTGTGCGTGTGCGAGTGGCTAGTACGGTACTAGTATACAGTACGCGGCGACGGCTGGACGCGCGTGCGGCGCCAGCACACGCGCGAGGAGGGCTTCGTGCCCACCACCTACATCGCGACCACGCTCTACGCCGACGCGCACTAGCCGTGTGCGTGTGCGTGTGCGAGTGGCTAGTACGGTACTAGTATACAGTACGCGGCGACGGCTGGACGCGCGTGCGGCGCCAGCACACGCGCGAGGAGGGCTTCGTGCCCACCACCTACATCGCGACCACGCTCTACGCCGACGCGCACTAGCCGTGTGCGTGTGCGTGTGCGAGTGGCTAGTACGGTACTATGCGCCATATAGTTCTTATGCAGTGCGCCCTACTGACTACGAAGCCAACTGTCGCGGGTTCGAATCCCGCATGGCGCAAATGTTTGTTTGAAGAAGACGAAAGGAGACGCCCACGTTTTTTTTTTTGTATTATGTAAAACAAGGAAGAAAAAAATGCTTACTTCGAAACCAAGACAATTAATGTTATCTGGCGTATAATTTAGTAAATGCAAATGGGGAATTACGTTCATTCTCACCCCTGAAATCCCTGAATATCTGTTTACTCTGCTATGCAAACTTAATCATTCCATTTTTTATTATAGTTAACGCCTACTAGGTAAGTGACACATTTGAGAGCAGCAACAGTTCAGCGTATTCATAAACAATCTTTCTGTTCTAGATGTGGCAACACTTGGGTCGCGAGGTCGCATCGTCAAATTGACAGCGCGTCGCCGTGCAGTGATCGAATCTCGCTCGTGTCGGACTCTTGTCGTGTCGTGCGCGCGTCGTGACCGCGTCGTGGCGCGCGGCTGTGCTGAGTGCAATCGTCCTGTATGCTATGTTACTGTATTATCTAGTGTTGCGTTTTATTGTTAACTCTATCATTATTATAGCGACTCGAGAATCATTCACACGTTGATGACCCGACGGAATCGTCATGTACATATCGTTATCGTCGTAATAAGTGTAATGGCCGATTTTCTGCGGAGAAGGCTTGTGCCTTACACGATAGGTTAGGTTTAGATAGACTGAGAGATTATTGTATTACTATTGGTAGTATACTATCGGTATAACGCACGATTGTTTTGATTATATCGATATAGCAACGTGTGACGAGTCGTGTCGCGTCGAAGCTATCCGACGGTGTGAGTGGTTCGCGAGTTCACCGATAGCTTAGCAACACTAGTACACGTGCGTACACACTGTGGCCTCTTATAGTAACGTATATTTTTGCTATAATTTATCGTTACGGAAATGTTAGCGTTATTTTTTTATCGTCTCTGTCGCTGATTGTCCGGGCGGAGGCCGCCGTAGAGCAAGTGACAAATTGTAATAACATTCCATGATCTTATTTATTGTGTATATTGTTGGCCACACGGCATACATATTTTAATGTATGCCGCGGGGCGTCATAGTGTAATATTATTGTAATATTTTGTAACACGTCTAGATCTTCATTGTGCCAGCTGTTTATGGATTAAGGTTTTTTCGTACTTATGAATAGTTTTATACTCTTGCTTTTATGTGATTCTGCCATTGCATTATTGAAATTATAGCAAAAATAGGTTATGAACTAATTAAACGTAGTAACCATGTAAAATATGTAAACTTAAAACCTCAAACAAAAATCAGTTAGTATGTAATTGATACTGTATCCAATATACAATGTATTATAAATATGCTTACGTTACTTTCCATTTATGTACTAGTTAATATTGCTAGCTAAATGTCGTAACTAGCCAATGCTATTTTCTGATTATTTGCTATAGGCGAAACCGTATAGTAATGTATTTATATATAGTGAGAAGACGAATGAACGGACGCATTTGAATTTGAATTTTATATAAAAATAAATCTATATTGAGGACTTAAACTATGTGTTTTAATTTAATTACGAGAATCACAAAAATTAAAATTTGATAGGTATCTATTAGAGATGGGCCGAGTACTCGGTTAATACTCGGTACTCGGCGTACTCGGCGGGTTTTTTATACTCGTACTCGGCCGAGTAACTCGGTTTTAGTGCCGAGTATACTCGGTTTAATTACAGCAATACATTTAGGTAGATATCATCTAAACAACAGAGGTGATGTTCCAGAATCTCATTTATGATACTAAACGAGTAGTAATAAGACCAAATGCAACTAGTTTACGAAGAAAATTCAATATATAAAATTTTATTAAGTAAAATTATGATGCAGTAGCACAAAAATGTCTGCACGTTCTGATAACAGTCTATTATTTTTTTCTCCACAGACGTTACAACCCTCCGAAAATAATCACTCGCTATGCACGGTGCTTGCAGGTGCACATAGTAACACTCGTGGTTAACGTGCCAGTTCTGGATACCTTGTTTGTTGCCCTGCCCACTACTCGAAAGGATTTTTGTCTATTGACAGCTTATTCTAAAGTAATGGGGCTTTTAGTATCATCGCGCTCTAATGGCTAGATGCAAGCTAATTCTGCGCGAACCTGTTTGTACTTGTACACCCAAAACAGGTATTTGATTTTAAACCGAGTTACTCGGCAAAAGTGCTACTCGGCGCATCTCTAGTATCTATCAACGCGGGTCACGCATGTTCAGTTCCCCAAAGTTTTCGTTTACACAAGTGACAAAAGCCTAACCCCGCCCACCTTTTTTTTTACCAATTAGAAGAGGCTTTTTCATTCACTTTAGGCCAAGTTTATTGTCTTGACCATCAGCTAGCCTCGCCCAAATTTTTTCACTCCTGAATTTCCGCACCTTCGCGCTCTAGGCGTACTTTAGAGAGGCATTTAGAGTAGGTATATACTTTTTATCAAATTGATGAATTTATGATTGACTCCTTGTTGTGTTAGTGATGTCCATATAGTATCAAAGTGTATGGAATCGAATGCTTTAGTATAGACTAAGAAAAGGCAAAAGAACAATATAACGATATGTGTTTTATAAACAGTAAGGTATGGTATGGTAAGGTGCAATCAATTCCGAAAAGACCAAGCGCTACTTATCTTGACACTTTGTGTCAAGTAGGATGGAATTGTATTTGTATGGTGATGACTGATGATGACGAAAAGATTTTTACTTTTTTTCCCTATACCTTAACCAAAATTCATGCATGGAACGGAATACACTATATAGTGTTCTCAAGGATCACGTAACCTGCCGTTTACGCGCGCATTCAGAATAAATGACGAAAAATCTTCAATTCCTCTTACAAATCGATTTCTAATACGATTTGTAAGAGATATAAATAAGTACCTACGCACATTTTGCAACACTTTTCCAAAAGTTGACAAGTAGCCGTGAACTGCGGACGGACGGACGGACCATGGCGAATTGGTGATGTCTTTGAGATTGAGGCGTCCAAACACGTGTGCAAAATTTTGTAAGTGTACTCGTATGTATTTTTGTATGTTTGATATTTGTATATTTTCACGGATTTCCCCGAAACGATATGGTGAATTAGGTTTTTTTTTTAATTAATTGAAGCAAGTTCCAATCCACAGAACAATGAAAGTTTCATTGAATTCGATTTAGAAGTTTTTAAGATATGTGCAAAAAGTAATACTATGGAATAAATACCTCTTTTTTCAAACTTTCAAAAAACTCCATACAACGGCTAAAATGACTCTAAATGAATTGTTTTTTTTTTCTAAACGGTGAAACGGAAGAAAGGTGTTATTACAGCCTTTTTATCGAGTTTTTTGAAGGCAGTTATAAAGGTACTGTTACACATGCTCTAAGATAGAATGCTACAAACCGTCCTGCTCAATACAAGCATGCTTACTTATGAGCAGTTTACATTTGCTAGCAATAAGCATGCTAGTTTTAATATGCTCCTAAATACGCATGCTCAAAGCAAACACACTATTTACACCTTGCCATTTGATAGCGTGCTTTCTGCCTGTTTAAACAAAACTATGGCAAAACAAGCAGGAAAGATGCTTGTTTGTAGTTAAAGTTGCAGTTTAGGAATCCATATTGTGTGTGGTTAAATAAACAGTAATTTAAAACTAATTTCTAGTGATGTCTTACAAGTTTAATGAATAGAAATGTGATCTATTATGATGGCGGGAGGAAGCTATGCTTAACCAAAAGAAGCTCATCACCCCAGAGACCCAACGGCACTGAGGGTCATGAAATACAGAAAAGTACCTATTCTATTCATAAGTATGACCAATGCCAAGAAAAATATAGGTACTTGTGGAATAAAACACTATTACACGGATACTTTTCGCGAATATTCATTGAAATTAAAAATATATTTGCCTTTTGCAAGGAAGGACACAGAGTCCATTAGGCGGTGTCGCAGAAAGGTTTTATTTTTAACCGACTTCAAACAGGATGAGTTTATCAATACTATCTACTGTATGTTTTTAGGGTCCCGTAGTTGAATGGAAAAAAACAGAACCCTTATAATTTCGACAATTCTATTCGTCTATCTGTCCGTCCGTACGTCACAGCCACTTTATTCTGAAACTATTAGCATTACACAGATGAAACTTGTTAGGTAGGTGTATCCTGCCAACCGCTTTACGATTCTCATATAAAAAAAGACATTTCCATACATGAAACTAAAACAAAATAAAAAAAAATGCTCAAACCTATATTCATGAGGGGGTTTCAATGGATAGGTCTCTTATTACTGACATCGAGATTTCTAAAACCATTTTATCTGAAAGTCAAATTACAAAAAAATACTTTCAGACAAAGATAGTCGCTGCCAAAGTAGGTAATAAAATGGGCGTCCCCCTCCCTCTAACTTTTGAACTAAGCTAGAGAAATTTTGAAAAAAATACAAAATGTAGATCTTTTTCAATTATTACAAAACTTTCAACGAAAAATGGTGTGAATGAGATCGAACTAGAACTTTTTGAGATATAGCACATTTTCGACAACCGCAATTAATATAACTTTGTCCTTCATACAAATACTATGACAAACAAAGTTATTTTTGCTGTCAACAAAATATTGTGATAGTTGCTATGTGGAAGTAAGTGGATTTATTTCATGTTGTCACGAAACCGTAAGTGTGCCAGTCCGACTCGCACTTAGCCGGTTTTAATTTTCATGTACCTATGTTATCATATCTGTTATTTGTGATGCGAGGTTTTTCCTTCTTGTTGGCCATTATTGCCATGTCGGGATCTGATGATGGGACCTTGATGTAATCGAAAGAAAGCCTTATTTTTTTTAAGGTATATTGTTTTTGTGCTAGTATCTTACTGATGACATGTCTTTCCGTCTGATAGTCATTATTTTGTTGAGCTGAGCTGATGGTGAAACTCCGTAACGCTTAGGAGTTCAGTGATTTGACGCCAGAACAAATGTACTTGGTAGCTTATTAAAGAACAGAGTTGATAGTTGATGTTTCAAATGAAAAAAGCAAATAAAATTACCTTTTACAAAAAAAGTATAGATAATTATATGTATGTTTATGAAGTCGGCTTATACTTCTTCTGTAAAATATTATTCATACATTAGATACATTGTGCTTTACTCCTAACATAACATAGGTACTCCACATTTTAGCTCAATGATGCTGTGCCGCGGTGGTTAGTGTGTACTATGTAATTAATTAGGTAATTCATTTCTACAGTAACAAACTTACCGCATTATTTTGCTTGCATGAGACGTGAGGTGTTTACATTGCGCAGCATTGGCTGCTCCATTGGCCGAGTGCACGCCTTCCGTGTCTCGCCACGCAATGATTGCATAATACTAAAGCTAACAAGCTTATTACTGTACCACATCCAATACTGCTTTATTAAACAAGTCAACTTACCCTATATCTCATTCATCCTGCAATGAATGCTGAGCACAGCGGTCGACGCGAACAGCCATCCCGCGAAACATGACCATGGTAGCTCTCGCAACTCCCAACCAAGCTAAAACGGGTTTTGCGGGAATTGTAGGTACGCCATCCCGAGGTCGAGGATTGTGCAAATATTTAAATGCTTTTCCTGCTCTGGCTGAATTATGTAACATTCTAACCCTCACGACTTGTGGACAAATAAATGAAAAAATGTGTGCCTGAAAAAATATACGAATAAAGACAGCATTCATATGTTTCATTCAAAACTTTTATCGATCTAGGCACATAATGTAGCATCCTCTATAGCAGGGATGCACAGACTTATTAAGACTAGGGGCCACTCGGGCAAATTATGAACTGATGGCGGGCCGCCAGAAGTATAGGTAATTAAAGACAATAAAGAATTGATAATTATGTATTAAAATTGAAAAAGAATTTATTAATTTGAAGCGTGGCACTGCATAGTGCTTACAATCTTTTTTATATTTGGCTCAAATTTACTTGTAGCAACACGTAAAACTGCTTCCAAACTTTCATTTGCAAGGCGGTTTCGATTTTTTGTTTTATTATTATTTAGTATTGAAAAGGTTTGTTCACATATATAGGTAGAACCAAATAAGCTGGCACATTTCAGAGCGTTTATGCGCAACTCTTTGTACGTATTTTTATCAATGCAGCGGTAAAAGTTCAGCAAGTCTCCTTCGTTGAATTTGTTGCGTAAATCTTGGTCGTTTTGAATGTCGATAATTTCTAACTGCATTGACTCTGGCGCATTTTCAACTGAAATCGTGAAAGGATTGCTGAATATGTTGCCGTCAGGCTGCACTTGCAAACGGACGCTTGTTAGTCATCGTGATATTTCCAGTGTTTCTCAATCTACTAATCAACATGTTCAAGTGTGCGAAATGTGGTGCTCAACACACTGACGGTGCACAATGTAGCGTTTGCAAGCTACGCTACGATTTCCCGTGTGCAGGAATCACCGAAATCGGCTATCGTAAACTAGGAGACCGTAAAAACACATGGCGCTGTCCCTATTGTAAGAACAGCCAGTCTCCGTCGCCGTCATCGGCCCCAGCTGCTGCGCCGGCACAATCAAATCAGTTGGACAAGATGCAAGAACAACTCAACACGATATTGTGTCGGTTGGCTCCTTTGGCTTCGTTGGTGGAGGACGTCAAGACGATAAAATGTGAACTCGGGGAACTAAAGGATTCGCTTGGGTTGGCGCATGACCTCATCACAGACTTTAATAGCAAAATACAGACCATAGAGGCTACAGTAGAGGAATTGAAGGCATCTTCAAGTGAATTACCAGCCCTACGCACAGAGATTGATCGACTGAATCAAGAAGCACAGGAGAGAGATCAGTGGGCAAGAGCTAATAATGTGGAAATACGGGGTATTCCCTTAAGAAAGAACGAGAATCTATATGAAATTATTCAACATATAGGAAGTTTGTGTGATTTCTCGTATAAAAAAGAAACCATAAACTATATAGCACGCATACCCACTCGAGTAACGAACGCAGAAAAACCAATATTGGTAGCTTTTAATAACCGTTACTCAAAGGAAGAGTTCGTAGCTCTCGCGCGAAAGTGTAATAAGCTTACACTATCAAACTTAGGATTCACAACTTCTGAACGATTCTATGTCAACGATCATCTTACTTCGTCCAACAAAAGTTTACTCAAGAAGGCAAAGGCTTTAGCAAAGGAAAAAAACTTCCAGTATGTCTGGGTGAAGCATTGCAAAATATTGGCCCGGAAATCGGATACATCGCCCATATTTCAAATAAAGTGCGAAAAGGACCTATTAAGAATATAACCTTTAATATCTATTTTTTAGTTCATATAATATTATCTATTAACAGTATTATTGCGAACACTTTGAGAATCGCATCTAAAACCAGAGTCTATTGTAAACTAGTTTGCTCGCTGGCTCGCTGCGGAATCGTCAGCCGTCCTACACGCGTAAGTAACCACTATCTTTCGCATTTATACAGACAGCTCTCGGCAGCGCTCGCATACGTTCGCGGCGACATTCCGGTCAAAATCCTCTGCGCTTGCGCAGCTTACAAGCGTCATTCGCCGTTGAAACTTAGCAACTTTAACTATATTGATAATTGTGTTTTGTTGCTGGACGTTTTTTGCGTTGGTTATGCGCTGCTTGTTAATGAATGCTTTTCGTGCAGAATATTATTTTGCTTACATCCAATAGTTGGCTTTGCAAATATTTACATACTATTATTTAGGAATAAGTGTGTTTTAAACAGGACTTTGCTAATTAAAACACTTGTATGGGACGATAATAACTACAAAACCTATGGGCGCGGTACTGTGGATATTCTGCTTTTATTAAGCTTTTATTTTACTACCTGCTGCAATGGCAAACTTTAACGTATACTACCAGAATGCTCGAGGGCTACGCACAAAGACGCATACATTTAAACGTAACTTAAATCTGAATAATTATGATGTTATTTCGCTTACGGAAACCTGGCTTATTGACGGTATTAACGACAGCGAGCTCTTTGACGATAGATATTTAGTTTGGCGACGTGACAGGAATTATTTGCGTACTCATGAAAGGTTTGGTGGGGGCGTCCTTTTAGCAGTTCGACGGGAGCTATCGGCAGTAGAACGCCCGGAATGGTCTACATCCGCTGAAGATTTATGGATTACCGTCACTTACAACAAAAATAGGAATATTACTAAAATTCATTTTTGTACTATTTATCTTTGTAACGAAAACAAAGGTTACTCATTCAACACACAACTGCATAATTTTACAGAGAAACTGTCATTAATAGTTAACTCTTGTCCAAATGATATATTTGTTATAACAGGTGATTTTAACCTAAGTAACGTTGACTGGCTGAGTGATAGTGGGCTGAATCTTCAACCTTCAGGCGTCGCAGGTGAAACTCAAATATATTTCTATGATACGCTAGTAGAGTGCAACTTAAACCAATTTAATACATGTCGTAATGTCAACAACAGGCTTCTGGACTTAGTGTTGAGTAACTCTGATTTGTCCGTGATATCGTGTGATGACCCGTTGGTTCCCGAAGATGTGCACCATAAATCTCTTATTATTTGTTTAAACCTTTATACTGTAGAATGTCTTAAAACAAAAACGCGACTAAAATATCTTTACCAACTAGGAGATTACGAAAAAATTAATTCAGCTTTGAGTGAAATTGATTGGGATTCTCTCTTGATTAATAATTCCATAGAAATAGCTGTCAGTAATTTCTACGATATTTTATATGATTTAAGAGACAGGTATATACCTCATAAATCTGTTTACCCATCAAAATATCTACCATGGTATAGTGCGGCACTAAAAAAGGTATTGAAAGAAAAATATAAGTTTTTAATAAAATATCGGAAGTATGGAAACATATCGGATTACGACACTTTCTCTCTTTTGCGCAAAAGAGCTAAACAACTGGAGCAGCAATGCTACTGTACATATATTGAAACTGCGGAAGAATCTATCGTTAGAAATCCTAAGATGTTTTGGTCATTTATGAAGTCCAATAAGAAGAGCGCTAACTCACTCCCAGCGAACCTAACATACGAAGGGCAGTTTGCTAACTCCGGAGAAGAAATATGTGAGCTTTTCTCTTCCTACTTCCAGTCTACATTCCTTTCTGTTTGCTCTCCCAGTGAAAAGGAGCCAATGAAAAATCATGAAAATAATCGCACTCATGCACACTCAATTGGTAACATAGAAATAAATACCACTGATTTGCAGAACTTACTTAAGTCTGTGGATTTAACTAAGGGTGCAGGCCCAGATCATATAGCACCAGAGTACATAATTAGTTGCGCGGAAAATCTAGCAATACCTCTAGCAATACTTTTTAGGCGATCAATCGGGGAGGGTTCTGTCCCTGCTGTTTGGAAATCTGCATTTATCACCCCTATTCACAAAAGCGGCAACAAGGTCGAAGTTAAGAATTATAGACCTATCTCAAAACTATGTATCTTTGCTAAAATTTTCGAGCGTATTGTGTACAAGCAGGTATATAGTTCTCTGTCGAGTACGTTCATTTCCGAGCAGCATGGATTTATAAAGTGTCGTTCAACCACATCTAATCTATTGTCATTTACTGAGTTTGTTACTTCTGGTATGGATGCGGGTGGGCAAGTTCACGCGATATTTACGGATTATTGTAAAGCTTTTGACCGGATAGACCATACAATACTTCTTAAGAAGCTACTTTTGGCAGGAATACATGGTAATCTCTACAGATGGTTTACTTCTTATATTGAAAATCGGTCTCAAGCTGTAGCAGTCAATGGTTATTCCTCCAAGTGGTGTACTGTCCCTTCTGGTGTGCCCCAAGGTTCTCTGCTTGGGCCCTTGCTCTTTAATATTTTTGTGAATGATATAGCTGGCTGTTTTCTCCATTCTAAATTTCTTTTGTATGCTGATGATATGAAAATTTATAAAAAAAATAATAATTTATTGGATTGTTGTAAACTTCAGGAGGATCTAGATAGGTTTGAAGAATATTGCTACTTCAATAAATTAGATTTAAATATAGCTAAGTGTTATAGTATAATATTTAGCCGTAAATCTAACATAACAAACTTCACTTATAAACTCAAGGAAACAGGGCTCAAGAGAGTTGACGAAATCCGAGACTTAGGTGTAATACATGACTCTAAGATGACCTACGAAAAACACATCGACTATATAGCAAAAAAAGCCAATAGGTCTTTGGGGTTCATCAAGCGTTCGTGCTCGCAATTCAAGAACGTCAAAGTTGCAAAGATATTATATTGCTCGTATGTGCGTAGTATCCTCGAGTATTGTTCACAGGTTTGGAATCCACAGTACAATATTTATATAAATAGATTAGAGTGCATCCAGCGTAAATTTATGCGGTACCTACAGTACAAGAGCGGGACCTATATTAATAATTACGAGGGAAGATGCAGCACACACCATACACTACCGTTGCAATATAGACGCAAAATTGCTGATATCGTGTATCTTCTGAAAATCGCTCAGTCTAAAGTAGATTCACCCCATCTCCTCTCATACATTAATATTACAGCTCCTAGTAGGTACTTAAGACGTCCTACAACTCTTTCTGCTCCACATAGTGCTACTAATTACAGAAAGAATTCGTTCTTCATAAGGGCGGCTAACGTTTTCAATACAATAGCTAGCGACTCTGACATAGACTTGTTTAACTCAAGTGTTAACAGCATTAAGACTGAACTATCAAAGAACTGGTTTGATGTGCATTCTGAGTAGATTGGATTGGATCTATGTTGTGTAGTAACTTTTTATATTCCGAGATCGTCTTTTCTTAATGTGAATTTAATTGAAAACAAGCTTTTTTGAAATTTATATGTGAAAACATGTAATTGGTATACAGTCGTAGAATTAGTGTTATTTTTTAGTCTTAAAAATACTGTAATGTTTTCCAAATAATAAAAATAAAAATAAAAATAAATGTCCAACAGAGGTTTCACTTTTTTAAACTCCGAAAATCTTTCTTGAAAAGATTGAATCAAAATATCTAGCTTTTCTACATAACTGAAATTAATCGCAGTTTTGTTGAATTTTTCAGCCATTTTCTTATAATTCGGAAAATGATTGTAATTTCCAGAATTCAATTGCGATCTGAAAAGTGTCAGCTTGCATTGAAAGGATGATACGTGAGCGTAGAGCTGGGATATCAGTTGATTTTTGCCTTGAAGCCGTGTGTTCAAGACATTCAAATGATTTGTAATGTCAACTAAAAAAGCCAAATCACACAACCAATCAGGATTTTTCAGTTCCGGGACATCCTTTTGCTTTTCCGCCAGAAATATTCAAATTTCTTCTATTAAATTTAGAAATCGTTCCAGGGTCAATCTACGACTTAGCCACCTTACTTCTGTATAATACAGTAAATCTCCATATTCGCTTTCGATGTCATCAAGGAATTGTTTGAATTGCCTGTGATTGAGTCCTCGTGATTTTATGAAATTTACAGTCGAAACTACCACTTTCATGTCATTTTGAAATTCAATTTTTTTAGAACAGAGGGCTTCTTGGTGTATAATGCAGTGAAACTGCATGAGATCTTCAGCGTTTATGTTTTTTTCTTGCAGATGCTTTTTCAGCAAAGTAACTAGCCCAGAATTGACACCAATCATCGAAGGAGCACCGTCAGTGGCAACTCCCGATAATTTTGATAAGTCCAAATCAGTTTTTGAACACTCATCCAAAAGTACATTGAGTATATCAACTCCTCTGGTTTGACCTTTCAATGAACACATTCCTAACAACTCTTCTAAGACTTCAAAATCTTGAGTAACACCTCGTATGAATATGAGAAGTTGAGCTGTGGAAGTAATATCAGTGGATTCGTCGAGTGCTAATGAAAAAAATTCAATGATCTTAGTTTTTTCATTTAATTGTTCCGCAATATTACCTGACAAAGACATAATACGTCTTTGGATAGTCATACGATTCAGTTGAATTTTCTCAAACTTTTTTGCTGCTTCTGGACACATTTTCTTAGCGGCAATTTCTATGCATTCTTTTACAAAATCCCCATCATTGAAGGGGCGACTGCGCTTTGCTATCATTCGAGAAATTTCATAACTAACTTCTGTAGCTGTTTCTGAATCTTGGATGGGTTTTGTAAACATAGCTTGCTGACCAATAAGCTCCCGTTTTAAAGACAACATTTTTTGCTTTCTTAATTCGCCTGTAAACTTGGTAAAAGTAGGATGCTGCGTTGCATAGTGCCTTTTTACATTATATTCCTTTGCAATCGCAACAGAATTCTTGCAAATTAAACAAACGACTTTATTATGCGACCATACAAAAAAGTATTTCTCAGTCCAAATTTCTTGAAACTGCCGATTTTCATCTTTAACCTTACGTTTTTTACTAGGTTCTGGCTTGTCCATGTTGCGTTCTAATCCTGGCTAGGATTAACACAGCACCTAAAAACAATTACAGTACCTACTTAAATTACCCATCCTTTTTTAAATTAGCAAAAATAATTGATTTAAATAGGTAGGGAAACACTTATTAATAACAGAGTTTTACTTACGATTTCACAACACAATTATACACGGCACTTGACGGGAAATCTACGTTGAATGTGGATCAAAATATATGACACCGGCTAGTCGAGTTAAAATCTACACTAGAACTATTGACACTTCACTCAAATTAAAACCGAACTATGGGTCGCTGCGGTTAGCGTGGCTTTTATACCGCGCGTATAGAGTCGAAAACTGTCTGGAGAAATCTCGAAACCGACTCTGGAAGCTTCGTGTATCTACCTACGCGAGCAATCGGGAATTCGTGCACTTCGCGCGCGCGAGATTCAAATTACTTTTCGAACATATTTTTTTTGGTTTTATTCTGGAATAGAATTCAATATTTTTCGAATGTACGAGAGTATTATTTTTGCTGTCGGCGGGCCACCAGTATTTGACCGGCGGGCCGCAAGCGGCCCGCGGGCCGCGGTCTGTGCATCCCTGCTCTATAGTATAAGAAGTCTTCTTCTCTCTTTTAGAATACTTATATAAGTGCCTGAAAAACAATTCAATAAAACATCATTTACAAGTCACAAAATCCTTATCGGGTCCCCTCTATCTGGCAGAATCTTTTTGCTCCGAAAGTCACTTGGCATAACACTGTTGGCATAATTTTCTTTAGTCGAATATTATTCAGGCAGAATTTTCTGTTAGCATAATTATTGTTTAGTCGAATATTTATATGTCCGAATTTACAATGGCTTTTTTTAAGATAGCAGAAATTTATACGGCTTAATTACCTTTGGCAAAATTTTACGTTGCATACTTTCGCTAAGCATAATGTTTATTAAGTACGATGTTTATTTGGCATAATTTGACTGGGCATACTATGAAGAAAGCAGAATTTCGCTTAGAATAGTTTCACTACGCATATTGCTATTTCTTTTAAATAGTATTTTTCCCTAAAATTGAGTTAAAAAGTCATTAAGTTGTAGTACAAAAGTTAGGGACAGAAATGAATCGGTGCAAAACCGACTCCACGCAGTCTTGTTTGCCTCACCCCTAGAGTGTAATTCAAAATCGCGTAGGCGCGGAGGGGCGAGGCAGCCCGCGAGCTGAGGAGCAGGTGGTGAGCGAAAACCATCTGCGACGATCATCGCCAGCGCCGGAGCCGTGACAGAAACCATGCATGTTGCATGCTGCATGCTTTGCTTGCTTGCTTCCATGCCGAATGCTTGCTTGCATGCTGCATGTTTGGTTTGCCATGCATGTTGTATGTTAGTATTGCTGAGATAAGAACTACTTGGGGTACACAAAGAAATTAAGGTTTATAGGAGAATATTAAGTATAAAAAATATGCCAAAAGACGATTCTGAATGTGAACTTTCTGCGATAGGATGATTCTGCCTATTAATGACTATATATATTATATACGAATTGTATGCCACAAGATGATTCTGTCTGTGAACTTTCTGCGTTAGGATGATTCTGCTTTAAGACTATTATGGATATTAAATTTCTGCCTAAAGATGATTCTAGCTTACACGATTATGCGTTTTGAACGTCTGATAAATGAGTGAATGCTAATTCATGTTCTGCGAAAGGAAGTTTATGCTATTTGATGATATGCCATATAAAATTATAACAGTAAAAATTCTGCGAAACAAGGTAGACGCATCTTTATCTGTTAGGCTCATATATGTATAAGTAGCATTTTCCATTTATAAGTAGTCCTCATCTCTCAAAACAACTTTAACAGAATATCCAAGGATAACCACGGGTCGATTTGGTTAAGCTCAGTTTAAGCTTTGTAGGGACGGGACGGGCAAGTTACAATGAAATAAGGAAGTTGAAGTTTGGGTCATGACACGGCCCATGATTAACTCTCCGCAAACTGTTAAAGTTTTGCCAAACATCCCTTACTTACGCGCGAGTAATCGATTTCTTACTAAACAATCAAGTTACTAAACAAAAAGTTGCAGAACCTAAAGCTTTCTTTAATCGATCGACACAGTTTGAAATCGACAGTCCCTACTAGTAGCGGGTAAATGATCGCGACAAGTAATTTCGTAACGAAATTACTTATGCTGTAACCGCGCCGTAAATGTAAGCTCCTCATGCTCTTTAACAGGAATTGCCGAACATTTACCATTATTTAATACTGAGGTTTGAGAGAGGATCGTTACTTTGTTATTTTTATCAGTAATTTTACTCATATCACTATTACGACATAGTACAAGTACATCGACATAGTATAAAACAAAGTCGCTCCCCGCTTTCTGTGTGCTTAAATCTTAAAAACTACGCAACGGATTTTGATGCGTTTTTTTAAAAATAGATAGTGATTCAAGAGAAGGGTTTACATGAATAATACATGCATCATATAGTATAGGTTTCTAAGTGAAGTCATAAATAAACTGTTTTTTTTTGCGCTTACATTGCAAATCTAAACCTACGAAATGGATCAAAATAATGTACTACAATATTGCACAGCTTAAAAAGTTCTCCAAAAAGCTCGCAGTTATCTAATAATGTGGTTAAACGAGAACTTGGGACCCTATGAACCAACAAAAGCATTTTTCATTCATATTAGCTGGATCGGACCGCTTTCTAAAACAAAGAGACAATCATTTTCATCGAACATCAAGTCAATGAAAACCTTTACACAATTACACCAAAAAATACAAATTAATAAATTATCGTATCGCACTTCATTCAAAATCAATCGCAATGCAACATGGCTCGAACCACCAAACCACGGCTGGCGGTTAAGTATTGTGCTAAAACCATTAGTTAATTTGTCAATGCCAGCCAATACATCAGTAGTAATAATAAAGTAGAACCGTCGTGGTCTGTTTTGCAGCTTTGTATTTTGACCTTTATGACCATAGTCATTTTATGTGAACAGAATGCGTATGTGCCAATATTCCGTAATACCTCGCTGATTATCGGGGTTAGAAACTTTAGAGCCAGTGAGTTAGGTGTAGGTACGTATCTCATATTACCAAGTTATGAGCTTGTTATATAATTAATATTTTTATAATGAAAGCGTTCGTGAATAGAGAAGATGATTGAACATACTTTTCTTGAAGTACCGTCTACCCGTAACAGCCTGTTTCTGTAGAAACACTTTTATTTATACTTACGGTACGAGTATTAAATGATCATAACTTGGCTTTATTATTATAAAATTTATAATCGTTGATATCTTATTTGGGCTATCTTCAGCTGTACAATACAAAATAATCGTCCAAGTGCGAGTTTGACTCCCGCACTGAGGGTTCCGTGCCAACTCTAACTGAATTAGGGATCCACTTACTTTCTACTTAGTCAATATACCACAATATTTTGTTGACAGCAAATATAATTTTGTTTTTCATAGTGTTTGTATGAAGAACATAGTTTATTGCGGTTGTTGAAAATGTGCTATACCTATCGTTCCGTTCGAAGCAATTTTGGTTGAAAGTGTTTGAAAAGATCTACTTCTATTCGTTATTTTTAGGGTTCCGAAGCCGAATGGCAAAAAACGGAACCCTTATAGTTTCATCAAGTCTTTCTGTCTGTCTGTCTGTCCGTCTGTATATCACAGCCATTTATTCTGTAACTATGAGCATCACCCTGTTGAAATTTGGTAGGAAGATGTATCCTGTTAACCACTTTACGATTATTATACGCAAAATAAAAAATGATGATATTTAAAGGGGGCGGGGCTCCCATACATGAAACTAAAACCGAAAAAAAAAAGATTTTGTCAAACCTATGCGTGTCTATGGATAGGTCTTTATAATGACATGCAGGTTTCTAAAACCATTTCCTTTCAAAGTCTAACGTTTTAGAGCTTACAAAGTGGTAAAATGGGCGTCCCCCCCATCTAACTTCTAAACTAAAAGAGTGTTTTAGAAAAAAAAATATATAACGTAGATCTTTACAAATACTTTCAACGAAAATTGGTTTGGACGGGATCGAACGAGAAGTTTTTGAGATGAAGCAAATGTTCAACAACCGCAAACATAACTTTGTTTTTCATACAAACACTATGAAAAACAAAGTTATATTATTTTATAAAGTTAAAATTATGGACTCGTGTTGGAAAGCCATAATGAATTAACTTACTCAAATATTATCAAATTCCAACGTTATCACATACATACACGTGAAGGCTCCACTTATCGCGTATTTTTAATCCATCCACGCAAATTTAAAATTATATAAATTTCCAAAACACAGTTCTTCTAGTTTGGTAATTAATGTATTCACTCACCTACAATACGCCAAATGCTGCCCCTGCGGGTATATTATTATTATTATTATCCTTGGGCTATAAGGACCAATCCTACCAAATGGAATCTTTAGTACAGCAATAGCCGTATAATTTACCGTACAGACGCAACAAATATATAGTTTCCTGGCTTTCCTGAAAGAACCACAGGGTACTTACCTATTTTAAAGTGTTTATGCTGCAAACAACTGATTGTAAATCGCCCTTGAAAAATTGGCTCTTCTTTTTTAAAGGTGTTAAAATGTCTGTGTGGTCGAAAGGAATTAATAACGCCGTTATAGTAGCTATGACGCGAAATCAGAAATCAGAAACATTTATTTGCTTATAACATGGTATTACATTGATGTCACAAATTTTAAGGTAGCTGCTGTTTGACAATGTCGTTGTTGAGGCTTAGTGGTGTCGGGGTTCGTGTGCGGTGTTGGTGAATGAGAAGTCTTGGGTCTTCATGATAAATACTTTACTGGGTGCACCAATACATAATTATGACAATGGATATGAGTGGTCGGGAAGCGTGGCGGGTGACGACTGCCTGATTTACATCGCGAGCCCCGAAACACGATGCAAAACTGTAGCGTCATCGAGCCGCTACATCGTCATGCAAGTCAAAATTGGTACAATAAATTCTAGAAAGTCTAAAATGTAATATAAGGTACTATTAAAATGCTTCCATGTATTTCTCCCTTGTGACAAAATAATGGGAGTGTTGCCGTACAAAAATACATAATTGCTTAATGTTAAGGCATGGTATTGGTAGGATTCTGAGTTTTTTGAAAGGAGGTTTACAACTTTCAAGAAAATGTGCTCTACAAATGACCCTTATACATTTTTTTTGAGCTTTGAAATCTTGGTTAAGGCCGTAACTTAAGACTGATGACATATAGCTATGATAGGCAGACAGAGCGGTTTCGGTAGAAGACACATTAATTATACAAACTTGTTTATGTGAGCTTTCCAGTCGCAATGTTTATCTAAGATAAATCCAAGAAAGTTAGATTTTTTCTCCACCGATGACAAAGAAACTCAGAACGTCAAGAAGATGCAACGCATGTTCATTCAATTCAACACTGTCTTTTCGGCGTTACCTTGATTAAAACTTTATCGTTATTCTACGAGTAACTCCGTCCACTCTAGTAAAAGTAAAAACTGTCCTAAATTAATACAGGTCGACATCTCGACTCAACTGTCCGACCTTTATAAGGTGAGTCTGCGTTTGTACGTCCAGTAAATAGCTTTACATGACCTTTGGACACTTTAACATTATCACAAATCGCACGCAACGAGATTCAAAACTATCCAGATCATTGTTTTAGGCCTGACTTTGCGACTCCATCCGCACATTTTGAGTTTGATTCCTTGCTTGACACAGTGGCATATTGCATGCAATTTTTAATACATATTAATTTTGTATAGAGTGTATTAAAAAAACTCTTGAAACAACAATAATAGTTTTAGTTTCATTTTGTAAATCAAATTCAGTGAGGCAAATGAGTCCTGCATTTTGTTTGTTATTGTTTTAATAATTTTGTTTGATCCATTCATTTTCGTAATTTTCCACCACACTTAATTAATTAATCAAATGCCAGAATGGATCTTACCGAGATAAGCATTGGGCTTCAGAAGTTGCCGGAAGATTGAATTTAAAGATTTCAATTAAAACTTTATGGTTAAATCTTGAATCTTGACAGAAACAAGACAGAAGAATCTTTTCCCTAGCGTGTATTTACGAGTACATTTTGTGTAATAACAGTTATTATAGAGAAACTATAGTTACTTACTTTGTTATTAAGATATTTTTTCGTAGGTACCTTCCTTTTTCGCATTATGTAATGTAGTCCAGTTGAGAACAGATAATATTTTAAGACTGCCCACTCGTGCACACTAACGGAGGGGATATCGAGTGATTAAAAATAGGGCTCTGGTTTGTAATAAATACGATTTGTGTATTACGTAATCCATGAATTACAGAACCTGCTTATCGGATTTGGTTCTCCCCCATTAAGACAATTCGACAACAAGGTGTAGTTATTTTATAAAAAAACAAGAGAAAATTGGCGAAGTATGTTTGCTTGCGACTTCTTCTCCCGATTGTCCTGAATATGGAGGATGAGTGTGAAAATGCCTTGCAGTTTTAATAATGAAATAAGTCTATTAAACAACTTCTCCGGAAGCTTTTTGAAAAGAAAAAATACGAGTATATCCATAAAAATACGTATTTTCTTTACGAGCAGTTAAATTGATATCCACGCGTGCGTTTAGTTTTTTTTGAGTGTATTTTATCTAATATTCATCGAATCCTTCCATCGAGAAACAAGATTCATTGAATATTCGATTGCGTTTCGAATTTGGGCACCCAGTTAGGTAACCGTAGCGTAGTGTTTCGTTACCAGGATAACGGTTATTTCAACACAATATTGGCAAAATCAGGTGATTTTATGTCGGAACACCACTTTAATGAAAGAAGTGCGAAATTAACACTTAAGTATGTAATTAAACCAAGAATTTAAGCGATGTTGTATCTATTAAAACAAAGTTGAAATTTTCATTATCACTCTACCTTTAACAACTTAACAGCCGATTTCTGAATTGAGCATTTGACGTTGAGAACAACTTAAGATCGACTTAAGTATGACTCAAAAGTATTTCTGTTTCTAAATTAAGTTTAAGTGTAATTTGAGCATTTGAGGTTGAGAATTCTCAACTTTGACATCAGCTAGTGCTTAGCTCGAAATTTGCGTTGCACAACACTACTGACAGTACTCAAAGCCTGCTCACTGTGATCTTAAGCGTCTGACAGCTAAGCAACCCAATGAGGGTACTTAAGTCCTACTTAAATTCAAATTTGGGACAATTTGCGAATTTTGCGACCAGCTTAATTGGGGAAGGCTATAGCTAGCTCCAACAGGTGATGAGGAAGTGCAGACAAAACGCTATAATAATACAAAGTTAAATTAATCTCAAAATATACTATAATTCAAACAAAGTTATATTAATTACAAAAATACAAAGGTGAATACAAATAGAAGGTAAAAAGGATTGGCACACTGGTAAGGGTATGCGATCCGGTCCATACAAGATTGCCTGCATCCGGTCGATTTTGTTAGCTTCTTCCAACTCCTTCTTTAAAATCTTTACCTGCAAATCTTGTTTTTTTTTTATCTAAAGTATGTTTTTCTTAATAATTTCACTGTATTATTTTTAAAATCAGGTTTGAAATGGTGTTTTTTATTATTTTTCACCACTATAATTTTCCTTCTCTTCCTGTATGTAGTTGAGACATCTTTTTTTCTTTGTGGTTTCCATTTCATAAATTTTGAAACTATTTTTACTTTGAGTAAGAGGTCAATCGTCGGATCCTAATCTGCTGGGCAGCGTTCAAGAAACTGCGCAAGAGCGTCTTCTCGTCTGAATTACCTCAGTGTCTGAATACGAAAGTATTTAACCAGTGTGTGTTACCAGTGATGTCATACGGATCCGAAACGTGGTCTCTAACTATGGGCTTCATAAAAAAGCTCAAAATCACACAACGAGAGATGGCGAGGGATATGCTGGATGTTTCTCTACGAGATCGAATCAGACGATACAGAGATTCGTAGAAGAACTAAGGTAACGGACATATCCCTACGAATTAGTAAGCTCAAGTGGCAGTGGGCAGGGCACAAAGCGCGAAGAACTGATGGCCGCTGGGGCAGAAAGTTGAAAGTTCTAGATTGGAGACCTTTTGATCAAAAGCGCAGCGTGGGATTTCCACCGACAAGATGGTCGAACGACCTTGTTAAGATCGCGGGATCACACTGGATGCAGCTCGCTTGTGATCGGCCGCAGTGGAAAACTGTGGGGGTCTATGTTCAGTTCAGCAGTGCACGTCCTTTGGCTGATAATGATGATGATGAATGTATTTCGAAGTTCTTCAACTAATAAACCGTGCTAATAAACTTTTCAATCATAAAACATTGCAGGAAATCAAACATTATCAAGTTTGAGTATGACATTGACATACATTGATTGATTGACAAAAGAGATTCCGTTCTCGGCAATCGTTCGCAATTTAATTTTAAGAATTTAATCAAATTGTAGAATAGTGCCTATTTAATTTAAAATCTTATTCGCAAACTAATGCTTTTAGGGATATATGAGTGACATAATGAAATCCAGAATTTATTAATGCCTATAATGAAACCAAATCTCTTTTTAAATAAAAACCGGTAAAAATCAGTTGTTTTTACTTGTATCGGAACGTTGCAGTATAATCAATGATAAATCTCAGTTGAATGTGGTTTGAGGCAATCTAAAATTTACGAATGAAACGTAGGAAACTTAAGTACTCATCAACTATTTGAGCAGATCTCAACAGATTTTCACTCAAATGCTCAAATCAGAAACCGGCTGTTAGTCTTATAATTATGACCTAGCTAGAGTGTGGTACTTTACTTATTGGAATTTGTAAAATAAACCATTTTCTTCATACGTTTAGATTTTTTTACATATCTCTATTATGTTTCATTATGATTAATATCCCAGTGGTCTCGTAACAGGTATTGGAAGGCAAAATTATAAACTGTCAAGGCAATCAAATCATCCAATAGTCGGAGGCGCGCTTTAGTACTCTTAAGCTGACTTGGTTCATTTTGCATCAGATATTCTACCGGTTTTGAGGTTACAAATGATATTTTATATAAAAAAGTTTAGCTATTTTTGTACAATAAGTCTAAGAATATATATATTATGAAGATGTATGAGCAGTAATACCGGCGTGCCCGGGGGAAGGTATACTGAAGGCCTATAATTTGTCAGCCCTCTGATATTAGGCGCTAGCGTCATCATTTCGCTTCTTTGTTATTCTGCCCTCGCCCGCTTCCACTTAATGAAACTTCTGTGACGTTCAATTAATTTAATGGCAAATAAAGGGTGGAAGGCTTACGAGGTAGGTACTATTTGGGTGGGAAATCATGTGTGAGTTACTGCAACAAGGATGTAACGGAGATGAGATCGTTGGGCAATTTGCGTTTGACGGGCGCGGCGTTTGCGCAATGCGTTGTTGACATAATATGTGGCAAAAGTTAGGAAAATTCGAATAAGTGATATTAATTAGACGATGCAGCATACTTTCATACCGGTCGGCGGCTCGCGCGCAGTGTCCGTACGACTGCCGTCTCCGACGCAGCCTGCGCCCGCGTCTCTCCCGATCGCTCGCCGATAATATTGTGTACGATCGTCAATTATTATTTTCGAGCAACTTTAAACGTAAAAGTACCAACGAACTAACAGTGAATATATTTATAAAAGTGGTGTTCTATATACACTTTTTGTTAAAACCCCTGGATTTTACACTTTTGATGAAAAGGTTAGTTACTTCTGAAAATTTTATTAACTTCTTTATTTTTAAGCTCAACTGTGGTACTGAGAAGAATGAATTGTGATCTCAATTAAGGCACCAATAAATATTTCAACTCAGTTTATAGGCATGTAATTAAATTATTAAGCAGGTTAATTTATAATGGTACCGAAAGTAGTGAACGTCTTTATAGATACGACCTAGTAAAAACATAATTTTATTATTTTATCATAATACACGTATAAAAAAGTAAGTAAATGGAAGTATACGTTCAATAGTGGTAATTACGTGGCAACGGCTGCGGATTGAATAATACACGCACACGTTTCGCGGGTAGCGGAGCGGAGACGCAACATTATCAGTACTGAGAAAAATTGATCTTCAAATTATTTTAAAAATTACGAATATTAAAGTACATAACCAATTTATTTCTCTATTAACCAATTTAATTATCAGTTTATCTTTAGATCCGTTACAAGCTGATGACAAACTATTGCACTGTTTTTCTTTAAGAAAACGATATTCAAATAGACCTCGGAACTTTTTGGTAGAGATTTTGGTATGTTATAATCTAGCTTATTACCTCGAAGATATATCTATAAACTTACCTACTCAAACTCTCATATAACGTTCTACTACTACTTTCACGCAGTGGTATCTCAATTCTTATCAATCATCATACCTAATAATACAAAACAAAAGATCATCAACAGAAATCCTTCCATCGTCACCGGAAACAAAGGCTGTATTTACTATCAATATATTCATGGAAATAGGGACTGACGTATTAATCTCTAATTTCTATGTAAATAACATTCGTATGCTTATTTATTACGTTACTTTCTCGCGAGGCTTACGCGTTCGTATTGGAATTCTGTCAGGATGGTGGCCCAAAGAATTTCCAAGGATTGACCTAGAATAGAGGGGCTTGCCTCACAAATAATCTGTTGACATTGTGTAATCGAACTGACACGATGCTTCAAAGTCGTTAACGTTTGGTTTGGAGTGTCAAATGGTACATTGGCAAAGTCCAGCGCTCATTAAAGTTAGATAGATTAGGCACCGATTTAGGTACGAGTTAGAATGCTTGCTAACGACCAGCCGTTAAAGTTTATTGGCTTTTGCTTGAACATGAGAAAATTTCGCATGAATCTTAATCATATTTTAATCTTCACCATAATCACACATAATGATTACAATTTGCTGTTTTAACGACGACTATTCTCCATAATAAAAACTTTTCGAAGTCTCGCTATCGGGATATCTGTCGAATCGTGTGGACTTTTAAGAAAACGTAATATTTAAGTCTCAGTGAAGGGACGTTGGTAAAGACATAAATTGTATCTCCATCATATCCGTCGGTATTAACCTAACAACTTATTCTTTAAAGGACGCAATTCTTTTTATCTCAATCTTACTATTATGTAATTTTGTTTTGCGTCGTTTTACCATTAGATTAGGTATTACATCAATGTTCAATCGTAAGTGTTATTAAATTATAAACCCTTACTATACATATCACGAAGAATTAAGCAATCTGCTTTGCGAGAGATGATGATTACTTACTAAATGATAAACATATTTCAACATTGTAAAATTCATAAAACATGACTTGAGGATAGTAACATGCATGAATTGAACGTTCTTGTAGGGAAGGTTTAGTATATCTGTCTTATTTCCTGAAATTGTTTCACCTTTAAGGTGGTTTATAAAGTAGGCAAACAAATTACCTGAAATAATATTGAGAGCATTTTCATTCGATATATCTATTTTCTTTATAGAATGGTTGATGTAGTAAATTGTATAAGTTGAATTATTCACATGTATCATGCTACGTAAGTAGTATTTAATACTACTACATTAAAAATTTCTGACCTAGTAATCCATTCAAACTTATTAGCATATTAAAGTAGGTATTACAAATTATTTATTCTTTGTTTTGCCCAATCATTTTCAATTAATTTGCTTCTATTTCAACATATTCACAGAACATAACGCATTAAGGGGCACTTACAAAATCGTAATCAGGTATTTCAAAGTTATATAAACTAAACTACAAACTATAATAGATGTAAACTAATTTCACAATGAGCAGCAAATTGAGTGCAGATACGTCAGGTGATCATCATAATTAATTCAGTTTCAGATTAATTATTTCGCAACGTAATTATATTTACGGTTGACATATAAGAGCGCCGGTGCGACGAATGAATAAGCATATGCCTAATGTGATATTACAAGCTCATCGTTTATAGCATGAAACATAGAAACGTATCAATCAGAACCTTGACAATACGTTGTATAACCGTGACTTTACGGCGTGTAACTCAAGCGATGAGAAAAATTAACACGCCTCAATAGTCTTTTGTTTCATAACCTGCGGTTTAATATTCAGCTGACCATTATTTCGGCATTCATTATAATGCATGCGGTAAAAAGTAGGTAGTGTTTATCATAACCGAGTTAATCATTGCCGCGGAATCCAGGCAAAACATTGCGTCGACGAATTGCGTAAAGGAGCACAAAAGAACCGGTCCTGGTTACCGCTCCATTTCAGCCGGCACCGCTACATCTACTGCGCGTATAAGGGCCCAAGTCTAATAACTACTTCATTGATGAAATATATATAATTTCATCAAATAATGAAATTAAGGACTGTAATATTAATTTTCTTATAATTGAACCAGCAGACTAAGCCCTCAGAGACTACGCACGCCGCCAGCTGGGACTCTCACACTTGTCCAACTTCGAAGGATCTAAAACTATTCAAACGAGGGAGCGACCAATTGAAAGGGACATCAAACGTCTTAATGCTCCCTTGCGTCGAAAGTTGTGCCATAAATTTCAATTTTATTACTGTAACCTAACCTAAGCATCTTGGTAATGCAATCTCAGAAGTTTGCCTACTTAATATCAGCAGAAGAGAAAGTTACCTTGTCGATAGACCGACACAAGTATTAATTAATGCCAATGCGATTATCAAGTTCCGTTGTGTCATGAAGATGCGTAACGCAGCGTTACGTTTATGATGAGAGAGTGTCGCAACCTTAACCTAGTGTGGAAAGCTTTAGATCCGGCCCGGCCCTCGACCAGCATTATTGACATTTAAACAATCGATAGCAGCCAGCGATCGTTGCGAGAGGCTGCGGTGAACTTTCACCGTTTGTTAGTTTTGCCGACAGAGATGTCATGTTGCGTCACGTTTTATGTGACTAACAAGGTGTGTGGGTACCTTTATGTAAGATCGTATTTTTCGCATTTCTTTCTAAATCGTTGAAAGGTTTTGCTGCGTATAATGCTCGTATTGGGTTTCATGTCGGATAAATAGACGAAATCGCTATCCTACAGCAATTTCACGAAAATCCATCCAATTTCATGCCCACTGCTGCTTATGGTATTTTTGTTTTTGTCTTGCTTTTTATTTCGCTGAAAAACATGTACACAATATCATGATTCGTTTTCGGTATTAGCTAAGTGTATGCTAGGTAGTCTTTTGAAAAGGCTTGAGTTTTGTGTCAGGGCGTATAAGATTGAAAGACAGGCACAAAAACCACTAGACCAGCAAAGCGTTTCCTTAATTTGATGGCGGTTTTATAGCATTTCGTCGGCAGTGGATGGGGAGGTGATCGCTGGTGACTGATGACCGTCGTTACGGCGATTGTCCCGGGCCTCGCTATGAATCATGCCATTACACCCAGGCACTGCGCATTGCTTCTACCTTCACCTGCGGTCAGCCACCTCACTTAACTGCCCATGAAATTAGAAAATTAATGGGCACTTCAGATAAAATTTATATCAGCTATTACCAGCTATTGTTCAGAACTTGCACGTTATTATTCATTCATTGAAAGGCAGTAATTAGGTACGGCAGGAAAAAAAGTTTCCTTACAATAATTATATCGATAATACTGTTATAAGTTAATACATCTCACATAATGTCAGTACGTTTATGCCTTCGATTTGTTTTGTACAAGTGTAAGTCAGGTTAAGAAACGATTATCTAACGACTTTTTTGAATGTTGAACTTGCCTCTGCTATTGTGAATTAGTTTTATTAATTTAAGCGACAAATTGTTGATTTACTAGCGTTTCTTACTTTAACATTTTTGTTCTATCTGTGGAGACATGTAAATGACCTTCTTTTTATTTATAGTTTTAAGCAATCTTGTTCTAGCTGTAAGTCTTCCAAAAATTGTAAAATAAAATAAAATATCTGCTTCACCACGTTTGCTGAAATAAATATTATACCTCCCTAATCAGAACCTAAAAAGCTATAACATGTTTTAATCATTTCAACCTGGAGTCTACACATAAAATAGTAAGCAATTGGCATGGAAATGAATAAATAAGAAGCCTGGTCTATTTTAATATAATTAAATAAAAAATCTTACGGAGTCACGGACAGCCACTGGTTGTACCGGTCGGTGCCGCGGTTACAACACGGCGCTTGCGCATGCGTGTCCATTCAGCGCACTCCACTTGCTCACATTGCGGTTTCTTCATTGATTTTACAATTAATTGAATAACTCTCCATTTTGCAACCCGTGCCAAAACTTAAAAGGCTTTGGTTGAACTCAACCAAACATAGGCTTACACAAAAGATACTTGAAAAACTAGAAGTCTTTTTTCGACGTGAAATTGTAATAAGAGTTATTATAAAGGTAGAAAAACTTACTAAATTAAAGCTGTTCATTGCGTGCGTTGCGATGCTGAAGCGCGTTTATAAAACGCGCACTGCATGTTAAAAGTCGCAGTGTGTAAGGAGTTACTTTCGTAAAAACGCGAACAGTAGATAGAACAATGGAAAATTGATACACTCTTAGGTTACTAGCAATTGATTCTGGGGTTAAAATGTTTTTTCGTTTGGTCAAATCCATCCCTTAAAACACAACTGTTTTGATCAGTAGTTGGGTTTTATTGTAAAACACAAGAGTGACTGTTTATCCCGCATAAAATAAGGCCTAAAAGTAATATTTTCCAGTTCCAGCTTACTCATTTATTATACACTATACTGACCTTTTGCTTTTTACCTTCAGTCACCTGGATTATTCTTTAGAAATAAGAAAAAAATATAAATTTTCGATGACTGATGAAATATTAAATGGGTACAACGCGTTTCTTTTCAGTGCTCGTTCGGGACAGATGATAAATTCATACTAGCCCAGGGAAATCTGTACCCGTATCACATTTTACGCAAACATGCAAAGTGGGATGGGAGTCTTTTAAAAAGTCATGCTGAGGTATTTAATTTAACGTGGCAGCCGCGAGCGTTAGTAATCTCGGAGAGCAGTGAAACTGATAAAAAAAAAACCTAGGTTTATTTAATATCGGAACGAGAAAATGTGATGAACGATTCTCATTCAAACCAAAGAGGCATTGAGCCAATACCCTAGTGCGGGGATTAATATTTCATTCATTACATGAGGTGAATAGAAATGGGTTAGTACTACTTTGTTAGTCTAAACGGTAATTGAGACAACAGTTTAAAATGGCTACGAAGCGAGACATGATTATGACCGTACGTACTAGATAATACATTGAAATATTAGTACCGATACCAAAAATACTAACTATAGAACTAGAAGCATCTTTTAAGAGGTCTAGGTAGTAAAGGATACAAAACTAGTTTTCCAAAGGACCTTCATGTGTCATATTATAATGTTTTTATATTTCCCAGCGGACTTCCTCAGTCTTGTATTCTTTTTGTATCTGATGAAACCAAATAATAACTGTGATGGATATTCCCAAGTTCTGTACGATTGCTAATGTAAGGTGAATTGAATTTCTCTTTCTCGTGTTTGTTTTTATAAATTTTGGTATAAAGTAGCCATATCCTTACGTTAATAAAGAGCGAAATAAGTCGGACAAAATCTAATTATTAAAAAATGTTCCCCATTTCCATATCATAGCTTTTAAGGAAATTGCGGAAATAAATTGATGGGACGGACGGACAAAATTGCGAGTGGTTACGTTAATATTTTATGTTGGTATCTCTACAATAATGTCATTAAGGGCACTCTGCATTTCAAGGAATCTTATTGGAAAGAGTTGAATTTAGCGTAATGGCCTGTCTTACACTGTGTGTCTGACAGTTTTGAGCCTATTTTACTCATAAAATTATTATCCCTTTCTTGCACTAAGAATGTCGTATGAAGTATTGGAAAGATAGCGCTAACCAGAACTTATAAGGCCGCTGTGAAACAGGCCGTTAGTTTAAAATCGAAAACAGTGATCACGAAAAGCAGCCTAATCAAAAGTTGTTGACAAAACCCAATTTTTCTGGGTTTATGAGACGATTAGCACAAATAATAGCGAAGAGTGTTCGTGATGTAGGTCGTAGTTAGAGTCTGCGGCCTCTCGTAATAAAACAAACCGCATTTTTTTCTGACTCGTTTAACAGGTTGCGAGGGTCGCAAACGATCTCTCAAATGTTCAGAGATGTTTTTCTGTCAATAGAAGCACCATTATTTACTTTTACTTAGGATTTAATTAACAAGAAAATCGTAATAAGTAAGTACAACGTAAATTACATTATATCTTGTATCGTGGATACGACAATATGTACCTTCTGCGAATGTTCTGCTAGTGCTTTATCACTTTTAAGGGTTCCGTATTTTTCTCACATCTTAAAATACAAAGACAAGTGGATTTCTTTTTAAATATGTCACTCGTAGCAAAGCTCGTAGAGTGCTACGGCGCGTGCTACGGCGTAATAGCGATCTACGAAGAGTTTGCATAATTACTATGCAATACATACAAACATAATTGTTAAAGAGCACGTACGTGCTTAATGATTAGTTTCAGCCGAATAAGCCATACGTTTGTGTCAAGTAAATAAGTCTACAAAAACTTTACCAATTTACATGATGGGATTTACATAACACATACGTTAGCTTTGTAAATAGTAAGAAATAATACGTGTATCCTTGGCTACCCAAACAGTGTGGCCATCCTACACACGTATTATTTGTGAGGCCGTGTTATCGAGCCCGTTGCTTGTAGAGCCCACCGTGTGTTAATGATAAACAAACAGAGTAATTTGTTTTTTTTTACATATGGGCTATGTAGATATTGACAAGGTTTACGTGCTCTTCAACTCGCCCGCCACTATAACCTATATTCGCCAAATATAACCTTTCTGTATTTAAAACATTGAATTGAAAAAGTATCTTACAAGTCTTCTTCTTGTTTTAACAGAATGTTTTTGTAGCCTTCTTGTCTCGGACATGCTTACTCTAACTCATATTTCGTGTAACTTTTTCATGATAGCTAAAAATCGCAATCGCTTGGCTTGGTTCTCTTCTTTTAAAAGGAATAGTAGCATATCGGAAAATCCTTTCTTATCAGAAATCCGTTATACGAAGAATATGTTTTAAGTTTCTACAGTCAGCGGTTAGGCTGTGCTTTGATCTGTCAGGCAGTCAGTCGTCGGGACAAAAAAAATGTATGTAAGATGTCAATTAAAAAAATATAAGATCTTACTGCTTGAAACTTGAATTGAGTTTTTACGTTTATGCTAGTTAAGTAAAAATGCACAATAGGTTTAAAGATGATTTATTCTCATAAGAAACAATGTCAAAAATCAAATCAAATTTCACTTACATGAGAACATAAATTAAACAATATTAAAAATGTGGAACGCTTCACGATTTTGCGTGTCATCCTTGCGCAGGGATTAAGATTTGTTAAAATACTTAGTGTTATTTTGTAATCTTATAAGATGAAATAAGCATCCAAAATATGCGTACGGGCGGGATTCGAACCTGCAACCTCTGGCAAATTGACGTATCTATAAGAGATCAAAGCACTCTTTGAATTGTTTTTTTTTACGTGAATGGAACAAAGAAATTTAAACTTTTCCCATTGTAGTAGTAAGGAAGTATCTGATTTTCAGTTCATAGAGCAATAAATTGCTTGATTCGTCTATTGCAAACCTTAAAAGCAACTTGGGGACGTTGTCATTATACATATACGAATGTTTGCCTCAGGGCGCCGAGCCCACAAGACCTTCATGAAACATTCATTTATTATAATAAAGATTCTCCCGTTCCGACCCAGCTCCATAAGTTAACACTGCTTTAATCTACTTTTTATTGGATACTAGCGAACCCCGCGGCATCTGCGTAAATTTCGGATTTTCCAATAACACAAAACACATTTTTTCATTGGAACTAAGAGCCCAGTAACTATAGTACAAATATTATTAGCATTATTTTGGTGCGGAGTTATTTCAAGACTGCGATAGCTTTTAAGATATTTATTGAAATTAAATGATGTAAAATGAATTTTTGTTCAAAATGAAATGCTCGTGATGATGAATATTTTTATTTTCATAAGAAAAAATACCCATGTGCATCAAAACATCTTTCAAAATAGCACATTATTTTTAATCTATTTTATAAACATAAACAAGTTTGTAGTGAGTAAACCATATAAATAGATATGCTATTGCAAATTTTAATTGTAGAACTTTTATAGCGAAATAATCCCATCATACATGACTTTTGTGTTTCTTAAACAGTTTACGCTGCGTAAGCAACGGAAGCTCTTAAAAGGAATATTTTTTCCCCGTTGTCGCATATTTTTTGTAATATAAATAAGCTATCCAAAATAATAATATTTTTTCAATACGGTTTAGTAATTCCTGAGATAGGCGCGTTAAAACAAACAAACGAACTCTTCAGCTTCATAATATAAGTCTATAGAAGAAGTAGATACGTGGTGTAAATTTCACTCAGCGATGCCTTAATGGCACGGTATGCGTTAATAATAACAACGTTGTTAGCACATGAAATATGGTCTTATAAATGACTAAGACAGAATTGCTAAAATTTATGTAACCGTGCAAAGTGAGATCATGAGTATTTGAGAAAATTAAGCTACAAAGGTGATAGGTACGAGTAGCTTTAGTAGTAGTAACTTTAACTAAGGTTGTTGCAGACACACTGAATAAAAATGCTTTAGACACTCTATATGTATTTTGCTATTAATGTTGGAAATAAAAACTATGTTTGCAACTTTGGTCGGAAAATGAAGGTTAAATTATAACAAATTTAGATTAAGATTTCGAACGAAAAACTAACCGTTAAAACCTTCTAATTAGAAATAAAATATAATTGCTTCTTTCATTTTCCAACCAAAGTCGTAAATATAGTTTTTATTTCCAACATTAATAGAAAAATACATATAGGGTGTCCAAATATTTTTATACACTGATGGTGATGTCTATAGGTACATCTGGCATATATTTTTAAACTTTCGTTGATTTATTCCTCTCAGTTCATCCTCTCAATTTGGTATGGGCAGCTACCTATTAGCGAAGCATTTAGTTCTTGTCTAGAAACTGTTAACATTGTCCACTAGTATTGTGTTGCAATGTTGTCTACTTTCGCAGTTCACTACTCTAAACAAACATTTGCCTTTATTGTGCAACTATAACCTTTTCTATATTTGTTTCGCAATATCACAAATAAAAAAGAGTGTTTACCAAACTTGGTATTGGTAATTATTGTAATTGGTAACAATATTATTGTTAATTTTGACATAACTAGTCAATGTTTTATTAAGACGACGCGTTTGGTGTATTGGTTACAGCTCCTGACTATTACGCCTGCCGTCGCGGCTTCGAATCCCGCAAGGGGCAAGTGTTTGTGTTATGAGCACGAATATTTGTACCCGAGTTATGGATGTTTAATATGTATTTAAGTATTTACGGGAGACGCCCCCGTCATAATCGTTGTCTGTCAGGTATTCCTAACACAAGGAAGCAAAATTCCTTACTTTAAAACCACGACAATTCGTGTGTTGTGTGGCGCATAACTAATATGTGTTGTGTGGCGCGAAACAAAGTTCGCTGGGTCCGCTAGTTAATTATAAATTTAATAAAGGTAGATGGTTCGTACGTAGCGTAGCGCGAACACACACTATTAACTATAATTTAAAACCGTATATCTACTACCTAATACCTATTATTTAAACTATCTTAACACTAAATTCCAAAGCACGTAGGAACCATCTAATAAATACGTCAGCTATGTAGACTGAAGGCTCTTTAGGGGTTCGATACAGTCGCGAGCAACTACGAAAATTTAATTTGCATTAACTTGTGCCTACGTTTAGAATTTTGATTATATATTTAGCTGAGGGACCTAAAACTTTGTAATTGAATGTAAAAAAATGAGATTTGAATAGGTTTACCTTTTCATTAAGGTAACTTATTATCCATATTTTATTTACGAAAAAATTTTAACAGATCAATTTTAGTTTTTTTATGAAAAAATAAAGTTGATCTGTTTTCATCTTTTTCTACATAATGTTTATGTATAATTCAGTATTGTCTATCTACAGTTTTTAAATAAATAGATATGAATATCTAATTTACTTATTAATTCCTTTGTACCTGATTGTCATTCATTGTAGTTCGTGAGTTATGTTGTCGAAGTAGGTGAGGTATTATGTGGTATATTTTAGTTATAGTAATATCTTTGCATCAAAGATATTTTAATATTGCTTATCTGTATATAATCATCAAACAAACTTTGATCACAAGTTGTGATCCAAGTTTGTATGATTATTTGCCTCAAAGCAACTTTCTTGTTGGAAAATGAATCTGCTCTTGAAAGTTTGGAGATATTTCTGATACTTGGGCAGTTTTGAAATGATTACTTAGTTAGAGGAATCCCACAAGTGTAACATTGTCTTGAACGGGCAGTTTTGAAGTTTACGATGAGAATGAAAATTTTGACAATGAAAATGAAAATTTTGACAATTGATCGTTTATTTATACCAACTTCGAGTTCAAAAACTCGGAATACGTAAAAATATGTAGCGTTAATTAGATCTATTTATTTATTATTAGACTACAAAACATATTGTAACTGCTTCGGTAGCGCAGCGGTTAGATGGCTGCACTTTAAAGCGACGGCGGCGCTAGAGATCCCGGGTTCGATCCCTGGGTCGGGTCAAGACTCGTACCTTATGTTTTTCTGATCAGAAATTCTTAGGGTAGCCCGGAGTTTGGAAGTTGGCGGAGTTTCACCCTCGTACCTCAGAAAGCACGTAAAACCGTTGGTCCTGCGCCTGATCTGTCTTCGGTCGTGTCAGCTTGCTGTCCCATCTATAAGAGTGAGAGGAACAGAGCGTGCACCTGTGTTAGCGCATACACTTATGCACTATAATATGTCCCGCGTAGTCGGTTAGTCGTAGTGACCTACTCGGCTCGTCGGCTAGGATGACTATCATTAGGCTACACATTGTATTAAAGAAATGCAAGTATATTACTTGGTCTGTTTGTCATAATGCGTCTTCAAATGGTTTTCTTATTAGATAGACTGGGTGCCTTTAACTGATGTTAAGGTGTGAAACGCTTCGAAGAGGTTTTGTGTTTTTAACACCTTCGTTAGTACAGAGTTTAAAAAAACCGGCCAAGTGCGAGTCGGACTCGCGCACTGAGGGTTCCGTGCCAACTTTAACTGAATTAGGGAATCCATTTACTTCTACTTAGTAAAATACCACAATATTTTGTTGACTACAAATATAACTTTGTTTTTCATACTGTTTGTATGAAGTACAAAGTTATGTTTGCGGTTGTTGAAAATGTGCTATATCTCAAAAACTACTGGTTCGATCCCGTCCGAAACAATTTTCGTTGAAAGGATTTATTAAGATCTACATCATATATTTTTTTCAAAATTAACACTTGCTTGGTTTAGAAATTAGATGGGGGGGGACGCCCATTTTACCACTTTGGAAGCGTCTAGCTATGAAACGTTTGACTTTAAAAGAAAATGGTTTTAGAAACCTCTATGTCATTTTAAAAGACCTATCTATAGACACCCCACACGTATAGGTTTGACAAAAAAATATATTTTTGGTTTTAGTTTCATGTATGAGAGCCCCCCCTTAACTGTCATTATTTTTTTATTTTTTTATGAGAATCGGTAAGCGGTTAACAAGATACATCTTCCAACCAAATTTCAATTGTGTAATGCTTATAGTTACAGAATAAAATGGGTGTGACATACGGACGGACAGACAGACAGACAGACAGACAGACAGACAGACAGACAGACAGACAGACAGACAGACTTGACGAAACTATAAGGGTTCCGTTTTTTGCCATTCGGCTACGGAACCCTAAAAAGTACAAGCCAAATTCAAGGTGGTGGTTGGCAATCAAGCAAAAATACAAATATAAAAATTTAATAAAATAATATAAGAAAGTAGGTATTACCAAGAAATGAGTCTATTATTTGCTACAGGAATGTATTGATTTATTTGTATAATGGCGTAACTACAAATGCAGTCGTTTTTCTGGTTATAGCTATAGGTACTATAATATTATAAAGCTGAAGAGTTTGTTTATTTGATCGCGTTAATATCAGAAAAAACTGGACCGATATGATTAGAAACATTTTTTTTGTGTTATAAAGCTTATTTATCGAGGAAGGCTTTAGGCTATAAAATATAACGATGAGACTTATAAGAGCAACACAGAGAGATGTGGCAAAAACATCATTTCAATTAAAAATACCGGCCAAGTGCGAGTGGGACCCGCGCCACCCTTGAACTGGATTTGGGGTCCACTTACTTCCCACCTAGCGAAAATTTCACAATATTTTTTGACAGCAAAAACAACGTTGTTTTTCATCGTGTTTGTATCAAAGACAAAGTTATATTTGCGGTTGGTGAATTGTGCTATTTCTCCAAAACCACCAGTTCGATATCAATGATTTTGAATTTAATTTTTTTTCAAGTATTTGTTGAGGTCTACATCGCGTATTATTTTCAACATTTAAACTATCTTAGTTCAGAAGTTACAGGGAGGGGCCGGACGCCCATGTCACGACATAAATATATTTTGTTACTCCACACATATTTGTTTGAGTAAAAAAAAAAGTCTTCGTTTTATGGGAGTAGTATTGGATAGCCCCCTTAAAAATCATTTTTTTACTTTTTGTATCTGAATCGGAAAGCGGTTAACAAGATACACCTACCTACCAAGTTTCAGCTGTGTGATGAGAATAGTTTCAAATTATAGTGTCTATGACATACGGAGGGACAGAAAGACAGACAGACTTGACGAAACTAAAAGGGTTCGGTTATATTTGGCTCGTACTTTTTTGACAACCTGTATATAGAGTGCTTTTTATTTTCCGGGCTTATCGCACAAGAATATTGTTATAGAAACGCTGACTGTAAGTTTGTCTCCCAGTGGAATCGAAGATGAAATAGCGGTTATTTCAAATTGGATCGGCAAAAGAGATCGAATAATATGCTGAAATTCCGAAAAGGAAGTAACGTTTGATTTATGTCTAGTGAAGGTTAGTGATATCTTAGTAAAAATAGTGTAAGTACTTTTTCTCTTAATATACTTGAAAAAAGTCGTCTATAAAATATGTTTCTGACAAGGCTTAGCGACTAATATTAACTGATAGTAACCAGGACCAACGGCTTAACCTGCCATCCGAAGTAGGAGATGCTAGTGATATACGTCAGCTAAATGGTCGGGACGGTCAACCAATCAACACGAATGCGCCGTAGGTTGCTTAACTTCAGTAATTATTAAACAAGCGCTGCCACCACTGCGCTACGAGCACCCAATTTTAATGCAGCTTCATTTCATGCTGCTATGTTAGCAAAACAGCAACTAGTGAACATGTATCGCTATAAAATACCTGCAACAACAAACCTGCGTTGGATCATCAACCACAAAACGTGAACCCCTTGCCTGGCGCAGGCCCACATCACACTACAAACACTATACGATAGTGCGACATTCAGCCACATACCGCTGTCCAACACATCGTTGCGGCGAGGAAGCATGGATAGCGATGCGACATGCCTTCGATCAGCTACCCAAGGATATAGTACGATGTTACGTGAAAAAATCAATCGTAATGACAGGTATAGGGCAACTTTAGCGTTATTAAGCGTAAAAATATTGACTGTGGTTATGCTGTGGCGAAGGAGGTAGGTAACTGTTTTACGAAGTGAGTACCTGAGTTTAGCGAAGGATTTAAACAAGTCAAAGACGAAGACAACTTCATTCCCGTGGTGAATACTCTGCTTTTCTGGTGGCTTTTTAAGATAGCGCAAAATAAACTAATTTTCGTCGCTTTTAAAGTTAATACCTACGCGTCACCAAAACGACGAAAAATCTACCAAAAACGCTATATTGGTGATACTGTATATCCACCATCGATTTTAATATAAAATTTTCATGCCAGTTTGTATCCATATTCAGTTGATCGAATGACATCATTTGGGACACGTATTTCGAGCATTGCTATGTTTTTCATGTGGCCGACTAACTTCGGACTGCTGGGACTGGTATTAGTTAGGGAGGCGAATAGGGGAATTTTCGGTAATACTCGAGCGTGGTAGTTTAAGATATGAGAGATACCTTGGATCTGATAGAACAACCTTGTAAAGTATTTAGCTCTATATGTAGTGACGCGCGCCTAGGATAGACGATCAGATTAGTAAAGAAAAATCGATAGTCTGTAATACTCGAGCGCGTCAGATTAAGATATTAGGGGTTGATTTTAGTGTTTTAAGACTAAATTTAACTAATCTGACGATAAGTCCTTGACGCCGCCGAGTTATAGGGTCGCGAACTTGTAAAAAAAAAACGTTAATCCGGCATTCTCGAGCGCGTTTTTTTTTATTTTTATTTTGAAGAATATAATCTAAAACGTACTAAAAATACAAAATCTGCCGGTTTCCGCATGACCAGGAGTGTGGAGGAGCCATTTCGTCTTTCGAAAAACGCGTTGCGGCATATAAGTCGCGAACGATACATTTTACAAAAAAAAAGTTTAAATAAACAAAAAAGGTGATTTTATTTTACACAAAAAAGGTCTCTTTACATTTTTGTCCAAAGTTAAAACTTTTTGACTTGGAGCTTCATAAAAACTCAAACTCCCGGTTTTTTGAGTATATCTTGAAAACTGAGGGTGTTAAATAAAAATGATATGAAATAACGATGATTAATTTATGTTACTTTTATCTCAAAAATTTTTTTTTTCTAAAGCTTCTCGACAACTTTCGTGGACTTGGAAAAGGTTACGCGTATCTGTATACAAAAGTATTATTAACATGTACAGTTTCATGTATGTATATTATTCAATAGCCTGTTGATCCTCAAATTGTTTTTTGGACGTACCGTCAGCAAAACGAAGTGAAGAATTATTGAAAAGGAAAAAAACAAGAAACCAAAAAACCTTTCCGGTCAGATTAAGAGAACCCACCAACATTTTTGTCAGATTAAGAAAATATGCTTTCAGGATACCGAGATAAACCTCCCCTATGAAAATCTGACGCGCTCGAGTATTTCAAAAAAAATATTTTTTTTTGCATTTTCAAAAATTCATCGTAACTTATGGTCACGCCAAAATCGTCAGTTTTTTCAAAGGGAGCTTCCTTGGGGCCTACTTAACACCCCTTTCGAAAATCTGACGCGCTCGAGTATTTTATTTTTTTTTGCATTTTTGACTACTTTATATGCCCACCCCCACCACGCAAACCGGCAGATTAGTATACCGTTGTTATCAGAGGCACTTGGGGCATACGTAGTATGAATATCTGACGCGCTCGAGAATGCCCAAGTAACTGTTTTTTTTTTACATTTTTGAATAACCAATCACGCCAAACCCACCGCTAAAATGGTTTTTACCATACGAGCTTTTCTTTTCGAAATTATTTTATCTTTCGATTTTGATAGGTCTCGACGGCGCCGTTGAATTACGCCATTTAGCTACCTCACCTCCCTAACTATATGTGCGGTTCGCAACATATGGTGACGTAGATAATGTGCCAAAGCCTAGTTTTGTAAGGTATTCCATAGCATAATTATTTTTGATGTATGGCTGAAACTTAAGTCCAAATTTTTATTATGGACACATTTTCAGTGTTGTTTTCAAAACTTCTAAATAATCTTTTTAAAGCGTTTTAATAAATCTAGAGAATTCTCTATAAATGAACTCTGACGTTAAAGGTATTTGTAGCAATAAATAATAAAAATAATGCTTTGTTAGTCGAATGCATTAATCAACAAAGGTGTCAATTTCTATAAAAGCTTTTGTCCAAAAGTATACAGATACAGCTTTCATAGAATTCGCTATTAAGCATCCAAAATAATACAATTCCAACAAAGCGTAAACAAACATTACATGAAAATTTTATCGTTCATTCACCGTGCTTCACAAAGCGAGCATTCACGCGCAGAGAACATGGCGGCGATTGCTGCAAACCGCAACGGTGACCGAGTTTCATGAATTCGTCATAAATATACCTGCAGATTTAACATGTTGTACAATAGACAGTTTGTGCCCATAAAACGCATGTTGGATGCGCGTGAATGGTGTGGCAAAGCCGACGTGTTGAAAGGATGCCGTCACAATCTGAGTTTATGGTTTACCTAGATGCAGCTATGCACTTAATTTGTATGATGAAAGTACATACACGCCCATTGCATACTAAAATAGCAGAGTAACTGTTTACAATATCAACAAGATTTTCGATAGATTTTAGATGATCCTTTTATTTAAAGGTTTTTTTTTACTTTGTGTTTTTAAACCTGAAATGTTTCTTAGCGAATATTAATAAAAAAACTAATTCAAGTTTTAAAAACAATCCCTCAAAAAGCTAATCTGGCAAAGCTCTGCGTTCGTTACGAGATAAATCCGTCGTAAAAAAGTTGAACGAAATGAAAAGTTAATGGTTTTTGTGTTTGAGCCCATTTAATTACACGCGCAACGCAAATTTAATTAACCAAGTACTTGATGTCACATGAGCGGATGAGCACAAAATTGGGTGTCTTTGTGGTGCGTTTAGGTAGACGACCGAGTTCATAAATATGTAAAAAATTTCTTTGGAATACTCAGTATCCCGGTCGGAGCTCCAGGGGTGGTCACTGAAGCTGTTCATGTGCTCGGTGCTGATGCGTAAGGGTTGCGGCGAGGAGGCTACTTTATGACTTTAGTGTACACCTTGTGATTTGATTCCGATGTCAAGAGTGATGCTAATTGATCACCGTCACTTATTAGTGTCTAGTTTGACTAGTAGTTACAGAAAAGCTGCTTAATATGTGTGAAACTGAAACTTGTGTTTGAGATTCATGTTTGGTGAGGAAAACAAGAAGAAAACTACCACACTATTTAAACTAATATGGAGCTTTTATGTATAAAAGCTAGCTCTTTAATTTGATAATGATGACCTTCTAAAAAACATACACATTTAAATATTTTAACTACCTAAGTTTTGCAAAGAAGCTTTACAATACAATACAAAGCACTAAGCTTTCTTTAAAATAAAAACAATGCTCATTATTCTTTCATATCACGCGGCCTTCCATTCTATAAGTCGTACTCTGTAATACAATGTCCGAAATTTTTAAATTTTGCCATCCTTTTTTCTCATACCCGCATCACAATGCGTGCGAGTACGAAGGCTATAGTTAAATACACAGACTGATTCTTATAAGAGTACAGCCTGGGCAGATTCTTGTAGTATAACATCCTTTCTACAATGACATCTAATTGCTCCGCAGACTCCGTTTGGCTTAATCAAGAAAACCACTGTTGCGTACAGAATAAACAACTTTGCAATGTACTTTAAAAGGAATTTGTAGGATATTAGCTCGGCACAAAGCTTGAATAAAAGACATAGAAGCCTGTGGCTGTTTTGTTGTGTCTTTATATCAAGAATATTAAAACTTATAATAATTAACAGCTGTGTTTACAGAAGATAGAAAGAACTCTACCAAACACTAATAAAAATCTAATCTATCACCAAGGTATTCAAAATGCAATTACAGGGTAAGCGTCGCTTTTACAACTCTCAACAAAATTGAAAATATTTTATTGTTTGAATGGCTACTGAAAGTAATAAAAATACACAAATCTCAAATGATACGCGGAACGCACACAATGCCGTGATTTCGTGCACCAATTCATGCACGTTCAAGTCATGCAAGCTGACCGTTCGTTTCATGTTAAACAAAGCAATCAATTATATATACATACTTTAATTTATTTTTATTTTCGGGACCCAAAATGATCGGAATTAATGCATGCGTAGCTTTCCCATTAATATGACTACTTGCAAAATGGTTACGAATGTGAGATGCTAGAAATCAATATCGGCTAAATCTTATCATATTAGTAAACATAAATATTAATGCCATTTCTACTAATAAGGACTACAGTGTTCCAAATGATAAGCAGTTAATGTTCATAAAGATGAAATAAGAAACCAAAAATTTGCGCACGGGCGGGACTTGAACCAGCAACTTGTGTTTTATTAGTCGCAGATTTTATTATTTTCTCGTCAATTCAACATTCCAATTTACTTCTGATTATTATTTCAGTGTTTCTCGTTTCAAACTCCAATCCAATCTAACAGGCTTGCTTAATTTATTGTATTTTAGGAATCAATTTGCATTAATCCTTGTAAATTGTTGCTCCTCCGTCAACGTTTGGGGTCAAAGTCAAAAAGCAGTTACCCCAAATTGTTTCGGGAATTTCTCCACTGTTGTTAATCATGAGTTTCATGAGCCCCGATTGGTCCCTTCTATTGTCCCTGGTCCCTGAGTCATCACCGGGTACCTTTATTGCAACAAGGCAGTAAAAACAAATTATAAGGGTCAGATGTCCTTGTTAATCATTATAATGGCAGTAATTATAGACCTATAACTGCCGAAACTGTCAATGAAAGTTTTACATTTCAGAAGTATTTGGTTACTAAAACGAGAAACAGTTTAAGGTCTTCTTGATTTTCATTGCTTGGGTCTTGGTCATTGTTTTGAAATTTGTTACACGACTCCACTTCAGCTGTATTTCGGTCGAAATTTGAGCGATTTATTTTTCAGGGTTTTATCCGCGTAAATACTTACGCTTTCATTAAAACATAATTTCATTAATACTGTCTATGTAATTCAGTGAGCTTGACTATCAGCGTAAAAAAAAAACTTTCGATAGTTCGTCTAGAAAGTTGGAACGACTTAAGCCTTGTAGATACAGGTGGTATGAGTGAATTTAACTCCATGATTATACTTGGTTTAAGGTCTTACATCCCGTTATCAGGCTGCTATCTAAGTATATGTTTAACGGACGCGTAATTTCTAATATCACCCAGATGTGTTTTAATTAACTTTTCCGACATCCTATGCTCATAAGCAATTTACAACATTGTAGTGTACGCGTAATTTTATTTAATCGTTTTCCTTATAAAATGCCATTTAATAACTCATGATAAGGAAATATTATTCATTAGCTATATCACACATAGCCAATTTTGAGATTTAGGCACTATTTAAAGCAATATAAGCAGTTTTCAACTAAGTCAAGAGCTCATAGAAAGTGCCACGCAACTATACGTAACAATACATGTCAGTAATAAAATAATATGCGAAATGGTACTGAAACACTAAAAAATATTATCGCACATTTCGTAAGAACATAAAGATCTCATCTTAATCAAGGCCTTAGTTTCTGAATACAGATGCCAATTAGAACTAATGTAACTCTGTAGTTAACATGCATATGGTAGGCTCAACCACGATATAAAAACAGCCGTAACGTAACGCGCTGCGCGTTACGAGCTCGTGCTCTTAATTGCAACGATGTCGTATTTCTTTAGGGTTATAATATACCTACATATCACAGGCTTTGATATATTCTTATTCCTTGCGAAGACAAATAAAAGCTGTGATGTGAAACGACTTTGTTGCATTTTATTTCGATTGTATGACACTTTACACACTGCGACTTTTAGCAGCGATGCAGTCGCGATGCTTACGTGCGTTGGAATTGATGTATTCGCAAAATGACAATCCTTTACACACTTCGCTACTTTTAGCATCAATACCGTCGCAAAGCTGGAAATTGACTAATTATGTACTAAATTTAGGCGACTGCATCGATACTAACGCGCGTTGGCATCGATGCAGTCGCATTCTGCATCGATGCTTAATTAAATCTATTCATTGCGTGAGTCGTGATGCTGAAGTGCGTTTATAAAACGCGCGACTGCATCGATGCTAAAAGTCGCAGAGTATAAGGGGTCTTCTGGGTTATAGTGGTAATATTGTTTACGATTTTTGTATGTAAGCATTGAATTAGCGTAGATAGAGCAAATACTTAGTTTCTGTAGTGTAAACAGATATGAGCACTTACCATAAAACTTAGAGCGCCAAGCACCAATGTCGTAGTCTCTTGTAAGAAGTCTCTGATTGGTTCGACTTTATTATTTGAAATATAAAGAGTGACAAAGAGAATGATAATTTCATACAATTTCTCTGTATAAAAATTTAATAAAAAAAGTTAAAAGAACCGACTTCAAAACCATATTGCACTAAAAAGTCTTAAATAAACTCTTAGCTTTTTAAAGTAAGGGAAAAAACCGTTGTCACGTATATAACACAGCTACGCAATAGGAATAAGATAGACCTATGTTATAACTATGTAAAAAATGATTAGAATTTTGTTTGGCTGTTTGAGTGTCTGCAAATACGCGTCCCCAGTGGTCCCGTTTATGGCAATGAGCGCACTTAGAGGCGGCAGTGTTGACTCGAATCCCATTACCCACGTAATCAAGGAAAACCGGAACCGTTTCATCTGATTTTGAAGACGGAACGGACAAATGGTTTGCAATCTTCGTCTCCACTTTTACGAGTAAAAGAGATAAGTACGTGAATGGAATTTGCTGAGTCATTTAAAGTGTGTTTGCACTATAAGCAAAGAGAAATAAGATGATACTAAATGTAGGTACATATATCATTATTTCAGCGTGTGCATATATAACATAATTAATCAATGTTGTTCTTAGGACGATTGTGTTGTCAAATAAAACATTGTTATGTAATACTTAGGTACTTACAGCGTTTCAATTTCAATTGTATTTGTAGGTAGGTAGAACGTGGGAGTTTATTTCAGGAAGTGAATTTCTTATCTAGTTTACGACCGCTGTTAAACTAAATTGAAGTCATGCTTTCGTTCAAACCGAGAAAGGATTTTAAAGGAAAAGGAGAGAAATGGGCAAACAAATCTGTTTTGACGTGTATGAATTTGAGCGAAAAGAAAAGAAACAATGCAGATTTGGTCTTCAGACGTGATCCAGTGAGATCTTTGATATTAAATATGTTCAAGCGGCGTGTTTCAGTTCAATTTGTATGTAGTAACTTTTTTGACTATATGTATGTAAATACTTCTTTTGACCTGATGCTAAATGGAAACTATAACGTTAAGCTTTTCTTATCATTGCAAATGTGTATGGAATATAAAAAGTTGTGGAGTCGTTTATAGGCCAGGCCGTAAAGCCTCGAATTGCTTCCTGCTTCAGTGCCCGAGATGTGTCGCGCAAGCGTTTGCCGACTTCGCAAATTAGTTTCCAGATTTTGGTTAAGCGAAACACAGTGTGCGCTCATGTGCGGAATAAGCAAGGTTGTATCTGATAGAATAGGTAATAAAGATCAAAGATAAAAACTTCTAAACTGGCCGATTGTAAGCTGACCGCGTAAATCTTTCGACCCTATCCTATATTCTTTAAAAAGTCATGTATAACAAAAAAAAAAATTAGCTGTGGGTAGGTAATAAATGACTGCTTTTGTTCAACAGAACACGCTCATTATCACCCAATAATGTGAACAAAAGCCCGATGTCCGTCGCCTCTCAATTAGCTGAGGTTGGCACTCTGCTGACTCCGGGCCCCCTTTGAACATAGTGAACTTTGTACTCTGTAGTCCTAATAATAAATATAAATAACAGACAACGCACCAAATGTCGTTGTTTCGAATTTAGTTTTGTTTACTAATTTTTCTTTCTAGTGTTATGTGTTACCAGTAATACTTACATACGTAAAAACATCCATGTCTTAGGCACAAATGTTCGTGTTAATCACACAAACATTTTCCCCTTGCGGGATTCCAACCCGCGACAGCCGGCATAGTAGTCAGGAGCTTTAACCACTACACCAAATGTATAATCAAAAATTGAACCCCATTCGAGTGAATTTTAGAAATAGAACACTCGCAAATTGTCTTCATGTCAACGTCAAGGGTTTATAAATAATGCTACGCATGATTTTGCTATTATCGATTGATTGTAATAACTCATACTTTTAACAGATACAGTTAAACATAGGCACCTGTTCGACTTGAAAGACCGTTTAAAGAATGCTATTAAGAAGTTTTCAGTTTTGATAGAAAATATATGAAAATATGTTAAACTAATGGCAAACTAAAGCAAAGAAAATAAACTAAGTCCGGAAACCAAGTCTATTTTCTCTCAAAATTGGATATTATCAATAGCATTATTTTTGCGGTCGATCTGACTATAACTTGAAAATGGTGGGGGTAAAAACTTTGAAGAATTCTATCGAATAATTTCATTATTGGATACAAGATTTATACTTTTAATACGCTTAATGCTTACATATTAGAGTTATATCACTTTGCGCAATATCATAACAACTTTGACGGTAAGGAACAACGAAGAACAACAGACATTAAAATAATATTGAAGTTACGTAAACGCTGTTATCAAAGAATTTAATCTGCAAAACAAAAGGCGCAGCTTCGTGATGATTAAGATTTATTAAAATCTGTTATTAAAACAGAGCAAATAACTGAATACATTATTCAAAGGCCGCAGGGAGATGTTGTGCCACTAAGTAAAGCGGTTTATAAATTCAAGCCATTGTAACTTTAAATGAGGTTTTACTAATTTCAAAAAATAATATTCAACAAAGCTCGCACATTTGAAACTTTATTCACAAACAAAATAGGATAATACGAAAATTATAAAATTTACAACTTTTGTTAAATATTTTTTGTGTTTATTATTTATGTTTAGTTAGTCTGAACAAACCTGATGTATTTATAAACTTAATCAAACAAACAGGAGCATGTGAATCCAATGAGAAGGGTTTGTTTGCCTTCAAAATACACGGGTCAAAAAGAAACGACCTTTTTGTTCCACGAGAAAACATGAGCTATGTGGATTTAGTAACAGTTCGCATTTTATTACGTGCCCTTTCGAGTGTTGTCTCAGAAGCTCAGCGTTAATAAGATTTAATGAATCTCATCTGTGTACAAAAATGGTATAAAAGAAACATGGGCAATACATGAATTATGTTTCTCGCAACAGCTTTTGGCACGATTATACGGCAGAACCTCTTTCAACGATGGTACATTTACTTTGTAATGGCACATAACCTATTTTGTAGCTGGAAGATTGCGGCTTGCTTTGTGCCAGCAACGATCCCCGTAAGCTGTGAAAACTCCCGTTCGGTACAACGTAAATTTTAGAGCTATTTGCTCTTATTATTTTAAATGTGCTCCCTTACACCTTGTACAGGAAGGTAAAATAAGTATTTAGAACCTACCTAACGTTTACGTAAAAGCCGACTCTGATCGATGATTTTCCTCTCCTTGTTAGTTCGTTAATTACTGTCATGTTTAGCGCAAGACATCGCTTTGTATTTGCTCTAACTAAATATTTTTCCAGGATTTACAAGCTTCGGAACTATGCATCATTAGCGTTGTTGGTTTCCACTGACATTGTTTTTGTCATTTTTTCAGGTAGCCACCAACACAATGAAGATGGCTCTGTGAGGCTTAGATTAACAACATGCCTATCACCTGTTAGAATCTCAAACTGTGTTCAAAGATGGCTGAAAAGAGAACAATGTTTCTCGTGACTGTGTTAGTGTTAGTGAGTGTTGTTAGTGCGAATGTGAACTCTACAAGTGAATTGGTAGGGTCGAGGATGGCCTGGATGAAAGGGCTACTGGACCATCACGATTGGATGGAGTTGCTGGCCAAGAAGAACATAGACTTGCCGAAGATGTGCGAAGAGGATCTGAAGACGTATCTTCAGGCGTTGAATGGTGGTCAACTCTGGGCTTCTAAAAGTAAGTGCTAATCTTACTTTATCTTTCTAAATCATTTTATTTTGCAACTTGGTTAGCATATCTTTTAAATTGCCTACTTGTACAGTTGCTACTAGTTCTTTAAGGGCTGATTTTTCAATAGTCAGATAAGAAATATTCGTCGAAAAAATACAATATAGCTAATTTGAAAACGTCACCCAATTGTCAGTAATCATAGGTACCTTTTTTTTTTAAAAAAAACTGTCGCTTTATAATTTATCAGTTTTATCTGACCTTTGCAAAAATCGGCCCTTAGTATCTTTCAATATAGCTATAACACGTTAGGTAACAAATATAACTTCGTAACCAACGCAAAGAGCTCTCATACCTGAAGTAGAGAAAGGAAAAAAGCTTCGTATTGAATAAAGCTGAACAATAGATTAATTAAATAAAAGATACAAGCTTTCCTGACTAATAAAAGAATGTAACGAGACTCAATAAATCCGATTATATCCGATTTTTATGTACTAGAGCGAGTTCAGTGGAGGTAGTGTTGGGTTTAATTACATTTTCCACTCTGTTTGTGCAACATGCGTACAGCGATGCTTTTTTTGTTTCCTTATTTTACTACATTGTAGTATTTTGTTGTAACACTTTTATGCAAGTACATTTTAATATCGTTTTTAAGACTTGCCCTAATACGGATTTCAAACTTTTAATTAAAATTGTTATGGTTGCTGCTTACTAAAACGGCGTTTGAAATGCAATCTAGAAAATAAAAGATGTAAGTACTGCCAGGCGAAAGCAGGTATTTTCTTTTAATAGTGCAAGTTATAAAAAATGAGGCGCTGATGATTGTTAACATAAAATAAGAAATTGCTGGAACGTCTTTGACAGTGTGCGTTAATTATGTTTACACACTAAACACCCATTATATCCCTATCGATTGCACAATCAGCATTAAGTGGTTATGGGTTGTGAATTACAACGCATTAGTAGCGAGCTGTTATCGAGCTTTCTGATAATGTAAGAGATATTCGATCGTCGAGTCACATTTAGTGTTATGTAATCGACGCCTGGTTGTCTCGCAATCACGTCTGTGCAGAACAGATGGTGTTCCTTTGCGTCTTTGAATAATTTGAAAAGAAATACAGGTTGATGACCTCCGTAGCCGAGAAGCTCGCCCGTTGGTTTTCAAGTTGTCACCATCATTTCCGATTTCGAAGAGACAAGTGATTCATCCATGTAGTATTTACTTTGAAATCACAGCAATATGTGTTATGTTTTTTGATACAGGTAAAGTACAAGTTTTCGGAAGAAATATATCTCTAAAAAGTATGAGCGTAAAGATAACAAGAAAATTGCAGAATTATGACGCTCAAATGACCGCTTGATTTTCCTTATGCATTCATTCTCACTTTAGCTTTTCCAAGACTTTTTTCCATCTTATATTTTCTTAAATAGTGATGTGCTATCGAATCCTGACGGTAATGAAAATATTGGTCACGAAAAGACGAAAGTTACTAAAGTTTTCTGTTGTCAGTTGCCGGGTATCAGAAATACTCGTTACATGTCTGCGATCCTGTAAATGTAAAAATAAATAATATTCTCAGACTGAATATGATTCTGTGGATTTTATAACGAATATTAATCTTTTAATCAAGTTCTAGTCTCAGTTTTTTTTTGTTACGTACAACGTAGTAAAGTGCTATTTTATCGCAGATGGCTAGTGCAACCCTAGACATGCCTAGACCTTTGCTGCCTTTATAAGTAATACGATTACATATAATTTTAATCCCTATTGTTACATACCTGATTTTTAAAAATTGAGGCCTTGCATAACTGGTACATTAAAATTTATATTCCGCATTAATTATGATGAATTAATATAAATTAATTGATGTTTTATAATTAACTAAGTTACTTTTACGGACGAGGTCAGTACTATTTATATACGTAATTGTAAACAAAAATGGTGAAAAAAATGTAAGGTTATACTCGTATAAATGAGATAGAGGCATTTAATGAGACTATAATCTAAAAATATAAAACCCCCCGACATTTAATAGCATGGTTACTATACCATGCATGTCGTTGAAGTAATACGGTACCAAATTTCGAATTAAGAGGCCTTTTGGGAAGAAGTCAGATCCCCTCATCAATTAATTTAAGAGCTGATGATCTTTAAACGGCTGATCGGGTCATGGCTACCTTACCATATAGAAGTACCTACTTTCAATATCATTTCCTTTACACGGTACTCAATTTCTTATCTTTCGGACAAACTAAAACAAAGCTGATCTTCAAACGGCGAACAGAAGTTCATGAAACTATGCTCAGAACACTCGGGATAAAATTATTTATGACACAAATAATCTAAACGAAAATCGATTTATCCGTTTGGGGGCTACGTTACCACAGACAGATACACATATACACAGACATACGCGTTAAACTTATTATACCCCTCTTTTTGCGTCGGGGATAAAAAAGGCTATCGTAAAACATTTGAAATTAAGCAAGTTGTTAGGATTCATTTATGTTAACAAATCTAATTAAAATTACATTTATTATAATCTTGTTAAATAAATTATATGCGGCTACGATTGGTTAATGATGTGTTATGCAAAAACGTTGTAATCAATTTTATTGCGGTTATTTTATAGTCATTTAGTAACGTAATCTAATCGTGTGCTTTGAACCACATGCAATCATGCTTTTTCAAACGAGAATTATACGCAAGTAATTTATTTATCATGCAGAGTGCAATTTAAGAAACATGTTGTATTAGCAAAAGTCATTCAAATATCTGCTAAATTGAACTCTATTGATGGCATCCTTCTAGATGTTCAGATAACCAGAGCGATACTTTTCTCTAAGTAATTAAATAGTTTAACTGTAATTAATTTAAACCATTCAGTTATCGTCCATCAGTTGACAGGCCGGCTGAAGTAGAAGTAGGTTAGCGCTATATATTATGCTGTGTAATTGATTTCTATCATGTTTGAGAAACAAATGAAATGCGAACGATCTACTCGTAACAAGGTAAGCTTGTAACAAAAATATACCGGCCACGGCCGTCGATTAGCACGCGAAATTTATCATTTGCAATCCCTTAATTGGATTTCGCCAATGCTGAAGACCACCTGCCAACAAAGCGAGAGAGTATTGACCTGTTTTATAATTGCGGTATGCGTATAGCAAGCGGTTTACGTCACGTTACGTAAGGCGAGTGGAAAGAAAGCCGTCGGTGGGCCGATCGCGGCAACTAGGTCGCAGGGTTAGCGCTGCTCCGGCTTAATCAGTGCTTTTTGATAGCATTTTGTTGATGCTTGAGCTTGCAGTAGGTTATTTGACAGGCGTCTTTTGGCGGGAAGATAGAAGTCTACTAAAAGAATCACCTTGTTAGTTAATTTTATTAATGCAGGCGAGATTTGTAAGCGGCGATTTGATGCGTGTGCTATGAAAAGTGACTTTGGTCATTTAACGGACCACTTTTCGGTCGGATGATAGAGGTTTACCAAAAGCATTTTCTTGGTTAATATAAATGCCAACAAAATTATGAATGAAAGATAAATTGTAGTTGCAAATGACGCGACTATCACAGTCGTGTTAGGAAGTATCACTTGCGTGTATGAAACATCCCAAAATCTTACTTTGGAGAATCTGGAGGCGGAGCTTGTATCATGGAAAATTAAACCAATGTACAATTTGTATAGTTTTAATTAGCCTACATAATTATTAAAGATAACGTTATAATGAAAACACAGTTGGCTTACTTTACTGAAGTGTTAGTATTGACTCACCTTACTAACGATTTATATGAAAGCAGGTGAACGAATGAAACCCAGGGCATAAATATTTACTTTGTAAGGTTCGTAAACGCATTTCACAAACCAGTTAGGCAAGCAAATTAATCAGTTTTGTGAAACTGATTGTAAATGTCACATTAGTTCTATCGAAAGCGTTCTATAAATAGAATGTTCTCTTGGGAGTTGTAACTAGTGAAACAAGTTTAGTTGAATTGGGAAATCGCCGCGAGTTGCGAAGTCCCGATAGCCCTGCGCTGAAACTTATTTCAAGCTTCGGACCGGCACCACCGTAGCGCACGCGTGATATTTAGGGTTCCGTAGTCAATATGAATATCTTTTCTTTTGACATGTTTTCAATAAAGATTATTAGCACTTGAAATAAGCTACTGTGACAGACAAGGAATCGAACCCTGTATTTTTCGCTATCAGACCACTCGGTCACCGACACAATGTTTAATTTTGCAAGTACTTTGTTTCAATACTTCACCAAATTGATTAAACTGTATAGATATAAAAACTTACTAATGAACATATTACATTATTTCATGTAAAATGTAGTCCCTTCAAGTTGCTATCTAGAAATACTGTGACCATTGACTTTAACTACATACTATTGCAAAGTAGCAGCAAAATGAAAGGTATCATGATAAACAAAACCATAATTCCACGTCTATAAGGTAGTATTCATTAGATGAGACAAATATGTAAATAAATAATGGTTACTATTGTTAGGATCGTGTTTCATTATTTGATTTTGTTTTAAAATGACAACTGGCTGTAAGAGCTTAGCCCAAGCAATGAAGAAAAAAGATATCATGGGGTAAATTGAGTGAGTTTTTATTTCAATCTACTCATTGCTACATTCTTATCATAGTTGGACGAAGATACAAGTTTATCACATTGTGGAACCCAGCAATTGCCGTTTCGCTCTTCCCCGCCACACCCGGCCGGTTTTTCATTCACTCTCATCGCGCCCCGTGATCATTACCACCGCTTCATGACAGCATAAAGCGGCGGAAGATGTATGCCTGCCGCCTAAAAATAAACGCGCGAACAAAGGTCACGGCGCTCATGAAATATGCCCCAGATTACGCCCAAAGGGCATAATTTAAGGGTCAAGTACACAGTTAAGGAACTTTGGATACAGGATGTTGATAAAAGACATTAAATGAGGCCATTAGGACTGTTAATGCAAACAACTTTTACTATTACGTCATCGCCGTAGGCTTGAAAAATTCGGTGTAACTACTGAGAGTCAGCAGTTTTAGTGTATGAAGCAGCTGAACTTTTTATTAAGCTCGGTTGCACTTTCGTCTCATGTGTCAAAAGCTTACATACTCCATAGTGTTATGAAATTATAACACTGAGACTTTTTCAATACTTTAATTCTTCGAACAGGGTACAACTTTAGATATAACCTCTTTAACTTGATGCCGCAAACCAACTGCACTGCCGGACTCCGCGCTCTCCCCGAATACAAAACTCCCCTCCAAAATATATCGGTGTTGCCAGGAAATAAATTTAAATGTAACTGTTATAAATACCAGTTCAAATAAACGATAGCAGCTATTTATTTGAAAATTACGACATTCGGCCGTCCTACATCGAGCAGCCTCCTGGCGCTCGAATGGCTTGCAGTTCAGTTTGGTTGAAACGAGTACATAAATAACCAAACATTACCTTATGATTTTGAATAGTAAAAATAGCATCTAAGTGCAATCTAAAGTTTTCAAACGGAATTTAAATAATTTAACATGTGCATGAATAATTATTAATGCCAAGAAAATTATAGTGTAATAAATAAAACATGAAATTTTCATTTTACACTCATAATAATGAAATAAATGAAAATGAAATAATAAAAAATTTGGTTGCAAAATGCTAAGAAAGTATTTATAAAATTTGTTTCAGATAATTAATAATTTCCTTGAGTCATTACGACATTCGCGCAGTAATAGCAATTATTCTACATTATATTTCAACAGTTTGTATATACCAGACCGTCTAGTACTAAAGTTAAATCTAAATACAAATATATCTTCTTATTGATCTACTTAACCATTCGAAACAGCATATAAATAATTTGAATACAATTTTGGTAAGATTTATCAAGATTAAGTAATAATTAAAACTGTAAATCAATATTAATTTAGTTTTCTTTGGGTCTTATTTTATTTTATATAAAATAATAAATAAATAAATAAAATAAATAAATATCCTTTGGACATTCCCACACATCGCCATCTTGTTCCAAAGTAAGCTACTCAAAGCTTGTGTTATGGGTGCCAGACAACGGATATAATACTTAAATACTTTTTGTTTGTAAATACATACATAATATACATAGAAAACACCCAGACCAATACAAACAGACATGTTCATGCACACAAATGTTTGTATTGTGCGAGGATCGAACCCGCAACCCGCTGCGTAGTAGGCGATTTCTCGACCACTACACCAAACGGCTCGTCAAAATAAAGCAAATAATTCAAACATTGTACAACATTAAACATGGCGGATAAAATATTTGTGCCAGCAAACATTGTTAAATATTGTTCTTACAGCGCCGCCAACACCATCACTAGATGGCGATAATTTATGATAGATATCATTCATGGATATTGTGATAAAATGCTATGAATTCGTTAAATTATGAAAAAAATGCCCATTGATTTGATTATACAGCAATAATGTCTACATTGAGTAATTATAAGCTGTAGAACTAATATTTTAAAAAATATTTTAAAATCTTGCAGATTTTGTGTACTACTTCGACTCAAGCTTACAACCGTCTCAGTGTTTTTATTTAAGGTTGTCAATTGATCTAATCATTCATCAAAAGCGGCGATTTCAACTATAGTAAGTTTACTTTTGCGTACTCTGAATATTCATAAAAAAAAAAATAACTTTCAAAATCCATTAAAACGTTCTCAACAAACGTAACTTGTAACTTTATAAGCGGCTGCTTAATACCAGACTTGTAGATGCACTACATTAAAACTGTTTAGTTTTACTCATTAACTAGCGGTAACTAAGTTTAAAGTGCAATTTGTTAATTAAGTTATAGTTTATGTAACGCTAAGTGCACATTATAAAGAATTAAATTGAATAAAATACGCTTTAGAATGTTTTGAGAGTTTAAGTCGTAATGTTATTCGTCTGTAAATAGTGATCTTACATTTACTGACCTTCAAACATAGCTAATAAAGTTTTGTAATGTAACCTAAATATTTTATTTATAAAAAGTGCAGTGTATTGCTTTTACATTATCAAGGTGTAATGTACCAAACATTTGCCAGACAGCTTAAAAACTAAATCATATTCAGTTTATCTGTTAAAAGAAGCATGATACAACATTTCCTAAAAGATCTTGATGTTTAATAGTGTATAAATTATTTCAAATCCAATAAATCATCAAATTAGATTAAAAGTTTATAACACTTATTATTTATAAAATTATAATAAAAAAACAATTACAATTACTTACAGTTACGTAATGCGTTTCTCAAATGCGAACGGAGAACCGGTTAGGACGAAACTTTTATCAATACCACCCGCAACATTATTGATACTTAATGAATGACTCGATTTCTTGTTAAAGTTTAGCCAAAAGTAAAAATAAAAATAATTCGTGTAACATGTCACCTGTTTGCAATTCCTAATACCATTTGTGTTTTGTATATCTTTGGTCAAGTGAATTGTATTCTTTGGGAGCAATAAATAATTAAGGTTTATCAAGCAAAAAGCTGTGGTGTACTTTTACTTAATTTAAAATAGAAATCACAATCATACCCTTTTTGTGAACCAAAAATTCAGCAAAAACAACCCATACGATAGGGAATGGTTGGTTGTGCGCACAAGAAATTGCAAGTTAAGATGAATACACACAAAATAAGCATTATTTTCCCAAATTTATTAACCTTATTCTGAATCAAGTAATAGTTTTTTAGCATGATGGGGAAATTATATTAAATGGTTCTAGTGTTACTAATTTAATCCACTGAGACCTAGGTAAGATACGGTACTTGTTTTCATAGTATGAAAACAAAGACGGTTTAGTAACAGAAACACTATGATATGTTTATAAAACTCATCGAAAGAAAAATATACAATGATATAAGTTGTAAGAATTAAAAATGAAAGCTTGCTATTATGTATTATTTTTGTTGTTCTGAATGTAATCATATAATGCAGTATTTGATGAAAATATGTCAAATATCGTGTTCTGATAACTACAACAGTAAAATAGAGTCTAAGGCAGTATATATAATAGGTACCTGCTTTACGATTTACTTAAATTAAATTTCAAATAATATTTCGTCTAAATTTTTAAAAGCTTAGGCAAACAGCCTATTCATAAGAATGTCTTTAGAAAAATTAAACTCCAGCTATACTAGCTGCTTAATATTGCCCTTTGGGATTATTTGATTGATTATTTCATGGGGAAATGATTTTTTTTTTATGAATCATCAGAATGTTTTATAGACTTACCAATACTACACTTAAAACAATTGTTACAAAGAGGAAACCCTCAAGAGGGTAGGTCATTACAAAAGTGTATTATAACGCAGAAAATCATTTCAAGGCTAATAAAATGTACCGACTTAAATTGAATACCTACTACAACATAGTCAACTCCTTGAAAAGAGGCATTGAAAACAGTGACAGTTTCTTGTGCTGCTCAGCATTAGGTACCCCCAAAATTGCCCCAAAGCTGTATTAGGGTATAATTTGGAGCTTTGAGTGGGTCCAGCCAGCTACACGTCTTCCTTCTCGGCTCTGCCTCTTAGTGACATCCTCCATCGTTCACCGTGGGGTCTTTGCTTCTTTCGAGCTCATGCGCGACATCGCGTGTGATACAGACTCATCAGATCGCACGAGACAAAATCATTAGGATTCATCAGATGCCTTTATTGTATAATCATTAGTCTTCATAACTTAGTAGAAATTAATAATAATACACTTATAATTTATAATAATAAAATATGAAAAACTTTGTCATGTATTGATAAATTAGATTTCGCTACGGGACAAAATATTGTATTACATTTAAATAAAGTTTTCACGCCTTGCATTGCTTTTTGTAAAAACCTGTGAACCTGTGCTTTTAACTAGCATTTTATATTTTAACACATTTTCGCTAGTAAATGATTTGAATTTAATCAAGTAGGCAGAAAACATTTATTCTTTAATAGAATATTAATTTTGAACCAGAAAATTTCAATTATGAATTCGAAGTTATGAGTAAATATTTTTCTCAAGGGTTTTTAAGAAGTAAAATAAAAGCAATTATGAAAAAATAGCACAAGGGCATAAGGTAATATTTATGAAAAATTGCATATTTTATTTAACTTTTACATATAAAAATATCTTTCATTTATGGTAGGTAATTAATATAGCACTCAAAATTTCATCACCATTATAACTTTGCCTAGCATCAAGATTATTATCTGGCTATGTTAGCCACTTGTAAGTTTACCATTAACTTATATCACTGTATCAAAAAAAACTATGTCATTAAGAGAATAACCGCGTGGCAAACTCAGTTCATACTAGAGTACAAACGGACATATAATCAGCCACAGTTGCCTCCGTCAGAGAAATATCACACTTAACTATCATCTGACAAGGAACCTGTCAATTTGCACACTTAGCTACAAAATCAGTCCATATAAAAGTAATAAACTTTACAATTCCCCGACGAAAAAAAACAACCACTCGGCATATTTAGTTACAAAACCAATCCATATAAAAGTTGTCGGTGACTATCAGTCTGACAGTGACATTTAATCACTCTAAAGCAAATAATTCCTATTAGGGTCATAGCCCACTTAACTATTTCTCGGTATGGAAAAAAATGAAGTAGCGTACTTAGTTACAAAATTAATTCATATCGAAGTACATCTTAATCAGTCTGACATTGACACACTTATCAGTATGAAGGCAAATTATTCTCGATAGGGATAAAACTATCTAGTAAGGAAGAAAATAACCAGTTTGGATACTTAGTGACGAAATCAATTCATATGAAAGTAGAAACTGACAATTTATCAGTCTAGGGCAAACTATTCTTGTCAGGGTCATAGCACACTAAACTATTCCCCGACAAATAAAACAACTAGGTAGCATACTTAGCTACAAAATCAATTCATATTAAAGTACAAACTGACAAACTGAATCAGTCTTAGACAAATTATTATCGTCAGGGTCATAGCACACTTAACTATTCCCTAACAAAGATAACAGTAAAGTAGCATAAATAGCTACGAAATCATTTTATATTAAAGTGCAAACTGGCACACTTAATCAGTCTAAGGGAAATTATTCGCGTCAGGGTCATAGCACACTTAACTAATCCCAGACAAAGAAAGCAACCAGGTATCACACTTAGCTACGAAAGCAACTCATATTAAAGTACAAACTTAATCAGTCTAAGGCAAATTATTCTCGTCAGGGTCATAGCACAAAACAAAACCTTTAAACTTATCTAGCAATGAAACTAAAACTGAGTTCACTTATACATTATATTACTTTTTATGCTAATAGCATACATTTACGACTATAAGTTACATTAATTTGGCACAGCTATCATTATCAATTCGGATGACTATATTTTTACAGCTCACCTACATGGCTACTTCTTTTGCACACAGCACACCTACATGGCTACTTCTTTTGCACACAGCACACCTACATGGCTACACGGCCTTCAGATTCACGTCAAATAAAAACCAAGATCACTTCACATGGTTATATTTTAATAGCACACCTACATGGCTATTATTTTTCTACGCAGCACACATACATGGCTACATGGCTTCATGGCCTTCAAATAATTTCATTTTAAACAAATACTAATATCACATGACAACAGAACTTCTCATAACTTTATTGAAGGTCATATAACCTTTAAATAAAATGAATCTGTTGAAATTCTGATGGCAATTAACTTTTCAATATCCAAGCAATTGCAGGCATAACAATAAAATATCTATCGTGTCTCGTTCACACACGCTTGAGAGGTTAATGAGAATAATGTAAGGTTATTTCAAGTTCTTCTAAACCTAATATTTAAATACAATGTTCAAAATGAAACAGTCTAATCTGATGGTTATGGAAGAGCCAAATGCTGCACCTATTTTATCGGAGAGTGGCCCCGACCAAAAACAGCGCAAGCACTAGCCCACTCAATACCATCATTGTCTCTTCGTGTAAAGTGCCCACAAGGGGTGCCTGTGACTCCGGAGAGCAATGGGTGTGAAATCAGTGTATGTAGTGTGGTTTGTATATAGAATTCGTTTATTAATATCTGAGAAGCGTTATAATCACTTTAAGAATAATAAAAACTACTTACAGTTTCTCTCGGACATAGCTCGTGGGACAGCACCACTTCTGACTTGTTATGAAATTATAACACTGAGACTTTTTCAATACTTTAATTCTTCGAACAGGGTACAACTTTAGATACAACCTCTTCAACTTGATGCCGCTAACCAACTGCACTGCCGGACTCCGCGCTCTCCCCGAATACAAAACTCTTCTCCAAAATATATCGGTGTTGCCAGGAAATAAATTTAAATGTAACTGTTATAAATACCAGTTCAAATAAACGATAGCAGCTATTTATTTGAAAATTACGACAATAGAAAAATATTTTTGGTAGGTTGTCTATTATTCATAGTTATAGAATGATACATTCGGGACTTCAGATTTTGACACTGCCCTATATAACAAATTGTGTAGTTGTTAATGGCAATATCCTCCGCCTTTATTAAGGCCACTTATTAGAAATAAGAAGCGTTATAAATTTTTTATTTATCAACAAAATATGATACCTAAATGCCTCAGGTGCTTTAACAAGCTAAAAATGCCGAGTGGGATTGTGCATAAATTGTGCGATAATCCGTTGAATCTAACCCATATTGCACGAGTTTAGTGCACGGGCAGGTGCAAGGAACAGTTAAGATCAGAGTTTACGATTTCGCCCCTTAAACCTTAATTTTCTTGGTACCTTCTAAATGTGTGTTTGTGAGTCAATGCCGCACAAAACAGCTAATCACAAAGGCTTACCATAACATTGACATTATGTAACCACCATGTACTTTTACCGACTTCAAAAAAGGAGGTAATCAATTGTCAGAATTGGATAAAAATTTGAGTATGTCGATCTATTAAGGCTTCCTTACACGTGTCTAAAACTTCTTTTGTGTATGAATGTTTGTCTCAGGATTTCTCTTAAACGAGACGTGACTGGTGATTCATTTTTAGTTCAATCAGTTTAAGTTTCAAGAAAGTCCGTTTCGTATTTTATGAGATATGACTAGTAACTTAAAAATAAAAGACATTTAAAAAATTGAACCGCCTTAAAAACTGACTAATAAGCTTAAAGTAAAGCAAATGTCTTCTATTTAGGAAAAACAAATTCTTTTGGAGTTAGTGCATGATATCATCATCATTTTCATTCGTGCAAGAATTTGTTCCTATTAAATAGTACACGAATGCGTAATTTTAAGCTTTTTAGTCATCGTGATTATAGTCTACGTACGTTTAGTCGCGTAGGCTAGATTTTCACAGGCCAGTTCCTCTAAATGGGTTAAATGAACTGTAGTTCATGATAGGTACGATACGAATTTGTCACGTAAATCCAAAATGATAACATCGAAGTGGATGTAAGACAAAATGTGTACCTAATCTGTATTCATTAAAGGTAAGATAAATAGATAATGGAACATCATTAATATTAGTTTGAGATTTCTATAACTGTCAGTTACAGCCAAAATCATGAAATCAATGATTTTAACTCAAGAGATCTGATTTTGTTTAAACAGTGATGAGGATAATCATCAAGCTACGCTTGCCCATTCTATCGAAAGAAAATTAATCAGATCAACTTCATTAACTATTAAACTACTTATAAGATCCACTCTCAAGTTTGTCGCCCTCGTCGAAACAAAAAAGTCGCTGCTCATTCAGCTTACACAGCTGTGATCTCGCATAATTTATATGTGTGCATTAGCCGCTCGATTAGGCACAAGACACAAAGCCGGGAATTGCAGACTTGTCGTCACGCACGACCATCCATGACGATAGATTCAGAGCCCCTACTCTGTAATAACGCTATAGTTCATAAAAAAATCCATTCCCGTGTGCCAGCGTAGGCTTGCCGTCCTTTTCTTCAAGTTTTTGTGCCTGCATGGGCATAGAATACATATATAGGTATGTATATTCAGAAATCTCTATCTTCGACAGTACGACCCCGAGACCATCAATTCTGCCTGTTAGGGCCCGTTAGCACTTGTGTAATGATTGCACTTAGGTGGTGGCGAACTGCAGAATGCGTATTATGAATGAACCTACCTTTATAGAGGAGAGCTGTAAATATTTTATTGGAAGGCTCTATGTGAGAGAAAATAAGAAAACAGAACTGTAGAATCACACTGTGGTCACTGTCATCTACTTGTATGTATCATTGCATGTATCAATATAATATCCATATATCATAATATAAACTGAAGACTGTAATCCCATACCAAAATACCTATATGCAGACGAGGCCGACTTAACCCGCGTGGCAATGATACGGCATAATTTGACACGGGACATGCACGAGCTTTAGGAGCCCGTATAGCACGATCAATCAATCGCTGAATAAAGCCTTTACAGAATGTTGGAGTAATAACCTTCCTTTATTCTACTCGGCTATATTACCGTTAACCCTATTCGTGTCAATCATAAAAGCCATGACGATACATTTAATATTAATGGACCTAGTCTATTACCAAAAAGGCAAAAGTTGAATAATAGTAAAGGAAACTGTATATTTTATTAAGCGTCTAAACTTTTAAGTCGCTAAAGTCCTTATAACTTCACCTTTGCATGTAGGGGTAAATCTAAGGCTGCAAGTACTATTAAAAGCTTAACTTATTCCTCTACAAAGTCATACTACTAACACAGTAATTCGTTCTATAAATCAGTAAGCTCAAGTGGAAATGGGCAGAAAAGTTCTAGATTGGAGACCTTTTGACCAAAAGCGCAGCGTAGGACGTCCACCTTCAAGATGGAAAGACGATCTTGTAAGGATCGCAGAATGACACTTGATGGTCGCCGCTCACATCCGGTCGCTGCGGAAAACCGCGCCAATGTTCAGCAATAATCGACCTTTGGCTAATAATTTCTCGACACACACTTCGCATTCAAACTCCGTGTGAGTGGTTTATTATCTTATCGCCCTGTTCTTATATATTTGCGCACTCGCCAAGAATAATTCAATTATTATCCCTGTCCGCTGGTCTATAAATTTGCTGATGCCATCAGTTTCTTGCCGTCATCTCTCACACCATAAACAGACCATCGCTGAATCCCCCTCGTTCGTTACGTGACCGAAATACTGAGCTTTTCTTTATGTCAGTCTACTGAATCACATATTATTTGGTGAACTGTTGACATCAATAAAATTCAAGCGCTTTTATCATTTCTTTTAGAATGTTTTTCGCGGGCCTTGTAGGGGTTTTTGCTTTTGGTAACTTTCTAGAACTGTGGGTAGATAGAATAGGTAGTATATTTATGTTTACGATAAGCTTTTGTGCGCATAAATGAAAGTACTACGGTTACCGTTTTGACCTGAAGAGGGATCTGTATTTAAATTTTTTTCTGAATCCGGGCACGTATCGCATACTTAATACTTAATTGCGCTTTCAAATACAAAGTTCCCTTGACGATTGTCTTAAAACGGATGTAGGTAGATTAATTACGTAAACTTGGAAATTTACTGCCTCAAGTTTAGTTGACTTAGGTCGGTTCTATCTTGCTTATCAGAGCATGACCTTTTATTAAATGTATTATACTCGTATACGGTTTTATTTACGTGATGTAATTTAATTAGGTGTAAGATGTCTACGTCGTTACTTTATTTACCTACTCAATAAATGTAATTAAAGTGATCATATTTGATTATAACGTAACACTTTAGTCACAATGTAACCTATGTTAAAAGTAAAAAAAAACACATTTGCCCTGTTTTAAGAAGAAACAAATTCATTTGGAGTCCGTGCATGATATAAGACTATGGATAATGGTAAGCTTGAGATCATGCACCGACCCCAAATAAATTTGTATATCCTAAACAGAGAAAATGTGTTATTTTGACCTTACGTTAGTTTATTAAGGCGGTTCAATTTTGATGAAATTTACACTGTACCCTAAGTTGAAATATATGATTACACTTTAAAATAATACTCACGCTATTGCTTCTCGTTTATGAGAAATCCGTGGACCAACATAAAAATATACATACACTTACAAAATTAAGCACACGCGTTTGAAAGCCTTAAAAGAATTACATACTCAAATAGTGTCAAATTCTAACGATATCACATAATACATATTAATTGATTACCTCCTTTTTTTGGAGTCGGTAAAAATATTCCCTGACTATAACTCCGAGATGAAGAATTTTCGGTATTCCAAACGATTTTCAAACTGTCGTCGGAGCTTGCTGAAGTTATATGCCTAAATAAATATCGCAGAAGATATTATAACTAGGAGGAAAATGATGTAAGGCTTACAATAAAAAGGCTATGAAAGAGTGTGATCAGGCAAATAGATCGGAATGAGGGCGAGACTGAATGCTGATGGCCATCGTCGCACCACAGTCCGAAGATATTCACAAAAATACCGTCGACAAAATTGAGGAAAAGATTTAGCGGGAAAAATAATTTGATTACGTCATCGATAATGAAAGCGTTCATTTACGGGTCCTTTCGCAAACACTTTCCGACTAATCTTGTTTTTCTTCCAAATATATTAAGAAAATAACTTTTCCGTGATGGTCTTACCGGATATTGAATGTGACCTCGATTATTCTATTCAGTCATAATAATGAATTTTACATAAATATGTATTAATTTATAATTATGCTTTTTTGAAAGGTTGAGTTAACATACTTAAATAAAAGGTCGAAGCAAAGTTAAATATCACAAGTGCATAATTATTTCCGATTAAACTTACAACTCGTTCAATTCTTAACTCAATATTGTTATGATGATTATTATTGATGTCAGTGTCTGAAGCATTCAATGCTGTAATTAGGTATTGAGGGCAAGGGCACTCGGGTAAAAGTCGGGTGCTAAATGTTAATGCCCCAAAGGTCTACCGTCCAATCTTAATGTTATCTTACAAGAAGGAAATAAATATGCACGTTTTCGAGGTCAGACAAATAAATTAAATAAACAAAAGTTCAGGCGAATTAATTAGTATTTATTTTCCGAATATTTGTTTGAATTTCAATTTATTAATATTATGATACAATAATGCAAGCTATAACCTGGTTTTGATGACGACATCATACACACAGGTGCATTTTTGCTACCTATGCTTAGCTTTGGATTGATTAATAGTAACATGTGCAGTATGAAAGTCCAAAAAGTAATGGTACATACAAAGATCAGGATAGAAAGGTTTGCGTTAACTAAATTGTATGAATAATATTTATTTTATTCACACCTTTTGTGCTAGAATAATTTTCAGTTAGTAAATCATTTCAAAGAAAGAAATAATCCAGCCCATAAATCATGTGACGTAAACCTGAGCCATATTCTGAAATTTCTTAAATAAACGTAGTCCACCTGCCGTTTGTCTTATTTAAGGATTTCATTTTGAAAGGTAGCATTGTAAAAAAAAAACCTCCAACATGTCGTATTTTAATTAATTGTAAACTTGCCGTATAATTTGAATATCATTGAAGTTTAATCAAATCGATCGGACAACTAGAAATTAAAAAAGAACTAATGATCTTCAAACAGTCGAAAGATTTCAAAGATCACTCGGGATAATATTATCTATGACATAAAAACAAGAAAATCAGTTCATTCGTTTGAGAGCTACGATACCACAGACAGACTCGTTTTAAATAACACTCCCCTCTTTTTCGTCGGAGGTTTAAAAGAAGTTAAGATATTTTTGTTTTATTCTGGCACTCGAAATATTTTTATAAATATTTTTAAAAAAATCTAATTATATAGAAAATATTTGACTTAAAGTGATATTTTGTTTAAAAAAATGATCTGTTTGAATCATTTTTCAAAATCGAATCTTTGACACCAATAAAAGTTTCTGTTAAAATACCCATGGAAACTAATTTTCACTTAAGTTTCAGCCCGCGCCAGCAATTTATTAAACTTCGACCTTAGCGTGACAGTGTACATTATACAGTCACGACTCACGAACACATCAGGCTAAACATTTTAGTTGAAAAATAACACTTATTAGAATGTCTTAAGATACCTCAGTGTTTAGCTTGGCGTGCTGTTGTCCGTACCTTTATTATGGGTTGAGCCACATCTGCCCAGTGTCCCTCCGCCTTGAACAGGGTGTAGGTTAAAACAACTGAGTTTTGACCCTGACTGTTGCATTGAGCTGCCAGCGGTGCAGGTTGGAGAAAATTAAAGCGTTGTGCTGTGAATGAATTTTAGTATATTTTAGTAGTAAATCCCCCTTGATTGCTTAGCTGACGACCCGTCTGGTGTAGTGGTCGAGAAATCGCCTACTACACAGCGGGTTGCGGGTTCGATCCCCGCACAATACAAACATTTGTGTGCATGAACATGTCTGTTTGTATTGGTCTGGGTGTTTTCTATATATATCATGTATGTATGTATTTACAAACAAAAAGTATTTAAGTATTATATCCGTTGTCTGGCACCCATAACACAAGCTTTGAGTAGCTTACTTTGGAACTAGATGGTGATGTGTGGGAATGTTCAAAGGATATTTATTATTATTAGCTATGAAAATTAAGTTCTACAAGTTGAACATTCTTACTAAAGCTCTTTCAGCGCTTCATAATAGTGGCTTTATGCATATAAATTTTAAGTTTTGACCTACATTCTATATACCTAGTTGACGAGAGTGGTTTCAATATTCATTTTGTTTACTTCTTTACGGTAACTTAATCGGTCAAGTAAAAGAGAAAAATAAAATTCAAGTCCATTCAGTTAAGGGGCTACCCGGATTTAATGCGCACACTAGCGCCACTTCAGAAGAAAATTCATAACGCGTTAAGGGGATACCCGGATTTTTCACGCGCACACTAGCGCCACTTTAGTAGAAAAATCATAACTCGTTAAATAATAAACCAATCAGAAATCTGGTAGATACGATTGTAGTACAGATTCTATAGTTTATTTAGTACGTTTAAATTGTTACTAAAGTAGTTAACTGTAGTAAGAGTTAGAAAAATTGCTAAATATGGCCACTTTTAGCAATTTTTCTAACTATAACTACAGATAACTCTGTTTTATTGAGCTTAAACATTGTATCTAAACAACGTAATCAGAGCTACAATCATATCTACCAGATTTTTGATTGGTCTTTTAATTAACGAGTTATGATTTTTCTAGTAAAGTGGCGCTAGTGTGCGCGGTAAAAATCCGGGTAGCGCCTTAAATAAAAGACCAATCAAAAATCTGGTAGATACGATTGTAGAACAGGTTCTATAGTTTATTAAGTACGTTTAAATTGTTTCTTTAGTAGTTTACTGTAGTTAGAGTTAGAAAAATTGCTAAAAGTTCAATATTCATTTTTAGCAGTTTCATATTTAGCAGTTTTTCTATATTGCAGATAACTCTGTTTTATTGAACTTAAACATTGTATCTAAACCACATAATCAGAGCTACAATCGTATCTACCAGATTTTTGATTGGTCTTTTATTTAACGAGTTATGGTTTTTCTAGTAAAGTGGCGCTAGTGTGCGCGGTAAATATCCGGGTAGCGCCTTAATGCAACCGACGTAGCTGGTCCTACTGGTAATGGAAAATTTGGACAACGACGATTAATCTGTAAAATATGTATTTCTTTTTAACGCAAGGGAGTGTAATTCACCGCCAGCAGAAGTATTCCCTGTCAACTATAATTGGGACATTTTCAAGAAAAGAGTACATAGGCAAAACAACAAGGCAGACATGGTCTTTCATACGCTGCATTGTCACTTAACATCTAAATCTAAATAAAATAAAAAATCCAGATATAGGATTACGTCTATAATGAAATCGCTACAGAAGTTTCCAACCCGTTCCTCTATCTTCTTTTTATCGTAAAGTTGAAGTAACCTACTGTCAAAACTACATCAGATTTGTTTGGTTTTGTTGCTGAAAAAACATTCTCATCCTTGTTACCGGCCTACCCTTATGTCAACATCCCCTGAGTCCTCATTACTTTGGCCGTAAATTCTTATTTTGTACGACAAGCTGTGTATAGTGGGTCGTCTGTGTCTCTTTAGTTAGTAACACTTCACGCGTTGCCTACCTTTGCCTTTATGAGAAGTGAGCAATTGTTTACTGAAGAGCGCAACTCGGTACCTGTTCGTGTTATGGGCGGTATAAAATTAATTAACTAACTTGAAGTATAATATTAATTAGCCTTTTTACCCAACAACTCTTGTAGCCTTACTTTTAGTTTAATTTAACTTTTTGATCTTTTGTTATATCTTGTCAAGCGCGATATTAAAACTCTTTGTTGTTATTAAGTTACTACCTGTGTTAGGTAAATATTCATTTAATATTCTCTCGCCGTGATAATGTTATATACGTATGTTCCGCCCAACACATATCCCGTTGGGTAAAGTCTGTCTTATTGACTTCATCTCAAGACGAAACCTATACAATCAGTAATAGTTTCTTTTATTTGATGATACGCTATGCATGAAATGGATAACTGAAGCCAGAAAATACTTTACGGCTTACTTTAAAAGTCCGCTTACCTTTGCTTATCGAATATTGTAAACAATCTTGACACTAAGTACATTTAACGGAATGATGATGATGTCTCGGGTGTGGGTGTTCTGGTACCACCGTTGTGTCTGATTTCCATAACACAAGTGCAATTAGCTACTTACTTTGGCATAAGAGCAATCTATGTAATTTGTGTCCAATACATTATACTTTAATGATTCATTTTAAATTAATATAATAATTTCAGTAAAAAAAGATAATAACTAAATTAGTTTTACTCACTGATACTATGATAAAACTTTCGAAAATAGGTATTGTTAACAATATTGGACTGGCAAAGAAAACGGACTTTAACCACTGACGTGATTGGCAAGAGCGCATTTCTAAAGTAAACAACACGCTATAATCTCCTTTGCCGGTATCGGATGCTCGATACCAAACTACGGGAAATTGTTTTATTGTTTCCAGAACAAACTCGGTCTGATGTTTCTCGTGGAAAGTTCAAAGTGGAGCCATTTGCGTCCCACTGGGCATTACTGAACGTGAAATACTCCTAAAATAGTTTTAGCCATTTTCAACACTTGGGCTAAATATAGCACGTATTGTTTTGATAGTAGTTTGCGATGAATCAATTAAGCATTTTCATGACTTTAAAGGGTGCTGACTTTTAAATGGGTTCTTGAAACTTTTACCACTTTAAAGCCTTTTTCATTTTTTCTTTCAGTTTCTTTCTGCAGCGCACTTGTAAGCGAAACTAAATAATTAATTTTTGTTTCATTAAAAGCTTGATGTTATCTTAAATTAATTTCATGTTAGATTACATTCAGGCCTATAACTTTTATCAGTCTGAAATCTTAATTGGAATTGGTGAGCTTTAAATGCAAATTTTGCGAACTTACTCAATAGCTGGAGCGTAGCATGACTGAGCGAAATTACATCACATCTGGTCAGTAGACAGAACTAGTTTACTATGGTTATGAATGAAAAATGTTATCGATGGCCTACTTGCAGCGTTTTGCTAAGATTACTACTTTTGTAAAGTAGGTACAAAGAGCGATGCCCGGCATTAATGCAGGGCTGTCTGCTACACTGAACACGAGTTTTTAGTTATGGCATCTGAGCAATATTATTACTTTATGTAACGTGGGTGCTCCAAATTCAAATGGCTTCAAGATGTAGTAAAGGCAACCGACTCCTCCTATTGTTACGAGCAAGAGCATAATAGCCTCCGTCTTGATATTTGTAATGTAAAGGTATGATTTTAAGACGATGTTGATGTCAAGCTTTGCATTTTCTTAAAGAAATAATTTTACAACGGCCTTGTGCTGCGGCAGCAGTAAATAAGGATTTGTATGTTAGCTACGTAACCAAATTCGCAAACTTCCTAAGATAATTAAATGCACTAGGATAGTTTTTTTCCTTAGTTATTTTCCATATAGAAAATTAAATATCAATGACAAAACATAGTACATGTTATGTATAAAATAACTATTTAACTTATGTAATAAATAACTAAACAAAATGCGTACATACATGAACGCTGAATACATACAACTCCGTTTTTTGTTTTTTGGTTAGGCCGTCGTGAAATAAGAAATGACAAATCGGACTGCCTTCATTTATAGTTCAAGATTTCTCTTGTAAATAATGCAGTTATCGCTATTATAAATGAGGTCATTATACTTAATCTCTTGTTTATCAAATTAAATAAATTAACTATGAAATAAATGTTTGTTTTTATAATAAGCAATGGCAGCGTTATGCATGATGAGGCAGTGTCGTGCCCTGCATCTGCTGCAGCCTGCAGCTGTCACTTGCTTGCAGTGTCACGTCCGAAGCTTTACTTTTAATACCCGTACTCGAGACTGGGTACTGAAATCCAAACATAAATGTAAGATGAAGGTGTCTGTTGTTTCGTGTTTTAATTTTGTCATATTGACTGGAAGATGTTTAAACTGTGAAGGAGTCAATTAATATGCTTTGAATGTTTTTAACAAACACTGCCATATTAAAATTCTTAAAGATGAAATAAGAAACGCTGCAGATTCGAGTCCCGCACGTCATTTATGGTTTCTTATTTCATATTTGAGTCAATAATTATTTGACTATTCCATTTCAGAATAACTAACGTTCTTGAGTTTTGACAGCCTTTCAGAGTTTTAATAACGATGAAATCCGTCAGCTTTTAAAGCGAACAATGTTGATTGAATTCAGAAAACTAATTGTGAAAAATAGGCTAGGTATATGAATTAAGATATCAGAAATACGTTTTCTAATTCATCTTAAAGCAGTGCAGCTTAATTGTCAAAGCAAGATCACAAGACGCACCAAGAGATTGATTTTTTTTTCAATTTGTCAAAGTAAAATAATTTCTCTCAAATCTCAGCGAAGCAAACTCTATGTCGAGTGTCTGTGCCAAATTATTGCGCAAAATATGTCTCATAGAGAACGGTGCGAAATAACAAGAAATATAAAACGCGAGATAAGTGTTGTTGTCCCGTGTTATGAGGAAGCTTTCGTATTTCGCGACCGCCTGTTTCCTAATTGTATAAGACAGACACGAGGCGTCGTTTAGATTTTATCCTGCGAAGAGTACTATCAACTTTCTGAACTACTTATCTATATGTGCGAACATTAAATGTCGACAAATTTTGTCGTGGCTCATACTACACACACTGACACGTACGGAAAAAAGGTTGGTTTCTAATATTTTAGGTATTAAGAATTGGCTCTTACCGTCGGTTACTGCCTTCTCAAGTTATCTTATTAAGGCTTTTCATATTTTGAACGGGTTTGTTATGAATTATGGCAGCTAAGGGAATTCCTGATACTCAGAGTGTGCTAGTAAATCACTCATTTGGCATCAGAATAACGTGCCCTATTAATTTCCTAACGGTAAAATGAGGTTCAGTTCGAAAATACACCATAATACAAAGATTTTATTAGAAACATAAAAAAGCTGCGGGTCTGAAACTCTTTAAACTGCCATAAAATTCCTAACAAACCCCTTAAAAATATGTTAAGACTACATTAAATATTCGTTATAAAGGTAGGAATCGACGATAAGAACCATTTCTTAAAATACCCCCCAATATAAGAAAAAAAACCAATATCTTTTCCCATCCCCGAAATATGCTGATGAGTGTATCAGTTTTGATTTCTGATATGTACTTATTTTAGTAGGTATTGCAAATGTCCGTTTTCAGGAGTTGGTATACCTACTATATTTAAGAAACTTACTAAATACCTACTAGTATTTAGTAAGTTTCTTGAACGATGTTTATGTTCATATTATAAGAAACTTTTCAAATATAATAAGTCCTTACACAATCATACCTTAAAGATTGTTTTTCTTATCAAAGAAGACAAAAATGTTTTCCAGTAGACGTTGTTAACAAAACCATCCAAACAAATTAAATGGTTTCAGTCATGCAAATGAAGCCTTTGAAAAATGTTTCTCGCTGCCAATAGGCATGAAAATTACTTTCATTCATAAATACCGGTGACAATCATAATAATTGCATCCTTTGTCTTTCTATACAGAAGTTAAATGAATGGTGTTGAGAATTTTAGCAATCTTTATTAACATTGAGTGTTTATTTTAATAGGTTCTTACTACGATCGATTGTAGCTCGATCATTAATACGCAGCGTTTTACTTACCAAGAGTGTCTTCTCATCTCATCTACCTCAGTGTCTAAAGACGAAAGTCTTCAACCAGTGTGTGTTACCAGTGATGCATACGGATCCGAAACATGGTCTCTGTATGAGCCATAATGAAGCTCAAAATCACACAACGAGCGATGGAGAGGGCTATGCTGGGTGTTTCTTTACGGGATCGAATCAGAAATGAGGACATACGTAGAAGAACTAAGGTAACGGACATAGCCTTGAGAATCAGTAAGCTCAAGTGGCAATGGGCAGGGCACATAGCGCGATGAACTGATGGCCGTTGGGGCAGGAAAGTTCTAGATTGGAGACCCTTCGACCAAAGACACAGCGTGGGACGTCCACCAACAAGATGGACAGAAGACCTTAAAAAGATCGCAGGATCAAACTGGATGCAGACCGCTAGTGATTGGTCGCTGTGGAAAGCCTTGGGGGAGGCCTATGAAAGCAGTGGACATCCTTTGACTGATAATGATGATGATGATGATGTTTTACTTACCAAGAGCTTTTTTTGATGTTGACGGCAAGTATAATGAATTACTGCTTTTAACACTTCACCTTACAAGACATAACATTTGACGAAAGCAAACGCTGCTTTGACAAAAGGGAACATTAAAGGCAGGCATTTGGCAACGCATTGCAATATTCCAAGTATGTTATTTAGGCAGCCTATTAAATAACTACGTCACTCATTATCTACGTGATAGCCTCATATAACAATAGCTTGCATATTTTTGCGAATACTATCCTGCAATTTTGAGTAGAAGATAATGATTAAAATACTTTAAGAACGTCATTGTGACCTTTCCAGTCAGAGCCTTTCTTTGTCGCTTTTTTGCACTTTTAATAAACATAGTATAGAATTTTCGTTAACAACTCGGAACATATAGCACGTAAATCTTAAGTCTATAACTAAGCATGAAATCATAGAACGTTAGCGATTGATTTCGCTTACACGCACTCAGTGTTCTCACTTTCTTGTCAAACAGCTATAAGTGATATAATCCGCAAATCCTACGCGCATGACATATTGAAATTCTTCAGTATTTGCGCTTCTGTTAGCACTAATTGAGAAAGTTGTCGATAGACATACCCAAACAGGTATTTAGTTGTATGTCACCGTTGCGTTAGCGCTTGCAGTTAATAAGATTTCGGTACAAAATTCACAGCTTTTAAGTATATCATGTCCGTTGTTGAATTCAATCGGAAGTTACGAAATCAAATGAAACCCTACCTGGAAAGTAGGGAGATAGATAATCATTAGATGGCGTGAACCTACTTTATTTTATTTTATTTAGACTCATAGATATGAATAAACATTAAATACCTTTACTATAGTTTCTTAAAACATTTATACCGACTTTAAAAAAGGTGGTAATCAATTCAATGTGATATCATTGGAATTTTCTATGTTGAACTATGAAGGCTTCCAAACACGTGCGCAAAACGTGCACCGAGAATAATCAGTCTTTTGAAGGCCAGGCAGGCACATCCAGGCAATTCTCATATCTGACTGTAAGACCCTTTACACACTGCGACTTTTAGCAGCGATGCATTGAAAGAAAGAAAGAAAGAAAATGCATTTATTTGACTCAAATAAAATTACATCAATTATATTAATAATACAAAAACAGGCGACTTGAGTCAAAAAGGCACCCGCTCAGCATAAGTCGTGGCAGCGGGACGCATACCACGACGCTGATTTTCAGCGGGTGCCTTAGTGGGTGGTAATAATTTGAAATAACACAAAATTAACAATAAAATATAAGTAACACAACATTTGATTATAAATAATATTTTCGATGTGTATTAAATAATATAAAATATAAAATAAAATAAAAAAAGTTTGGTTTGGCTTTATTGCGGCGGCCATAGACAATGTTTTTATAATCTGTGGCGGTCGGCCATCATGCACATTCCGACGACATACGAGTGAAACCGATAATAATGCCACGCCACCCAGCCACGTACAAGAATAGCAAACACGTTTTGTCGGACACGTTGGCATTAATTGATAGTAATTGTGTTGTGTTAATGGCTACCAAATATTGCACAAAAGCAATGATCGTATCATCCGGAACTGGTCAATGCAAAAGACTGCGACTCCACGCGTCACCGCCATGCACGATAACTATGCGTGCATATGCGGACAGTTAAATTACGAAGAAGAACCCTGAACATTGCGATGCTAACGCGCGTTAGCATCGATACAGTCGCGATGCAGAAGCTGTAAAGTGCAAAATATGTACTGAATTTTGTGCGACTGAATTAAATTAAATCTGTTCCTTGCGTGATTCGCGCTGCTTAAGTATGCAAAGTTGCAGTATGTAGGGGTCTAAAATTCATATCATTAATCGAGTAACTGCAGGTGAATGAACATTCGTGCAATCCAATCCTCAACTTTAACCTTTACCTCTACCATCTTTACCTCCCAAGTTCAACTTTAGGAAAACCGCGAAGTTATGAGTGTTTCCCACAGTGCTGGGTCAGATATACAATTATGTGGTTGCACATGAGATTTAGCATAACAGGGCGACGAGGCAACGTCTACAATCAATTTAGTACACTAATGGGATTGCTAAATTCGTAATTTGATGGTATCATCGCGCGATGCTGACATCGATCTGTCTAATTCGCATGTGTAGAAACGGAACGCAATTAGTTGACTTGCCACATACCTAAGTGGTGACTTTAAACACTTGCCGGTAGATTCCGAAATGCGACAGAGCAGACTTTAATCAGCACAATATCATAATATGATTTTGTTTCGGCTTAAATTTGGTACATATGGGTGAAATTTTACCACCACAGATTGTACCATTACAATTTTAATGGTAAGATAAGCCAAAAATTCTAGTATCTGTAACTAAGTAACTGTTAAATTAACGGGTTCATGGATTACGATCTCAGTGGTGTTTGTCCCCGTGGTGTTTGACCCCAGTCGATTTAAAGCTATTTTTAGGGTTCCGTAGCCGAATGGCAAAAAACGGAACCCTTATAGTTTCGTCAAGTCTGTCTGTCTGTCCGTCCGTATGTCACAGCCATTTTATTTTGGAACTATAAGCATCACACTGTTGAAATTTGGTAGAAAGATGTATACTGTTAACCGCTTTACGATTCTTATACAAAAAATAAAAAAAATGATATTTAAGGGGTGCTCCCATAATGTAGGTTTTAACAAATTCTTTCAATGAAAATTGGTTTGGACGAGATCGAACTAGTAGTTTTTGAGATATAGCACATTTTCAACAACCGCAAACATAACTTTGTTTTTCATACAAATACTATGAAAAACAAAGTTATATTTGCTGTCAACAAAATATTACGGTATTTAACTAAGTGGAAGTAATTGGATTCCCTTATTCAGTTAAAGTTGGCACGGAACCCTCAGTGGGCGAGTCCAACTTGCAATTAGCCGGTTTTTTGATCAAAAGTACACCTAGATTAAAAAGCCTACAAACAAAAATATATATCTTTAGTACTTATATTTAATGATTGATTACTCGTAGTTATATTTAGTTTGATTTTGTATGCAGTCTTTGAAATACTTAATAATTTGTTTGTAAAGTCAAAAAAACGATCACATAAAATATTACGTAAAAACTGTAAAATCATTATTTTTATTAGGGTAAGGTACTTTCATAACATGAAAATCATCGTACATAATCAAAATATTTATAACAATGAGTCTCGAAAGTTTTCTAACAGTAACTTAAGCTATAATTTATAATTGGTTAAGTTCATAAAGCTGGATAGTTGAAGCTCGTCATAATATCTGCATAATTCTTTAAAATAATTGCGTCATACATGCATGACTTTGTATCATAATTTAGTGCGGAAAATGTTTTCATTGACTGTACTTAGTGCAAACGGTAATAATAGTACATTATGATACAAGTGTGCTAAGTTGACCATTATATACAGGGCGATATTGTGTGCGCACGAGCGAAAGCGAGTGCGCCATAAGAAAGCCGCGTATATTATGGTCACAGGCACACGTGTTTCATACGACGTTTTTCAACACACTTGCGAGGAAAAAACAAGACTCTTCATTTACTAAGTTTTAATTATTAAAACAGTAAAAATACATTTCACTCGATTTTGATGGCAAAGACTTTCGCACGCGTTTTTCGCCTCGTTACGTATGTCAGGCGGAGTTAATAATAGTTTTTTTTCATTTTCTTCACTTGAAGTAGACAGTTTCATTAATATTAAACTTCATTATTAATCCAAACTTCGTCACAGCCGACAGTTATTATTCACGAAAAATGGCGCGTTGTTTTTTTTCTTTTCTTGCCGCGATAAGGCGCGCGCAAGGCTTAGGCGCGAACTAGATCGGCCAAAAGCCAAAATTAAAAATGTAATAATTCGTGTTTAAAACACAAATCACAGAAAATGTTAAAATTTTCTGTGATTTGTGTATTGTATTTGAGCTATTTTTTAGTAATAAATCTGGATTTACCATTTATTGAAATAAATATGTAGATACTGTTATCTTTCGCATAAATACTGTTTGTTGCTAAAATAAAAGTATTGTATAACCCGACTAATATATATCGCTTCTTCTTCTTACTTACGACTTGGTACTAGGGTACAAATGTAAATTGGTCGGGTTAATAAACTAAAAGCACTAGTGCAATAATATAATGAAAAAGCACGCGTGTTTAATATCAATGATTATGAGCCAAATATCGGTGGAATAATAACGTCGTTTTGAGCAAGTGTGTTGAAAAATATTTATTGAAGTCGGGGTCAAACACAACGGGGACAAACACTACTGGGGTCATAATCCACGAACCCGAATTTACTCGTCACTTTATTGTTATTATATCAATCATCACTATTCGTAAACCTGTAATAAGGCGTATTAATTTAATGGTCTCATCCGGCGATCTAGTCTCCTCGCCGCTAGCGTTCGTGAGAATAGTTAGTTGTCCTTATACCTCCGTGGTGCAGTGGCTAAGCACGCTGGTTTCAAGGCGTCGCCGCTCCGAGGTCCCGGGTTCGATTCCTGGTCGAGTCAGTATAGAAAACAAAATTTTCTATATTGCCTCGGTCTGGGTGTTGTGGTACCACCGTTGTGTCTGATTTCCATAACACAAGTGCAATTTGCAAGTAGCTTTGGGATCAGAACCATGTATGTGATTGGTGTCCAATATTTTAAATAAAAATAATAACGAGCCGCGAAGACTCTCGTAATGAAATATGTTAATACCGACTCTCACCGCAGTATTCATAGAACGGAACATGGCCTACTTTCGGATCGGTTGGCCAGACAGACACTTTTGCTTATTGGTTAATAAAAGCTGCCCTAGAGGTTTATCGACCATGGTAAAAATAGCTGCCGATGGTCTGATTTTATTACTCTTACGAGCCAAGTTACTTTTCTAATCGAAAAAGCTTTGACTATACAAACTAGGACGTAGGTGTACAACTACTTTAACATGCTAAACAACCAAAAAAACATAGCGATGAGGTTCTTTTAGACACAAAGAAGGTTTTACTGTGTGGTAAGCGTAATAGGCTAGGATCCTATCGTAAAAATATCAATTAATGATTTAAAAACGTCGTAGTAATAGCATATAGCATGGCCGCCCTACATAATGTGAGGTAACCGTCATAAGTGCAAGGGGTCAAAGAACTCACATGACTACATTTCGTGTTCGTTTTTACGTACAAGGCAACATCAAGAACTTGCATTGCGGGGAAAACAAGTACTTACCGTAATGTACTCCGATATACTTTCCCTGAGACTAATAATTTTAAACACATGTTGTATGTTAGTAGCTATGTTGTACGTAAAACGAATGATCATAGTAACCACCACCAAATAACCATTAAAAAAACCGGCCAAGTGCGAGTCGGACTCGCGCACTGAGGGTTCCGTGCCAATTTTAACTGAATTAGGGAATCCACTTACTTTCACTTAGTAAAATACCGCAATGTTTTGTTGACAGCAAATGTAACTTGGTTTACATTGTGTTTGTATCAAGAACGAAGTTGTGTTTGCGGTTGTTGAAAATGTGCTATATCTCAAAAACTACTTGTTCGATCCATATATATTTTCAAAATTTACAATCGCTTAGTTTAGAAGTTAAGGGGGGGGGGGACAATTTTTCACTTTGGAAGCGAATATCTATCAAACGTTAGACTTTCAAAGAAAATTATTTTAGGAACCTCTACATCATTTTAAAAGACTTATCCATAGACACCCCACGTGCATAGTCTTGACTTAATAAAACGGTTTTGGTTTCACGTATGCAAGCCCCCCATAAAGTTACAGAATAAAGTGGCTGTGACATACGGACGGACAGACTTGACGAAACTATAAGGGCTCGGTATTTTGCCATTCAGCTACGGAACCCTAAAAAAAAGTTAAAAATACAACTTGATTTCTGACTTACACAGCTCGAACACAAGTCATACTTTTCTATCAGACAAAGCGGCTGTCAGCGGCATGAATAGATCCTCGCTTCAGCGGTTTATCATTAGCGTGTTATCGCAGTTTCATAAAAAGAAACACAGTTTTTCATATTTCCTGAAATACGTTTTGGCGTATCTATTACACGTGTTATTCAGGCGTAAGCCCGGATGTGTTGATACATCCACAGACGGGACTTGTATGCACGTGTTGTTGCACCAGCGATTGCCACCGCGTCAATAATGCAACAACTCTTCAATTTACAAAGGATGTTGCCACACATTTCGTCACGAGTCTGACACTTCTTTTTTCTTATATTACACCTTAATTATCTTAGCACTTGTTACTAGTTTCGTAATATCCAGTGTCCAGTCTGGTTTGGCTTTGTTTACAAAACAATTGACCTTTGAATCCATTAGATCGTTTTTAACGTTCACAATAATATTTACTCTAGCACGCTACGTTTTGTAATAATTATTTTAACTGAGTAAGCTTAAGATTGATGTACTACGAATTTGTTGTATCTACAAATCATCATCATCATCATCATCATTATCAGCCAAAGGACGTCCACTGCTGAACATAGGCCTCCCCCACGGCTTTCCACAGCGACCGATTACTAGCGGTCTGCATCCAGTTTGATCCTGCAATCTTTATAAGGTCGTCTGTCCATCTTGTTGGTGGACGTCCTACGCTGCGTCTTTGGTCAAAGGGTCTCCAATCTAGAACTTTCCTGCCCCAACGGCCATCAGTTCTTCGCGCTATGTGCCCTGCCCATTGCCACTTGAGCTTACTGATTCTCAAGGCTATGTCCGTTACCTTAGTTCTTCTACGTATCTCCTCATTTCTGATTCGATCACGTAGAGAAACACCCAGCATAGCCCTCTCCATCGCTCGTTGCGTAACTTTGAGCTTCTTTATAAGGCCCATAGTTAGAGACCATGTTTCGGATCCGTATGTCATCACTGGTAACACACACTGGTTGAAGACTTTCGTCTTTAGACACTGAGGTAAATGAGACGAGAAGACACTCTTGCGTAATTTCCCGAACGCTGCCCAGCCGAGTTGGATTCGTCGATTGACCTCTTTCTCGAAGTTGGACCTACCCAATTGGATCACTTGTCCCAGGTAGACGTACTCGTCGACAACTTCGAGAGTTGAGTTCCCAATGGATACTGGAGTGGGTACAACAAGGGAACTTGACATAATTTTCGTCTTCTCCATGTTCATTTTAAGACCCACTTGTTGGGAGACTCGGTCAAGGTCTTCGAGCATAGTGCCAAGATCGTCCAGCGTTTTTGCCACAACGACTATATCATCGGCAAATCGGAGGTGTGTGATGTATTCGCCATTGACATTGATGCCGATTCCTTCCCATTCCAGAAGTTTGAAGGCGTCTTCCAATGCCGCTGTGAACAGTTTCGGAGATATAACATCTCCCTGTCTCACACCTCTCCGCAGTGGAATAGCCCTCGTATAGAGGCATATTATACTCCTCTGACTTCTGTATAATTTGCCTAAGCGTATGGATGTGGTCTATGGTACTATAGCCTTTTCGGAAACCGGCTTGTTCGGGAGGCTGGAAGTCATCAAACCTACGTGCGAGACGATTCGTGATGACCCTTGAAAACAGCTTGTAGACATGGCTCAGGAGTGAGATGGGTCTGTAGTTCTTCAATAAGGTTTTGTCTCCTTTTTTGTAGAACAACACCACCACACTCCTGTTCCACGCCTCGGGCGTGATGCCCTCTAGCAGCACGGAATTAAAAAGTCTCTGAAGGACTTTAAGTACCGGTGTTCCACCCGCCTTCAGGAGCTCTGCTGTGATTCCGTCCTCGCCAGGTGCCTTGTTGTTTTTGAGCTGTTTAAGGGCCATCCTAATCTCGTAAAGGCTGATGTCCGGGATGTCTTCGGTGTAGTGTCGGGTCAGGATAGCTCGTGGGTCTCTGACCGAGCTATCAACGGGTTTGGCAACTGAGGTGTATAACTGCCCATAGAACCTTTCGATCTCCCTCAAAACCTCTGCTTTCGTCGACGCTACACTGCCGTCCTCCGTCTTAAGCTTCGTCAACAGGCTTTGCCCAATAGACATGTTCCTTGCAAATAATTTGGAGCCTTGGTTCCGCTCTATCGTTTCTTTAACACTATTTGTGTTAAAGCAACGGATGTCGTGTCGCAGGGACTTCCATATTTGTCTATTGAGCTGCCTGTAGTTTTCAGCATTAACGGAGGTCTGCAGTGCCATAGATCGACGTTTTGCTATAAGGTCGAGAGTGTGGACCGACAGTTTTTGAGGTCTATTTTTACGGCCAGGCCTAAAATACTTAGACCCCACCGTTTGAACAGTTTCCACAAACCCGTTGTTAATTTCGTCCACTGTAACGCAATTTTCTAGGCAATCAAAGCGGTTTGACAACTCGATTTGAAAACTCTCGGGATTTTGGATATGGGCACGAGTAGGTCGGAGCGTGGACTTCATCAGGCGGGATCTTTCGAATTTGACATTTATATTAAATATGCCTCGAACCATTCGGTGATCGATACCGGTTTTCACCCTGTTGATCACGGAGACATCATTGAATAACCGTCTCTTGGAAGTCATGATGAAGTCAATCTCATTTGTCGTGAAGCCATTGGGACTCAACCAGGTCCACTTCCTTTGAGGCGGCTTCTGGAAGAAAGAGTTCATCGCAAAGAGTCCCTCCTTCTCCAGAAAGTCGGTCAGCCTCTGTCCCCTGGCGTTCCTTTGCCCGTATCCAAAGGGTCCCACCTTCAACTCATTCTCGCCTCGCTTGCCCAGTTTTGCGTTGAAGTCCCCCATTACAACAGTAAAATAAATATCTACAAATGCGTTAAATAAAAAGCTTAATCCCTTGGACACCTTAAGTCATTAGAATTCAGAGTTATTACTGCTATTTATTGGTGGAGCACTATTGAAAGTAACTGTTTGCTACAAATATTATCATTATGTTCCGTAAAGGAAACATGTTTTGAGGAAAAACACAGTGATTATTTCGTAACATTGGTATCCGGATACACGAACTTTTCGGCGTGTTTACGAAATAATGACAGTGTTCGTTGTCTGGCACTTGTTTTACCGATTGAGCGAGAGTGGTCAATTTATCTTTCAACTTTGATCAACTCCTTATATCCATATAAGGAGTTCGCATGATGTTCATATCTATATTTCTCACCAAGGAACTCACGTTATGGTGCTCATTGTATTCGACGACGAATTTATGTTGTGGCTAAACTACGAGGTGGATTTCGTGCTTTATCCTAGGGTATATGATCAAAGCTTGCACTCGTTCAGAGCTGAGATTAATTGCAAATGGGCACATTGGCCGACCGTGACTCGCGGTCACGACGGAGAGCGTGTTAATTAACTGCCGATTATGAAACAAAAACGACAGCCTTCGCAATGGCGTGCTTTCCACCAGCTCAGATGCCACTCTAAAATTGGAAATCAGTGTTTCTTTCTTCTCTACTTAAGCGCGTATCTTTTCATGAGTGAAAAAGACGCCAAGTCTGGAAAATATGGTGTTATCTTAGGGAGTACAGCTTTTAAATACACCGACGTTGACGAGGGTCCGAAACAGTACTTGATACCCGTTTCAGGAGAAATGGAAATATTAAACAAGTCTAGATGTCTGTCCCAAAAAAGTGCCCTAATTGAGTACTTTTCGTATATAAAAATTTCTTGTGTCTGTCGCACAAATAATAGTTTATTACTTTTTCCTCGAAAACTGCGAGCTGAACTGAGTTATTTTGATTTAATATTTATTTGAATTTTCTGAAGCGCGACTCATGCTGTAAACTGTTTATCGTTCAGAATTATACTTTTTGTGAAACTCTATTAAAGGCAATTCTGTTTTCTCCACTCCAAACTGTGTTTTCCAAACTCCACTGTGCAGCAACAAAATCAATTTGAAACCTTTTATTTGATTTTTTATCCTTGGATGGTTCTGAAATTTACTTTCAGTTGCGTCTAAAAAACTCTTTTCAAACACGCAATGAAATAGAAATCTTATTTATTACTTTTTTCGATGTGAACGAGCATGTAATCGATTTAACGAAGATAAAGGAAGGTTTGAAGTTACTCGTATTTAATCGGTATTATCCTTGTCTTGTCTCATCCTACTGATATCAAAGTAGAGCACCTTAATGTGTATTACTTTGATCATAACGATAATTTCGAAGTGCCTGTCTGTACGTAATCGTAGTTTGTATAATTCCAGTTAACTTTGATTCACTGCTAAGGTCACATGACTATGCCATGATGCCTCAACTCATTATCTTACTACCCACTAATAAGATAGCAATTATGCCTCAAAGTGTATGTGATAGAAGTTCAAAAGATATTTTGTAAGACCTACAAAGTCACATTCATCACAAAAGAAAAAAAGAGAAATGACTGCGGCAGCGTGCTGCAATTGTTTTTAAAAAATAATACACATGTATTATCCACGGACGAGTAAAAAAAGTAGTATTATCACGTAGCGTAGGGTATCACCTTTTTGAAAAATTTGAATATACCTATCTAAAGGTAAACAAAAACACATACTTTTAATAACAATAGGAACATTCAGTATCGCATCCAGTATTATAGAACGATAACCCACGAACCTCGTGGTTGAAAACATCAAGAATCAGAAACAAAGATGTCACAGGTGCGTGTCTAATCTTCTAAATGGGACCTAATTTCCCAGAAAGATCGCAAAAGTGTATCGAGGTAAACTTCTGTTCAGTCCACGCGCATTACACTCAACAAAGGTTTAATTTATGTTCTCTGTCTAAAACTATTTGTTTTGTAAATGATGTAACTATAAGCAAACTGTTAAACGACACCGGTTGGTTTGTAGTATAATAAGCAAAGTGTATTCGTAACAAAACGTTCTGACTATTGCTTTGTTTCGTCCGCTATTGGTATGCAAATTACGTTTTGATTTCTTCCCTTTCAAAGTTGAATTTGCACTCTGAATAAATTAAATGCCAAGTCCAATTTCGTAAGTAAATAAATGAATCTACAAGATATCAAAAATGGGGCTTTAACAAGGTTCTTATCAGTATGATTTATTGAAACAATGTACAAATATTACGTTGATTCCCAAGTACTTTGCAGACACTGCCTGATATTGTGTAAAACATAGTATTTAAAATTAACGCCTTGCCATAATACTCGTTCTAATTTGAAGATATTTGCTCCACTAAATATTACAGTGGTATTAGAACTTGACGGAGGATTGATTCTGAGCGGCACGTCCTTTGTGTGCATAATTTAGTGAGTGCTTCACCATTTTGCCTAAATATTACAACCATCTGAAGACTTTGCTATGAATTATTGGTCAAATTTCAAAATTTGTTATTATTATAGTGAATTCTTTAGCTCATTATTAAATAAATACCTTCTAGTCCTCTATGAAAACAGTCATGTCGTAGAGATAATTCAAATGTGTTCAAGTATATAAATTGGTTACCAGTTCTATTTCAGACGAAATAAAGTATACAAACGAAAATTCAGTAAAACACTCGGTAACTAATAATAAGCTGAGCAATTTTCAAAGTTAATACCAGTATGGCGTTTATATCTTTAATATGGCAGCAACACCAATATTTAGGTAGACGATTTTTCGAGCAACGCAAGAAGCTGAGGAAAAATGGCTCGTCGGTAACGGGCGATATTTCACGGAATTAATAAATGTAGAAACGATAAATCAACAAAATGTGCAGCCTCCAGGGCAGGCTTACGATATAAAAATGTATCCGAGTAGGTAGACCTAAAACCGTCGCAATAGAGTTCAAATATGAGTCAGCCTTTCTATTACTTCTTAATCTTAAATTGAGTTGGTACTTACCTATTATGTATTTTAATGGGTCGTTCCGTACGGGAGAACAATTACACTTTTAAAGGAGTCATAAACCAAGTCCGTGTTTCATTCATAAAAATATAGCAGCTGAATATTGTGGTACAAGGTCTGCATTATTTTACCTGCATTATCAAAACTTTTATTTAGAAATAAAATTTCGTTTTGACCTACAAATCCACGATGTAAAGGAAAATCTATTTTAAATGTCGTACAACTTGTCTTGGGTATTCAGATCAGATCGATTTTTATGAAAAATATCTAAATTCGGCATTGGAATCATATAATGTTATTGCATTTGCATATTATTTTTGTATTTTATTGTGTATTATTTTTCGGTTTCACTAAACACATACACAGAATAAGAGAATATAATATATTTCATACTGTAAACGAGTGGAAGATATATCCCGGGATATAAAATGTATAATAATATTATATCCCACAATCAAAAGGCATTTTTAGGCGTCGTCCCTCACTTTTACTTTCAAATTTTTGGTCATTACGACTTAAGCATAACTTTTAGTCTATTTAAGATGACATGCGACATGCTATTTAAGAAAACCATAAGACTTCTTTTTTTACATAGTAGTTATAAGTCATAGTAAAACGTTTTTGGGCGCAAAATTAACGCCCAATCTGTGTCGCAAAATACATTCGCTTATTCATTATTACAATAACACATAATTTTGCTCACTAAGCGTCGCTGCCCTGCCACTGCCATCCATTTGCAAGCGATACATACATATTTGATGGAGTTAAAAGCTAATAGGCACTAAGTGAAACAGTTAATAACGCCGCAGGCTGTTTGCCGAGTGCTCCTTTCAATTTCATAGCGAACAAAGCTACGTACTGTTCGTAGTAATGAGTATTATAAGTAAGTATTTACCCCAAATCATGGAAAGCTTAGCACGTGTAAGTGCATGGGCTCAGCTTTTCACGTTTTGTCTCTAACTAAGCTAAAGTAAATAAATGCCCATGTCAGTGACACATAATATTTAAGTATCTAAATACAAGCAGGTACTTATAAATAAATAAATAATAAACTTTTATTGTACATTACCAGCAAAGAAAAGATAATAAACATTTTGCATAATGCTTACTGTACTATACAATGCTTTTTCCAAGAAAAAATGAGACTCTGCCTCCTAGTTTAGGTTTATCCTGTATTCTAGGAGACAGCTTCTTCCCTATACTGTAACAATTTATTTATATACTGTATCACTTTTGTCATAATCTCATACTTGAACGAATTTATAAAATATTTGTTTATAGTGTGTGTGTGTGTGTGTGTGTGTGTGTGTGTGTGTGTGTGTGTGTGTGTGTGTGTGTGTGTGTGTGTGTGTGTGTGTGTGTGTGTGTGTGTGTGTGTGTGTGCGTGTGTGTGTGTGTGTGTGTGTGTGTGTTGTGTGTATGCGTGTTTGTATGTTATTTTACTACATTAAGGTACTTAGAATATATTATTTTAATAAATGTATTTTAAACTTTTTAATTTAGAAGATTTTCAGTGTTATTGTAATCTAACTGTTGTATCCAACAACGTATTTTAATTTTGCACACTGTACTTGTATGTTCATAAATGTCTAAAATGTTATTAACTTTGTTGTATAAATGTGGTCCCAGAAAACATGAAAACCTCTTGTAAAAGACTGTATTGTATCTATCTATAGAACATATCCTTTTGGGTCTTCGTCTTCTGCGGTTACTTAATAATATGGATGGGTCATAAGTCAATCTAGAGTGCTGTTTTAAAATTGTTTTGCTAATGAATAACTGTCTTTTGTCAGTACCTAGCGTGACCTTGACCTTGAAACCAGTTCTGACTGTGGTCAATGTCAATCAAAGAAGTTCAGCATCATAAAATTACACCTTCAGTTAATGTTAGAAATTTCTGAACGTAGCTCTAGCTCCTTTATCAGTTACGAACGCAATCGTGCCAAAAGTGATTTTGTGGTGGGAAACGAGAAGTGAAATATGTTTTTTTTTTAAGTTTATTGTTTTTTCGCGAGTTAGCATAAGCGACAACGTAGAAACTCTCGAATTCTCTGTGTTCTGTACGGTATTCTCAATAACCCCTCATTATCTTCAGGATATGTTCTCCTTTTTATGTCAATCTCATGATCGGGCTCTCCATTCTTCCGAAGATCTCCGGCTAGGCATATCGGCTCATCGCTCCTCCAATCAATCCAAGTCGTTTACAGTGACGGCTACGCGGCTGTGGAATACGCGCCCACTTGAGATCAGGAGGTCAGAGACGAAACTGTGTTTCAAAATTAAACTGCGAAAGTTTCTGTTTCAATGATTGCGAAATATGTAAAATATGTATATGTGTATATATTTAGTTATTTATGCTTTTGGATGTGATGTATCTGAACTCTTTTATACTGTATATTTAGTTAATGTATATTATGGTATGTATATAATATTATTATTTTACACATTAGTATTTGTTGCATTTTTTAACCGACTCCAAAAAAGGAGGAGGTTATCAAGTCGACAGTATGTTTTTTCTTTTGTATGTATGTTACCTCATATCTCAGTCGTTTGTCGGCCGATTCGAGAATTTTTTTCGCCTACCTAGAGGGTCTACCTTCTAGTTGGTCCCATTGTTGCCAATTTGAGATCTGATAATGAGATCTTGGTGTAATCGAGGGAAACCCTCAAACTTTTAAGGCACGTATAGTGTTTGTTTGTCTGATAGTCAATATCTTGTGGGGCAGAGCTGATAGTAGAACTCCTTAACGCTTAGGAGTTCAGTATTTATAATGACAGAACTTATGATAGGTAGTTCGTAGCTTCTTAAAGAACAGAGTCATAAGGTGCTACTCCCCCCCCTCTCTTGTAATCTCTAAAAATGAAGAAATAAATTAACTTTAAAAAAATTAAAAACCGACTTCAAAACCAAAATGCACTAAAAAGTCTTAAATAAACTCTTAACCATTGCAAGGAAAGGAATCCATTTTATGCAAACAATTTCTTTTTGGAGTCGGTGCTGTAATAGTTGATGCTTGATGGTCAAAGTGATGGCACCGACTCCAAAAATAAATTGTTAGCATAAAATGGATTCCTTTCCTTGCAATGTTTAAGAGTTTATTTAAGACTTTTTATTGCATTTTTAATATCTATTTACAATATTCTCCTGCACCCATAAAAATCTCTCTGCATTATCTAAAGGTACGACTGGGAGAGTCCACTTTTTGTACACTTTTATTTGTGCAATAAAGTTTTTAAATAAATAAATATGTTTTTTTCTAAAAGTTTCTATTGTTCTTCGCGGGCAAAGCATTGCGTTAGCGTAAGCATGTTGCTACCTAGGAATTAAGAAAATAAATGTATTCGGAATTAAAAACTTGGTATTAATTTGACGTTGTTTTGTTCCAGTGTACGATGCCTCTGGGCAGTACAACCCGAACATGCTGTTTGGCAACGAGTTCTGGCTGGGCTCCTTGATGGAATGCCGTGATCTTCAGCTGGCAGAGTACTACGAGCAGGTCCCGCCCTTCGCCGTCGGCTTCCACGTCATCAAGATCAACATCACCATCGATGGAGACCACATACCGCATGTTTGTACTTCTGTAACGATAGCAAACGATATTGGACGACCACAAGATAGAATAATTTAAAGGCACAATTACATTATTTTAATCACAATTATTTTATCTCCTGAATATAAAATCGATTTACCAAGTCAAGAATCAAAAAGAATGAGAGAGACTGCCAAATAAGAGGGCCTATAGTACCTGCAGAATGAGCCTTAAGTGCTGTTTCAAAATTTTGATAAGTAGACCTCAAGAACAATACCGCAACCAATAAAACCACCCGCTTTGAATGACTGTAATCGCCTTACGTCACTGAACTTTTAATATAAAAGTTTCACTATACGCTGAAAGACTTTGTGTCGATATGAACTTCGCCTGAAAGTTTAATCTTTGTCGCTGTCCAAAACATACAGTTCGGTGGAGTTACTCTTTGTGAAGCGATCGACAGCATTATGACGACATCGTTGTACACTTAGTTTGATGGGGCACTCTTGTCCCGAATCTTTGACTTCAGAAATGGTTGGTTTATTAGAACTTTTAAAAACAAGGCACTCGAGCGAGGTACTTATTGGCTTCTATAGTAGAAGTTTCAGCTTTAACGGTCGAATTCCCCGACCTGAAATACAGCCACTTGGCGACATGGATCCGCGCAGCGTTTATCAGCTCACGTCAGTTGACATAAACCCTGGTTTATGTTATGAGTAAAATATTCGGATAGATAAGTTTTCTGTAGTAACTGGAATTCAATTGATTGTCTTTCTTCCACAGGGCAGGACAATATTCGTGGGCGAGTGCCTCCCGGCGTCATGCAGCGTAGCAGCAGTGGAGCGACTCGTGCGCGCAGCCGAGGCGGCCGCCGGCGCGCGCGCAGCCGCCACCGGGCTCGCGGCGTCGCTGCGCACTATCAGCGTGAGACCCGTGCCTGGCGCGTACGACCTCTACGCCGACCGCAAGTTCCAGATCCTGGCGTGAGTTGAACTTTGTACCTCTTATGTTTCTAGCTAGATACAAACTAGCATCAGTAAGAAATTACTTATAAGTGTGTTCGAGTATTAATGTTTATAACTAAGCTAGCTGAGTTTGGCAATAAATCTGTAGAACAATTATCTTATAACTAATAAGCTGTTAAATCAACCAAGAAACATTTCATATCAACAGTTGACAAACCTAATAAATAAATAATAAAAGAAAACAGTTGATCCTACAAGAGTGACTATAATACACATAGTGGCCATAAATACTGTTGTGTTTTCTAATTTGGGCGCCAATATATTTACAATATTTTGCGATATTAAAATGGAGTGGGGTGATAAAGAGAACCGAATCGCTGTAATTGCATTACACAAAGTATACTAACTTTGTGTAATGCAATTACAGCGATTGGAGCAAAATGCAATTTTTAAAACTCTCCATACGCTTGGTATTAGTCAAATGTTTGTGTACCGGGCTATCAATAGGTACAATGAGACCTCATCTGTTTGTGGCACAAAAAGAACTGGCCATCCACGTAGTGATCGTACGAAAAAGGTGGTCAAAGCAGTAAAGGAAAGAATTCGCAGAAATCCTGTCCGAAATCAAGAGATTTTATCTCGGGAGATGAAGATAGCACCCAGAACCATGTCGCGTATTTAAAAAGATGTCTTAGGACTTGCAGCCTATAAGAGACGCACTGGTCATTTCTAACTGATAATTTAAATAATAATAGGGTGGTAAAATCGAAAAAACTACTCGAGCGGTACGCAAAGGGAGGTCACAGAAAAATTTTGTTTACAAATGAGAAAATCTTTTCAATTGAGCAACATTTTACCAATGAAAATGACCGTATTTATGTTGAAACCTCTGAGAAAGCTTCCCAATTAGTCAGCAGAGTGCAAAGTGGGCATTACCCGACTTCAGTGATGGTTTGGTGGGGTGTAAGCTATGAAGGAGTGACTGAGCCATATTTTTGTGAAAAAGGTATCAAAACAACGCTACAAGTGAATCAAGATATCATTCTTGAGAAGGTTGTGAAGCCCCTTAACAACGCCATGTTCAATAACCAAGCATGGTCTTTCCAACAAGACTCGGCGCCGGGTCATAAAGCTCGGTCCACGCAGTCTTGGTTAGAAGCGAACGTTTCGGACTTCATCAGAGCTGTAGACTGACCGTCGTCTAGTCCCGATCTTAATCCTCTGGATTATGATTTATGGTCAGTTTTAGAGAGTACGGCTTGCTTTAAACACCATGATAATTTGGAGTCCCTAAAACAATCCATACGATTGGCAGTGAAGAATTTTCCCATGGAAAGAGTGCGTGCTTCTATTGATAACTGGCCTCACATTTAAAGGACTGTATTGCAGCCAATGGAGACTACTTTGAATAAGCTTTTTATATTTTTAATTGTTTTATATTTATGTATAAAACTAACACACTGTAAAAGTAATAAATATTATTTGCATTTTTTTTTCTTGTGACAATATTTATGGCAAGACTAGGTATAACTGCGAGATAGATGCGAGTTCCAAATGCAGACTGTTGTTTGTACAGGATGAAACAAAAAGGCGAAATAATATGTAAGGGTATGTATGTATGTAATGTGAACATTAAGTGGTAAAAGTTTTAGTTAAAAATAAACATTTTTCCCATATTAAGTAAATAAATTGTTCGAACCCCCGCCCGCAACCCTCGCCCGCTGCACACATGCACGTACCTAACAGCTGATATTTAAGGTTGTCACCGATGAGTTTTTGTTAAAATTTAAGCATCAATTTACTCAGTAATTTATACTCGCACGAGTTTGTGGTTTTGCATATAAACTACACACTTACTACTCTACACGACCTTTAAATTTTATTCGCCTTTTTGTTACACCCTGTGTATTCGGTATGTCGGCTTTAGGATTTCGATTTTTGTTTTATTTGGTATAGAAATTACGTTTTCCGAGGAATTTATATCAGTAAGTAGCAGTCGCCATCGCGACGTTCCGTACCATCATGATGCAAACGAATGCAGTTGTAGACTGGTATATACGTATACCTTTAACTTGTGCACGTTATTAGCACAAATATAAAGTAGGCTAGCTCAACAATTGATGTTCCTGCTTTAAAGCCTATCTTCTTTTACGTTCAAATTTAATTTCGTGGTAGTTAACCATACACTTATCCAAACCTACACCCTGAATTTATGCAGCATATTCTCTTGTGTTTCGCTCTTGGTTTCTATTGTAACGTGTATTTCTGTGTTGCTATCAACCAAACTACGATGTCTGTGGTCTGACCTCGTGGGAACCGACAATGAGAAACATTTGTCAAGGAAGGCTTATGTGCATCAACGTCCCCGCGCCACGGCATCATGCAATATCTGCATTTAAATTTTAATTATTCGCGTCAAATCACTTATGCAATTTAAATTGCATCAAAAAGGACGAATATTCATTAATAATGTATGATGTACGAAAGTCGTTAATAAGCATAATGGTTTGACGATCAGTTAAGCTGCAATACATGTGTCGCGGTATTTGCATATGTTTGCTCTACAAAGTCGTTATAGCAATCAATTTCCATGCTAATGGGATATATAGGGAAAATATTACAACACTGTTTCGGTGGATTCATCAAGTAAATGTTTGGCTGAGATTATCACGCAATTATAGAAGACGATGATAAATGAATGTAATTAATTTGGAGGAATACCTACACGTTGTTAGGTGTGAACTGAATCGAGACAATTAATTACGTTTACAGCACTACAGTCTGAAATCTCGTAATCTTTCGTAAATTTAATACACCTACTTACGTAGCTGAGATAGCTTGAAGTACAGTTTTAAAAGTTTTTGTTTAAATGTATAGATACTTACATTATTAATCTGAAGAGTTTGTTTATTTGTTTGTTTGAACGTGCTAATCTCAGGAACTTCTAGACCATTTTTTGTTGTTGAATAGCTTATTTATCAAGGAAGGCTTTAGGATGTAAAACATTATGCTGCGGCGGGAGGGGAGAGCGCAAACTCTAAACGCTCGGATCTCGGATCAGTCGCGGGGGACCGCTAGTATATTATTATTAGTATTATACGTAGTAATCAAACAGTTCATATCTAGCTCGTCCCATCACAAAGCTGTACAAATTATCATAGGTAAGAAGCTATCCATTGGATAGTTCTACCAACAATGATTTTTTTCACCAGTAGCCTGCTGCATTTTCTCTCAACTGACTGCCAAAGTGCTGTTCCTAAAGTTTATTATTTTCTCAGGTCGGTGGTTCTCCTGGTGGCCGTCCTAATGTTGCTGGCGTCGTTCTACGAGGGCTACCTGGAGCGAAAGTACCGGCTGTTGAACGAGGCTGCAGACCTTGAGCTGGCACATGATGACGTCAACCATAAAAATGTTGGTAAAAATTTTCAGTGTGCCATGATTTCACCTGCGCTTACCTGTCTAGCCTAATGTGAATATGTTATAAAACATTTTTTTCCTATTTCTGCAACAGAAGATTATGGGCTTCAAAATGAAACCTAGGGCTCTTAAATTACAATATGATGATGCAATATAAGATGAAAAAGGTCTCCAACTACAATACCTTGTGCGTCGATAGATCGTAAGATAGTCAATGATAGTTTCGTTTGAACTGAAATGCATTTTCTCAAATATTTTATTATGACCTAAGTGAGCTATGCGTTCGATTTAATCTGCAGATTTTGCTAGGCAAGCAGAACGCCTTGGCAAACAGACAAAAATAATAAAATGTTCTCAAATATTGTTTTCGCAAGTAGAAATGCACACATTTCAGCACAAAGTTTTTGGCGCGCTAGGTGCTTTTTTGTGTAGTTTCCATTTCCTAGCTGGCTGTTCAACACAAAGAACTATATATGTTATTAAAGCGATGAAATCTGAAAAGTCCTAGCTTTTACTTTTATGTGGTGAATGTAGAACAAAGTAACCAAACCTTAATAAATAGAGATGATAGTTTTCAATTTCGATGTTTGTAGATGTTTCTTGTTATATAACAATGCGAAATAGGATTAAATATTTGCATTAAGATCAGATTGAGCCAGTACATTGCTGAGCAAGTAAGTAGATGAAATAAATCTATTGCTCTACTTACATTTTAGATCTCACCTTTTTTAATAGTCCTGAAAATTAAGCTTGGTTTATAAAATATGCACTGAGGTTATAGAGCTTCAGGGTTTTAGGCTGATATAACATGTTGCTTAAAATTTCATATCATATAATGTGAACTATTACGGGCCTAGTACTCAAGTTTACTGTATGGGTTGCGATAAGCTGTCAAGGGACCGGTCTGAGGCATTCGCGTTTCATAGTACGCTTAAACCAACCGTAAGCCTGCCTGAAATGTTGCGAGCGTGAGCTGTGATTAAAGGGCGCCCGGACGTGCACAATGTTCCACTTCCATAAGTATCAATCTTACCCTCCACAGGTTGAGATTGACATCATCAACTACGGTTCTGTTGCACCTGCATACTTCAACGGCTTTAAGCGCGAAATGATGCAAAAAACTTTTGATTGAAAACTCTGCACTGGTGCTGTTGTATCTAAAATGTAGTAGGTACTACCCCATCGTCAGCTTTTGACAGTATGAGGATCCTCCCCTCTATATATATATATATAACTTTAAAATCTTTAGTTCTTGTTACTGATGGCAATATTTTACTTTTCTTAGATTGTAGTTTAACCACTGCTGTAGCGAACAAAGAATTCCATTCAAATTCTCAGTATTCGCGATTTCAAAAGCTACAATTTAATTCAAAGATTTAATTTACCTTTGTATTGTTAACTTTCATTCCTGCCTATTCAGCTGATTATACGGCTCATAATAATACCGATTTGAGGGCATAAACTTTCCCTAATTTCTTCAAAATTGCCTTCAAATCGTCACTTTCTGACGCTTAGGTTTTGCTTCTCACAACACCCATCATTATATAAGCGTAGCTTGTCGCGTGAACTTAACCCAGTAAGGACTGATTGGCCAATTCTATTGTCTTCTGGGATGTGAGACGTTACATGCGCATAATATTCAATATTTTGCAGGTAAATAACAATGCGCCGAGTACCGATGGGAAGTCGAACGGGGAGAACAAAGATAAAGACCTTCGGAGGGAAACTTGTGGTAAGTCAAACGAGACGTACGGTCAGCCACCGATGAGGTTGGTATCTTGTTTTGTACTTGCATGTGTAACTATTAGCGCTTGTTTTTTTTATAAATGGCTGGTAGGGATTCTTACTTGATGGCAAGTGACGATGAGGCCGAGGATGTAGGTGATGTATGATATCATGTGCATGCCTAATATTAACACATCTTTTTGAAAAAAAAACGTGATGACTGTTATAGACTGTGGGAACTGCGAGTATAAATTAAATGTGTGTGCATAGATTATTTAACATCATAATTTTGGCCCTGATTTAAAACTTTTATTATATTCACGCTTACTAAAGGGTGAAGAAATACTTTTTAAAGGTCTAAGTACTAAAATTTAATAATCTTAAAAATTGTATAATCTTTATTAACTAATAAATTGAGAGAAGTAACCTAGGGAGTTCGAACCGTTATTTAACCATATTGTTAATTTGAGCAATATTTACTGTGTTTAACATTAAATAGTTTAATGCCCTATTCAGGAGTAAGTTTACGTACATATTACTTAATTTTTTCATATTTTCTCTTTGCTGGACTATATTTCTGTCTTTTAAGAGAATGCTTTTAGAGCTTATTTACCTTACACAAAAGTCAACGAGCAAATGTGCTAATGTTAAGGATGTTAAAAGTAATGTCATATTCTACAAAATAAGGGCCTTTTAGGTTGACGGTTTTAATATAGTGTGTAGTAAGTTATAAGTGGCTTAATGTACATTACATTAGGTGAGAACCAGCCATATGCTTGTAATGAAGTAAGCGAGCTCACACAGTCCCCTTGAGACCTAATGAACAGGAGTTGGGACAATATCTCCTTTCTTATGCAGTGACATGGGAATCATACAATTTAATATCATTGAGGAACGTATGTCGAATTAAAGTGTGCAATTGGATATAGATCAAAGAGATACTATAGTTACACTTTTAACTATATCTAAATGGTTACCGTAAGGTCGGGTTACTTTAGCTCCATCGGGCAACTTTGACTCAAATAAAAAATAAAAAAGAACTTCCCGCAAATTTGCAGCGAATACAGAAGTCGAGCTACTTGAAGCGGAATTCGTTGAATGGCATTACTGGCCCTCATTTTCAATAGGTTGGACGCTTGTTTGTTAAGTGTAAAACTGCCATTTTTATTTCTGAGTTCTGACATGTGACGACGTGTTTTATTTACGTCTGCAAACTTTCTTGTGAAACTGAAATTTTAAGGTAAGTTTCGTTTGATATTATATTAAATCGGGTCAGAAATATATAAGGGAGTAGAAAGATCATAAAAACAATTGCTTTTTCACAAATTTTAATTTAAAAAACGTCATTACTAAGTGTGGGGATACTTTGGCTCATAAATTCGGGTAACATTGGCTCTTGAGCCAAAGTTACCCGATCATATAAATAATTGAATTTATCGCGTTTCAGACACCACAATGCCATCAAAATAGCCCTGCAGTCGCCGATATGTCGATTATTTTTTTAATTAATAATAAATAATTAATTATTTATTTGCACTAATACAGATTTTTACCTAGACGCAAATCTCCAAGAATGCTTGAATGTTGTGAGGTCTAGGGTCATGCCTCAGCGAGGCACTGCCGAAAAATACACAATCCATTGAACACCATCAAAAACAAATTAAAATATAAGTATAAAAATAAACCAGGTCGACCTACAGTATTCACAGAGCTACAATAGAGCTCGTTCGTTGCTCATATATCAACTCTATCGAATTCGGATTTCCACTGACCGTTTTAGACTTCAAAAAGGGTTTTTCTCAGTACCTAAGTAAGATGATTAAGTAGATACTAACGATGTTAGTAAGAAAAACGTAAGTATTTTCAAAAAGCCTACCTTAGATAATTCTCACTAATAACACTGTTAGAAGATGTTCGTTTTTGTTAAATTTTACATCTTTTGCAAGTTTTCTTTAAGAAATAAAGAAGTTATGTATGTCAAAATGTTTATAACAGTTATACCTTTCATTTTAACGTTTTAATTTAGCTCTGTGCCGAGTTAAATAAAGGTTTTGTACCAAAAATAATCTACGAGACAAAGTCACCCTCCTCACAGCTCAACTTTGGCTCAATAAAAATAAATAAAAAAATAATATACCTTTTAATAATTTTTCATTACATAATTTATTTATAATTAGCTACTAACCTTATCGACCTAATAAAATCACTATAACACTTTAAAGTCACCAAGAGTCTTTATGCCAAAAAGATTTTTTTTTAAATATGAAAAAAGTAGCCAAAGTAACCCGACTTTACCAGTACGCATCTAAAATTCAGTACGTATCATTGATTTTCTTTCAGTTAATTTAGATTTCAATACATTACATGTCACCCTCTTCAAAAAAAGTACGCAGCTTTTATCTTGTTATTTCTTTTCAAACACCATTTAATAAATAAGACTATTAGTCCTAAATACATAATTTTAAAATCAATTCACAATCCTTTGTTCATTTGACTCAATAGAATCATTATTCAGCACAATTTCACATTTATTAAGATTAAAGAAACATCGATTACTGGTAATTGAATAAACGTAAAGATAAATCATCCAACTCTATAGAAAACAGCCTTTTATTAAAGATCAATTCAATTTTATTAACTTGCACATGTGCTTTTTACTAATAAGACTCATTAAATACGAATAAACCAGTCATACTGTTTTACAGTAACTCCGAATTATGTGTATTCAATTCTGCAATAATCGTTTAAAAAATAGTCTCCCTCGTCAAAATTTGTCAAGTACCCATTACAATATTTCTGCATGACCTAAGTAAAGGTATATATAAATTATTTGTGCAATAAAGTTTTTTAATGAAATAAATAACAAAAAGTGGTTTAAAAATGTGGACCTCCATGACATGTTGTTTTAATATTACATAGTATTCAAAATAAAAATATTTTAACCACAGGCATGTTGGCAGAGCTTCTGTTATCGTTTTCGATCCTGACCAACGGACGGACAATTCTCAGTACGCAGAGACCAAGCGATGGTGCCCTCACTTGTCTACATGGAATACGGTAACTAGAACATTTAATATTTTTAATAAATAGTATCATTGCCTATGTATGCCTCGCAGAAACTCACTATGTTTGTGTAGTCGTTATGGTCAGAAGTACTATTTATGCACTAGCGTCACTTTTTCAAATGATTAACATTCAAAAGCATAATGTGCAATTAACAACTTATAAAACGCTTTCTCCTTAACTACTGTCTGACTGGTGGATCCACGTACAGCCTAAACTGCTGATTGTAGAGACTTAAAATTTGAAGGCTGTGTTCATTGTATAACCTAGGGATCCGATAAGAAAAGATGTTCCAAAATTCTTCCACTAAAGGGGGTGAAAGAAGGGGGTAAATTTTGTATGGGGCAACTTAATCCCTATGTTCAATCTATTTCAAATTTTGTAAACATGGGTTTTGTACCGCAAGCATATACGCACGCTAGACAAGTTTGACCTAAAATACTTGTGAGACATTATGAACATCAAATGGTCAGATCGAGAACGTATTATTCAAGTACTTCGACGGGCAAATGTCTTCGGCAATGTGTATGTGTACTTGATGCGTCGGCAATTTCGTTGTTGTGGCCATGCCTGAAGAGAGGATCGCAAAATGCATTTCCTTTTCTGAGCTCCAAGAAGGCAAGCGGAAATAAGGCGGCCAGTTCTTACGTTTCAAGGATGTTCATAAAAGACAAATGAAGCGATGTTACATTGACCCACTAAAATGAGAAGAAACTGCTAGCAATCGTCTAGAGTGGAGCCTAGGCGCCTTGTGCAGTAAAAAGTTTATGACTTCGAAGAGCAACGAATATTTAATCTGGATTTGTAGCGCTGCTCTTAACTTTTAAAGCCAGACCATCACCAGTTCTTTTTGAATTATACAAACGGTGTCCTGACATGTCGGCAATATTTTTGCACGTTTTCTTAATAGTTTGGCTACTGCAGTCATATTCGGGCACACTATAGGAATAAAGGAACGTGTGGTGTCACCATAGCCAAAAAAGCTTGTGAGTATATATAGGTATCAGTACAGTTCTATAATTTTTGTATAAAACTTAAATAAACTGAGTCAGTTGGTGGCACGAAAATTTTTAAAAAATATGCTTTATGAAATATTTTTTAAAATTGCATTGTACAATGGAAAAACCTCAACCATATCGTAACAGGGAGGAGCCCAAACCTGGTATGGTTTAAAAAATAATAAATTTAATGAAATAAAAATGAAAAGAAATGTGCTTTATTTTCGGAAGCGCCTTAAAAACTTTCACATAATATTACACACGATAGAAATATAAAATATACATATAAATTACCCATACAAAATATTTGATGAACCAGTGCCCCCTTCTATTTTTTTAGGTACTTTGGGTCAAAAATCTATGGACCTCTAGTATCCGTGTTCTAAACGGCTATACTGTAAAGTAATACTTTTTGTATTTGTTCAGATTCCTATCAGTGCTGTGGGTGATCATGGTGCACACGTACCTGACAGTGTTCTTCATAGGAGACAACAAGACCATGCGAGTTGTCACCGAGAGGAACTTCATGTACCAATCTGTCGGCAACGCGTCATACTGCGTTGATACGTTCTTTTTCATCGGGTAAGTAAATGACCACTCTGACGTAGGGGCTATAAGAACTTTTAATATTAAGTACCTACGGATAATGCTTACATTTCACATAAATACTACATTCAAAAGACCTTTAGAAATCTCATTAAAAACTTGTTCCCATTATCATTTTCCAATTTGCCAATCTTATTATTCCGATTAAAATACATAATTTGAAAGCACCGATAAAACAATGGACTGATTTACGGACAAATTAATCTCTGCAAAAGGCAGATTTATTATCGTAAAGCTTATTGAGAAAATAATCCCATTCGATTGGGTAATAACGATAAAATGTAATGGCAGTGTTTGTCACCAAGAATAGTAGAATTCTTGAAAAAAAAAACTAGAAACAATTTCTCTTCATTTCACTGTCGGAAACTAGACATTTATGTTCTTAAATCTAGCCATTAACTTCCATGCGATATTCGTAACGTTCTTATTACTACACGGATAATGCTTACCTACATTTCACATAAATTCTCGAGACATATTCTATTCTTAAAGTGGTTTGACGACTTTTCTAAAGCTGCAGATGGCATACAACAGCAAACTGTAGACAAGTGAATGTATTGTTATTGCACTATGTTTATAAAGGTTATCCTTTCAGTGGCCTGTTGGTGACAGTGCTCTTTCTTAGAAGCGAGGATCGTAAAAACGCAAGAAGAGCCGAAAAAAAAGATAAGCAAGATATAAACAAAAACATAAATGGATTCACCAACTCCGCACTTTCCATCTCCGTGATTAGCCAACAATCATTCAAGGAGGATTTGTTGAACACAAAAGAGAAAATGTATACAAAAGGAGAAGTTTTGAGGATGGTCAAATCGTTTTTCGTATTGTTCTTTTACCGGGTTGTGAGACTGACACCCGCGTACGCCTTTGTGATCGGGATCACGGAGGTGTCTCTGAGGTACATCTACAACCAGTCTGTGTTCGACCCGGCCATCCCGGACCACATCACGTGTGACTACTACTGGTGGAGAAACCTGCTGTACATAAACAACCTGTTCACCAACAAGGAGATGTGCATGGTCTGGTCCTGGTACATGGCAAACGACACGCAGTTTTATGTGGTCGGCATAATTCTGTTATTAATTTCAATGAAGTAAGTAACATTGTTTATTTAAAAAAGCTTTAGATGTTTTCGCGTTTGTCCGCGCGTTTTGAGTTTGCTCCCTCCCAGCAGCGTGATGTTTTATTAAGCCTTTCTCGATAAATAAGCTAACCAAAACAAAACAAAAATTTCAAATCGGTCCAGTAGTTCCTGAGATTTGCGCGTTCAAACAAACAAACAAACTCTTCAGCTTTATAATATTAGTATAGAAAAAAGGTTGAAGTAAGTAAACTATATAAAATAGACATATGCTGTCGCGGACTTTATTATAGAACTGTTAAAACAGAATAATCTCGTCATGCATGATTTTTGTGTAACTTAAACGATTTACGCAGCGGAAATCCTCAAATCGAATATTTTTCCCCCGTTTTCGCATCTTTTTTCGTTGCAGCGTTGGACTTATGAGTCATATGCGATATAGCCTCAAGCCTTCCTCGACAAATGGGCTATCCAACATACAAATCATTTTTCAAATGCTCCAGTAGTTTCTGAGATTAGCGCGTTCAAACAAACAAACTTTTCAGCTTTATAATATTAGTATAGATTGAAATCAAGTCACAGATACAGATCCATCAGCGTTAAATAGCTATTTATACATCTGCAAAGAAAAAGAAAAATCTTCCTCTTATTTTTTCAGACATCCAAAACTCGCAGCAATATCGCTCGGCATGGTGCTACTGAGCTCTTGGGCGACGACAATCTACATATCAGTGTGGCACGAGTACAAAGCAAGAATACAAGAACCCTTCGAAATGTTCGACGCGCTCTACGATAAACCCTGGTCTAGGATCGGACCCTATTTGATCGGTGAGTCACGATTTACGAAAACGAAAATCTCTTATTGAAATTTCACTCAGATGCTGAATAAAAGTTTACAACGTATAAAGGCTTTTCCTTGTTGGTATCGGAAAAATAAATTTGTTTTGTGTGTTCGTCCTTAACTCTTCATAACGCTCCCTATAAGATGACAGTTAAGGCGAGATAAGGCCTTCGAAATACGTGCTAAAAGAGAATTGAGGAAAATTTATGTCATATCAAGACGAAACCGCTGTTCCCATTGATACAGATTTTAGCGCGATGATAGCCGGCCGTTGAAACCGACATAACTCTTAAGTGGCCGCCGTTTTATTACGTTCTCCATCGATTCCGAGGAAAAGCTGTAGTTCGGTTGTAAGTACATATCGGATATCCCTCCGCAGGTCAGCGATCCCTTCATAAAAACGTCCCGCAAATAGCAAGTGGGCGGCCGAACAATTCGATAACTTTGAAGCGAATTCATGAGATATCTTTTTGAAGTTGAGCTGTTTATCTGTGAAAACGGTCTAAATGAATTCAGCTATATTTCATTGTTATCGAGCTTTAGAAATGAACGATCCGTTTGGATCTTCATAACGGTAAAAGTTTTGTTATCAATCACAGAGCCTCTCTTTGCCGTTCTAACTAAAATAACTTCAAAGAGGTTCCTAAAACTTTGTGTGAAAGCCAGACTATCGCCATTATACTCATCAAAAGATTTACTCAATTAGCATCAAACCCTGTGATTAGTTTATATTCGTGTAAGTAACTTTAAATTAGGTATATTAATACATCACAAAAGCAACAGTATAAGATTATACTCGAGCCATTACAATGATTAGAATCTTCTTGAGTAAGGAACAATTGGTAAAAGGGAAATCGTTTGTAATTTCGTGCTGTTTTGGATGGAAGCGAAAGTAATAAAATTCAATGAACATTTTGTACAGACGACGTAAAGGGAGCAATCGCACTAGCTCCCAATAAACTGAAAAGGCAACTATAGTAAATCCTGAAAGAACTTCAGGGGCGAAAGCACAAACGGGTTACATGAAAATTTAAGATGTAGGAGTGTGTGTGTGTGCTTGAAAATATAAAATTGTACCGTATTCAATATAATATTAATTTCATTATCGTTTTTTATGGGTCACCTGAATATGTTTTCCCCCATTAAATTCAGATATAAGATTTAGGCTAAAGCTTCTACAGTAGCCCATCATTACCCAGTACAAAAACGGATTTATCAGTATTTACTTCATATGTTTTTGACCCTCTCCGTAATTAATAATCAATCTTTATGAGTCATTAATTCTTTATTTACTACGTACTTATACTTATGTGCGGGTAATTATATACCATTAACAAATATAATATTTTGATTTGGTATATATCACATGCATATAACTATAATTTATAGATTTATATAAATGCTCTGCAATAAGTACACACATATTTTGTAAACTCAACACATTTTGCCTGATACCAGGTCTATACTGTACATTTTGCAAGACCCTCAAAATATTTGTGTATTTGTTTCCACATCAAGATGCAGCATACAGTAATGTTAGTAGCAGTAGTTATTTATAATGACCGATGTAAATCAATTGGTTGCGGTAACGGCAATCACGTTTAGTGCCTTAATTTTGAGAACCATTTGTAACAATAATTTCACATTCGCTAGTCAATTTAATAACCACGCATAATCAACAACTGTTTGCTTCATTTGTTCGATTAGATGTGTTTGTTCTCACGCATATGTAGGCTTTTAAAGAGGAAAATATGCCACTTAATTAAAAACTCTAAAAATATAGGTACTTATTCAACTAGTTTTCAGCCGAAGTATTTGTGTCAACGCCACTGATCGATTTCTATCACAATTTGTCGATAACAAGTAGTATTGCGGAGTGTTCGTCACCTAAATAGAAATCGTGTTCCGTTCTAGTATGGACACAAAGGACGAAACAGCAAATTACACATGGGGCGCTCACAACCTCACCGCACACGCTTGTAAGCACTAAATTACAATTTAGCTCGAGACACGTATCGTTGTTTGATCAGTCAGTTCACTTGCCTCACAAATCTTCTATATCTACAACTGTAGGTATTCGTATCTAGTAAACTAATAAGATGAATACATTAAACTTATGAATTAGGTACATTTCATGTGAATCCATGTGTAATCTGCCCATAGATCATAAGGAATCTGTTTCTATAATTAGATACCTCGTAGACTTGACAATTCGAGGTCGCTCTATAGTAGTTCATTGATTAATTGCTTTGATTAAACTCTAGGTGCTCAAATTTATGTGGCCGGCCTTCGTGGCCGAAAATACACATGGAAATTGAATCGAACCCGAGCAATTTCTAACCAAATGAAATCAAACTTAATGGCATGACAAACATGATCAGATATTTTGTACCCAAATGGTACCCTGCAAGAACTAAAAAAGGTTTTAAAACTGAAAATGTTATGTTCGCTTATACTTTGACACTTTGATCAATCATAAGCTTGTTTGCTATAGTAGATCCGAATATCCAATTCATTCGAACTATGCAAATTAACGTGAACTTGAAGTGGCAGAAGAACCATGATGGCTCAGCTCGTTAACACGTCTGTCTAAGCTGTAAGACCCCTTACACAATTCGACTTTTAGCATCGATGCAGTCGCGCGTTAGTATCGATGCAGTCGCCAAGATATAGTACATAATTTGACAATGTCCAGCTTCTGCTTTGTGACGATACTAACACGCGTTAGTATCAAGACTGTATTGATGCTACAAGTAGCGCAAGTGTGTAAAGGTTGAAATTTTGCAACTGCATCGATGCTGCATCACTACTGCATCACTGTCGCAGTGGACAAAGGGTCTTAGGTCTAGATATAATATAATTTTAATCCTTCAACAATACTCATTCGTTTTCTAGGTATGATGGTGGGCTGGTACCTGCACAAGACGAAGTGCAAGGTCCGCATCCCATACTGGCTGGTTGCAGTAGGATGGGTGGGCGCACTGGCTATCATCAGCAGCCTCATCTTCGGCATGGTGGACGGCTACTTTGAAGTCTGGCCCACGGCATTCTACGTCAGCATTGGGCACACCGGTGAGTAGTCGTGTATTCTTCACCCTATAACGATTGCAAGGAGCAGAAACCAGGGAAGAGAGATTTCTAGCTTATGAAAAGCATTGTATGCAACACAAAAAATATATAGGCATTTATTAAACAACATGCTAATGTTAGATAAATTCAAACACAATTCAACCTTTTTAAAATCACAGGTTTATCGAGGCGATATTATTAATTTTGCAAAGGCCTCATGATTGAATGAAGATCGTAGCAGATACGAGTAAGATGCCTGAGGACATTCTATTGACTCGTGAACGCTTCAATTAGCCGTAAAATATTTTTGATCAAATCTCGAAGATTTGATTAAGTCTCTTTTTATCCAAAGTACCTACAGCATTTAAATAAACATTTAAGTTAGCAAGATGTATTCTATCTCATGTTAAATTATTTTATACTGAGTAGGTACTGTTATACCAGCACGGATACCTCGTTATTAAAAGACAATGATCTAAAGAAACGCAGCAAAAAGGGTTTTACAATTTGTATACATTATACAAGGTCATCTAGTTTCACGTGATAATACTAAAAGGGCAGATTCGGTAGGTACAATTTTTTTTTTTTTTTTAGACAATAATTTGTTTTTATACGCTAGTTTTTGAAAAAAATATATACATATAAGTAGGTAGGTAGGTAAGGTAATTTTAAGGGTTCCGTAGCTAAATAGCAAAAAATGGAACCCTTTAGTTTCGTCAAGTCTGTCTGTCTGTCCGTGCGTGTATGTCACAACCATTTTATTCTGTAACTATTGTGATGTGTGATGCTACTGTTGAAATTTGGTGGGAAGATGTATCCTTTTAACCGCTTCACAATTCTTATACAAAAAATAATCATATTTTAGGGGGCGCGCCCATACATGAAACTAGACCCGTTTTTTTTTGTCAAACCTATGCGTTTGTGTTGTCTTTATGGATATGTCTTTTAAGTTAACCTTTGAGGTTCCTAAAACCATTTTCTTTTAATGTGTAACATTTGATAGATTGACACTTCTAAAGTGGCAAAATGGGCGTCCCCCCCTCCAACTTCTAAACTAAGCGAGTGTAAATTTTGAAAAAATGTGTAATGTAGATCTTAACAAATACTTTCATCATCATAGTTTTTGAGTTAAAGCACATTTTCAAAAACCGCAAACATAACTTTTTCCTTTCTACAAACACTATGAAAAACAAAGTCAAATTTGCGGTCAATAAAATATTGTGGTATTTTAGCTAAGTGGAAGTAAGTGGATTCCCTAATTCAGTTAAAATTGGCACGGAACACTCATTGCGCGCGTCCGACTCGCACTTGGCCGTTTTTTTTCAGATTTTGTGTTTTTATTAATTACAAACATAAAGATTGGGCATTAATATGTGAGAGGCGAAGCCGATGCCGTAGATAACTTTTAAAATTGTCAGGGTGGTATTTAAAAACAATTTTTTTCCATAAAATAATGAAAACGTCGTGTTACTATGATATACGCTCAAAGACTGAAAATGCTCATTGAGCAATGCGTTGTGGTCACATTAAAACATTCACATAGCGAAATTAGTAGTATGATTTAAATGAAAACGCTCCTGACGCATTGCTTGTGGCAATCACACAAAGACCACATAGCGAAATCCATGTCGTGTCTGACATGCTATTGGACCTAAACGGGTTGCGTTTATGAAAAATAGCCATGACGCGAACTGAGCAATAAATGACACGATTTAAAAAAAACGGAACAACTATAATTGCATCGTCTGTCTTTACTTTTGTCTGTCTACCTGTCTGTCCATCCGTATGTCTCAGCCACTTCATTTTGGAACTACTAACATCACACAGCTGAAACTTGGTGGGTAGTGGGTAGTCGAATGGCAAAAAATGGAACTCTTGTAGTTTCGTCAAGTATGTCTGTTTGTCTGTCTGTCCGACCTTCCCGTATGCCTCCCATGACTCTTATACATGAAACTAAAACAAAAAAATATTCCTCAAATCTACGGGCTCAAAGCCCCTAGATGTTATCAAATACTTTCAACGAAAATATGTTTCTACGAGATTGAACAAGTACTTTTTGAGATTTATGTTTTCAACAGCCGCAAATATAACTTTGTCATTGATATAAACACTATGAAAAACAAAATTATTTTTGCTGAAAAAATATTATGTAATTTTCGCTAGGTCAAAGTAACGCCCCAAATTCAGTTTAAAGTAAGCGTGGAACCCTCAGTGCGCGGATTTATTCGCATTTTACAATACAATACAAATATAATAATTACAATTACAAATACATTACGCAGCTATTTTATTTTTTAAGCCGCAGAACGGACATTAATTACTTTGCCTGCCTAGCAACTATGACAGCGTTAAGCAATATTTCCCTAGGACATCTATTTGAGACTAGTAGATATATCTAAAAGCACTGTAAGTAGGTGGTAATACAATATGATCCCATAAGCGTGATGTGGCTTTTCTTCATTACCACAACGCCTTGAGGACGCACATTGAGGTAAAATATTAACACCTATTAACACTTAAAAACTATTTGACCTTACCCCTAAAATAAATTTGGGTATTTGAATAGCGCTGTCCCTAAAACTCTTTGAGAATTTTCGTTCAACCGTGTAAAAGGTTAAGATAAATTAAAGATTAGGTACATACCCTCTCATCCGCACTGTTATTTGTATTTGATATTACTTTTCCAAGTGTAAATAAATCTATCTTGCTTTACGAGTAATTTGTTCCAAATTAGGTTCGTTATTTTCGTGTCAGAAAGCTAATAAATATTTAAGAGGGTTTTATGACCTCTCATAAAATCGCAAAGTGAGAACCTGCACGTTCGCGATACTCAATATTTTTGTTTATACATTTATATAAAAGAATACTATATATACTCATAATTGTTCGAAAAAGTTTTTTCTTAACATTTCTAGTAATATTTAACGTGCAAGCACAAAACTTACCCTCTCGCCCTTACTCTCCCAATATAGGGTTCATTTATCACATCTCGTAGCAGTCGTAGCGTCTTACTGTCCCCATATCGGGTTCTCTGTACTGTTAGCGTCACGTATTACTCTCCCCATATGGGGATCGGTTGGGTAGTCGATTTTAAATCGATGATTTAGCTATGTGGTGTGGACCATTGAATACTGGGAAGTCTTTATTTAACATTTAGACGGTAAAATGAGCAATCCATAGATACCAAAAAGTTGGGTGTTCCGAGTAGTTTTTAGAAGGTGGGTCTTGTGAATAGACCCCTGTACTGTATGTACTAAAATGTAGTTATTACGATTTTTTTTATCCTGTATTTATAAAATTTGTTCTATGGTGATAAGTACTCTTATTTATATGAAAAATATTATGTTTCAGCTTTGTTTCGAGGTATTTGAAGGTATAATTGAAAATTTATAACGTAAACATTTATTATAAATACGATGAGTCATGTTTTTTCCTGCGCTACCTTCTTTATCGCCTCAGAATGAATTAAAATATTTCAGTAACGTAATATTTAGTAAAATAGTGTGATAACTAATACAATAAACAACAAATCCCCGTTTACAAAATGATGATAGCTCATTCCTACCGCAAGATATTTATATTTTTGTAAATTGCGCGGCCCGATGGCGGGCGCTTGGTACCAGACAGAGTCGAGGCCACGCGCGCGTTTGTCTTATGACAGTTGCGCGCACGCGCAGGCGCGTTCTTGAAGCGGATTGACAGATTAAGGCAATTTATTTGTACTAAACCTAAAATTAATGTTATTTTGAGGCTTGCTGGATATATCCTAAAACTTCCTTGTCTGCGTTTCCACCAGGTGAGCAGCTCCAGATTGAATTAAATGTATATTAATCATTTAGTTAAAGGTTTAAAACAATTGTAAAAACAAGGTTTTCTTTTTGTAATGCGATTGAATGAAAGATATTTAGTTAAATGTGTGCTCACTCAGTCCTCACAAGCGGTCAGCCATGTCTTCATACAGAAATAAGTTGCTCGAGTCATTGAGTGTTCTTTTTATTTGTTACACCTCTATTTAATTGGAGCCTGTAATTTCAGATCGTCAAGTTTCGTATTAAAACATTTACTATTAATTTATTGTGCTCACTCCATCCACACGCTATTGTATCTCTATGAACCATCTATAGATTTGCATTCCATCGTTTACACTGTATGAATTGGCTAGAAATAGGACTATTCAGCATAAAAACAAACCACTTTTACTGTGCGTTCATAAGTAAAACGGATGCCTGGTGCTCACTCCGTCCGCCATCGCTAAATACTTATATATTTTTTGCTAAGTTAACTTAAAAGAAAGAGTGAACGTATATTTTTTTTTTGCAAAAATACTATAAAATATTCGGCGTTACACAGTTTAATATTACTTTTTACTTTTATAGATATACAAAACTATTTTTTTGGTTAAAATGACATATAATAGGGTGTCTCCACGTGAGAATAATAAGAGGACATAAAGTAAGACTGAAAAAACAATTCTCGCGTAATTCGTATACGAAAAAGTTCACCGATCAAATTTTCTTTCAAAGAAAAAATATTTTTAAATTTGTCAGGGTTACGATTTTTTATTTATTTAGTTTTTGGTCCGCGATAGTTTTTACATGTATCTACATTCTTAATTTGATTTTTAGGTAAGTATGTTAAACTCGCAATCGAAGTACCACACAAAAAAGGTCCATTGCCACGAGACTCGGCCTCCAGGCCGCGGAAAGCTGCTGAAAGAAATTAAGAGTTGCATATAGATTTTGGTTTTGGATAATGCCTTGCTTCATTCCTCATCAACAGAGTCCAGAAAAAATACTAATAACTCTGACAAATAAATGTGGGAAATAATCCCCGTGTCTGGGTAAGGATTTCCTTTTTTTGTCGCTACATATAATTCTTGTAAATTAATTTAAATTACGTTATATATATATATAAGAAGGTTATTTTACGGAAGTGTTATAAGTATGCAATACATAGAAATGTCAGGAAAAACACCTAGTATTAAAAAGAAAGTTATTTAATGTTGATATAAACAGGCAAAAGACGTATAGTTCCCACAAAACGCTCCAACGGGCTAAAGTCATATGTCCCCCACATATTTATTTTTCTTATTTCACAAAGGCCCGCAAGAGATTAACATTTATTTTGTAATTCCAATTAAAAAAAAAAAAAACAGAATCTCCAACATACCTAAAAATCGAACGGCGCATCTTCCTTCGTTTAGATGGCTAAACCCGATACGAAGAACGCACATTGACCGAAAATCACTTGTCAGTTAAAACTCAAATGGCAGTCAGTGTCACACACGGTCTAATTTTTAACTTATTTTCTGTTTTAGTTCTTTCCTAATGTCCGTAATTTACCATTCGGCTATAGCACTAATGTTGAAAATGACTATTAAATAGTCAAAAACGGTCATTAACTGTCATAAATGGTTAGGCATATTGATTCAGAACGATTTTATTACTTTTTCGGTTGTGCGTACGCAATTGGTCGAATTCGGTAGGTCACGTGACTTTCGCGCAGGTCCGTAAAACACCATTCTTTACATCTGATTTCAACCATATTCACAAAAAACAAAAAAGTAATAATAAGTAATCAAAACTCATTCACACAACGACACAAAATGTGTTTTTCTTGCGAAAACTGAGTCAGGAAATTATATTTTCGGTTCATCACATACGGTCAAATTGATTGATATTGACCGTATTTGACCGGTCATGTATGGTTTCTGACAAATGTGACCGGTCAGATATATTCATTTTACATTTAGTACACAAAACCTCAAAATATAAACTAAACCCAAACCCCAGCCCAAACAAAGTACCTATTAAGAACAAAACCTTTTCCTTCAGGCAAGTAAGCGAGGATGACACGCAGCTAGCGTGAATATGTGAAGTTAAGTCAGCCAAGTCCTGCTATTTTATCACGTGTAGACACCCTATTCCATGTCTTTCATACAAAATATGAAACTTTGTTTAACTCTAAAAGTAAAAAGAAATATCTAAATATGTACTACCGAATATTTTATAGTAGTTTTTAAAAAAAAAATGTTCACTCATTCTTTTAAGTTAACTTATCTCAAAAGATTTAAGTATTTAGCGATGGCGGACGGAGTGAGCACCAGATATCCGTTTTACTCATGAACGCACAGTAAAGGCAGTTTGGTTTTATGCTGAATTAATCCTATTTCTATGCTAATTCAAACAATGCACTAAACGATGGAATGCGAATCTATAGTTGGTTCATAGAGATACAATAGCGTGTGAATGGAGTGAGCACAATAAATTATTAGTAAATGTTTTAATACGAAACTTGATGATCTGAAATTACAGGCTCCAATTAAATAGAGGTGTAACAAAAAAAAGAACACTGAATGACTCGAGCAACTTATTTCAGTATGAAGATATGGCTGACCGCTTGTGAGGACTGAGTGAGCACACGTTTAACAAAATATCTTTCATTCAATCGCATTACAAAAAGAAAACCTTGTTTTTACAATTGTTTTAAACCTTTAACTAAATGATAAATATACATTTAATTAAATCTGGAGCTGCTCACCTGGTGGTAACGCAGACAACTTCCTTTATACTAAGTACTATAAATTTGACACTAATCACCTACCTACCTATCCCTAGATTGTGTAGGCAGTATAACCTACTGAGCCAAAGCTCCAATATTGACATATGTTCGATGTCTCTTTGTAAATTTCGCAAAATATTATTTGAATTGTCTTAGTTTTAGATTTGAGGCATTTTTTTTCGTAAACGACTGTTTCCTTTTAATAAATGTATTAGTGACTTTTTCTTGTGCATGCTGTGTTCGCCTGTAAGAGACTGTACATTTAGCAAATTTTAATTATGTGAATTATATTATATTAAGTAACAATGTACTAGTTGTAGGTGACCTATTAACAAAAATAAAAATAAAACAACATACATACGTGTTGTTGCTACTAATCCCATTTCTGAATGGCATAGAATAAATATAAGTTCCTCCACTGCAAAACAAACAAAACTAGGCAATCGCAGATTCGTTTATTAGTACAAATACTGTCCTATTGTAACCCAGAACGCGTCTGCCGATTGATTTATCCGCAGTTAAATTTTAAATCGAGTTGACCCTAACCCTAATCTCGCTGTGGCCTGCTATCAGAGGTCCCATCAATTGCTGCAGCCGATCCATTTTGACTGTCAATACTGCGATTAATACCACTTGACGTTGACGAGGATTAACTCTAACACTTTCAGATTAATAACGAAATAGGAGCGCTAAACTAGGAAATTGTTTTAATAACTATAAGGTACGTGTATGCTTAAGCCGTGTTAAATGGAAATCACTTCGGATCCTAATAACGAAATTTACAAAAAAAACAGAAGATTTGTAATACAATTAACTTTGCCCTAGCATATTCGCATAATTCGTTCACATATTGTACCTATGAAGATGCAACGGAACGGTCGATCCCAAGACTTTGAATTCCGCAAACGTCTCTCATTACAGCGTGAGTAGTCTTATAGTGGAGTTTGTGGGCTCTAACATCCCTGGAAAGAAAATTAGGCGACCCTTTGGCGCTAAGCACGGTCAAATAGTGGAAAGTATAGGGCGATAGCGTGACTTTGACGAATAAGGTCCCAAGTCACGGTGTGTTCATAAATGGCACACATTGTGTTTTTGTTTCTTTGTAAATAGTTTACCCGACGCATACATACTTAGGCGTATTCGCATGTTAAAACACTACTTCTGCAAAAACATAAGTCATTTCAGTTACATTTTAGGTCCAAAAGGCTGCTTCATGCTCTATCCAATTAATAGAACGGATGGAAACACAAGCAACAAGGGTTACAATGGTTCTATTTAGCCGTCAGGTTTTTCATCTACTCCCGTTTATTCAATGCGGCCACAATTCTTTCGTATCTGCGCTGATTTTCCGAGACGACGATGTAATAACGTGATTCTTTTTAAATGAGTATCCTCCTATTGGCTCATTTACATTTCATCGAGATTTTGGTTGGATTTTTTCAAAAAATAGTTTTTGTCAGGTCTACATAAAGATGGCAGATGTAGGTAATAAGGAAAAGGAAAATATTTGCCGAAAAATACAGAAAACGAAGTCAAATCCAACTAGTTACCTCTATGTATTATAAAATTCAAAGTAGCCATACATCTACAGAAAGCTGTATATTTTACAGCAATAAACAGACAGGCAAATAAAATATAGTGTTTTCTGGGGTTTTACTATCGTTCTACCTTTGTTTCAGCGTGGGGCGTAGCCGTAGCGTGGGTGGCAGTGGCGTGCTGCTGCGGTTACGGAGGGCTGGTGAACTCACTACTGTCCTATCGAGGATTCCTGCCGTTGAGCCGGCTGACTTACTGCGCATACCTCGTCCACCCCACCATCATGGTGTTTACCTGCTTCCTGCTGGACGGGCCTTTCCACCTGCAGAACGCCACCGTTGTGAGTACTATTCTGTCTACATGTGGGTGTAGTGAGTACTGAGGCTTTTACTTGAGGAAGGGCCCTACGGGTCACTAGGTAGTACCTTTCGAACGCCACTGTTATAAGTGACCTTTACTATATCCATCATGACGCATATGTGCACGGGCACTCCGAAAAGCTAAGTTATTGGGCTTATGGTATGATTTTGAGTTTGAGCTACCTACCTTGGTCCGATCCCGACCATGTCCGATCGGTACTTAAACTATTTTGTGTAATACTACTTAAATATTTTGTGTAATTACAAAACTCTAGGTATATACCAGCAGCACGCTATTTAATTAAAGCAAGTAATAAACAGAAGTTTATTCAGGTTGTTTAATTTCATTCTAAGCGTTCGAGTCTATTACGAGGGTCAAACTGAAAGTTCTTAGAAAATCAAAACCTGATTACATTAGCCAGTTATTAGTTTTATTATATCTTTTCAAAATATTGTCCATTGACGTCAATACACCGCTGCATGCGATGGAACCACTGGGAAAAGCACTTTGCCCACTCGTCCTTAGGGTTTTCTTCAATGGCATCGCGATACGCAGCCACCGCTTCTTCAGCATTCATAAACCGCTTTCCTTTAAGTTTTTCTTTAATTTTTGGAAATAAATAAAAATCACAAGGCGCGAGGTCGGGGATATACGGCGGGTGACCCAGTAATTCAACGTTTGATGTCGCCAAATAGTCGATCGTTCGCTTGGCGGTGTGCGACGAGGCGTTGTCGTGGTGAAGGAGGATCCTACTGCGAGGTCGTTTCTCTCGAACTTTTTCCAAGACAAGTGGCAAACAATTGGTAGTGTACCATTCTGCAGAAACTGTTTTTTGATCCTCTAACACAATTGTTGCGAAATGACCTATCCTTCCAAAGAACGAGGCCACCATTTTTTTTCCCGCACTTCGATCTCTCTTCACTTTAGTTGGCAACTCCTCGACAGGAAACACCCACTGAGCAGATTGTCTTTTGGTTTCAGGATCATAACAGTAAATCCAGCTTTCGTCACCTGTTAGTATGTCGAACACAGCATTTGAGTCACCTCCGTTAAATCTTTCAATCATTTTACGGCACCAATCCACACGATGGAGTTTTTGAGCCTTAGTCAAATTATGAGGTATCCACCGGGCGCAAAGCTTCCTGACCGCTAAGTGTTCGTGGAGGATTTTGTGCACTTGACTCATACCGATGCCTAAGCTTGTCCGAATCTGCTGATAGGTCACTCTTTTGTCAGTCTCTATCATACGCCGCACCACACAGATGTTATTTTCAGTCGTCGCCGTAGAAGGCCGTCCCTCACGTACATCATCAGTGAGATTAGTGCGACCACGTTTAAACTCATTAAACCAGTTGTAAACAGTCGCACGAGATGTGGCTTTATCGTGAAAGGCCAATCGTAGTCTATCATAACTTTCTTGTTGACTTAAATGACATCGAAAGTCATAAAAAATCATTGCACGAAAATTTTCTCGTGTTAAATTCATGTTGACGTGACACAGACAATTTTCAATTTGCCGCCAAATCGTAAAACAAATGACAAATGAATGAAATATATACTCAGTAATATTGGCAAAGAGTTCTATTTTCAAATTTTAGAATTTTTTTTTTATTATATTGTTTATAAGTGGCCAGTTCTAAGAACTTTCAGTTTGACCCACGTATGACCTACTGATTCCGTAGAGAGCCGGTAAGAGTTATTGAGTCCTCAGATAATAGATCTTGGAGGGGCTTTTAACAGAACTCTTTATTACGGCGATAAATATTTCACTTCCCGGCCAATACCAGACTTGAAGATTGCCAAGCGAGCCGAACGTGGAAATTAAATATTAACACTTTGTTGTCAAACGATTTCATCGTTGATTAATCATGAATACAGCTGTCGAGGCTTCCCAGAAATATAACTTATAACAAATATTTCTCGAAAATAAGAAATTAAAATGGTTCAGTGCTGAATTCTGTTTGCCATTTGGTGGTAAATTCGTACTGAATCATACTTAAATATGAAAAACCAGCTTCCAATTGATAAATGTTATGGTTGAGTTTGTCTTGCATGCATCTGGCACTAAAATTAACTTCGAGATGCAAAAACCAATGCCAGCGTTTATTACGGTTTCATTTGAATTCCAATTTGATAAATACGAGTTGATTATTTCTTTGACAGTGAGATTAAGTTAGTGTTATAAGCAACTTGAAAAATGTGTAGCTATTGTGTGATAGTTGGGGCTTACAATACCACGTTGATTTTGCAAAAGCATACTCTGATTGTAGTACTAGTACTAACAGACTCCAAAGTACTTATAGACTTACTGAAACATAAGACCATCGATCAATTATTTTGGGCAGCACTACAGTTCCACCGACGATTAATGGCGCAGACAGAACGCTCTCGGGCTGAGAGCCAGATAAGAGCCACGGTCAACACTCGCGTCTAGTGCTTGTCAGGGTTCACCAATATTTTGTGGTACCTACCTGGCATTTGCCTTCTACGACAAAACTAATCTTGAAGCTTGACTCTACGATCAGGTAAAAGAAAGTTGTTAGTTTTTAACAAAGGGTTATAGTTACTATCATTAGAACGTTTGACACGGGATCATTGCCATGTACTTTATCTACGAGGATATGTCATGCAATGGTTCCTCCGGCCCATACCTAGTCCATCAAACAAGCCCAAAACTAAAGGGTAAACCAACTAACTATTTTGTCTCATTCTGTTTATAACTGGAGCTAAGTATATTCCGCATTTCCCCTCAACTGAAAGTGCAGCTCCACATTCATCATCAAAATAACTTTATCGCTGATGAAGGAAGTTCATACTATTTTCGTCTCTAATACTCATTATTTGGGAGCTGATCCCGCGAAACTACGACTTCGCAATGGACCAACATTCGAATATGTCTTTGCTGATAAGGCCTTTCACACATTGCTTGATGTAATAGCGATATGTATACGTGGGACAAATAAAAATGGTTCTACAGGTACACGTATTTATATTAAATCTTTTAAAATAGTCTCCACCAGCCTCTAAATACAAAAATTCATGCGTCTGAACCAGTTTTCAAAACACTTTTTTTACAGCCCGCTCGAACGCAACTAGTGCTTCTTCCGGCGACAAAAAATATATCTCTTTGAGCAGTTTTTTATTTTTGAAAATAAAAAGATCGGTGCTAGCTCAGGGCTGTGAGAAAGGTAACGCAGGAGTTTGACTGGCGTGCTGTCTAGGAAGTCCCTTGTTTTAAGCGCGGTGTGTGCAACCGTATTGTCGTGGTGGAGCAGTAGTCTGCGGAGCCCAGTGTTTGGTCGCTTGTTGCTAACAACAGAGAAAACTTCTGGTAAACATTTGGTAGTAAACCATTCGGCGTTGAAGCTACTTTGATCTCGTAAGGGAATCGGCACCAAGTGGCCAGTCAAATTAAAAAAGCTGGCGATCAAAATCTTTACCTCGCTTCAAGATCGCTTCAGTTTGGTTGGTTCATTTTGAAGCACCCAAACTGCGACGCAGATTCATTTTTCAGTCAGACACGAGACTTTGAATTGGCTGCTCACAAAAAATGTGGAGGAAAATTTTGAAAATGGACCACACCTATTTTTGCTTATAAATAATCATATTTCCGAAAAAATACTAAACGGCCAGTCTCCCATATATAAAAACTTTTTTCGCAATACTTTCTGAGTGGCCAGTGTCGGAAGTCTCGACATAGTTCCATGTAAAACCACCAGGTGGCGCTCGAAAAATGCCGTAACAAAATAAGTGTTTTCGTGTATTTTTTGATCGAGAAGAATTTTCGAATGAAGCTTAAAAATTACAAATATTTTTTAAGATTTATTAAACATACAAGCTACATAAGTTAAAATGATATTTAATGAATTAGAAAATCATAAAATTGAAATTGTCTACGCGAAATGTCAAAAATGTTGCATCAGACTACCAGCGCTGGTTTCCAATTGATGTATTATAAAAGTATGATGCTTTATGCAGAGCTAGTAAGAAATCTTTTCATAAAATAACTACTTTATAAAATAACAAGGTGAAACACACAGATTTCACCTTGCACCTTTCTGTTTTGTTTTGTTAGAATAGTTCAACAAAAGTCCTAAATATTTTGCAATGAAATTCAGGCGGGGCTGAAGCTTCAGCAACGCTTGAAACGATTTGAAGGATAAATCCAGTATCCACTGTACTTAATGCATTTTCAGAAAGAAGATAAACACTTTGTTGTGTTGCACTGTTTTGGTTTATTTAGTATTATAGAGGACGTATCAACATTATGCTATTTCTGTACAATCGAGGACATTTCAGTTTCAATACCAACTCCCCAACCACTCCCCCTAACTTTAAAAATAATAATAATAGTATTAGTACAGAAAACAATAAGTGTACTTAGACACTCCACCTCTACATCTACAACTACGAGTACAAGCTACTTCGTAGGTATAAAAGTAAGACGAATTTATGACCAATATAATATTTTACATGTTGTAGGTAAAAAGCAAGTTGTAATTATATTTTTGTTTTCATAGTGCTTTATCACTATAAAAACTTTATAAATTAAAATAGTCTTGAAAAAAGCAACTATGTCAGACTGTGTCAGGCATCCGCCCGGATAGCGTAAGACACGGGGTTCGATTCCTTGTCTGACATAGTTGTTTTTTTTAAGTGCATTGTATATTGTATGGTATTTTTATATTTTCTCTTTTAAAGCTAAGAGCTTACGTCATATAAAAGGCTCACGTGATGTGAGGAATGATCAGTTTGGTTCAAGGCTGAACTTCACTCGACATAACGAATGAATCCAAACGCCTTTTTCGTGTTCCATGACGTCTACGATGAAACATTTCGGCTTCAGACTCGAAGGTTGCCTAAAATAAATTATCTTTGTCCGTGTTTTGGAATCAGACTCTAATAGTCATTATATTCAAAGAGCTCGATGATTAGGGTATGTAAAATACGCTTGGTTTCCTTAAATTCGATTACTACTGAAACTTTGTCTAAATGACGGATTAGATAGTTTTTTTCAAACATAGTCAAAAATACGTACAACTAACTAGAAATATGCAAAGAAGCTGGCACGGGCACCTAAATTTAAATCTCTGAAGCGCACGTTTATTTTGCTTATAATGTTAATGCTATTCAATCGCTAACTTAAGCATGTAACTAATGAATTCTCTATCTTAGCCTCATATTCTGTAGATTAGTAATAAAGTAAAGCCACAATTAAGCCAGCCAGTTGCGGTTTAATATTGTGTCGTCAATATGGCCGCTTACAAGAGCTTTATTGCGTCCTTTAGCGAAAGGGCGTTATTGCGCACCTCTTCAGACATTTCCATAGCAATTTGAAGATGCTGTTGTCTTTGCACAACCACTAATGCAAAAACGATGTATAACGATCATAGTCTGCTCACATAGTGCAGTGCTCGTGGGTTACGTTACCTAACTGCTCAGGCGTCTGTTACACAGTCATGCACTTATCTCTAATATCTTAAAGGAAATGGGTAATAACAAACACGAAAAATAAAACTAAGACATGCAATAAAAAAAAAACTTAAAATAATCCTACCCATTCATAAACAAAACCATTTCCTTGCGGCAAGGAGGCTATATGCTGGCTGCGTTGCCGCGTTGGATAGCTATGCAAAATGGGAGGTTTTAAATTAAGGGCTGTCGGTTTCTTGATCGATACTTAGCTCGACTAATGGTTTAATATCGTTACGGTTGTTTCGTATCGTTGCGCGTGTTTTGAACAAAATATACCTTAACCAGGGGATAGGAAGTTCGTCAGGCAGTGCCTTGAATGTAAGCAAACCGGCTAAACCTACCGTGTAATGGACGCCTATCACAACATATTGTTACGTAACTAAACAAATTTTATAAGGTCAGATTGCACGCTCATGCTTTGAAAAAAAGCGTTTAGAAATAACTTACTTTTTCCAAATTCAGGAAATAGGCTTTATCGCATTTAAAAGTTTGTCTGCTAAGTTGTAGAATTTCATCTTTAACATATTAATAAGAATGGAAGTTCTGAAACCAAAATATCGACAATATGAGCCGGCCCTCGGTTGTATGCGAGAAAATATTGTCAAAAATATTTGAAATAAGTAGTTCAAGCGGGGAGCCACCTGCATAATTTGCAATGCATGAGAAGTATTCAGGCATTCAATTTGTAAGGAATAGGAATTGGGATTTGGGCTGGTTAGTACTGTTGAAGTTAATATCTTATTGAAGTGAAAACTTCTTTAGCGGCGTTGAGCACTTTTGTGGGATGGGGGAAAAATGTGAAACTCGCGTCAGGACACGTAGGCTGATCGAAAAACCGTAAGACGGTTGGCGAAATTATGGATGTAAGTTGATTTTTCTGAGAGATAAACTTTTTAATGTAATTTAATATAATATAAATTGTAATGTTTGTGTACGATAGCGCAATAAATAAATATTTTATTCTATAAAAATATTATATTATTATTATTGTATTATTATTATTATTATTATTTTATTCTATTGTGATAGAATACAGTAATAATAATAATAATAATAATATAATATTTTTATAGAATACAATATTTATTTATTGCTGCGCTATCGCACACAAACATTACAATTTATATTATATTCAAGTTTTCACTTCTGCCGGCACTCCCGGAGTGCAATTTTGTGTTTTTTTTTAATCTTATTTCGTAGCGCAGCGCGGCGCAATCAGACTGCGCGTCCCCAACAAGGATGTGCCGAGTCATAAATTATTATATGATACTAGCGGACCCAGCGAACTTTGTTTCGCCACAATCCTCGTCTTGCCCGGCCTCGTCCCGCCCAGCTACGTAAATAAAGAAAAATGTTAAGGGAGGACAACCCTTATCACTAAGGGGTATGAAAAATAGATGTTGGCCGATTCTCAGACCTACTCAATTTGCTCACAAAATTTCATGAGAATCGGTCAAGCCGTTTCGGAGGAGTACGGGAACGAACATTGTGACACGAGACTTTTATATATGAGACTAGCGGACCCAGCGAACTTTGTTTCGCCCCCAGCCCCGTCCCGCCCTAGCCCTGTCCCGCCTAGTCCCGTGATTTTAAAAGTTAAGCATTCCCAGTGAATTTTGTTTCACCCTTAATTTACTAAAATGGCTATTAAAAAATAAGGGTTGATCGTAGAAGGGTGAAAATTGAGGGTTGTATGTTATTTTGTATGTTGTATCGTAAAAAAATATAAATTAAAAATTTTGTCTAAAAAATAAATAAAAAAAATTAGGGGTGGACTGGACTGCCCCTAACATTTAGGGGGATGAAAAATAGATGTTGGACGATTCTCAGACCTACTGAAAGTTAAGCATTCCCAGCGAATTTTGTTTCACCCTGAAATTACTAAAATGGCTATTAAAAAATTAGGGTTGATCGTAGAAGGGTGAAAATTGAGGGTTGTATGTATTTTTGTATGTTGTATCATAAAAAAATAGAAATTAAAAATTTTGTTCAAAAAATTAAATAAAGAAAATTGGGGTGGACTACCCCTAACATTTAGGGGGATGAAAAATAGATGTTGGCCGATTCTCAGACCTACTGAATACGCATATAAAATTTCATCACAATCGGTCAAGCCGTTTCGGAGGAGTTTGGCAACTAAAACTGTGACACGAGAATTTTATATATTAGATATACGGCGATTTGATCTTATAACGAACCGTCCTATTTACGTGCCTAGAAGCTACCTCGGACAGATTGACTATTTATTGAGATAGTGCTTGTAACTTGTTTTGACTAACTTGTTACAATAATGAGCGACTAAATTGAAGTGAACTCGATTAAACCGTGACACTTATTTGCTTAGTGATTTTAAATAAGTCTTTTTATAGGCATGCGCCCGGATAGCGTAAGACACGAGGTTTGATTCCTCGTCTGACACAGTTTATTTTTACAAGTGCAATTTATAAGTGTTCTATTATTAAAACAGAATTCTAATTATTGTGAAAAAGAGGCATTGCTAAGTCATATTTTTTTAATGAGGTCCATTTGAATTTTCGTTGAATACCACCGCAACTACAGGTGGTAGTTTGCAATGATGGTTTGATTTAGAAGGTTTTAGTGTATTAATTAAATGTATGATATGTTTTAATTGTTACGTCTATTTACGTGTTATTTTATGTATCTTAACCTTTTCCCCATCTTTGCAGATAACAATATACGCGGGCTACGCTGTCATGGCGTTCCTGGCGTCTTTTGCGATCTCCATCGCGTTCGAGGCACCTGCCGTACGTCTCATCAGGATTATCAGCGGAGGTCACAAGCACAAGAAGAGCCAGTGATGGGAGATGGATAGATAAGTGATAGCTCAGTCGAGCCGCGTGTTTGTTCAGATATATGGAGCGGAGATTGTAGGCTCTTTATTGATAAATATTTGATAAGGTTGGGTGGGCTAATACATCTTTGGTCTATTTTGTCTGAAAACGAATACACGGCTTATGTAGAAAGTTAATTTATAAAGTTGTGCATGTGCACATCTACACAAATATTTTGTATAAGTGGGTAGAATTTTGACCAATTACCTTGGCTGCCTCATATAAAATAGTTAAGATTGTATAGGTAATACAGTGTTTAGATAGGTAGGTGTATAATATTTTGTTCATATTGCCTTTGTATTCTTATGCCACGATCGATGCCAATTAAGAGTGATGCAGAAAATATATTGAAACATTTGTGATAAATATTAGATTATTCCAGGCAGTGTAATTCCCACTCAGTGTAAAAGAATATTATAAATATTATATATAAGAAAACTACATTTATGTTATAATAAATAAAAATAATATAATTGTTTTATATAATAATATTATCAATTATATTGATTATATTATGGTAAAATGGCAATACGAATTGCCAATTTGCCAGTAAAGCAGAGCTGCAAAGCAACATCCTAATATACGCACCCAGACCTTTACTATGTATACATATTGTCAAATAGCAACGAAATACATGAATGGCACCTTTTGTATTCCGACTCTTTAATGAGACGCAACCTTGCCGATATGAATTATTTAACAATTTAATGAATTTTCAAAATTCTCATTACAAAAAAAAACTGACTCTTTTAAAAATTAGGTAGATACGTTTCTGCATTGCATACTTGTGAGTGCAATGGCGCAAGCACTTGACTAACTCAGTGACATGTTGGTCTCTTGTAGCAACATAACAACAAAACTAAGGACTAAGGGCCAGTCGTTACCATTGGCTGAATAATTACGATTTTGTGAGCTTTAACGAAAAAATACATTAACTAATGGTAAATACAATAGCAATATTGTCAATTGATTAAGGTATCGCGTATTCAAAACATGTACATTTGTAATTATCCGACACGGCGGTATCGCTACTCTACCTTAATCAATTGATGAAATGGCCGTATTAATGACCATTGGTAAATGTATTTTTGTTCAGAGAACGTACACTCTGATTTATTCAATTTATGGCAACGACTTTTAACCATAGTTGAGTTAGGAGGATCGTGTGCACGCGAGCTTCCATACAAAAAGCTAACGTGGTCCGATTTTGACCATTTTTAAGGTTCCGTAGCCGAATGGCAAAAACGAAACCCTTATAGTTTCGTCAAGTCTGTCTGTCTGTCTATCCGTATGTCTCAGCCATTTTATTCTGTAACTATAAGCATTACACTGTTGAAATTTGGTAGAAAGACGTATCCTGTTAACCGCTTACCGATTCTTATACAAAAAATAAAAAATAATTTCATTTAAGGGCTCCCATACATAAAACTAAAACCAAAAAAAACTTTTTTTGTCAAACCTTTGCGTCTATGGATAGGTCTTTTCAAATGATATTGAGGTTCCTAAAACCGTTTTCTTTAAAAGTCTAACGTTTCATAGCTATCCGATTCCAAAGTTGTAAAATGGGCGTCCCCCCCATCTAACTTCTAAACCAAGAGAGTGTAAATTTAAAAAAATATATAATATAGATCGTAACAAATACTTTCGACGAAAATTAGTTTGGACGAGATCGAACGAGTAGTTTTTGAGATATAGCATGTTTTCAACAACCGCAAACATAACTTTGTACTTTATACAAACACTATGAAAAAACATTGTTGTATTTTACTAAGTAGAAGTAAGTGGATTCCCTAATTCAGTTAAAGTTGGCACGGAATCCTCAGTGCGCGAGCCCGACTCGCACTTGGCCGGTTTTTTATTTTTATACATGTTTGAGATATTTGGAAAAACTATGCTCAAGACTTGTGTCTTGATTTTTAAACAATATTGTATATTTCAGTAAATATAAGAACCTAAACATTCCTTTCATGAACTAAATCTCTTCAGAATATCGTCCATTTTTAATCAATCTAGCCGTCTCTAAGCAAATTACAACCGTGTACTCCAACACTACTGCAGGAAGCAAAGTTTACTGCAGCAAGCATAACAATAAATAATATTGTATGCCAGTGAGTTATAGGTATACGAGCAATTTCCCAACTGACAAATATCAAACATTGTCGACAACAGTGGATAGCTTTTGAAATATCTTAGGGTTGGGTAAATAAGAGCTGCGCATTCTACATATTGATCATCGCAGTTTACATTGTACACTGGGCCCACCTTTCCGAATATCGAAGCAGAATACTGAAAAATGTGGCAAATCGCAACATCAATATAGTGATTTAAATTCAAGACGCGTTCATAGGCCCACGTTAGCCACCAGTCGAAACTGAACAACATGAGATGAATATTTGCTTTACATCTGATTCTGAATTTACTGAAAACGCGAACAGTACAAAATATGGTTATTATTCATTCAAACTCAGTCAGACTAAAGTAGTTTTACAAATGAATTGCAAGATTTTCGTTTGAAATCTGAGGAGTAAAAGCTTACGTTTCTGTTCTAATTGCGATGTGCAAAGATTTATAGAAGCAATAACTGCAGTGGACTGGTTGGCTACTGACCAAAGTCTAGTCTTTCACAGCTCCGTGTTTTACTCCCTGTTGGTACCTGAAATATTTTTTTCAGTAAAGACGCCATTCAGTACACTATAAGTAATGTAATTTTAAAGTTAGAAACTGCTTTCAGAAAAATATTTCACTGAAGATTATATTTTGACCATAAAACTAATATTCCAGGGATAATAATTTTATGGTTTTGACTACCTGAATGCTGGTTGAATTTAATTATAATTAAAAATCAAAGCAAATTAATAAGAATATTATAAGGTGGCAACTTCGTATCCAAAATATATTAGACTTTAGCATTATTATTTTAATATATTTTTTCTACAAAAGCAATGCTGCAATATGTCTTCCAATTAAAAATATCAAATTATCAAGTTAATTGATGAACAATGAGTCAATGTAATTTGAAAGGAATCAATAAACGTAATTATGTGCTAACATTATGTATATTGTTTTGTAAATAGCTAAGATAAACTGTAAGTTTGTGGAAATGTTACCATTTGTAAATACGTTCAATAAAGAATACAATATTTAAAACCTAAAAAGCTTTTAATTGATCGAAATACAATGCTATTATTACTAAATTTCATGTGTAATTAAAGCCAGCTTTTATCTACGATCCCTATTTGTAAAATGAAAGATTAACAGACAATTATTAAATCGTCTGCTCTGTTGCCTTAATTATTCGGAAAATTCTATTAGAAACGGAGGATCGTCGATTGAAACACTTCTAGTTCAACTGAAGTTATTTTACATTAAATCTTCCTATAAGGTCGGGAAAATGCTGAAGTCTGCTTGATAGGAAGATAAAAACTAAGATGATTCTAAATTGACATTTATATGAATCAATTAGTAATAATTAAAATTGAACATTTCAGTTATCTGTCGAAGTTTTCATACATTTTTCTCAAAGTGTCTAATAAATCTAGGCCTACCTACATACAAGTCGTTAAGAGTGCCTTGACTTCAAATGTGTTGAGGGTAAAAAGGTGTGGAGTCATTTTTACGGGCGGTAAAGCCTGCGTACCTGCTTGGGAGAAATATGCTCGCGTAAGCGTTTGCCGACTTCGCGAATTAGTTCTTAGGATCATGGTTCATGAATGCAATTTTAAAGTGAATGTGAACTTGTGCCTCTCCTATATTATGAAACTGCTTTCAAAAAACTGACTTACTAAACAATATGCGTTATTTTAAGCGTATTAATCAGTTTTGGAAGGTAAGGAAGGATTTTATATTTCATGATTTTTAGTTACTACCTATATCTCAAAAAAGACAGGACCAATATTAATGAACTTATTGTACCCTAAGTTAAAATATACCTGATTTAACTAAAAAAAACATCTCAACACCATGGTTTCCCGATTTCGAGCAATCCGTACACAAAAGTGTAAATTTAGTGAAACGGAATTTAAGTAAACACGGGTACTTTTAAAAAGCATTTATTTCTTAGAACACAACACGCGACGCCATTTTACAGCACAAAAGAGAGACAGAAGATTCACGACATACTTTTGCGCGAATGTGCGCACAAGCTAGCAAAGGAGCTACTTTTTAGGGTTCCGTAGCCGAATGGCAAAAAACGGAACCCTTATAGTTTCGTCAAGTCTGTCTGTCTGTCTGTCTGTCTGTCTGTCTGTCTGTCTGTCCGTCCGTATGTCACACCCAATTTATTCTGAAACTATAAGCATCACACTACTGAAATTTGGTAGGGAGATGTATCCTGTTAACCGCTTTACGATTCTCATACAAAAAATAAAAAATAATGATATTTAAGGGGGGGGCTCCCATACATGAAACTAAAACCGAAATTTTTTTTTTAGTCAAACCTATGCGTGTTGGGTGTCTATGGATAGGTCTTTAAAAATGACATAGAGGTTCCTAAAACCGTTTTCTTTTAAAGTCTAACGTTTCTTAGCTAGACGCTTCCAAAGTGGAAAAATGGGCGTCCCCCTCCATCTAACTTCTAAACTAAGCGAGTGTAAATTTTGAAAAAAATATATAATGTAGATCATAACAAATACTTTCAACGAAAATTGGTTCGGACAGGATCGAACGAGAAGTTTTTGAGATATAGCACTTTTTCAACAACCGCAAACATAACTTTGTTCTTCATACAAACACTATGAAACACAAAGTTATATTTGCTGTCAACAAAATATTGTGGTATTTTACTAAGTGGAAGTAAGTGGATTGCCCAATTCAATTAACGTTGGCACGGAACCCTCAGTGCGCGAGTCCGACTCGCACTTGGCCGGTTTTTTAAATTCATTCATTCATAACTAATAATCACTTATCCAATAATAGTATGAGCAAATAAATGCAGACGAGAGATATTTTTTATTAGTCAAAGGCCTTAAATGGCCAGAAAATACACGAATACATACACGAATACTACACACTTATAAAATTTAGCACACGTGTTTGGAAGCTTCAATAGACCAACATAGTCAAATTTTAGCCAATACACATTAAATTGATTACCTCCTTGTTTTTTAAGTCTGCAAACATCTACGCAAATATCAAGTCTATCCTAGACACGGTTCCTTCCTCAAAATTTGTGCGTAGTTCAAACTACACACCTCTTGTATGTAAGTACCTACCTTAACTATAATGTTATCTGATTGTTGTGTAAGAGAAAATAAATAAGTAAATAAACTATTGTTAATATTAATTTAAATTTAAATTTAGTAACTTTCTACCTGATATTTAACATGTAATATGTTTCAACATTTAAATACATATATTTTTTCTACTAGATATGTAGGTATGTATTTTCGTAGTAGTTTTTGGGTTGCAACGCGGGAGGCGAACGAATGACATACCCGCTCGCTTAGAGTGTCTCACACTCTGGATGGGCGAATTGACAGCACAAGGCAAGCACAAGTAGTTATTATAATGACTGCAAGTGAATCTTTTAGGGTTAATAAATAAATAATAATAATAAATAATAAATAAATAAATATCCTTTGGACATTTCCACACATCGCCATCTAGTCCCAAAGTAAGCTACTCAAAGCTTGTGTTATGGGTGCCAGACAACGGATATAATACTTAAATACTTTTTTTTTGTAAATACATACATGATATACATAGAAAACACCCAGACCAATACAAACAGACATGTTCATGCACACAAATGTTTGTATTGTGCGGGCATCGAACCCGCACCCGCTGCATAGTAGGCGATTTCTCGACCACTACACCACACGGGTCGTCTACTACGGTTAAACGTTTCTCGTCCTCGTAGATCGGCTCGTTTCCGAGTTAGAGAAACGGCAAAAGGCCTACCACGAGTTTAACGAGAAGTTTTCGTTTCTAACCAAAATGAGTGAATTGTTACCATCGACCCTAACGGAAAAAGTCATTTCGTTGGAAAAAATATATCCTAATGATTTAGAATCTGATTTAGTTCAGGAATGCTTACACTTCCAATGCCACCTTTCTTCTGAAAGAATTTCGATAAAACCAGATTCTGGATCATTAAAAAGTCTATCTTTGTTTCTGCGAAAACAGAATTTAGAGCATATTTATCCAAACTTGGATATAGCACTTCGCATGGCTCTGTGCACACCGGAGACAAATTGTTCAGGTGAGAGAAGCTTTTCTTGCTTAAAACGGGTTAAAAACTATCTGCGATCTACTTTAAGTCAAGAAAAGCTTAATGCTTTATCTCTTTTGGGCATAGAGTCAGAACTTATGAAAAATATTTCATACGACGATATAATTAATGATGTTGCAAATTTAAAATCTCGCAAGAAAATAATGACATGAAAACTTATTTGATCTCATTGTCTGTCACCATTAACTGGATTGTTAACATGTAATATTTAAATAAAATTGTTTTAATTTTTTTTAAACTGTTAAGTGTAATATTTTTTTTTAACAAAAACCATGTTTACTGACCACACATTTTTTTGTCTGTGTTCATATAGTGTAGGTATTTTTAAGTTCCCACCTTATGATTAGTACATGCTTCTGTTTTTAGGTTAACATTAAACTCTTCAGTACATAGCGGGCTGCAAAAATAATCTAGTAACTGACAGAAATATCATTAAATTCACAATCATACTAATAACGGGATTAAACTAAGATATTGAATTTCAAAAGTCAGAAGGGGCGGCAAAAATTGAATGGCCTACTAGCGGCAAATTTGTAAATCCGCCACTGACTCGAAGTCAATATATTTTTATGTTTTGTTATTCATATAAGGTTTCGATCGAGTCTACCGTACCCCTTGACGAAATTATTAATATAGATTTAAAAATTATGTAGGTATATGTATAGTTATAACAAAAAATAGTGGAATAAATTTTGAAAATTAAATTACTTGCATGATTCTTTTTTTAATAGTCTTTGACTGTTTTTTTTCTATCAATAGCTGTTTTTTTTAAATGTCACTAAATCTTTTTTTTAGAACATCCAACGAGGATGACGTTCCACGTTAGACACATTAATGCATTGGCCGTGTCTGCCACAGCGTTTTCCCAAAAAGCAACCGCATGCATATACTTATCATTACCTCATATGATAAGTATATGCATGCGGCATGCATATACTGATCATCACATATCACTCACTCTTGCAAGTTAGGTAATATAACCATGCCGATTACTCGCGTACAATATGTGGCGCGTTATCGTCGTCCAACACTCGGCTTAGTTTCATAAGTCATCTCGCGTGGTGCCAGATTTCATAATCTAGTCTTGTCAGTGTTACGAGTTCAGGGTAAGGTTAAATCGCGCGAACTGTACGGGCCTTTTTTGTAAAAGTAAAAAAGATGAACTAGGAACTATAGAAATTGCAGCTTTTTTAGTTCGCGAGCTTATAGCTCTATTCGCTTAAATGTCAACTTATTGGGCCAAAGAATTTTTGCTTATCTAAGTCGAATTTTCTTTTTCCATATTTTTTCAATTATTATTTCTATCACGATCGCGTACATCCTGTTGTTTCGTATGTCACAGCTGGCACTGGAATTACCAATAAAAAACCAACGGTCCTCGAATTGCGAATCAATTTTGATAATAAATTGAGATAATCCTTAGCAAATCGAAATATTATTTTTATGAAAGTTGGCACCGTACATTAGTAATAAAACAAATATGTAGGTAGGGCTGTGCTTGTGACAAAAGCACATTCGTTTGTGAATGATAGGTGACTCAGGCGGGGCAACAGTGATTTTAAACTAGACCTCGGTCATTTCATTTACTGGAATATGAGCTCTATCTCAATTGTTTTAGGGGGCGTTTCAATCAACTGGAAGGTACTGATGAAGCCGATTTGTGACCGATAAGCACGTTCATAGTGCTGCCGATATCGATCACACATCAATTCTAATATCGATTAAGCACGGTTTAATATAAATGATGTTTGCCCAACTAACAATCCAACGCGACAACGAAGCCAGCATCTTAGCAAGCCTCTTTGCCGCAAGGAAATGGTTTCGTATTTGAATAGGTAGATTTTAAGTAGGTTTTTTTTATGTTGTATGTCTTAGTTTTATTTTTTCTTGTTTGTATATTATTATGCCACCGTTGATACTAAAAATTCATTGTTGTAGCAAAATGAATTATTCGGGAAAGTATTTGCATTTTTTGGAAATATATCACGTCTTGAATAATTGGTAAAGTTTGTACCGACTCCAAAAAAGGTGTTCAATTGGACCAGTATGTTTGTGATCGATTTATTAAAATATTTTATTTATTTAAACTTCATGCATAAAAACGGCATGGGAAGAATCCTCAAGATCGATCAGATCTACACTTCCTTACGCATGTGTAAAGTTTCGTAAGTATATGTATGTTTGTATTTGTATTATTTTGGTATGCTTGTCTCAGGATTTCTCAACAACGAGAAGCCATAGCAAGTTTTTTTAGTTTAATAAGGTTAAGTTCAACATAGGATACAGGGTAAGCTGTGTAAGTTTTGAAATTAAAAAAAAAACGCCTTTAAAAAACCTATCTTAAAAGCTTAAAATAACGCATCCATCTTCTATTTAAGTGAAACAAACTCATTTTGAGTCGGTGCATGATGTGTGTAGACTGTTGGTGTGGGTGAGCTTGACATCATGCACCGACTGCAAGAGAATTTGCTACAATAGAAGACGAATGCGCCATTTATTTTTATAAATGTATGTTTGCACACAAATTTCTCGAAAACGAAAGGTGAGATTGAGCTAATTCTTTTTTAATTCAGTCAGGTATATTTAAACTTAGAGAATAGTACAGTAAGTTGTCTAAAAAACAAAAAATCAAGAAATTAACATACCGCTTCTGAAAAATTCATTCGAAAGCTCAAAATATCTTAAATATTAAATCTTAGATATAAGAACAAGAAGGAGAAACAAATTCATTTAGAGTCGGTGTATGACGTGCCTAGACCGTTGTGCTGTACGTAAGCTTGACATCTACATCTTCTGGAGCAACTTCTTTCTTATAATAGGTTAAGAGCTACTAAAATAAAAATCATTAACTACTTGCGTTTAAGAGATCTCAGTGCTAAATGATGAATTACCTATGTAGTTGCTTAAGTTTTCTTGGTATCTTATTTTAAAATGTATTATTTCCGTAAAAAGGAATGTCAAGATTGTTGACAATATTCACATATACAAGCAAAAAGGAACGGCTTTTACTCCTATCTTATCCTTAAAGTAACGCATCCTGTATCTACTGAAGACCAAAATATAGTCCACCACCGATCAATTATTTTTGGCAGCACTACGAATACGACGATATATGGTGACAAACGCGACTGCGCCTGCTACGGACGAGATAAGTGCTACGGTCAACACTCGCGACTAGGGCTTGTGAGTTCCGCTACGCCATAGTTCGTGCTATAAATGCTGTAGGCAGCATAATCACCTTGGAACGTCACAATATCAAAAATAGACTTTGCATTATAGTGGATGGTGGACGAGTCCAATTTTAAGGAAAAACTGCAAATCCATGTACTGGTTTGCCGTTTGGCATACACACACGTTCTAGATTTCAAAACAAAATTTGTGATTAAAGTACCAAAGAAAAATCCGTAGGCGTTTACTGTTCTTTTGCTGGTTCACTAAATATTATGTGTAGGAATTTTTGGAAAAATCTTTAGGGACCTGTCGTGTGATGATATTTATAGCACATCATTACATTACAGTATTTATTATTAATTTTTTTCAAAAATTTTTTTCAAACCTTACCAAGTTTGGGCTCCTCCTATTACGATATGGCTAATTTTATGTTATGTATACGATACTTAATATCCTAATAGTTTCTGAAATTTTGTTTTTTAATTACGGATACAAAATATTTGGTGAAGCTCGTATCCGAACGAACGGCGTGACCTCTACGTTTTTTTTATTTTTTTACGTTTTTATAGCGCGGTGCGCTAAAAAAGTATAACCACTGCTTATAATATAGTTTATTGCGCCCCGAAATAAGTAAATACTGCCAGAAAGCTGAATAAATGCATAATCTGGTAAAGTATTTAATAAACAGAAATATTCAACAAGTGCGAAGATCGAACGAAATCAACTGCAATCTTACCGTACAACAAGTGTCTATTTTACGATGTTTTTTCACTCAACACGAATAAAACTGCACTAAACTGAATATCACAACGTTTAACAATTTTATTTAGCTTTCTTTTGATACCTTTATTAATGTTATGCTGATAATAAAACGTAATAAATAAGAAAAAATGTACAAAACAACAAGCACTCAGCTGAGTTCCTCGAGTGGCACTTGACTTTGGCACTTTTATTTTTAAACTTGTGACGACTAAGGCTTAGGTTACTAGTATCGATGGGTTCATTCGATTTATACTAGGTTAAATAACACGTTATTTATCATTCGAAACAGTCTATGGGCAGAAAAACAGCGAAAACCGAACGGTGGGGTCGGTGGGCGCCATATTTGAATTTATTTGACCTTGCTGGCAACAATAGTGACCACGCACGTTTGAGAGGTATATGGGCTTGGCAACAATAGTGACATTGGACGTTTCAGGGGTTTTAATCTTAAATACCGAAGATAAATAATAACCCTCGTACCGAAGATTTTTTAGGTACTTCGGGTCATACATTTTCTTTATTCCTCTTCCTAGTATCCGTGTGCCAAACGGCTGAACTGTACATCAATTTGCGTTTTTTTTGCGTGCAGCTTCCACTACTAAGAGAGATTGGGCAGATGATAAATGCAACTGTCAACACGCGTGTCTAGTGCTCATTAGTACCTAAGTCTTGTTAGGCCTATGACTATTAAAAAAAACTGACTTAAAAAAGGAGGTAAACAATTAAATGTGTATGTATGTGGTATCGTTGGAATTTGACGAGATTTTGAGTATGTTGACCTAATATTACTTCTTATCGCGTGTCCTAAATTTCGCAAGTTACGTATGTATGTTCGTTTGTACATTTCTATGTTTCTCTACGGATTTCTTGAAAACGAAGAGAAAAAAGTCCAAGCGAGATGATCCTTTTTAGGGTTCCGTAGCCGAATGGCAAAAAACGGAACCCTTATAGTTACGTCAAGTCTGTCTGTCTGTCTGTCTGTCTGTCTGTCTGTCTGTCTGTCTGTCTGTCTGTCTGTCTGTCTGTCTGTCCGTCCGTATGTCACACCCATTTTATTCTGCAACTATAAGTATTACATAATTGAAATTTAGTAGGAAGATGTATCTTGTTAACCGCTTACCGATTCTCGTACAAAAAATAAAAAATAATGACAGTTAAGGGGGGCTCTCATACATGAAACTAAAACCAAAAATTTTTTTTCGTCAAACCTATGCGTGTGAGGTGTCTATGGATAGGTCTTTTAAAATAACATAAAGGTTTCTAAAACCATTTTCTTTTAAAGTCAAACGTTTCATAGCTAGACGCTTCCAAAGTGGTAAAATGGGCGTCCCCCCCCCCCATCTAATTTCTAAACCAAGCAAGTGTAAATTTTGAAAAAAATATATAATGTAGATCTTAACAAAAAAATTTAACGAAAATTGGTTTGGACGGGTTCGAACAAGCAGTTTTTGAGATATAGCACATTTTCAACAACAGCAAACATAACTTTGTACTTCATACAAACACTATGAAAAACAAAGTTATATTTGTAGTCAACAAAATATTGTGGTATTTTAGCTAAGTGGAAGTAAATGGATTCCCTAATTCAGTTATAGTTGGCACGGAACCCTCAGTGCGCGGGTCCGACTCGCACTTGGCCGGTTTTTTAAGTTCATTTAGTTTTAACTTAGGATACCATGTAAGTTTCATCAAAATAGGTCCAGTGGTTTTTGAGATCTAGGTGATAACTTGAAATCTTGAATCGAAATTATTCCATCTTTGATTGTGCAATCAAGTTTAAAAAATATTTGTTTTAAATTTTTGGTCATTTAGTTACGACGGCGAGTATTAAAAAGCCAAAAGTATCTATTTACTAGCCGTGCCCGCGACTTCGTCAGCGTGGAATAATGACTTTGGGTAGAATTCTTAATTATTTAGGCTAACGATTTTACAAATAAGATACATAAGTTTAATAAAGTATTGAATCGAAGAACCAGTGACAACTCACTTTGTGGTTTGTAAGTGTAAAGTAGGTATAGAGGTGATACAGCGTAGGCCACAGGACACTTCCTTGAGGAACCCCAGCATCTTAAGAATGTAGTGGCGTTACGCGTTACATTATGTGTTGGTGTACTTATGGCGATAAATGCCTAAACCGGAAGCTAAGCCGCGCGTTGCGGGTAGAAGCGAATGCGCTCGTTACGTTCCTAGCCGGCTAATGTGCGTATTAACGACGGGTATTATAGGATAATGAGTTCAGGCATTTTGTTAAGTACACGTATTTGTCGGCTGCTTGTATTTTAAAGCTGAATATATGCGCTGCAAAACTTTTTCTCCACTTCAGCTGAACATTAGCCTTTCAAATAGGAGGTATCACAGTAATCTCCATTCGCAGACTCGTTAGAGATTGCATTGTTAAACTCGTAGAGCGCTAAACTTAAAGTAGGTGCTTATCTAACAAAGTCTATAAGCGCTCTGTGTTGCTTCAAGGCAATTATTTTTCTTCATCAAGCGAAAGCGGGTGCTGCTACTTAGAAGAATAATGCAATCCGCCTTGACTTCATAAATTAGTCTTACAAATTAAATCAAGTACTTTACTTAGCTCCGATTATAATGCATCAGCGAACAGGATAATTCCCGAAAATCCGGACCTTCTGTGAAAAGAACGAAAATTGGTTGGCGCGCGCTCATCCGGCCATGTTGTCATCAATCTTGCGGGATAAACACGCTCCAAATTAGATTTTTAAATTGATAGGTTTACAAGTCTAAAGAACGAAGACCGATCCATAATTTTTTTTCTGTATAAAATTAAACACATTGAATTTAGTCAATGCTAAGTCGAGCGTTCTACGTAAAGTAACTTTGTTGTATTTTTAGCTTGACTCCGTCCGCTTCGCTTGTATTTGGTCAAACAAAACAACCCTGATATAGAAGAGCACCTGCCGAATTCCGTTAAAAAGCTTTTCATCGGAAAATGTGTTTTTTTATTACATTAAAATCGTCACAGTTTCCCGAATTCCAAATATATTATTATACAAAAATGTTTGAATTCGATTTTACGATACCTACTTCCCACCTATCTACAAGTGACCACGAGGTATTTACCCATAGCACTATTGTTTAATTTGACCGAGTATTTTAAAAATTACGGCTTTTAATTGCTTTCAAGGCAACGGCTAGAAGCGAAGTATAAGTGTTTCTATAATACCCGGAGTAACTTTATACTCGGCGTAATTTTATACCTGCTGTGAAGGTCTTAAGTGTCTACTAGAGTAGTGAACGGTCGGTCAGTACTTACAACGTGGAGAAGCTTTGATCGTAACAGCATTTACAAAGTAAAAGCAAAATAATTCTCCGAGGAATTTCAATATAACCGAGAAAAATTTTGCGCGTGAGCTAATGCGTGAGCGAACAGCGTATCAACTATTTGGGTTCGCTCCGCAATTCGTTTGCCTGTCTATGTTCATGTTATAAAATGTCCAATAAATAAATCTGGTACGAGTTTAACTCTCTTATACGTGAGTTCTAATAACTTACCCTTCAAGTTTTTACACATAATCTCATGAAAGTGTTGATTTCCGCAGGAAAGTGGACGTGAGCTTATAAACTTATATTTTTTGACAAGTTGCTCGCAACATAAGGAGCCCAGTCCAAAAAAGATACAAGAGGGAATCGCTTGGAACACAGTTTTTGACGTCGTAACTTAGTTTGGATTCGTTAGAAGGCTAACGTTGGTTCCAAAAATCCCAGCCAGTACCTCTTGAGCCGGGTAGAAGGGTTGCTTGTGAGGGTTTGAATGTAATTTTTTTAGGTTTTTCGCATATAAATAGGAAACTACGCGTCCTAGCGACATGAGACCTTTTACAAAAACCTTCAATGCTTTTTTTAAGTCAGTTTAAAACTTGAATAAGTTAAACTTGCAGCCAATTTTATCAACTTTCTTTCATTTTGGTGAAGATATCATGTCGCTAAAACCCTAAAAAATAACTCTCCAATCCTTCTCCTCCTCCCGGTTTAATTTTGATATGTTGACCGTCTATATAGTCCAAACAAAGTTACGAAATCAAAAATCTATTGACTAGTAAAGGTATCCTAGAATAATAGGAGTCTTAAATTCAATGTCATCAGTGCAACAAGTTAGCCGTTTTGATAAACATTGATTAGGGATTATAACTTTGAACTACTATATCTCTGAGTTAAAGCATTTTAAAACACTATGATCTGGTCAGGGTATAGCTACGTGTACTATCTAGAATCATTGATTAAATTTTTGACTCCTAGTAATAGGACCTAGGAATGTGACCTGTAAAGGTCACACGCTGTATAAGTAATATTGTTTTTTATACTCTCGATACCTGCCACACGCAACTTAGGACCTGTATTCCATTCTTCCCAAAATCTGACTACATTCAATGCGTGAAATGAATAGCGAAGCGACATCAATTTCCAAGTTGCATTTATTCTGTAAAGAATAACTGCTTGGGCCATCTGTTTCATAAACAGACGGCTTGATGGCGCTAAGCGTCACGCAATTGACGTTTTCATAAGAAACCACAAATTTCACCGGGTCGGACTGACAGCACGGTAGCTCAATTGGTAAGAGCGTTTGGCCCGGTCTGCTAAAAGTTTGCTGGTTCAAGTCCTGCCCGTGCGCAAATTTTTGGTTTCTTATTTTATCTTTATGAATATAAAATACGACACTGTGAGTGTTTAAAACATTCTAAAGCACTCTACCTTTATTCCGAAAAGTGACGAACGAATTATTTTTCAAAAATTGGCTTCGCGGCAGCGCTAACATAGTATGTAAAACTTTTTCTGTTGCCTATATTTGTAAAACATTTTTAAAATGAGATTTCCCATTTTGTCAATACAGCATAGGTTTATTTTATTTTAATGCATAATTCTTGACTAAGTGGCTTAATATCTATTTAATCTACTCATGAGCTTTTAAGCCATAATAGGTAGGTAAGATATGAATATAGCATTGCAATATATGAGAGTGTTGGCTTCAAAAAGATTGATAATATTAATAACCATAAAACTGAATAGCTCTCAAGGGTAAAACGAGTATTACAAAATGTTGACTACACCACGGCTCACAGGGCGCTAACCGACTGTGAATTGAATTAGATAGCGATAAAAATTGGTTTCAAAACTTGTACTATTTAGGATATTGCCCTTATTTAAAAGGAGTATGAACATGCCAATACAATACAAATAAATGTATTGTCATCTGTACATAACTTGAAATCAAATAAATCCGTAATTAGCACATTAAAATCACTAAAACCTACGAATTGAAAGAATCTTGGGATAACATTCCCAAAAGCCATAATTCTAAGCGAAGAAATAATTCAACAGAATGGGCTCTTATTTAAACAGAGTGGCAACTATGCGACGCTTAGTCCAAGATTGCGCTAATTGCTCAGCCGCTTCCGCTGCAAAAAACCACTCCAGCTGTTAATTAAAGACATTTTTGTTCCCTTAATGGCGGCACAAGCCGTTTCATTACAGGGTTGATCCCATTGCATCTGCAAACACGACTCCGACTGCCCGCTTGTCACCCTATAAATTAATTTTACATTCAACATCAAGCCTCAGCGGAAAATTAATAAGCCATTTTGTAAGCGGCTCCCAGCTACTCATTTTAATTAATTTCATAACTTAGTGTACTCGGCTGAGATAATGCTACAAACAATAGCAATCTCAGCAATTTATCACAAGCAGCTTTCCTCTGTCTCGCGGTTACTCCGCGGGAGGACATCCTCATTATATTTATGTACCGCCGCTCTTGAATTGATGCGAAAATATTTTAAGAGCACCTGCTACGGAGTTCGACATCCCTCTTCATTTAGGTCGCTGCAAAATACACGGTGAAATAAATAGGTACGATTCGAGAACGAAACAATTCACGGAGCTTTTACTTGAACACCTTCCTCTATCTTGTCCTTTCAATCCTTTGATACCGTTTGAAAACATGCGATAAAATATTTGATTATTTAGTATGAATGATACCTTACCTAGTTTTTTTTATCTTACTTATCCCTTTTTAACTACTTTTGGCCTAGCATTGTAAGAGCACACAGACAGTCTATGAAGAGACGCATCTTTTTCGAAGATCTCAGATAAATATATATATATATATATATATATATATATATATATATATATATATATGTATATATATATAATTTCCTCAAAGATCTCAATTACATATAAAATAAAAACGATAAAATATAAACATATAACATATAAATACGTTTAAGTATAAAATGTTGTTTTATTGCTTAAATCATTAAAATATGTAATATTACTTATCTACAATGAAAGTACTTCCTACTTAATAATTTGGGTATAGAACAAGGCAAAGTACCTACCTAATGTAGGTACATAAAAAACACTTTGACATTTTAATAATTGAAAGACCTTGTACAAACTGTACATAAAGGTACTTCATAAGAATATTTGTAGAAGAGTCACTTATCACAGGTTAATTTCCTCAAATAGAGACTACAGCCAGGTTCTAATATTTCGCACATAACCTCCTTTTCTAAGTTGGTCAATTAAAAATGTTTTTGGCAGCCCTGGTACTTTTTTGATTCACCCCTGTATTTGCTTCTATTGACCCCAGTCACCGGGTGAATAGAAATATTGCAGATTATATTAATTTTCTAAAAAATGTGTGCCTTATATGTAAAAACAACTGTATGAGCTCCTTTTCTAAGATACCGGACCCAATACAAAACTAATATACCATAAACACAACCAACCCAAATATAGAAAAATGAAGTTAAAATTAGAAATGATTCCTATTCACCCCGTTTTACGGTACCTAAAATACACAAGCCTCGCCGTTTCAACATCAGTCAGATACCTTATTTTTCTAACTGCAAAGGCAGCCGAGCTTAGCCTCCTAGCTAGGGCTTCAATATGAGGTCCCCACTGTAATTTTGAGTCAAGTGTAATGCCCAGAAATACAGTGGAGTCTATTAAGACTAGATTATTACCATTTAGTACAATATTTGGTGTAAGTTGCTTTACATCAGGCAAAGTGAATTTTACACATTTAGTTTTACTAGCATTCAGCAACAAGTTATTGGTGGTGAACCAATTCAATACTCAGATTCCCGAGGAAACTCGGGAGCTCATTACGTTCCGTATCGTTTCGCTTTATTTTGTTCCGCAACAACTTTTATTGTGCTTGGTATTTGGATTCGTTGCCTTGTCCGGAATCCGTGAATATTTATTTAGATGAGCTATTATTCTTACTGCTTAAAAGAAAGATTGCAAATATCTCCGACATTCTTATTGCCATTATAAAAGTATCAATTCCAATTTAAACGTGCAGATTTGAACTATTTGATGATTTTTATTTTGAATCTGTAATATCTTCGAAAATATTCATTTAAATGACATGTTGTTAGCCATTTTTATCTATGATGGACAGTATATTTAAGGGGGTCTACCTTGTTTCGCAGAATTTTTATTGTCATAATTTTATTTGGCATATCATCAAATAGCATAAACATCCTTTCGCAGAACATCAATTAGCATCCACTCATTTATCAGACGTTCAAAACGCATAATCGTGTAAGCTAGAATCATCTTTAGGCAGAAATTTAATATCCATAATAGTCTAAAAGCAGAATCATCCTAACGCAGAAAGTTCACAGATAGAATCGTCTTGTGGCATACAATTCGTATATATAGTCATTAATAGGCAGAATCATCCTATCGCAGAAAGTTCACAGTCCGAATCGTCTTTTGGCATATTTGTCATACTTAATATTCTCCTATAAACCCTAATTTCTCTGTGTATCCCAAGTAGTCCTATCTCAGCAATACTAACATACGACATGCATGGCAAATCAAACATGCAGCATGCAAACAAGCATTCAGCATGCAAGCAAGCAAGCAAGCAAGCAAAGCATGCAGCAAGCAAGCAAGCAAGCATGCAGCAAGCAAGCAAGCATGACAGCTTGCATGCAGCATGCAACATGCATGGTTTCTGTCACGGCTCCGGCGCTGCGGGTCTCCGGCAGTCCCACGCGAGCTTATTTTGAATTACACTCTAGGGGTGGGGCAAACAAGACTGCGTGGAGTCGGTTTTGCACCGATTTGTTTCTGTCACTAACTTTTGTACCACAACTTAATGACTTTTTAATTTAATTTTAGGGTAAAATACTATTTAGAAGAAATAACAATATGCGTAGTGAAATTATTTTAAACGAAATTCTGCTTTCTTCATAGTATGCCTAGTCAAATTATGCCAAATAAACATTATGCTTAGCGAAAGTATGCAAAGTAAAATTTTGCCAAAGGTTATTATGCCTTATAAATTTCTGCTATCTGAAAATTATGCCATTGTAAATTCGGGCATATAAATATTCGACCAAACAATAATTATGCTAACAGAAAATTCTGCCTGAATAATATTCGACTAAAGAAAATTATGCCAAGTGTGTTATGCCAAGTGACTTTCGGAGCAAAAAGATTCTGCCAGATAGAGGGAACCCTATTTAAGGTACTTAATTGGATAAGGATTAATAAATTTATATTTATAAGGTACACTAACAGTACCTACATATATTATGACAACTTTTTAAAAACAACTTTGAAATCCTATATACATACGTATAACAATACAAAGCATTGAAAATTAAACAAAATGAAAAACTAGTAAATTTAAATATGCACTACGGTCGAAGAACAATTTATGTAAACGCCCAGCGTATTGCGATCCAACTTAATCCGTTAAATTCCAAGGCAGTTAAATTCCAACTTTGTGTCAACGAATAATATCAATATAATAATAATATAAGGCCTTTGTCTAGCAGTGACCGTCAAAGGCTAACTTTAATTTACTAATACTACACTCGGATGAATATTAATATTTACGTGAACTCTTTATTAATAACAAACAAGAAAAAAATAAAAACTTACACATGCAACACATAAAAATAATATCTACCTCTTCAAAAACGAAACCATTTCCTTGCGGCAAGGAGGCTATGATGCTGGCTGCGTTGCCGCGTTGGATAGATGCTGATTCTTTGAGCTAGGAACAAGCCAGTTTTATTATTGACTGTTACAGAATTTGATTTTGGCGCATTTTTTCTAAACAGTAATTTAGCAGAGGGTTTCTCCGGCCCAATGGTTTGAAAGCCAAATGGCGCAAACACGTAATCACTTGCAAGTGAGGCGTACTTGCGACGCTTGGGGTTTTCAGCCAACTCCGCTGCTGCTCCAGCTTTAAGGGCTGATTCTCTGAGATGAGAGGGGACCAAAGTATCGACACAAGATGCATCCCAAAGTAATAACGTTGTAATTTTGTAATAATATCATCAATAAAATGCGAAATCGCAATACCAATTGCTAATTTGACTGTAAAGCAGAGCTGCTTAACTGTCAAAACCGTATCGCAATACGCACTCAGATCTTCATTGCCAGATTTTATGCCAGATTCTAATCAAACGAGCCTGCCTTTAGACATGGGAAGTGCAAAGGTTCTGTGTGGCTTACGAGGAGTGCGCGATGCGACAGAAACAGGTACACTTCAGGTACAATCAATTATATTGCTTAAAATCGCTTCTAAACCCCTTATCGCATACGAGACCATATATGGACGCTGAAGTCACATATTTTGAAAGTTTTTTTAAACCTGGGCAGCGAGCCGGGTGCAAGAACAAAAGTAATACTTTGCAATTTAGAAATAAATGCCAAAAAGGTGAGTTAAGCTATATATAAGGCTTCGTATGCATTTCGGTCAAAATATTTCTTTTCATATATGGCTTGGTATGCTATAAAAGGTTACTTTTTTGCTTGCTCTAAGAATGCACCCAGCACGCTTCTATGGCATGACATGTTATTCCTGGTGTTGGTAACGTGAGTGACTATGACATTGAGTCAGGTCGTGTTCATAATTGTGATCCACTTTAGATTTTTTTAATACAATTGCGGTCTCGTCAGTAGTACAAGCAAATTGTTTTCTTTACATGCTTGACATGTCTCAAAAATGCTGCTCGTTATGGAACCGAATCGATGAAGATTATTATTTTAACTCGCCGTTTTCGAGCACACGCACAAGTCAGGGAAAGCTGTTGTAACTAAAAGTAGTCGTCCATCTAGTATTCTTGGAACATCGACATACAGGCGGCACTCCCTCCAGTATGCCTGCATCACTAGTACCCGCGAAAAGTCCATCCAGCTGCCAGACATCAAAATATGCTTTTGAATTCCGTGCGTTCTGGTGGGATTAACCATTATGCGATCCGGAAGAAAAACGTATTTTGTGAAAAATTTTACGTCTTTTTTCCAACGAAATTGTTTCAAAGAATTTCACGAAGAATAAATGTTTTGTTTTCATAAATGCATAAGAAGCCATATTTCACTGAACATATTTGGTTAGACTGCATACGGAGCAATATATGGCGTCGATTTATAATTTCTATAATATTAGTCAAACAATTTTTTTCTCATTTTGATCTCATTATGTTTTATATAAATTCATTTTCGACAAAAAAAGATTTTTTATATCATCTCTTTCATAATTCATACGTTCAGGTGTTAAATAATCAAATATTTATAATAAAAGTAAAGAATGAGAAATGGTTATTGTGAGTTATTCCTAATAGATAGACATATTCCATTGTGTGCTTTATTATTTTTATATCATCTCTTTCATAATTCATACGTTAAGGAGTTAAATAATCAAATATTCATCGTGACAGTAAAGAATTAGAAATGGTTATTGCGAGTTATCCCTAATAGACCTTCAATATTACTGCAATTTCTACCCTAATGATGTTCCTTCCAGATTTTAAAATTACCAGCAGCGTAACGGTCACCAATTTAGAAATAAAATTCTAGTGTGTGTGTATGATTTTATTCAACATTTAAAAAATACAAAGCTACTAAGTACTTTTTGTTTTATTGAAAAAACAAATACCCTTTTAAGACAAACCGTACTATGTAGACCTCTTACACACTGTGACTTTTAGCATCGTGACTCACGCAATGAACAGATTTAGGCATCGATGCTAAAGGGGACGCAGTCACGTGTCTGCATCGATGCTAACGCGCGTAAGTATCGATATAATTGCCAATTAAATACACGATAGTACAGTTTTCAATTGCCATCTTCTGCTTCGCGGCTCCATCGATGCTAAAAGTAGCGCATTGTGTAAAGGTTGTCAATTTGCGACTGCATCGATGCTTTATCGCATTTGCATCGCTGATAAAATTCGCACTGTGTAAAGGGTCGTAGTGATTAGAACGGAAAATGGTATCAATGCAAAACAAGTATTTTACTTTTAGATAAAAAATGCATAAATTTTCTTGATAATAAATCCAACGTTCAATACAATAATATCAGAAGTAATATATCATATAATAAAGAAAAAACATGTAAATATTATACAGACAGAATATAAACAACAGATTTGTTAATCGGAATATTCATAGTTTTTTTTATTGTCATGTTTTATGAAACAATAGTAAAATGATTGTTAGAATGAAGGTTAAAAGTGCAATGTGATACAAATAATATTATGTAATGTAGTAAATAAAGTTAACCTAACGGAAGAGACTCCGTTGATTCAGAATGGGCGACTGTAAACATTTTTGATGTAATAACGATAAATGTAAGAAAAAAAACGATAACGTTAAATTATTATTTTTATGAATATCAGAACGCAGCTTGGTTCTTTAATGTATGGCGGTAACGACCGATGAAAAATAGTATCAGCTGAGTCATTCTGTTTTTGAGTCGACTACCGTGAGGAGCTCCTATTAAAAAGGCTAAGTAATAAAGGAAACTTGAGTTGGAATCTTGAGTATTATTTCAACTGAATTATTTTAGTTCAGAAGTGGGATTGAACGGAATATTACTCAATATTCTTATCACGCCTAGGTTGGCCACTTGATAGGAAGGTATAAAGGTAAAACTAAAGGCAGTGAAAGGTGAGTTGTATTTAATTTTATTTCTGTAATCTTTGAAAATCTCGACAGTTTATGCTAAGGTGTATACTGCTTTTAAAGAGAGTTGTGATATGTGGTGATCTTCAAGTCGGGCAAGATCAAGAGGACGCTCGACCCGTAGGCGAGATGACTCTGGTGAGAAGACGAAGCGACGAAGGTGGCGCAGAGAAGATTCGCGGCGACCTATTACGTCTCGTCCACCGCGATCTCACTCGCGGTTAAAGACGAACCGTTCGCGGAGAACAAGACGTCACCAGCGGGAACGAGCGAGCAACGGGCGACGGGTATCCAGTCGCCGGGATGAAAGTCATGGACGGAGCCACAAGAGAAAGCGTCGTGAAACTGTAACTCAGACTTCATGCACTAATAGTATAGATAAAAACAGTGTTACTGATAAAAATACAAATCTTCATGTAGAAGGCAATAACTTTAGTATAAAAGAGGTTTTGGAATTAATAAAATCACTACCCTCATCGACAAATCAATCTCATAATCATTTTAGTATGTCGACAAATGCATTACCGGAATTTGACCCGTCAAATAAGGAGCAAACTGTCGATATTTGGATAAACAAAGTAGAGGAATGCGCTTCTTTATATTATTGGTCGGAAACACAATTACTACACTATGCCTTACCAAAGTTGGCAGGATTAGCTAAAGTATGGTATAATTGGTTACGTTCTCTGAAATATAATTGGGCAGAATGGAAACAGCAGTTATTAAAGCAGCAGTTGTTAAATAGGAAGGTTAAGCTAAATGAACCACTAGAAACGTATTATTATCATAAGATTAATTTGTTAAATCGATGCGATATATCTGGCAAGCGAGCAATAGACTGTATTTTAGATGGGATTGAAGATAAGGGATTGCAGTTAGGAGCACAAGCAGCAAACTATTCACAACCGGAGGAATTACTTTCTTTCTTTAAAACGATTGAATGGACGATTTCAAAATAAATCGTCCAGCATTCATACAAAGACGTCTTGATAACGCAAGTGATGCTATAAAGTCTAATGTGTTAAGATGTTTTAATTGTAATGAAGTTGGCCACCCTTCCTTTAAGTGTACTAAGCCCTTATTAACTTGTAGTATTTGCAAAAGGCTTGGTTACATAAGCGTTAACTGTAAACGATTGACGAAAAGTAGTCAGGAAGTAAGTAGGTATGTCGAAAATGATAAAAAAGTGTCAGAAATTAAAATTGCAGGAGGTTTAGATGAGAAGCATATTTTGCCGGTACTAGTAAATGGAAAATCAATGACTTGTTATGTTGATTTGGGTAGTCAAAGTACTTTAATTAGATATAGCAATTTTAAGGAATTAGGTATAACACACAATCAATATGAGTTACCGTCGTTAAAGGGTTTTGGTAATTCGGTCATAGAGCCTATAGGTAAGGCAGTTCAGATACAAGTGCAGTCAGTAAAAGCATTAGTAGAAGTACTTGTAGTACCTGATGAATTGTTAAAACATCCCATTTTACTAGGGCACACATTTACGGAACAAGGAGGTGTAGTCATAATCAAAACTGATGAGCATTTAATTTTTCAATACAAACCCGACATTGATATACTTCCAGAGGATGAAAACCAAAAACTAAATCTCATGATTGATTATGATGTCACTTTGAGTTCTATTAATATGATACCAGTTAGAGCAGCTGACGTTAACATACCTGATACAGTAAAATTTTATGTTAGAATCAACGCAAGGGTCATGTTATGGCGGTTAATTTAAATTTTCAAGAAGTAAAATTGAAACAAGGACAATTACTTACTAGAGTATATATAGGCAGTGAGAAAGATTTTGTTGATATTAGGATAATACAATGTAATAAAGAGGATACCATAAAAAAGGAACTTGTAACAGGAGAAGGGTTAAGTGTTGAAGATAGGACTAGATTAGAGAATTTATTGATTGAATATAGTAGTTGTTTTTCATTTGGATTATCAGATTTAGGATTGACAAATCTTACCGAAATGTCTATTAATCTTAAAGATTCTACACCAGTTGTATATAGGCTCTATAGACTTGCTTATTCAGAGAGAAATAAGGTTAAGGAGATGGTACAGGATATGCTTGATTCAGGAATTATTGAGGAATCGGAATCTGCTTACGCTAGCCCAATAATTTTAGTGCAAATGAAAACAGGCGATCAACGGCTTTGCGTAGATTACCGGGCGTTAAATGCAAAAACGGTCAAAGAACATTACCCCATAAGTTATTGCTTCTTTACAGCGGTTTAGAGTTTACATTTTAGGTATCAAGTTCACCATAGTTACCGATTGTAACGCATTGCGCACAAACTTGTCCAAAAGAGATATGATTCCTCGTATAGGCAGATGGTGGCTGCAGCTGCAGGAATACGACTGCAACATCGAATACAGATCAGGTAATCGTATGAGTCATGTGGATGCATTGAGTAGAAATGCAATAACAAAAACAAATGAACCGGAGCCTGTATTCGATGTTTTAGGCGTAGATACTGAAGATTGGTTGACCACCATTCAGGGGGCTGATGAGGAAGTTCAAAGGGTCAAACAAATCTTGGAAGATCCTGATACACCTAGAATTAACGATATATACCAAAACTATAAGCTTAAAGGTGGTAAAGTCTATAGAGTCGTTGATAGTCAATTAAAATGGTTAGTGCCTAGAGGATTTAGGTGGCAAATTCTTAGAAAATGCCACGATGAACTTGGTCATTTTGGAGTAGATAAGACGCTAGATAAATTAAAGTCCCTTTACTGGTTTCCTAAAATGACCAAATTCGTTAAAAAGTATGTGAGTTCATGTTTGGAGTGTAGCTATCATAAGATACCAATAGGAAAAAGACAAGGTATGCTTCACCCTATCCCTAAAATCGATAGACCGTTCCATAGAGTGCATATCGACCATTTGGGCCCCTTTGTTCAAAGTAAATCAAGGAATTGTTATCTGTTAGTACTAGTCGATGCTTACACTAAATATATTATATTGTATGCAGTTAAAAACACTAAGTCGAAGTCAACAATTAAAGTCCTAAATCATTACTTTAGTTTATTTGGCATACCGAGCAGACTGATAAGTGATAGAGGTACTTCATTTAGGAGCAAGATTTTCAAAGATTTTGTCAATGGTTTAGGCATTAAACACGTCTTAAATACAGTAGCAACACCGCGAGCGAATGGTCAAGTGGAGCGATATAATCGCACCATATTGGCCTCGCTAGCAGTGAAGAATCATAACTGAAAAGAAAACGAATGGGATACTCATTTAGAAGAAATTCAATTAGGGCTTAATACAACCATAAATCAGGGCACCGGTAAGTCACCGGCCGAGATTTTGTTTGGGATTAAATTAAGGGCTAAAAGTGAAGGTATTGTAGCTTCCTTACTAGATCAAGCTGAGGTAGATAAATCACAAGAGAGTCTCCATGAAATTAGAGAAGAGGTTAATGCTAAAATTAGCGAAGAACAAGAAAAACAAAAAGAGAGATTTGACAAAAATAGGAAACAGGGCAGACAGTACAAGGAAGGTGACTTAGTAAGAGTTGAAAGGGAGATAGGAACTAATAACGGGCAGTCTAGGAAACTTATGGCTAAATTACAGGGTCCGTATGGAATAGTTAAAGTTTTAGATAAGGATAGGTATGTAATAGAAGACACGCCTCTAACGCGTAAACAGAATAGGAAATATGAGGCTGTGGTAGCTTTGGATAAAATACATCCTTGGTTGAGTTTCACTCGAGAAAGCTTAGCTGATTCTGATGAGGAACGTACTAATACTGAGGACGTTGATAAAAATGACACATTAGTAGATTTTGAAAATGATGAGTTAGACAGCGATGATAAATTGTCAAACGAAAATACTATTGATAGTTTCAATGAGAGTAGTGAAACAAGTAAGTGAATTTTCAAATTGATTTTGAAGTATGAGGTTAAGTAATGAATTTGAATTGTATGATAAAATGTCATGAAAAAAAAAGATTGAAATTGGAATATGATATGAATATGAAACTAATTTTGAAGTTTTTTATTAGGAATGTGTTTTGAAATCTAACCACAATGGAGTCTTTTGACAATTATGAGTGTGTTAGGTTTACTAATAATGATATGATTTGGAATTGAAAAGTCTAAGCGCAATGGAGTCTTTTTAGACAATTGAGAGCGTTTTAGACTTTACACGACTGTTAAAGCTAGATTTAAGTGAGTCTACGCACAATGGAGTCTTATGACAAATTATGAGTGTGTTAGACGTGAACTAAACTATTTTTTATAGTAATAAGATGATTTAACCAATTTTGTTTTAGCTTTAAGTTAATTCTTTGTTTGTAAATTACTAATTTGTTTTTTTATTCTTTTACTCATAAAAAGTATCTGTTTAATTAATAATTGTAGGAACAATGAAATTATAAGATGGCCGAACGTTTGTTATTCAGAAATTCGCAAAGCTTGAAAAAACAATATATGTATGTAAAAGGTATTATAATAAGTTATTGTAATATAAATTAAAATGTCAATTAGGTATATTATTTAAGAAATTATAATGAAGTAATAAAACAAAAACATGTAAATATTATACAGACAGAATATAAACAACAGATTTGTTAATCGGAATATTCATAGTTTTTTTTATTGTCATGTTTTATGAAACAATAGTACAATGATTTTTAGAATGATGGTTAAAAGTGCAATGTGATACAAATAATATTATGTAATGTAGTAAATAAAGTTAACCTAACGGAAGGGACTCCGTTGATTCAGAATGGGCGACTGTAATCATTTTTGATGTAATAACGATAAATGTAAGAAAAAAAACACAAAATTGCACTCCGGGAGTGCCGGCAGAAGTGAAAACTTGAATATCAACGTTGTGCATTTTTGATTTTTTGGAATAGTTAGGGAATAATTTTGAATGAATTGCTCTTATTATCAATATAAAAGTACTATCATTTTTGTGATAGAATCGTACACAAACATTACAATTTATATTAAATTAAATTACATTAAAAAGTTTATCTCTCAGAAAAATCAACTTACATCCATAATTTCGCCAACCGTCTTACGGTTTTTCGATCAGCCCACGTGTCCTGACGCGAGTTTCACATTTTTCCCCCATCCCACAAAAGTGCTCAACGCCGCTAAAGAAGTTTTCACTTCAAAAACCGATAACGTTAAATTATTATTTTTATGAATATCGGAACGCAGCTTGGATCTTTAATCTATGGCGGTAACGGCCGATGAAAAATAGTGTCAGCTGAGTCATTCTGTTTTTGAGTTGACTACCGTGAGGAGCTCCTATTAAAAAGGCTAAGTAATAAAGGAAACTTGAGTTGGAATCTTGGGTATTATTTCAAAAACACTTGTGAATTATTTTAATACCTACACAAAGTTTATTGAATACCGCTATTCAGGTTCCTGATTTAACAAAAAACATCGTATACAGAGTGTAAAAAAGTACGAGTATACTAGTATTTTCGTTTTTTTTTTCCATACGGTATTTTAGTGTACCTTTTTTTTTAAATCGGCTACATTTTAGCTAGACCAGACTACTAGATACTTTATTTATTCGTATCACCTATAGAATCTATGTATATATGTAATCTATGTAGTTTAGTCAAAACTTATGTCCGTTTTGTAACTGTATTCTGGGCTCGATTTCGTTCCGAGAAGTTTAGCTTTATTTTTTTTATACTGTATACCCTGTATTGTCTTGGAACGCGACTATACAGGGTGTTAAAAAGTGCTACCACCTCCACTTTTAACGCCGTTTCATGTTGCCAATAATATCCTATAAAACCGGGACGCCCGCTGCGAAACTGGATGGATGCCACGCAGAATTATTAGAACAATAAAAACTCGTTTTTACTGAGGAAAAGCAACAACTCCGTGAGTTTCGGGAAGTTTTATTAACCGCTTAATCAAAACGGGAATTCGTTATGACGGAGGGACCGATAAAACAACCGTGCCGATTGGTTTATCTTGCTCCAAAAATGACAATAGAATGTCGGTGATTTTCTGGTAAGCATTATCCTTCTGGGTACCGTTTTCCTGTTCAAGTAAGTATTCGTTGGTTTTCACAAAATAACTAATATTAATGCCGATCTTACAAGATACTCAAGATACAGATAAATTATTCACCAAACAAGCATTTTAATCAATAAAGCACTCACAAACTTTGTAATAAACAAGGCGTTATCTATGAGCCCAGACGCGTCCCTTACCTCAGACACTGAGAAGGTGCTGAAGCATGTTAATGACTAAACTGAGAGGAGTTCGGGTCTCTAACTAACGGGTTGAGAACGCACGCAATATGCGTAAGTACGCAACATAATATTAAGCTACACATTGCGGTATCTTATGCTATTGTTATATGGGTTATTTTTGAACAAAAGTGTATAGTATGATGTGCTGGCGACTGTACCTAGAAGTATGTGGTGTGAGCGCTGAGCCGTTTATCTGATGTCCCTCATCACCCTCGCCCTAAGCACCTGCGTTAAAATTAGTTTCAACATTCCACACCGGCTTCGTTACACCTGCCATAAAGTATAGCGCTAAACGGAGAAACAGCATTGCGTAAGTGTAGGTAAGGTAAGCTATGCCTCTCCTATAAACTGTTCACCTTTGCTCCGCTCTCTGACTTAAGTCATTTATCACCCGACCTAGATAATGGCTGCCTTCCTTGACAGATTTTAATATTTACCAATTCAAAGTTTTCATGATAGCATTTAGTATCTATCATGAAAACATCATAGTTTGGATTTCTTACTGTAAGCAGATAAGGGATCCTTCGATATACATAATACATCAAGTTTTGACATCGAGATGATGTAGGTTAAGGGCCTAGGTTGCAAAACGTAAGTGACAGTCCCTTGGACGGTATTTTTGTCCATTTATTTAGATGTATTGCGTCATGTTCTCTCCCGAGACATGTCTTGCTTTTGAACATACTCGTTATCATTGAGTGGAAAGAAATGTAAGACTGTCTGATAAGACGGAGATATCTTTTCAGATGAGTAAATATATTATCTACAATTGACTTCATAGAAATCCTTTAGATGAAAAAAACAAATATATGGTTTGGTATATGTTTGGCACACAATATAATTTCTACGAATATAAGTAAGTACGAACGTAACCTACTTATATGTAAGATTTATGATTTAAAAAACTTGGCTATACGACCTTCTACGTTACGCGTGTTAAAACAGTTTAATGGAACTATTAGACGCCTTTTTTAAATGTTTTACTTAAATATAGGAACCACATGAAACTTTTTCTTAAAAACACTTTTTATCTGTTTGTAATCTGCTAGAAATAAAAGGCTTTTTATTTATTTGTTTATTACCTATTAGACGCGAATACCGAGATATTATCTTAGGATGGAGTAGTACGCACACTGCTATTTCGATGCATTTCATTCAATAGGGAATTGAGTGATAATTTTACCGTTAAAAGTATTCATGGAAATATAACGTTGTGCAATAAATCACTCTTCAAACGTTCTGCCGTTTTGTGGTCGATTTTTATCTTCACATATACAAATTTTTCATGATAGATACTAAATGCTATCATGAAAACTTTGAATTGGTAAATATTAAAATCTGTCAAGGAAGGCAGCCATTATCTAGGTCGGGTGATAAATGACTTAAGTCAGAGAGCGGAGCAAAGGTAAACAGTTTATAGGAGAGGCATAGCTTACCTTACCTACACTTACGCAATGCTGTTTCTCCGTTTAGCGCTATACTTTATGGCAGGTGTAACGAAGCCGGTGTGGAATGTTGAAACTAATTTTAACGCAGGTGCTTAGGGCGAGGGTGATGAGGGACATCAGATAAACGGCTCAGCGCTCACACCACATACTTCTAGGTACAGTCGCCAGCACATCATACTATACACTTTTGTTCAAAAATAACCCATATAACAATAGCATAAGATACCGCAATGTGTAGCTTAATATTATGTTGCGTACTTACGCATATTGCGTGCGTTCTCAACCCGTTAGTTAGAGACCCGAACTCCTCTCAGTTTAGTCATTAACATGCTTCAGCACCTTCTCAGTGTCTGAGGTAAGGGACGCGTCTGGGCTCATAGATAACGCCTTGTTTATTACAAAGTTTGTGAGTGCTTTATTGATTAAAATGCTTGTTTGGTGAATAATTTATCTGTATCTAGAGTATCTTGTAAGATCGGCATTAATATTAGTTATTTTGTGAAAACCAACGAATACTTACTTGAACAGGAAAACGGTACCCAGAAGGATAATGCTTACCAGAAAATCACCGACATTCTATTGTCATTTTTGGAGCAAGATAAACCAATCGGCACGGTTGTTTTATCGGTCCCTCCGTCATAACGAATTCCCGTTTTGATTAAGCGGTTAATAAAACTTCCCGAAACTCACGGAGTTGTTGCTTTTCCTCAGTAAAAACGAGTTTTTATTGTTCTAATAATTCTGCGTGGCATCCATCCAGTTTCGCAGCGGGCGTCCCGGTTTTATAGGATATTATTGGCAACATGAAACGGCGTTAAAAGTGGAGGTGGTAGCACTTTTTAACACCCTGTATAGTCGCGTTCCAAGACAATACAGGGTATACAGTATAAAAAAAATAAAGCTAAACTTCTCGGAACGAAATCGAGCCCAGAATACAGTTACAAAACGGACATAAGTTTTGACTAAACTACATAGATTACATATATACATAGATTCTATAGGTGATACGAATAAATAAAGTATCTAGTAGTCTGGTCTAGCTAAAATGTAGCCGATTTAAAAAAAAAGGTACACTAAAATACCGTATGGAAAAAAAAAACGAAAATACTAGTATACTCGTACTTTTTTACACTCTGTATACGATGTTTTTTGTTAAATCAGGAACCTGAATAGCGGTATTCAATAAACTTTGTGTAGGTATTAAAATAATTCACAAGTGTTTTTGAAATATTACCCAAGATTCCAACTCAAGTTTCCTTTATTACTTAGCCTTTTTAATAGGAGCTCCTCACGGTAGTCAACTCAAAAACAGAATGACTCAGCTGACACTATTTTTCATCGGCCGTTACCGCCATAGATTAAAGATCCAAGCTGCGTTCCGATATTCATAAAAATAATAATTTAACGTTATCGGTTTTTGAAGTGAAAACTTCTTTAGCGGCGTTGAGCACTTTTGTGGGATGGGGGAAAAATGTGAAACTCGCGTCAGGACACGTGGGCTGATCGAAAAACCGTAAGACGGTTGGCGAAATTATGGATGTAAGTTGATTTTTCTGAGAGATAAACTTTTTAATGTAATTTAATTTAATATAAATTGTAATGTTTGTGTACGATTCTATCACAAAAATGATAGTACTTTTATATTGATAATAAGAGCAATTCATTCAAAATTATTCCCTAACTATTCCAAAAAATCAAAAATGCACAACGTTGATATTCAAGTTTTCACTTCTGCCGGCACTCCCGGAGTGCAATTTTGTGTTTTTTTTCTTACATTTATCGTTATTACATCAAAAATGATTACAGTCGCCCATTCTGAATCAACGGAGTCCCTTCCGTTAGGTTAACTTTATTTACTACATTACATAATATTATTTGTATCACATTGCACTTTTAACCATCATTCTAAAAATCATTGTACTATTGTTTCATAAAACATGACAATAAAAAAAACTATGAATATTCCGATTAACAAATCTGTTGTTTATATTCTGTCTGTATAATATTTACATGTTTTTGTTTTATTACTTCATTATAATTTCTTAAATAATATACCTAATTGACATTTTAATTTATATTACAATAACTTATTATAATACCTTTTACATACATATATTGTTTTTTCAAGCTTTGCGAATTTCTGAATAACAAACGTTCGGCCATCTTATAATTTCATTGTTCCTACAATTATTAATTAAACAGATACTTTTTATGAGTAAAAGAATAAAAAAACAAATTAGTAATTTACAAACAAAGAATTAACTTAAAGCTAAAACAAAATTGGTTAAATCATCTTATTACTATAAAAAATAGTTTAGTTCACGTCTAACACACTCATAATTTGTCATAAGACTCCATTGTGCGTAGACTCACTTAAATCTAGCTTTAACAGTCGTGTAAAGTCTAAAACGCTCTCAATTGTCTAAAAAGACTCCATTGCGCTTAGACTTTTCAATTCCAAATCATATCATTATTAGTAAACCTAACACACTCATAATTGTCAAAAGACTCCATTGTGGTTAGATTTCAAAACACATTCCTAATAAAAAACTTCAAAATTAGTTTCATATTCATATCATATTCCAATTTCAATCTTTTTTTTTCATGACATTTTATCATACAATTCAAATTCATTACTTAACCTCATACTTCAAAATCAATTTGAAAATTCACTTACTTGTTTCACTACTCTCATTGAAACTATCAATAGTATTTTCGTTTGACAATTTATCATCGCTGTCTAACTCATCATTTTCAAAATCTACTAATGTGTCATTTTTATCAACGTCCTCAGTATTAGTACGTTCCTCATCAGAATCAGCTAAGCTTTCTCGAGTGAAACTCAACCAAGGATGTATTTTATCCAAAGCTACCACAGCCTCATATTTCCTATTCTGTTTACGCGTTAGAGGCGTGTCTTCTATTACATACCTATCCTTATCTAAAACTTTAACTATTCCATACGGACCCTGTAATTTAGCCATAAGTTTCCTAGACTGCCCGTTATTAGTTCCTATCTCCCTTTCAACTCTTACTAAGTCACCTTCCTTGTACTGTCTGCCCTGTTTCCTATTTTTGTCAAATCTCTCTTTTTGTTTTTCTTGTTCTTCGCTAATTTTAGCATTAACCTCTTCTCTAATTTCATGGAGACTCTCTTGTGATTTACCTACCTCAGCTTGATCTAGTAAGGAAGCTACAATACCTTCACTTTTAGCCCTTAATTTAATCCCAAACAAAATCTCGGCCGGTGACTTACCGGTGCCCTGATTTATGGTTGTATTAAGCCCTAATTGAATTTCTTCTAAATGAGTATCCCATTCGTTTTCTTTTCAGTTATGATTCTTCACTGCTAGCGAGGCCAATATGGTGCGATTATATCGCTCCACTTGACCATTCGCTCGCGGTGTTGCTACTGTATTTAAGACGTGTTTAATGCCTAAACCATTGACAAAATCTTTGAAAATCTTGCTCCTAAATGAAGTACCTCTATCACTTATCAGTCTGCTCGGTATGCCAAATAAACTAAAGTAATGATTTAGGACTTTAATTGTTGACTTCGACTTAGTGTTTTTAACTGCATACAATATAATATATTTAGTGTAAGCATCGACTAGTACTAACAGATAACAATTCCTTGATTTACTTTGAACAAAGGGGCCCAAATGGTCGATATGCACTCTATGGAACGGTCTATCGATTTTAGGGATAGGGTGAAGCATACCTTGTCTTTTTCCTATTGGTATCTTATGATAGCTACACTCCAAACATGAACTCACATACTTTTTAACGAATTTGGTCATTTTAGGAAACCAGTAAAGGGACTTTAATTTATCTAGCGTCTTATCTACTCCAAAATGACCAAGTTCATCGTGGCATTTTCTAAGAATTTGCCACCTAAATCCTCTAGGCACTAACCATTTTAATTGACTATCAACGACTCTATAGACTTTACCACCTTTAAGCTTATAGTTTTGGTATATATCGTTAATTCTAGGTGTATCAGGATCTTCCAAGATTTGTTTGACCCTTTGAACTTCCTCATCAGCCCCCTGAATGGTGGTCAACCAATCTTCAGTATCTACGCCTAAAACATCGAATACAGGCTCCGGTTCATTTGTTTTTGTTATTGCATTTCTACTCAATGCATCCACATGACTCATACGATTACCTGATCTGTATTCGATGTTGCAGTCGTATTCCTGCAGCTGCAGCCACCATCTGCCTATACGAGGAATCATATCTCTTTTGGACAAGTTTGTGCGCAATGCGTTACAATCGGTAACTATGGTGAACTTGATACCTAAAATGTAAACTCTAAACCGCTGTAAAGAAGCAATAACTTATGGGGTAATGTTCTTTGACCGTTTTTGCATTTAACGCCCGGTAATCTACGCAAAGCCGTTGATCGCCTGTTTTCATTTGCACTAAAATTATTGGGCTAGCGTAAGCAGATTCCGATTCCTCAATAATTCCTGAATCAAGCATATCCTGTACCATCTCCTTAACCTTATTTCTCTCTGAATAAGCAAGTCTATAGAGCCTATATACAACTGGTGTAGAATCTTTAAGATTAATAGACATTTCGGTAAGATTTGTCAATCCTAAATCTGATAATCCAAATGAAAAACAACTACTATATTCAATCAATAAATTCTCTAATCTAGTCCTATCTTCAACACTTAACCCTTCTCCTGTTACAAGTTCCTTTTTTATGGTATCCTCTTTATTACATTGTATTATCCTAATATCAACAAAATCTTTCTCACTGCCTATATATACTCTAGTAAGTAATTGTCCTTGTTTCAATTTTACTTCTTGAAAATTTAAATTAACCGCCATAACATGACCCTTGCGTTGATTCTAACATAAAATTTTACTGTATCAGGTATGTTAACGTCAGCTGCTCTAACTGGTATCATATTAATAGAACTCAAAGTGACATCATAATCAATCATGAGATTTAGTTTTTGGTTTTCATCCTCTGGAAGTATATCAATGTCGGGTTTGTATTGAAAAATTAAATGCTCATCAGTTTTGATTATGACTACACCTCCTTGTTCCGTAAATGTGTGCCCTAGTAAAATGGGATGTTTTAACAATTCATCAGGTACTACAAGTACTTCTACTAATGCTTTTACTGACTGCACTTGTATCTGAACAACTGCCTTACCTATAGGCTCTATGACCGAATTACCAAAACCCTTTAACGACGGTAACTCATATTGATTGTGTGTTATACCTAATTCCTTAAAATTGCTATATCTAATTAAAGTACTTTGACTACCCAAATCAACATAACAAGTCATTGATTTTCCATTTACTAGTACCGGCAAAATATGCTTCTCATCTAAACCTCCTGCAATTTTAATTTCTGACACTTTTTTATCATTTTCGACATACCTACTTACTTCCTGACTACTTTTCGTCAATCGTTTACAGTTAACGCTTATGTAACCAAGCCTTTTGCAAATACTACAAGTTAATAAGGGCTTAGTACACTTAAAGGAAGGGTGGCCAACTTCATTACAATTAAAACATCTTAACACATTAGACTTTATAGCATCACTTGCGTTATCAAGACGTCTTTGTATGAATGCTGGACGATTTATTTTGAAATCGTCCATTCAATCGTTTTAAAGAAAGAAAGTAATTCCTCCGGTTGTGAATAGTTTGCTGCTTGTGCTCCTAACTGCAATCCCTTATCTTCAATCCCATCTAAAATACAGTCTATTGCTCGCTTGCCAGATATATCGCATCGATTTAACAAATTAATCTTATGATAATAATACGTTTCTAGTGGTTCATTTAGCTTAACCTTCCTATTTAACAACTGCTGCTTTAATAACTGCTGTTTCCATTCTGCCCAATTATATTTCAGAGAACGTAACCAATTATACCATACTTTAGCTAATCCTGCCAACTTTGGTAAGGCATAGTGTAGTAATTGTGTTTCCGACCAATAATATAAAGAAGCGCATTCCTCTACTTTGTTTATCCAAATATCGACAGTTTGCTCCTTATTTGACGGGTCAAATTCCGGTAATGCATTTGTCGACATACTAAAATGATTATGAGATTGATTTGTCGATGAGGGTAGTGATTTTATTAATTCCAAAACCTCTTTTATACTAAAGTTATTGCCTTCTACATGACGATTTGTATTTTTATCAGTAACACTGTTTTTATCTATACTATTAGTGCATGAAGTCTGAGTTACAGTTTCACGACGCTTTCTCTTGTGGCTCCGTCCATGACTTTCATCCCGGCGACTGGATACCCGTCGCCCGTTGCTCGCTCGTTCCCGCTGGTGACGTCTTGTTCTCCGCGAACGGTTCGTCTTTAACCGCGAGTGAGATCGCGGTGGACGAGACGTAATAGGTCGCCGCGAATCTTCTCTGCGCCACCTTCGTCGCTTCGTCTTCTCACCAGAGTCATCTCGCCTACGGGTCGAGCGTCCTCTTGATCTTGCCCGACTTGAAGATCACCACATATCACAACTCTCTTTAAAAGCAGTATACACCTTAGCATAAACTGTCGAGATTTTCAAAGATTACAGAAATAAAATTAAATACAACTCACCTTTCACTGCCTTTAGTTTTACCTTTATACCTTCCTATCAAGTGGCCAACCTAGGCGTGATAAGAATATTGAGTAATATTCCGTTCAATCCCACTTCTGAACTAAAATAATTCAGTTGAAATAATACTCAAGATTCCAACTCAAGTTTCCTTTATTACTTAGCCTTTTTAATAGGAGCTCCTCACGGTAGTCGACTCAAAAACAGAATGACTCAGCTGATACTATTTTTCATCGGTCGTTACCGCCATACATTAAAGAACCAAGCTGCGTTCTGATATTCATAAAAATAATAATTTAACGTTATCGTTTTTTTTCTTACATTTATCGTTATTACATCAAAAATGTTTACAGTCGCCCATTCTGAATCAACGGAGTCTCTTCCGTTAGGTTAACTTTATTTACTACATTACATAATATTATTTGTATCACATTGCACTTTTAACCTTCATTCTAACAATCATTTTACTATTGTTTCATAAAACATGACAATAAAAAAAACTATGAATATTCCGATTAACAAATCTGTTGTTTATATTCTGTCTGTATAATATTTACATGTTTTTTCTTTATTATATGATATATTACTTCTGATATTATTGTATTGAACGTTGGATTTATTATCAAGAAAATTTATGCATTTTTTATCTAAAAGTAAAATACTTGTTTTGCATTGATACCATTTTCCGTTCTAATCACTACGACCCTTTACACAGTGCGAATTTTATCAGCGATGCAAATGCGATAAAGCATCGATGCAGTCGCAAATTGACAACCTTTACACAATGCGCTACTTTTAGCATCGATGGAGCCGCGAAGCAGAAGATGGCAATTGAAAACTGTACTATCGTGTATTTAATTGGCAATTATATCGATACTTACGCGCGTTAGCATCGATGCAGACACGTGACTGCGTCCCCTTTAGCATCGATGCCTAAATCTGTTCATTGCGTGAGTCACGATGCTAAAAGTCACAGTGTGTAAGAGGTCTACATAGTACGGTTTGTCTTAAAAGGGTATTTGTTTTTTCAATAAAACAAAAAGTACTTAGTAGCTTTGTATTTTTTAAATGTTGAATAAAATCATACACACACACTAGAATTTTATTTCTAAATTGGTGACCGTTACGCTGCTGGTAATTTTAAAATCTGGAAGGAACATCATTAGGGTAGAAATTGCAGTAATATTGAAGGTCTATTAGGGATAACTCGCAATAACCATTTCTAATTCTTTACTGTCACGATGAATATTTGATTATTTAACTCCTTAACGTATGAATTATGAAAGAGATGATATAAAAATAATAAAGCACACAATGGAATATGTCTATCTATTAGGGATAACTCGCAATAACCATTTCTCATTCTTTACTTTTATTATAAATATTTGATTATTTAACACCTGAACGTATGAATTATGAAAGAGATGATATAAAAAATCTTTTTTTGTCGAAAATGAATTTATATAAAACATAATGAGATCAAAATGAGAAAAAAATTGTTTGACTAATATTATAGAAATTATAAATCGACGCCATATATTGCTCCGTATGCAGTCTAACCAAATATGTTCAGTGAAATATGGCTTCTTATGCATTTATGAAAACAAAACATTTATTCTTCGTGAAATTCTTTGAAACAATTTCGTTGGAAAAAAGACGTAAAATTTTTCACAAAATACGTTTTTCTTCCGGATCGCATAATGGTTAATCCCACCAGAACGCACGGAATTCAAAAGCATATTTTGATGTCTGGCAGCTGGATGGACTTTTCGCGGGTACTAGTGATGCAGGCATACTGGAGGGAGTGCCGCCTGTATGTCGATGTTCCAAGAATACTAGATGGACGACTACTTTTAGTTACAACAGCTTTCCCTGACTTGTGCGTGTGCTCGAAAACGGCGAGTTAAAATAATAATCTTCATCGATTCGGTTCCATAACGAGCAGCATTTGGTATTGCGATTTCGCATTTTATTGATGATATTATTACAAAATTACAACGTTATTACTTTGGGATGCATCTTGTGTCGATACTTTGGTCCCCTCTCATCTCAGAGAATCAGCCCTTAAAGCTGGAGCAGCAGCGGAGTTGGCTGAAAACCCCAAGCGTCACAAGTACGCCTCACTTGCAAGTGATTACGTGTTTGCGCCATTTGGCTTTCAAACCATTGGGCCGGAGAAACCCTCTGCTAAATTACTGTTTAGAAAAAATGCGCCAAAATCAAATTCTGTAACAGTCAATAATAAAACTGGCTGGTTCCTAGCTCAAAGAATCAGCATCTATCCAACGCGGCAACGCAGCCAGCATCATAGCCTCCTTGCCGCAAGGAAATGGTTTCGTTTTTGAAGAGGTAGATATTATTTTTATGTGTTGCATGTGTAAGTTTTTATTTTTTTCTTGTTTGTTATTAATAAAGAGTTCACGTAAATATTAATATTCATCCGAGTGTAGTATTAGTAAATTAAAGTTAGCCTTTGACGGTCACTGCTAGACAAAGGCCTTATATTATTATTATATTGATATTATTCGTTGACACAAAGTTGGAATTTAACTGCCTTGGAATTTAACGGATTAAGTTGGATCGCAATACGCTGGGCGTTTACATAAATTGTTCTTCGACCGTAGTGCATATTTAAATTTACTAGTTTTTCATTTTGTTTAATTTTCAATGCTTTGTATTGTTATACGTATGTATATAGGATTTCAAAGTTGTTTTTAAAAAGTTGTCATAATATATGTAGGTACTGTTAGTGTACCTTATAAATATAAATTTATTAATCCTTATCCAATTAAGTACCTTAAATAGGGTTCCCTCTATCTGGCAGAATCTTTTTGCTCCGAAAATCACTTGGCATAACACACTTGGCATAATTTTCTTTAGTCGAATATTATTCAGGCAGAATTTTCTGTTAGCATAATTATTGTTTGGTCGAATATTTATATGCCCGAATTTACAATGGCATAATTTTCAGATAGCAGAAATTTATAAGGCATAATAACCTTTGGCAAAATTTTACTTTGCATACTTTCGCTAAGCATAATGTTTATTTGGCATAATTTGACTAGGCATACTATGAAGAAAGCAGAATTTCGTTTAAAATAATTTCACTACGCATATTGTTATTTCTTCTAAATAGTATTTTACCCTAAAATTAAATTAAAAAGTCATTAAGTTGTGGTACAAAAGTTAGTGACAGAAACAAATCGGTGCAAAACCGACTCCACGCAGTCTTGTTTGCCCCACCCCTAGAGTGTAATTCAAAATAAGCTCGCGTGGGACTGCCGGAGACCCGCAGCGCCGGAGATTACTTATACAGCGTGTGACCTTTACAGGTCACATTCCTAGGTCCTATCCCTGGGAACGGGGTCGGGCCTTAGTTTGGGATGCAACTTGTGTCGATACTTTGGCCCCTTCCCATCTCAGAGAATCAGCCCTTAAAGCTGGAGCAGCAGCGGAGTTGGCTGAAAACGCCAAGCGTCGCAAGTACGTTTCACTTGCAAGTGATTATGTGTTTGCGCCGTTTGGCGTTGAAACATTTGGGCCGTGAGGACCCTCTGCTAAATTACTGTTTAGAAAAATTGCGCCAAAATTAAATTCTTTAACAGCCAATAATAAAGCTGGCTGGTTCCTAGCTCAAAAGATCAGCATAGCTATCCAACGCGGCAACGCAGCCAGCATTATAGCCTCCTTGCCGCAAGGAAATGGTTTCGTTTTTGAATAGGTAGATATTAAGTTATTTTTTTATGTTGCATGTCTTAGTTTATTTTTTTCTTGTTTGTTAATGAATAAATAGTAATTAAGATCTCGTAGGTTCTTAAAAAACAAAAATGTTTAGAAAATCATGTTTTTTTCTCAAACAAAAACATATCATTTTTAGGGTTCCGTAGCCGAATGGCAAAAACGGAATCCTTATAGTCTCGTCAAGTCTGTCTGTCTGTCTGTCCATCCGTATGTTACAGCCACTTTACTCTTTAACTATAAGCATCACACTGTTGAAATTTTACAAAATAGCAAAAAAATATTGATATTTCAGGGGGGTTCCCATACATGAAACTAAAACCGAAAAAAAATATGTAATACAACGAAAATTGGTTTGAACGGGATCGAACTAGTAGTTTTTGAGATGAAGCACATCTTCAACAACTGCAAACATAACGTTGTTCTTCATACAAACACTATGAAAATCAAAGTTAAATTTGCTGTTGACAAAATATTCTGGTATTTAAGCTAAATGGAAGTAAGTAGATTTCCTAATTCAGTTAAAATAGGCACGGAACCCTCAGTGCGCCAGTTCGACTCGCACTTGGCCGGTTTTTTATTTTAAACTGCCGTATAAATACCTCGAGTGTTTTTTTTTACAAAAAATGATTCATTTATTGTGCTGAATCGGCCCATTAAATATTATTACTGAAAACGAGGTGACCTTCTATTTTCCAGATGTTATTTTTTTAATACTACTTCCCTTAGCTCGTACTCGTACTTTAACTGCTGAACACATGGAATAAATAAAAGCGACTATCGTTGTCTCAGAATCTCATTTGGACCAGGTACGAGTAATAAGAGGAGGGATTTGTCGGGAAACTGTTTTACATAAGCTTCCAAGGGGAAACTCATATCGGCCACTATTATTAGACCCTACTCATCTGACTTAACTTTTGAATGTTATGCCTCCACGTAAAAAGTAAGTGAACTAATATTCGCAACTGAACATAGTATTATGCTAATGCGATTAACTTCATTTTAGTATACAAATGTTACGTGATTGCGTATGTATGCCTTTGAAGGAAAATTGCAGGAATATTATAACATATTTGTACCTACTCAGCAATTGTAGTATTAATTATACAGTTTTCAATAGTGACTTTACGAGTATAACTAGAGTACGAGTATTGTTAAGAATTCTCATGTAAAACTGATAATACTCGTTACTTAGAGGAACCGTCGTAATTTCTACAAACTAGATACTTGAAGACCTGCAAGTATTAATTATACAATTTTCAAAAGTGCAGAATTTACGAGTATCACTAGAGTACGTGTTTTGTTAGGAATTCTCATTTAAAAATAATAGTTCTCGTTACTTCGAGGAACCGTCGGATTTCTACAAACTGGATACTTGAAGAACTGCAAACCCGATGTCAAGGAGCTCGCCTACGAAATGTAGACTCTGAGGAGCGATTACAAATGTTGTAAGCGATAACAATCCGTTTGTTTGGCCATGCTGGCCGGAGAAGGCAATCGCTTGAAAATAAAATGGCGGACGCTGGGAAACCAATTTGAGCAGTTTTTTTTATTACGTTTCGTCATGGGTGTCCGTGTTGGTGTCATTTGACAGCAAGCTCCTTCTATAGTACTAATTAAAGAGCTGCCAAAGTACAATTTTAAATTGCAATCCAAAACCGATCGAGTTACGTAATCTCTCAGCGGATTTTATATGTATGGGCATCTCTCACCCTTGCCGTCAAGACGTGCTTGAGATGTGCAAATACGTTTACCGTAACCAGCGACCCTTTAACTTTATTATTTATCCAATACCAATCCTACTAATGTTATAAACGCGAAAGTTTGTAAGGATGGATGTGTGGATGTATTTGTGTTACCTTCACGCAAAAACTGCTCAATGTATATTGATGAAACTTTACAAAAATTTTGGAAAAAAGAAAATTGGTGTCCAATATTACTATAAATATTACTTTGTATAATATTAAGTTATCAAAATAAATACTTTATTGTCACAAGCATTTTATTACCTTACTGTACCAGTGTGAAGAATTTGGGCCTGATGTTAGACTCTACGTTGAGCTGGACTGTTCACGTGGCTGAGGTCAGTCGTAAGGTCATCACGTGTTTGAGGACTCTCGTCCGATTATTATTTTTTCTTCCAATCAAGACAAAACTTCTTCTCATGCAAGTTCTCATTATCATTGATTACGCGGACTCTTGCTGTAATAACCTCACTGAGGCACTCACTGACAAACTTGAACATCTTCTCAACAGGTGTATTAAATTTATCTTTGGCCTCCGAAAATATGACCATATTTCCCGCTATAGAGCGCAACTTAATTGACTTCCCATTCGACAACGTAGAAACTCTCGAATTCTCTGTGTTCGGTACGGTATTCTTAATAACCCCTCATCTTCAGGATATGTTCTCCTTTTTATGTCAATCTCGTGATCGTGCTCTCCATTCTTCCGAAGATCTCCGGCTAGGCATACCGGCTCATCGCTCCTCCTATCAATCCAAGTCGTTTACAGTGAAGGCTACGCGGCTGTGGAATACGCTCCCACTTGAGATCAGGAGGTCAGAGACGAAACTGTGTTACAAAAACAAACTGCGAAAGTTTATGTTTCAATGATTGCGAAATATGTAAAATATGTATGTATGTATATTTTTAGTTATGTACGCTTTTGGATGTGATGTATCTAAACTCTTTTATACTGTATATTTAGTTTATGTATATTATGGTATGTATATAATATTAATATTTTACACAATAGTATTTGTTGCAATTTTAATATCTATTTACAATATTGTCCTGCACCCATAACAATCTCTCTGCATGATCTAAAGGTAGGACTGGGAGAGTCCACCTTTTGTACACATTTATTTGTGCAATAAAGTTTTTAAATAAATAAATATGTTTTTTTCTATAATTTCATATTGTTTCTTTGCGCGTTAGCATTGCGTTAGCGTTAGCATGTTTCTACCTAGGAATTAAGGGAACAAATGCATTGGGAATTAAAATCTTGGTATTAATTTGACGTTATTTTGTTCCAGTGTATGATGCGTCTGGGCAGTACAACCCGAACATGCTATTCGGCAACGAGTTCTGGCTCGGCTCCTTGATGGAATGCCGTGATCTTCAGCTGGCAGAGTACTACGAGCAGGTCCCGCCCTTCGCCGCCGGCTTCCACGTCATCAAGATCAACATCACCATTGATGGAGACTACATTCCGCATGTTTGTACTTCTGTAATGATAGCAAACGATATTGGACGACCACAAGATAGAATTATTTGAAGGCACAATTACATTATTTTAATCACAATTATATTATCTTCTGAATATACAGTCGATTTACCAAGTCAAGAATCAAAAAGATTGAGAGAGACTGCCAAATAAGAGGGCCTATAGTACCTGCAGACTGAGCCTTAAGTGCTGTTTCAAAATTTTGATAAGTAGACATCAAAAACAATACAGCAACCAATAAAACCACCCGCTTTGAATGACTGTAATCGCCTTACGTCACTGAACTTTTAATATAAAAGTTTCACTATACGCTGAAAGACTTTGTGTCGATATGAACTTTGCCTGAAAGTTTAATCTTTGTCGCTGTCCAAAACATACCGTTTGGTGGAGTTACTCTTTGTGAAGCGATCGACGGCATTATGACGACATCGTTGTACACTTAGTTTGATGGAGCACTCTTGTCCCGAATCTTTGAGAATCTCAACTTCAGAAATGGTTGGTTTATTAGAAGTTTTAAAAACAAGGCACTCGAGCGAGATACTTAGTGGCTTCTATAGTAGAAGTTTCAGCTTTTACGGTCCAATTCCTAGACTTGAAATACAGCCACTTGGCGACATGTATCCGGGCAGCGTTTATCAGCTCACGTCAGTTGACGTAATCCCTGGTTTATGTCATGAGTGAAATATTCGGATAGATAAGTGTTCTGTTGTAACTGAAATTCAATTGATTTATTATATTTATAGCTTAAGCCTTACTTTCCAATTTATTTATTTCCTACTATCTTGTATTCAGTTTAAAGATATATTTATTCCCATAAAAGACAAAAAACAGTCACTTACATGAGAATAATCACTACCAAAACAATATATTCACGTACGTTCGAACATTTCAACACAAATAATCCAATATCACATTAAGTCGCACTTAGCGCATAATATACTTGATATTAGATTACATATTTTCAATAACATAAGTTGCAAGTTTTGATTTGAACGCATCGAGTGAGCTTACATTTCTTATAGAAGAGGGTATTTTGTTATAGACTTGCGCGCCTTCAAAAGTAATCATTTTTTTCCGTAGTTGGTTCTAATTTTGGGTAGCACGAGAAAACTCGCGCGGCGTGTGCTACGCTTAGTGAATTGCTTTACCGTTTGAAGTGTTAGACTAGTATGGAAAGAGCACGTCATATTTTTTTTAACAAGTATGCATGTGTGGTAGATGTTAAGTTGTTTTACAGTCATTATTTTGGTGTCTTCGTATATTTTACAAGTAGGTGTTAAGCGGTGATATTGAAATAATGCTTTTATAATTTTATTTTGTGCAATTTGAATAACCTCTAATTTTGATTTACTTGCACTGCCCCATATTTCTATGAAATTGAGAAGATGTGGTTTAACGAAGGAATTATACAATGTGAAACGTAAACGAAGCGGAATACATCGAGAAATTTGTCGTAGTGATGCTACAAGTTATATTAATTTAGTGCTGATATACTCGATTTGAGCATTCCACATGAGACAACTATCAATTCTTAGGCCTAGGTATTTCTCACATTTTCTTTCTTGTAATATAGAATTATAAATTTTTAGGGGCTCGAACGGAGTGTATTTTTTATTTATGGCCTTGAATATTACGTAACAAGTGTTTTCTGTGTTGATCGTCAAAAGGTTGTATTGAAACCAATCGGATAAGGTATTTAAAACCTCTTGAGCTTTTTGGATAATTTCGTGTATATTAGGCCCAAAGTAAAATAGACAAGTGTCGTCGGCATATAGGGTTATTTGGCCGTGTAAACCAAGTTCCTGTATATTATTAATATAAATTGTGAAAAGCAATGGTCCCAATATTGATCCTAAATATATATAAATATATAGTCTAAAAAAAATGCTTCTTCATAGTGCTTCAACACCCGAGCGGCCACCGGGCTCGCGGCGTCGCTGCGCACGATCAGCGTGAGACCCGTGCCTGGCGCGTACGACCTCTACGCCGACCGCAAGTTCCAGATCCTGGCGTGAGTTGAAATTTGTAGCTCTTTTTGACTCTAGCTAGATACAAACAAGCATCAGTAAGAAATTACTTATAAGTGTGTTCGAGTATTAATGTTTATAACTAATTTTTTTATAGCTGAGTTTGTCTATAAATCTGTAGAGCAATTGTCATATGACTAATAAGCTATTAAATTAAGCAAGAAACATTGTATCAACAGTTGACAAACCTAATAAATAAATAATAAAATAACAGTCAAGAGACTATAATATAACTGCGAGCTAGAAGCGAGTTCCAAATATTGTTTATATAATCATGTCGACTTTTGGATTTAGATTTTTTGATTTATTTGGTATAGAAATTACGTTTACCGCATTTATATCAGTAAGTAGCAGTCGCCATCGCCACGTTCCATACCAGCATTATGCAGACGATGCAGTGGTAGACTGGTATATAAGGTCAAATCGTTTTAAGCGATAATATTTTAACTGTGTCTTTGTAAACATTATCAAAATAGGGCACCATAATTATTTTTTGGAAAATCGAGACTTGAATTTTTTGTATTTTCTCGAACCAAAAAATTCAAGTGTCGATTAACTCGAAAACCTCTTTTTTTTTAAAACAGCACCCTAACAATTTACAAAGTTATTCACGTCCTCGGCTTCGCCTCTCTAATTTCAATGCCCAATCCATCTTTTTCTCTCATCTTAACCTTAATTAATAAAAAATATATATCTGCACAAAATAATTACCTTAATCTGTGATTTTATCAAAAACTAGCGTGTATTCTACAAAACAACTTGTATTATACAAAACAATATTCATTTAGGTACAGTGCTGAATCGGCCCTTAAAATATTATTACTTAAAACGAGGTGACCTTATATACGTATACTTTTAATTTGTGCACGTTATTTAGCACAAATATATAGTACGCTAGCTAAACAATTAATGATCTTTAAATCCTATCTTCTTTTACGTTCAAACTTAATTTCGTGGTAGTTATCCATACACTTTATGCAAACGTAAGCCATGAATTAATGCAGCCTATTCTCTTGTATTTCGCTCTTGGTTTCTATTGCAACGAGTAATCCTGTGTTGCAATTTATTAACCAAACTACGATGTCTGTGGTCTGCACCTCGTGGGAACCGACAATGAGAAACATTTGTCAAGGAAGGCTTATCTGCTTTTACGTCCTCGCGCCACGGCATCATGCAATGTCTGAATTTAAATTTTATTTATTCACGTCACATTACTTATGCAATTTAAATTGCGTTAAAGAGGACGAATATTCGTTAATGTATGATGTACGAAAGTCGTTAATAAGCATAATGGTTTGACGGTCAGTTAAGCTGCAATACATGTGTCGCGGCATTTGCATATGTTTGCTCTACAAAGTCGTTATAGCAATCAATTTCCATGCTAATGGGATATATAATATTACAACACTGTTTCGCTGGATTCATCAAGTAAATGTTTGGCTGAGATTATGACGCAATTATAGAAGACGATGATAAATGAATGTAATTAATTTAGAGGAAAAACCTACACGTTTAGGTGTGAACTGAATCGAGACAATTAATTACGTTTACAGCACTACAGTCTGAAATCAGAACACGTAATTAAATGAAAATAATTACTCTCAGGTTTTGAAACAAACATTACTTACCTACTTTCGTTAATTAAATACACCTACTTACTTGTAACTAGGATCGACTGAAGTATTATTTTTAAAGGTTTTTTGTTTAAATCGATATTAATTTTATGAATCTGCACAGTTTGTTTATTTGTTTGTTTGTATGCGCTTATCTCGGGGATGACTGGACCGATAAGGCTTTTTTGGATAGCTTATTTATCAAAGAAGGCTTTAGGCTGTAAAACATTACGCTGCAGCGGGAGGGGAAAGCGCAAACTCAAAACGCTCGGATCAGTCGCGGGGGACCGCGTATTAGTACGTAGTATTCAAACAGTTCAGATCTGAAAGCTGTACAAATTATCATTGGTTAGAAGTTATCCATTATATAGTTCTACCCACTACGATTTGTTTCACCAGTAGCCTACTGCCTTTTTTTCTTAACTGACTGCCAAAGTGCTGTTCCTATATAAAGTTCCTATTACTTTCTCAGGTCGGTGGTTCTCCTGGTGGTCGTCCTAATGGTGCTGGCGTCTTTCCACGAGGGCTACCTGGAGCGGAAGTACCGGCTGTTGAATGAGGCTGCAGATCTTGAGCTGGTACATGATGACGTCAACCATAAAAATGTTGGTAAAAATTTTCAGTGTGCCATGATTTCACCTGCGCTTACCTGTCTAGCCTAATGTGAATATGTTATAAAACATTTTTTTTATATTTCTGCAACAGAAGATTATGGGCTTCAAAATGAAACCTAGGACTCTTAAATTACAATATGATGATGCAATATAAGACGAAAAAGGTCTCCAACTACATTACCTTGTGCGTCGATAGATCGTAAGATAGTCAATGAGGATTAAAAAAAGCTTTTTTGTGTTTCGTTTGAACTGAAATGCATTTTCTCAAATATTTTATTACGACCTAAGTGAGCTATGCGTTTGATTTAATCTGCAGATTTTGCTAGCCAAGCAGAACGCCTTGGCAAACAGACAAAAATAATTAAATGTTCTCAAATATTGTTTTCGCAAGTAGAAATGCACACATTTCAGCACAAGGTTTTTGGCGCGCTAGGTGCTATTTGTCTGTCTGTCTGTCTGTCTGTCCATGTCAACCAGTCTAATCTATGGACCTCAGTATCCGTGTGCCAGCGCCTAAACTGTATACTTTTATATTTGTTTAGATAGAGCCGAAAAGAAAGATAAGCAAGATATAAACAAAAACATAAATGGATTCACCAACTCCGCACTTTCCATCTCCGTGATTAGCCAGCAATCATTCAAGGAGGATTTGTTGGACACAAAAGAGAAAATGTATACAAAAGGAGAAGTGTTGAGGATGCTGAAATCGTTTTTCGTATTGTTCTTTTACCGGGTGGTGAGACTGACACCCGCGTACGCCTTTGTGATCGGGATCACGGAGGTGTCGCTGAGGTACATCTACAACCAGTCTGTGTTCGACCCGGCCATCCCGGACCACATCACGTGTGACTACTACTGGTGGAGAAACCTGCTGTACATAACAACCTGTTCACCAACAAGGAGATGTGCATGGTCTGGTCCTGGTACATGGCAAACGACACGCAGTTTTATGTGGTCGGCATAATTCTGTTATTGATTTCAGTGAAGTAAGTTACGTTGATTATTTAAAAAAGCTTTCGATGTTTTACAATCAAACTAGCGCCCCCCGCGACTTCGCCCGCGCGTTTTGAGTTTGCTCCCTCCCAGCAGCGTGATGTTTTATTAATAAGCCTTTCTTGATAAATAAGCTAACTAACACAAAAACAAAAATTCAAATCAGTCTAGTAGTTCCTGAGATTTGCTCGTTAAAACAAACAAACAAACTCTTCAGCTTTATAATATTAGTATGGAAAAAAGGCTGTAGCGTAAACTATATAAAATAGACATATGCTGTAGCGGACTTTATTGTAGAACTATTAAAACAGAATAATCTCGTAATACATGATTTTTGTGTAACTTAAACGGTTCACGCAGCGGAAGTTCTCAAACCGAATATTTTTCGCCCGTTTTCGCAACTGTTTTCGTTGCGGCGTTGGACTTATGAATCGAATCTTGATGCGATATAGCGGTAAGCCTTCCTCGACAGAAAGGCTATCTAACGTAAAAATCATTTTTCAAATGGCTCCAGTAGTTTCTGGGATAAGCGCGTTCTAACAAACAACTTTTCAGTTTTGTAATATTAGTATAGATTGAAATTATATCACAGATCCATCAGCATTAAATAGCTATTTATACACCTGCAAAGAAGAAGAAAAATCTACCTTTTATTTTTTCAGACATCCAAAACTCGCAGCAATATCGCTCGGCATGGTGCTACTGAGCTCTTGGGCGACGACAATCTACATATCAGTGTGGCACAAGTACAAAGCAAGAATAGAAGAACCCTTCGAAATGTTCGATGCGCTCTACGATAAACCCTGGTCTAGGATCGAACCCTATTTGATCGGTGAGTCACGATTTACTTTCCTTGTTGGTATCGGAAAAATAAATTTGTTTTGTGTGTTCGTCCGTAACTCTTTATATAGCTCCTTATAAGACGATAGTTAAGGCGAGATAAGGCCATCGAAATACGTGCTAAAAGAGGATTGAGGAAAATTGATGTCATATCAGGATGAAACCGCTGTTCCCATTGATAAAGATTTTAGCGCCATGATACCCGGCCCTTGAAACCGACATAACTCTTAAGTGGCCGCCGTTTTATTACGTTCTCTATCGATTCCGAGGAAAAGCTGTAGTTCGGTTGTAAGTACATATCGGATATCCCTACGCAGGTCAGCGATCCCTTCATAAAAACGTCCCGCAAAAAGCAAATGGGCGGCCGCACAATTCTATAACTTTGAAGCTCCCCATTCATGAGATATCTTTTTGAAGTTAAAAACGGTCTAAATGAATTCAGCTATATTTCATTGTTATCGAGCCTTAGAAATGAACGATCCGTTTGGATCTTCATAACGGTAAAAGTTTTGTTATCAATCACTGAGCCTATATACGCAATGGTAACTAAAATAACTTCAAAGAGGTTTCTAAAATTTTGTGTGAAAGTCAGACCTTCGCCATATACTCATCAAAAGATTTACTCAATTAGAATCAAATCCATTGATTAGTTTATAATCGTGTTAGTAACTTTAAATTATATTAGTACCTCACAAAAGCAACAGTATAAGATTATCACACGAGCCATTACAATGATTAGAATCTTCTTAAGTAAGGAACAATTGGTATAAGGGAAATTGTTTGTAATTTCGTGCTGTTTTAGATGGAAGCGAAAGTAATAAATTTCAATGAACATTTTGTACAGACGACGTAAAGGGAGCAATCGCACTAGCTCCCAATAAACTGAAAAGGCAACTATAGTAAATCCTGAAAGAACTTCAGGGGCGAAAGCACAAACGGGTTACATGAAAATTTAAGATGTAGGTACTAGAAAAAATAAAATTACTCAATATTCACTACGATATAATTACACAATTGTTTCTTGAGAGTTAAGCCATCTGAAATGATTTCCCCGCATTAAATACAAATATAAGATTGAGGACAAAAAGGTTCTACAGAAGCCCATCATTACCCTTTACGAAAATGAATTTATCACTATGTTCTTCATATGTTTTTGACCCTCTCCGTAATTAATAATCAATCATTATGAGTCATCAATTATTTATTTACTTCGTACTTATAATGCGGGTAATTATGTACCATTAACAAACATAATATTTTGATTTGGTATATATCACATGCATATAATTACAATTTATAGGTTTATATAAATGCTCTGCTATAAGTACTCACATATTTTGAAAACACAACACATTATGCCTAATATCAGGTCTATACATAATATAGTACATTTTGCAAGACCCTCTCAATATTTGTGTATTTGCCACATCAAGTTGCAGCATACAGTAATTTTAGTTGCAGTAGTTAGTTACTATGACCGATGTAAATCAATTGATTGCGGTAACGGCAATCATGTTTAGTGCCTAAATTTTGAGATCCTTTTGTAACAATTATTTCACATTCGCTCATCAATTTAATAACCACGCACAATCAACTACTGTTTGCTTCATTTGTTTGATTAGATGTTTTTGTTCTTACGCCTATAGGCTAATAAAGAGGAAAATATACCACATAATTAAAAACTCTAAAAAATTTGACTTTAAAAAAAGTAAAAACCGGGGTCACAGGAGAGGGGGGGGGGGAGTTGCACCTTATGACTCTGTTCTTTAAGAAGCTATATAACCTATATAACCTATCATAAGTTCTGTAATTATAATTACTGAACTCCTAATCGTTAAGGAGTTCCACCATCAGCTCAGCCCCACAAGATGTTGACTATCAGACGTAACAACACGTTACCATTAAGATTCTTGTAAAAAAAACAGTATATGTGCCTTTAAAATTTGAGGGTTTCCCTCGATTACACCAAGATTCCATCAACAGATCCTAAATTGGCAACAATGGGACTAACTAGAAGATATACCCTCTAAGTAGGCGAAAAAAATATACGAATCCGGCCACAAACGACTGAGATATGAGGTAACATAGATACAACAAAAAAAACATACAGTCGAATTGATAACCTTCTCCTTTTTGAAGTCGGTTAAAAATATAGTTACTTATTCAACTAGTTTTCAGCCGAAGTATTTGTGTCAACGCCAATGATCGATTTCTATCAGAATTTGTCGAAAACAAATAGTATTGCGGAGTGTTCGTCACCTAAATTGAAATCGTGTTCCGTTCAAGTATGGACACAAAGGACGAAACAGCAAATTACACATGGGGTGCTCACAACCTCAGCGCACACGCTTGTAAGCAGTAAATTACAATTTAGCTCGAGATACGTATCGTTGTTTCATCAGTCAGTTCACTTGCCTCGCATATCTGCTATATCTGCAACTATAGGTATTCGTAGCTAGTAAACTAATAAGATGAATACATTAAACTTATGAATTAGGTACATTTCATGTGAATCCATGTGTAATCTGCCCATAGATCATAAGGAATCTGTTTCTATAATTAGATACCTCGTAGACTTGACAATTCCAGGTCGCTCTATAGTAGTTCATTGATTAATTGCTTTGATTAAACTCTAGGTGCTCCAATTTATGTGGCCGGCCTTCGTGGCCGACAATACACATGGAAATTGAATCGAACCCGAGCAATTTCTAACCAAATGAAATCAAACTTAATGGCATGACAAACATGATCAGATAATTTGTACCCAAATGGTACCCTGCAATAACTAAAAAAGGTTTTAAAACTGAAAATGTTATGTTCGCTTATACTTCGACACTTTGATCAATCATAAGCTTGTTTGTTATAGTAGATCCAAATATCCAATTCATTCGAACTAGGCAAATTAACGTGAACTTGAAGTGGCAGAAGAACCATGATAGCTCAGCTCGTTAACAAGTCTGTCTAAGCTGTAAGATCCCTTACACAATTCCACTTTTAGCATCGATGCAGTCACGCGTTAGTATCGATGCAGTCGCCAAGATATAGTACATGATTTGTCAATGTCCAGCTTCTGCTTCATTACTGTATCGATACTAACACGCGTTAGCATCAAGACTGTATCGATGCTAAAAGTAGCGCAAGTGTGTAAAGGTTAAAATTTTGCAACTGCATCGATGCTGCATCACTACTGCATCACTGTCGCAGTGGACAAAGGGTCTTAGGTCTAGATATAATATAATTTTAATCTTTCAACAATACTCATTCGTTTTCCAGGTATGATGGTGGGCTGGTACCTGCACAAGACGAAGTGCAAGGTCCGCATCCCGTACTGGCTGGTTGCAGTAGGATGGGTGGGTGCACTGGCTATCATCAGTAGCCTCATCTTCGGCATGGTGGACGGCTACTTCGAAGTGTGGCCGGTGAGTGGTCATGAATTCTTCACCCTATAATGATCGCCAGGAGCAGACGCCAGTGAAGAAGAGTTTTCTTATGGTTTAGAATGTTTTTAACACTCATCATCATCATCATCATCATAATCAGCCAAAGGACGTCCACTGCTGAACATAGGCCTCCCCCACGGCTTTCCACAGCGACCGATCACTAGCGGTCTGCATCCAGTTTGATCCTGCGATCTTTTTAAAGTCGTCTGTCCATCTTGTTGGTGGACGTCCTACGCTGCGTCTTTGGTCGAAGGGTCTCCAATCTAGAACTTTCCTGCCCCAACGGCCATCAGTTCTTCGCGCTATGTGCCCTGCCCACTGCCACTTAAGCTTACTGATTCTCAAGGCTATGTCCGTTACCTTGGTTCTTCTACGTATCTCTTCGTTTCTGATTCGATCTCGTAGAGAAACACCGAGCATAGCCCGCTCCATCGCTCGTTGTGTAATTTTGAGCTTCATTATAAGGCCCATAGTAAGAGACCACGTTTCGGATCCGTATGTCATCACTGGTAACACACACTGATTGAAGACTTTCGTCTTCAGACACTGAGGTAATTGAGACGAGAAGACGCTCTTGCGCAGTTTCCCGAACGCTGCCCAGCCGAGTTGGATTCGTCGATAGACCTCTTTCTCGAAGTTGGACCTACCCAATTGGATCACTTGTCCCAGGTAGACGTACTCGTCGACAACTTCGAGAGTTGAGTTCCCAATGGATACTGGAGTGGGTACAACAAGGGAACTCGACATAATTTTCGTCTTCTCCATGTTCATTTTAAGACCCACTTGTTGGGATACTCGGTCGAGGTCTTCGAGCATAGTGCCTAGATCATCCAGCGTCTTTGCCACAACGACTATGTCATCGGCAAACCGAAGGTGTGTTATGTATTCGCCATTGACGGAGATGCACTCACAGTGGCATATTTTATATTCATAAAGATGAAATAAAAAACCAAAAATTTGCGCACGGGCGGGACTTGAACCAGAAACTTCTGGCTAACCGGGCCAAACGCTCTACCAATTGAGTTACCGTTTAAGTCCCGCCCGTACGCAAATTTATGGTTTCTTATTTCATATTTATGAATATTAAAGAGTTTTCTAGCTTATTAAAAGCATTGAATGCAGCACATAAAATATGCAGCCATTTATAAGATAACATGTTAAACACAATTTATCCTTTTTAAAATCACAAATTTATCGAGGCGTTATTATTAATTTTGCAAAGGCCTCAAGATTAAATGAAGATCGTAGCAGATACGAGTAAGATGCCTGAGGACATTATATTGACTCGTGAACGCTTCAATAAGCCGTAAAATATTTTTGATCAAATCTCGAAGATTTGATTAAGTCTCTTTTTATCCAAAGTACCTACAGCATTTAAATAAACATTTAAGTTAGCAAGATGTATTCTATCTCATGTTAAATTATTTTAGTTTGCGTAGGTACTGTTTTACCAGCACGGATACCTCGTTATTAAAAGACAATGATCTAAAGAAACGCAGCAAAAAGGGTTTTACAATTTGTAGAGATTATACAAGGACATCTAGTTTCAAGTGATAATACTAAAAGGGCAGATTCAGTGCAATAACTTAATTTTTTTAGACAACACTTCGTTTTTATACGCTTGTTTTTGAAAAAATATAAACATATAAGTAGGTAGGTAGGTAAGGTAATTTTAAGGGTTCCGTAGCCAAATGGCAAAAAACGGAACCCTAATAGTTTCGTCAAGTCTGTCTGTCTGTCGGTCTGTCCGTGCGTGTATGTTACAGCCATTTTATTCTGTAACTATTGTGATGTGTAATGCTACTGTTGAAATTTAGTGGGAAGATGTATCCGCTTCACAATTCTTATACAAAAAATAATCATATTTTAGGGGGCGCGCCTATACATGAAACTAGACCCGATTTTTTTTGTCAAACCTATGCGTGTGTGTTGTCTATGGATATGTCTTTTAAATTAATCTTTGAGGTTCCTAAAACCATTTTCTTTTTAAGTCTAACATTTGATAGATAGACAGTTCCAAAGTAGTAAAATGGGCGCCCCGCCTCAAACTTCTAAACTAAGCGAGTGTAATTTTTGAAAAAATATGTAATGTAGATCTTAACAAATACTTTCATTAAGTATCATAGTTTTTAAGTTAAACCACATTTTCAAAACCGCAAACATAACCTTTTCTTTGTATAAACACTATGAAAAACAAAGTTAAATTTGCGGTCTATAAAATATTTTGGTATTTTAGCTAAGTGGAAGTAAGTGGATTCCCTAATTCAGTTAAAATTGGCACGGAACCCTCATTGCGCGAGTCCGACTCGCACTTGACTGTTTTTTTTTTATTTTGTGTTTTATTAATTACAAACATAAAGATTGGGCATTAGTATGTGAGAGGCGAAGCCGATGCCGTAGATAACTTTTAAAATTGTCAGGGTGGTATTTAAAAAAAATATTTTCTTTGAGTGATGAAAATAGTTTTCCATAAAATAATGAAAACGTCCTGTTACTATGATATACGCTCAAAGACTGGAAATGCTCATTGAGCAATGCGTTGTGGTTACATTAAAACATTCACATACCGAAATTCGTAGTATGATTTAAATGAAAACGGTCCTGACGCATTGCTTGTGGCAATCACACAAAGACCACATAGCGAAATCCATGTCGTGTCTGACATGCTATTGGACCTAAACGGGTTGCGGTTATGAAAAATATCCATGACGCGTATTGAGCAATAAATGACACGATTTAAAAAAAACGGAACCATTATAATTACATCGTCTGTCTTTACTTTTGTCTGTCTACCTGTCTGTCCATCCGTATGTCTCAGCCACTTCATTTTGGAACTACTAACATCACACAGCTGAAACTCGGTGGGTAGTGGGTAGCCGAATGGCAAAAAATGGAACTCTTATAGTTTCGTCAAGTATGTCTGTTTGTCTGTCTGTCCGACCTTCCCGTATTCTGTTAACCGCTGTACAATCATACAAATAGTAAAAATAGCATAATTAATCTCCCATGCCTCTTATACATGAAACTAAAACATAAAAATATTCCTCAAATCTACGGGTTCAAAGCCCCTAGATGTTATCAGTGAGTTCGCAAGAACTGCATCGTATATAATAAGTTATAAGTAAATAAGATAAGAATATATTAGTTTTACACTATTGAATTAGGTTAAGTCTACCTGTAATGATAGTGTAATGTAAGGTTATAAATAAACAATAAACTTTCAACGAAAATATGTTTCTACGAGATTGAACAAGTACTTTTTGAGATTTACGTTTTCAACAGCCGCAAATATAACTTTGTCATTTATACAAACACTATGAAAATCAAAGTTATTTTTGCTGAAAAAATATTATGTAATTTTCGCTAGGTCAAAGTAACGCCCCAAATTCAGTTTAAAGTAAGTGTGGAACCCTCAGTGCGCGGATCCATTCGCACTTTACAATACAATACAAATATAATAAATACAATTACAAATACATTACGCAGCTATTTTATTTTTTTAAGCCGCAGAACTTACATTAATTACTTTGCCTGCCTAACACCTATGACAGCGTAAAACAATATTTCCCTGGGACATCTACCATAACGTTTCGAGACTAGTAGATATATCTAAAAGCACAGTATGTAGGTGGTAACAAAATATGATCCCATAAGCGTCATGTGGCTTTTCTTCATTACCACTACGCCTTGGTCCTCAAGGCGTTGTGGTAATGAAGAAAAGCCACATTATTATTATTATTATTATTTTACCTCAATGTGCGTCGCATATTGAGGTTAAATATTAACACTTAAAAACTATTTGATCTTATAAAGACCCCTAAAATAAATTCGCTACCTATTTGAATAGCGCTGTCCCTAAAACTCTTTGAGAATTTTCATTCAACCTATAAAAGGTTAAGATAAATTAAAAATTAGGTACATACCCTCTCATCCGTACTGTTATTTGTATTTGATATTACTTTCCCAAGTGTAAATAAATCTATCTTGCTTTACGAGTAATTTGTTCCAAATTCAGTTCGTAATTTCATGTCAGAAAGCGAATAAATATTTAAGAGGGTTTTATGACCTCTCATAAAATCGCAAAGTGATAACCTGCACGTTCGCGATACTCAATAATTTTGTTTATACATTTATGTAAAATAATACAATATACACTCATGATTGTTCGAAAACGTTTTTTGTACATTTCTAGTAATATTTTACGTCCAAGCACATGCTTTTTAAGTCAATTTATTTGTACTCAACCTAAATTAATGTTATTTTAAGGCTTGCTGGATATATCCAAAGACGTCCATTATACTAAGTACTATGAATTGACACTACAACCTACATACGTGGTGTTGCTACCAATTTATTTCTGAATGACATAGAAGAAATCTTAGTTCCTTCACTGCAAAACAAACAAAACGAGGCAATCGCAGATTCCTTTATTAGTACAAATACTGTCCTATTGTAACCCAGAACGCGTCTGCCGATTGATTTATCCGCAGTTAAATTTTAAATCGAGTTGACCCTAACCCTAATCTCACTGTGGTCTGCTATCAAAGGTCCCATCAACTGCTGCAGCCGATCCATTTTGACTGTCAATACTGCGATTAATACCACTTGACGTTGACGAGGATTAACTCTAACATTTTCAGATTAATAACGAAATAGGAGCGCTGAACTAATTGTTTGAATAGGTACGTGTATGCTTAAGCCGTGTTAAATGAAAATCACTTCGGATCCTGAAATGACCAAAACTATTGTTTACGAGATCTATTTTACTTATTTATATCATTTGAATTTACAAAAAAAATCAGAAGATTTGTAATACAATTAACTTTGACCTAGTAGATTTGTAATATAATTAACTTTACTTATTTGCATAATTCGTTCACATATTGATCACACACTATGAAGACGCGACGGAACGGTCGAACCCAAGACTTTGAATTCCGCAAACGTCTCTCATTACAGCGTGAGTAGTCTTAGAGTGGAGTTTGTGGGCTCTGACATCCTTGGAAAGAAAATTAGGCGACCCTTTGGCCCTAAGCACGGTCAAATAGTGGAAAGGATAGCGCGATGGCGTGACTGACGAATAAGGTTCCATGTCACAGTGTGTTTACAATTGGCACACATTGTGTCCTTGTTACTTTGTGAATACTTTACCAGACGCAATGTAAAGACTATACCATATAATGTATTATAAATATTAATATGTAAACTACCGTGTAGGCCACTATTGGCTTGTACCACTAAGGCTACCTCTTTGTAAACAGTTTACCGGACGCATGTTCGTACATACTTAGGTGTAACAGCAACATACTTCTGCCATAACATGAGTAATTTGAGTTACATTTTAGGTCTAAAAGGCTGCTTCATGCTTTATCCAATCAATAGAACGGATGGAAACACAAGCAACAAGGGTTACAATGGTTCTATTTAGCCGTCAAATTTTTCATCTGCTCCCGTTTATTCAATGCGGCTACAATTCTTTCGTATCTGCGCTGATTTTCCGAGACGACAATGTAAAAACGTGATTCTTTTTAAATGAGTATCCTTCTATTGGCTCATTTACATTTCATCAAGATTTTGTTTGGATTTTTTTTAAAATAGTTTTTGTCAGATCTACATAAAGATGGCAGATGTAGGTAATAAGGAAGAGGAAAATATTTGCAGAAAAATACAGAAAACGAAGACGAATCCTACTAATCACCTCTAAGTATTATAAAATCCATTGTAACCATACATCAACAGAAAGCTGTATATTTCACGCAATAAAGAGACAGGCAAATAATATATAGTGTTTTCTGGTGTTTTACAATCGTTCTTCCTTTGTTTCAGCGTGGGGCGTAGCCGTTGCGTGGGTGGCAGTGGCGTGCTGCTGCGGTTACGGAGGGCTGGTGAACTCACTACTGTCCTATCGAGGATTCCTGCCGTTGAGCCGGCTGACTTACTGTGCATACCTCGTCCACCCCACCATCATGGTGTTTACCTGCTTCCTGCTGGACGGGCCTTTCCACCTGCAGAACGCCACCGTTGTAAGTACTATACTGTCTAGATGAGGGTGTAGTGAGTAGAGAGGCTTTCTGCTGCTTGTTTAGCTGACGTACTGTACTGTGGTAGTTCACGGTGTACACCTGCTGAGTGCTGGACGGGCCCTACGGGTCACTAAGTGGTACCTTCAAAACGCTGTTATAAGTGACCTTTACTATATCCATCATGACGCATAATATATGCACGGGTTAACCGCTCTGAAATGCTGAGTTACCGGGCTTATGGTATGATTTTGAGTTTGAGCTACCTACCTTTATGTCCGATAGGTACCTAAACTATTTAGTGTAATACTAAGAAAATATTATGTGTAATTACAAAACTCTAGGTATTTACCAGCTCGCTATTTAATTAAAGCAAGTAATAAACAGAAGTTTATTCAGGTTGTTTAATTGCCTTCTAAGCCTTCGAGTCTATTATGACCTACTGATTCCGTAGAGAGCCGGTAAGAGTTATTGAGTCCTCAGATAACAGATCTTGGAGGGGCTATTAACAGAACTCTTTATAACGGCGATAAATATTTCACTTCCCGGCCAATACCAGACTTGAAGATTGCCAAGCGAGCCGAACGTGGAAATTAAATATTAACACTTTGTTGTCAAACGATTTCATCGTTGATTAATCATGAATACAGCTGTCGAGGCTTCCCAGAAATATAACTTATAACAAATATTTCTCGAAAATAAGAAATTAAAATGGTTCAGTGCTGAATTCTGTTTGCCATTTGGTGGTAAATTCGTACTGAATCAGACTTAAATATGAAAAACCAGCTTTCAATTGATAAATGTTATGGTTGAGTTTGTCTTGCATGCATCTGGCACTAAAATTAACTTCGAGATGCAAAAACCAATGCAAGCGTTTGTTACGGTTTCATTTGAATTCCAATTTGATAAATACGAGTTGATTATTTCTTTGACAGTGAGATTAAGTTAGTGTTATAAGCAACTTGAAAAATGTGTAGCTATTGTGTGATAGTTGGGGCTTACAATACCACGTTGATTTTGCAAAAGCATACTCTGATTGTAGTACTAGTACTAACAGACTCCAAAGTACTTATAGACTTACTGAAACATAAGACCATCCATCAATAATTTTGGGCAGCACTACAGTTCCGCCGACGATTAATGGCGCAGACAGAACGCTCTCGGGCTGAGAGCCAGATAAGAGCCACGGTCAACACTCGCGTCTAGTGCTTGTCAAGGTTCACCAAGATTTTGTGGTACCTACCCGGCATTTGCCTTCTACGACATAACTAATCTTGAAGCTTGACTCTACGATCAGGTAAAAGAAAGTTGTTAGTTTTTAACAAATGGTTATAGTTACTATCATTAGAACGTTTGACACGGGATCATTGCCATGTACTTTATCTACGAGGATATGTCATGCAATGGTTCCTCCGGCCCATACCTAATCCATCAAACAAGCTCAAAACTAAAGGGTAAACCACTCGGGCACAAATAACTAACTATTTTGTCTCATTCTGTTTATAACTGGAGCTAAGTATATTCCGCATTTCCCCTCAACTGAAAGTGCAGCTTCGCATTCATCATCAAAATAACTTTATCGCTGACGAAGGAAGTTCATACTATTTTCGTCTCTAATACTCATTATTTGGGAGCTGATCCCGCGAAACTACGACTTCGCAATGGACCAACATTCGAATATGTCTTTGCTGATAAGGCCTTTCACACATTGCTTGATGTAATAGCGATATGTATACGTAGGACAAAAAAAAATGGTTCTACAGGTACACGTATTTATATTAAATCTTTTGTCTCCACCAGCCTCTATATACAAAAATTCATGCGTCTGAACCAGTTTTCAAAACACTTTTTTTACAGCCCGCTCGAACGCAACTAGTGCTTCTTCCGGCGACAAAAATTATATCTCTTTGAGCAATTTTTTATTTTTGAAAATGAAAAGATCGGTGCTAGCTCAGGGCTGTGAGAAAGGTAACGCAGGAGTTTGACTGGCGTGCTGTCTAGGAAGTCCCTTGTTTTGAGCGCGGTGTGTGCAACCGTATTGTCGTGGTGGAGCAGTAGTCTGCGGAGCCCAGTGTTTGGTCGCTTGTTGCTAACAACAGAGAAAATTTCTGGTAAACGTTTGGTAGTAAACCATTCGGCGTTGAAGCTACTTTGATCTCGTAAGGGAATCGGCACCAAGTGGCCAGTCAAATTAAAAAAGCTGGCGATCAAAATCTTTACCTCGCTTCAAGATCGCTTCAGTTTGGTTGGTTCATTTTGAAGCACCCAAACTGCGACGCAGATTCATTTTTCAGTCAGACACGAGACTTTGAATTGGCTGCTCACAAAAAATGTGGAGGAAAATTTTGAAAATGGACCACACCTATTTTTGCTTATAAATAATCATATTTCCGAAAAAATACTAAACGGCCAGTCTCCCATATATAAAAACTTTTTTCGCAATACTTTCTGAGTGGCCAGTGTCGGAAGTCTCGACATAGTTCCATGTAAAACCACCAGGTGGCGCTCGAAAAATGCCGTAACAAAATAAGTGTTTTCGTGTATTTTTTGATCGAGAAGAATTTTCGAATGAAGCTTAAAAATTACAAATATTTTTAAAGATTTATTAAACAAACAAGCTACATAAGTTAAAATGATATTTAATGAATTAGAAAATCATAAAATTGAAATTGTCTACGCGAAATGTCAAAAATGTTGCATCAGACTACCAGCGCTGGTTTCCAATTGATGTATTATAAAAGTATGATGCTTTATGCAGAGCTAGTAAGAAATCTTTTCATAAAATAACTACTTTATAAAATAACAAGGTGAAACACACAGATTTCACCTTGCACCTTTCTGTTTTGTTTTGTTAGAATAGTTCAACAAAAGTCCTAAATATTTTGCAATGAAATTCAGGCGGGGCTGAAGCTTCAGCAACGCTTGAAACGATTTGAAGGATAAATCCAGTATCCACTGTACTTAATGCATTTTCAGAAAGAAGATAAACACTTTGTTGTGTTGCACTGTTTTGGTTTATTTAGTATTATAGAGGACGTATCAACATTATGCTATTTCTGTACAATCGAGGACATTTCAGTTTCAATACCAACTCCCCAACCACTCCCCCTAACTTTAAAAATAATAATAATAGTATCAGTACAGAAAACAATAAGTGTACTTAGACACTCCACCTCTACATCTACAACTACAAGCTACTTCGTAGGTATAAAAGTAAGACGAATTTATGACCAATATACTATTTTACATGTTGTAGGTAAAAAGCAAGTTGTAATTATATTTTTGTTTTCATAGTGCTTTATCACTATAAAAAAAATAGTCTTGAAAAAAGCAACTATGTCAGACTGTGTCAGGCATCCGCCCGGATAGCGTAAGACACGGTGTTCGATTCCATGTCTGACATAGTTGATTTTTTTAAGTGCATTGTATATTGTATGGTATTTTTATAATTTCCCTTTTAAAGCTAAGAGCTTACGTCATTTAAAAGGCTCACGTGATGTGAGGAATGATCAGTTTGATTCAAGGCTGAACTTCACTCGACATAACGAATGAATCCAAACGCCTTTTTCGTGTTCCGTGACGTCTACGATGAAAACATTTCGGCTTCAGACTTGAAGGGTGCCTAAAATAAATTATCTTTGTCCGTGTTTTGGAATCAGACTCTAATAGTCATTAATATTCAAAGAGCTCGATGGTTAGGGTATGCAAAATACGCTTGGTTTCCTTAAATTCGATTACTGCTGAAACTTTATGTCTAAATGACGGATTAGAAAGTTTTTTCAAACAGTCAAAAATACGTACTAGAAATATGCAAAGGAACTGGCACAGGCACCTAAATTTAAATCTCTGAAGCGCACGTTTATTTTGCTTATCAGCTTTTCATCATACTCATTTAAGATTTTCATATAAAGTTAATGCTGTTCATATCGCTAACTTAATCATGTAACTAATGAATTCTCTATCTTATCCTCATATTCTGTAGATTAGTAATGAAGTAAAGCCACAATTAAGTCAGCCAGTTGCGGTTTAATATTGTTTCGTCAATATGGCCGCTTACAAGAGCTTTATTGCGTCCTTCAGCTAAAGGGCGTTATTGCGCACCTCTGCAGACATTTCCATAGCAATTTGAAGACGCTGTTGTCTTTGCACAACCACTAATGCAAAAACGATGTATAACGATCATAGTCTGCTCACATAGTGCAGTGCTCGTGGGTTACGTTACCTAACTGCTCAGGCGTCTGTTACACGGTCATGCACTTATCTCTAATATCTTAAAGAAAATGGGTAATAACAAACACGAAAAATAAAACTAAGACATGCAATAAAAAAAATCTTAAAATAATCCTACCCATTCATAAACAAAACCATTTCCTTGCGGCAAGGAGGCTATATGCTGGCTGCGTTGCCGCGTTGGATAGCTATGCAAAATGGGAGGTTTTAAATTAAGGGCTGTCGGTTTCTTGATCGATACTTAGCTCGACTAATGGTTTAATATCGTTACGGTTGTTTCGTATCGTTGCGCGTGTTTTGAACAAAATATACCTTAACCAGGGGATAGGAAGTTCGTCAGGCAGTGCCTTGAATGCAAGCAAACCGGCTAAACCTACCGTGTAATGGACGCCTATCACAACATATTGTTACGTAACTAAACAAATTTTATAAGGTCAGATTGCACGCTCATGCTTTGAAAAAAGCGTTTAGAAATAACTTACTTTTTCCAAATTCAGGAAATAGGCTTTATCGCATTTAAAAGATTGTCTGCTAAGTTGTAGAATTTCATCTTTAACATATTAATAAGAATGGAAGTTCTCAAACCAAAATATCGACAATTTGAGCCGGCCCTCGGTTGTATGCGAGAAAATATTGTCAAAAATATTTGAAATAAGTAGTTCAAGCGGGGAGCCACCTGCATAATTTGCAATGCATGAGAAGTATTCAGGCATTCAATTTGTAAGGAATAGGAATTGGGATTTGGGCTGGTTAGTACTGTTGAAGTTAATATCTTATTTTTAATCAAATTTCGTAGCGCAGCGCGGCGCAATCAGACTGCGCGTCCCCAACAAGGATGTGCCGAGTCATAAATTATTATATGATACTAGCGGACCCAGCGAACTTTGTTTCGCCACAATCCTCGTCTTGCCCGGCCTCGTCCCGCCCAGCTACGTAATTAAAGAAAAATGTTAAGGGAGGACAACCCTTATCACTAAGGGGTATGAAAAATAGATGTTGGCCGATTCTCAGACCTACTCAATTTGCTCACAAAATTTCATGAGAATCGGTCAAGCCGTTTCGGAGGAGTACGGGAACGAACATTGTGACACGAGACTTTTATATATGAGACTAGCGGACCCAGCGAACTTTGTTTCGCCCCCAGCCCCGTCCCGCCCTAGCCCCGTCCTGCCTAGTCCCGTAATTTTAAAAGTTAAGCATTCCCAGTGAATTTTGTTTCACCCTTAATTTACTAAAATGGCTATTAAAAAATAAGGGTTGATCGTAGAAGGGCGAAAATTGAGGGTTGTATGTATTTTTGTATGTTAAAAAAATAGAAATTAAAAATTGTGTCTAATAAATAAATAAAAAAGAGAGAGGAGGACTGCCCCTAACATTTAGGGGGATGAAAAATAGATGTTGGCCGATGCTCAGACCTACTGAAAGTTAAGCATTCCCAGCGAATTTTGTTTCACCCTGAAATTACTAAAATGGCTATTAAAAAATTAGGGTTGATCGTAGAAGAGTGAAAATTGAGGGTTGTATGTATTTTTGTATGTTGTATCATAAAAAAATAGAAATTAAAAATTTTTGTTCAAAAAATTAAATAAAAAAAATTAGGGGTGGACTACCCTTAACATTTAGAGGGATGAAAAATAAATGTTGGCCGATTCTCAGACCTACTGAATACGCATATGAAATTTCATCACAATCGGTCAAGCCGTTTCGGAGGAGTTTGGCAACTAAAACTGTGACACGAGAATTTTATATATTATATATACGGCGATATTATCTTATTACGAACCGTCCTATTTACGTGCCTAGAAGCTACCTCGGACAGATTGACTATTTATTGAGATAGTGCTTGTAACTTGTTTTGACTAACTTGTTACAATAATGAGCGACTAAATTGAAGTGAACTCGATTAAACCGTGACACTTATTTGGTTAGTGATTTTAAATAAGTCTTTTTATAGGCATGCGCCCGGATAGCGTAAGACACGAGGTTCGATTCCTCGTCTGACACAGTTTATTTTTACAAGTGCAATTTATAAGTGTTCTATTATTAAAACAGAATTCTAATTATTGTGAAAAAGAGGCATTGCTAAGTCATTTTTTTTTAATGAGGTCCATTTGAATTTTCGTTGAATACCACCGCAACTACAGGTGGTAGTTTGCAATGATGGTTTGATTTAGAAGGTTTTAGTGTATTAATTAAATGTATGATATGTTTTAATTGTTACGTCTATTTACGTGTTATTTTATGTATCTTAATCTTTTCCCCATCTTTGCAGATAACAATATACGCGGGCTACGCTGTCATGGCGTTCCTGGCGTCTTTTGCGATCTCCATCGCGTTCGAGGCGCCTGCCGTACGTCTCATCAGGATTATCAGCGGAGGTCACAAGCACCAGAAGAGCCAGTGATGTGAGATGGATAGATAAGTGATAGCTCAGTCGAGCCGCGTGTTTGTTCAGATATATGGAGCGGAGATTGTAGGCTCTTTATTGATAAATATTTGATAAGGTTAGGTGGGCTAATACATCTTTGCTCTATTTTGTCTGAAAACGAATACACGGCTTATGTAGAAAGTTAATTTATAAAGTTGTGCATGTGCACATCTACACAAATATTTTGTATAAGTGGGTAGAATTTTGACCAATTACCTTGGCTGCCTCATATAAAATAGTTAAGATTATATATGTAATACAGCGTTTAGATAGGTAGGTGTATAATATTTTGTTCATATTGGCTTTGTATTCTTATGCCACGATCGATGCCAATTTAGAGTGGTGCAGAAAATATATTGAAACATTAGATAAATATTAGATTATATCAGGCAGTTTAATTCCCACTGAGTGTAAACGAATATTATCAATATTATATATAAGAAAACTATATTTATGTTAATAATAAATAAAATAATATAATTGTTTTATATAATAATAATATTATCAATTATATTGATTATATTATGATAAAATGGCAATACGAATTGCCAATTTGCCAGTAAAGCAGAGCTGCAAAGCAACATCCTAATATACGCACCCAGACCTTTACTATGTATACATATTGTCAAATAGCAACGAAATACCTGAATGCCACCTATTGTATTCTGACTCTTTAATGAGCCTTGCACCTTGAACCTTGCCGATATGAATTATCTAACAATTTAATGAATTTTCAAAATTCTCATTACAAAAAAAGCTAACTCTTTTAAAAATGAGGTAGATACGTTTCTGCATTGCATACTTGTAAGTGCAATGGCGCAAGCACTTGACTAACTCAGTGACATGTTGGTCTCTTGTAGCAACATGACAACAAAACTAAGGACTAAGGGCCAGTCGTTACCATTGCTTGAAAAAATTACGATTTTGTGAGGTTTGACGAAAAAATACATTAACCAATGGTAAATACAATAGAAATATTGTCAATTGATTAAGGTATCGTGTATTCAAAACATGTATACTTACTTGTATTTATCCGAATCGGCGGTATCGCTACTCTACCTTAATCAATTGACGAAATGGCCATATTAATGACCATTGGTAAATGTATTTTTGTTCAGAGAACGTACACTCTGATTTATTCAATTTATGGCAACGGCTTTTAACCATAGTTGAGTTAAGAGGATCGTGTGCACGCGAACTTCCATACAAAAAGCTAACGTGGTCCGATTTTGACCTTTTTTTTTACATGTTTGAGATATTTGGAAAAACTGTGATCAAGACGTGCGTCTTTTTTTTAAAATATTGTATATTTCAGTAAATATAAGAACCTAAACATTCATTTTTTGACATAAAATACTCTCCAGAATATCGTCCATTTTTAATCAATCAAGCCGTCTCTAAGAAAATTACAACCGTGTACAACACTACTGCATAACATAACAATTATTTATATTGTATGCCAGTGAGTTATGGTTATACAAAAGCAATTTTCCAACTGACAAATATCAAACATTGTCGATAACGGTGGACACCTTTTGAAATATGTTAGGGTTGGGTAAATAAGAGCTGCGCATTCTACATATTGATCATCGCAGTTTACCTTCGTACACTGGGCCCACCTTTCCGAATATCGAAACAGGTTACTGAAAAATGTGGCAAATCGCAACATCAATATAGTTATTTAAATTCAAGACGCGTTCATAGGCCCACGTTAGCCACCAGTCGAAACTGAACAACATGAGATGAATATTTGACTTACATCTGATTCTGAATTTACTAAAAACGCGAATAGTACAAAATATGTTTATTATTCATTCAAACTCAGTCAGACTAAAGTAGTTTTACAAATGAATTGCAAGACTTTCGTTTGAAATCTGAGGAATAAAAGCTTACGTTTCTGTTCCAATTGCGATGTGCAAAGATTTATAGAAGCAATAACTGCAGTGGACTGGTTGGCTACTGACCAAAGTCTAGCCTTTCACAGCTCCGTGTTTTACTCCCTGTTGGTACCTGAAATATTTTGTTCAGTAAAGACGCCACTCAGTACACTACAAGTTATGTAATTTTAAAGTTAGAAACTGCTTTCTGAAAAATATTTCACTGAAGATTATATTTTGACCATAAAACTAATATTCCAAGGATAATAATTTTATGGTTTTGACTACCTGAATGCTGGTTGAATTTAATTATAATTAAAAATCAAAGCAAATTAATACGAATATTATGAGGTGGCAACTTCAAAATATATTAGACTTTAGCATTATTATTTTAATATATTTTTTCTACAAAAGCAATGATGTAATATATCTTCCAATTAAAAATATCAAATTATCAAGTTTAATTGATGAACAATAAGTCAGTGTAATTTGGAAGGAATCAGTAAACGTAATTATGTGCTAACATTATGTATATTGTTTTGTAAATAGCTAAGATAAACTGTAAGTTTGTGGAAATGTTACCATTTGTAAATACGTTCAATAAAGAATACAATATTTTTCAAACCTAAAAAGCTTTTAATTGTTCAAAATACAATGCTATTATTCCTAAATTTCATGTGTAATTAAAGCCAGCGTTTATCTGCGATCCCTATTTGTAAAATGAGACATTAACAGACACGTATTAAATCATCTGCTCTGTTGCCTTAATTATATGGAAAATTTTATCAAAATACTGCGTGGAATTTAAAAGCCCGGCGTTGTTTCCCAAATCCCGATCCTAAATCAGCAAATGGGTAAGATTAGATACGTGAGCTTCTGTGCCGACGTGCTTAAAGCCGGAGTTGGTATCAGAGCCCTGACGCTGCACATTCATAATGCTTGAGACACACCCTTCAATAAAAGTTCTTGAAAAATCGGCGTTGACATTAGAAACGGAGGATCGTCGAGTGAAACACTTCTAGTTCAACTAAAGTTATTTTACATTAAATCTTCCTAATAGGCGAGAAAATGCTGAAGTCTGCTTGATAAGAAGATAAAAACTAAGGTGATTTTAAATTGACATTGATATGAATCAATTAGTGTTAATTAAAATTTAACATTTCAGTTATCTGTCGAAGTTTTCCGCGAATCATCATACATTTTTATCAAAGTATCTAATAAATCTAGGCCTACCTACATACAAGTCGTTAAGAGTGCCCTGACTTCAAATGTGTTGAGGGTAAAAAGGTGTGGAGTCGTTTTTACGGGCGGTAAAGCCTGCGAGCGCTAGCTGCTTGGGAGAAATATGCTCGCGTAAGCGTTTGCCGACTTCGCGAATTAGTTCTTAGGATCATGGTTCATGAATGCAATTTTAAAGTGAATGTAAACTTGTGCCTCTCCTTTATTAGTGAAATGATAAGAATTTAAAAAAAAATCTGCTTTCAAAAAACTGACTTACTAAACAATATGCGTTATTTTAAGCGTATTAATATCAATTTTAGAAGGTAAGGAAGGATTTTATATTTCATGATTTTTAGTTACTAACTACCTATATCTCAAAAAAGACAGGACCAATATTATTGAACTTATATTGTACCCTCAGTTAAAATGTACCTGATTGAAATAAAAAAACATCTCATCAAAAAAAGCATTTCTTAGAACACAACACGCGACGCAATTTTACAGCACAAGAGAGAGACAGAAGATTCACGACATACTTTTGGCGCGAATGCGCGCGCAAGCTAGCAAAGGAGCTACTTTTTTAAATTAATTCATTCATTACTAATAATCACTTATCCAATAATAGTATGAGCAAGTAAATGCAGACGAGATATATTTTTTATCAGTCAAAGGCCTTAAAGGGCCAGAAACTACACGAATTACCCCACACACTTATAAAATTTAGCACACGTGTTTGGAAGCTTCAATAGACCAACATAGTCAAATATTAGCCAATTTCAACGATATCACATTGAATTGATTACCTCCTTGTTTTTTAAGTTTGTAAACATCTATGCAAATATCAAGTCTATCCTAGACACGGTTCCTTCCTCAAGATTTGTGCGTGCTTCAGCGTCGTGCCTATGTGACGACGTGCGTGACTGCTGTCTTCAATCTACACAACTCTGGTATGTAAGTAAGCGAAATCCTGCAGTATCTCTGTAGGTATCTAATATACTCCGTAGCTACAGGGCATTCATGCGTATTGTCCAAAGGTTCTTTTGCCATAATTATTGTCACAAAGAAAAAAAAATTGCAAATAATATATATTACTTTTACAGTGTGTTAGTTTTATACATAAATATAAAACAATTTAAAATAAATAAATAAATATCCTTTGGACATTCCCACACATCGCCATCTAGTCCTAAAGTACTCTAAAGCTACTCAAAGCTTGTGTTATGGGTACCAGACAACGGATATAATACTTCACTACTTTTTGTTTGTAAATACATACATGATTTACATAGAAAACACTCAGACCAATACAAACAGACATGTTCATGCACACAAATGTTTGTACTGTGCGGGGATCGAACCCGCAACCCGCTGCGTAGTAGGCGATTTCTCGACCACTACACCAGACGGGTCGTCTTTTAGACGTCGGCCAGTCTTTAGCTCTGATGAAGTCCGAAACGTTCGCTTCTAACCGAAACTGCGTGGACCGAGCTTTATGACCCGGCGCCGAATCTTATTGGAAAGACCATGCTTGGTTATTGAACATGGTGTTGTCAAGGGGCTTAACTACCTTCTCAAGAATGGTATCTTGATACACTTGTGCCGATGTTTTGATACTTTTTCACAAAAATATGGCTTAGTCATTCCTTCACAGCTAACACCCCACCAAACCATCACTGAAGTCGGGCAATGCCCACGTTGCACTCTGCCGACTAATTGGGAAGCTTCCTTAGAGGTTTGAGCATAAATACGGTCATTTTGTTTGTTAAAATGTTGCTCAATTGTAAAGATTTTCTCATCCGTAAACATTTTTTTTCTGTAACCTCCCTTTGCTTCAGTAGTTTTTTCGATTTTATCAGTTAAAAATGACCAGTGCGTCTTTTATAGGCTGCAAGTCCTAAGTCATCGTTTAAAATACGCGACATAGTTCTGGGTGCTATCTTCATCTCCCGAGATAAAATCGTTTGCTTTCGGACAGGATTTCTGCGAATTCATTCCCTTACTGCTATGGCCACCTTTTTCGTTCGAACATTACGTGGACGGCCAGATCTTTCTCTGTTACAAACAGAGGAGGTCTCATTGTACCTATTGATAGCCCGGTACACAAACATTTGAATAATACCAAGCGTATGGAGAGTTTTCAAAATTGCATTTGGCTCCATACCAACTTTGTGTAATGCAATCACAGCGATTCGGTACTCTTTATCACCCCACTCCATTTTAATATCGCAAAATAATATAAAATGTATTGGCGTCAAAATTAGAAAACACAATGAGCAATCGTATAAAAAACCGGCCAAGTGCGAGTCGGACTCGCGCACTGAGGGTTCCGTGCCAACTTTAACTGAATTTGGGAATCCACTTATTTCCACTTAGTAAAATCCACAATATTTTGTGAACAGCAAATATAACATTGTTTTTCATAGTGTTTGTATGAATTACAAAGTTATGTTTGCGGTTGTTGAAAATGTGCTATATCTCAAAAACTGCTTGTTCGATTCCGTTCGAACTAATTTTCGTTGAAAGTATTTGTTAAGATCTACATTATATATTTTTTTCAAAATTTACACTCGCTTAGTTTAGAAGTTAGATGAGGGGGGACGCCCATTTTACCACTTTGGAAGCGTCTAGCTATGAAACGTTAGACTTTAAAAGAAAATGGTTTTAGGAACCTCGGTGTCATTTTAAAAGACCTATCTATAAACACCCCACACGAATAGGTTTGCCAAAAAAAGTTTTTTTTTGGTTTTAGTTTCATGTATGTTTGCCCCCCTTTAAATGTCATATTTTTTTATTTTTTATATGAGAATCGTAAAGCGGTTAACAGGATACATCTTCCTACCAAATTTCAACAGTGTGGTGCTTATAGTTACAGAATAAAATGGCTGTGACATACGGACGGACAGACAGACAGACAGACAGACTTGACTTGAAACTACGAGTATAAGGGTTCCGTTTTTTGCCATTCGGCAACGGAACCCTAAAAATGATAGAGTCCAAATTCAAATGTAATATCTTTCTTATTTTTAATTGTAACAGTATTTATGGCTAGACTGTGTATTAGAAACATGGCGCTTAGACCAATATAAGGATTATTAAAAAAATCAAGGAATCAACGGTCCTACTCTTATGCTCTTTGTTTTTTTAATGTGAAATTAAACCGTCTTCAATTTTTTCTTGTATTACTTATGAATTTATGGACGGATTGACTTTGGAAACTTACTTACACTTTACTATAAGTTGAAATATACCTGATTTAACCAAAAAGAATCATCTCGCTTTGACTTCTGTTTTTCTAAATTCGGTGGAAAAAACATACAAAAATACAAACACGAAATTTATCACTATTTTAATATCTTCAAAATGCTTAAAAAAGTGATTTTATACCTAGCTAATGGTTTAACCAAACAAAAAGTACTTAGGTATTCACCTGCATACTTACCCATTCAGCACTATTTTATTTTCAGTTTGATACTTTCCTGGAGTTTTGCTGAAACTGTCTTAAGTCAGAGAGTTAGAAAGATCTATGTAAAACTTTTTACGCGAAGGAATGTGATTTTAGTGAAGATTTATTTTGTCCAGGGGCGCAACATGCTCTTCTTCTATGTTTGCCGCTACCCGAGTTAAAATGAATGTGAAAACTTGCGGTTACTTTACATAAATGAATTTTAATATTTTATCAAAGTCTATGAGATTTTCTTGCTAAGAATGAGATTCTAATAAAGAAGTGATAAAGTAACTTTATAATGACGATGTGTCGGTGGCATATGCATAGGTACGCCCGGATATTAGCGTAAAACACAGGGATCGATTTCTCGTCTAACCCAGTTGCTTTTTTCAAGTGCATTTTATTTTATTGAGTGTGTACAGTGTAAAAACACAAATAAAACCAAAAATATAATAATAAATTGGCTTCCTTCGTCCTAACTGTTTGTTAAAAATGGAGATTCAGTGGAAAGGGTTGACAGAACAAGAAACCTAGGCCTGCTTTTTGATAGTAATCTAAGATTTGAAAGTCATATCGCTGAATGCACGAGAAACTGTTTTTATCGACTCAAGCTTCTATACAAAATAAGACCATATCTGAGTGAGGCAATCAGAAAAGCACTCAGCGAGTCACTTGTGCTATCCAAGCTTAATTATTGCGACACAGTGTATGGTCCCTGTCTGCTGGCGAGGTCGGAAAAGCTTATTCAGCGAGTGCAAAATGCGTGCGTGCGCTTCTGCTATCATATCCCGCCTCGAACTCACGGCTCTCCATACATTAGTGCTGCGAGCATGCTGCGAATGGAGGCTCGTAGGAAACTGCACTTGGCAAGCCTAATGTTTGAAGTCATTAAGACAAAGAGACCACGCTACTTACATGAGAACTTGGCATGGGCACGGGGTGGGAATGGGCATGGAATGAGGGAGTGTGTTAGCGTGTTTCTGACCCCAAGACATCGCACAGTTGCATTCCGCGGCTCTTTCAAATTCGCTGCGACACGGTGCTGGAACTCGCTGCCCCCGCCGTTGCGCGCCCTGAAAGTAAAATCAACGTTTAAATCAAAACTTAAACAGCACTTACTACATAATCAATGGGAAGACGAAAAATACAGGTTAACTTACCAACGGGGTATGCGCGTCGAGCTAGGGGGTCGCAAACCCAGACATAGGTAATTTTACGCCGTGCGTTCAGGGATCTTCTTCGTACTTTAACTGTCCGCGTACGCATGCATAGTTATCGTGCGTGGCACTGACGTGTGGAGTCTATCGCAGTCTCGTAGAGTTTTGCATTGACCAGTTCCGGATGATACGATCATTTCTTTTGTTTACTTGTTTGTTAGCCATTAACACAACAAAATTACTACTATCAATCAATGCCAACGTGTCCGACAAAACGTGTTTGCTCTTCTTGTACGTGGCTGGGTGGCGTGGCATTTATTATCGGTTTTACTCGTATTTCGTCGGAATGCGCATGATGGCCGACCGCCACAGATTAGTAAAACTTTGTCTGTGGCCGCCGCAACATAGCCAAACCAATTTTTTATTTTTTTTATATATTTTCTCTTTTATATTATGTATTTAATACACATTGATAATTTTATTAATAATCAAATGTTGTGTTATTTATATTTTATTGTTAATTTTGTAATGTATATATTTTTCTTTTTGGTGTTTATTTCATTGCCGAATTATTACTACCCACTAAGGCACCCGCTGAAAATCAGCGTCGTGGTATGCGTCCCGCTGCCACTACTTATGCTGAGCGGGTGCCTTTTTGACTCAAGTCGCCTGCTTTTCTCATATATTTGTATATTATGCTTGTATTTGAGTCAAATAAATGTATTTTCTTTCTTTCTTAAATGTTTGTAAAAAAAAAACCTTCGGTTATTGTGAGAGCAATCTCGCAACATTGATTAGCCTAAGCGTTAAAGAAAGTACTAGAAAAAAATTACACTGAAATACAGAATTCAAACTGAAGTTCGAAATCTGTCACTAAATGAATGTTTAATGATGTCTTATTTGGCAAGTATGTACCTACTCGATAACAGATTTGACGCCGGCTCGCAAACGCTATCGACTGTTGATGAGATTAGGAGAGAGAGACGAGATGATCAACTTATCAGAATCTTCCGAATATGCGAACCTTTAAAAGAATCTTATTTTTAGCTTGACTTGCGCACGATTATTTAACCCAAGATAATGCCCTGGACTAAATCATCATTCTGTCTTGGTCAGTTTATTTGACGTTGAAAGAGACAAAATGAATATTTAATGCAGGGTTAGCGTAATCCTGAGTTAAATCATCGAGTGCAAGTGGGCTTTAGTAACTTATCTCAAGTCAAAGCATGAAACGAGTGACGATAACTTGACAACCACATGTTGTTTTGTGTTTCATCGTTTATTGATTTAGTTTGAAATATAATGGATGAGTGAATTTTTAGTGCCTATTATCTCGACTCCTAGAACCTAGATAAATTATTCATAGCTCGCAAATAGCTATTTGCATCTTGTAACTGTCAAGTCTCCATTATTTTTCTTCGGCTCCAAGCAAGCCAGATTGTTTTTAGTCTTTGATTTCCCTTGATAGTAATTTATGTGACGATTCAATCTAAAGGTGCGACTGCACTGGGTCCGAGTTGAAATAGAAAGAAAGAAAGAAAAAAGAAAAAACGTTTATTGGCCTACATCACAAACACACACATTCACAACATTACACATAATAATCAAACGAAATCCAAAGATCGAGAGAGAAAAAAAAAGAAAAAAAAGTTAACACATGAGTAAAAATCAATGTGGAACCGTCCATGACAAAGTGTTATACCGACACCATACCAAGCCAATGAATGTGCGTCTCTCTCTCTGTGTGTGTGTGTGTGTGTGTGTGTGTGTGTGTGTGTGTGTGTGTGTGTGTGTGTGTGTGTGTGTGTGTGTGTGTGTGTGTGTGTGTGTGTGTGTGTGTGTGTGTGTGTGTGTGTGTGTGTGTGTGTGTGTGTGTGTGTGTGTGTGTGTGTGTGTGTGTGTGTGTGTGTGTGTGTGTGTGTGTGTGTGTGTGTGTGTGTGAGAGAGAGAGTGTGTGTGTGTGTGGTGTGAGTGTGTGTGTGTGTGTGCGTGTGCACTTTAAAGCACACTGCCGCTATTCGATACATCACGCATATGATACATACCTACCATACCTACCTACTAAGTCCTGAAAATCGCGACGGAAAAGCACACATATATATCATTTGCTAGCGGTCCCCCGTGACTGCGTCCGCGCGTTTAGAGGTTGCTCCCTCCCTTTTTTCGCTGCATGATGTATTTGTGATTTCTTCAATAAATAAGCTATCCCACACAAAAATACAATTCAAATTCAAATCGGTCCAGTAAATAGTAATAATAATCGGTAAATTCTTTAACAGCCAATAATAAAGCTGGCTGGTTCCTAGCTCAAAGGATTAGCATCTTTCCAACGCGGCAACGCAGCCAGCATTATAGCCTCCTTGCCTCAAGGAAATGGTTTCGTTTTTGAAAAGGTAGAGTTTAAGTTTTCTTTTTTTTTTCTTTTTCTTGTTTGTTATTAATAAAGCTGTTAATCGGTCCAGTTGTTTCTGAGATTAGCGCGTTTAAACAAACAAACAAACTCTTAGGTTTTATAATATCCCTTTTGCCGCTAGGGAGAGAAATTCGCTGCCGGCAGAAGTGTTCCCCGTCAACTTCAATTTGGACGTTTTTAAGAAAATAGTAAATAGGTTGTTACTCTAAGGCAGACAAGGTGCATTGTCACTTAACTTCAGGCGCAAACGTGGCCTAGTGTCAGGCTATCTAATAAATAAATAAAATGTATAGAAGTAAATGTTAAATGCACAAAACCTCAGACACCCCAAATTATTTTTAATTCCATTGACCTAAATCTGAAAGAAAAAAATAATAATTAAAAAATAAGTGAAGGTTTTATGTGCTGATCTAGTGTTACAGGCACTTCTGATCATTTCTTGCTCTGCAGACGACACTCTGTAGAAAGAGGAGTAGGTACGTAGGTATTCACCGAGCCGCTGCGCCGCGCTTATATTATTTTGTACCCTCTATCATTACTATGTACCCTCATTAGGAACTAACCATTGCTTGTTCACGTAATTTGGCGGGTTTGCGCATGTGATGACTTGTCTTATTAATTACTAGACAGGGCAACAGTTTTATGAAGATTTTTTAAAATACTAGCGGTCCCCCGCGACTTCGTCCGCGCGTTTTGAGTTTGCTCCCTCCCCTCCCGTCGCAGCGTCATGTTTTATATCCTACAGCCTTTCTCGATAAATAAGCTATCCAACACAGAAATATTTTTTCAAATCGGTCCAGCAGTTTATATTATAATATATTAGCGCAAGCGCACGTTGTACTTAAGCTGCGAACATTATTTTGGTGCGGAGTTATGTGTAAATAAACTGTGATAGCTCCTAAGATATTTATTGAAATCAAATGATATAAAGAGCAACTTGGTTTTAAATGAAATGCTCGTGATGATGTATTTATTTTGATAAGAATAAATACCTGTGTGTATAATACACCTCTAAAAATAATGCATTATTTTTTTACAAATTTATTAACATAAAAAAGGTTGTAGTAAGTCAACCATAAAAGATAGACATATGCTGTCGCGGACTTTATTATAGAACTCTTAATGCTGAACAATCCTGTCATACATGATTTTTGTGTAACTTAAGCGGTTTCCGCAGCGTATGCAGCGGAAGCTCTCAAAAGGAATATCTTTCTCCCGTTTTCGCAACATTTATCATTTCTGCTGTGGTCTTATGAGTCGTATCTTTATGTTATATAGCCTAAAGCCTTCCTCGATAAATGGACTATCCAACGTAAAAATAATTTTTCAAATCGGGCCAGTAGTTTTTGAGATTAACGCGTTCAAACAAACAAACAAACAAACTCTTCAGCTTTATAATATTAGTATAGATTAGCGCAAGCGCACGTTGTACTTAAGCTGCGAACATTATTTTGGTGCGGAGTTATGTTAAAACTGTGATAGCTCCTAAGATATTTATTGAATCAAATGATATAAAGGGCAACTTGGTTCTAAATGAAATGCTCGTGATGATGAATGTATTTATTTTGATAAGAATAAATACCTGTGTGTATAATACACCTCTAAAAATAATGCATTATTTTTTTACAAATTTATTAACATAAAAAAGGTTGTAGTAAGTCAACCATAAAAGATAGACATATGCTGTCGCGGACTTTATTATAGAACTCTTAATGTTGAACCATCCTGTCATACATGATTTTTGTGTAACTTAAGCGGTTTCCGCAGCGTATGCAGCGGAAGCTCTCAAAAGGAATATCTTTCTCCCGTTTTCGCAACATTTTTCATTTCTGCTGTGGTCTTATGAGTCGTATCTTTATGTTATATAGCCTAAAGCCTTCCTCGATAAATGGACTATCCAACGTAAAAATAATTTTTCAAAACGGGCCAGTAGTTTTTGAGATTAGCGCGTTCAAACAAACAAACAAACAAACAAACAAACTCTTCAGCTTTATAATATTAGTATAGATATAGATTTGTGACCTATAATAAGAATTTCTTCAACAGATATTGATCGTTATTCTAATCAACCTATGTTTAAACGTTGTATATTAATTATTACACGTGTAAAAAATAGGTAGATTTGATTGAGGTGTTGTCATCGCAATTTGAGCTACCAAAATACATAAAAAATACTAAACTCTCAAAACACAATTAAACTTGTCCCACAGAATTAGCATACATCGTGCCGTTCACATAATCATCTAAGAGTTTATGGCTGTTGACATCATTTCAATGAAAATTGGACAAGCCCTTTACCTACGCCCCAAATAGAGCTGCTTTTCAGCGCTAGTGCAATTCTGATAGAGTTATACTGCATGGAAGTAAAAAGAAATATCATAAAGAGGAGGAATTTAACGAAAGTTTATACGATTATTACGAGTAATTTAATATTTCTGATCAACCATTAATGTTTATCATAGAAGTTTGCATTGCTCTGTAAACACACAATTAAATCAAACATACTCATATGCATTTTTTATTATTATTGTTTAGAGTGATATTTACTATGCATTAGGGGTTTAGCCCTATAATTATCTACTAAGCTAGCGCTAAGGTCATTAACAGCCGATAACTTTACACGCAACTAGCCCGACGTAAAGCCCGAACAAAGGTATCGCTATCCCTTTGATTATCGCCTGATTTGTGCCAGTTTCCACTCCAAGAGCTTGCACCCGATAACACGGATCACGTCATATTTATTGCTGAAGTAAATTATAACAGCGGTCTCCACAATAATTACTATGGGCACAGAAAATATAATAGTACTACGTACAGAAGTATCACTGTGCTAAGAATGATAAAGTAAAAACAACTTTCCCTGCAACGCAATGAAGTGCAATTCACTTCGCACTATTTTTAATTCAAGGTTGTTTCATCTACCTATCTATACCTGTCTCTTTCTAACACGTAACGCTTTCCCTGTTTCGCGGCCTTGAATGTGTCAGGGTTGCGAGCGGCGCGTGACACGAACATACGCGTAGTGTCGCAGTCACTCCCGGCTAGTGTGGACAAAGGGTGTTTAAAAGGTACTAATATTCGAATGAAATAAAGAAATCCGGGTATAGCATTTGGCAACAAAAGTTTATTCAAATTTGCTATTTCACAATTACCTTTTAACACCTTCAAAAAAATCAAATACAAAACTTAATAGCTCAGAATTTAGTAGAGACTAGGTTAGGTTCTAATTTAGTTATTTATATCTATACTATTACAAATCCTTATGTTCACAAATTTCTAATTGAATAAAGATAAACCACCAATTTAAGTTTTAATTTCCTAATTAATTCCAAAAATTTATCATCAAAGGGATTCCTAAGTTATGCTTAAATTAATAGCTAAATTGTCCCACTTTTCCTTAAAGTTAAAGTAAATACAAGGAAAACCAACCTTGGATTTCAACGGAGGTTACTATTTCAAATCTTTGTTGCATCAAACTACAAACAACTCTACAACATTACCCCAAAATTTCACCGATAGCGGTCCATCCTCAAAACAGCAGACAAGAAGCAAATCAATCCATCAGGAAAATCTGACTTCAAAAATAATCCAAATGAGGTCTAAGTAAGGTCTTAGTGAGGTCTTAGTAAGGTCTTAGTAAGGTCACTGAAAAGAATTTACAAAATGTTAGTTCAACGCACAAACCAAAGTAAAAGTTAAAAAAACACTAACTTTTCATAATAAATATTTACCTGAGGTTACAACATGATCACCAAATTGTGACTGTACAACTTACAGACACATATCAAAAGCGAAACCTAGAAATAAAAGAAAGTTCTAGTTAACAACCAATTTATTTTTTTCTAAGGTGATGAAAAGTATAACCACCCTGGTTATACTTTTCATCACCCTATTTTCAGTGTCGCAGCGTAACCCGTTTCGATCGCACGTTCGCTACTTTTCTATACCGTGTTACGTTCCCGCGATAAGAAACCGGTTAGCCGCCCGGTGCGGCGAGCCTGCTATACGCGGCTCGGGCCGGTGTTTACACTATGAATGATAATGGTTTAATTCAAGATGCAGACGGAATGTATGTGAATTTAATGATCGATGAAGTGGAAGATTTAAGAGAAAGGGAGATTGAGGACCGCACACAAGATATTAGGTGTACTGAATACCAGACGCAATCGAGAAATCGAGAAATTATTGAGAGCAGCATGGAATGTACGGAGGAAAGTTTATAACGAGCTGAAAAAAGAATGCGCACTGTAGATGAAGAAGAGATTTGGACACAAGTTACTAAGAGTGGTAAGAAACGAGTACGCGAAGGGAGAGGCACAATGAGAGAAGCGGTGGAGAATAAAATAGAGGTTTGTGTAACAAGTAAGGAAGCCTTACCTAAGCAATTTGCATTGGCACGATTACTCAAATCTGAAAATATTAAAGACGTATGCAAAGTGAAGTATGTTAACCCGTACAAAGTATTGATCACTTTTGATAACGACAATAATGCAAGTCAACTATGTCTTAATAAAACCTTTTTAGATAAAGGCTGGAAATGTCTAAAGACGCTCGAAGTGGGATTATCGTATGGTGTACTTCGAGACTGTGAGGTGGAGTTGGAAGAGAAAGAGATTTTGGAAAGTTTGTCATCACCTGTAGCGGATATTATTTCAGTTAAGAGGCTCAACTATCGAGATATTGACGGAAAGTGGACACCGAGCGGCTGTGTGAGAATATATTTCAAAGGATCATCACTGCCAACTTTTGTATTTATTCATGGAATCAAAACCAAGGTAGACCAATTCAAATTTCCAGTGACTCAATGTTCTAAGTGTTGGCGGTTTGGTCACTCAGGTAAACTGTGCCCTTCGCGAAAACCAACGTGTCCTAAATGCAGTAACAATCATGCAAATTGTGAAGTCCGTATTTTTAAATGCCCTAACTGTGGAGGTCAGCACATGGCCATGTTCAAAGGCTGCCCAGCTTACTTAAAAGAAAAGAAAATAAGGGATATCATGGCAGAATTCAATTGTACGTATAAAATGGCAATAAACATGTACGTTCCGACATCACCACGGACTTCACTACAGACTTCACCATTAAGAGAAAATCCAAACACACCCCTGGCCTCTAATGTGAGAACGAACCAGACATCTTCTATAAATAGCCCTTTTTCAAGCGAGACTGAGAAAACTCCAGTAAGCAATAAAACCACACAAAGTAAAAAAAAACAACCTGCCAACAAACAAAATACACAAAGAATCAGAGAACAAACTCAACCTGACTGGGAGGATATGGCTTTATCAACGGAATCGACAACTTCAAACATACCTTCAAAGGGTGATGACCAGGAAACGAAGGAAGCGAGCGACAGACCAGAGTTACTTCAACGACTAAAAGAAATTATATTTATTAAGGAATACGACTTGAAAACTAAAATTAAGATGACCGTGCAAATAATTGGAGAGTGGATTTTATCATATTTAATTAATAATATCAAATATGTGTCACTTTTAAAAAACATATTTGATGGGTAGGACAACTAAACACTTAAAATTAAATATCGCCCAGTGGAACGCACAAAGTTTAAGACCTAAATTAGTAGAATTCGAGCAAATATTATGTCAAGAAAATATACATATAGCAGTAATATGTGAAACTTGGTTAGAGCCTGATAGTAGTTTGCGAGTGACCGGTTACAATATATATAGAAAAGATAGGGATGATTCGTACGGAGGTGTTGCTATAATGACTCACTATTCAATCCAATCTCAAATAGATCAGCTGCAATATCGTACGGGCGGGATGGAGATTATCAGTGTGAGGGTGTTCAACTGTGACCAGTTAGAGAACATAGTTGCGATTTATTGTCCATCATACGTTCAGACTACTCAGCGGGATTGGGATCTTATATTTAGCTCAGGTACGCGTAAAACCTTGGTACTAGGGGATTTTAACGCCCACCATTCCAATTGGTCTTACAAAACAGATGCAAGAGGTGTTCAAATCTTTGACTCGCTTATAGATAATAACTTAGTAACACTAAATGATGGCAACCCTACTCGCATAAAGCTCGTAAATGGGTCGTTGCAAAAGTCATCACCTGATATTTCAATGGCTTCTACTGATCTGGCAACTAAATTAGTTTGGTATGTTACATGTGAATCTCTTGGAAGTGTCCATCTTATTATTAAATTAACAACAAATATCGAACCTACCCGGTCGCCTCTTATAAAAAGAAACTTTAAAAATGCCGATTGGGCATCATACACAAAATATATTCAGGAAAACCTTATTGATTTGCCACTCCCCAATGATAATCAAGAAGCATATGACATGCTTTTAGAGATTATTAATAAATCCGCAGACAAATTTATTCCAATAGTTAAAATTAATAAGAATCCGGCTAATAAATTCTCTCCTAAACCATATTGGAATACAAACCTTTCCAAGACTGTCGCCGAACGCCGTCTTGCACTTTCAAAATTCAGACGTAACCCATGCCCTAGAAACTACGATGAGCTCAAGTTAAAAATCAGAGATGCTCAGAGACTAATCCGTAACGCTAAAAGCGAGAGCTGGCGCAAATTCTGCTGTTCTACGGATGAGGTAATGTCTACTGGGGAGTTATGGAGAAAAATGAGATGGTTAAAAGGATACCAATCCCGCGGTAGTTATGTAGACATGGGTAAAGCAAGTGCCCTACTTCACAGTTTAACACCTGATTACGCACCTCCATGTCCACCTGAATGTATTTCTAAGAATGAGGTTTTGGAAGATCGAATCACACTTCATGAACTGGAGAGCTGTATAAAAGCAAAGGACACTGCCCCAGGGATGGATGGTATTTCGTATTCAATGATCAATAATCTCCCTATCACATGTAAACAAAGTATATTAGATTTATTTAATAGATTTTTAGATACTGGCTTTGTTCCTTCGCAATGGCACAACATATCAGTGGTACCAATTCCAAAAGCTGGCAGGGAACCAAACTCATTGACATCCCTGCGTCCTATTTCATTGATCTCCTGTCTATGTAAAATCTTTCACCATATCCTAAACAAGAGGCTCGAGTGGTTTATAGAGAAAAATTGTTGGTTATCAGATAAAACAGTAGGTTTTCGAAAACAGAGGTCCTGTATAGATAGTCTTAGTCGATTGGTTTCAGCTATACAAATTGGTTTCTGTAAAAAACAAGTTACTGTTGGATGCTTTCTGGATATTAATAATGCCTATAACAATGTAAACGTGACCTCTCTTATTAGTAAATTAGATAGTCTTAACGTAGGTGCCAAAATCTGTAAATACCTTTGGAATTTTTTAAGTAATCGATGTCTACAAATTAAAATTGAAAATACTGTGTTAAGTAGAACCACTGGCCGAGGTCTGGCACAAGGGGACCCTTTATCGCCCTTGCTATTTAACGTTATTACAATAGAAGTGTGTGCAGTTTTAACTAATATTAATGTCTCTCAATATGCGGATGACTTTGTCTTGTACAGCTCGGTGACTAACGCCCTGGAAGCCAAAACTACATTACAGGCAGCTTTAGATAATTTTACAAAGATTTTAAATAAAATAGGGTTGGAATTTTCTCCAGAAAAATGTAAGGTATGTATATTCACAAAAAACTCGAAAAGAATATCAATAAATCTTCATATAAATAATCAACCTTTACAGACGGTAGATAACGTGAAGTACTTGGGAATGTGGTTAGACAGGTCATTAAGATGGACTAAACATGTAAATGAACTCACTGTTAGCGTTTTAAAATATATCAATGTTTTTAAGGTCTTGGCAGGCTCAGGCTGGGGAGTTCACCCTAAACATCTAAGAAAGCTGTACATATCTAGTATTAGAAGCCGGATAGACTATGGTAGTTTTCTTTACGATACGGGCTGTAAGACTAATTTAGGAAAGTTAGATAAAATTCAAAATCAAGCCCTTCGCGTTATAGGTGGTTTTATCAGGAGCACTCCAATCCATGTTATGGAGAGTGAACTATGCCTCCAACCTTTAGAATTACGTAGATGGTACTTAGGTGCGAAATTTTGCTTAAAATCAATGTCATTTGCAGGCAACCCCACTTCTCGTCTATTAGAAACTTTATGTGGTCTTTGTGCAGCTAATTTATGGACAAGGAAAATACCAGTTTTAACTTTACTCCATAGATATATAAAATCTAAACCTATCAGCAATAATAATCAGTTGGGAATGTTCTCCTTAGACACTTGGGTAAATAATAGTTGCTTAGATAAAACTGTGATTCATAATATTCCATCGATTGAAAAGGCTAAACGAAATTATGATGCACTCAAATTAAAAAAATTGTGCACAGAGTATATTAATAATAAATATCCAAACTTTTGGTCGATTTATACTGATGGCTCAAAACAAATAAATGGTATAGGAGCTGCTTTCTTAGACACAATCACTCGAAGCTCAATAAGAATAAAAATAGATGCGAATATTTCAATCATGCACGCGGAACTGATCGCTATTGCCGAAGCGTTGTCATATATTAGTACATTAGATTATGACAAGTTTGTTATCTTGACAGACTCAAAAAGTTCCCTACAGCATTTGGCTCGATGCACCTCGGTAATACGAGGTCTACCGATAGCCTATGACATTTTGAAATCAATTCGCTCTCTATTCAAACAAAACAAATTGATTACACTTCAGTGGGTACCGTCTCATATTGGGCTGTCAGGTAACGATGAAGTTGATAAATTGGCAAAACTGGCCTGTCTGGATGGTGTACAATTATCTGTAGTTCCTTCTCATACAGAACATATTCCCTCTATTAAAATACGGTGTAATGAATTATGGCGAGAATATTTTGATAAAAGGTCGGCAGAGAAAGGTATATAGTATAGAACTGTTCAACCACACCCCTTGAGTTCTCCATGGATTGATTGTGCTCTAAGTCGAAATTATATAACGATGCTGTTAAGACTCCGTTCCGGTCACATACCATTAAATAAGTTTGCATTTATGATGAGAAAGGTTACATCTCCTAATTGTAGTCAGTGCAACGTCCCTGAAGATGCATACCACGTTATGGTTGAATGTGTCCGGGGCCAGGATTTGAGACATATTTATTTCGGAAGTAGACTCAATGATTTAGGTGTCTGTAATGAAGTTTTGTCTTCCCCTCTATCCAAAGATTCCTTTTTCTTGTATAAAATTGTTAAAGAGTGTATAGATAAACGAACTTAGCGTATGATAATTTGTAAATGTTATTGAGCGGCATGCTCACTCAGTGAACAAGCTCATTAAAAATAAAGATTAAAAAAAAAAAACACCCTATTTATGAAATCTGTACTAATATTATAAAGCTGAAGAGTTTGTTTGTTTGTTTGTTTGTTTGAACGCGCTAATCTCAAAAACTACTAGCCCGATTCGAAAAAATATTTTTACGTTGGATAGTCTATTTATCGAGGAAGGCTTTAGGCTATATAACATAAAGATACGACTCATAAGACCACAGCAGAAATGAAAAATGTTGCGTAAACGGGAGAAAGATATTCCTTTTGAGAGCTTCCGCTGCATACGCTGCGGAAACCGCTTAAGTTACACAAAAATCATGTATGACAGGATTGTTCAGCATTAAGAGTTCTATAATAAAGTCCGCGACAGCATATGTCTATCTTTTATGGTTGACTTACTACAACCTTTTTTATGTTAATAAATTTGTAAAAAGATAATGCATTATTTTTAGAGGTGTATTATAAACACAGGTATTTATTCTTATCAAAATAAATACATTCGTCATCACGAGCATTTCATTCAAAACCAAGTTGCTCTTTATATCATTTGATTTCAATAAATATCTTAGGAGCTATCACAGTTTATTTACACATAACTCCGCACCAAAATAATGTTCGCAGCTTAAGTACAACGTGCGCTTGCGCTAATATATTATAAAGCTGAAGAGTTTGTTTGTTTGAACGCGCTTATCTCAGGAACTGCTGGACCGAACTGAAAAAATATTTCTGTATTGGATAGCTTATTTATCGAGAAAGGCTTTAGGATATAGAACATGACGCTGCGACGGGAGGGGAGGGAGCAAACTCAAAACGCGCGGACGAAGTCGCGGGGGACCGCTAGTCTTTAATAAACCAATTTAATACCTGCAACAGCTGGCTCGCCATATAAATTCTGAATTTATTACTAATCATTTATGCTAATTATTCTATTTGAGACCTGAAATGATAAAAATTACAACTCTCAATACAATATGCCCAGATGTAGGTAGGCTACATTTTCTTAACAAGGATTTCCAAAGGAGTTTCCTAAAGAACTTACCATTTTCCAGTCATTTATATCAAATTATTTTCGAAATTAATTCATCCAAATTGACATGTTGGCGGCGTCTGAAACGATAAAAAGAACCATGTGCTCAGACTCTAAGAAATGTCTCGCAACAAACAAAAATCAACGCAAACCTTTCTGCAGATACTTACCAGGAATAACTATCGAACTACAAAATAAATTGGGGCGTGCCCCATTATCGAAATATTTAATTTATTTCATTTTCACACACGTTCCACTCCGACGCACGACCAACAGTGTGGAACCGGAAAAACGGCAGCTGTCACACTTGACAAATGTCAGTGTCAGCATCCATCATATCTATGCCAAAATATGGACTGGAGTCCTACATCCATTTAGCTTTTCGTTTCACGCGAACTTAGACAAAAATATACAACCTACCCCCCTCCCAAAGAAAAGAGGTTCACTACAGTGAACCGAAAGCTGTCCCCAGCTTCCGTAACTGTAAAAATATGTACTGTTACCAAATGCCAAAATAAAATCAAAATAATCTCCTTCCACTATCCAACAATCTCAACTGACACTAAAAGGGCAAACAATTTCACAAGAACGATTCAAACTATTACTGTAGATCCAAAATTAAATACCAAAAAAATATGTCCCAAAGGACCTCAAAAAGCTAACCTTACGTTATTTAAGGGTGCTCTGCTAAAATTATTCAAAAGACCTTCAAAAAAAAATAAAAATCAACGCTATTTAAGAATATTCTATTCCAAAATATCGACAATACCACAAAAAATCTTAAAGCTATTTAAGATTTTCTGTTCAAAATATACAAAATAGGTACCTGAAAATATAAACTCAAAAACGCCGTTTAAAAAAATTCCAACTAAAAACATCCCAAAATACCTAAAGATCTCAACGTCAACGCCATTAAAGATTGTTCTGTTCAAAATAATCCAAAGCTCACAAAAAAAACAAATTAACTACCTACATTGAATGTTCTGTTCAAAATTATCCAAAAGCCCTCATAATAAATTCTCAATAACAAAGTATATTTCTTTTCAATTTACTCATAAAGTTAATTAAGTCAAAAATCGGGCAACAAACACATTCAAATAAATCCAAAACGACCTCATGCTAGATAACAATTCAAAATCATAAGTTTCAAGCGACTTAAATTAAGGGTTTCCGCTAAAACATACCCACAAATAAATTAATTTCATTCTTCCACAAGCAAACATATTATCAACCTCGCCTTTCGTACTTCATCATACAAAAACTAAACAGTTTTATTTCTCAATATAAATAAAACTGAACCCTTTCACTTTTGTGTTTAGAATTTTCATCAATTTAAACACAACCAAAGAAACTCTAGTCGAATCAAAACTTATGTCTTAATATCCTTAATATGCCACGAACCGAGTGAACGACCATCCATAGCCTCCAACTCGTAAACAAAATGGTGAAAAATATCTCAGTGATCCCACACCAAACAAAAAACAAACAAACTGGTGCCAAATTGGGCATCACCTGAGTGTAGCTGGACTTCCATACTACATCACCAACCCAAACAAAACGCATTTCTGCGCCCCAAAACAACAAAATTTGTGGCATGTCTAGCATGGACACTAAAATCTTTATTTCTTTAAATAACCGAACTCACCGATACAATACTTCTTAGGCATAGTTACTGCGTACTCCGTCGCGGTATCCCTGCAAATTTATGTTAAGGAATGTTGTAACAAACCAGTGCCTCCCTGAATCACGATCCCATAATATGTGTCCAATTAACCACAATCACGGTTTCAGTAACTCATGAATCACTATAAATGGTTTCTAAAATTTTTGGCAACATTCGTACCAGTAGCACGCCTAATAGGAAATAACAGAGTCGATTTACCTAAACAATGCGTTACACCAAGAAAATTGTAACTGATTTCTTGGTTTATATACAAAACAGACACAAGTAACATAATTTAATTCGTTTTCAGAACAACTACAATAACGCTGACGGGTAACCACAATGACCCTACAATTTTCTTCATAACTCATTTATCAATGTAACCACAACAAAAGCAATAATTAAAATACAAAATTAATTCAACTAATTCACAACTCAAACTTATATAAATTACTGTTATATCACTGTTAAATCAAATTATTTACCATTTCTTTTGGTGGTTTATATTTTTACAAATTGTGACCTAGACAAAAGTTTTATTTTTACAACAAAGTTATAATGGTTAAAATAGGTGTGAAAATATCACAATCAAAACAAATACAAAATATAGCTCAATACATATACAGGTTTAGAGAATTTCATTAATGCTATATAAAAGCAAACAAAAGGTTTTGGGATTTCACAAAATAAGGTTTACACCATAACAATAACTTTTATTTGGTTAGTAAATACAAATCGTTTGATGCAACACTAAACTTGTGGGATAATTCCTAACCAGTTAGTAACACAGGCAAAATTAAACCTAAGCTAAATAATATGGTGGTTAATTAGCATTCCAAAAAAAAATCTAACAACAAAGTGCTCAGAATTGTACTAATAACTAATTCTAAAGTTGGGCGCCATTTAAAGTAGTAGGTACACAACGCGCTACTTAAATAGAATAAATAGTCTAGTCTATATTATCTGGGGTCTAGTGGACCTAGCACATTTCTTGACTGTGTTCTATCGGAGAAAGTAATTGATAGTGTCAGCGTTCGTTTAACATTAAAATAAGTGTTTACTCTGTCTAATTCAATTATTTGGTACAAAATTACTGAATTCGGAGAAATGAAAGTACAAACCAAACACACATGTATGTATGTATCTTATGCAGTTGTAATAAGGGTAAAAAGTAAGGGTAAAATTGTATAGAAGAATTATTTTCTCCGTGCAGTTTGGGTCATAAATCATAGCTCGGCCTTAGCCCGGTTAGGGCGGTGAGTATGTTGCGCGGGTGCACCGCCGTTTTAAAATTTATATTATTTAAAAATTTTAGTTTATTATAAATAATTTCAATAAATATAAAATTTTATATTAATTATTTTTTTTATAAAAAAAATATATTACATTCGCCAGCATATTAGGTTACACACACTTTTGTTGCAAACTAGCTCTAATGACAACTGCATAAGATACCAGTGCTAACCTTAATTTGCTGTTGTCCGTACTTAACTAAAATACCGCCCAAGTGCGAGTCGGACTCGCGCACTGAGGGTTCCGTGCCACCTTTAACTGAATTTGGGAATCCACTTACTTCCACTTAGTAAAATCCACAATATTTTGTTGACAGCAAATATAACTTTGTTTTTCATAGTGTTTGTATGAAGTACAAAGTTATGTTTGCGGTTGTTGAAAATGTGCTATATCTCAAAAACTGATCGTTCGATCCCGTCCAAACCAATTTTCGTTGAAAGTATTTTTTTTCAAAATTTACACTCGCTTAGTTTAGAAGTTAGATGGGGACGCCCATTTTTCCACTTTTGAAGCGTCTAGCTATGAAACGTTAGACTATAAAAGAAAATGGTTTTAGGAACCTCTATGTCATTTTAAAAGACCTATCCATAGACACACCACACGCAAAGGTTTGACAAACATTTTTTTTTGTTTTAGTTTCATGTATGGGAGCCCGTTAAATGTCATATTTTTTTATTTTTTGTATGAGGATCGTAAAGCGGTTAATAGGACACACATTTCTACCAAATTTCAACAGTGTGAAGCTTATAGTTACAGAATAAAATGGCTGTGACACACGGACGGACAGACAGACAGACAGACAGACAGACTTGACGAACCTATAAGGGTTCCGTTTTTTTGCCATTCGGCTATGGAACCCTAAAAAGGGACTTTTGTTTATGTGAACCTTATCTATCGTACCTTTATAAATGCTATCAAAATCGAGATTAATTTTATTGGAATACCTAAAAATTAAGGGTGATATTATATAGCTAAAGTAAAATAATGAACTTTAGCTCTTGGACTATTAGATTTTGGACTACGTAAAATCCTTACACAAAATTACTTAAGTAATTTGGTAGGTACTTATGAATATTATGCAAAATTTAAAGTAAGTTTATTGACCTGTTTCCGTTTATTTTAAGTTAGATTGACGTAAGTAACTGGGTAGGTATCTTAAACTCAAACCTATTTCTTTGAACAAGAAATGTTGAATACCTACCTTCAAAATTTGTTTTGATAAATAATGTCATAATTATAAACACATATCTCAAATTATTAATAGTTATTTCGTTGTAACGAAGTCAGTCACAGGCTGAGAAAATAAACACAGTCACAGGCGCGTGGCGCGGTCCGAGAGCGGCAGCCCCGCGCTCATTTATGCTCGGCGTCCCGAGTCGCTGGAACGTACCTAAACTTCGGAGTGACACCCCCCTGCTATGGGCCAGTTTCACCATTGACAAACCAAAACTAACTGACGAGCAATTAAAAAGCTGTTCGCCTATTTGGTAGAGGTCATGAAAGCGCGCGGCAAACGCATTGCGTTTAATTCCTCACGGATGTGTTTATCAACAGTCTTTTGTTATGCTTTTGTTCATGCGGCCGCGGGCGGCTTTTCGATCCGTGAGCGTTCGCGTGTCCGTGACTGTATTACGTTTAACGCAGCTACAACAAGCATTCGACCAAAACAAAATCAAATCAAATTAATTTATTGTTCTCAATAAAAATCACGTCTCACTGTGATCTGTCTTATCAAACATACAATATTTCAGTACAATACTATAGCAATAGTTAATTTAAAATTTATGTGAATATATATATAATAATAATATATATAATAAGTATTAAAACAGTCCACGTTAGACACATTAATGCATTGGCCGTGTCTGCCACAGCGTTTTCCCAAAAAGCAACCGCATGCTGAATAATACTTATCATCACAATCACATCGGAATCTCTTGCAAGTTAGGTAATACGAGGGTCAAACTGAAAGTTCTTAGAAAATCAAAAACTGATTACATTAGCCAGTTATTAGTTTTATTATATCTTTTCAAAATATTGTCCATTGACGTCAATACACCGCTGCATGCGATGGAACCACTGGGAAAAGCACTTTGCCCACTCGTCCTTAGGGGTCTCTTCAATGGCATCGCGATACGCAGCCACCGCTTCTTCAGCATTCATAAACCGCTTTCCTTTAAGTTTTTCTTTAATTTTTGGAAATAAATAAAAATCACAAGGCGCGAGGTCGGGGCTATACGGCGGGTGACCCAGTAATTCAACGTTTGATGTCGCCAAATAGTCGATCGTTCGCTTGGCGGTGTGCGACGAGGCGTTGTCGTGGTGAAGGAGGATCCTACTGCGAGGTCGTTTCTCTCGAACTTTTTCCAAGACAAGTGGCAAACAATTGGTAGTGTACCATTCTGCAGAAACTGTTTTTTGATCCTCTAACACAATTGTTGCGAAATGACCTATCCTTCCAAAGAACGAGGCCACCATTTTTTTTCCCGCACTTCGATCTCTCTTCACTTTAGTTGGCAACTCCTCGAAAGGAAACACCCACTGAGCAGATTGTCTTTTGGTTTCAGGATCATAACAGTAAATCCAGCTTTCGTCACCTGTTAGTATGTCGAACACAGCATTTGAGTCACCTCCGTTAAATCTTTCAATCATTTTACGGCACCAATCCACACGATGGAGTTTTTGAGCCTTAGTCAAATTATGAGGTATCCACCGGGCGCAAAGCTTCCTGACCGCTAAATGTTCGTGGAGGATTTTGTGCACTTGACTCATACCGATGCCTAAGCTTGTCCGAATCTGCTGATAGGTCACTCTTTTGTCAGTCTCTATCATACGCCGCACAACACAGATGTTATTTTCAGTCGTCGCCGTAGAAGGCCGTCCCTCACGTACATCATCAGTGAGATTAGTGCGACCACGTCTAAACTCATTAAACCAGTTGTAACCAGTCGCACGAGATGGGGCTTTTCATCGTGAAAGGCCAATCGTAGTCTATCATAACTTTCTTGTTGACTTAAATGACATCGAAAGTCATAAAAAATCATTGCACGAAAATTTTCTCGTGTTAAATTCATGTTGACGTGACACAGACAATTTTCAATTCGCCGCCAAATCGTAAAACAAATGACAAATGAATGAAATATATACTCAGTAATATTGGCAAAGAGTTCTATTTTCAAATTTTAGTATATTTTTTTTATTATATTGTTTATAAGTGGCCAGTTCTAAGAACTTTCAGTTTGACCCTCGTATAACCATGCCGATTACTCGCGTACAATATGTGGCGCGTTATCGTCGTTCAACACTCGGCTTAGTTTCATAAGTCATCTCGCGTGGTGCCAGATTTCATGCTAGTCTTGTCGGTGTTACGAGTTCAGGGTAAGGTACAGGTTCAGGGTTAAATCGCGCGAACTTTCTGTACGAGCCGTTTAGTCGGCTCAAGTAAGTTGATTTTACAAAAAGACGAACTAGCAAGTATAAAAATTGTAGTTTTCTTACTTCGCGAGCTTATAGCTCTGTTCGCTTAAATGTCAACTTATTGAGCCAAATTATTTTAACATATCTCAGTCGAATTTTCTTTTTCCATATTTTTTCAATTATTATTTCAATCACGATCGCGTACATCCTGTTGTTTCGTAACAGTTGGCTCTGAAATTACCAACAAAAAAACCAAGGGTTCTCGAATTGCGAATCAATTTGAATACTAAATTGAGATAATCCTTAGCAAATCGAAATATTATTTTTATAACAAGTAGGCACCGTACATAAGTAACATAATAAGTATGAAGGTACGTAGGGCTGCCCGTGCTTTTGTGACATTCGTTTGTGAATGACAGGTGACTCAGACAGGGCCTGAGAGACTAGACCTCGAATATTTACTGGAATATGAGCTCTATCTCAATTGTTTTAGGGGCATTGTTTCAATCAACTGGAAGGTACTGATGAAGCCGACTTGTGACCGATAAGCACGTTTATAGTGCCGCCGATATCGATCACATATCAATTCTAATATCGATCCAGCACGTTTGAATTTAAATAATGTTTGCCCAACTAACAATTCATTTATGTAGCAAAATGAATTAATCGGGAAAGTATTTGCATTTTGTTTAAATTTATTACGTCTTGAATAATTTAGTCAAGTTTTTACCGACTCCGAAAAAAAGGTATTCAATTTGACCTGTATGTTTGTGATCGATGTATTAATATATTTCATTTATTTAAATTTCATCCAAAAAACGGTATACATATATGGGAAGAATCCTCAAGATCGATCAGATCTACACTTCCTTACACATGTGTAAAGTTTCGTAAGTGTATGTATTTGTATTTTGGTATGCTTGTCTCAGGATTTCTCAAAAACGAGAAGTCATAGCGAGTTTTAGTTTAATAAGGTATAGTTCAACATAGGATGCAGTGTAAGTTTTAAAATTTTAAAAAACGCCTTTAAAAAACCTAACTTAAAAGCTTAAAATAACGCATTCATCTTCTATTTAAGTGAAACAAATTCATTTTGAGTCGGTGCATGATGTGTGTAGACTGTTGGTGTGGGTGAGCTTGACATCATGCACCGACTCCAAGAGAATTTGCTACAATAGAAGACGAATGCGCAATTTATTTTTATAAATGTATGTTTGCACACAAATTTCTCGAAAACGGAAAGTGATATTGAGCTAATTCTTTTTTAATTCAGTCAGGTATATTTAAACTTAGAGAATAGTACAGTAAGTTGGCTAAAAAACAAAAAATCAAGAATTAACATACCGCTTCTGAAAAATTCATTCGAAAGCTTAAAATATCTTAAATATTAAATCTTAGATATAAGAAGAAGGAGAAACAAATTCATTTATTTAGAGTCGGTGTATGACGTGCCTCGACCGTTGTGCTGTACGTAAGCTTGACATCTACATCTTCTGGAGCAACTTCTTTCTTATAATAGGTTAAGAGCTACTCTAATTTTATAAATTGTACCTAAAGTCTGTTTTTCTTTGCTAGTCGAATAATGTGAACAAATTTTTTACATATAACTTTTTAAAAATTAATAATAAGTGAATAAAATTAATTTACTAATTGTTTTAAGAGATTAGTGCTAAATGATGAATTACCTATGTAATTGGTAAGTTTTGTGTTTATCCTATTTTAAAATGTATTTTTTCGGTAAAAAGGAATGTCAAGATTGTTGACAATATTCGACAAGCAAAAAGTAACGGCCTTTGCTACTATCTTATCTAAATAAAGAATCCAGTATCTACTGAAGGACCAAAATATAGTCCACCATCGATCATTTTTTTAGGCAGCACTACAAACACGACGAGTAATGGTGGCAAACGCGACTGCGCGTGCTACGGACGAGATAAGTGCTACGGTCAACACTCGCGTCTAGGGCTTGTTAGTTTCGCTACGCTATAGGTCGTTCAATAAAATACTGTAGGCAGCTCAATCACCCTGGTACGTCACAGTATCAAAAACCGGCCAAGTGCGAGTCGGATTCGCGCACTGAGGCTTCCGTGTCAACTTTAACTGAATTAGGGAATCCACTTACTTCCACATAGTAAAATACCACAATATTTTGTTGATAGCTAATATAACTTTGTTTTTAATAGTGTTTGTATGAAGTACAAAGTGATGTTTGCGGTTGATGAAAACGTGCTATATCTCAAAAACTTCTTGTTCAATCCGGTCCGGACCAATTTTTTTTGAAAGTATTTGTTAAGATCTACATAATATATATTTTTTTAAATTTACACTCGCTAAGACGAAGAAGCTAGAAGTTAGATGGGGAGGGGGGGGGGGGGGGGCGCCCATTTTACCCATTTTACCAACTTGGAAGCGTCTAGCTATGAAACGTTAGACTTTAAAAGAAAATGGTTTCGAAACATCAATGTCATTTTAAAAGACCTATCCATAGACACCCCACCCCACACGCATAAGTTTGACAAAAAAATCGGTTTTAGTTGCATGTATGGGAGCCCCCCCTTAAATGTCATTATTTTTTATTTTATTTTTTCTACACTAAATATTATGTGTGGGATTTTTTGTAAAAATCTTAAGAAACCTGTCGTGTGATGATATATATAGCACATCATTACATTACAGTATTTTTTATTAATTTAGTCCAAAAATATTTTTCAAACCTTACCAAGTTTGGGCTCCTTCTGTTACAATATGGCTAATGTTATGCTATGTATACGATACTTAATATCCTAATAGTTGCTGAAGATTTTATTTAATTTCGCATACAAAATATTTGGTGAAGCAATACGAGGGGGGCCCTCGTACCAAAGATTTTTTTTGGGTACTTCGGGTCATAAATTTTCTTTTACCTCTAGTATCCGTGTGCCAAACGGCTGAACTGTACATCGATTTGCGTAAAGCTTCCCTACTAAGAGACATTGGACAGATGATAAATACAACTGTCAACATGCGTGTTTAGTGCTCATTAGTACCTAGGACTTGTTAGTCCTATGACTATTAAAAAAACCAGCCAAGTGCGAGTCGGATTCGCGCACTGAGGGTTCCGTGCCAACTTTAACTGAATTGACAACATTTCATTTTTTTAAAGGTATGAAAATTTGAAAACCGTTTCAAGATTTAGAGATTCTCAACACGACTAATATTCTTTCAGATTTTTTTGCGCTTTATTTTTAAAGTTAAATGAAAAAGACTGAAAAATACATGGAAGTTGGCATTCCACAGGTTACGCCTTTGTAATGACATTTCTTGCAGAAAAAAAAATGCTTTTGACCTTGCTGTCACCTGTCACTTTGACATTTAGTGTTGTTGTTGTTTCCGGTGTTGTATTGGACATTATCGATAAATTACGATGTGCTAAATTGAAGATAATTTAAAAAAATACATTTTGCATTCAAATTATTTTTTTAATGTTTAAGAATGTTTTTAACACTCACAGTGTCATATTTTATATTCATAAAGATGAAATAAGAAACCAAAAATTTTGCGCACGGGCGGGACTCGAACCAGCAACCTTTTGGCGAACCGGGCCAAACGCTCTTACCAATTGAGCTACCGTGCTGTTAGTCCGACCCTGCGAAATTTGTGGTTTCTTATGAAAACGTCAATTGCGTGACGCTTAGCGCCATCTAGCCGTCTGTTTATGAAACAGATGGCCCAAGCAGTTATTCTTTACAGAATAAATTCAACTTGGAAATTGATGTCGCTTCGCTCTCTAATGTTTAAGAATGTTTTTAACACTCACAGTGTCATATTTTATATTCATAAAGATGAAATAAGAAACCAAAAATTTTTGCGCACGGGCGGGACTCGAACCAGCAACCTTTTGGCAAACCGGGCCAAACGCTCTTACCAATTGAGCTACCGTGCTGTTAGTCCGACCCTGCGAAATTTGTGGTTTCTTATGAAAACGTCAATTGCGTGACGCTTAGCGCCATCTAGCCGTCTGTTTATGAAACAGATGGCCCAAGCAGTTATTCTTTACAGAATAAATTCAACTTGGAAAAATTCGCAGGGTCGGACTAACAGCACGGTAGCTCAATTGGTAAGAGCGTTTGGCCCGGTTTGCCAAAAGGTTGCTGGTTCGAGTCCCGCCCGTGCGCAAAATTTTTGGTTTCTTATTTCATCTTTATGATTATTTTTTTAGTTTAGATACGAAATAATCATCATGATTCCTCATTCGAAATGTGATTGATATTTGTAGGTATGAGAAAATAATTGAGTAATTTTCAGACATCATTATAATATTAAACAAGAAAGGATGCTACGTTAGCTTTGTTTAGTTACTGTTTGCATAACTTAAATCAGATGTTACATAATAAAGTAAAATTAAATACTTAATGGTTATACCATTAATATCGATATCGACATCTTAATCCTACAATTGATACAGACCACAACACTATTAACGTCAGTTTTTTTAAACGTAATATAGCAAAGACATGACCTCGTCACGTAAGGGAGCTCGGGACGTGGGACGTAAGGGAGCTTGACCAAGACCTAAAGCTCCAAGCCAACCTCACCTTCACGTGGTGCATCCTGTTTATACCGACGAGGCTCTGGCGACCGACCAATGGCGGTATAACCATCCAATATAAGGCGCAGCTAAATGTTGGACTGTGATGGTCAGCAGCGTCACAGCTGCAAGGGGCTGCGTCTCTGCGCTCGCCAACCCGCCTGCCAAGCGTGGCGAGTATTGGCAAAATCCCCTCACGTGATGATAGTACACCAGAAAACCAGGCCCCCAGTCTCCGGCAGCCCCGCTATTCCTGACTTTGGTAGCGGTCACGGTAACGGCGGGGCAGGGGGTGCTAAGAATCCCCGGAGGCGGTCGCGCTGCCACCCCCGACGACAACTGGCCCTGGTAACTTATAACGCGTGCACACTGAGGACAGACGAGAAGTTGCTCGAGCTGGAGGAAGAAATGAGCAGGTTACACTGGGACATAATGGGTTTATCAGAAGTCCGTAGAGAGGGCGAGGACACGATAACTCTGCAGTCCGGCAACCTGCTCTTCTACCGGGAGGGTGACCAAAATTCCCAAGGCGGTGTCGGGTTTCTCGTTCACAAGTCCCTCGTCAACAATATCGAGACCATCGAGAGTGTGTCGAGCAGGGTGATATACCTTATACTCAGAATATCTGAGAGGTATTCGCTGAAGGTCATACAGGTATATGCACCGACCTCGAACCACCCGGATGAAGAGGTGGAGGAAATGTATGAGGACGTAAGTAGAGCCATGCATACTTCCAAAACCTATTTTACTGTTGTAATGGGGGACTTCCACTGGGCAAACTTTCAAACTGGGCAAGCGAGGCGAGAATGAGTTGAAAGTGGGACCCTTTGGATACGGGCAAAGAAATGCCAGGGGACAGAGGCTGGCCGACTTTCTGGAGAAGGAGGGACTCTTTGCGATAAACTCTTTCTTCCAGAAGCCGCCTCAAAGGAAGTGGACCTGGTTTGACTTCATCATGACTTCCAAGAGACGGTTATTCAATGATGTCTCCGTGATCAACAGGGTGAAAACCGGATGCGATAGCGATCACCGAATGGTTCGAGGCACATTGAATATAAATGTCGAATTGGAAAGATCCCGCCTGATGAAGTCCACGCTCCGACCGACTCGTGCTCATATCCAAAATCTCGAGAGCTTTCAACTCGAGTTGTCAAACCGCTTTGATTGCCTAGACAATTGTGTTACAGTGGACGAAATAAACAACGGGTTTGTGGAAACTGTCCAAACGGTGGGGTCTAAGTTTTTTAGGCCTGGCCGTAAAGATAGACCTCAAAAACTGTCGGTCCACACTCTCGACCTCATGGCAAAACGTCGATCTATGGCACTGCAGACCTCCGTTAATGCTGAAAACTACCGGCAGCTCAAAAGACAAATATGGAAGTCCCTGCGACACGACATCCGTTGCTTTAACACTAACAGTGTTAAAGAAACGATAGAGCGGAACCAAGGCTCCAAAGTGTTTGCAAGGAACATGTCTATTGGGCAAAGCCTGTTGACGAAGCTTAAGACGGACGACGGCAGTGTAGCGTCGACGAAAGCAGAGGTTTTGAGGGAGATCGAAAGGTTCTATGGGCAGTTGTACACCTCAGTTGCCAAACCCGTTGATAGCTCGGTCAGAGACCCACGAGCTATCCTGACCCGACACTACACCGAAGACATCCCAGACATCAGCCTTTACGAGATTAGGATGGCCCTTAAACAACAAGGCACCTGGCGAGGACGGAATCACAGCAGAGCTTCTGAAGGCGGGTGGAACACCAGTACTTAAAGTCCTTCAGAGACTTTTTAATTCCGTTCTGCTGGAGGGCATCACGCCCGAGGCGTGGAACAGGAGTGTGGTGGTGTTGTTCTACAAAAAAGGAGACAAAACTTTATTGAAGAACTACAGACCCATCTCACTCCTGAGCCATGTCTACAAGCTGTTTTCAAGGGTCATCACGAATCGTCTCGCACGTAAGTTTGATGACTTCCAGCCTCCCGAACAAGCCGGTTTCCGAAAAGGCTTTAGTACCATAGACCACATCCATACGCTTAGGCAAATTATACCGAAGTCCGAGGAGTATAATATGCATCTATGCTTAGCGTTTGTGGACTATGAGAAGGCCTTTGATTCGATCGAAACTTGGGCGGTGCTTCAGTCTCTGCAGCGGTGCCACATAGACGATAGGTATATAGAGGTGCTAAAGTGTCTTTACAATAACGCCACCATGTCGGTCCGAGTACAGGAGCAGAATACGAGGGCGATTCCACTGCGGAGAGGTGTGAGACAGGGAGATGTTATATCTCCGAAACTGTTCACAGCGGCATTGGAAGACGCCTTCAAACTTCTGGAATGGGAAGGAATCGGCATCAATGTCAATGGAGAATACATCACACACCTCCGATTTGCCGATGATATAGTCGTTGTGGCAACGACGCTGGACGATCTTGGCACTATGCTCGAAGACCTTGACCGAGTCTCCCAACAAGTGGGTCTTAAAATGAACATGGAGAAGACGAAAATTATGTCGAGTTCCCTTGTTGTACCCACTCCAGTATCCATTGGGAACTCAATTCTCGAAGTTGTCGACGAGTACGTCTACCTGGGACAAGTGATCCAATTGGGTAGGTCCAACTTCGAGAAAGAGGTCAATCGACGAATCCAACTCGGCTGGGCAGCGTTCGGGAAATTACGCAAGAGTGTCTTCTCGTCTCATTTACCTCAGTGTCTAAAGACGAAAGTCTTCAACCAGTGTGTGTTACCAGTGATGACATACGGATCCGAAACATGGTCTCTAACTATGGGCCTTATAAGGAAGCTCAAAGTCACACAACGAGCGATGGAGAGGGCTATGCTGGGTGTTTCTCTACGTGATCGAATCAGAAAGGAGGAGATACGTAGAAGAACTAAGGTAACGGACATAGCCTTGAGAATCAGTAAGCTCAAGTGGCAATGGGCAGGGCACATAGCGCGAAGAACTGATGGCCGTTGGGGCAGGAAAGTTCTAGATTGGAGACCCTTCGACCAGAGACGCAGCGTAGGACGTCCACCAACAAGATGGACAGACGACCTTATAAAGATTGCAGGATCAAACTGGATGCAGACCGCTAGTAATCGGTCGCTGTGGAAAGCCGTGGGGGAGGCCTATGTTCAGCAGTGGACGTCCTTTGGCTGATAATGATGATGATGATGACCTCGTGACATCCAACCTTATGTACTTACGCTCTTTTAGAATGGAGAGTTTTTAAACAACTATTATTGAGGAAAATACTGAAAAGAAATGAAAATGAAAAAATATGGGTGCCTTCATTTTAGAAGTTCTTTCAGGAAAAAAATAAAAATATGTATACAAAAATTTTTAAATGTTGTCAATAAGGGAATCCATTTACTTCTACGAGGGTCAAACTGAAAGTTCTTAGAAAATCAAAAACTGATTACATTAGCCAGTTATTAGTTTTATTATATCTTTTCAAAATATTGTCCATTGACGTCAATACACCGCTGCATGCGATGGAACCACTGGGAAAAGCACTTTGCCCACTCGTCCTTAGGGGTCTCTTTAATGGCATCGCGATACACAGCCACCGCTTCTTCAGCATTCATAAACCGCTTTCCTTTAAGATTTTCTTTAATTTTTGGAAATAAATAAAAATCACAAGGCGCGAGGTCGGGGCTATACGGCGGGTGACCCAGTAATTCAACGTTTGAGGTCGCCAAATAGTCGATCGTTCGCTTGGCGGTGTGCGACGAGGCGTTGTCGTGGTGAAGGAGGATCCTACTGCGAGGTCGTTTCTCTCGAACTTTTTCCGAGACAAGTGGCAAACAATTGGTAGTGTACCATTCTGCAGAAACTGTTTTTTGATCCTCTAACACAATTGTTGCGAAATGACCTATCCTTCCAAAGAACGAGGCCACCATTTTTTTTCCCGCACTTCGATCTCTCTTCACTTTAGTTGGCAACTCCTCGAAAGGAAACACCCACTGAGCAGATTGTCTTTTGGTTTCAGGATCATAACAGTAAATTCAGCTTTCGTCACCTGTTAGTATGTCGAACACAGCATTTGAGTCACCTCCGTTAAATCTTTCAATCATTTTACGGCACCAATCCACACGATGGAGTTTTTGAGCCTTAGTCAAATTATGAGGTATCCACCGGGCGCAAAGCTTCCTGACCGCTAAATGTTCGTGGAGGATTTTGTGCACTTGACTCATACCGATGCCTAAGCTTGTCCGAATCTGCTGATAGGTCACTCTTTTGTCAGTCTCTATCAAACGCCGCACAACACAGATGTTATTTTCAGTCGTCGCCGTAGAAGGCCGTCCCTCACGTACATCATCAGTGAGATTAGTGCGACCACGTTTAAACTCATTAAACCAGTTGTAAACAGTCGCACGAGATGGGGCTTCATCGTGAAAGGCCAATCGTAGTCTATCATAACTTTCTTGTTGACTTAAATGACATCGAAAGTCATAAAAAATCATTGCACGAAAATTTTCTCGTGTTAAATTCATGTTGACGTGACACAGACAATTTTCAATTCGCCGCCAAATCGTAAAACAAATGACAAATGAATGAAATATATACTCAGTAATATTGGCAAAGAGTTCTATTTTCAAATTTTAGAATATTTTTTTTATTATATTGTTTATAAGTGGCCAGTTCTAAGAACTTTCAGTTTGACCCTCGTACTTAGTAAAATACCACAATATTTTGTTGACTACAAATATGACTTTGTTTTTCATAGTGTTTGTATGAAGTACAAAGTTATGTTTGCGGTTGTTGAAAATGTGCTATATCTCAAAAACTACTTGTTCGATCCCGTCCGAACCAATTTTTGTTGAAAGTATTTATTAAGATCTATCTCATACATATTTTTTCAAAATTTACACTTGCTTGGTTTAGAAATAAGATGGGGGGGACGCCCATTTTACCACTTTGGAAGCGTCTAGCTATGAAACGTTTGACTTTAAAAGAAAATGATCATAGAAACCTCTATGTTATTTTAAAAGACCTATCCATAGACACCCCACACGCATAGGTTTGACAAAAATTTTTTTTTTTGGTTTTAGTTTCATGTATGAGAGCCCTCTCAACTGTCATTATTTTTTGTTTTTTGTATGAGAATCGGTAAGTGGTTAACAAGATACATTTTCCTACCAAATTTCAATTGAGTAATGCTTATAGTTACAGAATAAAATGGGTGTGACATACGGACGGACAGACATACAGACAGACAGACAGACAGACAGACAGACTTGACGAAACTATAAGGGTTTTTTGCCATTCAGCTACGGAAACCTAAAAACGGACTTTAAAAAGGAGGTAATCAATTATTTGTGTATGTATGTGGTATCATTGGAATTTGATAACATTTTGAGTACGCTGACCTATTAATACTTCTTAACGCGTGTCCTAAATTAAGAAAGTTACGTATATTTGTTCGTTTGTATATTTGTACGTTTTTCTACGGATTTCTTGAAAACGAAGAGAATAAGTTATAGCGAGATGTTCCTGTTTTAAGTTCATTTAGTTTCACTTAGGATACCATGTAAGTTTCATCAAAATTGGTCCAGTGGTTTTTGAGATCTGGGTGATAACTTAAAATCTTGAAATACTGGTGGCAAAAACTTTAAAAAACCCACATAAATTCTCTTTGGCTCTAAGGAATCCATCCATAAGGTGTTATTCCATAAGTTTGATAAAGTATTGAATCGAAGAAACAGTGACAGCTCTCTGTGGTTTGTAAGAGTGCAGTATGTATAGAGGAGATTCAGCGTAGGCCACAGGACACTTCCTTGAAGAACCCTAGCATCTATAGAATGTAGTGGCGTTACGCGTTACGTTATGTGTTGGTGTACTAACAGCGATACATGCTTAAACCGGAAGCTAAGCCGCGCGTTGCGGGTAGAAGCGAATGCGCTCGTTACGTTCCTAGCCGGCTAATGTGCGTATTAACGACGGGTATTATAGGATAATGAGTTCAGGCATTTTGTTAAGCACACGTATTTGTCGGCTGCTTGTATTTTAAAGCTGAATATATGTGCTGCAAAACTTTTTCTCCACTTCAGCTGAACATTAGCCTTTCATATGGGAGGTATCACAGTAATCTCCATTCGCAGACTCGTTAGAGATTGCATTGTTAAACTCGTAGAGTGCTAAACTTAAAGTAGGTACTTATCTAACAAAGTCTATAAGCGCTCTGTGTTGCTTCAAGGCAATTATTTTTCTTCATCAAGCGAAAGCGGGTGCTGCTACTTAGAAGAATAATGCAATCCGCCTTGACTTCATAAATTAGTTTTACAAATTAAATTAAGTACTTTACTTAGCTCCAATTATAATGCATCAGCGAACAGGATAATTCCCGAAAATCCGGACCTTCTGTGAAAAGAACGAAAATTGGTTGGCGCGCGCTCATCCGGCCATGTTGTCATCAAACTTCCGGGATATACACGCTCCAAATTAGATTTCTAAATTGATAGGTTTACAAATCTAGAGAACGAAGACTGATCCATATTTTTTTTTCCAAAAAAATTAAACAGATTGAATTCAGTCCATGCTAAGCCGAGCGTTCTATTTACGAGGGTCAAACTGAAAGTTCTTAGAAAATCAAAAACTGATTACATTAGCCAGTTATTAGTTTTATTATATCTTTTCAAAATATTGTCCATTGACGTCAATACACCGCTGCATGCGATGGAACCACTGGGAAAAGCACTTTGCCCACTCGTCCTTAGGGGTCTCTTCAATGGCATCGCGATACGCAGCCACCGCTTCTTCAGCATTCATAAACCGCTTTCCTTTAAGTTTTTCTTTAATTTTTGGAAATAAATAAAAATCACAAGGCGCGAGGTCGGGGCTATACGGCGGGTGACCCAGTAATTCAACGTTTGATGTCGCCAAATAGTCGATCGTTCGCTTGGCGGTGTGCGACGAGGCGTTGTCGTGGTGAAGGAGGATCCTACTGCGAGGTCGTTTCTCTCGAACTTTTTCCAAGACAAGTGGCAAACAATTGGTAGTGTACCATTCTGCAGAAACTGTTTTTTGATCCTCTAACACAATTGTTGCGAAATGACCTATCCTTCCAAAGAACGAGGCCACCATTTTTTTTCCCGCACTTCGATCTCTCTTCACTTTAGTTGGCAACTCCTCGAAAGGAAACACCCACTGAGCAGATTGTCTTTTGGTTTCAGGATCATAACAGTAAATCCAGCTTTCGTCACCTGTTAGTATGTCGAACACAGCATTTGAGTCACCTCCGTTAAATCTTTCAATCATTTTACGGCACCAATCCACACGATGGAGTTTTTGAGCCTTAGTCAAATTATGAGGTATCCACCGGGCGCAAAGCTTCCTGACCGCTAAATGTTCGTGGAGGATTTTGTGCACTTGACTCATACCGATGCCTAAGCTTGTCCGAATCTGCTGATAGGTCACTCTTTTGTCAGTCTCTATCATACGCCGCACAACACAGATGTTATTTTCAGTCGTCGCCGTAGAAGGCCGTCCCTCACGTACATCATCAGTGAGATTAGTGCGACCACGTTTAAACTCATTAACCTCCTAAGGCGCAATTGCGGTGGCGGTCGCGTTTCCGCGGTGGACTGCGTGCGCGTACGCAATTCGCGCGGTGTCAGGATACACGTTACGTAAACAGTTATAAAATCTTATTGAAACAAGCTATTATCATTCTGTAAAAAGCTTATTGTTACTGAATAAATAACTTATGCTTGTAATAAAAAAAAAAGTATTCAAAAATGAAAAAATAGAACCAAACAAATTCGTGGTAGGGTGACGACATATACGAAAAAAATTGCGAGAAAAAAAAAACGAATTTTAATCAATAACTGACAGCAACCGGATGTGTTTGCGGTCTATGGTGTAGAAACATCTGTTTTTTACTCATAAAGGTCAACATGCCCAAGGAATAAGCATTTATGCACCCATTTTTTTTTTGCAAAAAAGTAATTAAAAAGCGCCCACAGGTGGGCGCTTGGTATAATCGCGAAACTCATGCTCAGCGCCCACCATCGGGCGCTCTGACTATCCAAGGGTTAAACCAGTTGTAAACAGTCGCACCAGATGGGGCTTCATCGTGAAAGGCCAATCGTAGTCTATCATAACTTTCTTGTTGACTTAAATGACATCGAAAGTCATAAAAAATCATTGCACGAAAATTTTCTCGTGTTAAATTCATGTTGACGTGACACAGACAATTTTCAATTTGCCGCCAAATCGTAAAACAAATGACAAATGAATGAAATATATACTCAGTAATATTGGCAAAGAGTTCTATTTTCAAATTTTAGAATATTTTTTTTATTATATTGTTTATAAGTGGCCAGTTCTAAGAACTTTCAGTTTGACCCTCGTACAGTAACTTTGTTATATTTTTAGCTTGACTCCGTCCGCTTCGCTTGTATTTGATCAAACAAAACAACCCTGGTATAAAAGAGCACCTGCAGAATTTCGTTAAATATCTTTTCAACGGAAAATGTGTTTTTTGATAATCTTAAAATCAGCACATTTTCCCGAATTCCAAATATAAAACAAATAATTTAATTATACAAAAATGATTGAATTCGATTTTACGATACCTATTTCCCACCTATCTACACGTGACCAAGAGGTATTTATCCATAGCACTATTGTTTAATTTGACCAAGTATTTTAAAAATTACCGCTTTTAATTGCTTTCAAGGCAACGGTTAGAAGCTAAAGCGGTCGGTGAGTACTTATAACGTGGAGAAGCTTTGATCGTAACAGTATTTACAAAGTAAAAGCAAAATTCTCCGAGGAATTCCAATATTACCGAGAAAAATTTTGAGCGTGAGCTAATGCGTGAGCGAACAGGCGTATCAACTATTTAGGTTCGCTCCGCAATTCGTTTGCCTGTCTATATTCATATTATAAAATGTACAATATAAATATAGTACGAGTTTAACTCACTTATAAGTGGGTAGGTAGTTCTAATAAAATTATCCTTTAAGTTTTACACATAATCCTATGAAAGTGTTGATTTCCGCAAAAAAGTGGACGTGAGCTCATAAACTTATATTTTTAGTCCAGTCAAGAAAAGATACAAGAGGGAATCGCTTGGAACACAATTTTTGACGTCGTAACTTTGTTTGGATTCGTTAGGAGGCTAACGTTGGTTCCAAAAGTCCCAGCCAGTACCTCTTGAGCCGGGTAGAAGGGTTGCTTGTGAGGGTTTGAAGGTATTTTTTTAAGGTTTTTCGCATATACATAGGAAACTACGCGTCCTAGCGACATGAGACCTTTTACAAAATCAAAGCTAATAAGATTTTCTGCAAGTTTTACTCGGCCAAGCTTAGAACTGACTTAAAAAATAGATTTCAATTGATATTGTTAGAAATGGACAATATTTGAGAATGATAGTCTATTTAGGCGTCTACATAAGTGTGTTAAATTTCGCAAGAGCATGTTTGTTCGTAGGTTTGATATTTGTATAATTGTCAGATTTCACGAATATATTGGAAATAAGATGTGTCGTGATTATTCTTTTTTTAATCAATTAAGCATATTTCGACTTAAGGACCAGTGTAAGTATCATCAAAATCGGTTCAGTAGTTTTAGCGATACCTAGGTATGGGCAGAAAGAAATACCTACTATTGAATAAAAAATGAATGTTCAAACTTTAAAACCGCCTTCAAAAAACTCGATAAAAATCTGATATAACACCCTTGTCTTCTGCTTAGGAATAAACATTCATCTGGAGTCTTTAAGCCTTTACAATGTTTTTTTGACATCGCGGTTAAAAAGTTTAAGCATAATATTTTGATTGCATAGTATAACGTTTTGCACACATCTCAAAAACGACTAAACCGATTTTCATAAAACTTACGCAGTTCCCTCAATTGGGATATGCTTCAATGCTTTTTTTAAGTCACTTTAAAACTTGAATAAGTTAAACTTGCAGCTAATTTTATCATCTTTCTTTCATTTTGGAGTAGGTATCATGTCGCTAAAACCTAAAAAAATAACTCTCCAATCTTTCTTCCCCTCACGGTTTAACTTTTAATGTGTTGACCGTCTATTTAGTCCAAAAAAAGTTACGAAATCAAAAATCTATTGACTAGTAAAGGTATCCTAGAATATTAGGAGGCTTAAGGTCAATGTCATCAGTGCAACAAGTTAGCCGTTTTGATATACATTGATTAGGGATTATAATTTTGAATTACTATATCTCTGAGTTAAAGCATTTTAAAACACTATGATCTGGTCAGGGTATAGCTATATATACTATCTAGAATCATTGATTAAATTTTTGACTCCTATTACAGGTCACACGCTGTATAAGTAATATTTTTATAGTCTCGATACCTACCAAACGCAACTTAAGGCCTGTATTTCATTCTCACCAAAATCTGACTACATTAGAACGGCGTAAATAGGAGTCTAGTAACATTGTTTGACTGTAAATATCAAAGATGTCCTGATGGTGATTACGAGATTACTTGTTACTTTTCGGAATCTTCCTTTATTCCGAAAAGTTCGCAGCGCTGACATAGTATGTAAAACTTTTTCTGTTGCGTATATTGGAAAACATTTTTGACATGAGATTTCCCATTTTGTCAATACAGCATTGGTTTATTTTTTTTAATGCATAATTCTTGACTAAGTGGCTTAATATCTATTTAATCTACTCATGAATTTTTAAGCCATAATAGGTAGGTAAGATATGAATTGCAATATACAAGAGTGTTGGCTTCAAAAAGATTGATAATATTAATAACCTTAAAACTGAATAGCTCTCAAGGGTTAAACGAGTATTACAAAATGTTGACTACACTACGGCTCATAGGGCGCTAACGGACTGTGAATTGAATTAGATAGCATTAAAAATTGGTTGCGAAACTTGTACCATTTAGGATATTTCCCTTATTCAAAAGGAGTATGTACATGCCAATACAAATACAAATAAATGTATTGTCATCTATACTAATATTATAAAGCTGAAGAGTTTGTTTGTTTGTTTAAACGCGCTAATCTCAAAAACTACTGGCCCGATTTGAAAAAATATTTTTACTTTGGATAGTTCATTTATCGAGGAAGGCTGTAGGCTATATAACATAAAGATACGACTCATAAGACCACAGCAGAAATGAAAAATGTTGCGAAAACGGGAGAAAGATATTCCTTTTGAGAGCTTCCGCTGCATACGCTGCGGAAACCGCTTAAGTTACACAAAAATCATGTATGACAGGATTGTTCAGCATTAAGAGTTCTATAATAAAGTCCGCGACAGCATATGTCTATCTTTTATGGTTGACTTACTACAGCCTTTTTTATGTTAATAAATTTGTAAAAAAATATTCATTATTTTTAGAGGTGTATTAGTATATGCCTGAACAATACACACAGGTATTTATTCTTATCAAAATAAATACATTCATCATCACGAGCATTTCATTTAGAACCAAGTTGCCCTTTATATCATTTTATTTCAATAAATACCTTAGGAGCTATCACAGTTTTAACATAACTCCGCACCAAAATAATGTTCGCAGCTTAAGTACAACGTGCGCTTGCGCTAATCTATACTAATATTATAAAGCTGAAGAGTTTGTTTGTTTGAACGCGCTTATCTCAGGAACTGCTGGACCGATTTGAAAAAAAAATTCTGTGTTGGATAGCTTATTTATCGAAAAAGGCTTTAGGATATAAAACATGACGCTGCGACGGGAGGGGAGGGAGCAAACTCAAAACGCGCGGACGAAGTCGCGGGGGACCGCTAGTCTGTATATAACTTGAAATCAAATATATAATTAAGGTAATCCGTAGTTGGCACATTGAAATCACTAAAACCTACGAGTTGAAAGAACCTTGGGATAACATTCCCAAAAGCCATAATTCTGAGCTAAGAAATAATTCAACAGAATGGGCTCTATTATTTAAACAGAGTGGCATCTATGCGACGCTTAGTCCAAGATTGCGCTAATTGCTCAGCCGCTTCCGCTTCAAAAAACCACTCCAGCTGTTAATTAAAGATATTTTTGTTCCCTTAATGGCGGCACAAGCCGTTTCATTACAGGGCTGATCCCATTGCATCTGCATACACGACTCCGACTGCCCGCTTGTCACCCTATAAATTAATTTAACATTCTACATCAAGCCTTAGCGGAAAATTAATAAGCCATTTTATAAGCAGCTCCCAGCTACTCATTTAAATTAATTTCAAAACTTAGTGTACTCAAGAGATAATGCTACAAACAATAGCAATCTCAGCAATTTATCACAAGCAGCTTTCCTCTGTCTCGCGGTTACTCCGCGGGAGGACATCCTCATTATATTTATGTACCGCCGCTCTTGAAATGATGCGAAAATATTTTAAGAGCACCTGCTACGGAGTTCCACATCCCTCTTCATTTAGGTCGCTGCAAAATACATGGTGAAATAAATAGGTACGATTCGAGAACGAAACAATTCACGGAGCTTTTACTTGCGCACCTCCTTCTATCTTGTCCTTTCAATCCTTTGATACCGTTTCAAAACATGCGATAAAATATTTGATTATTTAGTTTGAATAATACCCAACCTTGTTATTTTCTAACTTATCCCTTTTTAACTACTTTTGGCCTAGCATTGTAAGAGCACACAGACAGTCTATGAAAAGACGCATCTTCCTATGGAGATACTGATGCTGATAGGATTTTCGAAATTAAATCAGGATTGGAATGGATTTGTTTCTTCCAAGCCGTCGAGACGTGAAAGGAACCTATTAGATTTGGCGGCTAATACACCAATGCAGGGCCTCTATTCTCTTAGACGTTTATAAGATTCAAAGAGTTTCGACATATGTCTTGCTCGCACGGACTGCTACGCTGGTATGAATGAAAAGGAGAGCTAATTTAGTCTATAATACGGCCCTCTTCTTACTAGAAATAGGGGCTTAGAACGAGAGTATTTTTCGAATAGCGTCACGTAGAGCATCGTTTCGACTTGCGTAGCATCTAAGTGCCCTTTCTAACAAAATCAAGACTCACCTTCGAGGGTTTAGACTTCAGTAGCACTTAAATGAGATTTTCAAGAACTCCGGACGTGTAGTGAAGATCTAATAAGTTAGAAGTAATTTCAGTTCCAAGACTGTAAATCAAAGGTTCAAACGAACGTAAAGACATGTTTTGATTAAAAAGATGGAAAGTAAATAGTGCCAAATGTGGCCATGATAGTGTGTTTATTAGAACTGTATTTATAAATGTTGCCTATTCATACACAAGAGTCAAGAGTAAAAAGTTGCATAAACGACCGTTAAAAGCGGAAAATGCATCTGAATAAGCGCTTAAGTCAAAAGGTTGCTGGTTCAAGTCCCGCCCGTGCGCTAATTTTTGGTTTCTTATTTCATCTTTATGAAAGCGCTTCCCGTTACCATTCAAGGTAAGATTGAGTGAATATCATTGTTCTCAAAAACTCTGTAATTCCGGTAAAAGTTAAAGATTGCAACCAACTCCTGCCCGAGTAGCCGGTACAGTAGCCCAATGAGAGAACAAAAAGAGATGCCCGCGGTCTTAATCGCAGCTTGAAATCAAAGCATCGAGAAATAACAACACAATTGCTGAAAATGAAATTTTTGTTATAATAAAATACACACGCACACGTTCTGAGGTTTGCTTCACTTCATGGAGAACTGTATCATCAAATACGTTGGCGTTGACTTTTATAACTTGAATCTGTCTTCTGGTAAACTGCTTATAATAATATTGATACAAATACCTGCTTATACATTTCAAACTCAAGAATAATTTACCCTATAGGTAGCTCCTGTACATAAGTTACCAATAATGATATAATATAGGTAAGAACTTTACAACTTATTCTAAAATTATCGATAGTTTTAGTCATCTCTAGAGAAGATTCCCGAGGAAACTCGGGAGCTCATTACGTTCCGTATCGTTTCGCTTTATTTTGTTCCGCAACAACTTTTATTGTGTTTGGTATTTGGATTCGTTGCCTTGCCCGGAATCCGTGAATATTTATTTAGATGAGCTATGTTCTTACTGGTTAAAAGTAAGATTGCAAATATCTCGGATATTCTTATTGCCACCATACGAGTAAAAGCATCAATTCCAATATAAAGCTGCAGATTTGAACTATTTGATGATGTTTATTTTAAATTAAAATAGAAAATATTCATTTAAATGACATGTTGTTAGCCATTTTTATCTATGATGCACAATATTATATTTACTGACTTAATTGGATAAGGATTAATAAATTTATATTTAAATGGTACACCAACAGTACATATATTATGACAACTTTAAAACAAAATGCTTAGGAAGCCTATGTACAAACGTATTACAGGCGTACAAAGCATTGAGATTTAAGTGTAACGAAAAACTAGTAAATTTAAATATGCACTACCGTCAAAGAACAATTTATGTAAACGTCTAGCGTATTGCGATCCATTCCAAGGCAGTTAAATTCCAACTTAGTGTAAACGAATATTATCCCTATAATAATAGTACTTCAATGTTTACCTCATACTTGAGGTAAGGCCTTTGCCTAGCAGTGGGACGTTACAGGCTAAATTTAATTTACTTATACTACAATCGGATGAATATTAATATTTATGTTGTAATATTGTAAGGCCCACTTGCAAACGATGATATCACCTAGGATAACGCTAACCCTGCATTAAATCTTTATTCTGTCTCTGTCAACGTCAAATAAACTGACCAAGACACAATGATGATATAATCCAAGATTAGCGTAATCCTGGGTTAATCATCATGTGCAAGTCCACCTAATAATATTATTAATAAAATGCGTAGTTACATACGTACTATCTGCCGTGTCAACGGGAAACTTTTAGCTACAACGGCCACATAGAGCAGGCGCGTGCATAAGCGATATTCAATTTATTTGAAAGCCTCACTTAACAGTAGAACAAAAATTACAGTCACAGTAAAACGTATCAGAAAACATTCTTTCGCACCTATTGCAATGGGAAACATTGCACTTAGCCAGGGGTGACGGAAAGTTACAAGCAGCTCCAATACGTCACCGGGTAAGTATTGAGCGTTGAAAACATGCTCAAATTTCCACGAATCATGGTGTTGGTATTTAATTACTTGTAAATGCTTATTTCATTTTGTTTACCTATTTATGTGATGGTTTTGTGTTTACCTACGGTCTTAAATGAAAATACATTAGATAGGTACGTAGTTATATCGTGCTCCGGTTATCAAATTTTCTTTTCGTACATCTTGTTTCAATTTCCACTGCTGAAAAATACACGATACTGTATCGACTCTGTATTGAGACGAACAAAAAACAAATACCTTCATCAGAGTTTCAGCACGGTACATTACCTCAGACAAACATTAATTCAATACCTATACACCTAGGAGTGAGTAATACGGTTGTTCGCGTGTCGTCGGGGATGGGCAATAAACATTTAAAATGGAATCGAGAGCGCAGTTTCAACGCGAGAAAATGACGAGTAGAAAATGGATAGAACAAAATAAAATTCAGACCTTTGTAAAATTTGATTTTTTCAATTATGGGTTTGGAAGCTTAAATAGATTATCACTAGTATGATGATCTCATACCTCTACATATATGTGGAATTTATCAACTCCTTTGTTTTTAAAGTCGGTGAAAATGGCATCGAGCGCGCAGTTTCGGCGCGGGAAAATGACGAGCTGAAAATAGACGAAGCGAGCGCACTCCAGCCACTCGTGCCGCCCGCGCCTCTCGAACCGTAAAATGAGGTTGCCCGCTGCCACCGAAACAGCCTCAATATTTCATTGTCTAGCTGAGTTGAATCCTCAACTAAAGTGGATTCTCTTCCTCTTTAATTTGTCGAAGGATGTTACTTCATAATTTTGCGAGCACGTTTCGAAACGCTTTGTCACTCGCGACTTCAAATCGATACGTTGTGTTCAGTCGAAATTTTTAATTCTCTCAAACCACACTAGCAAAGTTAAGATTTTGGGTCCCAAAATTTGCATCTTAAAACTAGAAAGCTGAGTTTTCATGTTTCAAAGTCAATGTTGTTTTGATTTTTTTAATTTCGCCAAAACTTTTTCTTACGTTCCAAAATTGATTTAACGTATCGATCGATTAAATATTTGGTATTTGTATAATACCAAACATACGTACAGCAGTGTTTATTTGCAGTGCCCTCGATAAACCGTATCTGCGAAACAGTGACTCCTACATCATAGTGCTGTGATTTCAAGTACTGACACATCGTTGCTGACCATACAAGATAGTATTGTTTGCTTGTTTCAGTGCCAAATCAAAACCGACATTTCATTAAAACTTTAACAAACGAAACATGTCCACGGCTCGGTCCCATCCACTCCATAATTGGAAGGATCCTAAAACGGGCTACCTTTGTTTAAACTCCATAAAACAGTATTATAATAGAAATGTTTACAACAACCAAGGAAAATACTTATATTACTTGCATATTAAAGAAAAAGTTACGTAATAGTTTATCGAATAAAAAAATCTTCTAACATATTCTAACTTCGCAGGCGTATCTATTGTATGTGTTGTTGATGAGTTCAAAAGGTTATGGCGTTAAGTCATTATGTGATTCCGATAAATACAGCTGAAACTTTCAGTCATATTTAAAGCACAATAGGTGGGCTACATTATATTCGTCTTGAATGACAGTCGGTTGGGTTGTCACGCAATAATGTATTAATGCTGTGTCTGTGATCCTCCTGACGCGAACATTGTTGTGGGCACATTGGCGATTTAATTTCCGCCGCGTCAATTCAATTTAGACGGGACGTGGCCAATACTCGTAACTATGCTACATTATTGCATAGCTGTAATGACTTCATTTCGACAAACATTCCGCCATTTTCGAACTATTTTAATGCAGAGTGGTGAACGCCACACGCCACTGCACTTCGTGGCAATGTTCATTACCGCGGTTCTATCTGATTTAGTGTTACAAAAAAGATGTATGAGAATAATTACGTTTACAGCGCCAAGACAAACGTGCAGAATCTTATATCTTAGTCCGCGACAGCATATGTCTATCTTTTATGGTTGACTTACTACAACCTTTTTTATGTTAATAAATTTGTAAAAAAATAATGCATTATTTTTAGAGGTGTATTATACACACAGGTATTTATTCTTATCTAAATAAATACATTCATCATCACGAGCATTTCCTTTAGAACCAAGTTGCCCTTTATATCATTTGATTTCAATAAATATCTTAGGAGCTATCACAGTTTTAACATAACTCCGCACCATAATAATGTTCGCAGCTTAAGTACAACGTGCGCTTGCGCTAATATATTATAAAGCTGAAGAGTTTGTTTGTTTGAACGCGCTTATCTCAGGAACTGCTAGACCGATTTGAAAAATATCTCTGTGTTGGATAGCTTATTTATCGAGAAAGGCTTTAGGATATCAAACATGACGCTGCGACGGGAGGGGAGGGAGCAAACTCAAAACGCGCGGACGAAGTCGCGGGGGACCGCTAGTTTATTTATATATTTGAATTTAACAATTTCAATTTCAATTTCAATTTCTTTATTTCAAAAAGGAATTACAGTCATGAACTCATAATTCATATCATCACGTTCTACAATACAACTAAAACTAAGTAATTCTATTACAAAAGTATTACAAAGCATCTGCTACCGAACTAGGATAGGTGTATCCTGTATTTCGGTATACAGCGCCTCTCACCTCGGCTAATATCCTACATACATATTTAACTAAAAGTAAGTTACCAAAAACAATCAAAATACAATAATCCGTACAGAAACACATGATGAATAAACAAGCCTCAGAATAAGTAATTATACATTTTCTCGACTTAATTTCTAAATCTAAGATACAATTTGGTTTGATAGTCCTCTCTGTGTGTAAGATGTGAGTGAATGAGTGTATGTAAGAGGGTGTGTAAAGTGTACGTGTAATGTATAAAATTAAATTCAGGTGAACACAATTCTCTCAATTTTGAACATTACCGGATTATTATTATTATATAGATAGAAATAACATTTTGACAAAATACTTATAGACATTTACTTATTTTTTGAAACATTGATTTAATTGTAATTTATTTATTAACTTTAATTCACAAATATCTCGTTGAGGTCATAATGTAACAAAATTATCTTTTTCAGCCTATATATTGGAAGAGAGAGTCTGAAGAAGCCAAATTAAATCCTTAAAAAACATGCACAAAATTATGTGTTCTATTAAGGTTCATCTTATAAAATAATGACCTTTTCAACTTCATTTTATATCATTTACATTTGTAAGCGTTTCTTCCGAAAGGCCGCACTTACCAAAGTTTTAATTGGGTTTTCATTTTGATTTCTTATTTGTTTTATAATACATTTTAACGGAACAGGTATTACCATTTTCATTTCTGTGATAAACAAGGTTAAAATCTTATCATATTTCGTAATTGTTTTGTGGTTTCGTTGATGGCAAGGAAATGGCCTTGCGGATTTTTTACGACGTAAGAATTTCAAATGGTGCGCTTTTATGTTATAAGGCAACAGTTAATTCACCAAATTGAACACCTTTTAAAGATCTGGTGTTAAAATCCACCTGCTGTTCAAAAACAAGACGGCGATATTTAAAATTTTTATTTATTAATAATTCAACCACATTGTGTGCGAATTCAATCTGTTAAGTGCTTTCATCAATGAATCACATTAAGCACATACAATGTGGCTCAGTCTGTCTATGAAATATTGCCGTCATCTGTGAATGTAAATAGGTATGTAATTTGTATGGGAATAAAAAAAAATACTCAATAAGAAATCAGTAAAAATCTCACCGGTCGCTGTGGAAAATCGTAATGGGGGCAATGTTCAGCGTGGACGTCCTTTCGCTGATAATGATAATAAATAAATATGCGCCAGACAACAAACCAATGGTCTGGTTGCGTGGCAAGGAATTTCGTCCTTGTGTCACGAAGTACTAGACAACTATGATTATGATATAAGGTTTACTTGATTGTTGTGTTCAGGTAGAAACTCACTCTACTCGTATGTTATTCGATATCTTGGTCTGTGTCAAGAATGGGCTTAGAAACTTATCCATCTTCACGATGTCGTAACTCGTCTAATCGTAAGGAAGGTACCCAAGTCCGTGAACCAATCAAAGGTTTAATAGCTCGTCCATTAGGTAAGTAGGTGTTTGAAATCGATGGGTTCAACTCTAATATTAAAATGGCTCGACGCGTAGTGTCGTTAGAACAATAAACTGGATACGTGGACGCTGATGCACTAAGTTTACCTACCCACATATTCACAGTCTGGCCATAAATACTGTTACAATTAAAAATAAGAAATATATTACATTTGAATTTGGAATCTGTCATTTTTATACGATTGCTCATTGTATTTTCTAATTTTGGAGCCAATATATTGCATAATATTTTGCGATAATAAAATGTAGTGGGGTGATAAAGAGAACCGAATCGCTGTGATTACATTACACAAAGTTGGTATGGAGCCAAATGCAATTTTTAAAACTCTCCACACGCTTGGTATTAGTCAAATGTCTGTGTACCGGGACGATGGTGGACGGAGTGAACACCAGGCATCCGTTTTACTCATGAACACACCATTAAAGTGGTTTGTTTTTATGCTGAATAGTCGTGAATAGTGAATGTAATCGATGGAATGCGAATCTATAGTTGGTTCATAGAGATACAATACCGTGTGGATGAAGTGAGCACAATAAATTATTAGTAAATGTTTTAATACGAAACTTGACGATCTGAAATTACAGGCTCCAATTAAAAAGAGGTGTAACAAAAAAATAACACTGAATGAATCGACCAACTTATTTCAGTATGAAGATATGCCTGACCGCTTGTGAGGACTGAGTGAGCACACATTTAACTTAATATCTTTTATATGCGATTGAATGCATTAGAAAAAGAAAACCTTGTATCTACAATTGTTTTAAACCTGTAACTAAATGATAAATATACATTTAATTGAATCTGAAACTGCTCACTTCGTGGAAACGCAGACCAGAAAATGTTGTTTACGGATGAGTAAATCTTTACAATTGAGCAACATTTAATTTAACAAACAAAATGACCGTATTTATGCTCAAATCTCTTAGGAAGCTTCCCAATTAGTCGGTAGAGTGCAACGAGGGTGTTACCCGACATCAGTGATGGTTTGGTGGGGTGTTAGCTATGAAGGAGTGACTGATCCATATTTGTGTGAAAAAGGTATCAAAACATCGGCACAATCAAGTGTATCAAGATACCATTCTTGAGAAGGTAGTAAAGCCCCTTAACAACACCATGTTCAATAACCAAGCATGGTCTTTCCAACAAGACTCGGCGCCGGGTCATACAGCTCGGTCCACGCAGTCTTGGTTAGAAGCGAACGTTTCGGACTTCATCAGAGCTGAAGACTGGCCGTCGTCTAGTCCCGATCTTAATCCGCTGGATTATGATTTATGGTCAGTTTTAGAGAGTACGGCTTGCTGTAAACGCCATGTTAATTTGGAGTCCCTTAAACAATCCATACGATTGGCAGTGAAGAATTCTCCCATGGAGAGAGTGCGTGCTTCTATTGATAACTGCGTCCTCAACGTTTAAAGGACTGTATTGCAGCCAATGAAGACCACTTCAAATAAGCTTTTTATGTTTTAAATTGTTTTATATTTATGTATAAAACTAACACACTGTTAAAGTAATAAATATTATTTGCTTTAATTTTTTTTTCTTTGTGACAATATTTATGGCAAGAGTAGGTATAATTCTATACTATCCAATAAGCAATCGGGTTCAGAAAAAAGTGGTATTATCTTACCGATTTAATCAATATCGCCACAGATATCGGCTAATTACGAACTCGTTTACAACCCCATTTTATGAAAATACTTTTCTTTCATAACTTTGAAACTTTTTTATTATACCCGTTTTATGCTAATTACAAGTTTTTGTATTAAAATTCATCAAACGGTAAGGAAAATTTATAAATATCAGCAGTTTCTATTTCAAGTCGTTCTATAACTGTTTAAACAAACATTAAACAGAAGCACTTGGTGTTTAACCTCAGCAGTACTCGTAAATGTCGAAATGCATAAACTATTGAGGGACTTCGACGTCTCTAAAAGCGGTATTTTTTATAGTACTCGTACGTACTGTAAAACAGTGTTTTGAACAGTGTTTATTCATAGCTTTGAGTTTCTAATTAACTTAAATTTGGGTACGTATTACAATACCGAATTTCATAAGCCCTACGAACGGAAGGCCGCATTTTAAAATGCCGAATGTTTATAAATATGATTGAAAGTTCTAAATACCGAAAGTTTGAAATCCCGAAAATTCAAAATACCGAATCCTATAAAACCTATAATTGGAATACCGAATATTAAAATGCCGAATTTTAAAATATCGTTTATATGACCGAAAGTTTAATATACCGAAAAATTTAAAACCCGATGATTAAAAATACCGAATTTTAGTCCTATGAACGAAACGCCAAACAAATTGTATACCATTGAGATTGAGGTACATTAAGAAAAAATAATTTTGATTGACCCCGACTCGCCGTGGTCTTTCGCCGTGATACTAGTCTGCCCGATACTAGAGTGTAATTCAAAAGCCGGAGGCGCGAAGGGAGAGCAGCCCTCGCCCGCTGTAGCGAATTTCAGGCTCCCGTGCGAGCTGGAGCGGCTGAGGCTGGTCGCCGAAGGCGACCAGCAAGCCCAAGCTGCGGAGGCGAGCGTGGGTGCCTGAGATTCGCTACACTATGGCGAAAGGGCTGCACTTCCCGTAGCGCCGGAGAAGAGCAAAACCTATGCATGCTGCTACCTGCATACCTACTTGCTTGATTGCTTGCATGCTGCATGCTGCATGCCTGCTTGATTGCCTGCATGCTGCATGCCTGCTTGCTACATGCATGCCTGTTTGATTGCTTGCATGCTGCATGCTGCATGCCTGCTTGCTGCATACATTGAGACTGAACACTGCTGCACACATTGTAAAAAAAAAACGCCTACCGCAAAGTAAATCTTACTTTCGGGATTTTGAACTTCGGTATACTAACTGTAGGTATATTAATCTTCGAGATTTTAAACATTCGGGATATGAACCTTCGGTATTTCAAACTTTCGGGATTTCGAACTTTCGTGATTTTGAACTTCCGGTTATTTGAAATTCGGCATATTGAGCTTCGGTATATCGGCTAAAGGTATTTCATTCCTTCGGTATTTTGATTTTCGACGTTTCAAGCGTAGGTATTTCATTTGTAGGTATTATAAACTTTCAGTATTATAAAACGTACCCCTTAAATTTACACTGAGTATAGTGTCACGTACTTACAGAACATAAAAAACGAGTGATTTGTGAATCAAATTGTATAGACCTGCGAGTTGGCACTTCACATAAAATAACCGGCCAAGTGCGAGTCAGACTCACGCACTGAGGGTTCCGTGACAACGTGAATTAGGGAACCCACTTACTTACACAATATTTATTGACAGCAAATATAACTTTGTTTTTCATAATGTTTGTATGAAGATCAAAGTTATGTTTGCAGTTATTAAAATTGTGCTATATCTCAAAAACTACTGATTTGATACCGTCCAAACCACTTTTTTTGTTGAAAGTATTTGTCAAGATATATATCATGTATTTATTTTTTTCAAAATTTACACTTAGTCTTATTTAGTTTTACTTCATGTAAGGGACCCCCCCCCCCTTAAATATCATATTTTTTGTATCAGAATCGTAAAGCAGTTATCAGAGTACATCTTCCTATCAAATTTCAACAGTGTGATGTTTATAGTTACAGAATAAAATGGCTATGACATACGGACAGACAGAAAGATGTGGAACCCTAAAAAGGGTGGTGATCAAATGGTAGAGGGCTGTGAGCAATACCACCACAATACTGTCTATAACAACAACTGAAGCGTAATTTCAAACGGACAAATCTTATCTCATTCTTCTTTTCTTCTTTTCTACGAGTATACGTAAAATAAATTCGTGTTTTTTTGTTAGTTACACCACTAACAAAAGAATGTCGTTTTAGTTATAATTCAAGAACGAGTGGTTGGCTGATTTTCATGATTTTAACTTTTTTGAATTTTTCTTGGCCCCGAAAAGAATAAAAACTTTAAAACAAAGCCGGGGCTGATTGTTAGGTAAGTCAGTCATGATCTCGAAAATGGCTACAAGAAAGGCAGGTAATTGCCCGGAGTGCATTTATTTCTCGTTTTCTGGTAAAAATGCCTTCCTGTGTGTTTACGACTAGTACCAATTACACTGCAACTGTTAGAGTCAAGAAAAACGTATCATTACATTCATAAGTATATTTTTTTCCATTTAAAGGCATTAAAATTTAAAATACGTATTTAGTCTTTACATTACTTCGGCAATGGCTGACGTTAGGCTAAAGAGCGAGATGTCACGCGCTCGCACCAATGAGAGCTCAGTGGCTATCAGTACGTAACTAATGTTATATATTTATCTCTTTTTATCAACAGGCATGCCCCATCATTCGTCTCTCATAGCACTTAGTGTCGTAATACACAACTATACGTTCGTATATAGAGTAATCCTTGCGCCACTTTAAAATGCTATAATGTTAGTGTATAACATGTCTACCCTCTTGAACGTCATTGGTCATGATAAAATATTGTTAAGTATGATCTGTTTTAAAATAATAAGGGCCGACCTATCGCGCTTTTTTCATATAATAAACTATCAAATGAAGTAAGTACCTATCTATATGTCATCAACAAAAGGTTTTTTATCGCAAGTTTTTTCGCACCATGTGACCACCACATCAATTTCTTAACAGCGAAGTTGTCTCTTTTATGAGTTTCGCTTGTTGTTATTGCCTTTTTTCGCCAAGTATAATTTTTCTTGTAGCATTTTACTTGCAAATGAGAATATAATTGGAAATGTGAAAAAACTTTTTTACTTTCCAAAACTTTTTACGTTTAAAAAAGTGTCCGCCCTACTTCTAACGTTGTTCGTCTTTTTATGTGGGTAATTATTAAATCTATAAATAAGAAATGTCAGTCATCCCTTATTACTTTAAATTTATTGCACCCGCATATATTGTGTAAGTGTAACTATGGTAAATATTATTTAAAACTATGGTCAATCCTGCTCAGAGAAAGATCTTTATATAGGGTCTCTGAATGTATTCAGTCCGTCCTACAACCCCGTACCGGCCTCCCGATTTCGAGGTGGAATTTTGTTAGCAATCGTATACATTTGACAGCTCAAAACGTACGGTATAATCTGTCAAACGGCAGAACGGCCACGATACGTTTGACAGATCATACTACGTTTTCAACTGTCAAAAGATTTTTACACAATTCCACCTCAGAACCATTCGGTTACGGTTGGATAACTTACTTATATATTAAGAAAAATTAAAATAACATGAATTTATCCTATGCTATTATATTATTTTGTTATTTTATTATATTAGTTACCGAATTGACTTATCGACATATTGTTAAATTGCGACATTTATTTAAAAAATATTAGAATATCTAGCCAAAACCTAAGCCGAATGGTTTATCGAACGTTCAGAGGTAAAGCAATCGTATTCATTCGACAATTCATAAGCTACGGTATGATCTGTCAAACTCTTTATTTTTTGCCGTTTGCGTGCGATTGCTTTACACAATTCCACCTCTGAATCGCCCTGCGGGTCTACCTACACCGCCAAATATACAATCATATAAACCCAAATAAACAGTACTTACAAGTAAATTCAGTTCTGAAATGTTATAAAAATCTACGTAAATTTGCCATCTAAACGTTGAAATAATACATCAAAGGCAGTTAAAGACTCATCAAAAGCCGACCACGAAATAAACATAGACAAATATAAATATTAAATAAAGTAACACAACGTTAACCAAGAGGTGCTCGTAGCGCAATTGGTGGTGATACCGATGTTAAGTAACCTACGACGCAGTTTGGATGGCACGTTTAGGCGTTGGTCCCGGCTTGTATCGGTTGATATTAGTCATAAAGACTTAGTTTATTATTAGTCAGAGGCCCTATGGACGGCTTGATAAATCTGACATTAAGGTTGGTCGCTTGCCTTGCAAAACCCCTCTACGATGCGACTGATTAATGCTGACTTTTTCGGAGAAAAATGATGAACTTTTACCACAAGAATAGTCGTCCTGTTTAAATTTTAATATAGTTGGGTCCAACTATATATATTTTTACAGAACGACTATGCAAGACGATGCCAAAAGAGAACATCAATAAATACCACTGTGAAATAAAAGTTCAAACGTCACGATATCTATGTATTTAGATTTTGTTCGTGCGATAGTTTTAATACGTGCAGATATTTTACTTGATTTATCAAGGTAAAACAGTTAAACTCGCATTCGAATTACCACACGAAAGTTCGATTGCCGCGAGAATTGGCCTCGCTCTGAATAATATTTCTCATAAACCTTATCGCTAATAATCTTCGCTGCTTGTATCATCTGATCAACGACAGTTTAAGCCATATCTCGTTCTGGTCTCGTGACTTCGGATTTTCTGTCACCCCACTAAGTGTAAAGCGATCATAGTAGGGAGTCCTGGACTCATCTCTAAGCTAGATGTGGCAGAGTTGGAGCCGGTTATGTATGAGGGTACTGCTATACCTTACTGTACCAGTGTGAAGAATTTGGGCCTGATGTTAGACTCTACGTTGAGCTGGACTGTGTGGCTACCGATTAAAAAAATTTCTTCCGTTCAAGACAAAACTTCTTCTCATGCAAACTCTCATTATCCCTTTAATTGATTACGCGGACTCATACTGTACTAACCACACTGAGGCACTCACTGACAAACTTTAACGTCTTCTCAATAACAGTATTAGATTTATCTTTGGCCTCCGAAAATATGACCATATTTCCCGCTACAGAGCGCCACTTAATTGGGTTCCCATTCGACAACGTAGAAACTCTCGAATTCTCTGTGTTCTGTACGGTATTCTCAAAAACCCCTCGTTATCTTCAGGATATGTTCTCCTTTTTATGTCAATCTCATGATCGGGCTCTCCGTTCTTCCGAAGATCTCCGGCTAGGCATACCGGCTCATCGCTCCTCCTATCAATCCAAATCGTTTACAGTGACAGCTACGCGGCTGTGGAATACGCTCCCACTTGAGATTAGGAGGTCAGAGACTAAACTGTGTTTCAAAAACAAACTGCGAAAGTTTCTGTTTCAATGATTGCGAAATATGTAAAATGTATATGTATGTATATTTTTAGTTATGTATGCTTTTGGATGTGATGTATCTGAACTCTTTTATACTGTATATTTAGTTAATGTATATTATGGTATGTATATAATATTATTATTTTACACAATAGTATTTGTTGCAATTTTTTACCGACTGCAAAAAAGGAGGAGGTTATCAAGTCGACAGTATGTTTTTTCTTTTGTATGTATGTTACCTCATATCTCAGTCGTTTGTCGACCGATTCGAGAATTTTTTTCGCCTACCTAGAGGGTCTACCTTCTAGTTGATCCCATTGTTGCCAATTTGGGATCTGATGATGAGATCTTGGTGTAATCGAGGGAAACCCTCAAACTTTTAAGGCACGTATAGTGTTTGTTTGTACGTCTGATAGTCAATATCTTGTGAAGCAGAGCTGATGGTAGAACTCCTTAACGCTTAGGAGTTCAGTATTTATAATGACAGAACTTATGATAGGTAGTTTGTAGCTTCCTAAAGAACAGAGTCATTAAGGTGCTACCCCCCCCCCCCCCTCTCTTGTAATCTCTAATAATGAAGAAATATAACTAACTTTAAAAAAGTAAAAACTGACTTTAAAACCAAAATGCACTAAAAAGTCTTAAATAAACTCTTAACCATTGCAAGGAAAGGAATCCATTTTCTTTTTGGAGTCGGTGCTGTAATAGTTGATGCTTGATGGTCAAAGTGATGGCACCGACTCCAAAAATAAATTGTTTGCATAAAATGAATTCCTTTCCTTGCAATGTTTAAGAGTTTATTTAAGTTTTTTTAGTGCAATTTTTAATATCTATTTACAATATTCTCCTGCACCCATAAAAATCTCTCTGCATTATCTAAAGGTACGACTGGGGGAGTCCATTTTTTGTACACTTTTATTTGTGTAATAAAGTTTTTAAATAAAGAAATACGTTTTTTTCTAAAAGTTTATATTGTTTCTTCGCGGGTAAGCATTGCGTTAGGGTAAGCATGTTGCTACCTGGGAATTAAGAGAATAAATGTATTCGGAATTAAAATCTTGGTATTAATTTGACGTTATTTTGTTCCAGTGTATGATGCGTGTGGGCAGTACAACCCGAACATGCTGTTCGGCAACGAGTTCTGGCTGGGCTCCTTGGTGGAATGCCAAGATCTTCAGCTGGCAGAGTACTACGAGCAGGTCCCGCCCTTCGCCGTCGGCTTCCACGTCATCAAGATCAACATCACCATCGATGGAGACCACATACCGCATGTTGGTACTTCTGTAATGATAGCATACGATAAAGGTCGACCACGAGATAGAATGAGTTGAAGGCACAATAATATTATTTTACTCCTGATAATACAATCGATTTACCAAGTCAAGAATCAAACAGAATGAGAGAGACTGCCAATAAGATGGCCTAGTACCTGCAGACTGAGCCTTAAGTGCTGTTTCAAAATTTTGATAAGTAGACCTCAAAAACAATACCGCAACTAATAAAGCCACCCGCTTTGAATAACTGTAACCGCCTTACGTCACAGAACTTTTAATATAAAAGTTTCACTATACGCTGAAAGACTTTGTGTCGATATGAACTTCGCCTGAAAGTTTAATCTTTGTCGCTGTCCAAAACATACAGTTCGGTGGAGTTACTCTTTGTGAAGCGATCGACGGCATTATGACGACATCGTTGTACACTTAGTTTGATGGAGCACTCTTGTCCCGAATCTTTGAGAATCTCAACTTCAGAAATGGTTGGTTTATTAGAAGTTTTAAAAACAAGGCACTCGAGCGAGGTACTTATTGGCTTCTTTAATAGAAGTTTCAGCTTTAACGGTCGAATTCCCCGACCTGAAATACAGCCACTTGGCGACATCGATTCGCGCAGCGTTTATCAGCTCACGTCAGTTGACGTAATCCCTGGTTTATGTTATGAGTGAAATATTCGGATAGGTAAGTTTTCCGTAGTAACTGGAATTCAATTGATTTCTTATATTTATAGCTTAAGTGTAACTTTTCAACTTATTTATTACCTACAAACTTGTATTCCGTCATTTAACTAAATGTTATTGCACTATTACATAGAAGAATTTCAAAGAGTCTAAATTTAAATAATAAATGCTTCCTCATAACAAAGGTTTGAATCGGAGTCTCAAAATATCAAACATGTATCTACAGTCTACTTATCTGAAGGTGTGAGTCAGTCGAGGATCAACGCGGACATACCTAATCAGGAGGTCGATTCTCGCGGCAATCGGACTTTTTTCGTGTGGTAATTCGATTGCGAGTTTAACCGTTTTACCTACAAAAACACGTAAAATATCCACACGTAAAAAAACTACCGCACAAACATAATCTAATTTAAAAAATAAATAAATTTAAAATCGTGACCCTGAGAAATCAAAAACTATTTTTTCTTCGACAAAGAAAATTCGGTCGGTGAACTTTTTTCGTATACGAATTGCACGAGATTTGCCCCCAGATGTAATATAAATAAGGAATACCCAGATGTAATATAAATAAGGAATAATGTCTTTCTTCCACAGGGCAGGACAATATTTGTGGGCGAGTGCCTCCCGGCGTCCTGCAGCGTAGCAGCAGTGGAGCGACTCGTGCGCGCAGCCGAGGCGGCCGCCGGCGCGCGCGCAGCCGCCACCGGGCTCGCGGCGTCGCCTCGCACGATCAGCGTGAGACCCGTGCCTGGCGCGTACGACCTCTACGCCGACCGCAAGTTCCAGATCCTGGCGTGAGTTGAACTTTGTACCTCTGTTGTCTCTAGCTAGATACAAACTAGCATCAGTAAGAAATTACTTATAAGTGTGTTCGATTATTAATGTTTTTAACTAAGCTAGCTGAGTTTGTCTATAAATCTGTAGAGCAATTATCTTATAACTAATAAGCTGTTAAATCAACCAAGAAAAATTTCATATGAACAGTTGACAAACCTTATAAATAAATAATAAAAAGATAACGGTTGATCCTACAAGAGATACTATAATACACAGTCTGGCCATAAATACTGTTACAATTAAAAATAAGAAATATAAATCATTTGAATTTGGAATCTGTCATTTTTATACGATTCCTCATTGAGTTTTCTAATTTTGTCGTCAATACATTTTGTAATATTTTGCAATATTAAAATGGAGTAGGGTGATAAAGAGAACCGAATCGCTGTGATTGCATTACACAAAGTTGGTATGGAGCCTAATAAAATTTTTAAAACTCTCCATACGCTTGGTATTAGTCAAATGTTTGTGTACCGGGCTATCAATAGGTACAATGAGACCTCCTCTGTTTGTAACAGAAAAAGATCTGGCCGTCCACGTAGTGGTCGTACGAAAAAGGAGGTCAAAGCAGTAAAGGAAAGAATTCGCAGAAATCCTGTCCGAAATCAAGAGATTTTATCTCGGGAGATGAAGATAGCACCCAGAACCATGTCGCGTATTTTAAAAGATAACTTAGGACTTGCAGCCTATAAGAGACGCACTGGTCATTTCTTACTGATAATTTAAAAAAATAATAGGGTGGTAAAATTGAAAAAACTACTGGAGCGGTACCCAAAGGGAGGTCACAGAAAATTTTTGTTTACGGATTAGAAAATCTTTTCAATTGAGCAACATTTTAACAATTAAAATGACCGTATTTATGCTGAAACCTCTAAGGAAGCTTCCCAATTAGTCAGCAGAGTGTAAAGTGGGCATTACCCGACTTCAGTGATGGTTTGGTGGGGTGTAAGCTATGATGGAGTGACTGAGCCATATTTTTGTGAAAAAAGTATCAAAACATCGCCACAAGTGTATCAAGATATCATTCTTGAGAAGGTTTTGAGGCATTGTTAAGGGGCTTCACACCCCTTAACAACGCCATGTTCAATAACCAAGCATGGTCTTTTCAACAAGACTCCTCGGTCTTGCGTGGCCAAGAAAGGTCCTGCGTGGTCTTGGTTAGAAGCGAACGTTTAAATTTTAATTATTCGCGTCACATCACTTACCTATGCAATTTAAATTGCATCAAAAAGGACGAATATTCATTAATAATGTATGATGTACGAAAGTCGTTAATAAGCATAATGGTTTGACGGTCAGTTAAGCTGCAATACATATGTCGCGGTATTTGCATATGTTTGCTCTACAAAGTCGTTATAGCAATCAATTTCCATGCTAATGGGATATATAATATTACAACACTGTTTCGGTGGATTCATCAAGTAAATGTTTGGCTGAGATTATCACGCAATTATAGAAGACGATGATAAATGAATGTAAGCACAAGTCCGTTCCTGCATGGAGTATTGGTGCCATCTCTGGGATGGATCAGCTAAGTACCAACTAGCTGCACTTGAAACGGTGGAAAGCAGAGCTAGAAGGCTCATTGGCGATAAAAATATATGCGCCAAACTCCATAGCCTGGCTCATCGACGTAAAGTTGCCTGTCTTTCGGTCTTTTACAGGCTCTATTTTGGAGAGTGTGCACAGGAACTCCATGAGCTCATTCCTCCATCCCCTTTTTACCACCGCACGTCAAGACGCACCGCGGGCTACCACCCATACCGTGTAGATATTCCACTGTTGCGAACTAAGCGCTTTGCATCATCTTTTATAATGCGCACAGCCAAAGAGTGGAACTCTTTGCCTACATCGGTGTTTCCAAGAGAATATAACCCGAAAACTTTTAAAAACAGAGTGAACAGGCTTCTTCTGGGTGAGCTCGCTCCATCGTCGACTCTGTCTAAGCCCAATTAGGTGTAGGCTAGAGTCAAGAGCAAACCCATTTTGAATAAAAAAAAAAAAAAAAAAAATTGGAGGAATACCTACACGTTGTTAGGTGTGAACTGAATCGAGACAATTAATTACGTTTACAGCACTACAGTCTGAAATCAGAACACGTAATTTAATGAAAATAATTAAACTCGTAGGTTTTAAAACAAAAATTACTTACCTACTTTCGTAAATTTAATACACCTACTTACGTAAGTAGTATACAGCTACGTAGCTGAGATAGCTTGAAGTACAGTTTTAAAAGTTTTTGTTTAAAAGTATAGATACTTACATTATTAATCTGAAGAGTTTGTTTATTTGTTTGTTTGAACGCGCTAATCTCAGGAACTTCTAGACCGTTTTTTGTTGTTGAATAGCTTATTTATCAAGGAAGGCTTTAGGATGTAAAACGTTATGCTGCGGCGGGAGGGGAGAGCGCAAACTCTAAACGCTCGGATCTCGGATCAGTCGCGGGGGACCGCTAGTATATTATAATTAGTATTATACGTAGTAATCAAACAGTTCATATCTAGCTCGTCCCATCACAAAGCTGTACAAATTATCATAGGTTAGAAGCTATCCATTGGATAGTTCTACCAACAATGATTTTTTTCACCAATAGCCTGCTGCATTTTCTCTCAACTGACTGCCAAAGTGCTGTTCCTAAAGTTTATTATGTTCTCAGGTCGGTGGTTCTCCTGGTGGCCGTCCTAATGTTGCTGGCGTCGTTCTACGAGGGCTACCTGGAGCGGAAGTACCGACTGTTGAACAAGGCTGCAGACCTTGAGCTGGCACATGATGACGTCAACCATAAAAATGTTGGTAAAAATTTTCAGTGTGCCATGATTTCACCTGCGCTTACCTGTCTAGCCTAATGTGAATATGTTATAAAACATTTTTTTCCCTATTTCTGCAACAGAAGATTATGGGCTTCAAAATGAAACCTAGGGCTCTTAAATTACAATATGATAATGCAATATAAGATGAAAAAGGTCTCCAACTACAATACCTCGTGCGTCGATAGATCGTAAGATAGTCAATAAGGATTAAAAATAGCTTATTTGTGTTTCGTTTGAACTGAAATGCATTTTCTCAAATATTTTATTATGACCTGAGTGAGCTATGCGTTCGATTTAATCTGCAGATTTTGCTAGCCAAGCAGAACACCTTGGCAAACAGACAAAAATAATAAAATGTTCTCAAATATTGTTTTCGCAAGTAGAAATGCACACATTTCAGCACAAAGTTTTTGGCGCGCTAGGTGCTATTTTGTGTAGTTTCCATTTCGTAGCTGGCTGTTCAACACAAAGAACTATATGTGTTATTAAAGCGATGAAATCTGAAAAGTCCTAGCTTTTACTTTTATGTGGTGAATGTAGAAGAAAGTAACCAAACCTTAATAAGTAGAGTTTTCAATTTCGATGTTTGTAGATGTTTCTTGTTATATAAGAATGCGAAATAGGATTGAGCCAGTACATTGCTGAGCAAGTAAGTAGATGAAATAAATCTATTGCTCTACTTACATTTTAGATCTCACCTTTTTTAATAGTCCTGAAAATTAAGCTTGGTTCATAAAATATGCACTGAGGTTATAGAGCTTTAGGGTTTTAGGCTGATATAACATGTTGCTTAAAATTTCATATTATATAATGTGAACTATAACGGGCCTAGTACTCAAGTTTACTGTATGGGTTGCGATAAGCTGTAAAGGGACCGGTCTGAGGCATTCGCGTTTCATAGTACGCTTAAACCGACCGTAAGCCTGCCTGAAATGTTGCGAGCGTGAGCTGTGATTAAAGGGCGCCCGGACGTGCACAATGTTCCACTTCCATAAGTATCAATCTTACCCTCCACAGGTTGAGATTGACATCATAAACTACGGTTCTGTTGCACCTGCATACTTCAACGGCTTTAAGCGTGAAATGATGCAAAAAACTTTTGATTGAAAACTCTGCACTGGTGCTGTTGTATTTAAAATGTAGTAGGTACTACCCCATCGTCAGCTTTTGACAGTATGAGGATCCTCCCCTTTATATATGTATAACTTTAAAATCTTTAGTTCTTGTTACTGATGGCAATATTTTAATTTTCTTAGATTGTAGTTTAACCACTGCTGTAGCGAACAAAGAATTCTATTCAATTTCTCAGTATTCGCGATTTCAAAAGCTACAATTTAATTCAAAAATACCTTTGTATTGTTAACTTTCATTCCTGCCTATTCAGCTGATTATACGGCTCATAATAATACCGACTCGAGGGCATAAACTTTCCCTAATTTCTTTAAAATTACCTTCAAATCGTCACTTTCTGACGCTTAGGTTTTGCTTCTCACAACACCCATCATTATATAAGCGTAGCTTGTCGCGTGAACTTAACCCAGTAAGGACTGATTGGCCAATTCTATTGTCTTCTGGGATGTGAGACGTTACATGCGCATAATATTCAATATTTTGCAGGTAAATAACAATGCGCCGAGTACCGATGGGAAGTCGAACGGGGAGAACAAAGATAAAGACCTTCGGAGGGAAACTTGTGGTAAGTCAAACGAGACGTACGGTCAGCCACCGATGAGGTTGGTATCTTGTTTTGTACTTGCATGTGTAACTATTAGCGCTTGTTTTTTTTATAAATGGCTGGTAGGGATTCTTACTTGATGGCAAGTGACGATGAGGCCGAGGTTGTAGGTGATGGATGATATCATGTGCATGCCTAATATTAACACATCTTTTTGAAAAAAAACGTGATGACTGTTATAGACTGTGGGAACTGCGAGTATAAATTAAATGTGTGTGCATAGATTATTTTACATCATAATTTTGGCCCTGATTTAAAACTTTTATTATATTCACGCTTACTAAAGGGTGAAGATATACTTTTTAAAGGTCTAAGTACTAAAATTTAATAATCTTAAAAAATGTGTAATCTTTATTAACTAATAAATTGAGTGAAGTAACTTATGGAGTTCGAACCGTTATTTAACCATATTGTTAATTTGAGCAATATTTACTGTGTTTAACATTAAATAGTTTAATGCCCTATTCAGGAGTAAGTTCACTGAAACTTGCTCGAGTTTTATACATCGTATCATGAATGTTGAACTTCCTAGCTTTAGTTATTTAAATTAGTGGATCTTACATAGTTAATTCACCTACCTAAACTAGAAAACCGTATATAATGATGATCTTTACGTACATATTATTAATTTTTTCATATTTTCTCTTTGCTGGACTATTTTTCTGTCTTTTTTGACAGAATGCTTTTAGAGCTAATTTACCTTACACAAAAGTCAACGAGCAAATGTGCTAATGTTAAGGAGTGTTAAAAGTAATGTCATATTCTACAAAATTAAGGGCCTTTTAGGTTGACGCTACTAATATTGTGTGTAGTAAGTTATAAGTGGCTTAATGTACATTACATTAGGTGAGAACCAGCCATATGCTTGTAATGAAGTTAGCGAGCTCACACAGTCCCCTTGAGACCTAATGAACAGGAGTTGGGACACTATCTCCTTTCTTATGCAGTGACATGGGAATCATACAATTTAATATTATTGAGGAACGTATGTCGAATTAAAGTGTGCAATTGGATATAGATCAAAGAGATACTATAGTTACACTTTTAACTATATCTAAATGGTTACGCATCTAATATTCAGTACGTATCATTGATTTTCTTTCAGTTAATTTAGATTTCAATAAATTACATGTCACCCTCTTCAAAAAAAGTACGCAGCTTTTTTCTTGTTATTTATTTTCAAACACCATTTAATAAATAAGACTATTAGTCCTAAATACATAATTTTAAAATCAATTCACAATCCTTTGTTCATTTGACTCAATAGAATCATTATTCAGCACAATTTCACATTTCTTAAGATTAAAGAAACATCGATTACTGGTAATTGAATGGACGTAAAGATAAATCATCCAACTCTATAGAAAACAGCCTTTTATTAAAGATCAATTCAATTTTATTAACTTGCACATGTGCTTTTTACTAATGAGACTCATTAAATACGAATAAACCAGTCGTACTGTTTTACAGTAACTCCGAATTATGTGTATTCAATTCTGCAATAATCGTTTAAAAAATAGTCTCCCTCGTCAAAATTTGTTAAGTACCCATTACAATATTTCTGCATGACCTTAGTAAAGGTATATATAAATTATTTGTGCAATAAAGTTTTTTAATGAAATAAATAACAAAAAGTGGTTTTAAAATGTGGACCTCCATGGCATGTTGTTTTAATATTACATAGTATTCAAAATAAAAAATATTTTAACCACAGGCATGTTGGCAGAGCTTCTGTTATCGTTTTCGATCCTGACCAACGGACGGACAATTCTCAGTACGCAGAGACCAAGCGATGGTGCCCTCACTTGTCTACATGGAATACGGTAACTAGAACATTTAATATTTTTAATAAATAGTATCATTGCCTATGTATGCCTCGCAGAAATTCACTATGTTTGTGTAGTCGTTATGGTCAGAAGTACTATTTATGCGTCACTTTTTCAAATGATTAACATTCAAAAGCATAATGTGCAATTAACAACTTATAAAACGCTTTCTCCTTAACTACTGTCTGACTGGTGGATCCACGTACAGCCTAAACTGCTGATTGTAGAGACTTAAAATTTGGAGGCTGTGTTCATTGTATAACCTAGGGATCCGATAAGAAAAGATTTTCCGAAATTCTTCCACTAAAGGGGGTGAAAGAAAAGGGTAAAGTTTGTATGGGGCAACGTGATTCCTTGGTCCAATCTATTTCAAATTTTGTGAACATGGGTTTTGTACCGCAAGCATATACGCACGCTAGACAAGTTTCACCTAAAATACTTGTGAGACATTATGAACATCAAATGGTCAGATCAAGAACGTATTATTCGAGTACTTCGACGGGCAAATGTCTTCGGCAATGAGGCGTACTTGATGCGTCGGCAATTTCGTTGTTGTGGCCATGCCTGAAGAGAGGATCGCAAAATGCATTTCCTTTTCTGAGCTCCAAGAAGGCAAGCGGAAATAAGGCGGCCAGTTCTTACGTTTCAAGGATGTTCAGAAAAGACATATGAAGCGATGTTACATTGACCCACTAAAATGAGAAGAAACTGCTAGCAATCGTCTAGAGTGGAGCCTAGGCGCCTTGTGCAGTAAAAAGTTTATGACTTCGAAGAGCAACGAATATCTAATCTGGATTTGTAGCGCTGCTCTTAACTTTTAAAGTCAGACCATCACCAGTTTTTTTTCGAATTATACAAACAGTGTCCTGTCATGTCGGCAATATTTTTGCACGTTTTCTTAATAGTTTGGCTACTGCAGTCATATTCGAGCACACTATAGGAATAAAGGAACGTGTGGTGTCACCATAGCCAAAAAAGCTTTTGAGTATATATAGGTATCAGTACAGTTCTATAATTTTTGTATAAAACTTAAATAAACTGTGTCAGTTGGTGGCACAAAAAATTTAAAAAAATATGCTTTAATATAATATTTTTTTAAATTGCATTGTACAATGAAAAAAACTCAACCATATCGTAACAGGGAGGAGCCCAAACCTGGTATGGTTTAAAAAATAATAAATTTTATGAAATAAAAATGAAAAAAAATGTGCTTTATTTTCGGAAGCGCCTTAAAAACTTTCACATGATATTACACACGATAGAAATATAAAATATACATATAAATTACCCATACAAAATATTTGATGAACCAGTGCCCCCTTCTATTTTTTTAGGTACTTTAGATCAAAAATCTATGGACCTCTAGTATCCGTGTTCTAAACGGCTATACTGTAAAGTAATACTTTTTGTATTTGTTCAGATTCCTATCAGTGCTGTGGGTGATCATGGTGCACACGTACCTGACAGTGTTCTTCATAGGAGACAACAAGACCATGCGAGTTGTCACCGAGAGGAACTTCATGTACCAATCTGTCGGCAACGCGTCATACTGCGTTGATACGTTCTTTTTCATCGGGTAAGTAAATGACCACTCTGACGTAGGGGCTATAAGAACTTTTAATATTAAGTACCTACGGATAATGCTTACATTTCACATAAATACTACATTCAAAAGACCTTTAGAAATCTCATTAAAAACTTGTTCCCATTATCTTTTTCCAATTTGCCAATCTTATTAATAAATAAATAAATAAATAAGCCTTTTATTTCTTGCTTCTACAATGTTGAAGTAATACATGATAATAGCAGTATAGAGAAAATATATATATATGGTTAGTTCTTGATTTTAATTAAAACTAGGTTTGTCAGTATTGTTTTTAAAAAGTAAAAATAAAAAAGGATATTCTTGTTGCTGATTAGTCAGCAAGAACCCCGGATTGGGTAAAGGCCTCCTCCATAGATCCCCATGCATCTCTATCTTGGGCTACGACTCTCCAGTTTGGGCCGGCTGCCCGCCTGAGGTCGTCTTCCCAGCGAGTTAGTGGTCTTCCTCGGTTTCTCTTGCCTGGCGGGCCATTCCACGATGTCACTCGCGCGGTCCACCTCTGGTCTGTAGATCTCGCTATGTGGCCGGCCCATCTCCATTTAAGCTTTTGTGCGTACGTTAGAGCGTCTGTTACTTTGGTGGTTTTTCGTATCTTAGTGTGTCTCACTTTGTCTATCCTCCTTATATTAAGCATGCTTCTGTCTAGCCCCCTTTGACAGGTTCTGATTTTGTTTTTGGCTTTAGAGGTAAACTTCCACGTCTGGCATCCATAAGTGAGACATGGTAACAGACTAGAGTTCATAACTTTTGCTTTGGTATCTGTAGGTATATTGCTCTTGAAAATTTCTTTTAGGCTCCAGTACTTGTTCCATGTTAATTGAACTCTTCTTTCCGCTTCTAGCAGGTCGCTATTTTTATCGAAACTTACTAATTTTCCCAAATATGTATAATTTTCAACTTGTTCTAGTGGCTCTCCGTTTATTATTATGGGTCTCTTCCAGACGCTGTTGGTCATTACCTTGGTTTTAGTTAGGTTCATCTCCAGTCCCACCTTGATACTGGCATTGTGTAGAGAGACTATCATGCGCTGCATCTGGTCGGCCGTCTCTGCCAGAAGAACCAGGTCGTCTGCGAATCTAAGATGGCTTAAAAATGTCCCTTTGATGTAGAGGCCTGATCTGCTCCAGTCCACTTTGCTGATGATGTTTTCAAGGATTGATATAAATAGTATTGGGGAAAGCGGGTCTCCTTGTCTCACTCCTCTTTTTATAGAAAATGGAGGGCCAATAGATTCGAGTTTGATTCTTCCTATATTGTTGTTGTATATACTTTGGATAGTTTTTATATATACTTCTTCAACTTCTTGCTCTACCAGGCTCTCCCATATGCTTGCATGGGACACCGAGTCGAAGGCTTTTTGGTAGTCAATAAAAGTTATATATAAAGTTCTCTGCTGTTCTTGATATTTTTCTATGATTAACTCTATTGTGTGAATGTGATCGATTGTTGAAAAACTCTTCCTGAAACCAGCTTGTTCTACTGGTTGTTTTGCTTCTAATACAGTACTTATTCTTTTGTTTATAATAGTAGAGAAAAGTTTGTAAAGGCTGGGTAGTAGGCTGATTGGTCTATAATTGCCAATGTTCTTAGGGTCTCCTTTTTTATATAACAGTATAATGTTTGCTTCCGACCACTGAGTAGGAGTTTCAGAGTTTTGAAGAATCAAGTTAAACAGCTTGGATAATGGTGCAGCCAAAATTGTGTGAGCGATTTTCAGTGCTTCATTTGTAATGTTGTCGGATCCTGGACTTTTTTCAAGTTTAAGATTTTTTATTGTTTCTACAACTTCTAATTCATCTATCTGTACAAGGTCTTTATATTGGTTTTCTTTGTTATTGTTGGGTGTTGCTATGTAGTTATCATTGTTGTCGTTGTATAGATTTCTGTAAAACTCCGTAGCAACATTTACAATATCCCTTCGTTTGTATATATCTTTGTCCAGGTTTTTTAATCCTTTTATCCAAAAGTTATTTGTTCGAAGTTCCTTATATGGTTTCTTCGTGCTACCACAAATCTGAAGGTGTCTCAATATGGTGTCTTGTCTGTATTTTGAGTAATCTTTTCTTATATATTTGTTGACTAATTTGTACAAGGCAGACAGTTCGTTTCTCATGGAACGAGTTTTGTTTTTGGTTTTCTGAAGTTCTTTTCTTCGTTGAAGGAGTTTTTCTGTCTTTTCTTGTATTATTTTATGTTTAGGTTTTTTCTTGTTTATTTGTGCAAATTTTAGGCTTTCAGAAATAGCTTTTATTATTTTATCATAACAGGTCTGTACAGTTTCGTTTCCTTGACAAGTTGTTGGTTCAGATAATATTAATTCTAAATTTTCTTTGTACCTTTCTATTTCTTCTTCACTTATGAGTTGACATCTTTGTTTATAAGTAAATTGGCTTCTACTTATTTTTTGTTTGGAGAGCTTTATTGTTCCTCTGATTGCACGGTGGTCAGACGGGTAGTTTAGATTTAAAACTTCGAGGTTTGTAAAGAATCTTGGTTGATTTGTGAGAATGTAGTCGATCTCGTTTTTGTGAAGTCCGTTTGGAGACCGCCAAGTCCATTTTCGACTTGGTTTTTTCTTAAAGCAGGTATTTATTATTGTCAACTTGTGTTCAATTGCAAAGTCCACAAGTTTCTGGCCCCTGTTATTCCTTGTGCCGTGTCCATGTTGTTTAACAACCAAATCCTCTTTTTCTTTAGGAGCTCCCACCTTTGCGTTAAAGTCGCCCATAAGGATGATGTGTTTGTGCGCGGTTGTTAGTGCTTTCTGAATAGTCTCATATAAATCGTCGATTTCAGATTCCTTTGCATCTGCCGTCGGGAAGTATACTTGTATTATGGATATCTTGTGGCCTTCGATGTCTATGTTGAGTATAGCTGCGCGCTCTGATATTCCAATGAAGCCCTCTATATTGTTTTTCATAGACTTGTTAATAATGAAGCCTACCCCATATTGCCCTGCTGTCTGTCCTATGTAGCAGAGTATAAAGCTATCATGTTCTTCTATTTCACAACCGAGTCGCCTTACTTCTGAGATTCCCATTATATCGAACTTTATATTGCTTAAGCATTTATCTAGTTCCAATAAACGTTCGTATGAAGATAGAGTCTTTACGTTATATGATAATATTTTTAATTGATGGTTTTGTTTGGTTTCGTTGTTCCTTAAAATTGTGGTTTTCTTTGGAGGGTTATGGTCGTAATCCTCCACGGTGACCAGCCGGGTTGGAGGATTTGTTATGTTTTTTGTGTTTAAATATTCTGTTGTTGAATCTTCATGGGGAGAGGCCGCTAACTGCTATGCTTTATTCTTCAAGGTTTCTTGATTTATTGCGTTGTTTTTGTTTACTAGGAAATTTAGCATGCTCGGCTTAATTACTCCTTCTGAGATACTATTTGATCTTCTGCTGGCCGAAGGGTCATGCTGTTGCGATTTGTTCTTTTTATTTATTTGTGTGTTTTTTTCCTTTAGTATGTCCACGGTAGAATTTATTGGCGAGGTAGGAAGCTTTCTTTTAAACGTTTGTTTAAGTATGACCAGTTTGTCATATTTTAGGAAAGCCGTGTTGCCTTTTTCTCTCTCTGTTTTTAACTGTTCTTGTAGCTGGTTTCTTTTTTCTAATACGTGTTTTGGAAAGTCTTCTTTCATATAGTAGCTTGTGTCTTGTAGTGCTCTTTTCTGCTTGAAAATTTTGATCTTTATGCCCAGAGTCAAGAAGGTTATCACTACTGGACGTGGTCTGTCGCCTTTCTTTCCTAGTCTCTTGACTTCTTGTATGTCACTATAAGATAACTTGACAGAGAAATGTTGTTCTATCCATTTGATCATATTTTTTTCCAAAGTGTCATATGAAGTTTCCAATTCTTCGATGCCAAAGAAAACTATGTTTCTTTGTCTCGACTGTTTTTCTAGATAGTAGATTCGTTTCTCTTGATTTTCCACTAGTTCTTTTAATTTTTCGTGTTTTTCTTCTAAAGCGAAAAATTTTTCCTCTAATATTTTATTAATATTCTGTGTAACTTGTTCTGTCACGCTTTTTCCGCTTTCTCGAATCGCTACTTTTTGGTCATCTAGTTCTAGCTGAATTTTATTGAGTGCTTTCATTATTTCTTCCATTGTCGTAATGATCTTTCGTTAAAAATGTTTGTTTACTTGTATGTGTCGACCTCTAGTGACGTGGGTTGTAATTTTTAATCTGAGTGTTGAATCCAACTAGAAACCACCGAACCCAAGCAGCTGTGTTATCGGACTTTGAAGTAGTGCGTGTTCAGTCTAACAGATGGCGTTGCTAGTTATAAAGTATTGTTGAACGTTACGGTTTCGTATTGGAAAAGAGGTTATGTTTTATCTAAAACGTATTTGTTATCACTTTAGATCGTTTCTAATCACTCCTAAGGACAGATCAAGCAAACAGAGTCACATCTAAATGTTATTAATGGGTTTGTCAAACACAGAAAGTTCACTTTCACCGGTGTTTACTTGTCACATATTTTCTTCGGATTATGACGTTGTTGTTGTTTTTTTGTTGGTAACTTCAATATATCACAAGAATATTAGTTTTGTTTCACAATAACACTTTATTTTGGTTAGATACACTTTCCTGATATTTCTTTTTATTAATTATAACAGAGCCGATATAAACCGTGGCACAGTAGCGCCAATCTTATTATTCCGATTAAAATACATAATTTGAAAGCACCGATAAAACAATGGACTGATTTACGGACAAATTAATCTCTGCAAAAGGCAGATTTATTATCGTAAAGCTTATTGAGAAAATAATCCCATTCGATTGGGTAATAACGATAAAATGTAATGGCAGTGTTTGTCACCAATAATAGTAGAATTCTTGAAAAAAAAAAAAAAACTAGAAACAATTTCTCTTCATTTCACTGTCGGAAACTAGACAGTTATGTTCTTAAATCTAGCCATTAACTTCCATGCGATATTCGTAACGTTCTTATTACTACACGGATAATGCTCACATTTCACATAAATTCTCGAGACATATTCTATTCTTAAAGTGGTTTGACGACTTTTCTAAAGCTGCAGATGGCATACAACAGCAAACTGTAGACAAGTGAATGTATTGTTAATGCACTATGTTTATAAAGGTTTTCCTTTCAGTGGCCTGTTGGTGACAGTGCTCTTTCTTAGAAGCGAGGATCGCAAAAACGCAAGAAGAGCCGAAAAAAAAGATAAGCAAGATATAAACAAAAACATAAATGGATTCACCAACTCCGCACTTTCCATCTCCGTGATTAGTCAACAATCATTCAAGGAGGATTTGTTGGACACAAAAGAGAAAATGTATACAAAAGGAGAAGTTTTGAGGATGGTGAAATCGTTTTTCGTATTGTTCTTGTACCGGGTTGTAAGACTGACACCCGCGTACGCCTTTGTGATAGGGATCACGGAGGTGTCTCTGAGGTACATCTACAACCAGTCTGTGTTCGACCCGGCCATCCCGGACCACATCACGTGTGACTACTACTGGTGGAGAAACCTGCTGTACATAAACAACCTGTTCACCAACAAGGAGATGTGCATGGTCTGGTCCTGGTACATGGCAAACGACACGCAGTTTTATGTGGTCGGCATAATTCTGTTATTAATTTCAATGAAGTAAGTAACATTGTTTATTTAAAAAAGCTTTAGATATTTTATAATAAAACTAGCGGTCCCCCGCGACTTGGTCCGCGCGTTTTGAGTTTGCTCCCTCCCAGCAGCGTGATGTTTTATTAAGCCTTTCTCGATAAATAAGCTAACCAAAACAAAACAAAAATTTCAAATCGGTCCAGTAGTTCCTGAGATTTGCGCGTTCAAACAAACAAACAAACTCTTCAGCTTTATAATATTAGTATAGAAAAAAGGTTGAAGTAAGCAAACTATATAAAATAGACATATGCTGTCGCGGACTTTATTATAGAACTGTTAAAACAGAATAATCTCGTCATACATGATTTTTGTGTAACTTAAACGATTTACGCAGCGGAAATCCTCAAATCGAATATTTTTCCCCCGTTTTCGCATCTTTTTTCGTTGCAGCGTTGGACTTATGAGTCATATGCGATATAGCCTCAAGCCTTCCTCGACAAATGGGCTATCCAACATACAAATCATTTATCAAATGCTCCAGTAGTTTCTGAGATTAGCGCGTTCAAACAAACAAACTTTTCAGCTTTATAATATTAGTATAGATTGAAATCAAGTCACAGATACAGATCCATCAGCGTTAAATAGCTATTTATACATCTGCAAAGAAAAAGAAAAATCTTCCTCTTATTTTTTCAGACATCCAAAACTCGCAGCAATATCGCTCGGCATGGTGCTACTGAGCTCTTGGGCGACGACAATCTACATATCAGTGTGGCACGAGTACAAAGCAAGAATACAAGAACCCTTCGAAATGTTCGACGCGCTCTACGATAAACCCTGGTCTAGGATCGGACCCTATTTGATCGGTGAGTCACGATTTACGAAAACGAAAATCTCTTATTGAAATTTCACTCAGATGCCGAATAAAAGTTTACAACGTGTAAAGGCTTTTCCTTGTTGGTATCGGAAAAATAAATTTGTTTTGTGTGTTCGTCCTTAACTCTTCATAACGCTCCCTATAAGATGACAGTTAAGGCGAGATAAGGCCTTCGAAATACGTGCTAAAAGAGAATTGAGGAAAATTGATGTCATATCAAGACGAAACCGCTGTTCCCATTGATACAGATTTTAGCGCGATGATAGCCGGCCGTTAAAAACCGACATAACTCTTCCGTTTTATTACGTTCTCCATCGATTCCGAGGAAAAGCTGTAGTTCGGATGTAAGTGCATATCCCTCCGCAGGTCAGCGATCCCTTCATAAAAACGTCCCGCAAATAGCAAGTGGGCGGCCGAACAATTCGATAACTTTGAAGCGCCCATGAGAGCCATTCATGAGATATCTTTTTGAAGTTGAGCTGTTTATCTGTGAAAACGGTCTAAATGAATTCAGCTATATTTCATTGTTATCGAGCTTTAGAAATGAACGATCCGTTTGGATCTTCATAACGGTAAAAGTTTTGTTATCAATCACAGAGCCTCTCTATGCCGTTCTAACTAAAATAACTTCAAAGAGGTTCCTAAAACTTTGTGTGAAAGCCAGACTATCGCCATTATACTCATCAAAAGATTTACTCAATTAGCATCAAACCCTGTGATTAGTTTATATTCGTGCAAGTAACTTTAAATTAGGTATATTAATACATCACAAAAGCAACAGTATAAGATTATACACGAGCCATTACAATGATTAGAATCTTCTTGAGTAAGGAACAATTGGTAAAAGGGAAATTGTTTGTAATTTCGTGCTGTTTTGGATGGAAGCGAAAGTAATAAAATTCAATGAACATTTTGTACAGACGACGTAAAGGGAGCAATCGCACTAGCTCCCAATAAACTGAAAAGGCAACTATAGTAAATCCTTAAAGAACTTCAGGGGCGAAAGCACAAACGGGTTACATGAAAATTTAAGATGTAGGAGTGTGTGTGTGTGCTTGAAAATATAAAATTGTACCGTATTCAATATGATATTAATTGCATTATTTATCTTTTTTTTTGAGCCACCTGAATATGTTTTTCGCCCATTAAATTCAGATATAAGATTATGCTAAAGCTTGTACAGTAGCTCATCATTACCCAGTACAAAACGGATTTATTAGTAGGTATGTACTTCATATGTTTTTGACCCTCTCCGTTATTAATAATCAATCATTTTGACTCATTAATTATTTATTTAATACTTATGTGCGGATTAACATATATAATATTTTGATTTGGTATAAATCACATGCATATAACCATAATTTATAGATTTATTTAAATACCCTGCAATAAGTACTCACATATTTTGAAAACACAACACATTATGCCTAATATCAGGTCTATACTGTACATTTTGCAAGACCCTCTCAATATTTGTGTATTTGCCACATCAAGTTGCAGCATACAGTAATGTTAGTTGCAGTAGTTATTTATTATGACCGATGTACCTAAATCAATTGGTTGCGGTAACGGCAATCGTGTTTAGTGCCTAAATTTTGAGAACCATTTGTAACAATTATTTCACATTCGCTTATCAATTTAATAACCACGCACAATCAACTACTGTTTGCTTCATTTGTTCGATTAGATGCGTTTGTTCTCACGACTATAGGCTTATAAAGAGGAAAATATGCCACATAATTAAAAACTCGAAAAAAATTGACTTTAAGAAAAGTAAAAACCGGGGTCACAGGAGAGAGGGCGGGGGGGAGTTGCACCTTATGACTCTGTTCTTTAAGAAGCTATAGACTACCTATCATAAGTTCTGTAATTATAATTACTGAACTCCTAATCGTTAAGGAGCTCCACCATCAGCTCTGCCCCACAAGATGTTGACTATCAGACGTAACAACACGTTACCATTAAGATTCTAGTAAAAAAAACAGTAATCGTGCCTTTAAAATTTGAGGGTTTCCCTCGATTACACCAAGATTCCATCATCAGATCCTAAATTGGCAACAATGGGACTAACTAGAAGATATACCCTCTAAGAAGGCGAAAAAAAAATACGAATCCGTCCACAAACGACTGAGATATGAGGTAACATAGATACAACAAAAAAAAACATACAGTCGAATTGATAACCTTCTATAGTTACTTATTCAACTAGTTTTCAGCCGAAGTATTTGTGTCAACGCCACTGATCGATTTCTATCACAATTTGACGATAACAAGTAGTATTGCGGAGTGATCGTCACCTAAATAGAAATCGTGTTCCGTTCTAGTATGGACACAAAGGACGAAACAGCAAATTACACAGGGGGCGCTCACAACCTCACCGCACACGCTTGTAAGCACTAAATTACAATTTAGCTCGAGACACGTATCGTTGTTTGATCAGTCAGTTCACTTGCCTCACATATCTGCTATATCTACATCTGTAGGTATTCGTATCTAGTAAACTAATAAGATGAATACATTAAACTTATGAATTAGGTACATTTCATGTGAATCCATGTGTAATCTGATCATAGATTATAAGCAATCTGTTTCTATAATTAGATACCTCGAGGGCTTGACAATTCCAGGTCGTTCTATAGTAGTTCATTGATTAATTGCTTTGATTAAACTCTAGGTTCCTAAATTTATGGAGTTTACCAACAATAATTGCTTCGTGGCCGACAATACACATGGAAATTAAATCGAACCCGTGCATTTCCTAACCAAATGAAATCAAACTTAATGGCATGACAAACACGATCAGATATTTTGATCTTAATGGTACCTAATAACTTGAAAATATTTTAAAACTTTGAAAATGTATGGTCGCTTACACTTCGACACTTTGATCAATTATAATCTTGTATGCTATAGCAGATCCGAATATCCAATTCATTCGAAACTATGCAAATTAACGTGAACTTGTAGTGGCAGAAGAACCATGATAGCTCAGCTCGTTAACACGTCTGTCTAAGCGGTAAGACCCTTTGCACAATTCGCATCGATGCAGTCGCGCGTTAGTATTGATGCAGTCGCCAAGATATAGTAATTTTTTTTCTATTTCCAGTTTCTGTTTCGTGACTGTATCGATACTAACACGCGTTAGCTAGCATCAGGACTGTATCGATGCTAAAAGTAGCGCAAGTGTGTAAAGGTTGAAATTTTGCAACTGCATCGATGCTGCATCACTGTCACAGTGGACAAAGGGTCTTAGGTCTAGATATAATATAATTTTAATCCTTCAACAATACTCATTCGTTTTCTAGGTATGATGGTGGGCTGGTACCTGCACAAGACGAAGTGCAAGGTCCGCATCCCGTACTGGCTGGTTGCAGTAGGATGGGTGGGCGCACTGGCTATCATCAGCAGCCTCATCTTCGGCATGGTGGACGGCTACTTTGAAGTCTGGCCAACGGCATTCTACGTCAGCATTGGACACACCGGTGAGTGGTCATGTCTTCTTCACCCTATAATGATTGCAAGGAGCAGAAGCCAGTGAAGAAGAGTTTTCTTATGGTTTAGAATGTTTTTAACACTCACAGTGGCATATTTTATATTAACAAAGATGAAATAAGAAACCAAAAATTTGCGCACGGGCGGGACTTGAACCAGCAACTTCTGGCTAACCGGGCCAAACGCTCTACCAATTGAGTTACCGTTTAAGTCCCGCCCGTACGCAAATTTATGGTTTCTTATTTCATATTTATGAATATAAAAGAGTTTTCTAGCTTATTAAAAGCATTGGATGCAGCACATAAAATATACAGGCATTTATAAGATAACATGTTAAACACAATTTATCCTTTTTAAAATCACAAATCGAGGCGTTATTATTAATTTTGCAAAGGCCCCATGATTAAATGAAGATCGTAGCAGATACGAGTAAGATGCCTGAGGACATTCTATTGACTCGTGAACGCTTCAATTAGCCGTAAAATATTTTTGATCAAATCTCGAAGATTTGATTAAGTCTCTTTTTATCCAAAGTACCAACAGCATTTAAATAAACATTTAAGTTAGCAAGATGTATTCTATCTCATGTTAAATTATTTTATACTGAGTAGGTACTGTTTTACTAGCACGGATACCTCGTTATTAAAAGACAATGATCTAAAGAAACGCAGCAAAAAGGGTTTTACAATTTGTATACATTATACAAGGTCATCAAGTTTCAAGTGATAATACTAAAAGGGCAGATTCGGTAGGTACAATAAATTATTATTTTTTTAGACAACACTTTGTTTTTATACGCTAGTTTTTGAAAAAAATATATACATATAAGTAGGTAGGTAGGTAAGGTAATTTTAAGGGTTCCGTAGCTAAATGGCAAAAAACGGAACCCTTATAGTTTCGTCAAGTCTGTCTGTCTGTCCGTGCGTGTATGTCACAACCATTTTATTCTGTAACTATTGTGATGTGTAATGCTACTGTTGAAATTTGGTGGGAAGATGTATCCTTTTAACCGCTTCACAATTCTTATACAAAAAATAATCATATTTTAGGGGGCGCGCCCATACATGAAACTAGACCCGTTTTTTTGTCAAACCTATGCGTTTGTGTTGTCTTTATGGATATGTCTTTTAAGTTAACCTTTGAGGTTCCTAAAACCATTTTCTTTTAATGTGTAACATTTGATAGATTGACACTTCCAAAGTGGCAAAATGGGCGTCCCCCCCTCCAACTTCTAAACTAAGCGAGTGTAAATTTTGAAAAAATATGTAAAGCACATTTTCAAAAACCGCAAACATAACTTTTTCCTTTCTACAAACACTATGAAAAACAAAGTCAAATTTGCGGTCAATAAAATATTGTGGTATTTTAGCTAAGTGGAAGTAAGTGGATTCCCTAATTCAGTTAAAATTGGCACGGAACACTCATTGCGCGCGTCCGACTCGCACTTGGCCGTTTTTTTTCAGATTTTGTGTTTTTATTAATTACAAACATAAGGATTGGGCATTAATATGTGAGAGGCGAAGCCGATGCCGTAGATAACTTTTAAAATTGTCAGGGTGGTATTTAAAAACAATTTTTTTCCATTAAATAATGAAAACGTTGTGTTACTATGATATACGCTCAAAGACTGAAAATGCTCATTGAGCAATGCGTTGTGGTCACATTAAAACATTCACATAGCGAAATTAGTAGTATGATTTAAATGAAAACGCTCCTGACGCATTGCTTGTGGCAATCACACAAAGACCACATAGCGAAATCCATGTCGTGTCTGACATGCTATTGGACCTAAACGGGTTGCGGTTATGAAAAATAGCCATGACGCGAACTGAGCAATAAATGACACGATTTAAAAAAAAAAAACGGAACAACTATAATTGCATCGTCTGTCTTTACTATTGTCTGTCTACCTGTCTGTCCATCCGTTTGTCTCAGCCATTTCATTTTGGTACTACTAACATCACACAGCTGAAACTTGGTGGGTAGTGGGTAGTCGAATGGCAAAAAATGGAACTCTTATAGTTTCGTCAAGTATGTCTGTTTGTCTGTCTGTCCGACCTTCCCGTATTCTGTTAACCGCTGTACAATCATACAAAAAGTAAAAATAGCATAATTAATTGGCTCCCATGCCTCTTATACATGAAACTAAAACAAAAAAATATCCCTCAAATCTACGGGTTCAAAGCCCCTAGATGTTATGAAATACTTTCAACGAAAAATTGTTTCAACGAGATTGAAGAAGTACTTTTTGAGATTCACGTTTTCAACAGCCGCAAATATAACTATGTCATTGATACAAACACTATAAAAAACAAAGTTATTTTTGCTGAAATAATATTGTGTAGTTTTTAACGCCCCAAATTCAGTTTAAAGTAAGCTTGGAACCCTCAGTACGCGGGTCCATTCGCACTTTACAATACAATACAAATCTGGGGGCACGGCAGTGCCCCCACCAAGTCGAGCCAAAAAGCGTCACGGCCGTACCATCCTTTTCTCGAAGCAATTCAGACCATTTTCGACCCCCTGTAACTTCGTTGTGGATAAAACTAGAAGACTGAAATTTTCAGCAACCATGCAACATTGTAAAGACACGGTATATTTAAAATTTCATTCAATTTGAACTAGTATTTTAAGAATTATAAAGGGTCAAATTTCTTAATTTTGTCACCCACTGACTCACCGATCATCAAAATTCTAAGGCACTTCTAGCAGACCTAGAAGTTTCAAATTTGGAATATAAGTAGTGTTTTGTGTATGAATTAAGGAAAAATTAAAAAATCTAGAAAAGACCGCAAAGAAAATTAAGCCTTAAATACAGCCAAGTCTTCAGTTAAATTTTTCAATATTGACTTTATTCGTAACGATGTTATACGGCAGTTATTATTATCGCGTGCGAAGCCGCGGGTTTAAGCTAGTCCCATATAAATATAGGCGCATGGTGGTGCCCCTGCCAAATCGAGCAAAAAATGGGTATTCCCGTCATGAAAACACGTGTAAATTAAATTATTTAATGCAAAAAACGTACCTACGTGCGTATTCATACTTATTACAAGTTCGTAAGGTTGTAAATTAATTATTATACGAGCTGCGATGCTAGCGATTGAGCGCGGGCCATAACTACGCGCTGCGCGGTGCTAGCGCGAGGGCGCGGGGCGGGGACAGTGGCGGGGCGCGCGGAAAGGTGAATGTGGCCGAGCGAGCTGTCGCGGTAACGCGCGAGGCGAAAAGTTCATAAGTCAGAGAGAGGGCTTTAAGAAAATTCGTTGCTGGTAGATATACAAATAAACAATAAGTAGAAGGTACCAAAAAGGAAAAAAGTAGAACTGTCTACAAAATACAAAAAGAAATGAGATCCCATCAAAAACAATACTTGTCAAAAAAAACAAGTCTCGCAACTCAGTTGTTCTGCGGTAAAAAGTTGTGAGGTCCATGTAATACCAAGTCGGTTATTAATTTATTCAGTCTCTACTCAAGCGACTTTCTGTCTTAAGTTGTTACGTAATAATTAACAGCATCTTATAGTGACGCATATCAATATTAAAATTCTTTCATGTTTTATGAAAATATATTGAGACTTGGCCATCGCCTGAAAACACGTGTAAATTCAATTGCCTGAAAACACATGTAAATTCAATTATTTAGTGCGATGGCCAAGTCTCAATATATTTTCATAAAACATTAAAGAATTTTAATATTGATATGCGTCACTATAAGATGTTGTTAATTATTACGTAACAACTTAATGCTTCGAGTACGGAGATTCCAGACACAATTGATTTTCAATTGTTATGGACCACGATCGTGGTCTTAGAGACTGGACGTATTAAGACAGAAAGTAGCTTAAGTAGAGACTGAATAAATTAATAACCGACTTGGTATTATATGGATCTCACAACTTTTTACCGCAGAACAACTGAGTTGCGAGACTTGGTTTTTTTGACAAGTATTGTTTTTGATGGGATATAATAAATACAATTACAAATACATTACGCAGCTGTTTTATTTTTTTAAGCCGCAGAACTTACATTAATTACTTTGCCTGCCTAGCACCTATGACAGCGTAAAACAATATTTCCCTAGGACATCTACCATAACGTTTCGAGACTAGTAGATATATCTAAAAGCACTGTATGTAGGTGGTAATAAAATATGATCCGATAAGCGTCATGTGGCTTTTCTTCATTACCACAACGCCTTGAGGTCGCATATTGAGGTAAAATATTAACACCTATTAACACTTAAAAACTATTTGACCTTATAAAGACCCCTAAAATAAATTCGGGTATTTGAATAGCGCTGTCCCTAAAACTCTTTGAGAATTTTCGTTCAACCGTGTAAAAGGTTAAGATAAATTAAAGATTAGGTACATACCCTCTCATCCGTACTGTTATTTGTATTTGATATTACTTTCCCAGTGTAAATAAATCTATCTTTTTTACGAGTAATTTGTTCCAAATTCAGTTCGTAATTTCATGTCAGAAAGCGAATAAATATTTAAGAGGGTTTTATGACCTCTCATAAAATCGCAAAGTGAGAACATGCACGTTCGCGATACTCAATATTTTTGTTTATACATTCATATAAAAGAATACTATATATACTAATGATTGTTCGAAAAAGTTTTTTTTTTAACTTTTATTTCTAGTAATATTTTACGTCCAAGCACAAAACTTTTGAGGCAATTTATTTGTACAAAACCTAAAATTAATGTTATTTTGAGGCTTGCTGGATATATCCTAAAACTTCCTTTATACTAAGTACTATGAATTTGACACTACTCACCTATCCCTAGATTGTGTAGGCAGTATAACCTACTGAGCCAAAGCTCCAATATTGACATATGTTCGATGTCTATTTGTAAATTTCGCAAAAGTTTATTTGAATTGTCTTAATTTTAGATTTGTGGCACTTGCTTTTCGTAAACGACTGTTTCCTTCTAATAAATGTATAAGTGACTTTTTCTTGTGCATGCTGTGTTCGCCTGTAAGAGACTGTAAATTTAGCAATATTTAATTATGTGAATTGTATTATATTAAGTAACAATGTGTTAGTTGTAGGTGAACCTATTAAATAAAAATAAAAAATAAAATAAAACAACATACATACGTGTTGTTGCTACCAATTCATTTCTGAATGGCATAGAATAAATCTAAGTTCCTCCACTGCAAAACAAACAAAACGAGGCCATCGCAGATTCCTTTATTAGTACAAATACTGTACCTATTGTAACCCAGAACGCGTCTGCCGATTGATTTATCCGCAGTTAAATTTTAAATCGAGTTGACCGTAACCCTAATCTCGCTGTGGTCTGCTATCAAAGGTCCCATCAATTGCTGCAGCCGATTCATTTTGACTGTCAATACTGCGATAAATACCACTTGACGTTGACGAGGATTAACTCTAACATTTTCAGATTAATAACGAAATACTTACCCAAGACCTAAACCCAAGACTTTGAATTCCGCAAACGTCTCTCATTACAGCGTGAGTAGTCTTATAGTGGAGTTTGTGGGCTCTGACATCTTTGGAAAGAAAATAAGGCGACCCTTTGGCCCTAAGCACGGTCAAATAGTAGAATGTATAGGGCGATAGCGTGACTTTGACGAATAAGGTCCCCTGTCACGGTGTGTTCATAAATGGAACACATTGTGTCTTTGTTACTTTGTGAATAATTTACCAGTCGCCTACATAGGTACCAAGGGTAATGTAAAGACTGATATAGCACACAATGCCATTAGTTTAATAAATACTAATATGTAAACTACCATATAGGCCACTATTGGCTTCTACCATTAAAACTACCTCTTTGTGAATAGTTTATCAGACGCATACATACTTAGGCGTATGTTAAAACATTACTTCTGCAAAAACATAAGTGATTTCAGTTCCATTTTAGGTTTAAAAGGCTGCTTCATGCTTTATCCAATTAATAGAACGGATGGAAACACAAGCAACAAGGGTTACAATGGTTCTATTTAGCCGTCAGATTTTTCATCTGCTCCCGTTTATTCAATGCGGCTACAATTCTTTCAATTTCGTATCTGCGCTGATTTTCCGAGACGACGATGTAACAACGTGATTCATTTTAAATGAGTATCCTCCTATTGGCTCATTTACATTTCATCGAGATTTTGTTTGGATTTTTTCTAAAAATAGTTTTCGTCGAATCTACATAAAGATGGCAGATGTGGGTAATAAGGGAAAGGAAAATATTTGCAGAAAAATACAGAAAACGAAGTCGATTACTACTAGTCACCTCTAATTATTATAAAATCTAACGTAACCATACACCTACAGAAAGCTCTATATTTCACAGCAAGAGACAGGCAAATAATATTACGAGTGGTTTTTGGTGTATTACAATCGTTCTTACTTTGTTTCAGCGTGGGGCGTAGCCGTTGCGTGGGTGGCAGTGGCGTGCTGCTGCGGTTACGGAGGCCTGGTGAACTCACTGCTGTCCTATCGAGGATTCCTGCCGTTGAGCCGGCTGACTTACTGCGCATACCTCGTCCACCCCACCATCATGGTGTTTACCTGCTTCCTGCTGGACGGGCCTTTCCACCTGCAGAACGCCACCGTTGTAAGTACTATACTGTCTAGATGAGGGTGTAGTGAGTGCAGAGGTTTTCTGTGCTGCTTGTTTAGCTGACGTACTGTACCGTGGTGGTTCACGGTGTACACCTGCTTAGTGCTGGACGGGCCCTACGGGTCACTAGGTGGTACCTTTAAAACGCTACTATTATAAGTGACCTTTACTATATCCATCATGACGCATAATGAGTGCACGGGTTAACTCCGAAATGCTGAGTTACTGGGCTTATGGTATGATTTTGAGTTTGAGCTACCTACCTTTATGTCCGATCGGTATATTTTGTCTAATACTACTTAAATATTTTGTGTAATTACATAACTCTAGGTATAACCCAGCAGCACACTATTTAATTAAAGCAAGTAATAAACAGAAGTTTATTAAGGTTGTTTAATTTCCTTCTAAGCGTTCGAGTCTATTATGATCTACTGATTCCGTAGAGAGCCGGTAAGAGTTATTTAGTCCTCAGATAATAGATCTTGGGGGGGCTTTTAACAGAGCTCTTTATTACGGCGATAAATATTTCACTTCCCGGCCAATAGCGGACTTGAAGATTGCGAAGAGCCGAACGTGGAAATTAACTATTAACACTTTGTTGTCAAACGACTTCATCGTTGATTAATCATGAATACAGCTGTCGAGGCTTCACAGAAATATAATTTATAACTAATATTTTTCGAAAATAAGTAATTATAAGGGTTCAGTGCTGAATTCTGTTTGCCATTTGGTGGTAAATTCGTACTGAATCAGACTTAAATATGAAAAACCAGCTTTCAATTGATAAATGGTTAAGTTTATCGTGCATGCATGCAACGTCTGGCACTAAAATTAACTTCGAGATGCAAAAACCAATGCAAGCGTTAGTTACGGTTTCATTTGAATTCCAATTTTATAAATACGAGTTGATTATTTCTTTGACAGTGAGATTAAGTTAGTGTTATAAACAACTTGAAAAATGTGTAGCTATTGTGTGATTGGGCTTCAATACCACGTTAATTTCGCAAAAGCATACTCTAATTTTAGTACTATGACTAATAGACTCCAAAGTACTTATAGACTTACTGAAACACAAGACCATCGATCAATTATTTTGGGCAGCACTACAGTTCCGCCGACGATTAATGGCGCAGACAGAACGCTCTCGGGCTGAGAGCCAGATAAGAGCCACGGTCAACACTCGCGTCTAGTGCTTGTCAGGGTTCACCAAGATTTTGTCGTACCTACCTGGCATCTGCCTTCTACGACATAATGTCAAACTAATCTTGAAGCTTGACTCTACGATCAGGTAAAAGAAAGTTGTTAGTTTTTAACAAAGGGTTATAGTTACTATCATTAGAACGTTTGACACGGGATCATTGCCATGTACTTTATCTACGAGGATGTGTCATGCAAGGGTTCCTCCGACCCATACCTAACCCATCAAACAAGCCCAAAACTAAAGGGTAAACCACTCGGACACAAATAACTAACTATTTTGTCTTATTTTGTTAAAACTGGAGCTAAGTATACTCCGCATTTCCCCTCAACTGAAAGTGCAGCTCCACATTCATCATCAAATTAACTTTATCGCTGACGAAGGAAGTTCATACTATTTTCGTCTCTAATACTCATTATTTGGGAGCTGATCCCGCGAAACTACGACTTCGCAATGGACCAACTTTCGAATATATCTTTGCTGATAAGGCCTTTCACACATTGCTTGATGTAATAGCGATATGTATACGTGAGACACTCAGAAAGTTGTGCGACACAAAAAAAAATGGTTCTACAGGTACACGTATTTATATTAAATCTTTTAAAATAGTCTCCACCTGCCTCTATATACAAAAATTCATATTTTTGGAAATAAAAAGATCGGGGCTAGCTCAGGGCTGTGAGAAAGGTAACGCAGGAGTTTGACTGGCGTGCTGTCTAGGAAGTCCCTTGTTTTGAGCGCGGTGTGTGCAGGCGCATTGTCGTGGTGGAGCAGTAGTCCGCGGAGCCCAGTGTTTGGTCGGACGGTTGCAACAGAGAAAACTTCTGGGAAACATTTGGTAGTAAACCATTCGGCGTTGAAGCTTCTTTGATCTCGTAAGGGAATCGGCACCAAGTGGCCAGTCAAATTAAAAAAGCTGGCGATCAAAATCTTTACCCCGCTTCAAGATCGCTTCAGTTTGGTTGGTTCATTTTGAAGCACCCAAACTGCGACGCAGATTCATTTTTCAGTCAGACACGATACTTTGAATTGGCTCACAAAAAAATGGAGGAAAATTTTGAAAATGGACTACACCTATTTTTGCTTATAATTATATATTTCCGAAAAAAACTAACTGGCCAGTCTCCCATATATAAAAACTTTTTTCGCAATACTTTCTGAGTGGCCTGCGGGCGAAGTCTGATGCATCATTTTTGACATTTCGCGTCGACAATTTCAATTTTATGATTTTCTAATTCATCGAATATCATTTTAACATACGTAGCTATATCTTCAATAAATCTTAAAAAATATTTGTAGTTTGTTAAGCATCATTCAAAATTCTTCTCAATCAATAAATACACGAAAACACCAATTTTGTCTCAGCATTTTTCGAGCGCCGCCTGGTGGTTTTACACGGAACTGTGTCGAGACTTCCGACACTGGTTTCCAATTGATGTATTATAAAAGTATGATGCTTTATGCAGAGCTATTAAGAAATCTTTTCATAAAATAACTAATATATAAAATAACAAGGTGAAATGTGTGTGCCTTTGCAGCTTTCTGTTTTGTTGTTACAAAAGTTCAGCAAAAGTCCTTAATATTTTGCAATGAAATTCAGGCGGGGCTGAAGCTTCAGCAACGCTTGAAACGATTTGACGGCGGTCAAAGAAATCCTCAAAGCCGATGATAAATCCAGTATCTACTGTACTTAATGCATTCGCAGGAAGAAGATAAACACTTTGTTGTGTTGCACTGTTTTAGTTTATTTAGTATAATAGAGGACGTAAACACATTATGCTATTTCTGTACAATCGAGGACATTTCAGTTTCAATACCAACTCCCCAACCACTCCCCCCAACTTTAAAAATATTAGTGTTAGTACAGAAAACAATAAGTGTACTTATCGACACTCCACTTCTACATCTACAACTACAAGCTACTTCGTAGGTATAAAAGTAAGACGAAGTTATGACCAATATAATATTTTACATGTTGTAGGTAAAAAGCTAGTTGTAATTATATTTTTGTTTTCATAGTGCTTTATCACTATACAAACTTTATAAATTAAAATAGTCTTGAAAAAAGCAACTGTGTCTGACTGTGTCAGGCATCCGCCCGGATAGCGTAAGACACGGGGTTCGATTCCTTGTCTGACATAGTCGTTTTTTTTAAGTGCATTGTATATTGTATGGTATTTTTATAATTTCCCTTTTAAAGCTAAGAGCTTACGTCATTTAAAAGGCTCACGTGATGTGAGGAATGATCAGTTTGGTTCAAGGCTGAACTTCACTCGACATAACGAATGAATCCAAACGCCTTTTTCGTGTTCCGTGACGTCTACGATGAAAACATTTCGGCTTCAGACTTGAAGGGTGCCTAAAATAAATTATCTTTGTCTGTGTTTTGGAATCAGACTCTAATAGTCATTAATATTCAAAGAGCTCGATCGGTTTCCTTAAATTCGATTACTGCTGAAACTTTATGTCTAAATGACGGATTAGAAAGTTTTTTCATACATAGTCAAAAATACGTACAACTAACTACAAATATGCAAAGAAGCTGGCACGGGCACTTAAATTTAAATCTCTGAAGCGCACGTTTATTTTGCTTATCAGCTTTTTATCACACTCATTTAAGATTTTCATATAAAGTTAATGCTATTCATATCGCTAACTTAAGCATGTAACTAATGAATTCTCTATCTTATCCTCATATTCTGTAGATTAATAATAAAGTAAAGCCACAATTAAGCCAGCCAGTTGCGGTTTAATATTGTTTCGTCAATATGGCCGCTTACAAGAGCTTTATTGCGTCCTTCAGCGAAATGGCGTTATTGCGCACCTCTGCCGACATTTCCATAGTAATTTGAAGACGCTGTTGTCTTTGCACAACCACTAATGCAAAAACGATGTATAACGATCATAGTCTGCTCACATAGTGCAGTGCTCGTGGGTTACGTTACCTGCTCAGGCGTCTGTTACACGGCCATGCACTTATCTCTCATATCTTAAAGAAAATGGGTAATAATAACAAACATGAAAAATAAAACTAAGACATGCAATAAAAAAAACTTAAAATAATCCTACCCATTCATGAACAAAACCATTTTCTTGCGGCAAGAAGGCTATGATGCTGGCTGCGTTGTCGCGTTGGATGGCTATGCAAAATGGGTGGTTTTAAATTAAGGGCTGTTGGTTTGTTGATCGATACTTAGCTCGACTAATGGTTTAAAATCGTTACGGTTGTTTCGTATCGATACGCGTGCTTTGAACAAAATATACCTTAACCAGGGGATAGGAAGCTCGTCAGGCAGTGCCTTGAATGCAAGCAAACCGGCTAAACCTACCGTGTAATGGACGCCTATCACCACATATTGACAACATATTGTTACGTAACTAAACTAATTTTATAAAGTCAAGTTCTTGGACGCGTGTAGTTGGAGATTGCACGCTCATGCTTTGTAAAAAGCGTTTAGAAATAACTTACTTTTTCCAAATTTAGAAAATTGGCTTTATCGCATTTAAAAGTTTGTCTGCTAAGTTGTCGAATTTCATCTTTAACATATTAATAAGAATGGAAGTTCTCAAACCAAAATATCGACAATTTGGGCCGGCCCTCGGTTGGATGCGAGAAAATATTGCCAAAAATATTTGAAATAAGTAGTTCAAGCGGGGAACCACCTGCATAATTTGCAATGCATGAGAAGTATTCAGGCATTCAATTTGTAAGGAATAGGAATTGGGATTTGGGCTGGTTCGTACTGTTGAAGTTAATATCTTATTTTTAATCAAATTTCGTAGCGCAGCGCGGCGCAATCAGACTGCGCGTCCCAACAAGGATGTGCCGAGTCATAAATTATTATAGCGGGGATATGATCTTATAACGAACCGTCCTATTTACGTGCCTATAAGCTACCTCGGACAGATTGACTATTTATTGAGATAATGCTTGTAGCTTGTTTTGAGTAACATGTTACAATAATGAGCGACTAAATTGAAGTGAACTCGATTAAACCGTGACACTTATTTGCTTAGTGATTTTAAATAAGTCTTCTAATATGTGAAAAGTATTGTAAGAGCAATCTCGCAACATTGATGAGGTCACGCTTGCCAAGGTATCGGTGGCCGAGTGGTAAAGTCAGGCGACCGGATAGCGTAAGACATGGGGTTCGATTCCTCGTCTGACACAGGTGCTTTTCACAAGTGCCATTTATATAAGTGTTCTATTTTTTTAAACAGAATTCTGATAATTTGTAAAAAAGAGGCATTGCTAAGTCAATTTAAACTTCTTTTTTTAAATGAGGTCCATTTTAATTTCCGTTGAATACCGCTGCAACTACAGCTGGTGGTTTTGAATGATGGTTTGGTTTAGAATGTTTTAGTATATTAATTAATTGTATGATATGTTTTAATTGTTGCGTCAAGTTTTGTGTTATTATATACCTTTCCCCAATCTTTGCAGATAACAATATACGCGGGCTACGCTGTCATGGCGTTCCTGGCGTCTTTTGCGATCTCCATCGCGTTCGAGGCACCTGCCGTACGTCTCATCAGGATTATCAGCGGAGGTCACAAGCACAAGAAGAGCCAGTGATGGGAGATGGATAGATAAGTGATAGCTCAGTCGAGCCGCGTGTTTGTTCAGATATATGGAGCGGAGATTGTAGGCCCTTTATTGATAAATATTTGATAAGGTTAGGTGGGCTAATACAACTACGCTCTATGTTTGTCTGAAAACGAATACACGGCTTATGTAGAAAGTTAATTTATAAAGTTGTGCATGTGCACATCTACACAAATATTTTGTATAAGTGGGTAGAATTTTGACCAATTACCTTGGCTGCCTCATATTAGTAATAGTTAAGATTGTATAGGTAATAGAGCGTTTAGATAGGTAGGTGTATAATATTTTGTTCATATTGGCTTTGTATTCTTATGCCACGATCGATGCCAATTTAGAGTGATGCAGAAAATATATTGAAACATTTGTGATAAATATTAGATTATTCCAGGCAGTTTAAAACTCTCTCAGTGTAAACAAATATTATCAATATTATAATACTACATATAGGAAAACTACATTTATGGTAATAGTAAATAAAAATAATGTAATTGTTTAATATAATAATAATAATATATTATGGCAAAATGGCAATACGAATTGCCAATTTGCCAGTAAAGCAGAGCTGCAAAGCAAAATCCTACGCACCCAGATCTTTACTATACATATTGTCAAATAGCAACGAAATACCTAAATGCCACCTTTTGTATTCTGACTCTTTAATGAGACGCAACCTTGCCGATATGAATTATCTCACAATTTAATGAATTTTCAAAATTCCTTCATTTCTCATTACAAAAAAAGCTGACTCTTTTAAAAATAAGGTAGATACGTTTCTCCATTGCATACTTGTAAGTGCAATGGCGCAAGCACTTGACTAACTCAGTGACATGTTGGTCTCTTGTGTTGTCTCAGTGACATGACAACAAAACTAAGGACTAAGGGCCAGTCGTTACCATTGGGTGAATAATTACGATTTTGTGAGGTTTAACGAAAGAATACATTAACCAATGGTAAATAAAATAGAAATATTGTCAATTGATTAAGTTATCGTGTATTCAAAACATGTACACTTGTAATTATCCGACGCGGCGGTATCGCTACTCTACCTTAATCAATTGATGAAATGGCCATATTAATGACCATTGGTAAATGTATTTTTGTTCAGAGAACGTACACTCTGATTTATTCAATTTATGGCAACGGCTTTTAACCATAGTTGAGTTAAGAGGATCGTGTGCACGCGAGCTTCCATACAAAAAGCTAACGTGGTCCGATTTTGACCATTTTTAGGGTTCCGTAGCCGAATGGCAAAAAACGGAACCCTTATAGTTTCGTCAAGTCTGTCTGTCTGTCTATCTATCTGTCTGTCTGTCTGTCTGCCCGTCCGTATGTCACAGCCATTTTATTCTGTAACTATAAGCATTACACTGTTGAAATTTGGTAGAAAGAGTTATATCCTGTTAACCGCTTACAGATTCTTATACAAAAAATAAAAAATGTCATTTAACTCGCATTTAGCTCCCATACATGAAACTAAAACCAAAAAAAATTTTTTTGTCAAACCTATGCGTGTGGGGTGTCTATGGATAGGTCTTTTAAAACGATATTGAGGTTTCTAAAACCGTTTTCTTTTAAAGTCTAACGTTTCATAGCTCTCCGATTCCAAAGTGGTAAAATGGGCTTCCCCCCCATCTAACTTCTAAACCAAGAGAGTGTAATTTTAAAAAAATATATATAATATAGATCGTAACAAATACTTTCAACGAAAATTGGTTTGGACGAGATCGAACTAGTAGTTTTTGAGATATAGCATGTTTTCAACAACAGCAAACATAACTTTGTACTTTATACAAACACTATAAAAAACAAAGTTATATTTGCAGTCAACAAAACATTGTGGTATTTTACTAAGTAGAAGTAAGTGGATTCCCTAATTCTGTTAAAGTTGGCACGGAACCCTCAGTGCGCGAGTACGAATCGCACTTGGCCGGTTTTTTTATTTTTATACATGTTTGAGATATTTGGAAAAACTATGCTCAAGACGTGTGTCTTGATTTTTAAACAATATTGTATATTTCAGTAAATATAAGAACCTAAACATTCATTTTTTGAACTAAATCTCTTCAGAATATCGTCCATTTTTAATCAATCTAGCCGTCTCTAAGCAAATTACAACCGTGTACTCAAACACTACTGCAGGAAGCAAAGTTTACTGCAGCAAGCATAACAATAAATAATATTGTATGCCAGTGAGTTATAGGTATACGAGCAATTTCCCAACTGACAAATATCAAACATTGTCGACAACAGTGGATACCTTTTGAAATATGTTAGGGTTGGATAAATAAGAGCTGCGCATTCTACATATTGATCATCGCAGTTTACATTGTACTCTGGGCCCACCTTTCCAAATATCGAAGCAGAATACTGAAAAATGAGGCAAATCGCAACATCAATATATTATGATCTTGAATTTAATATGATTTAAATTCAAGACGCGTTCATAGGCCCACGTTAGCCACCAGTCGAAACTGAACAACATGAGATGAATATTTGCTTTACATCTGATTCTGAATTTACTGAAAACGCGAACAGTACAAAATATGTTTATTATTCATTCAAACTCAGTCCGACTAGTTTTACAAATGAATTGCAAGATTTTCGTTTGAAATCTGAGGAGTAAAAGCTTACGTTTCTGTTCTAATTGCGATGTGCACAGATTTATAGTAGCAATAACTGCATTGGACTGGTTGGCTACTGACCAAAGTCTAGTCTTTCACAGCTCCGTGTTTTACTCCCTGTTGGTAACTGAAATATTTTGTTCAGTATCTTTACTGAACAAAATATTTCGCCATTCAGTACACTATAAGTAATGTAATTTTAAAGTTAGAAACTGCTTTCAGCAAAATATTTCACTGAAGATTATATTTTGACCATAAAACTAATATTCCAGAGATAATAATTTTATGGTTTTGACTACCTGAATGCTGGTTGAATTTAATTATAATTAAAAATCAAAGCAAATTAATAAGAATATTATGAGGTGGCAACTTCGTATCCAAAATATATTAGACTTTAGCATTATTATTTTAATATATTTTTTCTACAAAAGCAATGATGCAATATGTCTTCCAATTAAAAATATCAATTTATCAAGTTTAATTGATGAACAATGAGTCAGTGTAATTTGGAAGGAATCAATAAACGTAATTATGTGCTAACATTATGTATATTGTTTTGTAAATAGCTAATAAACTGTAAGTTTGTGGAAATGTTACCATTTGTAAATACGTTCAATAAAGAATACAACATTTAAAACCTAAAAAGCTTTTAATTGTTCAAAATACAATGCTATTATTATTAATTAAAGACAGCTTTTATCTGCGGTCCCTATTTGTAAAATGAAACATTAACGGACACGTATTAAATCGTCTGCTCTGTTGCCTTAATTATATGGAAAATTTTATCAAAATACCGGGTGGAATTTAAAAGCAAACCCCGATCCTAAATCAGCAAATGGGTAGCCGGAGTTGGTATCAGAGCTCTGACGCTGCACATTCATAATACTTGAGACACACCCTTCAATGAAAAGTTCTTGAAAAATCGGCGTTGACATTAGAAACGGAGGATCGTCGAGTGAAACACTTCTAGTTCAACTAAAGTTATTTTACATTAAATTTTCCTATAAGGTCGAGAAAATGCTGAAGTCTGCTTGATAGGAAGATAAAAACTAAGATGATTTTAAATTGAAATTGATATGAATCAATTAGTGTTAATTAAAATTGAACATTTCAGATATCTGTCGAAGTTTTCCGCGAATCATCATACATTTTTATCAAAGTGTCTAATAAATCTAGGCCTACCTACATACAAGTCGTTAAGAGTGCCTTGACTTCAAATGTGTTGAGGGTAAAAAGGTGTGGAGTCATTTCTACGGGCGGTAAAGCCTGCGAGCGCTACCTGCTTGGGAGAAATATGCTCGCGTAAGCGTTTGCCGACTTCGCGAATTAGTTCTTAGGATCATGGTTTATGAATGCAATTTTAAAGTGAATGTGAACTTGTGCCTCTCCTATATTATGAAACTGCTTTCAAAAAACTGACTTACTAAACAATATGCGTTATTTTAAGCGTATTAATCAGTTTTGGAAGGTAAAGAAGGATTTTATATTTCATGATTTTTAGTTACTACCTATATCTCAAAAAAGACAGGACCAATATTAATGAACTTATTGTACCCTAAGTTAATATACCTGATTTAACTAAAAAAATACATCTCATCACCATGTTTTCCCGATTTCGAGCAATCCGTACTCAAAAGTGTAAATTTAGTGAAACGGAATTCAAGTGAACACGGGTACTTTTAAAAAGCATTTATTTCTTAGAACACAACACGCGACGCCATTTTACAGCACAAGAGAGAGACAGAAGATTCACGACATACTTTTGCGCGAATGCGCGCACAAGCTAGCAAAGGAGCTACTTTTTTAAATTCATTCATTCATAACTAATAATCACTTATCCAATAATAGTATGAGCAAATAAATGCAGACAAGAGATATTTTTTATTAGTCAAAGGCCTTAAATGGCCAGAAAATACACGAATACATACACGAATACTACACACTTATAAAATTTAGCACACGTGTTTGGAAGCTTCAATAGACCAACATAGTAAAATTTTAGCCAATTTTACCGATATCACATACATACACATTGAATTGATTACCTCCTTGTTTTTTAAGTCTGCAAACATCTACGCAAATATCAAGTCTATCCTAGACACGGTTCCTTCCTCAAAATTTGTGCGTGGTTCAAACTACACACCCCTTGTATGTAAGTACCTACCTTAACTATAATGTCATAACATGACCTTCTTATTTTTTTTAATGCACGGATGCAACCCCGTTGCATATTCCGTCGTTTTGCCTATCTATATTTCGCCTCCGCAATAAGTTACTTAATAAAAATATTACAAGATTTGACGTGTGTGTGTAATACACGTCTAAATATTCATGTACATCTATAAAAAACCTTTGTAATCGATATCCCAAAGACCCAGTAGAAGCTTTATGCAAAATTGAAAATAGCGCGCTCTGTGACGAACACTGATCCTCTTGTGCTCAATGGTAATTGAATGTACGGACAACAGCACGGCAAGGTAAACACTGCGGTATCCTATTATTTTGTAAGAAGGGCGAGTTTGCAACAAAAGTGCGTAACCTCATGTGCTGGCCACAGTAAATGCCGAATGACGGCGAAATCCTGCAGTAACTCTGTAGGTATCTATTATACTCCGTAGCTACATTTCGGCATTCATGTGTATTGTCCAAAGGTTCTTTTCGATGTGTACCTAGTCTTGCCATAAATATTGTCACAAAGAAAATTTTTTTTTTTTGCAAATTATATATATTACTTTTAAATTGTGTTAGTTTTATACATATATATGAACAATTTAAAATATAAAAAGCTTATTCGAAGTGGTCCCCATTGGCTGCAATACAGTCCTTTAAACGTTGAGGTCAGTTATCAATAGAAGCATTGCCAATCGTATGGATTGTTTTAGAGACTCCAAATTATCATGGCGTTTAGAGCAAGCCTTACTCTCTAAAACTGACCATTAATCATAATCCAGCGGATTAAGATCGGGACTAGACGTCGGCCAGTCTTCAGCTCTGATGAAGTCCGAAACTTTCGCTTCTAACCATGACTGCGTGGACCGAGCTTTATGACCCGGCGCCGAGTCTTGTTGGAAAGACCATGCTTGGTTATTGAACATGATGTTGTTAAGGGGCTTAACTACCTTCTCAAGAATGGTATCTTGATACACTTGATTGTGCCGATGTTTTGATACCTTTTTCACAAAAATATGGCTCAGTCACTCCTTCATAGCAAACACCCCACCAAACCAACACTGAAGTCAGGTAATGCCCACGTTGCACTCTGCCGACTAATTGGGAAGCTTCCTTAGAGGTTTGAGCATAAATACGGTCATTTTGTTTGTTAAAATGTTGCTCAATTGTAAAGATATTATCATACGTAACCAATTTTTTTCTGTGACCTCCCTTTGCGTACCGCTTCATTAGTTTTTTTTGGTTTTACCACCCTATTCTTTTTTAAATCATCAGTTAAAACATGACCAGTGCGTCTCTTATAGGCTGCAAGTCCTAAGTCATCTTTTAAAATACGCGACATAGTTCAGGGTGCTATCTTCATCTCCCGAGATAAAATCGTTTGCTTTCGGACAGGATTTCTGCGAATTCTTTCCCTTACTGCTTTGATCACCTTTTTCGTTCGAACACTACGTGGACGGCCAGATCTTTCTCTGTCACAAACAGAGGAGGTCTCATTGTACCTATTGAAAGCCCGGTACACAAACATTTGAATAATACCAAGCGTATGGAGAGTTTTAAAAATTGCATTTGGGTCCATACCAACTTTGTGTAATGCAATCACAGCGATTCGGTACTCTTTATCACCCCACTCCATTTTAATATCGCAAAATATTATAAAATGTATTGGCGTCAAAATTAGAAAACATAATGAGCAATCGTATAAAAATGACAGATTCCAAATTCAAATGTAATATCTTTCTTATTTTTAATTGTAACAGTATTTATGGCTAGACTGTGTATTTATAGAAACATGGCGCTTAGACCAATGTAAGGGTTATTAAAAAAATCAAGGAATAAACGGTCGTACTCTTATGTTCTTTGTTTTTTAATGTGAAATTAAACCGTCTTCAATTATTTTTTTGTATAACTTATGAATTTATGGACGGATTGACTTTGGAAACTTACTAACACTTTACTATAAGTTGAAATATACCTTATTTAACTAAAAAGAATCATCTCGCTTTGACTTCTGTTTTTCAAATTCAGTGGAAAAAAAATACAAAAATACAAACTCTTAAAAAATATATCACACGGGTTTTATATTTTAATAGTCCTATCTTCAAAATGCTTATCGAAGTAATTTTATACCTAGCTAATCGTTTAACCAAACAACAAGTACTTAGGTATTCACCTGCCTACTTGCGCATTCAGCGCTATTTTATTTTCAGTTTGATACTGTACGGAAACTTTTCTGGAGTTTTGCTGAAACTGTCTTAAGTCAGAGAGTTAGAAAGATCTAAGTGAAACTTTTTACGCAAAGGAATGTGATTTTAGTAAAGATTTATCTCGACCAGGGGCGCAACATACTCTTCTTCTATGTTTGCCGCTTCCCGAGTTATAATGAATGTAAAAACTTGCGGTTACTTTTCATAAATGAATTTAAATATTTTATCAAAGTCTATGAGATTTTCTTGCTGAGAATGAGATTCTTATAAAAAGTGATAAGTAACTTTATAATGACAATGCGTCGGTGGCATACGCATACGCCCAGATAGCGTAAAACACTGGGTTCGATTCCTCGTCTAACACAGTTTTTCAAGTGCATTTTATTTTATTGAGTGTGTATAGTGTAAAAACACAAATAAAAAACAAAAATATAATAACAAATTGGCTTCCTTCGTCTTAACTGTTTGTTAAATATTTGTAAAAAAAAAACTTCGGATTTGTAAGAGCAATCTCGCAACATTGATTAGGTCACGCAGCCTACGCGTTAAAGAAAGTACTAGAAAAATTCAAAAGGCTCCCCAATGTGTCGGTGGCCGAGTTGCATAGGCCTACGTCTGGATAGTAATAGTCACGGGGTTCGATGCCTCGTCTGACACGGTGATTTAATTTCAAGTGCATTTCATATTTTAAATTATTAATAATTACTAAATGCGGTATTATTTAAAAAAACAATAAAAGACACTGGCTCTTAAAAACTAAATTCAAACTGTATTTCGAACACTCGCCAAATATGGCGAGTATCTTTTTTGGTACCTACTCGATAACAGATTTGACGCCGGCTCGGAAACGCTATCGACTGTTGATGAGATTAGGGGAGAGACGAGATGATCAACTTATCAGAATCTTCCGAATATGCGAACCTTTAAAAGAATCATATTTTTAGCTTGACTTGCGCACGATTATTTAACCCAAGATAATGCTAATCCTGGACTAAATCATCATTCTGTCTTGGTCAGTTTATTTGACGTTGAAAGAGACAAAATGAATATTTAATGCAGGGTTAGCGTAATCCTGAGTTAAATCATCGAGTGCAAGTGGGCTTAAGTAAATTATCTCTAGTCAAAACATGAAATGAGTGACAATAACTTGATAACCACATGTTGTTTTGTGTTTGATCATTTACAGATTTAGTTTGAAATAGAATGAATGAGTGAACTTTTTAGTAACTATTATCTCGACTCCTAGAACCTAGATAAATTATTCATAGCTCGCAAATTGCTATTTGCATCTTGTAACTGTCAAGTCTCCATTATTTTTCTTCAGCTCCAAGCAAGCCAGATTGTTTTTCGTCTTTGATTTCCCTTGATAGTAATTTATGTGACAATTCAATCTAAAGGTGCGACTGCACTAGGTCCCAGTAGAAATATCTAGGTATTTGGTCAACGTAATCGAGTTACGTATAACTTAAGTAATTATATTATACAATATATTCTACTATACTCAATACTTTTTTAATGTCAGTGTAAACACACTTTAGTAGGTAAGCTTCGTATTCTCATATAATTAATTAACCTAGCATGAGGAACTAATTATTTGTGATTTGTAGGTATCATTAAAATCACTTTCGGCCTTATAAAGCACACTACCGCTATGTATGACTTAAAACTGCATCGTTGCATTAAATCCCGTGTGTTGATTAGTACACTGCCGCTATCTACATCACGCGTATGATACATTACCTACCTACTAAGTTCTGAAAATCGTGACGGAAAAGCACGCATATACACATTTAATTTGCTAGCCGTCCCCCATGACTGCGTCCGCGCGTTTAGAGTTTGCTCCCTCCCCTTTTTCTCTGCATGATGTGTCCAAGCTTTCCTTAATAAATAAGATATCCAACACAGAAAGACAATTTAAATTCAAATCCATTCAGTAGTTCCTGAACAAACTCTTAAGTTTTATAATATCCATTTAGCCAATAGGGAGTGAAATTCGCTGCCGGCAGAGTTGTTCCCCGTCAAATACAATTTGGGCGTTTTTAAGAAAAGTAAATAGGTTGTTACTCTAAGGCAGACAGGGTCCATTTTAGTCTGCATTGTCACTTAACTTCAGGCGCAAATGTGGCCAAATGGCAGGTTATCTATTAAATAAATAAAATGTATAGAAATATACACCGTGTAATGTTAAAACCTCAGACACCCCAAATGATTTTTAATTCAATTGACCTCAATATAAAAGAAAAAAATAAGAGCAAGAAATGATCGCGACACTCTGTCGAAAGAGGAGTCGGTATATCAACCACTGTGCTAGGGCTCAAGATCTGCTATACCAGACCATAGCACAACTAAAGACGCAAATATGTATAGTGTCGGAACCGCATGTGGTTCTCGAAAGAGATAACTGGGCAGGTGACCTTGATGGAATGGTTGCCGTTATCACCAATACGACAGCAAACGCTCCACCTTTCAGTTGTGTACGAAGAGGCCATGGCTGCGTTGCAGCGCTGATCGAAGACGTAGTAGTGATTGGGGTATACTTCTCACCAAACCGATCAATCGCCCAATGCGAAGTTTTGCTGGCTGAACTAGGCACTCTCCTAAGGGGTCGGAATCGTCCCTATAATTTCATAGTAGCCGGGGACCTCAACGCAAAGTCGTTAGCATGGGGATCTCGAACCACCGATCCACGAGGGGAATTAGTTGAGGACTGGCTGCTTGCCAACGGACTTGTAATTGTAAACCGGGGAACAGTTGAGACATGTGTGCGGATGCAGGGTGGTTCCGTAGTGGATATCACATTCGCCAGCCCCGCCCTGGCAAATCGTGTCCTAAGCTGGGAAGTGCTGCAGGGAGTCGAGACTCTATCGGACCACAGATATGTGCGCTTCGAAATCTCCTCCTCTCTAGCTACCCCGCGAAGATCAGATGAACCTCCGAGTGAGATAGGTACCAGATGGGCCATAAAGCGACTTGACCGGGAAACGGCAATAGTGGCTTCTCTAATTGAAAGCTGGTCACCCCGTCCGGAGCACGTCGACCCGGAGGCTGAAGTTAACTGGTTTGGGGAGTCCATGTCGCGCATATGCGATTCCGCGATGCCCAGGATAAGGGCTTCGACACCACGAACAGCTGTACATTGGTGGACTCCAGAACTGGCTCGACTTCGTGAGCTTTGCGTTGTAGCAAGACGTCGGTATTCAAGACATCGAAGGCGCCGAAATCGTGACGAGAGCCAAGACGCCCCACTGTACGCCATATACCAAGACGCTAAGAAGGTGCTAAGAGTTGCGATAAGCCAAGAATGCGGCCTGGGAAGAATGACTTGCCACTCTGGAATAGGATCCATGGGGGCTGCCTTATAAGCTGGTCATGAACAAGCTACGCCCGTGGGCACCACCATTGACTGCTACAATGGTTCTCAGTCTACTACATAGAGTGGATGACGCTTTATTTCCTGCATCGTTGGATATAATGCCGCCTGAGACCTTTTCTGAAGACGAGATAGATAGGGATGAACCCCAGGAAGTGACAGAGGGAGAACTGGGAGCAGCTATTCTACGACTCAAAACTAAGAAAACAGCGCCCGGGCCAGATGGGTTGCCAGGTCGAATGTGGGTTCTAGAACTAAAAAACGGAATGGAACCACGCTTTAGAGCCTTACTAACGATGTGTCTCAAACAGAGCCACTTTCCGGACAGGTGGAAATTAGGTAAACTCGTTTTACTAAAAAAAAGCGGCTGGCCAGTGGATTCGCCATCTGCGTACAGGCCAATAGTTCTGCTGGACGAAGGCGCAAAATTGCTGGAGATAATTATCGCTGGACGCCTCAACAGGCATCTTGCAGAGACCGGTCCAGACTTAGCCGATAACCAATATGGCTTTCGTCGAAATAGGTCTACCATTGACGCAATCGAAAGGGTCAAGGCTCTTGCTGAAGAGGTAGTGACGCATCAGGGAGTGGTTGAGGCGGTGTCTCTGGACATTGCCAACGCGTTTAATACACTCCCTCATGCCTGGAAAAAGGAAGCACATAAATACCATAGGGTGCCTCTATCTATATTATCTCCAGTGGATTGTAGCCAGCTACCTGACCGACCGCGAGATTATATTCCCAACTACAGACGGATGGGGAAGGAAGCCTGTTTTATGTGGTGTTCCACAGGGTTCGGTCCTCGGGCCGCTCTTGTGGAACATCGGATATGACTGGGCCATTCGGGAGGCGATGCCCCTAGGAGTAAACGTTGTCTGTTACGCAGACGACACCCTGATCATGGCAAGGGGTACATACTACAGGCAAGCGGCATTATTAGCCACATCTGCTGTTGCGCAGACCGTAGATCGAATACAGCGTCTTAGCTTAAAAGTGGCTCTCAACAAATCTGAAGCCTTGTGCTTTCACGGGCCAAGGAAAGCGCCGCCAGTGGGCTCACAAATTGTCGTGGGTGGCGTCTCCATCGGTGTCGGGTCTACCATGAAGTACCTGGGATTGGTTCTAGATAGCCGATGAATTTTAACGCCCACTTTGCATATCTATCCCCTAAATTGAAGAAAGTGACTGAGGCACTGAGTCGAATTATGCCCAACCTAGGCGGACCGAATGCTGGGTGCCGGCGGCTTTTTGCAGGAGTTGTCCGTTCCATTGCCTTATACGGGGCCCCTGTTTGGATTTCAGCATTAGAAAAATATTTCTGCACTGAGACGGCCGCAGCGCGCTCTTGCGATCCGGATATAGCGGGCATATTGTACAGTCTTTGGAGAAGCGGCATGTGCGCTAGCAGGAACTGCCCCGTGGGAGCTTGAAGCCTGGATCTTGGCTGAAGTGTATCACCACGTTGCTTCAGTAAGGAGCACTGGCACTTTCCCGGAAAAAGAGGAGATAGAAAGATGGCGCAAAGAGGCTAGAGATATTGTGATGGATGAGTGGTTCGAACGGCTTCAAGAGCCGAGCGCTGGCCACTAAACCGTTGCCGCTCTGCAACCAGACTTAAGCGACTAGGTGGATAGACGCAGGGGTTCTCTCTTGTACCGAATGACACAGATGCTAACCGGACATGGTTACTTCGGTAAGTATCTGTGCAAGATTGGTAGGGAAAGGACGGCTGAATGTCACCACCGCGGCTCGGCAGAGGATACAGCGCTGCACACACTGGAAGAGTGTCCTGCCTGGTCAAGAGAGAGGGCTACTCTAGTCGCCCAAATAGGAGCAGACCTTTCACTGCCCGTGGTGGTTAGATCTATCGTGAATGATGAAGATTTGTGGGGATACTTTAGAACGTTCTGCGAAGAGGTTCTTACCCAAAAAGAGGCAGCGGAGCGGGAGCGCGAGAACAATCCTCTGGCTGATCCCATGCGCATCAAAAGACTTGGACGGAGACGGCGAGCTTTTGCTCGTCAACCCCACATCTACTAGCACCCAGTCATAGAGTTAGTGATAGGGCGCCAGCGGGCAGGTCCTATACACCTGCAAGCTGGCGCCTAGTGGAAATGTATGAGAGAGATTTTATTTATTTATTATTTATACACATGAGCATCTTTTATGCCATAAATAAAATCAATTGAGAAGAAAAATCGCTTTTAAAGACCCTATAGGTGGTGACGCATGGCCCGAGACGAGTTCGTTGATCGAACAAAACTGTGTGCGGGGGATGATTGGGGAAGGCCTAGCTACACCAGGTCCCCCACACACAGCGAGATGACGCGGTGGTTATTTGAGTGCGTAGGCCTACCTTCTGGAGAGGAGAGCCCCACATAACCCTCCATCCGGCCATGTGGAGGGTATGCAATTCAATGCATTTTTTCCACCTTAAAAGAAGTGAGTTCTATAAGAAGGGGTACATATTTTGTGTCTTAATATCTTCCCTCATAAAGAACTAACCATTGCTTGTTTACGAATTTAGCGGGTTTGCACATGTGATGACTTGTCTTAATAATTACTAGACAGGGCAACATTTTAATGAAGATTTTTTGAAACATGTGACCCATAGTAAAAATTGGTTCAATAGATATTGCTCGTTATTCTAACCAACCTATTTTTTACACGTTGTATATATTTATTAACATCATAAACAAAATAAGTAGGTAGTTTATTACTTACCTAACGAATTGTCATTGAGGTATCGTCACCGCAATTTGAGCTACCAAAATACATAAAAATACTAAACTCTCAAAACACAATTAAACTTGTCCCACAGAATTAGCATACCTTGTGCCGTTCACATAATCATCCAAAATGGAACAGGCGAGCCCGCGGCTTTGGATTCCACAAACGTATCTAATTCTCATTACAACGTGAAGGCAGTCACAGCGAGTTTATGCCTTTTGACATCATTTCAATGAAAATTAGACCAGCCTTAGCCCTTTACCTACACCTTAAATAGAGATGAAAAGTGATAGCGCGATTCTGATAGAGTTTATACTGCATGAAAGTACAAAGAAATATCATAAAGAGAAGGATTTTAACGGAAGTTTATACGTTTACTATGATTAATTTAATATTTCTAATCAACCATTGGAAAAAACTCCACCGACAAGAGCATAGCTCTTAAATAAGAAGAAGAAGACCAACCATAAATATTTATCATAGAAGTTTGCATTGCTGTGTTAACACATACTTAAACCAAACATACTCAAATTCATTGTTTACTATGCATTATGGGTATAGCCCTAAAATTACTAAGCTAGCACTAATGCTTACGTCATTAACAGTCGATAACTTCACACGCAACTAGCCCGACCTAAAGCTCGAAGAAAGGTATCGCTAACCCTTTGATTATCACCCGCTTTGTGCCAGTTTCCACTCCAAGAGCCTGCGTCCGATTACACGGACCACGTCATATTTATTGCCGAAGTAAATTATAACAGTGGTCTCCACAATAATATTGCTTCAGTAAACTCACCCACAGGACTTATTACTTAACTGATCGTGTACACTTTGCAATATTTGGTCACGTTATGCTGAAAGCTCCGATGTATTACTATATGGGCCAGTTTCACCATTGGCGAACCAAAACTAACTAACGAACATTAAAAAAAGGAATGACATTTTGTTTGATGAAGTATTTTATAGGAGGATAACTAACAGGACTTAAAAGGACATTGTGAGAGAAGCTAGCTGTTCGTCTATTTGGTAGAGATCATGAAAGCGCGCGGCAAACGCATTGCGTTTAATTCCTCACGGATGTGTTTATCAACAGTCTTTTGTTATGATTTTGTTTATGCGACCACCGGCGGCCTTTTGATCCGTAAGCGTTCGCATGTCCGTGACTGTATTACGTTTAACGCAGCTACAACAAGCACTCGACCAAAACAAAATCAAATCAAATTCATTTATTGTTCTCAATAAAAATCACGTCTCACTGTGATCTGTCTTATCAAACATACAATATTTCAGTACAATACTATAGTAATAGTTAATTTAAAATTTATATATACATATAATAATAATAATATGTATATATAATAATTTATTGCCCGTGTCTGCCACAGCGTTTTCCCAAAAACAACCGCATGCTGAATAATACTTATCATCACAATCACATCGGAATCTCTTGCAAGTTAGGTAATATAGCCATGCCGATTACTCGCGTACAATATGTGGCGCGTTATCGCGTTCAACACTCGGCTTAGTTTCATAAGTCATCTCGCGTGGTGCCAGATTTCATGATCTAGTCTTGTCGGTGGTACGAGTTCAGGGTTAGGTTAAATCGCGCGAACTTTCTGTTCGAGCCGTTTAGTCGGCTCAAGTAAGTTAATTTTACAAAAAGGCGAACTAGCAACTATAAAAAATGTAGTTTTCTTACTTCGCGAGCTTATAGCTCTGTTTGCTTAAATGTCAACTTATTGGGCCAAATTATTTTAACATATCGAAGTCGAATTTTCTTTTTCTATATTTTTTCAATTATTATTTCAATCACGATCGCGTACATCCTGTTGTTTCGTAACAGTTGGCTCTGAAATTACCAACAAAAAAACCAACGGTTCTCGAATTGCGAATCAATTTGAATACTAAATTGAGATAATCCTTAGCAAATCGAAATATTATTTTTATAACAAGTAGGCACCGTACATAAGTAATATAACAAGTATGTAGGTAGGTACGTAGGGCTACCCGTGCTTATGTCACATTCGTTTGTGAATGACAGGTGACTCAGACAGGGCCTGAGAGACTAGACCTCGGATATTTACTGGAATATGAGCTCTATCTCAATTGTTTTAGGGGCATTGTTTTAATCAACTGGAAGGTACTGATGAAGCCGACTTGTGACCGATAAGCACGTTCATAGTGCCGCCGATATCGATCACATATCAATTCTAATATCGATCAAGCACGTTTGAATTTAAATAATGTTTGCCCAACTAACAATTTATTGTTGTAGCAAAATGAATTAATCGGGAAAATATTTGCATTTTGTAAAAAATTATTACGTCTTGAATAATTTAGTCAAGTTTTTACGACTCCGAAAAAAAGGTATTTAATTTGACCTGTATGTTTGTGATCGATGTATTAATTTATTTTATTTATTTAAATTTCATTCAAAAAACGGTATACATATATAGGAAGAATCCTCAAGATCGATCAGATCTACACTTCCTTACACATGTGTAAAGTTTCGTAAGTGTATGTATTTGTATTTTGCTATCCTAGTCTCAGGGTTTTTAAAAAAACCAGAAGTTTTAGCGAGTTATTTTTAGTTTAATAAGGTATTGTTCAACATAGGATATAACGTATGTTTTTAAATTAAATAAAACGCATTAAAAAAACAAACTTAAAAGCTTAAAATAACGCAGTCATCTTTTATTTAGGTAAAACAAATTATTTTTGAGTCGGTGCATGATGTGTGTAGACTTTTGGTGTGGGTGAGCTTGACATCATGCATACCGACTCCAGAAGAATTTGCTAAAATAGAAGACGAATGCGTAATATATTTTTCAATGTATTTTGCACACAGATTTCTGGAAAACGAAAAGTGATATTGAGCTTATTCTTTTTTAAATCAGTCAGGTATATTTTAACTTAGAGATAGTACAGTAAGTTGGGTAAAAACTAAAATTCAAGAAATAAACAGCAACAGCCTCCTGGCGGCAATAGGGAGTCGCTACTGCTGTCCTATCCTGAGGCGCTGGAACAGCGTCCATGTTGGCTCAAGACCTGCCTTAGTTAATATTAAGTAGGTCATTTAGTTTTTGTGTTCCATCTTTTAATGTACTAACACTAGCTCGTAAGATAATTTCTGTAATTACTAACCCAACCTATGGAAAATAATTTCTGAAATAAAGATTATTATTATTATTATTATAAAACTAATTAAAATAACGCATTTATCTTAGATATAAGTAGATTTTGGAAAAACAAATTCATTTAGAGTCGGTGTATGACGTGCCTAGACTCTTGTGCTGTAAGCTTGACATCTACATCTTCTGGAACAACTTCTTTCTTATAATAGGTTAAGAGCTACTCTAATTTTATAAATTGTATCTAAAGTCTGTTTTTCTTTGCTAGTCGAATAATCTTAACAATATATTTATAACTTTTCAAATAATATTAGTGAATAAAATTCATTATGTACTTGCTTTTAAGAGATCTCAGTGTAAATGATGAATTACCTATGTAGTTGGTAAGTTTTGTGTTTATCTTATTTTAAAATGTATTTTTTCGGTAAAAAGGAATGTCAAGATTGTTGACAATATTCGACAAGCAAAAAGTACCTAACGGCCTTTACTACTATCTTATTTAAATAACGAATCCAGTATCTACTGAAGGACCAAAATTCCACCATCGATCATTTTTTTAGGCAGCACTACAAATACGACGAGTAATGGTGGCAAACGCGACTGCGCGTGCTACGGACGAGATAAGTGCTACGGTCAACACTAGCGTCTGGGGCTTGTTAGTTTCGCTACGCCATAGTTCGTTCAATAAATACTGTAGGCAGCTCAATCACGTTGGTACGTCACAATATCAAAAACCGGCCAAGTGCGAGTCGGACTCGCGCACTGAGGCTTCCGTGCCAACTTTAACTGAATTAGGGAATCTTTTTTGTTTTTCATAGTGTTTGTATGAAGTACAAAGTTATGTTTTCGGTTGTTGAAAACGTGCTATATCTCAAAAACGTCTTGTTCGATCCGGTCCGAACCAATTTTCTTTGAAAGTATTTGTTAAGATCAATTTTTTTTCAAAATTAACACTCGCTAAGTTTAGAAGTTAGATGAGGGGACGCCCAATTTACTACTTTGGAAGCGTCTAGCTATGAAAGGTTAGACTTTAAATGAAAATGGTTTTAGAAACCTCGATGTCATTTTAAAAGACGTATCTATAGACACCCCGCATAAGTTTAACAAAAAAAAAACGGTTTTAGTTGCATGTATGGGAGCCCCCCCTTAAATGTCATTATTTTTTATTTTATTTTTTCCTACACTAAAAATTATATGTGGGATTTTTTGTAAAAATCTTTAGAAACCTGTCGTGTGATGATATGTATAGCACATCATTACAGTAATTTTTATTAATTTAGTCCAAAAATATTTTTCAAACCTTACCAAGTTTGGGCTCCTACTGTTCCAATATGGCTAATGTTATGCTATGTATACGATACTTAATATCCTAATAGTTGCTGAAGTTTTTATTAAATTTCGCATACAAAATATTTGGTGAAGCAATACGAGGGGGGCCCTCGTGCCGAAGATTTTTTTCGGTACTTTGGGTCATTTTTTTTTTACCTCTAGTATCAGTGTGCCAAACGGCTGACCTGTACATCGATTTGCGTAAAGCATCCCTACTCAGAGACATTGGGCAGATGATAAATACAACTGTCAACACGCGTGTCTAGTGCGTATTAGTACCTAGGTCTTGTTAGGCTAATGACTATAAAAAAAAAATTTACTTAAAAAAAGGAGGTAATCAATTAAATTTGTACTCGTATGTATGTGGTATCGTTTGAATTTGTCAACATTTTGAGTATGTTGACTATTAATACTTCTTATCGCGTGACCTAAATTTCGCAAGTTACGTATGTATGTTCGTTTGTATATTTGTATGTTTCTCTACAGATTTCTTGAAAAAAAGGGGAAAAAGTCATAGAGAGAGTTTCTGTTTTAAGTTCATTTAGTTTTGACTTAGGATACCATGAAAGTTTCATCAAAATCGATCCATTGGTTTTTGAGATCTGGGTGATAACTTCAAAACTTAAAATACTGGAAATACTGGTGGCATAAACTTAATAAACATACATAAATTCTCTTTAGCCCTAAGGAATCGATCCATCCGGTGTTATTCCATCTTTGATTGTGCAATAAAGTTTAACAATTACTTGTTTAAAAATTTTGATCCTTTAGTTACGACGGCGAGTATAAAAAAGCCAAAAGTATCTGTTTACTAGCTGTGCCCGCGACTTCGTCAGCGTGGAATAATGACTTTAGGTAAAATTCTTATTTATTTAGGCTAACGATTTTATAAATAAGATACATAAGTTTAATAAAGTATTGAATCGACGAACCAGTGACAACTCCCTTTGTGGTTTGTAAGTGTGTAGTAGGTATAGAGGAGATACAGCGTAGGCCACAGGACACTTCCTTGAGGAACCCCAGCATCTATAGAATGTAGTGGCGTTTCGCGTTACGTTATGTGTTGGTGTACTAACAGCAATAAATGCTTAAACCGGAAGCTAAGCCGCGCGTTGCGGGTAGAAGCGAATGCGCTCGTTACGTTCCTAGCCGGCTAATGTGCGTATTAACGACGGGTATTATAGGATAATGAGTTCAGGCATTTTGTTCAGCACACGTATTTGTCGGCTGCTTGTATTTTAAAGCTGAATATATGTGCTGCAAAACTTTTTCTTCACTTCAGCAGAACATAAGCCTTTCATATGGGAGGTATCACAGTTATCTCCATAGAGCGTCCATCCGTAGAGCGCTAAACTTAAAGTAGGTACTTATCTAACAAAGTATATAAACGCTCTGTGTTGCTTCAAGGCATTTTTTTTTCATCCAGCGAAAGCAGGTGCTGCTACTTAGAAGAATAATGCAATCCGCCTTGACTTCATAAATTAGTTTTACAAATAAAATTAAGTACTTTACTTAGGTCCGATTATAATGCTTCAGCGAACAGGATAATTCCCGAAAATCCGGACCTTCTGTGAAAAGAACGAAAATTGGTTGGCGCGCGCTTATCCGGCCATGTTGTCATCAATCTTCCGGGATATACACGCTCCAAATTAGATTTTTAAATTGATAGGTTTACAACAAGTACAGAGAACGAAGTCCGATCCATAATTTTGTTTCCGAAGAAAATTAAACAGATTGAATTTAGTCAATGCTAAGTCGAGCGTTCTACGTAAAGTAGCTTTGTTGTATTTTTAGCCTGACTCCGTCCGCTTCGCTTGTATTTGATCAAACAAAATAACCCTGATATTAAAGAACACCTGCAGAATTATGTAAAATACCTTTTCAACAGAAAATGTGTTTTTTTTTATTACATTAAAATCGTCACATTTTCCCGAATTCCAAATATCAAACCAATAATATTATTATACAAAAATGTTTGAATTCGATTTTACGATACCTACTTCCCACCTATCTACACGTGACCAAGAGGTATTTACACATAGCACTATAATTACCCCACACTAAAATTACCGCTTTTAATTGCTTTCAAGGCAACGGCTAGAAGCGAAGTATAAGTGTTTCTATAATACCCGGAGTAATTACCCGGCGTAATTTTATACCTGCTGTGCAGGTCTTAAGTGTCTACTAGAGTAGTGAACGGTCGGTCAGTACTTACAACGTGGAGAAGCTTTGATCGTAACAGTATTTACAAAGTAAAAGCAAAATAATTCTCCGAGGAATTCCAATATAACCGAGAAAATTTTGCGCGTGAGCTAATGCGTGAGCGAACAGCGTATCAACTATTTGGGTTCGCTCCGCAATTCGTTTGCCTGTCTATGTTCATGTTATAAAATATCCAATAAATAAATCTGGTACGAGTTTAACTCTCTTATACGCGGGTAGGGAGTTCTAATAACTTATCCTTTAAGTTTTTACACATAATCACATGAAAGTGTTGATTTCCGCAGGAAAGTGGACGTGAGCTTATAAACTTATATTTTTGACAAGTTGCTCGCAACATAAGGAGCCCAGTCAAAAAAAGATACAAGAGGGAATAGCTTGGAACACAGTTTTTGACGTCGTAACTTAATTTGGATTCGTTAGGAGGCTAACGTTGGTTCCAAAAATCCCAGTCAGTACCTCTTGAGCCGGGTAGAAGGGTTGCTTGTGAGGGTTTGAATGTATTTTTTTTAGGTTTTTCGCATATAAATAGGAAACTACGCGTCCTAGCGACATGAGACCTTTTACAAAAACCTTCAATGCTTTTTTTAAGTCAGTTTAAAACTTGAATAAGTTAAACTTGCAGCCAATTTTATCAACTTTCTTTCATTTTGGTGAAGATATCATGTCGCTAAAACCCTAAAAAATAACTCTCCAATCCTTCTCCTCCTCCCGGTTTAATTTTGATATGTTGACCGTCTATATAGTCCAAACAAAGTTACGAAATCAAAAATCTATTGACTAGTAAAGGTATCCTAGAATATTAGGAGTCTTAAATTCAATGTCATCAGTGCAACAAGTTAGCCGTTTTGATAAACATTGATTAGGGATTATAACTTTGAACTACTATATCTCTGAGTTAAAGCATTTTAAAACACTATGATCTGGTCAGGGTATAGCTACGTGTACTATCTAGAATCATTGATTAAATTTTTGACTCCTAGTAATAGGACCTAGGAATGTGACCTGTAAAGGTCACACGCTGTATAAGTAATATTTTTTTTTTATACTCTCGATACCTGCCACACGCAACTTAGGACCTGTATTCCATTCTTCCCAAAATCTGACTACATTCACTGCGTGAAATGAATAGCGAAGCGACATCAATTTCCAAGTTGCATTTATTCTGTAAAGAATAACTGCTTGGGCCATCTGTTTCATAAACAGACGGCTTGATGTCGCTAAGCGTCACGCAATTGACGTTTTCATAAGAAACCACAAATTTCGCCGGGTCGGACTGACAGCACGGTAGCTCAATTGGTAAGAGCGTTTGGCCCGGTCTGCCAAAAGGTTGCTGGTTCAAGTCCTGCCCGTGCGCAAATTTTTGGTTTCTTATTTTATCTTTATGAATATAAAATACGACACTGTGAGTGTTTAAAACATTCTAAAGCACTCTACCTATATTCCGAAAAGTGACGAACGAATTATTTTTCAAAAATTGGCTTCGCGGCAGCGCTAACATAGTATGTAAAACTTTTTCTGTTGCCTATATTTGTAAAACATTTTTAAAATGAGATTTCCTATTTTGTCAATACAGCATAGGTTTATTTTATTTTAATGCATAATTATTGACTAAGTGGCTTAATATCTATTTAATCTTCTCATGAGCTTTTAAGCCATAATAGGTAGGTAAGATATGAATATAGCATTGCAATATATGAGAGTGTTGGCTTCAAAAAGATTGATAATATTAATAACCATAAAACTGAATAGCTCTCAAGGGTAAAACGAGTATTACAAAATGTTGACTACACCACGGCTCACAGGGCGCTAACCGACTGTGAATTGAATTAGATAGCGTTAAAAATTGGTTTCAAAACTTGTACTATTTAGGATATTGCCCTTATTAAAAAGGAGTATGTACATGTCAATACAAATACAAATAAATGTATTGTCATCTGTACATAACTTGAAATCAAATAAATCCGTAATTAGCACATTAAAATCACTAAAACCTACGAATTGAAAGAATCTTGGGATAACATTCCCAAAAGCCATAATTCTAAGCGAAAAAATAATTCAACAGAATGGGCTCTTATTTAAACAGAGTGGCAACTATGCGACGCTTAGTCCAAGATTGCGCTAATTGCTCAGCCGCTTCCGCTGCAAAAAACCACTCCAGCTGTTAATTAAAGACATTTTTGTTCCCTTAATGGCGGCACAAGCCGTTTCATTACAGGGCTGATCCCATTGCATCTGCAAACACGACTCCGACTGCCCGCTTGTCACCCTATAAATTAATTTTACATTCTACATCAAGCCTCAGCGGAAAATTAATAAGCTATTTTATAAGCGGCTCCCAGCTACTCATTTAAATTAATTTCAAAACTTAGTGTACTCGGCTGAGATAATGCTACAAACAATAGCAATCTCAGCAATTTATCACAAGCAGCTTTCCTCTGTCTCGCGGTTACTCCGCGGGAGGACATCCTCATTATATTTATGTACCGCCGCTCTTGAAATGATGCGAAAATATTTTAAGAGCACCTGCAACGGAGTTCCACATCCCTCTTCATTTAGGTCGCTGCAAAATACACGGTGAAATAAATAGTTACGATTCGAGAACGAAACAATTCACGGAGCTTTTACTTGCGCACCTCCTTCTATCTTGTCCTTTCAATCCTTTGATACCGTTTGAAAACATGCGATAAAATATTTGATTATTTAGTTTGAATAATACCCAACCTTGTTATTTTCTAACTTATCCCTTTTTAACTACTTTTGGCCTAGCATTGTAAGAGCACACAGACAGTCTATGAAAAGACGCATCTTCCTATGGAGATACTGATGCTGCTGATAGGATTTTCGAAATTAAATCAGGATTGGAATGGATTTGTTTCTTCCAAGCCGTCGAGACGTGAAAGGAACCTATTAGATTTGGCGGCTAATACACCAATGCAGGGCCTCTATTCTCTTAGACGTTTATAAGATTCAAAGAGTTTCGACATATGTCTTGCTCGCATGAACTGCTACACTGGTATGAATGAAAAGGAGAGCTAATTTAGTCTATAATACGGCCCTCTTCTTTCTAGAAATAGGGGCTTAGAACGAGAGTATTTTTCGAATAGCGTCACGTAGAGCATCGTTTCGACTTGCGTAGCTTCGAAGTGCCCTTTCTAACAAAATCAAGACATACCTTCGAGGGTTTAGACTTGAGTAGCACTTAAATGAGATTTTCAAGAACTCAGGACGTGTAGATCTAATAAGTTAGAAGTAATTTCAGTTCCAAGACTGTAAATCCTCAGGTTCAAAGGAACGTAAAGACATGTTTTGATTAAAAAGACAGAAAGTAAATAGTGCCTAGGTGGCCAAGATAGTGTGTTTATTAGAACTGTATTTATAAATGTTGCCTATTCATACACAAGAGTCAAGAGTAAAAAGTTGCAGAAACGACCCTTAAAGACGGAAAATGCATCTGAATAAAGCGCTTCCCATTACCATTCAAGGTAAGATTGAGTAAATATCATTGTTTGCAAAAACTCTGTAATTCCGATAAAAGTTGAAGATTCCAACCAACTCCTGCCCGAGTTGCCGGTACAGTAGCCCACTGAGAGAACAAAAAGAGATGCCGACGCTCTAAATCGCAGCTTGAGATCAAAGCATCGAGAAATAACAACACAATTGCTGAAAAGGAAATCTTTATTTCAATAAAATACACACGCAAACGTGCTGAGGTTTGCTTCACTTCATGGAGAACTGTATCATCGAATACGTAAGCGTTGACTTCTATAATTTGAATCTGTCTTGTGATAAACTGCTAAAAATAATAGTAGTACAAATACCTACTTATACATTTTATTCTCAAAAACAATTTACCCCGTAGGTAGTTTCTGTAAATAAGTTACCATGAATTATTTAATATAGGTAAGAATTCTGAAAATTATCCTGTATTTATCGATAGTTCTAGTCATCTTTAAAGCAGATTCCCGAGGAAACTCGGGAGCTCATTACGTTCCGTATCGTTTCGCTTTATTTTGTTCCGCAACAACTTTTATTGTGTTTGGTATTTGGATTCGTTGCCTTGCCAGGAATCCGTGAATATTTATTCAGATGAGCTATGTTCTTACTGGTTAAAAGAAAGATTGCAAATATCTCCGACATTCTTATTGCCATTATAATAGCATCAATTCCAATTTAAAGGTGCAGATTTGAACTATTTGATGATGTTTATTTTGAATCTGTAATATCTTCGAAAATATTCATTTCAATGACATGTTATTAGCCATTTTTATCTATGATGCACAATGCATTTAAGGTACCTAATTGGATAAGAATTAATTAATTTATATTTATATGGTACACCAAAGGTACATATATTATGACAACTATAAAAAACATAGAAAGTACAAAGCATTGAAAATTAAACATAATGAAAAACTAGTAAATTTAAATATGCACTACGGTCGAAGAATAATTAATGTAAACGTCCAGCGTATTGCGATCCAACTTAATCCGTTAAATTCCAAGGCAGTTAAATTCCAACTTTGTGTAAGCGAATATTATCAATATAATAATAATACTACAATGTCTACCTCATACTTGAGGTAAGGCCTTTGCCTAGCAGTGACCGTCAAAGGCTAACTTTAATTTACTAATACTACAATCGGATGAATATTAATATTAACGTGAAATATTTATTAATAACACACAAGAAAATAAAACATATATAATGTTGCATGTCTAACTAAATAACTTCATATCTACCTTTTCAAAAACGACACCATTTCATTACGGCAAGGAGGCTATGATGCTGGCTGCGTTGCCGCTTTGGATAGCTATGCTTATTCTTTGAGCTAGGAACCAGCCAGCTTTATAATTGTCTGTTACATAATTTATTTTGGCGTAATTTTTCTAAACATCAATTTAGCAGAGGGTCCCCACGGCCCAAATGTTCGAAAGTCAAACGGCGCAAACACATAATCACTTGCAAGTACGTACTTGCGATGCTTGGGGTTTTCAGCCAATTCCGCTGCTGCTCCAGCTTTAAGGGCGGATTCTCTGAAATGAGAGGGGAATAAAGTATCGACACAAGATGCATCCCAAACTAATAACGTTGTAATATTGTAATAATAACATCAATAAAATGCGAAATCGCAATACCAATTGCTAATTTGACTGTAAAGCAGAGCTGCTTAACTGTCAAAACCGCATCGCAATACGCACTCAGATCTTCAATGCCAGATTTTGTGTAGCTCATTATACTGCTCGTATTATCTGATCAAAGGAGCCTGCCTGCATACGTTGGTTTTAGACATGGGAAGTGCAAAGGTTTTATGTAATGGCTTACGAGGAGTGCGCGATGCGACTGAAACAGGTATACTTCCTACAATCAGTTGTATTGCTTAAAATCGCTTCTTACTTTTTTGCTTGCTCTAAAAATGCATCCAGCACGCTTCTATGGCATGAGTTATTGACTATGATATTTAGTCATGTTGTGTTGATAACTGTGATCTACCTACTTTTGATTTTTTAAATACAATTGCGGTCTCGTCAGTGGTACAAGCAAATTGTTTTTTTACATGCTTGACATGTCCCTCGAAAATGCTGCTCGTTATGGAACCGAATCAATTAGGAATATTATTTGATCACACGTACAAGCCAGGGAAAGCTGTTGTAACCAAAATACGTAGTCGTTTATCTAGTATTCTTGGAACATCGACCTTCAGCCGGGGCGGCACTCCCTCAAGTATGTATGCATCACCAGTATCCGCGAAAAAGTCCCAAAAAACTCCAGCCAGATCAAAGTATGCCTTTGGATTCCGTGCGTTCTGGTGGGATTGACCATTATGCAATTCGGAAGAAAAACGCCTGACAGTCATATCAAAATTGTTTAAATTTTGATCTTAATTTTGTGAACAATGTCTCTTTTTTTGCAAATGAAATTGTTTCAAAGAATTTCGGGAAGAATAAATGTTTGGTTTTCATAAATGCATAAGAAGCCATATATGACTGAACATGTTTGGTTAGACTGCATACGAAGCAATATATGGCGTCGATTTATAATTTATATAACATTAGTCACACATTTTTTTTCTCATTTTCATCTCAATATGTTTTATATAAATACATTTTCGCAATAAAAAGAATTTTTATATCATTCTTTCATAATTCATACGTTAAGGCCCAGATAATATAATACGGTTAAGGGGTTAAATAATCAAATATTTCTCGTAAAAAGTAAAGAATTAGAAATAGTTATTGAAGGTTATCCCTAATATATATATTTCATTGTGTGCTTAATTGCACAACTTTTAAGGTGTACAATACTAAAGTGCATTATTTTAATCCATCTCGTAGGGTTCAGCCAGCGTTTGCAATATAAGCGCCAAAAATGTGTTTATTTACGCCTTCATTTTAAAAATGGTTATTGTCGATTCGCCACAAAGTCGATTCGCCACGTTTTTGTGACTGCCATACATTCAAAGTAAACTCGCCACAAACATGAATGAGTATATGTCGATTCGCCACAGTTAAATAAAAGTTGCTGTTAATTCGCCACACATCTTAAATAAATACCTTTTTTAAGTAAAGTACCGTTAGCAAGCAAAGTAAAACAAATTCTTCAAACAAAAATGACCGACACTTTTTCACTGGTTATACTGCTTTTAGGTTTCAATCGAGTTTAACAAAAAATATTTTTTCTATTTCCTATTTAATAAATCAAAATTGAGCTAAACCAAATTCAAATTTAAAATTCACAATTTACAGAAAAATAAACAATCAACTGGAGAGTGAAAAATTTGTAATAGCACGCCGCACTCTACCTGCTCCCCAAACCAAAATAACTCGGTTATCATTATTTTAGTTACATTTAAGTATTTTTTTTATCAATACTGCTGTGATTCTTTGTTTTTTTTTTTGCAATAAGAACTGTGATTTAACAATTGTTAAAAATTACCTGTGATTTTAATTTAAATTCCTATCATGTGTTGCGAGTGTGGCGAGTTTACAGTAGTAGAAAATATTATATTACAAGTGTGGCGAGTTTTCACATGCTTTTGTTCGTGGTGAATCGACTTTGTGGCGAATCGACAATAACCCTTAAAAATACCGGCTAAGTGCAAGTTGGACTCGCGCACTGAGGGTTCTAATTAGGGAATGTACTTACTTTCGTAAAGAAAATGGTTTTAGGAACCTCCATATAATTTTAAAAGACCTTTCCATAGCGGATAGATTTGTCTAAAAAAAATCGGTTTTAGTTTCATGTATTCCCCTAGTCCCCATGTTTCTTCCCCTTCAATATCATTTTTTTTTGTATTTTGAAATAAGAATCGTAAAGCGGTAAACAGGATACATCTTCTTGTCAAATTTCAACAGTGTGATGCTTATAGTGTCAAAATAAAGTGACTGTGTCATACGGACGGACAGACAGACAGACTTGACGAAACCATAGGGGTTCCGTTTTTTGCCATTCAGCAACGGAACCCTAAAAAGTTCTAAAATTATCAGTATTACAATACTATATTATGCATGTATTACACAAATCACTCTACGTGATTCAAGAGAAACTGATTTTGATATACGGGTGTTGTTTTGGTCAGAGACGATAATATGAGCTATGCTCATTTAAAAAAAAATGTTTTCTTTAAATTCTGAGCAAGTTCTATACAAAAAAACCTGTTCACAATATAAAAAAAAAAATACAAAACTAAAGGGAAAACTCGCACCCTAGCGCGTAGCTAGCGCTTATCTACGAAATACTACGCCGTAGCTAGTAAGTTACGAAGAGGCTACCTGGTATTGGTAGTTTTAACTCGATTGCTTAACCGCATAAAAAAATGATTTTGTGAGTTTTTTTCATTTAAAAAATTTTTTTTTTAATTTATTTTTTTGCCTCAGTATCGTATGTACAGCCCGTGAGTGGCTCGTCGCTGACCAAAACACCCTGTATACGTGTGAATCAAAACCCAAAGGGTGCCCAAAAAATAGGTACTAGGTCTTTTTGTACTTTTTGTGACGAATATTAGAATACGAAATAGAAATGTCTGTAAAAATAAATTTATCTAAAGAGTAATGTTATCCAAATGGTGACCAGTAAGCTGCTAAAAATCTTATAATCTGATACGAAGATAAGTTATGACATGCTGGCTTAACTGACAAGGTCTATGACCTTCGATATTACTGCAATTTCTGCCCTTATGGTGTTCCTTCCAGATTTTAAAATTGCCAGCAGCGTAACGGTCACCAATTTAGAAACAAAATTCTAGTTTGTACTATTTTATTCAACGTTAAAAAAATACAAAGCTACTAAGTACTTTTGTTTTATTCAACAAACATATACCCGATACTCTTTTAAGACAACCCGTACTATGTAGACACCTTACGGAATGTGACTTTTAGCATCGCGACTCACGCAATGAACAGATTTAGGCATCGATGCTAAAAGAGACACAGTCACGCGTCTGCATCGATGCTAACGTGAGTTAGTCTCATACAGTATAGTATCGATACAGTTGTCAATGGCCACCTTCTGCATCGCCACTGCATCAATATAAACGCACGACAACATCGCGGCTGCATCGATGCTAAAAGTAGCGCATTGTGTAAAGGTTGTTAATTTGCGATTGCATCGATGCTGCATCGCGACTGCATCGCTGCTAAAAGTCGCACTGTGTCAAGGGTCGTAGTGATTAGAACGGAAAATGGTATCAATGCAAAACTGGTATTTAACTTTTGGATAACAAATGAAGAAATTGACTTTATAACAAATTAATCTTCAATACAATTATTTCCGAAATAATATTTCATCTTTACCACTGAAAGTGTTCTTAATCAGGATACAACCTAATTTGAATACGAAATTGCCCATTCACGGCGCCCTAGAATTGTTTTACTGTACCAACACAAAATTTTATGGATACCTCCATTCGGGTTCTTGATTTAACAAAAAACATCGTATACAGAGTGTTAAAAGTACGAGTACACTAGTATTTTCTGATTATTTTCTTCCATGTTTACTGTATTCTTAGTGTCCTTTTTTCAATCGACTACATTTCTTGCTATATCAGACTACTAGATACTTGACTTATTTGTGTCACCTATAGAATCTATGTAAGTATAATGAGTTTACAATCATTAGTCAAAACTTTTGTACGTTTTGTAACCGTATCCTAGACTCGGTTTTGATCCGTGAAGTCTAGCTCGCACTTTTTAAATGCTGTATACCCTGTATAGTCTTGGAACGCGACTATACAGGGTGTAAAAAGTGCTTCCACTTCTGTTTTTAATGCCGTTTCATGTTGCCAATGATATTCTATAAAACCGGGACGCCGCTGCGAAACTGGATGGATGCCACGCAGAATTATTAGAACAATAAAAACTCGTTTTTACTGTGGAAAATCAACAACTCCGAGAGTTTCGGGAAGTTTTATTAACCGCTTAATCAAAACGGGAATTCGTTATGACGGAGGGACCGATAAAACAACCGTGCCGATTGGTTTACCTTGCTCCAAAAATGACAATAAAATGTCGGTGTTTTCCTGTTTAAGTATTCGTTGGTTTTCACAAAATAACTAATATTAATGCCAATCTTAAATTCCTCGTATTAACCCAAACAAGCATTTATATCGATGAAGCACGCACAAACTCCGTAATAAACAAGTCGTTATCTATTAGCCCACACGCGCCCCCTACCTCAGACACTGAGAAGGTGCTGAAGCATGATAATGACTAAACAAACTGAGAAGAGTTCAGGTCTCTAACTAACGGGTTGAGAACGCACGCAATATGCGTAAGTACGCAACATAATTTTAAGCTACACGTTGCGGTATCTTATGCACTTGTTATATGGGTTATCTTTGAACAAAAGTGTGTAGTATGATGTGCTGACGACTGTACCTAGAAACATGTGGTGCGAGCGCTGAGCCGTTTATCTGATGTCCCTCATCACCCTCGCCCTAAGCACCTGCGCTGCGTTAAAATTAGTTTCAACATTGCACATTCCACGGCTTCGTTAAACCTGCCATAAAGTATAGCGCTAAACGGAGAAACAGCATTGCGTAAGTTGGTAAGGTAAGCTACGCATCTCGTATACACTGTTCACCTTTGCTCCGCACCCTGATTAAAGTCATTTACGACCCGACCACGATAATGGCTGCCTTCCTTGACAGATTGTAATATTAATCAATTCAAATTTTTCATGAAAAATTTGCATCAATGTAAATAAAAATCGATCGCAAAACGGCAGAACGTTTGAAGAGCGATTTATTGCACACCGTTATATTTCCATGAATACATGAACGGTAAAATTATCACTCGATTTCCTATTGGATGAAATGTATCGATATTGTAGTGTGCGTACTTCTTCATTCTAAGATAATATCTCGGCATTCGCGTCTAATAGTTCGCGTTCGCCTCTAATAGTTTTAATACGCGTAACGTAGAAGAACGTATAGTCATTTTTTTTTAAATCATAAATCTTATTTGCATATAAGTAGGTGAGATTCGTACTTAATTATATTCGTAGAAATAATATTGTGTGCCAAACATATACCAAACCATATAATGGTTTTTTCATCTAAAGGATTTCTATGAAGTGAATTGTAGATATATGTATATGCTCATCTAAAAAGATCTCTCCGTCTTCAGACAGTCTTACATTTCTTTCCACTCAATGATTACGAGTATGTTCAAAAGCAAGACATGTCTCGGGAGAGAAGATGACGCAATACATCTAAATAAATGGACAAAAATACCGTCCAAGGGACTGTCACTTACGTTTTGCAACCTAGGCCCTTAAACTACATCATCTCGATGTCAAAACGTGATGTATATGTATCTCGAAGGATCCCTTATCTATGTACTTACAGTAAGAAATCCAAACTATAATATCTTTGTATGCTCAAAGTTAAAGTCAAAAATAATTTATTCAATTTAGGACACAAAATGCCACTTATGAACGTCAATAACTAGTGTAATATCAATCAATTATCTTATCATTACGATGCTTGAGATTTTCTTACCGATATTGTTAAAAGTTGGTGATTTAAAGTTTTCTGAGAGATTCATTCAAATAATATAGTTACACAATGGTTGGTCGCATTCTCGTACCTGCATATAACATTTCTAACCTAATATTATTATTTTTTGCATCCTGACGGATTACAAAAACATTTCATAGCTAGAAGAACGTCATATTGAAGTTAGCGAAGGCAATTTATTATCTTAAGTACACCTATTCCTTTCCTTTAGTTAGATGACTTTCCATATCTCCTTTTAGACCGTCCATGTTTTCTCTGCATTCCCTGTTCTTGTCGATAGAAGTTTCTAGAGAGAGTCATCGAAGTGGTGCACGGGTGAAGTTGCAATGGAAGAAAATGAATTAACTTTTCGGTTGTGTCCATTATGCGGGTCGCTTTTAACTTTTCAATTTAAGCGGATGCCTTGCAAAGCGAATGCGACGCTTCCGCGCAAACTCCCTGATGAATAATCAACGTACAAAATCGTCCTGTGCAATCATAAATATAAAAAAGCTTTTAAAGTATTTAATGTCAATCACATAAAATGCGGAACATACTTATAATGTTTGATACCCACTGTCATAAAATACCTACTGAGGTTTGTTTTGAAAGCACAGTTTATATAGCTTTTTAAAACCAAGGCTTATTTTAAAAGAGACGAAAATCTTGTTAAAAAATTAACAAAGTGAAAAGGGATAATCTGAGATTCGGCTCAACAATAGCCGAGATCGTTAATTCTGCTAATTGCTAAAAAATGGCGTCTCGGTAAATGAGCCATTCTATAAACCCTGGAGGCCTACCGGGACAGACGATATCTGCATTATCAAAACTGAGGATAACTCGCTCACTCATGCCAGTGTGACAATGAGAGCGAGCGTGATATCTAATAAAATTTATCTAGCTTTACAAAATACAGCCTCAGGTCGGTTGAAAACGGAGCGGCCACGGTCACTTTGGGCTGCTTGTTCTAAAGTTTACTTTTTGTTCGGATTGCAATTTGCTTTATATCGTCACTTTGATCATATAGCAAACACTGGGCAGCGTAATGACCTTTTGAAAAACAAAGAGTTACATATAACCACGTAATTATTTTTAAGCTTCGTCCTTTATGTGAACCAAAAGTACTATTGAGGCTTATGGCTCGGATTCAGACATGAGTTTTCACAATCTATGAAATCACTTAGATCAGAAGAGATTCGAGTCTGCTGCAATAAAATATGTAACAAAAAAAAGTATGAAACCAAATTTCACCTGCATGCAGTAGCTACCTGATGCAAAAAAAAAAATCACCTGGAATTGAAGTGAAACCCGCAGCGTTGTTTTTTTTCGATCGCACAAAATACTGGCGATTACAGCGATTTATCGTGTGTGAAAAACCTTTAAAGGCACAATCCCGGTGTTGCATGTACGGTGTAATCTGTGGCAATTCCATTCAGGCAATTGACGTAACATCGACGTAACTTCAATTGCGGCGAATCTCGTTTAACGAATCTATTTTGATGATTTTGCGGCAGTAACATTGCACTGTTTTTGCGACAAAAGTGCCTTGCCAAGAATTTTGACGTGAATTTGTATATCTACAACCACAGAAATTTCATGCCTAGAATATGACGTGAATTTGTATACATACATATATAGTATGATAACAACGTTCAGTTTAATCAAACAAAAGTATCCAAAAAGCTTTTGACGTAAAATAAATTGTAAAGATTATACTTAAGCCCCTAAAAACTGCATCAAATGTTAACTGGTAAAAAATACTTAAAGCAATAAATTTTCACTGGAAACTACCAACTTTTCCTTTGCCAATTATGAGTTTGCCTTACTAGGGTCAGACAGTGAAGAACTCGGCAAATCAGTCATGCTGAAAAAATCGTGTTTAATCTCATATTTTATTTTTAGGGTTCCATATCCGGAAACATATGGTGACCCTTTTAGAGTCACTTCAGTGTCTCTCTGGCTGTTAAGACCCTTTATCGCAGAAACGTTTAGATATCAAGTTATAAAATACCAAATACTAAGATATCCGTAAATCCTAGGACTTGTGACGAACATGAAAGCAATATTTTATTGAAATTTCTGAGTATAAAACTACGTGCAATATATGCATTCAATGACTTTTAAGATTGGTCTTATGTACGAGTATGTCACAGCCATCTGGCTAAATCAGCCAGTTAATTGGATGACAAGGCAGTTTACTAAACGCCGCCATGTGTTATGGAAATCAGACACAACGTTGGTACCACAACACCCAATTCCGAGACAATATAGTTTTATTATTATTTCTGTATTGACCCGACCGGGAATCAAACCCGGGACCTAAGCGCGGCGACGCCTTGAAACCTAGCGTGCTTAGCAACTACACCATGGAGGTCGTCATTGAAAGTTAGCCCTTTGAAAATAACTGATCTTGCTTTAGCCAAATGATTTATTTCTGTATTTTTACATAAACATGGCAGTTGCTAAAAGCTGATATTGGCAAAATAGTTTTAAAATGCGAAGGTTTCCATTCCCGCTATTTCATTCTTAACTGACTAAATACAATTTAGAATTCCAAAGTTGTTTTACTGTAATCATCAGGGGCGTAGCTAGCGCCGTATCTGCCGTATAAATTATACGGGGGCCCCCGAAGTGCGTAAACAATAATTAATAGAAAATAAGCAGATAAAAATAACTTAAGAACTTCGATGGGACACTAGTGGCATACTAACAACCATAAGCGCCGTCAACATTAACATCAACATCAATTTTGTTGTTTAATCAAATTGTAATGCTATTGAGCTTTTGAAGGTCAAAACATATTGGAAAAATAGATTTTCAAAGTGGGCGCTTAAATAAATAAATAAGATAAGGAACCTCTCATGTGCGCCGCGGCTCACGAATGTAAATCCAGTGCAAAAGTCTGGATAAATAAATTAAAAAAAAAAAAACTTTTTTCTTTTGTGAGAAATCTTTACCCATACTAAGGGCCCCCAAGGAAGTTTTTATACAGGGTCCCACCAAAGCACGCTACGCCCCTGGTACTCATTAATATTCTTGCTGGTTATTTATTTGTGTTGTTGTCTGACAAGTAATCGTATTACAAAAAATATGGACTCAATACCAACACAAATTTTACAAATTAACAAACGTCGTTCAGCCATGTGGCTAAACGTTGCGTTCAATGAATTGGCTAGTTTACGTTCAGTTATTTAAATGTGTGTCGTCGTTTAATGAACTGCCTAGGCATCCAATTACTGGCTGAATTAACCAGATGACTGCGACACATGCATAGTTGCAGCGACAATGTAAGCCACAGAGCATAGACGAATGAAACCGACGCACAACATAGTTGAAACCATTAATAGTGAAGACTCGACTGCTGACTCCTTCGCCAATTACAGCCAGCGTCTAACGAGGGCTGGCCAGTGACAGTGAATGGGAGTAATTTGTTCCGGCGTTGAATTGCTCCGCGAGAACATTTTATTTAGGACTTAGTTGATTCTTAGGTCTGTTCCTTTCTTATCTAGAATCGAGATATAAAGATTTTTCTCATGTGATACAGACCGTGGAATACACCTTTTTTATCCGATTGAAAAAAGGAGCTTCTCAGTTCGATCTGTATGTTTGTTCGCGAATTTCTTGCGTTGTCGGTCGTATCAGTTGGACCGATTTTGATGCGTTTTTTTTATTAAAGCATTAAATACCGATGATAAAGTTTAAGTAACTATTTTAGTGCAATTAAGAACATAGTAATTTTAAAAATAACTAAAACGACGAACCGTTTACAAATAAAACACTAAAAAGACTAAAATAACGCCAATAGGAGAGACAATGCAACGCATGAATCTTTGCATACACGCTCGTGGAGAGTACTTCGAAAAGATGTAATAAAAAAATGTACCTGTAGAACTATTGTCTGTAGCACAAGTAGTCCAGTGTCCCACGTACGTTCTCGCTCGCTCTCGATTGGTTTTATATTACGGTGAGACAGAATACTGTCAATCCGTTCAGTCGGCAAGGTACGAGGTGCGGTCCAAAAGTGTCCGGCCTAACAAAGAAAACATGTCGATATATTTACAAGACCTTTTTTATTTTTCTATACAGTCCCCCTCTATTTTAATGCACTTTGCAGATGGACTCTGGACTTTTGTCCTCAAAATGGGCGAAAACCGCTTGAGCCATCATCAAAAGAAAACCGTCTTCCCCTTAAGTCTGCCTTAAGTCTTGAGAACACATAACAGTCGCTTGGGGCCAGGTCAAGGCTGTAAGGTGGGTGGCGAATTTCCTCGAAGCCACATTTGCTACAGCAGCTTTGGCAATTGCAGCAGTGTCAACGGGCAGCATTATCGTGGAGAAGCCGCACACCTCTACTGATTTTTCCACGTCGCTTCTGCTTCGCCTCTCGTAACTGCTCAATAAGGGTAGCGTAGTAGCTGCCATTTACCGTGGTATTCCTTTCTTTTATGTCAATCATCAGTATTCCGTGACAATCCCAGAATACTGTTGCCATTATCTTTTAGTGGATTACGTTACCTTAGCCTTTTAAGGCGTATTTTCAACAAGACGACGCCACTCCTTCGATTCCCTTTGGATAGGGGATCATAGTAGAAAACCATGGTTTCGTCTCCCGTAACAATCGACTCCGAATAACTTTTTCCGTAACGCCTATACGCGTCTAAAACTTCTTGAAAACACGCTTTTTGCTCTGCTCGAAAGAAGTTTGGGTACCCACCTAGCACTAACTTAATTCATGTGAAGATGTTCATGAAGAATCCTAATACTGAAGTTTTCGAAAGCCCGGTTCTTGCAGCTATTTCTTAAGTCTTAAGTCTTCGATCACTCAGAACTTCCTCTTCCACCAATTTGACACAGTCCTCGGTGAGTATTTCCACAGGCCAGCCGGAGCGAGGTTCGTCGTCAATGAACTCCCGTCCTATACGAAACCTCTTACTCCATTTTTTTAACGGTGAATAACGACGGAGAAGAATCCCCGTACACGGTATCCAACCTTTTTTTTATATCGATCAGACTGATTCCTTCCTTGGTCAGGAATTTGATCACGGAACGGTATTCCAATTTAAAAATATTGAAAATTTACTAACTTCCTGTCATTATAACGCTGTAAAATCAAAACCCTAGCAACAGTAACACTAAAATCATACACAAAAAAGCGGAATATATGACAATCGCTATGACATATTTTTTATTTTATTTTAAGCCGTCAAATTTTTTCAGCTAGAAACTTTAGGACCACACCTCGTAGAGCGTATAGTGTTGCTTCTCGTGCCTGACACGTTCTACCCACGGTCATGAATAAATAATTATTATTATTATTATTCTTTCTTGCACAAGACACATATTACAGATTACAATAATGTAATAAATACAAAACATACAAATCACTAAAACAATATTGGCAATCGATCTCTTCCATACAACCATTCGGTGGAGGAAATAACATTTATCACAGGTAGGAAGCCGTGTGCAAAATGTTTTTAAAAAATATATTTAACATTAGATTTAACCATAGATGGCAAAAACATAATATTAGAATAGATAGTAATTTTGACACTTTATCCAGCAAGTTTGAAATCCAGTGCTAATTTTACCTGTCGATTAAAGAAGAGTTGTATTTAGTATAACGGAATTTAATGTACATACTGTTTTCGTGAAAAGCTCTCTCGATAGATATAATTTCAAGGCTGTTACCCCTTCTTACTGAACGAAGTAAAATGAACATCGGCTCTACAGCGTTCATTTGTAAGCCGCCAGAGTGATGAGAATTTATCATTTTATGTCCCTCCTGAATTGGAAGTAGGCAGTTACAAATTGTCAAACAAAATTAGGAATGAGAAAAAGAGAAAATTTACCTCATCGATCAACGAAATTAAAGAATCAATAATTACTCAGGCATTGACCTGAAAATAATTTTCAAATAGCTGATTTAGATAGAGAATAAAAAAACATAAATGTTTGGAGAATCGTGTTTTTTTCAAACAGAAAATATCATTTTTAGTGTTCCGTAGCCGAATGGCAAAAACGGAATCCTTATAGATTCTTAAAGTCTGTCTGTCTGTCTGTCCGTCCGTATGTCAAAGCCACTTTACTCAGTAACTATAAGAATCACATTGTTGAAATTTTGGTAGGAAGATGTATCCTGTTAACCGCTTTAGGTTTCTTATACAAAATAGCAAAAATATTGTTATTTAAGGGGGGGGGGGGGGGGTGAATACATGAACGGGATCGAACTAGTAGTTTTTGAGATGGAGCACATTTTCGACAACCGCAAACATAACGTTGTTCTTCATACAAACACTATGAAAATCAAAGTTAAATTTGCTGTTAACAAAATATTCTGGTATTTTAGCTAAATGGAAGTAAGTGGTTTCTCTTATTCAGTTAAAATTGGCACTTGACCGGTTTTTTATTTTAAACTACCGTATAAATACAGTGTTTTCTACAAAAACTGATAAATTTATTGTGCTGAATCGGCCCATTAAATATTACCACTGAAAACGAGGTGACCTTCTATTTTCAAGATGTTATTTTTTATTACTACTTCCCTTAGCTCGTACTTTAACTGCTGAACACATGGAATAAATAAAAGCGAGAATCGTTGTCTCAGAATCTCATTTAGACCAGGTACGAGTAATAAGAGGAGGGATTTGTCGGGAAACTGTTTTACATAAGCTTCCAAAGGGAAACTCATATCGGCCACTATTATTAGACCCTACTCATCTGACTTAACTTTTGAATGTTATGCCTCCACGTATAAAGTAAGTGAACTAATATTCGCAACTGAACATAGTATTATGCTAATGCGATTAACTTCATTTTAGTTTACAAATGTTACGTGATAGCGTATGCTTTTGAAGGGAAATTGCAGGAATATTATTACATATTTGTACCTACTCAGTAATTGTAGTATTAATTATACAGTTTTCAATAGTGACTTTACGAGTATAACTAGAGTACGAGTATTGTTAAGAATTCTCATGTAAAACTGATAATGCTCGTTACTTAGAGGAACCGTCGAATTTCTACAAACTAGATACTTGAAGACCTGCAAGTATTAATTATACAGTTTTCAAAAGTGCAGAATTTACGAGTATCACTAGAGTACGTGTTTTGTTAGGAATTCTCATGTAAAAATGATAGTTCTCGTTACTTCGAGGAACCGTCGAATTTCGACAAACTGGATACTTGAAGAACTGCAAACCCGATGTTAAGGAGCTCGCCATACGAAATGTAGACTATGAGGAGCAATTACAAATGTTGTAAGCGATAACAATCCGTTTGTTTGGCCATGCTGGCTGGAGAAGGCAATCGCTTGAAAATAAAATGGCGGACGCTATGAAACAAATTTGAGCAGTTTTTAGGGTTCCGTATCCGAATGGCAAAAAACGGAACCCTTATAGTTTCGTCAAGTCTGTCTGTCTCTCTGTCTGTCCGTCCGTATGTCACAGCCATTTTATTCTGTAACTATATGCATCACACTATTGAAATTTGATAGGAGTATGTATCCTGTTAAACGCTTTACGATTCTCATACAAAAAATATTTTTTTTGTCTAACCTATACGTGTCTATAGATAGGTCTTTTAAAATAACACCGAGGTTCTTAAAACCATTTTTTGATTTAAAGTGTAACGTTTCATAGCTAGACGCTTCCAAAGTGGTAAAATGGGCGTCCCCCCCCCCCCATCTAACTTCTAAACTAAGAGAGTGTAAATTTTGAAAAAAATATATAATGTAGATCTTATCAAATACTTTCGACGAAAAGTTGGTTTGGACGGAATCGAACGAGAAGTTTTTGAGATATAGCACATTTTCAACAACCGCAAACATAACTTTGTACTTCATACAAACACTATGAAAAACAAAGTTATATTAGCTGTCAATAAAATATTGTGGATTTTACTAAGCGGAAGTAAGTGGATTTCCAAATTCAGTTAAAGTTGGCACGGAACCCTCAGTGCGCGAGTCCGACTCGCACTTGGCCGGTTTTTTTATTACGTTTCGTCATCTGTGTCCGTGTTGGTGACAATTGACAGCAAGCTCCTTTTTATAGTACCTATTACAGAGATGCCAAAGTACAGTTTTCAGTTGCAATCCAAAACCGATCGAGTTACGTAATCGCCCAGCGGATTTTATATGTATGGGCATCCCTCACCCTTGCCATCAAGACGTGCTTGAGATGTGCAAATACGTTTACCGTAACCAGCGACCCTTTTAACTTTATTATTCATCCAATACCAATCCTACTAATGTTATAAACGCGAAAGTTTGTAAGGATGGATGTGTGGATGTATTTGTGTTACACCTTCACGCAAAAACTGCTAAATGTGTTTTGATCAAACTTTACGAAAATTTTGGCCCAAACAGTGACGTCCAAAATTTTTTTTTGGAAGCCTTATCCAGGGCTATCCAAATATACCCTATGTATGTTAGCCGATTTTTTGTATTTTTCGAGTTTTTTTTTTCGCAAACTTTAGAGAATTTTAAAACAAATAATTCCTCCACTTTTTATGGTGCTATGTCGGTTTTTTAAAATGCAATATGTATGACCCTTATAAATTAAGTTTACTTAAATAAAATAATTAGATACCTAAAACTAAGACTAACAAATGTTTCAATAAAATTGAAAAAAATAAAACTCGATAACTACAAAAATTTGGCTATCATAAATATGGTATATTTAGACAGCCCTGGATGTAAAGCATCCAAAAAAAAATTTAGAGCGTAACTGTTTGGGCCACCCTGTACTTTTATTACTTTACATAATATTAAGTTATCTAAATAAATACTTTATTGTCACAAGCATTTTATTTTGAATGTGTTTGACTTGAAAACTATTGGATTTCAATAATTCCCCCCCCTCTTATGTAATCACTAAAAATAAAGAAATAAAATAAACTTTAAAAAAAAGTAAAAACCGACTTCAAAACCAAAATGCACTAAAAAGTCTTAAATAAACTCTTCACCATTGAAAGGAAAGGAATCCGTTTTAGGCAAACAATTTCTTTTTGGAGTCGGTGCCATCACTTTGACCATCAAGCATCAACTATCACAGCACCGACTCCAAAAAGAATTTGTTTGCCTAAAACGGATTCCTTTCCTTTCAATGGTGAAGAGTTTATTTAAGACTTTTTAGTGCATTTTGGTTTTGAAGTCGGTTTTTACTTTTTTTTAAAGTTTATTTTTGTTAGAATTTTTCGTCGGTCAAAAATTAAGACTAAGTCTTTAATTTATTACATTAAACCAATTCTTATTTGATTTCTAGAGTGCTCACTAACCGACTTTATAATATTTATCGTTATTTCTCAACATTGTTTTATTCATCTTGTAAAAAAGTATGATTTACAAAAATATCTTCTGTCGCCTAATGCCGGTCACGCTGACCGGAGTTACCCGCTATACTTTTATAAAATACCGTTTGACGGGGAATGCCTTACAAACTCGATAGAAACATCAACTCGTACAGCTGGTTTGACCATCCTTGAGCTATCCACTTTAGCATCGGTGACATCTTCTGCCACAGCTAGCTGTTCACTTTTGTGGGTCAACAAGTGGTTCACTTTTGTATTATCCGTCATATTTATTTTACTCAACGCATTTTTAAGATCATCTTCATCTTGTATACCCTTAATAATATCTCGAGGCAAAGTCGAAGTCATTAGCTCGACCCGCGGTTCTATACTAAACATTGCTTTGTATGGTGACTGTTTAATACCGGAATTAAGTGCCTGATTTTTCATAAACTGTACAAACCGATGACCAATTTGTGGTATCGTTATCCTGCATCCATGAAGCCAACATTTTCTCCACATCTTGGTTAGCCCTTTCAACAGATATTTGGCTTTGGCTGTGTCTTGGCTTTCCATGGACCAGTTTATACTCGGGCCGAAATGAAACGAGCTCATTTATGACAGAATTTACAAATTCTCTGTCGTTTTCGGAGTGTAAAATACAGGGAGCACCAAATGTCAAAAATATATCAGTCAATTGATACGCCACCTCGACGGCTTAACAAAATTTGACAAATGGTCCTAATATACCATTATAAACTTAAATCCCCAATCTTCCCGTGTTTGCATGTCGATAAGATCGACTTGGCAACGACTGGTCATTTCAGAATGTATTATGGGTTTTGAAATAAGTCCTTTTTTCTTCATACTCTTTTTACGCTGACAAGTTTGGCTCATAGAGAAAAAAATATTTATCGTGTCTAAGGTTATGTGCATAATTTCGAGAAGTTTCATTTTTCAGTCTATCCCAACCACCATGTCCGATGGCCTCATGAGCTGCTTCAATTATGTCAAAAATTTCATCTACGTACAAGTAGTACTTCATGGGTTCCTGTTTGGTCACTAATTTTCGTATTCCACAAATATTAATTACCTTAAATCGATTCAGTCTCCTGTACTGTTTTTGAGATTTCTGAACATCTAGTTGTGCTTCTTCAATTTCATCCACTAAATTGTCATAGGTTTCTTTTATCATAATATCACTCAAGTAAGACAACTTTAGCTTGCTATTTTGCCTACACTGATTCTTCCAGCACTGCATTGCCAACAACTACATGCACGTCTAATTTTCTGTTTGTCACTTACTTACCCCTTAATGTTTGACAAAATTAAATGGTAAAGATCTTCTGCCAATACCCAAGAAAAGCACAGAGAATAGGAAGAGTAACAGGAAACAACATGCCACCTACATAACAGGAACTCCATTTCCATCCATCCATCCATCCATTTTAAAGACACATTGATTAAAAAAGAAGAAAGAAAACTGAAACTATAAAGAAATCTAAGGCAAGAAAAAAAAAGAGGAAAGAAAACAGGAAAAAACTGAAATAAACAAGAAATCTGAGGCAAGAAAGAATCTAAAAAAGTAGACAGAAAACAGAAAAAGAGCAAAGTTACTAAAGTAGCCACTAAAAAGCAAAGTGAGGATAAGAAAAGGCAAAGAAAAGTAAATCCAAAAGGAAAGAAAAAAACAGGTCACACAGTTAAAATAAACACTACAGGAGAAAAATAGCACTAGCAGCAGTTTGGAATCCGATGTAGAGATGACGGACTTACTCGTATATAAAGATGATGACACAGATATTGAAGAAAATAATGATTTGGAAAAAAAGTGCTTTCTATGTAATGACTACAGGAGAAACAATGAGCTCTGGTACAGATGTGTTATACGTGGGTTGTGGGCACGTGCTGAATGTACGGGTAGTGATACACCTGAAAACTACATGTGTGATATATGTATCAGAAAAGCTTGACCGGACTTAGGCTTTGCTGACCGGCATAAGAACCGTGATGACCGGAATTGTCCTCCATATACATATAGATGAAATGAGAAACCACGGCGCACGGGTGGGACTTGAACCAGCAACCTTTTGGCTGACCGGGCCAAACGCTCTTACCAATTGAGCTACCGAGCGGTCAGTCCGACCCTGAAAATTTGTGGTCTCTTATGGATACGTCATTGCGTGACGCTTAGCGCCATCTAGCCTTCTGTTTATGAAACAGACGGCCCAAGCAGTTATTCTTTACAGAATAAACTCAACTTGGAAATTTATGACGCTTCGCTATCTAATGGTTTAGAATGTTTTAAACACTCACAGTGTCATATTTCATATTTATAAAGGTGAAATAAGATTTTTAAAACATTCTAAACCATTGTCCTCCATATAGTTTAACGCCGGTCAATCACATTTTTTTTTCTCAAGTTGATTATACCAAAAATACAAATACCTACTATTGATCTCAATTCAAGTCATTCGTTAGATAATAAGATTACATTCCTTTTCTAAAAGTTTAATAAAGATAAGTTGATTATTTTATGAGTTATTTGTTTTTGTCCTTAAGTGACCGGTAATACCCGCTCTTACCCTACATACCTATGTACATACTTCCATCACATCGCTTGCAGTAACAGTTGTTATTGGCATATCCCAACTCTAACAAGAAGTTCTAAGGATAAGGTTTGATATATTTAAATATTTTTACATACATATTTTAGTATTCTTTCTGATGTCGTTTTCGTAACAATTGTCCGTTAAACCGTTTAGAGCCCTTCTCTGAGAGGATATTGGGAGATTACCAATGTGGCTTCCGTCGTAATCGTAGCACCTCCGATCAAATATTTCTCCTAAAACAACTGATGGAGAAAAAGTGGGAATATGCACAAAGTATCCATTCACTATTCGTTGATTTCACTAAAGCCTATGATAGTGTGGACAGGGATACACTCTTTAAAATTCTAAGATCATTCAAATTACCACTGAAATTAGTTAAATTGGTCGAGGTTGCTACAAAATATAGCAAGATGCGGGTCAGGGTAGGCTCCAGCTTAACCGATGAGTTTGAAGTGGTGACAGGGCTCAAACAAGGGGACGCACTATCGCCGATGCTATTCAACCTGGTGCTCGAATACATCATCCGGAGAGTATTAGAAGTCGATGGCGGAGTGGAGTTGAATGGCATGCACAAAATCATCGGATATGCCGATGATTTGGCACTCCTTGGACAGTGCGAATCGGATGTGCGGGCTATGGCAGAAGTCTTGGAAGAAGAAGGAAAGAAAGTCGGTCTCAGAATTAGCCGTGAGAAGACGGAATACTTTCACATGAAGAGATACAGGAACACAAGAGAAAAGAGGAAAGATCTAGAAGTGAACGGCTACACCTATCAAGGTGTTAATAAATTCAAATATTTGGGGTGTACCGTTACAGATACTAACCACAGAGAGGAAGAGATTGATATCCGTATCCAAAACGCTCTCAGATGCACAGCAGCTCTTCACAAGGTTCTGGTGTCTAAGCTGATACGCAGAAGAACTAAAATTCGAGTCTACAAAACTGTTATTAGACCAATTTTAATGTATGGATGCGAGGCCTGGACACTGACCTTGAAAGAGGAGAACAAGCTGTTAGTGGCGGAAAGGAAAATTCTGCGAAAGATTCTGGGACCTAAGAAACTGGTTGATGGGAGGTTGAGAGTCAGGAAGAATACGGAGATTGAAGACCTAGTGTCCGAACCCAACATTATTGGAGAGACCAAAGCAGCTAGGCTTCGATGGCTCGGACACTTAGAGAGAATGGAAGAGGATCGTGCCGTGAAAAAAGCGTACCTGGGACGACCAAATGGGAGACGCCCGGTTGGACGCCCTAGGTACCGCTGGAAAGACGTCGTAGCTCAAGACCTGCTCAACCTCGGCCATAGCGACTGGCAGGAACTCTCGCAAGACCGAGATGCATGGCGTGATCTGGTGTCTGAGGCCAAGACTCACTTTGGGTCGCTGAGTCACCCCAGTAAGTAAGTAAGTAAGTACATACATATTTTAATACAATGTTCATGTTAACAAAATCGTTAATGCTCGACACACGAGGGGCACGTGACGACGACTATAACCGCCAATAGACCGCCCACCCCCACCGCTTACGCCGAGTGCAAAGTCAATTTTTATAAATAAAATAAAATGAATTAATATTGGACACCAATCCCAGACATTGCTCTTATCCCAAAGTAAGTAGCTAACGAACTTGTGTTATGGAAATCAGACACAACGGTGGTAACAACACACCCACACCCGAGACAATAAAGAAAATTATGATTTCTACATCGACCCGACCGGGAATCGAACTAGGGGCCTCAGAGCGGCAACGCCTTGAAACCCAGCGTGCTAGCCACTACACCACGGAGGTCGTCAAGTCAGTCTTATACAGAAGATGTTTATTTCCATTAAATTATTAGACATTTAAGACACACTGCGACTTATAGCAGCGATGATGTCGCGATGCTAACGCGCGTTATCATCGATGCAGTCGCAAAATGTCAACCTTTACACACTGCGCTACTTTTAGCATCGATACATTCGCGATGCAGAAGCTGGAAATTGTCAAATTATGTACTGAATTTTGGCGCGATACAGTCGCGCTTCTGCATCGATGCTAAATTAAATCTGTTCATTGCGTGAGTCGCCATGCTGAAGCGCGTTTTCAGAACGTTCGACTGCATCGATGCTAAAAGCCGCAGTGTTAAGGGGTCTTAGTCTTACTTAGTAAAAGGCGGTAATCTTTTCAACCTGTGTGAATGTGAGAATATTTGAGTATGATGTCCTAGTTAAGTTTCGTAAGTGTAGGTATGTTTTTTTACCGAAATTATTTTATGGCACTCTCTCTATCTCTCTCTCTTTCTCTTTGAAGTGATCCTTCTACATCACTTTCTCGTGGACTCTCGTAAATCACAATCAAGCAAAAGCCAGCGACGCGCGTCGGGCCGAGTATGCAAACACGGCTCATAACCGATCCCGACCGCAAAATTCAATTATATGTGGATTTTTTAAGCAAATTGCCGCAGCGGTTGCCATGCCGATTACGCGCTCGCCCGCGTTTCCGTAACGTTTTCGATTTATTAACACCGAAAATTTAACTTTGAGTAGGTATTGTTTCCGGATTGGTCTATAAATTATACTTATTGGCTGACTGCACATTCATTTTCAGGTTTCAGATAAGCTATGAAAATAATAACTAGTATTTTATTTTACTTTCACTTTACTTATACTGGAATAGTGTGATATATGAGCAATAAAATTATGAGCCAGGTATCTTCTTTTTTTTCATCTTTCCCGTTCAGAAAGTTGAACTTTCATGTGTAGATAGCCTGGCGGAAAATAGCTTTTCCATCCCAAGAGTGAAAAATAATTTAGTTTTAAATGCTACGATTAGACAAAGGGTCGAAGATAATTGAATAACATTATATTATTAAAACAAAAAGAGCTTTGAATAAATTTTTGCTTAGCTCAACATTAAAAACCGGCCAAGTGCGAGTTGGACTCGCGCACTGAGGGTTCCGTGCCAACTTTTACTGAATAAGGGGATCCACTTACTTCTACTTAGTAAAATACCACAATATTTTGTTGACTGCACATGTAACTTTGTTTTTCATAGTGTTTGTATGAAGTACAAAGTTATGTTTGCGGTTGTTGAAAACATGCTATATCTCAAAAACTACTAGTTCGATCTCGTCCAAACCAATTTTCGTTGAAAGTATTTGTTACGATCTATATTATATATTTTTTTCAATATGTACACTCTCTTAGTTTAGAAGTTAGAGGTGGGGGACGCCCATTTTACCACTTTGGAAGCATCTATCTATCAAACGTTAGACTTTAATTTTTAGAATTTAACAACAAGACAATATTTTATTTTTTAAGTCAATTTTTGCACAGATTAGTAAGCAGGCGTAGGCACCTCGATGTGATTTTGGTGTTCATTATAAAAAAACTTACTCACTCCCAGCTTTAGCTGGCACCCATAGCGCTATATCTCACGAGATAAAAATCGAATGTGGAACTTGACATAACCTGTGGTAGTTTTGGTGACAAGTTTAAGGTTGCGTTCTTCCATTATTATTATTGTCTGTGAGAAAAATCGATTGATGTTTTTAACAAGGATTTGAATATCCGCTTTTTATGTACACTATATTGTGCCGTAATTGTCCTTCTAATTGTGTGTACTATGTATAACGACGGTAAAAAAACTGACATGTTGTGCAAAATGTTGAGGTTTAATCTCTCGCAAAACCACATACTACTGTATCATCAGATATACGAGTAAAATCACACGGCTAAATTATTATTTTTCCCCACAGTCGCAATGAATAGCAGTATTTTTAACTTGGGTGAAAGCACCCAATTCACTCTCGAACTAGAAACATCTTGAGTGAAATGGTTGCTTCATCCCCTTGTATAACAATCTACTACTTTAACTTTCTTGCACACACTGAAATTAAAATGCGCCGAGACCGTTACTCCTTCCAAAATAAGAAAGTTAGTAATTACTTAATCCTGTACCTGGCTTTTTGGAGTATGGAAATCGGTCCAATTGATTTGGCCCGGAGCCAGGCAGAGGGGCCGCTGGGCTTTTAAGTACGAGGGTCAAACTGAAAGTTCTTAGAAAAACAAAAACTGATTACATTAGCCAGTTATTAGTTTTATTATATCTTTTCAAAATATTGTCCATTGACGTCAATACACCGCTGCATGCGATGGAACCACTGGGAAAAGCACTTTGCCCACTCGTCCTTAGGGGTCTCTTCAATGGCATCGCGATACGCAGCCACCGCTTCTTCAGCATTCATAAACCGCTTTCCTTTAAGTTTTTCTTTAATTTTTGGAAATAAATAAAAATCACAAGGCGCGAGGTCGGGGCTATACGGCGGGTGACCCAGTAATTCAACGTTTGATGTCGCCAAATAGTCGATCGTTCGCTTGGCGGTGTGCGACGAGGCGTTGTCGTGGTGAAGGAGGATCCTACTGCGAGGTCGTTTCTCTGGAACTTTTTCCAAGACAAGTGGCAAACAATTGGTAGTGTACCATTCTGCAGAAACTGTTTTTTGATCCTCTAACACAATTGTTGCGAAATGACCTATCCTTCCAAAGAACGAGGCCACCATTTTTTTTCCCGCACTTCGATCTCTCTTCACTTTAGTTGGCAACTCCTCGAAAGGAAACACCCACTGAGCAGATTGTCTTTTGGTTTCAGGATCATAACAGTAAATCCAGCTTTCGTCACCTGTTAGTATGTCGAACACAGCATTTGAGTCACCTCCGTTAAATCTTTCAATCATTTTACGGCACCAATCCACACGATGGAGTTTTTGAGCCTTAGTCAAATTATGAGGTATCCACCGGGCGCAAAGCTTCCTGACCGCTAAATGTTCGTGGAGGATTTTGTGCACTTGACTCATACCGATGCCTAAGCTTGTCCGAATCTGCTGATAGGTCACTCTTTTGTCAGTCTCTATCATACGCCGCACAACACAGATGTTATTTTCAGTCGTCGCCGTAGAAGGCCGTCCCTCACGTACATCATCAGTGAGATTAGTGCGACCACGTTTAAACTCATTAAACCAGTTGTAAACAGTCGCACGAGATGGGGCTTCATCGTGAAAGGCCAATCGTAGTCTATCATAACTTTCTTGTTGACTTAAATGACATCGAAAGTCATAAAAAATCATTGCACGAAAATTTTCTCGTGTTAAATTCATGTTGACGTGACACAGACAATTTTCAATTTGCCGCCAAATCGTAAAACAAATGACAAATGAATGAAATATATACTCAGTAATATTGGCAAAGAGTTCTATTTTCAAATTTTAGAATATTTTTTTTATTATATTGTTTATAAGTGGCCAGTTCTAAGAACTTTCAGTTTGACCCTCGTACAAGTCTTGCAAGTCAAGCGATCACGATGCGATTAAGATCCGTGTTTGGCATGGCCGGAAAACGTGCTTTGCAGTGCTTTCAATTCAAGCTCAATGACGAACTGCCAAGGGTGTGCGGACACGCTCCAAATTATCAAACAAAATTTTTGAGCGCAGTAATATTCGTTTCTTGACGCTTTCTTGCTATTTTTATTTTACCGTCAATATTAAAAGAAGGCTGTTAATCGTTCTCATAATTACAATGACTGTCGACGTAAGCAACGCTATTCTGTCACTCACTTCATGCATCAATGGGCTAATTATACCAACTTATCTGAAGAATGGCCAAAAATGGAACTACAGTTGTCACTTTGTAATCGTCATTGGCCGAAACACGTCAGTGTGACGATATAACTCATTATTGATATTCACATATTATCGAAAGCCCATATTGGTATGTTAACCCATTTCTATGGTCTCCGTATTATTTTTAGCGCTAAATGCTGATATATAGAGAACGAGGCGAACACTAAAATAGGCCACATTTCAGTTCTCTTTAGCCAAAAAATATAAAGTAGATAATTCCATTCGGCATTTATTTTCACTTATGGTTGTGCAATAAAGTTTGAATAAATACTTGTGTCTAATTTTTCATCTTATAGTACGGCGAGAATTAAAAAGCTAGAATTGTTTTTTTATGTAAAAAGCTGCAACCCTTTTTGATCGTAGCGCCAACCTGTCAGTCTTCAAACAAATTGGTGGCACTATGAGTGTTTGTCGAAGCTATCAAATGACTCGAAGCTTTCAAAATACTGTCATGCTGTCACCACGACGTCATAAACAGTTACCATTAGAAAGCGATAAGATTGATAAAAAGAGTTATGTAATAGCCCAGAGACGGTCGTTACAAATGCCCGTAGTCCACCTTTTGCACTCTCTTGCCGCTCCATTTTAAAGTTTGTCTCTAAACTAATGGTATTGGTATTTAGAAAAGTGAATCAATCTTACTTCGACAGATTTATGCAAAGCATTCTGTTAAATGGATTCTTGAAATAATATGTCGACAATTTATCCGGTTCTGGGTTCACTTATCTTGTCATTACCAACGTCAAATTAATTCAATCAAATTATTTTTTTATAAATATCGTATTGATTAAAGTAAATAAATAATCTTTATAAATATAAATATGAGCCAGACAACACACCGATTGTCGTGGTTTAAAAGAAAGGAATTTTCTTCCTTGTGTTACGAATACCAGACTACGTTTATGGCGGGGGCGTCTCCCATAAATAGGTACAATTGTTCGTGCTAATCACACAAACATTTGCACCTTGCGAAATTCGCGACTGCCGGCATAGTAGACAGAAGCGCCCACGCATCGTTTTTAGGGTTCCGTAGCCGAATGGCAAAAAATGGAACCCATATAGTTTCGTCAAGTCTGTCTGTCTGTCCGTCCGAACGTCACAGCCACTTTATTCTGTAACTATCTGGCACAGTCTGGCCATAAATACAGTTACAATTAAAAATAAGAAAGATTTTACATTTGAATTTGGAATCTGTCATTTTTATACGATTGCTCATTGTGTTTTCTAATTTTGGCGCCAATACATTTTATAATATTTTGCGATATTAAAATAGAGTGGGGTGATAAAGAAAACCGAATCGCTGTGATTGCATTACACAAAGTTGGTATGGAGCCAAATGCAATTTTTAAAACTCTCCATACGCTTGGTATTAGTCAAATGTTTGTGTACCGGGCTATCAATAGGTACAATGAGACATCCTCTGTTTGTGACAGAAAAAGATCTGGCCGTCCAAGTAGTGTTCGTACGAAAAAGGTGGTCAAAGCAGTAAGGGTAAAAGAATTCGCAAAAATCTTGTCCGAAAGCAAAAGATTTTATCTCGGGAGATGAAGATAGCACCCAGAACCATGTCGCGTATTTTAAAAGATGACTTAGAACTTTCAGCCTATAAGAGACGCACTGGTCATTTTTAACTAATAATTTAAAAAAGAATAGGGTGGTAAAATCGAAAAAACTACTGAAGCGGTACGCAAAGGGATGTCACAGAAAAATTTTACTTACGGATGAGAAAATCTTTACTATTGAGCAACATTTAAACAAACAAAATGACCGATATTAATGCTCAAACCTCTAAGGAAGCTTCCCAATTAGTCGGCAGAGTGCAACGTGGGCGTTACCCAACTTCAGTGATGGTTTGGTGGGGTGTTAGCTATGAAGGAGTGACTGAGCCATATTTTTGTGAAAAAGGTATCAAAACATCGGCACAAGTATATCAAGATACCATTCTTGAGAAGGTAGTTAAGCCCCTTAACAACACTATGTTCAATAACCAAGCATGGTCTTTCCAACAAGACTCGGCGCCGGGTCATAAAGCTCGGTCCACGCAGTCTTGGTTAGAAGCGAACGTTTCGGACTTCATCAGAGCTGAAGACTGGCCGTCGTCTAGTCCCGATCTTAATCAGCTGGATTATGATTTATGGTCAGTTTTAGAGAGTACGGCTTGCTCTAAACGCCATGATAATTTGGAGTCCTTAAAACAATCCATACGATTGGCAGTGAAGAATTTTCCCATGGAAAGAGTGCGTGCTTCTGTTGATAACTGGCCTCAACGTTTAGAGGACTGTATTGCAGTTAAACTTTTACCTTGTGGATGTTGGCAAAGTGGAAGGCACAAGACTCAGAGGCCGATCACCGAGCCGTGGTCGGACTCTATAAAAGAAATCACGGGGCTCCCGGTGACTGCCGCTCTTAGACAAGCTGAAGATAGAGTGGCGTGGAAACACCTCGTAAGAGCATACACCAAGGCTTATCAGGACGGGCACGACCTTCAGAAATGAAGAGACGACTAAGAAGAGAAGAGATTCTTTTAAAATCTAACGTTTGATAGATAGACGCTTCCAAAGTGGTGAAACTCGCACTTGGTCGGGTTTTTTAATTTTACAATATAAAGCCCCGTCGCTAACATAAACTTAATGTTTTAAGGAGCTTTAATTCTAAACAGAACTTGTGGAATTACTTCATCCGTAACGTAACAGATGTTACGGATGAAGTAATTCCACAAGTTCTGTTTAGATTATAGATAGATATCTATCATATCAAAATTGCATATCAAAAGCCTTAAAACTAGCCATCATAACTCGTGTAAATATTATTACAACTAAAACATCTACTATGTTTATCTTCCAAAATTACCTTCTATCGTACAATGAGCTCACGAGCATATTAATTTTGTTTGATCATCATTAAAGTCACGTCTGCCGCATTATATTATTCATGTGCTTAATCTTCGCATATCTGGAGGTGCTTTAAGCTATGTTCCAATTTAATTAAAATTTATCAAATTAACTGAAATACGATTTTGAGAGTGTAGATTTAACCTTAAAGCTTATTCTTAAGTCATAAGTGTTTTTATTGTTTAAGTGAGTAGTTTTATGGTATTTACTCATAGATAATCGTAATGAACATACTACGAAGCTTAGTAAATAAGCAAATTAGGTGTTTGAAATTTAAACCGTTAGGTCGGTGCAACTCGATCATTTTAAAAGGTCTGTTCACGATTAAACACTTTTGCATTTAAGTTCGCAAGTTTAAGCGAAATATTTACCGAAATCGCCAAAGCACAAAGCTCTATGAATACTAAAAATAAAGAAGCCACACAGTAGCAAAGTACATTGCAGTGCTTCTACTAATCCTTTACTGCAACTAATGTGAACTCGAACAGTGGATTTTCTTTTTAAGTGCATTTCTGAGCACACTAAAGGCTGCGATACACATGCCTGTAAAACAGACAAGTAGTTTGCATGCCAGTTATTGACATGAGCTAGTTTAGCAATTTGCGTCCTTGTGTTGTGAATAATAATAGTAATAAAGTCATACTATTGTTATTCACAAAACAACCACACGCGCGACTATTGGAGCCCCCGAGCGTCCCCTCCCGCCCATTGCATGCCAGTAAGCGTCTCCACATACATACAAGTAGATGACACGTGCAAGTAGCTGTCATGAAAGTGTGCCAGCTACAGGCAAGTGTATTGTAGCCTTTATATGTTTAGCTTTAGGATCTTTTTAGTTTCACAATGAAATATCTAACTAGAGACAGTTAAGACACGGTATCACAAGCTTTACTTCAGACAGCACGTAAATAAATACTAAGTACCTGCTCTGAATAATTAACCCAGAAATTATTTATCCAGGTAGCTTCCTATAATATTTATTTAGATCTATCTCTAAAACTCAAATACGATGGTAACGGCATAGCGTTACAATCGTATGTGAGTCGAGTTTTATTGTAAAAAAAAGTAAAAACCGACTTCAAAACCAAAATGCACTAAAAAGTTTTAAATAAACTCTTGACTATTGAAAGGAAAGGAACCCATTTTAGGCAAACAATTTCTTTTTGGAGTCGGTGCTGTGATAGTTGCTGCTTGATGGTCAAAGTGATGGCACCGACTCCAAAAAGAAATTGTTTGCCTAAAATGGGTTCCTTTCCTTTCAATAGTCAAGAGTTTATTTAAAACTTTTTAGTGCATTTTGGTTTTGAAGTCGGTTTTTACTTTTTTTAAAGTTAATTTTATTTCTTCATTTTTAGAGATTACAGGAGAATGGAGGGGGGGGGGGGCTTATGGCTCTGTTTTTTAAGAAGCTACAAACTATCTATTATAAGTTCTTTCATTATAATTACTGAACTCCTAAGCGTTAAGGAGTTCCACCATCAGCTCAGCCCCACAAGATGTTGACTATTAGACGTAACAACATGTCAACTTTAAGATTCAAGTAAAAAAACACTATACGTACCTTTAAAATTTGAGGGTTTCCCTCGATTACACCAAGATCCCATCATCAGATCCCAAACTGAAAAAAATGGGACCAACTATAAAGTATACCCTCTAAGTAGGCGCAAAAATTTTTTGAATCGGTCGACAAACGACTGAGATATGAGGTAACAAACATACAAAAAAAAAAAAACATACAGTCGAATTGATAACCTCCTCCTTTTTTGAAGTCGGTTAAAAATGCTAAGTTCTTTTTGAACGTACATATTTATTTATGTAGTTGAAATCATTGTTTTATTTTTGATAAAATATATAGATAATTTTAAATACTTACATGCGGACGAACTGCTGACAGACGGACAGACGGATATAGCGACACTATAAGGCGTATGGAACCCAAAAACGGTTGACATAAGAATCGGCGCCCTGATCACGTTCTTAGAACACTCACTTCTAACTATCGCGATATTCGAATAGATCTCCCTAATGGTACTCTCAGAAAGCTCGCCGGTTAATTGCACCGCCTAATAGAGCCCAATCGCTGTTGGGTTAGGCCTTATTACAGCCATTGTTCCCTAATTGATGTGAATTGTTCGGGCCTTTACAGGGAACAAACCCGGTTTCTTATTCATATCTTTACGCTTTGCCTTATTGTTGACGTTATTATGGCTTTATTAATGGGAGAATGTTCTTTGATTGCCATATTGTTTTATTATGGTATTCCTGCATATAGATAACTATTTATAGATGATCATTATTTACCTACTCAGTAGCTTATGAATGAATAAAATGTATAGTAGATACTATTAACTTAATATGTACTATATGCGTACAAACAATAAATTAAGTATTATTTTGGATAAATTGTTTTACATTCTTGCAAACTTAATGCAGTAATTGTACTTAAGTTACATTCACAAGAAAGTTTGGCATTTATATTAAAAATAAATTAACGCTGCATCTCCGTGCAAACCGCTTCTACACTGATTAATTCGCCATGAATGTAAATAAACAAGGATTTCCCAGTTCCAACGCAATATTTGTAAGACCTATTTCCTATTCGTTAATAACGGGGAGAATTGAACTGCCAATTAGTAACTCGCAATTAAATGTGGCACATCTGTGTGTACACAGCGAACATAGTACAGCCACTACGTGCAGCGCCCGAGGCGAACGCGTAATACATATTAATCTTGCCCGACGGTTTCCCCTCACACTGAGAGGATATATTTCTTTCCGAATGGATCGACCAGGAAAACCGTGCCGTTTTTTCTCAAACTGGTAGTTATCTGCTTATATGTTCGGTTGTCTATCACCCGTTGAACATTGGAAAAAACAAAGTGTCTGTTTTTCTGAAGTCTATATTTTTACTAGAATTTGCTTCGCTTGTGTAACTTATGCTATATTGCAAGACAGTTAACACAGAAACATTAAACATTTTACGACTTTATTACGAGTGCAACTTATATGGATTTACGTATATGGAACTTGAAATAGGTCTCATAAGAAGTTTTTATTTAAAAAAAACATAACAGTACAAATTCGTACAAAACTGATAGCATTACGTATAAATCCTTACAATAAAACAGACATCCGAATGAACTGGTGGATCTGGATAAAGCTTTCAACCAACATGGTAGTTACAGTTCAATGGAATTACCAGCTATGGCAGATTGTTTTGCAGTGTCAGCACATTGCTGAACGTTGTGAACTAACAATGTTTGTCATTCTGTTACATATAAAAACCAAGTCGGTATAGTTTCGTGTAAGCAAGTAGTAAATTGATCCTCGATCAGCTGAGTAAAAAAAAATATACTGAAATTACCTACTGATTTATGCACTTTACGTCAATTTTCTAAGTCAGCTAATAAATTAACGTAGTGTGAAAAGCAGTTACTCTGCGCGGTTGGCACTTTATTTTACATACGTACTATAGTTCTGCCGTGTCAACGGGAAACTTTTAGCTACAACGGCCACATAGAGCAGGCGCGTGCATAAGCGATATTCAATTTATTTGAAAGCCTCACTTAACAGTAGAACAAAAATTAAAGTCACAGTAAAACGTATCAGAAAACATTCTTTCGCACCTATTCTGATTCAAAATGAATTCGAGAATCACGGACCGAATGCGGAAAATGCGCCAACGCGAACGTCCGATACAATTTATTAGTAAGATGGTCGAAACTTGAATATCGAACTGTGAGCGCGTTCGGAAAAGTGCGGAAATGCTCTAATCCTCATATAGGTACCGGGTCATCCGCATATACTAGAAGCTGTTATTATTTTAACTTTTCTAACCGCCCTCGACACGTCCGCGCCGGCCTTAGACCCCTTATACCTACTCTGCGACTTTTGCCTGCGACGCGCGACAGCACGGCGATAAACAGATTTTATTTAGCATCGATGCTGTCACACGTTAGTATCGATCGATGCAGCAGCGCGACTCCATCGATACTAACGCGCGTAGGCATCGCGATTGTACCGATGCTAAAAGTAGCGCAAGTGTGTGCATCTGAACTGTATCGATGCTGCATCGCGACTGCAACGCTGCTCAAAGTCGCAGTGTGCAAAGGGTCTCAGGTCATATGAGTCCGGCGCCCAACGGAGCTCTTTATCGGAACCGTGCAGGTTGGCTCGCGAACAGTTTTACTGGCAAACACTCACTTCTGGTTCAGACTCAACGCACCATTAATTCGATATGACCCGCTTATGATAAGGTATGAGAGATTATTGGTTTATGTCACAAATTTTCTTGCAGCTTACTTTTAAAATTTAATATTGCTCAAAAAGGTAATAGAAAAACAAACACATGCGTCAGCGATAACAGGTACCTACCATAACAAATATTACTATCTACAGTCTATACTATACTTAAAACCTACTTCCTTATTAAAAAACAAAGAGACTTAAGTTAGTTGGTAATGAATTCAATTATAGGAGCTTATTTTGATCCATAAAATATATTTATCATTTAAAATTAATTTCTCCAAAGTCTGTTGGTCCCTTCCTTTAAAAGTTTTACCAGAATCTTATCGTCAAAATCGTCAACAACAACAAGACAACTCGCAAAATACAAGCGATAAGTGGCAAGCACAATAACACATGTATGAACTTTGAACACGTAAATTGATCACGAACACTTTTTACGCGACTGCTAAGATTTAAGTTTACGAGTTACCCCTTCCGAGTTGTTGTTATTTGTTGTTCGCTCTCTGTCGCGATATTTCCGATCGTTTCAGCCCGAACTCTACTATCAGAGGGTGAGTTGCTCAGAATATATTTAAGTGTTACTTAGAGCTGCTTGTAACTTCCCGTCGCCCCTGGCTAAGTGCAATGGGAAACATTGCACTTAGCCAGGGGTGACGGAAAGTTACAAGCAGCTCCAATACGTCACCGGGTAAATATTGAGCGTTGAAAACATGCTCAAATTTCCACGAATCGTGGTGTTGGTATTTAATTACTTGTAAATGCTTATTTCATTTTGTTTACCTATTTATGTGATGGTTTTGTGTTTACCTACGGTCTTCAATGAAAATACATTAGATAGGTAGGTAGTTATATCGTGCTCCGGTCATCAAATTTCTTTTCTCGCTTCAATTCTCACTTCAATTTCCACTGCTGAAAAATACACGATACTGTATCGACTCTGTATTGAGACGAACAAAAAACAAATACCTTCATCAGAGTTTCAGCACGGTACATTACCTCAGACAAACATTAATTCAATACCTATACTGTATACACCTAGGAGTGAGTAAAACGGTTGTTCGCGTGTCGTCGGGGATGGGCAATAAACATTTAAAATGGAATCGAGAGCGCAGTTTCAACGCGAGAAAACGACGAGTAGAAAATAGATAGAACAAAATAAAATTCAGACCTTTGTATAATTTGATTATTTCAATTATGGGTTAAATAGATTATCACTAGTATGATGATCTCATACCTCTACATATATGTGGAATTTATCAACTCCTTTGTTTTTAAAGTCGGTGAAAATGGCATCGAGCGCGCAGTTTCGGCGCGGGAAAAAGACGAGCTGAAAATAGACGAAGCGAGCGCACTCCAGCCACTCGTGCCGCCCGCGCCTCTCGAACCGTAAAATGAGGTTGCCCGCTGCCACCAAAACAGCCTCAATATTTCATTGTCTAGCTGAGTTGAATCCTCAACTAAAGTGGATTCTCTTCCTCTTTAATTTGTCAAAGGATGTTACTTCATAATTTTGCGAGCACGTTTCGAAACGCTTTGTCACTCGCGACTTCAAATCGATACGTTGTGTTCAGTCGAAATTTTTAATTCTCTCAAACCACACTAGCAAAGTTAAGATTTTGGGTCCCAAAATTTGCATCTGAAAACCAGAAAGCTGAGTTTTCATGTTTCAAAGTCAATGTTGTTTTGATTTTTTTTTAATTTCGCCAAAACTTTTTCTTACGTTCCAAAATTGATTTAACGTATCGATCGATTAAATATTTGGTATTTGTATAATACCAAACATACGTACAGCAGTGTTTATTTGCAGTGCCCTCGATAAACCGTATCTGCGAAACAGTGACTCCTACATCATAGTCCTGTGATTTCAAGTACTGACACATCGTTGCTGACCATACAAGATAGTATTGTTTGCTTGTTTCAGTGCCAAATCAAAACCGACATTTCATTAAAACTTTAACAAACGAAACATGTCCACGGCTCGGTCCCATCCACTCCATAATTGGAAGGATCCTTAAACGGGCTACCTTTGAAGGATCCTAAAACGGGCTACCTTTGTTTTAACTTCTTAAAACAGGATTATAATAGAAATGTTTACAACAACCAAGAAAATACACATATTACTTGCATATTAAAGAAAAAGTTACGTGATGGTTTATTGAATAAAAAAATCTTCTAACATATTCTAACTTCGCAGGCGTATCTATTGTATGTGTTGTTGATGAGTTCAAAAGGTTATGGCATTAAGTCATTATGTGACTCCTATAAATACAGCTGAAACTTTCAGTCATATTTAAAGCACAATAGGTGGGCTACATTATATTCGTCTTGAATGACAGTCGGTTGGATTGTCACGCAATAATGTATTTATGCTGTGTCTGTGATCCTCCCGACGCGAACATTGTTGTGGGCATATTGGCGATTTAATTTCTGCCGCGTCAATTCAATTTAGACGGGACGTGGCCAATACTCGTAACTATGCTACATTATTGCATAGCTGTAATGACTTCATTTCGACAAACATTCCGCCATTTTCGAACTATTTTAATGCAGAGTGGTGAACGCCACACGCCACTGCACTTCGTGGCAATGTTCATTACCGCGGTTCTATCTGATTTAGTGTTACAAAAAAGATGTACGAGAATAATTACGTTTACAGCGCCAAGACAAACGTGCAGAATCTTATTTGTAAAATTTAAAATACTCATGGTGACTTGCGTGTATATCTTAGAATTATGTCGTTTTATAAGAAAGCACAGTTAATATTTTCACCATTTTAATGACACGTCAAACCGTTATGCTGTACGCCGCGCAAATGATTTTATTTTGCCTGCCGCCAGACTGGAATTATTCCAGGTTGGTCCGTACTACATGGCTATAAAGGTTCATAATCATTTGCCTAACTACATTAAAGCCCTCCAAGGTAATAAATTTGACCAAGAATTGAAAAAGTTATGTGTCCAAAAGGCATATTATAATATAAATGAATATTTTAATGATAAATTTATACATATTTAGAATTGACATTGTATAATTTTAATTGACCATTGACATGATGAATTTGTTATCTATACTAATATTATAAAGCTGAAGAGTTTGTTTGTTTGTTTGTTTGAACGCGCTAATCTCAAAAACTACTGGCCCGATTTGAAAAATTATTTTTACGTTGGATAGTCCATTTATCGAGGAAGGCTTTAGGCTATATAACATAAAGATACGACTCATAAGACCACAGCAGAAATGAAAAAATGTTGCGAAAACGGGAGAAAGATATTCCTTTTGAGAGCTTCCGCTGCATACGCTGCGGAAACCGCTTAAGTTACACAAAAATCATGTATGACAGGATTGTTCAGCATTAAGACTTCTATAATAAAGTCCGCGTAAGCATATGTCTATCTTTTATGGTTGACTTACTACAACCTTTTTTATGTCAATAAATTTGAAAAAAAAATAATGCATTATTTTTAGAGGTGTATTATACATACACACAGGTATTTATTCTTATCAAAATAAATACATTCATCATCACGAGCATTTCATTTAGAACCAAGTTGCCCTGTATATCGTTTAATTTCAATAAATATCTTAGGAGCTATCACAGTTTTAACATAACTCAGCACCAAAATAATGTTCGCAGCTTAAGTACAACGTGCGCTTGCGCTAATCTATACTAATATTATAAAGCTGAAGAGTTTGTTTGTTTGTTTGTTTGTTTGTTTGTTTGTTTGTTTGTTTGAACGAGCTAATCTCAAAAACTACTGGCCCAATTTGAAAATTTTTTTTTACGTTGGATAGTCCATTTATCGAGGAAGGCTTTAGGCTATATAACATAAAGATACGACTCATAAGACCACAGCAGAAATGAAAAATGTTGCGTGAACGGGAGAAAGATATTCCTTTTGAGGGCTTCCGCTGCATACGCTGCGGAAACCGCTTAAGTTACACAAAAATCATGTATGACAGGATTGTTCAGCATCAAGAGTTCTATAATAAAGTCCGCGACAGCATATGTCTATCTTTTATGGTTGAATTACTACAACCTTTTTTATGTTAAAAAAATTGTAAAAAAATAATGCATTATTTTTAGAGGTGTTTTATACACACCTGTGTTTATTCTTATCAAAATAAATACATTCATCATCACGAGCATTTCATTTAGAACCAAGTTGCCCTTTATATCATTTGATTTCAATTAATATCTTAGGAGCTATCACAGTTTTAACATAACTCCGCACCAAAATAATGTTCGCAGCTTAAGTACAACGTGCGCTTTCGCTAATCTATACTAATATTATAAAGCTGAAGAGTTTGTTTGTTTGTTTGTTTGAACGCGCTAATCTCAAAAACTACTGGCCCGATTTGAAAAATTATTTTTACGTTGGATAGTCCATTTATCGAGGAAGGCTTTAGGCTATATAACATAAAGATACAACTCATAAGACCACAGCAGAAATGAAAAATGTTGCGAAAACGGGAGAAAGATATTCCTTTTGAGAGCTTCCACTGCATACGCTGCGGAAACCGCTTAAGTTACACAAAAATCATGTATGACAGGATTGTTCAGCATAAAAAGTTCTATAATAAAGTCCGCGACAGCATATGTCTATCTTTTATGGTTGACTTACTACAACCTTTTTTATGTTAATAAATTTGTAAAAAAAATGATGCATTATTTTTAGAGGTGTATTATACACACAGGTATTTATTCTTACCAAAATAAATACATTCATCATCACGAGCATTTCATTTAGAACCAAGTTCCCTTAATATTATTTGATTTCAATAAATATCTTAGGAGCTATCACAGTTTTAACATAACTCCGCACCAAAATAATGTTCGCAGCTTAAGTACAACGTGCGCTTGCGCTAATATATTATAAAGCTGAAGAGTTTGTTTGTTTGAACGCGCTTATCTCAGGAACTGCAGGACCGATTTGAAAAAATATTTCTGTGTTGGATAGCTTATTTGTCAAGAAAGGCTTTAGGATATAAAACATGACGCTGCGACGGGAGGGGAGGGAGCAAACTCAAAACGCGCGGACGAAGTCGCGGGGGACCGCTAGTATATTATAAAGCTGAAGAGTTTGTTTGTTTGAACGCGTTTATCTCAGGAACTGCTTGACCGATTTGAAAAAATATTTCTGTGTTAGATAGCTTATTTATCAAGAAAGGCTTAAGGATATAAAACATGACGCTGCGACGGGAGGGGAGGGAGCAAACTCAAAACGCGCGGACGAAGTCGCGGGGGACCGCTATATATTATAAAGCTGAAGAGTTTGTTTGTTTGAACGCGCTTATCTCAGGAACTGCTGGATCGATTTGAAAAAATATTTCTGTGTTGGATAGCTTATTTATCGAGAAAGGCTTTAGAATATAAAACATGACGCTGCGACGGGAGGGGAGGGAGCAAGCTCAAAACGCGCGGACGAAGTCGCGGGGGACCGCTATATATTATAAAGCTGAAGAGTTTGTTTGTTTGAACGCGCTTATCTCAGGAACTGCTGGATCGATTTGAAAAAATATTTCTGTGTTGGATAGCTTATTTATCGAGAAAGGCTTTAGGATATAAAACATGACGCTGCGACGGGAGGGGAGGGAGCAAGCTCAAAACGCGCGGACGAAGTCGCGGGGGACCGCTATCTATACTAATATTATAAAGCTGAAGAGTTTGTTTGTTTGTTTGTTTGAACGCGCTAATCTCAAAAACTACTGGCCCGATTTGAAAAATTTTTTTTACGTTGAATAGTCCATTTATCGAGGAAGGCTTTAGGTTATATAACATAAAGATACGACTCATAAGACCACAGCAGAAATGAAAAATGTTGCGAAAACGGGAGAAAGATATTCCTTTTGAGAGCTTCCGCTGCATACGCTGCGGAAACCGCTTAAGTTACACAAAAATCATGTATGACAGGATTGTTCAGCATTAAGAGTTCTATAATAAAGTCCTCGACAGCATATGTCTATCTTTTATGGTTGACTTACTACAACCTTTTTTATGTTAATAAATTTGTAAAAAAATAATGCATTATTTTTAGAGGTGTATTATACACACAGGTATTTATTCTTATCAAAATAAATACATCCATCATCATGAGCATTTCATTTAGAACCAAGTTGCATTTTATATCATTTGATTTCAATAAATATCTTAGGAGCTATCACAGTTTTAACATAACTCCGCAACAAAATAATGTTCGCAGCATAAGTACAACGTGCGCTTTCGCTAATCTATACTAATATTATAAAGCTGAAGAGTTTGTTTGTTTGTTTGTTTGTTTGAACGCGCTAATCTCAAAAACTACTGGCCCGATTTGAAAAATTATTTTTACGTTGGTTAGTCCATTTATCGAGGAAGGCTTTAGGCTATATAACATAAAGATACGACTCATAAGACCACAGCAGAAATGAAAAAATGTTGCGAAAACGGGAGAAAGATATTCCTTTTGAGAGCTTCCGCTGCATACGCTGCGGAAACCGCTTAAGTTACACAAAAATCATGTATGACAGGATTGTTCAGCATTAAGACTTCTATAATAAAGTCCGCGACAGCATAAGTCTATCTTTTATGGTTGACTTACTACAACCTTTTTCATGTTAATAAATTTGTTAAAAAATAATGCATCATTTTTAAAGGTGTATTATACACACAGGTATTTATTCTTATCAAAATAAATACATTCATCACCACGAGCATTTCATTTAGAACAAAGTTGCCCTTTATATCATTTGATTCCAACAAATATCTTAGGAGCTATCACAGTTTTAACATAACTCCGCACCAAAATAATGTTCGCAGCTTAAGTACAACGTGCGCTTGCGTTAATTATATTATAAAGCTGAAGAGTTTGTTGGTTTGAATGCGCTTATCTCAAGAACATTAACAACAGAAAGCTGAGTTTTCATGTTTCAAAGTCAATTTTGTTTTGATTTTTTTTTAATTTCGCCAAAACTTTTTCTTACGTTCCAAAATTGATTTAACGTATCGATCGATTAAATATTTGGTATTTGTATAATACCAAACATACGTACAGCAGTGTTTATTTGCAGTGCCCTCGATAAACCGTATCTGCGAAACAGTGACTCCTACATCATAGTCCTGTGATTTCAAGTACTGACACATCGTTGCTGACCATACAAGATAGTATTGTTTGCTTGTTTCAGTGCCAAATCAAAACCGACATTTCATTAAAACTTTAACAAACGAAACATGTCCACGGCTCGGTCCCATCCACTCCATAATTGGAAGGATCCTTAAACGGGCTACCTTTGAAGGATCCTAAAACGGGCTACCTTTGTTTTAACTTCTTAAAACAGGATTATAATAGAAATGTTTACAACAACCAAGAAAATACACATATTACTTGCATATTAAAGAAAAAGTTACGTGATGGTTTATTGAATAAAAAAATCTTCTAACATATTCTAACTTCGCAGGCGTATCTATTGTATGTGTTGTTGATGAGTTCAAAAGGTTATGGCATTAAGTCATTATGTGACTCCTATAAATACAGCTGAAACTTTCAGTCATATTTAAAGCACAATAGGTGGGCTACATTATATTCGTCTTGAATGACAGTCGGTTGGATTGTCACGCAATAATGTATTTATGCTGTGTCTGTGATCCTCCCGACGCGAACATTGTTGTGGGCATATTGGCGATTTAATTTCTGCCGCGTCAATTCAATTTAGACGGGACGTGGCCAATACTCGTAACTATGCTACATTATTGCATAGCTGTAATGACTTCATTTCGACAAACATTCCGCCATTTTCGAACTATTTTAATGCAGAGTGGTGAACGCCACACGCCACTGCACTTCGTGGCAATGTTCATTACCGCGGTTCTATCTGATTTAGTGTTACAAAAAAGATGTACGAGAATAATTACGTTTACAGCGCCAAGACAAACGTGCAGAATCTTATTTGTAAAATTTAAAATACTCATGGTGACTTGCGTGTATATCTTAGAATTATGTCGTTTTATAAGAAAGCACAGTTAATATTTTCACCATTTTAATGACACGTCAAACCGTTATGCTGTACGCCGCGCAAATGATTTTATTTTGCCTGCCGCCAGACTGGAATTATTCCAGGTTGGTCCGTACTACATGGCTATAAAGGTTCATAATCATTTGCCTAACTACATTAAAGCCCTCCAAGGTAATAAATTTGACCAAGAATTGAAAAAGTTATGTGTCCAAAAGGCATATTATAATATAAATGAATATTTTAATGATAAATTTATACATATTTAGAATCGACATTGTATAATTTTAATTGACCATTGACATGATGAATTTGTTATCTATACTAATATTATAAAGCTGAAGAGTTTGTTTGTTTGTTTGTTTGAACGCGCTAATCTCAAAAACTACTGGCCCGATTTGAAAAATTATTTTTACGTTGGATAGTCCATTTATCGAGGAAGGCTTTAGGCTATATAACATAAAGATACGACTCATAAGACCACAGCAGAAATGAAAAAATGTTGCGAAAACGGGAGAAAGATATTCCTTTTGAGAGCTTCCGCTGCATACGCTGCGGAAACCGCTTAAGTTACACAAAAATCATGTATGACAGGATTGTTCAGCATTAAGACTTCTATAATAAAGTCCGCGACAGCATATGTCTATCTTTTATGGTTGACTTACTACAACCTTTTTTATGTCAATAAATTTGAAAAAAAAATAATGCATTATTTTTAGAGGTGTATTATACATACACACAGGTATTTATTCTTATCAAAATAAATACATTCATCATCACGAGCATTTCATTTAGAACCAAGTTGCCCTGTATATCGTTTAATTTCAATAAATATCTTAGGAGCTATCACAGTTTTAACATAACTCAGCACCAAAATAATGTTCGCAGCTTAAGTACAACGTGCGCTTGCGCTAATATATTATAAAGCTGAAGAGTTTGTTTGTTTGAACGCGTTTATCTCAGGAACTGCTTGACCGATTTGAAAAAATATTTCTGTGTTAGATAGCTTATTTATCAAGAAAGGCTTAAGGATATAAAACATGACGCTGCGACGGGAGGGGAGGGAGCAAACTCAAAACGCGCGGACGAAGTCGCGGGGGACCGCTATATATTATAAAGCTGAAGAGTTTGTTTGTTTGAACGCGCTTATCTCAGGAACTGCTGGATCGATTTGAAAAAATATTTCTGTGTTGGATAGCTTATTTATCGAGAAAGGCTTTAGGATATAAAACATGACGCTGCGACGGGAGGGGAGGGAGCAAGCTCAAAACGCGCGGACGAAGTCGCGGGGGACCGCTATATATTATAAAGCTGAAGAGTTTGTTTGTTTGAACGCGCTTATCTCAGGAACTGCTGGATCGATTTGAAAAAATATTTCTGTGTTGGATAGCTTATTTATCGAGAAAGGCTTTAGGATATAAAACATGACGCTGCGACGGGAGGGGAGGGAGCAAGCTCAAAACGCGCGGACGAAGTCGCGGGGGACCGCTATCTATACTAATATTATAAAGCTGAAGAGTTTGTTTGTTTGTTTGTTTGAACGCGCTAATCTCAAAAACTACTGGCCCGATTTGAAAAATTTTTTTTACGTTGAATAGTCCATTTATCGAGGAAGGCTTTAGGTTATATAACATAAAGATACGACTCATAAGACCACAGCAGAAATGAAAAATGTTGCGAAAACGGGAGAAAGATATTCCTTTTGAGAGCTTCCGCTGCATACGCTGCGGAAACCGCTTAAGTTACACAAAAATCATGTATGACAGGATTGTTCAGCATTAAGAGTTCTATAATAAAGTCCTCGACAGCATATGTCTATCTTTTATGGTTGACTTACTACAACCTTTTTTATGTTAATAAATTTGTAAAAAAATAATGCATTATTTTTAGAGGTGTATTATACACACAGGTATTTATTCTTATCAAAATAAATACATCCATCATCATGAGCATTTCATTTAGAACCAAGTTGCATTTTATATCATTTGATTTCAATAAATATCTTAGGAGCTATCACAGTTTTAACATAACTCCGCAACAAAATAATGTTCGCAGCATAAGTACAACGTGCGCTTTCGCTAATCTATACTAATATTATAAAGCTGAAGAGTTTGTTTGTTTGTTTGTTTGTTTGAACGCGCTAATCTCAAAAACTACTGGCCCGATTTGAAAAATTATTTTTACGTTGGATAGTCCATTTATCGAGGAAGGCTTTAGGCTATATAACATAAAGATACGACTCATAAGACCACAGCAGAAATGAAAAAATGTTGCGAAAACGGGAGAAAGATATTCCTTTTGAGAGCTTCCGCTGCATACGCTGCGGAAACCGCTTAAGTTACACAAAAATCATGTATGACAGGATTGTTCAGCATTAAGACTTCTATAATAAAGTCCGCGACAGCATAAGTCTATCTTTTATGGTTGACTTACTACAACCTTTTTCATGTTAATAAATTTGTTAAAAAATAATGCATCATTTTTAAAGGTGTATTATACACACAGGTATTTATTCTTATCAAAATAAATACATTCATCACCACGAGCATTTCATTTAGAACAAAGTTGCCCTTTATATCATTTGATTCCAACAAATATCTTAGGAGCTATCACAGTTTTAACATAACTCCGCACCAAAATAATGTTCGCAGCTTAAGTACAACGTGCGCTTGCGTTAATTATATTATAAAGCTGAAGAGTTTGTTGGTTTGAATGCGCTTATCTCAAGAACATTAACAACAGAAAGCTGAGTTTTCATGTTTCAAAGTCAATTTTGTTTTGATTTTTTTTTAATTTCGCCAAAACTTTTTCTTACGTTCCAAAATTGATTTAACGTATCGATCGATTAAATATTTGGTATTTGTATAATACCAAACATACGTACAGCAGTGTTTATTTGCAGTGCCCTCGATAAACCGTATCTGCGAAACAGTGACTCCTACATCATAGTCCTGTGATTTCAAGTACTGACACATCGTTGCTGACCATACAAGATAGTATTGTTTGCTTGTTTCAGTGCCAAATCAAAACCGACATTTCATTAAAACTTTAACAAACGAAACATGTCCACGGCTCGGTCCCATCCACTCCATAATTGGAAGGATCCTTAAACGGGCTACCTTTGAAGGATCCTAAAACGGGCTACCTTTGTTTTAACTTCTTAAAACAGGATTATAATAGAAATGTTTACAACAACCAAGAAAATACACATATTACTTGCATATTAAAGAAAAAGTTACGTGATGGTTTATTGAATAAAAAAATCTTCTAACATATTCTAACTTCGCAGGCGTATCTATTGTATGTGTTGTTGATGAGTTCAAAAGGTTATGGCATTAAGTCATTATGTGACTCCTATAAATACAGCTGAAACTTTCAGTCATATTTAAAGCACAATAGGTGGGCTACATTATATTCGTCTTGAATGACAGTCGGTTGGATTGTCACGCAATAATGTATTTATGCTGTGTCTGTGATCCTCCCGACGCGAACATTGTTGTGGGCATATTGGCGATTTAATTTCTGCCGCGTCAATTCAATTTAGACGGGACGTGGCCAATACTCGTAACTATGCTACATTATTGCATAGCTGTAATGACTTCATTTCGACAAACATTCCGCCATTTTCGAACTATTTTAATGCAGAGTGGTGAACGCCACACGCCACTGCACTTCGTGGCAATGTTCATTACCGCGGTTCTATCTGATTTAGTGTTACAAAAAAGATGTACGAGAATAATTACGTTTACAGCGCCAAGACAAACGTGCAGAATCTTATTTGTAAAATTTAAAATACTCATGGTGACTTGCGTGTATATCTTAGAATTATGTCGTTTTATAAGAAAGCACAGTTAATATTTTCACCATTTTAATGACACGTCAAACCGTTATGCTGTACGCCGCGCAAATGATTTTATTTTGCCTGCCGCCAGACTGGAATTATTCCAGGTTGGTCCGTACTACATGGCTATAAAGGTTCATAATCATTTGCCTAACTACATTAAAGCCCTCCAAGGTAATAAATTTGACCAAGAATTGAAAAAGTTATGTGTCCAAAAGGCATATTATAATATAAATGAATATTTTAATGATAAATTTATACATATTTAGAATTGACATTGTATAATTTTAATTGACCATTGACATGATGAATTTGTTATCTATACTAATATTATAAAGCTGAAGAGTTTGTTTGTTTGTTTGTTTGAACGCGCTAATCTCAAAAACTACTGGCCCGATTTGAAAAATTATTTTTACGTTGGATAGTCCATTTATCGAGGAAGGCTTTAGGCTATATAACATAAAGATACGACTCATAAGACCACAGCAGAAATGAAAAAATGTTGCGAAAACGGGAGAAAGATATTCCTTTTGAGAGCTTCCGCTGCATACGCTGCGGAAACCGCTTAAGTTACACAAAAATCATGTATGACAGGATTGTTCAGCATTAAGACTTCTATAATAAAGTCCGCGACAGCATATGTCTATCTTTTATGGTTGACTTACTACAACCTTTTTTATGTCAATAAATTTGAAAAAAAAATAATGCATTATTTTTAGAGGTGTATTATACATACACACAGGTATTTATTCTTATCAAAAGAAATACATTCATCATCACGAGCATTTCATTTAGAACCAAGTTGCCCTGTATATCGTTTAATTTCAATAAATATCTTAGGAGCTATCACAGTTTTAACATAACTCAGCACCAAAATAATGTTCGCAGCTTAAGTACAACGTGCGCTTGCGCTAATATATTATAAAGCTGAAGAGTTTGTTTGTTTGAACGCGTTTATCTCAGGAACTGCTTGACCGATTTGAAAAAATATTTCTGTGTTAGATAGCTTATTTATCAAGAAAGGCTTAAGGATATAAAACATGACGCTGCGACGGGAGGGGAGGGAGCAAACTCAAAACGCGCGGACGAAGTCGCGGGGGACCGCTATATATTATAAAGCTGAAGAGTTTGTTTGTTTGAACGCGCTTATCTCAGGAACTGCTGGATCGATTTGAAAAAATATTTCTGTGTTGGATAGCTTATTTATCGAGAAAGGCTTTAGGATATAAAACATGACGCTGCGACGGGAGGGGAGGGAGCAAGCTCAAAACGCGCGGACGAAGTCGCGGGGGACCGCTATATATTATAAAGCTGAAGAGTTTGTTTGTTTGAACGCGCTTATCTCAGGAACTGCTGGATCGATTTGAAAAAATATTTCTGTGTTGGATAGCTTATTTATCGAGAAAGGCTTTAGGATATAAAACATGACGCTGCGACGGGAGGGGAGGGAGCAAGCTCAAAACGCGCGGACGAAGTCGCGGGGGACCGCTATCTATACTAATATTATAAAGCTGAAGAGTTTGTTTGTTTGTTTGTTTGAACGCGCTAATCTCAAAAACTACTGGCCCGATTTGAAAAATTTTTTTTACGTTGAATAGTCCATTTATCGAGGAAGGCTTTAGGTTATATAACATAAAGATACGACTCATAAGACCACAGCAGAAATGAAAAATGTTGCGAAAACGGGAGAAAGATATTCCTTTTGAGAGCTTCCGCTGCATACGCTGCGGAAACCGCTTAAGTTACACAAAAATCATGTATGACAGGATTGTTCAGCATTAAGAGTTCTATAATAAAGTCCTCGACAGCATATGTCTATCTTTTATGGTTGACTTACTACAACCTTTTTTATGTTAATAAATTTGTAAAAAAATAATGCATTATTTTTAGAGGTGTATTATACACACAGGTATTTATTCTTATCAAAATAAATACATCCATCATCATGAGCATTTCATTTAGAACCAAGTTGCATTTTATATCATTTGATTTCAATAAATATCTTAGGAGCTATCACAGTTTTAACATAACTCCGCAACAAAATAATGTTCGCAGCATAAGTACAACGTGCGCTTTCGCTAATCTATACTAATATTATAAAGCTGAAGAGTTTGTTTGTTTGTTTGTTTGTTTGAACGCGCTAATCTCAAAAACTACTGGCCCGATTTGAAAAATTATTTTTACGTTGGATAGTCCATTTATCGAGGAAGGCTTTAGGCTATATAACATAAAGATACGACTCATAAGACCACAGCAGAAATGAAAAAATGTTGCGAAAACGGGAGAAAGATATTCCTTTTGAGAGCTTCCGCTGCATACGCTGCGGAAACCGCTTAAGTTACACAAAAATCATGTATGACAGGATTGTTCAGCATTAAGACTTCTATAATAAAGTCCGCGACAGCATAAGTCTATCTTTTATGGTTGACTTACTACAACCTTTTTCATGTTAATAAATTTGTTAAAAAATAATGCATCATTTTTAAAGGTGTATTATACACACAGGTATGTATTCTTATCAAAATAAATACATTCATCACCACGAGCATTTCATTTAGAACAAAGTTGCCCTTTATATCATTTGATTCCAACAAATATCTTAGGAGCTATCACAGTTTTAACATAACTCCGCACCAAAATAATGTTCGCAGCTTAAGTACAACGTGCGCTTGCGTTAATTATATTATAAAGCTGAAGAGTTTGTTGGTTTGAATGCGCTTATCTCAAGAACTGCTGAACCGATTTGAAAAAATATTTCTGTGTTAGATAGCTTATTTATTGAGAAAGGCTTTAGGATATAAAACATCACGCTGCGACGGGAGGGGAGGGAGCAAACTCAAAACGCGCGGACGAAGTCGCGGGGGACCGCTAGTATATTATAAAGCTGAAGAGTTTGTTTGTTTGAACGCGTTTATCTCAGGAACTGCTTGACCGATTTGAAAAAATGTTTCTGTGTTAGATAGCTTATTTATCAAGAAAAGCTTTAAGATATAAAACATGACGCTGCGACGGGAGGGGAGGGAGCAAACTCAATACGCGCGGACGAAGTCGAGGGGGACCGCTATATATTATAAAGCTGAAGAGTTTGTTTGTTTGAACGCGCTTATCTCAGGAACTGCTGGATCAATTTGAAAAAATATTTCTGTGTTGGATAGCTTATTTATCGAGAAAGGCTTTAGGGTATAAAACATGACGCTGCGACGGGAGGGGAGCAAACTCAAAACGCGCGGACGAAGTCGCGGGGGACCGCTAGTTTATTTATATATTTGAATTTAACAATTTCAATTTCTTTATTTCAAAAAGGAATTACAGTCATGAACTCATAATTCATATCATCACGTTCTACAATACAACTAAAACTAAGTAATTCTATTACAAAAGTATTACAAAGCATCTGCTACCGAACTAGGATAGGTGTATCCTGTATTTCGGTATACAGCGCCTCTCACCTCGGCTAATATCCTACATACATATTTAACTAAAAGTAAGTTACCAAAAACAATCAAAATACAATAATCCGTACAGAAACACATGATGAATAAACAAGCCTCAGAATAAGTAATTATACATTTTCTCGACTTAATTTCTAAATCTAAGATACAATTTGGTTTGATAGTCCTCTCTGTGTGTAAGATGTGAGTGAATGAGTGTATGTAAGAGGGTGTGTAAAGTGTACGTGTAATGTATAAAATTAAATTCAGGTGAACACAATTCTCTCAATTTTGAACATTACCGGATTATTATTATTATATAGATAGAAATAACATTTTGACAAAATACTTATAGACATTTACTTATTTTTTGAAACATTGATTTAATTGTAATTTATTAATTAACTTTAAATCACAAATATCTCGTTGAGGTCATAATGTAACAAAATTATCTTTTTCAGCCTATATATTGGAAGAGAGAGACTGAAGAAGCCAAATTAAATCCTTAAAAAACATGCACAAAATTATGTGTTCTATTAAGGTTCATCTTATAAAATAATGACCTTTTCAACTTCATTTTATATCATTTACATTTGTAAGCGTTTCTTCCGAAAGGCCGCACTCACCAAAGTTTTAATTGGGTTTTCATTTTGAATTCTTATTTGTTTTATAATACATTTTAACGGAATAGGTATTACCATTTTCATTTCTGTGATAAACAAGGTTAAAATCTTATCATATTTCGTAATTGTTTTGTGGTTTCGTTGATGGCAAGGAAATGGCCTTGCGGATTTTTTACGACGTAAGAATTTCAAATGGTGCGCTTTTATGTTATTAGGCAACAGTTAATTCACCAAATTGAACACCTTTTAATGATCTGGTTTTATAATCCACCTGCTGTTCAAAAACAAGACGGCGATATTAAAAATTTTTATTTATTAATAATTCAACCACATTGTGTGCGAATTCAATCTGTTAAGTGCTTTCATCAATGAATCACATTAAGCACATACAATGTGGCTCAGTCTGTCTATGAAATATTGCCGTCATCTGTGAATGTAAATAGGTATGTAATTTGTATGGGAATAAAAAAAATATATTCAATAAGAAATCAGTAAAAATCTTACCGGTCGCTGTGGAAAATCGTAAGGGGGGCAATGTTCAGCGTGGACGTCCTTTCGCTGATAATGATAATAAATAAATATGCGCCAGACAACTAGCCAATGGTCTGGTTGAGTGGCAAGGAATTTCGTCCTTGTGTCACGAAGTACTAGACAACTATGATTATGATATAAGGTTTACTTGATTGTTGTGTTCAGGTAGAAACTCACTCTACTCGTATGTTATTCGATAGCTTGGTCTGTGTCAAGAATGGGCTTAGAAACTTATCCATCTTCACGATGTCGTAACTCGTCTAATCGTAAGGAAGGTACCCAATTCCGTGAACCAATCAAAGGTTTAATAGCTCGTCCATTAGGTAAGTAGGTGTTTGAAATCGATGGGTTCAACTCTAATATTAAAATGGCTCGACGCGTAGTGTCGTTAGAACATTAAACTGGATACGTGGACGCTGATGCACTAAGTTTACCTACCCACATATACACAGTCTGGCCATAAATACTGTTACACTGAAAAATAAGAAATATATTACATTTGAATTTGGAATCTGTCATTTTTATACGATTGCTCATTGTATTTTCTAATTTTGGAGCCAATATATTTCATAATATTTTGCGATAATAAAATGTAGTGGGGTGATAAAGAGAACCGGATCGCTGTGATTACATTACACAAAGTTGGTATGGAGCCAAATGCAATTTTTAAAACCCTCCACACGCTTGGTATTAGTCAAATGTCTGTGTACCGGGACGATGGTGGACGGAGTGAACACCAGGCGTCCGTTTTACTCATGAACACACCATTAAAGTGGTTTGTTTTTATGCTGAATAGTCGTGAATAGTGAATGTAATCGATGGAATGCGAATCTATAGTTGGTTCAAAGAGATACAATACCGTGTGGATAGAGTGAGCACAATAAATTAATAGTAAATGTTTTAATATGAAACTTGACGATCTGAAATTACAGGCTCCAATTAAAAAGAGGTTCAACAAAAAAATAACACTGAATGAATCGGCCAACTTATTTCAGTATGAAGATATGCCTGACCGCTTGTGAGGACTGAGTGAGCACACATTTAACTTAATATATTTTATATGCGATTGAATGCATTAGAAAAAGAAAACCTTGTGTCTACAATTGTTTTAAACCTGTAACTAAATGATAAATATACATTTAATTGAATCTGAAACTGCTCACTTGGTGGAAACGCAGACCAGAAAATTTTGTTTACGGATGAGTAAATCTTTACGATTGAGCAACATTTTAACAAACAAAATGACCGTATTTATGCTCAAATCTCTTAGGAAGCTTCCCAATTAGTCGGCAGAGTGCAACGAGGGCATTACCCAACTTCAGTGGTGGTTTGGTGGGATGTTAGCTATGAAGGAGTGACTGGTCCATATTTGTGTGAAAAAGGTATCAAAATATCGGCACAATCAAGTGTATCAAGATACCATTCTTGAGAAGGTAGTAAAGCCCCTTAACAACACCATGTTCAATAACCAAGCATGGTCTTTCCAACAAGACTCGGCGCCGGGTCATAAAGCTCGGTCCACGCAGTCTTGGTTAGAAGTGAACGTTTCGGACTTCATCAGAGCTGAAGACTGGCCGTCGTCTAGTCCCGATCTTAATCCGCTGGATTATGATTTATGGTCAGTTTTAGAGAGTACGGCTTGCTGTAAACGCCATGTTAATTTGGAGTCCCTTAAACAATCCATACGATTGGCAGTGAAGAATTCTCCCATGGAGAGAGTGCGTCTATTGATAACTGCGTCCTCAACGTTTAAAGGACTGTATTGCAGCCAATGAAGACCACTTCGAATAAGATTTTTATGTTTTAAATTGTTTTATATTTATGTATAAAACTAACACACTGTTAAAGTAATAAATATGATTTGCTTAATTTTTTTTTTCTTTGTGACAATATTTATGGCAAGAGTAGGTATAATTCTATACCATCCAATAAGCAATCGGGTTCAGAAAAAAGTGATATTATGTTACCGATTTAATCAATATCGCCACAGATATCAGCTAATTACGAACTCGTTTACAACCCCATTTTATGAAATGCTTTTCTTTCATAACTTTGAAACACTTTTATTATACCCGTTTCATGCTAATTACAAGTTTTTGTATTAAAATGCATCAAACGGTAAGGAAAATTTATAAATATCAGCAGTTTCTATTTCAAGTCGTTCTATAACTGTTTAAACAAACATTAAACAGAAGCACTTGGTGTTTAACCTCAGCAGTACTCGTAAATGTCGAAATGCATAAACTATTGAGGGACTTCGACGTCTCTAAAAGCGGTATTTTTTATAGTACTCGTACGTACTGTAAAACAGTGTTTTGAACAGTGTTTATTCATAGCTTTGAGTTTCTAATTAACTTAAATTTGGGTACGTATTACAATACCGAATTTCATAAGCCCTACGAACGTAAGGCCGCATTTTAAAATGCCGAATGTTTATAAATATGATTGAAAGTTCTAAATACCGAAAGTTTGAAATCCCGAAAATTCAAAATACCGAATCCTATAAAACCTATAATTGGAATACCGAATATTAAAATGCCGAATTTTAAAATACCGATTGTTTATATGACCGAAAGTTTAATATACCGAAAAATTTAAAACTCGATGATTAAAAATACCGAATTTTAGTCCTATGAACGAAACGCCAAACAAATTGTATACCATTGAGATTGAGGTACATTAAAAAAAATATTTTGATTGACCCCGACTCGCCGTGGTCTTTCGCCGTGATACTAGTCTGCCCGATACTAGAGTGTAATTCAAAAGCCGGAGGCGCGGAGGGAGAGTAGCCCTCGCCCGCTGTAGCGAATTTCAGGCTCCCGTGCGAGCTGGAGCGGCTGAGGCTGGTCGCCGAAGGCGACCAGCAAGCCTAAGCTGCGGAGGCGAGCGTGGGTGCCTGAGATTCGCTACACTATGGCGAAAGGGCTGCACTTCCCGCAGCGCCGGAGAAGAGCAAAACCTATGCATGCTGCTACCTGCATACCTACTTGCTTGATTGCTTGCATGCTGCATGCTGCATGCCTGCTTGATTGCTTGCATGCTGCATGCCTGCTTGCTACGTGCATGCCTGTTTGATTGCTTGCATGCTGCATGCTGCATGCCTGCTTGCTGCATACATTGAGACTGAACACTGCTGCATACATTGTAAAAAAAAACGCCTACCGCAAAGTAAATCTTACTTCCGGGATTTTGAACTTCGGTATACTAACTGTAGGTATATTAATCTTCGAGATTTTAAACATTCGGGATATGAACCTTCGGTATTTCAAACTTTCGGGATTTCGAACTTTCGTGATTTTGAACTTCCGGTTATTCGAAATTCGGCATATTGAGCTTCGGTATATCGTGTAAAGGTATTTCATTCCTTCGGTATTTTGATTTTCGACGTTTCAAGCGTAGGTATTTCATTTGTAGGTATTATAAACTTTCAGTATTATAAAACGTACCCCTTAAATTTACACTGAGTATAGTGTCACGTACGTACAGAACATAAAAAACGAGTGATTTGTGAATCAAATTGTATAGACCTGCGAGTTGGCACATCACATAAAATAACCGGCCAAGTGCGAGTCAGACTCGCGCACTGAGGGTTCCGTGACAACGTGAATTAGGGAATCCACTTACTTACACAATGTTTATTGACAGCAAATATAACTTTGTTTTTCATAATGTATGTATGAAGAACAAAGTTATGTTTGCGGTTATTGAAATTGTGCTATATCTCAAAAACTACTGATTTGATACCGTCCAAACACTTTTTTTGTTGAAAGTATTTGTTAAGATATATATCATGTATTTATTTTTTTCAAAATTTACACTTTTTTATTTAGTTTTACTTCATGTAAGGGTACCCCCCCCCCCCCCCCCCCGCCCTTAAATATCATATTTTTTGTAACAGAATCGTAAAGCAGTTAACAGAGTACATCTTCCTATCAAACTTCAACAATGTGATGTTTATAGTTACAGAATAAAATGGCTGTGACATACGGACAGACAGAAAGATGTGGAACCCTAAAAAGGGTGGTGATCAAATGGTAGAGGGCTGTGAGCAATACCACCACAATACTATAAACTACTGGATCTGTTAATAAAACAAGTGTTCATCCATAACTGCTCTTATTTCGGCAAGATACTAATAATAAATTCCTTTCATAACATTGCCTGCATTTTTGATTTTTATGACAATCAATAGTAACCAAAAAACCGTTACCATGGCAACTAAACCATGGTCTACTAGAATCGTAATACAAACTTCATAGTACTATTTGCATACATTGCTGAACTAAATATATCCAAATACATCTTTATTTGTTAAAAACACTATATTTAATTATTTAATTCTTTACAAAGCTTACAGCTCGGCCATCCTACGAAAAGCGAGTCCCTTCGCTTCTTCTTTTACAAAAAAATAAAAACGAACTATGTTTAACTTCACAGTAAATTAACTAGAATGTTACACATTTTTGTTTAGATGTTTACTAACTCGGCCATCCTGTTATAAGCGAGTCCCTTCGCTTACTTGAAAATAAAGTACAATTTCTCTGCCCCAAGAAGAAAAAAAAAAAAAAAAGTAGTAAGTTTACATCACATTATTTAAAACGTATAAAAAAAAATGTTTCAGACAGAATTCAAATTAAAGTAACATTATGAATTGATATACCATAGAACAAAATAAAATATAAACAACTCTTTGTCTAATTAACGTAACACTTTGGTCAACAAACTTTAGTCATCATCTGAGCTATTTTCCTCACAACTGCTTTCTAAGTTCCTATTAAAACTCAACCACGGCTGCATTTTGTCAACAGCTACTATAGCCTCATAACGACGATTATTTTTACGTGATAATGGAGTATCCTCAATGACATACCTATCATTTGGCAGTGCTTTTACCACGCGATATGGTCCCTGATATTTCATTACTAGTTTTTGCGACTGTCCATCGTGAGGAAGATGTCGTTTCACCCGCACTAAATCCCCTTGACAATATGTTGTTGCTGGTTTCCTGTGATAGTTAAACCTGTGTGCGTCTTTGATTTGCTGTCTCCTGATGTTTGCTCCTGCTTCATGTCTCATTTCTGCCAATTTTTCTATTGGTGTTATATTAATTGTATCATTCAAGATCTCACTTAAGATTCCTTCGCTTCTACATTTAATATTGAATCCAAATAGTAACTCTGACGGCGTCTTCCGGGTTGTTCTGTGAACTGCAGTATTTAGGCCCAACTGAATGTCCAAAATTTGTTCGTCCCAAGATTTTTCATCTTTACCGTGCGTTGAAGTAGAAAGTGCGTCCAATTGGTCCTGTTGAATCTTTCTACTTGACCATTTGCTCGAGGTGTTGAAACAGCATTTTGTATATGCTCGATGCCATATGATGTTACAAATTGCTTGAAGACTCCACTTGTGAAACTAGTGCCTTTATCAGTAATGAGTCGTGTCGGAACTCCAAAACAGCTCACATGGTCTTTGAGAATTTTTATTGTAGTCGCTGATTTAGTATCCTTAACGGGCCGTATATTGACAAACTTTGTAAAGCCATCAACCACAACAAGCAAGTAACAATTTCCTTTCTTACTTTTTATAAACGGACCCAGGTGATCAGCGTGAATTGTGTGAAAGGGTACACAATTTTTCTCTATGGGGTGTAGTTCTCCTTCACGTTTTCCTCCTGGTACTTTGTGATGCGAACATTCCAAGCAAGAAGAAACATATTTTTTTACAAATCTGCGCATTTTGGCAAACCAATAATTTTTACGTAGGCGTTGTAAAGTTTTCTCGAAACCTAGATGACCAACGTCATCGTGGTTCTTTTTTAGTATTTGCCATCTTACACCCTTTGGGACAAGCCATTTTAATTCATCCCCATCAATTTTATATATTCTATTATTTTTCAGTTTGTAGTTTTTACGTATATCCGTTTGACCTGAATCGGGATGTGATAATATATCTCTTATTTTCTTCACTTCTTCATCAGCAGACTGTACGGTAGCGATCCAATCATGTTCGCAGTTCTCAACAGGCAACATATCGAAACACTCTCTAGACTTAACTGTTTCAACTTCGTCCACAGGGTTGCGACTTAACGCGTCAACATGTGCCATTCGTGCGCCTGGTCGATATTCAATGGTACAATTAAACTCTTGTAACTGTACCCACCATCGAGCAATTCGTGGATTCAAATCACGCTTGATCATTGTTGAACGTAAGGCATTACAATCAGTGAATATTTTGAAATTGATACCAATGAGGTAAACCCTAAACCGATTCAATGATGCTACTACTGCTAAAGTCTCAAGGTCATAAGAGTGAAAATTCTTTTCCTCTGCGTTCGTTTTGCGACTAAAATATGACACTGGTTGAAAAATACCATCTGAATTGGCTTGCAATAAAATACCAGCTATACCATCCTTACTAGCATCTGTATGTAGCTGAGTATCTGCGTTGTGGTCATATAGTGCAAGAACTGGTTTGTCCGTTAACATTTCTTTTATCATTTTAAAAGCACTATCCTGTTTGTCAGTCCATATCCATTTTGCATCCTTTTTAAGTAGATCAGTTAAGGGTGCTGCTATTATGGCATAATTCCTAATGAATCGCCTGAAATAACCAGACAAGCCCAGAAATTGTCTAAGCTCATGTTGGTTATTAGGTTTGGGAAACTTAGACACCGCCTCAGTTTTGCGTGATCCAGGGCAAATTCCATTAGCGCTAACTTCATATCCAAGAAAATCGATAGTATCAAAGAAAAAATGACATTTACTCAGTTTTAGAGTGAGACCACCTTTTTTTAGAAGTTCAAGCACCTCTTCTAATCTCTGCAAGCCTTCGTTGAAATCTTTCGCTGGAATTAGCACGTCATCCATATAAACAATGGCATATTTAATTTTGGCTTCAAGCAGTATTTTGTTAATAGTTCGTTGAAAAACGGAGGGTGCATTCACAAGACCAAACGGCATTCGGTTATATTCATACTGCCCGTCTGGTGTTACGAAAGCAGTTTTGTGTCGCGATTCTTCAGCAATCTTTATTTGATAGTAGCCAGAAGCCATGTCTAAAGTAGTGAAAATCTTATTCCCCGCCAGTTGGTCTAGTTGGTCTTCAATACGAGGAAGAGGATAATGTTCTTTTTTTGTTTTACGATTTAGCGCTCGATAATCAACACATAAACGCTTATCACCTGTCTTTTTTTGTACCAACACAATAGGACTCGCATACGAGGATGTGGACTCTCTAATAATACCATGATTAGTCATATCTTGTACCATATCTCTTACTAGTGCACGATCAGCATAAGACATGCGATAAGGCCTGTAGACAATTGGAACACTATCCTCAAGCTCAATCACCATTTCTGTCAAATCAGTGAAACCTAAATCATGGAGTCCTTTTGAAAAACAACTGGTGTATTTTCCTATTAATTGTTTTAATTTTAGTATTTCTCCTTGGTTAAGATTTTCATTGTAGTTTATAATATCATCCTTTTCAGTTTCACTATATGTCACATTACATGAATCTAAAACGTTTTGAGAATCACAAATGCCTCTGTATTGTACACGTGTCAGAAGTATTCCATTTTTTAGTATAATTGTATCAGGTGAGAAGTTATAAATTAAAAGCGCACTAATGCCATTTTTCAACTCGTATTCTCCAGGCAAGAGAAAATATTCTTTCCCTTCGGAACGTCGTAGAGAACCTTTTACATATACATCTGCATCAACGTTTGGGCTAGCAATAACTTGGACGGCACAGAGTGCGTTCCGTGGTATCTGAACAGTTTTACTGACAACAAGATGTATTTTGTCATTTTGAACTCTCTTGAATAGAATAGCCGTAGGAGTCTTTGTTATAACAATATCAGGTTTTTCAGTGAAGGAATGACCTAAAAGGACTGATTGCTTGATCACGTAGTCTTCCACCACGTACATATTAATAGTCTCTTCTATACCCTGAAGTTCCACAGAAACAGTCGCCATACCAATTGGAGACACTAAATTAGCGCCGATGCCCCGAAGTACTGGTAAATCCTCCGGTACCACTATGTCTAGATTTAGTTCCAAAGCTTTTGCCTGAATTATCAAAGAACACTGACTTCCCAGGTCCAAATGACAGTCTACGGTATGCCCATTAATTTTTATATTAATCATATACTTTGCATTCGGGTTTTGAGTTACACTTAATTTTCATTTCTATTTTGTCCCACGTTTTTTTCAGGGTCTTTATTAACATTTTTATTTTTCCGGCAATAGTTAGACAAATGGCCCGTCTTTTCGCAAACAGTACATTTAACCGGAGGTTGCTCACACTTGGTACTAATGTGGCCTGCTTGGTTACAATTATAGCACTGCACAGTAGACGCGTTGACAAATTTCGAAGTGAGATTGGCATTTCTTTGCTGTAGAGATTTCGAATTTAGATCACGATTTTCTCGATAATACCCAACCTTAACTGTTCTAAAATATTTAAGTACCTGCTCTGGTTCTGAAAATTGAGCAGCTTGTGCACCTACTTTAATTGCTCTATCTTCCACACCGTATAAAATGCAATCAACGGCTTGACGACCATAAATCTTACACCGATTTAACATATTAATTTTTTCATAGTAGTAGTGTTCCAGTGATTCTCCATATCTAACTCTTTTAGCAAGCATTTCAGACAAGAGCTCAGTGTAGTCTTCGCGAATTGGAAAGGATTCTATTAACTTTCTCTTCCATTCTGGCCAAGTGAAAACCATTGTAGGTAAACTTTGATACCAAGACCTAGCTACACCTGCTAGTTTTGGGAGAGCATAGTGAATTATTTCTCTGTCATCCCAATTATAGATTTCGGCACATTCCTCTACCTTGGTTAACCATGTTAAAATTGTTTGTTGTTTGGTCATTGGATCAAAATATGGAAGAATGTTTGTATTAAAAGTCAATTTAGACTTTTCCGAACTCTTAACTGTGTCTAAAATTGACATAAACTTATCTAATATTGCCTCTGTTGAGTCCATACCCTTAAATTTCTTTGAATTAATATTTTGCTGCTTATTACAATCTTGAGTGGTGCTTCGCCTTCTTTTTGTACCGCGCTTAAATTTTTCTCGTTCATTATCGTCCCTTTGGCTTGACACATGCTGACTCTGCCATCTTTCTTTTGTCCTAGGCGAACGATCTAACCGTTCGAGTTCTTTTATTGGAGTACGAAGTGATCTTAGCTCAGCCCTTCGTGATTGGTGAATGTAACCATCTCTATATTTTCTACTTACATTATTGTTTTGGCCAACCACAGTTTCACACCGCAAAACTGAAGGTTGTTCAAGATTTCGATGTTCAACTTCTATATTGCAGTATGAAGACTCTAGAAGTTCATGACGTTGACGTTTTTCAGGCATAGTGTCAAACTGCGACACTCTCGGTTGTTCTGGATGATGACGATCGAACTCGGTATCGCCCCGTGACACCATCGGCTCGTAATGATGACGTCCGCCCCCAGCATCGCCGCGCGACACTGGTTGCGTTAAACGTTGACGATCGAACCCGGTATCACCTCGCGACACCGCCGGTTCGTATTAATAACGTTCGTCTCCAGTATCGCCTCGCAACACTGGTTGCACTGAATGATGACGATCGAACGCGGTATCACCTCGCGACACCGCCGGTTCGTAATGATGACGTTCGCCCCCAGTATCGCCTCGCGACACTGGTTGCACTGAATGATGACGATCGCACGCGGTATCGCCTCGCGACACCGCCGGTTCGTAATGATGACGTTCGCCCCCAGCATCGCCTCGCGACACTGGTTGCACTGAATGATGACGATCGCACGCGGTATCGCCTCGCGACACCGCCGGTTCGTAATGATGACGTTCGCCCCCAGCATCGCCTCGCGACACTGGTTGCACTGAATGATGACGATCGCACGCGGTATCGCCTCGCGACACCGCCGGTTCGTAATGATGACGTTCGCCCCCAGCATCGCCTCGCGACACTGGTTGCACTGAATGATGACGATCGAACGCGGTATCTCCTCGCGACACCGCTGGTTCGTAATGATGACGTCTGGGTTCCATTGGCCACGTGACATTACTAGACTCACGTTCACGTCGTCTTATATTTAGGTCCTCTCGATTATCATCCGAACTCGTTAGTAAATCATATTCTGGACTAAAAGCGTCGTAATACTCGTAATCTCGAGAGTTTCCTTTTTCTCTATTCATTTTGTGAGCTGAAACTAACAGACCACCACTTAATAAACCGTTCAAAATATATACACATAAATAAATGGCATCATCACACAATTAAAAAAAAAGTTAAAATTGTATGATGGTTAATATAATATAATAATCCATCTAAATTATTTGATGTGATACCGCTAACATCGAGAACTGCTAAACTGATTAGTTGCTTTTTTTCCGTGTAAGTTTTAAAAGAAAAAAAAAAGTGATGCCACGGCTAGATAAAACCGGACTTTAAAATAAATACCCTCATAAATTGTGGTTATTCAACAACAAGATCAAAAAGGATCAATCAATTACTATTTCAACAACTATAATAATATATATACCTACTATAATAGAATATATATACCTACGTTACGTCTAGATTGGAACCTACAAGTAACGGCTGAAAATAAAACAAAAATTACCCATGTAACGCGGCAACGCTTACTATTTCAAATTTACGCGCGCGAACGTAATTCATTTCGCGGTATTATTCTGTCTGTGGTGTCGCTAGGCTGCGCCGGCCAATGGGAGCGCGCTACCGCCCCCACACCCCGAAAACGGTCTCTTCTTTCCGTGTGCGTGTTCGGAGTGATATTGTGTTCGGACTAAAAACTTAAAATTTACTCAATATTGTTTGTTGTAAACTAACACGTTACCTTTGTTTATCTCAATAAATGTTTTGGAAAGTACAAAAGTGTTAGAATGGCGCCCAACTCGCGGCCGAACCTGTGAACAGAGTGCCGGCTAGATAGCTACCTACGACGTGCGTTGCGTACGTGGCACGCAGTTTTCCGTAGTGTAGTTAATACAAGTTATCTCCGATAAGGACTTGAGTGAAGATGGCTTCGGGAACGCGATCCAAAACGGGGGCTACCCGGGATTGCGACGACCTTGACAACCACTCGGCGGGAACCACCTCGACGGTCGCGGGCGATGACGACCACGCCCCGTACCACGACGCCGAACGAGCAGCATCACCAGCAGCGTCCAGCGCGGCCGGCGCAGTACCCGGCGGCGCGTTCATGACCGGCGCGCAGGTGTCCACCCTGCTAGAGGCCTTCGCGCAATCACAGCGCGAGGCCAACCGCATCCTTTTCGAGAGCATCGTGACTACGATGAACCGCACGACGAACACGACGGGACCAGTGGTGGCCCCACCTACATCGCCACCGCTGTCGACGCACGAGACGCAGTACCGAAGCGGGTCATTTGCTAAGTGCACGGCGCGCTTCGACGGACGAGCGGACGACGCCGACAAACTAGAAGCCTTTCTCGACTCCGTCATCACCTACAAAGAGTGCCTAGGCGTAAGCGACGAGCACGCGCTACGCGGCCTACCCATCTTGTTGGTAGACGACGCGGCAGTATGGTGGCGCGGCATCAAAAACTCCGTCTTTACATGGGACGACGCGGTAGCGCGCCTGCGCGGTATGTACGGCGCCGCGCGACCGGCCTACAAAATCCTTCGTGAGATCTTCGCGCAAGAGCAAGGACAGCAACGGTGCGACGTGTTCATATCAAGAACGCGAGCGCTAATCGCTAAACTTCCGTATGAACTGGACGAGTGCATACAAATAGACTTTGTGTACGGGCTACTTGATCGACGAGTGCGTAAACGCGTAACGCGCGAAAGTGTAGTGTCGTTAGATCAGCTGGTGGATAGGGCCCGCGAGTTCGAGGAGTCGCTCGCAGAGGTGACGCAAGGGGACGCAGGTAAAGGTCTACGCGGCACCACAGGTACCTATACGAAACAGAAGTCAACTGTAAGTAGTACTTTACATACTAATAATAGTAGTGTTAACGTGCCTGCACACTCGCCCTCTAGTTCTAACGACGGCAAGGCCGGCGTTCGTAATCGCACGCGATGTTCTTATTGTAGGAAGTTCGGTCACCAAATAGATGAGTGCCGTAATTTACAAGATAAAAATTCTAAGAGTAAAGATAACGAAACCGATAGCAACGGCGTCAAGCGTAATAGTTCAATACAGTGTTATGGATGTGGCCAACAGGGCGTTATTAAATCTAAGTGTGAGACTTGTAATCCTAAATCGCAAGTAGACTTTCACTCATTAGGTACCCCTCGTAAATGTAATTATGATCGCCAAAAACCTCACGTAAAATCATTCCCGAACAAAATGCGTTATCAGACTTTTCACGGCAAAAATGCAATACAGGGTGAAAATCGGAAGTTTCGTTTCATACAGGGTGTCAATCGTAACTTTTCCGGTAGTTTGAGTAGTGAACTGGTAGGACCCCAAAACACTATGAACGCATTAAGTTCGCGTGAAATTACGCAGATACCGATAGAAAAAGACTTTATTCGCAATTTTCAAGAAATTGCAGATTTCGAACGGAAATGTGTCCTAAGTGACTCGAGTGAGTTTTATTCCACCCAGATGGAGGGTGAACCTCACGATTATTGTTTTTTACCTAATTTGACACTTTACGCAGCGGATGTTGACCTCGACCAGTATAAACCGGTAATTGATGTGACGATACTGGGTCGCAACGGTGTTGCCGTTATGGATACGGGTGCCACCAACTGCCTTGCGAGCCCGTTGTTGTATCGCACGCTATTGGACGGCGGCGTACATTTTACGGAGACGCAGCGGTCGATCGGTTTAGCAGACGGGACGCGGCAGGTTCGTGATGTGCTCAAAGGAGACACAACTGTTGAGCTGCATGGCCGAAAGGTATTTACTTCGTTTTTAGTGATCCCCGGAGCCAATACGAGGACGCTCTTGGGGCGCGATTTCATCAGAAACGCAGGTATAATTATAGATATCCAGCGAGCTTCGTGGAGTTTTGCCGACACACCGGACCAGCGGTATGGTTTTGTACAGGACTACGTACTTACCGCTGCTGCTGACGCCGAGCTGATGCGTGTTGAGGCCACGGAGTTGAAGCTGAGAGAAGACGAAGGTATGAACTTAAGTGACGAGCAGCGCGATGGACTCAATGAGCTAATAGTAAAGCACGCAGGCCGCTTTGCTCCTGAAGGTGAGCCTACTGATTTCGCGATGCACCACATCAAAACAGACGAAAGGCAGGAGCCAATCGCTTCTCCACCTTACCGCATTTCAGCCGGTAAAAAGCAGCTCCTGGAGGCGGAGCTTGACAAGCTGTTGCAAGCGGACATTATCGAGGAGTGCGAGTCGCCTTGGGCGGCGAACGCTGTGCTGGTCACGAAGAAGGACGGTGGTATCCGCCTTTGTGTGGATTACCGCAAACTAAATGCCGTCACAGAACCGGACCGCTACCCCCTCCCGAGGATGGACGATGTTCTACACGCCGCTAAGACTAGCAACTTCATGAGTACGCTAGATTTAAGATCTGGCTATTTTCAAGTCAGCGTAGCAGAGGAAGACCGCGATAAGACCGCGTTTATCACTCCCCTAGGTACGTATCGATTTAAGAGAATGCCTATGGGTTTGCGTAACTCTGGGGCTACTTTCCAAAGGCTCATGGATAGATTCAAGTCTAATATCCGCGGCGACGTGTCTATCTTATGCTATTTAGACGATTTGATCGTACTATCTGACACGTATTCACGACACCTGGAAGACCCTGAGGCGGTTTTTGAGAGACTTGCCCTTTTTAAACTACGCGTAAACCGCGAGAAAAGCTTCTTTGCCAGAGATTCGGTGAAGTTTTTAGGTCATTTGATAGTTCCAGGTGGTATCCAGGTTAATCCTGAGAAAACCACGGCCATTACAACTCTGCCACCTCCGAGGAACCTGAAACATCTGAAATGTTTCCTGCAGACGACTAGTTGGTTCCGGCGGTTTATTCCTAATTATGCAGAAGTTGCCCGGCCGCTGACGATGCTGTTGAAGAAAGACTCCAGCTGGCAATGGACGCAGGAGCAGCAGTCAGCATTTGACCAGCTTAAACAGCTCCTTGTTACAGCGCCGATATTACGGCAAGCCGATGAGACCCAACCGTACAAGCTTAGGACGGATAGCAGTGGCTATTGCCTCGGGGCAGTTCTAATGCAGGGGGAGGGGCCGGACGAGCGACCTATTGAGTACGCCAGCCGCCTCCTGACTGCCGCCGAGAGGAACTACACGACAACAGAGCGTGAGGCCCTAGCTGTCGTCTGGGCTGTTATGAAGTTTCGGGGGTACATCGATGGATCGGAGGTAATCGTCATCTCTGATCACCAGCCTTTGCGATGGCTGATGAGTGTCAAGTCGCCGAGCGGTAGACTCGCTAGATGGGCGCTGACGCTTCAGGAATATAATTTGCGCATAGATTATGCGCCTGGGAAACATAACGTCGTGGCTGACACACTTTCAAGACCTGCGTGTACCGACGAGATAAGTTGTGACCTCTGTCTTGCCGTAGTCGATCTCCCAACGCAGAGTGCATCCGATCTGCGCAAACAGCAGCTTCTGGACCCTGACGTGAAGAGGATTATAGACGACCTGGAAACGGAAGACGAACCCTTTAGGGGGAGACAGTGGGCAAACCGCGGTTACGTGATGTCAGACGGGATTCTGTACAGATGCGGACCTGATTCCGACGACAATGACGATGCGTGCCTGGTCGTTCCGGTGAGCGAGAGAACAAAGGTCCTTGCTGATTTCCATGATGCGCCGACGGCTGGACACATGGGTGTCGAACGTACGCTGCATCGGATCAGTTCAAAGTACTTTTGGCCTGGTATGAGAGCAACTGTGACTGAGTATGTGAAGAATTGTGTGCCATGTCAACGGTACAAGGCTGACAACCGCAAACCAGCCGGTCTTCTTCAGTCCCCTCCAGGTGCCCGCCGTTTTGAGGTAATATCTGTTGATTTGTTTGGTCCTTTGCCGGAGACACCCGCAGGGAATCGATGGATATTGATTGCAGAAGATGTTTGCAGTAGATGGGTCGAACTTTTCGCACTTAAGAACGCTACCAGCGTAGAATGTTCCAAAGCTCTCATTGAGGAAGTCTTTCTTAGGTTTGGTGTGCCGAGGAGGATGGTAAGTGACAACGGAGTACAATTTGTTAGTGAGATCATGCAGCAGGTTTGTAATACGTTCCGCATAGATCAGTGCCTGACGCCGTTCTACCATCCTGAGGCCAACCCCGTGGAGAGGAAGAACAGGGATTTGAAGCCCCAATTGGCCATCTTGGTGGGTAGAGATCATTCATCGTGGGACGCATATTTAGCCTCCGTGAGATTCGCGATGAATTCAGCATTGTGCTCTAGTACAGGATACTCCCCTGCGTTCCTCACCTTCGGACGGGAGATGCGCGCACCCGCTGACGCGCTCACGGACATGAGAGATATTGTCGAGAACGACAAGTTCGTAGCTAATATAAGCAATTACCTTAGGAAGCTTTCATCCGCGCTTCTTGACGCTCGGGATTCTCAGGAGAAGGCGCAAGCTATCCAGAAGAGGTATGCCGATGAAGGTCGTAGGCCACCGCCTGACTATAAGGTAGGCGACTTGGTCTTGTTGAAAACTCAGGGTTTGAATGACACTGATCGAGGTCAAACTCCAAAATTTAATCCTAGGCGAGATGGCCCGTATAAGATTTCGAGGGTCTTGAGTGAAACCACTTACCTCCTTGATGGAGAGTCCGGTTCGTTGGGAAAGTATCATGTCTCTCAACTTACGCCATTCGTTGGTCAAGTCCAGCCGCCTGTTAGGGAAAAGCGCCGCCGAGGAAGGCCGCGTAAATCTTAGGCTAGTCCAGACTTTGCGTTACGTCGTCTGAACTAGAGGGGGAGGCTGTAACGCGGCAACGCTTACTATTTCAAATTTACGCGCGCGAACGTAATTCATTTCGCGGTATTATTCTGTCTGTGGTGTCGCTAGGCTGCGCCGGCCAATGGGAGCGCGCTACCGCCCCCACACCCCGAAAACGGTCTCTTCTTTCCGTGTGCGTGTTCGGAGTGATATTGTGTTCGGACTAAAAACTTAAAATTTACTCAATATTGTTTGTTGTAAACTAACACGTTACCTTTGTTTATCTCAATAAATGTTTTGGAAAGTACAAAAGTGTTAGACCCATCTTTTCTAGCCTTTGGATTCATTTAGAGCTCATAAGAATCTTTAGGCCTTAGTTTTCAAAAATAAACTATACGACGAAACTAATTATTTTTAGTTCAAAAGAAATAAGAAAGTAAATATCAATCATCACATTATTAAACCAAACAATACAATGCCAATTTCATTGTAAAGCTTGAATAATTTTAAATACTCATTATGATTTTTATTTCAAGTAAAACTTTGTTTGTTTACATTGTTTGTTTACATTTTCCAAATAAATAAAAATTGTAATTCAAACGTTTAATCGTTTCGTTTAATGTTCATAAATGTGCAGCACTTACGTTTTGTCTGTAGGCGTAGATCGAAAATATTTTTCGTCAATCCCAAATTCTGAAAGTTATAAACTACTGGATCTGTTAATAAAACAAGTGTTCATCCATAACTGCTCTTATTTCGGCAAGATACTAATAATAAATTCCTTTCATAACATTGCCTGCATTTTTCATTTTTATGACAATCAATAGTAACCAAAAAACCGTAACCATGGCAACTAAACCATGGTCTACTTGAATCGTAATACAAACTTCATAGTACTATTTGCATACATTGCTGAACTAAATATATCCAAATACATCTTTATTTGTTAAAAACACTATATTTAATTATTTAATTCTTTACAAAGCTTACAATACTGTCTATAACAACTAACAACAACTGAAGCGTAATTTCAAACGGACAAATCTTATCTCATTCTTCTTTTCTTCTTTTCTACGAGTATACGTAAAATAAAGTCGTGTTTTTTTGTTAGTTACACCACTAACAAAAGAATGTCGTTTAAGTTATAATTCAAGAACGAGTGGTTGGCTGATTTTCATGATTTTAACTTTTTTGAATTTTTCTTGGCCCCGAAAAGAATAAAAACATCAAAACAAAGCCGGGGCTGATTGTTAGGTAAGTCGGTCATGATCTCGAAAATGGCTACAAGAAAGGCAGGTAATTGCCCGGAGTGCATTTATTTCTCGTTTTCTGGTAAAAATGCCTTCCTGTGTGTTTACGACTAGTACCAATTACACTGCAACTGTTAGAGTCAAGAAAAACGTATCATTACATTCATAAGTATATTTTTTTTCATTTAAAGGCATTAAAATTTAAATTACGTATTTAGCCTTTACATTACTTCGGCAATGGCTGACGTTAGGCTAAAGAGCGAGATGTCACGCGCTCGCACCAATGAGAGCTCAGTGGCTATCAGTACGTAACGAATGTTATATATTTATCTCTTTTTATCAACAGGCATGCCCCATCATTCGTCTCTCATAGCACTTAGTGTCGTAATACACAACTATACGTTCGTATATAGAGTAATCCTTGCGCCACTTTAAAATGCTATAATGTTAGTGTATAACATGTCTACCCTCTTGAACGTCATTGGTCATGATAAAATATTGTTAAGTATGATCTGTTTTAAAATAATAAGGGCCCACCTATCGCGCTTTTTTCTTATAATAAACTATCAAATGAAGTAAGTACCTATCTATATGTCATCAACAAAAGGTTTTTTAGCGCAAGTTTTTTCGCACCATGTGACCACCAAATCAATTTCTTAACAGCGAAGATGTCTCTTTTACGAGTTTCGCTTGTTGTTATTGCCTTTTTTCGCCAAGTGTAATTTTTCTTGTAAAATTTTACTTGCAAATGAGAATGTAATTGAAAATATAAATGTGAAAAAAACTTTTTTACTTTCCAAAACTTTTACGTTTAAAAAAGTGTCCGCCCTACTTCTAACGTTGTTCGTCTTTTTATGTGGGTAATTATGAAATCTGTAAATAAGAAATGTCAATCATCCCTTATTACTATAAATTTATTGCACCCGCATATATCGTGTAAGTGTAACTATTGTAAATATTATTTGAAAATTATGGTCAATCCTGCTCAGAGGAAGATCTTTTTATAGGGTCTCTGAATGTATTCAGTCCGTCCTACAACCCCGTACCGGCCCCCCGATTTAGAGGTGGTATTTTGTTAGCAATCGTATACATTTGACAGCTCAAAACGTACGGTATAATCTGTCAAACTGCACAACGGCCACGATACGTTTGACAGATCATACTACGTTTTCAACTGTCAAATGATTTTTACACAATTCCACCTCAGAACCATTCGGTTACGGTTGGATAACTTACTTACATATTAAGAAAAATTAAAATAACATGAATTTATCCGATGCTACCATATTATTTTGTTATTTTATTATATTAGTTACCGAATTGACTTATCGACATCTTGTAAAATTGCGACATTTATTTAAAAAATATTAGAATATCTAGCCAAAACCTAAGCCGAATGGTTTATCGAACGTTCAGAGGTAAAGCAATTGTATTCATTCGACAGTTCATAACCTACGGTATGATCTGTCAAACTCTTTAATTTTTGCCGTTTGCGTGCGATTGCTCTACACAATTCCACCTCTGAATCGCCCTGCGGGTCTACCTACACCGCTAAATATACAATCATATAAACCCAAATAAACAGTACTTACAAGAAAATTCAGTTCTGAAATGTTATGAAAATGTACGTAAATTTGGCATCTAAACGTTGAAATAATACATCAAAAGCAGACCACGAAATAAATATAGACAAATATAGATATTAGGTACATAAAGTAACACAAGGTTAACCAAGAGGTGCTCGTTGCAATTGGTGGTGATACCAAAGTTAAGTAACCTACGACGCAGTTGCTTTGGATGGCACGTTTAGGCGTTGGTCCCGGCTTGTATCGGTTGATATTAGTCGTAAAGACTTGTCAGAGGCCCTATGGGCGGCTTGATAAAATCTGACATTAAGGTTGGTCGCTTGCCTTGCAAAACCCCTTCACGATGCTACTGATTAATGCTGATTTTTCGGAGAAAAATGATGTACTTTTTCTACAAGAATAGTCGTCCTGTTTAAATTCTAATATAGTTGGGTCCAACTATATATATACTTTTTACAGAACGACTATGCAAGACGATGCCAAAAGAGAGCATCAATAAATACCACTGTGAAATAAAAGTTCAAACGTCACGATATCTATGTATTTAGATTTTGTTCGTGCGATAGTTTTAATACGTGCAGATATTTTACTTGATTTTTAAGGTAAAACAGTTAAACTCACAATCGAATTACCACACGAAAGTTCGATTGCTGCGAGAATCGGCCTCGCTCTGAGTAATATTTTTTATAAACCTTATCACTGTTAATATTCGCTGCTCGTATCATCTGACCAACGACAGTTTAAGCCACATCTCGTTCTGGTCTTATGACTTCGGAGTTTCTGTCAACCCCACCAAGTGTCAAGCGATCATAGTAGGGAGTCCTGGACTCAGCCGGTTATGTACGGGGGGTACTGCTATACTTTACTGTACCAGTGTGAAGAATTAGGGCCTGATGTTAGACTGTACGTTGAGCTGGACTGTTCACGTGGCTGAGGTCAGTCGTAAGGTCATCACGTGTTTGAGGACTCTCTACCGATTATTATTTTTTCTTCCCATCAAGACAAAACTTCTTCTCATGCAAGCTCTCATTATCATTGATTACGCGGACTCTTGCTGTAATAACCTCACTGAGGCACTCACTGACAAACTTGAACATCTTCTCAACAGCTGTATTAGATTTATCTTTGGTCTCCGAAAATATGACCATATTTCCCACTACAGAGCGCAACTTAATTGACTTCCCATTCGACAACGTAGAAACTCTCGAATTGTCTGTGTTCTGTACGGTATTCTTAATAACCCCTCAACTTCAGGATATGTTCTCCTTTTTATGTCAATCTCGTGATCGTGCTCTCCGTTCTTCCGAAGATCTCCGGCTAGGCATAACGTCTCATCGCTCCTCCTATCAATCCAAGTCGTTTACAGTGACGGCTACGCGGCTGTGGAATACGATCCCACTTGAGATCAGGAGGTCAGAGACGAAACTGTGTTTCATAAACAAACTGTGAAATATGTAAAATATGTATGTATGTATATTTTTAGTTATGTACGCTTTTGGATGTTATGTATCTAAACTCTTTTATACTGTATATTTAGTATATGTATATTATGGTATGTATGTAATATTATTACATAAAGATGAAATAAGAAACCAAAAATTTGCGCACGGGCGGGACCCGAACCAGCAACCCTTTGGCAAACCGGGCCACTATCACACTGTCACACTGTCACAATATGAAACTGTGAGTGTTAAAAACATTCTAAAACATTATAATATTATTATTTTACACAATAGTATTTTTTGCAATTTTAATATCTATTTACAATATTCTCCTGCACCCATAACAATCTCTCTGCATGATCTTAAGGTAGGACTGGGAGAGTCCACCTTTTGTACACATTTATTTGTGCAATAAAGTTTTAAAATAAATATGTTTTTTTTTTCTAAAAGTTTATATTGTTTCTTCGCGCGTTAGCGTAAGCATGTCACGACCTAGGAATTAAGAAAATAAATCAGTGTCGTGGCATGCTTACCATCTGCTGTCACGATATATACTGAGGACCTTTTTGGCACACCTGGGCGCTTTGTTTTTGTTTTTTATGAATTTAATTTTACTTGTTCTGATTTGTTTTAATTTATTTAATGTAATGTATCTTGTGTGTCAAAAAAACAAAAATTCTATTCTATTCTATTCTAAATGTATTCGGAATTAAAATCTTGGTATTAATTTGACGTTGTTTTGTTCCAGTGTATGATGCGTCTGGGCAGTACAACCCGAACATGCTGTTTGGCAACGAGTTCTGACTCGGCTCCTCGATGGAATGCCGTGATCCTCAGCTGGCAGAGTACTACGGGCAGGTCCCGCCCTTCGCCGTCGGCTTCCACGTCATCAAGATCAACATCACCATCGATGGAGACCACATACCGCATGTTGGTACTTCTGTAATGATAGCATACGATAAAGGGCGACCACAAGATAGAATGAGTTGAGGGCACAATAATATTATTTGACTTCTAATAATCCAATCGATTTACCAAGTCAAGAATCAAACAGAATGAGAGAGACTGCCAATAAGTTGGCCTAGTACCTGCAGACTGAGCCTTAAGTGCTGTTTCAAAATTTGATAAGTAGACCTCAAAAACAATACCGCAACCAATAAAACCAACCGCTTTGAATGACTGTAATCGCCTTACGTTACTGAACTTTTAATATAAAAGTTTCACAACACACTGAAAGACTTTGTGTCGATATGAACTTTGCCTTAAAATTTAATCTTTGTCGCTGTCCAAAACATACAGTTCGGTGGAGTTACTCTTTGTGAAGCGATCGACGGCATTATGACGACATCGTTGTACACTTAGTTTGATAGGGCACTCTTGTCCCGAATCTTTGAGAATCTCAACTTCAGAAATGGTTGGTTTATTAGAACTTTTAAAAACAAGGCACTCGAGCGAGGTAATTATTGGCTTCTATAGTAGAAGTTTCAGCTTTTACGGTCAAATTCCCCGACCTGAAATACAGCCACTTGGCGACCTGGATCCACGCAGCGTTTATCAGCTCACGTCAGTTGACGTAATCCCTGGCTTATGTCATGATTGAAATATTCGGATACATAAGTATTCTGTAGTAACTACAATTTGATTTCTTATATTTATAGCCTAAGTCTAACTTTTATTGATTTCCTACAAACTTTTATTCCGTCATTTAACTAAATGTTATTGCACTATTACATAGAAGAATTTCAAAGAGTCTAAATTTAAATAATAAATGCTTCCTCATAACAAAGGTTTGAATCAGAGTCTCAAAATATCAAACATGTATCTACAGTCTACTTATCTGAAGGTGTGAGTTAGTCGAGGATCAACGCGGACATACCTAATTAGGAGGTCGATTCTCGCGGCAATCGGACTTTTTTCGTGTGGTAATTCGATTGCGAGTTTAACGGTTTTACCTAAAAAACACGTAAAATATCCACACGTAAAAAAAAACACACAAACATAATCTAATTTAAAAAATAAATAAATTTAAAATCGTGACCTCGAGAAATCAAAAACTATTTTTTCTTCGACAAAGAAAATTCGGTCGGTGTTTTTTTTTCGTATACGAATTGCACGAGATTTGCCCCCAGATGTAATATAAATAAAGAATAATGTCTTTCTTCCACAGGGCAGGACAATATTCGTGGGCGAGTGCCTACCGGCGTCCTGCAGCGTAGCAGCAGTGGAGCGTCTCGTGCGCGCAGCAGAGGCGGCCGCCGGCGCGCGCGCAGCCGCCACCGGGCTCGCAGCGTCGCTGCGCACGATCAGCGTGAGACCCGTGCCTGGCGCGTACGACCTCTACGCCGACCGCAAGTTCCAGATCCTGGCGTGAGTTGAACTTTGTACCTCTGTTGTCTGTAGCTAGATACAAACTAGCATCAGTAAGAAATTACTTATAAGTGTGTTTGATTATTAATGTTTTTAACTAAGCTAGCTGAGTTTGTCTATAAATCTGTAGGGCAATTATCTTATAACTAATAAGCTGTTAAATCAACCAAAAAACATTTCATATGAACAGTTGACAAACCTAATAAATAAATAATAAAAAGAAAACAGTTGATCCTACAAGAGATACTATAATACACAGTCTGGCCATAAATACTGTTACAATTAAAAATAAGAAATATAAATCATTTGAATTTGGAATCTGTCATTTTTATACGATTCCTCATTGAGTTTTCTAATTTTGGCGTCAATAAATTTTATAATATTTTGCGATATTAAAATTGAGTGGGGTGATAAAGAGAACCGAATCGCTGTGATTGCATTACACAAAGTTGGTATGGAGCCAAATGCAATTTTTAAAACTCTCCATACGCTTGGTATTAGTCAAATGTTTGTGTACCGGGCTATCAATAGGTACAATGAGACCTCCTCTGTTTGTGGCAGAAAAAGATCTGGCCGTCCACGTAGTGGTCGTACGAAAAAGGTGGTCAAAGCAGTAAAGGAAAGAATTCGCAGAAATCCTGTCCGAAATCAAGAGATTTTATCTCGGGAGATGAAGATAGCACCCAGAACCATGTCGCGTATTTTAAAAGATGACTTAGGACTTGCAGCCTATAACAGACGCACTGGTCATTTCTAACTGATAATTTAAAAAAAAAATAGGGTGGTAAAACTGAAAAAACTACTGGAGCGGTACCCAAAGGGAGGTCACAGAAAAATTTTGTTTACGGATGAGAAAATCTTTTCAATTGAGCAACATTTTAACAATTAAAATGACCGTATTTATGCTGAAACCTCTAAGGAAGCTTCCCAATTAGTCAGCAGAGTGTAAAGTGGGCATTACCCGCTATGATGGAGTGACTGAGCCATATTTTTGTGAAAAAGGTATCAAAGCATCGCCACACAAACATATCAAGATATCATTCTTGAGAAGGTTTTGAGGCGTTGTTAAGGGGCTTCACACCCCTTAACAACGCCATGTTCAATAACCAAGCATGGTCTTTTCAACAAGACTCGGCGCCGGGTCATAAAGCTCGGTCCTGCGTGGTCTTGGTTAGAAGCGAACGTTTCGGACTTCATCAGAGCTGTAGACTGACCGTCGACTAGTCCCGATCTTAATCCTCTGGATTATGATTTATGGTCAGTTTTAGAAAGTGCGGCTTGCTCTTAACGCCATGATAATTTGGAGTCCCTTAAACAATCCATACGATTAGCAGTGAAGAATTTTCCCATAGAAAGAGTGCGTGCTTCTATTGATAACTGGCCTCAACGTTTAAAGGACTGTATTGCAGCCAATGGAGACCACTTTGAATAAGCTTTTTATATTTTAAATTGTTTTATATTTATGTATAAAAGTAACACACTGTAAAAGTAATAAATATTATTTGCATTATTTTTTTTTTCCTTGTGACAATATTTATGGCAAGACTAGGTATAACTGCAAGATAGATGCGAGTTCTAAATGCAGACTGTTGTTTGTACACGATGTAAAAAAAGGCGAAATAATATGTTAGGGTATGTATGTATGTAATGTGAACATTAAGTAGTAAAAGTTTTAGTTAAAAATAAACATTTTTCCCATATTAAGTAAATAAATTGTTAGAACCCCCGCCCGCAACCCTCGCCCGCTGCACACACGCACGTACCTAACAGCTGATATTTAAGGTTGTCACCGATAAGTTTTTGTTAAAACTTTAGCATCAATTTACTCAGTAATTTATACTCGCACGAGTTTGTGGTTTTGCATATAAACTACACACTTACTACTCTACACGTCCCTTAAATTTTATTTCGCCTTTTTGTTACACGCCTTTGTGGTACCGAATATACAGGATATTCGGTATGTCGACTTTCGTATTACGATTTTTGTTTTATTTGGTATAGAAATTACGTTTTCCGAGGAATTTATATCAGTAAGTAGCAGTCGCCATAGCGACGTTCCGTACCATCATGATGCAAACGATGCAGTTGTAGACTGGTATATACGTATATAGTCCGGTCAAATTAGACATCCAAGGTTACAAAAATTCCCACCTAGCTAAAAATTGGTAGGATTGTTTAAAACACCATCATAAATGAAATGTAGAAAGTCCCCATCGATCCGATACCTGGAAAAAAAGTTACTCGGGGTCAAATGTCACAAAAACGGGTTTTTCGCGATTTTCAGCAAAACGGTAAGTTTTATCATAAAATTAGCCAGACAAAAATTGTAGAGCAGATAAATATCTACAAAAAATGTCTTTATACTTTTCTTCCTAAGAGCCACCGTTTTTGACATATAACGATCCAAAAAGTTGAAACTTTTGAATAATAAAAGATATTGGCAACGGTTGAAAATGATAAAAGTGATAAAAGCGGTGTAAGTTAAAAAAAAAGGGATATTTATCCATCTGACTCATAATTCTCTAATACTTCTGCTTCTTCTTCTCCTTGTTCTTCTTCTTCATCCTCGCTGCAAGTAAATTGCTCCAATAATGACAAATCGCATGTCTCCTCGTTAATATCAAATGAATCCTAAATTGTTGGTGATTCAACATTGGAGCACGACCGGTCTTGACAATTAGTAAATGCTACAGAACAAAACAGGTCAACTTTTTTGCAACCACATTTAGCACTACATCCCAAACACGTAAAACACGTAAACCTAATCAGGCACTATATGCAGACATTCATATTGATAAGTACGATTTCCTCGCGAGCACTAAATTTCCATTATGAATAATAAACAAAATCTTTTAAGTGAGGTAGATCAAATAACTATAATCAAAGCCATTTCCTGTAATACTGACGAGGTAGTAGATGCGCTACAAATTAAAGAAACAGATTTCACAATAATAAATCAAAATATTAGAAGTGTGTATTGCAATTTTAATGACTTTACAATCTCAATGGCACAGCTAAACTTTGACCCAGATTTAATTATATTAACCGAATGTTTTCTTGGTGAGAGTAAACCAATTCCAAAAATACCTAATTATGCATCTTACTACACAGCACGTAACTATAATAAAAACGATGGTGTTTTAGCCTACATTAGAGATATACATACATAGCATATGTTAATGAAATTTACATACAGGACGCAACTGCACTTAAGATTCAGATTAAGGCAAATACAGTGATAGCTATATACCGTTCACCATCTGTCAGTAACACAGATGGATTTATTAACTCTTTAAACAATCACTTAGAAAAAATAGCTACTCACACGCAGATTATAATCACTGGAGATATTAATATAAACACTATAACTCGACAAGGTGAAACTGCTTTTGAACAAAGAAGTAGATCAAACTATTTAGATATGCTAGAAAATCACGGTATCCTTATTGGTCATCACTTACCAACTAGAGAAGATAGATCCCTTGATCATTTTATGCTTAAAATTGACAAAAAAAAGGTTAAGGCACAGATTGCAGTGCTTAACACTACAGTAACCGATCACGCGGCGGTTCTGTTACATCTCCCCTCTCTAAACCTAAAACCAAAATGCTCTAAAACTAAACTAATAACTAATTACGATAACGCTTTACGTGACCTTATAAATAAGAACCTACATGAACTTTTATCTTGTGATGACCCTGAATTAATTACTGAAAAGCTTATCCAAAACGTATCTAATTCACTAAACGATAACACTAGAAATGTACATATATCTAAAATACACGAACTATTAAACCCTGGATAACGCCAGGTATCCTGAGATGTATTCACAATAGGAACAAAATGCAAATGAGGTTACGCCGTAATCCTCACGACGAAATACTCATGATAACATATCGTAGATACCGCAATTTTTCAATAAACTTATTAAAAAACTAAAACGAGACTACGAACGACAACTTTTAAAAGATTGCAGTGGAGACCCAAAAAAACTGTGGCAAAGCATAGGCACAATTACTCATATTAAAAAGACAAAATCAGACAGTTCTAAATTGTTAAACATCAAATGCACTGAAAACGATTCAGCCAATTTTGTTAATACCTTTTTTAGTAATATAGGCAAAAACTTAGCCGATAAAATTATCAACCGTACGACAAATCGACCTACGAGTATAAAATGTAATCCTGTAAACCCATCGCAACCGTCTTCTTTCGTACTTCACGACACTGACTATGACGAAGTTAATACTATTTTGATGAGCCTTAAATCAAATAGCGCACCAGGTCATGATAACGTGCCTACAGGATTCCTCAAATTTGCCAAGTCTGAACTTATACCTATTATTACCCATCTTACTAATCTCTGTTTTAAAAAGGGGATTTTCCCCTCTTTATTTAAAGAATCGATTGTTACACCGATTTATAAAGACGGTGATGAAAAGGACGTAAATATCTACCGACCTATATCGGTGCTGCCAACTCTTTCTAAAATTATAGAGAAAATCATAAACAAAAGACTTCTTAATTATCTTAATAAATTTGACCTTCTGTCTGACTCTCAATTTGGATTCCGTCCTGGCAGATCTACTGAAGATGCTGTGACAGCACTGACGTCTGTGGTTTCAGACAGCCTTGATAACAAGAAAAAATGTCTGGCTGTTTTCATTGATTTAAAAAAGGCCTTTGATACGGTCTCCTTTCCTATACTAGAACATAAACTGGAACACTTAGGAATTTGGGGTACCCCCCTTGAACTCCTAAAGAGTTACTTAAACGGAAGATCTCAAAGGACTAAGCTAGGCCAAACAGTCAGCTCGGTTGCTGGTATAAACTACGGTGTACCGCAGGGAAGTGTTCTGGGACCTACCCTCTTCTTGATCTATATCAATGATCTCTGTAACTTGAGAGTTCCAAACACAAACATATTCTCCTATGCAGATGATACCGCTGTGGTTTTTACCGGTAATTCTTGGAGTTGTGTAAAATCTCTGGCTGAACAGGCCTTGAGGGAAATTCGTAATTGGCTGGATACTAATCTACTCACGCTGAACACTGTAAAAACAAAATATATGTGTTTTTCAATTCTAGATGGCTATCAACCTGACACAACTTTCAAACTCAAAATTCATGACTGCCTTTCTACAGACCTAAACTCGGACTGCACATGCACAGTCATAAAAAGAGTTCAAACATTTAAATATCTTGGAGTTATGCTGGATCAAAGGCTTAATTGGCATTGTCACATTGACCTGGTTTCCAGTAGAATTCGGAAGTTGATTTGGATTTTAAGTTACTCCGACAGTCGGCTGATGCAGAAGTAATGAAAATGGTTTATGGAGCTCTCTGTCAGTCTATTTTGAGCTATTGTATTACGACCTGGGGTGGAGCTGCGAAAAGTCATCTAATTCAAATTGAACGTGCACAGAGAGCCGTTCTGAAGGTCTGCTGTTTTAAGCCTCGCATATATCCAACGGACAAACTCTACGAGTACTGTCAAGTGCCTACGGTCAGGCAACTTTTTATAATAAAAACTGCTCTTAAACAACACTCCTTTACATTTTACGATAGGCAACTTATCCGTCGTAATCCGGTAATAAACGCTGTTCACGTAAGAACATGTTTTAGTCATAGATTTTTTCTCTTTTTGGGGCCATTTCTGTACAAAAAACTTAACAAAACCTTATCGTTATATAATCTCAACAGATACAAATTCAATTTAACTCTTCTGAACTGGTTACTTAGTAGATCCTATGATGATACGGAACAACTTCTCCAAATATTGACTTAGGCCTAAACTCTATCAACTACAATACTCTCTCTCTCACACACACACACACACACATACAACACACACACACACACACACACACACACACACACACACACACACACACACACACACACATGCAGACACACACACACAAACATGCAGACACACGTGTTTATTTTTATACATACACATTAAACACTCGTCTCATTTTTCCTATAAATTTTGTTGTACATTTTATTGATACGATGATCCAAAGCCAGTCCGATCTTTTGCCAGGGATGGGGGCCTGGTGACCCGTAACACAGGTTTCTTACCTACCACGGGCACCAGCGTTCCACAACCATTTTACTGTAATTTTAAGTTATGGCATTGTACTTTAGTATTATTGTATGTTTTGGTTTGTGGAATGAAATAAACGATTATTATTATTATTATTATTATTATTATTATTATTATTATTTTTAAAGAACTGCGACATGTTGCAGACAAAAAGCTAATAAAAGATATTTACATTTCACTTGCACAGTCAATAACAACATATTGCATCACATTATGGGGAGGTGCTTTAAAGACAAAGTTTATGGATGTTGAGCGTTCACAAAGAGTATTGCTTAAAGTTATGTTGTTTAAAAAAAGGATTTTCCCTACTCTGACACTGTATCTTGACGCTGATCTACTTTCGGTTAGAAAGCTATACATACTGCATGCTGTTTTGAAAGTACACCGTTCAATTGGATACAGTCATGACAAAGAAAGAAGAAGAAGATCAGATAAAGTAGCCCCAATACCTAATGTTCATACTTGCTTCGCCCAATATCAGTTTTCGTATCTGTCTGCACAAATCTACAATAAAGTAAACAAAACTCTTAAAATATACGCACTTACATTAAAAGAATGTAAAATAGTACTAACAAAGTGGTTAAAGTGTCTGGACTATAATGAGACTGAAAATATTTTGAAAATTCGTGTCTGAATTAGCATTCGAAAAAACACACACTCGCTCTCTCTCTCTCACACACACACTCTCTCTCTCTCTCTCTCTCTCTCTCTCTCTCTCTCTCTCACACACACACACACACACACACACACACACGCGCACGCACTCACATATGATGAATTAGTATTATTATTAGTAATATGTATGATTTATAAGTTATATAAGTAAGTAGTGTTTAGTTATGGAAGAGCGTGGCCTCCTGGCACAGGCATTCTGTAAATGCCTAATAGGAGACTACATCAATTAGTAACCATAAAAATGTACTTGTTTACGTAAATAAAGAATTTATTATTATTATTATTATCCCCTTTTACAGTTGCAAAAAATGTATTTAACAGTTTTTCCGGCGCAGGTGGGAGTAAAATTTGAACTGGTTCTAATGTATTGTCGACCAACTTCCAACCCCACTCTTTTGGGTCTAGCTGATAACCAAGCCACACTTGAACTTGGTAATATACCCGAAAAAGATGTTGATGAGCAGCCGCTGAGGTTGAAAGAAGACAAGCTAACTGCACTTGTTTTTTATTTCGGGTATTTTTAACGAAACATGCATATCGAAACTTATCTAAGCACGTAGTTTTTTTAAGGAGCTCCATACATAGAGAGAAGACACCAAATTCCGTTGGTGATAACTTCTTCTTGAGTTACCCGACATTCTCATAATTATAATATTTTATATGTGTAAGATACACTGACCGATAGAATAATATTTTTACTTGTATTACAGCTTCAGCGATGTATATACGTGGTGTACTTATACATATTATGACGATTACAACTTTTTCAACTTTTTGGACCGTTATATGTCAAAAACGGTGGCTCTTAGGAAGAAAAGTATAAAGACATTTTTTGTAGATATTTATCTGCTCTACAATTTTTGTCTGGCTAATTTTATGATAAAACTTACCGTTTTGCTAAAAAACGCGAAAAACCCGTTTTTGTGACATTTGACCCCGAGTAACTTTTTTTCCAGGTATCGGATCGATGGGGACTTTCTACATTTCATTAATGATGGTGTTTTAAACAATCCTACCAATTTTCAGCTAGGTGGGAATTTTTGTAACCTTACCCCTATTTTTATGTCTAATTTGACCGGACTAATACCTCACACTGCACAAGTGTGCACGTTATTTAGCACAAATATAAAGTAGGCTAGCTCAACAATTGATGTTCCTGCTTTAAATCCTATCTTCTTTTACGTTCAAATTTAATTTCGTGGTACACCCTGAATTTATGCAGCATATTCTCTTGTGTTTCGCTCTTGGTTTCTATTGCAACGTGTATTTCTGTGTTGCTATCAACCAAACTACGATGTCTGTGGTCTGCGCCTCGTGGGAACCGACAAAGAGAAACATTTGTTTAGAAGGCTTATGTGCATCAACGTCCCCGCGCCACGGCATCATGCAATATCTGCATTTAAATTTTAATTATTCGCGTCACATCACTTATGCAATTTAAATTGCATTAAATAGGACGAATATTCATTAATAATGTATGATGTACGAAAGTCGTTAATAAGCATAATGGTTTGACGGTCAGTTAAGCTGCAATACATGTGTCGCGGTATTTGCATATGTTTGCTCTACAAAGTCGTTATAGCAATCAATTTCCATGCTAATGGGATATATAATATTACAACACTGTTTCGGTGGATTCATCAAGTAAATGTTTGGCTGAGATTATCACGCAATTATAGAAGACGATGATAAATGAATGTAATTAATTTGGAGGAATACCTACACGTTGTTAGGTGTGAACTGAATCGAGACAATTAATTACGTTTACAGCACTACAGTCTGAAATCAGAACACGTAATTTAATGAAAATAATTAAACTCGCAGGTTTTGAAACAAAAATTACTTACCTACTTTCGTAAATTTAATACACCTACTTACGTAGCTGAGATAGCTTGAAGTACAGTTTTAAAAGTTTTTGTTTAAATGTATAGATACTTACATTATTAATCTGAAGAGTTTGTTTATTTGTTTGTTTGAACGCGCTTATCTCAGGAACTTCTAGACCGTTTTTTGTTGTTGAATAGCTTATTTATCAAGGAAGGCTTTAGGATGTAAAACATTACGCTGCGGCGGGAGGGGAGAGCGCAAACTCTAAACGCTCGGATCTCGGATCAGTCGCGGGGGACCGCTAGTATATTATTATTAGTATTATACGTAGTAATCAAACAGTTCATATCTAGCTCGTCCCATCAAAAAGCTGTACAAATTATCATAGGTTAGAAGCTATCCATTGGATAGTTCTACCAACAATGATTTTTTTCACCAGTAGCCTGCTGCATTTTCTCTCAACTGACTGCCAAAGTGCTGTTCCTAAAGTTTATTATTTTCTCAGGTCGGTGGTTCTCCTGGTGGCCGTCCTAATGTTGCTGGCGTCGTTCTACGAGGGCTACCTGGAGCGAAAGTACCGGCTGTTGAACGAGGCTGCAGACCTTGAGCTGGCACATGATGACGTCAACCATAAAAATGTTGGTAAAAATTTTCAGTGTGCCATGATTTCACCTGCGCTTACCTGTCTAGCCTAATGTGAATATGTTATAAAACATTTTTTTTTCCTATTTCTGCAACAGAAGATTATGGGCTTCAAAATGAAACCTAGGGCTCTTAAATTACAATATGATGATGCAATATAAGATGAAAAAGGTCTCCAACTACAATACCTTGTGCGTCGATAGATCGTAAGATAGTCAATGATAGTTTCGTTTGAACTGAAATGCATTTTCTCAAATATTTTATTATGACCTAAGTGAGCTATGCGTTCGATTTAATCTGCAGATTTTGCTAGGCAAGCAGGACGTCTTGGCAAACAGACAAAAATAATAAAATGTTCTCAAATATTGTTTTCGAAAGTAGAAATGCACACATTTCAGCACAAAGTTTTTGGCGCGCTAGGTGATTTTGTGTAGTTTCTATTTCCTAGCTGGCTGTTCAACACAAAGAACTATATGTGTTATTAAAGCGATGAAATCTGAAAAGTCCTAGCTTTGACTTTTATGTGGTGAATGTAGAACAAAGTAACCAAACCTTAATAAATAGAGATGATAGTTTTCAATTTCGATGTTTGTAGATGTTTCTTGTTATATAACAATGCGAAATAGGATTAAATATTTGCATTTAGATCAGATTGAGCCAGTACATTGCTGAGCAAGTAAGTAGATGAAATAAATCTATTGCTCTACTTACATTTTAGATCTCACCTTTTTTAATAGTCCTGAAAATTAAGCTTGGTTCATAAACTATGCACTGAGGTTATAGAGCTTTAGGGTTTTAGGCTGATATAACATGTTGCTTAAAATTTCATATCATATAATGTGTACTATAACGGGCCTAGTACTCAAGTTTACTGTATGGGTTGCGATAAGCTGTCAAGGGACCGGTCTGAGGCATTCGCGTTTCAAAGTACGCTTAAACCAACCGTAAGCCTGCCTGAAATGTTGCGAGCGTGAGCTGTGATTAAAGGGCGCCCGGACGTGCACAATGTTCCACTTCCATAAGTATTAATCTTACCCTCCACAGGTTGAGATTGACATCATAAACTACGGTTCTGTTGCACCTGCATACTTCAACGGCTTTAAGCGCGAAATAATGCAAAAAACTTTTGATTGAAAACTCTGCACTGGTGCTGTTGTATCTAAAATGTAGTAGGTACTACCCCATCGTCAGCTTTTGACAGTATGAGGATCCTCCCCTCTATATATATATAACTTTAAAATCTTTAGTTCTTGTTACTGATGGCAATATTTTACTTTTCTTAGATTGAAGTTTAACCACTGCTGTAGTGAACAAAGAATTCCATTCAAATTCTCAGTATTCGCGATTTCAAAAGCTACAATTTAATTCAAAGATACCTTTGTATTGTTAACTTTCATTCCTGCCTATTCAGCTGATTATACGGCTCATAATAATACCGACTCGAGGGCATAAACTTTCCCTAATTTCTTCAAAATTGCCTTCAAATCGTCACTTTCTGACGCTTAGGTTTTGCTTCTCACAACACCCATCATTATATTATAAGCGTAGCTTGTCGCGTGAACTTAACCCAGTAAGGACTGATTGGCCAATTCTTTTGTCTTCTGGGATGTGAGACGTTACATGCGCATAATATTCAATATTTTGCAGGTAAATAACAATGCGCCGAGTACCGATGGGAAGTCGAACGGGGAGAACAAAGATAAAGACCTTCGGAGGGAAACTTGTGGTAAGTCAAACGAGACGTACGGTCAGCCACCGATGAGGTTGGTATCTTGTTTTGTACTTGCATGTGTAACTATTAGAGCTTGTTTTTTTTTATAAATGGCTGGTAGGGATTCTTAAATTCTTACTTGATGGCAAGTGACGATGAGGCCGAGGATGTAGGTGATGGATGATATCATGTGCATGCCTAATATTAACACATCTTTTTGAAAAAAAAACGTGATGACTGTTATAGACTGTGGGAACTGCGAGTATAAATTAAATGTGTGTGCATAGATTATTTAACATCATAATTTTGGCCCTGATTTAAAACTTTTATTATATTCACGCTTACTAAAGGGTGAAGAAATACTTTTTAAAGGTCTAAGTACTAAAATTTAATAATCTTAAAAAATGTATAATCTTTATTAACTAATAAATTGAGTGAAGTAACCTAGGGAGTTCGAACCGTTATTTAACCATATTGTTAATTTGAGCAATATTTACTGTGTTTAACATTAAATAGTTTAATGCCCTATTCAGGAGTAAGTTCACTGAAACTTGCTCGAGTTTTATACATCGTATCATGAATGTTGAACTTCCTAGCTTTAGTTATTTGAATTAGTGGATCTTACATAGTTAATTCACCTACCTAAACTAGAAAACCGTATATGTATAATGATGATCTTTACGTACATATTACTTAATTTTTTCATATTTTCTCTTTGCTGGACTATATTTCTGTCTTTTTTGAGAGAATGCTTTTAGAGCTAATTTACTTTACACAAAAGTCAACGAGCAAATGTGCTAATGTTAAGGAGTGTTAAAAGTAATGTCATATTCTACAAAATTAAGGGCCTTTTAGGTTGACGCTACTAATATTGTGTGTAGTAAGTTATAAGTGGCTTAATGTACATTACATTAGGTGAGAACCAGCCATATGCTTGTAATGAAGTTAGCGAGCTCACACAGTCCCCTTGAGACCAAATGAACAGGAGTTGGGACAATATCTCCTTTCTTATGCAGTGACATGGGAATCATACAATTTAATATCATTGAGGAACGTATGTCGAATTAAAGTGTGCAATTGGATATAGATCAAAGAGATACTATAGTTACACTTTTAACTATATCTAAATGGTTACGCATCTAAAATTCAGTACGTATCATTGATTTTCTTTCAGTTAATTTAGATTTCAATACATTACATGTCACCCTCTTCAAAAAAAGTACGCAGCTTTTATCTTGTTATTTCTTTTCAAACACCATTTAATAAATAAGACTATTAGTCCTAAATACATAATTTTAAAATCAATTCACAATCCTTTGTTCATTTGACTCAATAGAATCATTATTGAGCGGCTGTCATCGTGTCGTGTGAGTCGACTTAATCTTAGGACTTTTGATTTAGTTTAGTCTTTCAAAGCATTTTAGCCAAACCCTCATCAGATGCTGCTAAACTTGTCTGCGATATGGTTTCGGTGATTTACCAGTGACAGTCACTTGTTCTTTGTATATTTTTTATTATTAGTAGCTTTTTTCTTTGTTTTTGTTTTGATGTTGTGGTAATTAAGATTAGTTTACGATGGGACTGTCATACACTGTAAAAGTCCCTAAATTAATAAATAGAAAAAAAAAGAATCATTATTTAGCACAATTTCACATTTCTTAAGATTAAAGAAACATCGATTACTGGTAATTGAATGGACGTAAAGATAAATCATCCAACTCTATAGAAAACAGCCTTTTACTAAAGATCAATTCAATTTTATTAACTTGCACATGTGCTTTTTACTAATGAGACTCATTAAATACGAATAAACCAGTCATACTGTTTTACAGTACGAAACTCCGAATTATGTGTATTCAATTCTGCAATAATCGTTTAAAAAATAGTCTCCCTCGTCAAAATTTGTCAAGTACAATTACATTTTTATTTACAATATTTCTGCATGACCTTAGTAAAGGTATATATGAATTATTTGTGCAATAAAGTTTTTTAATGAAATAAATAACAAAAAGTGGTTTAAAAATGTGGACCTCCATGGCATGTTGTTTTAATATTACATAGTATTCAAAATAAAAAATATTTTAACCACAGGCATGTTGGCGGAGCTTCTGTTATCGTTTTCGATCCTGACCAACGGTCGGACAATTCTCAGTACGCAGAGACCAAGCGATGGTGCCCTCACTTGTCTACATGGAATACGGTAACTAGAACATTAAATATTTTTATATAAATAGTATCATTGCCTATGTATGCCTCGCAGAAACTCACTATGTGTGTGTAGTCGTTATGGTCAGAAGCCCTATTTATGCACTCGCGTTACTTCTTCAAGTGATTTTCATTCAAAAAGCAGAATGTGCAATAATGCTTTGTCCTTAACTACTGACTGACTGGCGGATCCACGTACAGCCTAAACTGCTGACTGTAGAGACTTTAAATTGGGAGGTTGTTTTCATTTTGTAACGTAGGGATCCAATAAGAAAAGATTTTCCGAACTTCTACCCCTAAGGGGGTGAAAGAAGGGGGTAAAGTTTGTATAGGACAACGTAATTTCTTGGTACCATCTACTTAATACACGCCCACGCGACCGGTACGTACGATACCGGCGAGTTGAGGGCGTTGCAAGCGCAATAAGCATGCTTGTTACCAAATTATTTTATTTGTTAATTTATTTGAGTGTAGGAGTCTTTTTTTTTCTTTTGTTTCGTTTTTTTATTTTTTCCTTCAAGTATGTGTTTACACCCAGTGCCTAGCAGGGGTTCCCGCTGAAAATCAGTGTCTTGCCATGCCTACCATCTGTTGTCACGACATATACTGCGCAGGGCACAGTTGGGCACACTTGGGCGCTTTGTTTTATATAAATTTGCTTTTTGTTGTTTTTCATTTTTTATGGTACTGTATTTTTTTCTATGTGTGTGTGTCAAATAAATAATTATTCTATTCTAATTTTACCTAAAATTTTTAAAACATGGGTTTTGTACCGCAAGCATTTAGTTCACCTCAAATACTTGTGAGATATTATGAACATCAAATGGTCAAATCGAGTACGTTTTATTCAAGTACATACTTTGACGGGCAATTAGGCGTACTTGATGCGTCGGCAGCTTCGTTGTTGCGGTCATGCCTCGTGTATGCCTGAAGAGAGGATCGCAAAATGCATTTCCTTTTCTGAGCTCCAAGAAGGCAAGCGGAAATAAGGCGGTCAGTTCTTACGTTTCAAGGATGTTCGGAAAATACATACTAACCGATGCTACATTGACCCACTAAAATGGGAAGAAACTGCTAGCAATCGTCTAGAGTGGAGGCGCCTTGTGCAGTAAAAAGTTTATGACTTCGAAGAGCAACGAATATCTAATCTGGATTTGCAGCGCAATGCTCTTTAAGCCAGACCATCACCAGCTATTTTAGAATTATATCAACGGTGTTCTGACGTGTCGGCAATATTTTAAATATGCTTTATTTTCGGAAGCGCCTTAAAAAACCTTTCAAATGATATTACACACGATAGAGATATAAAATATAAATATAAATTTCCCATACAATAATTTGATGAACCAGTGCAGTGCCTACTACTTTTATAGGTACTTCGGGTCAAAAATCTATGGTATCTATCTAGTATCCGTGTGCCAAACGGCTAAACTGTACAGTACTGTATACTTTTTGTATTTGTTTAGATTCCTATCAGTGCTGTGGGTGATCATGGTGCACACGTACCTGACAGTGTTCTTCATAGGAGACAACAAGACCATGCGAGTCGTCACCGAGAGAAACTTCATGTACCAATCTGTCGGCAACGCGTCATACTGCGTTGATACGTTCTTTTTCATCGGGTAAGCGAATGACCACCCTGACGTAGGGGATATTAGATCTTTTAATATAAAATACCTGCCTACTACATTCAAAGACCTTTAGAAATCTCATTAAAAACTTGTTCCCATTATCATTTTCCAATTTGCCAATCTTATTATTCCGATTAAAACACATAATTTGAAAGCACCGATAAAACAATGGACGGATTTACGGACAAATTAATCTCTGCAAGAGACAGATTTATTATCGTAAAGCTGATTGCGAAAATAATCCTATTCGATTCTGGTAATAAAGATAAAATGTAATGGTAGTCTTTGTCACCAAGAACAGTTGAATTCTTGAGAAAAACTAGAAACAATTTATCTCCTCATTTCGCTGTCGGAAACTAGACAGTTATGTTCTAAAATCTAGCCATTAACGACTGCCATGCGATAATCATAACGTCCGTATTTCTACACGGATAATGCTTACATTTCGCATTAATTCTCGAGACATATGCTATTCTTAAAGTGGTTTGACGACTTTTCTAAAGCTGCAGATGGCACACAACGACAAACTGTAGACAAGTGAAGGCATTGTTAATGAACTATGTTTATAAAGGTTTTCCTTTCAGTGGCCTGTTGGTGACAGTGCTCTTTCTAAGAAGCGAGGATCGCAAAAACGCAAGAAGAGCCGAAAAGAAAGATAAGCAAGATATAAACAAAAACATAAATGGATTCACCAACTCCGCACTTTCCATCTCCGTGATTAGCCAACAATCATTCAAGGAGGATTTGTTGGACACAAAAGAGAAAATGTATACAAAAGGAGAAGTTTTGAGGATGGTGAAATCGTTTTTCGTATTGTTCTTTTACCGGGTGGTGAGACTGACACCCGCGTACGCCTTTGTGATCGGGATCACGGAGGTGTCTCTGAGGTACATCTACAACCAGTCTGTGTTCGACCCGGCCATCCCGGACCACATCACGTGTGACTACTACTGGTGGAGAAACCTGCTGTACATAAACAACCTGTTCACCAACAAGGAGATGTGCATGGTCTGGTCCTGGTACATGGCAAACGACACGCAGTTTTATGTGGTCGGCATAATTCTGTTATTAATTTCAATGAAGTAAGTTACATTGTTTATTTAAAAAAGCTTTCGCTGTTTTATAATCAAAATATCGGTCCCACGCGACTTCGTCCGAGCGTTTTGAGTTTGCTCCCTCCCAGCAGCGTGATGTTTTATTAAGCCTTTCTCGATAAATAAGCTAACCAACACAAAAATAATTTTTCAAATCGGTCCAGTAGTTCCTGAGATTTGCTCGTTCAAACAAACAAACAAACTCTTCAGTTTTATTATATTAGTATAAAAAAAAGGCTGTAGTGAGTAAACTATATAAAATAGACATATGCTGTCGCGGACTTTATTGTACAACTGTTTAAACAGAATAATCTTGTCATACATGATTTTTACGCAGCGGAAATTCTAAAAAACGAATATTTTTCTCCCGTTTTCGCAACATTTTTGGTTGCGGCGCTGGACTTATAAGTCGTATCTTGATGCGATATAGCTTAAAGTCTTTCACGATAAATGGGCTATTTAACATTAAATTTTCAAATAGGTCCAGTAGTTTCTGAGATTAGCGAGTTCAAACAAACAAACTTTTCAGCTTTATAACATTAGTATAGATTGAAATCATATCACAGATACAGATCCATCAGCGTTAAATAGCTATTTATACATCTGCAAAGAAAAAGAAAAATCTACCTCTTATTTTTTCAGACATCCAAAACTTGCAGCAATATCGCTCGGCATGGTGCTACTGAGCTCTTGGGCGACGACAATCTACATATCAGTGTGGCACGAGTACAAAGCAAGAATACAAGAACCCTTCGAAATGTTCGACGCGCTCTACGATAAACCCTGGTCTAGGATCGGACCCTATTTGATCGGTGAGTCACGATTTACGAAAACGAAAATCTTTTAGTGAAATTTCACTCAGATGCCGAATAAAAGTTTACAACGAAAAAGGCTTTTCCTTGTTGGTATCGGAAAAATAAATTTGTTTTGTGTGTTCGTCCTTAACTCTTCATAACGCTCCCTATAAGATGACAGTTAAGGCGAGATAAGGCCTTCGAAATACGTGCTAAAAGAGGATTGAGGAAAATTGATGTCATATCAGGACGAAACCGCTGTTCCCATTGATAAAGATTTTAGCGCGATGATAGCCGGCCGTTGAAACCGACATAACTCTTAAGTGGCCGCCGTTTTATTACGTTCTCCATCGATTCCGAGGAAAAGCTGTAGTTCGGTTGTAAGTACATATCGGATATCCCTCCGCAGGTCAGCGATCCCTTCATAAAAACGTCCCGCAAATAGCAAGTGGGCGGCCGAACAATTCGATAACTTTGAAGCGCCCCATTCATGAGATATCTTTTTGAAGTTGAGCTGTTTATCTGTGAAAACGGTCTAAATGAATTCAGCTATATTTCATTGTTATCGAGCCTTAGAAATGAACGATCCGTTTGGATCTTCATAACGATAAAAGTTTTGTTATCAATCACTGAGCCTCTCTATGCCGTGCTAACTAAAATTACTTCAAAGAGGTTCCTAAAACTTTGTGTGAAAGCCAGACCATCGCCATTATACTCATCAAAAGATTTACTAAATTAGCATCAAACCCTGTGATTAGTTTATATTCGTGTAAGTAACTTTAAATTATATTAATACATCACAAAAGCAACAGTATAAGATTATCACACGAGCCATTACAATGATTAGAATCTTCTTAAGTAAGGAACAATTGGTAAAAGGGAAATTGTTTGTAATTTCGTGCTGTTTTGGATGGAAGCGAATGTAATAAAATTCAATGAACATTTTGTACAGACGACGTAAAGGGAGCAATCGCACTAGCTCCCAATAAACTGAAAAGGCAACTATAGTAAATCCTGAATGAACTTCAGGGGCGTAAGCACAAACGGGTTACATGAAAATTTAAGATGTAGGAGTGTGTGTGTGTGTGCTTGAAAATATAAAATTGTACCGTATTCAATATGATATTAATTGCATTATCGTTTCTTTTGAGCCACCTGAATATGTTTTTCGCCCATTAAATTCAGATATAAGATTATGCTAAAGCTTCTACAGTAGCTCATCATTACCCAGTACAAAACGGATTTATTAGTAGGTATGTACTTCATATGTTTTTGACCCTCTCCGTAATTAATAATCAATCATTATGACTCATAAATTATTTATTTACTACGTACTTATACTTATGTGCGGACAATTATGTACTATTAACATACATAATATTTTGATTTGGTATATATCACATGCATAGAACCATAATTTATAGATTTATTTAAATGCTCTGCAATAAGTACTCACATATTTTGAAAACACAACACATTATGCCTAATACTGTACATTTTTGCAAGACCCTCAAAATATTTGTGTATTTGCCACATCAAGTTGCAGCATACAGTAATTTTAGTTGCAGTAGTTATTTATTGTGACCGATGAAAATCAATTCATTGCGGTAACGGCAATCATGTTTAGTGCCTAAATTTTGAGAACCATTTGTAACAATTATTTCATATTCGCTCGTCAATTTAATAACCACGCACAACCAACTACTGTTTGCTTCATTTGTTCGATTAGATGTGTTTGTTCTCTCGTCTATATAGGCTTATAAAGAGGAAAATATGCCACTTAATTAAAAACTCTAAAAATATTGGTATTTATTCAACTAGTTTTCAGCCGAAGTATTTGTGTCAACGCCACTGATCGATTTCTATCACAATTTGTTGATAACAAGTAGTATTGCGGAGTGATCGTCACCTAAATTGAAATCGTGTTCCGTTCTAGTATGGACACAAAGGACGAAACAGCAAATTACACATGGGGCGCTCACAACCTCACCGCACACGCTTGTAAGCACTAAATTACAATTTAGCTCGAGACACGTATCGTTGTTTGATCAGTCAGTTCTCTTGCCTCACATATAATATGCTATATTTACAACTGTAGGTATTCGCATCTAGTAAACTAATAAGATGAATACATTAAACTTATTAATTAGGTACATTTCATGTGAATCCATGTGTAATCTGCCCATAGATCATAAGGAATCTGTTTCTATAATTAGATACCTCGTAGACTTGACAATTCCAGGTCGCTCTATAGTAGTTCATTGATTAATTGCTTTGATTAAACTCTAGGTGCTCAAATTTATGGAGTTTACCAACAATAATTGCTTCGTGGCCGACAATACCCATGGAAATTGAATCAAACCCGAGCAATTTCTAACCAAATGAAATCAAACTTAATGGCATGACAAACATGATCAGATAATTTGTACCCAAATGGTACAAAATAACTAAAAAAGATTTTAAAACTTTAAAAATGTTATGTTCGCTTATACTTCGACACTTTGATTAATCATAAGCTTGTTTGCTATAGTAGATCCGAATATCCAATTCATTCGAACTATGCAAATTAACGTGAACTTGAAGTGGCAGAAGAACCATGATAGCTCAGCTCGTTAACACGTCTGTCTAAGCTGTAAACTAAAAGTCGAATTGTGTAAGGACACAATTCGACTTTTAGCATCGATGCAGTCGCCAAGATATAGTACATAATTTGTCAATGTCCAGTTTCTGCTTTGTAACGATACTAACACGCGGTAGCATCAAGACTGTATTGATGCTACAAGTAGCGCAAGTGTGTAGAAGTTGAAATTTTGCAACTGCATCGATGCTGCATCACTACTGCATCACTGTCGCATTGGACAAAGGGTCTTAGGTCTAGACCTAACATCTATATCATATAACATATATATGACATATTATATCTAGATATAATATGATTTTAATCCTTCAACAATACTCATTCGTTTTCTAGGTATGATGGTGGGCTGGTACCTGCACAAGACGAAGTGCAAGGTCCGCATCCCGTACTGGCTGGTTGCAGTAGGATGGGTGGGCGCACTGGCTATAATCAGCAGCCTCATCTTCGGCATGGTGGACGGCTACTTTGAAGTCTGGCCCACGGCATTCTACGTCAGCATTGGACACACCGGTAAGTGGTCATGAATTCTTCACCCTATAATGATCGCAAGGAGCAGAAGCCAGTGAAGAAGAGTTTTCTAATGGTTTAGAATGTTTTTAACAGTCACAGTGTCATATTTTATATTCATAAAGATGAAATAAAAAAACAAAAATTTGCGCACGGGCGGGACTTGAACCAGCAAATTCTGGCTAACCGGGCCAAACGCTCTATCAATTGAGCTACCTTTGAAGTCCCGCCCTTGCGAAATTTTTGGTTTCTTATTTCATCTTTATGAATATAAAAGAGTTTTCGCCCATACATGAAACTAGACCCTTTTTTTGTCAAACCTATGCGTTTGTGTTGTCTTTATGGGATATGTCTTTTAAATTAACCTTTGAGGTTCCTAAAACCATTTTCTTTTAAAGTGTAACATTTGATAGATAGACACTTCCAAACTGGTAAAATGGGCGTCCCCCTACCAACTTCTAAACTAAGCGAGTGTAAATTTCGAAAAAATATGTATGTAGATCGTAACAAATACATATACATCATAGTTTTTGAGTTGAAGCACATTTTCAAAAACCGCAAACATAACTTATTCTTTCTACAAACACTATGAAAAACAAAGTTAAATTTGGGGTCAATAAAATATTGTGGTATTTTAGCTAAGAGGAAGAAGGTAAGTGGATTCTCTAATTCAGTTAAAATTGGCACGGAACCCTCATTGCGAGAGTCCGACTCGCCTTGGCTGTTATTCCGAAAATATAACTTTGTCATTGATACAAACACTATGAAAAACGAAGTTATTTTTGCAGAAATAATATTGTGTAGTTTTTGCTAGGTAAAAGTAACGCCCCAAATTCAGTTTAAAATAAGCGTGGAACCCTCAGTGCGCGGATCCATTCGCACTTAACAATACAATACAAATATAATAAATACAATTACAAATACATTACTCAGCTATTTTATTTTTTTAAGCCGCAGAACGGACATTAATTACTTTGCCTGCCTAGCACCTATGACAGCGTAAAACAATATTTCCCTAGGACATCTACCATAACGTTTCGAGACTAGTAGATATATCTAAAAGCACTGTAAGTATGTGGTAATAAAATATGATCCCATAAGCGTCATGTGGCTTTTCTTCATTACCACAACGCCTTGAGGACGCATATTGAGGTTAAATATTAACACCTATTAACACTTACAAACTATTTGACCTTACAAAGACCCCTAAAATAAATTCGGGTATTTGAATAGCGCTGTCCCTAAATCTCTTTGAGAATTTTCGTTCAACCGTGTAAAAGGTTAAGATAAATTAAAGATTAGGTACATACCCTCTCATCCGCACTGTTATTTGTATTTGATATTACTTTCCCAAGTGTAAATAAATCTATCTTGCTTTACGAGTAATTTTTTCCAAATTAGGTTCGTTATTTTCGTGTCAGAAAGCTAATAAATATTTAAGAGGGTTTTATGACCTCTCATAAAATCGCAAAGTGAGAACCTGCACGTTCGCGATACTCAATAATTTTATTTATACATTTATATAAAAGAATACTATATATACTCATGATTGTTCGAAAAAGTTTTTTCTTAACATTTCTAGTAATATTTAACGTCCAAGCACAAAACTTACCCTGTCGCCCTTACTCTCCCAATATAGGGTTCATTTATCATATCTCGTAGCTGTCGTAGCGTCTTACTGTCCCCATATCGGGTTCTCTGTACTGTTAGCGTCACGTATTACTCTTCCCATATGGGGATCGGTTGGGTAGTCGATTTTAAATCGATGATTTAGCTATGTGGTGTGGACAATTGAATACGGGGAAGTCTTTAACATTTATACGGTAAAATGAGCAATCCATAGATACCAAAAAGTTGGGTGTTCCGAGTAGTTTTTAGAAGGTGGGTCTTGTGAATAGACCCCATGTACTAAAATGTAGTTATTACGATTTTTTTTATCCTGTTTTTATAAAATTTGTTCTATGGTGATAAGTACTCTTATTTATATGAAAAATATTATGTTTCAGCTTTGTTTCGAGGTATTTGAAAGTATAATTGAAAATTTATAACATAAAAATTTATTATAAATACGATGAGTCATGTTTTTTCCCACGCTACCTTCTTTATCGCCTCAGTATGAATTAAAATATTTCAGTAACGTAATATTTAGTAAAATAGTGTGATAGCTAATACAATAAACAACAAATCCCCGTTTACAAAATGATGATAGCTCATTCCTACCGAGAGATATTTATATTTTTGTAAATTGCGCGGCCCGCCCGATGGCGGGCGCTCGGTACCAGACAGAGTCGAGGCCACGCGCCGCGCGCTTTTGTCTTATGACAGTTGCGCGCACGCGCAGGCGCGTTCTTGAAGCGGATTGACAGATTAAGGCAATTTATTTGTACTAAACCTAAAATTAATGTTATTTAGAGGCTTGCTGGATATATCCTAAAACTTCCTTTATACTAAGTACTATGAATTTGACACTAATCACCTACCTACCTATCCCTAGATTGTGTAGGCAGTATAACCTACTGAGCCAAAGCTCCAATATTGACATATGTTCGATGTCTCTGTGTAAATTTCGCAAAATATTATTTGAATTGTCTTAGTTTTAGATTTGTGGCATTTTTTTCGTAAACGACTGTTTCCTTTTAATAAATGTATAAGTGACTTTTTCTTGTGCATGCTGTGTTCGCCTGTAAGAGACTGTACGTTTAGCAAATTTTAATTATGTGAATTATATTATATTAAGTAACAATGTACGAGTTGTAGGTGAACCTATTAACAAAAATAAAAATAAAACAACATACATACGTGTTGTTGCTACCAATCCATTTCTGAATGGCATAGAATAAATAAAAGTTCCTCCACTGCAAAACAAACAAAACTAGGCAATCGCAGATTCGTTTATTAGTACAAATACTGTCCTATTGTAACCCAGAACGCGTCTGCCGATTGATTTATCCGCAGTTAAATTTTAAATCGAGTTGACCCTAACCCTAATCTCGCTGTGGCCTGCTATCAGAGGTCCCATCAATTGCTGCAGCCGATCCATTTTGACTGTCAATACTGCGATTAATACCACTTGACGTTGACGAGGATTAACTCTAACACTTTCAGATTAATAACGAAATAGGAGCGCTAAACTAGGAAATTGTTTTAATAACTATAAGGTACGTGTATGCTTAAGCCGTGTTAAATGAAAATCACTTCGGATCCTAATAACGAAATTTACAAAAAAAAACCAGAAGATTTGTAATACAATTAACTTTGCCCTAGCATATTCGCATAATTCGTTCACATATTGTACCTATGAAGACGCAACGGAACGGTCGAACCCATGACTTTGAATTCCGCAAACGTCTCTCATTACAGCGTGAGTAGTCTTATAGTGGAGTTTGTGGGCTCTAACATCCCTGGAAAGAAAATTAGGCGACCCTTTGGCCCTAAGCACGGTCAAATAGTGGAAAATATAGGGCGATAGCGTTACTTTGACGAATAAGGTCCCAAGTCACGGTGTGTTCATAAATGGCACACACTGTGTTTTTGTTACTTTGTGAATACTTTACCAGTCGCCTACATAGGTACCAAGGGTAATGTTATGTAAATGTTAAGACTGTATACCACATAATGTCATTAGTTTAATAAATTCTAATATGTAAACTACCGTGTAGGCCACTATTGGCTTGTACCACTAAGGCTACCTCTTTGTAAATAGTTTACCAGACGCATACATACTTAGGCGTATTCGCATGTTAAAACACTACTTCTGCAAAAACATAAGTAATTTCAGTTACATTTTAGGTCTAAAAGGCTGCTTCATGCTTTATCCAATCAATAGAACGGATGGAAACACAAGCAACAAGGGTTACAATGGTTCTATTTAGCCGTCAGGTTTTTCATCTGCTCCCGTTTATTCAATGCGGCTACAATTCTTTCGTATCTGCGCTGATTTTACGAGACGTCGATGTAATAACGTGATTCTTTTTAAATGAGTATCCTCCTATTGGCTCATTTACATTTCAATGAAATTTTGTTTGAATTTTTTCTAAAAATAGTTTTTGTCAGATCTACATAAAGATGGCAGATGTAGGTAATAAGGGAAAGGAAAATATTTGCAGAAAAATACAGAAAACAAAGTCGAATCCTACTAGTCACCTCTAAGTATTATAAAATCCAACGTAACCATCCATCTACAGAAAGCTGTATATTTCACAGCAATAAAGAGACAAGCAAATAATATAGACTGTTCTCTGGTGTATTACAATAGTTCTTCCTTTGTTTCAGCGTGGGGCGTAGCCGTTGCGTGGGTGGCAGTGGCGTGCTGCTGCGGTTACGGAGGGCTGGTGAACTCACTGCTGTCCTATCGAGGATTCCTGCCGTTGAGCCGGCTGACTTACTGCGCATACCTTGTCCACCCCACCATCATGGTGTTTACCTGCTTCCTGCTGGACGGGCCTTTCCACCTGCAGAACGCCACCGTTGTAAGTACTATACTGTCTAGATGAGGGTGTAGTGAGTGCAGAGGTTTTCTGTGCTGCTTGTTTAGCTGACGTACTGTACCGTGGTGGTTCACGGTGTACACCTGCTTAGTGCTGGACGGGCCCTACGGGTCACTAGGTGGTACCTTTAAAACGCTACTATTATAAGTGACCTTTACTATATCCATCATGACGCATAATATGTGCACGGGTTAACCACTCCGAAATGCTGAGTTACTGGGCTTATGGTATGATTTTGAGTTTGAGCTACCTACCTTTATGTCCGATCGGTATATTTTGTCTAATACTACTTAAATATTTTTTGTAATTACATAACTCTAGGTATAACCCAGCAACACACTATTTAATTAAAGCAAGTAATAAACAGAAGTTTATTAAGGTTGTTTAATTTCCTTCTAAGCGTTCGAGTCTATTATGACCTACTGATTCCGTAGAGAGCCGGTAAGAGTTATTTAGTCCTCAGGTAATAGATCTTGGGGGGGCTTTTAACAGAACTCTTTATTACGGCGATAAATATTTCACTTTCCGGCCAATAGCAGACTTGAAGATTGCGAAGAGCCGAACGTGGAAATTAAATATTAACACTTTGTTGTCAAACGATTTCATCGTTGATTAATCATGAATACAGCTGTCGAGGCTTCACAGAAATATAATTTATAACTAATATTTCCCGAAAATAAGCAATTAAAACGATTCAGTGCTGAATTCTGTTTGCCATTTGGTAGTAAATTCGTACTGAATCACACTAAAATATGAAGAACCAGCTTTCAATTGATAAATGTTATGGTTGAGTTTGTCTTGCATGCATGCAACATCTGGCACTAAAATTAACTTCGAGATGCAAAAACCAATGCAAGCGTTTGTTACGGTTTCATTTGAATTCCAATTTGATAAATACGAGTTGATTATTTCTATGACAGTGAGATTAAATAAGTGTTATAAGCAACTTGAAAAATGTGTAGCTATTGTGTGATAGTTGGGGCTTACAATACCACGTTGATTTTGCAAAAGCATACTCAAATTTTAGTGCTAGTACTAACAGACTCCAAAGTACTTAAAGACTTACTGAAACATAAGACCATCGATCAATTATTTCGGGCAGCACTACAGTTCCGCCGACGATTAACGGCGCAGACAGAACGCTCTCGGGCTGAGAGCCAGATAAGAGCCACGGTCAACACTCGCGTCTAGTGCTTGTCAGGGTTCACCAAGATTTTGTGTTACCTACCTGGCATCTGCCTTCTACGACAAAATGTCAAACTAATCTTGAAGCTTGACTCTACGATCAGGTAAAATAAAGTTGTTAGTTTTTAACAAAGGGTTATAGTTACTATCATTAGAACGTTTGACACGGGATCATTGCCATGTACTTTATATACGAGGATGTGTCATGCAAGGGTTCCTCCGGCCCATACCTAATCCATCAAACAAGCCCAAAACTAAAGGGTAAACCACTCAGACACAAATAACTAACTATTTTGTCTTATTCTGTTAAAACTGGAGCTAAGTATACTCCGCATTTCCCCTCAACTGAAAGTGCAGCTCCACATTCATCATCAAAATAACTTTATCGCTGACGAAGGAAGTTCATACTATTTTCGTCTCTAATATTCATTATTTGGGAGCTGCTCCCGCGAAACTACGACTTCGCAATAGACCAACTTTCGAATATGTCTTTGCTGATAAGGCCTTTCACACATTGCTTGATTTAATGGCAAAATGTATACGTGGGACACTCAGAAAGTTGTGCGACACTTAAAAAAATGGTTCTACAGGTACACATTTAAGATACTATACATATACTGTTTATTGTTTTAAGAAAAGGTAATTTAAAATCAAATTATAATTTTTCATTCTCAGCATTAATTTACAAAACTTTTTCATACCTAGTCACAATATGAGAATATTTTTTATAAAAACAATATGTAAAACATATTTTTATTAAATCTTTCAAAATAATCTCCACCATTCTCTATATACAAAGAATCATGCGTCTGAACCAGTTTTCGAAACAATTTGTTTACAGCCTGCTCGAACGCAACCAGCGCTTCTTCCGGCGACAAAAATTATATCTCTTTAAGCAGATTTTTTATTTTTGGAAATAAAAAGAAGTCACACGGTGCTAGCTCAGGGCTGTGAGAAAGGTAACGCAGGAGTTTGACTGGCATGCTGTCCAGGAAGTCCCTTGTTTAGAGCGCGGTGTGTGCAGGCGCATTGTCGTGGTGGAGCAGTAGTCCGCGGAGCCCAGTGTTTGGTAGGTTGTTGCTCACAACGGAGGAAACTTCTGGTAAACATTTGGTAGTAAACCATTCGGTGTTGAAGCTTCTTTGATCTCGTAAGGGAATCGGCACCAAGTGGCCAGTCAAATTAAAAAAGCTGGCGATCAAAATCTTTACCCCGCTTCAAGATCGCTTGACTTTGGTTGGTTCATTTTGAAGCATCCAAACTGCGACGCAGATTCATTTTTCATTCAGATACGATACTTTGAATTGGCTTACAAAAAATGTGGAGGAAAATTTTGAAAATCATACCTATTTTTGCTATAAATATTCATATTTTCGAAAGAAAAGCAGCCAGTCTCCCATATATAAAATCTTTTTTCGCAATACTTTCTGAGTGACCTGGTTTCCAATTGATGTATTATAAAAGTATGATGCTTTATGCAGAGCTAGTAAGAAATATTTTTATAAAATAACTACAATATAAAATAACAACGTGAAATCCGTGTGCCTTTGCAGCTTTCTGTTTTGTTGCTACAATAGTTCAGCAAAAGTCCTAAATATTTTGCAATGAAATTCAGGCGGGGCTGAAGCTTCAGCAACGCTTGAAACGATTTGACGGCGGTCAAATAAATCCTCAAAGCCGAGGATAAATCCAGTGTCCAGTGTACTTTATGCATTTACAGGAAGAAGATAAACACTTTGTTGTGTTGCACCGTTTTGTTGCACTTTTACTTGTTACACTTTGTTGTGTTACAATCGAGGACATTTCAGTTTCAATACCAACTCCCCAACTACATTTATAGCCTAAAGCCTTCCTCGATAATTATCTATCTAACAAAAATTATTTTTCAAATCAGTCCAAAAGTTCCTGAGATTTCTAGCGTTCAAACAAACAAACTCTTCAACTTTATGAATATTAGTATTAGTACAGATAACAATAAGTATACTTATCGACACTCCTACACAATTACAAGCTACTTCACAGGTATAAAAGTAAGACGAAGTTATGACCAATATAATATTTTACATGTTGTAGGTAAAAAACAAGTTGTAATATTTTTGTTTTTATAGTGTTTTGTCACTATACAAACTAAATAATATAAATGGACTTGAAAATAGCAACTGTGTCAGACGAGGAATCGAATCCCGTGTTTTACGCTATCCGGGCGTATGCCTATGCCACTCGGCCAGCTTGTTGAATTTTGCAAGTGCTTTCTTCATCGCGTAGGCTGCGTGACCTCATCAATGTTGCGAGATTGCTCCCACATTTGGTCACGCAGCCTACGCGATAAAGAAAGCACTTGCAAAATTGAACAGGTTTCCCAATGTGTCGGTGGCCGAGTGGCATAGGCGTCCGCCCGGATAGCGTAAGACACGGGGTTCGATTCCTTGTCTGACATAGTTGTTTTTTTCAAGTGCATTGTATATTGTATGGTATTTTTAAATTTTCCCTTTTATTATGCTTAGAGCTTACGTCATTTAAAAGGCTCACGTGATGTGAGGAATGATCAGTTTGGTTCAAGGCTGAACTTCACTCGACATAACGAATGAAAGTGACGTCTACGATGAAACATTTCGGCTTCGGACTCGAAGGGAACTCGGAAGGAAGAAAATATATTATCTTTGTCCGTGTTTTGGAATCAGACTCTAATAGTCATTAATATTCAAAGAGCTCGATGGTTAGGGTATGTAAAATACGCTTGGTTTCCTTAAATTCAATTACTGCTGAAACTTTATGTCTAAATGACGAAATAGAGAGTTTTTTTTAAACATGGTAAAAATACATACAACTAAATATAAATATGCAAAGAAGCTGGCACTGGCACCTTTAATTTAAAACTATGAAGTGCTCGTTTATTTGTTTATTAGCTTTTCATCATACTCATTTTAGATTTTCATATAAATTTAATGCTATTCATATTGCTAACTTAAGCATTTAACTAATGAAATCTCTATCTTATTCATATGTAGATTAGTAATAATGTAAAGCTACAATTAAGCCAGCCAGTTGCGGTTTAATATTGTTTCGTCAATATGGCCGCTTACAAGAGCTTTATTGCGTCCTTCGGCGAAATGGCGTTATTGCACACCTTTGCAGACATTTCCATAGCAAATTTAATTAATGGCTGAATATCGTTACGGTTGTTTCGTATCGTTACGCGTGTTTGGAACAAAATATACCTTAATCGGGGGATAGGAAGTTCGTCAGGCAGTCCCTTGAATGCAAGCAAAACGGTTAAACCAACCATGTAATGGACGCCTAACACAGCATTTGTTACATAACTGAACAAATTTTATAAGGTCAAGTTCTTGCACGCGTGTAGTTGGAGTTTGCACTCAAATGCTTTGAAAAAAGCCTTCAGAAATAACTTATATTCTCCAAATTCAGAAAATAGGGGTTTTATCGCATTTAAAAGTTTGTCTGCTAAGTTGTTCAATTTCATTTTGAGCATATTAAAAAGAATGGAAGTTCTCTAACCAAAATATAGACAATTTGGGCCAGCCCTCGGTTGGATGCGAGGAAATATTGTCAAAAATATTTGAAATAAGTAGTTCAAAAGCGGGTAGCCACCGGCACAATTTGCAATGCATGAGAAGTATTCAGGCATTCAATTTGTAAGGAATAGGAATTGGGATTTGGGCTGGTTCGTACTGAAGAAGTTATTATCTTATTTTTAATCAAATTTCGTAGCGCAGCGCGGCGCAATCAGACTGCGCGTCCCCAACAAGAATGTGCCGAGTCATAAATTATGATATCGGTGATATGATCTTATAACGAACCATCCTATTTACGTGCCTAAAAGCTACCTTGCACGGATTGACTATTTATTGAGATAATGCTTGTAACTTGTTACACTAATGAGCGACTAAATTGAAGTGAACTCGATTAAACCGTGGCACTTATTTGCTTAGTTATTTTAAATAAGTCTTCTATTATGTGAAATGTATTGTAAGAGCAATCTCGCAACATTGATGAGACCACGCTTGCCAAGGTATTGGTGGCAGAGTGGTATAGGCATGCGCCCGGATAGCGTAAGACACGGGGTTCGATTCCTCGTCTGACACAGTTGCTTTTTACAAGTGCAATTTCACAATCAAATTTACAAGTGTTCTATTATTTAAACAGAATTCTTATAGTTTGTAAAAAAGAGGCACTGCTAAGTATTTTTTTTAAATGAGGTCCATTTGAATTTTCGTTGATTACCACCGCAACTACAGCTACAGTTTTAAATAATGGCAAAAATAAAGTTAAGATCTCATAATTCCTTTAAACGTGCACGTAAATAATAACATTAATTAAATAAAATACAAAATGCCACACATGTCACTAATGTCAATATAAAATGTTAAAATCAATTGAATAAACTATAAAATTTGATGATCAAAATATACAGCATTAGAAATCAGCAACCAGCGTCGTCAAAATTTAGAGCAATAATCAATCGTAATAAAACAAATTAAGGGTAAAATTAAACAGTTTGTTTTAGTTTCTTTGTGTTATGTTTTAATTGTTGCGTCTAGTTTTGTGTTATTTTTATGTATCTTAACCTTTTCCCCATCTTTGCAGATAACAATATACGCGGGCTACGCTGTCATGGCGTTCCTAGCGTCTTTTGCGATCTCCATCGCGTTCGAGGCGCCTGCCGTACGTCTCATCAGGATTATCAGCGGAGGTCACAAGCACAAGAAGAGCCAGTGATGTGAGATGGATAGATAAGTGATTGCTCAGTCGAGCCGCGTGTTTGTTCAGATATATGGAGCGGAGACTGTAGGCTCTTTATTGATAAATATTTGATAAGGTTTGGTGGGCTAATACATCTTTGCTGTATTTTTGTCTGAAAACGAATACACGGCTTATGTAGAAAGTTAATTTATGAAGTTGTGCATGTGCACATCTACACAAATATTTTGTATAAGTGGGTAGAATTTTGACCAATTACCTTGGCTGCCTCATATTAAATAGTTAAGATTGTATAGGTAATACAGCGTTTAGATAGGTAGGTGTATAATATTTTGTTTATAAATTGGCTTTGTATTCTCATGCCACGATCGATGCCAATTTAGAGTGATGCAGAAAATATATTGAAACATTTGTGATAAATATTAAATTATTCTAGGCAGTTTAATTTCCACACAGTGTAAAAGAATATTATCAATATTATATGTAGAAAAACTACATTTATGTTATAATAAATAAAAATAATATAATTGTTTTATCTACTATTATATTACTATTATCAATTATATTGATTACAATCTGAATTATTCAATTTATGGCAACGACTTTTAATCATAGTTAAGAGGATCGTGTGCACGCGAGTTTCCATACAAAAAGCTAACGTGGTCCGATTTTGACCCTTTTTTTACATGTTTGAGATATTTCGAAAAACTATGATCAAGACGTGCGTCTTGATTTTAAAAAAAAAATATATTTCAGTAAATATAAGAACCTAAACATTCAGTTTTTTGTCATAAAAAAACTCTTCAGAACATCGTCCATTTTTGATCAATCAAGCCGTGTCTAAGCAAATCACAACAATTTACTGCAACACTACTGTAGTAAGCAATGTTTTTAAGTAGCATAACAATAAATAATATTGTATGCCAGTGAGTTATGGGTATATGAGAGCAATTTCCCAACTGACAAATATCAAACATTGTCGACAACGGTGGATACATTTTGAAATATGTTAGGGTTGGGTAAATAAGAGCAGCGCATTCTACATATTGATCATCGCAGTGTACCCTCGTACTCTGGGCCCACCTTTCCGAATATCGATACAGAATACTGAAAAATGTGGCAAATCGCAACATCATATAGTGATTTAAAATCAAGACGCGTTCCTAGGCCCACGTTAGCCACCAGTCGAAACTGAACAACATGAGATGAATATTTACTCGTACCTTACATCTGATTCTGAATTAACTAAAAACACCAATAGAAAAATTGGTTATTATTAATTCAAACACAGTCAGACTTAAGTAGTTATAAAAATGATTGCAAGATTCTTGTTTGAAATCTGAGAAGCAATAGCTTACGTTTCTGTTCTAATTGCGATATGCAATTATTATTTATAGAAGAAAAAACTGCAGTAGACATGGTTGGCTACTGACTAAAGTCTAGTCTTTTACAGCTCCGTGTTTTACTCCCTGTTGGTACCTGAATGTTTTGTTCACCGTTCAGTATAGACGCCATTCAGTACACAATAAGAAATGTAATTCGAGAGTTAGAAACTGCTTTCAGAAATATATTCCATTGAAGAATATATTTTGACCATAAAACTAACATCCCAGGTATAATATTTTTATGGTTTTGACTGCCTGAATGCTGATTGAATTACATTTTAATTAATAATCGCAACAAATGAGTAAGAATATAAGGAGGTGGCAACTTCGTATTCAAAATACATTAGGCGTTATAGTATTAGTAGTTCTTTTTTATAAATGTTGCAATGATTTTTGTCTTCCAATTGAAAAAAAAAGAGAATTATCAAGTTTCATTTCATGAACAATATAATTTGAAAGGAATCAATAAATCTAATTATGAGCTAACATTATGTTTGTTTTACTGTAAGTTTGTGGAAATGTTACCATTTGTAAATACGTTCAATAAAGAATATAATATTTAAAACCTAAAAAGCTTTTAATTGTTTAAAATACAATGCTATTATTCTTGAAATTCATGTGTAATTAAAGCCAGCTTTTATCTGTGATCCCTGTTTGTAAAATGAAACATTAACAGACACGTATTAAATCGTCTGCTCTGTTGCCTTAATTATACGGAAAATTTTATCAAAATACTGCGTGGAATTTAAAAGCCCGGCGTTGTTTCCAAAACCCCGATCCTAAATCAGCAAATGGGTAAGATTGGATACGTGAGCTTCTGTGCCGACGTGCTTTAAGCCGGAGTTGGTATCAGAGCCCTGACGCTGCACATTCATAATACTTGAGACACACCCTTCAATGAAACGTTCTTGAAAAATCGGCGTTGACATTAGAAGCGGAAGATCGTAGAGTGTAACACTTGTGCAGGTGCGTGGCCAGCGCCGTATTTGCCGTATAAATTATGCGGGGCCTCGAAGTACGTAAACAATAATTAATAAAAAATAAGCGGATAAAAAAAAACTTAAGAACTTCGATGGAACACTAGTGGCATACCAATAATTATAAGCGCCGTCAACAATAACATCAGCATCAACGTTTGTGATTTTCTTGTTAGTTCAAATTTTAATGGTATTAAGGTTTTGAAGGTCAAACCATATTGGAAAAATATATTTTCAAATGGGCGCTTCTAAATTAGAAAATCGCGCAATCTAAATTAGATAAGGAACCTCTCATGTACGTCGTGACGGGCCACGGGCCCCGCAAATGTAAATCTAGCGTTAAAAATCTGGATGAATATATTTAAAAAAAACATTTCTTTTTTCTTTTGTGAGAATTTTTTACCCATGATAAGGGCCCACAACCAAGTTTTTTACAGGGCCCAACCAAAGCACGCTACACCCTTGCACTTGTGGTCTTTAACTTAAGCTGTTTTACATCGTATCTTCCTGTAAGGTCCAGAAAATTCTGAAGTCTGTTTGATAAGAAGGTATTATCTAAGATGATTTTGAATTGACATTGACATGAATTATTACTCACAAAAATTGAACATTTCAGTTATCTGTCGCATTTTCCGCGAATCATCAAACATTTTAATCAAAGTGCCTAAAAAATCTAGGCCTAACTACATACAAGTCGTTAAGAGTGCCGTGACTTCAAATGTGTTGTGGGTAAGATATAAAAAGGTGTGGAGTCATAAAGATGAAATAAGAAACCAAAAATTTGCGGACGGGCGGGACTTGAACCAGCAACCTTTTGGCAAACCGGGCCAAACGCTCTTACCAATTGAGCTACCGTGCTGTTAGTCCGACCCTGCGAAATTTGTGGTTTCTTATGAAAACGTCAATTGCGTGACGCTTAGCGCCATCTAGCCGTCTGTTTTATGAAACAGATGGCCCAAGCAGTTATTCTTTACAGAATAAATTCAACTTGGAAATTGATGTCGCTTCGCTATCTAATGCTTTAGAATGTTTTTAACACTCATAGTGTCATATTTTATATTCATAAAGATGAAATAAGAAACCAAAAATTTGCGCACGGGCGGGACTTGAACCAGCAACCTTTTGGCAAACCAAGAAAGAATAACTGCTTGGGCCATCTGTTTCATAAAACAGACGGCTAGATGGCGCTAAGCGTCACGCAATTGACGTTTTCATAAGAAACCACAAATTTCGCAGGGTCGGACTAACAGCACGGTAGCTCAATTGGTAAGAGCGTTTGGTCCGGTTTGCCAAAAGGTTGCTTCTTCAAGTCCCACCCGTGCGCAAATTTTTGGTTTCTTATTTCATCTTTATGAATATAAAATATGACACCGTGAGTGTTAAAAACATTCTAAAGCATTAGATAGCGATGCGACATCAATTTCCAAGTTAAATTTATTCTGTAAAGAATAACTGCTTGGGCCATTTGTTTCATAAAACAGACGGCTAGATGGCGCTAAGCGTCACGCGATTGACGTTTTCATAAGAAACCACAAATTTCGCAGGGTCGGACTAACAGCACGGTAGCTCAATTGGTAAGAGCGTTTGGCCCGGTTTGCCAAAAGGTTGCTGGTTCAAGTCCCGCCCGTGCGCAAATTTTTGGTTTCTTATTTCATCGTTATGAATATAAAATATGACACTGTGAGTGTTAAAAACATTCTAAAGCATTAGGTGTGGAGTCGTTTACGGGCGGTAAAGCCTGCGACTGCGAGCGCTTCCTGTTTCGGAGAAATGTGCTTTCGTAAGCGTTTGCCGACTTCGCGAAGAAGTTCTTAAGATCATGGTTCATGAATGGAATTTAAAAATGAATGTAAACTTATGCCTTTCCTATGTTAGTGACATGATATTAATTTAAAAAATTAAACCGCCTCCAAAAAACTGAGTTACTAAAAAATATGAGTTTTTTTTTTCAAACTATTTAGTCTGGTTTTTGAAAAGGCAGGGAAGGATTTTTTTCATGATTTTTATTTTCTAGGTTCCCATATCTTAAAAAAGCAATGACCAATTTTGACGAACTTACATTGTACCCTGAGTTAAAATGAACCTAATTGAACTAAAAAAAACAAATCGCTTTGGCTTCCCGGTTTCGAGAAATCCATACACAGACATATAAATATACTGAAACGGAATTTAAGTAAACACGGTTACTTTTAAAAAGCATTCATTTCTTAGAACACCATTTTACAGTACAAGTGAGAAACAGAAGATTCACGACATACTTTTGGCGCGGATGCGCGCACAAGCTAGCAAAGTTAGTTAAGTTAAAGTTAGTTATTTTTTTTAATTCCTTACAATACAATCATAGGGTAATCCGTATCTTTCCTGGCCTCCAGCACTTCATGGCCACCTGGCGACAAATTTACAAATATTAAGGTTTTGACCAAAGACATACTATTATTTGTGATTCAAAAATATAAACTACTTAGCAACCGTTTAAATAACAGCAAATCCTTCAAAGAAACTTGAGCCAATTTGTCAGCAAAATTTAGACAGTCGGTTTTGAATTTTCGGAAAATGGTGTTCATCACTAACAAAAACGTAAGCATAGTCTTAGGTGCTCGATGGTTTTTTTTGTAACTGTACTGCATGCAATCAGATAGTTGACGAAAAATATTATCTTATTAGTTCCAAATGACCGTTTACTATTTAATTTTCCATGATGATTCATACAAAATACAGAATTTTGGGATTGGCGAACAATTGCAATGGAAATTGTAACATTTTCAGTTATTGCCCCCCTTTGGTCACTGGCCATCTAATAAAAATTTTACGATTTTGGATTGATTATTATTAATAATAATAATAATATTGGACACCAATCACATACATTGCTCTGATCCTAAAGTAAGTAGCTAATTGCACTTGTGTTATGGAAATCAGACACAACGGTGGTACTACAACACCCAGACCCGAGACAATATAAAAAACTTCGATTTCTATATTGACCCGACCGGGAATCGAACCCGGGACCTCGCAGCGGCGACGCCTTGTAACCAGCGTGCTTAGCCACTACACCACGGAGGTTGTCATTATTCTACATCAGCATCTTAAAAGATTAAACATACTTCTAATTAAATTACTCTTATTTAATACACATAAGAGACAGGCTCCGCGCTTTCTAACCCAGATATTAATGTCGCTTTTCGCTTTTAGTATCATCAACATCATTAGCCCCAGGATAGACACTGCACATAAACTTTACATAGCAACCTAAAGCTCGACTTAGCTTTTTAATCAAGCCAATAATTGGAAATCATATTTTGGATCTGTTTCTGTCTTTTATTTCAAGTTGAAGTCTAGTAATCGAATAAATTACTGCTTAGCTGATTAGTATAAATAGCAATAAAAACACAACTTTTGTCAAGCGAAAGATCTGACCTAACATTTTGCGCTGTATTAGGTGTGCATAGTTAAAACACAAAATAATTTCAAAAATAAATTATAAACACGATTTACATTGTTGTAGTTGGTTATTGTTAGTTCGCAGTATAATTGTTTGAAGTCCCAATTGTTTGGTAGCACATTTAGGTACGTATGCGAAAAAATTGTTTTAGTATAAAATTTGGTTGAAAGTCAGCATGGCTAAGAACTGCTCATTAGAAACTAAGAAAAGGTAGCCAGGAACTGCCAAAATGGACGCATGTTATAAGATAATTATTTTTTAAATCTGTGTTATTTATTAAACAAAACCAAGCTCGAGAGAAAACAGATTCATAGCTAATAATTACTTATCCAATAATAGTATGAGCAAGTAAATGCAGACGAGAGATATTTTTAATTAGTCAAAGGCCTTAAAGGGCTAGAAACTACACGAATTACCTTACACACTTATGAAATTTAGCACACGTGTTTGGAAGCTTCATTAGATTAACATACTCGAATATTATTTAATTTTACAAATAACACATACATACACATTGAATTGATTACGTCCTTGTTTTTAAGTCCGTAAACATCTACGAAAATATCAAGTCTATCCTAGACACGGTAGCATCCTCAAGATTTGTGGGTTCTCCAGCGCCGTGCCTTTGCAACGACGTGACTGCTGTCGTCAAACTACACTACTCTGGTATGTAAGTACCTAAGTAAACTATAATGTCGTAATATGACCTTACATTTTTTAAATGCACGCATACAACCCCGTTGCAAATGTGTTCATATTCCGTCGTTTTGCCTATCTGTATTTCGCCTCTGCAATAAGTTACTTATTAAAAATATGACAAGATTAGACGTGTGTATGTAGTACACGTTTCAATATTCATGTTAATGTATAAAAATAACTTTTTTAATCGATATCCCAAAGACCCAGTAGAGGCTTTATGCAAAATTGAAAATTGCGCGTTCTGTGACGAACACTGATCCTCTTGTGCTCAATGGTAATTGAATGTACGAACGACAGCACGTCTAGGTAAACACTGAGGTATCCTATACAGTTGTAATAAGGGCTAGTTTGCAACAAATGTAGGTAACCTGATGTGGGCCACTGTACATGCCGAATGTCGCCGATATCCTGCAGTATCTCTGTAGGTATCTATTATACTCCGTAGCTACAGGGCATTCATGCGTATTGTCCAGAAGTCCTTTTCGATGTGTATTTTCTAGAAACATGGCGCTTAGTCCAATTTAAGTATTATAAACACAAAATTTAACCGTCTTGAATTTTTTTGTAATAACTTATTTATTTTATGATTTTTCGTTACCCCAGCTTAAGAATTACTGAATCGATTTAGTTGAAACTTACTTACACTTTATCATAAGTATAAATATACTTGATTGAACTATAAAGAATCATCTCGCTTTGACTTCTGATTTTCGGAAATTTAGTGGAAAAACATACAAAAATACATACACTTACGAAATTTATCACATGGGTTTTATATTTTAAGGGTTCTATCTTCAAAATGCTTAAAGAAGTAATTTTGTACTAAGCTAATCGTTTAACCAAACAAAAAGTATTTAGATATTCACCTGCCTACTAACGCATTCAGCGCTATTTTATTTTTAGTTCAATACTGTTCGGAAACTTTCCTGGAGTTTTGCTGAAACTGTCTTAAGTCAGAGAGTTAGAAAGATCTAAGTGAAACTTTTTACGCGAAGGAATGTGATTTTAGTGAAGATTTATCTCGACCAGGGGCGCAACATGCTCTTCTTCTATGTTTGCCGCTGCCCGAGTTATAATGAATGTGAAAACTTGCGGTTACTTTACATAAATGAATTTAAATATTTTATCAAAGTCTATGAGATTTTCTTGCTACGAATGAGATTCTAATAAAGTAGTGATAAACTTACTTTATAATGACAATGCGTCGGTGGCATATGCATACGCCCGGATAACGTAAAACACGGTGTTCGATTCCTCGTCTAAAACAGTTGCTTTTTTCAAGTTCATTTTATATTATTGAGTGTGTATAGTGTAAAAACACAAACAAAAACAAAAATATAATAATAAATTGGCTTCCTTAGTCTTAACCGTTTGTTAAATCATCATCATCATCATGATCAGCCAAAGGACATCCACTGCTGAACATAGGCCTCCCCCACGGCTTTCCACAGCGACCGATCACTAGCGGTCTGCATCCAGTTTGATCCTGCGATCTTTATAAGGTCGTCTGTCCATCTTGTTGGTGGACGTCCCACGCTGCGTCTCTGGTCGAAGGGTCTCCAATCCAGAACCTTCCTGCCCCAACGGCCATCAGTTCTTCGCGCTATGTGCCCTGCCCATTGCCACTTGAGCTTACTGATTCTCAAGGCTATATCCGTTACTTTAGTTCTTCTACGTATCTCCTCATTTCTGATTCGATCCCGTAGAGAAACACCCAGCATAGCCCTTTCCATCGCTCGTTGTGTGATTTTGAGCTTCATTATAAGGCCCATAGTAAGAAACCATGTTTCGGATCCGTATGTCATCACTGGTAACACACACTGGTTGAAGACTTTTGTCTTCAGACACTGAGGTAGATGAGATAAGAAGACACTCTTGCGCAATTTCCTGAACGCTGCCCAGCCGAGTTGGATTCGTCGATTGACCTCTTTCTCGAAGTTGGACCTACCCAATTGAATCACTTGTCCCAGGTAGACGTACTCGTCGACAACTTCGAGAGTTGAGTTTCCGACGGATACTGGAGTGGGTACGACAAGGGAGTTCGACATAATTTTCGTCTTCTCCATGTTCATTTTAAGACCCACTTGTTGGGATACTCGGTCAAGGTCTTCGAGCATAGTGCCAAGATCGTCCAGCGTCTTTGTCATAACGACTATATCATCGGCAAATCGAAGGTGTGTGATGTATTCGCCATTAACATTGATGCCGATTTCTTCCCATTCCAGAAGTTTGAAGGCGTCTTCCAATGCCGCTGTGAACAGTTTGGGAGATATGACATCTCCCTGTCTCACACCTCTCCGCAATGGAATCGCCTTCCTGTTCTGCTCCTGTACTCGGACCGACATGGTGGCGTTATTGTAAAGGCAGTTTAACACCTCTATATACCTATAGTCTATGTGGCACCGCTGCAGAGACTGAAGTACCGCCCAAGTTTCGATCGAATCATAGTCCACAAACGCTAAGCATAGAGGCATATTATACTCCTCGGACTTCTGTATAATTTGCCTAAGCGTATGGATGTGCTCTATGGTACTATAGCCTTTTCGGAAAACGGTTTGTTCGTGAGGCTGGAAGTCATCAAACCTACGTGCGAGACGGTTCGTGATGACCCTTGAAAACAGCTTGTAGACGTGGCTCAGGAGTGAGATGGGTCTGTAGTTCTTCAATTAGGTTTTGTCTCCTTTTTTGAAGAACAACACCACCACACTCCTGTTCCATGCCTCAGGCGTGATGCCCTCTAGCAGCACGGAATTAAAAAGTCTCTGAAGGACTTTAAGTACCGGTGTTCCACCCCCCTTCAGAAGCTCTGCTGTGATTCCGTCCTCGCCAGGTGACTTGTTGTTTTTGAGCTGTTTAAGGGCCATCCTAATCTCGTAGAGGCTGATGTCCGGGATGTCTTCGGTGTAGTGACGGGTCAGGATAGCTCGTGGGTCTCTGGCCGAGCTATCAACGGGTTTGGCTACTGAGGTGTACAGCTGCCCATAGAACCTTTCGATCTCCCTCAAAACCTCTGTTATCGTCAACGCTACACTGCCGTCCTCCGTCTTAAGCTTCGTCAACAGGCTTTGCCCAATAGACTTGTCCCTTGTCAAACACTTTGGAGCCTTGGTTCCGCTCTATCGTTTCTTTAACACTATTAGTGTTAAAGCAACGAATGTCATGTCGCAGGGACTTCCATATTTGTCTATTGAGCTGCCTGTAGTTTTCAGCATTAACAGAGGTCTGCAGTGCCATAGATCAATGTTTTGCCATAAGGTCGAGAGTGTGGACCGACTGTTTTTGAGGTCTATTTTTACGGTCAGGCCTAAAATACTTAGACCCCACCGTTTGAACAGTTTCCACAAACCCGTTGTTAATTTCGTCCACTGTAACGCAATTTTCTAGGCAATCAAAGCGGTTTGACAACTCGAGTTGAAAGCTCTCGGGAAATTAGAAATGAGCAAGAGTCGGTCGGAGCGTGGACTTCATCAGGCGCGATCTTTCCAATTTGACATTTATATTCAATGTGCCTCGAACCATTCGGTGATCGCTTCCGGTTTTTACCCTGTTGATCACGGAGACATCATTGAATTACCGTCTCTTGGAGGTCATGAAGAAGTTAATCTCGTTTCTCGGAACTCAACCAAGCCCACTTCCTTTGAGGCGGCTTCTGGAAGAAAGTGTTCATCGCAAAGAGTCCCTCCTTCTCCAGAAAGTCGGCCAGCCTCTGTCCCCTGGCGTTCCTTTGCCCGTATCCAAAAGGTCCCACCTTCAACTCATTTTCGCCTCGTTTGTTAAATATTTGTAAAAAAACCTTCGGATATTGTGAGAGCATTCTCGCAACATTGATTAGGTCACGCAGCCTACGCGTTAAAGAAAGTACAAGCAAAATTCCCAATGTGTCGGTCGCCGAGTTGCATAGGCATACGCCTGGATAGTAAAAGACACGAGGTTCGATTCCTTGTCTGACACGGTGACTTTTTTCAAGTGCATTTTATATTTTAAATAATTAATTATTACTAAATGCGGTATTATATTTAAAAAAAAACAATAAAAGTTTAGTTAAAATTGAGTTTTTAAGAGCCAGTGTGGTTCTTAAAAACTAAATTTAAACTGAAGTTCAAAATCTGTCACAAGATGAATGTTCAATATAAGGTAACCTCGTTTTAAGTGATAATATTTTAACAGAGCATCAAACAATAACATAGAAAGAGGACCCAATAATTATTTTTTTTGAAAACTGGCCCGATTACGTTTTTATTTCTCCTAACAAAAAAAAAATATTTTTTAAGAGCACCCTGTTCCGCGACATCGCCTTTCGTCTCTTACATAAATACTACATTGAGCGAAAACTAGACAGACGTATGGGCCTGAGTGTGACAGAAGATGGACTAGCTAAGCGAGAACGAGACAGACGCGTGGGCGTGAGCGTGACAGAAGATGCCTATCTCATTCATGCGGCGTGCCGTTGCGCGGTACTCGGGCGGTAGGGGGCGCCGCTGCGCGCCTATTTATTGGGTCCTATATAATAATAATAATAAAGGTAACTACCTACTGCATTCGATTACCTATTATTACGAAACACTGATATGAAAAAAACATTAGCAACGTGTATCAGTACCTAATAAATCAAACAGATAGATTAGTTAGATAAACGCTAAACAAACAAAACAGCTGGGTATGAAAACAAAGACAAAAACTTAAGAAGGTATGTGCCCATTTATCTGAGGCCTAAAACAGCTGGGCAGGTATTTTAACTAAAACTACCTAATTGTGTTGTGTTCCTTCTGTTTATTTAATAATAATAAGGAGACAAAGCTTATGTGAAAGTAAACTTTAAAAAGAATACCTATTAAAATTTTCAATCTTACTAAATTTAACTTAGACAGATGTTGTAGTTACCTACCTACCTACCTAATGAGTACCTATTGATTCCTTTTGATTCAGTAGATGGATATGCACTTAAAATTGCGTGAGTAAATTTAACACAGTTTTGTTTTAAATTTCGTTTATTAGGTACCGTAAATTAACATAACACATAAAACGCGAACACATCTTTGAAAATTACGTACGTTTTTATTATTTTTTACTTTTAATTATCACACTTGCTCAGTTTTTGTACAGATATGTGGAGTAAGTCTTATTTCACAATAAAATAAATTAAAACTAGGATTTCTGCATTGGTTTACAAATACGTTTTGTTTATTAGCAGCGATAAGTTAACATTTGAAAACAATGACGTCAAAGATTTGAAGTAAAACAGGTTATTTTACGGAACACCTTATTTTGCAATTGCTGATTGAGGCGATACCTCCTTACCTTATTATTATGCAAACTGGGCCTCTATTTTTGAATCACTCGCTTGAATATGGCGTGTGAGTTTTGTTTGAAAACAAATTAAAAATCAATAAAAATCACGCAAAATATTGGCGTTGGTACTCACAAAATTCATTAATCATTTTTGCAAATCACTTCCACGTGAGATTATACTAATTTTCATAGGAAAATCGGACATTAAACAATGAATATCACACGCCATCTTGACGCGAGTGATTCAAAAATAAGGGCCCTGAAGCGAGCACTAGACAATCTAGCTATCACGAGCACTGCTTTTTTTTTCACTAGCTATCACGGCATTCACTGTTCATTCACACACGTATGCACTGAACCTTTGCTGGAATTGGTGGCGAATAACTGCAGCATTGTGTTGTGCATGCACGTTATCCCTGCAACGTTCAATTGCGCAGTAGTCAACGGGAGGACTCGAACTCGAGCTGCTCGATCTTCGTCGCATAGTCCGCATAAGCAGCAAAACTTGGACCGTCAAGTGATAAAGGCGTAATCCCCGCCAACAGCAAATCTTGGACCCTCAAATGATAAAGGTGGAGGGCTTCGTTGTGCAGAAACCGCCATAGCAAGCGTCTGCGGTGTTTGGCTGTAGGTGCTGTACCAGGTCAAGGCGCGGCGGGAAACTATGTCACCCAGCCCAGGCTCCGGAAAACGCACCGCGGGTCCGCGACGCGCGCGCACACAACATACAAACGCGGCCGGTGGGGCGGGGAGTGGCCGCGAGCGCGACACGTGTAGGCAGGCAGGCAACATTGCGGCGACACGGCGATGGGCGGCGCGTATGACAATACCTACAAAAACCGAGAGCTCCGCTCAGCAACACGCGGCACGGGGTGTTTTATTTTACTCTTTTTTCTACATGTTTAGAGGCAATTTTCTCGAAAACTAGCGTATAAAAAAATTTTTTTTTCGTACAAAATATGTTTCATTTATTTTTCTGAATCTGCCTTTAAAATATTATCACTTAAAACGAGGTAGCCTTATATATCTTATTTGGCGAGAACCTACTCGAGAGCAGATTTGACGCCGGCTCGCAAACGCTATCGACTGTTGATGAGATTAGGGGAGAGACGAGATCATCAACTTATCGGACTCTTCCGTGAATATGCGAACCTTTAAAAGTAAATTATTTTTAGCTTGACTTGCACACGATGATTTAACCCAAGATAATGCTAATCCTGGATTAAATCATCATTCTGTCTTGGTCAGTTTATTTGACGTTGAAAGAGACAAAATGAAGATTAAATCCAGGGTAAGCGTAATCCTGAGTTAAATCATCGAGTGCAAGTGGGCTTTAGTAACTTATCTCTAGTCAAAGCATGAAAAGAGTGACGAAAACTTGACAACCACATGTTGTTTTGTGTTTCATCATTTACTGATTTAGTTTGAAATAGAATGAATGAGTGAATTTTTTAGTGCCTATTATCTCGACTCCTAGAACCTAGATAAATTATTCATAGCTCGCAAATTGCTATTTGCATCTTGTAACTGTCAAGTCTCCATTATTTTTCTTCAGCTCCAAGCAAGCCAGATTGTTTTTCGTCTTTGATTTCCCCTGATAGTAATTTATGTGACGATTCAATCTAAAGGTTCGACTGCACTGGGTCCCAGTAGAAATATCTATTGGGACAACGTAATCGAGTTACGTATAACTTAAGTAATTATATTATACAATAATATTCTACTCTATTCAATACTCTTTTAATGTCGGTGTAAAAATACTTTAGTAGGTAAGCTTTGTATTTTCATATAATTATTTTATTTAGCACTAGCGGTCCCCCGCGACTTCGTCCGCGCGTTTTGAGTTTGCCCCCTCCCCTCCCGTCGCAGCGTAATGTTTTATACCCTAAAGCCTTTCTCGATAAATAAGCTATCCAAAACAGAAATATTTTTTCAAATCAGTTCCTGAGAGAAGCGCGTTCAAACAAACAAACTCTTCAGCTTTATAATATTATTAGCGCAAGCGCACGTCGTACTTTAGCTGCGAACATTATTTTGGTACGGAGTTATGTTAAAACTGTGATAGCTCCTAAGATATTTATTGAATTTAAATGATATAAAGGGCAACTTTGTTCTAAATGAAATGCTCGTGATGATGAATGTAATTATTTTGATAAGAATAAATACCTGTGTGTATAATACACCTCTAAAAATAATGCATTATTTTTTTACAAATTTATTAACATAAAATAGGTTGTAGTAAGTCAACCATAAAAGATAGACATATGCTGTTGCGGACTTTATTATAGAACTCTTAATGTTGAACAATCCTGTCATACATGATTTTTGTGTAAGTTAAGCGGTTTTCGCAGCGTAAGCAGCGGAAGCTCTCAAAAGGAATATCTTTCTCCCGTTTTCGCAACATTTTTCATTTCTGCTGTGGTCTTATGAGTCGTATCTTTATGTTATATAGCCTAAAGCCTTCCTCGATAAATGGACTATCTAACGTAAAAATATTTTTTCAAATCGGGCCAGTAGTTTCTGAGATAAGCGCGTTCAAACAAACAAACAAACAAACAAACAAACAAACAAACTCTTTAGCTTTATAATATTAGTATAGATGAGTTACTATTTGTGATTTGTAGGTATCACTTAAATTACTTTAAGCCCTTTAAAGCACACTGCCGCTTTTCGATACATCACACATATGATACATTACCTACTTACTAAGTTCTGAAAATCATTTGCTAGCGGTCCCCCGTGACTGCGTTCGCGCGTTTAGAGTTTGCTCCCTCCCATTTTTCTCTGCATGATGTGTTTGTGCTTCCCTCAATAAATAAGCTATCCAACAGAAAAAGACAATAAAATTCGAATCTGTATCAGGAAATGATATACGCTGCAGAAGTGTTCCCTGACAACTACAATTTTGATGTTTTAAGAATATAATAAATACGTTGTTACTCTAAGGTCCATTTTATTTTGCATTGTCACCGAACTTCAGGCTCAAATGTAAGCAACATGTAATGTTAAATGCGTAAAACCTCAGAAACCCAAATTATTTTTAATTCCATTTACCTAAATCTGAAAGAAAATAAAATGAAAAAGAAAGTTAAGATTTTACGTGGTGTTTTAGTGTTACAGGCACTTTTGATCATTTCTTGCTCTACGGACGACATACTCTGTCGAAAGAGGAGTCGGCGCCGCGCTGATATTATTATTATTACTATCTACCCTCATAGAGAACTAACCATTGCTTGTTTACGTAATTTAGTGGGTTTGCGCATGTGATGACTCGATTATTAATTACTAGACAGGGCAACATTTTAATGAAGATTTTTTGAAAGATGTGACCCATAGTAAAAAGTGGTTCAATAGATATTGCTCTTTATTCTAATCAACCTATTTTTACACGTTGTATTTTTATTATTACTACACGTGGTATATAATTAATTTAACATCATAAACAAAATAAGTAGGTAGTTTATCACTTACCTAACGAATTGTCATTGAGGTGTTGTCATCGCAATTTGAGCTACTAAAATACATAAAAATACTAAACTCTCAAAACACAATTAAACTTGTCTCACAGAATTAGCATACTTCGTACCGTTCACATACTCATCTAAGATGGAACGAGCGAGCCTGCGGCTTTGGATTCCACAAACGTATCTCATTCTCATTACAACGTGAAGGTAGTCACAGATAGATAACATTACCGTGGTCACAGCGAGTTTATGCCTTTTGACATCATTTCAATGAAAATTAGACCAGCCTTAGCCCTTTACCTACACCCTAAATAGAGCTGAAAAGTGATAGCGTTTCCACTCCAAGAGCCTGCGCCCGATTACACGGACCACGTCATATTTATTGCCGAAGTAAATTATAACAGCGATCTCCACAATAATATTGCTTCAGGAAACTCAGCCGCAGGACTTATTACGTAACTTGATTGTGTTCACTTTGCAATCTTTAGTCACGTTATACTGAAAGCTCCGATGTATTACTATGGGCCAGTTTCACCATTGACAAATCAAAACTAACAAACGAATAATTAAAAAAGGATATGTACTTTTGTATGATGAAGTATTTATTGGAGAGATAACGCTAACAGAACGTACGTAAAAGATCATTGTGAGAGAAGCTAGCTGTTCGTCTATTTGGTAGAGATCATGAAAGCACGCGGCAAACGCATTGCGTTTAATTCCTCACGGATGTGTTTATCAACAGTTTTTTGTCATGCTTATGTTTATGCGACCGCCGATATATAGATCGTCCAGCGTCCTGCTAGCAGGATTTTTGTACTTCCGGAAGGACACATTTTTATTAGGTCACAGTTCCTTAAATTATTATTATTCAAAGTTCGAATTTGCATGAAAAAATAGTATATTTTTTTCTCTTTCGCCTGAATATAATATTTATTACTAACCGGTACCGCTATTCAATTGGCAAGCGATGGCGCAAGGATACAGACGCGGGCAGCGTGTTCGCGCGCCGGCGACGTGTTTCGACTTGCCCGGCACCGATCACGCCTGGAGTCGCCTACATTTTGCCGAACATTATAATACGCGTAAAATATTTGGAGTTATTGTGCGTGTTCACGATGTAAACAGAGTACTAGTGCGATGGGATATTGATGGAAAATGCACTATTATTCCCACTTTGTTGATAAATCCAGCGAATGACGAGACTGGTAAGATTTCTTTTTAATAAAATAAATAATTAAAAAGGAATGTTATGTTGGTGCTTGAAGTTTATAATTTAAGAAATACAATTAAAAATACTTCTGCGTTGTTTTTTTAACACCCTTGCATGGTCTGGATCATTCTCAATGCAAATTAGTAGGACTATATTGAATTTCTTAGGTATGCGATAAAAAGCTCACCGCGTAATCTAGTATTTTATGAAAGCAAACCAATGTTTACAATCCCTGGCGATACGAACGTTCAAGGTCAAGGTCACCGTACTGCCGGAAGGACCAGGAGCAGATTTCATACAAACCGCGTACTTCCAGCAGGACTCAAGTTCCGTCTTCCAGCAGGACCAATAAGCACGTTCATAGTGCTGCCGATATCGATCACACATCAATTCTAATATCGATTAAGCACGGTTTAATTTAAATGATGTTTGCCCAACTAACAATCCAACGCGACAATGAAGCCAGCATCTTAGCAAGCCTCCTTGCCGCAAGGAAATGGTTTCGTATTTGAATAGGTAGATTTTAAGTAGGTTTTTTTTATGTTGTATGTCTTAGTTTTATTTTTTCTTGTTTGTATATTATTATGCCACCGTTGATACTAAAAATTCATTGTTGTAGCAAAATGAATTATTCGGGAAAGTATTTGCATTTTTTGGAAATATATCACGTCTTGAATAATTGGTAAAGTTTGCACCGACTCCAAAAAAGGTGTTCAATTTGACCAGTATGTTTGTGATCGATTTATTAAAATATTTTATTTACCTATTTAAACTTCATGCATAAAAACGGCATGGGAAGAATCCTCAAGATCGATCAGATCTACACTTCCTTACGCATGTGTAAAGTTTCGTAAGTATATGTATGTTTGTATTTGTATTATTTTGGTATGCTTGTCTCAGGATTTCTCAACAACGAGAAGCCATAGCAAGTTTTTTTAGTTTAATAAGGTTAAGTTCAACATAGGATTCGTCGACGCGAAATGTCAAAAATGATGCATCAGACTGCGCCCGCAGGCCGCGCGGCCGGGTATATGCTTAGCGTCCGCGACCTCGGGCGGGCGTGACCTCTACTTTTTTTTTTTACTTTATTTACGTTTTTAGAGCGCGGCGCGCAAAAAAAGTTTAACCGCTGCTTATAAGTTTATTGCGCCCCGTAATAAGTAAATACTGCCAGAAAGCTGAATAAATGCATAATCTGGTAAAGTATTTAATAAACAGAAATATTCAACAAGTGCGAAGATCGAACGAAATCAACTGCAATCTTACCATACAACAAGTGTCTATTTTACGATTTTTTTTCACTCAACACGAATAAAACTGCACTAAACTGAATATCACAACGTTTAACACTTTTATTTAGCTTTCTTTTGATACCTTTATTAATTTAATGCTGATAATAAAACGCAATAAGTAAGAAAAAATGTACAAAACAACAAGCACTCAGCTGAGTTCCTCAAGTGGCACTTGACTTTGGCACTTTTATTTTTAAACTTGTGACGACTAAGGCTTGGGTTACTAGTATCGATGGGTTCATTCGATTAATACTAGGTTAAATAACACGTTATTTATCATTCCAAACAGTCTATGGGCGGAAACCGAACTGTGGGATCGGTGAGCGCCATATTTGAATTTATTTGACCTTGCTGGCAACAATAGTGACATTGGACGTTTGAGGGGTTTTAATCTTAAATACCGAAGATAAATAATAACCCTTGTACCGAAGATTATTTAGGTACTTCGGGTCATAAATCTTCTTTACTCCTCTTCCTAGTATCCGTGTGCCAAACGGCTAAACTGTACATCGATTTGCGGATTTTTGCGTACAGCTTCCACTACTAAGAGAGATTGGGCAGATGATAAATGCAACTGTCAACACGCGTGTCTAGTGCTCATTAGTACCTAAGTCTTGTTAGGCCTATGACTATTAAAAAAACTGACCTAAAAAGGAGGTAAACAATTAAATGTGTATGTATGTGGTATCGTTGGAATTTGACGAGATTTTGAGTATGTTGACCTAATATTACTTCTTACCGCGTGTCCTAAATTTCGCAAGTTACGTATGTATGTTCGTTTGTATATAATTTGTATGTTTCTCTACGGATTTCTTGAAAACGAAGAGAAAAAAGTTATAGCGAGATGATCATTGTTAAGTTCATTTATTTTAACTGAGGATACCAAGTAAGTTTCATCAAAATCGGTCCAATGGGTTTTTGAGATCTGGGTGATACTTTAAAATCCTGAAATACTGGAAATACTGATGGCAAAAAAAAACATAAATTCTCTTTAGCCCTAAGGAATCCATCTAGCCGAATTTTTGATCCTTTAGTTACGACGGCGAGTATTAAAAAGCCAAAAGTATTTATTTTCTAGCTGTGCCCGCGACTTCGTCTACGTGGAATAATGACTTTGGGAAAAAATCTTAATTATTTAGGCTAACGATTTTTCAAATAAGATACATAAGTTTAATGAAGTATTGATTTGAAGAACCAGTGACAAGTCCCTCTGTGGTTTGTAAGTGTGTAGTAGGTATAGGAGGAGATACAGCGTAGGCCACTAGACACTTCCTTGAGGAATCTCAGCATCTATAGAATGTAGTAGCGTTACGCGTTACGTTATGTGTTGATGTACGGCGATAAATGTCTAAACCGGAAGTTAAGCCGCGCGTTGCGGGTAGAAGCGAATGCGCTCGTTACGGTCCTAGCCGGCTAATGTGCGTATTAATGACGGGTATTATAGGATGAGTACAGGCATTTTGTTAAGCACACGTATTTGTCTGCTGCTTGTATTTTAAACTTGAATATATGTGCTGCAAAACTTTTTCTCCACATCAGCTGAACACAAGCATAGGAGGTATCACAGTAATCTCCATTCTAAGCAGACTCGTTAGAGATTGCATTGTTAAACTTGTAGAGCGCTAAACTTACTCGTAAAGTAGGTACTTATCTAACAAAGTATATAAACGCTCTGTGTTGCTTCAAGGCAATTATTTTTCTTCATGCAGGTGCTGCTACTTAGAAGAATAATGCAATCCGCCTGGACTTCATAAATTAGTTTTACAAATTAAATTAAGTACTTTACTTAGCTCCAATTATAATGCATCAGCGAACAGGATAATTCCCGAAAATCCGGACCTTCTGTGAAAAGATCGAAAATTGGTTGGCGCGCGCTCATCCGGCCATGTTGTCATCAATCTTCCGGGATATACACGCTCCAAATTAGATTTCTAAATTGATAGGTTTACAAATCTAGAGAACGAAGACTGATCCATAATTTTTTTTCCAAATAAAATTAAACAGATTGAATTCAGTCCATGCTAAGCCGAGCGTTCTATTTACAGTAACTTTGTTATATTTTTAGCTAGACTCCGTCCGCTTCGCTTGTATTTGATCAAACAAAACAACCCTGATATAAAAGAGCACCTGCAGAATTTCGTTAAATATCTTTTCAACGGAAAATGTGTTTTTTGATAATATTAAAATCAGCACATTTTCCCGAATTCCAAATATAAAACAAATAATTTAATTATACAAAAATGATTGAATTCGATTTTACGATACCTATTTCCCACCTATCTACACGTGACCAAGAGGTATTTATCCATAGCACTATTGTTTAATTTGACCAAGTATTTTAAAAATTACCGCTTTTAATTGCTTTCAAGGCAACAGCTAGAAGCTAAGTATAAGTGTTTCTATGATGCCCGAAGTAATTACCCGGCGTAATTTTATACTTGCTGTGCAGGTCTTAAGTATATACTAGAGTTGTGAACGGTCGGTGAGTACTTATAACGTGGAGAAGCTTTGATCGTAACAGTATTTACAAAGTAAAAGCAAAATTCTCCGAGGAATTCCAATATTACCGAGAAAAATTTTGAGCGTGAGCGAATGCGTGAACGAACAGGCGTATCAACTATTAAGGTTCGCTCCGCAATTCGTTTGCCTGTCTATATTCATATTATAAAATGTACAATATAAATATAGTACGAGTTTAACTCACTTATAAGTGGGTAGGTAGTTCTAATAAAATTATCCTTTAAGTTTTACACATAATCCTATGAAAGTGTTGATTTCCGCAAAAAAGTGGACGTGAGCTCATAAACTTATATTTTTAGTCCAGTCAAGAAAAGATACAAGAAGGAATCGCTTGGAACACAATTTTTGACGTCGTAACTTTGTTTGGATTCGTTAGGAGGCTAACGTTGGTTCCAAGAGTCCCAGCCAGTACCTCTTGAGCCGGGTAGAAGGGTTGCTTGTGAGGGTTTGAAGGTATTTTTTTAAGGTTTTTCGCATATAAATAGGAAACTACGCGTCCTAGCGACATGAGACCTTTTACAAAATCAAAGCTAATAAGATTTTCTGCAAGTTTTACTCGGCCAAGCTTAGAACTGACTTAAAAAATAGATTTCAATTGATATCGTTAGAAATGGACAATATTTGAGTATGATAGTCTATTTAGGCGTCTACATAAGTGTGTTAAATTTCGCAAGAGCATGTTTGTTCGTAGGTTTGATATTTGTATAATTGTCAGATTTCACGAATATATTGGAAATAAGATGTGTCGTGATTATTCTTTTTTTAATCAATTAAGCATATTTCGACTTAAGGACCAGTGTAAGTATCATCAAAATCGGTTCAGTAGTTATAGCGACACCTAGGTATGGGCAGAAAGAAATACCTACTATTGAATAAAAAATGAATGTTCAAACTTTAAAACCGCCTTCAAAAAACTCGATAAAAATCTGATATAACACCCTTGTCTTCTGCTTAGGAATAACCATTCATCTGGAGTCTTTAAGCCTTTACAATGTTTTTTTGACAACGCGGTTAAAAAGTTTAAGCATAATATTTTGATTGCATAGTATAACGTTTTGCACACATTTCAATAACGACTAACCGATTTTCATAAAACTTACGCAGTTCCCTCAATTGGGATATGCTTCAATGCTTTTTTTATGTCACTTTAAAACTTGAATAAGTTAAACTTGCAGCCAATTTTATCATCTTTCTTTCATTTTGGAGAAGGTATCATGTCGCTAAAACCTAAAAAAATAACTCTCCAATCTTTCTTCCCCTCACGGTTTAACTTTTAATGTGTTGACCGTCTATATGGACATTTCTACAGAAGGGCACTTTTTTTCTCAATTCGGTGGTTGATTTTTAATTTGGATTTTGTAGTAGTTTAAATAATAAAAAATGAAGTTTACTCCATCCTGAAACATAAAATAACGATTTGCCTAAATTTTGTAGACTGATCTATGAGAAAAGTTAGGCTCCGAATTGAGAAAACGATGCACCGAATTGAGAAAATGAATCACCGAATTAAGAATAGATGCAACATTATCTAAGGTATTGTATTGTATTGCATTCTATTGTGTATATATAATGTATTTGAATGATCAAATAAAAAAATACCTAAAGCGTTATGTTAACTGACTGCTGGTCTATCGGTTTAATAGTTTATGTGCCTATCTATATCAATAATTATTCTTTGTAATGTAAATAATAAAAAAAACTGATCAACATGTTTATTTTTCGATATAACTAATAATCAGTCTTGTTTTTAAAACTCAAACAATTAAAACATTACAATTTTCAAAGAGGATAACACAAAACTATTTATTATCGATATATTTATATCTTTATTGTTTTATATATATAAAGATTTATATTGTCTTTTTATCTTTATTGTCTTTATTGTATATATTTATATCTTATTCTTATCCTTCTTCTTTATTGCTTTACTTAATTGAAGCGCTAAAGGAATCATTCTGCTAACTGAACGAAAGTTCAAATTAACCACCTGATAGTAGCTAGTTACGTATCAGGAGCCGGGTGGGGAGTTTTTAAAAACTAACTAAATTAATTAAAATTAAAATCGAGTAATGTCTGCACCGATTCGAAGATGATTTATTACTGGCTTACTTATTCTAGATACAGGCACGGGCCGTTGAAGCTGAAACGGCTAAGTCGATAATAAAATACATGAGCTTGCCCTAAATATGCTGAGGCAACCCTAATCTAAGACAGAAGGGAGAGGGGGTTCCATAACTCCTCCCTCCCTTATAGTGAAATTATCAGAACGATCATTTTCAATATCTTTCCGATCATTTTGCAAAATTTTTAATAATCTTTTACGCAGCATATATAAAGGGAATACAATTAAACATATTATAACTAAACATAATATGACAAAATAATCTAAATTAACACTAAAATTAATGTCTTTTTTATCACTATCCACTTCCGCACTGTGCTTTAGAGCATATGACATATATTTTATTTCATCCAGGTTAACTCCAACCATGTTTAGTGCGTGTGTGCTTGATAGATTCGTATGACCGTGCATCACAGGTTAGGCTGCTTACTGTTCTGGTCATGGTTATCACACAGACTAGTTATCGTTGTTGGTCTTCGACTATACAAGATCCAATTGTTGGTATTAACCCTCTGGATTCTTACTTCTTCGATTTGAATTTGATGCTGGTGACAATGTGTGAGAGTATTGTCAAACTCCATAAGCTGCTCCGCACAGGTAGGTTCATGGTAGACAGCTTGGTTGTCTGTCTTACATAAGAAGTGGTCGCCAGCAGCGAGCGCGCGGCATGGCTTGGAAATTGGTAAGTAATTAGACTTTCTCGCCAATAGGTAAGGAAATTCAGGAAAGATTGATATTGTGATGTTTTGTGACTCGTGGAATATTGGTAAGGAATAAATCTTATAATAATTTATCGAATTTAGCCACACAGGGAAAACGCGGAAACTCCTTGAAAAATCCGATCCGGCTGCGCCAGTTACGTATCGGGAGCCGGGTGGGGAGTTTTTAAAAACTAACTAAATTAATTAAAATTAAAATGCGAGTAATGTCTTCACCGATTCGAAGATTATTTATTACTGGCTAACTAATTCTAAATACAGGCACGGCCCGTTGAGGCTGAAACGGCTTAAACGGCGAGGGGGTTCCATAACTAGCTACGTGGTGCAGCATGTTTGTTAGTAAATTATGTCTTCATAATATTTTGTTACATTTAATATTTAAATTCAATTAATCACATAAAATATTTTAAAATAATTTAATATTTAAATACAATTAATCGCATAAAATAGGAAATTGAATATGTTAGGTACGTTCGTAATATGTTATTGTTGAACTGTTAATTTGTCAATTTTAAGACACTTGTTGGTATTGTCGTAATTTTCAAATAAATAGCTGCTATCGTTTATTCGAACTGGTATTTATAACAGTTACATTTAAATTTATTTCCTGGCAACACCGATATATTTTGGAGGGGAGTTTTGTATTCGGGGAGAGCGCGGAGTCCGGCAGTGCAGTTGGTTTGCGGCATCAAGTTGAAGAGGTTGTATCTAAAGTTGTACCCAGTTCGAAGAATAAAAGTATTGAAAAAGTCTCAGTGTTATTATTTCTTCACAAGTCAGAAGTGGTGCTGTCCCACGAGCTATGTCCGAGAGAAACTGTAAGTAGTTTTTATTATTCTTAAAGTGATTATAACGCTTCTCAGATATTAATAAACGAATTCTATATACAAACCACACTACATACACTGATTTCACACCCATTGCTCTCCGGAGTCACAGGCACCCCTTGTGGGCACTTTACACGAAGAGACAATGATGGTATTGAGTGGGCTAGTGCTTGCGCTGTTTTTGGTCGGGGCTACTCTCCGATAAAATAGGTGCAGCATTTGGCTCATCCATAACCATCAGATTAGACTGTTTCATTTTGAACATTGTATTTAAATATTAGGTTTAGAAGAACTTGAAATAACCTTACATTATTCTCATTAACCTCTGAAGCGTGTGTGAACGAGACACGATAGATATTTTATTGTTATGCCTGCAATTGCTTGGATATTGAAAAGTTAATTGCCATCAGAATTTCAACAGATTCATTTTATTTAAAGGTTATATGACCTTCAATAAAGTTATGAGAAGTTCTGTTGTCATGTGATATTAGTATTTGTTTAAAATGAAATTATTTGAAGGCCATGAAGCCATGTAGCCATGTATGTGTGCTGCGTAGAAAAATAATAGCCATGTAGGTGTGCTATTAAAATATAACCATGTGAAGTGATCTTGGTTTTTATTTGAAGTGAATCTGAAGGCCGTGTAGCCATGTAGGTGTGCTGTGTGCAAAAGAAGTAGCCATGTAGGTGTGCTATGTGCAAAAGAAGTAGCCATGTAGGTGTGCTGTGTACAAAAGAAGTAGCCATGTAGGTGTGCTGTGTACAAAAGAAGTAGCCATGTAGGTGAGCTGTAAAAATATAGTCATCCGAATTGATAATGATAGCTGTGCCAAATTAATGTAACTTATAGTCGTAAATGTATGCTATTAGCATAAAAAGTAATATAATGTATAAGTGAACTCAGTTTTAGTTTCATTGCTAGATAAGTTTAAAGGTTTTGTTTTGTGCTATGACCCTGACGCGAATAATTTCCCTTAGACTAATTAAGTGTGCCAGTTTGCACTTTAATATAAAATGATTTCGTAGCTAATTATGCTACTTTACTGTTTTCTTTGTTAGGGAATAGTTAAGTGCGCTATGACCCTGACGAGAGTAATTTGCCTTAGACTGATTATGTGTGTCAGTTTGTACTTTAATATGAATTGATTTCATAGCTATGTATGATACATGGTTGTTTTCGTTGTCTGGGAATAGTTAAGTGTACTATGACCCTGACGATAATGATTTGCCTAAGACTGATTAAGTTTGTCAGTTTGTACTTTAATATGAATTGATTTTGTAGCTAAGTATGCTACCTAGTTGTTTTATTTGTCGGGGAATAGTTAAGTGTGCTATGACCCTGACAAGAATAGTTTGCCCTAGACTGATAAATTGTCAGTTTCTACTTTCATATGAATTGATTTCGTCACTAAGTATCCCAAATGTTTATTTTCTTCCTCATTGGATAGTTTTATCCCTATCGAGAATAATTTGCCTTCATACTGATAAGTGTGTCAATGTCAGACTGATTAAGATGTACTTCGATATGAATTAATTTTGTAACTAAGTACGCTACTTCATTTTTTCCATACCGAGAAATAGTTAAGTGGGCTATGACCCTAATAGGAATTATTTGCTTTAGAGTGATTAAATGTTACTGTCAGACTGATAGTCACCGACAACTTTTATATGGATTGGTTTTGTAACTAAATATGCCGAGTGGTTGTTTTTTTTCGTCGGGGAATTGTTAAGTTTATTACTTTTATATGGACTGACTTTGTAGCTAAGTGTGCAAATTGACTGGTTCCTTGTCAGATGATAGTTAAGTGTGATATTTCTCTGACGGAGGCAACTGTGGCTGATTATATGTCCGTTTGTACTCTAGTATGAACTGAGTTTGCCACGCGGTTATTCTCTTAATGACATAGTTTTTTTGATACAGTGATATAAGTTAATGGTAAACTTACAAGTGGCTAACATAGCTAGATAATAATCTTGATGCTAGGCAAAGTTATAATGGTGATGAAATTTTGAGTGATATATTAATTACCTACCTAAAGATATTTTTATATGTAAAAGTTAAATAAAATATGCAATTTTTCATAAATATTACCTTATGCCCTTGTGCTAATTTTTTCATAATTGCTTTTATTTTACTTCTTAAAAACCCTTGAGAAAAACATTTACTCATAACTTCGAATTCATAATTGAAATTTTCTGGTTCAAAATTAATATTCTATTAAGGAATAAATGTTTTCTGCCTACTTGATTAAATTCAAATCATTTACTAGCGAAAATGTGTTAAAATATAAAATGCTAGTTAAAAGCACAGGTTCACAGGTTTTTACAAAAAGCAATGCAAGACGTGAAAACTTTATTTAAATGTCATACAATATTTTGTCCCGTAGCGAAATCTAATTTATCAATACATGACAAAGTTTTTCATATTTTATTATTATAAATTATAAGTGTATTATTATTAATTTCTACTAAGTTATGAAGACTAATGATTATACAATAAAGGCATCTGATGAATCCTAATGATTTTGTCTCGTGCGATCTTATGAGTCTGCATCACACGCGATGTCGCGCATGAGCTCGAAAGAAGCAAAGACCCCACGGTGAACGATGGAGGATGTCACTAAGAGGCAGAGCCGAGAAGGAAGACGTGTAGCTGGCTGGACCCACTCAAAGCTCCAAATTATACCCTAATACAGCTTTGGGGCAATTTTGGGGGTACCTAATGCTGAGCAGCACAAGAAACTGTCACTGTTTTCAATGCCTCTTTTCAAGGAGTTGACTATGTTGTAGTAGGTATTCAATTTAAGTCGGTACATTTTATTAGCCTTGAAATAATTTTCTGCGTTATAATACACTTTTGTAATGACCTACCCTCTTGAGGGTTTCCTCTTTGTAACAATTGTTTTAAGTGTAGTATTGGTAAGTCTATAAAACATTCTGATGATTCAAAAAAAAAAAAACATTTCCCCATGAAATAATCAATCAAATAATCCCAAAGAGCAATATTAAGCAGCTAGTATAGCTGGAGTTTAATTTTTCTAAAGACATTCTTATGAATAGGCTGTTTGCCCAAGCTTTTAAAAATTTAGACGAAATATTATTTGAAATTTAATTTAAGTAAATCGTAAAGCAAGTACCTATTATATATACTGCCTTAGGCTCTATTTTACTGTTGTAGTTATCAGAACACGATATTTGACATATTTTCATCAAATACTGCATTATATGATTACATTCAGAACAACAAAAATAATACATAATAGCAAGCTTTCATTTTTAATTCTTACAACTTATATCATTGTATATTTTTCTTTCGATGAGTTTTATAAACATATCATAGTGTTTCTGTTACTATACCGTCTTTGTTTTCATACTATGATAACAAGTACCGTATCTTACCTAGGTCTCAGTGGATTAAATTAGTAATACTAGAACCATTTAATATAATTTCCCCATCATGCTAAAAAACTATTACTTGATTCAGAATAAGGTTAATAAATTTGGGAAAATAATGCTTATTTTGTGTGTATTCATCTTAACTTGCAATTTCTTGTGCGCACAACCAACCATTCCCTATCGTATGGGTTGTTTTTGCTAAATTTTTGGTTCACAAAAAGGGTATGATTGTGATTTCTTTTTTAAATTAAGTAAAAGTACACCACAGCTTTTTGCTTGATAAACTTTAATTATTTATTGCTCCCAAAGAATACAATTCACTTGACCAAAGATATACAAAACACAAATGGTATTAGGAATTGCAAACAGGTGATATGTTACACGAATTATTTTTATTTTTACTTTTGGCTAAACTTTTACAAGAATCGAGTCATTCATTAAGTATCAATAATGTTGCGGGTGGTATTGATAAAAGTTTCGTCCTAACCGGTTCTCCGTTCGCATTTGAGAAACGCATTACGTAACTGTAAGTAATTGTAATTGTTTTATTATTATAATTTTATAAATAATAAGTGTTATAAACTTTTAATCTAATTTGATGATTTATTGGATTTGAAATAATTTATACACTATTAAATATCAAGATCTTTTAGGAAATGTTGTATCATGCTTCTTTTAACAGATAAACTGAATATGATTTAGTTTTTAAGCTGTCTGGCAAATATTTGATACATTACACCTTGATAATGTAAAAGCAATACACTGCACTTTTTATAAATAAAATATTAAGGTTACATTACAAAACTTTATTAGCTATGTTTGAAGGTTAGTAAATGTAAGATCACTATTTACAGACGAATAACATTACGACTTAAACTCTCAAAACAATCTAAAGCGTATTTTATTCAATTTAATTCTTTATAATGTGCACTTAGCGTTACATAAACTATAACTTAATTAACAAATTGCACTTTAAACTTAGTTACCGCTAGTTAATGAGTAAAACTAAACAGTTTTAATGTAGTGCATCTACAAGTCTGGTATTAAGCAGCCGCTTATAAAGTTACAAGTTACGTTTGTTGAGAACGTTTTAATGGATTTTGAAAGTTATTTAATTTTTTTATGAATATTCAGAGTACGCAAAAGTAAACTTACAATAGTTGAAATCGCCGCTTTTGATGAATGATTAGATAAATTGACAACCTTAAATAAAACCACTGAGACGGTTGTAAGCTTGAGTCGAAGTAGTACACAAAATCTGCAAGATTTCAAAATATTTTTTAAAATATTAGTTCTACAGCTTATAATTACTCAATGTAGACATTGTTGCTGTATAATCAAATCAATGGGCATTTTTTTTATAATTTTACGAATTCATAGCATTTTATCACCATATCCATGAATGATATCTATCATAAATTATCGCCATCTAGTGATGGTGTTGGCGACGCTGTAAGAACAATATTTAACAATGTTTGCTGGCACAAATATTTTATCTGCCATGTTTAATGTTGTACAATGTTTGAATTATTTGCTTTATTTTGACGACCCGTTTGGTGTAGTGGTCGAGAAATCGCCTACTACGCAGCGGGTTGCGGGTTCGATCCTCGCACAATGCAAACATTTGTATGCATGAACATGTCTGTTTGTATTGGTCTGGGTGTTTTCTATGTATATTATGTATGTATTTACAAACAAAAAGTATTTAAGTATTATATCCGTTGTCTGGCACCCATAACACAAGCTTTGAGTAGCTTACTTTGGGACTAGATGGCGATGTGTGGGAATGTCCAAAGGATATTTATTTATTATTTTATATAAAACTAGCGGTCCCCCGCGACTTCGTCCGCGCGTTTTGAGTTTGCTCCCTCCCCTCCCGTCGCAGCGTCATATTTTATATCCTAAAGCCTTTCTCGATAAATAAGCTATCCAACACAGAAATATTTTTTCAAATCTGTCCAGCAGTTCCTGAGATAAGCGCGTTCAAACAAACAAACTCTTCAGCTTTATAATATACTAGCGGTCCCCCGCGACTTCGTCCGCGCGTTTTGAGTTTGCTCCCCCCCTCCCGTCGCAGCGTGATGTTTTATATCCTAAAGCCTTTCTCGATAAATAAACTATCCAACACAGAACTATTTTTTCAAATCGGTCCAGTAGTTTCTGAGATAAGCGCGTTCAAACAAACAAACTCTTCAGCTTTATAATATATTAGCGCAAGCGCACGTTGTACTTAAGCTGCGAACATTATTTTGGTGCGGAGTTATGTTAAAACTGTGATAGCTCCTAAGATATTTATTGAAATCAAATGATATAAAGGGCAACTTGGTTCTAAATGAAATGATCGTGATGATGAATGTATTTATTTTGATAATAATAAATACCTGTGTGTATAATACACCTCTAAAAATAATGCATTTTTTTTTTTTAAATTTATTAACATAAAAAAGGTTGTAGTAAGTCACCCAAAAAAGATAGACTTATGCTGTCGCGGACTTTATTATAGAACTCTTAATGCTGAACAATCTTGTCATACATGACTTTTGTGTAACTTTAGCGGTTTCCGCAGCGTACGCAGCGGAAGCTCTCAAAAGGAAAATCTTTCTCCCGTTTTCGCAACATTTTTCATTGCTGCTGCGGTCTTGTGAGTCGTATCTTTATGTTATATAGCCTAAAGCCTTCCTCGATAAATGGACTATCCAACATAAAAATTATTTTTCAAATCGGGCCAGTAGTTTCTGAGATTAGCGCGTTCAAACAAACAAACAAACAAACAAACAAACAAACAAACAAACAAACAAACAAACTCTTCAGCTTTATAATATTAGTATAGATTAGCGCAAGCGCACGTTGTACTTAAGCTGCGAACATTATTTTGGTGCGGAGTTATGTTAAAACTGTGATAGCTCCTAAGATATTTATTGAAATCAAATGATATAAAGGGCAACTTGGTTCTTAATGAAATGCTCGTGATGATGAATGTATTTATTTTGATAAGAATAAATACCTGTGTGTATAAAACACCTCTAAAAATAATGCATTATTTTTTTACAAATTTATTAACTTAAAAAAGGTTGTAGTAAGTCAACCATAAAAGATAGACATATGCTGTTGCGGACTTTATTATAGAACTCTTAATGTTGAACAATCCTGTCATACATGATTTTTGTGTAACTTAAGCGGTTTCCGCAGCGTATGCAGCGGAAGCTCTCAAAAGGAATATCTTTCTCCCGTTTTCGCAACATTTTTCATTTCTGCTGTGGTCTTATGAGTCGTATCATTATGTTATATAGCCGAAAGCCTTCCTCAATAAATGGACTATCCAACGTAAAAAAAAATTTTCAAATCGGGCCAGTAGTTTTTGAGATTAGCGCGTTCAAACAAACAAACAAACAAACAAACAAACAAACAAACAAACTCTTCAGCTTTATAATATTAGTATAGATAAAATAAGACCCAAAGAAAACTAAATTAATATTGATTTACAGTTTTAATTATAACTTAATCTTGATAAATCTTACCAAAATTGTATTCAAATTATTTATATGCTGTTTCGAATGATTAAGTAGATCAATAAGTAGATATATTTGTATTTAGATTTAACTTTAGTACTAGACGGTCTGGTATATACAAACTGTTGAAATATAATGTAGAATATTTGCTATTACTGCACGAATGTCGTAATGACTCAAGGAAATTATTAATTATCTGAAACAAATTTTATAAATACTTTCTTAGCATTTTGCAACCAAATTTTTTATTATTATTTCATTTTCATTTATTTCATTATTATGAGTGTAAAATGAAAATTTCATGTTTTATTTATTACACTATAATTTTCTTGGCATTAATAATTATTCATGCACATGTTAAATTATTTAAATTCCGTTTGAAAACTTTAGATTGCACTTAGATGCTATTTTTACTATTCAAAATCATAAGGTAATGTTTGGTTATTTATGTACTCGTTTCAACCCAACTGAACTGCAAGCCATTCGAGCGCCAGGAGGCTGCTCGATGTAGGACGGCCGAATGTCGTAATTTTCAAATAAATAGCTGCTATCGTTTATTCGAACTGGTATTTATAACAGTTACATTTAAATTTATTTCCTGGCAACACCGATATATTTTGGAGGTGAGTTTTGTATTCGGGGAGAGCGCGGAGTCCGGCAGTGCAGTTGGTTTGCGGCATCAAGTTGAAGAGGTTGTATCTAAAGTTGTACCCAGTTCGAAGAATAAAAGTATTGAAAAAGTCTCAGTGTTATAATTTCTTCACAGTATTTTCGTACTAACTTACTGATAATTTATAGGGAGATCTGTAATTGGCCATACCCAATGTATTAAAACGTGAGTTATAGCAATGAATGTGCTGTTGATTTTCTCGATAAACAACAATAATCAACAACAACAATTAGCTAAATTAATAATATAAAAGTAAAACCTCAATTCGGTGTAAGTTTTCTCAATTCGGTGCACCATTTTCCACGGAATTGAGATCCATGGAATTGAGAAAATAACACAATACTTCAAATTACCCAAAAATGTTATGAGTTACAGTAATTTCTACTAAACCTAACGATAGAAAGCTGTAAAACACTCAATAGTTTTAGCACAAATCTCATATAATTCTTTAGATAAATAATCGAGGTGGCACACCGATTTGAGAAATTACCCTGTACCAAAAACACCGAACGATTTCGTACCTTTGAAAATTGCTCCTGAGTGCTACAGATCTCCCGTTTACACTGTTCGTCCGCTCGGGCGCAACTGTCAGATGACGGGAACAAGTAGTGCGCGTTCCTATTATGCACAGTTAGTGCTACAGGTACATAAAAGTAAATTTCACCGAATTGAGGCACAAGCCTCGGACAAAATTTAAATGTGTCACCTTATTCAAATTAAAGGATTCACGATATATGTAAGCACGTATATGGCTTCATTATTTATTCCTTGTTATAGGAATGTAGGAATAATAATCAGCAACTTATTATTTTAAAAGTAATGAAACGAAAACGAGTAAATTCTGGAAACCGGACACTCCATTTTAGGCCAAATTCTGCCCGTTTTTGAACTTTCCGATTTTTTTTAGACCGTATGTGCAACCTGGTGGTCTTCTTGATATGCTCTCCATCAGGCCAAGAGTTGTATAAATACGTGTGATTTTTTAACCGACTTCAAAAAAGGAGGAGTCGACTGTATGTTTTTTTTTTTTTTTTGTATGTTTGTTACCTCATATCTCAGTCGTTTGTCGACCGAATCGAAATTTTTTTTCGCCTACTTAGAGGGTGTACTTTCTAGTTGGTCCCATTTTTTCCATTTTAGGATCTGATGATGGGATCTTGGTGTAATCGAGGGAAACCCTCAAATTTTAAAGGCACGTATAGTGTTTCTTTACTAGAATTTTAATGTTGACGTGTTGTTACGTCTGATAGTCAACATCTTGTGGGGCTGAGCTGATGGTGGAACTCCTTAACGCTTATGAGTTCAGTAATTATAATGACGGAACTTATGATAGGTAATTTGTAGCTTCTTAAAAACATGGAATCATAAGGTGCAACTCCCCCCCCCCTCTTATGTAATCACTAAAAATGAAGAAATAAAATAAACTTTAAAAAAAGTAAAAACCGACTTCAAAACCAAAATGCACTAAAAAGTCTTAAATAAACTCTTCGCCATTGAAACGGATTCCTTTATCCGTTTTAGGCAAACAATTTCTTTTTGGAGTCGGTGCCATTACTTTGACCATCAAGCATCAACTATCACAGCACCGACTCCAAAAAGAAATTGTTTGCCTAAAACAGATAAAGGAATCCGTTTCAATGGCGAAGAGTTTATTTAAGACTTTTTAGTGCATTTTGGTTTTGAAGTCGGTTTTTACTTTTTTTCAGACACGTTATTCAATTTTAAAGGTAGGTTTTTTGCTCCAGTCGGTCAATCAGTCGCTTCTGTAGAAATGCCCATATAGTCCAAAAAAAAGTTACGAAATCAAAATTCTATTGACTAGTAAAGGTATCCTAGAATATTAGGAGGCTTAAGGTCAATGTCATCAGTGCAACAAGTTAGCCGTTTTGATATACATTGATTAGGGATTATAATTTTGAATTACTATATCTCTGAGTTAAAGCATTTTAAAACACTATGATCTGGTCAGGGTATAGCTACATATACTATCTAGAATCATTGATTAAATTTTTGACTCCTATTACAGATCACACGCTGTATAAGTTATATTTTTATAGTCTCGATACCTACCAAACGCAACTTAAGGCCTGTATTTCATTCTCACCAAAATCTGACTACATTAGAACGGCGTAAATAGGAGTCTAGTAACATTGTTTGACTGTAAATATCAAAGATGTCCTGATGGTGATTACGAGATTACTTGTTACTTTTCGGAATCTACCTTTATTCCGAAAAGTGAAGAACGAATTTTTTATCAAAAATTAGCTTCGCGGCAGCGCTGACATAGTATGTAAAACTTTTTCTGTTGCCTATATTTGTAAAACATTTTTGACATGAGATTTCCCATTTTGTCAATACAGCTTTGGTTTATTTTATTTTAATGCGTAATTCTTGACTAAGTGGCTTAATATCTATTTAATCTACTCATGAGTTTTTAAGCCATAATAGGTAGGTAAGATATATCCCATCAAAAACAATACTTGTCAAAAAAAACAAGTCTCGCAACTCAGTTGTTCTGCGGTAAAAAGTTGTGAGATCCATGTAATACCAAGTCGGTTATTTATTCAGTCTCTACTTAAGCGACTTTCTGTCTTAATACGTCCAGTCTCTAGGACCACAATCGTGGTCCATAACAATTGAAAATCAATTGTGTCTGGAATCTCCGTACTTGAAGCATTAAGTTGTTACGTAAGAATTAACAGCATCTTATAGTGACGCATTTCAATATTAAAATTCTTTAATGTTTTATATAAATATATTGAGACTTGGCCATCGCACTAAATAATTGAATTTACATGTGTTTTCAGGCTATTGAATTTACACGTGTTTTCAGGCGTAGTAGAGACTGAATAAATAACCGACTTGGTATTACATGGATCTCACACCTTTTTACCGCAGAACAACTGAGTTGCGAGACTTGGTTCTTTTGAGAAGTATTGTTTTTGATGAGATCTCATTTCTTTTTGTATTTTGTAGACAGATCTACTTTTTTCCTTTTCGGTACCTTCTACTTATTGTATATAATATGTATGTCTACCAGCAACGAATTTTCTTAAAGCCCTCTCTCTGACTTAGGAACTTTTCGCCTCGCGCTAGCACCGCAACAGCTCGCTCGGCGACATTCACCTTTCCGCGCGCCCCGCCACTGTCCCCACCCCGCGCCCTCGCGCTAGCACCGCGCAGCGCAGCGCATAGTAACGGCCCGCGCTCACTCGCTAGCATCGCAACGCGTGGTATAATAATTAATTTACAACCTCACGCACTCGTAATAAGTACGAATACGCACGTAGGTACGTTTTTGCATAAATAATTTAATTTACACGTGCTTTCATGACGGGAATACCCATTTTTTGCTCGATTTGGCAGGGGCACTACCATGCGCCTATATTTATATGGGACTAGCTTAAACCCGCGGCTTCGCACGCAATAATAATAACTGCCGTAAAACATCGTTACGAATAAAGCCAATATTGAAAAATTTAACTGAAGACTTGGCTGTATGGGCTTAATTTTTTTTGCGGTCTTTTCTAGATTTTTTAGTTTTTCCTTGATTCATACACCAAACACTACTTATATTCCAAATTTGAAGCTTCTAGGCCTGCTAGAAGTGCCTTAGAATTTTGATGATCGGTGAGTCAGTGTGTGACAAAATTAAGAAATTTGACCCGTTATAATTCTTAAAATACTGGTCCAAATTGAATGAAATTTGAAATATACCGTGTCTTTACAATGCTGCATGGTTACTGAAAATTTCAGTCTTCTAGTTTTATCCACAACGAAGTTACAGGGGGTCGAAAATGGTCTGAATTGCTTCGAGAAAAGGATGGTACGGCCGTGACGCTTTTTTGCTCGACTTGGTGGGGGCACTGCCGTGTCCCCAGAAATTGCAATATATGAGAGTGTTGGCTTCAAAAAGATTATGTAATAATATTAATAACCTTAAAACTGAATAGCTCTCAAGGGTTAAACGAGTATTACAAAATGTTGACTACACCACGGCTCGTAGGGCGCTAACGGACTGTGAATTGAATTAGATAGCGTTAAAAATTAGTTGCGGAACTTGTACCATTTAGGATATTGCCCTTATTTAAAAGGAGTCTGTACATGCCAATACAAATACTAATAAATGTATTGTCATCTGTACATAACTTGAAATCAAATATAGAATTAAATTAATCCGTAGTTGGCACATTAAAATCACTAAAACCTACGAGTTGAAAGAACCTTGGGATAACATTCTCAAAAGCCACAATTCTGAGCTAAGAAATAATTCAACAGAATGGGCTCTATTATTTAAACAGAGTGGCATCTATGCGACGTTTAGTCCAAGATTGCGCTAATTGCTCAGCCGTTTCCGCTGCAAAAAACCACTCAGCTGTTAATTAAAGACATTTTTGTTCCCTTAATGGCGGCACAAGCCGTTTCATTACAGGGCTGATCCCATTGCATCTGCAAACACGACTCCGACTGCCTGCTTGTCACCCTATAAATTAATTTTACATCCAACATCAAGCCCCAGCGGAAAATTAATAAGCCATTTTATAAGCGGCTCCCAATTACTCATTTAAATTAATTTCAAAACTTAGTGTACTCGGCTGAGATAATGCTACAAACAATAGCAATCTCAGCAATTTGTCACAAGCAGCTTTCCTCTGTCTCGCGGTTACTCCGCAGGAGGACATCCTCATTATATTTATGTACCGCCGCTCTTGAAATGATGCGAAAATATTTTAAGAGCACCTGCTACGGAGTTCCAGATCCCTCTTCATTTGGGTCGCTGCAAAATACACGGTGAAATAAATAGGTACGATGCTTTTACTTGCTCACCTTCCTCTATCTTGTTCTTTCAATCCTTTGATACCTTTTGAAAACATGCGATAAAACATTTTTTGATTATATGGTTTGAATAGCCTAGTTTTTTCTAACTTATCCCTTTTTAACTACTTTTGGCCTAGCATTGTAAGAGCACACAGACAGTCTACGAAAAGTCGCATCTTTTTCGAAGATCTTTACGTAAATTGCATTACTTATAAAGATACTGATGCTCATAGGATTTTCGAAATTAAATCAGGATTGGAATGGATTTATTTCTTTCAAGCCTTCGAGACGTGAAAGGAACCTATTAGATTTGGCGGCTAATACAATGATGCAGGGCCTCTATTCTCTAAGACGTTTATAAGATTCAAAGAGTTTCAAGCTATATCTTGCTCGCACGTACTGCTACGCTGGTATGAATTACAAGGAGAGCTAATTCAGTCTATAATACGGCCCGCTTCTTAATAGAAGTAGGGGCTTAGAACGAGAGTATTTATCGAATAGCGTCACGTAGAGTATCGTTTCGACTTGCGTAGCATCGAAGTGCCCTTTCTAACAAAATCAAGACACACCTTCAGGGTTCAGACTTCAGTAGCACTTAAATGAGATTTTCAAGAACTCAGGACGTGTAGATCTAATAAGTTAGAAGTAATTTCAGTTTCAAGACTGTAAATCCTCAGGTTCGAACGAACGTAAACATGTTTTGATGAAAAGGATAGAAAGTAAATAGTGCCAAGGTGGCCAAGATAGTGTGTAGATCTGAATTTATAAATGTTGCCTATTCACACTCAAGAGTCAAGAGTGAAAGTTGCAGAATCGACCGTTAAAAGCGGAAAATGCATCTGAATAAAGTGCTTTAAGTTACCATTCAAGGTAAGATTGAGTGAATATCATTGTTTGCAAAAACTCTGTAATTCCGATAAAAGTTGAAGATTCCAACCAACTCCTGCCCGAGTTGCCGGTACAGTAGCCCACTGAGAGAACAAAAAAAGATGCCGACGGTCTAAATCGCAGCTTGAGATCAAAGCATCGAGAAATGACAACACAATTGGTGAAAAGGAAATCTTTATTTCAATAAAATACACACGCAAACGTGCTGAGGTTTGCTTCACTTCATGGAGAACTGTATCATCGAATACGTTGGCGTTGACTTCTATAACTTGATTCTGTCTTGTGATAAACTGCTAAAAATAATATTAGTACAAATACCTACTTATACATTTTAATCTCAAAAACGATTCACCCCGTAGGTGGGTCCTGTACATAAATTACCATTTACGATATTATATAGGTATATAATTTTACAAATTATCCTGTATTTATCGATAGTTTTAGTCATCTCTAGAGCAGATTCTCGAGGAAACTCGGGAGCTCATTACGTTCCGTATCGTTTCGCTTTATTTTGTTCCGCAACAACTTTTATTGTGTTTGGTATTTGGATTCGTTGCCTTGCCCGGAATCCGTGAATATTTATTTAGATGAGCTATGTTCTTACTGCTTAAAAGAAAGATTGCAAAAATCTCGGACATTCTTATTGCCACCATACGAGTAAAAGCATCAATTCCAATTAAAAGCTGCAGATTTGAACTATTTGATGACGTTTATTTTAAATCAAAATAGAAAATATTCATTTAAATAACATGTTGTTAGCCATTTTTATCTATGATGCACAATATATAATTTAAGGTACTTAATTGGATAAGGATTAATAAATGTATATTTATATGGTATACCAAGAGTACATATATTTTGACAACTTTAAAAAAAAAACTTAGGAATCCTATAAGTATATACAAACGTATTACAGGCGTACAAAGCATTGAGATTTAAGCGTAACGAAAAACAAAGAAAATTTAAATATGCACTACCGTCGAAGAACAATTTATGTAAACGTCCAGCGTATTGCGATCCATTCCAAGGCAGTTAAATTCCAACTTAGTATAAACGAATATTATCAATATAATAATAGTACTTCAATGTTTACCTCATACTTGAGGTAAGGACTTTGCCTAGCAGTGGGACGTTACAGGCTAAATTAAATTTACTAATACTACAATCGGATGAATATTAATATTTATGATGTAATATTCTAAGGCCACTTGCACACGATGATATACTTAACCTAAGATTACGCTAACCCTGGATTAAATCTTTATTCTGTCTCTGTCAACGTCAAATAAACTGACCAAGACACAATGATGATATAATCCAAGATTAGCGTAAGGATAACGCTAATCGGGTTAAATCATCATGTGCAAGTCCACCTAATAATATTATTAATAAAATGCGAAATTGCAATACCAATTACTAATTTGACCGTAAATCAGAGGTGCTTAACTGTCAAAACCGTATCGCAATACGCACTCAGACCTTCTTTGCCAGATTTTGTGATTAGCGCATTATACTGCTCGTATTATCTGATCAAAGAAGCCTGCCTGCCAGGAGATACGTTGGTTTTAGACATGGGTAGTGCAAAGGTTTTGTGTAATGGCTTACGAGGAGTGCGCGATGCGACAGAAACAGGTACACTTCCTATAATCAATTGTATTGCTTAAAATCGTTTCTGAAACCCCTTATCGTATACGAGACAATATATGGACGCTGAAGTCACATATTTTGAAGGTTTTGTTTAACATGGGCAGCGAGCAGGGTACAAGAAAAAACAAAACAAATACCAAAAAGGTGAGTAAAGGTATGGAAAAATATGATGGTATGATACATTCACATGGCTTTTCAAAATACGGGAGAAACTTGATTTTTGTTTGGTTTTGCATATTTTACTCGTTTTTTCAGACTTTTTAAAATTTTACATATTTGGCTTCGTATGCATTCCGGTCAAAAAAAAACTTGTCATATATGGCTTGGTATGCTATAAAAGGTTACTTTTTTATTGCTCTAAAAATGCACCCAGCACGCTTCTATGACATGACAATCCTGGGGACAATTCTCGTTCAATTTGTATACAAAGAAGTTCACCTACCAAATTATCTTTGTCGAAGAAAACATAGTTTTTGATTTCCCGGGGTCACGTATTTAGATTTTTCTAAATCTCTAGATAGTTTTTAACGTGTAGATATTTAACTCAACTTTTTGGTAAAACGGTTAAACTCGTAATAGAATCAGCACTCGCAAAAAGTTCGATTGCCGCGAGAATCGTCCTCCTGTGTCGGAAGTCTCGACATAGTTCCATGTAAAACCACCAGGTGGCGCTCGAAAAATGCTGAGAAAAAATTGGTGTTTTCGTGTATTTATTGATTGAGAAGAATTTTTGAATGATGCTAAAAAAACTACAAATATTTTTTTAAGATTTATTAAAGACTAGCGGTCCCCCGCGACTTCGTCCGCGCGTTTTGAGTTTGCTCCCTCACCTCCCGTCGCAGCGTCATGTTTTATATCCTAAAGCCTTTCTCGATAAATAAGCTATCCAACACAGAAATATTTTTTCAAATCGGTCCAGCAGTTCCTGAGATAAACGCGTTCAAACAAACAAACTCTTCAGCTTTATAATAGATTAGCGCAAGCGCACGTTGTACTTAAGCTGCGAACATTATTTTGGTGCGGAGTTATGTTAAAACTGTGATAGCTCCTAAGATATTTATTGAAATCAAATGATATAAAGGGCAACTAGGTTCTAAATGAAATGCTCGTGATGACGAATGTACTTATTTTGATAAGAATAAATACCTGTGTGTATAATACACCTCTAAAAATGATGCATTATTTTTTTACAAATTTATTAACATAAAAAAGGTTGTAGTAAGTCAACCATAAAAGATAGACTTATGCTGTCGCGGACTTTATTATAGAACTCTTAATGCTGAACAATCCTGTGATACATGATTTTTGTGTAACTTTAGCGGTTTCCGCAGCGTACACAACGGAAGCTCTCAAAAGGAATATCTTTCTCCCGTTCTCGCAACATTTTTCATTGCTGCTGTGGTCTTGTGAGTTGTATCTTTATGTTATATAGCTTAAAGCCTTCCTCGATAAATGGAATATCCAACATAAAAATAATTTTTCAAATCCGGCCAGTAGTTTCTGAGATTAGCGCGTTCAAACAAACAAACAAACAAACAAACAAACAAACTCTTCAGCTTTATAATATTAGTATAGATATAGCTACGTAAGTTAAAATGCTATTTGATGAATTAGAAAATCATAAAATTGAAATTGTCGACACGAAATGTCAAAAATGATGCATCAGACTTCGCCCGCAGGAGGCCGATTCTCGCATGATCGAAAAAAGTTCACACACGTAAAAAAGTTCACCACTCGATTTTTTTTCGAAGGAAACAAGGCTTGTGTATTCTCAGAACTTCACAGTTGAACTAATTCGATGGAACGTCACACGAACATTTCGATTGCTGGAGACCAATAGATTTCGAAATTCGTATACGAACTATTGAGGTTTTAATAGGGCAAAATGATAACCTAACCTAAAATTGAGCAAATTTACATTGACTTTTAATTATTTTTAGCCGACTTCAAATAAAGAAGGTTTTCTGTGTGTCCAATATATAATGATATATTTGCCCTATATTATATCATGTTTGGCTAAACTGATTTTAATGCGATTTTCAGACGAGTACTTCTACGATTTAGGGAAGTTTCGAGTATATGAATTGACTTACAAAAAACAGGATCTCCGTTTGTCCGGCATGCCTAGGCCGTGGTCACTCCCGACTTACCACTTTTAAAGGAAAATCGCTTGCACACAAGACACAAAACAGGCGTCGGTTCAAACAAAATTCGACACAAGGTGCAAGCGATTTCAGCTCTTAATGCTTCAACACCCGAGCGGTTGCAGGCAACCACATAACAATAGAATTTGCATTGTGTCTCGTTCACATACGCTTGAGGGATTAAGGTGGTTAGGCAGCGGTGACCTCGATAGGACTTAATATTATGTTAAGAGCTATCCAACCTTGGATACTACCTAGAGACAATGTACTTGACAAGTCGAATCTTACGAGCCCAACTCGATTTAGTTTTGTTGTTTTATTACGGAGTACCTTTGGTCACCTTTAGCTTCATTCTCAGACCCTGGTTTTATATTTTGACTCTGTTTCAAGCTCATGATCATGGATTGCCCCTATGTATTGAAAACAATCCTGAATTCAAATTTTCTAATGTCAATGACTAGGGAAGATTAAACAGTGTAAATAAATAAATCTCATACAAATAAAAAATACCAATTTAGAAAGAGGTTTTATTTTCTTCATACATCAGTCAAAACACAAAATATTGAAGAAGCAATAATGTTATTGTTAAAAAAACTATTTAAAGCCATTGGTCATATTAATCAGGAAAGTTTCTATCCTTTAATTCAATGCGCTTACATTTCTAACGAATCATTTATATTGTTGTGAATGCATGCAGTTGTGTTCCCAGGAGTATTTAAATCCCTTCATTTGGCGCTCCTTCATTTTTGATTATTATAATTTGTTCTACTGCTCGCTTCTGTAATAAAACAATAACCAATATAAATATCACAGAAAGTTACCTACTACACACACACAAAAAAAAAAACTTGAACACCATTTTTTTTTTAGCTCAGTATCTCTTTTCTGGGATAATAATGATTATTGTAGATACTTCAGATGGAATCCATAAACTATGTTGGAACACATTCAAGCACTCATAGAACAGACAGATTGCTAATGTACTATTTGTTTATAATAAGGTAACTATAGGCAATACTATAACATACATAGATTTAGGTTATAAATGGAAAATCTGATGGTTTGATTTATAAATTATGACAATAAAACTATCATTGTGTCTAGTTAATTAGGTACTTACCTAGATACCAGAGAATTAAGGTATTTACTCGTATTTTAACCATAGACACCCCACACGGATAGATTTGACTAAAACTAAATCGGTTTTAGTTTCGTCTATGGGAGTTCCCCTTTAATATCATTTTTTTTAATTTTTTGAATAAGAATCGTAAAGCGGTAAACAAGATACATCTTCGTATCAAATTTCAAAAGTGTGATGCTTATAGTGTCAGAATAAAGTGTCTGTGTCATACGGACGGACAATCAGACAGACTTCATGAAACTATAGGGGTTCCGTTTCTTGCCATTTGGCAACGGAACCCTAAAAAGTTCTAAAATAATCAGTATTTCAATACTATACAATATATATGCATGTATTACACAAATCACTCTACGTGATTCAAGAGAAACTATTTTTGATATACATAAGTATACGTGTAAATCAAAACGGTTGCGTAGTTTTAAAGATTTAATCATGTATATGGACAGCAGGAAGCGACTTTGTTACAGGGTGCCCAAAAAAGTAGGTACTAGGTCTTTTTGTACTTTCTGTGATAAATATTAGAATACGAAATAGAAATGTATGTAAAAAGAAATTTATCTAAAGAGTAATGTTATCCAAATGGTGACCATCTTATAATCTGACTAGCGGTCCCCCGCGACTTCGTCCGCGCGTTTTGAGTTTGCTCCCTCCCCTCCCGTCGCAGCGTCATGTTTTATATCCTAAAGCCTTTCTCGATAAATAAGCTATCCAACACAGAAATATTTTTTCAAATCGGTCCAGCAGTTCCTGAGATAAGCGCGTTCAAACAAACAAACTCTTCAGCTTTATAATATATAGCGGTCCCCCGCGACTTCGTTCGCGCGTTTTGAGTTTGCTCCCTCCCCTCCCGTCGCAGCGTGATGTTTTATATCCTAAAGCCTTTCTCAAGAAATAAGCTATCTAACACAGAAATATTTTTTCAAATCGGTCCAGCAGTTCCTGAGATAAGCGCGTTCAACTTCAAACCAACAAACTCTTCAGCTTTATAATATAATTAGCGCAAGCGCACGTTGTACTTAAGCTGCGAACATTATTTTGGTGCAAAGTTATGTTAAAACTGTGATAGCTCCTAAGATATTTATTAGAATCAAATGATATAAAGGGCAACTTTGTTCTTAATGAAATGCTCGTGATGATGAATGTATTTATTTTGATAAGAATAAATACCTGTGTGTATAATACACCTCTAAAAATGATGCATTATTTTTTTACAAATTTACTAACATAAAAAAGGTTGTAGTAAGTCAACCATAAAAGATAGACTTATGCTGTCGCGGACTTTATTATAGAACTCTTAATGCTAAACAATCCTGTCATACATGATTTTTGTGTAACTTTAGCGGTTTCCGCAGCGTACGCAGCGAAAGCTTTCAAAAGAAATATCTTTCTCCCGTTTTCGCAACATTTTTCATTGCTGCTGTGGTCTTGTGAGTCGTATCTTTATGTTATATAGCTTAAAGCCTTCCTCGATAAATGGACTATCCAACATAAAAAGAATTTTTCAAATCGGGCCAGTAGTTTCTGAGATTAGCGCGTTCAAACAAACAAACAAACAAACAAACAAACAAACAAACAAACAAACAAACTCTTCAGCTTTATAATATTAGTATAGATACGAAGATAAGTTATGACATGCTGACTTAACTGACAAGGTCTATGACCTTCGATATTTCTGCCCTTATGGTGTTCCTTCCAGATTTCAAAATTGCCAGCAGCGTAACGGTCACCAATTTAGAAATAAAATTCTAGTTTGTACTATTTTATTCAACATTAAAAAAATACAAAGCTACTAAGTTCTTTTGTTTTATTGAACAAACATATACCCGATGCTCTTTTAAGACAACCCGTACTATGTAGACACCTTACGGAATGTGACTTTTAGCATCGCGACTCACGCAATGAACAGATTTAGGCATCGATGCTAAAAGAGACGCAGTCACGCGTCTGCATCGATGCTAACGCGTGTTAGTATCATACAGTATAGTATCGATACAGTTGTCAATGGCCACCTTCTGCATCGCCACTGCATCAATATAAACGCACGACAACATCGCGGCTGCATCGATGCTAAAAGTAGCGCATTGTGTAAAGATTGCCAATTTGCGATTGCATCGATGCTGCATCGCGACTGCATCGCTGCTAAAAGTCGCACTGTGTGAAGGGTCGTAGTGATTAGAACGGAAAATGGTATCAATGCAAAACTGGTATTTAACTTTTGGATAACAAATGAAGAAATTGACTTGATAACAAATTAAACTTTCAATACAAGAATTTCCGAAGTAATATTCCATCTTTACCACTGAAAGTGTTCTTAGTCAGGATACAACCTAATTTGAATACGAAATTGCCCATTCACGGCGCCCTAGAATTGTTTTATAGTACCTACACAAAGTTTATGGATACCTACCTCCACTCGGGTTCCTGATTTAACAAAAAACATCGTATACAGAGTGTAAAAAAGTACGAGTACACTAGTATTTTCTGATATATATTTTTCCATATCTCCTGTATTCTTAGTGTCCCTTTTTAGGGTTCCGTAGCCAAATGGCCAAAAACGGAACCCTTATAGTTTTGTCAAGTCTGTCTGTCTGTCTGTCTGTCTGTCTGTCTGTCTGTCTGTCTGTCTGTCTGCCTGTCTGCCTGTCTGTCTGTCTGTCTGTCTGTCTGTCTGTCTGTCTGTCTGTCCGTCCATGTGTCACAGCCACTTTATTCTGTAACTATAAGCATCACACTGTCGAAAATTGAAGGGAAGATGTATCCTGTTAACCGCTTTACGATTCTTATACAAAAAATTAAAAAAATACAATTTTAGTCAAACCTATGCGTGTGGGGTGTTTATAGATAGGTTTTTTAAAATGAAATCGAGGTTTCTAAAACCATTTTCTTTTAAAGTCTAACGTTTCACAGCTAGACGCTTCGAAAGTGGTAAAATGGGCGTCCCCCCATCTAATTTCTAAACTAAGGGAGTGTAAATTTTGAAAAAAATATATAATTTAGATCTTAACAAATACTTTCAACGAAAAATCGAACGAGAAGTTTTTTTAGATATAGCACATTTTCAACAACCGCAAACGTGCTTCATACAAACACTATGAAAAACAAAGTTATATTTGCTGTCAACAAAATATTGTGGATTTTACTAAGTGGAAGTAAGTGGATTCCCAAATTCAGTTAAAGTTGGCACGGAACCCTCAGTGCGCGAGTCCGACTCGCACTTGGCCGGTTTTTTTTCAATCGGCTACATTTCAAGCTAGATCAGACTACTAGACACTTGACTTATTTGTATCATCTATAGAGTCTACATGTATACCATGTAGACTCTATAGTTTACCATCATTAGTCAAAACTTAGATATGTACGTTTTGTAACTGTATTGTAGACTCGATTTTGATCCGTGAAGTTTGGCTTCCACATTTTTTTATACTGTGTACCCTGTTTAGTCTTGTAACGGGCCTATACAGGGTGTAGAAGAGCTTCCACTCCGATTTTAACGCTCTTTCATGTTGCCAATAATATTCTGTAAAACCGGGACGACACTGCAAAACTGGATGGATGCCACGCAGAATTATTAGAACAATAAAAACTCGTTTTTACTGTGGAAAAGCAACTACTCCGTGAGTTTCGGGAAGTTTTATTAACCGATTAATCAAAACGGGAATTCGTTACGACTGAGGGACCGATAAAACAACCGTGCCAATTGGTTTATCTTGCTCCAAAAATGACAATAGAATGTCGGTGATTTTCTGGTAAGCATTATCCTTCTAGGTACCGTTGTCCTGTTCAAGTATTCGTTGGTAATTACAAAATAACTAATATTATCTAATTCCGATATTACAAGATACTCTAGATAGAGCTAAATTATTAACCAAACAAGCATTTTAATCGATAAAGCACGCCAAACTCCATAATTAACAAGGCGCGCAAATCTATGAGCCCAACCGCACCCCTTTACTTCAGACACTAAGAAGGTGCTGAAGTATGTTAATGACTAAACTGAGAGGAGTTCGGGTCTCTAACTAACGGGAACGCACGCAATATGCGTAAGTATGCAACATAATTTTAAGCTACACATTGCGGTATCTTATGCGCTTGTTATATGGGTTATTTTTGAACAAAAGTGTGTAGTATGATGTGCTGGCGACTGTACCTAGAAGCATGTGGTGTGAGCGCTGAGCCGTTTATCTGATGTCCCTCATCACCCTCGCTCCTAAGCACCTGCGTTAAACTTAGTTTCAACATTCCACTTCCACACCGGCTTTGTTAAACCTGCCATAAAGTATAGCGCTAAACGGAGAAACAGCATTGCGTAAGTGTAGGTAAGGTAAGCTATGCCTCTCCTATACACTGTTCACCTTTGCTCCGCTCTCTGACTAAAGTCATTTAACACCCGACCTAGGTAATGGCTGCCTTTCTTGACAGACTTTAATATTTACCAATTCAAATTTTTCATGATAGATACCAAAGTATCTATCATGAAAAATTTGAATTATGAACATCTATGTAAATAAAAATCGATCGCAAAACGGCAGAACGTTTGAAGAGTGATTTATTTCACAACGTTACATTTTCATGAATACATTAACGATAAAATTATCACTAAATTTCTTATTGAATGAAATGTATCGAAATAGCAGTGTGCGTACTACTCCATCCTGAGATAATATCTCAGTATTCGTGTCTCCATTAAACTGTAGTACGTAACGTATAAGGTCGCAAAGTCAAGTTTTTTTTAAATCATAAATCTAATTTACACATAAGTAGGTTTGGTTCGTACTTAATTATATGCATAGAAATTATATTGTGTGCCAACCATATATTTGTTTTTTTCTTCATCTAAAGGATTTCTATAAAGTGAATTATAGACATTACGTATATACTCATCTGAAAAGATCTGTCCGTCTTATCAGACAGTCTTACATTTCTTTCCACTCAATGATTACGAGTATGTTCAAAAGCAAGACATGTCTCGGGAGGGAAGATGACGCAATACATTTAAATAAATGGACAAAAATACCGTCCGAGGGACTGTCACTTACGTTTTGCAACCTAGGTCCTTAACCCATATCATCTCGATGTCAAAACGTGATGTATTATGTATCTCGAAGGATCCCTTATCTGCTTACAGTAAGAAATCCAAACTATGATATCTTCTTTTGCTTATCTTTACGATGCTTGAGATTTTCTTACCGATATTGTTAAAAGTTGCTGATTTAAAGTTTTCGGACAGATTCATTTAAATAATATAGTTACATTATGATTGGTCACATTCTCTTTCCTACATTAGATATATCATTTCAAACCTTCTAATGAATTAAATAAAATGCAAACGGATTGTTTGACGGATTACAAAAACATTTCATAGCTAGAAGAACGTTTTAAGTTAGCGAAGGAAATTAATTTTCTAAGGTACACCTATTCCTTTCCTTTTGTTAGATCACTTTTCCTTATCTCCCTTTAGTCCATCCATGTTTTCTCTGCATTCCCTGTTCTTGTCGATAGAAGTTTCTAGAGAGACTCATCGAAGTGGTGCACGGGTGAAGTTGCAATGGAACGAAATGAATTAACCTTTTTGGTTGTGTTCATTATGCGGGTCGCTTTTAACTTTTCAATTTAAGCGGATGCCTTGCAAAGCGAATGCGACGCTTCCGCGCAAACTTCCTGATGAATAATCAACGTACAAAATCGACCTGTGCAATCATAAATATATAAAAAACTGTATATATTGTATTGTCAATCACATAAAATGCGGAACATACTTAAAATATTTGATACCCACTGTCATAAAATACCTACAGAAGTTTGTTTTGGAAGCACGGTTTATACCTATAACTTTTTAAAACCAAGGCTTATTTTAAAAGAAACGAAAATCTTGTTAAAAAATTAACAAAGTGAAAGGGATAATCTGAGATTCGGCTCAACAATAGCCGTGATCGTTAATTGTGCTAATTGCTAAAAAAATGGCGTCTCGGTAAATTAACCAATTCTATAAATTCTTCAGAAGCCGTACCGGGGCAGAAGATATCAACATTTTCAAAACTGTGGATAACTCGCTCGCTCATGCCAGTGTGAAAATGAGAGCGAGCGTGATAGCTAATAAAATTTATCAAGCTTTACAAAATACAGCCTCAGGTCGGTTGAAAACGGAGCGGCCACGGCCACTTTGGGCTGCTTGTTCTAAAGTTAGTTTTTGTTCGGATTGCAATTTGCTTTTGATCTTCACTTTAATCATATAGCAAACACTGGGCAGCTTAATGACCTTTTGAAAAACAAAGAGTTACATATAACTACGTAATTCCCTTTAAGCTTCGTCGTTTATGTGAACTATAAGTACTATTGAGGTTCTATGGCTCGGATTCAGACATGAGTTTTCACAATCTATGAAATCACTTAGATCAGAAGAGATTCGAGTCTGCTGCAAAAAAATATGTAACAAAAAAAGTATGAATCCTAATTTCACCTGCATGCCTACTGCATGCACTACCTAATGCAAAAAAAAAATCACCTGGAGTTGAAGTGAAACCCGGCAGCGTTGTTTTTTTTTCGATCGAACAAAATACTGGCGATGACAGCGATTTGTCGTGTGTGAAAAACCTTTAAAGACACAATCCCGGTGTTGCATGTACGGTGTAATCTGTGGCAATTCCATTCAGGCAATTGACGTAACATCGACGTAACTTCAATTGCGGCGAATCTCGTTCAACGAAGCTATTTTGATGATTTTGCGGCAGTCACATTGCACTGTTTTTGCGACAAAAGTGCCTTGCCAAGAAATTTGACGTGAATTTGTATATCTACAACCACAAAAATTTCATGCCTAGAATATGACGTGAATTTGTATACATACATATATAGTATGATAACAAAGTTCAGTTTAATCAAACAAAAGTATCCAAAAAGCTTTTAACGTAAAATAAATTGTAAAGATTATACTTAAGCCCCTAAAAACTGCATCAAATGTTAACTGGCAAAAAATACTTAAAGCAATAAATTTTCACTGGAAACTACCAACTTTTCCTTTGCCAATTATGAGTTTGCCTTACTAGGGTCAGACAGTGAAGAACTCGGTAAATCATTCATGCTGAAAAAATCGTGTTTAATCTCATATTTTATTTTTAGGGTTCCATAGCCGGAAACATATGGTGACCCTTTTAGAGTCACTTCAGTGTCCATCTGGCTGTTAAGACCCTTTATCGCAAAAACGTTTAGATATCAAGTTATAAAATACCAAATACTAAGATATCCGTAAATCCTAGGACTTGTGACGAACATGAAAGCAATATTTTATTGAAATTTCTGAGATTAAAACTACGTGCAATATATGCATTTAATGACTTTTAAGATTGGTCTTATGTACGAGTATGTCACAGCCATCTGGCTAAATCAGCCAGTTAATTGGATGACAAGGCAGTTTACTAAACGCCGCCATGTGTTATGGAAATCAGACACAACGTTGGTACCACAACACCCAATTCCGAGACAATATAGTTTTTTTATTATTTCTGTATTGACCCGACCGGGAATCAAACCCGGGACCTAAGCGCGGCGACGCCTTGAAACCTAGCGTGCTTAGCAACTACACCATGTAGGTCGTCATTGAAAGTTAACCCTTTGAAAATAACTGATCTTGCTTTAGCCAAATGATTTATTTCTGTATTTTTACATAAACATGGCAGTTGCTAAAAGCTGATATTGGCAAAATAGTTTTAAAATGCGAAGGTTTCCATTCCCGCTATTTTATTCTTAACTGACTAAATACAATTTAAAATTCCAAAGTTATTTTACTGTAATCATCAGGGGCGTAGCTAGCGCCGTATCTGCCGTATAAATTATACGGGGGCCCCCGAAGTGCGTAAACAATAATTAATAGAAAATAAGCAGATAAAAATAACTTAAGAACTTCGATGAGACACTAGTGGCATACTAACAACCATAAGCGCCGTCAACATTAATATCAACATCAATTTTGTTGTTTAATCAAATTGTAATGATATTAAGCTTTTGAAGGTCAAAACATATTGGAAAAATAGATTTTCAAAGTGGGCGCTTAAATAAATAAATAAGATAAGGAACCTCTCATGTGCGCCGCGGCTCACGAATGTAAATCCAGTGCAAAAGTCTGGATAAATAAATTTAAAAAAAAACTTTTTTTCTTTTGTGAGAAATCTTTACCCATACTAAGGGCCCCCAAGGAAGTTTTTATACAGGGTCCCACCAAAGCACGCTACGCCCCTGGTACTCATTAATATTCTTGCTGGTTATTTATTTGTGTTGTTGTCTGACAAGTAATCGTATTACAAAAAATATGAACTCAATACCAACACAAATTTTACAAATTAACAAACGTCGTTCAGCCATGTGGCTAAACGTTGCGTTCAATGAATTGGCTAGTTTACGTTCAGTTATTTAAATGTGTGTCGTCGTTTAATGAACTGCCTAGGCATCCAATTACTGGCTGAATTAACCAGATGACTGCGACACATGCATTGTTGCAGCGACAATGTAAGCCACAGAGCATAGACGAATGAAACCGACGCACAACATAGTTGAAACCATTAATAGTGAAGACTCGACTGCTGACTCCTTCGCCAATTACAGCCAGCGTCTAACGAGGGCTGGCCAGTGACAGTGAATGGGAGTAATTTGTTCCGGCGTTGAATTGCTCCGCGAGAACATTTTATTTAGGACTTAGTTGATTCTTAGGTCTGTTCCTTTCTTATCTAGAATCGAGATATAAAGATTTTTCTCATGTGATACAGACCGTGGAATACACCTTTTTTATCCGATTAAAAAAAGGAGCTTCTCAGTTCGATCTGTATGTTTGTTCGCGAATTTCTCGCGTTGTCGGTCGTATCAGTTGGACCGATTTTGATGCGATTTTTTTATTAATGCATTAAATACCGATGATAAAGTTTAAGTAACTATTGTAGTGCAATTAAGAACATAGTAATTTTAAAAATAACTAAAACGACGAACCGTTTACAAATAAAACACTAAAAAGACTAAAATAACGCCAATAGGAGAAACAATGCAACGCATGAATCTTTGCATACACGCTCGTGGAGAGTACTTTGAAAAGATGTAATAAAAAAATGTACCTGTAGAACTATTGTCTGTAGCACAAGTAGTAGAGTGTCCCACGTACGTTCTCGCTCGCTCTCGATTGGTTTTATATTACGGTGAGACAGAATACTGTCAATCCGTTCAGTCGGCAAGGTACGAGGTGCGGTCCAAAAGTGTCCGGCCTAACAAAGCAAACATGTCGATATATTTACAAGACCTTTTTTATTTTTCTATACAGTCCCCCTCTATTTTAATTCACTTTGCAGATGGACTCTGGACTTTTGTCCTCAAAATGGGCGAAAACCGCTTGAGCCATCATCAAAAGTTATTACTGAACTGTCATAAGAATTTGATAACGTTTTATAATACTGACTGACTATAATGTGTATTTTTTCTGACATTTAATTATTGATGACATATGGTATTGTAATCCTGATGTAGCTTATTTGTTTTATTTTATTGTAATGTTTGTTTGACCACTTTCACTGTGTGACTAGCATACTGACGCTTTGGGTGACTGTAAGTCAGTATGTTTACTGTTAAATAAATGAAATGAAATGAAATAAATAAATGAAAAAGAAAACCGTCTTCCCCTTAAGTCTGCCTTAAGTCTTGAGAACACATAACAGTCGCTTGGGGCCAGGTCAAGGCTGTAAGGTGGGTGGCGAATTTCCTCGAAGCCACATTTGCTACAGCAGCTTTGGCAATTGCAGCAGTGTCAACGGGCAGCATTATCGTGGAGAAGCCGCACACCTCTACTGATTTTTCCACGTCGCTTCTGCTTGATCGCCTCTCGTAACTGCTCAATAAGGGTAGCGTAGTAGCTGCCATTTACCGTGGTATTCCTTTCTTTTATGTCAATCATCAGTATTCCGTGACAATCCCAGAATACTGTTGACATTATCTTTTAGTGGATTACGTTACCTTAGCCTTTTAAGGCGTATTTTCAACAAGACGACGCCACTCCTTCGATTCCCTTTTGGATAGGGGATCATAGAATAAAACCATGGTTTCGTCTCCCGTAACAATCGACTCCAAATAACTTTTTCCGTAACGCCTATACGCGTCTAAAACTTCTTGAAAACACGCTTTTTGCTCTGTTCGCTGCAAGCTTGAAAGAAGTTTGGGTACCCACCTAGCACTAACTTTATCCTAATACTGAAGTTTTCGAAAGCCCGGTTTTTGCAGCTATTTCTTTAGTCTTAAGTCTTCGATCACTCAGAACTTCCTCTTCCACCAATTTGACACAGTCCTCGGTGAGTATTTCCACAGGTCGGCCGGAGCGAGGTTCGTCGTCAATGAACTCCCGTCCTAAACGAAACTTCTTACTCCATTTTTAACGGTGAAAAACGACGGAGAAGAATCCCCGTACACGGTATCCAATCTTTTTTTATATCGATCAGACTGATTCCTTCCTTGGTCAGGATTCTGATCACGGAACGGTATTCCAATTTGAACATATCAAAAATTTACCAACTTCCTGTCGTTAAAACGCTGTAAAATCAAAACCACAAGCAACAGTAACACTAAAATCATACACAAAAAAGCGGAATAAATGACAATCGCGATGACATATTTTTTATTTTATTTTAAGCCGCCAAATTTTTCCAGCTAGAAACTTTAGGACCACACCTCGTAGAGCGTATAGTGTTGCTTCTCGTGCCTGACACATTCTAGCCACGGTCATGTATAAATAATAATAATAATTATTATTCTTTTTTGCACAAGACACATATTACAGATTACAATAATGTAATTAATACAAAACATACAAATCACTAGTACAATATTGGCAATCGATCTCTTCCATACAACCATTCGGTGGAGGAAATAACATTTATCACAGGTAGGAAGCCGTGTGCAAAATGTTTTTAAAAAAATATTTAACATAAGATTTAACCATAGATGGCAAAAACATAATATTAGAATAGATAGTAATTTTGACACTTTATCCAACAAGTTTGAAATCCAGTGCTAATTTTACCTGTCGATTAAAGAAGAGTTGTATTTAGTTGAACGGAATTTAATGTACATACTGTTTTCGTGAAAAGCTCATTCGATAGATATAATTTCAAGGCTGTTACCCCTTCTTACTGAACGAAGTAAAATGAACATCGGCTCTACAGCGTTCATTTGTAAGCCGCCAGTGTCATGAGAATTTATCATTTTATGTCCCTCCTGAATTGGAAGTAGGCAGTTACAAATTGTCAAACAAAATTAGGAATGAGAAAAAGAGAAAATTAACTCATCGATCAACGAAATTAAAGAATCAATAATTACTTAGGCATTGACCTGAAAATAATTTTCAAATAGCTGATTTAGATAGAGAATAAAAAAACATAAATGTTTGAAGAATCGTGTTTTTTTTTTCAAACAGAAAATATCATTTTTAGGGTTCCGTAGCCGAATGGCAAAAACGGAATCCTTATAGATTCTTAAAGTCTGTCTGTCTGTCTGTCCGTCCGTATGTCAAAGCCACTTTACTCAGTAACTATAAGCATCACATTGTTGAAATTTTGGTAGGAAGATGTATCCTGTTAACCGCTTTAGGTTTCTTATACAAAATAGCAAAAATATTGATATTTAAGGGGGGGGTTCGGTTCTAGTTTTAATACATAAAACTAGAACCGAAAAAAATTTAATACAACGAAAATTGGTTTGAACGGGATCAAACTAGTAGTTTTTGAGATGGAGCACATTTTCGACAACCGCAAACATAACGTTGTTCTTCATACAAACACTATGAAAATCAAAGTAAATTTTGCTGTTAACAAAATATTCTGGTATTTTATCTAAATGGAAGTGAGTGGTTTCTCTTATTCAGTTAAAATTGGCACTTGACCGGTTTTTTATTTTAAACTACCGTATAAATACAGTGTTTTCTAAACTGATAAATTTATTGTGCTGAATCGGCCCATTAAATATTACCACTGAAAACGAGGTGACCTTCTATTTTCAAGATGTTATTTTTTATTACTACTTCCCTTAGCTCGTACTTTAACTGCTGAACACATGGAATAAATTAAAGCGAGAATCGTTGTCTCAGAATCTCATTTAGACCAGGTACGAGTAATAAGAGGAGGGATTTGTCGGGAAACTGTTTTACATAAGCTTCCAAAGGGAAACTCATATCGGCCACTATTATTAGACCCTACTCATCTGACTTAACTTTTGAATGTTATGCCTCCACGTATACAGTAAGTGAACTAATATTCGCAACTGAACATAGTATTATGCTAATGCGATTAACTTCATTTTAGTTTACAAATGTTACGTGATTGCGTGTATGCCTTTGAAGGGAAATTGCAGGAATATTATAACATATTTGTACATACTCAGCAATTGTAGTATTAATTATACAGTTTTCAATAGTGACTTTACGAGTATAACTAGAGTACGAGTATTATTAAGAATTCTCATGTAAAACTGATAATGCTCGTTACTTAGAGGAACCGTCGAATTTCTACAAACTAGAAACTTGAAGACCTGCAAGTATTAATTATACAGTTTTCAAAAGTGCAGAATTTACGAGTATCACTAGAGTACGTGTTTTGTTAGGAATTCTCATGTAAAAATGATAGTTCTCGTTACTTCGAGGAACCGTCGAATTTCGACAAACTGGATACTTGAAGAACTGCAAACCCGATGTTAAGGAGCTCGCCATACGAAATGTAGACTATGAGGAGCAATTACAAATGTTGTAAGCGATAACAATCCGTTTGTTTGGCCATGCTGGCCGGAGAAGGCAATCGCTTGAAAATAAAATGGCGGACGCTGTGAAACAAATTTGAGCAGTTTTTAGGGTTCCGTAGCCGAATGGCAAAAAACGGAACCCTTATAGTTTTGTCAAGTCTGTCTGTCTGTCTGTCTGTCCGTCCGTATGTCACAGCCATTTTATTCTGTAACTATATGCATCACACTGTTGAAATTTGGTAGGAGTATGTATCCTGTTAACCGCTTTACGATTCTCATACAAAAAATAAAAAAATATTTCATTTACGGGGAGGCTATACATGAAACAAAAACCCAAAGAAAAATTTTTGTCAAACCTATACGTGTGGGGTGTCTATAGATAGGTCTTTTAAAATGACACCGAGGTTCTTAAAACCATTTTCTTTTAAAGTCTAACGTTTCATAGCTAGACGCTTTCAAAGTGGTAAAATGGGCGTCCCCCCCCCCATCTAAATTTAAAAAAATATATATAATGTAAATCTTATCAAATACCTTCAACGAAAATTGGTTTAGACGGAATATCGAACGAGAAGTTTTAGAAATATAGCACATTTTCAACAACCGCAAACATAACTTTGTACTTCATACAAACACTATGAAAAACAAAGTTATATTTGCTGTCAACAAAATTTGTGGATTTTACTAAGTGGAAGTAAGTGGATTCCCAAATTCAGTAAAATTTGGCACGGAACCCTCAGTGCGCGAGTCCGACTGGCACTTGGCCGGTTTTTTTATTACGTTTCGTCATCAGTGTCCGTGTTGGTGTCATTTGACAGCAAGCTCCTTCTATAGTACTTATTACAGAGCTGCCAAAGTACAATTTTAAATTGTAATCCAAAACCGATCGAGTTACGTAATTGCCCAGCGGATTTTATATGTATGGACATCCCTCACCCTTGCCGTCAAGACGTGCTTGAGATGTGCAAATACGTTTACCGTAACCAGCGACCCTTTTAACTTTATTATTCATCCAATACCAATCCTACTAATGTTATAAGCTCGAAAGATTGTAAGGATGGATGTGTGGATGTATTTGTGTTACACCTTTACGCAAAAACTGCTAAATGTATTTTTATGAAACTTTACGAAAATTTTGGAAAAAAGAAAATTGGTGCCGAATATTACTAAATGTATTACTTTAAATAATATTAAGTTTTGCACAAGCATTTTATTTTGAATATGTTTGACATTACAACTATTGGATTCCAATAATTATTAAAGAGGATCCCTTGGTTATAAATACCATGCGCTCATGGATGGTATTTATGTATTGATGGATGCTCGGGTGGTACTTGTAAAAGTCACTTTATACAATTGGAGCACGCCTAAACAGAAGTGTTAAAAGTTGCCACCGGTAACCGGTAAGTCGTTTCTCTTCCCTACTAAACATCTCTATGAATATTGTAAAGTGCTATCGGAAAGACAGTTATTTTGGCTTCAAATTGTTAGAAGACAACACTCTACTGCCAAGATTTACCGGCGCAGGCTAATCTACGTCGCAAAAGATATTATGGAATACAGCGATACAAATGCAGAACTGTGTTTGGAACAGGATTTTTCAACTTTTTGGGCAGTTACATTTATAATAAAATTAATCGGTACATATCTCGTAATACTGTAAAAACAGTAAATATAATAGAAACTATTTCATAAATACAACACAACACATACCATATGTGTTGATGGATGCAAAATTACGAATGCTTTTTTTATGTAGTAGTTGACTTTTAATAACGCCCTTTATCACACTAAGTCCACTGTTGTTTACCATCTACTCAGTTAGACTAACATAACAAAGGAAATACATGAGCCCAGCATGTTTAACACCGAGACAATTGCATTAGGTACTTTGCGGAAATTTGCATTAACTAAATCGAATTAACCTATACCATATACCAATCAAACAGGTAAACCATTTTGTATCATGGAAAAATGTAAATTGAATTAAATCAATTATTTCTTTTGGAGATATACTATATTAGACCAACTCAAAGGAGATGTGCAATGCAAATGTAAGCGGAGTGAAGGTTTTTTTGGCAAATCTCACTTGACGCGGTTGCCTTATCTTCTTCTCTAATTATCTTATCTAATCTTACTGGAGTTTTACAGGCAACGCCTAGCACGAGCATAATATGTACCAATGTCATTGATGTTTATATGTATTTATTAATTAATAATTACTTGTATTTAAGTATTGATACGAGACGTCCCTGACATTATCGTTGTTTGGTATTCGTAACACAAGTAAGAAACAAAGTTATGTACTTCGAAACCTCGACAACTGGTGTGTCGCCTGGCGCATTATTATTTTAATTTTCAGGCGTTAGTTTAACCGGTTTAATTGTGTTAAGAACTTCATTTGATACTTCGCATAGCAAGCAAAGACTCTTTGAAATAGGTATAGGTTACTTATCCGACCGAATAAGTATAAAACGACCGAATTTAAAACATCATTTACATAAATTTGACGACCCGTCTGATGTAGTGGTCGAGAAATCGTCTACTACGCAGAGGGTTGCGGGTTCGATCCCCGCACAATACAAACATTTGTGTGCATGAACATGTCTGTTTGTATTGGTCTGGGTGATTTCTATGTATATCATGTACGTATTTATAAACAAAAAGTATTTAAGTATTATATCCGTTGTCTGGCACCCATATGACAACCTTTGAGTAACTTACTTTGGGACTAGATGGCGATGTGTGGGAATGTTCAAAAGGATAAAGGAAAGAAAAGGATAAATGATTGCTGACAAACAGGTGACGTTTTTAAATTAGGCGTTTTGTATTTTTTTCGCCTAGTACTCCATGTGACGTTGGTAATATCGGCTCTTAATAGTTTATTTATTAATTTCCTGTATCATTTCATTTAAGCAAGTATTAAAAATATGACTTTTTCATTCAGGTCCGGTTTCGTGATCGATAGGTTACCTAAGTAATAGTTGAATGTCGTTAACAGCGGTTGAATAAGAGTGTTTTAAAGAAAAAATGACGTCACCAAATGTCAGAGGCCGTAGTGCGAGTCGGAGCGAGACTTACTCGATCAAACGCATCGAGCGTGTTAACGATGTGACTTTAACCAATGGTCATAACATGTGTTGTGACCATTGGTTAAGGTATTTTTTCCTCAAAACATGCACAAACGTTAATATTTAACTGCTGGTAACGAATCTTAACCATTAATTAAGTTAACTATAGATCACGTAACCGGGCGTAAGTTGAACAGTCTTTAATGTAGGTAGGCGATGGTGTAGTATAAGTAAAACTATTATCTTGAACTCGAATTTCTATTCCCTTTGAGACAGATGATCTTAATCCCACTGGAACTGAAACTCTAAACAAAGTTGCCTTAAAAAGGTGAGTCTAACATAAACACGGCATTAACGAGAAATGATTTTGGGTCGAGTGCTACCCCGTCGGGTTGAAACTTTTTACAAAGTTGACGAGGAGATGCAATATTTTCAAATGTACGCGGCCGACTGAGGTACAAATGAGACACGTACAGAAGACTCTTAAATTTTGTACACTTAAACTAAAGTAAACAATACTTAATAATAATAATGTGATAGAAGTATGTACATACCTATGTACATACTTCTATCACATTGCTTGCAGAAACAGTTGTTGTTGGCATATCCCAACTCTAACAAGGATAAGGTTTATATGTTTAAATATTTTTTCAACACACTTGCTCAAAATGACGTTTTTATTCCACCGATTTTTGGCACATAATCATATACGCGGCTTTCTTATGGCGCACTCGCTTTCGCTCGTGCGCACACAATATCGCCTTGTATATAATGGTCAACTTAGCACACTTGTATCATAATGTACTATTACATACATATTTTAAGACAATGTTCATGTTAACAAAATCGTTAATGCTTGACACACGAGGGGCCCGTGACAACGACTATAACCGCCAACAGACCGCCCACCCCCACGTCTTTCGCCGAGAGCAAAGTCAATCTTTATAAATAAAATAAAATAAATAAATATTGGACACCAATCCCATATTCATATTCATTGCTCTTATCCCAAAGTAGCTAATGCACTTCTGTTATGGAAATCAGAAACAACGGTGGTAACAACACACCCACACCCGAGACAATATAGAAAATTATGCTTTCTACATTGACCCGACCGGGAATCGAACTAGGGGCCTCGGAGCGGCAACGCCTTGAAACCCAGCGTGCTAGTCACTACACCACGGAGGTCGTGAAGTCATTCTTATACAGAAGATGTTTATTTCCATTAAATTATTAGACATTTAAGACACACTGCGACTTATACCAGCGATGATGTCGCGATGCTAACGCGCGTTAGCATCGATGCAGTCGCAAAATGTCAATCTTTACACACTGCGCTACTTTTAGCATCGATACATTCGCGATGCAGAAGCTGGAAATTGTCAAATTATGTACTGAATTTTGGCAACTGCATCGATACTAACGCGCGTTAGCATCGATACAGTCGCGCTTCTGCATCGATGCTAAATTAAATCTGTTCATTGCGTAAGTCGCGATGCTGAAGCGCGTTTTCAAAACGCGCGACTGCATCGATGCTAAAAGCCGCAGTGTGTAGGGGGTCTTAGTTTTACTTAGTAAAAGGAGGTAATCTATTCGACCTGTGTGTATGTGAGAATATTTGAGTATGATGATCTAGTTAAGTTTCGTATTTATTATCATGCTTATTTTTATTACCGAAATTATTGTGTGGCACTCTCTCTATCTCTCTCTCTCTCTTTCTCTTTGAAGTGATCCTTCTACATCACTTTTTCGTGGATCCTCGTAAATCACAATCAAGCAAAAGCCAGCGACGCGCGTCGGGCCGAGTACGCAAACACGGCTCATAACCGATCCCTTCCGCAAAATTCAATTATATGTGGATTTAAAAAAAAAAGCGGCAGCGGTTGCCATGCCGATTACGCGCTTGCCCGCGTTTCCGAAACGTTTTCGATTAATTAACACCGAAAATTTAACTTTGAGTGGGTATTGTTTCCGAATTGGTCAATGAATTATACTTATTGGCTGACTGCAAAGTCTTTTTCAGGTTGCTGATAAGCCATGAAAATAATAACTAGTATTTTATTTTACTTTAACTTTACTTAAATTGGAATGATGTGATAAGAGCAATAAAATTAATGGCTCTCCTTCTATTTTAACATATCTTTTTTTTTTCATCTTTCCCGTTTGGAAAGTTGAAACCGGGCGGAAAATAGCTTTTCCGTCACAGTTTTTAGATACCGTTTGCGTGTTATGTATACCCTATTCACAAGGGAAAGTCCATAAATGTAAACAAACCATTGATTAACCTATTAACCTTATTATCAGAAAATTTTCGGCACATACACAAGTAAATTTCTTTACAGATCTCACAAACACATTTACCAATTATGCCGTAACAATATAAATATGATTATTGCATTTCAACACACTTATTTAAAGTAAAAATCGTGATTTATAGGAAAAATACCACCATTTTGACAAAGACAAGAAGATGACGAAAAACTTCATATTTTTTAATTTAGTAATGGGACACCAATTTCATTCAATTGATCGATTAAATTGGTTATTCGAAACTCGCATGTATAGTAATATTAGGGTCAATATTACTAAACGAGCGAGTTTCTAAAAAGGAATGATATCAAAATTTTGTTATTTTACTGTTCATTAAATGGTTTGTTGTTAATCATTGTAAGTAAATTGTTGTATCCAAAATAATATTATTATAATTGTATGTACAACGCGTAACGTTGTGTGCGCAAAATTTGAAAATTGTATGATTAAGATTAAGTTGACGACGTAAAAGTCTATGGAAATTTGCACAGCACCCCTAGCGGTCACTTACAGAACTAAAATGTTCGATACAAAAAGTGACATCGTCGCTAGCGAGTAAGAACGCCGTAAGCTCATGGTAATATAACTATGCTGGTGATATATCTACCTACCGAATCCTATCTCGACAGAGCGTCGTCCGCAGAGCAAGAAATGATCAGAAGTGTCAAATAAACTATTAAACACCCTATTAAATCTTAAATTATTTATAAATATATTTCTTTCTATTAGAATTTTGTCATTTGAAATAAAAATCATATAGGTTGTCTGGGTTTATTTTATTTTATTATAATGAACTGAAATTGTTTTTTCCAATTACTAATTAGATTTATTTACATATTTCTAAATACATTTATCCGACTTAAAAATGAGGTATGTATATTTCTGCGATTATCTTGTATTTGGGTTCATCCAATTTGATACGGTATTTTCCGCGATTATCTAGCATTTTGATGCCGTTTTAGTTAAGTATTCTTATTTAAAAAAATCTCATTATATAAACTTAAATAACACTTTTAGGTTTTTAATTTTCATAATGACGAACGTTTTTGTTAATTAATTGAATTGCTCGAACATAGTGTTATAGAAATTATCCATTGCATGTATTTATTATTTTTTTTAAATGAAGGATTAATAAATAAATTAAATTCGTGTTTAACCTTTTGAAATTACCTAATGCTATCAATCAGTCACCACAATACAAACGTATTCAATTTCGTAATTGTGTGTGACCGTTCCTTTCTTTTTTATTTAGATGTGAATTTTGTTTCTAAACGTAAAATATTATATTCATGGACATTTAAAATATTCATGACTAAAGTATCTTTAAAATATAATAAAATCACTTCTCAATTTCCTATGTTTCGTTTACACGTAATAAGACCGATATTAAATATTTACAAAGTTAAATCATTACACTTTTCTTTATTTTTCATTAATAGCAATCGATTGTATATTGTATCAGTTCAATTGACTAAATTCCTCTAATTTTTCTCAGCACTAAAGTTTGTCTATGGTATTCAAGCCGCCATGTTTGTTTACATTTATAGACTTTGCCTGGTGAATAGGGTTTAGGTACTCTGTTTTCTTCCGTGCCGTTACAAGTCCTTCTAAACCATCTGTCTTCATTTGATTTCATCTCTGTGACGACTCTAGTCGCGTCGTCCGCTACGTTGTCTTGCGTCGGCACCCACCGTCACTGATCGGGTCTTGAAAACTCACATATCTCTCTCAAGTCTGTCCAATACGTAACTCTATCGGGCTGCCATCTGTGCTCCTCCATTACTGTCGACGCAAGTCTCGTTCCGATAAGACACGCTTGTAACTCTAGAAGTGGTATCGTCTGCGTCTTCATCGGGGCTACTCTTGCCTTTGCTGCCGCTAATACCACACGACGTGATCCATCCTCGTACTCTACAAGCCAATAGACTGCTGTCGCGTAAGCAGACTCGCTAGCGTCGCAGGACACGTGCAGCTGCTTTCCAGTCACTCCCCCCGTCAAAGTGTAGAGGCGGGGTAGACGCAGACTGCTAAGTGTCTCTACGTTCCGCAGGCTCTGCGTGTCGGCTTCTCGGCATTCCTCTGCGTAGCCTTTTCTAAACATACTCTCGATCTGGGCTATGTACTTTGCTTTGAAGTCTTCAGATGCGTCCATCTTCCTTTCTATTGCCGTGAGCCTCTGCCTAGCAGCCTCGTAGCTCGGCGGCATAACTGTGTTAACCTTGCGCCACGGCAATCCAACTTTATTACGCTGTTTGACACATCTCACTGTTGACTCAAAGGCTTCTAAGGCGCGCACATCATCAGGGTTCTCGCGTTCCTTTTTCTGAATGCCCAGCGAATCGATGTCGAAGTATGACTTCACCATGTTGTGTAATTCTTCGTCAGGTTGCGTAGACCGAGCTCTCCCATGGTCGTCGACGAACAACACCGTATCTCTCTCCCTTATGACTCGGGACGGCGCTCGACCATGTATCACCCACCCCAGTCTGGTGAGCGATGCTGCTGGCTCGTGGCGTTTGCCTGTCAACAGCTTCCTGCTTACTATCAGATGCCAATTGTCCGCGCCTATGAGGACACGCGGCTTGGCGTTCACATAACACACGTCACTCTCGTTCAGGTTACGCATGTGTCCATACTCTAAACAGCTCCGACCCACCGTTTGAGTATTCAAGCGGAGATTCTTCATTGTTCTCGCTTTCACCAAATGTTTCTCGTTGTTACTGGCGATCATTTGAAGCTCCACCTCTCTGCTCGTGTGTGGTACGCTCTGTATATTCACACTGCATATGTGTAAGTCTCGAAGCGGGCCTTCTGCACCGACGTATTCCGCCACGTCCTGATCGATCAACGTAACCGTAGACCCTTCGTCAAGTAGAGCGTGTGTGTTTACTCTACCCCGTGGCCCCTCAATGACGATCGGACATACCTTCAACAACACCTTGGATGCCCCCACAGTATGGCTAACTGAGGCTACCACTTCTTGGTTGTGTTGACTTTCGCTGTTTTCACGCTCTGTGTGTAACAGCCTGTGATGACGTCGGTTACAGCCATTCTCATTACACATCGGTGCTTTACATTTGATTCGCCTGTGCTTATTGTTCAAGCATAGAAAGCATATCTTTTCTTCTTTCAACCAATCCCATCTTTGCTTTACTGTCATGGTTTAAACTTTGTGCACTTCGACACTTCGTGGTCCCCGCCGCAACATAAACACGTCTTATCTTGTGCCGTCGTAGCCTTTTCCTCGGCTGTAGCGTACACACCAGTGTTTCGCTTCTTTGAGTTAGCCTTCTGCTTAGCTTGCACTTCTTTCTTCGCTGCACTGTTGCTAGGTTGCGACACGTATGCGAATCGAATCGCCTTATTCGCTTCCTCCATCAAAAACTGCAATAATGTCACGATCTCCTGGCTCCGAGTAGCTTGCGTACCGCGCTGCGTAGTCGCACCATCTTGTTTTCAAGTGTGGGCTCAGCTTATCGACCACCTCTCGGGTCATCATCGGATTTCTGAGGTAGCTTTTATTATCTATGGAGTCAAGTGTGTACGCGATGTTCTGTACCTTAATCGCGAACGAATTCAGTTCACTGGCTGTCGTTCCAACTCGCGGCAGGTTCTTGAGGTCGTCCAGTGCCCGATCAATGATCACTTCTGGCCTTCCATAGCATTGTTCTAGCGTTCGCATGATCTTGTCCGGATCGGTGGCACGGTATAACAACGCCGCTACTGCCTCCTTGGCTTCTCCTTTTAGACAATTCCTCAATCTAGCCAGGTTCTCGGATTCACTGTAGTTGCATGATCGCGTTGAATCTTCCATTGCAGCTTTAAATGGTAACCAGTCGTTCGTGTTTCCATTAAAAATCGGTAACTCAATAGCTTGACGTGGGGCCGGTCGCTTCGACATAATCCTCTCCAATGTGTAAGCAAGTTGTTCCGCCCCGTCCGTATACTCTTGGGGTCTCGCTGTACAATCATTGTTTGACTCGACCTGTCGCTGCACATCTTGTTGAATGTTGTTTACATCTTCATTTAATTCTATGCTCGGCGAATTCAAATGTCGGTTTCTATCCACTTCTATATTACGCGCATCTTTTTCCTTGCGTCGCGTAAACAAATGTCTATTTCTTTCATTCCTCTCTTCACGGAGGGTAGGAACGCTACAAGACATCTCGGTTGTGGGTAGTTGCGTGTTTACATCTTGACGCCGGGACTGGGCTTGATCCAACCAGTCATCCACCCTCGCTAGGGTCTCACCGGCGGGTAGGCTCTCACGGTCATCTTCATCTGTTGTATCCATTATCGTAGCGATCTCAAATTCTAATCTCTTCTGAATTAGATTCTTTTCAATAGCCGCCAACTGCTCGGCTGCTCTCAACTCGGCTTGCTTTAAACGAGCGGCGACGCTTGACCTAGTTGACGACGGCGGCGGCCTTATCCTAGGCGCGTCGGCGTTAGCGTCGTGACGTCTCTCTGCTGCCGTTTCCATTCGTCCACCTTCTGCGGGTAGTTCAGTCTGTCGTAACGTACTCGCGGTGGCTTGCACAGACGGTGATGCGGGTGGCTCTTCAAAGTTGCGTAGTCTTGAGTCTTCGGCTTCCATTTTCCCAGCTTGGCTGCGCGTAGTCGGCATCTTCTTACTTGCTGCCCCTACTCCTATCAATCCCAAACAGGTACACTACCAAGGGGAGCCTGTCTGGGGATGGATGGTCGTGCAGGATCGGAAGGGAGGTACCGCCCGGCAGAGAGTGTACGCATCCGTGGGGTGCTCAGTTCTGGCTGGAATGTCCAGAACCCTCCGCAGTGCCTACAGTCCGGCCCCCACGCCTACGCACACCGTACCGGCGCCGGTCGGACTTGTTCTCAATCGCTGGCGCGATATGTGGCAGCTCGCCCGAAAACTGCACCGCCTGGGAATCGGCGTTAAACCCGAGACAGACACCGTTTGGCACCGTTAGGTGGTGAATGCCCGAGCCACGGAACACCCGTGTAAATGTGATAGTCTCTCCACAGGAGTATAGGCCGATTCGCGGCTCCTGGTTACACTGTGCTTCGGCGTAGATCCCTCGGCGTATGTGCTAACCAAAGCACAAGTCGATGCCGCGTTGCTGATTTCTTCTTATATCCGGATCGCAACGGACCAGACGATATTGACTACAGGAAGGCTGAGTCAATTTTCCGACGATCTTTCCTTCGATGTGTAGACTGTAGATTCCAAATAAAACTCTTCTTTTTGAGATCGGTGACCGTGAGAGCGCGTACGATCTGGCCCGCTCACGGCCCTTTATTTAACCAAAAATACATGTCTAACTTATCGACTAATACAGATTAGTTACAAACAAGGACGGACACATAACATCATCTGCGTATTCCTTCTAACGTTTTTGTAACCTACCTACATTAATCGTGATAAAATTCCCATTCGCAACAATCCACTCTATGGGTTTCCTACCTACCCTCAGAAAGCGCGATATGGGGGACAGGAAATTCGAAGGCTTTACCGGCCTCGCTCCACCTGAGCGACACAGCCTACTAGGGTCTCCCTCGCCCCTGTACCAAACTACCTACATATTTCTTAATATTTCCTAGCTAGTTAATTGTTACCCTACCTGCCTACCTAATTTGCAAATGGGAATTCCTAACTAACAGGTTTCTTATTATTGAAATAAAACGAGCCCTAAGCTAATTACAATGCTTACTCGCTATGGCCCTAACAGAAAATTATATTTATTATCATCAAAAATCCTTACAAATAAATATAACTAAACTTATTACTAAACATGATTGGGTGTCCGTAACACGTGCTTTGCAGTGCTTTCAAGCTCAACGACGGACTGCCAAGGGTGTGCGGACACGCTCCAAATTATAAAACTAAATTTCTGAGCTCGGTAATATTTGTATCTTGACGCTTTCTTGCTATTTTCATTTTACCGTCAATATTAAAAGAAGGCTGTCAATCTATCTCACATTTACAATGACTGTCGACGTAAGCAAACGCTGTTAAGTCACTCACTTCATGCATCAATAGGCTAATTCTAGTGCCACCAACTTATCTGAATAATGGCCAAAAATGGAACTACAGTTGTCACTTTGTAATCGTCATTGGCCGATACAAGTCAGTGTGACGATACAGCCAGACAGATACAGATTTTTTTTTTATCGAAAGCTCATATTCGTATGATATCCCATTTTTATGGTGTCCGTATTACAACGAGGTGAACACTAACATTTCGATTCTCTTATGCCATAAAGTATAAGGTAGATAATTCCATTTGGCGTTAATTTTCACTTATGGTTGGGTAATAAATTAGGTTGGGTAAGAATTAAGAATAAATAGAATTATTTATTTATGTAAAAAGCCTTTTCGATCGTGGCGCCAACCTGTCATTCTTCAGATAAGTTGGTGGCACTATACATATTTGTCGGCGCAATCAAATGCCTCGAAGATTTCAAAATACTGTCATGCTGTCACCACGACGTCATAAGCAGTAACCATTAGAAAGCGATAAGATTGATAGAAAGAGTTTTGTAATAGCCCCGAGACGGAGCAACTTGTTACAAATGCCCGTAGTCCACCCTTTGCACTCTCTTGCCGCTCCATTTCAAAGTTTGTCTCCAAACTAATGGTATTGGTATTTAGAAAAGTGAATCAATCTTACTTCGACAGATTTATGAAAAGCATTATATTAAATGGATTCGTTAAATAATATGTCGACAATTTATCCGGTTCTGTGTTTACTTATTTTGTCAGGATTAATGACAAATCAATTCAACCAAATTAAGTTTTTATCCAAATCATATTGATTAAAGTAAATAAATAATCTTTATAAATATAAATATGGGCCAGACAACACACTGATTGTCGTGGATTAAAAGAAAGGAATTTTCTTCCTTGTTTTACGAATACCAGACTACGTTTATGACGGGGGCGTCTCCCATAAATATGAACATTTATGGCTTAGGTACAATTGTTCGTGCTAATCACACAAACGTTTGCCCCTTGCGGAATTTGCGACGGCCGGCATAGTAGACAGGAGCGCCCACGCGTCGTTTGAAGGGTTCCGTAGCCGTATGGAAAAAACGGAACCCTTATAGTTTCATAAAGTATGTCTGTCTGTCTTTCCGTCCGAACGTCACAACCAATTTATTCTGCAATTACACAGTCTGGCCATAAATATTGTTATAATTAAAGATAAGGAAGATTTTACATTTGAATTTGGAATCTGTCATTTTTATACGATTGCTCATTGTGTTTTCTAATTTTGGCGCCAATACATTTGATAATATTTTGCGATATTAAAATGGAGTTGGGTGATAAAGAAAAGAGAACCGAATCGCTGTGATTGCATCACACAAAGTTAGTATGGAGCCAAATGCAATTTTTAGGGTTCCGTAGCCGAATGGCAACAAACGGAACCCTTATAGTTTCGTCAAGTGTGTCTGTCTGTCTGTCTGTCCGTCCGTATGTCACAGTCATTTTATTCTGAAACTATAAGCATGACACTGTTGAAATTTGGTAGAAAGATGTATCCTGTTACCCGGTTACCGATTCTCATACAAAAAAATAAAATAATGACATTTAATGGGGGGTTTCCATACATGAAACTAAAACTAAACATATATTTTTAGTCAAACCTATACATGTTGGGTGTCTATGGAAAGTTCCTCTAAAATGACATAGAGGTTTCTAAAACCTTATTCTTTTAAAATCTAACGTTTGATAAATAGACGCTTCCAAAGTGGTGAAACTCGCACTTGGTCGGGTTTTTTAGTTTTACAATATTAAGCCCCGGCCGCATTGCTAACATAAACTAAATGTTTTAAGGAGCTTTAATTCTAAACAGAACTTGTGGAATTACTTCATCCGTAACATCTATCTATCATATCAAATTATAGCCTTAAAACTAGCCATCATAACTCGTGTAAATATTATTCATCATCATCATCATTATCAGCCAAAGGACGTCCACTGCTGAACATAGGCCTCCCCCACGGCTTTCCACAGCGACCGATCATTAGCGGTCTGCATCCAGTTTGATCCTGCGATCTTTATAAGGTCGTCTGTCCATCTGGTAGACGTCCTACGCTGCGTCTCTGGTCGAAGGGTCTCCAATCTAGAACTTTCCTGCCCAACGGCCATCAGTTCTTCGCGCTATGTGCCCTGCCCATTGCCACTTGAGCTTACTGATTCTCAAGGCTATGTCCGTTACCTTAGTTCTTCTACGTATCTCCTCATTTCTGATTCGATCCCGTAGAGAAACACCCAGCATAGCCCTTTCCATCGCTCGTTGTGTGATTTTGAGCTTCATTATAAGGCCCATAGTAAGAGACCATGTTTCGGATCCGTATGTCATCACTGGTAACACACACTGGTTGAAGACTTTCGTCTTCAGACACTGAGGTAGATGAGATGAGAAGACACTCTTGCGCAATTTCCCGAACGCTGCCCAGCCGAGTTGGATTCGTCGATTGACCTCTTTCTCGAAGTTGGACCTACCCAATTGGATCACTTGTCCCAGGTAGACGTACTCGTCGACAACTTCGAGAGTTGAGTTCCCAATGGATACTGGAGTGGGTACAACAAGGGAACTCGACATAATTTTCGTCTTCTCCATGTTCATTTTAAGACCCACTTGTTGGGAGACTCGGTCAAGGTCTTCGAGCATAGTGCTAAGATCGTCCAGCGTCTTTGTCACAACGACTATATCATCGGCAAATCGGAGGTGTGTGATGTATTCGCCATTAACATTGATGCCGATTCCTTCCCAATTCAGAAGTTTGAAGGCGTCTTCCAATGCCGCTGTGAACAGTTTTGGAGATATCACATCTCCCTGTCTCACACCTCTCCGCAGTGGAATCGCCCTCGTGTTATGCTCCTGTACTCGGACCGACATGGTGGCGTTATTGTAAAGGCACTTTACCACCTCTATATACCTATAGTCTATGTGGCACCGCTGCAGAGACTGAAGCACCGCCCAAGTTTCGATCGAATCAAAGGCCTTCTCATAGTCCACAAACGCTAAGCATAGAGGCATATTATACTCCTCTGACTTCTGTATAATTTGCCTAAGCGTATGGATGTGGTCTATGGTACTATAGCCTTTTCGGAAACCGGCTTGTTCGGGAGGCTGGAAGTCATCAAACCTACGTGCGAGACGATTCGTGATGACCCTTGAAAACAGCTTGTAGACATGGCTCAGGAGTGAGATGGGTCTGTAGTTCTTCAATAAGGTTTTGTCTCCTTTTGTGAAGAACATCACCACCACACTCCTGTTCCACGCCTCGGGCGTGATGCCCTCCAGCAGCACGGAATTAAAGAGTCTCTGAAGGACTTTAAGTACCGGTGTTCCACCCGCCTTCAGAAGCTCTGCTGTGATTCCGTCCTCGCCAGGTGCCTTGTTGTTTTTGAGCTGTTTAAAGGCCATCCTAATCTCGTAGAGGCTGATGTCCGGGATGTCTTCGGTGTAGTTCGGGTCAGGATAGCTCGTGGGTCTCTAGCCGAGCTATCAACGGGTTTGGCTACTGAGGTGTACAACTGCCCATAGAACCTTTCGATCTCCCTCAAAACCTCTGCTTTCGTCGACGCTACACTGCCGTCCTCCGTCTTAAGCTTCATCAACAGGCTTTGCCCAATAGACATGTCCCTTGCAAACACTTTGGAGCCTTGGTTCCACTCTATCGTTTCCTTAACACTATTAGTGTTAAAACAACGAATGTCGTGTCGCAGGGACTTTCATGTTTGTCTATTGAGCTGCCTGTAGTTTTCAGCATTAACGGAGGTCTGCAGTGCCATAGATCGACGTTTTGCCATAAGGTCGAGAGTGTGGACCGACAGTTTTTGAGGTCTATTTTTACGACCAGGCCTAAAATACTTAGACCCCACCGTTTGAACAGTTTCCACAAACCCGTTGTTAATTTCGTCCACTGTAACGCAATTTTCTAGGCAATCAAAGCGGTTTGACAACTCGAGTTGAAAGCTCTCGGGATTTTGGATATGAGCACGAGTCTTTCCAATTTGACATTTATATTCAATGTGCCTCGAACCATTCGGTGATCGCTACCGGTTTGACCCTGTTGATCACGGAGACATCATTGAATAACCGTCTCTTGGATGTCATGAAGAAGTCAATCTCGTTTCTCGTGAAGCCATCGGGACTCAACCAGGTCCACTTCCTTTGAGGCGGCTCCTGGAAGAAAGAGTTTATCGCAAAGAGTCCCTCCTTCTCCAGAAAGTCTGCCAGCCTCTGTCCCCTGGCGTTCCTTTGCCCGTATCCAAAAGGTCCCACCTTCAACTCATTCTCGCCTCGCTTGCCCAGTTTCGCGTTGAAGTCCCCCATAACAACAGTAAAATAGGTTTTGGAAGTATGTATGGCTCTACTTACGTCCTCATACATTTCCTCCACCTCTTCATCCGGGTGTTTCGAGGTCGGTGCATATACCTGTATGACCTTCAGCGAATACCTCTTGGATATTCTGAGTATAAGGTATATCACCCTGCTCGACACACTCTCGATGGTCTCGATATTGTTTACGAGGGACTTGTGAACGAGGAACCCGACACCACCTTGGGACTTTCGTTGGTTGCCTTCCCGGTAGTAGAGCAGGTTGCCGGACTGCAGAGTTATCGTGTCCTCGCCCTCTCTACGGACTTCTGATAAACCTATTATGTCCCAGTGTAACCTGCTCATTTCTTCCTGCTCGAGCAACTTCTCATCTGTCCTCAGTGTACACGTGTTGTACGTTACCAGGGCCAGTTGTCGTCGGGGGTGGCAGCGCGATCGCCTCCGGGGATTCTTAGCACCCCCTGCCCCGCCGTTACCGTGACCGCTACCAAAGTCAGGAATAGCGGGGCTGCTGGAGACTGGGGGCCTGGTTTTTTTGTGTACTAACATATGAGGGGATATTGCCAATACTCGCCACGCTTGGCAGGCGGGTTGGCGAGCGCAGAGACGCAGCCCCTTGCAGCTGTGACGCTGCTGCCCGTCACAGACCAACATTTAGCTGCGCCTTACATTAGATGATTATACCGCCATCGGTCGGTCGCCAGAGCTTCGTCTGTATAAACAGGATGCACCACGTGAAGGTGAGGTTGACTTGGAGCTTATTGGTCTTGTTCAAGCTCCCTTACGTCCCCTTCAAGCTCCCTTACGTCCCTATTACATAAATATTTTTTTATTATTATAACTAAAACATCTACTATGTTTATCTTCCAAAATTACCTTCTATCGTACAATGAGCTCACGAGCATATTAATTTTGTTTGATCATCATTAAAGTCACGTCTGCCGCATTAAATTATTCATGTGCTTAATCTTGGCCTATCTGGAGATGCTTTAAATTATGTCCCAATTTAATTAAAATTTATCAAATTAACTGAAATACTATTTTGAAAGTGTAGATTTAAACTTAAATCTTATTCTTAATTCTTACATAAATAAATAAATCATAAGTGATGTTATTATTTATGTCAGAAGTTATATTATATGCCTTCATAGGTAATCATAATGAACATACTACGAAGCTTAGTATATAAGCAAATTAGGTGTATAAAATTGAAACCGTTAGGTCGGTGCAACTCGAAAAACATTTTGAAAGGTCTGTTCACGATTAAACACTTTTGCATTTAAAGTTCGCAAGTTTAAGCGAAATATTTACCGAAATCGCCAAAGCACAAAGCTCTATGAATACTACAAATAAAGAAGGCACATAGTAAAAAAGTACGAAAAACAGCACGTCAAGGTAAACACTGCGGTATTTTATTATGTTGTAATAAGGGCTAGTTTGCAACAAAAGTGGGTAACCTGATGTGCTGGCCACTGTACATTGCAGTGCTTTTACTAATCCTTTACTGCAACTGATGTGAACTCGAACAGTGGATTTTCTTTTAAAGTACCTACATTTCTAAGCACACTAAAGGCTGCGAAACACAAGCCTGTAAAACAGACAAGTAGTTTGGATGCCAGTTACTGACATGAGCTAGTTTAGCGATTTGCGTCCTTTCATGCATATAGTCATACTATTGTTATTCACAACACAATCACACGCGCGACTTTTGGAGCCCCCTTGCGTCCCCTACCGCCCATTGCATGCCAGTAAGCGTCTCCACATACATACAAGTAGATGACACGTGCAAGTAGCTGGCATGAAAGCGTGCCAGCTACAGGCATGTGTATTGTATTCTTTATATGTTTAGCTTTAGGATCTTTTAAGTTTTACCATGAAATATCTAACAAGAGACAGTTAAGACACGGCTCAGTATCATAAGCTTTACTTCAGACAGGGCTAAGAGAAAAGAATGTATATATATACTCGAATGTTATAGGCAATGTGTATAATTCGGCATTGTATACATTGCCTAAAACGTTCAGGCAATGTGTATGATAAGATTAATTTCAAACATTGCCTAGGTATTGTATAAAATGCCCGAAGCGTATTAGGAAATGTGTATAGTATTGTACAACCACGGAACAGCAAGGAGACAAGTGGGCGGCGTGCGGGACTACCCCGTAAACAAGTTGCATCTCATTCGTTGTGTTAGTACGCAACACTCCTTTGTTCTATGCTGACTTATGTTTTGGTTTACGTCTTGGTTCTAAACTGAATTATTGAGTGTGATTATTAATTGTGTGTGTGATTATTTAGTGGAATATGGGTGCAGACCAGCTGTACTTACTTACGAAAGAAATGTTTTACTTAGACCTGCGTACTAAAAGAAAATCAACTTCTACAAATATGCGACTGTTCATTGATGGTTTCAGTTACACACAATTGGAGAAAATAAGAACAGCGAAAACGCTGACAAGAAAACTCCACGTGATTATTAGTTGCTGAAGCATTACGACGTGATAACTGTTAGACAAACCTGCAAGTTGGTCTTTCCTGTAAATTCTCCGAACGCTGTTATCAAATATGTGATGATTTTTGTACTTAGATTCAATCAGTAGCCTCTTGTAATCTTAACTCCTCATAATAACAGTTAACGTTATTTATATTTATATAAAATCGAGTATTGTTACTTTATCGAATAACGTTATCGCTATTTAAAAATGGCAACACTGGCTGCCCCTTCTTAATTTCTGACTTGCGAAGTGCACTCGAAAGGCGAGCCAGTCTAGTGCTGACCGCCGAAGTGAAAGGTTAAGGGAAGGAACCTATGTTAAAATGTAGTTATAATTATTGATGTGGCTAGAGATAGTGATTTGTATCAAAAATAAGTGTTTTGATCGAATAAAGACTTTATAAACTCAACCGAGTTTGATTCACGACACTTCAGAAGCGAGAAGAAATCTACAGCCCACAAAAGGTATGTACTATTATTTTCAAATGATAAGAGCAAGTAATATTATTTAAGAAAATTTTCTTGAAGATAACGTCATAAATACCACGATAGGATAGCATTGGTTGGGATAATATTCTGCTGCGGTTGAACTGTAGCAATATTATCCTGATTTAATCGTGTTAAGTTTCCAACTGATCGTTTGGTCAAGGCTACTCCTTGATAATGATCTGTGGTGACTAATACGAGTATGCTCATAAACAAAGTAGGTAGGTAACAAATTGTCGGACTAGCCCTAGGTTGTTCTTAATATGAACTGGGCCTATGCTAACTCGACGCAGTCGTGCTAAGCTATCATCAAATCATTTGGGCAAGGCTACCCTTTGCTAATGGTATGTGAAAGCTAAATGCGCGATTTATTAAATTGGGTCAACTACGTAGGCATGTTTACCAAAATATTATAATTTTTTTTTCTCATAATTATCGGGGTAGTGTTAGGTTGCATTGGTTGGGATATTTTGCTGCGGTTAAGCTGTTGCACTATTATCCTGACTAAATTGTGTTAAGTTTCTAACTGACCATTTGGTCAATACTCCTTGATAGTGTTCAGTGGATACGAGACACGAGTACGTGCAACTAAATAGCTAAATATAATAAATGACCTCAGTAGTTCCTCCATCCTAATAGGAAATACGAAAAGAAATAGATATTAAATATTATCATGTCACTGCCTATTGTAGGTAGCTATGTTTAGTTGATTGAGAATAACCGTTCAACCTGCAACTGTTCTAGGGCTAATATTTTTGTGTTCATAAATAATTATACAGTAAAAAATCTTTATTTCAGACTTTGCATTCATAATTTGTTAACAGACTTATAAACTATGTTAGTGAGTTCAACAATTGTGAGTTTTAATCAATTGTGTTAAATTTCAACCAATTCAATCCAATTTAATTATTAATATTCGAATCATTTCTTATTTCAATTCAATTTCGTTATATGACATAAATTGAGTGCCCTTTAGGGTATTTACACCCATTGATTATTTAAGTGAGTTAAACAATACTGAGTTTTTATTTATTTATTTAACTGAGTTCAATTTAAGCCAACTCAAGTAAATTAAATTAGAATAATTTTTCTTTCACTTCATTTGATATGACTTGATATAAAGGCTTTTTAAGGTAAATGCCTTATTGCCAATTCAACCCAATTTAAATTCATATACATTTTAATTTCAAATTAATATACATTCGTACTCATTCAATATATAACTTGAAATAAAGGCCATAGTGTCAGATTTTACAAAGAAGTTTTAGCGGCCAGGTGTGTCGCGTGGGCCAAGTGCGTCCTTAAGTAGCGGCCAGGTGTGTCGCATGGGCCAAGTGTGTCCTTATGTAGCGACCAGGTGTGTCGCGTGGACCAAGTGTGTCTGTCCTTAAGTAGCGGCCAGGTGTGTCGCATGGATCAAGTGTGTCCTCAAATAGCGGCCAGGTGTGACGCGTGGGCCAAGTGTGTCCTCAAATAGCGGCCAGGTGTATCGCGTGGACCAAGTGTGTCCATAGTTCTGTACATTTTTTTTTATTCAAAAGCAGTAGTAGTGGCCAAGTCAGTCAATCAATCAATCAATTAAATTCATGTATTGTGGAATACATGTACATCAGTTATGTATACTAGCTATGTATTTTTCTCGATTAGATCGGGCCATTTGTGCCATGAAGAAGCTATGTATGTTTTACAAAAGGTCAAGTCTAACTGTGAATTCTTTTACTAGAAATTTTCATTAGCAACGGTCATGTGAGCCATATAGGCGCACTTACTTGCGTTCAGGATTATTTGCAACATTATTCCTTTACTAAAATTATGCTCTAATAAATGAAGATATGGCTCCATAGTAATTAGGTTTAAAGACATTTATTCTCATAAATGCATACAGTTCATTTACAAAGATAATTATTTAAACCATAACTTAGTAAATAATTACCATATCCAAAGTATGATTTTGTTGATAACAACACTAATGCTGGTATTCTTTTTCTTCCGAGGTGATGAGACTGAAGAGCACGAGAACAAACCAGGCTGGTTGGGCCTAAAAAGACGAAAGAGCTCACGGTCGAGGTTGAGGACATCGACATCTTCTAAAGGAAGTCACAAATCAAAAAGTACCATTTCGGCGTCACCAACGCTCGAAGCCGTCGAGTCACCTGAAATTACCGTTTCACACAATCCGAAGTAACTGTTTGGCTCCGATCACAAAGAGGAAAAAATAACAACTACTATGTTTTAACTGTAGTATATTCATTCACTGGATAAGTCCTTGTACACACAATTCTGATATTTTTCGCGGAGGTTTATCTTGATTCCCGACGTTTTAACCATTGCAGCGTTCGTGGTCGCGAGTAGGCTAGGATGTTATTTATCATTTACAAAAGAAAAAAAAATATCATCACTTCTTCTTAGTAGAATGGGTTATTTTGTTACGATTGAGTACAGAATTTTGAATATATGTACGGTCGACAGCACATCAAATTACCCACTTCTGTTGCAAACTTAACCTAAGATACTGCAGTTTTTACCTTGACGTGCTGTTTTCCGTACAACTGATAATTTTGGTAAATGCATAAACATCAGAAGCCCTTTTCACCGTCTTGTATGAGATCACTGTCAATGCTTTAATTAAAAATAAATTAGTGTAATATTCATTGTTTAATCGCGCCCACAGACCTAATCTTATACTAAGTTGACTTTGCGAAAAATACCGCGCATTTACCACGATCATGAGAAAAATATACCTATTAGTAAACGATGTCAGTAAATTCTTACTTGAATTAACGTCGTGACTTATTTCAAAACAAAGATTTAATTAAATCATTGACGCGGTAATTTTAATGTCGGGTTACTTAAACGCCATTAAAGTCGCGTAACGCGTTACAATGCAGTTCGTTTATACAACATTCATAGAAAATACCCTTACTTCCTTTATATAAATTGTTCTGTCGTTTTAACCATACTAGAACTGTAAAGAGTAGCAGATTCCGTTGCAATTTTGACAGCGCAGTTAACCGCCAAACTTGTAAGACATAAAATGTATATAAAAAGTTTATCAATTATCATTTATTTGATGAAAGAAATACACAGTAGATAAATAATTAATTACAAACTTAACATCGCTCGCTACATGTGCACACCCGGTAGGGTACAGCAAAGTAAAGCAATTTTATAGGTGAGTTTTACCTGTTAATAAATTGTGAAGTAATTATATTAATTTTGGAACAGATGGTCCTATACTTATACATAATTATATTTATTTATGACTACTATAAACATTTAGGAACCAAATAACTTACTACACAATATTTCTGCAATACTGCACAAACAATAAAAAAAAAATGAAATTATACATCAAGAATGAGCTTAGGTAGCTATACTTTACTTTTACTTATTAAATAACCTTCCTATAAGTATTCCTGACTAGTAGACAGTTAGTTAAATTATTGTATCCTCAATGTCTGTATAAATTTGTTTTAAATGAAATTGTTTATCTATAAATCATTACTTCGTCAATTTGTAAAAACATTTGTTTTGTGATATTATTTTCATACTTATTGTCTCTTAGCACTTTTATTATATACGTCTGTCTAGTTTTAGCTCAATTTAGTACTTATGTAAGAGACGAAAGGCATTGTCGCGGGTCAGGGTGTCCTTAAAGAATAATATTTTTTTTGTTAGGAAAAATAAAATCGTATGCGGGCCAATTTTCAAAAAAAGGGGTCCTCTTTCTATGTTATTGTTTGATGCTCTGTTAAAATATTATCACTTATAACGAGGTGACCTTACATAATGTACTAAGCATTGACTTGAAAAGAAATATATTTTCATTTATGAATATTATATTGACGCCAAACACGACGTTTGCTCTGCAATATGCTTGGGTTTGGAATAACTAAAGTCGCATCGCAATACATTTAAATGGGGACTAGGGACGTCTACACGCCAAAACGTCAGCGTAAATAGGAGACCGTGATCTCATAGGTCAATTAATAGATAATTATGCACAAAGGCTTTATTTCAAAACTAGTTTTTATTCTAGTTCCCCACTTTGATATTTTTCTGTATTCTTGGCAATATCATGCAGTTTATATATATTTTTTACATGGAACAGCATGATATCGTTGAGTTTACTTTGCTGAGTAAATTGTATTCGTGGTAGGGTTTAATTATTAATGTCATTTGACTATTAAATCTAATCTCAATTCTATTTATATTAATTGTATAATGATTAATAAAGTGAAGTAGGTACTTGTTCCTGCTACTAAATTAAGACCACACCTTCATGTACTGTTCGTTAATAATTAACAAATATGATTAATATGGGCCCTGAAATATTGTTTTTTTCTCATCCGAACACACATAATATTAGGGAAAGTTAAACTACAAAGTAATATTTTATGGTAACAATAAATTGCAAGATCATAAGAGATTCTATAAATAATAACAATGATCCCTTAAATGTCTGTATCTCCGTAAACAGTATTTATAAGGGATTGAGAACAGACATTAAGGTAACCATTCAATTCCAATAAAAAAACCAAAGCCACATAATAGCTTAATTCTTCTCGTATGACTTTAAGTGCTAAGATTCATAACTTTCATTGATATGGGCCACGCAAATTACGATATTTAACTTTTTTTTAAAGTTATCTAAGTAGCTTCAATAATTTTTGATTATGTTCTCCACGATTAATAAGTGACATTTATTTTGGATGCTTTAGTGACTTTCTAATATCTATCTCAATACATAGTTTTATACATTACTCAATATGAAAAATTCAAATCGTGAGACTGTGTTTCAGAAAGGAACTTTTGTTTTAACCTGATTATTTTATTTACCTCATACATATCATTATACAAATTTTGAACTATTATCATATTGCTGGATATGTGATTGGTGTCCAATTAATTTGTCTTTTACTGACTTGACTGATTTATTACTTTTTAAATGAACTGTTTATGTAGATAAGGTCTCTTTTAAGTTAGGATCGTTTATATGTCACACACTTAAAACTACAATAGGTTACCTATACATTTTCATTCATTCATCAATTTAAAAGTCAATTAAGTTAGATTCTTGCCATATTGTTATCTTAAAATCAGATGTTTTTATAAAAAATCTTGTTAAGTATATTAGAAGATAATAGACTGTAATAAAATAAAATAAATATGACTTCGATAAATGACTTTTTGTCATTCATCGACAGGAGTAAAAAAAAGATTAGTTAAATTAATAGTTACGATTGTTATCATAAGTATAATAACATAACCATTCTTAACTTATTAGCCTGTAGAACGAAGTAACTATGAAGCTATAGGTACATAATAGATTATGAACCCGGTTACATAAAATGTATAAAATGTTCGTTGCCACAAGTCTTATAAGGCAGGTAAGCAGGCAAAGTATAATCAATCTAAAGATTCAATAGATCAATCTATATTGGTCAAAGCTACAGCAACTCAAGTTAACCAAAAATAGGTTATAATTATTAAAAGAACTAGAAATGTGATAATTGTAATTAATTAAACTTAAATGCCTAATGTGATGATTTTCTAATGTGTACGCTAAAGTAAACTTAGAATTACTAAGTAGCCCAACAGCTTAATATTTATTGCTTGTAATAAGATAAATGTAGTATGCTGTAGTAGTATTGATATAAATGCGCCATTGTAAATATTTTTAAAAATGCATTAGGAGGTGCATTAGGTCGGATGGCCGAATGTGATGATTTTTGTACTTAGATTCAATCAATAGCCTCTTGTAATCTTAACTCCTCATAATAACAGTTAACGTTATTTATATTCATATAAAATCGAGTATTGTTACTTTATCGAATAACGTTATCGCTATTTAAAAATGGCAACACTGGCTGCCCCTTCTTATTTTCTGACTTGCGAAGTGCACTCGAAAGGCGAGCCAGTCTAGTGCTGACCGCCGAAGTGAAAGGTTAAGGGAAGGAACCTATGTTAAAATGTAGTTATAATTATTGATGTGGCTAGAGATAGTGATTTGTATCAAAGATAAGTGTGTTGATCGAATAAAGAACTTTATAAACTCAACCTAGTTTGATTCACGACAAATACAACGTCTCTGATGATGATTTATTTCAAGTGATTGGATAAGGATATTGGTCATGGAGGAGGAGACCGGATGTTTAAAGAACTTAGCCAGCGGTACAAGAATATACTCGTAACCCGACATGATATTGAGCTATACTTGCAGCTTTCTGAACCGTTCCAACTAAAACAAAAAGGTATAAGAAAGACTTTGTTGAAAAGACTTTGATTTTGTTATTAAGTGCCTACATGTAGGTTGTAAATATATCACAATTTTATTAACCTGTCAATCCGCTTCGAGAACTGCGAGAACTGCGCACAACTGTCATAAGACAAACGCGCGCGTGGCCTCGACTCTGTCTGGTACCAAGCGCCCGCCATCAGGCGGGCCGCGCAATTTACAAAAATATAAATATCTCGCGGTAGGAATGAGCTATCATCATTTTGTAAACGGGGATTTGTTCTTTATTGTATTAGCTATCACACTGTTTTACTAAATATTACGTTACTGAAATATTTTTATTAATACTGAGGCGATAAAGAAGGTAGCGCGGGAAAAAACATGACTCATAATATTTATAATAAATGTTTACGTTATAAATTTTCAATTGTACCTTCAAATACCTCGAAACAAAGCTGAAACATTTTTTTTTTCATTTAAATAAGATTACTTATCACCATAGAACAAATTTTATAAATACAGGATAAATAAAAATCGTAATAACTACATTTTAGTACATGGGGTCTATTTACAAGACCCACCTTCTAAAAACTAGTCGGAACACCCAACTTTTTGGTATCTATGGATAGCTCATTTTACCGTCTAAATGTTAAAGACTTCCCGTCCGCACCAAATAGCTATATCATCGATTTAAAATCGACTACTCAACCGATCCCCATATGGGGAAAGTAAAACGTGACGCTAACAGTACAGAGAACCCGATATGGGGACAGTAAGACGCTACGACTGCTGCGAATTTGACTAATGAACCCCATATGGGGAGAGTAAAGGCGAGAGGGAGAGAGCTACCTCTTAAAAGATCACCTGCGCCTGTCAGTACCTGTCTAACTAAATCGTAGAGACGAAAAATCGATTACATATATTGCCTATGCGTAGTGATAGGTTCATGAAAAAATTATCCACGTGAGAATATTCTCCAATCGGTTATATTCTGGAATTTTCTCTTTAACAGATAATATTCTCAGAGCAAGGAGAATTTAAAAGAATTTAAAATTGGAATATGTTTTTCTTTATTGTAAGGTAAAACAGTATGTTTTAGAGGTACTACTATGGCGGTATTGTGTAAAATAAGTATATTTTAAAAACATTCCTATTAATTATTACATAACTACTATTATTACGCCTTTTTTGCGTTAACCCCGTGAGTAAAAATGACTTTAAAATGTTTCCACTGCAATATTTTCTCAAATATTTTATGTGGATACGTTTTGATTTGTTTCGTTCTTGAATTTACATTGGCGGCAATTTACAAAAAAATATATAAATGATTATGACTAATCATGACAAGAAATTTTGAAATTAGATAATTAAACTAGAATTAGAAATTAACAATACAAAGTAAAAATTAGATTATTAAACTATAAAAAATAGTAAAAACATGTTTAACAATTATAAGATGTCCATTGCCAATGGATCGTCTTCATCTGTGAATCGGTTTTCTGTTTTAATTTCAGATTCCTCCTCTGGTTCTTCTTCAGAATAGCTCTCTTTGGAATCACTAAAAAAGTCTAAGTGCTGTTCTGTCCCTCTTGTGGCGGAGGTACTTGCTATAAAAATATTGACTGCTCCAGCTACGTTTGCTTCTGTGGAACGATCTTTTTCAATCTTTTTGAACATACACACACCAAAACGAAACAAATTTAATACTGAAAGAGTTGGTAAAATTTGTCTTATCTCTCATAATTGGAAAATATTTAATAAATTAAAGACTTCTGTCAAGGAACCCGACGAACCTAATCATCCAGGTCCGAGTACCTCTGCCACAAGAGAGACAGAACAGCACTTACACTCTGTTAGTGATTTTTAACCGACTTCAAAAAGGAGGAGGTTATCAATTCGACTGTATGTTTTTTTTTTTTTATCATTTTTTTTTTTTGTATGTATGTTACCTCATATCTCAGTCGTTTGTCGACCGAATCGAAAAATTTTTTCGCCTACTTAGAGGGTGTACCTTCTAGTTGGTCCCATTTTTTCCTGTTTGGGATCTGATGATGGGATCTTGGTGTAATCGAGGGAAACCCTCAAATTTTAAAGGCACGTATAGTGTTTCTTTACTAGAATCATAATGTTGACGTGTTGTTACGTCTGATAGTCAACATTTTGTGGGGCTAAGCTGATGGTGGAACTCCTTAACGCTTAAGAGTTCAGTAATTATAATGACGGAACTTATGATAGGTAATTTGTAGCTTCTTATAAAAATAGAATGATAAGTTGCAACTCCCCCCCCCCCCTTTATGTAATCACTAAAAATGAAGGAATAAAATAAACTTTAAAAAAAAGTAAAAACCGACTTCAAAACCAAAATGCACTAAAAAGTATTAAATAAACTCTTCACCATAAAAAGGAAAGGAATCCGTTTTAGGCAAACAATTTCTTTTTGGAGTCGGTGCTATGATAGTTGATGCTTGATGGTCAAAGTGATGGCACCGACTCCAAAAAGAAATTGTTTGCCTAAAACGGATTCCTTTCCTTTTTATGGTGAAGAGTTTATTTAATACTTTTTAGTGCATTTTGGTTTTGAAGTCGGTTTTTACTTTTTTTTAAAGTTTTTAAGAGAGCTGTTCTGAAGAAGAACCAGAGGAGGAATCTGAAATTAAAACAGAAAACCGATTCACAGATTAGACGATCCATTGGCAATGGACATCTTATAATTGTTGAACATGTTTTTACTAATTTTTATAGTTGAATAATTTAATTTCTAATTTGTATTGTTAATTTCGAATTCTAGTTTAACTATCTAATTTAAAATTTCTTGTCATTATTAGTCATTATCATTAATATATATTTTTTTGTTGATTTTGTAAGATTTGAATTATTTAGTATTGTTAAATTTTGGAATCTTTATTAAAGCTGACTATTTTAAAATACTGACATGTTTATTTTATCGGCAAAATGAAGTTTTAAAACTTTGCAGGAAATTTAAAAGAACTAAAGAGAATTTTCTCGAGAATTTTCTTGAGAATACTCTCGCTTAAAAGAATTCAACCGCTGGATAAGGCAATTTTTAAATTTTATTTGTGAAATATTTAGAGACAAAAAAAATACAATTTAAGTTCTATTAATGTAATAAAATAAATAGGATAGTCATCGAATTTTATATATTTCCTAGGTAAAGTGTAAAATAGTTTGAACATTTCATATGATTTCATACATTGCCTGGACGACCCCAGCATTAGATACATTTCCTAGGTGTTTTATAGAATGCCTGCATTATACACATTGCCTTTAACAAATACTTATTATATCAGCTCGCAAGTGAATAAATACTAAGTATCTGCTCTAAATAATTTAACCCAGGCATTATTTATCCAGGTTGCGACCTATAATCCTTATTTAGATGTATCTCTAAAACTTAAATAAGATGGTAACGGCATAACGTTACAATCGTATGGGAGTCGAGTTTTATTGTAAAAATGCTTAGTGCTTTTTGATCGTGCTACATATTTATTTATGTAGGTAGTTAAAATCATTGTTTTTTTTTTCAATAAAATATTAAGAAAAATTTAAATACTTACATGCGGACGAACTGCTGACAGACGGACAGACGGATATAGTGAAACTATAAGGGTTCCGTATTGGCGTACGGAACCCTAAAAACGGATGACATAAGAATCGGCGCCCTGATCACGTTCTGAGAACACTCACTTCTAACTATCGCGATATTCGAATAGATCTCCCTAATGGTACTCTCAGAAAGCTCGCCGGTTAATTGCACCGCCTGATAGAGCCCAATCGCTGTTGGGTTAGGCCTTATTACAGCCATTGTTGCCTAATTGATGTGAATTGTTCGGGCCTTTACAGAGAACAAAACCGGTTTCTTTTTCATATCTAATTTACGCTTTTCCTTATTGTTGACTTTATTATGGCTTTATTAATGCGAGAATGTTCTTTGATTGCCATATTGTTTTATTATGGTATTCCTGTATATAGATAACTATTTAAAGATGATCATTATTTACCTACTCAGTAGCTTATGAATGAATAAAATGTATAGTAGATATCTACTATTAACTTAATATGTACTATATGCGTACGAACAAAAAATTAAGTATCATTTTGGATAAATTGAACATTCTTGCAAACTTTATGCAGTAATTATACTTAAGTTACATTCTCAAGAAAGTTTGGCATTTATATTGAAAATTAATTAACGTTGCATCTCCGTGCAAACCGCTTCAACGCTGATTAATTCGCCATGAATGTAAATAAACAAGGATTTCCCAGTTCCAACGCAATATTTGTAAGACCTATTTCCTATTCGTTAATAACGGGGACAATTGAACTGCCAATTAGTAACTCGCAATTAAATGTGGCACATCTGTGTGCACACAGCGAACATAGTACAGCCACTACGTGCAGCGCCCGAGGCGAACGCGTCACACATATTAATCTTGCCCGACACTTTCCCCTCACACTGAGAGGATATATTTCTTTCCGAATAGTTCGACCAGAAAAACCGTGCCGTTTTTTCTCAAACTGGTAGTTATCTACTTATATGTTCGGCTGTCTATCACCCGTTGAACAATGGAAAAAACTAAGTGTCTGTTTTTCTGAAGTCCATATTTTTACTAGAATTTGCTTCGCTTGTGTAACTTATGCTATATTGCAAGACAGTTAACACAGAAACATTAAACATTTTACGACTTTATTACGAGTGCAACTTATATGGATTTACGTATATGGAACTTGAAATAGGTCTCATAAGAAGTTTTTATTTAAAAAAAACATAACAGTACAAATTCGTACAAAACTGATAGCATTACGTATAAATCCTTACAATAAGACAGACATCCGAATGAACTGGTGGATCTGGATAAAGCTTTTAACAAACATGGTAGTTACAGTTCAATGGAATTACCAGCTATGGCAGATTGTTTTGCAGTGTCAGCACATTGCTGAACGTTGTGAACTAACAATGTTTGTCATTCTGTTACATATAAAAACCAAGTCGGTATAGTTTCGTGTAAGCAAGTAGTAAATTGATCCTCGATCAGCTGAGTAAAAAAAAATATACTGAAATAATCTACTGATTTATGCACTTTACGTCAATTTTCTAAGTCAGCTAATAAATTAACGTAGTGTGAAAAGCAGTTACTCTGCGCGGTTGGCACTTTATTTTACATACGTACTATAGTTCTGCCGTGTCAACGGGAAACTTTTAGCTACAACGGCCACATAGAGCAGGCGCGTGCATAAGCGATATTCAATTTATTTAAAAGCCTCACTTAACAGTAGAACAAAAATTAAAGTCACAGTAAAACGTATCAGAAAACATTCTTTCGCACCTATTCTGATCCAAAATGAATTCGAGAATCACGGACCGAATGCGGAAAATGCGCCAACGCGAACGTCCGATACAATTTATTAGTAAGATGGTCGAAACTTGAATATCGAACTGTGAGCGCGTTCGGAAAAGTGCGGAAATGCTCTAATCCTCATATAGGTACCGGGTCATCCGCATATACTAGAGGCTGTTATTATTTTAACTTTTCTAACCGCCCTCGACACGTCCGCGCCGGCCTTAGACCCCTTATACTCTGCGACTTTTGGAAACGCGCGACAGCACGGCGACTCCCGCAAGGAACAGATTTTATTTAGCATCGATGCTGTCACACGTTAGTATCGATCGATGCAGCAGCGCGACTCCATCGATACTAACGCGCGTAGGCATCGCGATTGTACCGATGCTAAAAGTAGCGCAAGTGTGTGTATCTGAACTATATCGATGATGCATCGCGACTGCAACGCTGCTAAAAGTCGCAGTGTGCAAAGGGTCTCAGGTCATATGAGGCCGGCGCCCAACGGAGCTCTTTATCGGAACCGTGCAGGCTGGCTCGCGAACAGTTTTACAGGCAAACGCTCACTTCTAGTTTCGATTCAACGCACCATTAATTCGATATGACCCGCTTATGATAAGGTATGAGAGATTATTGGTTTATGTCACACATTTTCTTGCAGCTTACTTTTAAAATTTAATATTGCTCAAAAAGGTAATAGAAAAACAAACACATGCGTCAACAATAACAGGTACCTACCATAACAAATATTACTATCTACATTCTACACTACAACTTAAAACCTACTTACTTATTAAAAAACAAAGAGACTTAAGTTAGTTGGTAATGAATTCAATTATAGGAGCTTATTTGATCCATAAAATATAATATTTATCATTTAAAGTTAATTCCTCTAAAGTCGGTTGGTCCCTTCCTTTAAAATGTTTTACCAGAATCTTATCGTCAAAATCGTCAACAACAACAAGACAACTCGCAAAATACAAGCGATCAGTGGCAAGCACAATAACACATGTATGAACTTTGAATACGTAAATTGATCACGAACACTTTTTACGCGACTGCTAAGATTTAAGTTTACGAGTTAACCCTTCCGAGTTTTTGTTATTTGTTGTTCGCTCTCTGTCGCGATATTTCCGATTGTTTCAGCCCGAACTCTATTATCAGAGGGTGAGTTGCTTAGAATATATTTAAGTGTTACGTAGAGCTGCTTGTAACTTCCCGTCGCCCCTGGCTAAGTGCAATGTTTCCCCCAATACGTCACCGGATAAGTATCGAGCGTTGAAAACATGCTCAAATTTCCACGAATCATGGTGTTGGTATTTAATTACTTGTAAATGCTTATTCATGTGAAGGTGTTGTGTTTACCTACGTTCTTAAGTGAAAATACGTTAGATAGGTAGGTAGTTATATCGTGCTCCAGTTATCACATTTTCTTTTCGTACATCTCGTTTAAATTTCCACTGCTGAAAAAAAAATACGAGTATTGACTCTGTATTAAGACGAACAAAAAACAAATACCTTCATCAGGGTTTCAGCACGGTACATTACCCCAGACAAACATTAATTCTATACATATACTGTATACACCTAGGAGTGAGAAAAACGGTTGTTCGCGTATCGGTTCGGTCCTTCGGTTGTTAATGAGAATCAAAATATTATAACATAATGAATGTTTGATGGTTTGATATCTTTGCCTGTATATCATCCGCAAAAAAAACGACGCTAGCGACACCACAGGTTGCTTCACCAAACTTTATAAGGGTCCTAAACGCTCCAAGAGCTTTCCAATCTATATCTGTCATCTATGCACTATACGCCTTGTCAAAATTATCAATGGCGACTGCGGTTTGTTTGTCAGTGCTATTAGAATTTAACGAAATTCTCCATAATCCGAATTTTGCGGATATATGTTGTCGACTCGAAATCAATATATTTTAATGTTTTGTTATTCATATAAGGTTTCGATCGAGTCTACCGTACCCCTTGACGAAATTATTAATATAGATATTTAAATAGATTATCACTAGTATTACTATATCATACCTCTGCCTATGCTTATGTGGAATTTATCAACTCCTTTGTTTTTAAATTCGATGAAAATGGCATCGAGCGCGCAGTTTCAGCGCGGGAAAATGATGAGCTGAAAATAGACGAAGCGAGCGCACTCCAGCCACCCGTGCCGCCCGCGCCTCTCGAACCGTAAAATGAGGTTGCCCGCTGCCACCGAAACAGCCTCAATATTTCATTGTCTAGCTGAGTTGAATCCTCAACTAAAGTGGATTCTCTTCCTCTTTAATTTGTCGAACGATGTTACTTCATTCTTTCGCGAGCACGTTTCGAAACGCTTTGTCACTCGCGACTTCAAATCGATACGTTGTGTTCAGTCGAAATTTACAATTCCCTCAAACCAAACTAACAAAATTTCTTAAGGTTTTGGATCCTAAAGGATATTGACCAAAACTCTATAGAAACTCGAGACACTGCGTCAGCATGCGTGCACACATAAAATATTTTTGAAAAATAATCAGGGTTTTACGAGGAATTCAATGACAGATTAGGCATTTTGAGGTTATGTTTTGTGATTTCAGAGTTAATGGACCTACATTCATTTTGATACATTCAGAAGGTAATTGTTATATTTTACTAAAGTAATTTAATACTTAGTTACCCTTAAAATACTAGTACAATTATAATTCAAACAATATTTTTGTAATATAAACTACAATGACGCGATTGGGCCCGGATTTGGTCAATATCCTCTGCATCTGAAAACCAGAACGCTGAGTTTTCATGTTTCAAAGTCAATGTTGTTTAGTTTTTTTTTTTTTAAATTAGCCCAAACTTTATCTTACGTTCCAAAATCGATTTGTTTGTAGATCCATGAATATGTGTAGAACCGCTGGCTTCTCAAACAAAATATATGCATGCACCTACTAATAGTAGATTGTTATACAAGGGGAGAAAGTGATCCATTTCACTCCAGAAGTTCTTGGCGCTCGAACGGAGAGAGAGCGCTAATAATTTGAGAGTGAAATGGGTGCTTTCACCCGAGTTTTACGTACTATTTTTCATTTCGACTGTGAGGAAAAATAAATAAATAAATTTAGATGTTTGGCGGATATTATGTTGTTTGGCGAGAGATGAAACCTCAAGATTTTACATCACATATTAGTTTGTTTACTGTCGTTATACTATACATAAAACACAAGATTAGAAGGACAGTAAAGGCACGGAAGACAACAGAGCACTACATAAAACGCGAACGATATTAAATATTTCAAATCATTGTTAAAAATATAGATCGATTTTTTCTCACAGACAATAATTATAGTAGAAGAACGCAACCTTGCGAAAACAAGGTTACTTGTCACCAAAACTACCACAGATTATGTCAAATTCCAGGTCCAATTTTGCCAGAAACAGTGAAACAGTGACTCAAGTACTGACAGATCGTTGCTGACCATACAAGATAGTATTGTTTGCTTGTTTCGGTGCCAAATCAAAACCGACATTTCATTAAAACTTTAACAAACGAAACATGTCCATGGCTCGGTCCCATCCACTCCATAATTGGAAAAAACAAATTTGAAGGATCCTAAAACAGTTTACCTTTGTTTTCACTCCTGAAAACAGGATTATGAAAGATATGTTTACAACAGTCAAGAAAATACACATACTTAATATAATGGTTAATAGAATAAAAAAATCTTCTAACATATTCTAACTTTGCAGGCATATCTATTGTATGTGTTGTAGATGAGTTCAAAAGATTATGGCATTAAGTCATTATGTGACTCCTATAAATACAGCTGAAACTTCCAGTCGTATTTAAACAATGATATTATATTAAGAACTAGATCACCGGTGAGAGGCTAAAAGATGGCTCAGCTAAACAACACCTCACTTCAAATTGGGGTATTAATTTTGACGTAGTCTGTTTTTGATGGGGTCAGTGTCTTAATGCCTCAGTGCGCCTTTAAAACTGCAGAAACACCTATCTAAATTGAAATAAAAACAGTCCGAATATCATATTTTCGTTAAGTAAATTGTATTTAATGAAGCCTATCATTCATGATTTAAGTATTTTCAATAAAATAAGTGAGTTTTGTTACTTAGCCAACCCACGGACTAACATGGTCGATATTCTAAGACAGTGGAGAGTATACATGGAGTAGTTTGGTACTTTTTTTTAAATAATAATTTAACGACCGTGACAGTGTGGTAGTTTACGTTACGGACTACAAAGATAAGCAGTCGCGGGTTCGAATCCCGCCCGCACGACCCTAACAAATATGTCTATGGAATGTTAATATGTTAAAAATGATAATATGTCTGTTATATAACTATAAATTACACCTTCAATTTTTTTTTTAAAGTAACAGCGTAGACGCTCACGGATCAAAAGGTCACCGGCACTGGCGTTAACAAAAGTATAACAAAAGACTGTTGATAAATACATCTGTGAGAGATGATCCACACGATCGTAGAAAAAAATATGTACGCTCACTATTAGCGTGTTATTTGAAGGAATCATCCTGTTTACATGATGCCAGATGGCTATGGTGTATTAATAAATATATCTTTATTTATTAAAATAAGGACTGTGAGTATTTTAATTAATTTAATTTGTAAAAAATATACATGTGGTCACGTGATCGTGAATGCCTAGCAGTGAACGTGACTCTGATATTGGCGCCATGGCGTTTCACTTGATACATTTAAATTGCATTTATTAGATAATTATTCAATATTTTAAATGTTAAATAGTTTGAAAATAAAATGTTTTTGTTGATTAATATACTACCGAGCTAAAGTGTGAACTCAATTTTAAAATTAGGCCAACGGGTCTATTGTAATGTACCTACATACTTTAAAAAATATATTAAGAAAGCTACTCAATTAAGACTCTGTTCCGAATCTGATTTCTGATGTGATAGATGTCAATCCATTGACATCCATTAATCAGACGGTGCCATATTTGTGTACTCCTTTAGTTCGCGAGGCGTCATCTATAGTCCATTGAATAAAAAGTTCTAGAGTGCGTGAGTTAGTAACGTAAGATGTTTCTTCGGAAACATGTCAAGAGTCCCTAGGTAATAAACATACTAAAACCCCGGGACACTAGGAGGAGCCCCGGAGTGGGGGGAGGGGGGGAAAGGGTCCATTTTTTCATTTTTCGCTTAAATCTCAAAAACGGTACATGTTAGAGAAAAACTTTCAAGGAAAAGTTGAAAGGCCATAAAATTATATACAAGTTGTACCTGAATCATTTTTTCCTATATCCTACCATTTCTGAGTTACACGCAGTAAAAAATGATTTTGGCTCAAACAATTTCCCCATACTACATACCCATGTTTATCACATCAATCGATCAAAAAATATTTCTTTCTTCCAATAAACTCAAATGTGCAACTTGTGACCGGTACTGATAGATTGCTCTTAATTAGGTCTATAATTGGTAAAATAAACACATTCCTCCATGGAAGCCTTTAGGAGGAATCGATTGTCAAAATATTATATTAGGGTAGTTTGAGTTACTGAACTTGATCTTTTAATTTTTTTCTTCCAAAAATCTCAAAAGTGCAACTTTTGACCGGTACAGATAGATTGCTCATAATTAGGTCTATCATTGATAAAAATACCAGATTCCACCACGGAGGCGTTTACGGGGAATTGAATTTTATTAGGGTAGTAACGATACTTGAACTTTTTATTTTTTTCCTTCCAAAAAGCTCAAAAGTGCAACTTGTGATCCGTACCGATAGATTGTTCTTAATTAGGTCTATCATTGGTAAAAAAACACATTCCTCCATGGAAGCCTTTAGGAGGAATTGATTGTTAAAATATTATATTAGGGTAGTTACGCAACTTGACCTTTTTATTTTTTTTCTTCCAAAAAGCTCAAAAGTGCAACTTGTGACCGGTACTGATAGATTGCTCTTAATTAGGTCTATAATTGGTAAAAAAAACACATTCCTCCATGGAAGCCTTTAGGAGGAATCTATTGTCAAAATATTATATTAGGGTAGTTTGAGTTACTGAACTTGATCTTTTTATTTTTTTCTTCCAAAAAACTCAAAAGTGCAACTTGTGACCGGTACAGATAGATTGCTCATAATTAGGTCTATCATTGATAAAAATACCAATTTCCACCACGGAGGCGTTTACGGGGAATTGAATTTTTTTAGGGTAGTTACGATAGTTGAACTTTTTATTTTCTTTTTCTTCCAAAAAGCTCAAAAGTGCAACTTGTGACCGGTACCGGTAGATTGCTCATAATTAGGTCTATCATTGATTAAAAAACCAGATTCCACTATGGAGACGTTTAGGAGGAATTGAATTTTATTAGGGTAGTTACGATACTTGAACTTTTTTTTTCTTCTAGTGCCTCTCATATGACATCAATGTCCCAACATTATCCGTTGTTCGGATTTTTTCGATGAAGTTTCACACGTAGCATGGGAAGGGGTCCGCCCTCGTTAAGCTTATGCTAAAGTTTGCTTATGTTTTCGAAATTTTCACCTTTCATGGGATGTAGCTCGAAAACGGCTGCTAATAGGAAAACATGATTTAGGTACAACTTGTAGATAATTTTATGGCCTTTCAACTTTTCCTTGAAAGTTTTTCTCTAACATGTACCGTTTTGGAGATTTTAGCGAAAAATGAAAAAATGAACCCTTTCCCCCCCCTCCCCCCACTCCGGGGCTCCTCCTAGTGTCCCGGGGTTTTAGTATGTTTATTACCTAGGGACTCTTGACATGTTTCCGAAGAAACATCTTACGTTACGCACTCTAGACCCCCCTTGGAGGGACTCATTCAATGGACTACTACTTCTAAATACAATATCATTGTATTTAAAGCACAATAGGTGGGCTACATTATATTCGTCTAGAATGACAGTCGGTTGGGTTGTCACGCCATAATGTATTAATGCTGTGTCTGTGATCCTCCCGACGCGAACATTGTTGTGGGCACATTGGCGATTTAATTTCCGCCGAGTCAATTCAATTTAGACGGGACGTGGCCGATACTCGTAACTATGCTACATTATTGCATAGCTGTAATGACTTCATTTCGACAACCATTCCGAAATTTTCGAAATAAGTATTTTGATGCAGAGTGGTGAACGCCACACGCCACTGCACTTTGTGGCAATGTTCATTACCGCGGTTCTATCTGATTTATATTTTGTACAAAGGTACTTAAGTAACTCGCTGCCTGCAACGTCACTGTGAGCGACTCATCCGACAGGGGAGGAAGGAAGACGAGAAAGGCAGACCCCACCACCATGTGGGAATAGATAATGCCAGGAAGAGAGAGACTTAAGTAGCCAAATTAAATCCTTAAAAACAAGAACTAAATTATGTGTTCTATAAAGGTTCATCTTATAAAATAATGACCTTTGACTTCCTTTTTTTATCATTTACATTTGTAAGCGTTTCTTCCGAAAGGCCGCACTCACCAAAGTTTTAATTGGGTTTTCATTTTGACTTCTTATTTGTTTTACAATACATTTTAACGGAACAGGTATTACCTTTACCATTTTCATTTCTGTGATAAACAAGATTTAAATCTTATCATAATTCGTAATTGTTTTGTGGTTTCGTTGATGGAAAGGAAATGGCTTTACGGATTTTTGTGACGTACGAATTTCAAATGGTGCGCTTTTATGTTATTAAGCACCAGTAAATTCAACAAATTGAACACCTTTTAAAGATCTGGTGTTAAAATCCAGCTGCTGTTCAAAAATAAGACGGCGATATTTTGAATTTGATTATTATTAATTGACCCACATTGTGCGCGAATTAAATCTGTTAAGTGTTTTAATCAATGAATCACATTAAGCACATGCAATGTGGCTCAGTCTGTCTATCAAATGTTGCCGTCATCTGTGAATGTAAATATGTTATTTGTATGGGAATAAAAAAAAAAATACTCAACAACAAAAAAATACACTATATTAAAAGAAATCAGTTAAAATCTCACCGGTCGCTGTGGAAAATCGTAGGGGGGCTATGTTCAGCGTGGACGTCCTTTCGCTGATAATGATAATAAATAAATATGCGTCAGACAACAAGCCAATTTTCCGTTTGCGCAGCAAGGAATTTCGTCCTTGTGTCACGAAGTACTAGACAACAATGATTATGATATCACAATAATCAAGTAAACCTTATAAGGTTTACTTGATTATTGTGTTCAGGTAGAAACTCACTCTACTCGTATGTTAATCCATATCTTGGTCTGTGTCAAGAATGGGCTTAGAAACTTATCCATCTTCACGATGTCGTAACTCGTCTAATCGTAAGGAAGGTACACAATTCCGTGAACCAATCAAAGGTTTAATAGCTCATCCATTAGGTAAGTAGGTGTTTGAAATCGATGGGTTCAACTCTAATATAAAAATATCTACGCGTAGTGTCGTAAGAACATTAAACTGAATACGTGGACGCTGATGCACTAAGTTTACCTACCCACATATACACAGTCTGGCTATAAATACTGTTACAATTAAAAATAAGAAAGATATTACATTAGAATTTGGAGTCTGTCATTTTTAAATGATTGCTCATTGTATTTTCTAATTTTGCAATACATTTTATAATATTTTGCGATATTAAAATGGAATGGGGTGATAAAGAGAACCACATCGCTGTGATTGCATTACACAAAGTTGGTATGGAGCTAAATGCAATTTTTAAAACTCTCCATACGCTTGGTATTAGTAAAATTTTTGTGTAACGGGCTATCAATAGGCACAATGAGACCTCCTCTGTTTGTGACATAAAAAGATCTAGCCGTCCTCGTAGTGTTCGTACGAAAAAGGTGGTCAAAGCAGTAGGGGGAAAGAATTCGCAGAAATCCTGTCCGAAAACAAAAGATATTGTCTCGGGAGATGAAGATAGCACTCAGAACCATGTCGCGTATTTTGAAAGATGACTTAGGACTTGCAGCTCATAAGAGAGAGAGAGAGAGGAGCACTGGTAATTTTTTAACTGATAATTTAAAAAAGAATAGGGTGGTGAAATCGAAAAACTATTGAAGCGGTACGAAGCAAAGGTCACAGAAAAATTTTGTTTACGGATGAGAAAATCTTTACAATTGAACAACATTTTAACAAACAAAATGACCGTATTTATGCTCTAACCTCTAAGGAAGCTTCCCAATTAGTCGGCAGAGTGCAGAGTGGGCATTACCCGACTTCAGGTTGATTGAGTTCGACGACTGAGGTGATGGTTAGGTGGGGTGTTAGCTATGAAGGAGTGACTGATCCATATTTTTGTGAAAAAGGTATCAAAAAATCGGCACAATCAAGTGTATAAAGATACCATTCTTGAGAAGGTAGTTAAGCCCCTTAACAACACCATGTTCAATAACCAAGCATGGTCTTTTCAACAAGACTCGGCGCCCGGTCATAAAGCTCGGTCCACGCAGTCTTGGTGAGAACCCAACGTTTCGGACTTCATCAGAGCTGAATCTTAATCCGCTGGATTATGATTTATGGTCAGCTTTAGAGAGTACAGCTTGCTCTTAACGCCATGTTAATTTGGAGTCCCTAAAACAATCCATACGATTGGCAGTGAAGAATTTTCCCATGGAAAGAGTGCGTGCTACTATTGATAACTGGCCTCAACGTTTAAAGGACTGTATTGCAGGCAATGAAGACCACTTCGAATAAGCTTTTTATGTTTTAAATTGTTTTATATTTATGTATAAAACTAACACAATGCAAAAGTAATAAATATTATTTGCATACATTTTTATTTCTTTGTGACAATATTTATGGCAAGACTAGGTATTCTACTATACTATCTAATAAGCAATCGGGTTCAGAAAAAAGTGGTATAAGGTTACCGTTTTAATCAATATCGCCACGGATATCAGCTAATTACGAACTCGTTTACAACCCCATTTTATGAAAATGCTTTTCTTTCATAACTTTGAAACACTTTTATTATACCCTTTTTATGCTAATTATAAGTTTTTTTATTAAAATTCATCAAACGGTAAGGAAAATTTATAAATATTAGCAGTTTCGATTTCAAGTCGTTCTATAACTGTTTAAACAAACATTCAACAGAAGCACTTGGTGTTTAACGTCAGCAGTACTCGTAAATGTCGAAAGGCATAAACTATTGTGGGACTTCGACGTTTTTAAAAAAGGGTATTATTTATAGTGGGGTGTATTGCAGCGTTTAGCGTGTTATAACCTTGGAATTTCACCAGTCGGCCTGGAAAGAAGGTGGGTTTTTCCACTGATCGCAGACGTTCGGCAAACTCTCGCCAGTGGCTCCAAGTAGCTGTAGTGCATACAGCGGCCACACCCTGGTAAACCGCGTCAGCTCGCGGGCAAAACCTGGTCGAGGGGGCCTGCCGTTGAGGCAGGTTTAACAGCGGATACCTCCTGCTTAGTGCACGAAGTCTATCCTGGTGGGAAAGGCGGCTCATCGTATACGCACGCACATCTATATGCAACGAGCTTGGCAGACCCGGCGGGATAGCAAGGCCTAGCCCGGCCTAGGGCCCGGCCTAGGACAGAGTTATCATTGGCCAGACACATCATCGAACCTGTCTCCAGTCGTAGCGGTCTCTTCGTTCCACTAGATCAAGATGGGTGAAGATGAGGGTGTGCACATGCGTTTGCGCGTACTTTTGTGCACCTAAATATCTCCTGCACAACTGACTGCTTCCGAATATGGATCCCGATTTGACCAGTTGAGACCAGTGTCGGAAGTCTCGACATAGTTCCGTGTAAAACCACCAGGTGGCGCTCGAAAAAAAGCTGAGACAAAATTGGTGTTTTCGTGTATTTATTGATTGAGAAGAATTTTTGAATGATGCTTAAAAAACTACAAATATTTTTTAAGATTTATAAAAGATATAGCTACGTAAGTTAAAATGATATGTGATGAATAAGAAAATCATAAAATTGAAATTGTCGACGCGAAGTGTCAAAAATGATGCATCAGACTACGCCCGCTGCACGCGGGCGGTTCCAGGGGTATTCCCAGAATATCGTGACCGATCCTTCTATGATCTGGGGGGACAGAGGGGGCTCGGTAGCACCTGGAGCGACAAAGCAACCCTACTTAGGGAAGCACTGCATTCCCTGCTCAGCCAGGGAGGGGGCTTGAAAAGGTGCCATAAAAATTGCTCACCCCAACACTTCAGGACGGTAGCAACCGCGGCTGCATCCGCATCGTTAAACTCGCGGTCGACATCACAGTAAAAAATATACAAATAACAAAACTATTATGACATTCGGTGCGTGGAATGTACGTACCCTCCTTGATCGTGATGAAAATATCTGTCCCGAACGGAAAACCGCCATCGTTGCCCGTGAACTTCGTCGCTACGATATAGATGTGGCTGCTCTCAGCGAAACACACCTAGTTGATGAAGGGGAGCTGGTGGAGCACGGTGGCGAATATATTTTCTTCTGGAAGGGACTCGCTGCCTCTGAGACGCGTCGGTCAGGTGTTGGATTTGCGATAAAAAATAGGATTGTTAACCAGCTACAAGAGTGTCTGGTTCATATTTCGGACCGTATTACCACACTCCGAATACACCTTGATAATAACAACTTTCTTAATGTCATCAGTGTCTATGCCCCGACCCTGGATAAGTCTGATGACATTAAGGATCAGTTTTTTGAATTTTATGAGGAGCTTTCAAGATGTATCGAAAGCGTAAGACCTAGAGAGCAGATTCTTCTGTTGGGAGATTTGAATGTCAGGGTAGGACGGGATTACGATGCATGGCCCAATGTTTTGGGCAGGCGTGGAGTTGGTTGCATGAACAGCAACGGCCAGCTTTTACTCAGTTTATGTGCACAATTCAAACTTGCAATAACGAGTACTATGTTTAGGCTTCCCGCCAAAAACAAGAATACATGGATGCACCCAAGGTCCAAAAACTGGCATCTAGTTGATTACGCAATTGTTCGGCAACGTGACTTCTCCCAAGTCCTCGTCACGTCATGCGTGGTGTGCACTGCTGGACTGACCATAAGCTTGTTTTTACTAAGTTACGTCTTCGCCTTCTTCGTCCTCGAAGATCTGATAGATCAAAGCCCAATGTATGTCTTAACGTAGATAGGCTTCAAGATTCTGAGATGAGGAAAGTATATGCTCGATCTTTGGTTTCGGGTTTGCCATCCGTAAACAAAGAGGGCGGCCTTGTCGATTGCGACTGGAGTGCTCTGTCTTCTCACATACTGGACACGGCCACAACTACTTTGGGTTGTAGAGTCCGTAAGAATGAGGATTGGTTTGATGAGAATGACGAAATATTGACGGAAGCGATTGTTAAGCACCGCCGTCTTCTCCGACAACACCGCGGAGCTGACCAAAATGTGAGCGTTGTGGAGATCAGAGAAAGTAACCTGCAGCTGAGGCGATTACCTCGGGAGGCCAAAAACAAGTGGTTGCGAGAAAAAGCTCAACAGATTCAGTAGCACGCTGACACGAATCAGCTCGGTGAGTTTTACAGCGAGGTTCGAAAATAAATTGGCAAAACCTCTATTGCCAAAATACTTTTAAAGCCGCTCTCTGGCGTAGGTTTACTTAAGAGGACAGAGGAAGTACTTGCACGATGGGCAGAACACTTCAGCACTCTGCTAAATGTAGATCGGGCAGCTGACCTGGAACACATTCGTTCTATCCTCAACTCCCTGTCGCTAATGAACTGGACAAGTCACTCACTCATGAGGAGATTGCTCTCGCCATCAAACAACAGCAAAATAAGCGTGCGGTGGGCATTGCTTCTATACCGGGAGAACTGCTTAAATACGGCGATGATGAGTTGCATTCGGCTATATGGGAACATTTTGTTCGTATGTGGCAAGAAGAACAAATTCCAACTACTTTTAAAGTATCAATTATAAAGGCGTTATACAAGAACAAGGGTGACCGGTCCGACTGTAATTCATACTGTGGTAAAAGTCTTTGCACGAGTCTTGCTGAACCGCCTTATGACGCTTTCTGAAAAACTTCTTCCCGAAACCCAGTTCGGCTTCCGACCAGAACGAGGTACATGTGAGGCTATATTCTCAGTGAGACAATTACAGGAGAAGAGCAGAGAGCAAAATCGTCCTCTATCTCTGCTTTGTTAACCTTGAAAAGACTTTCGATAGTGTGCCTCGTAAAGCCCTCTAGTTTGTTCTTCATAAAATTGGGTGTACGGAGAAGTTTGTGAGACTTCTAAGACTCCTGCACGACGACATGCAGTGCTGCGTCGCTGTTAACAACGAACAGTCCGATTTTTTCCCCGTCACCTGTAGGGTAAGCGCATCTTTTACTCGGAACTTGAGAAAGGCTTGCGGAGGCATGGCGGACAACTTCTTCATCATGCCCTGCCTGTCGGCACATCACATAAAAAACCGGCCAAATGCGAGTCAGACTCAGATTGACAGCAAATATAACTTTGTTTTTCATAGTGTTTGTATGAAGAACACAGTTATGTTTGCGGTTATTGAAATTGTGCTATATCTTGTGCTAAAGCTTAAATATCATATTTTTTATTTTTTTTGTATCAGAATCGTAAAGCAGTTAACAGGGTACATCTTCCTATCAAATTTCAACAGTGTGATGTTTATAGTTACAGAATAAAATGGCTGTGACATACGGACAGACAGAAAGATACGAAATCCTAAAAAGTGAGCCTGTGAGCAATACCACCACAATACTGGCTATAACAACACCTGAAGCGTAACTTCTTTTGTTAGTTACACCACTAACAAAAGAATGTCGTTTTAGTTATCATTCAAGAACGGGTGGACTGATTTTTATGATATTAACTTTGATTTTTTTTCTTGGCCCCGAAAAGAATAAAATTTTTAAAACGGAGCCGGGACTGATTGTTAGGTAAGTCGGTCATGATCTCGAAAATGGCTACACGAAAGGCAGGTAATTGCCCGGAGTGCATTCAGTTGGCAGTTTACTTTTTATGACTAGACGTCCCGACAGCACCTCAAATTATTTCTCGTTTTATGGTAAAAATGCTTTTCTGTGTGTTTAGGAGTAGTACCAATTACACTGCAACTGTTAGAGTTAAGAAAAACGTGTCATTACATTCATAAGTATATTTTTTTCATTTAAAGGTATTAAAACTTAAAATACCTACGTATTTAGTCTTTACATTACTTCGGCAATGGCTGACGTTAGGCTAAAGAGCGAGATGTCACGGGCTCGTGCCAATGAGCGCTGAGTGGCAATCAGTACGTAACGAATGTTATATATCTATCTATTTTTATCAACAGGCATGCCCGATCATTTGTCTCTCTTAGCACTTAGTGTCGTAATACTCTATACATGTCTAACCTTTTGAACGTCATTGGTCATGATTAAATATTGTTAAGTATGATCTGTTTAAAAATAATTAGGGCCCACCTATCGCGCTTTTTTCATATAATACACTATCAAATGAAGTAAGTACCTATATGTCATGAAAAAAAGGTTTTTTGGCGCAAGTTTTCTCGCACCATGTGACCACCACATCAATTTCTTAACAGCGAAGATGTCTCTTTTATGAGTTTCGCTTGTTATTATTGCCTTTTTTCGCCAAGTATAATTTTTCTTGTAGCATTTTACTTGCAAATAAGAATATAATTGGAAATGTAAATGTGAAAAAACTTTTTTACTTTCCAAAACTTTTACGTTTAAAAAAGTGTCCGTCTTACTTCTAACGTTGTTCGTCTTTTTATGTGGGTAATTATTAAATCTATAAATAAGAAATGTCAGTCATCCCTTATTACTTTAAATTTATTGCACCCGCATATATTGTGTAAGTGTAACTATGGTAAATATTATTTAAAACTATGGTCAATCCTGCTCAGAGAAAGATTTTTATATAGGGTCTCTGAAAGTATTCAGTCCGTCCTACAACCCCGTACCGGCCCCCCGATTTAGAGGTGGAATTTTGTTAGCAATCGTATACATTTGACAGCTCAAAACGTACGGTATAATCTGTCAAACGGCAGAACGGCCACGATACGTTTGACAGATCATACTACGTTTTGAGCTGTCAAATGATTTTTACACAATTCCACCTCAGAACTATTCGGTTATGGTTGGATAACTTACTCATATATTAAGAAAATAACATGAATTTATCCGATGCTACCATATTATTTTGTTTTTTTATTTTATTAGTTACCGAATTAACTTATCGGAATTCTATCAAATTGCGACATTTATTGAAAAAATATTAGAATATCTAGCCAAAACCCAAGCCGAATGGTTTATCGAACGTTCAGAGGTAAAGCAATCGTATTCATTCGACAATTCATAAGCTACGGTATGATCTGTCAAACTCTTTATTTTTTGCCGTTTGCGTGCGATTGCTTTACACAATTCCACCTCTGAATCGCCCTGCGGGTCTACCTACACCGCCAAATATACAATCATATAAACCCAAATAAACAGTACTTACAAGTAAATTCAGTTCTGAAATGTTATAAAAATCTACGTAAATTTGCCATCTAAACGTTGAAATAATACATCAAAGGCAGTTAAAGACTCATCAAAAGCCGACCACGAAATAAACATAGACAAATATAAATATTAAATAAAGTAACACAAGGTTAACCAAGAGGTGCTCGTAGCGCAATTGGTGGTGATACCGAAGTTATGTAACCTACGACGCAGTTTGGATGGCACGTTTAGGCCTTGGTCCCGGCTTGTATCGGTTGATATTAGTCATAAAGACTTAGTTTATTATTAGTCAGAGGCCCTATGGACGGCTTGATAAATCTGACATTAAGGTTGGTCGCTTGCCTTGCAAAACCCCTCCACGATGCGACTGATTAATGCTGACTTTTTCGGAGAAAAATGATGAACTTTTACCACAAGAATAGTCGTCCTGTTTAAATTTTAATATAGTTGGGTCCAACTATATATATTTTTACAGAACGACTATGCAAGACGATGCCAAAAGAGAACATCAATAAATACCACTGTGAAATAAAAGTTCAAACGTCACGATATCTATGTATTTAGATTTTGTTCGTGCGATAGTTTTAATACGTGCAGATATTTTACTTGATTTATCAAGGTAAAACAGTTAAACTCGCATTCGAATTACCACACGAAAGTTCGATTGCCGCGAGAATTGGCCTCGCTCTGAATAATATTTCTCATAAACCTTATCGCTAATAATCTTCGCTGCTTGTATCATCTGATCAACGACAGTTTAAGCCATATCTCGTTCTGGTCTCGTGACTCCGGATTTTCTGTCACCCCACTAAGTGTAAAGCGATCATAGTAGGGAGTCCTGGACTCATCTCTAAGCTAGATGTGGCAGAGTTGGAGCCGGTTATGTATGAGGGTACTGCTATACCTTACTGTACCAGTGTGAAGAATTTGGGCCTGATGTTAGACTCTACGTTGAGCTGGACTGTGTGGCTACCGATTAAAAAATTTTCTTCCGTTCAAGACAAAACTTCTTCTCATGCAAACTCTCATTATCCCTTTAATTGATTACGCGGACTCAAACTGTACTAACCACACTGAGGCACTCACTGACAAACTTTAACGTCTTCTCAATAACAGTATTAGATTTATCTTTGGCCTCCGAAAATATGACCATATTTCCCGCTACAGAGCCCCACTTAATTGGGTTCCCATTCGACAACGTAGAAACTCTCGAATTCTCTGTGTTCTGTACGGTATTCTCAAAAACCCCTCATTATCTTCAGGATATGTTCTCCTTTTTATGTCAATCTCATGATCGGGCTCTCCGTTCTTCCGAAGATCTCCGGCTAGGCATACCGGCTCATCGCTCCTCCTATCAATCCAAATCGTTTACAGTGACAGCTACGCGCCTGTGGAATACGCTCCCACTTGAGATTAGGAGGTCAGAGACTAAACTGTGTTTCAAAAACAAACTGCGAAAGTTTCTGTTTCAATGATTGCGAAATATGTAAAATGTATATGTATGTATATTTTTAGTTATGTATGCTTTTGTATGTGATGTATCTGAACTCTTTTATACTGTATATTTAGTTAATGTATATTATGGTATGTATATAATATTATTATTTTACACAATAGTATTTGTTGCAATTTTTAACCGACTCCAAAAAAAGAGGAGGTTATCAAGTCGACAGTATGTTTTTTCTTTTGTATGTATGTTACCTCATATCTCAGTCGTTTGTCGACCGATTCGAGATTTTTTTTCGCCTACCTAGAGGGTCTACCTTCTAGTTGATCCCATTGTTGCCAATTTGGGATCTGATGATAAGATCTTGGTGAAATCGAGGGAAACCCTCAAACTTTTAAGGCACGTATAGTGTTTGTTTGTACGTCTGATAGTCAATATCTTGTGAAGCAGAGCTGATGGTAGAACTCCTTAACGCTTAGGAGTTCAGTATTTATAATGACAGAACTTATGATAGGTAGTTTGTAGCTTCCTAAAGAACAGAGTCATAAAGGTGCTACCCCCCCCCCCTCTCTTGTAATCTCTAATAATGAAGAAATATAACTAACTTTAAAAAAGTAAAAACTGACTTTAAAACCAAAATGCACTAAAAAGTCTTAAATAAACTCTTAACCATTGCAAGGAAAGGAATCCATTTTCTTTTTGGAGTCGGTGCTGTAATAGTTGATGCTTGATGGTCAAAGTGATGGCACCGACTCCAAAAATAAATTGTTTGCATAAAATGAATTCCTTTCCTTGCAATGTTTAAGAGTTTATTTAAGTTTTTTTAGTGCAATTTTTAATATCTATTTACAATATTCTCCTGCACCCATAAAAATCTTAAGGTACGACTGGGGGAGTCCATTTTTTGTACACTTTTATTTGTGTAATAAAGTTTTTAAATAAGGAAATAAGTTTTTTTCTAAAAGTTTATATTGTTTCTTCGCGGGTAAGCATTGCGTTAGGGTAAGCATGTTGCTACCTGGGAATTAAGAGAATAAATGTATTCGGAATTAAAATCTTGGTATTAATTTGACGTTATTTTGTTCCAGTGTATGATGCGTCTGGGCAGTACAACCCGAACATGCTGTTCGGCAACGAGTTCTGGCTGGGCTCCTTGATAGAATGCCAAGATCTTCAGCTGGCAGAGTACTACGAGCAGGTCCCGCCCTTCGCCGTCGGCTTCCACGTCATCAAGATCAACATCACCATCGATGGAGACCACATACCGCATGTTGGTACTTCTGTAATGATAGCATACGATAAAGGTCGACCACGAGATAGAATGAGTTGAAGGCACAATAATATTATTTTACTCCTGATAATACAATCGATTTACCAAGTCAAGAATCAAACAGAATGAGAGAGACTGCCAATAAGATGGCCTAGTACCTGCAGACTGAGCCTTAAGTGCTGTTTCAAAATTTTGATAAGTAGACCTCAAAAACAATACCGCAACTAATAAAGCCACCCGCTTTGAATAACTGTAATCGCCTTACGTCACAGAACTTTTAATATAAAAGTTTCACTATACGCTGAACTGAAAGACTTGATGTCGATATGAACTTCGCCTGAAAGTTTAATCTTTGTCGATGTCCAAAACATACAGTTCGGTGGAGTTACTCTTTGTGAAGCGATCGACGGCATTATGACGACATCGTTGTACACTTAGTTTGATGGAGCACTCTTGTCCCGAATCTTTGAGAATCTCAACTTCAGAAATGGTTGGTTTATTAGAAGTTTTAAAAACAAGGCACTCAAGCGAGGTAATTATTGGCTTCTATAGTAGAAGTTTCAGCTTTTACGGTCGAATTCCCCGACCTGAAATACAGCCACTTGGCGACATGGATCCGCGCAGCGTTTATCAGCTCACGTCAGTTGACATAAACCCTGGTTTATGTCATGAGTGAAATATTCGGATAGATAAGTTTTCTGTAGTAACTGGAATTCAATTGATTGTCTTTCCACAGGGCAGGACAATATTCGTGGGCGAGTGCCTACCGGCGTCCTGCAGCGTAGCAGCAGTGGAGCGACTCGTGCGCGCAGCCGAGGCGGCCGCCGGCGCGCGCGCAGCCGCCACCGGGCTCGCGGCGTCGCTGCGCACGATCAGCGTGAGACCCGTGCCTGGCGCGTACGACCTCTACGCCGACCGCAAGTTCCAGATCCTGGCGTGAGTTGAACTTTGTACCTCTTATGTCTCTAGCTAAATACAAACTAGCATCAGTAAGAAATTATTTATAAGTGTGTTTGATTATTAATGTTTTTAACTAAGCTAGCTGAGTTTGTCTATAAATCTGTAGAGCAATTATCTTATAACTAATAAGCTGTTAAATCAACCAAAAAACGTTTCATATGAACAAATGACAAACCTAATAAATAAATAATAAAAAGAAAACAGTTGATCCTACAAGAGATACTATAATACACAGTCTGGCCATAAATACTGTTTTAATTAAAAATAAGAAATATAAATCATTTGAATTTGGAATCTGTCATTTTTATACGATTCCTCATTGAGTTTTCTAATTTTGGCGTCAATACATTTTATAATATTTTGCGATATTAAAATTGAGTGGGGTGATAAAGAGAACCGAATCGCTGTGATTGCATTACACAAAGTTGGTATGGAGCCAAATGCAATTTTTAAAACTCTCCATACGCTTGGTATTAGTCAAATGTTTGTGAACCGGGCTATCAATAGGTACAATGAGACCTCCTCTGTTTGTGGCAGAAATAGATCTGGCCGTCCACGTAGTGGTCGTACGAAAAAGGTGGTCAAAGCAGTAAAGGAAAGAATTCGCAGAAATCCTGTCCGAAATCAAGAGATTTTATCTCGGGAGATGAAGATAGCACCCAGAACCATGTCGCGTATTTTAAAAGATGACTTAGGACTTGCAGCCTATAAGAGACGCACTGGTCATTTCTAACCGATAATTTAAAAAAATAATAGGGTGGTAAAATTGAAAAAACTACTGGAGCGGTACCCAAAGGGAGGTCACAGAAAAATTTTGTTTACGGATGAGAAAATCTTTTCAATTGAGCAACATTTTAACAATTAAAATGACCGTATTTATGCTGAAACCTCTAAGGAAGCTTCCCAATTAGTCAGCAGAGTGTAAAGTGGGCATTACCCGACTTCAGTGATGGTTTGGTGGGGTGTAAGCTATGATGGAGTGACTGAGCCATATTTTTGTGAAAAAGGTATCAAAACATCGCCACACAAACATATGAAGATATCATTCTTGAGAAGGTTTTGAGGCGTTGTTAAGGGGCTTCACACCCCTTAACAACGCCATGTTCAATAACCAAGCATGGTCTTTTCAACAAGACTCGGCGCCGGGTCATAAAGCTCGGTCCTGCGTGGTCTTGGTTAGAAGCGAACGTTTCGGACTTCATCAGAGCTGTAGACTGACCGTCGTCTAGTCCCGATCTTATTCCTCTGGATTATGATTTATGGTCAGTTTTAGAAAGTGCGGCTTGCTCTTAACGCCATGATAATTTGGAGTCCTTTAAACAATCCATACGATTAGCAGTGAAGAATTTTCCCATAGAAAGAGTGCGTGCTTCTATTGATAACTGGCCTCAACGTTTAAAGGACTGTATTGCAGCCAATGGAGACCACTTCGAATAAGCTTTTTATATTTTAAATTGTTTTATATTTATGTATAAAAGTAACACACTGTAAAAGTAATTAATATTATTTGCATTATTTTTTTTTCCTTGTGGCAATATTTATGGCAAGACTAGGTATAACTGCGAGATAGATGCGAGTTCTAAATGCAGACTGTTGTTTGTACACGATGTAACAAAAAGGCGAAATAATATGTTAGGGTATGTATGTATGTAATGTGAACATTAAGTAGTAAAAGTTTTAGTTAAAAATAAACATTTTTCCCATATTAAGTAAATAAATTGTTCGAACCCCCGCCCGCAACCCTCGCCCGCTGCACACACGCACGTACCTAACAGCTGATATTTAAGGTTGTCACCGATAAGTTTTTGTTAAAACTTTAGCATCAATTTACTCAGTATTACTCGCACGAGTTTGTGGTTTTGCATATAAACTACACACTTACTACTCTACACGTCCCTTAAATTTTATTTCGCCTTTTTGTTACACGCCTTAGTGGTACCGAATATACAGGATATTCGGTATGTCGACTTTCGAATTACGATTTCTGTTTTATTTGGTATAGAAATTACGTTTTCCGAGGAATTTATATCAATAAGTAGCAGTCGCCATCGCGACGTTCCGTACCATCATGATGCAAACGAATGCAGTTGTAGATTGGTATATACGTATACCTTTAACTTGTGCACGTTATTTAGCACAAATATAAAGTAGGCTTGCTCAACAATTGATGTTCCTGCTTTAAATCCTATCTTCTTTTACGTTCAAATTTAATTTCGTGGTTGTTAACCATACACTTATCCAAACCTACACCCTGAATTTATGCAGCATATTCTCTTGTGTTTCGCTCTTGGTTTCTATTGTAACGTGTATTTCTGTGTTGCTATCAACCAAACTACGATGTCTGTGGTCTGACCTCGTGGGAACCGACAACAAGAAACATTTGTCAAGGAAGGCTTATGTGCATCAACGTCCTCGCGCCACGGCATCATGCAATATCTGCATTTAAATTTTAATTATTCGCGTCACATCACTTATGCAATTTAAATTGCATCAAAAAGGACGAATATTCATTAATAATGTATGATGTACGAAAGTCGTTAATAAGCATAATGGTTTGACGGTCAGTTAAGCTGCAATACATGTGTCGCGGTATTTGCATATGTTTGCTCTACAAAGTCGTTATAGCAATCAATTTCCATGCTAATGGGATATATAATATTACAACACTGTTTCGGTGGATTCATCAAGTAAATGTTTGGCTGAGATTATCACGCAATTATAGAAGACGATGATAAATGAATGTAATTAATTTGGAGGAATACCTACACGTTGTTAGGTGTGAACTGAATCGAGACAATTAATTACGTTTTCAACACACTTGCTCAAAATGACGTTTTTATTCCACCAATTTTTGGCACATAATCCTAGATATTAAACACGCGTGCTTTTTCGTTATATTATTGCACTAGTGCCTTTAGTTTATTAACCCGACCAATTTAGGTTTGTACCCTAGTACCAAGTCGTAAGTAAGAAGAAGAAGCTATGTAATTTAGTCGGGTTATAACTTTTATTTTGGCAACAAACATTATTTATGCGAAAAATAACAGTATTGTACATAGGTATTTATTTTAATAAATGGCAATTCCAGATTTTTCATTTATTTTTTCTGTAATTTGTGTTTTAACACGAATTATTAGATTTTTAATCTTAGCTGTTGGCCGATCTAGTTCGCCCTTAGCCTTGCGCGCGTATCGGTATCGCGGCAAGAAAAAAAAACAATGCGCCATTTTTCGTAAAAAGGTAATTGTCGGCTGTGACGAAGTTTGGATTAATTGTGAAGTTTAATATTAACGAAAATGTCTACTTCAAGTAAAGAAAATGAAGAAAACCTATTATTAACTCTGGCGGTCATACGTAACGAGACGAAAAACGCGTGCGATAGTCTTTTGCCATCAAAGTCGAGTGAAATGTATTTTTACTACGAGTAAATGTTTTAAAAATTAAAAACTTAGTAAATGAAGAGTCTTGTTTTTTCCTCGCAAGTGTGTTGAAAAACGTCGTATGATACGCGGGTGCTTGTGACCATTATATACGCGGCTTTCTTATGGCGCACTCGCTTTCGCTCGTGCGCACACAATATCGCCTTGTATATAATGGTCAACTTAGCACACTTGTATCATACTACAGTACTATTACAGCACTACAGTCTGAAATCAGAACACGTAATTTAATAAAAATAATTAAACTCGCAGGTTTTGAAACAAAAATTACTTACCTACTTTCGTAAATTTAATACACCTACTTACGTAGCTGAGATAGCTTGAAGTACAGTTTTAAAAGTTTTTGTTTAAATGTATAGATACTTACATTATTAATCTGAAGAGTTTGTTTATTTGTTTGTTTGAACGCGCTAATCTCAGGAACTTCTAGACCGTTTTTGACTTCCTGTCGAAATCACAATACGGTTTTCGACAGAAACTCTCGACTCTAGACGCAGTTACAGCATTAACTTCACATATTGTAGAAAATGTAGACAGGGGACAGAAGTGTGTCGCGGTATTTTTAGACATTAAAAAAGCCTTCGATACGGTGTCGGTTCCCATTTTAATAAAAAGACTGGAAGATATTGGCATTAGAGGAGTCACTCTGTCCTTGTTTGCAGACTACCTAAACGAGCGCACACAACAGGTGAAAATAGGTCAATATATTAGTAGTGAAAACAATGTAGCATATGGTGTCCCGCAGGGCAGTGTTTTGGGACCCACTTTGTTTTTGATAAACATAAACAGTCTCTGTAACATGAATATCAATGCAGGACGTGTGTTTTCATATGCAGACGATACTTCGATTGTATTTGTTGGTAAAACATGGGATTCTGTGCGTCGCGCTGCAGAAACAGGACTTGCTGAGGTGGCCTCTTGGTTAAAAGCAAACCTTTTGACCTTAAATACAGAGAAAACTAACTTTATAGCTTTTACAAATTACAATTCAACTCAACCCGATAACTCTTTTAAAATTTATATTCATCATTGCTCAGATCAAAGTTTGTTATGTTCATGTAGTAGTATAAACAAAGTTAATGAAACCAAATATTTAGGAATTGCGATTGATCAGAGGCTTTCTTGGCATGCCCAAATTGAACTTATGATTGGGAGAACGAGAAAACTTATATGGATTTTTAAAAAGCTCAGACATATTGCTGATCAAAAACTATTAAAACAACTATACGTCGCACTGGCTCAATCCATATTGGTCTATTGTATCCCTGTCTGGGGTGGTGCTAGTAAGGTTAAGTTCCTTGAATTAGAAAGAGCGCAAAGAGCACTCTTAAAAGTGATGCATTTCAAAACCTACAGATTTCCGACATTAGATCTACATAAAATAAGTGATACGTTGACAGTTCGGCAGCTCTATATACTTAACTTAGTTCTAAACGTTCATAGGACTTTGCCTTATGATAGTACTAAAATATCCAGGAGACGAAATTACAGGGTAGCTCCCACCCCTAGAATTAGAACCACCTATGCTGGGAGGCAGTTTAAGGCACGATCTGCAAGGTTGTACAATAGGATAAACAAAATTATGGACATCTACACTAGAAATTACTACACTTGCAAAAAAAGTGTAACCGAAACGTTGAAAAACTGGACCTATGATGAGACTGAGGCATTTATAGAGCAAGATAATTAAAAATAAACTTAGTTATAACTAGTTTTTATGACATATTCACTGTGTTTTAGAATCATATTTTAGTAACGTTAATGAAGCATTTCAAGTATATAAACGGCCAAACACACACACACACACACACACACACACACACACACACACATATAATTATTTTGTAGCACATAATTAGAGTACTTTGTCACGATAATTAAAATCTTGTAGTCATTTCAAAACTACTCTACTGTATCTCTTTTGTTTTTGTATTATTTTCGCTAAAAATAGATCATGATATTAGGTTACCACTGTTTTGTACATTTGTACATTAATATGTACTGTAATGGAGAGCGGGGATTTTCTAACACAAGTATTTTTTTACTTAAAAGAAATCCTCAATCGTAACGCAGAAATGTAAAACCCTGTATTGAATAAAGAATTTGTATATTTGTATATTTGTATATTTGTTTTTTGTTGTTGAATATCTTATTTATCAAGGAAGGCTTTAGGATGTAAAACATTATGCTGCGGCGGGAGGGGAGAGCGCAAACTCTAAACGCTCGGATCTCGGATCAGTCGCGGGGGACCGCTAGTATATTATTATTAGTATTATACGTAGTAATCAAACAGTTCATATCTAGCTCGTCCCATCACAAAGCTGTACAAATTATCATAGGTTAGAAGCTATCCATTGGATAGTTCTACCAACAATGATTTTTTTCACCAGTAGCCTGCTGCATTTTCTCTCAACTGACTGCCAAAGTGCTGTTCCTAAATTTTATTATTTTCTCAGGTCGGTGGTTCTCCTGGTGGCCGCCCTAATGTTGCTGGCGTCGTTCTACGAGGGCTACCTGGAGCGGAAGTACCGACTGTTGCACGAGGCTGCAGACCTTGAGCTGGCACATGATGACGTCAACCATAAAAATGTTGGTAAAAATTTTCAGTGTGCCATGATTTCACCTGCGCTTACCTGTCTAGCCTAATGTGAATATGTTATAAAACATTTTTTTTCCTATTTCTGCAACAGAACATTATGGGCTTCAAAATGAAACCTAGGGCTCTTAAATTACAATATGATAATGCAATATAAGATGAAAAAGGTCTCCAACTACAATACCTCGTGCGTCGATAGATCGTAAGATAGTCAATGAGGATGAAAAAAAGTTTATTTGTGTTTCGTTTGAACTGAAATGCATTTTCTCAAATATTTTATTATGACCTAAGTGAGCTATGCGTTCGATTTAATCTGCAGATTTTGCTAGCCAAGCAGAACGCCTTGGCAAACAGACAAAAATAATAAAATGTTCTCAAATATTGTTTTCGCAAGTAGAAATGCACACATTTCAGCACAAAGTTTTTGGCGCGCTAGGTGCTATTTTGTGTAGTTTCCATTTCCTAGCTGGCTGTTCAACACAAATAACTATATGTGTTATTAAAGCGATGAAATCTGAAAAGTCCTAGCTTTTACTTTTATGTGGTGAATGTAGAACAAAGTAACCAAATCTTAATTTGGTTTTACGTTCGTTTCCGGTGGTTGAACTGTCAACAACGTCACTACTAGCTCCGACAAGAAACCAGTGATTAAAAATATAAATATCATCAATTGAACATTAATTTCGGCCTAAAAGAAAAGTAAAATCAACGTGAAGTGATTAAAAACAATTAGTTTTATCGGATTGTTGGAAATCATCGAATAACAAGAAGCACAAGATCGGGATATTTCGAGGTTAGAAAACATCAAGTTCGTTCAAAGACAACAAAGTCGACGTCAAAGTGACAACGTCAATAAAACTGACGTTAGCAATCAGTGTTGCCAATTCAAAAATACCATTTTCTACCATTTCTACCATTACGTTTCGTTTCACGCAGACAGAAGTTCATCAAACAATGGAAGGTCAGTTTCAATTACTTTTTGACAAAATGAAAATCGAAATGCAAAATCAAACTGCTGAGTTAAAAGATTCAATAACAAAAAGTATTATGGAAAGCATGGATGAGAGATTGATACCTATAGTGGAAGAGAACAAAAAGTTAAAAATCCGAGTAGATACATTAGAGAAAGAGATAGAGAGTTTGAAAAGAGCAGGAAAGAGTAATAATATTGTGGTATTTGGCATCGAAGAAAAAGAAAAGTCTACGATCGAATTGCTACGAGAATTGAAAGATAACATCAAACAGGATTTGAATATTGATATCGTCGATAACGAAGTAAACAAAATACATCGCATAGGGAAAAAAGATCCCGAAAGAAACAAACCAAGGCCGGTAATATGTTCGTTTGTAAATTATTGGAAGAAGAACGAAATTATCAAAAACAAAAAGAACCTGAAGAACATTTACATCATGGAAGATTATTCTAAAGAGACATTGAAAAAGAGGAAAGAGCTACAAACAAAGTTGGTTGAAGAGAGGAACAAAGGTAAGATTGCATATTTGAAAAACGACAAACTAATAATCAAAGATAACAACACAAGTCAAGAAAAAAGAAAGAGAGACATATCCACTTCTCCCTCTTCTCCTAACACTCAGCCAAAAAAACAACCTACTCTGTTTGCAACCAAGGCAAACAGGACAAATGCTTTTGATAAAATGCGATCCAGATCGAACTCGTTCTCTAACATTTCTAATATAACTAACTCTAATAATAATCAATAGCAACTAAGAAACGGCAGACGGAAACCAAAACCAATCGAAGGAAATAACAACAAAGTAACAAATATACAATCACCTCCCCCAAGCCGACTGGTCCTCGTGGGGGATAGAGACCACAACCCTCCAACAGGAAAGGAAAGGAAAAATAACGAATATTGCAAACACCAAAAATCCATCATCTATATTGCTGCCCTTAATGTACTTACTTTAAAAGAAGATGAAAACCTCATAGAACTGACCCATGCTTTAGAACATATCAAATGGGACGTTGTCGGCCTGAGTGAAGTGAGAAGAATGGGAGAAAGGATTACTTCTCATGCAAACTACGTACTCTACCATATAGGAGAGACCCAGGGCCATAACGGCGTTGGATTTCTTATTAAAAAACATATGGCTCAATATGTAGAAGAGATTGTAGGAATATCGGAGCGCATCGCAATAATGAAGTTGAATCTACCAAATTACAAAGATCCCTGGTCTATTGTACAAGTTTATTCGCCTACAGAAAAATCAAACCCAGAAACAATAAATTCATTCTACCACAATCTTAACAAAGCGATTCAAGAGCATGCCCATAAGAATTTAATAGTAATGGGAGACTTCAATGGACAACTTGGAGAAAGGCGAGCAGAAGAAATCACAACATTAGGACCATACATGTACTGTGACAAAATTAGGAGTCGAAATGGAGAAAAGATCACAAACTTCGCGCTAGAGAACAACCTAACTGTCCTTAACACGGTGTTCAAGAAAAATAAGAAAAATATGTGGACCTGGATCTCACCTGACGGCAAAATAAAAAATGAAATCGACTTCATAATGACAAACAGAAACAGACATTTTAACAATTTCTCCGTCATCAATAAACTAAATTTCAACACCAATCATAGACTTATTAGAGCAGAATTATCTGGAAAGCAAACCAAGAATCCCAGGCCAAGGCAAAACTCCGGATATGCAAAACTTGGAAAACATCAGATGGAACAATTAACAGAAGCCCTGAGAGACAAATTCAAAGACTTTAAATCGCACACCAAGGATCTAAAAGTACAAGGAAAATACAACTGGATAGAGAATACTATTAAAACACAGGCCCAAGTCACTACTTATACTAAAATCAAATCGAACACTTGGCTAACTACAACTACTAAGAAACTACTTGAAGAAAGAAACAAACTAATCAGCACGAGACATACACAGGACCGAAGGAAAAAACTCACTAGAATCAGCAAAGAAATAAGAGAAAACATTCGGAAAGATAGAAAACGAAGTAGATTTGAAAGTATAGAAAAATATATAGCTAAAACAGGCGGAGTCAAAAAAGCGTACAAAGAATTGACAACGACAAAGGACTGGATTGTGAAAATGAAAAATGATAAAGGCAAATGGAGACATGGCAGAGCAGATATATTGGGAATAGCTACGTCCTATTACAAAAATCTCTACAAAAGTAACAGCACACAAGGCGAAACAGAACTTACAGACACCTCAGACATTCCCAACATTCTTCACGCAGAAGTCGAGAAAGCTATAGATACCCAAAAGGAAGATAAAGCTCCTGGACCTGACGGCATAAACAACGAATTACTGAGACAAAACAAGGAGGTTTTGATACCTGTCCTCACAAACATATTTAACGAAATAGTAAATACAGAAATTATCCCCGAACAATGGACAGAGTCCAACATCATCCTGCTGTATAAAAAAGGGGACAAGCATGAAATTGGAAACTACCGCCCTATAAGTCTCATGTCCAATATCTATAAGATTTTCGCCAAGATAATACTAAAAAGAATAGAAATAACCCTCGATGAACATCAACCCATCGAGCAGGCAGGATTCCGCAAAGATTACTCAGTTATCGATCATATTCATGTGGTTCGCCAAATCTTAGAGAAATACCAAGAATACCAACTGACATACTACATTGCGTTTGTCGATTATAGCAAAGCGTTCGATTCCCTTTATCACGAAAAAATATGGGAAGCACTAACGGAGCAAGGTATACAACACAAATATATTCGACTAATAAAAAACGTGTATAGCCACACTACAGCGAGAATTCAGTTAGAAAAGAAAAGCTCCCCATTTAAAATAGGTAAAGGTGTCAGACAGGGAGACCCTCTATCTCCAAAACTATTTTCGGCGGTGCTAGAATCTATCTTCAGAAGACTCAACTGGGAACATCACGGGATCAATATAAGTGGCGAATTACTGACGCACCTAAGATTTGCTGACGACATAGTATTGTTTGCTAGAACACCAGAAGAATTAGGTAAAATGATAAATGAGCTCGCGAGAGAAAGTGCAAGAGTAGGATTAAAAATGAACCCAGATAAAACTAAAGTGATGACAAATGGACCCGAAAACGTTATACAGTTTGGAAGCACCCTAATCGAATACACTAATGAATACATTTATCTGGGTCAGACTATAACTCAAAAAGATTCTATGCGTAGAGAAGTTGAGCGAAGAATTGCAAACGGATGGAAAAGATATTGGGGTTTAAAAGAAGTAATGAAGGACAGAACAATAAACATAAAATTAAAAAGCAAATTATACAACACCTGCATACTACCCGTGCTTACGTATGGCTGCCAATCCTGGGCGTTAACTCAGGAAATGGCAAATAAACTCGACACATGCCAGTATGCAATGGAAAGGAGTATGTTGCATATCAGGAAATCAGACAGAATGAAAAACTGTATTATTAGAAATAAAACAAAAAATATAAGCGTCGCAGCGAAAATAAGAAGACTAAAATGGAGATGGGCAGGGCATATGATCAGAGGCCACGATAAATGGAGTAAAAAAGTCACAAGATGGTACCCCAGAGAAGGCAAAAGGAAGAAAGGTAGACCACAAAAAAGATGGGATGATGACATCAGACAGGTTGCCGGAGTGATGTGGAACAGAGTAGCCCAAGAAAGGTCAGAATGGAAAAGGTTGGAGGAGGCCTTTGCCGATTGGCAAACAGATCTGCAGAAGATAAAGAAATCTCAATTAGTAGAATAAGTAAATATTAGTGTAATAGTGTTTTGATGTAAGATCTGAATAAATGGCTTTATTATTATTATTATTATTATTATAAATCTTAATAAATAGAGATGATAGTTTTAAATTTCGATGTATGTAGATGTTTCTTGTTATATAAGAATGCGAAATAGGATTAAATATTTGCATTTAAATCAGATTGAGCCAGTACATTGCTGAGCAAGTAAGTAGATGAAATAAATCTATTGCTCTACTTACATTTTAGATCTCACCTTTTTTAATAGTCCTGAAAATTAAGCTTGGTTCATAAAATATGCACTGTGGTTATAGAGCTTTAGGGTTTTAGGCTGATATAACATGTTGCTTAAAATTTCATATCATATAATGTGTACTATAACGGGCCTAGTACTCAAGTTTACTGTATGGGTTGCGATAAGCAGTCAAGGGACCGGTCTGAGGCATTCGCGTTTCAAAGTACGCTTAAACCGACCGTAAGCCTGCCTGAAATGTTGCGAGCGTGAGCTGTGATTAAAGGGCGCTCGGACGTGCACAATGTCCCACTTCCATAAGTATCAATCTTACCCTCCACAGGTTGAGATTGACATCATAAACTACGGTTCTGTTGTACCTGCATACTTCAACGGCTTTAAGCGCGAAATGATGCAAAAAACTTTTGATTGAAAACTCTGCACTGGTGCTGTTGTATCAAAAATGTAGTAGGTACTACCCCATCGTCAGCTTTTGACAGTATGAGGATCCTCCCCTCTATATATGTATAACTTTAAAATCTTTAGTTTTTGTTACTGATGGCAATATTTTACTTTTCTTAGATTGTAGTTTAACCACTGCTGTATTGAACAAAGAATTCCATTCAAATTCTCAGTATTCGCGATTTCAAAAGCTACAATTTAATTCAAGGATACCTTTGTAATGTTAACTTTCATTCCTGCCTATTCAGCTGATTATACGGCTCATAATAATACCGACTCGAGGGCATAAACTTTCCCTAATTTCTTCAAAATTGCCTTCAAATCGTCACTTTCTGACGCTTAGGTTTTGCTTCTCACAACACCCATCATTATATAAGCGTAGCTTGTCGCGTGAACTTAACCCAGTAAGGACTGATTGGCCAATTCTATTGTCTTCTGGGATGTGAGACGTTACATGCGCATAATATTCAATATTTTGCAGGTAAATAACAATGCGCCGAGTACCGATGGGAAGTCGAACGGGGAGAACAAAGATAAAGACCTTCGGAGGGAAACTTGTGGTAAGTCAAACGAGACGTACGGTCAGCCACCGATGAGGTTGGTATCTTGTTTTGTACTTGCATGTGTAACTATTAGCGCTTGTTTTTTTATAAATAGCTGGTAGGGATTCTTACTTGATGGCAAGTGACGATGAGGCCGAGGATGTAGGTGATGGATGATATCATGTGCATGCCTAATATTAACACATCTTTTTGAAAAAAAAACGTTATAGACTGTGGGAACTGCGAGTATAAATTAAATGTGTGTGCATAGATTATTTTACATCATAATTTTGGCCATGATTTGAAACTTTTATTATATTCACGCTTACTAAAGGGTGAAGAAATACTTTTTAAAGGTCTAAGTACTAAAATTTTATAATCTTAAAAAATGTATAATCTTTATTAACTAATAAATTGAGTGAAGTAACCTAGGGAGTTCGAACCGTTATTTAACCATATTGTTAATTTGAGCAATATTTACTGTGTTTAACATTAAATAGTTTAATGCTCTATTCAGGAGTAAGTTCACTGAAACTTGCTCGAGTTTTATACATCGTATCATGAATGTTGAACTTCCTAGCTTTAGTTATTTGAATTAGTGGATCTTACATAGTTAATTCACCTACCTAAACTAGAAAACCGTATATAATGATGATCTTTACGTACATATTACTTTATTTTTTCATATTTTCTCTTTGCTGGACTATATTTCTGTCTTTTTTGAGAGAATGCTTTTAGAACTAATTTACCTTACACAAAAGTCAACGAGCAAATGTGCTAATGTGAAGGAGTGTTAAAAGTAATGTCATATTCTACAAAATTAAGGGCCTTTTAGGTTGACGCTACTAATATTGTGTGTAGTAAGTTATAAGTGGCTTAATGTACATTATATTAGGTGAGAACCAGCCATATGCTTGTAATGAAGTTAGCGAGCTCACACAGTCCCCTTGAGACCTAATTAACAGGAGTTGGGACAATATCTCCTTTCTTATGCAGTGACATGGGAATCATACAATTTAATATCATTGAGGAACGTATATCGAATTAAAGTGTGCAATTGGATATAGATCAAAGAGATACTATAGTTACACTTTTAACTATATCTAAATGGTTACGCATCTAATATTCAGTACGTATCATTGATTTTCTTTCAGTTAATTTAGATTTCAATAAATTACATGTCACCCTCTTCAAAAAAAGTACGCAGCTTTTTTCTTGTTATTTCTTTTCAAACACCATTTAATAAATAAGACTATTAGTCCTAAATACATAATTTTAAAATCAATTCACAATCCTTTGTTCATTTGACTCAATAGAATCATTATTCAGCACAATTTCACATTTCTTAAGATTAAAGAAACATCGATTACTGGTAATTGAATGGACGTAAAGATAAATCATCCAACTCTATAGAAAACAGCCTTTTATTAAATATCAATTCAATTTTATTAACTTGCACATGTGCTTTTTACTAATGAGACTCATAAAATACGAATTAACAAGTCATTCTGTTTTACAGTAACTCCGAGTTATGTGTATTCAATTCTGCAATAATTGTTAAAAAAATAGTCTCCCTCGTCAAAATTTGTCAAGTACCCATTACAATTTCTGCATGACCTAAGTAAAAGTATATGACTGGGAGCGAATTATTTGCGCAATGAAGATTTTGAATGAAATAAGTAACAAAATGTGGTTTAAAAATGTGGAACTCCTTGGCTTGTTGTGTTAATATTACATTATATTCAAAATGAAAATTATATTAAATCACAGGCATGTTGGCGGAGCTTCTGTTATCGTTTTCAATCCTGACGAACGGTCGGACAATTCTCAGTACGCAGAGACCAAGCGATGGCGCCCTCACTTGTCTACATGGAATACGGTAACTAGAACATTTAATATTTTTTAATAAATAGTATCATTGCCGATGTATGCCTCGCAGAAACTCACTATGTTTGTGTTGTCGTTATGGTTAGAAGTACTATTTATGCACTAGCGTCACTTATTCAAATGATTAACATTCAAAAGCATAATGTGCAATTAACAACTTATAAAATGCTTTCTCCTTTACTACTGTCTGACTGGTGGATCCACGTACAGCCTAAACCGCTGATTGTAGAGACTTTAAATTTGGAGGCTGTGTTCATTGTATAACCTAGAGATCCGATAAGAAAAGATTTTCCGAAATTCTTCCACTAAAGGGGGTGAAAGAAGGGGGTAAATTTTGTATGGGGCAACGTGATTCCTTGGTCTAATCTATTTCAAATTTTGTAAACATGGGTTTTGTACCGCAAGCATATACGCACGCTAGACAAGTTTCACCTAAAATACTTGTGATGCATTATGAACATTAAATGGTCAGATCGAGAACGTATTATTCGAGTACTTCGACGGGCAAATGTCTTCGGCAATGAGGCGTACTTGATGCGTCGGCAATTTCGTTGTTGTGGCCATGCCTGAAGAGAGGATCGCAAAATGCATTTCCTTTTCTGAGCTCCAAGAAGGCAAGCGGAAATAAGGCGGCCAGTTCTTACGTTTCAAGGATGTTCAGAAAAGACATATGAAGCGATGTTACATTGACCCACTAAAATGAGAAGAAACTGCTAGCAATCGTCTAGAGTGGAGCCTAGGCGCCTTGTGCAGTAAAAAGTTTATGACTTCGAAGAGCAACGAATATCTAATCTGGATTTGTAGCGCTGCTCTTAACTTTTAAAGCCCGACCATCACCTGTTCTTTTCGAATTATACAAACGGTGTCCTGACATGTCGGCAATATTTTTGCACGTTTTGTTAATACCTGTTCTTTTCGAATTATACAAACGGTGTCCTGACATGTCGGCAATATTTTTGCACGTTTTGTTAATAGATTGGCTACTGCATTCATATTCGGGCACACTATAGGAATAAAGGAACGTGTGGTGTCACCATAGCCAAAAAAGCTTGTGAGTATTAATAGGTATCAGTACAGTTCTATAATTTTTGTATAAAACTTAAATAAACTGTGTCAGTTGGTGGCACGAAAAATTTAAAAAAATATGCTTTATGTAATATTTTTTAAAATTGCATTGTACAATGAAAAAACCTCAACCATATCGTAACAGGGAGGAGCCCAAACCTGGTATGGTTTAAAAATAATAAATTTAATGAAATAAAAATAAAAAGAAATGTGCTTTATTTTCGGAAGCGCCTTAAAAACTTTCACATGATATTACACACGATAGAAATATAAAATATACATATAAATTACCCATACAAAATATTTGATGAACCAGTGCCCCCTTCTATTTTTTTAGGTACTTTGGGTCAAAAATCTATGGACCTCTAGTATCCGTGTTCTAAACGGCTATACTGTAAAGTAATACTTTTTGTATTTGTTCAGATTCCTATCAGTGCTGTGGGTGATCATGGTGCACACGTACCTGACAGTGTTCTTCATAGGAGACAACAAGACCATGCAAGTTGTCACCGAGAGGAACTTCATGTACCAATCTGTCGGCAACGCGTCATACTGCGTTGATACGTTCTTTTTCATCGGGTAAGTAAATGACCACTCTGACGTAGGGGCTATAAGAACTTTTAATATTAAGTACCTACGGATAATGCTTACATTTCACATAAATACTACATTCAAAAGACCTTTAGAAATCTCATTAAAAACTTGTTCCCATTATCTTTTTCCAATTTGCCAATCTTATTATTCCGATTAAAATACATAATTTGAAAGCACCGATAAAACAATGGACTGATTTACGGACAAATTAATCTCTGCAAAAGGCAGATTTATTATCGTAAAGCTTATTGAGAAAATAATCCCATTCGATTGGGTAATAACGATAAAATGTAATGGCAGTCATTGTCACCAAGAACAGTAGAATTCTTGAAAAAAAAAACTAGAAACAATTTATCTCCTCATTTCGCTGTCGGAAACTAGACAGTTATGTTCCAAAATCTAGCCATTAACTTCCATGCGATATTCGTAACGTTCTTATTACTACACGGATAATGCTTACATTTCACATAAATTCTCGAGACATATTCTATTCTTAAAGTGGTTTGACGACTTTTCTAAAGCTGCAGATGGCATACAACAGCAAACTGTAGACAAGTGAATGTATTGTTAATGCACTCTGTTTATAAAGGTTTTCCTTTCAGTGGCCTGTTGGTGACAGTGCTCTTTCTTAGAAGCGAGGATCGCAAAAACGCAAGAAGAGCCGAAAAAAAAGATAAGCAAGATATAAACAAAAACATAAATGGATTCACCAACTCCGCACTTTCCATCTCCGTGATAAGCCAACAATCATTCAAGGAGGATTTGTTGGACACAAAAGAGAAAATGTATACAAAAGGAGAAGTGTTGAGGATGGTGAAATCGTTTTTCGTATTGTTCTTTTACCGGGTTGTGAGACTGACACCTGCGTACGCCTTTGTGATCGGGATCACGGAGGTGTCTCTGAGGTACATCTACAACCAGTCTGTGTTCGACCCGGCCATCCCGGACCACATCACGTGTGACTACTACTGGTGGAGAAACCTGCTGTACATAAACAACCTGTTCACCAACAAGGAGATGTGCATGGTCTGGTCCTGGTACATGGCAAACGACACGCAGTTTTATGTGGTCGGCATAATTCTGTTATTAATTTCAATGAAGTAAGTAACATTGTTTATTTAAAAAAGCTTTAGATATTTTATAATAAAACTAGCGGTCCCCCGCGACTTGGTCCGCGCGTTTTGAGTTTGCTCCCTCCCAGCAGCGTGATGTTTTATTAAGCCTTTCTCGATAAATAAGCTAACCAAAACAAAACAAAAATTTCAAATCGGTCCAGTAGTTCCTGAGATTTGCGCGTTCAAACAAACAAACAAACTCTTCAGCTTTATAATATTAGTATAGAAAAAAGGTTGAAGTAAGCAAACTATATAAAATAGACATATGCTGTCGCGGACTTTATTATAGAACTGTTAAAACAGAATAATCTCGTCATACATGATTTTTGTGTAACTTAAACGATTTACGCAGCGGAAATCCTGATATCGAATATTTTTCCCCCGTTTTCGCATCTTTTTTCGTTGCAGCGTTGGACTTATGAGTCATATGCGATATAGCCTCAACTCTTCCTCGACAAATGGGCTATCCAACATACAAATCATTTTTCAAATGCTCCAGTAGTTTCTGAGATTAGCGCGTTCAAACAAACAAACTTTTCAGCTTTATAATATTAGTATAGATTGAAATCAAGTCACAGATACAGATCCATTAGCGTTAAATAGCTATTTATACATCTGCAAAGAAAAAGAAAAATCTTCCTCTTATTTTTTCAGACATCCAAAACTCGCAGCAATATCGCTCGGCATGGTGCTACTGAGCTCTTGGGCGACGACAATCTACATATCAGTGTGGCACGAGTACAAAGCAAGAATACAAGAACCCTTCGAAATGTTCGACGCGCTCTACGATAAACCCTGGTCTAGGATCGGACCCTATTTGATCGGTGAGTCACGATTTACGAAAACGAAAATCTCTTATTGAAATTTCACTCAGATGCCGAATAAAAGTTTACAACGTATATAGGCTTTTCCTTGTTGGTATCGGAAAAATAAATTTGTTTTGTGTGTTCTTAATTAACTCTTCATAACGCTCCCTATAAGATGACAGTTAAGGCGAGATAAGGCCTTCGAAATACGTGCTAAAAGAAAATTGAGAAAAACTGATGTCATATCAAGACGAAACCGCTGTTCCCATTGATACAGATTTTAGCGCGATGATAGCCGGCCGTTGAAACCGATATAACTCTTAAGTGGCCGCCGTTTTATTACGTTCTCCATCGATTCCGAGGAAAAGCTGTAGTTCGGTTGTAAGTGCATATCCCTCCGCAGGTCAGCGATCCCTTCATAAAAACGTCCCGCAAATAGCAAGTGGGCGGCCGAACAATTCGATAACTTTGAAGCGCCCCATTCATGAGATATCTTTTTTAAGTTGAGCTGTTTATCTGTGAAAACGGTCTAAATGAATTCAGCTATATTTCATTGTTATCGAGCTTTAGAAATGAACGATCCGTTTGGATCTTCATAACGGTAAAAGTTTTGTTATCAATCACTGAGCCTCTCTATGCCGTGCTAACTAAAATAACTTCAAAGAGGTTCCTAAAACTTTGTGTGAAAGCCAGACCTTCGCCATTATACTCATCAAAAGATTTACTCAATTAGCATCAAACCCTGTGATTAGTTTATATTCGTGTAAGTAACTTTAAATTAGGTATATTAATACATCATAAAAGCAACAGTATAAGATTATACACGAGCCATTACAATGATTAGAATCTTCTTGAGTAAGGAACAATTGGTAAAAGGGAAATCGTTTGTAATTTCGTGCTGTTTTGGATGGAAGGGAAAGTAATAAAATTCAATGAAAATTTTGTACAGACGACGTAAAGGGAGCAATCGCACTAGATCCCAATAAACTGAAAAGGCAACTATAGTAAATCCTGAAAGAACTTCAGGGGCGAAAGCACAAACGGTTTACATGAAAATTTAAGATGTAGGAGTGTGTGTGTGTGCTTGAAAATATAAAATTGTACCGTATTCAATATAATATTAATTGCATTATCGTTTTTTATGGGTCACCTGAATATGTTTTCCCCCATTAAATTCAGATATAAGATTTAGGCTAAAGCTTCTACAGTAGCCCATCATTACCCAGTACAAAAACGGATTTATCAGTATGTACTTCATATGTTTTTGACCCTCTCCGTAATTAATAATCAATCTTTATGAGTCATTAATTCTTTATTTACTACGTACTGATACTTATGTGCGGGTAATTATATACCATTAACAAACATAATATTTTGATTTGGTACATATCACATGCATATAACTATAATTTATAGATTTATTTAAATGCTCTGCAATAAGTACACACATATTTTGTAAACTCAACACATTTTGCCTGATACCAGGTCTATACTGTACATTTTGCAAGACCCTCAAAATATTTGTGTATTTGTTTCCACATCAAGATGCAGCATACAGTAATGTTAATAGCAGTAGTTATTTATAATGACCGATGTAAATCAATTGGTTGCGGTAACGGCAATCACGTTTAGTGCCTTAATTTTGAGAACCATTTGTAACAATAATTTCACATTCGCTAGTCAATTTAATAACCACGCATAATCAACAACTGTTTGCTTCATTTGTTCGATTAGATGTGTTTGTTCTCACGCATATGTAGGCTTTTAAAGAGGAAAATATGCCACTTAATTAAAATCTCTAAAAATATAGGTACTTATTCAACTAGTTTTCAGCCGAAGTATTTGTGTCAACGCCACTGATCGATTTCTATCACAATTTGTCGATAACAAGTAGTATTGCGGAGTGTTCGTCACCTAAATAGAAATCGTGTTCCGTTCTAGTATGGACACAAAGGACGAAACAGCAAATTACACATGGGGCGCTCACAACCTCACCGCACACGCTTGTAAGCACTAAATTACAATTTAGCTCGAGACACGTATCGTTGTTTGATCAGTCAGTTCACTTGCCTCACATATCTGCTATATCTACAACTGTAGGTATTCGTATCTAGTAAACTAATAAGATGAATACATTAAACTTATGAATTAGGTACATTTCATGTGAATCCATGTGTAATCTGCCCATAGATCATAAGGAATCTGTTTCTATAATTAGATACCTCGTAGACTTGACAATTCGAGGTCGCTCTATAGTAGTTCATTGATTAATTGCTTTGATTAAACTCTAGGTGCTCAAATTTATGTGGCCGGCCTTCGTGGCCGAAAATACACATGGAAATTGAATCGAACCCGAGCAATTTCTAACCAAATGAAATCAAACTTAATAGCATGACAAACATGATCAGATATTTTGTACCCAAATGGTACCCTGCAATAACTAAAAAAGGTTTTAAAACTGAAAATGTTATGTTCGCTTATACTTTGACACTTTGATCAATCATAAGCTTGTTTGCTATAGTAGATCCGAATATCAAATTCATTCGCAACTATGCAAATTAATGTGAACTTAAAGTGGCAGAAGAACCATGGTAGCTCAGCTCGTTAACACGTCTGTATAAGCTAAGCTGTAAGACCCCTTACACAATTCGTCTTTTAGCATCAATGCAGTCGTGCGTTAGTATCGATGCAGTTGCCAAGATATAGTACATAATTTGTCACTGTTCTACTAACGCGCGTAAGCATCAATACTGTATCGCTGCTAAAAGTAGCGCAAGTGTGTAAAGGTTGAAATTTTGCAACTGCATCGATGCTGCATTACTACTGCATCACTGTCGCAGTGGACAAAGGGTCTTAGGTCTAGATATAATTAATTTTAATCCTTCAACAATACTCATTCGTTTTCTAGGTATGATGGTGGGCTGGTACCTGCACAAGACGAAGTGCAAGGTCCGCATCCCGTACTGGCTGGTTGCAGTAGGATGGGTGGGCGCACTGGCTATAATCAGCAGCCTCATCTTCGGCATGGTGGACGGCTACTTTGAAGTCTGGCCCACGGCATTCTACGTCAGCATTGGACACACCGGTAAGTGGACATGAATTCTTCACCCTATAATGATCGCAACGAGCAGAAGCCAGTGAAGAAGAGTTTTCTAATGGTTTAGAATGTTTTTAACACTCACAGTAGCATATTTTATATTCATAAAGATAAATAAAAAACCAAAAATTTGCGCACGGACGGGACTTGAACCAGCAACTTCTGGCTAACCGGGCCAAACGCTCTATCAATTGAGCTACCGTTGAAGTCCCACCCATGCGCAAATTTTTGATTTCTTATTTCATCTTTATGAATATAAAAGAGTTTTCTAGTTTTTAAAAAGCATTGGATGCAACACATAAAATATACAGGCATTTATTAGATAACATGTTAAACACAATTTAAACTTTTTAAAATCTCATGATTAAATGAAGATGAATGAAGATTGTAGCAGATACGAGTAAGACGCCTGAGGACATTATATTGACTCGTGAACGCTTCAATTTGCCGTGAAATATTTTGATCAAATCTCGAAGTTTTGATTAAGTCTCTTTTATCTAAAGTACCTACAGCACTTATATAAACATTCAAGTAAGCAAGATGTATTCTATCTCATGTTAAATTATCTTAGACTGCGTAGGTACTGTTTTACCAGCACGGATACCTCGTTATTAAAAAACAATGATTTATAGAAACGCAGCAAAAAGGGTTTTACAATTTGTATAGATTATACAAGGTCACCTCATTTCAAGTAATAATACTTAAAGGGTAGATTCAGTACAATAAATTAAAAAAAATCAGACAACAAGTTTTTATACGCTAGTTTAAAAAAAAATATATAAGTAGGTAGGTAGGTAAGGTATTTTTTAGGGTCCCGTAGCCAAATGGCAAAAAACGGAACCCTATATAGTTTCGTCAAGTCTGTCTGTCTGTCTGTCTGTCCGCGCGTGTATGCCACAGTCATTTTTTTCTGTTACTATTGTAATGTGTGATGCTACTGTTGAAATTTGGTGGGAAGATGTACCTTTTTCACCGCTTCACAATTCTTATACAAAATATAATCATATTTTAGGGGGCGCGCCCATACATGAAACTAGACACTTTTTTTTGTCAAACCTATGCGTTTGTGTTGTCTTTATGGAATATGTGACTGGAGCTAAGTCTTTTAAATTAACCTTTGAGGTTCCTAAAACCATTTTCTTTTAAAGTGTAACATTTGATAGATAGACACTTCCAAAGTGGAAAAATGGGCGTCCCTCCCACCAACTTCTAAACTAAGCGAGTGTAAATTTCGAAAAAATATGTATGTAGATCTTAACAAATACTTTCATCATCATAGTTTTTGAGTTGAAGCACATTTTCAAAAACCGCAAACATAACTTATTCTTTCTACAAACACTATGAAAAACAAAGTTAAATTTGGGGTCAATAAAATATTGTGGTATTTTAGCTAAGAGGAAGAAGGTAAGTGGATTCCCTAATTCAGTTCAAATTGGCACGGAACCCTCATTGCGCGAGTCCGACTCGCCTTGGCCGTTATTCCGAAAATATAACTTTGTCATTGATACAAACACTATGAAAAACGAAGTTATTTTTGCAGAAATAATATTGTGTAGTTTTTGCTAGGTAAAAGTAACGCCCCAAATTCAGTTTAAAGTAAGCGTGGAACCCTCAGTGCGCGGATCCATTCGCACTTTACAATACAATACAAATATAATAAATACAATTACAAATACATTACGAAGCTATTTTATTTTTTTAAGCCGCAGACGGACATTAATTACTTTGCCTGCCTAGCACCTATGACAGCGTAAAACAATATTTCCCTGGGACATCTACCATAACGTTTCGAGACTAGTAGATATATCTAAAAGCACAGTATGTAGGTGGTAATAAAATGTGATCCTATAAGCGTCATGTGGCTTTTCTTCATTACCACAACGCCTTGGTCCTCAAGGCGTTGTGGTAATGAAGAAAAGCCACATTATTATTATTAAGAGGTAAAATATTAACACTTAAAAACTATTTGATCTTATAAAGACCCCTAAAATAAATTCGTTACCTATTTGAATAGCGCTGTCCCTAAAACTCTTTGAGAATTTTCATTCAACCTATAAAAGGTTAAGATAAATTAAAGATTAGGTACATACCCTCTCATCCGCACTGTTATTTGTATTTGATATTACTTTTCCAAGTGTAAATAAATCTATCTTGCTTTACGAGTAAATTGTTTCAAATCCAGTTCGTAATAATTTCATGTCAGAAAGTAAATAAATATTTAAGAGGGTTTTATGACCTCTTATAAAATCGCAAAGTGAGAACCTGCAAGTTCGCGATACTCAATATTTTTGTTTATACATTTATATAAAAGAATACTATATACTAATGAAGCTTTTTTTGTACATTTCTAGTAATATTTTACGTCAAAGCACAAAACTTTTTAAGGCAATTTATTTGTACTGAACCTAAAATTAATGTTATTTTGAGGCTTGCTGGATACATCCTAAAACTTCCTTTATACTAAGTAGTATTGAATTGACACTACAACCTATATACGTCTTGTTGCTACCAATTTATTTCTGAATGACATAGAAGAAATCTAAGTTCCTCCACTGAAAAACAAACAAAACGAGGCAATCGCAGATTCCTTTATTAGTACAAATACTGTACCTACCTATTGTAGCCCGGAACGCGTCTGCCGATTGAATTATCCGCAGTTAAATTTTAAATCGAGTTGACCCTAACCCTAATCTCGCTGTGGCCTGCTATCAGAGGTCCCATCAATTGCTGCAGCCGATCCATTTTGCCTGTCAATACTGCGATTTAACTCTTACACTTTCAGAATAATAACGAAATAGGAGCGCTAAACTAGGAAATTGTTTAAATAACTATAAAGTACGTGTATGCTTAAGCCGTGTTAAATGAAAATCACTTCGGATCCTGAAATGACAAAAACTAGTACCTAGTCGTTGTTTATGGGATGTATTTGTCTTACTAATATCATTTGAATTTACAAAAAAAAAAAAACAGAAGATTTGTAATACAATTAATTTTGCCCAAGCATATTTGCATAATGCGTTCACATATTGTAGGTACCTATGAAGACGCGACAGAACGGTCGAACCCAAGACTTTGTATTCCACAAACGTCTCTCATTACAGCGTGAGTAGTCTTATAGTGGAGTTTGTGGGCTCTGACATCCTTGGAAAGAAAATTAAGCGACCCTTTGGCCCTAAGCACGGTCAAACAGTGGAAAGTATAGGGCGATAGCGTGACTTTGACGAATAAGGTTTCATGTCACGGTGTGTTCATAAATGGCACACATTGTGTCTTTGTTACTTTGTGAATACTTTACCAGCGCCTACATAGGTACCAAGGGTAATGTAAAGACTGATATAGGTACCACAAAATGACATTAGTTTAATAAATACTAATTTGTAAACTACCATACAGGCCACTATTGGCTTGTACCACTAAGGCTACCTCTATGTAAATACATAGTTTACCAGACGCATACATACTTAGGCGTATGTTAAAACATTACTTCTGCAAAAACATAAGTAATTTCAGTTACATTTTAGGTCCAAAAGGCTGCTTCATGCTTTATCCAATTAATAGAACGGATGGAAACACATGCAACAAGGGTTACAATGGTTCTATTTAGCCGTCAGATTTTTCATCTACTCCCGTTTATTCAATGCGGCTACAATTCTTTAGTATCTGCGCTAATTTTCCGAGACGACGATGTAACAACGTGATTCATTTTAAATGAGTATCCTCCTATTGGCTCATTTACATTTCATCAAGATATTGTTTGTTTTTTTTCTAAAAATAGTTTTTGTCAGATCTACATAAAGATGGGAGATGTAGGTAATAAGGAAAAGGAAAATATTTGCCGAAAAATACAGAAAACGAAGTCAAATCCTACTAGTCACCTCTAAGTATTATAAAATCCAACGTAACCATACATCTACAGAAAGCTCTATATTTCACAGCAATAAAGAGACAGGCAAATAATATAAAGACTGTTCTCTGGTGTATTACAATAGTTCTTCCTTTGTTTCAGCGTGGGGCGTAGCCGTTGCGTGGGTGGCAGTGGCGTGCTGCTGCGGTTACGGAGGGCTGGTGAATTCACTACTGTCCTATCGAGGATTCCTGCCGTTGAGCCGGCTGACTTACTGCGCATACCTCGTCCACCCCACCATCATGGTGTTTACCTGCTTCCTGCTGGACGGGCCTTTCCACCTGCAGAACGCCACCGTTGTGAGTACTATACTGTCTAGATGAGGGTGTAGTGAGTACAGAGGCATTCTGCCGCTTGCCTAGCTGACGAACTGCGCGTGCCTCATGCACCCCGTGGTGGTTCAAGGTGTACACCTGCTTAGTGCTGGTCGGGCCCTGGGGGTCACTAAGTGATACCTTAAAAACGCCACGTTTTAAGAGATATTTACTATATCCATCATGACGCATAATATGTGCACGGGTTAACCGCTCCGAAATGCTGAGTTACTGGGCTTATGGCTTTGAGTTTGAGCTACCTACCTTTATGTCCGATTGGTACTTACAATAAAATATTTTGTATAATTACAAAACTCTAGGTTTAAACCAGCAGCTCGCTATTTAATCAAAGCAAGTAATAAACAGAAGTTTATTCAGGTTGTTAAATTTCCGTCTAAGCCTTCGAGTCTATTATGACCTACTGATTCCGTAGAGAGCCGGTAAGAGTTATTGAGTCCTCAGATAATAGATCTGGGGGGGCTTTTAACAGAACTCTATATTACGGCGATAAATATTTCACTTCCCGGCCAATAGCGGACTTGAAGATTGCCAAGCGAGCCGAACGTGGAAATTAAATATTAACACTTTGTTGTCAAACGATTTCATCGTTGATTAATCATGAATACAGCTGTCGAGGCTTCACAGAAATATAATTTATAACTAATATTTCCCGAAAATAAGCAATTAAAGTGGTTCAGTGCTGAATTCTGTTTGCCATTTGGTGGTCAATTCGTACTGAATCAGACTTAAAAATGAAAACCCAGCTTTCAATTGATAAATGTAATGGTTGAGTTTGTCTTGCATGTATGCAACATCTGGCACTAAAATTAACTTCGAGATGGAAAAGCCAATGCAAGCGTTTGTTACGGTTTCATTTGAATTCCAATTTGATAAATACGAGTTGATTAGTTCTTTGACAGTGATATTAAATAAGTGTTACAAGCAACTTGACAAATGTGTAGCTATTGTGTGATTGGGCTTACAATACCACGTTGATTTCGCAAAAGCATACTCTAATTTTAGTACTAGGACTAATAGACTCCAAAGTACTTATATACTTACTGAAACATAAGACCATCGATCAATTATTTTGGGCAGCACTACAGTTCCGCCGACGATTAATGGCGCAGACAGAACGCTCTCGGGCTGAGAGCCAGATAAGAGCCACGGTCAACACTCGCGTCTAGTGCTTGTCAGGGTTCACCAAGATTTTGTCGTACCTACCTGGCATCTGCCTTCTACGACATAATGTCAAACTAATCTTGAAGCTTGACTCTACGATCAGGTAAAAGAAAGTTGTTAGTTTTTAACAAAGGGTTATAGTTACTATCATTAGAACGTTTGACACGGGATCATTGCCATGTACTTTATCTACGAGGATGTGTTATGCAAGGGTTCCTCCGACCCATACCTAACCCATCCAACAAGCCCAAAACTAATGGGTAAACCACTCGGACACAAATAACTAACTATTTTGTCTTATTCTGTTAAAACTGGAGCTAAGTATACTCCGCATTTCCCCTCAACTGAAAGTGCAGCTCCACATTCATCATCAAAATAACTTTATCGCTGACGAAGGAAGTTCATACTATTTTCGTCTCTAATACTCATTATTTGGGAGCTGATCCCGCGAAACTACGACTTCGCAATGGACCAACTTTCGAATATATCTTTGCTGATAAGGCCTTTCACACATTGCTTGATGTAATAGCGATATGTATACGTAAGACACTCAGAAAGTTGTGCGACACAAAAAAAATGGTTCTACAGGTACACGTATTCATATTAAATCTTTTAAAATAGTCTCCACCTGCCTCTATATACAAAAATTCATATTTTTGGAAATAAAAAGATCGGGGCTAGCTCAGGGCTGTGAGAAAGGTAACGCAGGAGTTTGACTGGCGTGCTGTCTAGGAAGTCCCTTGTTTTGAGCGCGGTGTGTGCAGGCGCATTGTCGTGGTGGAGCAGTAGTCCGCGGAGCCCAGTGTTTGGTCGGACGGTTGCAACAGAGAAAACTTCTGGCAAACATTTGGTAGTAAACCATTCGGCGTTGAAGCTTCTTTGATCTCGTAAGGGAATCGGCACCAAGTGGCCAGTCAAATTAAAAAAGCTGGCGATCAAAATCTTTACCCCGCTTTAAGATCGCTTCAGTTTGGTTGGTTCATTTTGAAGCACCCAAACTGCGACGCAGATTCATTTTTCAGTCAGACACGATACTTTAAATTGGCTCACAAAAAAAATGGAGGAAAATTTTGAAAATGGACCACACCTATTTTTGCTTATAATTATATATTTCCGAAAAAAAACTAACTGGCCAGTCTCCCATATATAAAAACTTTTTTCGCAATACTTTCTGAGTGGCCTGGTTTCCAATTGATGTATTATAAAAGTATGATGCTTTATGCAGAGCTATTAAGAAATCTTTTCATAAAATAACTAATATATAAAATAACAAGCTGAAATGTGTGTGCCTTTGCAGCTTTCTGTTTTGTTGTTACAATAGTTCAGCAAAAGTCCTTAATATTTTGCAATGAAATTCAGGCGGGGCTGAAGCTTCAGCAACGCTTGAAACGATTTGACGGCGGTCAAAGAAATCCTCAAAGCCGAGGATAAATCCAGTATCTACTGTACTTAATGCATTTACAGGAAGAAGATAAACACTTTGTTGTGTTGCACTGTTTTGGTTTATTTAGTATAATAGAGGACGTAAACACATTATGCTATTTCTGTACAATCGAGGACATTTCAGTTTCAATACCAACTCCCCAACCACTCCCCCAACTTTAAAAATATTAGTATTAGTACAGAAAACAATAAGTGTACTTATCGACACTCCACTTCTACATCTACAACTACAAGCTACTTCGTAGGTATAAAAGTAAGACGAAGTTATGACCAATATAATATTTTACATGTTGTAGGTAAAAAGCTAGTTGTAATTATATTTTTGTTTTCATAGTGCTTTATCACTATATAAACTTTATAAATTAAAATTGTCTTGAAAAAAGCAACTGTGTCTGACTGTGTCAGGCATCCGCCCGGATAGCGTAAGACACGGGGTTCGATTCCTTGTCTGACATAGTCGTTTTTTGTAAGTGCATTGTATATTGTATGGTATTTTTATAATTTCCCTTTTAAAGCTAAGAGCTTACGTCATTTAAAAGGCTCACGTGATGTGAGGAATGATCAGTTTGGTTCAAGGCTGAACTTCACTCGACATAACGAATGAATCCAAACGCCTTTTTCGTGTTCCGTGACGTCTACGATGAAAACATTTCGGCTTCAGACTTGAAGGGTGCCTAAAATAAATTATCTTTGTCCGTGTTTTGGAATCAGTCTCTAATAGTCATTAATATTCAAAGAGCTCGATGGTTAGAGTATGCAAAATACGCTTGGTTTCCTTAAATTCGATTACTGCTGAAACTTTATGTCTTAATGACGGATTAGAAAGTTTTTTCAAACATAGTCAAAAATACGTACAACTAACAAGAAATATGCAAAGAAACTGGCACGGGCACCTAAATTTAAATCTCTGAAGCGCACGTTTATTTTGCTTATCAGCTTTTCATCACACTCATTTAAGATTTCCATATAAAGTTAATGCTATTAATATCGCTAACTTAAGCATGTAACTAATGAATTCTCTATCTTATCCTCATATTCTGTAGATTAGTAATAAAGTAAAGCCACAATTAAACCAGCCAGTTGCGGTTTAATATTGTTTCGTCAATATGGCCGCTTACAAGAGCTTTATTGCGTCCTTTAGCGAAAGGGCGTTATTGCGCACCTCTGCAGACATTTCCATAGCAATTTGAAGACGCTGTTGTCTTTGCACAACCACTAATGCAAAAACGATGTATAACGATCATAGTCTGCTCACATAGTGCAGTGCTCGTGGGTTACGTTACCTAACTGCTCAGGCGTCTGTTACACGGTCATGCACTTATCTCTAATATCTTAAAGAAAATGGGTAATAACAAACACGAAAAATAAAACTAAGACATGCAATAAAAAAAACTTAAAATAATCCTACCCATTCATAAACAAAACCATTTCCTTGCGGCAAGGAAGCTATATGCTGGCTGCGTTGCCGCGTTGGATAGCTATGCAAAATGGGAGGTTTTAAATTAAAGGCTGTCGGTTTCTTGATCGATACTTAGCTCGACTAATGGTTTAATATCGTTACGGTTGTTTCGTATCGTTGCGCGTGTTTTGAACAAAATATACCTTAACTAGGGGATAGGAAGTTCGTCAGGCAGTGCCTTGAATGCAAGCAAACCGGCTAAACCTACCGTGTAATGGACGCCTATCACAACATATTGTTACGTAACTAAACTAATTTTATAAGGTCAGATTGCACGCTCATGCTTTGAAAAAAGCGTTTAGAAATAACTTACTTTTTCCAAATTCAGGAAATAGGCTTTATCGCATTTAAAAGTTTGTCTGCTAAGTTGTAGAATTTCATCTTTAACATATTAATAAGAATGGAAGTTCTCAAACCAAAATATCGACAATTTGAGCCGGCCCTCGGTTGTATGCGAGAAAATATTGTCAAAAATATTTGAAATAAATAGTTCAAGCGGGGAGCCACCTGCATAATTTGCAATGCATGAGAAGTATTCAGGCATTCAAGTTGAAGTTAATATCTTATTTTTAATCAAATTTCGTAGCGCAGCGCGGCGCAATCAGACTGCGCGTCCCCAACAAGGATGTGCCGAGTCATAAATTATTATATGATACTAGCGGACCCAGCGAACTTTGTTTCGCCACAATCCTCGTCTTGCCCGGCCTCGTCCCGCCCAGCTACGTAATTAAAGAAAAATGTTAAGGGAGGGCAACCCTTATCACTAAGGGGTATGAAAAATAGATGTTGGCCGATTCTCAGACCTACTCAATTTGCTCACAAAATTTCATGAGAATCGGTCAAGCCGTTTCGGAGGAGTACGGGAACGAACATTGTGACACGAGACTTTTATATATGAGACTAGCGGACCCAGCGAACTTTGTTTCGCCCCCAGCCCCGTCCCGCCCTAGCCCCGTCCCGCCTAGTCCCGTAATTTAAAAAGTTAAGCATTCCCAGTGAATTTTGTTTCACCCTTAATTTACTAAAATGGCTATTAAAAAATAAGGGTTGATCGTAGAAGGGTGAAAATTGAGGGTTGTATGTATTTTTGTATGTTAAAAAAATAGAAATTAAAAATTGTGTCTAATAAATAAATAAAAAAGAGAGAGGAGGACTGCCCCTAACATTTAGGGGGATGAAAAATAGATGTTGGCCGATTCTCAGACCTACTCAAAGTTAAGCATTCCCAGCGAATTTTGTTTCACCCTGAAATTACTAAAATGTCTATTAAAAAATTAGGGTTGATCGTAGAAGGGTGAAAATTGAGGGTTGTATGTATTTTTGTATGTTGTATCATAAAAAAATAGAAATTAAAAATTTTGTTCAAAAAATTTAATAAAAAAAATTAGGGGTGGACTACCCCTAACATTTAGGGGGATGAAAAATAGATGTTGGCCGATTCTCAGACCTACTGAATACGCATATAAAATTTCATCACAATCCGTCAAGCCGTTTCGGAGGAGTTTGGCTCTAAAAACTAAACTAACACTGTGACACAAGAATTTTATATATTAGATATACGGCGATATGATCTTATTACGAACCGTCCTATTTACGTGCCTAGAAGCTACCTCGGACAGATTGACTATTTATTGAGATAGTGCTTGTAACTTGTTTTGACTAACTTGTTACAATAATGAGCGACTAAATTGAAGTGAACTCGATTAAACCGTGACACTTATTTGCTTAGTGATTTTAAATAAGTCTTTTTATAGGCATGCGCCCGGATAGCGTAAGACACGAGGTTCGATTCCTCGTCTGACACAGTTTATTTTTACAAGTGCAATTTATAAGTGTTCTATTATTAAAACAGAATTCTAATTATTGTGAAAAAGAGGCATTGCTAAGTCATTTTTTTTTAATGAGGTCCATTTGAATTTTCGTTGAATACCACCGCAACTACAGGTGGTAGTTTGCAATGATGGTTTGATTTAGAAGGTTTTAGTGTATTAATTAAATGTATGATATGTTTTAATTGTTACGTCTATTTACGTGTTATTTTATGTATCTTAATCTTTTCCCCATCTTTGCAGATAACAATATACGCGGGCTACGCTGTCATGGCGTTCCTGGCGTCTTTTGCGATCTCCATCGCGTTCGAGGCGCCTGCCGTACGTCTCATCAGGATTATCAGCGGAGGTCACAAGCACAAGAAGAGCCAGTGATGGGAGATGGATAGATAAGTGATAGCTCAGTCGAGCCGCGTGTTTGTTCAGATATATGGAGCGGAGATTGTAGGCTCTTTATTGATAAATATTTGATAAGGTTAGGTGGGCTAATACATCTTTGCTCTATTTTGTCTGAAAACGAATACACGGCTTATGTAGAAAGTTAATTTATAAAGTTGTGCATGTGCACATCTACACAAATATTTTGTATAAGTGGGTAGAATTTTGACCAATTACCTTGGCTGCCTCATATTAAATAGTTAAGATTGTATAGGTTATACAGCGTTTAGATAGGTAGGTGTATAATATTTTGTTCATAATGGCTTTATATTCTTATGCCACGATCGATGCCAATTTAGAGTGATGCAGAAAATATATTGAAACATTTGTGATTAATATTAGATTATTTCAGGCAGTTTAATTTCCACTCAGTGCAAAAGAATATTATATATAAGAAAACTACATTTATGTTATAATAAATAAATAGTACATTATGATACAAGTGTGCTGAGTTGACCATTAAAGCCGCGTATATAATGGTCACAGGCACACGTGTTTCATACGACGTTTTTCAACACACTTGCGAGGAAAAAACAAGACTCTTCATTTACTAAGTTTTTAGTTATAAAAACAGTTAGTAAAAATACATTTCACTCGATTTTGATGGCAAAGACTTTCGCACGCGTTTTTCGCCTCGTTACGTATGCGCGACGGAGTTAATAATAGGTTTTCTTCATTTTCTTCACTCGAAGTAGACATTTTCATTAATATTAAACTTCATAATTAATCCAAACTTCGTCACAGCCGACAATTATTATTTACGAAAAATGGCGCGTTGTTTTTTTTTTCTTGCCGATACCACTGCGCGCGCAAGGCTTAGGCGCGAACTAGATCGGCCAAAAGCCAAGATTAAAAATGTAATAATTCGTGTTTAAAACACAAATCACAGAAAATGTTAAATGAATTTGAGCTATTTTTTAGTAATAAATCTGGATTTACCATTTATTGAAATAAATATGTAGATACTGTTTTTTTCGCATAAATACTGTTTGTTGCTAAAATAAAAGTATTGTATAACCCGACTAAATTATATCGCTTCTTCTTCTTACTTACGACTTGGTACTAGGGTACAAATGTAAATTGGTCGAGTTAATAAACTAAAAGCACTAGTGCAATAATATACTGAAAAAGCACGCGTGTTTAATCTCTATGATTATGAGCCAAAAATCGGTGCAATAAAAACGTCGTTTTGAGCAAGTGAGTTGAAAAATAATATAATTGTTTTAAATAACAATAATATTATTAATTATATTGATAACATTATGGCAAAATGGCAATACAAATTGCCAATTTGCCAGTAAAGCAGAGCTGCAAAGCAACATTCTTATATACGCACCCAGACCTTTACTATACATATTATCAAATAGCAACGAAATACCGTAATGCCACCTTTTGTATTCTGACTAATAATGAGACGCAACCTTGCCGATATGAATTATCTAACAATTTAATGAATTTTGAAAATTCTCATTACAAAAAAAAGTTGACTCTTTTAAAAATTAGGTTTGTAGGTACGTTTGTGCATTGCATACTTGTAAGTGCAATGGCGCAAGCACTTGACTAACTCAGTGACATGTTGGTCTGTTGTAGCAACATGACAACAAAACTAAGGACTAAGGGCCAGTCGTTACCATTGGCTGAATAATTACGATTTTAAGAGCTGAACAATGTACTGCAACACTACTTCAGTAATTACTGAAAACGCGAATACGAAAAATGGTTATTATTAATTCAAGCACAGACAGACTTAAGTAGTTATAAAAATGATTGCAAGATTCTTGTTTGAAATCTGGGAAGCAATAGCTAACGTTTCTGTTCTAATTGCGATATGCAATTATTATTTATAGAAGAAAAAACTGCAGTAGACATGTTTGGCTACTGACTAAAGTCTAGTCTTGCGTGTACAGCTCCGTGTTTTACTCCCTGTTGGTACCTGAAATGTTTTGTTCACCGTTAAGTAAAGACGCCATTCAGTACACAATAAGAAATGTAATTTGAGAGTTAGAAACTGCTTTCAGAAATACATTCCTATATATATAAATCTAATATCCCAAGTGTAATAATTTTATGGTTTTGACTGCCTGAATGCTGATTGAATTACATTTTAATTAATAATCGCAACAAATGAGTAAGAATATTAGGAGGTGGCAACTTCGTATTCAAAATACATTAGGCATTATAATATAAGTAGTTCTTTTTTATAAATGTTGCACTATTTTTTGTCTTCCAATTGAAAAAAAGAGAATTATCAAGTTCATTTCATGAACAATATAATTTGAAAGGAATCAATAAACGTAATTATGAGCTAACATTATGTTTGTTTTGTAAATAGCTAAGATAAACTGTAAGTTTGTGGAAATGTTACCATTTGTAAATACGTTCAATAAAGAATATAATATTTAAAACCTACAAAGCTTTTAATTGTTTAAAATACAATGCTATTATTCAGGAATAATTCATGTGTAATTAAAGCCAGCTTTTATCTGTGATCCCTGTTTGTAAAATGAAACATTAACAGACACGTATTAAATCGTGTGCTCTGTTGCCTTAATTATACGGAAAATTTTATCAAAATACTGCGTGGAATTTAAAAGCCCGGCGTTTTTTCCATAACCCCGATCCTAAATCAGCAAATGGGTAAGATTAGATACGTGAGCTTCTGTGCCGACGTGCTTTAAGCCGGAGTTGGTATCAGAGCCCTGACGCTGCACATTCATAATACTTGAGACACACCCTTCAATGAAACGTTCTTGAAAAATCGGCGTTGACATTAGAAGCGGAGGATCGTAGAGTGTAACACTTGCGCAGTGGCTAGCGCCGTATTTGCCGTATAAATTATGCGGGGCCCCGAAGTGCGTAAACAATAATTAATAGAAAATAAGCGGATAAAAAAAAACTTAAGAACTTCGATGGGACACTAGTGGCATACCAACAATCATAAGCGCCGTCAACAATAACATCAGCATCACCGTTTGTGATTTTCTTGTTAGTTCAAACTTTAATGGTATTGAGGTTTTGAAGGTCAAACCATAAAATATATTTTCAAATGGGCGTCTATCTAAATTAGATAAGGAACCTCTCATGTACGTCGTGACGGGCCGCGGGCCCCGCAAATGTAAATCTAGCGTTAAAAATCTGGATGAATATATTTTAAAAAAAAACATTTCTTTTTTCTTTTGTGAGAAGTTTTTACCCATGATAAGGGCCCACAACAAAGTTTTTATACAGGGCCCAACCAAAGCACGCTACGCCCTTGCACTTGTGGTCTTTAACTTAAGCTGTTGTACATCGTATCTTCCTGTAAGGTCCAGAAAATTCTGAAGTCTGTTTGATAAGAAGGTATTATCCAAGATGATTTTGAATTGACATTGACATGAATTATTATTGAACATTTCAGTTATCTGTCGCATTTTCCGCGAATCATCAAACATTTTAATCAAAGTGCCTAAAAAATCTAGGCCTAACTACATACAAGTCGTTAAGAGTGCCGTGACTTCAAATGTGTTGTGGGTAAGATATAAAAAGGTGTGGAGTCGTTTACGGGCGGTAAAGCCTGCGACTGCGAGCGCTTCCTGTTTCGGAGAAATGTGCTTTCGTAAGCGTTTGCCGACTTCGCGAAGAAGTGCTTAAGATTCATGATCATGGTTCATGAATGGAATTTAAAAATGAATGTAAACTTATGCCTTTCCTATGTTAGTGACATGATATTAATTTAAAAAATTAAACCGCCTCCAAAAAACTGAGTTACTAAAAAATATGAGGTTTTTTTTCAAACTTTTTAGTCTGGTTTTTGAAAAGGCAGGGAAGGATTTTTTTCATGATTTTTATTTTCTAGGTACCCATATCTCAAAAAAGCAAGGACCAATTTTGACGAACTTACATTGTACCCTGAGTTAAAATGAACCTAATTGAACTAAAAAAAACAAATCGCTTTGGCTTCCCGGTTTCGAGAAATCTATACACAGACATATAAATATACTGAAACGGAATTTAAGTAAACACGGTTACTTTTAAAAAGCATTCATTTCTTAGAACACCATTTTACAGTACAAGAGAGAAACAGAAGATTCACGACATACTTTTGGCGCGGAAGTTAGTTATAGTTAGTTTAGTTAAGTTAAAGGTAGTTATTTTTTTTAATTCCTTACAATACAATCATAGGGTAATTCGTATCTTTCCTGGCCTCCAGCACTTCATGGCCACCTGGCGACAAATTTACAAATATTAAGGTTTTGACCAAAGACATACTATTATTTGTGATTCAAAAATATAAACTACTTAGCAACCGTTTAAATAACAACAAATCCTTTCAAAGAAACTTGAGCCAATTTGTCAGCAAAATTTAGACAGTCGGTTTTGAATTTTCGGAAAATGGTGTTCATCACTAACAAAAACGTAAGCATAGTCTTAGGTGCTCGATGGTTTTTTTTTGTAACTGTACTGCATGCTACCAGATAGTTGACGAAAAATATTATCTTATTAGTTCCAAATGACCGTTTACTATTTAATTTTCCATGATGATTCATACAAAATACAGAATTTTGGGATTGGCGAACAATTGCAATGGAAATTGTAACATTTTCAGTTATTGGCCCCCTTTGGTCACTGGCCATCTAATAAAAATTTTACGATTTTGGATTGATTATTATTAATAATAATAATAATATTGGACACCAATCACATACATTGCTCTGATCCTAAAGTAAGTAGCTAATTGCACTTGTGTTATGGAAATCAGACACAACGGTGGTACTACAACACCCAGACCCGAGACAATATAAAAAACTTCGATTTCTATATTGACCCGACCGGGAATCGAATCCGGGACCTCGCAGCGGCGACGCCTTGTAACCAGCGTGCTTAGCCATTACACCACGGAGGTTTTCATTATTCTACGTCAGCATCTTAAAAGATTAAACATACTTCTAATTAAATTACTCTTATTTAATACACATAAGAGACAGGCTCCGCGCTTTCTAACCCAGATATTACTGTCGCTTGTCGCTTTTAGTATCATCAACATCATTAGCCCCAGGATAGCCACTGCACATAAACTTTACATAGCAACCTAAAGCTCGACTTAGCTTTGTAACCAAGCCCATAGTTGGAAATCATATTTTGGATCTGTTTCTGTATTTTATTTCAAGTTGAAGTCTAGTAATCTAATAAATTACTGCTAAGCTGGTTAATATAAATAGCAATAAAAACACAACTTTTGTCAAGCGAAAGATCTGACCCAACATTTTGCGCTGTGTTAGGTTTGGATAGTTAAAACATAAAATAATTTGAAAAATAAATTATAAACACGATTTACTTTGTTGTAGTTGGTTATCGTTAGTTCGCAGTATAATTGTTTGAAGTCCCAATTGTTTGGTAAAACACATTTACTTATGCGAAAAAAATGATTTAGTATAAAATTTGGTTGAAAGTCAGCACGGCTAAGAACTGCTCATTAGGGGGGGCAGAAACTAAGAAAAGGTAGCCAGGAACTGCCAAAATGGACGCATGTAAAAAAATAATTATTTTTAATACTGTGTTATTTACAATGATATTGTATTAAGAACTAGATCACCGGTGAGAGGCTAAAAGATAGTCAAGCAAACATCACCTCACGTCAAAGTGAGGTCTTAACTTTGACTTAGTCTGTTTTTGATGGCGTCAGTGTCTCAATGCCTCAGTGCGCCTTTAAAACTGCAGAAACAACTAACTAAATAAAAATGTTCAGTCCGAATTTCACATTATCGTTAAGTAAATTGTATTTAATGATGCATATCATTCATGATTGAAGAATTTTCAATAAATTTTGTAAGTTTTGTGTCTTAGCCATCCCACGGACCTATATGGTCGATATTCTAAGACAGTGCCATACATGGAGTTGTTTGGTACTATATTTTTTATAATAATTTAACGACCGCCATAGTGTGGTGGTTTACGTTCCGGAAGATAAGTAGTCGGTTCGAATCCCGCCCGCACGACCCTAACACATATGTCTATGGACATGTATGTTAAGATGTCTTTTTTATATAACTATAAAGTACGCCTTCAATATCTTTAAAGTAACAGCGTAGACGCTCACGGATCAAAAGGTCACCGGCGCTCGCATTAACAAAAGTATAACAAAAGACTGTTGATACCCACATCAGTGGGATGATTCTCAAGATTGTAGAAAAAAAAAATGTACGCTAACTATACGCATGTTATTTGAAGTAATCATCCAGTTTACATGATGCCAGATGTTTTGGTGTATTAATAAATATTTCTTTATTAGTTTAAATAAGGATTGTGTATATTTTCATTAAATTAATTTGTAAAAATATATACATGTGGTCACGTAATCGTGAATGCCTAGCAGTGAACGTGACTCTGATATTGGCGCCATGACATTTCAAGCATTCACCTGATACATTCAAATTGCATTTATTAGATAATTATTCAACATTTTAAATTTTAAATCGTTTGAAAATGAAATGTGTTTGTTAATTAATATACTACCGGGCTAAAGTATGAACTCATTTTTAAAATTTTGTCAACGAGTCTATTGTAATGTACCTACATAGTTTAAAAATATATTAAGAAAGCTACTCTATTAAGACTGTATTCCGAAACTGATGCCTATTGTGATAGATGTCAATCCATTGACATCCATTAATGAGACGGTGCCATATTTGTGTACTCTTTTAGTTCGCGAGGCGTCATCTACTTCTAAATACAATATCATTGGTTATTTATTAAACAAAATCAAGCTCGAGAGAAAACAGATTCATAGCTAATAATTACTAATCCAATAATAGTATGAGCAAGTAAATGCAGACGAGAGATATTTTTAATTAGTCAAAGGTTTTTCAGGGCTAGAAACTACACGAATTACCCTACACACTTATGAAATTTAGCACACGTGTTTGGAAGCTTCATTAGATTAACATACTCGAATATTATTTAATTTTACAGATAACACATACATACACATGATTACGTCCTTGTTTTTTAAGTCCGTAAACATCTACGCAAATATCAAGTCTATCCTAGACACGGTAGCATCCTCAAGATTTGTGGGTTCTCCAGCGCCGTGCCTTTGCAACGACGTGACTGCTGTCGTCAATCTACACTACTCTGGTATGTAAGTACCTAAGTAAACTATAATGTCATAATATGACCTTACATTTTTTAAATGCACGCATACAACCCCGTTGCAAATGTGTTCATACTCCGTCGTTTTGCCTATCTGTATTTCGCCTCTGCAATAAGTTACTTATTAAAAATATGACAAGATTGGACGTGTGTATGTAGTACATGTTTCAATATTCATGTTAATGTATAAAAATAACTTTTTAATCGATATCCCAAAGACCCAGTAGAAGCTTTATGCAAAATTGAAAATTGCGCGTTCTGTGACGAACACTGATCCTCTTGTGCTCAATGGTAATTGAATGTACGAACGACAGCACGTCTAGGTAAACATGCGGTATGCTATACAGTTGTAATAAGGGCTAGTTTGCAACAAAAGTAGGTAACCTGATGTGCTGGCCACTGTACATGCCGAATGTCGCCGATATCCTGCAGTATCTCTGTAGGTATCTATTACACTCAGTAGCTACAGCGCATTCATGCATATTGTCCTGTGTCGGAAGTCTCGACATAGTTCCATGTAAAACCACCAGGTGGCGCTCAAAAAATGCTGAGACAAAATTGGTGTTTTCGTGTATTTATTGATTGAGAAGATTTTTAGAATGATGCTTAAAAAACTACAAATATTTTTTAAGATTTATTATAGATATAGCTACATATGTTAAAATGATATTTGATGAATTAGAAAATCATAAAATTGAAATTGTCGACGCGAAATGTCAAAAATGATGCATCAGACTACGCCCGCTGAAGTCCTTTTCGATGAGTAATTAGATGAGACTAGAAACATGGAGCTTAGTCTAATCTAAGCATTATTAAAAAAATCGAGGAAACAACGGTCGTACTTTTATGCTCTTTGTTTTTTATTGTACTAAAATTAAACTGTCTACATTTTTTTTTGTATTACTTATGAATTTATGATTTTTAGTTAAGAATTACAAAAACGATTTGATGAAACTTACTATAAGTTGAAATATACCTAATTGAACTTAAAAATAATCATCTCGCTTTGACTTCTGTTTTTGGTAAATTCCGTGGAAAAACATACAGAAATACATACACTTACGAAAATAATCCCACGGGTTTTATGTTTTAATAATAGTCCTGTCCTATCTTCAAAATGCTTAACGAAGTGATTTTATACCTAGCTAATCGTTTAACCAAACAAAAAGTACTTAGGTATTCACATGCCTATTAACGCATTCAGCGCTATTTTATTTTCAGTTTGATACTGTTCGGAAACTTTCCTGGAGTTTTGCTGAAACTGTCTTAAGTCAGAGAGTTAGAAAGATCTAAGTAAAACTTTTTACGCAAAGGAATGTGATTTTAGTGAAGATTTATCTCGACCAGGGGCGCAACATGCTCTTCTTCTATGTTTGCCGCTGCCCGAGTTATCATAATGAATGTGAAAACTTGCGGTTACTTTACATAAATGAATTTAAATATTTTATCAAAGTCTATGAGATTTTCTTGCTAAAAATGAGATTCTAATAAAGTAGTGATAAAGTAAATTTATAATGACAATGTGTCGGTGGCATATGCATACGCTCGGATAGCGTAAAACACGGGGTTCGATTCCTCGCTTAACACAGTTGCTTTTTTCAAGTGCATTTTATTTTATTAACACAGTTGCTTTTTTCAAGTGCATTTTATTTTATTGAGTGTGTATAGTGTAAAAACACAGTAAAAACAAATATATAATAATAAATTGGCTTCCTTCATCTTAACCGTTTGTTAAATATTTGTAAAAAAACCGTCGGATATTGTGAGAGGAATCTCGCAACATTGATTAGGTCACGCAGCCTACGCGTTAAAGAAAGTACTAGCAAAATTCAAAAGTCTTCCCAATGTGTCGGTGGCCGAGTTACATAGGCATAGGATAGTAAAAGACACGGGGTTCGATTCCTCGTCTGACACGGTGACTTTTTCAAGTGCATTTTATATTTGAAATTATTAATAATTACTAAATGCGGTATTATTTAAAAAAAAAACAATAAAAGACACTGGCTCTTAAAAACTAAATTCAAACTGTATTTCGAACACTCGCCAAATATGGCGAGTATCTTATTTGGTACCTACTCGATAACAGATTTGACGCCGGCTCGCAAACGCTATCGACTGTTGATGAGATTAGGGGAGAGACGAGATGATCAACTTATCAGAATCTTCCGAATATGCGAACCTTTAAAAGAATCATATTTTTAGCTTGACTTGCGCACGATTATTTAACCCAAGATAATGCTAATCCTGGATTAAATCATCATTCTGTCTTGGTCAGTTTATTTGACGTTGAAAGAGACAAAATGAATATTTAATGCAGGGTTAGCGTAATCCTGAGTTAAATCATCGAGTGCAAGTGGGCTTTAGTAACTTATCTCTAGTCAAAGCATGAAACTAGTGACTATAACTTGACAACCACCATGTTGTTTTGTGTTTGATCATTTACTGATTTATTTTGAAATAGAATGAATGAGTGAATTTTTTAGTACCTTTTATCTCGACTCCTAGAACCCAGATAAATTATTCATAGCTCGCAAATTGCTATTTGCATCTTGTAACTGTCAAGTCTCCATTATTTTTCTTCAGCTCTAAGCCAGAGCCAGATTGCTTTTCGTCTTCGATTTCCCCTGATAGTAATTTATGTGACGACTAAATCTAAAGGTGCGACTGCACTGGGTCCCAGTAGAAATATCTATTTGATCAAGATAATCGAGTTACGTATAACTTAAGTAATTATATTATACGATAATATTCTACTCTACTCAATACTCTTTTAATGTCAGTGTAAACACACTTTAGTAGGTCAGCTTCGTATTTTCATATAATTAATTTACCTAGCATGAGTAACTAACTATTTGTGATTTGTAGGTATCGTTGAAATTACTTTCGGCCCTTTATAGCACACTGCCGCTATTCGATACATCACGATATGATACATTACCTACCTACTAAGTCCTGAAAATCACGACGGAAAAGCACGCATATACACATATAATTTGCTTGCGGTCTTCGCAACTGCGTTTGCGCGTTTAGAATTTGCTCCCTCCCATTTTTCTCTACATGATATTATTAAGCTTTCCTCAAAAAATAAGATATCCAACACAAAAAGACAATTCAAATTCAAATCGGTCCAGTAGTTCCTAAAGAAACTCTTTAAGTTTTATATAATATCCCTTTTGCTGCTAAGGAGTGAAATTCGCTGCCGGCAGAATGTTGAAGATTTTTTGAAACATGTGACTCATACTAAAAAGTGGTTAAAAAATATAGTTTGTAATTCTAATCAACCTATTTTCAGGGTTTGTGCATAAAGATATAAAGATATAGGACACCAATTGCTTTGATTCCAAAGTAAGTAGCTATTTTTTTTTTATTATTTATCAAAGTAACATACAGCTTTTATATTACAGTTGAATAGGTTCTTAATATTGATAATACATTAGCCAAAGCAGTTTCCAATGATGGAATTTTACATAGCGAAGATTTAGTACAAAAGTTTTATTACATGTTTTGAGTTAAGTTACTTTAACTTGGTAGTAGTTTCTTACTTAGAAGAGAAAAAAAAGCTAATGCACTTGTGTTATGGAAATCAGACACAACGGTGGTACCACAACAACCAGGACCCGCATTTATCGTTACACGTTGTATATTTATTATAATAAACAAAATAAGTAGGGTCAGATGTCCAACAATGAAACAATGGTACACAATGAAACTTTGTGACATTTTTAAAATTCGACGTTGTTACACCATGCAATATAGTGCGTAATGACGATCTCGAGAACCCCCTGCTATAACCCAGTTTGCATCGGCACCGCATGGGTTAGTACTATTCTACGGAGCTATTTACCTTTTTTTTTTCATTAAATTTGGATTGGACATTTCGTATTATCTATGAAAACCTACCATAAAACATATCTTATAGCTTAATGTGCACTAGATTTTGAGTTGTTGTTGTAACTTATCATATATCTTTAATGAATGTATTGACCAAAATCAGTTTCCAAATTTATTGAAACATAGTAAGGTTGTCCCTTTATTTAAATCGGGAGACAAAAGTGACCCCAGCAATTTTAGGCCTATTTCAATATTACCCAAAATAAGTAAAATTTTTGAAAAACTCATTTATAATCAATTGCTTTCCCATTTTAAACTTAATAATTTACTACACAAAAAACAGTTTGGGTTCTCTAAAGGTAGAAATACAACTGATGCCGGAGTAGCACTCATCAGACACATTCTTGATGCTTATGAAGACAAACATGATGCCGTAGGTGTATTCTGTGATTTATCAAAGGCGTTTGATTGTGTAGACCATCAGACACTGCTCATTAAGTTAGAACACTATGGTGTCTCGGAAAACTCATCTAAGTTGTTAAGTTCGTACTTATCAGGTAGAATACAATCAGTTAACATAAATGGTACCTACTCTTCCGGAGCCCCTCTTCAAATGGGGGTCCCCCAGGGCTCATTATTGGGACCTTTACTTTTCCTGATATATGTAAACGACCTGCCATTTTATTCCACAAATCTTTGTGAGATAGTTCTGTTTGCTGATGATACTTCTTTGATTTTTAAAATGAAAAGACATGAAGAAAATTTTGACGAAGTAAACAATACTCTCTCCAAAGTATTGAATTGGTTCACCACCAATAACTTGTTGCTGAATGCTAGTAAAACTAAATGTGTAAAATTCACTTTGCCTAATGTTAAGCAACTTACACCAAATATTGTACTAAATGGTAATAATCTAGTTTTAATAGACTCCACTGTATTTCTGGGCATAACACTTGACTCAAAATTACAGTGGGGACCTCATATTGAAGCCCTAGCTAGGAGGCTAAGCTCGGCTGCCTTTTCAGTTAGAAAAATAAGGTATCTGACTGATGTTGAAACGGCGAGGCTTGTGTATTTTAGTTACTTCCACAGTATTATGTCTTACGGTCTTCTCTTGTGGGGTTCTGCTGCAGACATTGATACCATATTTATTTTGCAGAAAAGAGCCATTCGTGCTATTTATAAACTTAGTCCTCGTGACTCCCTGAGAGAGGTCTTTAAGAAAATCAACATATTAACTGTGGCTTCTCAATACATTTTTGACAACATAATGTACGTCCGTAAAAATTTAGATTATTTCATGAAGAAGAGCGACATTCACTCATATAACACAAGAAATAAACACAAGCTTGTCGTTCCTAACTTCAGATTAGTTAAATCTAGTAATTCGTTCATGGGAAATTGTATAAAATTCTTTAATAATATACCACACAATCTTGTCGAATTGCCGGTTGATAAATTTAAGAAACACGTTAAAAACACGCTTATGTCTAAAGGCTATTATAAGGTTCAAGACTACCTGAACGACACGAATGTGTGGTCTGTCCAGTCTGCACCGACTGATGTACTTACCTTTGATGATTTTGATTTTACGGCAGCTAGTGGTGACTGAGTTTGTTCCGGCGTTTCTTCTCAGCACTTGCCTAATTGTCTGTGTTCTGTCTCGAAGCGCTGGTAGGGCCCAAAAGATAAGGAGACATGATTCGGCCCCTTCAGGGCACAATTATTTTTATTTTATTTTTCACCGTACATTTGACGTTCATAAGTGGCATATTGTGTCCTAAATTGAATAAATATTTTTTTGATTTTGATTTTGATTTTGTATTTTTTTTTTGTGGAAAAAAATTGGGGTTAGTAAAAAAAACCCGAGGTAGTCAACAATGAAACAGTTGCATTATGGACACAATAAAACAGTGTTTCATTGTGTACTATCTAGTTTTATCGTGCACCATCATATAACTCAGTACTTTACAACGTAACGGGACGTAAAGGAGCCTAACCTAGACCCGAAGATTCAAGCCTACCTCACCTTCACGTGATGCCTCCTGTTTTAACAGACGAGGCTCTGGCGACCGACAAATGGCGGTATAACCATCCAATAAAAGGCGCAGTCAAACGTAGAGCTGTGACGGGCAGCAGCGTCACAACTATAAAAAGCTGCGCCTCCGCGCTCGCCAACCCGCCTGCCAAGCGTGGGGAGTATTGGCACGCCTCGCCAAAATTATGGTAGGACTCAGGAAAACCAGGCCTCCAGTCTATGACAGCCCCGCTAGTCCTATGACTTCGTTAGTGGCCACGGTAATGGCGGGGCAGGAGTGATAAGAATCCCCGAAAGCGATCGCGCTACCACCTCTAACGACAACTGTCATCAAATTGGTTTTAAGCACATTGAATAAAAATGACAAATAGGAAAGGTACCGCCTGATGAAGTCCACGCTCCGACCTACTCGTGCACATATCCAAAATCCCTGTCAGTAGAAGATATCAACAACGGGTATGAGGAAACTGTCCAAACGGTGGATTCAAGATTTTTTAGGCCTGGTTGTAGAAATAGACCTTAAAAATTCTCGGTCCACACTCTCGTCCTTATGGCAGAACGTTGATCGATGGCTATGAACGATAGAAAGAGTATAAAGAAAAACAGATTCTTTAAGGAAGCACAACTAAAGATATTTTATTATTATCACTATGTCACTTTTTTCCACTAGTTATTTTATAGCGTTGCTAAGCAATACATATAGAGTGTCTAAAGCATTTTAATACAGTGTATCTGCAACAGATGGCACTGCAGAGCTCCGTTAATGCTGAAAACTACCGAATTGCTGAATTTGGAAGTCCCTACGACACGATAGATTGGAACCAAGGCTCCAAAGTGTTTTGACGAGTGCCATGAAATGAGCAATTTTGTGTAATAATTTCCCAAGGTTATTTTTCAAATTTCAGTTAATTATTGAAAAAAAGTGAGATTAAAAATAACATCAATTTTTTTATTTTTAAACTTCTTTTGGTTCACCTTCACCTTCTGTTGGCTTAACACAAAACATAAAATATTTCTGTTTCATTGTTGAATTTGTGGTGTTCCATTGTGTACACCACTATGGACACAATGAAACATTTCTCATTTTTAGGCATTTATTTTTTTGTTAAATATTTACTCATTATTTAGTAAAACTGTTAATGGCATCCGATGCCCAGTAAAATTGTCCATATACCTCTATAACTTATCCTTCTAACAATAATAACGAAACGTATGTTCTATTTTGAATTTTTAGTGTTTCATTGTTGGACACTTGACCCTAGGTAGTTTATGACTTACCTAGCGAATTGTCATTGAAGTATCGTCACCGCGACTTGCGCTACCAAAAGACATAAAAATTCATACTAAACCTTCAAAACACAATTAAACTTATTCCACAGAATTAGCATACTTCGTCTTGTTCTGTTCACATAATCATCCAAGATGGAACGAGCGAGCCCGCGGGTTTGGATTCCACAAACGTATCTCATTCTCATTACAACTTGAAGGCAGCCACAGCGAGTTTATGCCTTTTGACATCATTTCAATGAAAATTAGACCAGCCCTTTACCTACGCCCCAAATAGAGCTGAAAAGTGATAGCGCGATTCTAATAGAGTTTATACTTACTGCATGAAAGTAAAAAGAAATATCATAAAGAGGAGGAATTTAACGAAAGTTTATACGTTTACTATGAGTAATTTAATATTTCTGACCAACCATTAATGTTTATCATAGAAGTTTGCATGGCTGGGTAAACACACACTTAAACTAAACATACTAAAATGCATTATTTATTATTATTGTTGAGAGCGATAATTACTATGCATTTGGGGTTCACCCCTTAAATTACTAAGCTAGCACTAATGCTTAGGTCATTAACAGCCGATAACTTCACACGCAACTATCCCGACCTAAAGCCCGAACAAAGGTATCGCTATCCCTTTGATTATCGCCCGCTTTGTGCCAGTTTCCACTCCAAGAGTCTGCGTCTGATTACACGGACGACGTCATATTTATTGCCGAAGTAAATTATAACAGCGGTCTCCACAATAATATTGCTTCAGGAAACCCGCAGGATTGATTACGTAACTTGATCGTGTACACTTTGCAATAATAAATAATCCTTTGGACATTCCCACACATCGCCATCTAGTCCCAAAGTAAGCTACTCAAAGCTTGTGTTATGGGTGCCAGACAACGGATATAATACTTAAATACTTTTTGTTTGTAAATACATACATGATATAATAGAAAACACCCAGACCTATTGGTCTGTCTGGTCTGGTGTTTTCTATTTGTTTCTATGTGTCAAACAGACATGTTCATGCACACAAATGTTTGTATTGTGCGGGGATCGAACCCGCAACCCGCTGCGTAGTAGGCGATTTCTCGACCACTACACCAGACGGGTCGTCAAATTAATCTTTGGTCACGTTATACTGGAAGCTCCGATGTATTACTATGGGCCAGCTTGACCATGGACAAACCAAAACTAACTAACGAGCAATTAAAAAAAAGAAATGTCATTTCGTATGATGAAGTATTTTAGGAGTTTTGCGCGGGAAACGAAAAGGGAAGGACAGGCCATAGTTCTTCATTTTAGAAATTGTTTTTTTCGGGTCAATTATTGTGTTTTTGTGGTGGAATTTTCATGATAATTAGTGCTGTTGAAGAAAACAATGAAGTTAAAGTGAGAATTATGGTGAAGCGAGCTCTAATCGCGCCGTCTTACCCGGATCGTTGTTCCTGCGCTTAGCTTCCTTGTTGAGCATTGAAAAGCGGACCACCTCGCATTTCAATGAGTTAGGTTAAGTTAGGTTAGTTTAGTGTAAGTTTTAGTTTTAATTGTTAAAAAATGAAATAATAATGAAGAATTGTCTGTATGGCTTACCGCCAAAGACGTTAAACTAGTATTAAAAAAAATGAAGTATTTTATTGGAGGATAACTAACAGGACTTAAAAGGACATTGTGAGAGAAGCTAGCCGTTCGTCTATTTGGTAGAGATCATGAAAGCGCGCGACAAACGCATTGCGTTCAATTCCTCACGGATGTGTTTATCAACAGTCTTTTGTTATGCTTTTGTGACTGCATTACGTTTAACGCTGCTATAACAAGCATTGGACCAAAACAAAATCAAATCAAATGCATTTATTGTGGAACACAGGTACATAAGTTCTCAATAAAAATGACGTCTCACTGTGACCTGTCTTATCAGACATACAATATATCAGCACAATACAATAGTAATAGTTAATTTAAATATTATGTATATATATAATAATAACAAAATTTTGTGGAATACATTTTAAAAATTAAATAACTTATATGAAAATATTTTTAATAGTCTTTAACTAAATATTTGTTTTCTATCAATAGCTGTTTTTTTAAATGTCTCTAAATCTTTTTTTTAGAAAATCCGACGACGATGACGGTCATTCCTTTTGTATGTATTAATCAGTCCACGTTAGACACATTAATACATTGGCCGTGTCTGCCACAGCGTTTTTCCTTCCTTTTCTTGCAAGTTAGGTAATATAACCATGCCGATTACTCGCGTAGGTACAATATGTGCCGCGTTATCGTCGTTCAACACTCGGCCACAGATTAGAGAATAGACTCGGCTTAGTTTCATAAGTCATCTCGCGTGGTGCCAGATTTCATGATCTAGTCTTGTCGGTGTTACGAGTTCAGGGTAAGGTTAAATCGCGCGAACTTTCTGTACGAGCCGTTTGGTCGGCTCAAGTAAGTACAATTTGCGAAAAGACAAACTAGCAACTATAAAAATTGTAGCTTTCTTACTTCGCGAGCTCTATTCGCTTAAATGTCAACTTATTGGGTCAAAGTATTTTTGCATATCTAAGTCGAATTTTCTTTTTCCATATTTTTTCAATTATTATTTCTATCACGATCGCGTACATCCTGTTGTTATGTATGTAACAGCTGGCACTGAAATTACCAATAAAAAACCAACGGTTCTGGAATTGCGAATCAATTTGAATACTAAATTAAGATAATTCTTAGCAAATCGAAATATTATTTTTATAACAAGTAGGCACCATACATAAGTAATGCAATATAAATATTTAGGTACGTAGGGCTGTGTTTTTGTCACATTCGTTAGTGAATGACAGGTGACTCAGGCTAGGCCTCAGAGATTAGAAACTAGACCTAGGTCATTAGAATTGATTGTAACGGGATTGCTACCATGTACCTTATAATTTTTGAATTTCCGATTATCCTCGGTTTCCGGTTAGACCTCGGTCATTTTATTTACTGGAATATGAGCTCTATCTCAATTGTTTTAGGGGCTTTGTTTCAATCAACTGGAAGGTACTGATGAAGCCGACTTGTGACCGATAAGCACGTTCATAGTGCTGCCGATATCGATCACACATCAATTCTAATATCGAATAAGCACGGTTTAATATAAATGATGTTTGCCCAACTAACAATTCATTGATGTAGCAAAATTAATAAATCGGAAAAGTATTTTTAGTTTTTGAAAATTTATTACGTCTTGAATAATTAGTCAAGTTTTTACCGACTCCAAAAAAGGTGTTCAATTTGAAAAGTATGTTTGTGATCGATTTATTAATATAATTTATTTATTTAAACTTCATGCATAAAAACGGCATACATATATGGGAAGAATCCTCAAGATCGATCAGATCTACACTTCCTTACACATGTGTAAAGTTTCGTAAGTACCTATATGTATGTTTGTATTTGTATTTTGGTATGCTTGTCTCAGGATTTTTTTTAAACCAGAAGTCATAGCGAATTATTTTTATAATAAGGCATTGTTCAACATACGATACAGTGTAAGTTTAAAAAAAACGCCTTTAATAAACCTAACTTAAAAGCTTGAAATAACGCATTCATCTTCTATTTAGGTGAAACAAATTCTTTTTGAGTCCGAACATGATGTGTAGACTGTTGCAGTGGGTGAGCTTGACATCATGCACCGACTCTAAAAGTTTTTTTTTTTTTAAAATAGAAGACGAATGCGTAATTTATTTTTATAAATGCATGTTTGCACACAGATTTCTCGAAAACGAAAAGTGATATTGAGTTAATTCTTTATATATTAAGTCAATATTTGAACTTAATAGTACAGTAAGTTGGCTATAAACTAAAAACCGGTCAAGTGCGAGTCGGACTCGCGCACTGAGAGTTCCGTGCCAACTTTAACTAAATTAGGGAATCCACTTACTTCCACTTAGTGAATACCACAATATTTTGTTGACAGCAAATATAACTTTGTTTGTCATAGTATTTGTATGAAGTACAAAGTTATGTTTGCGGTTGTTCAAAATGTGCTATATCTCAAAAATTCTCGTTCGATCCCGTCCCAACCAATTTTCTTTGAAAGTATTTGTTAAGATCTACATTATATTTTTTTTTCAAAATTTACACTCGCTTTATTTGGAAGTTAGATGGGGGGGATGCCCATTTTTCCACTTTGGAAGCGTCTAGCTTTGAAACATTAGGTTTTAAAGTAAAATGGTTTTAGGAACCTTTATGTCATTTTAAAAGACCTATCTATAGACACCATACCACACGCATAGGTTTGCCAAAAATTTTTTTTTGGTTTTAGTTTCAATTATGGGAGCCCCCCCTTAAATGTCATTCTTTTTTATTTTTTGTATAAGGATCGTAAAGCGGTTAACAGGATACACATTCCTACCTAATTTCAACAGTGTGATGCTTATAGTTACAGAATAAAATGGCTTTGACATACGGACGGACAGACAGACAGACTTGACGAAACTATAAGGGTTCCGTTTTTTGCCATTCGGCTGCGGAACCCTAAAAATCAAGAAATTAAAAAACCGCTTTTGAAAAACTCTTTGAAAGTTTAAAAAAACCTTAAATATTTAATATTAAATCTTAGATATAAGATGATTAAGGAGAAATAATTCATTTAGAGTCGGTGTATGACGTGCCTAAACCGTTGTGCTGTACGTTAGCTTGACATCTACATCTTCCGGAACAACTTCTTTCTTATAATAGGTTAAGAGCTACTCTTATTTTATAAATTATACCTAAAGTCTGTTTTTCTTTGCTAGTCGAATAATGTGAACAATCTATTTATATATATTTTTAATAATATTAGTGAATAAAATTCATTAAGCTTGCTTGCTTTAATGAGATATCAGTGCTAAATGATGAATCACCTATGTGGTTGGTAAGTTTTGTGTTTATCTTATTTTAAAATGAATTATTTCGGTAATAAGGAATGTCAAGATTGTTGACAATATTCGACAAGCAAAACGGCATTTACTGCTATCTTATATAAAATAACGAGTCCTGTATCTACTGAAAGACCGAAATATAGTCCACCATCGATCAATTATTTTAGGCAGCACTACGAATACGTCGATTAACGGTGACAAACGCGACTGCGCGTGCTACGGACGAGATAAGTGTTATGGTCAACACTCGCGTCTAGGGCTAGTGAGTTCCGCTACGCCAAAGATCGTCCTATGAATACTGTGGGCAGCTCTCAATCACCTAGTGTGACGTACAAACAAAAATTGACTTTGCAGTATAGTAGACGGTGGACGAGTCCAATTTTAAGGAAAAACCGCAAATCCATGTACAGGTTTGCCGTTTGGCACACACATACTAGAGTTCAAAACAAAAATGTTTGACCAAAAGTACCAAAAAAAAATTTTCGTAGGCCTCTCCTCTTTTTGCTGGTTCACCGAATATATTGTGTGGGAATTGGCTAGTGTTATGCTATGTATACGATACTTAATATCCTAATAGTTACTGAAGTTTTTTTTTCAAATTTCGCATACAAAATATTTGGTCAAGCATCAACGACCAGTAGCAGCCAGCAGTACGACCCTCGTACCGAAGCTTTTTGTAGGTACTTCGGGTCATAATATTTATTTTTACCTCTAGTATCCGTGTGCGAAACGGCTGAATAGTACATCGATTTGCGTTTTTTTTGCGTACAGCATTCACTATTAAGAGATATTGGGCAGATGATTGGAATTTGATAAGATTTTGAATACTAATATATTAATACTTCTTAACGTGTGTCCTAAATTTAGAAAGTTACGTATATTTGCTCGTTTGTATATTTGTATGTTTCTCCATGGATTTCTTGAAAAGGAAGAGAAAAAAGTCATAGCGAGATGATCATTTTTTAATTTAGTTTTAACTAAGGATACCATGTAAGTTTCATCAAAATCGGTTCAGTGGTTTTTGAGATCTGGGTGAAAACTTAAAATCTTGAAATACTGGAAATACTGGTGGAAAAAACTAAGAAAAAACACACATAAATTCTCTTTAGCCTTAAGGAATCCATCCACTAGCACTAGCTGTGCCCGCGACTTCATCTGCGTGAAATAATGACCTTGGGAAAAATTCTTAATTATTTAGGCTAACGAATTCACAAATAAGATACATAAGTTTAATAAAGTATTGAATCGAAGAACCAGTGACTACTCCCTCTGTGGTTTGTGTGTAGTAGGTATAGAGGAAATACAGCGTAGGCCACAGGACACTTCTTTGAAGAAACCAGGCATCTATAGAATGTAGTGGCGTTACGCGTTACGTTATGTGTTGGTGTACTAACAGCGATAAATGCCTAAACCGGAAGCTAAGCCGCGCGTTGCGGGTAGAAGCGAATGCGCTCGTTACGTTCCTAGCCGGCTAATGTGCGTATTAACGACGGGTATTATAGGATAATGAGTTCAGGCATTTTGTTAAGCACACGTATTTGTTGACTGCTTGTATTTTAAAGCTGAATATATGTGCTGCAAAACTTTTTCTTTACTTCAACTGAAGATAAGCCTTTCATATGGGAGGTATCACAGTAATCTCCATTCTAAGCAGACTCGTTAGAGATTGCATTGTTAAACTTGTAGAGCGCTAAACTTAAAGTAGGTACTTATCTAACAAAGTATATAAACGCTCTGTGTTGCTTCAAGGCAGTTATTTTTCTTCATCCAGCGAAAGCAGGTGCTGCTACTTAGAAGAATAATGCAATCCGCCTTGACTTCATAAATTAGTTTTACAAATTAAATTAAGTACTTTACTTAGCTCCGATTATAATGCATCAGCGAACAGGATAATTCCCGAAAATCCGGACCTTCTGTGAAAAGAACGAAAATTGGTTGGCGCGCGCTCATCCGGCCATGTTGTCATCAATCTTCCGGGATATACACGCTCCAAATTAGATTTTTAAATTGATAGGTTTACAACAAGTACAGAGAACGAAGACCGATCCATAATTTTGTTTCCGAAGAAAATTTAACAGATTGAATTTAGTCAATGCTAAGTCCAGCGTTCTACGTAAAGTAACTTTGTTGTATTTTTAGCTTGACTCCGTCCGCTTCGCTTGTATTTGATAAAAAAAAACAACAACCCTGATAGAAAAGAGCACCTGCAGAATTTCGTTAAATACCTTTTTAACAGGAATGTTTTTTTTTATTACATTAAAATCAACACATTTTTCCGAATTCCAAATATAAATAAAAGAATAATTTTACTATACAAAAATTAATTAAATTATCCATAGCACTATTGTTAAATTTGACCAAGTATTTTAAAAATTACCACTTTTAATTGCTTTCAAGGCAACGGCTAGAAGCTAAGTATAAGCGTTTCTATAATACCCGGAGTAATTACTCGGCGTAATTTTATACCTGCTGTGCAGGTCTTAAGTATCTACTAGAGTAGTGAACGGTCGGTAAGTACTTACAACGTGGAGAAGCTTTGATCGTAACAGTATTTACAAAGTAAAAGCAAAATAATTCTCCGAGGAATTCCAATATTACCGAGAAAAACTTTGAGCGTGAGCTGATGCGTGAGCGAACAGCGTATCAACTATTTGGGTTCGCTCCGCAATTCGTTTGCCTGTCTATGTTCATATTATAAAATATACAATATATAAATCTAGTACGAGTTTAACTCATTTATAAGTGGGTAGGTAGTTCTAATAAAATTATTCTTTAAGTTTTACACATAATCCTATGAAAGTGTTGATTTCCGCAAAAAAGTGGACGTGAGCTCATAAACTTATATTTTTAGTCCAGTCAAGAAAAGATGCAAGAGGGAATCGCTTGGAACACAATTTTTGACGTCTTAGCTTTGTTTGGATTCGTTAGGAGGCTAACGTTGGTTCCAAAAGTCCCAGCCAGTACCTCTTGAGCCGGATAGAAGGGTTGCTTGTGAAGGTTTGAAGGTAACATTTTTAGGTTTATCGCATATAAATAGGAAACTACGCGTCCTAGCGACATGAGACCTTTTACAAAATCAAAGCTAATAAGATTTTCTGCAAGTTTTACTCGGCAAAGCTTAGAACTGACTTAAAAAATAGATTTCAATTGATATCGTTAGAAATGGACAATATTTGAGTATGATAGTCTATTTAGGCGTCTACATAAGTGTGTTAAATTTCGCAAGAGCATGTTTGTTCGGAGGTTTGATATTTGTATAATTGTCAGATTTCACGAATATATTGGAAATAAGATGTGTCGTGATTATTCTTTTTTTAATCAATTAAGCATATTTCGACTTAAGGACCAGTGTAAGTATCATCAAAATCGGTTCAGTAGTTTTAGCGATACCTAGGTATGGGCAGAAAGAAATACCTACTATTGAATAAAAAATGAATGTTCAAACTTTAAAACCGCCTTCAAAAAACTCGATAAAAATCTGATATAACAACCTTGTCTTCTGCTTAGGAATAACCATTCATCTGGAGTCTTTAAGCCTTTACAATGTTTTTTTGACAACGCGGTTAAAAAGTTTAAGCATAATATTTTGATTGCATAGTATAACGTTTTGCACACATCTCAAAAACGACTAAACCGATTTTCATAAAACTTACGCTGTTCCCTCAATTGGGATATGCTTCAATGCTTTTTTTAAGTCACTTTAAAACTTGAATAAGTTAAACTTGCAGCCAATTTTATCATCTTTCTTTCATTTTGGAGAAGGTATCATGTCGCTAAAACCTAAAAAAATAACTCTCCAATCTTTCTTCCCCTCACGGTTTAACTTTTAATGTGTTGACCGTCTATATAGTCCAAAAAAAATTACGAAATCAAAAATCTATTGACTAGTAAAGGTATCCTAGAATATTAGGAGGCTTAAGGTCAATGTCATCAGTGCAACAAGTTAGCCGTTTTGATATACATTGATTAGGGATTATAATTTTGAATTACTATATCTCTGAGTTAAAGCATTTTAAAACACTATGATCTGGTCAGGGTATAGCTATATATACTATCTAGAATCATTGATTAAAAAATTAAATTAAATTTTTGACTCCTATTACAGGTCACACGCTGTATAAGTAATATTTTTATAGTCTCGATACCTACCAAACGCAACTTAAGGCCTGTATTTCATTCTCACCAAAATCTGACTACATTAGAACGGCGTAAATAGGAGTCTAGTAACATTGTTTGACTGTAAATATCAAAGATGTCCTGATGGTGATTACGAGATTACTTGTTACTTTTCGGAATCTTCCTTTATTCCGAAAAGTTCGCAGCGCTGACATAGTATGTAAAACTTTTTCTGTTGCGTATATTGGAAAACATTTTTGACATGAGATTTCCCATTTTGTCAATACAGCATTGGTTTATTTTTTTTAATGCATAATTCTTGACTAAGTGGCTTAATATCTATTTAATCTACTCATGAGTTTTTAAGCCATAATAGGTAGGTAAGATATAAATTGCAATGTACAAGAGTGTTGGCTTCAAAAAGATTGATAATATTAATAACCTTAAAACTGAATAGCTCTCAAGGGTTAAACGAGTATTACAAAATGTTGACTACACTACGGCTCATAGGGCGCTAACGGACTGTGAATTGAATTAGATAGCATTAAAAATTGGTTGCGAAACTTGTACCATTTAGGATATTTCCCTTATTCAAAAGGAGTATGTACATGCCAATACAAATACAAATAAATGTATTGTCATCTATACTAATATTATAAAGCTGAAGAGTTTGTTTGTTTGTTTGTTTGTTTAAACGCGCTAATCTCAAAAACTACTGGCCCGATTTGAAAAAATATTTTTACTTTGGATAGTTCATTTATCGAGGAAGGCTGCAGGCTATATAACATAAAGATACGACTCATAAGACCACAGCAGAAATGAAAAATGTTGCGAAAACGGGAGAAAGATATTCCTTTTGAGAGCTTCCGCTGCATACGCTGCGGAAACCGCTTAAGTTACACAAAAATCATGTATGACAGGATTGTTCAGCATTAAGAGTTCTATAATAAAGTCCGCGACAGCATATGTCTATCTTTTATGGTTGACTTACTACAACCTTTTTTATGTTAGTAAATTTGTAAAAAAATATTCATTATTTTTAGAGGTGTATTAGTATATGCCTGAACAATACACACAGGTATTTATTCTTATCAAAATAAATACATTCATCATCACGAGCATTTCATTTAGAACCAAGTTGCCCTTTATATCATTTGATTTCAATAAATACCTTAGGAGCTATCACAGTTTTAACATAACTCCGCACCAAAATAATGTTCGCAGCTTAAGTACAACGTGCGCTTGCGCTAATCTATACTAATATTATAAAGCTGAAGAGTTTGTTTGTTTGAACGCGCTTATCTCAGGAACTGCTGGACCGATTTGAAAAAAAAATTCTGTGTTGGATAGCTTATTTATCGAGAAAGGCTTTAGGATATAAAACATGACGCTGCGACGGGAGGGGAGGGAGCAAACTCAAAACGCGCGGACGAAGTCGCGGGGAACCGCTAGTCTGTACATAACTTGAAATCAAATATATAATTAAGGTAATCCGTAGTTGGCACATTAAAATCACTAAAACCTACGAGTTGAAAGAACCTTGGGATAACATTCCCAAAAGCCATAATTCTGAGCTAAGAAATAATTCAACAGAATGGGCTCTATTATTTAAACAGAGTGGCATCTATGCGACGCTTAGTCCAAGATTGCGCTAATTGCTCAGCCGCTTCCGCTTCAAAAAACCACTCCAGCTGTTAATTAAAGATATTTTTGTTCCCTTAATGGCGGCACAAGCCGTTTCATTACAGGGCTGATCCCATTGCATCTGCATACACGACTCCGACTGCCCGCTTGTCACCCTATAAATTAATTTAACATTCTACATCAAGCCTTAGCGGAAAATTAATAAGCCATTTTATAAGCAGCTCCCAGCTACTCATTTAAATTAATTTCAAAACTTAGTGTACTCGGCTGAGATAATGCTACAAACAATAGCAATCTCAGCAATTTATCACAAGCAGCTTTCCTCTGTCTCGCGGTTACTCCGCGGGAGGACATCCTCATTATATTTATGTACCGCCGCTCTTGAAATGATGAGGAAATATTTTAAGAGCACCTGCTACGGAGTTCCACATCCCTCTTCATTTAGGTCGCTGCAAAATACATGGTGAAATAAATAGGTACGATTCGAGAACGAAACAATTCACGGAGCTTTTACTTGCGCACCTCCTTCTATCTTGTCCTTTCAATCCTTTGATACCGTTTGAAAACATGCGATAAAATATTTGATTATTTAGTTTGAATAATACCCAACCTTGTTATTTTCTAACTTATCCCTTTTTAACTACTTTTGGCCTAGCATTGTAAGAGCACACAGACAGTCTATGAAAAGACGCATCTTCCTATGGAGATACTGATGCTGATAGGATTTTCGAAATTAAATCAGGATTGGAATGGATTTGTTTCTTCCAAGCCGTCGAGACGTGAAAGGAACCTATTAGATTTGGCGGCTAATACACCAATGCAGGGCCTCTATTCTCTTAGACGTTTATAAGATTCAAAGAGTTTCGACATATGTCTTGCTCGCACGGACTGCTACGCTGGTATGAATGAAAAGGAGAGCTAATTTAGTCTATAATACGGCCCTCTTCTTACTAGAAATAGGGGCTTAGAACGAGAGTATTTTTCGAATAGCGTCACGTAGAGCATCGTTTCGACTTGCGTAGCATCTAAGTGCCCTTTCTAACAAAATCAAGACTCACCTTCGAGGGTTTAGACTTCAGTAGCACTTAAATGAGATTTTCAAGAACTCCGGACGTGTAGTGTAGATCTAATAAGTTAGAAGTAATTTCAGTTCCAAGACTGTAAATCAAAGGTTCAAACGAACGTAAAGACATGTTTTGATTAAAAAGATGGAAAGTAAATAGTGCCAAATGTGGCCATGATAGTGTGTTTATTAGAACTGTATTTATAAATGTTGCCTATTCATACACAAGAGTCAAGAGTAAAAAGTTGCATAAACGACCGTTAAAAGCGGAAAATGCATCTGAATAAGCGCTTAAGTCAAAAGGTTGCTGGTTCAAGTCCCGCCCGTGCGCTAATTTTTGGTTTCTTATTTCATCTTTATGAAAGCGCTTCCCGTTACCATTCAAGGTAAGATTGAGTGAATATCATTGTTCGCAAAAACTCTGTAATTCCGGTAAAAGTTAAAGATTGCAACCAACTCCTGCCCGAGTTGCCGGTACAGTAGCCCAATGAGAGAACAAAAAGAGATGCCCGCGGTCTTAATCGCAGCTTGAAATCAAAGCATCGAGAAATAACAACACAATTGCTGAAAAGGAAATTTTTGTTATAATAAAATACACACGCACACGTTCTGAGGTTTGCTTCACTTCATGGAGAACTGTATCATCAAATACGTTGGCGTTGACTTCTATAACTTGAATCTGTCTTCTGGTAAACTGCTTATAATAATATTGATACAAATACCTGCTTATACCTTTCAAACTCAAGAATAATTTACCCTATAGGTAGCTCCTGTACATAAGTTACCAATAATGATATAATATAGGTAAGAACTTTACAACTTATTCTAAAATTATCGATAGTTTTAGTCATCTCTAGAGCAGATTCCCGAGGAAACTCGGGAGCTCATTACGTTCCGTATCGTTTCGCTTTATTTTGTTCCGCAACAACTTTTATTGTGTTTGGTATTTGGATTCGTTGCCTTGCCCGGAATCCGTGAATATTTATTAAGATGAGCTATTATTCTTACTGCTTAAAAGAAAGATTGCAAATATCTCCGACATTCTTATTGCCATTATAAAAGCATCAATTCCAATTTAAAGGTGCAGATTTGAACTATTTGATGATGTTTATTTTGAATCTGTAATATCTTCGAAAATATTCATTTAAATGACATGTTGTTAGCCATTTTTATCTATGATGCACAATATATTTAAGGTACCTAATTGGATAAGAATTAATTTAAAAATTCACAATTCACAATTTTTTTTTATATTCACAATTGAATTGTGAATTTAAAAAAAAAAAAAAATTCACAATTCACGGAAAAATAAACAATCAACTAGAGAGTGAAAAAAATGTAATAGCATGCCGCACTCTACCTGCTCCCCAAACCAAAATAAAACATGCAGTCGTATTATAACTCGGTTATCATTATTTTAGTTACATTTAAGTATTTTTTTTATCAATACTGCTGTGTTTTTTTTTTTGCAATAAGAACTGTGATTTAACAATTGTTAAAAATTACCTGTGATTTTAATTATGAGAAGTAAATATTTTCTTTCCTATCATGTGTTTCGTTTTTGTGCAGTCTCTACTTGGAAAACAAGTGTGGCGAGTTTACAGTAGTAGAAGATATTATATTACAAGTGTGGCGAGTATTCACATGTTTTTTTTTTCGAATCGACAATAACCCTTAAAAATACCGGCTAAGTGCAAGTCGGACTCGCGCACTGAGGGTTCTAATTAGGGAATGTTCTTACTTTCGTAAAGAAAATGGTTTTAGGAACCTCTATATAATTTTAAAAGACCTTTCCATAGACACTCCACACAAATAGATTTGACTAAAAAAGAAATCGGTTTTAGTTTCATGTATGGGAGTTCTTCCCCTTCAATATCATTTTTTTTCTATTTTACATCTTTTGTCAAACACATCACATTTTACATCTTCTTGTCAAATTTCAACAGTGTGATGCTTATAGTGTCAGAAAAAAGTGACTGTGTCATACGGACGGACAGACAGACAGACTTGACGAAACCATAGGGGTTCCGTTTTTTGCCATTCAGCAACGGAAACCTAAAAAGTCCTAAAATTATCAGTATTACAATACTATATTATGCATGTATTACACAAATCACTCTACGTGATTCAAGAGAAACTGATTTTGATATACAGGGTGTTGTTTTGTTTAGTGACATCCAACTCAGGGATGATAATATGAGCTATGCTTATTTAAAAAAAAAAATGTTTTCTTTAAATTCTGATCAAGTTCTATACAAGAAAACCTCTTCACAATATTAAAAAAAAAAAAAAAAAAAACAAAAGGGAAAACTCGCGCATTTACCTTAGCGCGTAGCTAGCGCTTATCTACGAAATACTGCGCCGTAGCTAGTAAGTTACGAAAAGGCTACCTGGTATTGGTAGTTTTAACTCGATTGATTTACCGCATAAAAAAATGTTTTTGTGGTTTTTTATATTGAAAAAATATATTTAATTTAATTTATTTTTTTGCCTCAGTATCGTTTGTACAGCCACCCGTGAGTCGCTCGTCGCTGACCAAAACAACACCCTGTATACGTGTGAATCAAAACCCAATGGGTGCCCAAAAAATAGGTACTAGGTCTTTTCGTACCTTTTGTGATGAATATTAGAATACGAAATAGAAATGTATGTAAAAATAAATTTATCTAACGAGTAATGTTATCCAAATGGTGACCAGTAAGCTGCTGAAAATCTTATAATCTAATACGAAGATAAGTTATGACATGCTGACTTAACTGACAAGGTCTATGACCTTCGATATTACTGCAATTTCTGCCCTTATGATGTTCCTTCCAGATTATAAAATTGCCAGCAGCGAAACGCTCAACAATTTAGAAATAAATTTCTAGTTTGGACTATTTTATTCATCATTAAAAAAATACAAAGCTACTAAGTACTTTTGTTTTATTGAACAAACATATACCCGATACTCTTTTAAGACAACCCGTACTATGTAGACCCCTTACACACTGTGACTTTTAGCATCGCGACTCCCGCAATGAACAGATTTAGGCACCGATGCTAAAAGAGACGCAATCACGCGTCTGCATCGATGATAACGCGCGTGAGTATCGATAAAATTGCCAATTAAATACACGATACAGTTGTCAATTGCCATCTTCTGCATCGCCACTGCATCAATATAAACGCACGACAACATCGCGGCTGCATCGATGCTAAAAGTAGCGCATTTTGTAAACGTTGTCAATTTGCGACTAAACCGCTGCGTCGCGACTGCATCGCTGCTGAAAGTCGCACTGTGTTAAGGGTCATAGTGATTAGAACGGAAAATGGTATCAATGCAAAACTGGTCTTTAACTTTTGAATAACAAATGAAGAAATTAACTTGATAATAAATTAAACTTTCAATACAATAATTTCCGAAGGAATATTTCAACTTTAACACTGAAAGTGTTCTTAATCAGGATACAACCTAATTTGAATACGAAATTGCCCATTCACGGCGCCCTAGCATTGTATTACTGTACCTGCACAAAGTTTATGGATACCTCCATTCGGGTTCCTGATTTAACAGAAACCATCGTATACAGAGTGTACAAAGTACGAGTACACAAGTACTTTCTGATATATTTAATTCCATATCTCCTGTATTCTTAGTGTCCCTTTTTTCAATCGGCTACATTTCTAGCTAGGTCAGACTACTTACACTTGACTTATTTGTATCATCTATAGAGTCTAGATGTAAAATGAGTTGACCATCATAAGTCAAAACTTATGTACGTTTTGTAACTGTCTTCTAGACTCGATATTGATCCGTGAAGTTTGGCTTGCACTTTTTTTTTATATCGTATACCCTGTATAGTCTTGAAACGCGACTATACAGGCTGTAAAAAGTGCTTCCACTTCCGATTTTAACGCCATTTCATGTTGCCAATAATATTCTATAAAACCGGGACGCCGCTGCGAAACTGGATGGATGCCACGCAGAATTAATAGAACAATAAAAACTCGTTTTTACTGTGGAAAAGCAACAACTCCGTGAGTTTCGGGAAGTTTTATTAACCGCTTAATCAAAACGGGAATTCGTTATGACGGAGGGACCGATAAAACAACCGTGCCGATTGGTTTATCTTGCTCCAAAAAAGACAATAGAATGTCGGTGTTTTCCTGTTCAAGTATTCATTGGTTTTCACAAAATTACTAAAATTAATTCCAATCTTACAAGATACTCTAGAGAAAGTTAAATTCCTCGTATTAACCAAACAAGCATTTATATCGATAAAGCACACACAAACTCCGTAATAAACAAGTCGTTATCTATAAGCCCACACGCGCCCCTTACCTCAGACACTGAGAAGGTGCTGAAGCATGTTAATGACTAAACTGAGAGGAGTTCGGGTCTCTAACTAACGGGTTGAGAACGCACGCAATATGCGAAAGTACGCAACATAATTTTAAGCTACACGTTGCGGTATCTTTTGCGCTTGTCATATGGGTTATTTTTGAACAAAAGTGTGTAGTATGATGTGCTGGCGACTGTATCTAGAAGCATGTGGTGTGAGCGCTGAGCCGTTCATCTGATGTTCATCATCACCTTCGCCCTAAGCACCTGCGCTGCGTTAAAATTAGTTTCAACATTCCACATTCCACGGCTTCGTTAAACCTGCCATAAAGTATAGCGCTAAATGGAGAAACAGCATTGCGTAAGTTGGTAAGGTAAGCTATGCATCTCGTATACACTGTTCACCTTTGCTCCGCACCCTGAGTAAAGTCATTTACGACCCGACCACGATAATGGCTGCCTTCCTTGACAGATTGTAATATTAACCAATTCAAATTTTTCATGAAAAATTTGCATCAATGTAAATAAAAATCGATCGCAAAACGGCAGAACGTTTGAAGAGCGATTTATTGCACACCGTTATATTTCCATGAATACATGAACGGTAAAATTATCACTCGATTTCCTATTGGATGAAATGTATCGATATTGTAGTGTGCGTACTTCTCCATTCTAAGATATTATCTCGGCATTCGCGTCTAATAGTTCGCGTTCGCGTCTAATAGTTTTAATACGCGTAACGTAGAAGAACGTATAGTCATTTTTTTTTTTAAATCATAAATCTTATTTGCATATAAGTAGGTTAGATTCGTACTTAATTATATTCGTAGAAATAATATTGTGTGCCAAACATATACCAAACCTTATAATGGTTTTTTCATCTAAAGGATTTCTATGAAGTGAATTGTAGATATATGTATATGCTCATCTAAAAAGATCTCTCCGTCTTCAGACAGTCTTACATTTCTTTCCACTCAATGATTACGAGTATGTTCAAAAGCAAGACATGTCTCGGGAGAGAACATGACGCAATACATCTAAATAAATGGACAAAAATACCGTCCAAGGGACTGTCACTTACGTTTTGCAACCTAGGCTCTTAACCTACATCATCTCGATGTCAAAACGTGATGTATATGTATCTCGAAGGATCCCTTATCTATGTACTTACAGTAAGAAATCCAAACTATGATATCTTTCTTTGCTCAAAGTCAAAGTCAAAAATAAATTATTCAATTTAGGACACAAAATGCCACTTATCCCCTCATGAACGTCAATAACTAGTGTAATATCAATCAATTATCTTATCATTACGATGCTTGAGATTTTCTTACCGATATTGTTAAAAGTTAGTGATTTAAAGTTTTTTGAGAGATTCATTCAAATAATATAGTTACACAATGGTTGGTCGCATTCTCGTACCTGCATATAACATTTCTAACCTAATATGTATTATTATTTTTTGCACCCTGACGGATTACAAAAACATTTCATAGCTAGAAGAACGTCATATTGAAGTACACCTATTCCTTTCCTTTAGTTAGATCACTTTCCTTATCTCCTTTTAGACCGTCCATGTTTTCTCTGCATTCCCTGTTCTTGTCGATAGAAGTTTCTAGAGAGAGTCATCGAAGTGGTGCACGGGTGAAGTTGCAATGGAACGAAATGAGTTAACTTTTTCGGTTGTGTCCATTATGCGGGTCGCTTTTTACTTTTCAATTTAAGCGGATGCCTTGCAGAGCGAATGCGACGCTTCCACGCAAACTTCCTGATGAATAATCAACGTACAAAATCGACCCTTGCAATCATAAATATATAAAAAAACTGTATATATTGTATTGTCAATCACATAAAATGCGGAACATACTTATAATGTTTGATACCCACTGTCATAAAATACCTACAGAAGTTTGTTTTGGAAGCACAGTTTATATAGCTTTTTAAAACCAAGGCTTATTTTAAAAGAAACTAAAATCTTGTTAAAAAAATAACAAAGTGAAAAGGGATAATCTGAGATTCGGCTCAACAATAGCCGAGATCGTTAATTCTGCTAATTGCTAAAAAATGCCGTCTCGGTAAATGAGCCATTCTATAAACCCTGGAGGCCTTCCGGGACAGACGATATCTGCATTATCAAAACTGAGGATAACTCGCTCACTCATGCCAGTGTGACAATGAGAGCAAGGGTGATATCTAATTAAATTTATATAGCTTTACAAAATACAGCCTCAGGTCGGTTGAAAACGGAGCGGCCACGGCCACTTTGGGCTGCTTGTTCTAAAGTTAAGTTTTTGTTCGGATTGCAATTTGCTTTATATTTTCACTTTAATCATATAGCAAACACTGGGCAGCTTAATGACTTTTTGAAAAACAAAGAGTTAGATATAACTACAGAATTCCCTTTAAGCTTCGTTATTTATGTGAACTATAAGTACTATTAAGGCTTATGGCTTCGATTCAGACATGGGTTTTCACTCTTCTGAAATCAAGCCTACAAAGAAGAGATTCGAGTCTGTTGCAATAAAATATAAAACAAATAAAAGTATGACAAAACCTTACTTTTTAAATCCACGCAGTAGCTACCTAATGCAAAAAAACATCACCTCGAATTGAACTGAAACCCGGCAGCGTTGTTTTTTTTTTCTCGATCGAACAAAATACTAGCGATTGCAGCGATTTGTCGTGTGTGAAAAACCTTTAGAGGCACAATCCCGGTGTTGCATGTACCGTGTGATCGGTGGGAATCCCATTCGGGCAATCGACGTAACTTCAATTGCGGCGAATCTCGTTCACCGAAGCTATTTTGATGATTTTGCGGCAGTCACATTGCCGAGTTTTTGCAACGACAAACGTGCCTTGCGTAGAAATTTGACGTGAATTTGTATATCTACAACCAAAAAGTTCCATGCCTAGAATAGGACGTGAATGTGTATACACATATAGTATAATAACAACGTTCAGTTTTAGCAAAAGTATTCAAAAAGCTCGTGACGTTAAAAAATTCGTAAGTTTATACATAAGCCTCTAAAAACTGCATCAAATGTTAACTGGCAAAAAATACTTTAAGCAATATTTTTTTCACTGGAAACTGCCAACTTTTCCTTTGCCAATTATGAGTTGGCCTAACTAGGGTCAGACAGTGAAGAACTCGGCAAATCAGTCATGCTGAAAAAATCTTGTATACCGTGACGAAAAAATCACATATTTTATTCTTAGGGATCCATATCCGGAAACATGAGGGAACCCTTTAAGGGTCACTTCAGTGTCCGTCTGGCTGTTAAAACCTCTTATTGCAGAAACGCTTAGATATCAAGTTATAAAATATCAAATACTAAGATATCCGTAATCCTTGGGAGTTGTGACGAATATGAAAGCAATATTTTATTGAAATGTGCACTACACTATATGCATTCAATGTTTTCGAAAATTGCTCTTATGTTTGTCACAGCCATCTGGTTAAATCAGCCAGTTAATTGGATGCCTAGGCAGTACATCAAACACCATCAAAATAAATGGCTAGGCCGATGATTAACTTACCTAGGAACACTCAAAGTTTAACAACTTGGATTATTGAGAGTTAGCCCTTTGAAAATGACTGATATTGTTTCAGCCAAATAATTCATTTCTGTATTTTTACATAAACATGGCGTCAATGTTTAAATGGTGAAAAATACACGTTTATACCTATTTTTTGTTCTTGTTTCCAATTTGAAGTGAAATGAAGCTGATATTGGCAAAATAGTTTTAAAATGCACATGTTTTCATTCGCTACGAGTATATTTAATTCAAACTGACTAAATACAATTAAAAATTTCAAAGTTAGTTTACTGTTATCGTTGATATTCCTGCTGGTTGCTTTTTTGTCTTGTTGTTTGAAAAGTAATCGTATTTAAACAAAAAATATTAACTCAATGTCAACACAAAAATCACAAATTTAACAAAACAACAAACGTCGTTCAGCCATGTGGCTAAACGTTGCGTTCAATGAATTGGCTAGTTGACGTTCAGTTATTTAATTGTGTGTCTCTGCCTAGGCATCCAATTAACTGGCTGAATTAACCAGATAACTGCGACATGTACATAGTTTTAGCGACAATGTAAGCTACAGAGCATAGACGAATGAAACCGCGGCGCAAGATAGTTGAAACCATTAATAGTGAAGACTCGACTGCTGACTCCTTCGCCAATTACAGCCAGCGTCCAACGAGGGCTGGCCAGTGACAGTGAATAGGAGTAATTTGTTCCGGCGACGAATTGCTCCGCGAGAACATTTTATTTAGGACATAGTTGATTCCTGTTCCTTTCTTATCTAGAATCGAGATATAAGATTTTTCTCATGTGATACAGACCGTGGAATACAGCTTTTTTAACCGATTAAAAAAAGGAAGTTCTCAGTTCGATCTGTATGTTTGTCCGCGAATTTCTCTCGTTGTCGGTCGTATCGGTCGGACCGATTTTGATGCGTTTTTATTATTATTAATGTATTGAATATACCGATCAAAAAGTTTAAGTAACTATTTTTGTGCAATTAAGAACATAGTAATTTTAAAAATTACTAAAACGACGACCCGCTTACAGATAAAACACTAAAGAGATTAAAATAACGCCAATAGGAGAAAATGCAACGCTTGAATCTTTGTATACAGGCTGGTAGAGAGTACTTTGAAAAGATGTAATAAAAAAATGTACCTGTAGAACTATTGTCTGTAGCACAAGTAGTAGAGTCCCACGTACGTTCTCGCTCGCTCTCGATTGGCTTCATATTACGGTGAGACAGAATACTGTCAATCCGTTCAGTCGGCAAGGTACGAGGTGCGGTCCAAAAGTGTCCGGCTTAACAAAGAAAACTTGTAGATATATTTACTAGACCTTTTTTTTTCTTTATAGTCCCTCTCTATTTTAATGCACTTTGGAGATGGCCCCTGGACTTTTGTCCTCAAAATGGGCGAAAACCGCTTGAGCCACTTCATCATCTGAAGAAAACCGTCGTCCCCTTAAGTCTGCCTTAAGTCTTGAGAACAAATAACAGTCGCTTGGGGCCAGGTCAGGGCTGTAAGGTGAGTGGCGAATTTCCTCGAAGCCACATTTTGCTAGAGCAGCTTTGGCAATTGCAGCAGTGTGAACGGGCAGCATTATCGTGGAGAAGCCGCACACCTCTACTGATTTTTCCACGTCGCTTCTGCTTGATCGCCTCTCGTAACTGCTCAATAAGGGTAGCGTAGTAGCTGTCATGTACCGTGGTAGTCCTTTCTTTTATGTCAATCATCAGTATTCCATGACAATCCCAGAATACCGTTGCCATTATCTTTTAGTGGATTTCGTTACCTTGGCCTTTTAAGGCGGATTTTCACCAAGACGACGCCAATCCTTCGATTCACTATTGGACAGGAGATCATAGTACAAAACCATGGTTTCGTCTCCCGTAACAATCGACTCCAAATATTTATTTACGTAACGCCTATACGCGTCTAAAACTTCTTGAAAACACGCTTTTTGCTCTGCTCGAAAGAAGTTTGGGTACCCACCTAGCACTAACTTTATTCATGTGAAGATGTTCATGAAAAATCCTTATATTAAAGTTTTCGAAGGCCCGGTTCTTGCAACTATTTTTTTAGTCTTAAGTCTTCGATTACTCAGAACTTCCACTTTCACCAATTTGACACAGTCCTCGGTGAGTATTTCACAGGCCGGCCGGAGCGAGGTTCGTCGTCAATGAACTCCCGTCCTAAACGCAACCTCTTACTCCATTTTTTTAACGGTGAAAAACGACGGAGAAGAATCCCCGTACACGGTATCCAACCTTTTTTTATATCGATCAGACTGATTCCTTCCTTGGTCAGGAATTTGATCACGGATCGGTATTCCAATTTGAACATATCGAAAATTTACCAACTTCCTGTCGTTAAAACGCTCTAAAATCAAAATCACAAGCAACAGTAACACTAAAAACATACACAAAAAAGCGGAATAAATGACAATCGCGATGACATATTTTTTATTTTATTTTAAGCCGCCAAATTTTTCCAGCTAGAAACTTTAGGACCACACCTCGTAGAGCGTATAGTGTTGCTTCTCGTGCCTGACACGTTCTAGCCACGGTCATGAATAAATAATAATTATTATTATTATTCTTTCTTGCACAAGACACATATTACAGATTACAATAATGTAATAAATACAAAACATACAAATCACTAGTACAATATTGGCAATCGATCTCTTCCATACAACTATTCGGTGGAGGAAAAAACATTTATCACAGGTAGGAAGCCGTGTGCAAAATGTTTTAAAAAAAAAATATTTAACCATAGATGGCAAAACATAATATTAGAAAAGATAGTAATTTTGACACTTTATCCAGCAAGTTTGAAATCCAGTGCTAATTTTACCTGTCGATTAAAGAAGAGTTGTATTTAGTTGAACGGCATTTAATGTACATACTGTTTTCGTGAAAAGCTCTCTCGATAGATATAATTTCAAGGCTGTTACCCCTTCTTACTGAACGAAGTAAAATGAACATCGGCTCTACAGCGTTCATTTGTAAGCCGCCAGTGTGATGAGAATTTATCATTTTATGTCCCTCCTGAATTGGAAGTAGGCAGTTACAAATTGTCAAACAAAATTAAGAATGAGAAAAAGAGAAAAATTACCTTATCGAGCAACGAAATTAAAGAATCAAAAATAACTTAGGCATTTACCTGAAAATAATTTTCAAATAGTTGATTCAGATAGAAAATAAATAAAGATCTCGTAGGTTCTTAAAAAAACATAAATGTTTGGAAAATCGTGTTTTTTTTTCTCAAACAAAAAATATCATTTTAAGGTTCCGTAGCCGAATGGCGAAAACGAAATCCTTATAGTTTCGTCAAGTCTGTCTGTCTGTCTGTCCGTCCGTATGTCACAGCCACTTTACTCTATAACTATAAGCATCACACTGTTGAAATTATACAAAATAGCAAAAATAAATTGATATTTAAGGGGGGGTTCCCATACATGAAACTAAAACCGAAAAAAAAATGTAATACAACGAAAATTGGTTTGAACGAGATAGAACTAGAAGTTTTTGACATGGAGCACATTTTCAACAACCGCAAACATAACGTTGTTCTTCATACAAACACTATGAAAATCAAAGTTAAATTTGCTGTTGACAAAATATTCTGGTATTTTAGCTAAATGGAAGTAAGTGGATTTCCTAATTCAGTTAAAATTGGCACGGAACCCTCAGTGCGCAAGTCCGACTCGCACTTGGCTGGTTTTTTATTTTAAACTACCGTATAAATACCTCGAGTGTTTTCTACAAAAAATGATTCATTTATTGTGCTGAATCGGCCCATTAAATATTATTGCTGAAAACGAGGTGACCTTTATTTTTAAGATGTTATTTTTTAATACTACTTCCCTTAGCTCGTTCTCGTACTTTAACTGCTGAACACATGGAATAAATAAAAGCGACAATCGTTGTCTCAGAATCTCATTTAGACCAGGTACGGGTAATAAGAGGAAGGATTTGTCAGGAAACTGTTTTACATAAGCTTCCAAAGGGAAACTCATATCGGCCACTATTATTAGACCCTACTCATCTGACTTAACTTTTGAATGTTATGCCTCCACGTATAAAGTAAGTGAACTAATATTCGCAACTGAACATAGCATTATGCTAATGCGATTAACTTCATTTTAGTATACAAATGTTACGTGATTGCGTATGCCTTTGAAGGGAAATTGCAGGAATATTATAACATATTTGTACCTACTCAGCAATTGTAGTATTAATTATACAGTTTTCAATAGTGACTTAACGAGTATCACTAGAGTACGAGTATTGTTAAGAATTCTCATGTAAAACTGATAATTCTCGTAACTTCCCGGAACCGTCGAATTTCTACAAACTGGATACTTGAAGAACTGCAAACCCGATGTCAAGGAGCTCGCCATACGAAATGTGGACTCTAAAGAGCGATTACGTACATATGTTGTAAGCGATAACAAAGCGATTACAATACGTTTGTAGCATGGCCGGAGAAGGCAATCGCTTTTTCTATAGTACCTATTACAGAGCTGCCAAAGTAGAGTTTTAAATTACAATCCAAAACCGATCGAGTTACGTTATCGCCCAGCGGATTTTATATGTATGGGCATCTCTCGCCCTTGCCATCAAGACGTGCTTGAGATGTGCAAATACGTTTACCGTAACCAGCGACCCTTTTAACTTTATTATTCATCCAATACCAATCCTACTAATGTTATAAGCTCGAATGTTTGTACGGATGGATGTGTGGATGTATTTGTGTTACACCTTCACGCAAAAACTGCTAAATGTATTTTGATGAAACTTTACGATAATTTTGGAAAAAAGAAAATTGGTGTCGAATATTACTAAATGTATTACTTTAAATAATATTAAGTTTTGAACAAGCATTTTATTTTGAATATGTTTGACATTACAACTATTGGATTCCAAAAATTATTAAAAAGGAACCCTTGGTTTTAAAATACCATGCGCTCATGGATGGTATTTATGTATTGATGGATGCTCGGGTGGTACTTTTAAAAGTCACTTTATACAATTGGAGCACGCCTAAACAGAAGTGTTAAAAGTTGCCACCGGTACGGTAAGTCGTTTCTCGTCCCTACTAAAGATCTCTATGAATATTGTAAAGTGCTAACGGAAAGACAGTTATTTTGGCTTCAAATTGTTAGAAGACAACACTCTACTGCCAAGATTTACCGGCGCAGGCTAATCTACGTCGCAAAACATATTATGGAATACAGCGATACAAATGCAGAACTGAGTTTGGAACAGGATTTTTCAACTTTTTGGGCAGTTACATTTATAATAAAATTAATCGGTACATATCTCTTAATACTGTAAAAACCTACGATTGCAAAGAGTTAGTTTAAAAATGGTTGATCAATTTATCGTATGAGGAAACAGAAAAATTGTAAAAATAATAGAAACTATTTCATAAATACAACACAACACATCATACCATCCATACCATATGTGTTGATGGATGCAAAATTACGAATGCTTTTTTTATGTAGTATTTGACTTTTAAGAACGCCCTTTATCACACTAAGTCCACTGTTGTTTACCATCTACTCAGTTAGACTAACATAACAAAGGAAACACATGAGCCCAGAATGTTTTACACCGAGACAATTGCATTAGGTACTTTGCGGAAATTTGCATTAACTAAATCGAATTAACCTATACCATATACCAATCAAACAGGTAAACCATTTAGTATCATGGAAAAATGTAAATTGAATTAAATCAATTATTTCTTTTGGAGATATACTATATTAGACCAACTCAAAGGAGATGTGCAATGCAAATGTAAGCGCAGTCCCAGATAATATAATACTACGCGGAGTGAAGGTTTTTTTGGTAAATCTCACTTGACGCGGTTGCCTTTTTCAAATCTTACTGGAGTTTTACAGGCAACGCCTAGCACGAGCATAATATGTACCAATGTCATTAATGTTTATATGTATTTATTAATTAATAATTACTTGTATTTAAGTATTGATACGAGACGTCCCTGACATAATCGTTGTTTGGTATTCGTAACACAAGTAAGAAAGACAGTTATGTACTTCGAAACCACGACAACTGGTGTGTTGCCTGGCGCATTATTATTTTAATTTTCAGGCGTTAGTTTAACCGGTTTAATTGTGTTAAGAACTTCATTTGATACTTGCAAAAACTCTTTGAAGTAAGTATAGGTTACTTAGGGTCTGTTTTACCAACGTCAGCTAAGATTTATCCGACCGAATAAGTATAAAACGACCGAATTTAAAACATCATTTACATAAATTTGACCGTCTGATGTAGTGGTCGAGAAATCGTCTACTACGCAGAGGGTTGCGGGTTCGATCCCCGCACAATACAAACATTTGTGTGCATGAACATGTCTGTTTGTATTGGTCTGGGTGATTTCTATGTATATCATGTACGTATTTATAAACAAAAAGTATTTAAGTATTATATCCGTTGTCTGGCACCCATAACACAACCTTTGAGTAACTTACTTTGGGACTAGATGGCGATGTGCGGGAATGTTCAAAAGGATAAAGGAAAGAAAATGATAAATGATTGCTGACAAACAGGTGACGTTTTTAAATTGGGCGTTTTGTATTTTTTTCGCCTAGTACTCCATGTGACGTTGGTAATATCGGCTCTTAATAGTTTATTTATTAATTTCCTGTATCATTTAATTTAAGCAAGTATTAAAAATAGGACTTTTTCATTCAGGTCCGGTTTCGTGATCGATAGGTTACCTAAATAATAGTTGAATGTCGTTAACAGCGGTTGAATAAGAGTGTTTTAAAGAAAAAATGACGTCACCAAATGTCAGAGGCCGTAGTGCGAGTCGGAGCGAGACTTACTCGATCAAACGCATCGAGCGTGTTAACGATGTGACTTTAACCAATGGTCATAACATGTGTTGTGACCATTGGTTAAGGTATTTGTTCCTCAAAACATGCACAATCGTTAATATTTAACTGCTGGTAACGAATCTTAACCATTAATTAAGTTAACTATAGATCACGTAACCGGGCGTAAGTTGAACAGTCTTTAATGTAGGTAGGCGATGGTGTAGTATAAGTAAAACTATTATCTTGAACTCGAATTTCTATTCCCTTTGAGACAGATGATCTTAATCCCACTGGAACTGAAACTCTAAACAAAGTTGCCTTAAAAAGGTGAGTCTAACATAAACACGGCAATAACGAGATGTGATCTTGAGTCGGGTACTACCCCGTCGGGTTGAAACTTTTTACAAAGTTGACGAGGAAATGCAATATTTTCAAATGTACGCGGCCGACTGAGGTACAAATGAGACACGTACAGAAGACTCTTAAATTTTGTACACTTAAAATATACAATACTTAATAATAATAATGTGATAGAAGTATGTACATACCTATGTACATTCTTCTATTACATTGCTTGCAGTAACAGTTGCTATTGGCAAATCCCAACTTTAACAACTAGTTCTAAGGATAGGGTTTGACATATTTAAATATGTTTACATACAAATTTTAATACAATGTTCATGTTAACAAAATCGTTAATGCTCGACACATGAGGGGCACGTGACAACGACTATAACCGCAACAGACCGCCCACTCCCACCGCTTACGCCGAGGGCAAAGTCAATCTTTATAAATAAAATAAAATAAATAAATATTGGTCACCAATCCCATATTCATATCCATTGCTCTTATCCCAAAGTAGCTAATGCACTTCTGTTATGGAAATCAGACACAACGGTGGTAACAACACACCCACACCCGAGACAATATAGAAAATTATGATTTCTACATTGACCCGACCGGGAATCGAACTAGGGGCCTCGGAGCGGCAACGCCTAGAAACCCAGCGTGCTAGTCACTACACCACGGAGGTCGTCAAGTCATTCTTATACAGAAGATGTTTATTTCCATAAAATTATTAGACATTTAAGACACACTGCGACTTATAGCAGCGATGATTTCGCGATGCTAACGCGCGTTAGCATCGATGCAGTCGCAAAATGTTAACCTTTACACACTGCGCTACTTTTAGCATCGATGCATTCGTGATGCAGAAGCCGGAAATTGTCAAATTATGTACTGAATTTTGGCGACTGCATCGATACTAAAGCGCGTTAGCATCGGTACTGTCGCGCTTCTGCATCGATGCTAAATTAAATCTGTTCATTGCGTGAGTCGCCATGCTGAAGCGCGTTTTCAAAACGCGCGACTGGATCGATTCTAAAAGCCGCAGTGTGTAAGGGGTCTTAGATTTACTTAGTAAAAGGAGGTAATCTATTCGACCAGTGTGTATGTGAGAATATTTGAGTATGATGATCTAGTTAAGTTTCGTATTTATCATCATGTTTATTTTTATAACCGAAATTATTGTGTGGCACTCTCTCTATCGCTCTCTCTTCCTCTTTGAAGTGATCCTTCCACATCACTTTTTCGTGGATCCACATAAATCACAATCAAGCAAAAGCCAGCGACGCGCGTCGGGCCGAGTACGCAAACACGGCTCATAACCGATCCCTACCGCAAAATTCAATTATATGTGGATTTTTAAGCAAATTGCCGCAGCGGTTGCCATGCCGATTACGCGCTTGCCCGCGTTTCCGAAACGTTTTCGATTTATTAACACCGAAAATTTAACTTTGAGTAGGTATTGTTTCCGAATTGGTCAATGAATTATACTTATTGGCTGACTGCAAAGTCATTTTCAGGTTGCTGATAAGCTATGAAAATAATAACTAGTATTTTATTTTACTTTAACTTTACTTAAATTGGAATGATGTGATAAGAGCAATAAAATTAATAGCTCTTCTACTATCTTAACATATCTTTTTTTTCATCTTTCCCGTTTGGAAAGTTGAAACCGGGCGGAAAATAGCTTTTCCGTCACAGTTTTTAGATACCGTTTGCGTGTTTTGTAGGTACTCTGTTTTCTTCCGTGCCGTTACAAGTCCTTCTAATCGTGTGTTGTATGTGTAACAACAGTAAATAAACTGACATGTTGTGCAAAATGTTGAGGTTTCATTTCTCGCCGAACCACAAACTACTGTATCATCACATATATACAATAACGAGTAAAATCACACAGCTGAATTTTTATTATTTCTTACAGTCGAAATAAAAAATAGTATGTTTAACACGAGTGAAAGTACCCATTTCACTCTCCAACTAAAACTATCTCGAGTGAAATGGTTGCGTCCTCCCCTTGTATAACAATCAACTATTTTAACTTTCTTGCTCACACTGAAATTAAATTGCGCCAAGACCGTTACTCTTTTCAAAGTAAGAAAGTTAATAATTACTTAATCCTGTACCTGGCTTTTTGGAGTATTGAAATTGGACCAATTGATTTGGCCCGGAGCCAGGCAGAGGGGCCGCTGGGCTTTTAAGTACAAGTCTTGCTAGCGATCACGATGCGATTAAGATCCGTGTTTTGCAGTGCTTTCAAGCTCAATGACGAACTGCTAAGGGTGTGCGAACACGCTCCAAATTATCATACAAAATATCTTGAGCACGGTAATATTCGTGTCTTCACGCTTTCTTGCTATTTTTATTTAACCGTCAATATTAAAAGAAGGCTGTCAATCTATCTCATAATTACAATGACTGTCGACGTAAGCAACGCTGTTATGTCACTTACTTCATACGTTAATGGGCTAAGTATAGTGCCACCAACTTATCTGAAGAATGGCCAAAAATGGAACTACAGTTGTCACTTTAAAATCGTCATTGGCCGAAACACGTCAGTGTGACGATACAGCTCATTATTGGTATTTAAAAAACTTATCGAAAGCTCATATTAGTATGTTATATATTATTTTCAGCGCAAAATGCGCTAACGGACGGATTTAAAAATGCGCTAAATGCGAAACGGACTACGAGCCGCTGCGGCGCGTAAGTCGCGTGTATCCGTCCCACTATACCCATTACCCATTGCACTGGTAATACTATCCCCGTATTAGCACTGAAATGGGTAATGGCTGTAGTGGGGCCAACCCAGTCGCGCGACCGTCGCGCTGCTAATGTAAAGGCATTGGCTGCTGCCGCGCTGCTGACGCCCTTATGTGAAGGCGCAAATAGAAAGCGATAAGATTGATCGAAAGAGTTACGTAATAGCCCCGAGACGGTTGTTACAAATGCCCGTAGTCCACCCTTTGCACTCTCTTGCCGCTCCATTTCAAAGTTTGTCTTCAAACTAATGGTATTGGTATTTAGAAAAGTGAATCAATCTTACTTCGACAGATTTATGCAAAGCATTCTGTTAAATGGATTCTTGAAATAATATGTCAAAAATTTATCCGGTTGTACTTATTTTGTCAGTAACTATATATCTAATGACTAATTAATTCAATTAAATTACAATTTTATCAATATCATTTTGATTAAAGTGAATGAAAAATCTTTAATAATATAAATATGGGCCAGATAACACACCGATTGTCGTGGATTAAACGTAAAGAATTTTCTGCCTTGTGTTACGAATACCAGACAACGTTTATGACGGAGGCGTCTCGCATGAATATGAACATCTATGGCTTAGGTACAATTGTTCGTGCTAATCACACAAACATTTGGCCCTTGCGGAATTCGCGACGGGCGGTATAGTAGTCAGGAGTGCCCACGCGTTGTTTTTAGGCTTCCGAAGGCAAAAAATGGAACCCTTATATGTGTAGTTTCGTCAAGTCTGTCCGTCTATCTGTCCGTCCGTATGTCACAGCCACTTAATTCTGTTCAAAATTGGTAGAAAGATGTATCCTGTTAACCGCTTTACGATTCTTATATACAAAACATAAAAAATAATGATATTAAAAGGGGGCTCCTATACATGAAAATACAACCGATTTTTTTTATTATTCAAACCTATGCATGCGGGGAGTCTATGAATAGTTCTTCTAAAATAACATGGAGGTTTTTGAAACCATTTTCTTTTAAAGTCTAACGTTTGATAATGAAGATGCTTCCAAAGTGGCGACACTCGCGCTTGGCCGGGTTTTTTAATTAAGCAATATAAAGCCCCGTAGCTAAAATTAACTTGATGTTTTAAGGAGCTTTAATTTTAAGTAGAACTTGTGGAATTACTTCACCCATAACATATATTCATCATATCAAATTTCAGCCTTAAAAGTAGCCATCATAACTCGTGTAAATATTATAATATTATTATAACTAAAACATCTACTATGTTTATCTTCCAAAATTACCTTCTATCGTACAATGAGCTCACGAGCATATTAATTTTGTTTGATCATCATTAAAGTCACGTCTGCCGCATTATATTATTCATTTGCTTAATCTTCGCATATCTGGAGGTGCTTTAAATTATGTTCCAATGTAATTAAAATTTATCAAATTCACTGAAAGGCTATTTCTAGAGTGTAGATTTAACCTTAAAGCTTATTCTTAATTCTCACATAAATAAATAAATCATAAGTGATTTAATTATTTATGTAAATGTCTTCATATGTAATCATAATGAACATACTACGAAGCTTAGTATATAAGCAAATTAGGTGTATAAAATTGAGACAGTAAAGTTCGCAAGTTTAAGCGAAATATTTACCGAATTCACCAAAGCACAAAGCTCTATGAATAGGTACTAAAAATAAAGAAGGCACACAGTAACAAAGTACGAAAAACAGCACGTCAAGGTAAACACTGCGGTATTTTATTCAGTTGTAATAAGGGCTAGTTTGCAACAAAAGTGGGTAACCTGAGATGTGCTGGCCACTGTACATTGCAGTGTTTCTACTAATCCTTTACTGCAACTGATGAGAACTCGAACAGTGGATTTTCTTTTAAAGTACCTACATTTCTAAGCACACTAAAGGCTGCGATACACAAGCCTGTAAAACAGACAAGTACTTTGAATGCCAGTTACTGACATGAGCTAGTTTAGCGATTTGCGTCCTTTCATGCATATAGTCATACTATTGTTATTCACAACACAATCACACGCGTCACTTTTGGAGCCCCCTGCGTCCACTCCCGCATGCCAGTCTCCACATACATACAAGTAGATGACACGTGCAAGTAGCTGACATGAAAGCGTGCCAGCTACAGGCATGTGTATCGTGGCCTTTATGTTTAGCTTCAGGATCTTTATAGTTTCACAATAAAATATCTAACTAGAGACAGTTAAAACACGGCTCAGTATCACAAGCTTTACTTTAGACAGGGCGAAGTGACAAAATGTATATGCATATTATTTCAGCTCGCACGTGAATAAATACTCAGTACCTGCTCTGAATAATTAACCCAGAAATTATTTATCCAGGTAGCTTCCTATAATATTTATTTAGATCTATCTCTAAAACTCAAATAAGATGGTAACGGCATAGCGTTACAATCGTATGTGAGTCGAGTTTTATAGTAAAAATGCTTTGTGCTTTTTGAACGTACATATTAATTTATGTAGTTGAAATCATTGTTTTATTTTTAATAAAATATATAGATAATTTTAAATACTTACATGCGGACGAACTGCTGACAGACGGACAGACGGATATAGCGACACTATAAGGCGTATGGAACCCAAAAACGGTTGACATAAGAATCGGCGCCCTGATCACGTTCTTAGAACACTCACTTCTAACTATCGCGATATTCGAATAGATCTCCCTAATGGTACTCTCAGAAAGCTCGCCGGTTAATTGCACCGCCTAATAGAGCCCAATCGCTGTTGGGTTAGGCCTTATTACAGCCATTGTTGCCTAATTGATGTGAATTGTTCGGGCCTTTACAGGGAACAAAACCGGTTTCTTATTCATATCTAATTTACGCTTTGCCCTATTGTTGACGTTATTATGGCTTTATTAATGGGTTCTTTGATTGTCATATTGTTTTATTGTGGTATTCCTGCATATAGATAACTATTTATAGATGATCAGTATTTACCTACTCAGTAGCTTATGAATGAATAAAATGTATAATAGATATCTACTCTTAATTTAATATGTACTATATGCGTACGAACAAAAAATTAAGTATCATTTTGGATAAATTGAACATTGTTGCAAACTTTATGCAGTAATTATACTTAAGTTACATTCACAAGAAAGTTTGGCATTTATATTGAAAGTTAATTAACGTTGCATCTCCGCGCAAACCACTTCAACGCTGATTAATTCACCAAGAAGGTAAATAAAAAAGGATTTTCCAGTTCCAACGCAACATTTGTAAGACCTATTTCCTTTTCGTTAATAACGGGGAGAATTGAACTGCCAATTAGTAACTCTCAATTAAATGTGGCACATCTGTGTGCACACAGCGAACATAGTACAGCCACTACGTGCAGCGCCCGAGGCGAAAGCGTAACTCGACATATTAATCTTGCCCGACACTTTCCCCTCACAGTGAGAGGATATATTTCTTTCCGAATGGATCGAACCAGGAAAACCGTGCCGTTTTTTCTCAAACTGGTAGTTATCTACGGCTTATATATTCAGCTGTCTATCACCCGTTTAACATTGGAAAAAACAAAGTGTCTGTTTTTCTGAAGTCTATATTTTTTACTAGAATTTGCTTCGCTTGTGTAACTTTAGCTACATTGCAAGACAGTTAACACAGAAACATTTTACGACTTTATTACGTGTGCAGTGTACCTATATGTATTTACGTATATGTAACTTGAAAAAGGTCTCATAAGAAGTTTTATTTTAAAAAAACATAACAGTGTACTGTTACATTTTTTATTCGTACAGCAGTTACAACATTAGTATAAATTCTTGCAATAAAATAGACAACCCCATGGACTGGTGGATCTCGATAAAGCTGTTAACCAACATGGTAGTTAAAGTGCAATAGAATTACCAGCCATGGCAGATTGTTTTGCAGTGTCAGCACACTGCTGAGCGTTGTGAACTAAAAATTTTTGACATTCTGTTACGTATAAAAACCAAGTCGGTATATTTTCGTGTTAGCAAGTAATAATTGATCCTCGATCAGCTAAGTAGAAAAAAAAACTACTGAAATTCTCTACTGATTCATGCACTATACGTCAATTTTAGTGCTAATAAGCTGATCTAAGTCAGCTAATAAATTAACGTAATGTGAAAACCAGTTACTCTGCTCTGTGGCACTTGATTCTAAATACGTACTATAGTTCTGCCGTGTTAACGGGAAACTGTTAGCTACAACGGCCACATAGAGCATCGCGCGTTCGCGGATACGACATAAGCGATAATTAAATTTATCTAAAAGCCTTGCTTAGCAGTAGAACCAAAATTTAAGTCGCAATAAAACGCATCAGATAACATCCTTTCGCATTTATTCTGATCCAAAATGAATTCGAAGATGACGGAACGAATGCGGAAAGTGCGCCAACGCGGACGTCCAATACAATTTATTAGTAAGATGGTCGAAACTGGAAATGGTCAAACTGTGAGCGCGTTTGGAAAAGTGCGGAAATGCTCTTATCCTGTTATACCGGTCATCCGCATATACTAGAGGTTGACTATTATTTTGACTTTTTCTACCCGCCCTCGACACGTCCGCGCCCGCCTTAGACCCCTTATACACTGCGACTTTAAGCATCGAAGCAGTCCCGCGTTTTGGAAACGCGCAACAGCTTGGCGACTCACGCACTGAACCGATTTTATTTAGCATCGATGCAGAAAGCGACTGCATCGATATTAACGCGCGTAGGCATCGCGATTGTACCGATGCTAAAAGTAGCGCAAGTGTGTGTATCTGAACTGTATTCATCGCGACTGCAACGCTGCTAAAAGTCGCAGTGTGCAAAGGGTCTCAGGTCATATGAGGCCGGCGTCCAACGGAGCTCTTTATCGGAACCGTGCAGGCTGGCTCGCGAACAGTTTTACTGGCAAACACTCACTTCTGGTTTCGACTCAACGCACCATTAATTCGATATGACCCGCTTATGATAAGGTATGAGAGATTATTGGTTTTTGTCACACATTTTTTTGCAGCTTACTTTTAAAATTTAATATTGCTCAAAAAGGTAATAGAAAAACAAACACATGCGTCAACAATAACATGTACCTACCATAAAAAAATATTACTATCTACAGTCTACAATACAACTTAAAACCTACTTACTTATCAAAAAACAAAGAGACTTAAGTTAGTTGGTAATGAATTCAATTATAGGAGCTTATTTTGATCCATAAAATATATTTATCATTTAAAATTAATTTCTCCAAAGTCTGTTGGTCCCTTCCTTTAGAATGTTTTACCAGAAATTTATCGTCAAAATCGTCAACAACAACAAGACAACTCGCAAAATACAAGCGATCAGTGGCAAGCACAATAACACATGTATGAACTTTGAACACGTAAATTTATCACGATCATTTTTTACGCGACTGCTAAGATTTAAGTTTACGAGTTACCCTTTCCGAGTTGTTGTTATTTGTTGTTCGCTCTCTGTCGCGATATTTCCGATCGTTTCAGCCCGAACTCTACTATCAGAGGGTGAGTTGCTTAGAATATATTTAAGTGTTACTTAGAGCTGCTTGTAACTTCCCGTCGGTCCGGGCTAAGTGCAATGTTTCCCCCAATACGTCACCGGATAAGTATTGAGCGTTGAAAGCACGCTCAAATTTCCACGAATCATGGTGTTGGTAATTAATTATTTGTAAATGCTTACTGATGTACAGGTGTTGTGTTTATCTACGTTCTTAAGTGAAAATACATTAGATAGGTAGGTAGTTATATCATGCTCCAGTTATCAAATTTTATTTTCGTACATCTCGTTTAAATTTCCACTACTGAAAAAAAGACACGAGTATCGACTCTGTATTGAGAAAAGCAAATACCTTCATCGGAGTTTCGACACGGTACATTACCCCAGACAATCGGTAATTCAATACTTATACAGTATACACCTAGAAGTGAGCAATACGGTTGTTCGCGTATCGACGGGGATGGGCAAAAAACATTTAAAATGGCATCGAGAGCGCAGTTTCAGCGCGAAAAAATGACAAGTTGAAAATTGACAGAACAAAATTAAATTCAGAACTTTGTATTATTTGATTTTTTCAATTATGGGTTTGGAAGCTTAAATAGATTATCAGTAATATGATGATCTCATACCTCTACATATGCTTATGTGGAATTTATCAACTCCTATGTTTTTAAAGTCGGTGAAAATGGTATCGAGCGCGCAATTTCGGCGCGGGAAAATGACGAGCTGAAAATAGACCAAGCGAGCGCACTTCGGCCACTCGTGCCGCCCGCGCCTCTCGAACCGTAAAATGAGGTTGCCCGCTGCCACCGAAACAGCCTCAATATTTCATTGTCTGGCTGAGTTGAATCCTCAACTAAAGAGGATTCTCTTCCTCTTAATTTGTCGAACAATGTTACTTCATACTATCGCGAGCACGTTTCGAAACGCTTTGTCACTCTGGACTTCAAATCGATACGTTGTATTCAGTCGAAATTTTCAATTCTCTCAAACCAAACTAAAAAAGTTTCTTAAGGTTTTGGGTCCAAAAATTTGCATCTGAAAACCAGAAAGCTGAGTTTTCATGTTTCAATGATCTTAAGATTTTTTTAAATTCGCCAAACTTTTTGTTACGTTCCAAAATCGATTTGTTTGTATACCCATGCATATGTGTAGAAGCGCTGGCTTCTCAAACAATACATATGCATGCACCTACCAAACATACGTACAGCAGTGTTTATTTGCAGTGCCCTCGATAAACCGCATCTGTGAAACAGTGACTCTAACATCATAGTGTTGTGATTTCAAATACTGACACATCGTGGCTGACCATACAAGATAGTATTGTTTGCTTGTTTCGGTGCCAAATCAAAACCGACATTTCATTAAAACCTTAACAAACGAAACAAGTCCACGGCACGGTCCCATCCACTCCATAATTGGAAGAAACAAATTTGAAGGATCCTAAAACGTTACCTTTGTTTTCACTCCTTAATGCTTCAACACCCGAGCGGTTGCAGGCAACCGCATAACAATAGAATTTGCATTGTGTCTCGTTCACATACGCTTGAGGGATTGAAACAGGATTATAATAGAATTTTTTACAACCAAGAAAATACACATACTTACTTACATATTTTTAAAAAAATGATGTAATGGTTAATTGAATAAGAAAATCTTCTACCATATTTTAACTTCGCAGGCATATCTATTGTATGTGTTGTTGATAAGTTCAAAAGGTTATGGCATTAAGTCATTATGTGACTCCTATAAATACAGCTGAAACTAGTCGTATTTAAAGCATAATAGATGGGCAACCGACTGTATAATACATTATATTCGTCTTGAATGACAGTCGGTTGGGTTGCCACGCAATAATGTGCTAATGCTGTGTCTGTGATCCTCCCGACGCGAACATTGTTGTGGGCACATTGGCGATTTAATTTCCGCCGCGTCAATTCAATTTAGTCGGGACGTGGCCGATACTCGTAACTATGCTACATTATTGCATAGCTGTAATGACTTCATTTCGACAACCATTCCGGCATTTTCGAACTATTTTGATGCAGAGTGGAGAACGTCACACGCCATTGCACTTTGTGGCAATGTGCGTTACCGCGGTTCTATCCGATTTATGTTTTTTTCGAAGGTACTTAAGTAGCCAAATTAATTCCTTAAAAATATGAACAAAATTATGTGTTCTATAAAGGTTCATCTTATAAAATAATGACCTTTGACTTAATTTTATATAATTTACATTTGTAAGCGTTTTTTCCAAAAGGCCTCACCAAAGTTTTAATTGGGTTTTCATTTTGACATCTTATTTGTTTTACAATACATTTTCACGGAACAGGTATTTCCATTTTCATTTCTGTGATAAACAAGGTTAAAATCTTATTATCTTTTGTTATTGTTTTGTGGTTTCGTTGATGGCAAGGAAATCGCTTTACGGTTTTTTTTTGACGTGAGAATTTCAAATGGTGCGCTTTTATGGTATTAAGCTAACATATATAAGCATATGTTATTAGCTTAATAAAAATGAATTGGTAAATTGAAATACCTTTTGACGATTTGGTGCTTAAATCCCCCTGTTGTTGCCCAAAAACAAGACAGCGATATTTTAAATTTGATTAATTATAATTGAACCACATAGTGCGCGAATTCAATCTGTTAAGTGTTTTAATCAATGAGCCACATTAAGCACATGCAATGTCGCTCCGTCTGTCTATCAACTGTTGCTGTCATCTGCGAATGAAAATATGAAAGTCTACTAAGTATGGGAATATTAAATCAATACCTAATAAGAAAAACATAGTCCGGTCTTGCTGATCGCAACCGGTTGCTGTAGAAAATCGTAAGGGTTGAAAAGAGTTGCTGATAATCATAATAAATAAATATGCGCTAGAAAACACACCATTTGTCTTTGTCTGGGTTCGTGGTAAGGAATCCTTGTGTTACGAAGAACTAGACGACAATTATGACAATAACGATGATATAAGGTCTACTTGATTGTTGGGTACAGGTAGAAACTCACGGTACCTACTCGTATGTTATGCGATATCTTGGTCTGTGTCGAACAAGGCTTAGAAAACTTATCTATCTTAATGATGTCGCAACTCGACTTGTCGTAAGGAAGGATCCCAATTTCGTGAACCAATCAAAGGTTTTATAGCTCATCCATTAGTTAAGAACATTTATTTATTTAATTCTTTATTGCACTGACAAAAAAGTACAAATGGCGGATTTAATGCTTAAAGTATTATCTACCAGTCAACCATTGGGTGAAGCAGAAACGATTGAGGCGGCGTAAAGGAACACAAAAAAGCAACAAAATAATTATGCTACTAATATAATATACTTACATATTTAAAGTAAGCCTATTTTAACATACTTGCATACATACAATTATCCATACATAGGCGAAAATAGATTATAATATGGAAAACAGAGAAGGACAAAACTTATTTAGAACTAAAACTGGATACCTGGACGCTGCTGCAATAAGTTTACCTACCCACATATATACAACAACACTACCCACTATACTACATAAGCAAATCAGGTCAGAAAAAAGAGGTTTGTTACCTATTTAATCAATATCGCCATGGATATCAGCTAATTACGAACTCGTTTACAACCCCATTTTATAAAAATACTTTTCTTTCATAACACTGAAACACCTTTTTACCATTTTATGCTTATTACAAGTTTTTTATTAAAATTCATCAAACGGTAAGGAAAATGTATAAATATCAGCCAAGTTTCTATTTCAAGTCGTTACAGAAGCACTCGGTGTTTAACGTCAGCCGTACTCGTAAATGTCGGAATGCATAAACTATTGTGGGAATTAGACGGTTCTAAAAGCGGTATTTCAAATTCATAGTACGTACTGTAAAACAGTGATTAGAAATATTCAAAGCTTTCAGTTTCTAACTAACTTTAATTTACACTGAGTATAGTGTCGCTTACACTATTAACACTACACTTATTAACAGAACAGAGAAAACGAGTGATTCGTCAACTCGCAGGCAATCAAATCGCGGAGACCTGTGAGTCGGCACATCTTATTAAAAGCCGGCCAAGTGCGAGTCGGACTCGCGCACTGATGGTTCCGTGCCAACTTTAACTGAATTAGGGAATCCACTTGCTTCCACTTAGCTAAAATACCACAATATTTTGTTGACTGCAAATATAACTTTGTTTTTCATAGTGTTTGTATAAAGAACCAAGTTATGCTTGCGGTTGTTGAGAATGTGATATATCTTACAAACTACTAGTTCGATCCCGTCAAAACCAGTTTTCGTAGAAATTGTTTGATAAGATCTATATTATATTTTTTTTCAAAATTTACGCTGACTTAGTTTATAAGTTAGAGAGGGGAGGGGGGGGGGGGGTACGCCCATATCAAACGTTAGACTTTAAAAGTAAATGGTTTTAGGAACCTCTAAAGCGGTAAACAGAATTCGTCTTCCTTCCAAATCTGTGAGCAATACCACCATTGTCTATTACAACAACTGACGGACGGACAAATCTTATTTCATTCTTCTTTTCTTCTCTCCTATACGTAAAAGAAAGTCGTGTAACAAAAGAATGTCGTTTAAGTTTTAACGTTTAGAACGGATGGACCAATTTTCATGGTCCGATTTTCATGATCTTTACTTTGTTGAACTTGTCTTGGCCCCGAAAAGAATAAAAACTGTACAATGGAGCGGGGCTGATTGTTAAGTAATTCGCCCTTGATAAAGATTTTTTCAACACACTTGCTCATAACGACGTTTTTATTCCACCGATTTTTGGCTCATAATCATAGTATTAAACACGCGTGCTTTTTTAGTATATTATTGCACTAGTGCTTTTAGTTTATTAACTCGACCAATTTGCATTTGTACCCTTATACCGGAGGCGAAAATCGCGTGCGAAAGTTTTTGCCGTCAAAATCGAGTGAAATGTATTTTTACTAACTGTTTTAATAATAATAAACTTAGTTAATGAAGAGTCTTGTTTTTTCCTCTTAAGTGTGTTGAAGAACGTAGTATAAAACGCGTGTGCCTGTGACCATACGCGGCTTTCTTATGGCGCACTCGCTTTCGCTCGTGCGCACACAATAACGCCTTGTATATAATGGTCATTTTAGCACACTTGTATCATAATGTACTATTAAGTATGATTTGGGGCCAACCTATCGCGCTTTTTTCATATGCACTATCAAATGAAGTAAGTACCTATGAAGTAAGTAAGTAAATCATGACAAAAGGTTTTTTCGTGCAAGTTTTCTCGCACATGTGACCACCACATCAATTTCTTATCAGCGAAGATGTCTCTTTTACGAGTTTCGCTTGTTTTTTTTTGCCTATTTTCGCAAAGTATAATTTTGCTTGTAGCATTTTTCTTGCAAATGAGAATATAATTAGAAATCTAGAAGATGTGAAAAAACTTTTTAACTTTCCAAAACATTTACCTTTAATAAAGTGTCCGCCCTACTTCTCATGTTGTTTGTCTTTTTAAGTGGGTAATTATTAAATCTGAAAATAACACATGACAATTTTCCCTTAATACCTACTTTAAATTTATTGCACTCGCAAGTATCGTGTAAGTGTAACTATGGTAAATATTATTAAAAACTATGGTCAATCCTGCTCAGAGAAAGATCTTTTTATAGGGTCTCTAAATGTATTCAGTCCATCCTACTATCCCGTGACGGCCCCCCAATTTCATTAAAGTTATCTAGTACTCAATGCCCGATTTAGAGGTGGAACTATGTAAAGTACGAGTAATCGTAATCATTTGACAGTTCAAAACGTACAGTATGATCTTCAAACGACAGAAAGGCATACGTTTGACAGATCATACTACGTTCTGAACTGTAAAATGAATACGATTGCTTTACACAATTCCACCTCAGAACCATTCGGTTACTGATTCGGTAACGATTGGATAACTTACTCACATATTATGAAAATTCAAATAACATGAAGTTATCCGATGCTACCAAATTATTTTGTTCTTTTATTATATTTATTACCAAACTGAGTTATCGACATCCGATCAAATTGCGGCATTTATTTAAAAATGAGTACAAAATTTAGTCGAATGGTTTATCGAACGTTCTGAATCACCCTGAGGGTCTACCTACACGGCCAAATATACAATCATATGAACCCAAATAAACAGTACTTACATGAAAATTCGCTTCTGAAATGTTTTAAAAATAAACTTAAATTTGCCATCAAAACGTTGATATAATATGTCAAAGTCAGTTTATGGCTTATCAAAAGCAGATTAGGAAATAAATACACTTCTGGACACATCTATTGGCCCACCTTAGAGTTTAGGTTTCGATGGCCCCTACCGAAATATGATTGCTAGATTGAACAAAAACTGTTGATGCAGTTTTAAACCTGATACATTTTACCATCTTTTTCGATCGTATAGTTTTAAATTTGAATTCAGAATACCATACAACATGGAGCTACGCCTAACAAGTCGGATATGCGCCTTGTTAAAGGCAATTGATTTTTGAATAAAAAACATGTTTTATCAAATAAAGGTTTAATTTAATAACGCGTGTTGCTTCCATGGGCATCTTCCACAGCTCTCATACGATTAGGCATAGAGTTTATCAACCGCTCTATGAAATTTTAACGGATCATCTCCCATTCCTCTTCTATGGCAGTTTTCAACTCCTGCATCGTCTGGGCAACTGGCTGACGAGCCCTAACACGTCTTTTTAGCACGACCCTCATGTGCTCAATGGGGTTCATGTCTGGGCTTCTGGCTGGCCAGTCCATAACTGTGATGTTCACATCCCGAAGATATTCCCTGACGATGCCGGCCGATGGGCGCTTGCATTATCATGCATAAAAAGGAAATTTAAGCCCACATAGTCCGCGTATGGTATCACGTGAGGTTCTAAGCACTCACGAATGTACCTTTCAGCATTTAATGTTGGCAGCCGTGGTCCTGTAACAACCTCAAGTTGAGTTTTGCCGCTCGCGGATATACCGCCCCAGACAGTCCACGAGCCACCGCCATAAGCAACCCTCTCTTTAAAGCAGCATTGTGCGAAACGCTCTCCCTTACGTCGGTAGACCTTCTTCCTTCCATCATTGCAATGTAACACAATTTTAGACTCATCAGAAAAGAGTACACGGCTCCAATCTTGCTGTTTCCAATTTAAATAACTGCGTGCGAAATGAAGGCGCGCCTGTTCGGTGGGCTCGCGTTAGTTTGGGCCCATTAGCTGGCTTGTGTGGTACCATATCACGATCTTTTAAGCTTCTCCGAACAGTTCGAGCGCTCACAGATACTCCGTCGAAGTCACGAAGTTAGTTTTGTATCTCAATGGAGATAAGGTGACGATTTCTCAAGCTGGTCGTCACGATGAATCGATCCTGCCTTTCAGTTGACGAAACGACGAACAAAGCCGCCAGTCTCTAGGTACCTCCGATAAACATTACGACCGCAGATCGACTAAAATTAAGTTGAGCACTCACGTTTCTTTGGCCGTGTCCGGCCTGAATAAGTGCCACAGCTTGGGCGGCGACTTCAGGTGAAGTATCCATAGATTATTGATAGAACCTCACCTTAATGTTGAGAATAAGTAATGTTTGTTGCAAAACCAAAGATATCAATCACTTTTTCAAGAATTAAATCCAAGTAAACCAATAAAACCAAGTTTACTTAGTATTCGATTGTTTGATATCAACAAACAGGCTCAAAATTGTCTTTTGTTTCTTTAAATTCTGTGTTCGAAATTCAAAAAAAGACTATTGAATGAAATTGTGAATGTGCTAGGTTCAAAACTGCATAAAAACTTTTTGCTCGACCTAATATAAAATTTTAGGTAGGACCAAACGACACTGAAAATACAAAGTGGGTCAATAGATGTGTCCAGAAGTGTATATAGACTAGGCACGTTGGCCCACCGCTCCTCGTAAGTTGCCAAGTCTTTCACAGTGACATCACACGACTGTGGAATTCTCTTCCCGTGTATATAAAGAAAACCGATGCAAAGTTGTCTTTTAAGAATAAAGTTCGTAGGTTTCTGAAAGAGTGAATAATTGCATAATATTATTATTATTTGTATGTAGTTATGCTTTATTTATGTTTATGTATATACTTATAATATATTTTGTCTCTTCAGTTTATTTATTTATCGGTATAGTTATTTACTTACTTTATTTATTTTAGGGCCGATTTTTCAATGGTCAGATAAAACTTATCAGACTGATAAATTATAAAGCTATTGTTAATGTTGTCATTAGTGGTTATAAGAAAGTTCAATAGATGGCGCTGCCCTCACTTGTCTCGCGGTAGTAAGTAGTGTCATCGAATTCTATAAGACTTCATACATTCAAATTAGTTCGTTAAATTATCAACAGATGTCGTTGTACTTACTTAGTTCGCAGAAGTAAAGTTTGTGTGCTAATTCATAAGACCGCAAACATTTATTCAATATACATGGCTTAGATCAAGTACTTACGGTGGTTTTATTTATTAACATAATTCCCCTATAGTATTCAATAGTTCAGCACACAGTGCACCAGGTCAACCAGTAGGTCAAACCTAAACAAGTTCCTTCAGAGCAGTATGGCTAGAGGGCATTTTCGCGCTTTAAACCGTGGTCAGTGCGGCCACAACCCCGCACTCGCAGTGGATCGCTGCGGATAAGGTGCGGTTCCAGACCACCAGGAAACGGTTGCTGTGAGGCGGTCCGGAGGAGGCGGCGAGAAATCGGAGTCGGAGGCGACTATAGTGAAGCCGTGACGGAGGCGGCAAAACTTGGAGTTGGAGGAGGGAGCTTTACTACAACTGGACAACACATACGTCATACGACATACGTCACAACAGTTCAGTGAGTGAAGTGGTCAAGCGTGAGTAGTGCATTTATTTAAAAACTTTATCAAGCAATTTTAGACTTTATTTCATCACATTCAAAAACTTAGTGAAATCAACATTTGGAAGAGATAATTTGGGACTTATAATATTTTTATTTTTTCGTGTTCTCCATTAACTTAGAATAATTTGCATGTTAGTTAAGGACTTAGAATAGTTTTAGAAAAAACGAGGGAACGGGGAACCTATGCCCGATTTTCTTTGAACTGTCAAACACTTAGAATATTTCGAGAAATCTATATTACTTTAGTTCAAAATCATAAGTGGTTGTTCAGTTGATTTCATTGCCTTGTTAGTGTTTATACAATGGATAAATTAATAAATATTCAAACAGATTTACAAAATTCAATTAAAAAGGGTTTAACTAATTTCAAAAAAAGTCCGAAAGAGAGAATTACTTTCGAGTATGTAGAGGCCAGGCTTGAGAATTTAGAAAAAGACTGGTCGTCATTTAGGTCGAATAATCGCAAATTGTTTGAGGTCTCAAATCCCGATGACTTAGCGCAGTCTAGTTATGTGTCTGGTGAAGTGTACGAAAGTACCGAAGAAGACTTTTTAATTTATAAATCTTTATTAAAGGTTGCTCTTAATAAATGTACGACTACACAAAATGAATCACAAAATAGGAAAAGTTGTGATACATCAAGCCAATTTGTAAAACTCCCGAACATTACTATTCCCACATTCTCGGGTGCTTATTCGGAGTGGAGCACTTTTCGTGATTTGTTTTTATCATTAATTCATAAAAATGAGTCTTTGGATAACGTTCAGAAACTACATTACCTAAAAACACATTTGTCAGGCGAGGCAGAACAACTGATTAGGTATACACCTATATCAGACGCAAAGTACAGTCAATGCTGGTCTCTTCTTGAAAAACGTTACAATAAGAAGAAAGTTTTAGCCAATTGTATCTTAAAGCGTTTATTTGGTCAAAAACGAGTGCATAACGAATCGGCATCAGGTTTGAAAGAATTATTGAATATGATGAGTTACACCATGGACTGTGTGAATGCGTTAAAAAATATTGAGATCGATGTGAGCACGCGGGACGTTATCATTATCCATATCGTTGCTTTTAAACTGGACCCAGAAACGCGCAAACAATGGGAGTTACAAAACTCTGAAGCAGAGCCGAATAATTTGCCAACGTTAGAACAATTTAAAGTTTTCATAGAAAATCGTTTTGGAGCTTTGGAGATTATTGATCCAAAAAAACCTACACAGCACCATAGTAGTGGTCCTCATACTAGACCAAAAGTTATGTTGTCCATGAATATCAATGGTAAGAGTTGCGAATATTGTTCAGACGGGCACAAGTTGTGTTTTTGCAAACAATTCGCAAAACTTAACTGTGCGCAGAGACGTGATTTTGTGTTAAAGAACCGCATTTGTTTTAATTGCTTAGGTAGCAACCACACTAGTCTTGAATGTCAAAAGATGACAACTTGCAGACTGTGCAAAAAACGTCACCATTCGCTTTTACACCCGGAATATGTCAAAACGGATGCAAAAGAGGCTATTGCGAGTACTAGCACTGCAACTAGTGACTCACCAATAGTTTCATGCACGTCAACTCGAAAGGTTTCTAACAATGGCCAGGTTTTACTAGCTACTGCTTTAGTAAACGCCGAGTCTGCATTTCAAGGACACCACGTATTAAGAGCCTTAATTGATCAAGGCTCACAGGCTTGTTTTATAACAGAAGCTGCAGTTCAATTGCTACGACTTAAAAAGGAGACTATACGAGGAACAGTGACAGGGTTAGGAGACAAGGGTTCGACGACTTTCAGGCACGCGGTCACAATAAATCTTCGGTCTAGGACTGAAAAACAATTTCAGATTAAACTTAAGACTTATGTTCTTAGAAACCTTATTGTATCTAATTTACCAGAGCAACCGATCGAATCAATAAACTGGATAGGTTTAAATAATTTGTGTTTAGCTGACCCACAGTTCAATACTCCCAGTAAGATTGATTTATTACTAGGAGCTAATGCTTTCAGTCAAATATTGAAAGAGGGAGTTCAAAAAAGTCCTGATAACTTACTTATTGCGCAGAACACCACGTTAGGATGGATCGTGTCTGGAACGGTCAACGATAGGCAGGAGAATTCAGGAAAATATCAGTAATGCATGCACAGATTAACGAAGATGACTTACTGAAACGATTTTGGGAAATAGAAGAACAACCCCATAGTTCAAAACGTTTATGGACAGACGAAGAGCAAAAATGCGAAGAAATCTTCGCTAGTACAACAAATAGGACACCTGAAGGTCGCTATATTGTCAAGTTACCATTTCGAGAGCAACAGCCTAGTTGTAAAGGTGGTAATTCGCGACAAATAGCTATAAGAAAGTTCAACTCACTAGAAAAAAGGCTATCGAAAGATTTAGAACTGAAGAAGAGCTATATCGAAGTTATAAATGAATATTTGCAGTTAGGACACATGAGACCTGTAAAGAAGAATGACACGAAGAGGGATGAAGCTGTCTACTTACCCCATCATGCTGTGGTCAGGAATGATAAAACTACTACAAAGGTTAGAGTAGTATTTAATGCTTCTAGCAAAAACAGTTTCGGAATATCGCTCAATGATACCCTGATGGTAGGACCTAATCTTCAGGCGGATTTGCGTCATCTGGTGTTGCGCTGGAGAGAGCATCCTATTGTTTTAGTGGCCGATATAGTGAAGATGTATCGCCAAGTTAGAATAGCCAAAGAAGATGCTATTTTTCAGCGTATAGTGTGGCGTGAAGACCCTGCAAATGAAATTCAAGATTTCGAATTAATCACGGTCACTTTTGGAACCGCATCTGCTCCGTATTTAGCAGTGCGGGCATTGAATCAAGTCAGCATTGATGAAGGTAAAGACTTTCTGTTAGCTTCGTCGAGGGTGCCGACGTCGTTCTATATGGATGATTTAATGTCAGGATGTAGCAGTATAACAGAAGGAGTGAAACTCTATACAGAAATGAAAGAGTTATTGCTGAAGGGTGGTTTCCAATTGCAAAAGACAAACACCTGACACCTGACACCTGCCAAAGATAAGTATTTGTCGTATAGATTTTTTCATTTTAAAAATATTTTCCCCCTTTTTTCCTCTTCCCGGGGCCTCTCCATAATTTTCTTATTGTGTTTAGAGGCAGTAAGTTTGTGGGCAGGCCTCCAGAAGACCTCTCTGTATCATATTAAATTCTTGCATTTTTATGTTCCAGTTGACATTTGGCGTTAGCAGGGAGTTACTCCGGTTGCTAAGGCAACCAGACCTGCGCATCCCCTACTGTCAGCGTCCGTCATCCCAGTTTATTTACTTTTAGTTTTATTTTTATTACGTGTTTTTGTATTTGATATCGTCTCATAAGTTTTAATTTTGTGTTTTGGCAGGTTTTTGCAAATTTCTTTTTGTGATCAGTGTTAAGGCTTATGAGTACTTTATCTCCATCGGTGGGCACCCACTCACAGCCGCAGTTCTTTCACTGTTCAATTAGTAATTCGAATAGGACTTTTAAAGGTAAGAGGGGCCTTAATATTCATATTGCCCGTAGTCATAATAGCACCAATTTACCCGCGTCTCTCCCTATTTCCTCTATTCCAAATCCTTTATCTTCTTCTCAATCTTTTGAATCTATCATCACAAACCTTCACCAATCTACTCCGCTGGTTAAACGGATCCCTAGGGGAGCGAGAACAGCTTTAGCTAAATGCCTTTCTTCTTGTATTGAAAAATGTTTCGATAATAATGAAACTGCCTGGCAAATCTTTTTACTTTTTCATACTCATTTTTTCACGTAAACTCTCCTTCTAAAACTTTAACTCGGGCGCTATTAGATAATGCTTCAAATTTCCACAATCCGTCCCTTCCATTCAGTTCGTCTAGTATGATATCTTCCAAATTTAACGTTTATCGTACCGTTGAGAACAAGGTTATGGACGGTGACCTGAAAAACGCAGCCCGAATCTTGTTCTCCGATGACACTCTCGCTCCCCCTAATCAGGAAACTCTCGAGAGCCTTCGTAGTAAGCATCCTTCACATCCAGATTCTCCATCTTTACCTGTTCCTCCTCTTCAAAATTTCCAACCCTTACAGATACTTGATGACGGCGACACGTTTGCTGCCATCATGTCATTTCCGGCTGGTTCTGCTGGTGGCATCGACGGCATCACTCCCCAACACCTTAAGGACTTGGTGAGTGCTTCCGCTGCTGACGCCGGTAGAATTTTGCTTTCCAACATTACGAAATTGTGCAACTTTCTCTTATCTGGCAAGGTAACTGAAAGTTTTGTCCCATTTTTATTTGGTGCTAGACTTTGTGCCTTTCGAAAAAAAGATGGTGGCATTCGCCCTATTGCTATTGGCTCAACGTTTCGTCGTCTTGCAGCCAAATTAGCCTGTCGTGATCTTTTTTCTCCTTTGAAAGAGTATTTTCAACCCATTCAACTTGGTTTCGGCAGTAAGGGAGGTTGCGAGGCCGTGGTTCATTCCGCTCGCAATTTCCTCTCCTGTGACGAATCTGAAGTTTTTTTGAAAGTTGATGTGAAGAATGCTTTCAATTCTCTTGACAGGTCTGCCTTGCTGAATGAAGTTCAGACTCACACTCCACAGATTTATCCCTTTGTTTTTCAGTGTTACCACAATCAATCAAAATTACTTTACAATGAACATTCAATTGTTTCTGCAGTCGGTGTTCAGCAAGGCGACCCTTTAGATCCAGCCCTTTTTAGTTTAGGCATCCATCCTGTCATTTCATCCTTAAATTCTAAATTCAATGCCTGGTATCTGGATGACGGCTCCTTTGGAGGCAAAGCAGATGTTGTTTTCCAAGACCTTGTCCTGATTATTGAAGGATTTAAGAAATTAGGCTTGGAACTGAACCTTTCAAAATGTGAACTTTTTATTAATGATCACGTTTCGTCTGGTTCCCGTCAGGGAATCATTGATAAATTCAATTCCCTTGCTCCTAACATCAAAATTCTGAATTCTGAATCGCTTTGCCTCCTGGGTGCCCCTCTTCTTGATCCCAGCATCGAACCTTTTCTTGATAAAAAATTGAATGATTTCACCCTTTCAGCCCCCAGATTAGAACACCTAAATTCACACATTGCATTTACTATACTTAAATCGTGTCTTTTTGTGCCTAAATTTACATATTTCTTACGTGCTAGTCCTATCTGGAAAAAAAATAATTATTTAAAACTATTTGACACCACCCTTAAAAATAGTTTGGAAAAAAATTTAAATTTACATTTCGATAATAATTCTTGGGCTCAGGCTTCGCTTCCTATTTGTTTTGGTGGTATCGGAATTCGCCAAATTTCTAGTATAGCCCTCCCCGCTTTTCTCTCCTCTTTGCATAGCACTTCCGTTTTAGCCAGAAAAATCTTCGAACATCCTCGCCAACTTTCTGAGGTGAGAGAGGCGGAGGAGTTTTGGCAAGGCCTCTGTCCTAGAGAAGACATCCCAAAGGAACGTCACCAGCAAAAACTTTGGGATGTCCCTCTTGCGAGAGAGACCTTCAATTATTTACTTCAAAATTCCGTCAGTGACAGTGGTCGCGCAAGGCTCTTGGCAGTTTCCTGCAAAGATTCTGGTCATTGGCTTCATGCTTTACCGTCGAAAAATTTGGGCACTCTTTTCGATAGTGAGTCTTTCCGGGTGTGTGTGGGTCTCCGCCTTGGTACCCCTATATGTGAAATTTTTACGTGTCCATGTGGCAAGGAGGTTGATAAATTTGGTCTCCACTGCCTTTGTTGCCAGCAAAGCGCTGGGCGTCTCGCCCGTCACGCTACCCTTAATGATGCCATCAGAAGAGCTCTTGCGACCATTAATGTTCCTTCCACGTTGGAACCACGTGGTTTGGTCCGTGATGATGGCAAGAGACCCGATGGCCTAACGCTTATTCCCTGGGAACGGGGTCGGGCCTTAGTTTGGGATGCAACTTGTGTCGATACTTTGGCCCCTTCCCATCTCAGAGAATCAGCCCTTAAAGCTGGAGCAGCAGCGGAGTTGGCTGAAAACGCCAAGCGTCGCAAGTACGTTTCACTTGCAAGTGATTATGTGTTTGCGCCGTTTGGCGTTGAAACATTTGGGCCGTGGGGACCCTCTGCTAAATTGCTGTTTAGTAAAATTGCGCCAAAATTAAATTCTTTAACAGCCAATAATAAAGCTGGCTGGTTCCTAGCTCAAAGGATCAGCATAGCTATCCAACGCGGCAACGCAGCCAGCATCATAGCCTCCTTGCCGCAAGGAAATGGTTTTGTTTTTGAATAGGTAGATATTAAGTTATTTTTTTATGTTACATGTCTTAGTTTAATTTTTTCTTGTTTGTTATTAATAAAAATGTAGAATAAACCATTGCAAAAGTGGAATAGCAATAACAAGCAATTACTATCAGAAATACAGAAAACTGAAACAGTAAAACAAATCAATATACAAACACACCAAAAATAAACGATCAAACACAGAACAATGAGACAAAACAAGAACAAGAGAACACAATTAAAATACAGAACAAAAAGATAAAACAAACACAAGACGACATTAATAAAATAAAAAATAAAACAATTGATATGAAAGAAGAAAGTATAACTAAAATTCTAGGTATTACCTGGGATAGAAGCGAAGATCATTTTCGGTACTTGGTAAATCTTCCCACGATGTCGCCTAGACCTGTAACAAAAAGATCAATACTATCAGTAATAGCACGATTATATGATCCACTAGGATGGTTGGCTCCTAGCATCATATTAGCAAAAATGTTCATCCAAAAATTATGGTTAGCTGGCATAACTTGGGATGAACCAATAGCGGAAGAATTGAAACGTGAATGGTTTACTTACCGTGATATATTATGCCAACTTACTTCTGTGCGGGTTCCTCGGTGGTTGGGTACTTTAGGCATGGATGACACCCGTGAGTCGCATGGGTTTTGTGACGCGTCTAAGTTGCCTACGCTGCCGTAGTTTATTTACGAGTAGTAGATCCCAAAGGAAGTATCCATGTGTCTTTGTTGGCAGCCAAGACAAGAGTCTCACCAATAAAGCAGATCAGCATTCCTCGATTGGAATTGTGTGGTGCTTCTCTTTTAACACGGCTTTTGGCTGAAGTGGTTGAGGTGCTTAACGTCCCCAAGAGCAATATTAACGCCTGGACAGACTCTACCGTAGTATTGGCATGGTTGAATAGCCACCCCAGTAGATGGAAAGCGTTCGTGGCGAATAGAGTTTCAGATATTTTAACCACACTAGACTCGTCGCAGTGGTATCATGTACCAACTAAAGAAAATCCAGCAGATAGTGCCTCTCGAGGTGTTCAGCCTGATGCACTTGCTAGTAATGAGCTTTGGTTTTGCGGTCCAAAATTTCTACGTGAATTAAACGTACCATACAACAGACCACTGAATTTAAAAGTCAACATAGAAGAAGCCGTAAAGTCACATTTTAATACAATGACGAACGAAGAAGATATTTTATTGCAACGCTTTTCTTCTTTACAGCGATTGCTAAGAGTGTTAGCTTATTGTAGACGATTTTATAAACGAGAACAGGAATACAGTACAATTTATTCATCTAAAATAGAAATAGAAAATGCTTTAATTTGTTGTATAATAAAAGTGCATAAGGAAGAATTTAAGGAAGAATATTTACAGTTACAGGCCAAAGGTTATTTACAATCTCAAAGTTCAAAATTAAAAGCTTTGTGTCCATATTTAAACGACAGAGATAATGCGGGTGAGTGGTAGACTACAAAAGTCTCAATTACCTGAAGAGGCCAAACACCCCATTATACTACCCCACACTTCACATTTCACCAAGCTATTGATTGCAGATACTCATAAGAACACATTGCACGGAGGAGTTCAATTGATGATTAGTTGTTTGAGGGAGGTATACTGGATCATAGGTGTCAAAAGTCTCGTTAAGCAACACATTCGTAAATGCGTGTCCTGCGTTAGACAAAATGCAAAAGTGCAAAACCAATTCATGGGATCTCTCCCTTCAGTGAGATGCACACCCGCTAGAGCCTTTTTACATAGCGGAGTAGACTATGCTGGTCCCATAAAAATAAGGACAACCAAAGGACGAGGTAACAGGTCTTATAAAGGCTATATTTGTCTATTTATTTGCATGGCTACTCGAGCCATCCACTTGGAAGTTGTGAGTAAAATGAGCACTCAAGCTTTTATTGCAGCCTTTAGGAGATTTGTTTCTCGGCGTGGTCACTGTGCCCAATTATGGAGCGACAATGGTACCACGTTCGTAGGTGCTTCAAAAGAGTTGAAGGAATTTAATACCATTCAAGGGGATATCGGATTACATCTAGAGAGTCGCGGTACGGAATGGAAGTTCATACCACCTCACGCCCCTAATTTCGGTGGATTATGGGAGGCCGGTATAAAATCGACAAAATTTCACCTGAAAAGAGTAATCGGAGAGTCAACTCTTACCTTTGAGGAAATGTCTACCCTTTTAGCACAAGTCGAAGCCTGTCTGAACTCGCGACCACTTACCATCGATAGTACAGATCCAAATAACCCAAGACCGTTAACCCCAGGGCATTTTCTTATTGGAGGACCTCTGCTAGCAGTGCATGATATATCCAATTACAGTCAGTCAAATATCAGCACATTGACGCGTTGGCAAGTTATTAAACGAATGCTACAATCCTTTTGGAATCGTTGGTCTCAAGAGTATCTGACAAACATGGTCAATAGACACAAATGGAATTATCAGGTACCTGAGCCAGAGATAGGTGACATAGTCCTTATTAAAGAGGATGACATGCCACCTAGCCGTTGGTTGATGGGAAGAATATTAGAAAAGCATCCAGGTAGTGATAACGTTACCCGTGTGGTCACTATCCGAACAAAGTCTTCCACAATGTGTTGCCTACACGTTGTGAATAATGGCAGACACATTATGTATATAATGCAAAACTGTTTTATCATTATGTTACAAATGTTATTTATAGTTTGAGTTTGTTAAAAATGTATTTGTTAAGTTTGTTAAAATGTATTTGTTTAGTTTGTTAGAATTTACTTGTTACGTTTGTTAAATTTTAGATTATCACCGCGATCCACTAGGACACGGTGGGCGGATTATTCAATTATAAGAAGGACATTTTGTCACTAACTGTCCTTGGTGGGCGGAAATGTTAATGTTGTAATTAGTGGTTATAAGAAAGTTCAATAGATGGCGCTGCCCTCACTTGTCTCGCGGTAGTAAGTAGTGTCATCGAATTCTATAAGACTTCATACATTCAAATTAGTTCGTTAAATTATCAACAGATGTCGTTGTACTTACTTAGTTCGCAGAAGTAAAGTTTGTGTGCTAATTCATAAGACCGCAAACATTTATTCAATGTACATGGCTTAGATCAAGTACTTACGGTGGTTTTATTTATTAACATAATTCCCCTATAGTATTCAATAGTTCAGCACACAGTGCACCAGGTCAACCAGTAGGTCAAACCTAAACAGCTATAGATTTAAAAATGACAGGTACGAGGGTCAAACTGAAAGTTCTTAGAACTGGCCACTTATAAACAATATAATAAAAAAAATATTCTAAAATTTGAAAATAGAACTCTTTGCCAATATTACTGAGTATATATTTCATTCATTTGTCATTTGTTTTACGATTTGGCGGCAAATTGAAAATTGTCTGTGTCACGTCAACATGAATTTAACACGAGAAAATTTTCGTGCAATGATTTTTTATGACTTTCGATGTCATTTAAGTCAACAAGAAAGTTATGATAGACTACGATTGGCCTTTCACGATGAAGCCCCATCTCGTGCGACTGTTTACAACTGGTTTAATGAGTTTAAACGTGGTCGCACTAATCTCACTGATGATGTACGTGAGGGACGGCCTTCTACGGCGACGACTGAAAATAACATCTGTGTTGTGCGGCGTATGATAGAGACTGACAAAAGAGTGACCTATCAGCAGATTCGGACAAGCTTAGGCATCGGTATGAGTCAAGTGCACAAAATCCTCCACGAACATTTAGCGGTCAGGAAGCTTTGCGCCCGGTGGATACCTCATAATTTGACTAAGGCTCAAAAACTCCATCGTGTGGATTGGTGCCGTAAAATGATTGAAAGATTTAACGGAGGTGACTCAAATGCTGTGTTCGACATACTAACAGGTGACGAAAGCTGGATTTACTGTTATGATCCTGAAACCAAAAGACAATCTGCTCAGTGGGTGTTTCCTTTCGAGGAGTTGCCAACTAAAGTGAAGAGAGATCGAAGTGCGGGAAAAAAAATGGTGGCCTCGTTCTTTGGAAGGATAGGTCATTTCGCAACAATTGTGTTAGAGGATCAAAAAACAGTTTCTGCAGAATGGTACACTACCAATTGTTTGCCACTTGTCTTGGAAAAAGTTCCAGAGAAACGACCTCGCAGTAGGATCCTCCTTCACCACGACAACGCCTCGTCGCACACCGCCAAGCGAACGATCGACTATTTGGCGACATCAAACGTTGAATTACTGGGTCACCCGCCGTATAGCCCCGACCTCGCGCCTTGTGATTTTTATTTATTTACAAAAATTAAAGAAAAACTTAAAGGAAAGCGGTTTATGAATGCTGAAGAAGCGGTGGCTGCGTATCGCGATGCCATTGAAGAGACCCCTAAGGACGAGTGGGCAAAGTGCTTTTCCCAGTGGTTCCATCGCATGCAGCGGTGTATTGACGTCAATGGACAATATTTTGAAAAGATATAATAAAACTAATAACTGGCTAATGTAATCAGTTTTTGATTTTCTAAGAACTTTCAGTTTGACCCTCGTACCTATGATAGCCATATTGTATTTTGTTCAACGAATATTTCTTACCTGACTATTGAAAAATCAGCCCTTAGTAATATATTTGTCGAATCCTCGGGTAGCGGTTCAGGATCAGACATGGTGTGGGTACGGGCGATAAGAGCAAACTTCCTTCACGATTCGTAGCTTTTATTGCAGAACTTTAATTACAATTAACAAATCAACTACTAGGTCTAGGTCGCAGGAAAACGCAGTTCCTAGGACAGTGTTGACTCGGTGGCGAATACTTGTAAACTGAGCTGCCACATTCGCACACCGATCCCCACTCGTTCTAGACTCTGCGTAGCGCCGCTGGGTGGCGCTTGTGTTGATTTCCGGCGATTTTATAGTAGGCGCTGTAAGCATCAGTACTCATGACCGGCAGTGTCCGTACTAATGACCGGCGATGCGACACGGCCATCCTGCGCTCTCACGTCCTCGGGAGTCAGAAGTCTGGATCTGAAACAATGGAGATCAACGCACAGTATCACACTCGCTCGGTCTTTCCTGAAACTATTCGCCTATACTAGGTTAAAGAAAACTCCGATTCTATCAAAAAAAATATAGTTTTATTGCTCTTATGATTAATTAAAGTATTCTAAAAATTAATAACATCTACAAAATCCGAAAGTTCAAGTGCCAATTAATCCCAATAAAAAAAAGAAAACAGCTTAAATACCAAGTGGCATATAAGTGCCATTTATAAGGCTATCCCTGTTACCTTTCATCTAAGCAATCCTTGTTGCTTTATCTTTTATAGCCATCCCTGCGACCATCGCTTTTACAATCATCTCTGTGATAATAAACAGCATATCGCAATCATCCCTGTGATTTCGATTCTGGTCGTAGTCATCCCTGTGACTACTACTCAGTGGCCTCTACGTTGCTTTCATTATCACTGACATCAATAGGCACTTGACCTTTGGGCATTCCTCTAATTCTATCGTGTGCATATTTGTAAGTGCGTTTTGAGTTCAAAGCTTTTAGCAAATAGCGGTCACCATCGAGAACCTCAACCACCTGAAACGGACCCTTAAATTTTGGATCTAATTTGGTGTGGTTTCTTTCTTCATTCTCTATCAAAACAAAATCACCAACCGAAAACTTTTTGAAACTTGCCTTGGTCCTATCAAACCTATCCTTATCATATTGGGCATTTTTCTCTATTGTTTCCGCTGCACTATCTCTGGCAGCCTCTAAGTCAACATCAATTTCTACATCACTAGCTATAAGAGACAACGGCCTTGCAACTTTGCCTATTATCAATTCAAGAGGTGAATACCTAGTAATGCGATTTTTAGTGCAATTCAAAGCAAGTTGAACCTCGCCTAATAAATCTTGCCAAGATTTGTCGGAATTTGTCCCTATTGCTGTAAGTATTGATTTAAGAACGCTCATAACGCGTTCAACCTGACCATTTGCACGCTATGACCCTGTGCCTATTAGGTGTAAATTAATGTTTTTACTATCACAGAATTCCCGAAAATCTCTACTTGCGAAACGCCTTGGTCTGCAATAATGCGAGATGGAGCACCAAAAAGCGAAACGCTATTAACGACGGACTGTATGGCACATTTTGCGTCAAAATTGGTAGAGTGATGAAGTAAGACAAATTTTGTGAAGGCATCTATCAAAACAAAGGCGTACTCTTTAATGTCATTCTTCCCACTTAGTTTCCCTGTCGCATCAATATGGATTGTATGCCAAGGAGAAGTCACTTTTGGTATAGGATGCCACTCTACCTGGACCTTCCCCGAATGTGATTTAGCTACTTTACATGTTACACAGCTATCTACAAACTTTTTGACATATCGTGACATGCCTTCAAACCAGTAGTGATCATAAACTTTCTCTAATGTTTTTTCCAATCAAGGTGAACTAGCGAGTCATGGATGTTTTTAATAACAGACCATTTTAAAGCATGAGGCACAATAGGCAGACAACGAGTACGGCCATTTTGTTGGATTTTTCGATGCAATATACCAGATCTTAACACGTATGTCTTAGCTACGCTATCTTCCAAACCATCGCTTTTTAAATCGTCGATTATCTGAGTTATCTGGCTGTCACGCTGTTGTTCAGCAAGAAGCCAGTTGGAAGAAAGTTCTACAATATCAACATGTTTATGCTCAACTTTAGATTTATAATTTTTACTGCGTAAGTAATTATCAGGTAAAACATGTAGCAAAAGTTGTAATGAAACACCATCAACCACGACTTCACATTTAATCTGTTGTAATGATTTTACATTGCTATTTCCAATGCCAGTTAATTTAACAACGTTATTTAAACGTTTTTCATTAAACAACAGCTACACTTTCTTGAATTAGTGAACACTCGGCCCCGGAATCGTAATGAAATTGATAGGACTCACCGTTGTGTTGTAGTGTTGCGGATGACGGAGAGACCTCACAAAGGTCTACCTGACGCTCCATCTGCACGCTGGAACTCGAGCCGTTGCCTTGAGTACCGGTCCCAGCGTTGCAGCGACTCGCGACGTGTCCCACACTTAAGGCACACGACGCTCCGCCTAATTGTTGCGGGTTGTGTTGGTGCAGTCTTCACTGGTGGTGTTGAAATCCGTGGCCTCTGGTCCTGGTTCACAAAACGGCATTCAGATTTTCGGTGTCCCAGTTTTCAACAAACAAAGCACTTCGGCATGGACGGCTTAGAAAACTTCATCCGCTTCAATTACCGTGACGCCTCTTCAGTGGGTGTGGCTTTACGTTTGCCATAAGAAAACGCTTGCAGTTCTCTTTGTAGTTGATGGCGTGATGTTATTTCATTCGTAAATGCAAAGCGCTATAATCTTGAGTCAAATTAAGATATTTGCCCAAGAACGGTTGCTACGGCGACCTGTTCCTTCGTACAATCCTTCCACCGACTGAGCAGTGAAGTAATTAACCGGTAACGCAAAGAGAGTGTTTCGTTCTCTTTAGGTTTATCCGAGTGTAAATTAATAAGGTTACCTGCACATGTGTCCGTGTAAGTAAATACGTCCTTAAACTCCGCCCAAGTCATTCCGGGGTACGTTACTTGAGGCAGCCACGTTGATGCCGTGCCTTTCATAGCTTTACTTATGACCACGATGAGCTGCCCTCCTTGCGGTGGTTTGTTGTCGAAGCAAATATCAGCGGTGGTGCACCATGCTCGCGCGTCCACGTCCGACTTGTCGGAGTCGAAATCAGGCAAGATGATTTGGCGGCTTGAGCTTGGGGCTTGAAGTGCACTTATTAACGCCATCATGTGGTTGTTTTGTTTTTCGAATAATTCACGCCATTTTTCATCTTCATCACCTATACCACTGGAAGTTTGTCTAGCCCGCTCGGATCCCGCTTCTGATGTCGAATCCTCGGGTAGCGGTTCAGGATCAGACATAGTGTGGGTACGGGCAATAAGAGCAAACTTCCTTCACGATTCGTAGCTTTTATTGCAGAACTTTAATTACAATTAACAAATCAACTACTAGGTCTAGGTTGCAGGAAAACACTGCGCAGTTCCTAGGACAGTGTTGACTAGGTGGCGAATACTTGTAAACTGAGCTGCCACATTCGCACACCGGTCCCCACTCGTTCTAGACTCTGCGTAGCGCCGCTAGGTGGCGCTTGTGTTGATTTCTGGCGATTTTATAGAGGGCGCTGTAAGCATCAGTACTCATGACCGGCAGTGTCCGTACTAATGACCGGCGATGCGACATATTTATAAGATTCTTGTTATTTTGTTCCTACTTTTATTTGTTGTTTTTTTTTTCACTGCACCCGTTGCCATCTTTCAACAAGACCTAGAAGATTTGATCGCCAGATAATGCTTTTAGAATTAAGTCCACGTTTGTACACTAAATTTGTGCAATAGTCTTAAAAAAATGAAAAATATAAACATTAAATCAAGTAACACAAGGATAACTATGAGATGCTCGTAGCGCAGTTGGTAGTGATGCCGAAGTTAAGTAACCTACGACGCGGTTGCTTTGGAAGGCACGTTAAGGCGTTGGTCCCAGCTCGTATCGGTTGATATTAGTCGTAGAGACTTGTCAGGGGCCCTTTGGGCGGCTTGATAAAATTTGACATAAAGATTGGTCGCTTGCCTTGCAAAACCCCTCCACGATGCGAATGCTTAATGCTGACTTTTTCGGAGTAAAATGATGTAATTTTTTCTACAAGAATAGTCGTCCTGTTTAAATTTAAATATAGTTGGGTCCATTTTTTTTTTACAGAACGACTATGCAAGGCGATGCCAAAAGAGAGCATCTATACATACAACTCTTAAATAAAAGTTCAAACGCCCGACAGAAACAAACCATTATGGAGAGTCAGTCAGAAAAAAAAATAAAAAAATATTCTCGTTCACCTCCTAAAATTGTGCAACACCTTGCAAAGTTCGATTGAAATTACTAGAAATTAAATTGAAAACTGTGTATAATCCGCAATCAGTGAGTTTAATATGAATCATGTTATGAATAATGCCTCAAAATTTTCATTTTGACAAACGTGTTAAATTAAGCGTAGTTATTTATAGCGCATATTTTGGCCGTCGCTGGTCAAAGTTCCTCCTCATATTGTTATCAGAATTCCGAATATCCCCTTTATATCGACTTCAAAAAAAGGAGATAAGCAATTCGACCTGTATGTATGTAACTTCAGAGTTGGATAAAGTTTCAATATGTGCAAAATGTCGTAAGTGTACCTATGTATATTTGTATGTCTGTCTCAGGATTTCTCGAAAACGAAAAGCTGTGACTGTTAATATTCATTGAAATTAAGTTTAAGATACTAGCGCCATCTACTGTACTTATAATCTGTGCTCTGCATCTATGATGTTCTCTGTGTTTTTATAAGAAAAATAAAATAGTCTATGCTAACCTTTTTCCGCGTTTAAATAATAGGTTATGGGCCCAGCTGAGCTGTAATATCTCATGAGTGCAGAAAACAACAAACTGTAGCACTGTCCAGCACTGAAGCTGAATATATGGGAATCTGTGAAGCTAGCAAAGAGGCAATTTTTCTTAAAAATTTGTTATCTTATCTTACAGGAAAAGACACTGGCCCTATCATTTTGTACAATGACAACCAAAGTGCTAAAAAGCTTACTGAAAATTGTATCTTGTATAAAAGAAGTAAACATATCGATGTCCGTTTTCATTTTATTAGGGAAGCTGTATCTAATGGTTTGGTAAAAATTGTTTATTTACATACCTCATGCATGCCTGCAGACATCCTAACAAAAAGTTTGTCTAGTGTTAAACATCATAAGTATATGTCTGAATTAGGCCTTTATAATAATTAGTTTATTTCAATGAGTGGTGGTGTTAATATTCATTGAAATTAAGTTTAAGATACTAGCGCCATCTACTGTACTTATAATCTGTGCTCTGCATCTATGATGTTCTCTGTGTTTTTATAAGAAAAATAAAATAGTCTATGCTAACCTTTTTCCGCGTATTAATTATAGTGACGTCTCGAGATTTTAGTTTAATCAACGTAAGTTTTATCAAAAGCGGTCCAGTAGTTTATGAGATATGAGCAATAACTAAAAATCATGACATAAAAAGTAATGTAAAATAGGAGACGAATGCATTATTTTAAGCTTTTTAGTCGGTTATTTATTTTTCAAATGCACGCTTGCTTTTCAATTCAAATGAGTAAAACACTTTGAGTAGTTACATAGAAAATAGAACTGTCATTCTCATATCGCGTGCGAGGCGGACACATAACCAGATAGGATCCAGGTACAAGCCATTCAGTTCTATCGATCGACCGACCTTACTTCATGACCTACCTGACAATGCCTATTTCGAAAAGCCTCTTCAATTCAATTTTGGCTGCAGAAACAGTGCAGACGTCGCGGTCACTCGCAAATCTCAATTGTATAACATTTGTACACAGACCTGTTTTAGCTGAGGATGTTGCTGTTAATACAAATGAGACTTTGCTCGCACCTACCTTTTTTAAACATTTTTATTTTAACTCGAGAGCTGTAATTCTATGACAAAGAAAAAATGGAATTTGATTGGGAGATGATGTTACGTTCGTAAGTACAATAATCCCTTCTAACATATATGAAGAATATAAACCCTAAGTATAAAAGTAATAATAAACCATTCCTAGCCTACGATATTCAGTTTCATCAAAACTCAAAAAAATATGATAAGCACTTTTTAGACAAAAACTCTAAATGTACCACGTTTTAAAACAAAATTACACGCTAATTGCCTTTTTAAAATTCCTACTCTTTTTCTGCGTTGAAAACACTGAGAGAACGAATTATAATATGAAAATATAAACAACATTGAGCTTTTCGCCGAGCCTTTTGCTAAACGGCTGCCTCTCAAACGCTATGTCATTTTTTTTAAGTTATTGCCATGGTGCGGTACATCAGCTTTATTTTCTTTTAAGGGAACGCTTTGTAAGATGCTCAGCGACGCGTTTAAACACGGTCTGCGGGGAACATTTGGCAACAGTTGATAAATGCCGTTCATAAACAAAATAATTTGCAGCCTGATTACGCTTTTATGACAGCTATGCTACATACCTACGCAGCATCGTTGATCGTAGCTATAATGTAAAAAACCGTAGTGCTTAGCAAGATGTTTGCCTAATTATTGTTTATTAATTTTAGACTGTATTGGTACGCATACAACATTTTCTATCCATCGCTTGTGTTATGTTTTCAAATACAAGTATTACACAAGCGATGTTATCAGATAATCAAAGTTTTAATTTTTACATACCTACATAGCAAACACCAACCCGAACGTAAAGTACGCTAGTAGATAGTAAGACTTAAATTTGTTTTAACACATGAATCTTGGTTTAAATCCGTAAATAGCTGCTACTGTAACACTGAAATCGCAGAAATAATTTTATTATCTTCACTTTTAATGTAAGCACATAACCAATCTATGGACACATTGCTTGCCTAAAAAAAGTAATCAAAAAAAGCGGAGACTTTATTTTTCTCTAATATTCTAAAAAATCCTGGAGCTCTATCGAGAAATTGCTCGCTTGAATATGGCATGTGATTTTAGTTCGAAACCGAATTGAAATACAACATAATCACGCAAATATGGAAGTAAGTAGTCACAAAATTGACTTATCTTTTTCTAAGCACTGTCGTGTGGATTTCCGATTTAATACAAAAATTTGTCAATAATCAATGAAGATTACACGTCATCCTGACGCGAGATCCTGTTTTTGAAGCACTCGTGTCAATTCCGCGCTGGAGTGATTTAAAAAAAAAGATTACTGTATTATATATATATTAATTTGCTTTTAAACGAGAATCACACGTCATATTCAAGCAAATAATTAAAAATAGAGCCCCTATTCCATATCTATAATATAGGTGCTATATGTACTTACTTATATTGACGTGATTTTAACTACTGAACGTTTTCTTACAACCACCATATCACAATCAATACTGCTGCTAATACTTGCATTGACGAATCAATTTCATTTATCAATTTAAAGTACGATAATCCGTGGGTAAGGATTTTGCAAAGTCTATTGCATTCTAGAGTGAATTCAGACAATTTTTAGCTATAACTCTTTTCCAAATTGTTGAACTCTGTTCCACAATCGCTATCAATCGTCCCACTTGGATACTGTGTCGAATGTAAATGAAATGAAAAAACTTCCCTTTTACGAGTATTCAGCATGGCGTTTCAAAGATAAAACATGAGAGGTTCACGAAGTCACAGAAGAAACTCAATTCACTAGAGTGCGCTCTATTACGGCATCGGCTACGCCATCAGTCTAATCAGAATGATCGGAGAATGATTGTGTGACCTACATAAACTGAGAGACTGGTAAAAATTAAAGGTTTTTCTCTGTTTTACATTATATGGGTGCCTTTTTCGGCCTAAGTAGCTTAATAATGTATTTTTTTATGTTATTAATTTTCTTTCTTTTCTTTCAATACCGTAGCATACTATGACCTTGATAGGAACGGATCAGGCAAAAAAAATGTATTGAAAACTATGACACCTTGCCCATTAGACCGTTTTGTTACCGACCAACAGCGTACCATGTATGGAGCGTGTCAGCTTGCTCTTGCTCTCGCTCTCAATGACACAGAACGCTGTCAATCCGTTCCGTGGCACAGAAAATATAATAGTACTTCCGTGGGCAACGTTGAGCTTGCTTTTCGTGCCCGACACGTTCCTAGCACGAAAAAAACCTTAAACCATAAATAGTGTCCACCATTCTCGCGTCAGTCCAGACTGATGGACTAGACACAGACTGAACGTGTAACCCCCTAACATTGTCATTCTTTCTGTAAGCGTCCTGCCGTTCCACATTTGCATAAATATGTAACCAAAGATTAGACCTACCTGTCCACTCATAAATAAAATATCTTTTGGACATAATTATACAAATATTATAGACAGGTTTTTACTACGGATCATGTACACAGATTTCAATCGACATCATTCGTATAGACTCGTAGTAAGCAGTGCAGCCGCGTCATTCATTTCATTGCAGTTTGCAGTACCTAATTAGGTGGTGATTGTACGAAAATTGTTCATCCGTTTATTTTCATGAGAATGTGTTGTCGTCTTAATCGTTCAAAACGTACCTTTTTCAATTAATAATTCTATCTAGATTCATAAAAAATACGAAAGTCATAATCAAGGTTGTAGCACATCAATACACCCGTCACGGTGACAGCACCGTATCAACTCAAGGCGTTCAGTATTCTTTGTATGAAACTCCATACTTCAACGCACATCTATCTACTTCATAACGTCTCCACCTCGGGTCGAGACCAAATCGGCACCCACTCTCGACCAGCGGACCAGCCCGCTACTTGACGACTATCATCCAACCTGTCAAACGGGCTGTCATTCACAAGAAGAACTGTCATAAGTTGTAGCAAACACGATCCGAGGCGAGGCGTTCGCTATCCGGTGCCGATCCCATCCGAGTCGTTGCTGTTCCCTTTACGTACCGTGCTTCCATATGGTTGATGCCTGGTTAGTACTGCTCTCGTGCCGGGTGGGGATTAAGATTTGCTTCAACTTTTAATGTCCAAAGTGACCAACGACCGAGAAAACAGTTCAATTTTTTTTCCATGGAAAGAAACTGAAACAGATTAAAAAACCACACCCTCTTCGTATATCGAGGACTGCAAGCGATCGGATAAAACATTTGACACTATGTTTGCTGTTATATACACATCTGTTGGTAGTGTACACAGTACAATAACAGCTTTTTCAGCGCTTACGGGGTTTATAACGTTGGGATTATTTGTGCTGCCGGCATACGTTTTTTATGCGATGTCGTGTCGTGACTGGTGCCCTATAAAACTATGTCCCTATTGTATTACTTTCCGTACGATAACATAAAACCTTTACAAATAGATATTTCCGGTTCTTTCCATTTATTGCGTTCAATATGACTGATAAAAACTGTGTTTTTGTGGTAGGTACACGGAATAGACTCAATTCCGAACGTTGCTGATTGAACTATAAGTACCTACTTCGACCTAATTATAGTGGACATAAGTACGACTTAAAGCACTCACTTTACTTAATTATGACCATAACGTTTTTAGTATAATGGCTGTATCACAGCTATTGCTTTCTTTACCTTTATCAATTGGTTGGGTTGTGTAATCATCATAATAATTATGTTCTCGTAAATCATCTCGGAAAATTAGCTAATTATAATTATTCCAATTATATCAATTATTCATCACTGATGACTAGAAATCTAGTCCCGGTTTAGAACCCAACTACTGTTCTTATGAAAGGGGACTGTTTGAAATTTCAGTTTTCTGATAAGCTTTGTAGAGTTTTGAGTTCGTAATGAGTTCCACTGCCCGTCAACTTAGAGCATTCGTAATGGTTGTTTTGCTCTTAGAACTTTCATACAAACGTTTTAATGCGAATAGAAGAGAAAAAAGAGAATAGTGTAAGTGGAACGCGAATGGTTCCGCGATTTTACTAGGCTAAGAAGGGGTAAGAGAACTTCTTAATTACCTGATGTTTTATTGCCTTTTTTTAACCCCTAACTCCCCCTTGGTAGTAGTTTCAGGTTGTTTTGACTGATATAAAAGTAATAAAACACTAAGTACCCCTCCCGCCTTGTGATATTATATATTGAAGCTACCAAACCTGACCTAATGACAAGTTTTAATTTTGACAGAAAATTTATAGGAAAATAAACAAAGGCCAGAAGTTTCACTCTGTTTTCATATCTTTTCTGTCCATTTTGTTTTAAACTTCGAACTACGAGTATAGTATAGCTAAAAAGAGGCCTAGGATACCCATATAATAAAGCTGAAGATTTTGTTTGTTTGTTCGAACGCGCTTATCTCAGGAACTGCTCGTCGGATATAAAAAAAAAACTTTTTATGTTGGATAGGTGAGATATTCATCGGGGTAGAAATAAGGCTTTAATTAACCTCAGCTGCGACGGGAGGGGAGGAAGCAAACTCAAAACGCGCGGAAGCATTCGCGGGAGACAGATAGTTTGTTCATAAATATCCAAACATACCATATGTGTTTAGTGGGAATACTCAAATAATTCATAAGCTATTCGAGGTTTATTGGAAGAACATAAAAATGCTACAAATATTGCAAATCGCTTTCAATGAACCAAGTGCTCAAACCGCATTTAAATATTTCTGTCGGCTTTATTTTTACCGCTCAAAATCCATTAATCAATTTTGAATACTCACTCAAGCATAGAACTACTGTCACAAATATGTTAAGTAATGTGACACAATAATGTCTTTTAATTTTATGATGAGTGCTGGGACATTTCTTGACATGACACTTTCTTCCGTTTAACGTATACTAATTTCAAGAACGAAAATATTATTTTACGGTGTACATAGTATAAAAAAATATTACTGCCAAAATATAATAAAACAATGCCTTATAAAATATAAACATTTATTTTAATGACCCCTAAATGATTTGTATCTTTTTGGTTTCTTATAAAAAAATGAAAACCTAATCGGTCTAAAATTGTGTATGTCCGAATTATCGGTATGGCCGTAATAATCAATCACTTTATTTATGTATGAAAACCACATGAAAAATATTAAAAATATCGCTATCGATTAATAAGCTATATTTATTTAAATGAATAGTATCCTACTTGTCAATGCTCCACTACTGTATTCCTACTAGTTTTCGATAGAATTATCAAAAATATTAAAAATTATATGTTACCTATAGGCCCTAAGCCTGTAAAAGGATTTGAATACACGCAAAACAGTAAATTACAACAAAAAAACGTCGGACACTAATTAATTACTTTAACCGAAAAATATCGGTTAAATTTTATTGGATTACATCACCGAAAATGACGAAATAACAACCTCTCAGCGATCGTCATAAAATAAATGGACTTTAACACAAGCATTGCAAAACATTGATTTTTAATTTGTTTTCCGCTCCACATCAAGGTTTGATGATTTTCCAGACTTCCAACACTAAACGAATTTTATAGTGAATGGATCGGAATACAATTCTGAAAAAACGTTAAACATTACCAAAATCTATTTTCATTGTTGGCAGAACGCATAAGAGGTTAATATGGACTTTATTGATCAAGAGCAGCGTAAACTTACCCTATTTTTTTCCTTCCGAAAATGTACCTTTTGCGTACAGTTGCAGTCTATTTTTGAGATGCAGCTAATTTTGCAAAAATATGATGATGGGTGTTTAAAATTCAAAGCTCTGCTTAAGCTTCTGCTTCCGAAAAATCCGAGCAAAAAAACTTTTTATGCTCTTAGTAAATCTTTGCGATACACCTTTTTCGTCTTGACAAATTGTCGTGGTAACATCTATTTTCTCAATTGCGGCATACTTACAATACGAGTACACCATTAAAACAACAAATAAAAAAGTTTTTACAAATCATTTGTAAGCGAATGCTTGAAACAACCATCGACTACTGCAAAAATATGATGTCAACGGCGAAAAAGAAAATATATTTTGAGGCAAACAACGTTGACTAATTGGCGTGGAATCCATTATACCCGTTACGCGATTATGCCGTACCCAGACTTGCTGAACAAGAAAAAGAAGCTTAATAGCCCATGAAAATGACTTTTAACGGATTTATTAAAGGCAATTATTTTTCCCGGGGCAGTAAAATGATTAATTTTTCGTGTTTCTCGTGGACGACTCGATTAATGGAAGTCTTATCGAGTGCTAATGGTAGAGAGGAAGGGTTGAAGTGTGAGAAAAACGTTCCGTTAATGAGACGGTCGGGTGGCGGGCGGGCGCGTAATGCAGCGCGACTTTGGACTTTGGAACGTTTCAGTTTCAGGCGGTTGAGATCAGTGTTTAGCCGGGAGAGGCGCGGGATAGTCACCCTGTGCCCGACGCTCCGACCGTGCGGGCCGTGTGCTCGAAAACTACGATAACCGCACCTTATTATACGAGTTTCGAACAGTTCCAAGCGCTAATTAATTCTTTAATGTAGTGCCTAAAAGTCGTTAAAGCGAGTTCATGAGGCAAGTCAACATCACGTTGCACTGGTGAGTTTGAATGACACCATGGCATGATATTCTGTGCTGAATATCAAGCAAAATCTTATTTAGCTCTGTGATATTTTAACTGACACTGGACTGAAAACTGACGTTTATTTTTAGCTTAATGGTTTTAAACTGAGTTAGTGAATATTTAAGGCATGCATTTAACATATCTAACTGTAACAATCGTAAAGATTTGAGGAGGAGTACAGGCAGAGTTGTATGGCTTTAGATAATATTATTAAAGTGTTAAAGAAAATCTAGTTTCTTGAATATAGTACTGATGAAAAAAAATTGCCACAAAAAGCATGTATCAGAGGAGTATGCAACAAAAATTCATATTACAAAAGTTATCCACACAAATCGCAATCAAAAGTCGCCCAGCTTTTGAGTCACGTATCGTAAGAGTAAGATTAAAAGGAAGAAATCTTACATTTTTTTTCATATCACGAGATTAAAGGGGAGTGTGTTACTGTGATGTAGATAACAATGAACCCAAGGTCAGTGGACGCTTTCTTCGTAACGACTGAATAGATAATATGAAGAACTTTCATGGATAGGTAAAAATAAAAGTTTTGAAATGGATAGGTTCTAATGATTGGTAAGTATTTTAACAGAAACGCGACGTATCAGACTTATTAAGCGAAGTTGAAAGGGACAGATATGGCTTGAAATTTATTATTTTAATGTTCATTACCATAACCTGTGCAAAATATTCCACTTCATATATTGAATAGGTAGTCTGCTTTTCATAAATTCATTTAGAAAAAACAATATTACTATGTATCGTTTAGATCTACAGTCTATGCAAAACTTGAGTTAAGTAAACTAACTCCGAATTATTGAATCTGAAATTTGATTCAGTCTATTGAAGGCAAGTTACGTATTTCTAGAGCACCATAAAAGGTTTGAACACTGAGTAATGTTTTCTTGCTTTTAAAAATAGTTCGCTTCGAGTTCTATTCCGAAGTCTAGTATTTGTTTATCCTGCAGCTATATTTATGGCTTCGAACAAGAAGGAGAACTGTTCTAATGCACTTTCAACAGCCAGCTGAAGTTACCAACTGTTTAACAACGCTTAAAAATCACACACAAGGTAGTGGCAAATCTTACCATAATCTCTTACTGTCTCATATCATTTTTGACATATTTGTGTGTGTGATAATAATGTTTTATATTACTGTATGGCATTATCATAGATATGTGTAGAAAACAAAACTGAAGCATTTATTTCACTGGCTTAAATAATAGATATTTTATCGCAGTCTTCGATGCCTAAACTATTAGGCTGGCAAGTAAATGTCTGAACTTTCAACCAGCCACTGTACTTGAACCATTCATCATGACGTCACAAATGAATGGTATACTATCGGAGTGTGATTACAAAGAGCAACCGTTAATTCAGCCGGTAAACATACGTTTCTGGCCCTCATTGTTTCTGCTAAGTACTAAGCGCAGTGATCAATCCGTGTCGAGAATGCTTTCAGTCTACTTCCAATCTGAGCTCCAACAAAGCTCTCCTACTTGAAACTCAGTCAATTCGAAGACAATTTCAGCTGAAAAATGGCTTTTATGGTCAGCAGTCAATGGTTCAGCAGAATAATAATTATGTAACTAAAGGAGTCATTCGTCAACGCGCGGGCAAAAAAATCGTGGAGACCCGCGTGTTGGCACATTTTGATTTTAATAAAAAAAGGTGTCGTTATCTTGCGTGACTGTGTCGATATGACGTTTTATAGTACAATCAGCCACAAGGGTTTAACGTGTATTTTATTTTAATCAGTCATTCACTTTATTCTGTAACTATAAGCATCACACTGTTCAAATTTGGTAGAAAGATGTATCCTGTTAACCGCTTTACGATTCATATGCAAAAATAAAAATAATGATATTTAAGGGCGACTCCCATACATGAAACTAAAACCGAAAAAAAAATACAAACTTATGCGTGCGATGTGTCTATGGATAGGTATTTTAAAATGACATAGAGATTTGATAGATAGACGCTTCCAAAGTGGTAGAATAGGCGTCCGTCCCCCATGTAACTTATAAATTATATTAAAATTGTGAAAATATAATGTAGATCTTAACAAATACTTTTAACGAAAATTGTTTTTGACGGGATCGAACTAGTAGTTTTTGAGATATATAGCACATTTTCAACAACCACAAACATAACTTTGTTGTTCATACAAACACTATCTATTTCATTTCATTTCATTTATTCATGCATGCAAACTAGGTGTTACAAACTTACATAGGAAATATATATGTGTTCATTAGGTTTACTTATAACCTAGTTACCCAGAAGTCTATACTTCATACAACAAAAATAACAAATTTATATTTGCTGTTAACAAAATATTTTGGTATTTTACCAGTGTGAACCATGTCTGAAATAAAAGTTTTTTTTTTATTATTATTTTTAAGCTAAGTGGATTCCATAATTCACTTAAAATTGGCACGGAACCCTCAGTGTGCCAGTCCGACTCGCACTTGTTCATTCATTTGGTCAAAATAACTTCTCCTAGGTATGCCTCTTCCCCTCTTTCCTTCTGCTTTTCCTTCCATTATATTTAATCAGTCAATATTTAACCGTATCAATTAAGACGTTCTAAACCATGGGAAATACTGAATTATATAGTTTTGGTTCCAATCCTTTTTATGTTGACTGTTCTTCGAGGCATCAGCAGGTCTCCGCGATTTTATTGCCCGCGAGTTGACGAGTAACTCAACCAAATACTAGGTAGGTAGTTTGTTAATTACTCGTATATGTTGCTTTTGGTACCTTATTCCAGTAGATTACATAAACAGTTGGATCGTTTAAAATAGCTCATTTATTTACTTCGTACTAGATTTCAATAATATTTATTCTATTGGGTATGCCTCCTCCCCAACATTGTAATACTTGAGTTTACCTTTTGCCGGGACCAAATATTATTCAGAAGATTGGTATCCGAAAAAACTTTACAACCGAACTTCGCAAAAAAGCATTTCGTTTATTGTGAAAAAAAAACATACTGTTCATATCACGATTTGGGAATCCAACGCGACCCTTTGCCATTAAAGCAATTGACACAAACATGATACGAGTACGTCTTCGGACGTGATCTCGTGGGAAAAGTTTTTTAATAAACGTTTCGTGTAATGCAATCGTGGTTCGACCCGTATCTTATTCAGATAAGGCTTTGAGCTGTCACCGCACGTACACAATCAGTACAACACACACTCTAGGCTATTGACTCAAGAACTATTTTCGGAGAAAATTTGGAAGCCAAAGTAAGGCAAGCTGTACTCAAAAGGTCAATCTTTGCCGCGCGATAACACTAGCTTCCAATACACTTCTATCACAGAAATTCTCTTGGATTTAACCCACTTTTTATCAATTGTACTATTTACACTCTTTTTAACATTCCTCTATTATATTTAAAATACAGAATCTCGACCACATAAATTATGGTCATATTATTCCGATTCCACCTTAATCTTCGCACGTAACTGAAACTGAAATAATGAATTATAAAAAGTAGGTATTTCGCTAAATACCTACATTTTGTTCATGTCATTTTGAATGATCCATCAATACTCTTCTTAGCTTTAAATTAGTAAAAAGTCATGACGTGTCCTCAATCACTAAAAAATACAGAATATACGAATGTGCATTTCCCTTACCCACTTTACCTTTTTACAACTCAATATTCAACAGCCTAATTTTTACAGTATGCTTACAATATTTTTTTGTAATTAAAGATACTTATTTAATTGAATAAATATGATTTAATATATATCAGAATTTTGATATTCTTTCATAAATTTCACTTCGACTAATTGTACCTACCTAAAGACTTCGTCAAATGTTTGTTGATCCACTGCTCGAAAGGAAGGGTTTAATACAGAAGCAAAGTTTTTAACTTCGAGAGATTTGTAGTAACGTCCATGGTTTATTCATATAATCGCAAGTGTTTCAGTTGCTCATCACAGACGAGCTGGGAAGTGATATTAAACCTCTTTATGTTGTCGTTACGTACCGGTATGTACATTTGCAATAAGAAATGTTCTTGTTAGTTTTATCTAGTAGTCATTCATTAAAACCAGTTTGGATTTTGACATTTGACCGCAAGAATGAATTCCTACCTAAAGTGCTAGTATGGTGTTCAGCATCCTCATTAGAAATAGAGACTTCTAATGACGGATAAAAATCCAATAATAATAAGTAATAGCCTTTCCTTTGTATACGAGCGAAGCTTCCTTTGACCGTGAATATAAACCATAGTGGCTTATTGTGTTTTGTTACAATACGCCCCTATACGAGTATATACAGGAAGGAAGAGTCACAGTTCGTGTGTGTAGTGCGGAAAGTTCCGGCGATTTCACTCCACGGCTCTATTGCGTTTGTGGAGCAACTCCCAACCCCAATCCTGTGTGAAGCTTGAACCTAAAAGTCAACCTTTCCACCGGTGTCTCACCGTGATTTGAATTCGGATAAAGTGCCTTTACCGTGTATAAGTAATACTTTAACCGACTTTAGGTAAAACCTCGTTTTTACGTATAATCGGATAGGCGTTTATCAGAGTACGTCATTTTACAGCTCGCTAGATATACCCAGTGGAAGCAGTGATATTTCGCATCTGCATTCTGGCAAATAGAAAAAACCGGCCATGTGCGAGTCGGACTCGCGCACTGAGGGTTCCGTGCCAACGCTAACTGAAGTAGGGAAACCACTTACTACCACTTACTTCCACTTAGCTAAAATACCACAATATTTTAGTTTTTTATAGTGTTTGTATGAATAACAAAGTTTGCGATTGTGGAAAATGTGCTATATCTCAAAAACTTTTCGTTTGATTTCATCCCAACCAAATTTTATTGAAAGTATTTGTTAAAATCTACATTATAAATATTTTTTATAAATATATAATATAATTTTTAGTATAAGAATATTAAAGCAGTTAACCGAATACATCTTTATATCAAATTTCAACAGTGTGATGCTTATAGTTACAGAATAAAGTGGCTGTGACATACGGACAGACAGACAGACTTGAAAAAATTATAAGGGTTCCGTTTTTTGCCATTCGACTTCCGAACCCTAAAAATATTTATTATTATTTTTTATTTTTTTTTAAATGTCGCAATGCAGACAACACGTTAAGATTGAGAGCATAAATATTCTCTTTCAGAATCAGCCACAATGACGCGGACGAGCACAGCGGACCCGCTACGGCTGGTGGAACGGCTGGCGGGCAGCACGCCGGCCTCCGCCGTCAACGGCGTCGCCAAGCCTGCTGCCAACGGCAGCAAACGACCCACTCCCATCATCATCTACCCTACAGGTATGTGCCGTGAACGTGACTGCAGACAGCAATCCGGCCACTGCTGTCACGGCGTAGATCGCCCATTATAACAGATACGTGTTTTCCACCACCACCCTGCCCCGCCCATTATTATCTCGTCATCATCATCATTGTCAGCCAAAGGATGTCCTCTGCTGAACAAAGGCCTCTCCCACGGCTCACAAGCGACCGATCACAAGCAGTATTTTCAAGGTCGTCTGTCCATCTTGTCGCGTACGTACGTACGTTGCGTGTTTGGTCGAAGGGTCTCCAATCTATAACTTTTCTGCACCAACAGACATCAGTTCTTCGCGCTATTTGCCCTGCCTATTGCCACTTGAACTTACTGATTCTCAGGGCTATGTCCGAAACAAGTTCTTCGATATAGTAAAATACCAGTTTCGGATCCGTATGTCATCACTGTAAACGTCTCAGATCAGAAAAATCAATATTGATTTCCATAGGAAACACACACTGGTTGAAGACTTTCGTCTTCAGATACTGAGATAAGTAAATGATCAGATCATTATCATTCACATGCAACATACGAGTACATTATTTATATTGAACATACGTTCAATTCAGCATGGAAATTAATTCATGGGTTTCAATATGATTTACAAGGCTTCTAAAAATTAAACCGGAATAAGGGAGTGAAGTAAGATTCAAAGTGTGTATATACATACGTTTTCGCGTAAAATCAATAGCACTACGATATGTTACATAAAGATGCCCAAATAATACTTCCATTTTTGGCAGAGGCTCACCTTCATCAAATATTTCGATAGATCTCTAACTCGAGCTCTAGGTCAAGTTGAATTTCGAACACATCTCCCAAGGAGCCGTCTTATGAATTTTTAAGTGGCCTAGAAAATAGACAGGCATACATATTCATTGAACCTTTTGTTTCGACTCGGGGTCTGGATGCAGAATTGGTAAAGACGGGCAGGCCAAACATAATGCCTAATTTTCTACTTCTGACACGCAGTAAATGAAATCGTTATTTTTTAGTCTTTTACCTTAATGCATCATCATAGTATTTTCTATAGCAGTCACTTTCATGTCACCCCGAATACTATAACTTATCGACACAAACAAAGTCATAATGTATACAGATTAGTGGTATTAATCCAATTGCGTTATACGAAAACAGGGCTTTCGTAATAAAGCAATATAAATCAGAATGTCGAAAGAACCTTCGAGTTAAGAGAGAGAGAGAGAGAGATAATAAATACATACTTTTGTAAGAATGTAGGTAGGTGTAATATATAATTAATGTTTATGTTTTAAATACATACGATACGATAGCGCGGGCGTACCTTCTATTTACCTAGTGCTACATACGGCACAGTATACATTAGTGTACCTACGCTCGGTAACCATACTAAATACACACGCAGAAGTACCCACCCTTCAACACTTTTTGTAATATGACCTTATAAGTAATGTTTCTTAGAAGAAAAACTAATGTTTCAAACTCTCTAAATGACATCTGTGAAAGAAGGTTATACTGTAGGTAGGAACCATTTCCTGTAAGCCCAATATCGTTTTATTGCTTTTCCGCTGTAATTTGTTTTCTTTTGTTTTAACTCCTTTACCTCAATAAGCATAAAACGCGAAATGTTTTAACCCTTGGGGCTGTTATTTCGATGTTTTGATAAAGGAGCCATGTATACCGTCCGTGCGATCCTTTGTTCGAAGTTTTTGAATTTACGTATACAATAATACAATACAATGGATTCTTTTGTGTGCTCAGAATCATTTTTCATTCGTAATTTACATTAAAAGACATTTTTATGTGGTAACGGAATGTATGATAAATCCCTTATATTTGTAGAGGCATTTTTAACTAAGGTATAAACAATAACTTCATTTCCTTTATATATAAAATAAACATTGAGCAATACTATAGAGGTGGCAACCTACGCTGTGAGCCTTTTGTGCTAGACATCGGGTATTTTTAACACACAAAAACCACTAGGGAACATGTCCTAGTTTTTTTTATTGGGGTTCTCTACGCTGCCGTCAATATGCATACTGAAATCTTTTTGCTCGTGGAAAACAAATTGAAACATGCAATTCTATAACAATTCGTGGCTTAAAATAGGTACACTTGATATAAAAATATTATTTGCTATGTTACCTGTGATAAATGTTTTAACACTTCCAAGGTTAAATATATAAAACGACGATTTAACGCGGAGAAAAAAAATTAAGTTAGTTAGGTACTGCTTATTCCCAAAATGTTTGTGTTTGGTTTGAATTTGATCGTTGAAGTTAGGAATTTGAATTGCGTTTTTGACTTTGACTTTGTTTGTTACAGTGACTCCAGAGTCCATCGTGGTGCCCATTGTATCGTGCATATTCGGATTTCCACTTCTGGCGCTCACCGTCATCTGCTGCCTCAGGCGAAGAGCCAAGCTTGCCAGGTAAACAAACGCTTTAATAAATAACAAACATCGCACATTATCACATACATTTCTCTGATTAGAAAGATTAGTAGTATAGTGCCTTACAGTTGTTGGAAAACAACAACGTAATAGAACAAAACATCCCTATTAGAAATGAGCCTGAGGAAGGACCAATTTCACAGCACACAATTGCAAGATTTATTTTAATTGTAGGCTATGGAACACTCTGTCGCTGTCAATTCCTTTGAAATTTATATTTTAACGTCGAGTTAACTCTTCATTGGGAAAATTTGTATTCCATCTTTCATCCGAGAACTCAAGCTTCGAACACCGTTCTGGCTGAATAACATTTATCTTATGTAGGTATAGGATATTATTGAGACGGGCAGACGAATAGATTTTTGCATCAATATAAGTAATAATATTAATGGCCTATTAGTCCGTAAGAGTTCGATTTCTTACGGATATAAAAGTATCGACTTGACAAATGACACAAAACGACCCTCAGACGTTATGATCTAACTAAACTTAGGTATATAATGTAGATAAGATTACGAAAACATTCAAGATGACAGAAAAAATCGGTAAGGAGGCCTAAACGAAGTAAACGATAAACTTAATTGGGTTCTTGCCCAACCCTTTATAAATTCTTTGCCGATGTTGAAAATAAATATCTGTGGAAAAAAATACTGAAGGGTCGTCATGATTAGGTACATTTTACCTAACCCAGCCAACCACAATTATATTTATTTACCAGCCAAAACTTCTCTCAATGGTCACCGTTGGAAAATATATTAAAAAATTAAACATATTTATAGGTTATTATTTCATTACAAAATCGTTTAGACTTTTTATTATTTTTTATAAATTAACGCTAACTATTTAAATACGAATATAACATAATAAATAAATATATGAACATACACTTTTTATTATTATTATATATAATTTAATAGCCCAGAGTTTAATGTCAATGAGAGGGGTCAGAGAGTTCGTCTCTGTAAAATATTTGTATCTGTTCCCGTTAAAACATTATTGAATCAATCCCCTAAATGAGGACAGTCCCCACTAACCCCCAAATTAAAAGATCTAGAATGAGCGATTACTTACAAATTAAAAAGTGAAAAGTGAAGCGTTTTTCGTGTAACTTTTTGTATTTTTACCAGGATTATACGTTCCAAAGATGCTTGCACGTATATAGTAATTACTTATTTAATCTATTACTCCTTGTATTTTCTCTAGTTGACTGTAATATTTACTCTTTACAATCTAACATAATATTGAATAACTTTTGTGTTTTGTAGCAAATAGCAATTCCTGTTTATGTTATGATGTATTTTCATCAAAACACAAGTTTAAATGGCGATATCGTAATGTAATATTATTGGTTAGCCAGTGTTTGATTACGTTCGACAAAAGTGTATCGGTTTTACACCTACTTTGCGGCCTGTTTCACAATTCCGAAATAAGTTCTGGTTATGGCCAATACTTCTACGAAATGTATTTTTTTATTTGTCGATGGTGAAACAGGGCCTTAATAAGCTAAGTTATAGTGACATTACCGAATTCAACCTCAGTTTTTAGCAAGTGTTCGCTTGCGTTTGACGAAACTTACTCAATTTAATACGTACCTAACATTAACATCAAAATCACGTCGAATACTGTTTGCTCAGAGAGCGCGCCAGGCGTCGGAACTGTGAGCTGGATCGCGGCGAGCTATCTGTGGTGCGGCTGTCTCCCGTGAAAGCGAAACCGAGGCCCGTCAGCCTGGTGCGGTCGCCGCGGCCCCCGCCCACGTTGGAGCTGGATACAGTGCTGGAGGAACGGTCCGACCCTGAGCAGACCACGCTCTCACAGGTACGTCTCGTAATATAAGGGTAAGTAATGTAAGGGTAAGACAAGAAAATGATAACGTGACATGTTCTTGTTTGTGTTTAACAATTTTATGAAAGCTTTCAACTTTTTGTTTTTTTTTCTTTGATTAAAAACTTTAAAAGCCTGAAGTGGAGTGGAGTGGTGGCCTACTAATAGAATGAAAAGGAAACTTAGAATTGAAATTACAAAAAACAGAATAACTATTGTTTTTATAAAGTTTTTGAACATACCTGTAAGTAGGTACGGCTGAGGCTTGGAATCGAGGTTTCTCGTGCCTAACCAGTTTTCAACGATAACACGACACAAAAACGGGAATCCTTTCAAGTATAAGACGACAGCAGGTGCAAAACGTTTTGGCTCTCCTTATGTTCAGGCGCGTGAGACCGTAACCGTACTGCTAATATACTGTGTGATGCGTGAAATAAGGAGACAAATTGTAAATCTCTTAAAGAGATTTACTGTAAGGTATTTGTCGTTTACTATTGGCGTTGGTGCTACGAAGACTGAATCATTACCTTGGTTGATATGAACTGAGTATAGCCTGAAATCTGCGGGTAAACTTATTCTCTCCAGTCACCTACACAGTCACCGCAACTCAGTAAAGCCTCTCTCTGGCTTACCAGACAGGCAGAATTTAATGTGAAGTTCGCGCCCTAAGGGTATTAATTCTAGTAAATATCGCAAAGCTTTAGCAAATTCCATGTTGGAACATAACCACACTCAAACACAACTCTAAACCACATTAAATGTAAACGCACAAGGCATTTGATACAAAAACATAGCTGGCGTAATCGTTTAATCCACGAGTTCAGTGACCGAATGAAATCTGTGTTTACTACTAACCGAAGAGGTTAGTTAGGCAATATCCAATACAAGTAAGGTATGTTTATAGTTGTTTCGGTATATTCGGTAAGGTATGTTTAAAATTCGTGTTAATCAGATCGCATCGGTGTTGGAATCATAATTAAGTAGAATACGAGCAAATGGGTAGGTAGTAGGTCTGAAGGTATGCTGACTCATAAACAATTCCTATGGTGGAATAATAAGGGTCGTTTATATTCAATTCACATAAAATGAGATGGACGCTTCTATCTTGGTTGTGACTTATTAATTAACGACTTACTCGAAGTAAGAAGGTATCTAGGACAATGCCTCAATTCTCCGGTGCACTTAATTATTTAATCAAAGATCAAAATTTGCCTACCTACCTCGGACCCGGCGCCTCGGTCGCCAGATCATCTTGAATCATCAATTTATTACATCCAGGATCAGCCATTTTGGATGCCGATGAATGGTTAAATGCCGCTTCATTGTTTGTATTTCAAGTACAATTGTAACAAGAACAATTTAATTTAAGAAATATGTGCACCTACCTAACTATTCAAAAATCTACAGAATATAATATATAATACTCATACTTTGTTCTTATTCGTTAATTTCAGTTGGGAGCCAATTCTGAACAAACTTCTATCAGTTGGTAAAACATCATTATATCCAACATTAATAATAAATTATTACTTGGGCCTAATGCTTCAAACTTAACCGGCAGTGTCGAAACTTTCTCAACAAAATGTTATTACCCAAAATCGACAAGGAAACTTTTTCCTGTATGAGTGTCTAGAAAAGTTTTTTGTTGTTACACAACAATTTGTGGCAACCCACCTCACGCTCCGAGCGGCCTATTAGCAACCGCGCATTATACCGCTAATTAAGTCGGCATATACATTCATCCTTCGTGTTAAAATAATTTACGAGCAGCGCATACCTCAACCTCCATCGTGACATCGCGGTTTTCAGGATCCTTTGACCTAATGAGCTACCATGCTGCCAATGAAACGATCGCCTTACCCTCGCTTTTCGACCCACTGCTCTGGCAAAGGTTAAGTCTGCAGGCAACTCAATTTTCGGGTGCTCGCAGATGGTTAGTTACCTAATATTCGACAGCACATGTCGCACGGGTCACCAACCAAATCGTAGGTAGGTGTAATGATCATACGCCGGATAATATAATCCTTGAGCCATAAAAAAGCTATTGTAATGCACATAAATAATCATTATCCCCCGTTATAATCGTTGTCTGGTATTTCTAACACAAGGCAGAAAAATCTTTATTTATTTATGAGTGTATGATAATATTATTTTCCAAAATATTAAACTGGCTTATGTCAAGGTGTTTGTTGGATTAACAATCCACGAAATTATTTTACACTTGGCTGCTTGTCACAACCTTAACCTAAAATATGTTGTTAGCATTGTCATATAAATATGTAGATGATGAGTTGATGATACAAAATGGCAACTCCATTTGCCTAGGCAACCTTCTGTTCTTATTATACAATACAAGTCATATAATCGTTTATAATTCAAGAGTCAAACAATATAAAAAAGTCGGTACGTAATGCAGTAACCGGGCGCTGCTAAATCAATGAGTATTCTATAAATGGGAATCCGAGTGTACGGAGTGTGTGTCCTATGACTATGGTCTATCTACAAAATATGAAGCACTTAACTTAGCCAAGTCTTTTTATTTGTTGTTTCACAAACTTTTGAGGTACTTCAATAAACTTCTCCTTTTTAGTTTTACACTAATTTAAAATAAACCGTGACAAACTTAAGTGATTTACATCAATCTACGGCGATCATTTTGAAATCTTTTTCAATCTATTTCGATCTTCTAGCTATTTGTTTTTCATTCTTTTAGCAATCTGTTTTCGTGAAATTGACGTTACTACAAAATTGATAAATAAAGAAACATTTTTCATGTGAGTTTTCGAAGTTTGATTCGTCGAACGGTTGATCGGTCGAACATAGAGGTTTTACGCGAAGATTCAATTTAATATATGTTTTTCATGTATTCTTTTTAATGTGTGAAATTAACGTTTTTTTCTTTTAATAGTGACTCATTTTATTTTTGTCTGTCGCTCCGCCCACAATCATTTCTGCTTAACCCAAAGGTATGACTGGTAGAGGATGCCATATGGCGTTAAGTCCACCTTTCGTAAAAATTTTTGGTTGTGCAATAAAGTACAAATAAATAAATAAAATTCAAACCTCTACACTACCTACAGGAATATTTCACATAATCTACTCGTACCAATAATTTGCACTAAGTAAATGCCAGTCAACTATTTCACAACGCACGAATAAGACAATACGAGTAGCTTGTAGGTATCTGTTTTACTAGACATGCAATTTTGCCCTTTTCAGAATTATACGTTGTTAAATATCTGTTCTTAACCAGTACCAGCACCGACTTATCGAGAACTTTAGGTAATTAAGCGTAAGGCGATGCAGTTTTTAGTTACTTACGGCGTATTTATTTTCTAAGTTCACGATTCTTGTAATTACTTTGCATTGTTCAATAGGACTAGGACAATAACACTGACTGTATTTTTTTACTTTACACAATACTCAGGATTTTGGAGGAGACTCAAAATAGCTTCTACTTAAACCGACGCCGGCCTAACGTGTCATCCGAAAAACGAAGTTTCTCTAGCCCTGATTTTGTAGACCAAAATGTAGTAACAGCTGAAACCTTTCAACAGGTGGAGATAACCCCAGACCGCGAAGTTGGCGCAATCCTCTTCAGCGCAGTTGGCACGGCAGCGGCAGCGGCTATCTGCGCTCGGGACAGCTAGCGGCGGGGCTCGGCGCAGCTCGGAGCCCGCTCGCCGCTCTGGGCAGCGCTGACCAGCCAGCCGCTCGATGACGACGCTGACGACGATGCCGCTGGCAGCGACAGCTAGCAAGAGCTGGATGAGCGCTCCGTCGCGGACATTGGCGAGCGCATGAAGCTGTTCTTGGACATTCCGCTTAGATTTTAAGGTTGTTGACAACATTATGTGTGCGTAATTTCTTTGGTGTACAATTTTCACTATGGGTGATCATAGGAGTTCAAGTGTGAACCTTAGAGTGGCAAGAGTGCAACAGTAAATCACAGGAGGCCTACTACAAAAAGCAAAAACCGTCAATACGATTATCGATTTGTACCATAGATTATATAGGATTTCGTTTTTCTTAGCTGGCCCTCTGATGACTGAAATATGCTGCGTGTGTGTGTTATAAGATTAACGAACCATGTATCTGAGCCAAAATACCAAATGATAGAGCCAAACAGTGTTGGGTGTAGTAGTTAATGAGTAATGTCAATCCTAGCTTAATAGCTGGGTGCTAAGAAAACATACTTCAGAAATCTTTTTATATTCTAAAGTCGCTGAAAATTGCCGTTTAAGAAACTTTGATATAGGTATCAAACATATCTATTTTCTAACGAAGCTTTAAACGTATTCTTTCAGCATGGACCGTGTTCCTAAGAACTGAACAATGGAACGTGTAGCCCAAAACGAACATGTAATTTTAGTCTTATTATAGATACTTGTGTAGCATAGATAGGTAATGTAACCCTTAGATTTAATTGAAGCACAATTTGCAAAAATATAGGAACAGTCAAATTAATGAATTTATTAATATACCTTACAAAACATCGCGTAGATTTGTATATAAAATATAATTGAACATTTATATGAGCGTGACCAACAAAAAGCTCATTAGTAATAAGTATGGTATTATATTAGTATGGTTATTCGCAAAAACCTCTGCCATAAGTATTTACTTAGGTACATACAGTCAAACAATTTAATCTTTCCGAAATAGCAAAGAAACCTTATTTTATCTATTGAATGCTTTTAAACAGTTAGTTTAAGGAGTAGGTAGATGATTTTGTGAATAGCCTCGAACAAAACGGTGTTAATTAATAGGTAAGTAAGGACTGTTGTCTAATTAGCATCCTTTTGAACAATTTTATAAAGGCCTGAATTGTACATCCTTCTTACATATAAATAAAATAAAACAATTCAATCTAGTCACGTTTGTAAAGAAAGTTTATTATTACTTATTAAGAAAAATATTAAAAGTAAATACAGAAATAATGTAGCTAATAAAATAGTTGCCAGTATGTTAGTAAGAGTGTATATTTGAAATGTTTTTGCTATATAATTGAATGGTTTGTTTCAGGGAGCTTTCATTTGTTGCTTTACTATCACGGCTTATTAATTTAGGAAAATATAAATATTTAACACAGTTGTAATAAATAATATATTTAAAGTTCATAAATAAAATGTTTCTTTTGTGTAAACGCGTCATTTCAAGACTTGATTGAGTTTCCCCTATTTGATTATGTACCTATTCAGTTTTTAAATACAAATTAATTGATACGATGGTACGAATACTTGCAAGCAACAAATAATGTCCCTACATTCCTATTACCTTCCTATTTACTAAAAATATTTTTAAACGCAATCATCAGTAGGTACTTGCGTCCTTAAACAAAATATTCAATGCCTACGTCATTTATCAAACAGGTAGGTAACAAACTTTTCTTACGAAAATTACTGATAAGTATAGCCCCCGTGAACTTCGATAAGAAAGTTCTCGAACTAGGGAAATAACCAGTTATTTTATATCAAAATGGGTAAATAAACGTTCGATCGTGTTACGTTGTATAAGATTGTTTTTGTTTCCAATGTCTCTTTTATTGTATCTGTCACCTTGACCTCCTGACGCGTTTTCGTTTCGTTAGAAATACTTATAGAGACCACGAAGTGGGCATGGAAATCAGCAGATATCAAGTTCATTTTGTTTATTTTCAAGGATGTTACGCAACAATCCATGTATAATCATTTTACGATGATCGATGATGCTCATCTTAGGATAACTGGTTTTATAAACTTGCACTTTCAATATTTGAGTACCTACTGAGCCTAGTTAATTACATGTAATGTAGCGTATCTAATATATCAACTTATGTGCATACCTCGAGACGCTACTTGACATTCCAGGCAAGGCGTACTTTAAATATTTCACAATGGTATTAGGTGTGTGAAAGTTCCCAGCCCTTGATAGAAACCAGATTCACTCTTGGTTATTTCTCAATGTCTATTTCCCGTCGGGTAGGCGTACGTGTCCTACACATTCGTCCGTTAGTACGGATGGCGCTTAGGTAAGCCGCTTATGTCTTATGTAAGCATAGCATACACTTGCCTTCCATGAATAACGCAGCTTCCGGAAGTGCCTATAAAATCTTCAAAGAGTCACTTCGTATGAAATGTTGTATTCAGTCATTCATAAAAGCTATCCTTCTTTAAACCAACAAAGAAACGATACGTAAAAGAACGAACGAAAGATGGCTTGAATAAAAACAGTTTGTGACAGATATTAGTTAACTACTGCTTACTTGCCTACTAACTAACTCCAGTAAGTAATTTTTGAATTTGGAATCTTTAGTCTCATTAGTTGTTGTTTGTGTTTTGTTGACTAAACTTTATGCAGTCATTTAATTTCAAACAATTAATAAAAGAACCTACCAGAGTAACAAAAAAAACATCGACCTCTATTGATTTAATTTTCACAAATTATAAACATTTTATTCATAAGAGTTATGTCAACGATTTCGGTCTATCGGACCATAAATCAATAAATATAGAGCTAGACTTAGATAAACTCCCTGAAGTAAACACAAAACCATGGATAGTAACAAAAAGACAATTTACAGAACAAAATATACAGCGCTTTAAAACATCATTACAGAACATAGACTGGAATCAAGTAAAAAACAATGCATTTAATATAAATGAAAATTACACAATATTTAATTATATAATACAAAATCACCTTGATAGATACATTCCAAAAATAAGAATTAAAATAAAAACTAAACCAATAAAAGGGTGGCTTACATCAAGCTTAAAAAAGTCATGCAAACATAAAAGAATACTACGAACACTTTTGAATGAGTCAAATTCGAATGTACTTAAAAAATACTACTTGCAATATAGTAAAATATTAAAAAAATGTATAAAAATTTCAAAAAAGCTAGAATATTGTAGACAAATAAATAAATCTGATAACAAATACAAAACTATGTGGAAAATAATAAATAATAAAACTGGTAAAATGACAAATAAAGCCTATAAAAATATAAAACTAAAAATAGATAACAACATAATAGACTGCCCTGCTAAAATAAGCGAGATTTTTAACGATTCGTTTTTTAATAGTACCAACAACATAAACTCAAAAAAAAATGCAACAAATATTACACACCGCGTATTAAACCCACCGACATCTTCACTATTCTTACACCCTGTAGACCAAAATGAAGTTATAAAAATCATTAAATCCCTAAAAAATAAACGTAGCTGTGGAATTGACGAAATCCCACCTTTACTTATAAAAAAATGCGCTAATGAGCTGTCTATACCTTTAACTTATCTTATTAATCAAAGTTTTCTTGAGGAAGCATTCCCAGATTTGCTTAAAATAGCGTTAATTAAACCATTACATAAGAAAAATGACACAACATCACCTCTAAATTATAGACCAATAGCGCTCTTGCCTAGTTTTTCAAAAGTTTTCGAAAAGGCCATGTGTAATCAATTATATAATTTCTTGGAAAAGTTCAATATTTTAGATGAGCATCAAAACGGATTTCGTAAAACTAAATCAACAACCTCTGCTGTGTACCGGTACGTACAGACAGCCCTCAGTCACCTGGATAGTAAAAAGTACGGCGTTGGCTTGTTACTGGACATGACAAAAGCGTACGAAAGCGTAGATTATAATATTTTGCTATCTAAACTGTACGGTTCGGGGGTACGAGGCCCTAGCTTTTCTTGGTTTAAATCATATTTAGATAACCGGAAACAAATGGTAATCATAGATCATTTTGACACAAAAAGTAGACAAATTACATCAGTCGCTTCGAAACAAGTAACATTAACAGGTTCAATACCACAGGGAAGTGTGCTTGGCTGCATTCTTTTTCTTATTTACATAAACGACCTGCCTAAAGTTGTCAAAAGTGATGTAGCTCTGCCAGTTCTATTTGCTGATGACCTGTCTGTTCTTATAAAATGCGAAGATATAACTACAATCAATAGCGTTCTTAAAAATACAATACAAAAAATTTCTTCATGGCTAAATCAACATAACTTAACAATAAACTTCTCCAAATCAAAAATAATGCAATTTAGACCGTATTGTAAATCTCCATTAAACTTAAATGTCACTTTTAATAATACAGAAATTGGAACAGTAGATAACTTCAACCTTCTTGGCATAATAATAGACACCCATTTAAATTGGAAAACGCATATAAAATACATTAAAATGAAATTATCAAAGTTCTCTTATGCTCTTTTTGAACTGGCACATAGCACAAACCAAGAAGCAGCTATTACAGCTTACTATGCTTTTGCATACTCACAACTCAAATATGGAATTATGCTATGGGGTAATAGCACAGACATGGAAGACCTGTTTAAAATGCAAAAAAAATTAGTAAGGATAATAGCCCAAATAGACAACACACAATCTTGTAAACCGTTTTTCAAAAAATTTAAATTCCTGACACTTCCATCTTTATATATCTACGATATATGCATTTTTACTTTTAAAAACATGAAAAATTTTCTTAAAGTGAAAGATACACATAACATAAATACCAGACATAAAAATAGACTCTTCCTTCCGCAATCAAGAATAAAAATGTTAAACTCCAGTCCGTACTATATGGCAGTAAAAATATTTAATAAACTCCCCGCATATATAAAAAATGAAACAAAATTCAAGGCATTTTCAAAATATCTAAAAATATTTTTACTAAATAAAAATTACTACTCAATAAATGAATACCTAACACCTGACACGTAGGCTCGCCACCTCTACTTATTAATAATAATCTAATTAAGTTCTGTTGTTACGTAGTATGTAATATATGTAAAACTGTTTGCAATACCTTAGCGGTTACTAAGTCTTAAGTACCTACATTGTATTATTTTAAGAACTCTTGTAACACTTAGTGAGCAAAATAAAGATTTGATTTGATTTGATTTGACCGTAAATTCCAAAAAAATATTATCCCTTTGGGGATAGTACTTTTATGGTGTTTTCCCAATATTCACCAAACACTATAAATAAATTGAAATATTTAAAACAAAACAAAATTTACAAAAACATTGGTTTAAAATTAAGTTATCGTTTCGCTGAAAATTAAAAGCTACCGAACGTTCACCGTTCCATTGGGCACCGCTAAGAGGCAGAGGGTGTGTCTGTTCGCAGCTTAATTAATGTCTTACCGGAGTCTTTGTTTTAGGGAATTGCCTCCAAGACGATTCGACACGGGAAAATAAACAGCGGTGTCTTGAGGCCTCGATCGTTAAACCATTTGTCTTCTCCACCAAGTTTTACAAAGTTGATCCATTATCAGTATTTATTGTTTGTATTTATTACTTGACAACCATTTTTATTATTTATTTTTAGGAAGCGAACCAAAATAATAAAAACAATTCAGTTAATTGAGTAAGTTATGTGGGCTACCTAGTTACCCACGATGTAAAATGGTTTTTCAAAAAGAATCTAACCGCTAAACGAAAATCAAAGGTCAAGTATCAAATTACAATTGTGTAATCCACCCAACTCAACCACGTGTAAATAGCTATTTAACTGTCTATTATTTGCTTATCATTTTGATCAATAACATTATTATTTAGTACTACAAAGGCCGCGCTATGTTACAACACCCAAAAGAATAATTAAGTAGTACCACTGGCCCTCAAAAAGTACAAGGTCATATCAGCTAGCCTGATTTTATGCGAAACGGTTGAGCCTACCTAAAAATATTGATGCACTGAACATGTATACATGTTAACATAATGCGAATTAATTTCGTTCAATCGAGTATTGCAAATTCCAATTCTTGTAAACACGTTGGCTAATTTCGCGACTATGAACTGAATTAATTTATAACTGCCAAACTTTTCCAATAGGTTTATGTGTAACGCCGAAATCACACAATTTAACCTTGACTTGGTCGATTTCAAATTATCGTAGGCCTGTGATCGAGACTTATTTACAAAATTCTTAATCGCTGAATCATTGTGACCAGCCGTATTAAATGTTTAGAAGATTTCGCAATTTATAGACCTTCTAGCGATTTCTCACCTGCTGTAAGCCTATGTTACTTCTGCCTATCTCGTCATTGAATTAAAGTAGGTTGAGGAGGTACTTAACTCTCAAGTTAATAATGTTTTACTGACATTTGTTGGAAGTTTATTGGCCTCTTCGGTATTTATTGTAAGTTTTGTAAGCTATCAATCGTTTTATAAACCTCTTGTTGTGGTATCTTATAAATGACAAATGTTTGACAGACTTTTAATTTCAAGTTAGGAGGTAGCTCTTTATAAAAATATGGTAATCTATCGTTCAGTTGCTTTGTTAATGATTTAAATAAAGTTCATAAAAGACAACTCCATTAACCACTGGGTGACAGGGTAACAGAATCAAATTTACAAAGAAAACACAACACAACGCAGTCTCTTACTGCGGAAGTATACCAAGCATTTTGACTTTTAGGGTTGGACCTACTCACCCTTCCTAGCTAGAACCATATTGAATCGTATTTTCATAAATTCCCTAAGAAAGTACCTATTGTCCAATTAAAACTCAATTTATATTAACAGAGGTAAGCAGCCCTCGGCTTTCTCTACACAAGGATGGGCTTATGGTTCAACTTACCAGATACAAATACATTCATACATGGGACACAAACACATACATGGGAGTAACCGTTGATCATAATCTTCAATAGGGTCCCCATATCGAGACCGTGTCAGGGAAACTTAGTTCGGCTGCCTATGCAGTAAGAAAGATAAGGCTTTTGACTGACTGACGTTGAAACGGCAAGGTTAGTTTATTTTAACTATTTCCATAGTATCATGTCTTATGGTATCTTGTTATGGGGCTCGGCTGCAGATATTGAAACAATAATAGTACTGCAAAAGCGAGCTGTACGGGCTATTTACAATCTCAAATCTGACGTTTTTTAAAGGGAGTTGTTTAAAGAAGTCAAGATACTTACAGTGTATTCACAGTTTTTTTTATGAAAATTTGATTTATATTCGTAAAAACTTGCACTTATTTTCTAAAAAAAAGTGATTAACATGATTACAATACTAGAAACAAGAATAAACTTGCCGTTCCAAACTTCAGACTCAAAAGGCTAATCACTCGTTTTTTTTGAGAGATTTATTACTTTCTTTAATAAATTGCCTCAGAATATAATTAAATTACCTTTATATAAATTCAAATATATTGTAAAACAATGTTTAATGACTAAAGGATATTATAGAATAAATGATTATATGAACGATAACAATGTATGGTCTAGTTGGTAAGAACATTTAAATTGATATATTTTTAAAAGAGGCATTGACAATAGTGACTGAGTTTGTTGCGCAGCTTCTTCTCAACACTAGCCCACAATTGTCCCGAAGCTGTGGTAGGGCAATGTTGGGACGTGTAAAAGTGCTAGCATTAGCCTATGTACCTACAAAATAAGCTAATTTTGATATATTTTTTTGACAAAAGGCAGGTAGTTACTATATCATCAAAAACATTTTTCGGAAGGTTCAAACCTTCCGAAAAATGTCCTCGGCCTACTTTCGTCATTTCTATTGCATTGTAATAATCAAATTGTACCAAAATGAAAATTTCCTACATGTCGTTATGAAAAATAACCTTAACAAAATGATGATGTTATCTAATGGAAGTCCGAAATTCCCACAGTGTTACCATAATGACTTTAAAGTTTCAAAAAAGTATACATTCACCTAGCTTAATCGTAAGGTAAATGTTTTTAAAAGTTGATTTAAATTGAAAAAAAAAATGTTAATTGCGCTTTTATCGTCGTCTCTGGAAACGATGGCAGATTTTCTTCGCGAAGTTTTCGTATGACAAAAGTTCTTGACTTAACTTAAAACCACCAATATGTGGCGCTCGAAAATCGCTGAGTCAAAATTGGTATTTTCGTGTATTTATTGATACAGGATTTTTTTTAATGAATTTTAAAATAACACATATCTATAAAGATTTATTAAAGAGAATTACGTGAGTCAAAAGGATATTTGATGCATCAGAAAATCAGAGCAATTTTTTTGTTTTGTTTCTATTACGCCCTATATACCGTAAAACTAATTTCCAATTATCATCATCGACACCATCTAAAGAAACTCCAAATGGACCTAGGTTACAATACAAATCGACACCAAAAAAATATGTGTGTCATCAAGATGTCCTAAATTAAAACATGAATTCCTCGACACCGCGCCACTGCGCTGACATTGCCGAACTAAGTATTGCTTCATTCGCCTGAAGCAAAGAAAGTACTTGAATTTACCTTTGTACTAGGTTGAATCAGCGTCACACCAACCGGGTGACCCGACTTACCCAGCCATACCTAAAATCAATTGCATAGAGTTCAATATTACTTTGTCAGATTTGGATAGGGTCGGTACGACTCTGACTTTACTTGCTGTCATTGGGCAATCATCGGACAAGCTGATCGAACTATTTTTTGCCGTGTATTTCCGTAAGTTGCCTACGGCTATGTTACTACGATTAGCCGTTGCAAAACCTTTCGATATTTTGGTGGAATTTTCCAGCTCCCTTACAGAAACATTGGAAAATTTAATAAACTTTTCTAAATAGTTCTCAAAAGTTACAGTTTTAGTAAATAATATAAAGAATTAATAAATTCATTATCTAAACCCACATGGAATTCGTAAGTTTATCTTATTACAGAAAGCCTAAATGTTATCGTAGATCATGTCTCTAGAACTTTTGGAAGTGACGTGAATGTACCATTTAAGGCCTGTGCTATTTTTTTCTAGATTCTGTATTAAGTATACTGATAGGTTGATGTTTACTTAGCTTAGTAACAAGTGCCTTCCTAGCATGCTGATTGATAATTACATTAAATGCCTAGTGGGTAATGTAAAAAACGGTCATTTGAAACAACAGAAGCCCTTGGCATAAAATCAACAGTACCATGACAAGCATGTTTGTGCGTGCTAAACTAAATGGTAAACATGCCATTTGTATCTGATGCGGACCTAGCCCAATAACAATGATTGGAGACGCAAGGCCGATGCTGGGAACCTTAAATTGCGTAGACCTGCGCGCGCGCCGGTCCAATTTAGCGTATACCCCAGTGCGTGCGTGTCGCACCCGGTCAGTTCGGATCCGATTAGCGCATCATCGTCATCTGTGTTGACTTTAGTGATCATTGTGCATCGGTGCAATACAGCTTGAGCGATATAGTGCACTGACAGGACGTGCGGTGTGTGTCTTTTGTTTTAGAAGATATATTGAGGTGAATAAAATATGATATTATTAATTATGAAGTTAGTACTATTATTATAGTTTAGGTAGGTATTTTAAATCACTTTTTCAATGGGATAGTAGATAAATATTGATGTATTTTAAAAGATGAGATTCATATTAGGTAGTGACTTGAAAAAAATTACAAGCACGTAAGTAAAGTTATAAATACGCTAAACATAGGATACGTGAATAGTAGGCCGAAGAGCTGCTTGGTAATAATATTTTAATTTATACAATAATTTACCAAGATATTGATATAAATAACACTATATACTCGTAACTATTTAAAATAAAAGATGGAATAAGAATCTAAACAAAGTGCTACCTACAACTATTTATTAGCCACTGAGCATCAGTTCACAACGACAAAGTTAATGATCTAATGATTCATTAGCTTCTGACCATGGGTTTGTCAACATGAGCTAACGCATTAACACTAGTATTAAAATACCTGGATAATATAACTAATAATACAAACAATTAAGATGAGTATTTGCAGTAATATAACCGTAATTGAGAGGTACAGCAAACATTATTAAAATTATCAAGCAGGCAATACTAAAATGCACTTAAGAAATGCCAATATCAAAAGCAGACATTAGATTAGGTAGGTACCCTATTTATCTGATAAGATAACAGAACTAGTAATGCATCTAAGCTGAAACAAATAGTTTTACCCCAAGTAATAATGCTAGGTAGAGGATACGCTATATTACTTAAACTAATTATAACTGTACTCTACATTCAATTAACGATTGATTACTAGGAACAATATACTTAAACCCTATCAAACGACTAGAAAAAAGTGCACTTTTATATTTTAGGTCAGTTATCTGTGTAAACTCATTCATAGGAAAATATTTCCTCTTTTAAATGTATCTACATGCATGCTGTAGAGTGTAGCTTATAACTGATCTGACGATTATCCGAGTGTCCAATGTCTACTTTTATTTTTATTTCTAAATCAACATATTTACGGTCTTTTTATGGATTCGTAGTTTAACAAGGACTACCCTTATAGTTGACTTACGCTACGCTATGTCAGTCTGTCTGTCTGTCTGTCCGCGGTTCAGCTCAGAGACCTTTGTAACTAAAAGGCTGTAATGACGACGCGACGCCAAAGTAGTTATGTTTTGATACATACCAAGCAACACGAGGGCGATTCCACTGCTTAGAGGTGTGATTCCCCTGCCAGCTTTACGTTTGTTTGTGTACGTGAGAAAAAACACGGAATACACGTAGCATACGTATACAAAAAATTAAAAAAAACTAAAGAAAAACAAGTAATTTTCATACTACATCTTAATGTCATCAAACCAAAACTAGACTAACGTCACATACGTGTGAATGTTGGCTAGCTTTGAGAAAAACGAAATAGTCTCCATCAAAAGATATAAACCGGTTTTATCTCATAATGTTGTACTTTCAAGAGAAATATATGGCCATCCTCATTGTCCTTAATCAATCATGTTTTACAGGATATGTAAGGATAAAAAATTCGGTGCATGATTTCAAGCTTACGTTTATCAATAGCCTACGTACATTATGCACCGACTCCAATCGAATTTGTTTTTCCTAAACAGAAAGCAATACAATTTCATTGCAGAAAGCAAATGTGTTACTTTGAGCGTTTTAGTGAGTTTTTTAATGCGGTTAATTTTTCGAATTATTTTTTATTCATGATTTTTAGTATCTCAAAAACTACTAGACCAATTTTGATATAACTAAAATGTACCCGAAGTTGAAATATACTACTGAATAACTTTAAAAAAGTAAAAACCGACTTCAAAACCAAAATGCACTAAAAAGTCTTAAATAAACTCTTGACTATTGAAAGGAAAGGAACCCATTTTAGGCAAACAATTTCTTTTTGGAGTCGGTGCTGTGATAGTTGATGCTTGATGATCAAAGTGATGGCACCGACTCCAAAAAGAAATTGTTTGCCTAAAATGGGTTCCTTTCCTTTCAATAGTCAAGAGTTTATTTAAGACTTTTTAGTGCATTTTGGTTTTGAAGTCGGTTTTTACTTTTTTAAAGTTAATTTTATTTCTTCATTTTTAGAGATAACAGGAGTATGGGGGGCAACCTTATAACTCTCTTTTTTAAGAAGCTAAAAACTACCTATTATAAGTTCTTTCACTATAATTACTGAACTCCTAAGCGTTAAGGAGTTCCACCATCAGCTCAGCCCCACAAAATGTTGACTATAAGACGTAACAACATGTCAACATGAAGATTCAAGTAAAGAAACACTATACGTGCCTTTAAAATTTGAAGGTTTCCCTCGATTACACCAAGATCCCATCATCAGATCCCAAATTAAAAAAATGGGACCAACTAGAAGGTATACCCTCTAAGCAGGCGAAAAAAATTTTCGAATCGGTCGACAAACGACTGAGATATGAGGTAACAAACATACAAAAAAAAAAATACAGTCGAATTGATAACCTCCTCCTTTTTTGAAGTCGGTTAAAAAAGAATCATCACGCTATGATTTCTCACTATCGAGGAACCCGTGGACAAGCAAATGAACATATATACAAACATACATGCATACACTTACAAAATTTTGCACTCGTATTTGGTGCACCTTACGTATTTGGAAGCCTTAACTAGTATAGTGCCGCGCACTCGGGCCCGACACTGCGCGAGAACCATTTCAGCGGTGCCGCCCACTCGGGTCCGAGTATTTACGGCGATGTCTTTTTCTGACCTCATTTCCACCAGCAAGCTGTGTGCCGACCACTCGAGCCCAAGTGTGCACGATTTTAAATAATAATTCCGCAAATATATTTTTACGATTTTGTATTAAATTACGCGTAAAAATTGCGGTTGCGCGAAGAATAACCCATTCTTCGTATTTTCTAAAGCGGTCACAGTGTTAATAGATCAACATACTCGAATATTATCAAATTCTTACGATATCACATACATTGGTACTCATTGAATTGATTGCTTCCTTTTTTTGAAGTTTGTAAAAATGCTTAGAACAAAGTCAAATTGACATGGAACCCTTCGTGCGCGAGACCAACTTGCACTTGGCTGGTTTCTATTTATCTACTAGTATTAATTGGGACTTACTTAGCCAGAGCCAATAAATGAGCTTCTGGTACCTACATTTCATAAATAGCATTTTCTTTACGGCAAGCTTAACCCATGTTAACGAGTAGTGGTCAGAGTCTCAATAAGAGGAAAGAGACATTCAAAGCAACAAGTAACAATAGATGAGTGGGTATATCAATAACATCTTTACATCGCAAAATATTTAATGTCGTAATCGTAATGTTTTAATGCAAGGAAACTACTTCTCCAAAACCGGTAATGTAACTAGGGTTGATGCAGTAGTAAAGTAACGCAATACATAGTATCTTCGACTGACATACCTACATACTCAGTTGTTACCTACATACATTTAATAAGTTCATAGATGCATAACACTTTTCACACACACATTTTTCAATAAATTATTATTGAAAAATGTTAAGTGTAATGCATGCTTATAAATTAGACCAAAAAAAATATCTACGACATGCATGAAATTTCTTTCCCTTCTCTTTCTCTTTGTAATTTCACTTGGGTTATAAAAGCTTATCAAGCCTTTTTTTAGGAGTAGGAGGTATGTAAAAAAAACCTAAGTGCGAGTCGGTCTCACGCAAGAAGGGTTCCGTATCTACTATATTGTATGTAAGAACTGTATATGATAATGTCCTGTATGACATGTTTCAGATTGCCGTAAAAGGATGATATCTTGAAATAACAAAATATCCGAAATTATGAGACAAAAACGGTTATCACTTTTGTTGGCGGTGACTCACGTAGATTTGATTACAGCTAAAAGAAAAAATCAAAACCAATATTTGACTATAGTTTTAGTTTCATATCTTAACGCGTATTGGAGGTTAACTTTTTTTAAGCGAAAATTTTCATGAAAATTATGTTGGTTTAAGTATAAGGACTACAGCTCTGTAATTTATTTATTGATCATTACCGTGATAGTTTTCCTTCTAAATTCATTATTTAAGCTGTGATCATTCACGCACTATCGTGTTAGGAGAGCCCAGGTTGCTTTGTTGGTTGGTTGGTGACATTGAACACTAACAAAATAATCCCTTTTAAACTGAATCTCAAAACAGGCCACTTTATCGAAAAAATATGTTAGTAAACTCATAATCATTTTAAAAGACCTATTCAGCGATACTCCAAATGATGGGTTTGGCAAGTAAATAAACTCCTTCACGTTAGGTACTTGTAGGTATATGAGGTACACCGGAATTATTTTTTTTCATAATTTTATTTTGGTGCTTTGGCGGGGTAATTAGAATACCTACATATCCATGCTAAATCACAGTTTTTATACTACTTACATAAAGTTTCAGCGCTGAACTGCGGGGTGAGACGGACATAGCGAAACTATAAAGTTTCTTGTAGGGTTCCGTAGTACCCTAAAAATACTCTAATAGTCACTTTACGCATAATTTATCGGTTACACAATGAAGTTAATACAACATACGGAACCCTCAAATATAAATCTTGCGAATAGTTGGTATACCTAAGCTACTCGAGCGCCAGTGCACCACCAAAATTTATAGCCTTCTGGGAGGACCAACAAATAAACGCAGAGATATTTTACGAAATTAAATAATATTCTGCTGTAGAATAGCGACTCCATTGTTGCAGTTTTTAGTCGACGTTGTATGTATACAGGGTTTTTTGTAATGAGACCAGATCCTTCTAAGAGGTGATGGGTGAGCTTTGACCCTATAATGTACTATCCAAAAGTGAACCATTTTGGAACTTCGACCATTAATGTTTTTTTTAGAAAATACAGATTTCGACTTTAAAAGATATTAAATAAAACTAAAGCTTAATCTCTTATTTTGTTTCAGTTTTTTAAGAGTTTGCTTACATTCTAGTTAGTGTTATTTAAAACCCTTCTACCAAAGTCGCAGTGCACGTCCACCGATAAGATGGACAAATGAAATTGTGCAGATAACAAGATCACACTACAGGACATATTCTAAGGAATATCTTCTTCCTCCTCTGAACGCTAAACACGAGTTTCGCCAATAACACTTCGCCTCCTCCGACCTCTACCAGTTTCTCAAAGTCACTCAAAAGTCACTCTGATAAACTCACTCAAATACACTCTTATGAGGTATTCACCGCTGCGAAGCACGAAACATGCGTTGAAACACTCATAAACATAAACATTCGTATTTAAAAGTCAAGTAGCTTTAAAATGGTTAACATTTGGACAGTACATTAACTCTTTCCGAAGACGGTATCCCAGACACAATAGTTTTTTTTTCTTGTTTTACGGCAATAGCCGTTCACCGCACCGGAAAGTTTTAAAGGGTCAAAATTATTGCAAATACGCTCCCCCATCGTCTCATTAAACGCTCACGGATCAAAAGGACGCCGACTGTCGCATAAACAAAAGCATAACAAAAGACTGTTGATAAACACATCCGCGAGGATTTAAAGGATCCGGAGCTCTATTTTTGAATCACTCGCTTCAAGATAGCGAGTGATTTTCGTTCGAAGATGAATTAAAAGTCATAGAAAAAAACTCGTTGTCTAACGAAAATCACTCGCCATTTCGAAGCGAGTGATTCAAAAATAGGGCCCCTGGTCTAATCTCCAATAACCCTGTATACTCGTATACCCTCGACAAATTTACTAGGTACTAAGTCTCAGGATATATTTACAGTCCTAAAATAATGAACCTTTGACTATTAAAAGAAGATCGTATCGCAAAAGCAGAATAAATTAATATTAATCAGTGTAATCATTAACTATTACGAAATAAAATAAAGCCCATAACTGTTACTACCTGTGTGCGTACTATATGAAGGACAGTCATCACAAAAAATCGTATCGAAAACATTCCAAGATTGCTTAACATAGGCTGTTGGTAGTAGGTAATTAACTAATGTATCCTTGATCACTTAGTTACGTAAATAGGCGTGGGTAGGTAGCAATTAAATAACTCTCTTGGTGCCTAACTGGACAAAACAGGTTAATCCTCTTCATGCTCAAAACTTTTCTTTTCTAATTTATATCTAACTTAACCAAAACATTCTCGTCTTTATGAAATGGTGGTCAATTTAAGTGAAGTCCTGAATACCTACTTGATATGATAGGTTTCACCAGGTAATCCTGTGTAAACTTAGTGTTTAGTGTCTAGTGAGTATTAGTGATTCTATTTGATAGTGGCTTGGTCATATTTTATTAGTATAATTTACACAATATGCTTTCTAATAATCCATCAAGTCGCCAAACTGACCCTACTTTCATATTTTTCATTTAGGCCCGACCAACGTCAAATAAGACTTATCCGATGAAATAAGTATATAACGACAGATTTGAAAATGACATTTATATTAATGATTGCTGACAAATGGGTGACGTTTACAAATAAGGTGTATAGTATTTCATTCGACGAATATTCCTTAACTGACGTAAAAAAATCAAGCCAGAGCTTAGAGCCCTTAAAAACTGCGACTTTTAGGATCGATGCAGTCGCGCGTTTTGAAAACGCGCTTCAGCATCGCGACTCACGCAACGAACAGATTTAATTTTGCATCGATGCAGTCGTGCGTTAGCATCGATGCAGAAGCGCGACTGCATCGATGCTAACGCGTGTTATTATCGATGCAATCGCCAAAATTCAGTACATAATTTGTCAATTTTCAGCTTCTGAATCGCGACTGTATCGTTGCTAACGCGCGTAAGCATCGCGACTGCATCGATGCTAAAAGTAGCGTAGTGTGTAAAGGTTGATATTTTGCCACTGGATCGATGCTAATGCGCGTTAGCATCGCGACTGCATCGCTGATAAAAGTTGCAGTGTGTAAAGGGTCTTAGTGGAGAGGCACGTAGTTACTGGATTAAAATCAGTGATCAGATAATCGGATGCAAATTTACCGAAAGTTTATTTTAGGCTTAGATAGTATGAAGGTGGCTTTTTAAAAAAAAGTATGGATGAGTATATAATCTAAACCCCGGGTTTCAAAAATCGGGAATACGTTAATACTTTACATGGTGAGGAAACGAGATCTTAAGCATGTTGTATTACCTATTTAAAAAAAACAGGATTCTGGTATAACGTAAGTATTATTAATGTGAATGTTCTTGAAGCTAATTTTAAGCTTCCCGTCAATTAATGAGTATGTTGAGTGTAAGAAGAACAGAAGACATTACCTAAACATACACAGTACCGATTTGTTTCAATAATAAAAACACTAGATTATTTTATTCAGATATCCCGGGATTTTTTCGGTATGCATTTTTCGTTCTCCTTGCCAATATAGAAACCAAGAAGAAGTAGAACCTAGTTAGGAATCAAATTGTGACAATGAATGGCCTTCGCATACCTTAAAGCACGTTAACACAGATATCGAAGTACCTATTCACTTGACAGGACGTGTCTTCAATACAAGATGAAGAAATAACCTGTTGAGAAGGTACACCTACATTTATTTATAGTATCTACTCACTGCATAAAGATTTTTTATTGTTTCAGAAATGTCAAAAAACCATGCAATGGATATTAATGTGGATACAAATCATCAGCATCGTCATCGCTTTTGATGCTCCCAAGTTCTTTGATTTTTGGACAGATTTATTTCGCCCTCTACCTCGTAGCCATAGAGAAGGCTTTGTGCCAGATTACGCACCTAAGAATCTAGAAGAATTTGATTTTATCGTTGTTGGAGCTGGATCAGCAGGATGTGTTTTAGCAAACAGACTAACCGAAATATCAGAATTGAAAGTCCTTCTAATAGAAGGCGGAGGCAACGAAAACTTTTTCTCGGACATTCCAATATTTGCGCCCTTTCTTTCAATGACGCCGATGAACTGGGGCTACACCTCAGAACCTGAACAAAGAGCATGCAGGGATCTTAGAGGAAAAGTGTGCTTTCTGCCCCGGGGTAAAGTGTTAGGTGGAAGTAGCGTATTGAATTTCTTAATCTATCAAAGAGGACACCCAGACGATTACGATGACTGGGCTAAAATGGGTAACGAAGGGTGGAGCTACTCAGAAATATTACCATATTTTAAAAAGTCTGAAAATATTAGAATAAATAACTTAAAAAACTCGTCGTTTCATGGGAAAGGCGGATATTTAGATATTGATTACGCACCATATAAGTCTCCTTTAGAACGTTTATTTAAAAAGGCCGGGGAAGAACTTGGTTACGAGTGGCGAGATCCAAATGGAGAAAATGTGATTGGGTTTTCGAAGCCCCAAGCTACTATGAGAAATGGTAGAAGATGTAGCACTTCAAAAGCTTTCTTAGAACCTATTAGATTTAGGAAAAACTTGAAAGTCTCGAAAAATTCTATCGTTCAGAAAATTATGATTGATCCAATTACCAAAAAAGCTTTTGGTGTGGAGTTCAAGAAAGGGAGAATAAGGTATAGCAGGCGGTTTTACTAACGAGGTACATACGGGTGCCGTGCGCGTTTGAATACCTGAATAAATGCATGATATTTACATTTCCTTACATAACTTACAGGCGGCAAGTACTGGCACGTCGAGAAGTCGTTTTGGCGGCTGGCACTATTGGTTCAGCCCAACTCTTGATGGTGTCTGGCGTAGGGCCCGAAGATCACTTGAGGGAAGTTGGGATCAAGCCAGTGATAAACCTTCCCGTCGGTTACAATCTCCAAGATCATGTGACCTTCTCTGGAAATGCATTTTTAGTCAATGATTCTAGTCTTTGTGTTAATGATGTAAGTATAGTTTGATACATATAATGTACAAATAGTAAACAATAACCATACAATAATGACTATCGTAATCGATAATTAACTCAACTAATAGTTAATATCGTGACCATAATATATTTTAACCAATGGTCATTAATGTAGTCATTCTGACATAAGATTAAGGTATTTTTTCTTCAAAACACGCACACTCGTAAATGCTCAACCGCTGGTTAAAGCTAAACTATATTTAGCCATAAGTTAAATAGCAATCACGAAACCATGTCTAAGTTAAATTTAAATCATAACGATGGTAAAGACCTACTAAGATAAATTCAAGTAGTTACTCGCTTATATAATCAACCTATGTTTTACTTTGAACACACATGCTATATTATTTAACAGTTATCGACTCATTCACAAGGCATTCTCTACCAGTAACATCTTTTCAGAAAACCGCTGCATCGCCAGCATCAGCAGCTAAGTACTTAGCGGGGGGAGGACCTCTGACCCTGCCCGGGGGTGCTGCGGGGCTGGCATTCGCGCGGACCAGCTTCGCCACCCAGGACCACTCGGCAACTAGGCCAGATGTGGAACTTGTCATGGGCGCCGGCTCGCTCGCTGGAGATATGTTGGGGATCTTGCGGACCTTACTTGGTAAATAAAGCTATCATATCTACTAATACGAGCGATTCTTATCACTGCATCGCTAACGACAGCAGTTCAGATCTAGGAGGTGGAGGATCTCCAACCCTGCCCAAGGGTTCCACGGGTCTGTCTTTCGTGTGGACCACTACGGGAACCTGGACCATGCAACGAGGCCTGATGTGAAACTGGCCATGGGCGGCGCCGATGAGTTAGTTGGAGATATGATGTGCATCTTGCGAACCTTACTATCAGTATAATATTCATATAATGTCTTAGTAATCGTTACTTCAGTACTTCTTCTAGTTAACAGCCCGAGGTCAGAAGCTTTGGTAGATTTAAAAGATAATAATTGGTTCCTATTATCAGACTTTATTGATGGCTCATAGCAGGCAGATACGTTAACACTCAAATGGGAGATTCTGTCACTTTTGAGAAACTCCACTCATAGAATCCTTACCCATAACAGGTACCTACATTATAAACTTTTTCTTCGGACCCCGACCATTCAATAAGCCAGAAAAGATGTCCAAGAAATAAGCTAAGCTATTACCGAGCTGGCTGTAAGATCAGTATAAAATGTGTCTGAATCAGAAAAATCCTTTCTATTCCAGGTGTAACCGACAAATGGTATTGGCAAGTGTACGGATCCCTGCCGCCTCGTGTCAGACAGGCGTCGTTCGCGATCAACCCAGTGCTGATCAGGCCACGAAGCGTGGGGCGGCTCAAGCTGCGTTCAGCGAACTATTCGGATCATCCTGTTATAACGATGAATTACTTCGATGATATCAACGACCTCCACGCTCTTGTTGAAGGAGTCCGATTGGTAGGTGTCACTTATTTCGTAAGCGTGTGACGCTCGGTGAAAATTTCTTCAATTCTTCAGTCTTCTCCAAGTCTAGTTTACTAGGTCAAGCTTTAGGTTACTATCACTAGTATTCTGCCATTTAGCTATACACTAGCGGTCCTGCGCGACTGCGTCCGCGGGTTTTGAGTTTGAGTCCGCTCCCGTCACAGCATGATGCTTTTTTCAAATTGGTCCAGTAAGTCCTGAGATTAGCACTTTCAAACAAACTCTTCAGCTTTATAACATTAGTATAGATAAAGCCCACAGTAATAGTAAATAACGAAATGCATAGGTACTTATTTATACCTAGTACTAGCACAGAAGATATAATAGTGGTACTAGTGGAGCTTAGGCATGTGGTACCATCTTACTTTAAGCTAACGATAAACTACTAAGCGGTTCCCCGCAGCTTCGCCCGCGTAAATGTCGTATCTCAAAAAATATCACTATCAATTATAGCCTATGAACACATAGGATAACAATTATGAGGTTTGAGAAATATCCATCTATATTTTTTTTAGATGTAACAAACATACACACTAACTAACTTTCGCCTTTACAAGATAAGCGTGAAGTGTGATTAAAACCGTCGCTAATAATTATTAAGTTTTGTCACTAACTTGACGTTTTATACTAAGTTAAGAAATAAGATGCAATCGAGTCCTAAACCTGAAATAAATACGTGATTGTGCTTACAGATTCAAAAAGTGGTGAACACAAGCGCCTTTCAGCGATACGGAACCAGACTTCATAACGTGCCATTCCCAGGATGCGAAGGTTTTCTGTTCGACTCCGATGAATACTGGCAGTGTGCTATTATGCAAACATCCATTACTATAGATCATCAGGTAAGTACAAGTTTAGAGAACTATTTGATACCGACTTCAAAAAGAGGAGGTAAATCAATTCAAGCTGTATGTACAGACTCCAAAAAACAATTATTCTTCTATAGAAGACGAATGCGTTCTTTAAAGCTTTTTAGTCTGTTTTTTGAACGCGGTTAAATTTTGATTTTGCTGCAACCTCCCTCCAACCATCAGAAGAATAAGCCTTAATTCAATCAATGATTAGGTATGATATTACAACCTAATATAATAATTAGAAATTCGCGGCTCATGAAGTCCATCATCAGGCTGTATAGTAGGCTACAGAAAACAGGCATCGACCGCATAACAACGGCATTATAATCTGTCTCCAGCCCACATGGAAGAAGATGTATTTAATTACGTTATTTTATTTATTTAAAACACTTCATGCACAAAAAAAGGGACAAATGGCGGACTTAATGCTAAAAGCATTCTCTACCAGTCAACCATTGGTCTATACAGAGAAAATGCTGGTGGCGCGAAGGAAGTGATAGAGGGGCAAAAGAAAGAGACTTCACGATTTAAACTACAATAGGTATTTAAAACAAAAAATAATATACATACTACTTATTACATGTATAAATACCGTATACATTAACACATAATTATGGAATAATAAACATACACATATTTTTTTTCCTTGAAATGCCTGCGATTCATTGGCGAAGTTATATATATTGACTACGTAATTATACACATATTTAAATAGCAGGAAAAAGCATCCGTCTTGAAACGGGGGCTTTTGGTTACTACTATATTGGTACTATATTGTCTTTTCATTCCCATAAAAAGTGCGAAGTATGGTCACCCAAATGCATAATGTATGAAAATCATTTGAAATTAATTAATATTGATAACTGTATTAATAATATTAATATTGGACACCAATCACATTCATTGCTCTGATCCCAAAACTTTTTTTTTAATAGTGTCTGACGTAGTGGTTTCTGCTGGGCTCAAGGGTTGTTTGGCATAGGGAGTGTGATTAGTGGTGGTTGATTGTTTTTTGAATTCTTTTACACTGTTGAATATGTTTTTAGCAGAGAATGAAAAGTATTTAAATTTGTTTCTTTAGTAATAAATTTCAGAGATACGGAATGGATTTAAATTAAGACATCGGGCAGCTATAGTATGGTTTATACGTTTGGATTCGAATCTGGGGCAGTGTTTAATAAGTTGGTTCCAAGTTTGTATAGTGTTATCAACGCAAGGACATGTGTCTGTAGTGACAATGTGGAAACGTTTAAGATATTCGCGATGGTAAGCGTGGTTCGTGAAGTATTGAGTTATAGCGAAAGTTAGTCTGCCTTTGGAGAGATACTTGTTGAGGGTGTCGTAAGTGGGAAACAATGTCTTGGTATATACACATGTGTTGGGTTCTTCGTATAGTTCCTTAGCCACCTCCAAGGTTTTCTCCTTATTTTTAAGTTTAATGAAGCTTGTTGGTGTAGCAGTGTAGTCTGGAAGCTTTGAAAGAGAGCTGCAGCTTATAGCTAAAGCACTTGTGGTATGGAAATCAGACACAACGGTAGTACCACAACACCCAGACTTTGATTGGCAGCATATAGAACTGCCACATACGATTCAACACATCAGATTAGATGAGTTTTCAGCTTCGTAGAGCACCTAGTAGTGTTAGAACTGGGTGGTTCAGAAGACCGGATATCAGGCTGTCTGAGCCACACGTTTTCATGATTTCTCGAAAAGTGTTAGATTTAAATGGATGAAACTAATTCAAATGACCATCACCTACACGTCACATCACATTTTATAAGAAACAGCGCCCTTAAACCCTCTGAATGTTGAGATCCAGAGTGTCAGTAAATGGGAAATTCTATTTTATTATAATCTATACTAATATTATAAAGCTGAAGAGTTTGTTTGTTTGTTTGTTTGTTTGTTTGTTTGAACGGGCTAATCTCAGAAATTACTGGCCCGATTTGAAAAATTATTTTTATGTTGGATATTCCATTTATCGAGGAAGGCTTTAAGCTATACAACATAAAGATACGACTCACAAGACCACAGCAGCAATGAAAAATGTTGCGAAAACGGGTGAAAGATATTCCTTTTGAGAGCTTCCGCTGCGTACGCTGCGGAAACCGCTAAAGTTACACAAAAATCATGTATGACAAGATTGTTCAGCATTAAGAGTTCTATAATAAAGTCCGCGACAGCATAAGTCTATCTTTTATGGTTTACTTACTACAACCTTTTATATGTTAATAAATTTGTAAAAAATAATGCATCATTTTTAGAGGTGTATTATACACACAGGTATTTATTCTTATCAAAATAAATACATTCATCATCACGAGCATTTCATTTAGAACAAAAATGCCCTTTATATCATTTGATTCCAATAAATATCTTAGGAGCTATCACAGTTTTAACATAACTCCGCACCAAAATAATGTTCCAGCTTAAGTACAACGTGCGCTTGCGCTAATTATATTATAAAGCTGAAGAGTTTGTTGGTTTGAACGCGCTTATCTCAGGAACTGCTAAACCGATTTGAAAAAATATTTCTGTGTTAGATAGCTTATTTATTGAGAAAGGCTGTAGGATATAAAACATCAGGCTGCGACGGGAAGGGAGGGAGCAAACTCAAAACGCGCGGACGAAGTCGCGGGGGACCGCTAGTTATACTTTAAATATCATGCGAAATCGCAATACGAATTGCTTATTTGACAGTAAAGCTGAGCCGCTTAGCTATCAAAACCGCATCGAAACGCAATACACGCCCAGGTTTTGCGCATAATTTAACGCTACTCGTTGCATTTATTTTTCTGACCTTTAAGCTGTATAATAAAATCAACATGTGAATCAAGCCCCACCTCTTAAATGAGCGATAGACTAACTTTCGTCGAGACTTTATACATACTTTGTTTATTTATCCACACTTAGGGCATGTTTCACAATCGATAATAAGCGCTTACCAACGAAGAAGTAATTCTAATGGAGAACATCATTTCGTATATGCGAGATACTTAATTTCGCAGATAACACAAAACTAAACTAAGCGGAACTTATTTAGCCCATAAAAGTAAATTGATGAGCCATTTTACGTCCTTCATTCAACTACTCATACTTACCCATCAACTCGACACTCCTTTACAGGTGGGCACATGCAAGATGGCGCCATCCGACGACCCTTCAGGGGTGGTGTCCCCGCGGCTGCAGGTGCGCGGCGTGCGCGGGCTGCGCGTTGCCGACGCGTCTGTCATGCCGCGCATCCCCGCTGCGCACACGCACGCACCCGTCGTGATGATCGCCGAGAAGGCGGCCGACATTATCAAACAGGACTGGGGATACACTGTCACATAGCAGACATCCCAATCGGGGCGGCGACGAAACCAACAAAGTAAAAAGCATGAAAATTGGTCCACTTATTCTCGAGTGTAATTTAAAATAACTAGCGACCGCCCGCGAATTGGTTCGTAATGTTTTATCGCCTACAGGGCTAAGGGAGTAGTTCAATGTGGACACATTGAACTACTCCTTTAGCCTTCCCCGTTAAAGAAGCTATCTAAACCAAACTTGAATTTTCAAATTAAACCAATAGTAGTTTCTGATAAGCGCGATCAAACAAAAAAAAAACTTTTCAGCTATATAATATTACAATTTTTAGAAGTATAGATAAAATTTTGCTGCAACGTTATATCCTAGACACAGTGGGAAAAGCAGCTTTCCCTCAAGTCGACTCTGCTATCTTTAGGGCTATGTTTTACCAGGACACCGCAGTGGCGGACTGGTTCCGCATCTATAGTGTTTCGGTTGAATAAAATAAAAAACCGGCCAAGTGCGAGTCGGACTCTCGCACTGAGGGTTCCGTGCCAACTTTAACTGAATTAGGGAATCCACTTACTTCTACTAAGTAAAATACCACAATATTTTGTCGACTGCAAATATAACTTTGTTTTTCATAGTGTTTGTATGAAGTACAAAGTTATGTTTGCGGTTGTTGAAAATGTGCTATATCTCTAAAACTACTCATTCGATCCCGTCCGAACCAATTTTCGTTGAAAGTATCTATTAAGATATACATTACGTATTTTTTTCAAAATTTACACTTGCTTGATTTAGAAGTTAGATTAGAGATAGAGACGCCCATTTTTCCACTTTGGAAGCGTCTAGCTATGAAACGTTAGACTTTAAAAGAAAATGGTTTTAGGAACCTCAATGTCATTTTAAGAGACCTATCCATAGACCCCACACGCATAGGTTTGACTAAAAATATATTTTTTGGTTTAAGTTTCATGTATGGGAGCCCCCCCTTAAATCTCATATTTTTTTATTTTTTGTATGAGAATCGGTAAGCGGTTAACAGGATACATCTTCCTACTAAATTTCAACAGTGTAATGCTTATAGTTACAGAATAAAATGGCTGTGACATACGGACGGACAGTCAGACAGACAGACAGACTTGACGAAACTATAGGGTTCCGTTTTTAGCCATTCGGCCACGGAACCCTAAAAACAATATCTTTTCCTATCCCCGAAATATACCGGTGAGTGTATCAGTTTTGATTTCTGATATGTACTTATTTGAACGTTAGTAGGTATTGCAAATGTCCGTTTTTAGGAGTTGGTATACCTACTATATTTAAGAAACTTACTAAATACCTACTAGTATTTAGTAAGTTTCTTGAACGATGTTTATGTTCATATTATAAAAAACTTTTCAAATATAATAAGTCCTTACACAATCATACCTTACAGATTGTTTTTCTTATCAAAGAAGTCGAAAATGTTTTAATAAATAATGACATTAAAGGGGGGGGGGGCCTTTAATGTCATTATTTTTTATTTTTTGTTTGTCCGTACAATGTTCGTGTGTTGCTTACGATAAGCAGGGGCTAGGCCCCCATTCATATCCGTAGTTACCGGGGCATTTGTCGAATGGGTCTAGGGTATTATTATCGTTAATCACCAAGCGAAAGTAACGGACATAGAACTGCGAATCAGTAAGCTCAAGTGGCAGTGGGCAGGACACAAGCGCAAAGAACTGATATCGACCATAGGCGTAGCGTAGGACGTCCACCGACAAGGTAGACAGATGACCTTGTTAAGATCGTAGGATCACACTGGACGCTGATCGCTTATAATCGGTCGCTGTTGAAAACTATTGGGGAGGCTTATGTTCAGCGGTGGGCGTCCTTTGGCTGATAATGATGTTAACCGAAAGTGCGCGAAGTGGCTAAGGAACGTTGAGGAAAGTAAACTCCTTCTTAACGAAACGTTCTTTTCCTTAACGTTCCTTAGATACCGTAGCCTTAGCAAACATTGAGTTAAATTAATACGCCTAAATAATGACTACGTTTAAGAGTAAATTAAATTAAATTGAAAAAATGCGTTTTCATTCCAAACAAGTACTTACTGATAGACCCACGTAGAAACCCGTTTTGAATACTTGATTTGAATCGACCGTTACTCGATTATCAATCTGTTCCTTTTGTGGAATTTGAGTGGTTTGTGTTTTAATTGTGGACTGAGGACTATTACTGCAACGCCCACGAACTTTTAAATTGACAAAACATCAACGTGTTCTAAACTAACTGAAAATACCGTATTCCAGTCCTGTCATTACCCCTTATTAACAAATAATCGTTTTTACCCATGATTTGGGAATTAACCCTATATTTACCCAAAATAGGTATTTGCCCGGTATTTTCCCAATGGGTATTTTCCCGTCGCCCGTCTCTTGTGATAACAAACATATTAGTAAGTCAAAACATGTCTTTCAAACACGACGTGTCAATGTCAAAAAACCGGCCAAGTGCAAGTCGGACTCGCGCACTGAGGGCTCCGTGCCAACGTTAACTGAATTAGGTATTCCACTTACTTTCACTTAAAAAATATCAGAATATTTCGTTGACAGCAAATATAACTTTGTTTTTTATAGTGTTTGTATGAAGAACATAGTCATGTTTGCGGTTGTTGAAAATGTGCTATATCTCAAAAACTTCTCATTCGATCCAATCGAAAACCAATTTTCGTTGAAAGTATTTGTTTAGATCTACATTACATTTTTTTTTTAATTTACTCTCGCTTAGTTTAGAAGTTAGATGGTAGGGGACGCCCATTTTACCACTTCGGAAGCATCTAGCTATGAAACGTTAAACTTTAAAAGAAAATAGGTATTAGGAACCTCTTAAAAGACCTATCCATAGACACCTCACACTTGACAAAAAATATATTCGGTTTTAGTTACATGAATGGGAGCCCCCCTTTAAATATCATTATTTTTTATTTTTATATGAGAATCGGAAAGCGGTTAACAGGATACATCTCCCTACCAAATTTCAACTGTGATGCTTATAGTTACAGAATAAAGTGGCTGTAACATACGGACGGACAGACAGACAGACTTGACGAAACTATAAGGGTTCCGTTTTTTGCCATTCGGTTCGGCTACGGAACCCTAAAAATGAAATAAAAAGCTAAATCACTAAGAAGTATTGATATCAACTTTGGAGAAATCATCCAAAAGATAACTTTCTACCTTTTTGATTATACACTTCTGGACACATCTATTGGCCCACCTTAGAGTTTAGGTTTCGATGGCCCCTACCGAAATATGATTGCTAGATTGAACAAAAACTGTTGATGCAGTTTTAAACCTGATACATTTTACCATCTTTTTACGATCGTATTGTTTTAAATTTTAATTCAGAATACCATACGACATGGAGCTACGCCTAACAAGTCGGATATGCGCCTTGTTAAAGGCAATTGATTTTTGAATAAAAAACATGTTTTATCAAATAAAGGTTTAATTTAATAACGCGTGTTGCCTCCATGGGCATCTACCACACCTCTCATACGACTAGGCATAGAGTTTATCAACCGCTCTATGAAATTTTGAGGGATCATCTCCCATTCCTCTTCTATGGCAGTTTTCAACTCCTGCATCGTCTGGGCAACTGGCTGACGAGCCCTAACACGTCTTTTTAGCTCGTCCCACATGTGCTCAATGGGGTTCATGGGCTTCTGGCTGGCCAGTCCATAACTGTGATGTACACATCCCGAAGATATTCCCTGACGATGCCGGCCGCATGGGCTCTTGCATTATCATGCATGAAAAGGAAATTTGGGCCCACATAGTCCGCGTATGGTATCACGTGAGGTTCTAAGCACTCACAAATGTACCTTTCAGCATTTAATGTTGGCAGCCGTGGTCCTGTAACAACCACAAGTTGAGTTTTGCCGCTCGCGGATATACCGCCCCAGACAGTCTACGAGCCACCACCATAAGGAACCCTCTCTTCAAAGCAGCATTGTGCGAAACGCTCTACCTTACGTCGGTAGACCTTCTTCCTTCCATCATTGCCATGTAACACAAGTTTAGACTCATCAGAAAAGAGTACACGGCTCCAATCTTGCTGTGTCCAATTTAAATGACTGGGTGCGAAATGAAGGCGCGCTGTTCGGTGGGTTCGCGTTAGTTTGGGCCCATTAGCTGGCTTGTGTGGTACCATATCGCGTTCTTTTAACCTTCTCCGAAGAGTTCGAGCGCTCTCAGATGTGACGTGGAAGTCGCGAAGTTGGTTTTGTATCTCAATGGAGGTAAGGTGACGATTTCTCAAGCTGGTCGTCACGATGAATCTATCCTGCCTTTCAGTTGTGACCCGAGATCGTGGCCTTCCTTGGCGACGAACGAATCCACCAGTCTCTAGGTACCTCCGATAAACATTTCGGACCGCAGATCAACTTAAATTAAGTTGAGCTCGTTTCTTTGGCTGTGTCCGGCCTGAATAAGTGCCACAGCTTGGGCGGCGACTTCAGGTGAAGTATCCATAGATTATTGATAGAACCTTACCTTAATGTTAAGAATGTTGCGAGAGCTGATCCAGGGGCGAGTGGAAGTGGCGCAGCAGGATTCGTGGAATTGAAAAGACCGCACGCTGATTATTACAAGCATTTATTTCTTCATGAAATAAAGTTGCAATACATCGTCAAATAGTAATTACATTATTAAATTAAAATAAAATTATAAATTAGCCTAGCGAGCCGAGGAGGTCAGACAGAACAGAAAATTAACAGTAGAGCTGTCAGGCTGTCACAGATTAAAAAAAAAATATGATAAGAATGCATTCAGTACATTAAATATTTATAAGCAATGGCAGCGTTCATATTTTAACACTTCCCCTCATTCTTATCATAAGACTCTACAAAATAAGTCTCTACCAAACTCTATCTTAGTAATGTACAATATTTGCTCTACTACCATTATCTTATGTCAGTCAGTACATAACATTATTACAAGTTATTAGGCAATTATCAGTATTATCAGGCAAAACAACAAACAAAATCATTCACAATAATATTCTAAACATTAATATCACAGATGCTTCAAATTCAAATTTTCGACAAAATTAAAATGTTTAGTTTTACATAAGGGCTTGGTAAATAGATCGGCTGTCATTTGGTCAGTTGGTAAGTATTTAACTGTAACTCTACGTCTTGATACATAATCTTTTACAAAATGGTAACGTAGGTCAATATGCTTGGTACGCTTATGACAGTACTCCTTTGCCAGCAACAGTTTATGTGCGCTCTGATTATCATTATAGATAATAGTCTCTATATGTTTATCATAAATTTCCAACAAGAAATTCTGAATAAAACATAACTCTTTCGCAACATCACTTATGGCTACATACTCAGCCTCAGTGCTGGACAGTGCCACACAGCGCTGCTTTCTAGCTTCCCAGCTAACTGTATTATTACCTAGTTTCACAACGAAGCCCGTGTATGATTTCCTATCACATTTATCGTTAGCCCAGTCAGCGTCTGTATATGCCAACAAATCTAGAGATTTACTCTTGTAAAAACAAAGTCCTAAATCAATGGTACCCGCCAAATATCGCAATACTCGTTTAGCAGCTACCCAATGACTTTTATCAAAATTGGTCAAGTATTGACTGAGCTGACTGCAACTAAAAGCTATATCTGGCCTCGTGCAAACCGATAAATACATTAGACAGCCAATTAATTGCCTGAACTGATAAACATTATCATCTAAAGGTTCATTGTCTGTTTTAGATAAATTACTATTTGCTATCATAGGTGTGGATACATGCTTACAGTCTGTCATATTAAAACGTTGAAGTAATTTCCTAATATATTCAGATTGATCCAAGATTAAAACATTCTTATTTCTAGTGACACGCATGCCTAAACAACTCGTAAGTGAACCAAGATGCTTTATACAAAAATTTTCATTCAATAATTTAAATAAATCCTCTGTATTACAAGTCGAAAAAATATAAAAATCATCAACATATAAAGCTATGATGGTGAGATCCCTTCCACACTTTTTGACATATACACAGGGCTCACACTTACTTTGCACATAGCCATTCTTCGACAGTAAATCATGCACCTTCAGATTCCACATGCGACTAGCCTGTTTTAATCCATACAGACTTTTTCTTAGCATACACACCTTGTTCTCATCACTGACAAAACCTTGTGGTTGCTCCATGTATATTCTTTCATGTAAGTCGCCATTCAAAAATGCTGTAGTTACGTCTATGTGTTCTATAGACATATCTAATTCATGTGCAAGTGAGAAAAGAATACGCATTGTTGAATGTCGAACAACTGGCGAAAAAGTTTCAGAATAATCCAGTCCTCTCTTTTGACTAAAGCCGCGAGCGACCAAGCGAGCTTTATACCTGTCAAAATTTCCTGACGTATCATGTTTCCTCTTATACACCCATTTACATTTAATGACATTGGCATCAGAAGGACGATCAACCAACTCCCATACATTATGTTGAACAAGTGACTCATACTCTTCTTTCATTGCCTTTTTCCACTCGGAGGAGTCTGATGACGTCATAGCCTCTTCGTACGTTTGGGGTTCTTCAAATAAAGAGTTGGCGTACATACCGATTTCATAATCGCCATATCTAATTGGCGGTATACCACGTGTACTGCGTACGGGGCGGCCGCTGACAGTGACAGGACCTACTGTACTAGTCGCGCCTTCCCCTCGAGCTGCTGCATCCTCGCCAGTCACCGGCTGCGCCTCCGGCTCCCGAACTGAAGACTCAGGCTCAGCAGAGGCCTGCTCTGCATCTGGGTACTCGTCGGATTCATCGCCAGACTCAACATCTGTAAATTCATACGAAAAATCATGTTTATCATTTGAATTAATACTTTTATTAATATTTTGACTAGAATTATTATTATTCTGAGTAGAATTCAAATCATTATTATATTCAGTTCTATTACAATTTAATTCATTATTATATTCTGTTAAAATTATAAATTCATTTAAATTATCGCTTATTAAATTGTTCTTCATGTCATTATTTTCAAAATCCTTATAAAATCTGTCCTCTATAAAATTAACATTCCTAGATATAATTACTCTCCTCGGATTAGATGGGTCTAAGAGTCGGTAACCTTTTGTTCGTTCTGAATAACCGACAAAAATATATAACTTTGCCCTAGCATTCAATTTACTTGTACGAGTAGGCTCAGGAATTAATGAATAGGCAATGCTACCAAATACACGGAGGTGTCCGAGACAAACTGAGTGTCGGGACCAGACCTCTTCAGGCACCTGTCCTGCTAACGCCGCAGTGGGGGATCTATTCTTCAAATAAATTGCCGTCATAACAGCCTCACCCCAAAAACGGTTACAGAGACCTGCCTGTATTAACATGCACCTAGCCTTCTCCATTAAAGTTCTATTAAGGCGCTCTGCCACGCCATTCTGTTGAGCACAATACGGTACAGTCAACTGGTGAGTTATTCCCTCTTTCTCAAGGAATTTCCTAAAACTGTCACTGCAGTACTCACCGCCATTATCAGAACGCAGGCATTTTATATGCAATCCAGTCTGCTTTTCAACAAAGTTCTTAAAATGGATAAAACAGTCTAAAACTTCTGACTTTTTCTTTAACAAATATCCAAAACTTTTTCTAGAATAATCATCAGTAAGTGTTAATAAGTACCTTGCATCACTCCAGCTGGGGTCTTTCATCGGGCCACAGACGTCACTATGTATCAACTCTAACGGCTGGCTTGCACGTCTTGTATTTTCCTTCGGATAAGCCTTGGCCACCGGCTTCCCCTCCAGACAGGCGACACACGGGACTAGATTCTCCTTGTCAACCTGAAAAGATACTTTACGTGCTGCACATTTCTGAAGTGTATACATACCTTGAAGACTCAGATGCCCTAACCTTTTATGCCATAAATTAGCATTCAAACCATTTGACCCAGCATACTTTTCGGTCTGTGCTTTCTGCACTTCATGTAGAACAGCCATCGACCGCTCCTTTGCAAAAGTACATTTCATTCTATAAACACCCTTACTTAGATTAGCAGACATAATAGGCTTGCCTTGAATATCACAACTATCATAGACAGAACACCCATCCTTATTAAAAATCACAACCATACCCCTCTCACACAATCTACTCACAGAAAGCAAATTCTCGGTCAACTGTGGAACATACATGACATCATTCAAAATTTTATTACAACCATTAATGCTTACGTGAATATCTCCAACACCAGAGCTTTTCATTTTAGTTTCTTTATCTGCACAAGTAATTATAGTCTTATTTTGTCTAATATTGTCCAAGTAATTTTTATTTTTGCACATATGCGAAGACGATCCGCTATCCACTATAAAATCCACACTATCAGACGCGTAGAACGATGAAGCGTATGCAGTGTTCTCTTGATTACGCTTTTCTTGCTTTTGGCACTTCAGCTTGAAACAGCGCGACTGAATGTGTCCAGGTTTCTTACAGTAATTGCAGACGATCTTCTTCTTGACGATAAGTGCACTTGATGAATTACTGTTACTGTGCAGTATTTGCTGGTTCTCGGTGTGCAATTTTCTGTATTCTTCCTGAATTAATCGAGCACGGACAACTTCTGAAGATAGAGAATTGGTCAACGATGCTGTCTCCAAGGCCGATACAAGTGTGTCGAAGTCCTGAGGGAGCCCAGATAAAAGTATCTCCGCAATCTCTTCATCTTCAATGACCTTACCAATGTCCGCTAATTGCTGTACTAAGGAGAAAACTGTGTCGATGTATTTTGTCATATTTTGATGTTGATTGTAGTCCACCCTATGAAGTTGCCGAAGTAGACCAACCCGTCTGAATAATCCTTTGTCTTCATAGACATTTCTCAGCTTGTCCCATGCTGCTTTTGCTGTGGTAATACCATGTAAAATTTGGTATAAAGAGGGTTTAAGGCTTAGTGATATTCTCGCTAGTGCTTTGGCTACTTTTGATTCGTCAGCCTCTGTGCCTAGGACGGCATTCCATAATCCTTCTAGAATCAAAGCGTTTTTGATTGCAAACTTCCAGCTGACATAATTTGAGACGCCTTCTAGTTTCTCAAAATTAAAGCCGCCGCTGATTACATAACTTCCTGCAGATGTACTCGAAGAATTCTCCATGACCATGCGGTTTTGTGAAGTGACTTTTAGCCTCGTAACGCCCAGATACCTATTAAAAGGTATGTAGCTCAAAAGTGGTACGGGCCCAAGACGTTGTCATAATTAATGATATAAACGCCCACACTACCTTTTAAAAGGTATCTGATTTGAACGCACCATAACATTTAAAATTACGCGGCAAATCTTTTAACGTTTTCAATTCGGATACTGGAAAGTCTGATTTTGTATATGATTAAGCAAAAGTGCCGACAGAAAAATAAAATATCTGTCATTTCCGTTGAAAAGTCAGTCAAGTCGGACAGACGTAGATGACGTGGTAAGTAAATCCATGATTATTGATGTAATCTTAGGTTTTTTCGCTGAAAGTATGTTACTCTGTTACTTGAAAAATATGTAAATATTACAATTTCATAAAGATTTACGCGAAAATAAAGCATTAACATGTAAAATAACTTCAGTTAAATCCGGTCACCTTTTAAAAGGTAAAAGAGAATTTACATATTCATAGATTTTAAAAGGTATAAGGGAATATACCACTAATCAATTAAATTTGTTTTCAACACACTTGCTCAAAATGACGTTTTTATTCCACCGATTTTCGGCACATAATCATAGATATTAAACACGCGTGCTTTTTCTGTATATTATTGCACTAGTGCCTTTTGTTTATTAACCCGACCAATTTACATTTGTACCCTAGTACCAAGTAGTAAGTAAGAAGATGAAGCTTTATAATTTAGTCGGGTTATAACTTACACAACAAACAGTATTTATGAGAAAAATAACAGTATGTACATATTTATTTCAATAAATGGTAAATCCAGCTTTATTACTAAAAATAAATCAAATTCATTTAAAATTTTCTATAATTTGTGTTTTAAATAACGAATTATTACATTTTTAATCTTGGCTGTTGGCCGATCTAGTTCGCGCCTTAGCCTTGCGCGCGCATCAGTTTCGCGGCAAGAAAAAAAAACAACGCGCCATTTTTCGTAAATAGTTGGCGGCTGTTGTGTGACGAAGTTTGGATTAATGACAAGTGTGTTGAAAAACGTCGTATGAAACACGTGTGCCTGTGACCATTATATACGCGGCTTTCTTATGGCACACAATACCGCCTTGTATATAATGGTCAACTTAGCACACTTGTACCATAATGTACTATTTTGCATTGTATGACTTTGACCGTTTTCTCCTTCATTATGTAAAGTCCATTATTTAGTCTGGTACAGAATATTTATCAGTAATCTATCCTTTTAAGGTAACCTAATGCGAGATAAGCAAATCGAAGAAGCTTAAGAAGTCAGTCAGATCAGTCAGATATAGAAGAGGATGATCCATTTGGAGATGATGATGTTGCCGATTTAAGATGTTTATAAAGCCTTATTCCCACAATAAACGACTTGATACCTCTGGTACACTCAGTTTTTCATTAATACCTAGTCGTATTCTAAAAATATTTAATTTATCTATAAGAATATCTCCATTTGCTATAGTGTTGATTTTAAAAGGCATATGGGTTGCTATAGTGATTTTAGGTCCCGATTTAGAAACTTGTCAATTTATGCTTTTGTTCTTTGTTGGACATGGATTTCTTCCGATGGAACTCTTAAAACATGGTGATAAACGAGCCATAAAAAATAAATAGTACAGGAAATGATGATCATTTTGTTCAAAAATTAATATTTTCTTGTCACAGTGCTAGTGTTAAATATGTTTTTGGCCATTTAAATTTTGGAAGTCATGTTTTATTCCAAATATCTATGTCATTGTCTTTTATTATATAAAATAAACCCAGTATTGTCTACTGTTACTCCAAAACTTTAAAAATATGAATTTTGCAAAAAGCGGGTTTTGTATATATTGAAGCCCATATGCCTAAATAAAGGATAACGAATTTGGGGTTATTTAGGGTCACAAACCCTTCCACTGACATACTTTTACATGCAGAAATAATCGCACGCTCATACGGAGATCATAAAACACTTTTTTTAATTTTCATCACCCCCGGGTTCGCACCATGAGAACCTTTAAAAAGGCATCTGGGCTGTAAGCTAATGTTTTGTAATAATGGCCTGGGCGTTACGAGGTTAGAGGGTAAAAGCAGGTCACTTTTTCTCAAAAAAAAATCTCACCGCTTTGGAATTCCTTTGCATGAGCTTCTGAGGATAACCAACGTGCTTCTTGGTTTTAGCCTTTTCACCTTCTACGTTTCCTGTCTTCGAAACTGGGCCCATAACCTGTTGCGAGAGCTGATCCAGGGGCGAGTGGAAGTGGCGCAGCAGGATTCGTGGAATTGAAAAGACCGCACGCTGATTATTACAAGCATTTATTTCTTCATGAAATAAAGTTGCAATACATCGTCAAATAGTAATTACATTATTAAATTAAAATAAAACTATAAATTAGCCTAGCGAGCCGAGGAGGTCAGACAGAACAGAAAATTAACAGTAGAGCTGTCAGGCTGTCACAGATTAAAAAAAATATATGATAAGAATGCATTCAGTACATTAAATATTTATAAGCAATGGCAGCGTTCATATTTTAACAAAGAATAAGTAATATTTGTTGCAAAACCAAAGATATCAATCAGTTTTTCAAGAATTAAATCCAAGTAAACCAATAAAACCAAGTTTTCTTAGCTTAGTATTCGATCGTTTGATATCAACAAACAGGCTCCAAATTGTCTTTTGTTTCTTTAAATTCTGTGTTCGAAATTCAAAAAAAGACTATTGAATGAAATTGTGAATGTGCCAGGTTCAAAACTGCATAAAAACTTTTTGCTCAACCTAATATAAAATTTTAGCTAGGACCAAACGAAACTGAAAATACAAGGTGGGCCAATAGATGTGTCCAGAAGTGTATGTATTTTAATCCTTTCTCCTTTTATAACCACATTATAACATTAATTTCAATAAAATACTCAACAGAACCTTTGTCAATTCTGTTAAAGAAATTTGTAGTTGATTAGACCAAGGAATCACATTCTTCCAAACTTGCTGACCTTTTTTGCCTTGGGCAGAATTTCATAAAATCCTTTTTCGGGTCCCTACAACATACAAAACACACAGCCTCGAGGTTTCAAGTCCAGTGTTCGAAAGGATAATTATCAATGATAACTATCGCGATAATTACATATGGATAATTTTCAATTGATAATTATAAGAAATGCGCTTGGGAAAGTGAACTGTATTCGTAGTACTTGAACGTGTATTTCCGCACGCACGTCTAGTAGTAGGAGTTATTCAGCGTAGGTATATGGTTATTACTGTGTAGCTTGAAAACGGTAAATTCTTCTTATTAGCGTGTCGATGGAACACGAGAAATTACATCGTAGCAGCCCAGAATTCAGCCACTTGTATTGCGGATCGACTGCACGCAATACAACGATTAATAAATAAAATAAATAAATATTGGACACCAATTACATACATTGCTTTGATCTCAAAGTAAGTAACCAATGCACTTGTGTTATTGAAATCAAACACAACGGTACCACCGTTGTGTTTGATTTCAACCACAACACCCAGACCTGAGACAATTTTAAAAATATTGATTTCCTTATTGACACGACCGGGAATCGTACCCGGAACCTTGGAGCGGCGACACCTTGAAACCCAGCGTGCTTAGCCACTGCGCCACGGACACCAGTAAACCACGTAGGTCGTCAAGTCGTCATCAATCACTTGTTATTGCACCAAAATAACTTTCTATTTTCTACAACGCTATGTGATCTATACTAATATTATAAAGCTGAAGAGTTTGTTTGTTTGTTTGTTTGTTTGTTTGTTTGTTTGAACGCGCTAGTCTCAGAAACTACTGGCCCGATTTGAAAAATCTTTTTTACGTTGAATAGTCCATTTATCGAGGAAGGCTTTAGGCTATATAACATAAAGATACGACTCATAAGACCACAGCAGCAATGAAAACTGTTGCGAAAACGGGAGAAAGATATTCCTTTTGAGAGCTTCCGCTGCGTACGCTGCGGAAACCGCTTAAGTTACACAAAAATCATGTATGACAGGATTGTTCAGCATTAAAAGTTCTATAATAAAGTCCGCGACAGCATATGTCTATCTTTTATAGTTGACTTACTACAACCTTTTTTATCCGCTCTGCAGTCCAATGGCACTACAGTGCCATTTTCTTTTTTACGGTAAACTGTCCGTAAACCACTTGAAAAGTATGTATTAAGTATAGTATATATATAAATTAAGTATAGTATATATTAAAGTATAGGAAGTATATTATATTTTCAACTTTTTATATACAGGGTTAATTTAAATTAACTGATCACCTCTTGCAGGCAGCCTCTCAACATCAATTCCAACAACATTTGTTCTACGACTTTTTACAAATCTTGATAAATAACACAAAAAAAGAAAAAGAAAAATAATTTTGTTTCCTCTGTTATTCACTACTCTGTATGATGTACGCCGAGGCGCCCCTACCTCGCCCCGCCTTTATTCATTCAACGTTTTGGTACTAACTACCTACTATTTCCCGCGCTTTTTTCTAAGCCGGTTAATTTACTACGTTTGTACCTAAGTTATTCAGACTATCTGGGGGCTTACATTTTCACGTTGCATTTACGTATTCAGCTTCTTTAAAGAAGTAAGTTTGTTAAAACCCAAGCATGTCGCGATACCTACCGTTCAGACTCGCTGCAGGCTTCGCGAACATTGTCACCACACCTAGGCAGCACTCGTACCATCTCAGTGTACTCAAATTACGGCATCGCAGTACTGTTTTCCGTAGGCACTCACTAATTAATTGAACTTCGATTACGCTGCAAGTGAGGAGACGCGCGCAGCGGCGGCGCACGCGTTTGATATCGACCGTGACGTACGACTGAGGTCAAGTTCAAATGGGCATCGCCGCCGCTGCGTTACCCCGCCCGCCACCCCGCGCCCCGCTGCACGTGGTGATTATTTTGTCTACGAAAGGTGCGTAAATAGAGTAACGCAAGTTTAGAGTCAACAAATAATTTTTGTATGGGAAAACGTAAATTTTAAAAACTATTAATTTTGAAAAGTCGTAGAACAAATGTTGTTGGGATTGTTGTGGAGAAGCTGCCTGCAAGAGGTGATCAGCTAATTTAAATTAACCCTGTATTTATAACTATTACCTATCTACCAGTATTTTTGTTTTCGTAATCACAACTATACTTTTCTTTATATAATCGTTTTTATCGCACGACATGTCGCGCGATTTTTATCATGCAACCGTCGCGCGATATCGCCGGACAGTTTTCCCACATCATAGTCTGACAGCGCGGACAGTCGAGTGGTTATGTTAATGAATTTGTAAAAAAATAATGCATTATTTTTAGAGGTGTATTATACACACAGGTATTTATTCTTATCAAAACAAGTACATTTATCATCAGGAGCATTTCATTGAAAACAAAGTTGCCCTTTATATCATATGATTTCAATAAATATCTTAGGAGCTATCACAGTTTTAACATAACTCCGCACCAAATAATGTTCGCAGCTTCAGTACAACGTGCGCTTGAACGTGCGCTTGCGCTAATATATTATAAAGCTGAAGAGTTTGTTTGTTTGAACGCGCTTATCTTAGGAACTGCTAGACCGATTTGAAAAAATATTTTTGTGTTGAAAGAGAAAGGCTTTACGATATAAAACATCACACTGCGACGGGAGGGGAGGGAGCAAACTCAAAACGCGCGGACGAAGTCGCGGGGGACCGCTAGTTACAAATATAAAACTTGACAACTATCAGCACCAAAAACATATAGCAACATTCGCAACAAATACTGGACTTGCTACATAAGCTCTTATAAATTTATTTTTAAACAATATGATAAATAATTTCTTATACTCATGATAATTATCCGATAATTATTATGATAATTATCAAGGAACATAATTATCTTGATAATTTTGAACTCAGTTCAATTCTCTACAATCAGCAGTTTAGGCTGTGCGTTGATTTGTCAGTCAATGAATCGTTCAGAACAAAGCATTTTATAAGTATAGATATGTTTATAAAAATAGATAATAATAGAAAATAAGTATTTTCAAAATTCCAAACCACCATCAAGAAAAAAAATAGCATAGAGTTCAATGTGTGCACTACTTCAGTTTGGGAAATAAATACTAAATAAATATGATACCATGTAATTAAATTGTGTATTATTTTATTTTGCATCTACATACAGCTAATAAAATTTGAGTTACTCATGAGATAATCCAGTTTTAGTTTTTCTATTTAATTTTCTATAAAGATACCCTATTCTTTTTTCCATCTCTTTCCATTTAGTAGGTCTAATTTGAGGTGATCCAGTATTTGCCCACATCTTCTTCTTTCGGAGTAATATCTGAAATTTAAACAGATTGTTGTCTTGAAAAGAATCCAATAATACTTACACATTATGCAAAATTGGATTATTGCACTAGGTACACCTGGTTTAGCTTTATCAATCTTATCTTTGTGATTCAGGGATAAAACCACAACACCCTTGTAAGTGATATTCAGATCAAGAATGATCTATAGACATTGGTTGCTGGAGAATTGCTAAGATACTCGCATAAATATCGCCTCCTCAGATTGGATTTGAATGGAACACTTCCACACCTTTGTTATAGTATGAAAATAGTCCCCACATCCCTGGTCAATCTGTAGTAGGTACATTACCTCAAAGTAGAATATATGGGAAATTAAAAACTTGCATTATCAACCAACAAAATAAATTAATATATTAAACCTTGTAGGATGATCCAATAAGAGATGGAATTGTGTAAAGCAATCATATTCATTTGTCAGTTCAAAACATACGGTATGATCTGTCAAACGGTACTGAACAAAGCGTTTGAAAGATCATACTGTACGTTATGAACTGTCAAATGAATATAATTGCATTACACAATTCCACCTCTGGTTCTAGGGTTAATTAATTATTAGTTACTTATCATTACTATTATTGAATTTACTTCATACTCACATGATATTCTTTCCCTTGCACTCCCCTTATCCACGAAGGAACCGTGTATAGTGTTTTCACAGGATGTAGGTTGCCAGGTCCAAGTATATCAATGTAATCATTTTGACCAAACTGTGCCCTCTTTTCTGTCCATGGATTCAAGGGCCTGAAACATAAATTGCACTATAACACAATGTTCTGCTATAGACAAAACACAAATGTTGGCCAATCAAAAATCACGAACCTATATTCAGGTATAGGCAATTGTTTACCCTTAGTTCGTGGTAGTAGTCCACCGATCCAGATTTTTTCTTCATAACCATACCTTCGCACTAATCGGGTTTTATCAGCATGATATCTAGTTCTGTAACAAATTCACATGAGCATCAACGATTACGACTGAAAATGGTGAACAAAACCTAACAATTAACAAAAGTAATTCTAACCTAATTGTATTTAAGGTAGGTCGCCAAAGAGTCTTCAAGAGAGTGGAGCCAAGCCACTCCATAACTGAAAAGTACTTTTATGCGTCTATTTAAATAGATAACAAAACAAAAGTCTTCTATTAAGATATAAGTTATAACCTAAATGTTTTTATTTTTTTAAAATATTGAGTTTCAAGGGTAGGTACTATATAGCTAGCTAGCGTCTTTAGACATTACTCTTATTACTTATCTGTGGGCTTAGCCATCAAGCAAAATCTTTTTTAGGATTGCCATTATTCTTGAGGGTATTTCCCCAGTTCATCTTCGAGCACCAATCATTCTTCTGTAAAATTTACTATAAGCAGGTATTTCTTACTGTTTTCTAATCCAAAATCTTCATATTTCTTGAAATGTCTTCGTATGTTTCAGTATTTTGTAGCAAAGATGGCAGGAGGTGGGGAATTTCTTTATTTTTATATGTCCTTTCCTTAGCAAGCCATCCATAACGAGAATTCTTTGTATATTGAACGCCGGGCAGTGTAATAAAAAAACCGGCCAAGTGCGAGTCGGACTCCCGCACTGAGGGTTCCGTGCCAACTTTAAATGAATAATCCACTTACTTCTACTTAGTAAAATACCACAATATTTTGTTGACTGCAAATATAACTTTGTTTTTCATAGTGTTTGTATAAAGTACAAAGTTATGTTTGCGGTTGTTGAAAACATGCTATATCTCAAAAACTACTTGTTCGATCTCATCCAAACCAATTTTCGTTGAAAGTGTTTGTTACGATCTATATTATATATATTTTTCAACATTTACACTTTATTGGTTTAGAAGTTAGATGGGGGACCCCCATTTTACCACTTTGGAAGCGGATAGCTATGAACACGTTAGACTTTAAAAGAAAATGGTTTTAGGAACCTCAATATCATTTTAAAAGACCTATTTATAGACACCCCACACGCATAGGTTTGACTCAAAATTTTTTTTTCGTTATAGTTTCATGTATGGGAGCCCCCCCTTAAATGACATTATTTTTTATTTTTTGTATGAGAATCGGTAAACGGTTAACAGGATACATCTTCCTGCCAAATTTCAACAGTGTAATGCTTATAGTTACAGAATAAAATGGCTGTGACATACGGACGGACAGACAGACAGACAGACAGACTTGACGAAACTATAAGGGTTCCGTTTTTTGCCATTCGGCTACGGAACCCTAAAAATGATCAAGGTGTCTTGTTGACTAGAACAAAATTCGCAGATGTGTCGGAATTGCTCATATTCATATGAGCAATTCCGACACATCTGCGAATTTTGTTCAATCTTCTTGAGATGGGCTGGAAATCTTCCATGTCCGAATCTCAATCTGTTGAGTGTGGTGGTGATCAACCTCCTAGCAGGAGATTTTAATTTAAAATACCAAGGCTTAAATGGGATTTTTTCCTCTATTTCTCCGAAACATTTTCCTTTATACTGCTTACTTGGTTGCTTGCTATATACAATGATATTGTATTAAGAACTAGATCACCGGTGAGACGCTAAAATATAGTCAAGCAAACACCACCTCACGTCAAAGTAAGGTCTTAACTTTGTCTTAGTCTGTTTTGATGGCGTCAGCGTTCATACATGTCTCAATGCCTCAGTGTAAATCTCTAAATAAACATGATTTAGGCCGAATATCATATTTTCGTTAAGTAAATTGTATTTAATGATACCTATCATTAATGATTGTAGTATTTTCAATAAAATTTGCGAGTTTAGTTTTTTAGCCAACCCACGCACCAACATGGTCGATATTTTGTCGTCAATTGTATTTTTTTAAGACAGTGGCATACCTGGAGTAGTTTGGTACTATTATTTTTTTTAACAATAATTTGTCGACTATCTTAGAGTGGTGGTTTATGTTCCGGACTACAAAGATAAGCAGTCGCGGGTTCAAATCCCGCCCACATGACCCTAACACATATGTCTCTGAACATGTATGTAGTATATCCGTCTCTGTGTGTGTATATATAAATATAAAGTATTTACACTGACAATCCATTGACATCCATTTATCAGACGGTGCCATATTTTGTCAACGCACTATTGCCATTATCACCAAAGAAGAAGAAGCCATATTTTGTACTCTTTTGGTTCGCGAGGCGTCATCTACTTCTAAATACAATATCATTGGCTATATACCAATGGTCGACGAACATCATTTTTCGTATTATTAGGATAATAGTCAGTCAATGGAACGGGAGGAGCTGGAACGATTGTGTTCAAGGGAGGAGTTGGTACCTTCATAAGTTTGTCTACTATTTTATTTCCTGTGATTCCATTTGTTCAATTGTTTCAATGTGATGGAACCCATACGAATTCAATCGTCTTAAGTTTCCTGAAGCGTCTGTCTTATATTTGTGATGTATATATTGGTCTTGTACGATACATTAAGATTATCAAGTAAACTCAGTACACTTAATGAATTGGTAACAATAAGGATCAAACCATAGAAGTACTATCCCCTATCAAAAAGTATCTTTAGGACCCAAATTGTATTTAATGCTGATTGTATTGCATAAGCTTTTGCTGTAATTATATTAGGAACAAGAATGAAACATCGACCACTTCTTCTTAGAATCACAATAAGCTGCTTTCGTTGTGTCATTTGTTTTGGAATGTAATTTTTCGATTCAATATTTACAAAGTTGAGGAATTCTCCATTATTCATCACTTATCGCTTACAGATACAGGGTGACTTTGTTATCAGTACCAAAATTTTGTGTAAAGACTACAACAACTTTTACTACGGGGGCAATAGTGAAATCGAGAAAAAAAAACTTTTGTATGGAACAGCTGATTTTTTTTTCTCGATTTGACTATTGCCCCCATAGGAAAAGTTGTTCATATTCATCAGTGGAGTCTTCACACAAAATTTCGGTACTGTTAACAAAGTCACCTGTATAAGGTTTTGTAATCTGAATTTCCCTTTACAAAGAGAAGAAGTGTCTATAAAGGCTCTTTAGCCTAACTCCCATTTTATATTATGATCTATGCATCTACAAATGAATATACAAATATGTATAAATCTTATTTTTACTTTATCTACCTATACATAAAATTCTTCTTTGACAACACTTTGACATAGTATTTTTCAGTTAAATTTTTGAATCTAAATTAAATAGGTGAAATACCAGCCTCTATTTCAAGCTAATTAATTGGCGTTGAGCACATTGCTCTTGTAATAACTGCGAGTCCTTTATTCTGAATAACATCTAGTGTCCGAAAAAGAGACTGGTTTTAATACTTTCCATAAACTATAAGGCCATAATCCTAATGGCTTTTTTTATTACTATTGCCTTGTATACCATGTTAAGTAATTTAGGATCCATCCCATATGAAATGCTTGCTAAAGATCTTATAATGTTAACACTTGTTTGCATTTTATGGACTACTTTAAAAATATGTCTATGAAAGGTTAATTTAGAATCAAAAACTATACCTAAGAAACGTTTTTTTGGAATTACATTAATATTTACAGAGAAATAACTTATTTCAATATTTACAGGATCGTACTCAATCTTATTGCTAAATACTACAGCTGGAGCTCTATTTTTGAATCACTCGCTTGAATAAGGCGTGTGATTATCGTTCAAAACCACACTAAAATCAACGAAAATCACGCAAAAATCACGTAGGTAAGTAGTAAAAAAATACTAAAACTACATTTTTTATAGCACTGTCACGTTTATTTCAACTATTTTTAATTCGGAAGTTATTATTAGATTAATGTCCGATTTTCGCATGGAAATCAGTTTAATTCCACGCAGGGTTGATAATTAACTATTCACGTACATATTTCGTTTGCCTTTTGTTTGTTTTAAGTTCGCTTTTGAATGAAAATCACACGCCATAGCCAAGCGAGTGAGTTTAGTATTTGTTTATAATATAAAGATAATAATTTAAAAGATACATGTATTTATAGCTTAAAATACATTTTAATTAACAATATCGTCTGTATTTTACAAACTAGATAACCTTGGGACAGAAACTTATTTATGTATTAAAAAAGTATATAAAATATACATTAAAGGCGATAAAGACGCCCCCTGTAATACCCCTTTATACACTGTTTTTAGTCCGTATAAAACATTATCAAATTAACCATAAACTTTCCTAGAATAAAAAAGTTAAATATCCACTTGCATATTTTCCCTGGTACGAGTATGTTATAGCTGTGTAAAATTTTGACCAACAATTAAACCAATGTTATCAAAAATGCCACTAACATCTAAGAAAACACTTATATGATTATTATTTAGAAAGGCGTCTCTTATATCACCCCAAATTTAATTAAACTGTAAGTTGTACTGCAACCTTTACTGAAACCATAAATACCTACATCTAGCTAGATTCTGAAGACAACATTACATTTTTGTAAAGGTATGAAAATTCGAAAACCATTTCAAGACTTAGCGATTCTAAACACTTTAAACATTTTTTCATTTTTTTGTTTTGCGTTTTTTTTTAAGATAAATGAAAAAGACAAAATAACATGGAAGTTGGCATTTCACAGGTTACGCCTTTGCAATGACATTTCATGTAGCAAAAAAATTGAAGGGCCCAGTTGCAGAAGTCCCTAAGTCCACTTAGGGACTTTATCATCTGATAACGCCAACGTGTTGGCCATGTTAAATATTATATAGTCATATCTTTTTGTTTTTGTTAACAAGTGCCTAGGTCTCAATATAATAAATAAATAAATATCCTTTGGACATTCCCACACATCGCCATCTAGCCCCAAAGTAAGCTACTTAAAGCTTGTGTTATGGGTGCCAGACAACGGATATAATACTTAAATACTTTTTTTTTTTTGTAAATACATACATGATATACATAGAAAACACCCAGACCAATACAAACAGACATGTTCATGCACACAAATGTTTGTATTGTGCGGGGATCGAACCCGCACCCGCTGCGTAGTAGGCGATTTCTCGACCACTACACCAGACGGTCGTCAGAATATAAAAACGACATTTTACTTTTTTAAATGGATTTTGAGGTTAAAAAGTCACTTGGCGCTTAATAAGTCCCTACGTCCCAACAATTTTGATCAAGAAGTCACTAAGTGACCTCTTTTAATATTAAAAAGTTCCTAAGTCCATCCGATTTTTACATTAAAAGCCATTAGTGTGCTGGCAACATAAAAAAATAAATCATAATCCGTTTACATTCTATCGTGTTGGAGTACAAAGAAATATAGGATGTGACCCTGAAAATGCATATAAGTCACCTTTGAGACTAAAGCCTAGAAAAATTAAAGATATTTTGAATTTGCTCACATATGTGTGTGATGATGACAAATATTTTTATTCTGATATACTGCCAGCTGATGAAAATATTGTATCAAATCAGATAGAACAATCATTAGTTGACTCTGAGGATGATAAAGAATAATCCAGAAGAATATTGATCTTACATTAAAATATTTTTGTGATTATTTTAATTATAACTAAACTAAACTAAATGTAAAATTAGATGTTTTACAAAATTAAAAAGTTTTACTTTTAATTAAAACTTTTATATGTCAATATAAAACTTAAGAATGTAAGGAAGTTCTTAAGTTTTATAATATATAATTATAAGAACCTAAAACAAATATGTTACCAAAGTAGCATTGATAAATGTATTTTTCTCAGTTATGTATGTGTTGTTAAAAACATTTTTTATACAGATGGTAGAAGTTTAGTGGACTTTGAGGATTATAAAATGATCGTACAAAGCAAGGTAGTATTTGATATTATATGAAAATAAATTTGTTGCAATTTTTTTTTTTGCTTATAAAGTCCACAATATTTTGTTAGTACTGATTTAAGTCCACCAAATGTGCAACCAAAGTTTCTAAGTCCTTAGAATAAGTGTCAAAAAAGGCTAAGTCCAATAATTGGGACCTAAGTCCAGTTTATTAAAAGTTGATTTTATAGAGAATTATAATAATGAACTTTCAATACTTGTTTATAAAACAAAAGGCTATTTATTCCCAATACCGTGAAGTTTGATTTTCTCCCATAACCTACATAGAAATATTTCAGCGATTTTTTTTTTGTTTCAACATGACTTATTGACAAGTTCAGTTTTTGGACTTAAGGACTTTTGCAACTGGGCCCTTCAATTGCTTTTGAACTTTGAGCCTGCTGTCAGCTGTCACTTTGACATTTAGTGTTGCTATTGTTTCCGGTATTGTATTGGACATTATCGATAAATTACGATATGGTAAATTGAAGATTATCAAATAAAAACATTTTGTATTTAAATTATTTTACATAATAAAGTAAAATTAAATACTTAATGGATATACCATTGATATCGACTACTTAATAATATAATCGCTACAGACCACAACATTATAAACTTCAAGTATATTTTTCTATCGAATATTCAAAGACGTGACCTCGTAGCACACAAAACGTCATGTACTTACGCTCTTTTAGAATGGAGAGTTTTTAATCGATTATTATTAGAGAAAATACTGAAAATAAATAAAAATGAAAAAATACGGGTGCCTTCATTTTTGAAGTTCTTTCAGGAGAAAAAATAAAAATGTGCATATAAACATTTTGAATTGTTACCTAGTTTTTATCATATTTACAAAGATCTTCTTAGTAGTAATAATGTTATTGGTATATATGAATCTGCAAGTTAAGTATCTTTTTCTGGTTTCAATATTAGTACCACAGCCACAGTTTTCCATGAACAAGGAATTTGATTTATTTGCTGTAATTGATTAAATATTTGAAGTAAAATCAGCTTTACAGTACTTATTATCCAGCTTTTTAACATGTTATGTTGTAATTGTTGTTAATTTACTTTTTGATATCACAAATAATAATATTTCTTTGGTCAAAATGTTATCATTTGAAAATTTGTGGCCATGAACTGCTGGAGACCAGAAAAGGCAGGGATTCCCTGGCAATACTCCAGTAGGTCAAAACCTTCGCTACGCCCTACGCCTACCAAACAACGTCGTATAAAAAAAAAGAAGTCCTAACAAAATGGCCGATCTTCTATAAAAATATTTTGTTTGTAGAATTTTTTAGGAAAAATCGTAATAAAGTAGTAGGTATATTGTTGAAATAATAAAAAAAAACCTTTTTAGTATAAAAGTGTGACATATCAATTGAAATTTTCCGCTTTTTGTGACTTCACTTCAAGATAAAAAGAGAATAAGAAATGTAGTTGTTTGTTTATCTTCGTAAACTTTATAATGTGTAGTTTCCTTCCCTAAGCATCGTATTTCTATGCAGTTCTTGTGTGCGTTTTTATATATTTTGTAAGAGTAGTCCTTGTCTTATAAATTTCACGACTGCAAAGATTTTTTTCTTTGAAATTCTACACCTTCCTGATGCAATGAGTGGGCGCGCTATTGCGTTGTTTGTTTACTTCCGATTTCATGATTTGTCTTGCTTATTTAGTTATTTTTGACCTAGAAGCTTGTCCAAATGTACTTTAAACGTATATTATTTAAAAAGTGTAATTACATTTCAGATTCTTATTAAAGTGACCAAAAATGTCAAAGAGAGAACAAGGTGAACGAAATGAAAGAAGGTTGGAGACAAGTGAATATGAGAATCTCTTGTCGCAACACAGTATATTTGAATCTGCAAGATCAAAACATCAGGAACTTCCAAGTTTTCCAGGTTTTTCAAATGCTGAAACACAAACTAAAACTAGTGATATCAAAGGACAATCAGCTCAGTCTACTGGCCTAGGTGCTTGGCATTATAACCCTTGGTGGATGCTTGCCAGTACTTCTCGGAACATACCTTCCCAGGATGATTACTCAGACAATAGCGAACAGACAAAAGTAAAAGAAGAACCATCAGGTGCAGGCACCCCTGATCGGGATCCACTACAGACTGATATGGAGCCATACAGAAGTGGTGCCACCCCTCCACCTGCAGGAATGGATTCATTTTGTGATGATTGCTCAGATCCATTTTGTGACTCTAGTGCCACAATATGTCGGAAACTTTTCCATTGTCCTCACTGCAGAAAAAGTTATCCCACAATCCTTGAGTTCAACACTCATCTCACAGGAGTACATCCAGCACAAAAGCCATTCAGATGCCAAATCTGTTTAGAACCATTTCACAAAAAATCACATCTTCGCAGACATCTTGATGCCAGCCACTCTAGAAAAGATGTGAACAAATGCTCAGTTTGTTCAAAATACATTAAAGACAAAAGTAACTTGCGCAAACATATGCAAGTTCACACAGGAAGGGTACCTCAAAAACAATTTAAGTGTGATTTGTGCAACAATAAACGATATATGTCACTAGACAGATTAAACAACCATAAAGTGGTATGCACCGGAGAAAAAGTGCTAAAGTATTGTGACATGTGCTCAAAAGTCTTTGACAACTCAAGATCCTTAAATAGCCACAAAAAGGTTCATGCTCGGGAGCTTAAGTGTGAAATTTGTGGTGAGCAATTACGTTCTTTAGAACAATTCACAAATCATAAAATTCTCTGCCAAGGGACTGCATCTGAGACAAGTGGCAGTCAAAGTGGTTCTGCAAGTGCTGGCGGGCCTGCATTGAATAGATGCTGCACTCAGCCTGGACTATGTGAGCATGATAAACCTGCATACTTAAATATACCTGGTTATGCAGCAGGACGTGTACTAGATGCTACTCTGTCATCTTTAAAATCCGAGTTAAATTGATAACATGTGCTGCAAGTAATTACCAAACTTTTAAAATTGAAACAGATTTAATTTACAATATTACCAAATAGTTGATTCAATAACCGTTAAAAATTTTCACAATTGAGAATTTCACAAGACTGATGCAAATATCCCGCCTCACAACTTGCTTTATTATTACCATTTAAATTTAGAATTTAGTTGGTAGGGTTACAAAGTAGACTAAGCTACCTAACCATTTGAACATATTCAAAAATTCCTTGTAGAGAGTTGAAAAATATTTTGAATTAAAATATTCCAATTTTCCCACCGAAGTTTTAACATTCTCGATATAATTACAATCTCTCATGTCACACATTACTGTGTTTAAAAGTTTGAATATGTTCAAATAGTTCACTATCTTTAATTTTGTATTTTAAAAGTTAATTAAAAAGCATATTTGTTCCACAAGAACAGCTTTACTAACAACACTAATTATAAAAAGTTAAACCATAATGTGCAACATTGATGTTCACTAATGACCATTATGTGGCGCAGATTTATTTTTATTGACTATCACTTTACAATATTATGTTTAAAAATATCTTGACTGATTTAGAATAATATTGTGTGCAGTATTACATCAATTCTTTTTTATTTTTCTAAAACTATAAAAACTGTTATTTTTATGAATAATTTTAAAAGTTACTTAAGTTTTACTCTTTATCATTATTATAAGCAGTCATGGAGACTAGTGTTACATTCTTAAGTACTCCAAAGACAAGATTTATGATTAATGCATTCTGTATGAATGATTCAATATTGGTACTTTTGTTTCATGACACAGACCTATAGGAGTAAGGAAATTTTTGAAGTGCAATGAATCATTGGCAAAGCCTTGCAAATGTTGTGGTTATGGGATAATATTTGTTGTCTTCTCTATGCCCATAATATTTATTCTTCAAGTGTTATACACTGAAAATTTTTTGCTGCAATTTATAGAATTATAGTTACTATAGTGTTTTATTAATATATTATTATTGAATGTGTAATGTGTATTCATCCTAATAGCAAGGATTGAGGCTATATTCTATGTTATCAGGCCTATGCTGATATAATTATAAAAGCAGTTATATTGTATACTCTAAAATTTTAGTTTTTTAGTATGTATACATAATTGTCCTTTCTTTTTATTTCTAATTTTATTTATTTAATCAATGTTATTTGAGAGAAGTACTTTTATTCTGAGGCTTTATTCATAACTATTAGTTGTTGCTATTTACAATTGTTTTCACCCTTATAGCCTTGTTTATTTTATATTAGATAGATTTAAATAAGAGTAGTTTTATATTTCTTATTACTATATTAGTAAAGAGACAATGCTTTGCAACCAAAAATCTTAATATGAAAAGGTACTTGCTATTTAGTTTAAAAAAATAGAGATTACCAATCTGGGTAACAGAATCTTTTTTTTATGTTCAACTGCATGTAAAACCAAGATATGAAAATAAATTTCTTTTTAATCAGTGGGGGATTCCTTTTATGACTGAGCATTATAATAAAAGTGCAAAATACTTACACATTGTTCATATTTTTTACCAAAAAAGTGGATTCGGGTATTTTACCGTTTAACACATTATAGCAAAATTAATGATTTAATTAATCATAGTACCTTCCGAAAAACATTATCATTTATTATTGGCATTTATTTTGTAAGTAAATGCTAGGGGTTTGTGTTGAAGTTAAAATAACTGTATAATACGTAGTTCATTTTCATCCAGAGGTAGAACAAACCTGTTTACATTTATTGTAACATTATTCTTGAATCGTTTGTTACATGGTTACAGATGAATTTAAGAAATAATTGAATATCATCTTCGGCGTTTACCTTACGAACATTTAAAAGTACCTACGATTATTTATAAGCTTCCTATGATTTGATTTGACACCCAACTAACATTTTTGAATATTTTTGGTTTATTTATTAATGTATTATTTAACTTTTCTGCATGTGATCAGTAAATGAACATTACTTTTTTGTTATGATTCATACGAGGGTCTTAACAATACTATTTGGTTGTTTATCTCCTGCAGTCATTACTGGAATTAACTTTTGGCATGACCTGTTTGATCACAAATCTACATAATCATCATCGTGAATATCATGTTACATAAATGGTACCTGAATGTACTACTGAAAAATAACCAATAGCTTTATTGTCTCTATAGTTATAATAACATAGCATGGTGTGTTTTTTTCGATGCACCTAGAAATAAGAAAAAAAATGTGTTCATATGAATTTAGTTACATAGAATATAGTTTATCTATTTAGTGCTGTAGACTGTGAAACAGTGTATAATTCCCGTTTGTATGGATGGAAACTCTTTCGTTGTAACCAAATTATTAATTATCCTTTCGGGCCCAAAATGATGAAACAGCTAGCCTTCATTTTATGCTTAGATTGTTCAGATTGTTTGATGTAATAAATAAACGAAATTTTGTTTCTGTAGTTTCTAAATTACGCCATAGTTAATTTTTGAAAAGCTAGCTTATGATGGGTCCGTATCCTATTACATATTACGTGGTTATTGATATTTCGATTGGATCCTTTTAAAAGGCGATGGGGGAGCTCATTTGCGACCATTTTTACCCTCTAGTGTACTGTCTTAAAGTCAACCATTTTGGAGCTACTACTTCTTTTGAAGTAGATAGATATTTTTAGAAAATCGAGAATTCTTACTATTAAAATTGTTAAATAAAAAACCGGATGCTTGATTTCTTATTTTTTCTGGTTGTTGTTTTTTTAAAGTTTACATTCTATTCATCAAATAATCACAACAATCTATCCATTTCAATAGCACAGGACCTCACATAAAAAAAAGATATTTTTTGACAAACTAATTTCACAAATTTAGTTTTCTCAAAAGAAACTTGCATAGCTGAAAATGCGTAGATGATTCCAAAATCATTCTCCGGCTTAATTCAATAGCATTTTTCTTTGAGCAAACATACATTTTTGAAATTACATTGGCAAAAAAGATCAATTATTTTTATGTAAAGTTCAGTTAATTTCGAAATGGATACTGACTGTAGTAATTGTATTATTTGAAGTTAAGCACTTGAAAAGTAAACTCTTTAAAAACAGGTTGACTTTAGGAAGAACATTTTAGGGTCAAAATTGACACAAATGAGTTTTCTCATCGCCTCTAAAAAGAATCGGGTCGAATCAACAGTATCTCTGTATAAGGGCTCTCAGTTGATGTTAATAAACATTAAATGCAAACTTGTTAGCTAACATTAAAATTACTGCTAACTTGCTGCCGTAGCTTCTGCCGAACGCAGCTCTATTTTTATTTTTTTACCTATTTACTTGCGAAAATAACGTTTTAATGGTAAACTAGTGCTCTAGGAGTGGCAAGTTCGTCAACTGGAACCGTGTAACTGTACCTATGGAAGTATATTTTGAATAAGCATAACATACCTACCATAACATTATCAGTAATAAAGTTTCTTTTCTGTTATTGTGACGTATTATTTCTCATCTTATTCATAATAAAATTCCTAGAAACTGCCTAAACTCCGTTTTTCTTGGCTAATCCAAGAATGTAAGTAACTTTTAAAGTAATGTCAGTGAATAATATTATTAAATTGTTTGATTTAAAAAGATACAACGATAAAACGATGAAATACCCATGTAAATTGTGAGTTTGGTGTTTATTTCATTTTAAAATTAAATCATTCAGTTAAAAAGGAATGTCACGATTGTTTACAATATTTGACTTGCAAAGAAAAAAACTATTAATAACACTAGAAAAACACGGTTTTTTAAATGCATGTAAAAAGCAAAATCTAATTATGGATCGTTAAAGCCACTATTAATAATAAATAAACATATTCTTCGTACAAGTGAGTCGATGAATATCAAAATCCCGTAGGTCCATGCTAAGCGAAGAACGGGAATCGTGACTGTTTCATTATCATCATAAGCATAAAAGTGATGAATTGCTGAAATATTAAGGCTTTAATAGACTCTCATTTTAAACATTTCTATAGAATAAAAAAAACATAAATAAGTGACTAAATTAATCACAAAATAAGAATTAAGTTTGGACATACAGGCGTAAGTGACACCTTGGACTTACAGGACTTTGAAATGTCGACGGACTTGCAGGAATTAAGTTGAAATTTATAAAATTACTAGCGGACCCGACAGACGTTGTCCTGTCTACACGTCTTTAATTTGAAAATTTAAAAAAAATGTGAATCTAAACCATTCCCAGATCCCCTTGAACACACACAAAAAAATTCATCAAAATCGGTCCAGTCGTTTGAGAGAAGTTCAGTGACATACACACTCACAGAAGAATTATATATTTAAAGATTTTTGCTTTAAATTTCCGCGAAGCGACGCCGGCGCAGGCAACTAGCAACACGAACCGTCACCGCGTTTAGTATTAGTTCAGGCAAATGCAGGATGATGCACCACCCGCCCTCCCTCAATACGCATGCGGCACAGCTGATGCAATTATTAGTACCCAACACCAACGTGCAAAAAACCTCGACGCGTTTCGCCACTACACGTGGCATTCTCAGGAAATGTTGTCGCCTCGGCGGAGCACGGACGACTGAACTCAAACTGTGTCGGCTGGAGAACAGGCCTTTTATATTTTCCGTCCACTAATGAGGTGACGTAATCGTTGTAGAGGAAATTTGAAAATGAAGTTAATCCGTTGGTAGTTGACGGTTATTATTAATACATTGTTGATTTGAAAATATATTTATAAGTGGAGAGGCGGTATTCAGTTATACCGCCTCTCCACTTCTAAATATATTTTCATCCTGCATTTGCCTGAACTAATACTAAACGCGGTGACGGTTCGTGTTGTTAGTTGCCTGCGCCGGCGCTTCGCGGAAATTTAAAGCAAATTAATTTTATAAATTTCAACTTAAGGAGAGCGCGGAGCGAGAGCGAGAGGCTGCGGCTGACGCACTCCTTATGCGCCGAAGGCGTACTGGGCGCAGGAGGAACCTCCACCACCTGCACATGCCCCTCCCTGTGCCTCGGGTCGTGGACGCGGGGGCGTCCGCGTCCCACTAAGAGGCGCGATGGTGTGTAATGCGTTCTACGCATCGTCGGGACATCAAGCCGGAGGATAACCTCCTTCGGCGCTGAAGGCAGGGGCACTTGCCCTCTTCAGATCGGGTGAGACCGTGTGTCGGTCTAGTCAGTGAGGGGCCGCGGATGTGTGCTTATGGCGCTGACTCGTGGCTCCGAACTCATGGCTCCCGAGAACGCCGCTGGTTTTTAGTGGGTATGCCCCGATCGGGGAGAGTCCCACATAACCTGCTACCTTCCCCCGAGGGCGGCAGGTATGCGTAAAGCATTTTCCAGCGAAACCAAAAAAAATAGGTATTGTATTATATATAAACATTTCAATAAATGAAAGTTATTAATCTTAATATTTATTTTACTAATCAACACACGGGATTTAATGCAACGATACAACTTATTTATAAGGTAAAAATCGTATTTACCTTCCCGAAATTTCGACTCGGTTATAGAAGTCATGGTCCCGGGGTGACTGGAGCATTTTAAATCATTTTATTTTTATTGTCAAAATATACAAAAAATATTTTTAGCATGATCATACAAAATCGAAGACCTCATCCATCACATACTCTGGAAAATTATTAACTACTCTGGTTTGCTATATGTAAAATAAAAAAATATCAATCATGTTAAGTATTATGCAATAACACAGTAATAATAAATATATTTTTTATCAGAACTTCTCAACTACGTCCCTGGTATTCAGAGCGCGGGATGACTACCTGACTACTGTGCATGAAGTTTCACTTATCTTTTAGCTGTCTCCTGGCCCTTTTTAGTTTTAGTTTTTGTCACGATTTTCTTTCTGGCTTTATCAGGATCCACCACATATATTTTTGGACTGTTTTTTTAATTTTTTTTCCACGAAAACAGTTTTTACAAATGCTCATCAACGTGCTCGCATCACGAAACACAAAAGAAATGTCAGCCATCTTAGACCAATGCCACGTTCTAATTGGTCAACATGGACTTGCCCGAGATTGATTTATCGCTGTCATTGGACGCACGGGGATTTGAAAAAAATCAATGACTTTGACCCTTATTTTCAACGAGATATGATTGACTTACCTTAATTTGAAAGGCACAAAATGAATCAGTTTTTAATTTCAAATTTAGCGCTACTCAAAGTTCAATATGGGGAAGGACTGTGACTTACAGGGATTTGATATTCATCGACTCGAGTAAGGACACAAATAACAATGACATAAAAAAGAAAACGGGGCTGACATGCCAGACACTGATAAAAGCCTCCAAATAAAAAAAACAAATCACGAGTAGGTACCTACCATTGTGGCAGGCAGTACAACAAGTACAAGTTGTCTATTTCTGGGCTGAAGTGTAAGTAAACTATGTGCTTTTATTTATAATATTTGGTTGTAAAGCGTAGGGCGCTGCAACTAGAACTAGACTTATTGTACTTATTGTAAATTTATCTTATTCTGCACGGACCGTGGGTTTCTCGGAGGTGGAATAATGATACTTTGTAACCCTGATATGCAAAATCATTAGGAGCCACCCATGCCATGATTTACATATTATGTACCTATAGTCGTTGCATATACACAGTCTGGCCATAAATACTGTTACAATTAAAAATAAGAAATATATTACATTTGTATTTAGAATCTGTTATTTTATACGATTACTCATTGTGTTTTCTAATTTTGGCGCCAATACATTTTATAAATTTTGCGATATTAAAATGGAGTGGTGTGATAAAGAGAACCGAACCGCTGTGATTGTATTACACAAAGTTGGTATGGAGCCAAATGCAATTTTTAAATCTCTCCATACGCTTGGGGTGTCACTCCGAAGTTTAGGTACCTACGTTCGAGCGACTCGGTACGCCGAGCATAAATGAGAGCGGGGCTGCCGCTCTCGGACCGCGCCACGCGCCTGTGACTGTGTTTATTTTCTCAGCCTGTGACTGACTTCGTTACAACGAAATTACTATTAATAATTTGAGATAATGTGTTCCTAATTATGGCATTATTTATCAAAACAAATTTTGTAGGTAGGTATTCCATATTTCTTGTTCAAAGAAATAGGTTTAAGATACCTGACCTACCCAGTTACTTACGTCAATCTAACTTAAAATAAACGGAAACAGGTCAATAAACTTACTTTTAATTTAGCATAATATTTATAAGTACCTACCAAATTACTTAAGTAATTTTGTGTTAGGATTTTACGTAGTCCAAAATGTAACAGTCCAAGAGCTACAGTTCATTATTTTACTTTAGCTATATATATATATATAATATCACCCTTAATTTTTAGGTATTCCAATAAAATTAATCTCGATTTTGATAGCATTTATAATGGTACGATAGATAAGGTTCACATAAACAAAAGTCTCTTTTTGTAGTTAAGTACGGACAACAGCAAATTAAGGTTAACACTGGTATCTTATGCAGTTGACATTAGGGCTAGTTTGCAACAAAAGTGTGTGTAACCTAAGATGTTGGCGAATGTACTATATATTTTTTATAAAAAAATAATAATAATATAAAATTTTAATATTTATTGAAACTATTTATAATAAAATAAATTTTTCAATAATATAAATCAAAAAGCGCTATTTCTGATCCGAAATTTTGAACGGCGCGAAAATTTGAACAATTTGTTGTCACAAACCTCTTTGCCAATAATAACTGCCAGTGAAGAAAAAGCTTTACCAGTTGTAACCTTAAATGAAAGTCTCGCAACTCCGTGGAACGAAGACAACATTAATTAATTATTCATTAATTTTATTGCAAATACATATAAATGTTTTTCGAATCACCATTTTTTAAAATATTTTTTCCAGTCAAAAATAGCCTTTATATAGACTTCCAAAAAATACACGTGATCCAGGGGGGGAGGGGGGCGAGTGATCCCAAACCTCACCAAATATCACCAGGGGGGAGGGGGGGTCAAAAAATGAGAATAATGACCTCACGTGATTAATGGACGGTCCCCTATACAATTTTATTTGGTTAAGTGTGATGTACAGTCGACAGCACATCAGGTTATCCATTTTTGTTGCAAACTAGCCCTTACTACAACTGCGCAGTGTTTACCTTGACGTGCTGTTGTCCGTACATACATGTGTGTTTGGTTTGTACTTTCATTTCTCCGAATTCAGTAATTTTGTACCCAATAATTAAATTAGACAGAGTAAACACTTATTTTAAAATTAAACGAACGCTGACACTATCAATTACTTTCTCCGATAGAACACAGTCAAGAAATGTGCTAGGTCCTCTAGACCATTTATTTTATTTGATTAGCGCGTTGTGTACCTACGCGTATGTTCGTGCCACGCGCCGCTCGCAACCCTGACACATTCAAGGCCGCGAAACAGGGAAAGCGTTACGTGTTAGAAAGAGACAGGTATAGAGAGGTAGATAAAACAACCTTGAATTAAAATTGTGCAAAGTGAATTGCACTTCAATGCGTTGCAGCGAAAGTTGTTTTTACTTTATCATTCTTAGCACAGTGATCCTTCTGTTCGTAGTACTATTATATTTTCTGTGTTTATGACCCAAACTGCACGGAGAAAATAATTCTACTATACAATTTTACCCTAACATTTACCCTTATTACAACTGCATAAGCCACCGCAGTGTTTACCTTGACGTGCTGTTGTCCGTACATACATGTGTGTTTGTACTTTCATTTCTCCGAATTTAGTAATTTTGTAGGTACCAAATAATTAAATTAGACAGAGTAAACACTTATTTTAATATTAAACGAACGCTGACACTATCAATTACTTTCTCCGATAGAACACAGTCAAGAAATGTGCTAGGTCTTCTAGACTATTTATTTTATTTGAGTAGCGCGTTGTGTACCTACGCGTATGTTCGTGCCACGCGCCGCTCTCAACCCTGACACATTCAAGGCCGCGAAACAGGGAAAGTGTTACGTGTTAGAAAGAGACAGGTATAGATAGGTAGATGAAACAACCTTGAATTAAAATCGTGCTTAGTGAATTGCACTTCATTGCGTTGCAGCGAAAGTTGTTTTTACTTTATCATTCTTAGCACAGTGATCCTTATGTACGTAGTACTATTATATTTTCTGTGGTACCTATTAGTCATATGTTTGTGTACCGGGCTATCAATAGTTAAAATGAGACCTCCTCTGTTTGTGACAGAAAAAGACCCGTCCACGTAGTGTTCGTACGAAAAAGGTGGTCAAAGCAGTAAGGGAAAGAATTCGAAGGGAGATGAAGATCTATAGCAACCAGAACCATGTCGCGTATTTTAAAAGGTGACTTAGGACTTGCACCCTAGAGATAAGAGACGCACTGGTCATTTTTGAACTGATAATTTAAAAAAAGAATAGGGTGGTAAAATCGAAAAAACTACTGATGCGGTACTACGCAAAGGGAGGTCACAGAAAATTTTTGTTTACGGATGAGGAAATCTTTACAATTGAGCAACATTTTAACAAACAAAATGACCGTATTTATGCTCAAACCTCTAAGGAAGCTTCCCAATTAGTCGGCAGAGTGCAACGTGGACGGTCAACATTAAATGCTTAAATTATTTTAAATTATGTAATAAGCAATCCTCTCATTATGATGAGCAAGTACAAGCAATTCATAAGTAAATTTTAGACACAATTTCAAAGTTTAATACGACTGTTGACCGGCGATTCTGACGTTAACGGGCATTGCCTGACTTCAGTGATGGTTAGGTGGGGTGTTAGCTATGAAGGAGTGACTGAGCCATATTTTTGTGAAAAAGGTATCAAAACATCGGCACAAGTGTATCAAGCAAGATACCATTCTTGAGAAGGTAATTAAGGCTTGTATTCACGCGAATGACCTTGTGCATTTGGGCGGAGCTAACGACCCCTCCCCGCGCCACTCCGCTACCCGCATGCGAAAATGTGCGAGCCGAGCGAGGGTGTGCGTTACTGGGGCGGCATGTCGACTCGAATCGAGATGAGAATATATAGAAAATTTAGAGCCCTATATCCCATAAATGTGCCCCAAAAATCAAATCAGTGCCCATTAAGGTCTCCGAGTTATTTTAGAAAATAAGATGCCGCTGGAGTAACGTCTGAAAACGTTACTGCAGCGGCACGCTTTTTACCTATTGGCCCTAGCCAAATTTAAAGTAGCCTGAAGGGTAGCTTATATATGTGCCCTCTCTTGGCCGAGTAGCGGCATTTGTGCCCTTTGTGGATTTGATGTAATTGCAAATGCCGCTGGAGTAACGTTTGGCGGATTTCCATATCTGCGGAACGGCTTGACGAACAGATATGATTTTTTGTCAGCTAGTTTGTTGTTATTTGTGCCTTAAGTGCCCCAGAAATTTTTCCAAAAAAATGCACGGTTTATAAATAGGACGCGTTTCTCTGAAAATCGAAAATAGCCTCTAGTTCTTAAACTACATAAAATGGTGTGCTGTAATTGCAGTGCCCTATGCCTTTTAGGCATATGGATGGTCTGACAAAATTTCAAAACTCTAAGTCTAATATTCGTCGAAATAAATGTTTTTTTCTGTGAAAGTGGTTTTGCTTATTTCAGACCTAAAAAAAGAGCATTGTGAACAAGATAATAACAAAACATGATTTGCCCATAAATAGAGCCCATATTCAAATAAAGGCACACAGAACTTCAGCTTTCTACACCTTATAATAACCCTGAAATATATAAAACAATGTAACGAGAATTATTTTAAAACTATCCGACCAAATGCGAAAGGTAGTTAAAAAGCGGCCATTCAGTACTTCAAGTCAGCATTCTCAAATTGGTAGCCTTGTCATTTTCGATAACAGGTACAGTCACGGAAACAAGTTTTGGTGTGAAATTGTTAAAGTAGGTAACTCATCATATACAAATTACCTATTCCCACACTGTGTTGCAAACGTGTTCTAGCCGTGGGTCGTGGCCCATTATTTGCAACGACATAAGCACATTAAAGACTCGTGCACTCACACACAACACCACAAAAATCATTGAACTATTCATACATTAATTAATCATCATGCCTGATTACGTCCGTCTTGATGTTATGTAGCGTTGTTATAAACAAGCCGGCTGCCCGGTATAACAAAGAGTGAACAAATAGTTACTTTTACTTGCCTATGTATGCGCACCATCTATGCGCACACAAATATTACTATTGCATTTACTAATAAGGTTCAGATTGCATTGTTTCGACTGTTATGCAGTCGACTATAGTAGGCACGCCTCGGCTTCCTCTTTCTTACACGCTTGCACACCAACAGCAACAGGATCTGCGGCACATTTAAATACAGACCGTATTGCTGCGCTATAAGAGTTTTTTTTTCTTACAACGACGATTCGTTACAAACGTTTTGTTTCTCATAAAATAATTTTATGGGAATCAGTTCTAAAATACCCATCTATTTTTATAATAAAGTTTAGGAAAGTCATAAAAACTTTTAAATTGAAACTCATAACACAATTAAATAACCCGTTTATAAGTAATACGTATTTATTAAGTTTATTTATACTTACTACCTATCAGCCTACTGTTTTTTTTAATTTTATTTGTTACAATTATTATATTCTTATTATTTTATTTATGAAATATATATTTTTTGTTTTTATTTTGTAATATAGGGTGACTTTGTTATCACTACCGTAATTTTGTGCGAAGACTCCACTGATGAATATGAACAACTTTTACTATGGGGGCAATAGTGAAATCGAGAAAAAAAATTCCAATGAAAAAAAAAATGTTCCATACAAAAGTTCAATTGGCGCGCGGTCAAAATGTATGGAACAGCTGATTTTTTTTCTCGATTTCACTATTGCCCCCATAGTAAAAGTTGTTCATATTCATCAGTGGAGTCTTTACACAAAATTTGGGTACTGATAACAAAGTCACCCTGTATATACTCTCGGTCATGACGATGGAAACCCTTACTGAGTGCAGTCTAACAGTAAGAAATTGAATATTAACTGATTATAGCAAAAAATTAAAATTATCAAAACAGCTTTTCCGCACCATTGTACAGACATAAAAGAAATGTATTAGACAAATTAAGGAGGTAAGGTGAATGTTTCCAACGTCCGCTTTTTAACTACCTTTCGCATTTGGTCGGATAGTTTTTAAATAATTCTCGTTACATTGTTTTATATATTTCAGGGTTATTATAAGGTGTAGAAAGCTGAAGTTCTGTGTGCCTTTATTTGAATATGGGCTCTATTTATGGGCAAATCATGTTTTGTTATTATCTTGTTCAGAATGCTCTTTTTTTAGGTCTGAAATAAGCAAAACCACTTTCACAGAAAAAAACATTTATTTCGACGAATATTAGACTTAGAGTTTTGAAATTTTGTCAGACCATCCATATGCCTAAAAGGCATAGGGCACTGCAATTACAGCACACCATTTTATGTAGTTTAAGAACTAGAGGCTATTTTCGATTTTCAGATAAACGCGTCCTATTTATAAACCGTGCATTTTTTTGGAAAAATTTCTGGGGCACTTAAGGCACAAATAACAACAAACTAGCTGACAAAAAATCATATCTGTTCGTCAAGCCGTTCCGCAGATATGGAAATCCGCCAAACGTTACTCCAGCGGCATTTGCAATTACATCAAATCCACAAAGGGCACAAATGCCGCTACTCGGCCAAGAGAGGGCACATATATAAGCTACCCTTCAGGCTACTTTAAATTTGGCTAGGGCCAATAGTTAAAAAGCATGCCGCTGCAGTAACGTTTTCAGACGTTACTCCAGCGGCATCTTATTTTCTAAAATAACTCGGTGACCTTAATGGGCACTGATTTGATTTTTGGGGCACATTTATAGGATATAGGGCTCTAAATTTTCTATATATTCTCATCTCGATTCGAGTCGACATGCCGCCCCAGTAACGCACACCGAGCGAGGCCCGCGCCTTGCCGCCACCGTGGGTCGTCGCTATACTTTGTCTTGTCACAGAGTATCGAAATCACAGAAGGTCACTTAATCATCGTGAAAGTTATTTTTTTTTTATGTGTAGGTACCGCTTATCTATTGATATGGATGGAATTATTGGGCTGAGTTACGAGTAAAATTGTTAAACGTTGTCGAGGCCGGAGTAGAAACTATACCTTTAGTATAAATCAACCTGGCTTGAAACATGGGGTAAACAACATGATGTATATTTTTAACTTATAGAAAAAAATGGCCTAATGTGTTGCTAAGCGCAAAGCTCAATAATAGCTGGACCAACTCGGCGAATACCTATGTTTTTACGAAATATTCGTTAAAATCTGTGGTAGAGTAGGAAGGTAGGGTAAGATGAGGGTAGGTAGGTAGTAGGGTTTGTAGGTAGGTAGTAAGGGTAGGTAGTTAGGTAGGCAGAATAAGCACAAGTGTATGTCATATAATGTTATATTTCAAAAAGATTATAACTAAAATTCACTGAAATTTAAGTTTCTTTCAGCAAGTATTTTTATTTTTTTCGTTGTTTGAACTTCTTCATCCTCACTTATTTCTCCGTGTTCACATATATTTACATTCGGATAATTTGGAAATTTCGATAGCCAGACAAAATTTTCTTTTTTTTCTTCTTTGTTCTCGTTGTCTTCATTTTTCTCTTTCACCTTTTTATCTTTTCTTGGTTCTATATCCTTCTCTTTGTCATTTTCTGTTTCCTCGTGTACAGCACCTTCTTTTAATTCAGTGTCTTTTTTATTTTGATTTAAATCATTTTGTTTTCTTTTTTTGGGTAGTTTACTTTTGTTTGCGCTTTCTTTCACAGCTTTTTCTATATAAATAGGGTCTCTAATTTTCATTTTTCTCGTATGTCTTGGATCAATGAGTTCTGGTAATATGCAATCCAAATAAAACCTAGTTAATTTATTTTCCATTACGTCTTTCCAGAACTTATCATCTTTTTCTACTATATCTATTCTCATTGGAATATTTTCACCCAGCCATAGCCCAAAAAGGCATTTTGTTCTTTTGGTTATGTGAAGCTGACCCTGAATCTGGTAATACCAATTATGATTGGTATTAATAATAATCGTACCAGTTTTGTCAGTTTTATAAAAAGGTATTTTTTTCTTAGCAACTGCTTCGGTAAAAGTTAGTTGGTGAGCTGCAACAGGGCATTTAATTTCTACTATCATGTTCTCTTCGACACAAATACCGTCAGGAGTAGCGCCTAGATATGGCAATTCGTCGTCAATAAATAAACCACACGGTTGTATAACCAATCCAGTGTCTTTTGAAATTTGCTCAAGAGCAAATTTTTCATTTTCAGTTCCATGTTTGATTGTTTTAACGTGACTAATGCAATCTTTGTAGAGTAGATCTTTTACTAGACTACTGCAACTGATATTTGAACGCCTTTTTATAACTCGGCCAAAGTTAGAGGCTGTTAACAGTTTTCTTCTCAATTCAAGCCATTCACTGCATGAACTCTGCAAAATAGTGTCTTTTTCAATTTTTTCTCTTTCTTCTTTGCTTTTCTTTAAATTATTCATGAAAGTATTTTTTTCTTTCTCCATCATTTCTGGAACTATATCCTCTCTAGAACAATTTTCACCATAATTTATATCTTCCCCTTTGCTAAATAATATTCTATTCCTTTTTTTCACGCCTTTTGTTTGAAAGTATTTTTTTTTCAGTAACCTTCTTTGTTCAAGTAGCTTCACTTTTCCTTTAGGACTTTTTCCAGTAGCATATTTATAAGTTGTTGACAATAATGCACGAGTGTTATAGGATATTGCGGCGCCTTTGCATCTGTTTTCATATCCACCTTTCAGGCTATAATTTATACGTTTTCCGCCAACTAGTTTAGCGATTATGCTGTTGTAACTTTCAGCTTTATTACTTTCCACATTATGTATGAGACTGGGTGCATGAGATGCAACGTTTGACATAATTTGGCAAATTCTGCTCCAAAGAATACTTGTCCTCAATTCATTATCGCTAGTGTCTTCCGAATTAGGTTCATTGCAGAAATATTGTTTGCAAGAGCTATGGTCACCAAACGCATGTAAATGAGCCTTTAATATATCGTTATACAGAAGTTCAACGTGTGCTCGTTTCTCGGATTCTAAATCAGACGTATGCTTTTCAATTGCCTTTTTTATTGTAAATCTGATTGCCTTTATTTTTTGGTCTGTTATATTTTTTCTATAACGCAAAGGGTATTTGGTATCAGTTTTCAATTGTGATAGTTTATTACACAAATTTCTCATAATGTGATTTTTGCACTCGATTTTTTGTACTGTTGTATTGCTGTATGGACGAGTTTCAAGGATTTTGGAATATGTGGCGGAATCTCCATCACTTATCATCCTTCCGTAAATCAGTCCGTGCATGTCAATGGAACATTTAAATCCTTCAACAAGTATAGATGACTCCATTCCTGTCGAAGGACCTGTATAATTTTTAAAACATTTATGTTCACGAGGCACCACTTTTTTATACTCTGCCTGTGCGCAAATACAACAGTACTTATTTTTAATACCGATGAATAGAATCTTCCCTGTTTTTTTTCCAATAATGACCGCTGCTCCTGACAACGCCGAGTAATTTTTTTTATAGCTGCGTTTGCTCCAACAACCATCGACAATAACGTCAATAATAGGAACACCGTTTTCATCTATACGACCTTGCAGTAAAGCAAACTCTCGTTCTTCTTTTGCGGCATCGTTCATTGTTTTTATTGAAATTCCTTCCCACATATTCGATATGTTTTCATGGCATTTTTGGTACATGTTGAAAGATATTGAAGGTAGATCTAAGCAGGCAGATAGCTCTTGGAGTTGTGAATGACCACAACCGATTGCCACAGTCCCTAAAACTGCACAATTGTTGATGTTCATTTCACTACCTTCATCGCTGGAGATAAAAAATTTCATGTTACATAATTTGCATTGAAGCGTAAAAGTTGATTGAAAACCGATTTGTTTTTCAGAAACTATTTCCACGCTTCCGAGACCACAATTAAAAGGTCCATGCGAAGATACCTCTTGTAATTTTGAATAAAATGTTTTTAAATTAAGAATTCTTCGGCCTTCAAGTTGATATGCTTTCTCAGAAGATTTGGCTGCGTCTACCTGTAAATAATTAATATGATTTAAAGCTCAAATTAAAATATTCAAGATGTTTAAGTGCATTGTAAGACCAAAACGATTGTACATACTTCACAAGGAGCTGAATAATCTTCAAGTTCTTCAACAGACCTTCCGGCATGCTTGTCAACCGGTAGAGAGCGTAGTTTTTGAATGCCCAAATCATTTTGTGCCTAAAATTAATGCAGATATAAATATAGTTAGAAGTAAAATAAAAATTAAATATGTATAGTTCTGTTATCATAGGTTTGACAAAATTGTTACTCACATTCACCTCTAAATCCATAGAATCATCTTCAACTTCTTTGGTAGATGTAGTTGATTCACTACATATGGGTAGTGTTTTTTTATTTGTATTTACCTCACCTAAATATTCCTAAAAAAATAGATTAGATTTATAAAATTGCATGTCAAGTTCATATCTTTGTATAAATATCTTATTCATTAACGAAATAATAAATTAATATAAGAGATAAAATAAAAAATAATATATATATTATTGAAAATAATTAAGCTAGTATTTAATAAATAAAAAAAATACTATCTTAGCCTAACCTATAATCATTTAATACCTACTTCAGGAGCGTTTTCAGTTTTGGCTGAGTTATCGTCGGTAGTTGTAGCTAAACAAGACCTGCAAAAAAAGTAACTTATCACAAATAACGAAATGATTAATAAATAAATATACTTAATACCTCCGCATAACAATAGAATACCTATTGTGTCTCGTTCACATACGCTTAGGTACCAAAAAAAATATGGACTGAAAGTCATTGCGTGGAAATGGCCCTTCTGTGATCATTCACTACACTACTCTATGGCACAGAAGGATAAGCCCCGTCGCCCGTCCGTCTCACACGGAGCTACTCAAAAATTACGAAACTAGTTAGTAATAATTACGATAAGTCAAATAGGTACATGCAAACTGGTTAGTAACTAGTCGCGTCGTGTGCGAGCCTGTATGACAATGTACGGACGCCCGGGAGGTGACGTGCAAGTAGCTAGTAATTCGAGTTTGGAACTGATTCCTTTTGAGTACCTCCGAGTGAGATGGGGCTTATAATTACGACTTACTAATTTTATGAAAGGTAAGTAAAGCTATTGTATATATTATGAAATATGAAGATAAAACTTACCTTGATAAATGTATACCCTTTTGTTTGTAATATTTTTTTAGACCTCTCTTCAATCGTTTCTGCTTATTCCCCATGTTTTTCAAACTAAACTTTAACACTAATAAAACTATACTATTTATATAACTTTATAACACAACTTATTTACAAGAATCAGAAAAAACCTACTCAACTTGTAACAAAATTCAATTTTTGCAGTATTATTTTCACGACTTTATTTCGTAGTGCCGAGCTCTCGCAACGCGACGTACGTCCACCTAGCAACACGATATGCGCCCCGCACTGAATTCTTGGACGAGTGCGGGGGTGATATAGACGCAGTTATAACCGGGACTCATTTTTAATTTATTATAATAAAAATAATACATATTTTAAAAAAGTAACCAAACTAAATCATTATTTTTTGTATTGCAAAGCAGTAGATACTTTTTATATATTCTTTTGATAAAGAATGAAGGAGTAAAGTGGTTTCATTTCAACGATTTGGAGGTGATTTGGTTTTTTATTTCTTAATTATGTGATACCGATAGAAAAAATATGGCAAGACCAAATTACGTATCATATCATGTAGATTACTAATTATTTTTTTCAGATATAATTTCTTTGTTAATACCGATGAAAAGTTGTTTCATCTGCACGCCTTTTTCAAGTTTTTTTCGAGAGAGAAGCCTTAAGCCCCTTAACAACACCATGTTCAATAACCAAGCATGGTCTTTCCAACAAGACTCGGCGCCGGGTCATAAAGCTCGGTCCACGCAGTCTTGATTAGAAGCGAACGTTTCAGACTGCATCAGAGCTGAAGTCTGGTCGTCGTCTAGTCCCGATCTTAATCCGCTGGATTATGATTTATGGTCTGTTTTAGAGAGTACGGCTTGCTCTAAACGTCATGATAATTTGGAGTCCCAAAACAATCCATACGATTGGCAGTGAAGAATTTTCCTATGCAAAGAGTGCGTGCTTCTATTGATAACTGGCCTCAACGTTTAAAGGACTGTATTGCAGCCAATGGAGACCACTTCAAATAAGCTTTTTATTATTTTAATTATATTGTTTTACATTTATGTATAAAACTAACACACTGTAATAGTAATAAATACAATTAGCATCAAAAAATTCAATCAATTCAGAAATACACCGATCAGTTGTCTTATAGACAACACTATTAAACATTCACGAGACCCATCCCTTTGATCATTTTTTATCATTGCAGTAGATTTTAACCTTCCTTGTATCATCATCTCATATTATCTCAGTGCAATTACTTACATGGGCTTTATAGAATATAATAATATACCTAATAACTGCAGCAATGTCCTAGATCAACTTTTTTGGAGTTCGCACTGATAATCAGTAAATCAATTAACCCACTTGTGAAGGAAGATTTACCCCAACCCGCGTTGTTAGTCACAGTCAAAGATATCTTAGTGCCCTTCCTGAGTCCAAAAGCACATCTTAAATACCTATCAGTTTCGAAAAGCCGAATGTCAGTAACCTGTGCCAGGAGAATAGGATTGGTCTTTCATAGCCACCGTTGAAGATATTGAGGTGAGGACGTATTGAATAAATTTTACTCGGTATTAAATATGGTTATCCAGAATCATGTGCCCCAAGTCTATTGCTTATTTAAATACCAAAAAAACATAAGAATTGGAAAAGGTACCAAACCCAATGATTACGCCGATTTTGCAGAGTTGAGAGTCAGGCAAAAAGCTCTTACAAATACAGTTTTTTTTTTGTTTTTTGGAATAAATTTTTTTTAAACTAATTGTTCCTAACTTTAAAGCCCTCTATTGAAAAAAAATGTATGGAAATTCTTGTGCATGTAATTGTAAAAACTTTTACGTCTTTTTAGCTATTCAAAAACGTATAACACTTGCTATTAGATCGGCAAAACATTGACCAAATAACAGTTCAGATAGCAGTGGGTTCATTTTTAGTTTCAGGTAAAAATAGCTAAAATACGTAAATAAAACAAAAAAAGTACATAAGTAGCAATTTTATAATTCATGTTACTAAAAATGAACCCACTGCTATCTTAACTGTTATTTGGTCAATGTTTTGCCGATCAAGTGATAAGATAATAGCAAGTGTTATACCTTTTCGAATAGCTAAAAAGACGTAGAAGTTTTTACAATTACTTGCACAATAAGTTCCATACATTTTTTTTCAATAGAGGCCTTTAAAATTAGGAACAATCAGTAATAAAAACTTTAATTCCAGCGGTTGTCGAGCAGTTTTACTAAGCTGTTAGTAGAGGGTTTAGTTTTATTAAATGACATGTCTTCTAACTGTACGCATAAAAAAATCGGACCCTAGTACCTCCAATCGCAAAAAATCGATAGAATACCCAAAAGATAAAGAAATTCTTAAATCTTTAAAATTAAATATCTCCATAACGGGTAAGTTTTGGATACCATATTATAGGATCAATTCCATCAGAAATGACCTGAATAATAACGTCCTTTAATATTCTGTACGACTTTCCCTGTAACCCTGTATATTGATGGTGCTCAACAAAATATAAAATCTAACCTCAAGTTTTTCGAAAAGATAGCAAAGATTTGAATAAGTTTAACACATGATAGTCTACTAAATCGGTCCCCACAACCTGTCTGCGAGTTGGGGCCCGCTGGTGAATCGAGCCGACCAAAATGAATGCGATTGAATTTTAACGATACTAGTTTAACCAGCCTAATTACAGCAACACTTCAAACCTCAACAACGACAAGCTCTCAAACCAGCGAGTTTTTAGTACTATGTAGAGAAGCATATAAAGAGAAGCTATGCCAAACAAAAAATGAGTCGCAGTGACGTTATTCCTTAAAATTTGAACCGTTTGCATGAGTTGATGACATATGGCGTCAATTCGTAGAGCACGCAATTTGTTCGTGGTCATTCCCATACGCTAGTAATAGTAGTTCAATGCCTCAACCGATTCCCACCAAAATGGACCGAGGGGTTGGATGAGTTTACTAGCGCCTCGCTGTATTTACAATGTAATTTTTTAACGATATGTTTTCATTATTTATAATAATTAACATTACATAACGAGTAAATGGATAATTGAAGCTATATAATACTTTACAAGTACAACTACATTACGTAGAGTATTGGAAATGGGGCCTAAGCACTTCAGGAGTCAGGACTCGAACTCGACTTGTACAAATCATTGCTGCAGCAATTTTTATGGAGATCATTGCAATAATGGAAAAAAAGCTGCTAAGGATACTTATGCTGCACCCATCAAATTAAACAATAAATTATGCACGTTAATTCATTTATTTTTAGTTTCTTAAATAACAACCCGCCCTCTTTTAACTGCTGCCTTAACAATTTTCGATTTCTTCTCTTTTTTCTTCTTGCTGATATTTTCTTTTCGCTTCTTTTGTCTTTCATCTTTCTTTTGCTCAACACTTTGAATCCTGTTATCCCATTTCTTCTTACTCTGCTTCTTTTTTTGTTCCTGTAAATAAGAATTTATTTTAATCTTTTTGTCTATTTGTGTTTGAATGTGGTATGGTGGCAGTCACTGCATTAGGCTCACATTTGCATTGTAAGGCCACAAAAATTGATGCACGGTTGTAATAAATGGAAAAGCAGGTTTGTTTTACACATAATCACAAAGTTTCAACTCTCGTTTCGGCTTAGTTTTTTCCATAAAATTATTATCCCTTTGGAATAGAACGACAAAAGCGAGATGTCACTAGCAGGAAGCTGGGTGACAAAAAGAGATGTGAGATGCGATGTAACAGATCCATTTTTGGCAGATGTCAAACAGTTGACCGCCCCGCAGAAGCTCGCTGAAAATTACGTGCATTTGATTTTTTATATTTACAAGTGAAATTGTGTATATTTTGGAGAAATAATGCGTCTGAAACATGGTGCTTTGTTCGGTGATTGATTGTTATTCAACACAGCGAAATAATCCGAACAAATTTTCATTTCACAGGGAAAATGTTCCAAATCGAGTCATCCTAATTTACGATTTATTTTTGACAATGTGCTTCAATTTTTAAATAGTGAGTATGATTAGTCTTTTCTATAAACGTTTATTTACGTAAAAAGCAAAGATCAAATAACGTTAAATACGTATTTACGATTATTTTGGGTAAAGAAATAATTTTCGTTTTACACTAGGGATGCATCACGTTATCGATATTTCGTGTGGACTGTTGATCACGCGGCGAACTAATATGTTTAACCCATCACGATTTGGTCTTAGTCACCTAGGCGGAATGTTATCTCATTTATAGTTACTTCGCTGATTGACAAAAATCTGAGTATTTTAATGTTTGGCGCATATATGGCAGTCATTATAGGTTTTGACTATTATAATAGTGTAGGACTAATTGCAACCGTTATTTTATTGTTGAGATATTAATAGAATAGTAGAAAATACATGTGTAATTTATGTATCTTTTAGTTTTCCTACTGATTCCGCGGTTTCCGCGCGGGTAGGTAACCCGAGAAATACTTTGGATCTCAAAAATATCGTTATGAATGATAGCCTATGTACTATTCTGATGTATGAGCTATAGTATTATAAAGTTTCACCACAATCCAACGAGAACTATTGGCGAGAAAGAGTACCAAACATCCATCCATTCATCCATCATCACAACCTTTTGCATTAATCATATAAGTGGTTAGTTGTATGGTATAAGTGGAATTATTTAATAAAACTTAAAAAATATATATTGTTTTTATTTATTAAGAAATTAGCGGACCCTACGAATACGAAACCGTTTGTGCGTGAGTCCGACTCGTACTTAGCCGGTGTTTTATATTGATACCTACTATAATTGATACAAATGAAATTTATCGATATCGATATTAATGTAAAAGTCGGTATGGTAAACGTCACTGACACGCAAACATAAAGAATTTTACACACATACATGCCATCCTAAATCGGTTTCGTTTGACAGCTTTTATTTGTTCTTCTCTTCCGATAGGGGATACTACTTCTATGGTTTTTTAAGAAATTAATTTACGAAAATCATTAAAAACTTGATAAAATTTCGTTTCGTAAAAGAAAAAAATATTTTACAATTGATGATCTGTCATTGCGTTTCGATATTTTATGTGCAGGTATTTGGTCGCATACTAGAGTTTAGCTTTTAAAAGCACTCATCATCATCATCATCATTCTCAGCCAAAGGACTTCCACTGCTGAACATAGGCCTCCCCCACGGCTTTCCACATCGACCGATCACTAGCAGTCTGCATCCAGTTTGATCCTGCGATCTTTTTAAGGTCGTCTGTCCACCTTGTTGGTGGACGTCCTACGCTGCGTCTTTGGTCGAAGGGTCTCCAATCTAAAACTTTCCTGCCCCAACGGCCATCAGTTCTTCGCGCTATGTGCCCTGCCCATTGCCACTTGAGCTTACTGATTCTGAAGGCTATGTCCGTCATCTTAGTTCTTCTACGTATCTCCTCATTTCTGATTCGATCACGTAGAGAAACATCCAGCATAGCCCTCTCCATCGCTCGTTGTGTGATTTTGAGCTTCTTTATGATTAGCTTCTTCATAGTTAGAGAGAGAGAGAGATGTTTCGTATCCGTATGTCATCACTGGTAACACACACTGGTTGAAGACTTTCATCTTTAGACACTGAGGTAGATGAGATGAGAAGACACTCTTGCGTAATTTCCCGAACGATGCCCAGCCGAGTTGGATTCGTCGATTGACCTCTTTCTCGAAGTTGGACCTACCCAATTGGATCACTTGGCCCAAGTAGACGTACTCGTCGACAACTTCGAGAGTTGAGTTCCCAATGGATACTGGAGTGGGTACAACAAGGGAACTCGACATTATTTTCATCTTTTCCATGTTCATTTTAAGACCCACTTGTTGGGAGACTCGGTCAAGGTCTTCGAGCATAGTGCCAAGATCGTCCAGCGTCTTTGCCACAACGACTATATCATCGGCAAATCTCAAACATTAATATTGATGCCGATTCCTTCCCATTCCAGAAGCTTGAAAGCTTCCAATGCCGCTGTGAACAGTTTCGGGGATATCACATCTCCCTGTCTCACACCTCTCCGCAGTGAAATCGCCCTCGTATTCTGCTCTCTTTAACACCTCTATATACCTATAGTGGCACCGCTGCAGAGACTGTAGCACCGCCCAAGTTTCGATCGAATCAAAGGCCTTCTCATAGTCCACAAAAAGTTTTAAAAGCACTGTCGACGTATTTTATAGCTTGTTTGCAGTACTATTACACGTTTCGCCAGTTAATTAAAGAAATAGGGTAAATATTTTTGTTAAAAATAAATAATATATTTTATATTTTTACATATAATATATACCGCGAGTGATAACAAAACGCTCTATAAAAGGAATGAATTATTCGTTAACCCCGACTTGTCGTGAACCTTTGGCCATGGTACTAGTCTGCCTAACACTAGAGTATAATTCCAAAGCCAGAGGCGCGGATGGAGAGCAGCCTCCGCCTACCGTAACAAAGCGCAGGCACCCGTGAGAGCCGGAGCGGCGGAAGATAGAGAGTAGGGGTCACCTCCCTTTACCATGCATGAGGGGGTACCCCTGGGGAGGGGGGGGGGGGGGGACTTCCCCTTTCTCCCCCCAGAGGGATATTTTGACGAGTTTATTGCATTTCTCGGTAATATTTTTGTATATTTCAAAAATTAATAATATCCAAAACTAAACATAATCGAGGGGAGGGAGTGGTGCAGGGGGGTAGGCCGCCCCTCCCCCTTACCCCCCCCCCCTTCACCCTTAATTTGTGGCCTCATAATGCAAATTACTACCCTGCATTATCCAAACTATATCAAAATGAAGTATATTTTTAAAAAAAAATTGAAACAGCTTACCATTTTCTTTATAGATTTCTTTAAGAGATTGGGGTCATCTTTAACTTTTAGTCCTTCAGCTTTCTGAAGAACATTCTTCCAAGCAATTTTTTCTTTGAGTTCTTTTGCTTTACTATCCCCCGACTCTTCAAGACTCCGTATTTTTTCCTCTTGTTCCTTTAGATTGACCAGTATTTTTTTAGGGTCTTTTTCTACTCTGTGTGTCTTGCCTGAAAAATATTTCAAAATTATGATTACCACAATTTAAAGTTGTATTAGAGCCTTTAAGAAATTAAGATTGGTAGTTGTGGTGAGAACTAAAACCATTATAACATACCTATATAATGGATATGCAATGAAATGGTTTAGCTTTTCGCCCCTGCTGAAGGAAGTAGGTAAATATTGCATAGGAACAACAATGAAGATAAACTTCTGTTAGAGTTAGTTTTACAAGTAAGTATACTGACCTTTATGACCAACATTTGCAAAATCAAACTTCGAAAATACAAGTTTCCCATCGGTATTAAACACTGGTTTGGCTGCGTTAATCTTATTTTTCTCTGCTTGTTCCGTCTTAATTTTGAGGTTATGATTTTCAGTTTTGATATGGCCATTTGTCTTATTTTTGTTAATCCTTTCCCGCTTTTTAATTTTTTTATTCAACTTGCTTGTTAAGCTCTTTTTAACCAATTTATTTTTAAAACTATAGTTGTTCTGTGTTTTAAGCTTATGTAGTTTCTCTTCCAGCTCCGTAATATTGCAAGCTCTTTTAGGTATTTCTTTATTTTCATTTATAGCTTCATTATCATTATCATAGTCCAAGTCATCTTCCTCTCCTACAAGTCGCAATATGAAAAGAATTAACTTTTTTTAAAGTCACAAAACACAACATGATATTAATTTGATATGTTTTTTTATAATTTTGTTTCCCTGCAAAAAAAGAGTTTGGAAAAAACACCACTATACAAGCTTTGAACTTGTGTAGTACATGAGAACTAATCATCATTATCAGCCAAAGAACGTCAACTGCTGAACATAAGCCTCCCTTGACTCCCAGTTTCCCACAGCGACCGATTACCGTTTGGTTCTGCAATCTTTACAAGTTCGGCTCTCCGTCTTGTCGGTGGACGTCCTCTCAGGACGACTAATATAACAATAATATTAAATATTTTAGTTAAATCAGTAATATATATTTATGTCAACAAAATCTCACCTCTCATTTGCGTAGGTACGTTTAATACTGAAAAGACATTTCTTAGAAAACCTAATTCCTTTAGAAGATCAGCTCTAATTTGCTTTATTTTAAAAATTTTCGTTTTAGCAGACATGTTGGGAATTCGTGTAAAACAATAAGAATTATTCAATCAAAGATCAAATTAACCTCAAAACAATTCAACAAATGCCATTGCCATGTGACACCAGACCAGATAAACCAGATTAGAGATGGGCGGCGGAAAAATACCCATTGGGAAAATACCGGGTAAATACCCAATTTGGGTAAACATAGGGTTTTTACTCGGGAAATTACCCAAATCCATTGAAATAAATATCCTTTGGTCATTCCCACACATCGCCATCTAGTCCTAAAGTAAGCTACTCAAAGCTTGTGTTATGGGTGCCAAACAACGGATATAATACTTAAATATATTTGTTTGTAAATACATACATGATATACATAGAAAACACCCAAACCAATACAAACAGACATGTTCATGCACACAAATGTTTGTATTGTGCGGGGATCGAACCCGCAACCCGCTGCGTAGTAGGTGATTTCTCGACCACTACACCCGTCTGGACGGGTCGTCATGGGTAAAAACGATTATTTGTTAATATGGGGTGATGACAGACCAAAATCCGGTATATTTAGTTAGTTTAGAACATGTTCACTTTATTTCAACTTTAACAAACAATAATACCAATAACATCATGGTTGTTTGTCAATATAAAGGCCCGTGTGCGTAACAATAGGTATCACAATCAAATCACAAATCACTCAAAAGTTCATAAGAGGAACAGATTATAATCAAGTTACGGTCGATTCGACGTGGGTCGATCAGTAAGTACCCGTTTTCGGAATTAAAACACTTTTTTTTTCAATTTATTGTCAATATTTGGGAAAATTAACTTTTCTCAACATTTCTCTCTTATATCTTTCTTTGAAACTCTACAAAATAGGTTTTTGTGTCCACAATTACTTATTTATTTGATGTGTTTTTTTCTTCGCAGCAAGGTTTTCATATCGGATACTAAAAAATCAATCATCCCTTTTGGTCCCTAAAAGTCACGGTAGGGCAGTGAGGAGTCAGGGGTAGTGAGGTGTTTGTAAAAACACTGCTTCGACGGCCCCAACCCATTGTTTTGCGGTGTAAACAATCGCGGCAGCCATCACGCTGACACCTTTCTGACATGGCTCCCCAGAAAAAGATTTGACAACCCCAAATTTTATTTTATTTAAACCCATGTTTCCGTCTAAAAATAAATAACAGGTCGTTTTGCTCTTGTTCAATTTTTTCAATGTTCACCAGACACTAGAGATAAACACAGCTCTCAAAAAAGCGCAAATAAAATTACCTCAAAATTAAGTATCATGTCATTAATGATGGTTATGACAAATTTGATACCTAACGCCACTTATCGTCAAAACGGGTACTTTGAGATCGACGTAGTATTATCACTGACTCCTTTGTTTATCACAACTTTTTTATTTACGTAACCGGCTAAAGCAACATTTATTGTGTTGGAAACTGTTTTTTTAAGGACTTATCACATAAAGTTCAAAAAATTCTCATCAATATATTTTGTACTTCACAAGTATAATCAATGTAAATACAATGCAGTTTTGTTTCCAGTTCGACCTAACTACAATTGCATAACGAGTTTGATTTGGTTGTAGACTGAAAAATATTGAGTTAGTGGCAAAACTTATATTTCCCCTTAACTTTGTAATTTACCAGGTATTTTCCCTCGTTTTTACCCATTTTGGGTAAATACCGGGTAAAATCCCATCAATACACCAGCCCCCTTACTCTGTACACAAAACCCGATCCAATGAATATAGCCATCCCTGTCACACGCGTACACGGCCTGGTATAAGTGACAGGGATGGGTATATTCATTGGATCGGGTTTGGTGTCCAGAGTAAGGCCTCAGATGTGACTCTGACAGACTTTTTGTATATTTGTTCCTTGTGGAACAGGCTAAGATCTTAGGACCATGCTGCCTTGTCATGGTTTGTTTATTATTTAGTCAATTTAGGGAAAAATAAGTCTTCAGTATTTTTTAGATGTCTAATATCAATTAATCAGATCATTCCCGAAGTAAATAAGTATTTTTGGTACAATAATAACATACAAGTAAAATTCAGTAGATTACAACGTCATAGAATTGTCATTTCTTCAGTAAATTCAGGGAAAATTAAGTCTTTAGTATTTTAAAAACATGTCATATATCGAAGATTCAGTCATTTCCGAGATAAGTACATTTATAAATCTTTTTTTGTTTGATAACAAAATACAAGTAATATTAAGGTACTACAATCCGAGAGAGATAAATATTCACATTCAGGAAGGAACGAAACGACGTATTGTCGACGTCAATGTCAATAATGACGACAAACTCATACTCTTTTTTTTTGGCGGGAAACCTTCAAGGCGGGAGGTTTAATTTTTCTCGGCTCTAAAATAAAATATTTATAAATAGTTTAATGCAAACTCTTTATTGACAAACACATCTTTTCTGTCATCCCATGAGATCAAGGCCTTTATTCCTGCTGCTACTTCAGAATGTACAGGTGTTATCAAATACATTCCCACTGATTTAAGTTGCAAGCACCTTTTTGACAAGCTCATCAGTTCTCAGGAGATCCTGGCGGTCCGGCGATTCACAAAGCGGAGTCCTGAAGGAATCATTCCACTACAGACAGTATCAGTGACCTTTTCAGGTAATGTACTGCCCACACATGTGAACTATGGTCTATGCATTGTACCTGTGGAAGAATATGTGAAACCCATTGTTCAGTGTTATAAATGTATGGCATTTGGTCATACAACAAAGTTTTGTAAAAGGAACACTGTATGCTCTATATGTTCATTGACTCACTCTTACAAAGATTGCACTAATAAAGACAAACCATGTTGTATAAATTGTAAAGGCGAACATATTGCCGTGTCAAAGATTTGTCCAGTCAAACAACAAAAGATCAATGAAAATAAAAATAAGATAATGAATAAAACTACCCTAGGATCTTTTTTCCCAACTTTGGACAAATCATTTGCCAAGGCAGCAGGTTCTCGACCTCAACAAAATCAACCTAAAAGTAAAAACACTGAAAAGAAGGAAATTAATAACAAAAATTTTATCACAGATGTTTTAAACAATGATTTGATTTTAAAAGCTATTATTGATACCCTCCTTACCCTTTGTAATAAAGATAATAAGGATAATAGCTTACCGATAAATTCTAGTACCATCATTTTCTTAAAAAAGGTTTGCAAAGATGGATAGCAAGCCCTTAGTGATTGTACAACACAATATCCAAAGCCTTAAACCTAAGATTATAAGTGCTAGTTCTGATAGAATTCAATCATTGTGCGTTAGCGTAAACATCAACCATAATTCTTGTTTAACTGTTTTAGGTGTGTACTGTCCTCCACGGCCTGGCCGTTTCCCTATTAATACATTAAAAAATTTAGTTCGATTGTTACCCTCTCCGATTATTGTAATGGGTGATTTTAACGCCCATCACACTGCTTTTGGGTCGATATCAAACAAAACCAGAGGCATCCAGGTTTATGACATGTTAGATGAACTCGATATGTGTATATTAAATGATGGTCAGCTCACCACTCTTCCACGTCCTAATCATTCTGCATCTGCCATAGATATCACATTTGTATCACCGATTTTAGCAGCATCAGCTGAGTGGTCAGTATACACTGACGATACATTAGGCAGTTACCATTTTCCAACTATAGTTCTATTAAACATGACCTGTGAAATTTATGAAAAGCCAAGAAATATAGTAAATTTTTTGTATAATAAAGCAGACTGGCTTGGATATGCTGTTAAGTCCAGTACTACTTTTAATTATTTGGTTTTATATGAAGATCCCCTATTGGCCTTTGACGAATATTGTTATATTTTAAAAAGATTAAGAGAGGAATTTATTCCAATTTACAAATCATCTGCTACAGATAGCCGTAGTCATCATAAACCCATGCCGTGGTGGAACGATACGTGTTCCGGCGCTGTTAAGGAAGCCAAACTTGCTCTTTTTATGTACAGACGATATCCAACAATAGAAAATTACATCCTGTATAAAAACTAGATGCATTGAAAAGGTTGATTATCAAGCAACAAAAAGCATTGAGTTGGAAGAATTTGTGTAGCAGTTTTGATAGAAATACTCCAATCAGCAGGTTGTGGGGATTTATTAAAATATTTAACAGGAAAATTGGCTCTATCAAATCTAAAGACGATCAGTTTTTGACAGATTTTTTTGATAAAATTGCTCCTGATCACCCTTCTGCTAACTCTAGTAATCTTGATCATATTTTTAATTTTAGTCACTAAATAGTAGAAGAGACACATCTCCCGGACTTGATGATATTTCTTATGTTTTGATCAAGCGTTTAGATTCTGCAGCTAAATCAATTTTATTAAAGATTTTTCATGATTTATGGTCAACCGGTATAATACCTTCCTCATGGAAAACTATTGCTGTAGTCCCAATTTTAAAACCGGAAAAGGACCCTCAGTTCGCAGATTCCTATAGACCGATTTCTTTATCTTCATGCATTGGAAAGATTTTCGAAAATATGTTAAAAAATAGGTTAGAATTATACGCTGAATCTAGATTACTTATCCCTCATGATCAGTTTGGATTCCGTAAAGGTCGAAGTACGATTGATAGCCTATTAAAATTTACAGGTGATATTCAGGAGTCATTTGTAAGTAACAGTTATTTACTAAGTACCTTTTTAGATGTAAGCAGAGCATTTGATTCTGTAGATCTACCTACGCTTGTTAAAATCCTGCATAGTTATAACATCCCAGGCAGAGTCTCCAAATGGATTTTTGATTTTTTACATTCACGTAAAGTTTTTTTAAAATTCAATAACATTTTGCGTGGTCCAAAGCTTGCTTATAAAGGAGTCCCTCAAGGGGCCACTCTATCACTTTTGATGTACTTGTTTTACTCAGCTCAATTACATAGATTTGTCTCAGTCCCTAGATTATCCGTTCTTCAGTATGCTGATGATATTGTGTTGTTCACTTCAAATAGAAATCTTTTACAAGCTGAACGAACTCTTAATGAAGCTTTGCGTCAATTACATATGTATTATAAAGACAGACTCAAGCTGGATGTTAATCCAAGTAAAAGTTCTACTATGTTATTTAGAAATAAAATTGATAGTCACGATACTGTAAATATTGTATATAGTTCTGTAAATATCCAATTAGTTCCTGAGAAGAAGTTTTTAGGTTTAATTTTGACAGCAAATTAACTTTTAAAATGCAAAAGACTGTAAATATTATGAGGCATTTGCTAGCGTAACATGGGAATGGACCCAAAAATTTTGAATTGTATCTTCAAGGCTATTGTAAGAAGCCATTATGACTATGGTTTAGTAGTTTTTGGTAAATACATAAGTGATTATTTGTACAGAAAAATAGAAGTGTTGCAAAACAAAGGGTTATAAAGAATTATAACAGGAGCATTCTGTTCCACTCCTATAAATTCCTTAGAGATAGAGGCTGGGATTCCACCTATTTTAATTAGGCTTAAATATCTAACTGAAAAACTTTATACAAAGATTCTAAGTAATTCACTTTACCTTCATTTATATCAAGATAATAGACTATTACAATGTGAACATATTAATGAGCTTAAAAATATATGTGTATGCATAGACCATAGGGATAATTGGGATTTAAGTACAATAGAGGTCAATACTACACAACCTAAGGTCTACACGAAGACAGTAACAAACAACTATGAATTCTTAGAATTTGTCAACATTAAAAAACCGGAACATCTCAGGATTTATACAGATGGATCCAAAACTGACAAGAGTACAAAAGCAGCCTATTACGATCCAAAAGCTAAATTTGGCCGATGTTTTACGTTAAATCATAACGCATCCATATTTACAGCTGAAGCTTACGCCATATATACCGCTTTGCAATATATTGGAGGAATAAGTAGCCATAGATATTTTCTGATTATCAGCGACTCCTTGAGTGTTCTAACTTGTCTCCAGACTGCTCGTATTTCATTTAAAAACAACACGTACATAATGAAGATCAGAGAATTACTTTTGTATCTTGAAGACAAAGTGATAGAATTCATGTGGGTTCCCTCACATTCAGGGATTACAGGAAATGAGATTGTTGACGGCCTGATGAAAATAGACATTCCACATTTGACTCATACAGAATATCCAGCACCTTCTGTTCCACCATCAGATTACTGTACGATTTTGAAAACGAGAATGTTTGCTCATTGGCATGAAGAATGGAATGAACAAAGACTCATAAAGGAAAGTGGTACGCACAAATTCAAAGAACCATTCCCAGAAAACCCTGGTACTTCAATTTGAAGTCGCCTGAAAGAAAATTCATAACAACTATAAATCCATTAAGGCTTGGCCACGGAAAATTCCCTGCTCACTTAAAGCGAATCAAGCTGGTTTCCTCAAATATGTGTGAGTTTTGTAACTCACATGTTGGCACTCTGGAACATCTTATTCTTCACTGTCCCGCCTTCGCAATCCCAAGGCTCCTATTGGTAGATGGCCTAATGAAGCAGTATAAAAATCAGGAAATACCCCGCCTCCTGCCATCTCTTCTAGAAAATGAAAATACTTACGAAGATCTGTATCAATATATTCGTGCTACATTTTACAAGATATTTAATAACGAAGAACATACATATCTCTGGATATAAATTAAAGATGTAACTCCCCTCTCCCACTCACCCACTGATGGAAATCTGAAAAGAAAATTGGGAAATATATAAGATGAAGACTTGGAATACTGAAAATAGGCTGTATGGACAACGTCCAAAGCCGTAAAACCTATACAAAAAAAAACATACTCATACTAGGTTAGGTAATCTGTGGAACTGTTATCTATGAAAAACAAGAAAAATAATTCGCCCGAGAAATTAAAAAATGCGTTCTTTGATTATATTGAGGAAGTTTTCTTCTTCAAATAATTTTAAAGAAGCTTTCGTTCAAGAACTTGAGAAGAATTTTATTCCGACAAACACATTTCAAAGAACATTATTATCATGCGGGTCTGCAGCGATTTCTCTTCTCAACCCTTACAGAGGTGATATGATAGCTTGCTTAGGAGAAATAACTGGGGACAGTGCAATTAGACACATGCGAGATAAGATGTTGGAGACATCGGAAGGAGCTGAAATTCTAAAGGACATGCCTAGAATAAACTCTAAAACAGTATCTTTCAAAAAACTAGCAGCGTTGCCTGAAAACACTTTGGGACGTGTGTATGCCGATTTCATGCGAGATAATAATATCACTGCCGATTCCCGTTTACCTGTGCAGTTTATATCTGACCCAGAGATGGCATACATAATGCAAAGATACAGAGAAGTTCATGATCTTGTTCATGCAACACTATTTATGAAAACAAATATGTTAGGAGAGGCAAGTAATGTTTTACTTGCTATACATAATGAAATGTGATACCTACTGAAAAAGTTCATGTAAGATCACAATGATTTCTATTTCATTATGTAAAATATTTTTAGGTTACTGTTAAATGGGTGGAAGGGATCCAAACTAAGTTGCCAATGTGCATCAATGGTGGTATATGGGGAGCCGGTCGCCTCTTACCTAAACATAGACAAATGTACCTCAAGTACTATCTACCTTGGGCCATCAGGACAGGAAATAATGCCAAATTTATGCAAGGTAACACACTTCAAATTAAACGCTCAAGGCCACTGGTGGTTGCATTAACAAAACTGTTGATAAACACATTCTTGAGGATTTAAATGTAATTTTACAAATGACTGTGTTCATTTATTATTTAATTGTATTTTTTCTTGTAGGAATATATTATGAAAAGCGATGGGAACAAGATATTGAAGAGTTCCACAAAGAAATGAACATAGTAAGATTCCTTAAAAAGTAAATTAATGGTTATTATAAATTTATGTAGTGTCTGTGATTTAGTTATTGTAAATACATATTTGAATTAGAAATGTTTTTGAAAATAAATGATTAGTAATGTTAATAAATCATATTTTTTTCTTAATTTGATTACATATTTTTTTAATTATTTAAATAAGAATAATGTAAACTAAGGAAATGGAAAGGATTTTGGGATAAAAATTGAATGAATCAAAAATATGAATCATTAAAATCTTTATTTGTTGTGTCTTAACTATATAAATGTATTTCTCATAAACCTACATAACATTTGTGAAAAATATTAATCATAATAACATTTCAGAACTCTTTCCATTTGCATTGTGAAGTGGTGTAGTACGGTTTCCTACTTCCACAATCCACTCGTACCACACTCTACGTGAATCAACACATCTCCAAAATGTTGCTGTTATTATTTCACCCTTTTCTACTCGTAGTGGTGTCTGAAATGTATGTAATCATAGAAATAAATAAAAAGCCTTTTAGATATGTTTCAAGAGTATCAAAATTACATTTAAAATAGTACCTTTATTGGGATAAAAACTGGGAACCAAGATATCATGCCTGGACTGTGTGTTGAAGGAACTATACTAATCATTTCATTCCCAAATAAGGTACAGTCAAAATAACCTCCAAAGCCATGCATCACATTGTCTTGTTTCACTGTCCATGAAATTGTGGCTGATCTCCTATTATCCGTCAAAGGCAGACCTCTGTAATCAGTAATTACTTGCCCTTCATGATCCTTAATGCCTTTTGCTGGATGTTCAAAAGTAAATACCATCTGTAAATTTTTTTTTAAATAAAATATTAATTACGGAACTAAGCAAGAAACAGCATAGTACAAACAATAATATTTACTTTTGTTTCTGCAATATCATGTTTATTTTGCATGTAAACAACCCATAATGTTTCTAGGTTCTTGTCTTTGTGAGGTGCAGTGCCTGAAGTTGCTGCCTTAGCTGCTGCCCATAACCTTGGTGATGAAATAGGTGCAACAAAAGATCTATATGAACAAGGTATTGATATACCTCCAGGTTTCAAGAGTCCTGCAGCACCATCCAGGCACTCAGGTGATAGTTCATTGTCACCCCATGATCCTGAAATTATCAGCTTAGATGGTGTACACAAGTCACAAGTTAAATCTATGTAAGAGGGCCAGGCAGATTTAAATTTATACATGAAACAAAATACAATCTATGAGTATGTTACCCCACCTAATAGCTCAGAGACAATGATATCCGCTTTAGATGATAAATTCATGTGTCTCATGTCTCCAGGTATGACAACAACATCACGGTCATGCCAAACTTCTCTGACTTGTGCTGCTAAAACTACTACAGCACATGGATTCTTTTCTACTGCTATCACCTGAAAGTATGTCATTATTTGTTGACTTAGGATATATTCTTAATTTGTAATATTTTTTTATCTAATGCTCTTTCTAACTAAATACTACCTTGACTTTACTGTTAGTAATATCAGCTGCATTGAATGTAGCTCTAACAAGTGGACCACGTCCAGCACCAAGCACCATAACTGTTACAGTTTTTTTGCAGTCACCCTGGCCCAATTCCTCTTTACACTAAAAAAAAGCAAGAGAGTAGTATAGTGCCAGTATATTTTAGACTATTAGGTAATACATAGTTCATTGAAGCACTTACAACTTCTTCACTATCAGAGGTTTTCTTCTGGAGATGTATCAAAGCCTGAGCAATGGCTTTTTGATACTGATCATACTTGACAGGATCTTTCTCAAAAACATTATATGTGTGTGTGTCCAGGTTGTCTGCAAGTGGTTGCAAAGGTATCTGCAGGTAATCTTCCCATCTAAAGAAAATTTATGTCTAATAAATCTTAGGCACATTGGAAAGCAAATAATCATTATATTGAAGTAAAATAATGGTACCCTCTGGCATAACTGAGCATTGGGTCATCAGCAGGGTTAGGCCTTCTTTCCCACAATCTGTATAAGTACTGTAAGTAAAACTCGACATTGGATCGCCTTGCCCCACTCACAATCACCTGTGCTTCATGTTCGACCATGCTCACTACCAGTTGCTGATGTGCTCTGGACAAAACTGGAAATCTGAAATATAACTTGAATTACTTAATAAATGAATAACAATATAATTACATTTTACATGAGTACTCATGCAAAATGTCACAATATCAAAAGTCTCACCCTTTCTTGTTATTGTGAAAGATTGATGTAGGAATAACTATGGCCTTAACTGGTTCGCCATACCACCTTTTTAGTAACTCTTGTGATGGCAAATCCGCAGAGAGCTCTAAAACAACTCCAACTCTCTTATCATAGTTGAGGCGTTCATGAAATGTAGACCACCAGACCCACGGTTCATTCCATGCAGATTCTTCATCATCTTCATCACATTCAGGGATACATCGCAATGTTTTTGTACACACAAGAGGTACTCGAACCCATATTAGAGAAGGGTGGTAACTGAAATGTTTTAAAGAAATGTTATTCTTATTGCACTAACTAAAGTAGGGCTGTAAGATTATTGGTGACACATATGCATACCTGCTTTCATAATATGCATTGATAATTCTAGCTAAATTACTGTTGCTTCCTCCAGACAAAGACAACATAATCGCAGGCAAGCCTAGGCCTCTACAATATAACAGTTCTTCATTTAAACAATCTTCATGCCGCTGGCGAACAAGAGGCAGCGGGGAATCTACGTCCAAATAGGGTGAGAGTTTCCCTACCATTCGACTTGTCCAATCCTGGGGTGACAATATCATATCAGATCGAGTAAAACCACCAACACGACCGGCATTGGATGTGAATTGCCTACGAAAACGTGGGTGTACTATTGGAGCCACTATAAATGAATAATTCGAATGCAAGGCTTCTGTAAGACATGCTTGTAGATTTGGAGTTATTGAATATTCTAAGCCACAAGAAATTTCTAACTGAGACATTATTAAAACCTAATATTCCCAAGTTTTCTGAACAAGGCGTACCTACGTACGTAGGCGACTTTTTTTTTACAATTTTAACGTCCTTGGCTCTACGCCATACAGAATATTCTTCAGTATTTATTTTCATTTTATATCACTTACAACTAAAACTAATTTATCCTATCTTAACCTAACTTATTAAAATGCAAAGTGGTTCACATTTTAATAATGCTCAACAAGGAAGCTTAGCGCAGGAACAGCGATCCGGGTATGACGGCGCGATCTGATCACTTCACTTAATTCCCCACTTTAATTGCATTGTTTTCTTCAAAATTATTATGACAATTCCACCACACAATCACAATAATTGACCCGAAAAAAACAATAACTAAAATGAAGAAATAAGGTACGCCCTTCCCTTTTCGTTTCCCGCGCAAAACTCCGTCCGTCCGTAGGCGACTCAGTCAACCACAGATTAGTAAGAGTATATCTAAAGACAGATAAGTAACGCCACCGGCCGTTCCCTATATGCAAACTAAGATCAAAGATAGATAGCTATCCTCGAACTGTTGTCACCAGCTATCGACCATAATAAACAGTTTCTATATTACAGATAGGTGTTGCTTATCTCCAGTTAGCAGAAGATAGGCCACATTATCCAAGCCCTCCCTTACGTTTCAAATTACGCAGTTGTACAAAACCCTCTCAATTACGTCGCGTCAACGTTTTCACGATATTTGTGGTCATTATGATCCACCAAGGATAATATTTATGTAACACGTTTAAAATAATATTTATTTTTATTGCTATGTACCTAATTATATATATATTCTATTTTGGGTAAAAATATTATGTGAAGCATGCATAGACTTTACGTAAAATGGAACGTTTTTGAGCTCTGACAGACAGCTGATTCATTGACATCATACCTACGTCAATTGATTGAAAATTAGAATACTTTTTAACGTAAATATTGAAAAAGCGCGGGAAACTTTTCGGGACGCGGTCGACATTTTTGACTTCTTGTGATTTTTTTTGTAATATAGTGTTAAAAAGATCAGATTAGTATTTAAAAGTAGTTAGATTTGTTTATTTGTGTAATTCTTTTATTTTACAAGTAGTTTTGCCGCTTATTGGTAAGTGTTTTCATAATTTTTTGTCAACATGAATGAGCCAGACGATCCTGGCGGGGGATCTTCTCCGCAGGTATCGTACAATGTAACTATTTCTTATGATGGGGAAAATATGGACGCTGAGGGATCACATCCCGATACTGATAGCTCTGTCAATTTAAATAACAGTGCTCCTAAACGAAAAAAGTCATCGTCACATAAGTGTAAACACTACAGCAAGAAAAAGAATAAGAGACATAACAAATCTTCTACTCTAGGCATTGTAGATGAGTCTGACTGCCAATGCAATAACTTAAGTGACAGTGATTTTTCTCGTGAAGATAATTTAAAGCGTTCAGGTAATTCTATGTCAGTACCAAATAAAACTTCAACCGCTGCATCAGCGTCAGGTACACCCTCTACTCAACCTCAATCTGTAAACTCACACAATACAGCTAGTTCAACAATTGGTAGATTTTCTTACCAGGCTTCAGATGCTGCACCATACATAGTCCATATTCAAAAGGAATCACTGACAGGTGAAAATGGCAATATTCATCCAGTTTCTTTTGGCCATTTCCTTAAGAAAAACTTTTTTAAAAATATCATTGATGGAAGTTTAAAAAGGATTGGAAGAAATAGGGTTGTTATATCATTTTCTAAATATGAAGATGCAAACTCATTTATTGATAATGAAGTATTAAGAACTAAAAACTACAAAGCATTTATTCCTATTTTTAGTGTTACTCGCATGGGTGTAGTAAGGGGTGTCCCAGTGGATTGGTCAGATGAGGAAATTATTGCCAACATTTCCGTTCCAGCAGGGTGCGGCAATATAATCAAAGTTCGGAGACTAAAGAAAAAAACTGTCACTAATGGAAAAACAGATTTCATACCCATAGAGACTGTGGTCATAACATTTGATGGGCAGGTATTACCAAAGAGAGTTTATATGTGCTACAATTCGTTGCCAGTAGATTTATATATTTACCCTACCATACAATGTTTTAATTGTTGCCGATATGGTCACATTAAATCTCAATGCAGATCAACACCTAAATGCTATAAATGTGGGCAAAACCACTCCGGTGATAGTTGCTCAGTGGATGAGGAGTCTGTTTCTTGCTGTCTTTGTTCTGGTAATCACTTTGCGACTAATAGAAAATGCCAGGAGTACACTCGCCAAAGAGCTATTAAAGAAACCATGGCCAAGTCCTGCATATCATATGCTGAGGCAGTCAAATTACATCCTCCTCTATCGAAGTCTTATGCAGATGTTTTGATTTCAACCGCTTCATCACAGTTTAGCGAACCAAAGTTTTCTTATGCTCCAAATACTAACAATGGTAAAAATGCTAGTACCATAACATCTTACAAAAAGACAATTTTCAAAAAACCCAGTTCTCCTCCTCCACGAAGCAAAGGTTATGACCGAGCAGCCCATGAAGCCATTATTAAAGATTACAACAATCCCATCACAAAAAGTGGATGTACTCTTATAAATAGTAATTTAGTTAACTCTCATGATAATATGACTATAAAAGAATTATTATCAACCCTAATAACCATGTTGAATCAATCCAATTTCATATCTTCACCGTCCCACGTTGCCCAACCCCAAAATGAAATTGTTAGGTCTAATTACATTGAGTCTGGAAAAGCTGATTCAATGGAATTGCCGCAGTGTTAGTTAAAAAAAAAGTGACTTAATTTATCAAATAAATCGATTTAATCCGTTTATTGTTGCCATCCAAGAGACCTGGCTTAAGCCAGAGTCTCTTTTTAAAATTAAGAATTTCTCTTGTATTAGAGAAGATCGCTCTGACAGCTATGCTGGTGTAGCTCTCCTGGTTCATAGCTCTTTACCCTTCATCCACATCCCTATCCCGCATCACAATACTGATCTCTCCATAATTGCAATTAAAGTTAATCATATATGTTTTGTTTCATTATACATCCCTCATCCTTCTTCTTCTATCTTCAATGAATTAGATCAAATCATTTCTTTGCTGCCTAAACCCATTCTTATAATGGGTGACTTTAACGCCCAACATAATTTGTGGGGTAGCTCTGTTTCTAATTGTTATGGTAGTAGAATTATAGACATATTAGACAAGCATAATTTATGTCTACTTAATACAGGTGTACCTACCCGCCGCACTCCTCCAAATGAAGGAAAAAGTGCCCCAGACCTTTCTATATGCTCTCCTAGTCTAGCCTCCTCTCTTACTTGGTGTACACTTTCCTCTTCATATGGAAGTGATCACTTCCCTGTCCTTATTACTTTCCCAACTACATTTGGCAAAAAAACATTTGTACATAAGCCTCGTATTAAACATAATTTGAATAATGCCGATTGGAGTACATATAAAGTTAAAGTTGATGAAAAAATAGGTTCTCTTCCTCCAGTCAGTAGCAACAATTCAACTGTTTGTGCTGAAGCTCTTGCTTCAATTTTAGTAGAGGCTGCTGATGAAATATTCCCTTTTAAAAAACCTAGTTCCAGTAAAATCCCTTCCCCTCCATGGTGGGATCAAGAATGCACTGCTGCAATTAAGAAAAGAAAAGAAGCAGAAAAAATATATAAATTAAATTCCACTATGGCAAATCTAAATATTTTATCTGAGTTAATAACCACTACTCGCAAATTGTTTAAAAAGAAAAAGTGGGAGGGATGGAAAAAATTCTGCTCCTCATTATCTCCAGACACTCCTCCTTCTGCTGTATGGAATAATGTTCGCCGGTTTAGATCTGTGTTCAAAGAAACTGAACAATGTTTGCTTCAGGATAAAATTGCTGACAATTTTTTAGATTCTCTTGCTCCTCCTTTTGTCCCTGAATTTAATTCCAGTATTTTATCTGCTTCTCCTGAAATAAGTTCTGGTATCAATTCTCCATTTAGTCTGTATGAACTCAGAGGAATATTGTCTCATGTCAAAGATTCAGCTCCTGGCTTAGATAGCATCCCATATTCATTTTTATCTCATCTAAATGACTCATCTCTTTCTTATTATTTATCTATTATAAATACTGTTGTATTTTCTGGTGTCATTCCTCCAGGTTGGAAATCTCAAGAAGTGATCCCAGTACTAAAACCCCATAAGTCCCCACTAGAATCCTCATCTTTTAGACCTATTGCCCTTTCATCTGTGCTGGCCAAGATTGCTGAGCACCTAGTGAAGAATCGCTTAGAATGGCACTTGGAAAGTAATGGCTTACTAGCTTCAAGTCAATTCGGTTTTCGCAAAGGAAAAAGTACTATGGACAGCTTAGGAATTTTTACTGCTGACATCAGGTTAGCATTCACTCAAAATGAAGCTATTTTAGCGACCTTTCTAGATATATCAGCTGCCTACGATTCGGTGTTGATACCTATCTTGAGGAATAAAATGCTTTTATTACAAGTTCCTTCTGTGTTTATTAATTTCATAGTCAACATGTTATCAGAAAGATCAATACATATCAAACAAGGAAATATGCATAAATCTCGCCTAATCTGGAAAGGAATTCCTCAAGGTTCGGTATTATCCCCAATACTTTACAATATTTATACCTATGATTTGGAAAATTCCATTCATGTGGTTGGGTTAAATGTTTTACAGTATGCAGATGATTTACTCCTTTATGTTATTGGTAAATCTGTGACTGAATGTTCCCACACTTTAACATCTTCTCTAGGTAATTTGAAAACATGGCTGGATCTTCATGGCTTGAATCTCTCTGTTCCGAAAAGTAGTGTAGTATTATTTTCTCGCATGCGTTCACCTCCTCATGTTTCTGTAAAATATAATGGATCTGATATTCCAGTTCATACAGAAGCTAAATTCCTAGGAGTAATTCTAGATTCAAAATTCACTGGCATTCCTCACTGCTACTACATTTCCACCAAGTGTGAAAGACTTCTAAATGTTCTCAGATGTTTATCAGGAGTGTGGTGGGGTGCTCACCCTTTCACCCTTAGACTTGTATATAATGCATTGATTAGAAGTAATTTAGATTATGGCTCATACTTTTTGGAACCTTGTTATATCACTGGTTTAAAAAAATTAGATAGTATTCAGTATAAAGCATTAAGAATTGTATTAGGGGCTATGAAGTCCAGTCCTATCAATGCCATGCAAGTCGAATGTGGAGAACCTCCTTTGGCATTTAGGCGCCAGCAATTATGTGATAAATTTATTTTTCGCTCCTTCCAGTTTCATAATCACCCTCTTTTATCTAAATTGCAAACTTTATCTGAATACATAAATGATTCCCCATATTGGACTCACAAAAAGATACCTTGCATGGTTATAAGCTACCGTAAATTTATATCATTTCAAGCCCCGACTCACAAATCTCAGTATCTTCCTATATTTTGCACTGATTTCGAGTCTCTCGTTATTTCCCCAACAATTCATTCTGATTTAGGAATTTTTAAAAATGACACTAATGCCAATACTAAACTAAATTTTACTCTTGATCAGGATTGGCAAGACTGGCATTGTATTTATAGTGATGCCTCTAAACACAATAGTACTGGCATTGTAGGCATTGGAGTATACCACCACCAATTAGGTATTATTCAAAAAATTAAACTTCCTCCAGAAGCATCTGTTCAAACAGGAGAACTTTTTGGAATTTTTAAAGCTATTGAGTATATTTTGCTTATGAAGTTACGTAAATCTTTAATACTTACAGACTCTAAGAGTGCTTTACAAGCTCTAGAAAAGTTCCCCTTTTACTACAGTTCTGGTAATCCAATCCTATTTGAGTCCAGAAAATTACTTCAAAAAGCTACTTCCAGTGGCCAAACTATTTGTTTTGGATGGATTCCTGGTCATCATGGTATTTTTGGCAATGAAAGGGCCAACAGGCTGGCGAATGAAGCTGTAGATGACGGAGATATGTTTCCTTATAAAAACTTTTGTTGTGACCTGCTTACGCTTCCCAAAATTCATCTTCACAACCTGTGGAGTGAAGATTGGGACGTTAGTGGACGGATCAAAGGTAAACACTTCAAAATTATTCAACCTTTAGTTCCTAAAAAACCATGGTTTCACTTCATGAAGCTTGGCAAGACAGTTACTACATGCATCATCCGTATGAGGCTGGGACACGTTTGCACTCAAGCTCATCTCGCTAGACTGCAAATAATTGACTCTAACTTATGTGAATGTGGTACTGACATAGGTGATCTGAACCACATCTTCTTTTCGTGTCCTTTATTAGATCATACCTCTTTGTTTTCCGCTCTTGAATCCCAACGTATCCCTCTTCCCACATCTATTGTAACTTTATTATGTATGAATAATACAGATATTTATAATATCCTATCTTTATTTATTGTAAGTAATAATATTAAATTATAAGAAAGTAGATGAAGAACTAATGATGTTTACAACTGTCAATTTGTTTATCAACAAACTAACCTGATCCCATCCCATTCATTCCGCTCCGTTCCTTCATTTTTCCTTGTTTCCCTACCTTTTACACCCGTCTGTGGCGAATGCACTAGTCGTGCAAAGATACCAAAAAAAAAAAAAAAAAAAAAAAAAAAAAAAAAAAAAAAAACGTAAATATTATTTATAAATTTTAAAATTCAAAACGACCGATTGAAAAGAAATAGAAAGTTATAGTTCCAGTTTATTTTCGCAAACGTTTCAGAATGCTATCAGTCCGATTGCTTAGAAAAAACAATGTGTCCAGCTGGTAAACAATGTACCTAATTAAGGAGGACTTTATTTCCATAAAATAAGTGCAGTGAGTGAGTATCAATTGTACTTTCACAAACAAGTCGTTTACGGTTTTTAAAGGATATTGACCAAAGCCGGGTCCAGATTGCGTCTTTGTAGTTTATATTTTAAAAATCTTGTTTGAATTATAATTGTACTGGTATTTTAAGGGTAACTAAGTTATTAAGTATTGAATTACTTTAGTAAAATATAACAATTACCTTCTGAATGTATCAAAATGAATGTAGGTGAGGTGCATTAACTCTGCAATCACAAAACATAACCTCAAAATGCCTAATCTGCCGTTGAATTCCTTGTAAACCTGATTATTTATCAAAAATATTTTTTGTGTGTATTCTTTCAAATATTTAGGAATATATTTTATCCAAACATTTTGTAAAGACGCATGCTGCCGCAAAGTGTGCAGAGTTTCTATAGAGTTTTGGTCAATATCCTTTGCTTAACGCATAAACACCGAAGCGGTCGCATGCGACCGCAAAACAATAGAATATCCATTGTGTCTCGTTTACATATGCTTGAGGGATTAAAAACCAGTTGTTTTCATGTTATACTGATTTGTTTTATTTACTTCTTTCAGCCACAGCAAAAAGTCCACCTTCCCTTGACAAAGGCATAGATGATGATGGTGGAATTATTTCAGGCTCATCGAATGCTATGCAAAGCATCGGGTACCTTCCCAGTCACTCAGCTGTTCCCAGAGAAAAAGTTGACTGCTTGAACTTGGATTCAATATTGTTCGCCACCCGAAATTTATATGTTTTTCATAAATTGTACGAGGTAGCACCTTACATTCTACAACTACGAACATGTCAGTGACCTACATAGCAGAATCCAGCACCGTCGGAACTCACACTGGCGGCCCACCTATTAATGTATCTGTTAATATTTTAAATAAACTAATTTACTACCAATAAATCTGATATTATCCGTCCTTGTTGTTCTCATTTCCCTTCACTGCAGCAGACACCTTTATCCGTCCCTATGATCAGTTTAGGCAGTCTGTCAGACTGGTAGCGGGTCGCACCACCTACCTACCATCTTAAGGCTGCTGCCCTGGATTACCTGAACGCAGCTCTCCTACCACATCATCCTTATTATATCTAAGTATCTTTTGTTAGGCGGGGTTATGGCTAGGGTCAGTTTCTTAGGGTAAAGGAACATCTTCGCCACTAGGGAGAAAGTTTCTATCTTAACCTTGTGAGCAGCAGGACTTTTACATAAATAAATCAATGAAACATTTAAAACTAGTAATTTGCCAGGGTGTACAAGAGCGTAGCGTTATCCTCCAAAATCCTAGGATTGAATTCTGGGGTTACTAGAGATAGTCAAACTGACTGACAGTCAGATGAAAAACATTATAGGAACGCAATAAATGACAATTTCATACAAATGCCTATCCCTAGTAAGCTATCCGTCCTCCCATCGATAAGATGCATCCAGAGATAGTTTACCCTACTGCCAGTAAGTTTATAGAAACAAAAAATCTAAAGGTAGATAACCATTTCTAACTCTAGTAGGGCAAAACCACAGTTAGAATGGATATAGGGAACGGCCGTTATGGCGCCTGAGTTAGTGGGAAATTTTGACAGCTCAGTTCAGAGAGGCTAGTTTGAGTTTTTCTACTCACGTTCGATTGCGAGCGCGTTAGAATCTTGTATGGAGAAGTTACAGCGCCATCTACCTTGACTTTGTCTTTCCCATACAAAATGTTTCAAAATTCTAACGCGCTCGCAATCGAACGTGAGTGGAAAAACTCAAACTAGGCCCTTAGTTGCGATAACATGAGGTCGATACGATTGTCAAATGGCGGTACTGAGGGCTTAGTTTGAGTTTTTCCACTCACGTTCGATTGCGAGCACGTTAGAATTTTGTATGGAGAAGTTACAGCACCATATACCTTAACTTCGTCTTTCCCATACAAAATGTTTCCAAAATCCTAACGCACTCGCAATCGAACGTGAGCAGAATAACTCAAACTAAGCCCTCAGAGCAACATGGCGTCAAACATTTTTTTTTAATGGCGTCTCTAGCAGAGAGAATATTGTTGCAATATTCCTAAATAATTTACCGTTATCGTTTTGTATTTAATGGTACATACCATAGCGTTACATTATTCTAGGCTTAGGGGCGATAGTGGAAGGCTTTTTCACACTAGATATGTTTAGTGGCCAGATCAACAAAACGCACCATGTGGTGCAGAATACATTACTTTGACCTGCCCACCGAACACATCCAGTGTGAAAAAGCCTGAAAAGAAAACAAATTAAGAACATTGAAACAATTTTATTTTTGGAAATAAAAAAAAATGGATACATCGAAAAATTGCTAAGACGTATCTTTAAAAATAAAAAATGGACATTCAGCTTTCTAGTGTTTTTACCTTTAGGTCAACAGTAATATGAGTGCAAATTGTTAGGAAATTACAATTAGGGCAATGTGATTTCTCAAAACCATAAATAAAATCTTTAAGCACTAAAAATACAAAAATTAAGTACATCATACAAGTTATTTTAAACAAGGTACTCTAAGAGATTCATACCTATATTCTTTGAATATTGTACACTGTAGCTAGAATGTGGGAGAAAATATTTAAGAAAAGAAAGAAACAATTATAAATAAAACCGGCCAAGTGCGAGTCGGACTCGCGCACTGAGGGTTCCGGGCCAACTTTAACTAAATTAGGGAATCCACTTACTTCCACTTAGTGAATACCACAATATTTTGTTGACAGCAAATATAACTTTGTTTTTCATAGTGTTTGTATGAAGTACAAAATTATGTTTACGGTTGTTGAAAATGTGCTATATCTCAAAAACTTCTAGTTCGATCCCGTCCGAACCAATTTTCCTTAAAAGTATTTGTTAAGATCTTCATTATATATTTTTTTCAAAATTTACACTCGCTTAGTTTAGAAGTTAGATGGGGGGGGGACGCCCATTTTTCCACTTTGGAAGCGTCTAGCTTTGAAACGTTAGACTTAAGAAGTAAAATAGTTTTAGGAACCTCAACGTCATTTTAAAAGACCTATCCATAGACACGCATAGGTTTGACAAAAAAATTTTTTTTTGGTTTTAGTTTCATGTATGGGAGCCCCCCTTAAATGTCATTATTTTTTATTTTTTGTATGAGGATCGTAAAGCGGTTAACAGGATACACATTCCTACCAAATTTCAACAGTGTGATGCTTATAGTTACAGAATAAAATGGCTGTGACATACGGACGGACAGACAGACAGACAGACAGACAGACAGACAGACTTGACGAAACTATAAGGGTTCCGTTTTTTGCCATTCGGCTACGGAACCCTAAAAATATAAGAAACGGTAACACGTCAGGTAACTTATTAAAAAAAATGAACACGTAGTAGGGTCTTAGCTAAACTCCTATCATAATATTATACAATGTGAAGTACATACAATTATTGTTACGAGACGAAAAGGATAATATGATAATAAAGAAAGTCACCGTCAATAAATTAAGGCATTATCATAATTCCCTTAGGTTCGATAAAAGTTAAAATACACTGTACAATTTACATTACTTATCCTTACTTTTAGCGACCGTAGTTACAGGATCATCTAAAATTATTCAAAGCACTCAAATACAAAGTTTAAGTAACAAGCAACTTGAAATAAAAAGCAATGTTTTTTTATGCTAACTCGGGGAAAATCCTCATGCCACATGATACCACATCTCCGGGAAACAATGTGGTTTTTGGTGACCGGATTTTTACAGGCTAAAAAAACCCCGAGGTTTTTCTCTAAACCTAGGAAGCACAAAAGATGTCTTTTGGAATACTAAGCGACATCGACATCTACAAGTTCTTTTATAAATGGGCCCGTGTAATGCACATTGTAAGATCCCCGATTCTCAACACGGACTAAGACCAATTACAACCTTCAACAGAAAGAGGTTCGATAGGATACTCGTCACTGAAACAAACATCATCAATCAACATCTCGCCTACATCTTTTCACGCACGCAATCACGCAATTAGAATTGCGTGACTGAGGGCACAACATGTCTTATAATAAAAGTCTTCAGTCGTGCAGTCAACTCCACTGAGTTGACTGCACGACTGAAGATAATACCTCACTAGGTATTATCTTACTACTTTAGACATACTCTTACTAATCTGTGGGTATTATCTTTAGACTCTCAGTCTAGACCATGGACGTACTACCCAAACAGGACTGAGTACTTTCAAAAACTGACTAAAACAAATTCAACTGTGTAGCGTTGCAATTAGGTACACATTCTTTTGATCTAATCAAAGTAGAGAATCCGTGATGAGCGAGACCGACGAACCAGAGCCGTGTGTCTCGCTCACACAGACTTGACACACGAAAAAAATTATAAGAATGATATATTGTAGAAATTGTATTTGTGTTAAATTATCAATATAAAGTCATTAATAAACTTACCGAGTAATGTTTAGAATTAGAAATGATATTTTATTATTTGATTTTGACTATATGATCTTACTGAACTGGTATCCCAGCCGATTGCAAAGAGCGTGGGTTAAGCAGAGAATGCAGATGCAGTTTCGTTGTATTTTTTTAAAAAGTGCTTTTAGAAGTGAAGATATGGTAAAAATGTTGTGTAAAAGGTTGCAACAGTGAAAGCTATGCGAACTGTAGAATATCTTTTCACATGCCTTATTTATTACTTTTTGATAAAAACCTGAAGAAATAGGAGTAGAGTGACATTGTCTTCGAAAAAACACGGAAATTTTCTTATTAACTACCCGAGGCTCCGAAACACTGGCTAAACTCAATATTGCTTACGATAAGAGCACGGCTCTGTATTTTTAACCCCCGACCAAAACGAGGGGTATTATAAATATGACCTGTGCGTGTGAATGTTTTAATAATCGTACTAATAATCGTATTTAAAATAAAACTTATACCTACTTCATTTTATTTTTAAAGCCTCCAAACAAAAGGATTGTAGTCTTAAGTGACATAACTTTACAAAGCTGTGAACCTTGCCCAAGTACAAGTACTTTCGTAAAGGAAAATTTCGACCCTTTAAAGGAACTACGTGCAAAGGTACCACGCATCGAGGTGGTTGATATTGGCACACAAATAATTTCTTTGCCCAGCCCCAAAGAAGAAATATTAAATAAAAAAGTAAAAAAATGACACCAGTAAGTTCTTAGAAGAGATATGAAGATAGGAAATATGAAAGCCTTGTTAGAAGTATTGAAGAAAAAATGCAAGAATTACAATGAAGTGCAGCTGGTTATAGAAAACAATTGTAATGATATCCATAAACAAATTAACGCCAAAAATAGTAGCAAGGGTGTTAGATATTATGACGAATTAAAACAATTTGCGCTAACAGTATATTTTTATTCAAAACCTGCATACGATCTACTACGAAACCGTATAGCTTTGCCGCATAATAAATATGGTGTTTCATTATGCTGTTATGACCTTATAAATATTTAAGACAATACATAGATTTAATCAATGGGCAAGTCCATCACACAGATCGAGCAGCTTCGCGAGGCATTCGGCAGCAGTTACCGCGCGAGGCAGCTTGATTTGTGTGGACGTTCCCTTGTTTAGACCGGGAGAAAGGAGATAGTATATACTTTTTATTCCAGTATCATGTTCCCGGGTGTTACGCTATATGGGTAACGGAAACTATGCGGGCGAAGCCGAGGGTTGACACTAGTAATCTATTAAGGAATGGTGCCAATGTAACCTTGGGGCCCCTTTATATTTCTTAATATAAGATATGCTATATTTCAATAAAACATCTTGTATTAATAAAACAAAGCATATTTGACCGGTTTAGTTCTAAGTTCTTGAATACTTGATCTAATGCCCCAATTAAATATTAATATATGGTCACCCTACATAGAAAGAGATGTAATGCTCTGGTAGGTGATGCCTGCTCTGCACATTTTTGTATTGAAGTACTCAGTCCTGTTTGGGTAGTAAGTCCATGGTCTAGACTCTCACTAATCTGTGGGTATACTACACAGATTATTAGAGTATTTCTCAATTTTTTTGTACATCTGTGGAAAAAAAAGTGCGCCTAGAAACAATTAACGAATTCCCTAAGATTTTATTGTATTATACCAAAACTAATATTACTGCTGCGGAGAAAAAAAATTAGCCTTTCAAAGAAAAATAAGAAAAACCATAAAATGTAATTATATTTCATGCCTTAAGTCTTCATAAAATATTATATGTCTCATTATTTTTTTTCATTTGTAGGTAATATTAACCCTGATTAAATGTAGTTTTTGTTAAAAATATCATTCTGAACGGATTTCTTATTAAAAAAAAAAACATAAAAAAAACTATGTGAGTCGGATACAAAAACTTTTTAGTTATTACTATTTAGTTACGTTTTATTTCTATTCAATTAACATTTCCGAACACAAATGTTACACGCCAGGTTGAAATGCTGCCGTCTAATTGTTTTTTTTTTGCTAAGCATATATTAGACACATATTTATTTTCTGCTTTAGGTTATAAGAAGCCATTGACGATGATGAACATAGTTAAGTTTAAATTATATTACTTTTTTGTTACGTTTTATATAAATTTCATTACGTTAAGAAAAAGCACGTCGCGGCGTCGTAAGGCCGAGTGTACAATGACTTGTATCAATAAAGAAAGAAAATCTATGTGAAGTAGGTACCTAGAATTTACGTTATTTTAGGTTTTTATTGCAATTACGTATGTTCTGGCTCACTTTATTACATTAAGTAAATAAAAAAGTAAGACGTATTAGGCCGAGTGGCATAGGCATACTCCCGGATAGCGTAAGATACGGGGTTCGATTCCTCGCCTGACACAGTACCCTCTGGCCATCGGGAAATAAAGTAACTTATCAAATCAATAAATCATATTTGCCATTGTAAATCAAGCTTAACGTTAAAATATGGGTACTATTTAGTTACAGTTCCAACTATTTCGTAACAATGTTTCGTTACAACATTTTCGTTACCTACGTACATTTATTTTGAGAAATACTCATTAAGAGCATGTCTGAACAAAGATGGTATACTACCTACGTCGTATAGAGACTATGCCAAATGCCAAGCAAAAGTGTGCGCAATTTGATGACAGGATTTTGACGTGAACTGTCAACAGACTGACGCATTCCTCGAAATATGAATGTTGATTATGAAACTGCAGAAGAGACACAGGCTTTTGTGCCTGTTATACCTGACTGTAAAATTGATATTATTTTACTAGTAGTATTATATTATCTGGGGTTATACACTGTTATTTTTATTTGTTATGTATCAGAGGTGGAATTGTCAAACGGCAAAAAACAAAGAGTTTGACAGATCATACCGTACGTTATGAACTGTCAAATGAATACGATTGCTGACGATTGCTTTACACAATTCCACCTCATGTTATCGAATTGCTGCAACCAAAAAACTGTCTTAATACAATGATTTTGAACACAATTTTAAATATCAATAGAAATATAATATTTTTCGTTCAGGAATAATATCTTGTTTCTTTATGAAGAAATCATGATATTTTTCCTTCAGCAATGTTTTGCTTGTTCATTAGAACGAAATAATGCAACGGTTATATTTGTGACTATTTTTGCAAAAAAAATTAGAATAGAAATCAATTACATCAACAGTTTACCAAATTAATTTAACACAATATCTGATTAAAAATAATTATTAGGTTAATTATTATTCTGATAAATGCCCACTCCTAACGACATAGATTTGACATGCCAAAATTTCTACTCACATTTATTTTATTTTATTTCTCAGTATGACAAGTACGTCGAGGCAGGCGACGTCTAGTGATCAATGTAAGAACTAATATGTCTATGGTAGTCGTCAATGAGGGATCCACCTAAGGTATACTCTCTCTAGACCTGGGGGAAAAATCATGGTGAAAGGAGAATTTGGTGATAAAAATATTTAAGATAACTATGGATTTACTGAAATCAATTGAATAATAAGTATAACAAATAATAATTTTGACATCCAAAATTTTATGCGCACAGTAATCTTCGTATAATTGTTGGTAATTTTTAAAATGATACTAAATCTCAAGTACTAGGCTCAAGTATTGGAAATCAAATACTATGTCTCTTAAGAATATTTGGATGGAATAATCCATCAAATCTTGGTGATTTGACAGATAACATGTTTTATAAGTATTTTTTGGTTAGGGGAAAATGTAATCAGCAACGCTGGCAGCCCTATCTGTCAATGAAAGTTTCAAAATGGCAGTTTTTAAGCAGTTTCCTGATGCTTGTACAAATAAAAGACTGTGTAATACCCGTAAGTATTGTTGTTCGAATGTAGTAGTAACTTTCGTACAAGAAGCAACAATGTGGAATTATTTATTTACGTCAAGGTTAGTACTAACTAAAATAATTTACCGCTTTACATGCGGGCTGATTCATAACTCTGATGCTTCTTAAACTAAGTAAATACTTCAAGTCATACCTACCTGCTAGTCGGGTGGCAGTGCCGGTTTTATAGATGAAAATGTGTTTAAAACATACATCCAAAATGCTGTCCCTGGAATATTTAACTAAAAGCCTAGCCCGACAAGTGTGGACAAACTTTTAGGAAGTGAGTTACCTGCAGTGCTGTGAAAGCGACTACAGAAGTATTGAAACTTAGCGGAAAAGTATTTGTTGACATAATGTATCTTTATTCACACAGTAAGTGCTAGATAAAATGTCATTTTTTGAGTAATTACAGATAGTTTAAGTGTGCCAAATTCATTGCAAGGTAGAATATACAATATGGTACAGTAAAAGATTAAAAATTTTTGGTTCCACGTTATTTACACCTGTAAGAATCTGCTCAACGAATCAAAATATTATCTCCATTATGAAAATAGTATAAAAGTTACTGTTTTTTGTAGTAGGTATTAAATATTTTTGTGAAAGATTACCAGTTAGAATAAATTTTATGCAACAAGTGTCAACACAAACAATAGAAGTGATCTAGTCTTGGTGTATTCGCTGTGCGCGAAGTACCTGGGTGGGGGGAGAGCAACCCAAATCGCTGCACTTGTCCTAACGAAAACCATGTTAGCGGAAATTTCTCACCATTTCTTGAGCAGTTTAAGAACTACAAAATTCACGGAACCATGCATTATATTTTATTTATCATTTATTTATAAAATCGACACTTTGGTTTATTAATTTCCGCAATGATAGCCAGGCATTTGTCATTTCAACGTCCTCAAATAGTTTGTGACGCTGTCATCGCACATCGTTTTTTAAAAGTAATAGTTTTTAAATGCTTAGATTAAATTTTACTGGCTTACATTTTACTATTCTGCCAAGTAATGTAAAAAATAGCACCTCTATAGTTTTAGCAATAGCGGTGTCAGCAGAGGTGATGGCGCAGGCGGGGCCGTTCGGGTGACGGACAGACCTTGCCGGGACTCCATATACTCAAGACGTGACTTTGATGGTGGTGGCGGATTATACAAAGTATGGAAGAAAACTAGTTTTATTTACCATCGATCCCATGATCGATAATATTTTTTTTTAATTCCTGCCAATTTTATTTCATTTTTGTGTTTAGTATTTGTCACATAATTAGTGCCTGACACTCGAAAAGGGGAAAAAATACTTAGTAATCGAGTTACCTGCAGTATTACAAAAGCAATTACAGCAGTTTTGAGACCTAGCTCCAAGTATACATAATAATTGTAAAGATTGAATGTCTATGATACCTCTTAGCAATTCTGTTTGGTTCTATTCAATCTTCATTATATTTTTATTGTATTTTTTATCAACAACAAAAGTTTTTCCAGTGTTTATAATTGTTTTCTTTTCAGGATTTGTCACACTAGATACGTTCTGCGGTCAGGTCAATGTTGCTTATACATAATGTGGGCTAATATAACTTTGTTTTGACCTGATCGCACAACACATCCAGTGTGACAAACACTTTTTCTGAGCCAAAAATAATATAATTGAATACCTTTTAGATAACGATAACGTTACATTGGTGTGCCAGAGAAGTTAGAACGAAAAAACCGGTCAGCGGCGGTGAGTTCAGCTGTAAAATTTTCCCACTAACTCAGGTGCTTACAAGGTGGCGTTACACCCTGTCTTTATACATACTCTTATTAATCTGTGCGTCATCTAATCTTGGGTTTGAGGAGAGTTTTGCGCGGGAAACGAAAAGGGAAGGATGGACCATATTTCTTCATTTTAGAAATTGTTTTTTTTGGGTCAATTATTGTGTTTGTGTGATGGAATTTTCATGATAATTAGTGATTTCGTAGAAAACAACGAAGTTAAAGCGAGCTCTAATCGCGCCGTCTTACCCGGATCGTTGTTCCTGCGCTTAGCTTCCTCGTTGAGCATTAGAGTGCGGACCACCTCGCATTTCAATGAGTTAAGTTAGTTTAGTGTAAGTTTTAGTTTTAAGTGTTAAAAAATATATAATAATAATGAAGAATTGTCTGTATGGCATGCAGCCAAAGACGTTAAAGTAGTATTAATAAAAAACGGGTTTGTTTACCACAGATTAGTAAATACATCTGTGTTAGTAAGAGTATGTTGTTAGAGTTGTGCGCGGGAAACGAAAAGGGAAGGACGGACCATATTTCTTCATTTTAGAAAATGTTTTTTTCGGGTCAATTATTGTGATTGTGCGGTGGAATTGTCATGATAATTTGTGCTTTTGAAGAAAACAATGAAGTTAAAGTGAGAATTATGGTGAAGCGAGCTCTTATCGCGTCGTCTTACCCGGATCGCTGTTCCTGCGCTTAGCTTCCTTGTTGAGCATTGGAATGCGGACCACTTCGCATTTCAATGAGTTAGGTTAAGTTAGGCTAGTTTAGTGTTAGTTTTAAGTGTTAAAAAATGAAAATATAATAATGAAGAATTGTCTGTATGGCGTAGAGCCAAGGACGTTAAACTTGTATATTAAAAAAAAAGTATGTTGTTAACCAGACATTTTTTTTTTTTGGCTCGCGCGGTTTGCGTTTAGCCACGACAGAAAGGTTGGGAATCGGATAGGAGTAAAAAAAACGGTAAAAGGAGAAGGATCATAATTGGAAAGGAAAGGAAAGGATCAGTGAAAAATAGAAGTATATAAGTGTAAATAAATAACAGAAATAATAGGATATTATATTTTAATATTATTTAGGATTATAAAAGAAGATAAGATACTATAAATATTGTGGTCATTTGAACTTAGGAGGCACATGATGGAAGTGGGAAAAGGAACGTGGGCAGATAAAAGTGAAGTGAAGAGGTAGTTTAATTTTCTGTACAATGTGGAGTTGCTGATGGAAAACCCCAACACCAACATTACCATTTGAATGTTTAGAAGCATCACTATAAATATAATGCCAATCAGAAAAATGTTCATCTAAAATCTGCATGAATTTAAAGTTAATGTTTTTGTCATCTTTGTCAATATCTAAATTAAAATGTATAACAGGGGTGAGTATTAATGATTCAAAATTTACGGTGAAAATTGGAAGAGTTGATGATCTGTGTATTGGTGCTTGAATGGACATAAACTTTCGAAAACTTTGAACTAAACAGGGCAGAGATTTATGTGACCAATAAGGAGAATTTTCAACTAAGCCAGAGAGTCTGCCAAGTTTATTGTATAACGGATGGTTATAGCATTGGAACACACGAAATACAAACTTGTCACTTAAGTATTGACGCCTAAATCTTAATGGTGGTTCGACGCATTCCACCTGTAGTGCATTTATTGGGCTTGATTTCATAGCACCTGCGATTATCCTTAGAGCTTTAGATTGGATGGAATCCATTTTTTTTAAACCAACTACGTTACACGGTTCTAGGAAAAAACTACCGTAATCAAGTACGCTCCTAATTAATGCATTATATAATAACCTCAAAGAAGAAGGGTGAGCCCCCCACCAAACTCCTGCAACACATCTAAGTATATTCAAAAGTTTTTCGCATTTAGCCACAATGGAATAGCAATGTGAAACGCCATTCAATTTTGAGTCCAATGTAATCCCTAAAAATTTGGCTTCATTTTGAATAGGAATAGGGATGCCTTCATAAAGAACAGAAAACTAGGTAAGACTCGCAACCTAGAAAACAGAACTACTGAGCTTTTGGGCACAGAAATACTTAAACCATTTCTATCTAACCAGAGTTTAAGAAGATAAAGGGATTGCGTAAGAGATAAGCTCAAATTTGAAATTGAAATTCCTGAAATGTATAACAGTAGATCGTCAGCATACTGCAGAACATTAACATTATTATTAAGAGAAGATTCTAGATCATAGGTGTAAAGATTAAACAGTATGGGGCTTAAAACAGATCCTTGTGGGAGGCCATTCCACACTAATCTGGTCATGGTACTACCGCCATCTGAGGTAAATTGAGAGTCATCCAAAACAACCCGAATTGATCGTTCTGAAAGAATGTTGTATATAAAATTTACTAAAATTGGAGGAATTTTTAGCTTTTCAAGTTTTTGGATAAGAATGTGAATCAACACACCATCGTATGCAGATTTGATATCTAGAAAAGCTGCAAGGAGTGATTCGTTTTTAGAGAAAGCTAACCGAATATCAGTTGTAAGAATGCCAATATTGTCCATTGTCCCTCGGCCTTTCCTAAAACCGTATTGATTAGTACCCAACAATTGTTTGTTTTCAACCAGCCATTCGAGTCTGTTTTTAACAAGGTGTTCAGCTAGTTTTACAATAACCAAGGAAAGAGCAATAGGTCTGTACGAATTAGCATCTGAGGCTGGCTTTCCAGGTTTTAACAAAGCAATAACTTCTTGGGATTTCCACGATGAGGGGACGTGTCCCTTATACATAATAGAATTTATTAATGATAAATAATAAGACAAGGTTGAATCACTAAGGTGAGTAAAAAAAGAGTAAGGTATTCCATCACTGCCAGGAGAGGAATCTTTTACGTATGAAAGAATGCCTTTTAGTTCAGATAGAGTGAAAGGTTCATTTAATTCTGGGTATTCTATAATAGGGTATTGGATGAGAAAGATGTCATTTAAAGGTGCAGAAGGGGGGGCCAATTTGTCTAAAAATTGGTTTATTATGACAGCGTCAGGTTTACAATGAATGGGTTCTTTAAAAACAGATCGATATCGTCGAATGTTACTCCAGACTACTGACGGAGAGACATCAGGAGAAATGGATGAACAGAAGGTGCTCCACCCATCCCACTTCTTTTTCTTAAGAAGTTTTCGTGTGGCATTCATTACTTCCATTAGGTGTTCAAAATTCTCTGTGGTAGATTCGGACCGATATCGTTTTTCAGCTTCTTTTCTTTCTTTGACAGCTGTCAAACATTCCTTGTCAAACCAAGGTGGAAAAGGTATTTTATTTGAATGAGTGTTTTTAATTGGAAAAATTTCGTCGGCTGTATCAACTATTACCTGGGCCAGGGCATGAGCGCACTTAGAATGATTGTTTTTAGAAATAGTAGGTAAAGAAGAGGTTCTTCGTTCCACCTCCTTTTGAAATGCATACCAGTTAGCGTCTAACAATTTATATTTCAAGCGGGGAGGAGGTCTAGCTGATAATGGTTTACGCATTTGATTAGAAAAAGTTATTATAATAGGGAAATGGTCGCTTCCAAAACTAGAACTAAGAGTTGACCAAGTTAAGCCAGATGCCAAGTTAGGGGAGCACATCGACAAATCTGGTGCACTATCTGCTTCGTGTGGAGCAGTACGACGTGTAATTAACCCAGTATTTAACAAACAAAGATTAAGGTGATCTATCATATCTAAAACTCTGGATCCATAATGGTTAGATACTGAGCTACCCCAAGACTGGTGTTGTGCATTGAGGTCTCCCATGATTAAAATAGGTTTGGGGATATTGTGAATAATACTCTCAACTTCATCATAAATATTTGTGGATGGGTGAGGGATGTATAACGAAACAAATGATATTTTGTTAATGCTGACAGCCACTATGGAGAAACCTGTGCCATGTTGAGGTATAGGAATGTGTGTGAAAGGAATTAAACGCTTAACTAAGATGGCTACACCACTGTAACCATCTGACCTGTCCTCTCTTATGCAGGAGAAGCCAGGTACTCTAAAATATAAGTGAGGTAAAAGCCATGTCTCCTGAAGAGACATGGCAAACGGTTTATACTTATTAACAATAAATAAAAGATCTGACTTCTTACTACTAATGCTGCGGCAATTCCACTGCAGCACCAGTGGACTTGGATCCATCTTGGGTGATTTCATCATGTAGTTGTTCAATAAAGGAGGCAACGTTGGACGGTAAAGATATATTTGATTTGGATAGAGTTTGAATCAGTAAAATCAATAGGTCTTTAACAGGTAAGTTAGATAAAGAATTGGTATAATCATCTTTAAGTAGTGCACAACCATTTTCAGGCAAAGGAGGATTGTAATCTTTAATTATTTCATTATGTGCAATGCGATCATAGCCCTTCCCTAGCCTAGGGGGAGCTTTGGGTTTCAAGAAAACTGTCTTAGTATAAGATTGATTTCTTGCCTGAACTGAACTGGTAGAGTATCCTATTGACTGAGGGGGTGAAGAAGATGTTAATACCTGAGCATAGGATACCTGTTAATACCTTACCCACAGGAGGGTGTAATTTAATTGCCTCTCCATAAGATAAACAACTCTTAGCCATAGTTTCTTTGATTCCCTTCTGTCTAGAAAATTCAGGGCATTTCTTGTCATTGGCACAATGGGGACCTGAGCATAAGCAGCAAGTTACATTTTCCTCAACAGAGCAAGTATCTCCTGAGTGGCCATCATGACCACACCTAAAACATCTTGGGGTGGAACGACACTGATTTTTGACATGTCCATATCTACAACAGTTAAAACATTGGATTGTTGGAAATATGTACAAGTCCACAGGTAATGAATTGTAACAAACAAACACCCGTTTAGGCAGCACCTGACCATCAAAAGTAAGGACAACTGTCTCCGAGGGCACAAACTCTGCTTTACCTTTATTCATTATTTTTCTGTTAAATCTTCTTACTTTTAAAATTTCCCCGCACCCTACTGGTGTAGAGATGTTTGTCTTTACTTCATCGTCTGTCCAGTCAGATGGCACACCTCTTACAACTCCCATACGGGTCACATTATTCACAGGTATAAATGCCTTATAATTGTACTTTGATAGCAAATTGTTTGTGACAAAATTGTTTGCACCTGCAAAACTTGAGAAATTGATAACAATGCGATTCCTCCCAATTTTCTTTACACTACCGTTGACAATGTGTTGGAATTTATTTTGTTGCAAAAACCGGCCGAATGAAATAGGATGGATGTTAGAACCTTCCTTATGAGGCTGTGGGGGCTGCTCTTTTTGGACGTGAACTATGTATGGAGCTGCATCTGAAGCTGTATAAAGAGTCCTACCAACAAATGTTGAGCGAAGATCCTTACTTTCAGTTACATTCATTGCACTTGGTTGTGATGTGGGAGGATCAGGAGTAACAAAGTTCGTTGGATTATTAATAAAAACGTTAGGTTCATCATTATCACTTAAACAATTACATAATTCGCTTGAAGAGCCTGCAGCTTTATGATGACTTTTCCGCTTTTTACAATGTCTACATGACTTGTGTTTTTTCGCGCGCTTGCGATTTGAGTTACTTCTACCACTTTCAGAAGCATCCGTGTCTCTTTGAGAACCCTCTGTCTCCGTAGCATACGAGATTTCTATGTGGTGAGCTACATCCTGGGGGACCTCTGTCCCACCAGGATCATCAGGCTCGATCATGCAATTAAAAGTGAAAGACTTACCAATAGATGAAGTTTTTAGCAGTACTTATAATAAATAAATATAAATAATTAAAATATACACACTATTCTACCACTGATCCGCTTATTTATCAATATTTAACAAATAAACAATTTCAAGAAGAAAAAAGTCGACCGCACAAACCGACGATTCCCGCGCTTTTTTACAACCAGACATTAGACATGCGCAAAACCTTTTGGTATATTTACTATACTCTATGCGCAAAACAGTGCACTGCCGCGTAATGACGCGGCAGTGCAATAATTATTAAATATTATATTGCATCACCCTTCATGAAAAGTGATATCACTCTGTAATATTACTATTACCCGAAACATCACTCGGTACTGTTTGGTAACCATTTCCCGAAACATCACACGGTGTACTGTTTAGTACGTAGTGATTTTTCGGGTAATGGTAATAATGCGTTATATTAGTAATATTGCGATGGTTGAAATATTACTGTGATGAGATTATTACAGTAAAATAACGTAATGAAACGCTTTTAAGGACATGTCATAACGGGAGTAATATTAAGTATTACGTTATGTTATTGAACTTTATACTGACTGACTACTAGAACAAAATATCTTTGGCTTTTGGCTTATTTGGTTCCTTTTTTTGTTTCATTATATTGGCTATTACAAGAGTTTAGATGATGATTGTCCTAAGGTCTATTACAAATCTCATTGAAATAAAAAATGGTTCCAGGAATTTCCGAAATGTCGCTCAAATTATCTCTTTCAAAAGAATTAAGGTTTAATCACTTAAAGAATAAGGTCGTAATTTGTTAATAAATTACTGTGTTCGGTTTGGTTCGGTCGGACTTAGAAAACAAAGAAACAACAGACGGAATAATGATAAGCTAAAAAGTAACTTAGCTACCTAAAAACACGATATAATTGCGGATCCTGAGGCATATTGCATTGCATAGTATCGAATAATGTTTCGAGTGACGGTGTGATGTTTGGTGCGACCGAGTGATGCGTAATGTATCAGTACGCCGTCGCGTGATATCACCCGAGTAATATCAGAAGCATTGCTTACTCATCTCTACCAGACATACTCCTTTTTTTTATGGCTCTACGCGGTTTGCGCCAGGCCAGAGTCGTGTAAAATTTGGGAAACGGAAAAGGAAAAAACGGAATATTGGATACGGAGCATTATGAAAGGATCAGGAGAGTAGGAGTAGATATATAAATAATACAATGGATATATATATTTTTTTTAAAGCTTAATATTGTTTAAGATAATGAAGGATGCAAGTGATTTATAAATTGTTGGATCATTGGAATATAACAAGCACATAATATTGGTGGGTAGAGGAATTTTACAAGATAAAAGGTCATGAAGGAAGGGAGCATGGTCATAAAGCGTACATGCAAAGAAAATATGATCTAAATTGCCATCATCCTCTCGACACTCACATATTGTATTTTCTACTATGCCAAGTTTGGCCAAGTGAACAGGAGTACAAACATGCCCAAGTCGCATGCGAGTCAAAATTGAAGATACAGTTTTACTCAGTTTAATTTTAGAAAACCATGGTTTAAAATTTACAGGAATACAGGGTTGAATTAGTGAATAATGTCGGCCTTTAGCTCTACTTGACGATACCCATATATTTTCCCACGAGTAAAGAAGATGAGATTTAGGGAGAGATAGTAAATCATGGGTGTAATTTTTATACGGAACCATATCTCAGCAAGATATGGCATCATTAGCTAACCGGTCTGCAATTACATTGCCTATTATATCATTATGGCCAGGAAGCCAAGCAAAGTGGATCGTATATCCATACGAAACACATTCGTGGACAATATTTCTTATCTCAAAAATAACTGGAAAAAAAGTTTTAAACTTGAAAGTAAACTTATTCAAAGCTTGTAAAGCGCTTAATGAATCTGTAAATACTATTGCCTTCTTTAATTTAAACAAACGAACAAATTCTAGTGATTTTAAAATACCATAGCATTCTCCTGCAAAAACTGAGGACTCCAGAGGAAGTTTAATTTTCTGAACGATTTTAGACTGCGAGTGGAAAACACCAACACCGACACATTCATAAACTGAATGTTTGAAGGCATCCGAATAAAGATGTTGAAAATCATTAAATTGAGATTCGAGTACAAAATTCATATTATGCATTTTAGCATTGGGATCATTTTTATCAAGTAAATTGAAATGTATGGTAAGAGGCATTATTAAGGATTTATAACTAGAACTAAATAAAGGGAGACAATTGAATTGATGAGTTGGAGATGACAGAGATAAGTATTTTTGATAACTTAATACCAAGCACGGAGGTGATTTGTTACGCCAGTAACTAGATTTATGGTATAATTCTGATAAAGAATAAAGTTTGGCTATTAAGGGATGATTCTTAAATTGCAGGATTCTAAAGAAAAATTTATCGGCCAGAAATTGCCTTCGTAAATGTAATACCACTGCACTCTTAGAAGGAGATATTGATAAGCCATTATTATGCATCCAAGTCTTGCTCTTCTAGTCAGTCAGATATAATAATATATCATCAGCATATTGTAAAATTTTACTTGGTTATTCAGAGATGATGCTAAATCGTATGTATATATATTATACAGTAAGGGGCTGAGGACAGAGCCCTGCGGAAGGCCTTTGAACACAGTACGATTTAGAGTAACATCAGAAAATGGGATTTCAATATGGCGTTCAAAAAGGATGTTCAGAATAAAGTTAATCATAATTAAGGGGACACCAATACATTCGAACTTGTTTTTTAACACAGATAAAAGAACATTATCGTAGGCATAATTTATATCAAGAAAGACAGCTGTAACAGTCTCATTGTGTGTAAAAGAAAGACGTATATCAGATATGAATAAACTTAGACTTTCTGTGGTAGATCTGCCCTTCCTAAAACCAAATTGAGTATTGTCTAAATAGCCATTCTTTTCAACATACCACTCTAATCTGTTTTTCACAAGGTGTTCAGCTATTTTTAATAATGAAGAAGATAAGGCTATTGGGCGGTAAGCGCTCACTTCAGCAGAACTTTTTTTTGGTTTTAAAATGGGTAAAATAATTTGGGTTCGCCAAGACGAAGGAATAGTGCCAGAAGCAAAAAGAGAATTTAGCAAGTTCAAATAATAATTAAACGTATAATCGTCAAAACAACGGATCAAAGAGAAAGTGATACCGTCAACTCCAGGGGCTGAATCATTAGTATTATTTATGATACCTTTAAGCTCATATAAAGAGAAAGAAGAGATTAGACCAGATACTGATCCAACATGAGGAAGGGATAATGCAGGTGATAAAGATAAATAAGTTTCCAAAGGAGAAGCAGGTGTTTTTACAAATTGCTCTGGAACCCAGGGAGGCGCTAAGTTATCTAAAAAAGTTTCAGCTAGTGGTCTAGGTATTATATTAAAAGATAAGTCAGATATAGCAGATTTAAATTTTCTAATGTTACGCCAAACTATGGAAGATGGAGTATCAGGGCAAATAGATGTACAGAATTTCCTCCATCCTTCAAATTTCTTTCTCTTTATAAGTTTGCGAGTGTCCGCGATTGCTTCGGTTACTAATTTAAAATTTTCGGAAGACATATCATATTTGTAAATCCTTTCAGCCTCTTTTCTTTTTTTGATAGATATAGCACATTCTTCATCGCACCAGGGTGGACGAGGACGAAAGTAAAGAGAGTTCTTTTTAGTACCAAATACTTCATTAGCAGGCTCAGCCAAATTAGTAGAAAATGTCTCAGCACAATGAATATTATTTTCCGAGTTTACACGAGGCAGGGATTTAATTTTACTTTCCAAGTAATTTTTAAAGACTGACCATTTATCATCAGTTTTGTCAGGTATTTTATATTTTAGTCTAGAAAGTTTATTTGACTGCAAATTATATTTTGAAGGAAACAAAATAAGTATAGGGTAATGATCACTGCCATAGGTTGATGGTAAAACTTCCCACTGTGCAGAGGCTGATAAAGTAGAGGTACTGATAGTCAAATCTTCAGCACTAATGATTTGATCCGGTTTTGTTCGACGAGTAGGGGTACCAATATTTAAGACACATAGCTTATGAAAATCTGTTATTTCTAGCAAATATTCGCCATAAGGTTTAGTCAAAGAACTGCCCCAAAAACGGTGATGACAGTTCAAATTCCCCATTAAAAAATAAGGTTTAGGTAGCGAGGACAAAATAATATTTAATTCATTTAATACTTCATTAGTGGGACGGGGAATGTATGCACAGACATAACAACATTTATTAATATTTACAGCTATAATACAAATATTTACACTATGGGTAGGTAGAGACACTAAGGAGAAAGGTGTAGATTTTTTAACAAGTATTGCTACTCCACCATACCCATCAGACCTGTCTGCACGGACAGTGGAGTAACCGTTTACTCTAAAATTAAAGCTGGCTTAAGCCATGTCTCTGTTAAGGCACAGAGAAATGTATCAAACTTATTACACAAGTACATAATTTCACTTTTTGTACTATTAGCGCTACGGCAATTCCATTGAATTACCCTAGCTAGCTTCGCCATGTCTAATAAATGGCATGCATTTTTCAATCAGATGTGCAGCGTTGGTCGGTAAATTGGCATTAGACTTATTTATTAAAATACTTAAAAGGGCAACAAAGAGGTCTGGTTATGAAAGATCTGAATCAACTGGTTTTTCATCTGACTTGTCATAATTTAAAGCACATCCATTAGACGGTGAAGGTATGTTATACTCATTGATAAGAGCTCTGTGAGCATCTTGATCATTTCCTTTGCCTAGGGGAGGAGGAGAGCGGGGTTTCGGGAGCACTTTTTTTTTGTATGATTTGTTATTATTATTATTTTGAACATTTTTTATTTGTTTTTCTGCCAAGAAGGGTTTACTGGAGGATGAAACTATATCAGCATAAGACTTATTAACAGGTGGATGCAATTTTGAGGCTTCTACATATGATAAGCAACTATTTGCCATTGAAGATTTAATATCTTTTTGTCTTAAAAATTCAGGACAGCTTTTACTTGTGGCAAAGTGATAACCAGTGCATAAGCAACATGATGCTCTTTCTTCAGGAGTTTGGCAAGAATCACCTGTATGGTTTTGTCCACACTTAAAACATCTAGGCTTTGATCTGCATTGCACTTTTGTATGGCCAAAGCGGCAGCAATTGTAACATTGGATGGTAGGAAATATATACAAATCAACATTGAGTGCATTATAACACATAAATACTCTTTTAGGCAAAATTTGTCCATCAAATGTTACAACCACTGTCTGTGATGGTTTCCAAACAGGAGAACCGTCAACAAATTGCTTAAAGTTCAGCCTCCTAACTTAAATTATATCACCGCAACCAATTGGTACCTTAATATTTTCCATTATCTTCTCTGGAGACCAATCTGCAGGAACACCCCTAATAATGCCCATTCGTGTAACATTGAATGTGGGGATATAAGCTTTGAAGCCACTAAGTTCCAAATTCTTATTTGAAACAAACTGATTTGCATCTAAGTAGTCGGAGAAAGCTATGGTAAATTTATTACGACCAATTTGCTTAACACTGCCATTTACTATATTTCTAAAATTGTTTTTGTGAAGGAGTTTGCCAAATGCTACTGGGTGAATTGATGTGCCTGAGTTGGGAGTACTTTCAATTTTCTGCACATGGACTTCAAATGGAGCTACTCTTATAGCATTGACGACTAATTTAAACGTAGGAGTAGGTTGAGGCAATTCAGTATTCTTATTTAATTCAGCTTCAGGGATAAAAATGTTTTTTTTGGGGGCTGGTGTTTCGGTGCAATAACAATCGGAATCACGAATTTCATTTCCATCATGACGTTTTTTTCGTCTTTTTTGTCTACAGTTATGTGAATGGCGATTACTGCGCTTAAGAGATCTTGTAGATCCTGAACAATCTGAGTCTGTAGAAACAGTTACATATTGAGCAACAGGAGGGACACTTTCAGTCTGAATAGAAGGATCTTTGGTTGGAGTGTAGGAAAGGGTGCGAAGGACTTAGAAAAATTTCATCGAATTTTTCGACCTTATATAATACATTTTTCAGTGTCACTGGATGGGGGGTTCCAAGGGATGCAACTTTTGTTCAGGTGACCTAGCTATAAAGTCAATACCTGCGAAGTTAGAGGGCGTTTTTCGAAGTACATTTCTAAGGCAGTTAGGACTTAGAAAAAAATCATCGAAATTTTCAGCCTTGTGTAACACCTCTTTTTTTCAGTATCACTGTTTAGGGGGGTCCAAGGGATGCAACTTTTGTTAAGGTGACCAAGCCATAAAGTCAGAAAACACTTCGCTTGGCAGAAAACTAGCTGGATGCCAAACAGCAAGGATAGGTTAGTTTAAAACAGCGACCTGATAACGAACGGCATTGGCTTGAACTGAAAATCGCCAGAACTCACCGCTTGGCAAGCAACTAACTGTATGCCAAAGAACAAGGTTAGGTTAGGTTAGAACAGCGACCCGACAACGCGCGAAGGCGAGCGAGCGAAGCGAGCGTGCCGCGGCAGCGGCCGCCGAGCGCTAGAATCACCGTTTGGCAGGAAACTAACTCGATGCCAAACAACAAGTAAGGTTAGGTTAGAACAGCGACCTGATAACGAAAGGCATTGGCTTGAACTGAATCGCCAGTAATCACCGTTTGGCAGGAAACTAACTCGATGCCAAACAGCCGATTTTGCGAGGGGTGGTGATGTCATATTAACCCCCCTTTTTTCTCACGGGGTTGGATAAAGGAGCAGAAGCGTAACAACGTTTGTATGGGACACTTTTTCATTAACTCCCTCCTTCACCCCCAATCGGACCCAGTGTACACCGTTTGGCAGGAAACGTAACTCGATGCCAAACAGCCGATTTTGCGAGGGGTGGTGATGTCATATTAACCCCCCTTTTTTCTCACGGGGTTGGATAAAGGAGAAGAAGCGTAACAACGTTTGTATGGGACACTTTTTCATTAACTCCCTCCTTCACCCCCAATCGGACCCAGTGTATGAAAGGGTGCGCAGGACATAGCCGATTTTGGGAGGGGTGGTGATGTCATATTAACCCCCCTTTTTTCAAACGGGGTTGGATAAAGGAGAGAAAGCGTAATAACGTTTGTATGGGACACTTTTTCATTAACTCCCTCCTTCACCCCCAATCGGACCCAGTGTATGAAAGGGAGCGCAGGACATAGCCGATTTTGCGAGGGGTGGTGATGTCATATTAACCCCCCTTTTTTCTCACGGGGTTGGATAAAGGAGAGGAAGCGTAACAACGTTTGTATGGGACACTTTTTCATTAACTCCCTCCTTCACCCCCAACCGGACCCAGTGTATGAAAGGGTGCGCAGGACATAGCCCATTTTGTGAGGGATGGTGATGTCATATTAACCCCCCGTTTTTCTCACGGGGTTGGATAAAGGAGTGAAAGCGTAACAACGGTTGTGGGACACTTTTTCATTAACTCCCTCCTTCACCCCCCAATCGGACCCAGTGTACGAAAAACTGCTGGGGGGGGGGGGGGGGGAGAGGTCAAAAGTTATCCAAGGTCAAGCTCATTCAAGGTCAAAGTCATCAAATCGAAGTCGTCCAAGGTCGAGGTCATCCAAGGGCAAGGTCATCTCATTGATGTTTGAGGGGGGGAGGTGTAGTGTGGGGGGAGGTGTAGTGTTGGGGAGAGGGGAGGGGAGGTCAATCAAAGTCAAGGTCATCCAAGGTCAAGGTCATCCCATTGGACTCCCCCCTTTAGGTTCCCCCCCCCCCCTTCAACTCCCACTACCCCCTGGGTCCCGAAGGTGTGATTAGGCGATTTTTTTTTCTCATTTTTAGTGTGCGCACCCTTTGCGACACTCTGACCGGATCTTTAGGCAAAGATGGGATTGCGAACTCTACAGGAGAGAAAAACTCCGCTGAAGCAGCAATTTCACCCGGGGGAAAACTTTTCCCCGGGTACGGAGGAAAGCTCATGCAATAATAATCTTAGTTTTGACTTACCAATACCGATCAATATGGATAATAACTATAATATATGCACACTATACAGAGAAAATACTTTTAATTTTACTCCACTGATCACTTACTTCTATAAAATTAGCTATAAAAAACAAATAGGTAGCGAAAAAATGACGCCCAAACCGCGCTACGTTTCCCGCCTTTTTCAGACATACTCTTACTACTCTGATTTTTAATTAGTTAGACCAAAATGACAGCTTCAATCGCACTTTTTATTTTTTAATGTTGCAAGCGCAGTGCTATATAGTTGTAACAATGCAATTGTGAACGATTAATTGAATATGTGATATGATTTTTCAATTTCGTGATTCTACTTATTTTGATAAATAATACATGTAAAACGTTGAACACAATTACAAAGAAACGTAATACATGAATATCTTTTTCTAATAGGTAAAAAATTAGGTCCCTACACATGCAATACCAATATTTTGTATGACTTCAACCTATTTTGACTATTTACTACTTTCTATAAATACACTATTAGACATTATGATATTATTTTGCAGGTAACATGATCTTAAAACAAAACTTGTAAGGTTTTTTTTTTGTAATACCCCAGATAATATTACATACCTATTTTATTTTATGCAAACAATTTTCTGCACAACACAAATTCAAACTATATCCAATTCATTATTCTATAATCATTTAAAAGCAACAATTGAATCAGAATTGAATTTGACGAATATTTAGGCACATCACTATTTTTATATTACGAAAAAGTGGCATCCCACCAAATGTCATTTTGGTCTATCTAATTAAAAATCAGAGATAATCTGTGTTGTTTACTTTCTGCAAATTACCTACGTAGGTACCTACGTTTTTTTTATCATATTTTATATTTTATAATAGGTGTGTAAAGTGAAAATGGAGGAAAACAATCCAATCGACAGGTTATTAATAGGTCACTCAAAACCAGACTCTATTGAAATAAATAGAAGTGGGAGACCAACAAATGAAAACATCATTAGATTTGGCCCTCAACCTAAGTCTTTGGTATCTAAAATGTTAGAGAAAATTGGAGAAAATAGTGATTTGCCTATCAATTTAAATGTATACAATAACACCCCTGGAACTGAATGCATTGAAGTTGCTAATTGTGATGTACCAGAATCAAGTGAACAGGTGTATGTACTGAGAATTTATACGAATAGCTAGTCAAATTGCGTTTTTTGTGTGTAATTATAATTAAACTCATTTCCCATATTTCAGCGCCATTGACACTGCTTTGGATACCGTCAAAGTTAATAACAGCATTGCAGAAGGTCGAAAATATGCATGTGATTTCCCAAATTGCTATTATGCATGTAAATTATCCTCTAATCTAATAAAGCATAAGCGAACTCACACATCAGAGAAACCATATTTGTGTCACTTATGTTCATTTAGATCTAATTTCATAAATTCATTGAAAGTTCATCAAAGGATCCATACTGCAGAAAGGCCATATGCTTGCAATTATTGTTTATATAAATGCAATAGTAGTTCAAACTTAAAGAAACATTGTAAACATAGGCACAGTACTGCATCAGATCTAAAATCAAAGCAGTTAGATGATGTGGATCCTAATACTTGAGCAGTTCTTCAAGTTTGTGTAAAGCAATTTATGTGCACTATATTTCTAGTTGTCTTGTATGAAGGTATCTTGTCAGTTGTCATTAATAAATTATTTAGTGTTGATTTTACCAACCTCAGTAGGCCTAACATGCGCGCCTCGATACCATTTATCGCGCCGATAAATTAATTATATTTCCTAAACAACATATTTTCCCACATTTTTTTCACTTATAAGGTAGTTCTAATTGCTTTTAGAAACATGAATACGTTTAAGTTAGGAAAAATCTTTATAAATATGATTAAATGACATTTGAAATTTATCAATTGCCACAATAAATAATAAATAGATGCGCATCTTAGGCCCCCAGGACTTATCTGACTAAATGACATGACAAAATGATATTAACATAAATGATTGCTGACAAATTGATGTCATTTTTAAATTAGGTGTATTGTGTTGTATGCAACAAACATTCCTTATCTGATGTTGGTAAAATCTACACTTGTTTGCATACTTACAATTTTTTTCAATCCCTAACAATCATATCATTAAGAATCAATATTCACTTAACATTTACGCATTTGAATAGGATTCTAAAATTGAAAAGCACTTGGTACATAATATTTTAGATTACAGTGTAAACAAATTTTCTATAGGAATCCCAGACTAAAAAAACTACCTACTTTTTTGTGTAACTAATCACTTCACGAAGTGTGAGTAAGACAAAGTTACGCTTTCGAGTCATGTTTTTTCTCAAATTTAGGATAAATTTCACTGAGTTTCAAATGAAACAATTTAAACATTAAAATAAATAAAAACCAACACAGGATGAAAATTTTCGAAAAAAAAAAAGAAATGACTAATTAAAAAATACATGACCTTAATATTATTTTAATTTTTCTGATAAATAATATATGAGTTGTCCTATCACTCGGTTCCGCTTGTCGTCGACTTTTGTGTCACCCTATATATAGTCAGACTGATCAGTGTTGTTGACGGATGGCGGGACATGATTTACTTTTCTTGGTCAAATTTCGACGAAAATACTAAATCGATACGCTGGGTTGCTGGTCCCCCGATAAAACTGTAACTGCTTAGAAATTTCGACAAAATAGAAATAAAACAAGTCAATTTTAAAAGCATTTAACTATTTGATATTACAACTATCCTAAAATATTATGTAAAATATCCTAAAAAGTAAATAACTGGTATAAACATTGCTGCCCAAAAGTACCTACTTATACAAAGTCTGTCCTCTTATAACGTGATAATATACACAGTAAAGTCGGTAGACGATTTTGAGCTTGTAACATCGCGAGGTCGTAATCGTGGATAGTAATACTAGTCTGGTTCACGTTCACGATATAATAATAATATGTTGATGTATCAGTGGCAGTGTTCGGTGAAGTCGACGACGACTGATTCGCGCCATCCGAAGAGAAAGTACCCAGTGGCCGAGCCGAGCACGACCGCTGCGCAAAGCCAAGTGTTGTACGTCATGAACACTAACATCAGCATGTAGCTCACGAGCACTTGTACTCCGTGCAGCACTGTCTGCCACGCGTGCGCACTGCTCAGCATGGTTGGTCTGCAAGATGTAAATTTATATTTTTGTGTTAGTTGGTTTACATATGAATTTGGCGCCCAACGTGGTGCGATTGTTATTTGTGTATTATAGGTGTGGTAATAGTAATCCAATGCACCAAAATGGCGGACTAGTCAGTCGCATAAAAAATTACAATTAATTCAATGAATCAATAACTACAATGTTGGTGCAGTAGGTTGCCATACTTTTGGGAGAAAGTTAAGTTGATGATGAAAGTTGGGGGTAGTAAGAGCATATTGTCACGAGTCCCTGAACGTGAACTGATACATGAATTCAAACTTGAATGTTGGAGATAATTGATGTTTTAGTGTAGAGCACACACTGGTGGATCGTGAGCTACGTATGCGCAGACCTGGTTTGCGTTGTCACTGCGAGACCACATGAGTACGCAGCACATGCGTCGCGTTACTGTGGTGTCATGTACAATAATGCCGCGCTAGCCCAGCGTTTAACGCGTTCGTTCGCGTCGCGTTGTCGCAGGGTCTGCGTTGCGCATACGTTCATCAACGCCTACGTTAGACAAACGCTAGTGTGAACGAAGGCGACCTCACGCGGCGAAAACGTTGCGTACGCAGGGAATACGCTTGCAATCCGAAAGTGTGATAATTTCCTTGATTCTTGATAGTTACTATGATCATTGATAATGTATATAGAGGGTACCTTGTACATATAGGTGCGCTTCACATTAAGGCGACAGCAGCGGATGTCCGTACATAAAAAACAGCGGTGCCGCCGTTTATATGAAATTATCAGATACAAAATAGTATTCCTTTTATGGCACTTACACATTTCTCTCGAGCACGTGTGGTACAGGCCTAAAATAAATAAATAAATATTAAAAAAAATGCCCTTGAAGTTTTTTAAAATTTTACGCACAGTTTTAACGATGCGTACGTAGTCCAAGTTTCATTTCATGACTCATTAAGATAACATCCATAAAACTACAATTTTCAATGCTTCGTCCTTAAGAGGTACTGTGACAGAAATAGTTATTCGCTTATCTCAATATGTAACTAGCTGATGTTTGTAATACACTTTGAATAATGGAAAACAAACACACATGCTTCGCAATTAAGTTGTTTACTACTACACCGCCATACAGAAAAATATGTAATAATAAGTTTCACCAATAGGTACCAATTGGGAACTTCTTAAAGGAGTGTCATAAGAAAACATGTATTGACCGTAGTATTTGATTAGGTACTAAAACTCATTTATGTTTAAATTGGAGCCAGTGTTATGGGAATTCATTATGATTACGATGAGTGTGTAACATCATTGTTTTGAGAGTTGTCAAACTGAAATGCTTGCATACAAATATAACGTAGAAGTATTATTTTTTATGAAAATGATTTATTAAAAATGCAATTATTAAAATTAAGAAAGTTTACTCAACTGTATAACTTGCGGTTCATCTGGTGCACAAATATTTGACACGCCTTTGTCAGGAGGAGAAACAGCACAATATTGTAGTCCTGTATACGTTTTCCATAATAAATGTTTTCTGTAATATTTGAGGCTAAAAGAAACAAACAATTATGATATAGATGAAAAAAACTGAAATAATACACCTTTCGGTGTAATCAGTTTAACAGTTAATAATGACTCAAGCCTAGTTGTTATCATAACAATGTATTTGGGGCATTTCACGTGAAGCGGCAGCGAAAATAGGGTTAGGTCTCCGAATTTAGTTATATTTCGGTATGTTACACCTATTCATACCCTCGTTCTAGATATGAAATATTTTTTGCATTTTGAAACGCGAGTATACACTACTTTGAATGTTCAATAACCGACCAAGTGCGAGTCGTACTCGCACACAAAGGGTTCCGTGCCAACTTTAACTGAATTAGAGATCCACTTACTTCCACTTAGCCAAAATACCACAATATTTCATTGACAGCAAATATAACTTTGTTTTTCATAGTATTTGTATGAATAACAAAGTTATGTTTGCGGTTATTGAAAATGTGCTCTATCTTAAAAAACGACTAGTTAGATCTCTTTTTTTTTCAAAATTACACTGCTTAGTATAAAAGTTACATTGGGGGGGGGGACGCCCATTTTACCACTTTGGAAGCGTCTATCTCTCAAACGTTAGACTTTTAGTGAAATAAGAGAAAATGGTTTTAGGAACCTCGATGTGTGATAACAAACAAGAAAATATTGATACAAAGACATGCAATATAAAAAATAAACTTGAAATCTACCAATTACAAAAACAAACCATTTCCTTGCGGCTACGATGCTGGCTGCGTTGCCGCGTTGGATAGCTATGCTAATCTTTTGAGCTAGAAACCAGCCAGCTTTATTATTGGCAGTTACAATATTTAATTTGGCGCATTTTTTTCTATTTTTTCCACGTTTCTAGTTAAATTAGTAAAAAAATAAAAAAATAACTTTTTTGGGAAGTACGCATTTTTTTAAGATTCAGTCAGAATTCAAATTATTAGGATGGTAATTAAAACAATAAATGTAGTTTTCAATTCGCTAATATTTTTTTTTTACTTTTTTGAACTGATGGCATTCAATTAAAACTTCAAATTCCTTACATTTTGAAAACTAATCTTGAAAATTCATAAATATTATATCTGTAACGAGAGAATGTACAGGTGTAACATACCGAAATATAACTAATATCGGAGACCGGACCCTTTTTTCGCTGCCTGCTTCACGTAAAATGCCTCATTTATTTTTTCTATACATACACACGCATCGGGGTATCGCACTATCGCACATGTATGGAAACCAAAATATATTTACAAAAGTGTGTGTTAAATATAACTTACCCTTCATAGAGTAAAGCCATTAAGAATATTGCGAAGAAAGACCCAACGAACTCTCCAACTTCAGTTACATTCCACCACGAAAATAGTATCTTTTCCACATAGCCCCCATGGAACTGAAAATTATTACATAACATATATTACTAGTTAGTGGTTTTATTGAATAAAAGCAGAGTCAAACAGACAGGCAGACCAGGAGGCAGCAGAGGTGTTCTCTAACTCGCGACTATAAAGGTGAACGCACATTTACCCGAGCCGAACGCGCCGAATGCACCGAATTTTAGAATTCTTCATATGAAATCTAATTAAACCTCGCACACTTATCCGCTTCGAATCGTCCGAATCGGGAAGAACCCCAGAAATCCTTGACGAATTCGGCGCGACTAATGCGGCCGACTCGAACGACTCGCCGGGTATTCAATTCTTACTCACTCCCACCTTAGATGTCGCTCATAGCGCTATGTCATGACTTCTTCGACAAGGTCGAATCGCCAGATAAAATCTTCATATTCACTCCCACCTTTAGATGTCACTTATAGCGCTATCTCATTATTTCTTCAACGCGGTCGATTCGTCCGATTCGTTCGATTCAGCCGAATCGGCTAAGTGTGCGAGGCCTGCTTGTCTTCGATTCGTTCGGCTCGGATAAATGTACGTTCACTTTAATTCTGAATCTTTCAAGACGACACTGAGGTTACTAGTCAAGTTTGTCTATCAACTTTTGGATACGTACATGACTCACAGAACTTGGTAGCAATCTTTTTTTGACAGAGAACATTCTGGCGGTTGGACCTGGTCCGTATTAGTACGTGATTATTTTTGGAGCAGTACAAAATCAAACTAATTACAAATAAACGAAGTAGATCGAAAATACCGTACAGTCATTGACATCATGTGACCGCTCCCGTGCCCGTGTCCACCGCTTCCGTGACCCCCGTGGCCTTCGTGGCCAGTGTGGCCGGCGTGACTCTCATGACTCCTCAAGTCCGATCTGTAGTTCATACTGCTAATATCTTCACTCGTGTTAAATATGTCCTGTAAAAAACAAAACTTCGATAAAAATGTTTGACGGGTATTAGTACTCAATTACGACAATCATTACTTGGGCTCTTAACTTAAGTATATTGTAGTGTAGATATTGAAGGATTTTTTTAAATAACTTACGTTGTATGTGTCGCCTATCATATCAGTGAGATTTTGATGATGTTCTTCATGCATTGCGTGTTCCATATCATGATCCATATTATTATGATCGCCATGCCCCATTTCATGATTAGAATGGTCCATATGTAAATTATGATCCATTTTAGATGTTACTGAAATTGTAGAAGATAATTTATATTGCATGCATGAATACCGCAACAGTGTACGCCGGCCAAGTTTCAGGTTGGGAGTGTCCTAATAAAATGAATGGTTTAACAACATATTCAGGCTTCAATTGTTTTAAAATCAGACTTCAAGCAAGTGGAAGTTTAGTAAACATGTACGGTAAAATCGAAAACAGATTTGACTAGGTACCTACTACGAGGGGCATATAATAAGGTGTAGTACAAAAGTATGATACCTTAATCAAATTAACCACAAAAAACATGATGATAAGAAGCGCCAAAAAACAAGGCCAAACATGCACTAAGTATGAAAAAAGGTAATTAGATACAAAATAAAACTTTTGTAACGAATTATTATCGCAATGCAACGCCCTATTTAGGTGTCATAAAATATATGAATATGAATTTCACACTATCAACTTAAACTACAACTTGAATGAAAGTAATGTAAATAAAACAATGATACGCGGTTATCAATAAATAAGCAGTATCTACCAACATGTTGATTGAAAGCATTTATTTAAGTGGAATTGATTAGCAGTTTAAATTAATAAGCAGTAAGTATAATAAATGAACCCTTGAAATGTTTACGTATACACTGTGTACACTTATTGACTAGTATTTCGCATTTACTTTGCCTAGCTAACGAAAAATCGCAGACCAGAGACTAAAACGGCTAGGACTTAAACGGATTAACCTTCTCACAATCCGATCCAAGTTTTAATAAAACTTTTTCTTTCACACTATCAAAATGTCATTCTACTACTTACACCGCGTTGACCTCAATAAGTGATGTAAGAAGTAGAGCAGAGCTTAAACACATTCACTTGCCACGACTTTGTCTTTGTTAACTTTCGAAAATATTTCGTGGCAGGCTGGCTTATTGGTCAAATTTGAAATGTTGCTTGAACATACACTGACGCCATGAGATAGAATAGTAGCAATAATCGCTTTAACGATTCAATCGTTGCATTGTGATTGAAGTAACTAGATATACTAAACTGCTCTGGACACCTAAATTCTATACTAATCACTACATCTATGCAAATATTATAAAACTGAAGTTACTGCAGTTAGTTGGTTTGTTTAAACGCGCTAATCTTAGGAACTAGTGGATCAATTTAATAAAATATTTTTGTGTTGTATAGCTTATTTATCAAGGAAGGCCTTTGGCTTTAAAACATTTCGTTGCAATGAGAAGGGAAGGGGAGGGAGCAAATACAAAACGCGCGAATGCAGTCGTAGAAGACCACTAGTGATTCTATAAATTGCAAGGTTACTTTCACGAACCTTTACGTTAGAATCATAAGAAACCAACATGATGTTAGTGAATGTTTCCTCATATTTAGATATCTGAATTGATTTATGTCCTACCAATTATTAAAAAAATCGGGGAAGTGGTGTTCGCGTTCGTAGGCGAAGTATTACGCTTCATGATTCATAATACCCTTTACAGACACGTAACCATAAACACCATTTGAGCAAAGCCGTGGCACTAATCAGCAGCATTTGCCTTGTGCCCCCGCAACGGCTGAAGTAGCGCTTCGGGGAGTGGGTCTGAATAATTGTTGTAAGGTTTCCTCTGCATCAATCATTCGTCATCACAGCTAAAACTCTTTGCCTTTCTATTTATTTATGCCTTTCCACAACATTACGGATGTTCAGAGAAGAGAGCGGAGAGAGGATGTTTAGTAGACTTCTAACATGCTGTCTACAGACCATAAATATTCACTTTTTTTTAAGCAGATAAAGTAGGAATGGTATACCTATTTCAAAGACTAAGGGACTGATGATGAAGTTCCATCGAGGGGAGAGACCCAGTTCTACGAAAATTGCTGTGCTAATGTTAATGATAACAGAGGTGCAAGACCCATTAACTTAGGCCCCTTAGTGTTGTAATATTCACGAGATGCATAAGCACTAGATATAGGTTTATCACAGTAGCATATCAAATGAATGTTGCAGAGTCAATAATACATCTAGCCCTGTAATTTCTCGCCCACATAAGAGTGAATAATATGAATGGCATAGATCTGAATTCCTAGTCTGTTTTGGACCAGACTATGGTTAGGGCAAAAAAAGATGTTTTTATCCTATTTGTGTACATTTTTTCCTATAGCTGAACCAATTATATTGAATGAATTTGTAATATGAAATAGTGTTGTTTCTTTTAAATTTTACTAAACTATTAAAATATGTTTACATCAGTTAATTCAGTCGAGCACAGATAAGTGCACTGTCACTTTAAATAGTCCTTCTGATGGAGATATCCCGCTATAGTTTGAAAAAGCTTTCCTTCTAAATAAGCCAAGCAATGGTGCCCTGTTTTTTCTTTTTGGTTACTGGCTGTTCTATCCAATTTAGTTGGTTATAGAATAATGATTTACACTTTACAATGTAATGCACCAATCAGATACATACAACCGAGCATGGATATGGCAATTTTTTATTTTTATTATCTGTAAAATTATTTTTGTATAACCCTGAGAGTCTGCTGTGTTTTATTTATGGTTATTTTTACGATTACTTTATTATATTGATATTATCATTAAACAGCTATGAATAATTACAAGTATAATTATAGTTAAATAAATAAAAATCAATACTATTGATTTAAAAGCATTTTTGGACATCCCTTCATCAAAAACATTTAAATATTAATTGCACTTGTAAAAACAACACTTGTTTGTGACACACGAGGAATCCAGGCGTGTAAGCCCAGATAGCGTAAGACACGGGGTTCGATTTCTCGTCTGTCACAGCCAAAAGTTGCTTTTTAAAAGTGCAATTTATATTATTAAGTTTGTAGTGACTAAACAACATAAAAACAAAAATGTAATCATAAAAATGCATACATTCTGTGAAATCCGTAACATTACTACTTTATAACTGCTTACAACTCTTATAGCGACATTCACTTACCTACTGCAAAATTAGCAAACGGAAGCTCAAAGTTGTATAACCCACCACACAGCTCAGAGTACAGCAACAGCAAGATACTGAACAGCTGAATTTTACAAGTTCTAACCGAACTGCCGTCAAATAGTAGTTTCTATTAAAATTTCACACATTGTTTATCCTTTGGTCTAAATACGTTCAATGCAAACCACTTTAAAATCACAAATATACAATTTTTTAATAGGTAGTTAAGTCTCCAGTCGACGTCAAACCATATTTGCCTGCTCGGTTGCTTACAGTGTTGCCCGTCGACTTATGAGCCTACTGTCGATAGTCTATGCAGTAAGTAAGACACTGCAATAATATCAATAGCACATGGACGTACTGTAGTAAGTCCATGCAATAGCATTATTGCTGCTGAATATTGCAATAACAATAATAGTTTTATTTTGTCCTATTGGTAGTTACATTTCTGTTAATAGTAGGAAGTGTCTACTTAGTAAAAAGCGGCAGCAGAAAAATACGGCAAAAAAATAAAAGGTGTAAGTACACTGTTCTTCAAAGACAAAAAAAATGATCCTTTTGTTTTACAATAGTTTGCAATATATATAATACTAGCGGTCCCCCGCGACTTCGTCCGCGCGTTTTGAGTTTGCTCCCTCCCCTCCCGTCGCAGCGTGATGTTTTATATCCTAAAGTCTTTCTCGATAAATAAGCTACCCAACACAGAAATATTTTTTCAAATCGGTCCAGCAAGTCCTGAGATAAGTGCGTTCAAACAAACAAACTCTTCAGCTTCATAATATATTAGCGCAAGCGCACGTTGTACTTAAGCTACGAACAATATTTTGGTGCGGAGTTATGTTAAAACTGTTATAGCTCCTAAGATATTTATTGAAATCAAATGATATAAATGGCAACTTTGTTCTAAATGAAATGCTCGTGATGATGAATGTATTTATTTTAATAAGAATAAATACCTGTGTGTATAATACACCTCTAAAAATAATGCATTATTTTTTTACAAATTTATTAACATAAAAAAGGTTGTAGTAAGTCAACCATAAAAGATAGACATATGCTGTCGCGGACTTTATTATAGAACTCTTAATGCTGAACAATCCTGTCATACATGATTTTTGTGTAACTTAAGCGGTTTCCGCAGCGTATGCAGCGGAAGCTCTCAAAAGGAATATCTTTCTCCCGTTTTCGCAACATTTTTCATTTCTGCTGTGGTCTTATGAGTCGTATCTTTATGTTATATAGCCTAAAGCCTTCCTTGATAAATGGACTATCCAACGTAAAAATAATTTTTCAAATCGGGCCAGTAGTTTTTGAGATTAGCGCGTTCAAACAAACAAACAAACAAACAAACTCTTCAGCTTTATAATATTAGTATAGATTAACATTGTTTTTCCAAGAAAAACAGTGTTACCATTATTTTATTTTGATTGCGCTCTTTTCTAGGGCCTCCTTTCATTAGTCAGAGAATCTATCATATAAGTCATTTATCTATGCAAATAGGCCCATTTAGGACACTCTTACACGTCCCAATATAAACCCACAACCACAGCTTCGGTACAATTTTGGGCTAGTGCTGAGAAGAAGCTTCGCAACTAACTCAGTCACTATTGTCAATGCCTCTTTTCAAAAGGTCTACAATTTTTGTAGTATTTATGCAAGTCCATACATTATCATCCTTTAAATAATCATCTACTTTATAATACCCTTTCGTCATTAGGGTTTCTTTAATGACAGTTGTAAAATTTATTGACCGGTAAGTTTACAATGTGTCCTGGTAGTTTATTGAAAAATGTTATACATTTCCCTATGAAAGAATTACCACCCTTTCGAAGCATAAATTGTGGAATAACAAGCTTATTTTTTCCTAGTATTATAATTGTGTATATAACTTTTTTCGTGAATGAGTGTATTTTTTTGCGTAAATACATTAAATTTTGGTAAATTTACTGAGAGGCTACAGTTAATATTATAATTTCTTTAAACACCTCGATTATAAATAGCTCGCACGGCTCTTTTTTTAAATACAATAATTGATTCTATATCAGCAGCCGAGCCCCACAGTAAAATACCGTAGGACATCAAGCTATGGAAATAACTAAAATAAACTAACCTAGCTGTGTCTATATCAGTCAAACATCTAATTTTTCTTACAGCAAAAGCAGCTGAGCTAAGTTTTCCTGACAAGGCCTCTATTTGTGGACCCCAGTGTAGTTTGGTGTCTAAAGTGATTCCCAAGAATGTTGTGAAGTCAATAATATCAAACGATTTGTCTTTTATCTTAACCTGAGTTGATGCCTGTCGGACATTAGGCATCGTGAACTTTACACATTTAGTTTGACTTCCATTAAGAAGGAGATTGTTAACTGTAAACCAATGTAATTCTTGTGAAAGAGTATTATTTACATCGTCAAAATTTTCTTCACCAACAACAACAACAATATTATATCACAAAGATTCCCTACCAAATGCGGGAGGTCAATTATATATATCAAAAATAAAAGTGGTCCCAATATAGATCCCTGGGGCACACCCATTGTTAGAGGCGCTCCAGAAGACTCTATCCCTATACATTTCTACTATCATCCGTAATAAAAAAATATCAAAAGTATAAATTGTAGTAGTAACCTTACAGTCAATCAATCAATTGAAGTCAGTACCAGCCAAAACTAACTATGGTTTTAGGGCTTTAAGGTGCCTACTCACTTCAAAAAATATATATTAACATACCGAGATATATTCGATATTGCTCAGCATAGTTTGCAATGGAACCCTTTTCACTGAGAAAATATATTTTATTTCCCGAGCTATAGTTTGTTTAAGAGCGATGAATAAATACGCAAAACCTTAAAATAGGTTGACAATATTATAACGAGCAGAATCAATTGAACCACTTTTTAAATTGTTCAATACATTTTTCAAAAAAATAATATTAAAAGGTTGCCCTGCCTATTTAATTAATAGGGCAAGCCATCAAGTGCGCAAATCTCAAACTCGAAAATACTTAAACACTAAAAAAATAGCTCTTTATGAGAGATGTTTGTAATAATAATTATGTCAATACCGAATCCTCTTTTGACAGAGTGTCGTCTGCAGAGCAAGAAATTATCAGAAGTGTCAGTAAAACTAAAACACGTCATAAAAACCTGCATTTAACTCTAAATAAATTTTCTTTATTGCACAAGTTCGGTCACAAGAAATAATAACATTACAAAGAAATAATAAGTACAATATTGGCGGTCTTATCGCTGGTAGCGATCTCTTCCAGACTACCATTGGGTAGTGGAAACAACGTTGATTAGTGGGGTAGAAAGTGGAAAGCAAAAATATAGCTAATATTTTAATATAACACTTCAAAGATAGTTACATAATAAAATAAAATATAGCTAATACTCGTAATATTAATGTTTTATATCTCACAGCCAAAAAGCATATTTATGTTATTTTTATGTGTTACATTTATAGTTTGATTGTGATGTGTTTTTCTGTATGATTTTGTCTTTGCTATTTCTCAAAATAAGTTCATGTATTATTTCTGTTTTATTCAAATAAAAAAGAATTCTATTCTATTCTACCTATAGTCCGACATTAAGAGGGACAAAGAAGAATTATAACTATAGTTAGGTACTAATTCTATTTGGACTTATAGTGATACTATTGTTGTACCAGCCAGCCATCGATAGTACAATGAGTAGCCTATGAGTAAAGATTTATTATAAAGCGACGGGCTACCGGTACTGATAAACCTGTACAAATTAGTCATGTGCCAAGATGGCTACTTTTTGTATTGGAATATTTTGATAATCTGACAATTTTCAATGTCAACTATCGATAGTAAAACTGTCGATAGTTCAGTTTCCCTGGCTCGGTATGACATCTCTGTTATTTGACATCCGTTTTATGACAATGTCATTGGACACTGACAGCTCACATTGACCATAGAGTATAGAGTATAGCGGCTTTGTCAGCGCTCGCTGGCATAATATGTCAATTAACTGTCATAAACCTTATACCCATATCACAGGAGATTTGCGCGGGAAACGAAAAGGGAAGGATGGACCATATTTCTTCATTTTAGAAATTGTTTTTTTTTTCAGGTCAATTATTGTATTTGTGTGGTGGAGTTTTCATGATAATTAGTTCTTTTGAAGAAAACAATGAAGTTAAAGTGAGAATTACGGTGAAGCGAGCTCTAATCGCGCCGTCTTACCTAGATCGTTGTTCCTGCGCTTAGCTTCCTTGTTGAGCATTGGAATGCGGACCACCTCGCATTTCAATGATTTAGGTTATGTTAGGTTAGTTTAGTATAAGTTTTAGTTTTTAGTGTAAAAAATAAAAATATTAATGAAGAATTGTCTGTATGGCGTACAGCCAAAGAGGTTAAACTAGCATATATAAAAAAACATATCACAGAAAATTTAATAGTATGTACTACGTACAGAAGGTTCACTGCGATAAGAAAGATAAAGATAAAGCCACTTTCGCTGCAACGCAATAAAGTGCCACTCACTTCGCACGAGTTTCATTCAAGATTGTTTCATCTCCCAATTATGCGTGTCTCTTTCTACGCGTAACGCTATCGCTGTTTCGTGGCTTTGAATATGTCAGGTTTGCGAGCGGCGCGTGGCACGAACATATACGTAGGTAACAACGCGCTACCCAAATAAAATAATATAGTCTAGGAGCTAGCACATTTCTTGCCTGTGTTCAAACACACATAGTAGGTACATCACACCCACCATACCACACCACACCATACTACACCACACCACACCATATAAAATTGTAGAACGGACAACAGCACGTCAAGATAAACACTGCGGCTGCGGAATCTCATGCAATTACAGCCTTTACAGGCTAGTTTGCAACAAAAGTGGGAAACCTGATGTGCTGGCGACTGTACATTCGCCAGCCTGTCTGCATGAGATACCACAGTGTTAACCTTAACTTGCTATTGTCCGTACTTAACTATATAAAGAGACTTTTATTAATGTGAGCCTTATCTATCGCGCCTATATAAATGCTTTTTAACCGAATTCAAAAATAGAAGGCTATCAAATTCAAGACTTATTTTATTGGAATATTAGGGGTGATTTTAAATAGCAGAAGTAAAATAATGAACTATAGCTCTTGGACGATTTGATTATGGACTACCTACATAAAATTCTAACACAAAATTACTCAAGTACTTTGGTATATATAATGTTAAAGGACAATATTTTTTTTGTGTGGGAGTTGGGCTTAAAATACAATTCTAACTAACAGAAACAAATGATACACCAAATGAAAGAATAAATTCATACAAACAAAAAACACACATTTTTGTTAATTTTTCGATATGGGTTTTGTTTTCATTTTCAATCTAAGTCTTTTGTTACTGGCATGTACAGCAGAGAGTTGCAACACTGTCCGCAGTAAGTTCGTTTTGTTTACAGTTATAGAAACATTTTATTTTGTTTATTTTTAAGAAAACGAATATAAAGATACAAATTACATTAAAATCCAAAAAGAGGAAATGCCTACTTTACAATCTGCTTGACACTTATCCTAAAACAAAGATTTTTACTCTTTATTTTTTTTTTTTAATTCGACGAACAAAACGCTGGTTTGGTTTCATCCACTTCTTTCTTCGTAAATATTGACATGATTTCTAAAAAGCGCGGGAAACGGTGAATCGTGTAGGCGTATTTTTTTGGCTCTTGTAAAATTAATTTTAAATAAGGATCAGCGAGGGTGTTAGTGTGTATATTTAGTTAGTTTTCTAAGTGTATGTAATTTTTATTTATAATATAGAACTTATTTCGTCGATAATTGGGTAAGTCAACACCAACTTTCCACTACTAGGATGAAAGAGCCACCCGACGATCCTGGCGGGACATTTGTCCCCCAGGCATCAAGTTTCGTGACTATTTCACAAGGTTTACCTGATATGGACACTGATGGTTCGATTTTTGAGACTGATTCTGAAAATAACATTAACAATAGCAATGAACCTAAACGTAAACGCTCTAGACCACGAAAAATGTGCAAACACTGCAACAGAAAAAGGTCAAAAAATCGTACAGACGGATTTATTAGCGAATTTGAATGTCAATGTATAGATGAACAGAACCGTCCAGACCCCTGTTCTCAAGACAGTGCAAGTATTCGCCCCTCGGTCCACCCTCGTACTCCACAGGTAAAAAGTGCTATTGACACACATGCCTCAACTCCTAGTGCTACATCACAAACAGTAAAAAACATTGATGACTCTCATATTCCTGTTGGTAGAGTGAAGTATCTTGCTTCTGACTTATCTCCATATGTAGTACATGTTCTTCGAGAACAATCTACTCCTAATGAGAATTGTACAATGCACCCAATATCATTTGGGTACTTCCTTAAAAAGCACTCCTTTAAAAATATTATAAATGGTAGTCTCAAAAGAATTGGTAGGAATAGGTTATCAATCTCGTTCACAAACTTTGAAGATGCCAATGCTTTTCTGACCAATGAAACGTTAAAGTCCAATTTCTATAAAGCTTTCATACCAACCTCCAATGTCACTCGCATGGGTGTGATTAAAGGTGTACCAGTTAGCTGGAGCGATGAAGACATCATTGATAATATTACAGTGCCTACCGGATGTGGTAATATATTAAAAGTTAGGCGTTTAAAGAAAAAAAACACTTTCAATGGAAAATCAGAGTTTATTGCGGTAAAACTGTACAATAAAGGACGCGGGGTAGGGGGAGGAGAGGGGTGTTGGGAGGAGGGGGTTGAAGGGGGGTACCCCCTGATACACTCCCCTCTTGAAGCAAGCTTTTGGTTTCTGAGATATTCATGATTGAAGTTTGAGGTTATGACTGGACTAAAAGTGTTAAAATTCAGTTTTGGATCATCAAATTAAGGGTGGGGGGAGAGGGAGTGGAGGGGAAGGTGTAGTAAAGAGGGGGGACTTGCCTATTCCCTACAAAATTGCCTATTTTCAGGGGTTTAAAGAGATTACTGTTGTCTGTTAAAAAATAAATAACCACGAAATTCAAGGCTCACGCTCCGCTGCGCTTCGCGCTCGCCTTGAATTTCTAACCTATCACGTGGCCTACAGGACTTTGGCAAAGGTGGGCAATTGCCTATTTTCAGGGGTTTAGAGAGATTACTGGTGTCTGTTTAAAAAAATAACCACGAAATTCAAGGCTCACGCTTCGCGCTCGCCTTGAATTTCTAACCTATCTAGTGGCCTACAGGACTTGATGTTTAGGTACATTGACTGTATAGAATCAACATTCACGTAATGAATCACAACTGACAGATCGTAGTTTTATAAGTCAATCATAATATTGACGTAAAATCATACATTTTGTTCTAATTTTGCGATTTTTAAAAATGTATTTCTCGAAAACAACTAGGTTGCTTCAAAAAACGACTTCACCAAAAGACTTCTTGCATCATGTAGTTTCTGACAAAAAATTATGAAACGCAAAGTCAGCGTCCTGTTTAGTACAGTTTATCCTTTATTGCAATAGAAACAGTTGTAATCACATTTGACGGCCAAGTTTTACCTAAAAGGATTTTCTTATGTTACAATGCATTACCTGTTGACCTCTATATTTACCCAACCATACAGTGCTTCCAGTGTTGCAGATATGGACATGTTAAAAGTCAATGCAGATCTTTGCCAAGATGTTTCAAATGCGGACAGGGTCACACTGGTGACTCCTGTGAAATTGATGAGGAAAATATATCATGTTTATTGTGCTCAGGCTTTCATATTGCTACTAGTCGCAAGTGCCCAGAATATATGAGGTAAAAAAGCATCAAGGAAACTATGGCAAAGAACTGTGTGACATATGCTGAAGCACTGAAGTTACACCCTCCAATAACAAAGTCATTTGCAGATGTGTTAATGTCTAGTCGCCCAGTTCAAGATAACATTCCGACCACTCAATCGCCTAACCGCCGGCGTTCACCAATACCAAACTATACACTTGATAATTCAAACACCAATTCCTACAGAAAGACAGTATTTTTGAAACCTAAAACTCCACACAAACCTGTAATGCTGGGGCCACATTAGCGTTTAACGTCAATGCCCATTATCTCGATAATTATTGCGATAATTTTTGACGCATTAAAGTGTGTGGCTACACTTTAACGGTCAACATGAATGCTCATTTAACAACATGAATTATTTGGCGCCAAGCATTACTTTTCGTTCCACGGTTCTTGAAACTTTTAAGTTTCGTATCCCACAAACATGGTTTTGTTTGCAGAATCTCAAAAAAAAAATAACTTTCTCATTACTCGACTCCGTCGCTATAGTAGGTATAGACAAAAACGTGCGATTTTGAGGCAAATCCATGGTGAAAAAATAAATACGTCCGAAACCGTTGCGCTCGCGACGCACACTGTGACAATACGTAGTGTGGCCGCTTCATCGCACCAATTTTCGCGTTAATCTCTTTGATGTACCGCCTCCAAAGCTATCGCCTAATGCCAAACGGCATTGTTAATGCCATTGTCAAATTATCCCGTTAAGTTGTGGCTACACCTAAAGTTAACGTCCATTATCGCGATAATTAATGGCATTTCTCGCTAGTGTGGCCCCAGCATAAGAGGTTATAATCGCAGTGAGCATGAATCGCTAACAAAAGATTATAACACCCCGTTTGCACCCAGTAAGAGTATTTTAATTAACCAAGATTCGAATAATAGCTCTTCTAATTTAACAGTAAAAGATCTCATTGATTTGCTTATTTCATTATTGACACAAAACAAAAACATTTCACCGTCCAACGTTGCCATGCTAAAAAATGATTTAATGACGAAAATAAATAACACTGTTTATGGAAAGGAAGTCTCAGGTAGTTCAGTGGAATTGCAGGAGTATTAATAACAAGAAAAGTGACTTAATTTATATTTTAAATAATTTTCAGCCTTTTGTAGTGGCTCTACAAGAGACTTGGCTTCGGCCAGAATATATCTTTAAAGTCTCTGGATACTCTTGTATCAGAGAAGATAGGTTTGATAATTACGCTGGCGTTGCTTTATTAATAAAACATCCTTTAACTTTTTCATGTATCCCTCTCCCTCAACACAGTGACGATATTTCTATCGTAGCTGCATCTGTAAATAACATTTCATTCGTGTCAGTGTATATACCTCATCCTTCAACAGCTGTATATAATGAATTAGAAGAACTCATTTCTAGAATTCCCCAACCGGCTCTAATATTAGGCGATTTCAATGCGCATCACCCATCGTGGGGAAGCACATTGTATAATCACTATGGTAATAGGATGTTAAATATCTTGGATGCAAATAATCTTTGTTTATTGAATACTGGCAGTCCCACTAGGCGTACTCATGTAGGTGTTAGTGTTCCTGATCTAACAATTAGCAGTCCAAGTCTAGCCTCTTCTTTAGCGTGGTCAACTATGTCATCAACATTTGGAAGTGACCATTTTCCTATTACAATAACATTTCCTGATTGTAAGAAGCCATCAAATATACGCTCCCCACGACTTAAACACAAACTACAAAATGTGGATTGGAGCTTATACAAATACAGAGTGGAACAAAAACTTTCTTCACTACCACCCGTTGATAAAAGTAACCAATCAGTGTGCGCTGAATCATTAGCATCACTGTTAGTAGAGACTGCAAATGAAACATTTCCCATTAAAAAAACATGTAAAAATAAAATTCCATCTCCGCCCTGGTGGGACAGTGAGTGCTCGGATGCAGTAAAAGAAAGGAAAGCTGCTGAAAGAGCTTACATGTCCAGTACTACAGTGGAAAATCTGAACATTTTGTCTAAGATTACAGCTAGTACAAAAAAGCTTTTTAAACAGAAAAAATGGAATAGCTGGAGGAACTTTTGCCTTTCTATCTCTCCTGACACTTGTCCTTCTATAATCTGGTCAAATATTAAACGCTTTAGGTCAGCTTTTAAAGAATCACAGCCTTTTGTTTTGCCTGAAAAGTTAACCGATTCTTTCCTAGACAAACTAGCTCCTTCATCTGTTCCATATGATTTTATCATGTATAAAACCTTGTCTGTTTTTCAACAAACTGGTCTTAATAGCCCCTTTAGTCTCACGGAACTGAAAGGTGTCTTGTCTTATGTAAAGGACTCGGCACCTGGTCCAGACGGAATTCCATATTCTTTTATCTATACTAATATTATAAAGCTGAAGAGTTTGTTTGTTTGTTTGTTTGTTTGAACGCGCTAATCTCAGAAACTACTGGCCCGATTTGAAAAAATATTTTTATGTTAGATAGTCCATTTATCGAGGAAGGCTTTAGGCTATATAACATGAAGATACGACTCACAAGACCACAGCAGCAATGAAAAATGTTGCGAAAACGGGAGAAAGATATTCCTTTTGAGAGCTTCCGCTGCGTACAATGCGGAAACCGCTAAAGTTACACAAAAATCATGTATGTCAAGATTGTTTAGCATTAAGAGTTCTATAATAAAGTCCGCGACAGCATAAGTCATCTTTTATGGTTGACTTACTACAACCTTTTTTATGTTAATAAATTTGTTAAAAAATAATGCATCATTTTTAGAGGTGTGTGTATACACACAGGTATTTATTCTTATCAAAATAAATACATTCATCATCACGAGCATTTCATTTAGAACAAAGTTGCCCTTTATATCATTTGATTCCAATAAATATCTTAGGAGCTATCACAGTTTTAACATAACTCCGCACCAAAATAATGTTCGCAGCTTAAGTACAACGTGCGCTTGCGCTAATTATATTATAAAGCTGAAGAGTTCGTTGGTTTGAACGCGCTTATCTCAGGAACTGCTGAACCGATTTGAAAAAATATTTCTGTTTTAGATAGCTTATTTACATCACGCTGCGACGGGAGGGAGCAAACTCAAAACGCGCGGACGAAGTCGCGGGGGACCGCTAGTTGCTAATATGACTGATTCAAGTTTAGGTTACTTCTTGTCTTTGATTAATTCGGTTATGATATCCGGTAAAATTCCTTCATCGTGGAAGGTACAAGAAATAGTTCCAATTTTAAAACCAAACAAGCCTTCTTCCCTCGCCGAGTCATATCGTCCTATAGCTCTTTCATCTGTATTAGCCAAAATTGCTGAACACTTGGTTAAAAATAGATTAGAATAGCACACGAGTAAGGGGCTATTAAGTAATAGTCAGTACAGGTTCAGAAAAGGTAAGAGCACTGCTGATAGCCTGGCTATCTTTACCACAGATATAAGATTAGCTTTTTCTACTAACCACCATCTTTTAGCAGCTTTCCTTGATATTTCCTCTGCTTACGACGCCGTAGTGTTATCCATTCTTGTAAATAAACTGCAAATATTAGAAGTTCCTTTTATGTTAATAAACTTCATTGTAAATATTCTTTCGGAAAGGAGAATTTTTGTTGTTGATGAAAGCTTAGAAAAAAAATTTAGAGTACTATGGAATGGCTTGCCCCAAGGGTCTGTATTATCTCCTATCCTTTTCAATATTTATTCGCACGATCTGCAGCACTCCCTAGGTGACAACATAAATATCTTGCAATATGCCGATGACCTTCTCTTGTACATAGCGGGTTCTAATATCACACTACTATGTGAGACCGTCAATTCGTCTCTTCGATTGTTAAAACTATGGCTAGATGCAAATGGCATGTATCTTTCTGTCGCTAAAAGTTCTGCTGTTCTTTTTTCTAGAATGAGGCGTCCTCCTCCAATTCATCTTTCTTACGATAATATTCCTCTACTTTGTGATAAAAAGGTGAAATTTCTTGGGCTTGTTTTAGATTCTAAACTTTCAGGGCTTGATCATTGTTATTATGTTAGTGATAGGTGTGAACGGCTACTCAATATCTTACGATGCTTATCTGGGGTATGGTGGGGCGCCCATCCCTTCTGTTTAAAGCTTTTGTATAATGCAATTATCAGAAGTGTGCTTGATTATGGAACACATTTTCTAGAACCTGGTAATGTTGTTGGAATTGAAAAGTTAAACATTATACAGGCTAAAGCACTCCGTATCGTAGCAGGGGCAATGAAATCAAGCCCCAAAAACGCCCTACAAGTAGAATGTGGGGATCCACCTTTGCGATTACGACGCCAATTTTTGAGCGATAAATTCTTATTTCGTGCCCTTCAGTTTACCAATCACCCTCTTTATTCTAAACTTGCCTCTTTATCCGTTCATATTGATAACTCTCCGTACTGGGCTCACAAAAATCTTCCATGTCTTGTCCTTAGTTTTAGGAAATTCGTTGCAATACAAGCCCCCACTCATAGATCAGCTTACTTTCCTTTATTTTGTTCCGATTTCGAGTCACTCATTTTACCCATAGAAATTCTTAATATCGACATTAGCAAAGATGACCAGCATGCTGGCATTAAGTTCAATTATATTCTTGAAAACCAATGGCAAGATTGGCACTATTTATACAGTGATGCCTCAAAACATGAAACAAGTCATGTTGGAGTAGGTGTATTTCATCAGCAGTATAAAGTAAATCAGTTGATTAAGTTACCCCCTGAGACTTCGGTTTTTACAGGTGAATGTTTTGGTATTTTTAAAGCATTGGAATATATTCTCCTGCTAAAGTTGCAAAAAGCTGTTATATTCTCAGATTCAAAAAGTGCTCTTCAAGCACTCGCTAAATATCCCTTTAAATCGAATACATGCTATCCTATCATTATAGAATGTAGAAAATTATTAAATAAATGCCTCTTTTTAGGAATACAAGTAGCGTTTGTGTGGATTCCTGGACACAGTAACATTACGGGGAACGTAAAAGCTGATCGTTTAGCCAATGATGCCGTGAGCATTGGAGATATGTACCCATATAAAAATTACAGTCATGATTTAATAGCTTTGCCTAAAATTTACCTCCATGACTCGTGGGGAGAGGATTGGAATAATAGCAGTGAAGTCAAAGGCAGATACTTTAAACTTATTCAACCATCTATACCTATTAAACCTTGGTTCTTTAAAACAAGCTTGAGTAAAACTTCTACTACTAGTCTTATACGACTAAGATTGGGACATGTGTGTACACCGGCACATTTAGCAAAAATACATGTCATTGACTCTGATTTGTGTGAGTGTGGATCTGATGTAGGTGATGCAAATCACATATTTTTTGCATGTAAAAAGTATGATTGTTCTTCCTTTATAAAATCCCTAGTATCCCTCCGTGTCCATCTTCCTACGTCTATAACTTGCCTATTATCTTCAAATGATATAAATATTTATAAATGTTTATCTTTATTTATTAACGCTAATAATATTAAGTTGTAGTTTATTATATGATTCCACTTTCCCTGATCCTTCCAAAATTATATCTCCCGGAATCTTTTTACTCCTATCTATACCTTTTCCCAACCTTTTACTCCGTCGTGGCAAAATGCACAAGCCGTGCTAGCCAGAAACAAAAAAAAAAAAAAAAAAAAAAAAAATATTGACATCTGTCATATGTCAGTGCCAGCAAATCAAATGTCAAAAGCGGTATAAATCAACGTTCCGTTCGACGCATTTTCAAGAATAATAAAATGTTTTCAAAATAAAAACGGGCGTATTAAAAAATCTAAAAGTAATGTTAAATGAAAGTATTTAAGTTTATAAGTAATCCACAACTTACAAGTTTAACGTCCTCGGGCGGAGCCATACCGTACGAACAATTCTTCATAAATAAGTTCAATATTTACACTTAACACTATTTATGCTCGGCGTACGGAATCGCTCGAACGTATCTTAACTTCGGAGTGACACCCCCCTGCTCATATACTATGGAAAAAGCATAAAATTATTATCCCTATGTAATTATATCTATATTGTAATATTTAACGTATAGAAATATATTTCGTTTTACACTAGGGCTGCATCAAAATATCGATACTTCGTGTCAACTGTTGATCAAACGGTAAAGTAATATGTTTAACCCATGTCGATTTGGTATAAGTCACCTGCGCGGAATGTTGTCTCATTTATAATTACAATGTTTGGTGCATACATGGCATTTATTATAGGTATCAGGTTTTGACTATTAAAATAGTGTAAGACTTATTGCAACCGTTATTAAATTGTTAAGATTAATAGAATAGTAAAAAATACATTTGTTATTTATTTAACTTTTAGTTCTCCTTCCCTCCACGGTTAATTAATTCCACGGTTCCCGCGGCTTCACCTTCCCACGAAAAATGTCTGATCTTCAAAATATCGTTATGAATTATAGCCTATGTACTATTCTGAATGTAAATGTTTTTAAGCACATCTGCAGAGCAAGTGCCAAAATATTTTGTTGAGATATCCAGAAAAGAAAAAATAATAATAATTTGTACTTATTTTCTTAAATTTCGATCATCTCCATCGACCTATTTCGTTAACTTACGTGCAATTTTAGTCATAGAGGTCATTACGCATCAAATTCTTCATGTAAAAAAACAAAAAAATAATCATAAGAGTCAAAAAAAATCCAAAATATTCAATTCAATAGCCGAAAAATTGGGCATTTAAAAAAAACTCGAATATCTCGTAAACGGTTAAGTTTAGGATGGGGGCTTCCATAGTAAAATCATTCAGAAATTATGTGTACTAACGCCCTTAACGGATCTAGGTCTACTTTTCCTGTAACCCTGTATAACGACCTTGCTTTATATTTTGTATATACTTCATATAAAAATATTAAAGCATCTTATTTTTTTTTTTTTTTTTTTATTTATTATTTAAAATATGGTACACCAACAGCATATTTATAGACAATATTGATAAGAAATAATTAGGTTGGCATCTTAAACTGTCTATGATGGCATACCTTAATAGATGGTTATCTTAAGACTAGCGACCCGCCCCAGCTTCGCACGGGTGCAATGCTGATAAAGCTGCTAATGCTGTCTTTATACAAGGTTCAGAGTTTTTTTGCGATAGACAATATAAATAAAACTTTATCGTGGGATGTTGCCACTTTGTGCAACATAATTAAATAAAGCATTTTGTAGTAAGGATTGCATACAAAAAGGTGTTTGAATCCGCAAAACGATGATCGTATTGACGGGTATCGTTTTTCGTAGTAGGCCCTCTAAATTTCATATCGCAATGTGAAGTAGGTACCTACACTTGTGAACAAAATAACCTAAGTAAAAGGCATTTTGTGTTGTGTTGTGATAAAATGAGTTTGTAATAGATGATGAATACGATATTTTATACTTATTGCCGCTAATAGAACAATTCCATGAAAATGCCTCGCATAATTATGATGGTCACTATTTTCATCCCTTGAGCCTTTATGTATCTTAAATACATTAACTTTAGCATGTAATTCAGCCCATTGAATTGAACATTTTATACTACGGACACTATATGAAATCCAATTACTTTAAAATATTTTATTTCCTTAAATGCTTAGATGTTATTTAGCTAATACGAATTTTTCTTTACCCCTCTCTTGCTTAATTAGATAAGGATTAATGCTTTAAATATTACTTAAAATCAATTCGTAAATAAGCTATTATCTCTCGTAAAAAGTAGGTAGGTACCTTAAGAATAAATGCCCCCCCTTAAATATTGTTTTTTTTAATTTTCTGTATAAGAATCATAAAGCAGTTAAGAAAATATATCTACCTACCAGGGTTTAGTCAGCGTTAGCAATGTAAACGCAAAATTGAGTTTATTTACAACTTCACTTATTAGAAACCTATAAAATTATCAGTGTTTTACTACTGTATTATGCATGTTTTATACATAAAACATTCCTATTGAATCACTCTATCTATAAAAAAAACGTTTTAAAATTTTAAGCATACATACATACAGACAGCGGGAAGCGACTTTGTTTTATATTATGTAGTGATGATAAAATATTAAATCATCTTAGCCGTGCGTAATGCGCTAAAATGCAGCATGAGTAAGCACGTTGCGATTGCGACCCGACAATGGATGAATGGATGTTGAATTCCCACAGCGACACAGACTAAAGAACTTCCACAGACAAGATAAATAAAATGTCTGATGTACAATTTCGAGTCAAAACTCGTATTGAATTTTTATCCAAAAAAATATCATGGAAATCTATGTCATCTGTGAATGAAAACTCAAAATATATGTGTTTTATCCAATTCCCTACGCAAATTTTGTAATATTTATCTTTCCAGCTTATATTAAGTGTAATTTTGTCCGACAGACGCTTACCATTTTTGCTAGAAGGTTGACCGCGGCCATGTCTATGTTCGGCTGCGTCTTTGTAATTCGCGTTGTGCTGTTCTTTATTGTTTAAAAAAGACAGTGAAATTGCTGCTGATGAACAATGAATTTGTTGGAACGTTAATTAATTAAGGACTAGCATTATGTGTGGAGTGTTTAATGTCTTAGAGCGAATCTATAGAATTTGCCTTTGAAGAAGGCACTCCAACATCCTCAACGTCGTATTTTTAGTTCATCCGCCATATTGGCGTTAATATCTTTTCGTAAGTCTTTTTTGATAATTCCTAGCTTTAAAAGTAGTATAGTGTTATTTTTTAGTGTAATTTTGGTTGCCCAATATGTAGGGCTTATTTGACACTATAAATAATTTGTGCATGTTGCGATACATGGCTGTAATTTCAACATTGTTCTTGGCCTCCTTTACCCTGAGTAATTTTCACCCATTTCCATTTCTTTATAATGGTTTGAGGCATCTCAACGTTGTCGTTGTATCAATTTCCATAAAATTTTGTTACTGACACTACCCGCGATAAAGTAATTGTTTTTTTCGACGACTAGGTTTGTAAATGCATTTTATTTTGTAAATGATCTATACAACTTTCCAATATTGTAATTTTGTAAATACATAATTTATCCTACTAATAGTAGCCACTTTGTTGAAATATAGTTTATTTGCTTACTTTTAATTCAAAGCGTTTTATTCTTATTTCCTGAGGATTACCTGATTTGTTATGAACTAGTCACAGCAGAATGGCATACAGAACATTCTAGATACTTTCCAAATACATTCTGCATTATTCAGTTTATTGTTTGTTGATAAATCTGTATTTTTTATACCTGCAGTTTTTTTGTTGACTTTTATCACAATATTGGTAGTAAAATAGAATAGAATCATATATTTGCATTAGGAGATTTCCTTTGAAATTAATATCTTTATTCAGTACAATAAACAAGCTTCCAATTACTAAAACTAAGATATACATAGGAAAATTGACATAAAGGAGCATGTTTATGTTGTTGTTTTTGAATTATACTGCTTTATCATTGTTTTACTTGGTTGAGTTTTTGTGCAATTAGTGACAAACAATAAAATAAACCCAAACATAAATTATAAAATTGCCTCTTTATAGAGCCACTAGCGGTCCCCCGCGACTGCGCCCGCGCTTTCTGAGATGGATTCCTACTTGTAGCAGTGTCATGTTTCATAACCAAAAGCCTTCCTCTATAAATAAGCTATCCAACACCTAAAATATTTTTTCAAATCGGTCCAGTAGTTCCTGAAATGCAGATTACAAACACTCATCAGCTTTATGATATTAGTATAAATATTGCAAAGCTTTGCCAGTGCTTGACCTTCCTTGATGAATGTCAGGATGAAAAACATATTTTATAATTAGTCAAAATTTACTGTGTTGTTCTTTAAACTAAAAAATTAATCACAATTTATAATTTTCTAAAGTTGGGATGATTGTGATACCATCAGTCTGGGGTTAATCTGGCCCATCATTCAGAATTATCATGTAACCTTAAAATTTTACTCCTAGACACAAAAGAAAATTTCACTGAGACAACAGTCATCACTCTGGTGTCAGTCGAGATAGACGTATTAGATTGATGCCGTACTGAATGTGTAACCTTTCCCTAAGAATGTTATTCTAAAATCTTTTTATTTAAACTATCATATAACTTGTGGTCCCCCGCGACTTCGTGCGTTTTCGATTTTTTTCTCACCTTTTAAACCTTCCCTAGACCTCCACGAACATTACAAGACTAAGATTAGATAAATCCGTTCAGCTGTTCTCGAGTTTTAGTGAGGCTAACGAACAGCAATTCATTTTTATATATATGGATTTATCACATTTTGTCATCTCAGGAACATTAGTTTCAATAATATGTGGGATTGAAAGCCACCATGATTTTTAAATACATATTTAGTTTAATCCCAAGTTTAAGCATATGTGAACGAGACACAATGCAAATTCTATTGTTATGCGGTTGCCTGCAACCACTCGGGTGTTGAAGCATTAAGTTCGATAATTGAGGCTATACCGCTCATTGCTAAGTCACATCTATATTATTTTTGTTAAAAAGGCATTGATAAGCCCAGTTAGAATTGGATGAAAGATAGGACAATAAAAAAGAAATATTGGAGTTGGTATAATATGGGAGCAATATGTGAAACTATTTTAAAGCTAACTAGTAGAACTTGTCAGACTGTCTTACATGTAGGGTGCTATGTGGTACAACCAAAATTATATAATATATATTTATTATTTAAAATATTTATGTGATATATCTGATAAATTGCTTATTTATTATTATAAATCATTTATTTATACTTAATTGCTCAACGAAAATTTGTACAAAAGTTCATTTAGTGCATTAATGCCACATGGCGATCTCTACTACTTGGGCCAAGAAGAAATGAATACACAACTTAGTCAGGCCCTAAGTAACTTGTTTGCCCTGCCCCCTAGGAAGTATATACTAGCTTTAAACTGTGTTGTGTTTATGTATTTGTGTTTTAGATTTGCTTAGAGACCTTTAGTGTATTTAAAAACAACTTTTTTTTTTATAAATTCCTTGATGTGTATATTTGGCAGAGCAGTATAACAAGCGGGAGAGTTATATTTAGGTATCTGGGATGTGAGTGATTAAAACCCTAATTGGATTGCACAAAATTTTAATTTTTTTTTTCATAGTCTACTAGGAATTATTGTCCAGTCTTGTAAATTAATTTAAAATAATTTTGTAACACCATAGTGCTTACTTCACAAATTAGATGGTTAGTTTGGGTTGAAGGATTATTATCTCAGTTATATTTGCATTTTTTGACAATGACACAATAGTTGATTAATTGTTATCACGCACATGTGTAGTGGTTTTGTAGGGGTCTGTCAGAATGATGAAGTACAAAATACTTTTCTTCTTTTTCAGGTAGTTACCCACGTCTTAAGTAGCGGTCGGGTGCTTACACACTCCTATTCCGCTTGCAAGGTATGTCAATACTATTAAATTTAGATTTTAATACTATAAACATATGAAAATTTTAATGTAAATTTTGTCCTTTACAGGTGGGAGTAAATTTAGTATATGAATACAATGACTTTTATCTAGGTGCATTTGCACTAACTTTTTTAATATGATAGAACACTTTAATGCCATCAGGGGTTTTAGCTGATGCCTCTTAGTCAGAAATTGGATGAACCTCTTGTTACAGTTGAGGTGAGGGAATTTTGCAACCCATTTACGTCGATGATTTAACTTGTGTGTGTCTACTACAGTAGTTGTGTCACTTTGGCAGGTAGATTGCTGATTCCAGCACGATGCAGCAGGCGGTTGATCCTCTTGCTACGACAAGCACGGTATGTCTACCTCAATAATTACCTCTAACACACATGATCCTTAATAAGGTCACTAGTATTGGTTTTTGACCCAGTTCTATGTGACGTTGTCTGAAGCTAAAGAAATTATGGTCGCATTTTCAATATGAAAAATGATGTTCTTTTAGCCAACGGCGGAGCCTGTCAATGGTGCGCCTCCGGACGAAGCGCCGCGGCGGCAAGGGCGCGTGACCAATCAGCTACAGTTTCTACAAAAAAATGTCATGAAGGCTGTGTGGAAACACAAGCTGGCGTGGCCTTTCCACCAGCCCGTCGACGCAAAGAAATTGAATCTTCCAGTAAGTTAATCAACTCTTAACATTAAGATTTTATAGATATTTCATTATTTTAAAAATATTTTTATATTTATATATCTGCTAACTAATTCTCATTTCAACAGGACTACCACAAAATTATCAAAAAGCCAATGGACTTAGGAACAATTAAAAAGCGCCTCGAGTCAAACTACTACTATTCGGCCCAGGAGTGCATCCAAGACTTCAACACCATGTTCACAAACTGCTATGTATATAACAAGCCGGGCGAAGACGTAGTAATAATGGCGCAGACACTAGAAAAACTGTTTTTAAATAGGGTAAGCGAAACAGACATATTTTTACGAAATACGCTACTTAGGCCCATTCGCACACGTTATGATTAGCCCTAGGTAAAATTTTCATTTTGTTTATCTCAGTTTAAATTACTTAAATAGAGGCAATGATGATTTGAATCAGATCTGAGCTAATCCAAACTCGCGCAAGTAGTTCCTACAATATCAAACGCCGTTCACAGATAGCACAAATGGAAAAAGAGGAGAAAGAAATAGAGCCGCCGTCGAAGGGCGCCAAGGGCGGTGCCAAGAAGCGGACGAGCGTCGCGCCGGGCACGCCGAGCGGCGCGGCCGCGGCGCCCCCGCCGGCGGGCCCGCGCGCGCCCGTCAAGACGCTCGCCGCGCCGCCGCACACCGCGCTGTTCGGGCCCGCCGCCGCGCCCGCGCCCGCGCCCGCGCCCACGCCGCCCGCCACGCACACGGGGCTGCCGCAGCAGGTACGCTCAGTCTATAAGGAAACACAACCGAATTGCGACGCCGCAACGCTATAATCGGCAGTTTGCGTTGCGGCGTCGTGAAAAAGAGCGTTTTATTTTCGTGCATAGGGGTAACCAGTTCTTCGTGATTTTTGATTGTGTCTTAATAAGTTTCATTACTGGAATCCCACAAACAAGGAAGTAAAAAGAAATGCTAAACCAAAGATATAAATAAATACACCGATGTCAACGTCGGACATGATAATTTTAAAACTTCTTCCGGATTGACTGATACGTGTTGTTTGCAAGAGTAAAAAAAACAAAATGAATCATTTAACAAGTGATATCATCAGTCAACAAGTATGACCCAATAACGCTGGAACTAGCGCCTCACCGCTGAAATCGGCAGTGACGCTACTGTCAATACTAGCGGCGCGGCGCCGCAACGCCGCACATAGGAGTATTTGGCTAATAAAACCGGTCAAAATTATGTGATGCGTTTTTTAATATGGATTCGATTTAAGAATTATTTTTTATTATAAATAAGTGTGAATATGCAATGAAAATCATTAAAACTATTCATTTTCAACTTCATCGCCTTCAATTTCTTCATTTTCGTCATTTATGTCTCCATCGTCTATATTTTCACCGCATTCTTCTTCATGAGATCATGCGGTTTGCTTGCAATCATCAGACTGATTGCCTCTTGTGAAAATGGCAGACTTTTTTGTGTTGTCTTCGTCGATTACTACTCAGATATGGGTCGGAACTTTGTAAAAGTCTATGTAATATGTCTCTATTGCAATCGACACGTGAAAATTTTCGTGCAAAATTAAGTCTGTATTGGCGAAAGTGTTTGTTGTGCCTCAGCTGCCTCCTCTGACAACTGGCTATTAGGAAGGATTGCATGTGTGATAACTTCAGCTCCATGCATCAACACTTGAATCGTAGGTGACATCGGGTGCCAACCATACAAATCCGTGTACATTTTCGCAGTTACATTTGCATAGGCTTCCAACTTATCAAAATCAATGCTCTTGCCACTTGAAATCACTTCTAGAATTACTTTAAATCTTTTGATTAAATTTACATCGACGCCAGTAACGCGAGATGAGCATTCTGGGTCGGCAAAAAATCTTCTTGACGTGTTACCGTCATTTGTGTTCCCGAATCCTGCTTTAAAGACATCTACTAAGAGCCCCATTTGTTCTTTAAAGTCTTTTTGAAGTTTTATTTTTGTACACACCTTAAAAAACGGCTTATATTATTTTTTTCATAACTTGGCCTATTAGTTAATTCCAAAAGCAAAATTTTTATCGATTTTCTGTCCTTTATATTCATTTTAAATGTCAAACAATGCTTTTCTGGTAAATTGCCGGAGAGTTTTCAAAGAATCAATTAAAAAAAACATAAAATTCAAAAAAAAAAAAATCACACTGTCCAATCAATAACTTTGAAGTAATAGAAAACTAAATAGCGGACGTGGGCGGATGATTTGACAGTGGTTTATAGTTGCAAAAAGATCAGTTATTATGTTCATGTATGAATTACAGCCTGACAAGACAAGACACATAAACAAAAACAGTGGTGTCTGATTAACTTAAGGCAAAATAAATGTTCAAATTATGCCTGTTGTTATTTCATTTTAAAACATACAACGTTAACAGTAAATTACCTAATAAAGATTTAAAAATACAGTACATACTTTCTCCTGACATGATAATTTTTATTATTATTATTATCAATATCACACGAAATCACAAAAACGATACAAATTAATATTGCAACCGAGAGCGCCGAGAGCAAATAATGCGATTCTACGAACGACTAGTTCCGACTGGCCTGTGACCACAGGTTTGTAACGTGGGTAGATTCAATAAATGCTATTAGATAGCCCGGTTAACAGGGTAGATGAACAATATATGCAGTAAAACTTTTGACTATTTTGTTGATTTTGACTTTTGTCCGGTTTTATTAGCCAAATACTCGTATGTGCGCCGTTATGTGTTTTGGCCCTAAGCGCGCGCACTTCGCGTCCTCTATCGTCTATTGTCTAATGTGAGGCGCGTTCTTGTGTAGTGGATGCAAGCTTTTTTTTTTGATTTTCTTCAAAAGATTGATAAGCTGAAAAAGGGTCAAAAACAGACATAGCGACCTCTGCTCTATCTGTCTGCTTTCGACCCTTTTTAAGACTAAGAGCGCATCATTGAGATGAGACCACCGTTGCTTTCCGAACCTCATTCACTTGTCATACTGTCGAAAACAAATTACAAAAACTGGGCCTTGAAAAAAAAAGTAATATGTTTAAATTGGTTTGTTAATGTTGTAGTATGGCCTGGAACTAAGTTTTGGAATAAAGTGCTAAAGTCTTCATTACAACATGAGATTTATCTAGTTATCTATTAATATTTCAAACAGGTGGCGACGCAGCCTTCTAGTTTTCATGTAACGCAAGCTGCCGCGCCCCCCGTTACTGCCATACCCGCTGTCGCATTATCTCAGACTCAGCCGGCAAAGGTATCATACATTTTATTCTATTTCTTAGGCACATCATAGATAAAATAACATTTTTACCGACCGTACGAAATTATCCACTGCGCTGAATTCATGTTGTACTTGTTTTATAGGTGAAAAAGGGAGTAAAAAGAAAAGCGGATACGACGACGCCTATGGGCAGCTCTTTTGAGGGCGGTTACACGACTCCGACTATAGACCAGCAGAGTGGACCGAAACCAGCTAAAATATCTACTAGAAGAGAAAGTGGCCGTCAGAAAAAGGTAAAATGGCGCCTAGAAGAAAAATGACAAAGGAATAAATCTTGTATCTTACAAAATTGTTTTCTTTTGTCATGATATATATTTTGTTATATCTTTTTGTCCTGGTGTAATATTTTTTATACCTTACAGGTTAGCAGAGCAGGCGAAGACGGGTTCAAAATGGGCGGGCTTTCGCCGGGAGTGGGCGGAGCCGGCGCCGCTCATCATTCGGCCTTGACGCCACAATTAGCAAAGAGCAAAGAAAAACTGTCTGATGCTTTAAAAAGTTGTAATGAAATTCTCAAAGAACTTTTTTCTAAAAAGCACTCTGTAAGTACCTTTTCTTATAGTTATTTTTTCTTGTATGTATTTAAATAATATTCTAAAATGAAATACGCGTTTCAGGGGTATGCTTGGCCATTTTACAAACCGGTAGACGCAGAGTTGTTAGGCCTTCATGACTACTTTGATATTATCAAGAAACCTATGGATCTCGGAACAGTAAAACAAAAAATGGACAACAGGGCGTACAAAACGGCCACCGAATTCGCTGCCGATGTACGTTTAATATTTACCAACTGCTACAAATACAACCCTCCAGACCACGACGTCGTTGCGATGGCTCGAAAATTACAGGATGTTTTTGAAATGCGGTATGTATATCTACCATCACTACACCACGACTGACAATGTTTAAAAAACATGTATTTTGATTTAAAATTGGTTGACGTCCATGCACATTTCCAGATATGCTAAAATTCCCGATGAACCGGTGCACGTCGGCGTACCGCACGTGGACAAAGGTAGCTCCGCGTCTAGTTCTGAGTCTGGGTCGGAGTCTGACTCCGAATCGGACGATTCCGAGGAGGAAAGAACGAACAAAGTGAAGTTACTCGAGAAGGAGCTTCTCGCGCTGCAAGAGAAGATGAGGAAGCTCGTAGAGGAATCTAATAATAAGAAAAAGGCCAAGAAGAAAATAAAGGAAAAGACAAAGAAACAAGTCCCAACTCCTGGAATCCCGAAAGCCAATGCGGCGGCCGCGTACGCGGCTAAAGCGAATAATATAGCAGAAAGCCTAGGTAATTACAAGCTTCGTACATTTATTTCTCTTTTACTAACGTTGTATAATAATTACCCATGCCGGTAATTTTGAAAGCAAGAGCCGTGAAAGAGTAAACTTGTACGCATGATTTGCTGTTTAAATTTATATTAGATTCATCAATTAACCAGCAAACTTAATAAATATTAGAGATGGGCCGATTACTCGGTTAATACTCGGCACTCGGCGGGCTTTGTGATACTCTTACTAGGCCGGGTAACTCTGTTTTAATACTGAGTAAATATTCCGTTTAGGTAAAAAGGAAGACTAAACAACAGGGGAAATCAAAAAACCTAAATTATTGTAATGAATGAGAAGTAATGAGACAAAATTAGAACTAGTTGAATGAAAAAATTATCGTACGTACCGACTTATCCGGGTATATCCGGGTGCATACCCTGCTCGGTACTAGTTAATCGGAAATAGTGCTACTGGTACTCGGCGCATCTCTAATAAATATCATTGTAATTATCGTACATCATGATTATTGTAAAATAAATCATTTTTTATGTCTTGTCAAATAATATAATGATAGGTAGTTCTTAAAATAATGAGCACTAAAAATCCAGTTTACGAGTCACTACCGTGGTCGGCAGTGTCGATGAGAGTCGTTGCATATTAAAGGTGAACGCACATTTACCCGAGCCGAACGCTCCGAATGAAACGAATTTTAGAATTCTTTATATGAAATCTAATGAAACCTCGCACACTAATACTAATCCGCGTCAAATCGTCCAAATCTGGAAGAACCCCAGAAATCCTAGACGAATTCGGATGACGTCATCAGATTCGGCGCGGCTAATGCGATCTACTCGGACGAATCGCCCGGTATTCAATTCTTACTCACTCCCACCTTAGATGTCGTTCATAGCGCTATCTCATGGCTTCTTCGACGCGGTCGATTCGTCCGATTCGGTCGATTTGGCCGAATCGGCTAAGTGTGCGAGCCCTGCTTGACTTTGATTCGTTCGGCGCGTTCGGCTCAGATAATTGTGCGTTCATCTTAAGGGACTACCCGGATTTTTAACGCGCACACTAGCGCCACTTTAGTAGAAAAATCATAACTCGTTAAATAAAAGACTAATCAAAAAGCTGGTAGATACGATTGTAGTACAGGTTCTTTAGTTTATTTAGTACGTTTAAATTGTTTCTAAAGTAGTTTACTGTAGTTAGAGTTAGAAAAACTGCTTAATATGGCCACTTTTAGCTAGTTTTCTAACTGTAACTGCAGATAACTCTGTTTTATTGAACTTAAACATTGTATCTAAACCACATAATCAGAGCTACAATCGTATCTACCAGATTTTTGATTGGTCTTTTATATAACGAGTTATGATTTTTCTACTAAAGTTTTGCTAGTGTGCGCGTTAAAAATCCGGGTAGCGCCTTAAAGTGTGTGTTGTTCCCCAGCGGCGGCAGGCAGCGCGCGCGGCAAGGCGGGGCGGGCGCGCGGCGGCGCGGCGGGCGGCGGCGGCAAGGCGGGCGCGCGCGCGGCGGCGCCGGCCAAGAAGAAGGGCGCCGCGCCGCCCGCCGCGCCCGCCCCGCACCCGCCGCCGCACCCCGACACGGACGACGAGGACGTCGCCAAGCCCATGTCCTACGACGAGAAGCGCCAGCTGTCGCTAGACATCAACAAGCTGCCGGGTATGTACGACGAACGTTTGCTTTGTCGTGAGCGCTGACACGTTGACATTTCGACACTTTTGGTGATGTAATCCAATCCAATTTTTGGTGACGAAAAGCGGCAGTGACAGAGTTTGTTGCGCAGCTTCTTCTCAGCACTAGCCCAAAATTGACCAGAAACTGTGGTAGGATTTATATTGGGACATGTAAAAGTGCCGTCAATGGGCCTACTGGACTTTACTTTAATCACATTAACTCGATACTTTTCGGTCAGTGATCGATTAGTGTCTTACGATTTTTCGTTGTAATTTATTGTTTTATACTTTGCGTGTATGTATTTAAATCCTTTTCCAGGCTGGGGGGAGGAGGGATAAATTATAATTAAAAATAAAGTCATAATTCTGTCGAAAACAAGTAGGAAAAAAATAGTAAAACAGTTAACAAGTAGGATACCATTCATCATTTGAATAAATATATTTTATTAATCGATCGATAATAATAACAACCATAACGATTATTCGGACACACGATTTTAGATCGATTAGGTTTGGCAATTACTAGGATTCGAGTTTCGTTCCATGCATTAATTTACTTTGTACAATAATGTTTTCGTTCTTGGAATATAGACAGCGGAAAACGGAAGAATACCTATATCATAAAATAAATAATAGTGCACGCGTGCTCGACGAGCGATGTCAGTTACTACGTCGCTTACGTCGGTACCGCCGATGCGGGGCGCCGGTCGCCGTCGGATGCGCCGCCGATGCCTCGGCCGTCGTCGAGTGCGACCCGTGTGTCGGCGTGCCTATAGTCGGCGCGCTACCGACTGAGTCCCCATTTTCCTATGTCGCTTGCGCGCTTACCGATAAAGCGGCGCACTTCACATTACTATCCCTGTTGACATTCCGACTTACGGCTTCACGACTCGGTTGCTAACGCGCCGACTACGAGTTTCAGTCTCCCTCTTCGAAAGGTTTACTATGCAACTATGGTGTTGTTAGACTTCATGTCCTAATTCGAGTTCTAACTTTTAGTCCTACTTATAAAAAGATTATGTTTTGTACGTCAGTGAAGTCGCCCACACATACAACACTGCTAGAGTAACCTTAATATACTTCCCATCACCATAGATGCCGAAAAGCTGAGCATCAGAATATCCAAACGTCCACTAAGTTTGCTACTTGTCCCATACGTCTTATAAAAATATGTGATAAAAGTTTTATGAAATAGGATGGTTGATATAACTATTTGGTCTTTTTAGGTGATAAACTCGGGAAGGTAGTCCACATCATTCAGAGCAGAGAGCCATCGCTACGCGATTCCAATCCTGACGAGATTGAAATAGACTTTGAAACACTGAAGCCTTCAACTTTGAGGGAGCTAGAAAATTATGTAGCCTCATGTCTACGGAAAAAGACACGTAAGCCTCATTGTGAGTCGAGCCGACATTATTTCCTTTATCAGTTTACCGTTTAATATTTCTATTTCTTTCCCATAATGTAGTATTTTCAGTTTTTATGTCTGGGGGGTACATGTAAAATAAATCCGTTTTCAGTATCTTTACTTTTGTTTTGATTTACTATTTTCATCAATTCATGCATTAGATAGTGGTGTAATTTCTTTATTTAATTGGACAAACCTTTCTTCTATACTGTTTAGATAGATTTTAGTATTTCTAAAAAGTAGATGGTAGTCAGATATATTTATTTAAATAAATAGGCAAATAATGTTGGTGGTACTTATTTCATACGCTTTTTAAATTTATATTTGTTATTTTATTACCTCCTTGAAGACAAATTAGATTTTTAGTTATTATTTACTTTACAGATCGTAAAATGTCTGGCAAATCTAAAGATGAACAAATGGCAGAGAAAAAGCAGGAGTTAGAGAAACGATTACAGGATGTATCCGGACAGTTAGGGGCAAATAAGAAACAGCAACAGAAAAAAGGTAATAATTATGCACTTTAAAAACTTTGAATCTTTGTAATTACTATTATGATGTTATCAACCATTAAAAATCATAGAAATAACGCATTATGATAAGATTAATTAAATAACGTATATTACTTACAGAGGGATGCAAAGATGGCCTTGGCGGAGGTATGTCGTCCTCTTCGAGCTCGTCAGATTCGTCCAACTCGTCCTCCAGCACAGACACCAGTTCGTCGGACAGCAGTGACAGCGAAGCAGGTTAGATTACATAGCGGCGCAACTTATGATCGTCTTCTATCAATTTATTTTAATCTGATAAAATAGTGCTGATTGGTACCAAATAGTACCACAGGATGTAAATTACAGTTTTACTATTAGATTTAATGTTATGTGCATTTAAATTAAGAGGAATCTTACAACTTGTATGTATATGTTCAAATGCTTGAGATCTATATACATAACTTTGTTGGCAACATTATCGTAATGTGAGTGAAAGTTTTTTTTTTACCTTTGCCAGTATTTTTATAGTATGACTGACTTATTTATGATTGTTTTTTATAAAATTTTAATGCGATTTTTGCAATTACCCATTCAATAATGTTTAATTCTAGTCTAAAATATGTCTACAGTTGAGTAAACGAAAGTATGCCCGCAAAAATATGAAAATAATATCGGGATATAACTTTAATGCTATCTCGTCCTGAGGAGAGAAAGTTTTACTTTGAATATATTATTTGGAAGTCGCGTTACACGTGCCCTAATGGCCTCACAATGTGGGAGTATACAGATACAGTACTTGGACAATCGGTGCACTAGATGCGCAAGTTTAACGCGTAATATTGATTAAACGTGTTTTTATTTTTTGTTAAATAATGAAGGGAAAGAATGTTTATAGATAGTATGAACTGTATTCTGATTCCCGTGAACTCAAAAAAAGTTAATTTATTATGTGCGGTTTGCGCTTTATAAAGTTGTCTTCAATGAAAGACTGGTTCAGATGTCAAGAGCAAAAATAGTTTTAAATTATCACTCGCCGTCTTTATATTGTCGTAAGTTGTAGTAAGAATGTGAGAGCCACAGAAGTGGTTCAGAGTATGTTTTTTTACACTGTGATAATGGAGAGGGATACCACCTGAAGTTCTGATTCAATATTAACTGTATGAATCCAAAGTTTTAAATGCTTGTAAAGGCACAAAACATAAGAGGGAGAAAGCCAGCTTTGGTGTTCACTGATATTTTATTATGACGGTGCCGGTAAGAAATTTTTTATTTGGTTTGCTTTTATAAACCAATAGCAAATACCTTTTCACATTAATATTTTTAACTATATCATGTCCTCAAATGCGACGTTATTTCATTTGCATCCTTAAAGTTTCGATCTATTATTATAAATGTGTTATTGGAAATCTTCAGATCTCATGGTACTAATTGCTTTTGAGTGTGAAATTTAAACCCAACCACAATTTATTTATTGAGCTCGTATGAGACTCGGAGGAAATAATTAAGCTCGAAGATCGCTAGTAGTGTCGGTACGTCCAGTGCTGAAGCGAAGAGGACCATCCACGAGACTGAGACAACTGAGCCGAGCGCGGGCACGTAGGATAATGCAAACAATTGTGTGTAAGGACGGATACCAACTTTGCAAGCAAAATTGTTCTATCCCATGCGGGACGTAACACATGCGAGGATGTAATTTTGTGACATGTTGTAGTTAAAAATTATGGTCTCTGAAAAGGTATGGTTTTATTGGTTTAATTAACGCTTGATAAACTCGTGAATGCTTGCTCCCCTAATGTAATGTGTGATCAAAATTATATAATATCAAACCTAAAGCTGGCCTCCTTCCTTCACAAATTGTTTGCAAACTTGTTAATACATGATAAGGATTCGTGGATGTCCTATGCAATAAATTACACATGAAAATAATACATGTCCTAGGCATGCAATGTTTTTATAAACGATTATACACGCTACACGCATTGTGGAGCAGTAAGTGTTTGGGCTCTAAATTTGATGATGAAATTTAAAATGTAATTACTTTCGTTGTGTGAACTATTGCATATGCACTTATCCATCATAATAAATGACTGAGAGTTTACAAAAGTGTAAAAGCATTACACGTTAAGAAATATTTATGTATATGATCGTCTATCAAAACTGCATACATTTTAAAAATATGTTTTGTAAGTGCTTTCTATGACATTATGATTTATCAAGATTTTATTTTGGTATTTTAACATTCTACAAAATAATTATCTCGTTTTCATTTAGCTCCAGTGTGTAAATAAATACATTAACTTACTATATCGTTTATACAAATTACAGTTGAAAGCATTGTTATGGATATTATTTATCTAGCTGCCACCCAGGCTCTTGAAGCATTTAAGAATGATTTAATTGATGAAAATATGTTAATTGTGAAACAAATCAGTTCACAATACACACGAGTAAATAAGAGATTACATATAGCAATGTAAAAATATCTGAATAGTTAATTTCGCGCTTATGATGACAGAAATACATTACACTGGCCTAAGAAATATAGGTTTATAGGTCTTAGCCTTACTAAAAAGTCAGTGAAGTTGATGAAAAACAACATCAAACTATCACAGATACAGTAGAATGTTGATCATTTTACAAATATATTTATATATTTATTTTCCTTGTTTAGAAGCTTTTACATTATATTTTGTTACATTTTGCCGATTTCTAATAATATCTGTTAGCAGCAGCGAATCCCAGTCGAGTATTTTAAAAATGCTTGAAATGTAGACAAGTGTACATTCCTGACGAATTCACGTTTTCAGTTATATTTAATCAGCGGTTCATAAGTGCTCCTATTTTTTAAGTACAATTTGCTGATTACTTGGAGAGATCTTATTGTAAGTTAGATTTTAGTGATAACATTTTTAGAGTTCCTTAGCACCTCCAATGGGCCAAAAGGAAAGAACAAACAAACAAGTCTTATGTATACAACCTTAATCTAAATAGTTCTTTGTCGATGTTTTAATTAATGTCAGATTATTGTCAATATTGGGTCACTTAGATTATTTGCTGAAAATGACATGTATAGAGATCTATTGCCATAGTGTTGACTTTGTTAAGAAATTATCAATAACGTGGTACAATTAGTATTTCATCGCAACATTAAAATAAATACGATATGTTAATGTAGAAAGTTGCAAGTCTGTAAAAGAAACACCATGTGTAATTAGTTTAAATAAATTTTATTTAAGTTTATTTAATCAACTCATGACTTAAATTGACTAGGTTATAAGAGCGAGTGGAGATAACTGTGTATATATTTCAGTATAAAACAAGAATTTAAGTAAATCTTTTAAGTAATTTACTACGAATTTTATTTGCCTTATCCTGAGATCTGAAGATAGACTAAGATTGAGACTTGCCAAAACGGTAGAAAGCAACCATTAGATCGTAGTATGATAAATGATACGCATGAATTCATTTCAGACGGCACCAATGAATATCAGTGAACACCAATTTCTAGCTCTCGAAGCTTTCATTGACATGCGACAGGACAGTCACCGTCGTTCGATATGTTCGTTCTGAATCTAGAAGTTTAAGAAGGAAACCCGCCAAAGTTGAGTATCATAGAATCGTTCGTCACACTCTCTCGGGACTCTAAATTTAAATACGACCGGTCACGTATTTCACAGGTGCCGGGTCCGGGAGGACTCCCAAAAAGAAGCCCAAAAAGCAGTCGCAGCAACACCATCAGTCGACGGTAAACGCGAACGATCATCGTCTATCGATCAGCACGACCGCGGGCGCGTCGCACCGCGTAACCGCTCCGCAGTCGTTCCCGAAGCCCGGCCCGCCGCCCGGCGCGCCGGCGGGGGCCGCGGCCGCAGCGCCCGCCGCCAGCGCGTCGCCGCCCGCAGAGGCGCCCGCGCCCGCGCCCCCTGAGCCCGCGCCGGAGCCCGCCGAGCCCGCGCCGCCGCCGCGCCAGCCCAGCCCGCCGCCCGCCGCGCCCGCCGCGTCGCCCCAGCCCCTCGCCGCACCCCCGCCCGACTCCTCCGCGCCGCGAGACCGAGACGACCAGAAGCCGCTCCCGAAGATCGAGCCCCGGAACGGCCTCGACAAGGTGGTCGACGCGTCGCACTACATCGACCCGATCGAGCGGTCGCTCGCGAGCCTCGAACGGAGTCTCAACGCGGACGTCCCGATGGACGTGAGCGTCGGCGTCTCGGAGTCGTCGATGCGCCTGGACGACTTCGCGCTCCCGAAGACGCAGATGATGACGGACGCGGCGCACCAGAATCTGATGGCGCAGCTCGGCGGGCTGACGGACGTCGCCCACGTGCCGGACCAGATCAAGAGCGAGATGTACGTTCCGCCGCACAACGGCTTCGTCGAGAAGGCGATCCAGCACGAGCGGGAGACGCTGCGGCCGGACGTGCCCGCGTCGATACCGGACGTCGCCCCGGTGGCTCCCGTGTCGTCGATATTCGATCCCGTCCCGCCGGCGCCGCACGGCGTCATCGCTCAATCGCATCACGGTATGCCCGGGGCGGCGTGTCTGATGACTCCCGCCGTTAAAAAGGAGGAGATAAAGCCGCTTCTGACCCCGAAACCTATCGAGGACCTAATCGGTCATCAATTACCGAATATTCCTAACAAAATTTACGATAGAAATAAATATGAAATGGATAAAAAGATGGAAGATGCGAAGAATTCCAATTTTGTACAAGCTTTTAAGATGAAACAGGAGCAAAATTTAAAGAATGCTAGCTCCTGGTCTTCCTTGGCTCAAGCTGGTAGTCCTCAAAGCATACCTAACGTGAGCACGAATAATCAGATGAAACCGAAACCTGTTATGGATAGTTTCCAAGTAAGTAAATAATACACAACTATGTTTTGTAATATAATATACTGATAGAAAATGGTAATCAATTCTGGATACATTATAATAGTTATTTATTACAGGGTGTTCAGTACATCTTGTGCCAAATGAAAATGCCTTGTATCATTGTGCATGTATCATGTTGGTCATTAGCTATCATTTTCTGTCTTAATATTTTTTGTTGCGGTTTTTATTTGTTTATTATGGTTTTTATGAAAAATATTCGAATCAAATTATATATTTTTAAACTAAATTAAAAATATTGATTGAAATACCACAGGCTTAACAAAATATAGTAAAGTTAGCCTGTAACATCCCACTGCTGGGCAAAGGCCTTACCTTCAACTATGAGGTAGTTTGAGCCATACTCCACCACGCGGGCTCAGTGCGGGTTGGTGGAGGGGTGTTTGCAAGGCAAGCAACTAACTCTGCTGTCAGATTAGATTTGGCTTAACGACTAATATTAACCGATATTAGCCGGGACCAACGTGCCCTCCGAAGCACGGAGATGCTCGTGATGTACGTCACTTGTATGCTCGGTATGGTCACCCATCCAAACACGACTGCGCCGTAGGTTGCTTCACTTCGGTATCACTACCAAAGCGCTGCTATCACTACGCTACGAGCACCTCCACCACCACCAATATAACAAAATATATAAAGGCATAAAATGATAGCTAATGCCACTGTTATGTTATTTACAGTATTCCAACTTCATACGAACGTACGAAGCGAGAGTATGCTTTCGCGCCACCATCTCGGTATCCGCACGGTACGCAGACAGTCGCGAATGTGCCCGCAGTGACGAACTGACAGTGAATTGTTTTTTTATAGTCCATTTTTTGATATGAAACGTTCTTCCCACAAATCTTAATTTAGCTTTATTTTAGAATGCGGATTTTTTATACATCAATATTTAATAATAAAGCATTTAGTACATCTCAGTCAAGGCGAAACATTTTTCGGTGGCAAAGGAGTCAACCGTAGTTCGCCCCAGCGTCGTTTCATGTTTGATTAGAGAAATTCACCAAGATACTTAATTTAGAAAAAAAAGATGAAATTTATTGATACAAAATTATTAACTTTATTTCTATCTAGCGGGGTTTGATAATACAAAAAACCGGCCAAGTGCGAGTCGGACTCGCGCACTGAGGGTTCCGTGCCAACTTTAACTAAATTAGGGAATCCACTTACTTCCACTTAGTAAATACCACAATATTTTGTTGACAGCAAATATAACTTTGTTTTTCATAGTGTTTGTATAAAGTACAAAGTTATGTTTGCGGTTGTTGAAAATGTGCTATATCTCAAAAACTTCTCGTTCGATCTCGTCCGAACCATTCACTCTTTGAAAGTATTTGTTAAGATCGCTTAGTTTAGAAGTTAGATGGGGGGGACGCCCATTTTTCACTTTGGAAGCGTCTAGCTTCGTTAGACTTTAAAGTAAAATGGTTTTAGGAACCTCTATGTCATTTTAAAAGACCTATCCATAGACCCACACGCATAGGTTTGACATTTTTTTTTTTTAGTTTTAGTTTCATGTATGAGGATCGTAAAGCGGTTAACAGGATACACATTCCTACCAAATTTCAACAGTGTGATGCTTATAATAGAATATAGAATAAAATGGCTGTGACATACGGACAGACAGACAGACAGACTTGACGAAACCATAAGGGTTCCGTTTTTTGCCATTCGGCTACGGAACCCTAAAAATAGGAGATGTAACTATTTAATGCCTACAACTTCTATTACCCGAAAATTGTTTTGTTTGGTAGAAAATAGCGCTTATAAGCAAAGTGACGTCCGCTCACCAAAATGATAAATTGTACTATAGAATTGATCTGTTGCTTTTTTTGTAGAGAAATGACAGTGACGGTTCGCTATGATTTACATTTGATTGCCTAGATGGCGCTTATTCGAAATGTTTAGGCCCTTCTCCCATTACGATACGCCCGTGCGACTCTAGTTTCGGAGACTAGTCGCCGCGAAGTATCTCACATACATTTATATTGAGACACACTACGATACTAGTATTCTACGCGTTCGCGACTAATCTCGCGATACCCGCCGTGTTGGTCTCTTTAGCGTCGCGTCTCGCGCGTTTCGACAAGATGGCAAGAAACAAATAATAAGTTTGTACAAGAAATTGAAAAACATGCTTGTGCATGTGCACAAAGGTTATCAGAATTATTTCTTCTGCCTTGACACATTCTCTAAATTTAGTATTTTGTTGATGTATAGCTGGTTTTAATAATGTAAAAAGATGCAAGAAGGTCTCTTTAGACATTCGGTAGAAAGATAAAAATTTCTCATCATCATGTTGTAGTTCTTGTGCGGCTACAAAAACTCTACAATTTATGTTTCTCTCAACATATGGATGAATCCAGTATTTTCTACCCTTGCGTTGACGTCTTCTATTTCTATAAAACGGAAAAACTACAAGAGCTTCTTCGTCACTGGAGTCGCTCGACATTACGTCCGTCTACAAAAAACGAGTTTGCACAAATGATGTTTAGTAATTTTTCAGTAGCATAATATGCGAGCGTCGCGTAGCGTACATGTATCCAACTAGTATTATACTCGAGTATCGTACCTTACAAGTGTCGTAATGGGAGAAGGGCTTTACGCATAGAATTTTACTTTTGGGACAAGCAATATATGGGGACGCGGCTATTTCCTCTATAAAACTGATTTGTTATTAAACATAACCATGGTTTTTAATCATTTTACTAATCATAGACAAACAAACACGTATTTTATTAACACTTCCTATTCAATTCACAAAGTATTTTATTTGTTTATTTATTCAAAAAAATTTATTTACTATAAGGAAACAAAGTAAGGAAATGTAATTAAAATGGTAGAGGCGGGCACCCCGATCGCATGTTTACGTACCGCGCGTATGTATGCATTTATTTCAAAGATACGGCCGAGTTACAATACTGTAAGATAACATTACCGTGCTAATGCGCCTCATTATAAGCCATTTCATTCGACATAGGATGTACCAAACACCCTGTTTAATTAATAGCCATTATACAGGGTGACTTTGTTATCAGTTCCGAAATTTTGTGTAAAGACTCCACTGATGAATATGAACAACTTTTACTTTGGGGGCAATAGTGAAATCGAGAAAAAAAAATCAGCTGTTCCATACATTTTGACCGCGCGCCAATTGAACTTTTGTATCGAACAGCTAATTTTTTTTTCTTGATTTCACTATTGCCCCCATAGTAAAAGTTGTTTATATTCATCAGTGGAGTCTTTACACAAAATTTCGGTACTGATAACAAAGTCACCCTGTATAAGAATACAGTTGTGGTCATATAATTAAGAACGATTTGAAGTGTTGTTTTTTTTTATATAAATCATGTTACACACACACACACACACAGAGAGAGAGAGAGAAAGAAAGAGAGAGAGAGAGAGAGAGAGAGAGCGATGTGTACCTTCTGAGAAGCAATTAGTTATGTTGTAAAACAGCCTCAGAGCAACGTGTCTTGGGAATAAATAATAAAATCGCTAATATTTTTTTCTTAATTTCAATATATTTTACCAAAGTAACACATTTAATTAGTACTAAATCTGGACAAATAATTAAGAACTATTTATTAAACTGCTGTTTTTTTTACTATCATACTTACATAAAAAAATATACGCGGAATGTTTCAGAAGCAATTTAATAAATTTCAAACTAGAATGAATAGTTAATAGCATATCCACGGCTTTCATTTACTTCACCGGAATGCGTTGACTTAAATTCCCACATTGTGTATTTGAATCCTTTTTCTTTACTCGAACCACAGATTCTCTATTGGGTTTAGATGAAGGCTTATTGGTGCCTAGTTTAAGACAGAAACTGATTGCGTTGTAAGAAATTAGTTTACGGTGCGAGAAGTGCATATTATGGAACAATAAAGTTATAAGTATTGAGTGGGCTTTGGACCGTTGTCATGCTGGAATGTCCAAATAGCCGGCATGACGTCCTCAAAATAAGGCGTTTTTTTTCCAGTATGTTTGTGTATTAGAATTGATCCATGTTACCTTCTATCAACTTTATAGGTCGAAATTTTCAAATATCGACTACCGTGTTTTAATGTAGCTTTCGTGAATTTTTTGTCCAATGCTGTATTCAGGGGATGTCGGACATACCGTTTTCCATCAGAACATATATATTCGTTATTACTCTGTATATTATAATCTAGTCAAAAAATATTCATTTTTCCACTGTTGAAAAAGTTAAACGATAGCCAGAGAAATAAAAGAAACATGAAATAAGTTTTATGTCTTAGTTTGAAAAAAAAAACCCTTTGTATCAGCATTCTTATTTATATGATGACCACTACTGTATATTAGAAAACATACTATCTGCATATATTGCTTCAATTATTTAGAGGATTTTATGTTTTAATCTCTATTATAATATCTAGTAGACGTGCTTTGAGTAAAATCAATTTTAAATATTTTTATCGTAAACTACAGGCGTTCAAAAAACAAGCTAAGGAAAAGATCGACCGTCAAAGAGCGCTGATCGAACAACAGGAATTACGAAAGAAGGAGCAGGCCGAAAGGGAGAGACAAAGACAAGAAACTGAACGACGGCATCCCGAAGAAGAAACTATGAGGTATATTATTATTATTCAATGTTCCTTTACATTCTTTCGTTAGAAGCGCAATACGCAATGAACCGTTTTCTCCTATCATTTTATAGCTCTCACTAGATGTCGTTTGGGTAGCTTTAGAAACATTTTTATTGCACGTTTGCGGAAAACCGCCAGACAAAGAAAAAAGTTCTTGAGTAGATGTTTTGAAATTCGTTCAGATTAATTAAAGATACTTATATTTACTATTGGTTCACATTATAATGATATACTGTTTATTGTTTACCTTTGACAAAAAGCAATTACCCGCTCTGATAAAGTACTTACAAATTCATAGTTACTTTCTAAAGTTTTGTAGCGCTATCTCTTGCTCAATTAAGCATTAATTAACGAGAGAACAGATCATTCGAAAGTCGCTCTGGCTACCTAACGATAAAGAGTACTTAAAAAAGGTGTGTGTGTGTGTGTATCGATAGTTCCTAATGTAGTAATAACATATCGGATATGGCCACTTAGCTGTTTCCACATGGAAAACAATTCCACAACCTCAATATGCAAATATAAAATACAATATTTAATAAGACCGCTAAAAAGATAATTCTTATAAATATAAACACAATAAGATTTTTAAATTGTCCTGTAAGTAAACAAAAAACACACACAAGTCAGTCGAATATAGTAAACTATAACATCAAATAGTAATCTATTGAAAATAGATAGTTGACGTCATAGTTTTGACAGTCAAATAAATAATAGTACGTGGGAAGTCGACTAGCCAAATCTTATTTCCAGGGCGGTGGGCGGAGTCCGCAAGGCTGAGAGCGCGGAGGTAGCGTCGCCGAGCGTGTCGCCCGTGGCGCGCGCGTCCCCGCCCGGCGCGAGCGGCGCGGCGGCCGCGGCGACGGACAAGGCCGCGGCGGCCGCCGGCGAGCGCGAGCGGGAGCGCCTGCGCCAGCGGCAGCGCGAGCAGGAGCGACGGCGCCGCGAGGCGGTAAGTTGTTTGACCTAATAGTCATCATACCGACGCGCACTAATATAATATATAATAATAGTCCCCCTAGCCGATTTCGACTACGGTGGCCAGTCGGCTGCGCGGGACATATTACAGTGCACAAGTGTGTGCGCAGACACAGGTGCACTCTCTATTCCTTTCACTCACATAGCCCGATGGGACAGCAATCTGACATGACCGGAGAGAATTCAGGCGCAGGACCGACGGCTTTACGTGCTTTACGAGGCACGGGGGTGAAACCGCCAACTTCCAAACTCCGGGCTATCCTGAGAATTTTCTGTACAGAAAAACCCAAGTATATTTTTTGCCCGACCTGGGGATTGAACCCGGGACCTCTGGCGATGCCGTCGCTTTTAAGTGCGACCCTCTAACCGCTGTGCCATCGAGGCAGTTAATATGCGTTATACTGCATGCATTTTGAAATTTTGTAAATTTGAATTTGACACCCACCGACACCGACCCACCCATTTGACCGACACCGAGTTGTTGGGCTCCGCCTTAGGCTTGATTTTTCCAATATCAGATAAGGAACAAAGTTATAATTGCCACTGCTTTTAATAAGTCCCCTTATCTTTGATTTTACCATTCTTGGGTATTTGTTAAATAGCGTCCTAAACTGCTTAAATCAAGATTTGTGCAGTAGCTTTCCTAATTGAATGCTAGCGCCCCCCTGCCAATGTAATCTATCGTCCATAAGATCCTTGTCGCACTGTACGCCTTATTTGATAATGTCACCTATTTGTCAGCAAACATTTATGTAAATGTCATTTTAAAACTGTTTGTTTCATACTTATTCGGCATCGATTCGTAAATGTCATTTTAAAATAGGTTGTTTAATACTTATTCAGTCAGATATGTCCTATCTGACGTTGGTAAAACCGACCCTTAGACCTTTGCACTCTGCGACTTTTAGCAGCGGTGCTGTTCATGTTACGATTCAGCTTCGATGCAATCGCAAATTGTCAACATTTACACATTTGCATCGGTACAGTCGCGATGCTGTCCCGCGTTAGTATCGATGCAGAAGCTGCCCATTAAACTGTAGCAATGTAGTATCGATGCTGCATCACCAGATTTATTCATAGTTACAGTTATTTAAGTAATATTTTTACGTCTTTTTCAGATGGCCGGTCAAATAGATATGAATTTGCAGAGCGATTTGATGGCCGCGTTTGAGGAATCGTTGTAATATGTTTCGAGAACAATTTAATGATAATATGTACATATGAGTATGATATAGATATAAAATAGCAATGCAATCGATTTGTACGGTGATGTGACACCAAAGTGATTTTGTGATCGTTTTGTGTGTGAAAAGTTGACTAACATGTGGTTAAGTGCTGTGAATAGATTACTTATTTTAAATTAAACTGTTGTACCATCAATCTAGACTTTGTGGTCGTGTTATGGGCCTTTTAGGGGGTTGCATTTTAAATAACGTGTAATATATAAGTTTGTATGTAAGTTCTTATAGTAAACAACTCTCTTTACATTCGTATGCCTATATATTTATATTTCGTTCTAGAAGTGTCTTCTACCTTCCGCAATTTATTTTATAGTACGTACTAATGACTAGCGTGGTAGTTATTGAAATTGGAAAAAGAATCAGAAATGTTTTATTTTATGTAATTGATCAATAGACAATCAACCAAACCATGAAATCTGTTAATTTCTCTATACACTTTCTCATTGTATGAATATTCATATTATAACGCCGAGTGCGAATAACGTGCACTGTAGGTGTGCCTATACCCAAATAAAGACATAATATTGTAACATTTAAAATTAAATAAATTGCTTGATATTGAATGAATGTACAGTGAGAAAGGGTGTGGATGTGTATATGTATTTATTAGTAGATGGAATTTCTGTTACGTATTCGATTTTCGAGAAATATTGCTTAATGTTAGTAGATTTTTTATCAGTCTGTCACTTGAAAGCAGATCAAATGTCATACATTTGATTTGAAATATATTTATTTTACATTGGAATACGTCTTTTTATGTTTTTTGTAGATAGATAACTCCATTGCTGTGGACAGATGTTTAGTACAGTAACCAAGTTTGCATACTAATGGTATGTCATAAGAGTGGATAATAAAACCCATCATAAGAATTGTATATTGTTAAGAAAAAAAAAACAGTCATTTACTCAAAACTCGAAATCAAAATGTAGATAATAAAGTAAAATATATTGACATTCCATAATGTATTTTGTTGTTTAAATTAATGTTATACTTATTATTTAACTGTTAATATTAAAGTAACGTTTAAATTAGTTAGTTAAAGAATCATGGGAAAGCTACAAAATAATACGAGTCTTAAATTCTGACACTGCGTTAACTAAAAAAACGGTTTTTTTTATATTTAAATGTTCACAAAAGACTGCTGAAAAGTAGGTGTGTAACTAACTATAAATCGAGTGATGGACTAATGAATCATAAGTTTTATTCTAATATACTACATTATCTTGTTTTAGCTTAAAATAAAAATCTTCTTTTATTACCGAATACATTGGAGATACAATAAATTTCTATTTATTTTTGGCCAACACATTAAAGTTAGTTTGGTTAAGCTCTAACTCCTTTACATCCGGGCGACCGAGTCAGGCTTCAAGAGAGATCTTGCATATCTAGGCTGATAACGAATCGTAAGTGACGCTGTTATATCCAGGTTTTATCGTAGGTAACGCAATAGTTTTCTTGGAAAATGAAAAAAAATGGCTCAGAGAGCCATAATTTCTCATTTTCTGACACGACAGATCTCAACTATCAGAGGGTTTCAGGGCGCTGTTACTTATAAAATGTGGCGTTGGTGATGGTCATCCGAAGTAGTTTCATCAATTTAATTCCAATACTTTTCGAGTAGTCATGATAAACATGTGGCTCAGACAGCCTGATATCCGGTCGTCTGAGCCAACTTGTTTTTCTCTATATATATTTTACGAAATATTATCTTTCGAACAAATGTTTTAAGGGTTTACAGATGTGACGACATAAGTGACAGCTCTCGACCAGATTTGAACCTTCATGACGCACGCGTTTTTGAGAAAAGGCTGCTGGCTCAGTCAGCCGGATGCTGAATGTGTGAGCCACCCAGTTCTACCACTTCCAGGTGTTGTACAGTCGCCGTCAGATATATTGGAACAGACACCAAATACTTCTAAATGACCAAATACTTCTGAACAGTTTAAAATGTCAATGTGTTCAAAACACTACATTAATATCAGAACATTCATTACTTCATTAATATCTGAGCGAACGTAACTGCCTCGGTGGCGCAGGGGTAAGAGGGTCAGAGGTCCTGGGTCGGGCCAAAAATATATACCTGAGATTTTCTGTTCAGCATAAATGATATCCTTTAGACATTCCCACACATCGCCATCTAGTCCCAAAGTAATCTACTCAAAGCTTGTCTTATGGGTGCCAGACAACGGATATAATACATATAAACACTTTTTGTTTGTAAATACATACATGATATACATATATAGAAAACACCCAGACCAATACAAACAGACATGTTCATGCACACAAATGTTTGTATTGTGCGGGGATCGAACCCGTAACCCGCTGCGTAGTAGGCGCATTCTGAAATGGAATGAATGAGAGAATGAGTTATGAGCATTTCAAATGGGAAACATTTGAAATGCTTATAACTTTTGATTGGCGGCATATAGAGCCGTCACTTACGGTTTTTTTTTACTTAGAGGCCGCGTCACATCATATTAGATGAGTTTTCAGTTTCGTACAACACCTGGAAGTGGTAGAACTGGGTGGCTCACACATTCAGCATCCGGCTGACCGAGCCAGCAGCTTTTTCTCAAAAACGCGTGCGTCACGAAGTTTTAAGTCTGGTCGAGAGCTGTCACTAGCTAACGTCGTCACATCAGTAAATCCTAAAAACATTTTTTCGAAACATAACATTTCGGGAAATATAGAGATAAACAAGTTGGCTCAGACGACCGGATATCAGGCTGTCTGAGTCACACGTTTATCACGATTTCTCAAAAAGTACTAGATTAAAATGGATGAAACTACTTCGGATGACCGTTACTTTCGCGTCACATCACATTTTATGAAAATAAGCGCCCTGAAACCCTCTGAGAGTTGAGATCTGGAAAGTCAGAAAATGCGAAATTCTGGCTGTCTGAGCCTATTTTTTTTTATTTTCCAAGAAAACTATTGCGTCGCATACGATGTAACCTGGATAGTGTTTGTATGAAGAACAAAGTTATGTTTGCGGTTCTTGAAAATGTGCTATGTCTCTAAAACTACTAGTTCGATCCCGTCCAAACCAAATTTCGTTGAAAGTATTTGTTAAGTTGTACATTGTTTTTTTTTTCAAAATTTACACTTGCTTAGTTTAGAAGTTAGAGTGGTAATGGGGGTGGGGGACGCTCATTTTACCACTTTGGAAGCGTCTATGAATGAATCGTTAGACGTTGTTTTTTTTATTTTTTGTATTAGAATCGTAAAGTGGTTAACAGGATACATCTTCCGGATACATTTCATGTGTGATGCTTATAGTTACAGAATAAAGTGGCTGTGACATACGGACGGACAGACATACAGACTTGACGAAACTATAAGGGTTCCGTTTATTGCCATTCAGCTACGGAACCCTAAAAATGGCAAATTTGTGCAAATGACAAGTTTGTATAGTCCAACTACCCTTTTTCAACCAGACATAAGTAGGTGGATATGAAAAAAAAACAGTACAACTAACGGCTATGTTATGTTAAATGACAGTTGTAGTCCAACTGAAAGCAAATAAATTTACATGTTATTTTTGCTTAAATTGAGTAAAGAAAATAGTTTTCGAGAAATCCAGGGACAAACATACAAACACAGAACATACATACACTTAAAAACTTTGCACACGTGTTTGAAAACCTTAATAGAGAAAACATACTCGAATTATATCAATTTCTAACGTAATCATATACAAACACGTCGAATTGATAACCACCTTTTATTTAAAGTAGGTTTAAACTATCATCAAAAATCATGTTGGATCCATAGAGGAGCCCAAGGTAGGATTTAAGAAGAAGAAGAAGAAGCGGAGCCTCCACTTCTTAAACGCTGCCTTGGGTCATATGGACCAATACTCTCAAAGGATTTTTTATTTATTAATCCACCAACATTTCTATCATTCATTTCATGTTTTTGATTCTATAACACGGGTCAACACGAATTTTGAGTCTGCGTTCTGTACCTCTGATTTTGATTACTTATGCCTAACTAATTGAAGAAAAAAAATTTTTATCTATTAAAGTTTGCTTTTGTAGTTACTACAATGAAATTATTTTTTTATGAAAGAGCTCTATTTTTTAATTTCAATTATTACATGTAAAAGGAAAACAGTTTTGAATTCACATTTTATTATTGACTTTAATTATACAAGACGGCATATATAAACCCACAAATACAAAAAATAATACAAATAAGACTTTAAAAATGAACAGACTTGCCCAAGTAGCACAGAACTGCTGTATATTAGCTGAACTACTGTCCACAATATAATCCTTAGCTGTACAAGCCTTCTGAATAAGAGAGTTAGAGGCGCTGTAAGTGCTTATTTAACTCTAATTTGGGCACAAATTAATCAGCTATTAGCTGAACAACTGTCACTTTAGCATTATAACAACATTATTTGAGCATTATTACAGGTAACTGTCACCCTAAGAACTGAACATTGACTGAATAATAGGGTAAATGTTACCAATGAAACAGCACACTGGCCGATTATAAAGTTTCTAGTAGCCAAGCGTTACCTAAGTACACTCTAGCAGGATCATTTAACGCTTCTACGAAGTTGAATATTCTTAAGTGGCAAATTTGTGAATTAATATAATACTAATTTTTAGCCTTCAACTTTTATATTTTATTATTGACGTTTAGTTTGTTCGTCTTCAATTGATGACAGTTTAGTAAATTGATTATTTCGTAAACTTCTTATTGATTTTCCTTAATGTTACTTGAAATTCGAATGGGAAAGAAAGTTTATTGTCAAATACTATATAAATATAGGCGAATTTTTCACGGGCTATCAAATAATTTCTGTTTTCTAGTTAAAAAATATATAAAATAGGCAAAAATGTTGTCATTTTAGTTTTATAATAAGCTTTTTATCTACTCATATACAATATTACTACTTCATAGTCATACTTTTATGATATTGTTGTTAACTTAACAAAGATCGGTGATGTGAATACAGGAAACTTATTCAATATATCCATAAAAAATGGCGGCCAGCAATGTGAACTGTATTAATCACAATAAAATGCAATGTGGTTTCTAAGTGTTCAATTGTGGACCGTAAGTCAGCTTTGAGCTGACAGAAGTATTTCTTGTGATAAACTAATCGGCCACAGGTTCATATAAAGCATAATAAGGGTACACACAGTCTCTAGTAAAACAATTTTGGGGTCCGTGAATTTCTTACAATTTAACTATAATACTGAAATAATAAATCTAAAACTATATGCTGAAATAATAAATCTTCCAAGACGTCTTTTAACTTCATGAGCAGGTTTATTGCTGTTGCTAGGACAAGTATTCAGCTCTAAGCGGGAGTATGGGTTACTTTGGTCTAATTTATAGCAGCGTGCTCTAATTTTACATTATATCAATACACTCATTGTGATTATGTGAGCTGAATAAATGCTAATATACGATTGCTGATGAACAGTATTTAAGATTAACTATGTACAGCAAGAAGCAGTATATTATCATTAATTAAAGTCACAAAATAACTATTTGCATTTTAGTGATTCACATGTTCTTCCTTAAAATGCCAAAGTTTTGAGGTTGTACTTGTGGCCTTCTTTTCAGAAAATAGCTTAGTTAAAGTCCAAAGAAATGCTTATTAGCAGCATATACCTCTTTAAAAGGATGAGTTACCCATATGAACGCTTATGACATTACTGCGTTCCTACCATGACACATAATAGCGCAATTATACAGGTGAGAGAGTAATTTACTGCTATGGCTGTTAGAGTGTACTCTAATAAGTGTTAAAAAATGCTCGAATTGCCAATGTGGCCTGTTGTGTCATCCTATAATGCAGTTCTGTGCTTATTGGGTGGTATTTCTTCTGTGTAAGTTGGAACTTTTTCGTATGATCCCCCAAATGTAGTCACCCATCATGTTTTCATTATATTGTCCTTGATAACGCTTTTCAAAGTTCATTACATCTTGGTGGAAACGTTCCCCTTGCTCTTCCGAATATGCACCTAAGTTGTCTTTAAAGTTATCCAAATGAGCATGTATTATGTGGACTTTCAATGACATTCTGCAACCCATAACTTTGAAGTTGTGAAGCATATCAGTAATAAGCTCCGTGTAATTCTCTGCCCTTCTGTTGCCAAGAAAGCCATTAATCACTGCTTTAACTGTGGTACTGAGGAGCTGTAGGAATTGTTCACTGGCCATTATTTTCTTTATTTGTGGACCAATGAAAATACCAGCTTTAATTTTAGCCTCTGACAATTTCGGGAAAAATGACTTTAAATATTGAAAGGCCTCAGAGTCTTGACGCAGAGCCTTTACGAACTGCTTCATCAGACCTAATTTAATGTGCAATGGAGGCATTAAAATATGATCGGGCTTCACAATCGGTTCATTTTTGACATTATGTTGTCCTATTTGAAACTCGCTCCGTTGTGGCCATGAGTGCTGCTGGTAGTGGAGTGCATCGGCTCTACTGTCCCATAAACAAATGTAACACGGATATTTAGTGTACCCTCCTTGCATTCCCATCAGAAATACACACTTACAGCCCCCCCTGCCCCTCTTCTGTATCTTCTATGCAACGGCTGCTAAAAAAACTACTAAAACACTATAATATTCGTTTTACATTGTGTAAACGTACAAAAGCAAACTTTATTTATTATAAATAGAGTTTCTGCTTCTTTTTCGATATATACAATCAGAAAATATTCACTAAATAACAGACTCAAAAAAAAATATTTTTTTTGTTGACTTGTGTAATAACAAGAAAGAATTAAAATGTACAAATAATAACTAATATTTATCTAACATTAAGACAGGCACTATAACAATAATACTATAAATTAACCAAATATTCAAACGAAATATTATAAAAAATGTTTTCGTAAAGTGCGACGGAGCTTGTTAGGAGGGTCGCAGAATATATCAATTACTTCACCAAATTCATTGACAACTTTACTCATTCTAGAAATTGGAGGATTTGAGCCAAATACTGTTCTTCGGTGTGGCCTGGTAAATGAAGTAATCTTGCGGCCAAGACGCGGATAACGAATGGGGCGGTCATTTTGAATTTACCTAAAATTTCAGGACAGTCTCTAGCACCACTGATATTTGGAGGTGAAAATTAGGTCAATAAATCATTTTGTAAAATGCCAATTTTTTTCATATTATATCCGTCTCTCAAAACTTACGTCCACGTGTCCACGACAAATGTCTTTTAAACCCGGTCGATTTTAAGTGAATGTGTAGCCTAATGAGGCCTCCAATCTACAGTACAGTATTCTTATATACTCCTAACCAAACTGTTAAATAAAATATTTTTAGTGCTAGGGCTACGAAATACTAATATTTCTAATGAGGAATCCCAACATTCTAGACTCGCGCCTAGTAATACACTTCTTGACACATCTATTGGCCCACCTTGTATTTTCAGTTTCGTTTGGTCCTAGGTAAAATTTTATATTAGGTCGAGCAAAAAGTTTTTATGCAGTTTTGAACCAGGCACATTCACAATTTCATTCAATAGTCTTTTTTTGAATTTCGAACACAGAATTTAAAGAAACAAAAGACAATTTGGAGCCTGTTTGTTGATATCAAACAATCGAATACTAAGAAAACTTGGTTTACTTGGATTTAATTCTTGAAAAAGCGATTGATTTCTTTGGTTTTGCAACAAACATTACTTATTCTTAACATTAAGGTGAGGTTCTATCAATAATCTATGGATACTTCACCTGAAGTCGCCGCCCAAGCTGTGGCACTTATTCAGGCCGGACACAGCCAAAGAAACGTGAGTGCTCAACTTAATTTAAGTCGATCTGCGGTCCGAAATGTTTATCGGAGGTACCTAGAGACTGGCGGCTTTGTTCGTCGCCAAGGAAGGCCACGATCTCGGGTCACAACTGAAAGGCAGGTTCGATTCATCGTGACGACCAGCTTGAGCAATCGTCACCTTACCTCCATTAAGATACAAAACCAACTTCGCGACTTCCACGGAGTATCTGTGAGCGCTCGAACTGTTCGGAGAAGGTTAAAAGAACGCGATATGGTACCACACAAGCCAGCTAATGGGCCCAAACTAACTCGAGCCCACCGAACAGCGCGCCTACATTTCGCACCCAGTCATTTAAATTAGTCAGGTAATAATAAGTCAGGCTCAAAAAATATAAACTCCGGTGTACCCCAAGGGTCACATCTTGGACCGATTCTGTTTGGTATTTTAGTTAATGAAATACCAGAATTGATGAACAATTCTCACGCGTACTTGTATGCGGATGATTTAAAGCTCAGCATGAAAATTGTGGAGGAGAATGACTGTGTTAGGCTTCAGTAAGATTTAAATAAACTGGTTGATTGGTGCAAGGTAAATCAGATGACTTAAACAGTAGTAAATGTTTCTATGTAAAATATGTCAGAAAAAATAACACCTGTAGCAATTTTCCATTCGTTAGGAAATTGACCAGTGGAAAAAGATCGATTAAATATAATTAAGAGTGGACTAACTAGGTGTACAGCACATTTGACTACAAACGTTGGAGGAATGCCGTCAGGAGATTGCTTCTTTATTACAATTTATGGCTTTTAATATGTTTAACAATGTATCATAATCAACTATCAGTCGAGCTAAAGGGAGGCTATTATTATCGATAGATTCCAGAAACGTCGTATGTTTATAAATATGCTCTTGTCTAGTGCTGTCTGTACTATCATGATACACCGATGCAAAGTGTGAAGAAAAGAGTTCGCAAATTTTCACTCCATCAGAGTATGTTGTCATTCCATCAATCATTGATATAAGAACTTAAAAAAGAAAAAGAACTTAAAAAACCAAAACTTAAAAAGTTTTGGTTTTTTAGGTTTCTGTAGCCGAATGGCAAAAACGGAACCCTTATAGTTTCGTCAAGTCTGTCTGTCTCTATGATACTTACATATTTATTGTAGCAATTTGTAGCTAAATGTGCACATCTTTTACTCAACAATTGTACTTCAAGCTTATCTCTGGGATTTTCATATTTTTTAAAACGACGCTTAATTTTATACTTATAGTCCTAATTAGATTTCGATCAAACCAAGGTGGGTAGTTGTTTTTCTTTGACGATTTATTGGGGACGTATTTTATAACATCTCGAATTTTCTGGTAGAAAATTTGCAGCATATCATCTACGTTTGTCAACCCCATAATATAGCATGTCCCAATCACAACTCGCTAACTTCTTACAAATATTCTCATAATCAGACCTACAGAGATTTAATTGTACGTTTTCAATATTGTATGGTAATCTTATATTATTCAGCAGTACAATACATATTTCAAGCGAAGGGTGATGCCTGTCAACATTACTCAGGGGAGAGAGTGCCTTATTAACCGTGCAGCTAGGTAAATTAGAAATAACTCGATCAAGTGTCCTATTCAAACTTTTGTTTTTAGTGCGACTAAGCTGTTTCAAATAATTTTCTTTTAGAAAATCGATATTATTTTGTAATTGTTACATAATATTTGATTATAAAAACTATCTTTGGTTCGGCAATAGCCGTAAAATTTACCGTCCAGACGCAACTACAAAGGTTAGAGGGCATAGAACATTTATTAACTGTCAGTGATTGAAGAATAACCGGCTAATTGCGAGTCGAACTTGCGCAAGAAGGGATCCGTATTTCGTACCAACGGCTCGGTAAACAATAAAGACGAATATCTCAAGTGCATGGGCCCACCTGTTTACTGCTATCGAGCAAAAAAACGTATCTGTTGTATTCAAACCGCTAAAAAAAAACTGTTGTTATAGCGGCAACAGAAATAAATTCTTTTTGACATACAGTCGTGCCAATCAGACAGCGAAGTCTTAGTAATAGGTATCCATTTTTGAACTTTCGAGTACTGAACCCTAAAATATAGTCGGACAGAAAGGCTTTTTGTAATGACCATAGGTAAAGGTACTTCGCGCCCATACATAATCGTAAATATTAAACCGCTAGTCACGACATGAACCATTCTGAACTGGGCGTTAATGCAACTGGGCCTAAGCAAACTTACTCTCTAAGTCTCTACTGTGATGTCAATAAAACAACAGACTCCATTTGGAATTATAATATATCACATTCCTCGATCTGTACAACTAAATTAGACTACAGACAAGCACTTATAATATATATTATTACATTACATGTATATTTAAATAAATTCATCCGCCAATTAATACTACGAGGCGTTGGAGTCCCATTCGATCAGGTAAGCGGGCAGGGCGTCGGGAGCAAAGCGTCGCGCGAGTACGCGGAACGTCTGTCCGGCGCGGAAGTACGATTGCACGCTGGACTTGAGCGCTGACAGCTGTTGCGCGTCGACTTCCGTGCCGATGCCCGCGCCCTTGTGAGGGCTGAGTTGTAAACTCTTCACGCTACTATTGTTCCCGGCGCTGGCGCTCGTGTTCCGACGCGCGTTCTCGTAGTAATTCTTCTCCTGCCTCTGCCTCAGTCTTCTGCCGTGCACCTTGGCGCTGCCGTGCGCGCTCGCCGGCGCAACCTCCACGTTCTCGTTCTGGACTTGCGCCGTTTTGATGGCGTCTTCGGGCAGTGGGCACGACTTGTTCAACTGCGAACAAAATATAAAACAGTAGATACTTTAGCAACACAAGAAATACATAAGGTTGTGCAGTTTGAAAGAAAACTGTCACATCAGTGGGATCCTTAACTTCAAAAAATATTAACCGCCTTCAAAAAACGTGACTAAAATCGGCCATTTCAGCAACGTCAGATAAGACTTATCCGACTGAATAAAGTATATAACGATCGATTTTAAAATGTCATTTACATAAATGATTGCTGAGAAATAGGTGATGTTTTCAAATTAGGCGTTATGTAAATACAAAACGCCAAATAATATTCCACAAATATTCCTCAAATCAGATAGATCCTATCTGACGTTGGTAAAATCGAGCCTCAAAAGCTTAACTTCTACGAAAAAGTATTTTTTTCGGAGACGGTGCATGAGGCCAAGCTTACGTACACCAACAGTACACACAAAGGCAAAGGGCGAATATTTTTAATTACTCTTATTTCAAAAACTTCAGGATCGATTTTGATAAAATTTGCACTGAGCCCTAAGTTGAAATATACCTGATTGCTAAAAAGGTATCGTCTCGCTATGACTTCTTGTTTTAGAGAAATCCATGGACATACATACACTTATGATATTTTGCACACGTGTTTGGAAGCTTTAGTAGATTAACATACTCAAATTGTATATTAATAAACGATAGCACATACATACACATAGGCCGAATTAATGACCTCCTTTTTTTGAAGTCGGAAATGCACTAGGGTCGCCGAACTATCGATAGTTCAATTTGATACAATAGTATCGAGATGTTGCAATACTATTGATACTCAATACCGAAATTACTATCGGATCTATTTTTACTACCATCTATACTATAACAACTCTGTTACGATTGTATCGATTATTATTGCAATATTCAGCAGCAATAATATCTATCTATAGAGCGGTCGATATTGAGCTTCGATAATATCAATACTAAAGCCATAATATTATTAAGCTCAAGTATCGACAGTGGAGTATCCAGTGGCAACGCTAAAAGAAACAAAACTCCTTGCCAACTCACCTGCACTTGCAAATATTTCCTAGGTCTTCGATGTTTTCTCCGTTTCACTTCGCCATTAGGTAATATAACTATATCCTTTTCGCTAAGTTTTCTCTTCAGTGGCCTCACAACAGGACCCATCATTGGGTTCAATTGTACCGGCAAAGATAGCCTCGACTGAAAGTGATGTTGCTTTCCATTTTGTTTACAACTTTTACTAAACATATTCAACGCTGAGGAATATGACTTCGATGGGTACGTATTTTGCATCAAAAAAGGATTATTTTTTCCTTGAAAGTCTTTCAGTGGCGGTATAATAGCATCTAAAGTCCCTCTACTGGAAGTCTCGTCTCCCGAGGACTCCATTTCGTGAACGAAGTTGCTGCTATATGTAGGCAAACTATCCATGTGTTGCAACGACATTATTTTGGAATGTTCAATGATGTTCTTAGTAGATAACTTGGACACCTCCAGGTTCATAGTTGCTATTCTAGTCGAATGCGTATTGATATTGAAACTGCTACTATCTGATTTGTTAGCAGGTCTTTCGTCAGCGCTTTCTTTTGGTATTTTATCTAACTTTACTGTACATGTAACTAGTGATGTATTTAGCGATGGCACTGAAGGGGTTTCACAGGTAGGTTTAGCTTCATTGTTAGTCTCAGTTTTATTTAGTTTTGATATGTCTAATTTATCATCTTTGGCATCGGATTTCCTAGTGGAAGAAGTACACACCGTAGGAGAGCGCTGCTCGTCATTTTCGGTAGGTTTAACAGATTCATAGGAACTAGTAGAGTCATTTTCCGAGTTCGAGTTGGAGTTAAGATTTTCGTGAAACCTTTTGCCCATCATCAGATTCAGCCAGTGGCCATCGACTGGCACTATCATGTGCTGATTATGACTTTTATAGGAACTTTTGTCTGTATTGCTACTTGACGGTTGTAGACTGAAAAAGAAAGAGTTAAAGCTTCTGAATGTTGTAAATGGTTATTAATTTTCATTCGAAATACAAAATTATGATTTAAAAACTTAAAAATGAACCAATACCTGTCGTCTACGATGGATTGCGCTGGCGGTGAGGGTGGCCGTGACAAAAAGCGAAGCCTAGGTGCGTACTCTCTAACCATCTCATCAGTCAAAGACTCCCCCTTCTTTATCTGATAAAAAGCAAACAAAATACGATTAAGTTGGAGAATTTAAATATGCAAGTTATTCAAAATATGTTCATAAGTTTAAAACATGATAGTAATACAATAATTAAGTACATATCTAACCTAAGGCCCGTCTTATGTCAGGCTAGGTTTAGGATTAAATTATCATACTGTTTCTGTCAGATTCTTTGACGTTGAGATAGAATTATGCTTTTATCTAGTAATGAGCTTATCCTTACACACGCAAGTCAACCTTAGGAAATAGATTCATCGATTATTAAGCAAGGCTACTAGCAAATGTATGTTAAGTGCAAGCATGAAATAATATTGAAATATTTTTCTCTGAAGACCAACCATAAAATTAACATTGTTCTTTAAATTCATGAGGTGTGTCCGTTGACAACAGAAAGGAGAAAGTAAGTATAAAGCTGGTTTCAGACTACGCTATAATATAATATCATTTCGCGCACCATACATTGTAATAATATATAGTACAGTACAGTGTGAACGTGCCCATAACAATGTATGGTGTGCGATATTGTTGTCCTGAGAGCTATATGTGGATTGTTCGTGTGGATTTTTCTTGATTTTTAGGAAAATGGTTAAACTCGCAATCGAATTACCACACGAAAATAGTTCGATTGCAGCGAGAATCGGCCTCCAGTACCTTTACCATGAGTTAACTCGCTAGCGACTATGTAACTTTTTGTAAGGAAAAAATCAGTTCGGTCAGGGGCCGCTAGAGGCGCTGTGCAATTTTTCATAGACTTTTCTTACGTCGTCGTTATCGAGTAAAACTCATGGTAACGGAACCGATCGGCGCGTGTCGGCACTGTTGTGTGCGGATCGGGCTAAAGGAAAAAAAAAGGAATATTGGATACCAATCACATACATTGCTCTGATCCTAAAGTAAGTAGCTAATGCACTTGTGTTATGGAAATCTGACACAACGGTGGTACCACAACACCCAGACCCGAGACAATATAGAAAAGGATCTTGTCCAAAACTCTATAGAAACTCGGCCCACGTTGCGTCTGCATGCGTATTTAGAAAATGTTTGGATAGAATATGAAAGAATGTAGACAATCATTTTTCATAATTTTTGAAACATAACAACTTGGCACTATACACCAATGATACGGACTATACAAGCTAATATTCGGATTTTTATCGAACTTTAAGGTTAAGGAATTACCCAAGTATATTTGACGTTTACTTGTTGCTGATCTTATGACGTCACAAAAATGGAGGATGTCGTTTTGGCGCAAACATTTATCGTTTGAACTTGAAAAAATATTTTAGTGCATAAAGGGGTATTTTTTCTAAGAAATAAAAATAACTGTTAACTATTGAATCAATACGAACATTTTAAAACATATTTGCAAAAAATGTGGAATAGCCTATTCAATGGCAGATTAGACATTTTGAGGTTATGTTTTGTGATTGCAGAGTTATTAAACCTCACCTATACCATATTTTACTAAAGTAATTCAATACTTACTTACTTAGTTACCATTAAAATACCAGTGCAATTATAATTCAAATAAGATTTTTGAAATATAAACTACATAAACGCAATCTGGGCCCGGCTTTGGTCAATATCCATTTGATTTCTATATTCAAACCCGGAACCTCGGATTGGCGACGCCTTGAACACCAGCGTGCTCAGCCACTACACCACAGAAGTCGTCAAGTGACGCTCCGAGTCGCTGTACTATATTGACCCGACCGGGAATCGAACCCGGGACCTCGGAGTGAAACCAGCGTGCTCAGCCACTACAGCACGGTCCGAGTCGTGGTATAGCAACAGGTCTGCTCGAGCGCGGCGAGCTGCCGGCGCGGGCGGCGCAGGCGCAGCCCCCAGGTGGTGGCGCGCTTCTTTATCTCGCGCAACTAAGAGGTAAGGGCTTTACCCGGCAGTAAGATGTTACAGGCTAACTTGACTTTTTTGTCTACTTACATATGTGTTGGCGCACGAAGCCCACCAGGCCGACACCATTAATTACTATTTCTTGCAATAATCACTCCATTTCCGGTCTAATATCGCAGTCATACATATGAATTTGGACTTTACTAAAAATGCCCAATTCCCGGAAATCCAGGGTCCTGGTTTCCGAGGTGGCGACGCCTTGAAACTAGCGGGCTTAGCCACTGCAGCACGGAGGTCGTCAAGCGCCGCTGCGAGTCGCGGCCTGGCCCGGGCGCCGGTACGTACCTGCTCGAGCGCGGCGAGCTGCAGCGGCATGGGCGACCCCAGATAGTAGCGCGCTTCTTCATCTCGCGTCCTTTTGATTTCTATATTGACCCGACTGGGAATCGAACCCGGAGTTTCGAAAACTCTCGTGGTGGCGACGCCTTGAACACCAGCGTGCTCAGCCACTACAGCGCGGAGGTCGTCAAGTGTCGCTGCGAGTCGTGGTATGGCAACAGATACCTGTTCGAGCCCTCAGATGGTGGCGCGCTTCTTCATCTCGCGTCCTTTTGATTTCTACATTGACCCGACCGGGCATCGAACCCGGGACCTTGGGAGTAGCGGCGCCTTAAAACTAGCGTGCTTAGCCACTGCAGCACGGAGGTCGTCAAGCGTCGCTCCGAGTGGCGGCCTGGCCCGGGCGCCGGTACGTACCTGCTCGAGCGCGGCGAGCTGCAGCGGCGCGGGCGGCGGGCGGCGCAGGCGCAGCCCCCAGATGGTGGCGCGCTTCTTCATCTCGCGCCCGCACTTGAAGCGCTTGCGCGACGACGTCAGCGCCGTCAGCACGCGCTCGCGCCGCTCCTTCACCGGCGTGCGCCACATCTGTGTCATCGTAATCGTTCACATCATCATTATCAACTAAAGGACGTCCACTGCTGAACATACGCCTCCCCCCAGCTTTACACGGCGACCGGTTCACAGCGGTCGCAATTGTTCACTTCATCATCATCATTATCAGCCAAAGGACGTCCACTGCTGAACATACGCCTCCCCCCCAGCTTTCCACAGCGACCGATTCGCGACGGTCGTAATTGTTCACTTCATCATCATCATTATCAGCTAAAGGACGTCCACTTCTGAACATACACCTCCCCTACGGCTTTCCACAGCGACCGGTTCAAAGCGGTCTGCATCCAATATGATCCTGCGATCTTTACAAGTTCGTCCGTCCATCGTGTCGATGGACGTCCCACGCTACGCTTTTGGTCTCCAATCTGAAACTTTCCTGCCCCAACGGCTAGCAGTTCTTTGCGCTATGTGCCCTGCCCACTGCCACTTGAGGTTACTTACTCGTAGGGATATGTCCGTTACCTTAGTTCTTCTACGTATCTCCTCTTTTCGTATTTGTTCTCGTAGACAAACACCGAGCATAGCCCTCTCCATCGGTGTGATTTTGAACTTCTTTATAAGGCCCATAGTTAGAGACCACGTTTCGAATCCATATGTACTCACTCACCCACTCACTGGTAACACATTGGTTGAAGACCTTTGTCTTAAGACATTGAGGTAATGGTTCCCTTGATATCTCTTAATTACCTGACTGTCTGAAGACAAAAGACTTCAACTAGTGATGACATACGGATCCGAAACATGGTCTCTTACTTTGTACCTTATAAGGATGCTCAAAATTGCTGCAGCAGCTCGTAGATGGCGCGCGGCGGTTGAGCTGCTGACGCCCTAATGTGGAGGCGTACTCAGATTGTAGACCCTTCAACCAAAGACGCAGCGTAAGACGTCCACCAACAAGATGGAAATTTAGCAGGCCTGGCCAGGCGACCTTGTAAAGATAGCAGCATTAACTTGGATACAGACCGCGTGTGATCGGTCGCTGTGGAAAACCGTGTGGGCGGCCTATGTTCAGCAGTGGACGTCCTATAGCTGAAATTGATGATGATAATATCGCTTTCATCTGGGGTGCGATTGTGTAAAGCAATCGTATTTATTTGACAGTTCAAAACGTACTGTATGATCTGTCAAACGGCAAAGAACAAAGGGTTTGACAGATCAAATCGTACGTTATGAATTGTCAAATGAATACGATTGCTTTACACAATTCCAGCTCTGAACATAAATGGTATGTCGTCAAATAAACTATACAGCGAAGTTATGGAGCCATGAAACTGGATGTATAGTAGAAAGAAGTGCCGTCCACAAATGTACGCCCTAATCGTCTTTTATCGAAAAGCGCGAGTGCGAGGAGTGTGCCTCGCGCGTCACTTGTGTTATTATATAGGGTCTAACAAAACTAATGATCGACCGCCAACGGGGGGTATCTATACATCATATTGATCACGCTCACCAAATTTGAGAAAAAAATTCAGGCTAGTTTCAGAGATAATCAACAAAACATTAGCACTTCTAAAATGTGTAAAAACACACCATTTACAGCTGTATAAAGAAAAACCTATTATTTTATTCAAATATTGACAAAAGCTGTCGCTGAAGCAGTGCAAGGAAGTTGATTTTAAGATGATTGCTGTGACGTTGTCATTTCGTCAATTTTAGTGATGTAACTCAAACCAAAGGGAGAGAGATTAGCCAGGATTCTGAATAAAGGGGTGCAGATTAAGTAAATCCTACACTATATTGTTTAAATCGTGGTCCATTAGGAGTAGATCGCTTTTCTGGGGAAGCGGGGTTCGATGCTACGCCCATGTTTTCGACATAATTATCAGTTAATTGACAAAAACTAAATGAGCCCGATTTTGTATCTTTTTTACTGATGATTATGACGAAAAAAAAATAGAAAATCAGTAGAAAATAGGAACACCATTAATCAAAATAATATATTAATTTGATAGCGATCATATTTTTAGATCGTAGAAGAATTAAGGTAACGTACATAGCCCTGAGAATCAGTAAGCTCTCGTGGCAATGGGCAGGGTACAAAGCGCGAAGAACTGATCGCCGTTGGGGTAGAAAAGTTCTAGATTGAAGACCTTTCGACCAAAGACGCGGCGTAGGACGTCCGGCGACAAGATGAACAGATGACCTTGTGAAGATCGCAGGATCAAACTGGATTCAGACCGCTTGCGATCGGTCGCTGTGGAAAATTGTGGGGGAGGCATATGTCCAGCCTTAGACTGATAATGATGATGATTTTTTTTATTATAAATATTGGATACCAAAAACATACATTGCTCTGATCCCAAAGTAAGTAGTCAATGCGCTTGTGTTATGGAAATCAGACACAACGGTGGTACCACAACATCCATTAACTACGATGATGTTGTAGAGCTAGTTTCTCACGCGCTGAGGTGCCATACGCAACCTCTATACAGGATATAACAAAAGGCTTAGCTAAGCCTAAAACCTTGCATTCAGTACATCAAACCAAATCGTATGTAACAAAAATTTCGAACATTTTGTTATTTAATTATTATAATTCACTTAATTACGATATATTTATTATGTTCAATACAATAACCAAAATAAGCGTTGGGAAACGACATTTATTTCGAAGCGTTAAAAAAAGTCATTTATTTATTAGCCGCAATGTATACGCGCACAGAGCGCTCAGGCGTAGCGACACGAGCGCACTCAAACGCCACGCTTAGTTGTGTGCGTGCGAGCGCTAGCTGTGTGCGTGCGCCCGCGCCATACCGGGCGATACATTGCGTAGTGCATTGTTTATGGTCTGTTTACGAAAAAGTATAAACATTTTGAACATATTTCTTATGAAAAAACATTTGTGAGTACATACTAATAGATAATTTTTATTTAAAAAACTCAGAAAATGAAGACACTTTTATCAAAAAGCATGCGTCATTTCCCAGATAAAGTGTATTTGAGAAAAAATATGGTATAAATGTGGGGATTACGTAGTTTTCGGCTTCGTTAAGCCTTTTGTTATACCCTGTATAGCTAATATAGGACTGTATTTATTATCACTGCATTATATATGTTTATTGTGTTGTATAAATATATATAAATGTATACGCTATGTAAGTATACATATTTATTTAATGTATTGAGCTAATTATTATTATTTAAAAAATATGACAATTCCAACATCTATAGGTTGGCTGGAAGAGATCTCTATTAGGGATAAGCCCACCTTTGTTCACATTGTGACTTCACGTATTTTCTGTACAACATACAAGTGCAATAAATTATATATAAAAAACCTTTTCGGGCAGCTGCAGAGCGTGCCAGTTGTCCATGATGTAGGGCATGATGACCGTGTCCAGGTCGAAGTAGTTGGGCGCGTTGTACGCGGTGAGGTTGTATAGCGCGAGGTGCGCGAGGTCCAGCCAGCACAGCTCGAGCCGCCGCAGGTACTCGCTCCCGCCGTTGCAGTCGGCGCACGCGAATATGTACAACCTTTAAAAAAAAGGTAAAGTAAAGGTAAAGGTTTGGTACACTTAGCACACTTCCGAGTCTATAGTAAAGTCGACGCCTCGTGGTAGGGGCAGAAGTTATAAAGACGTGCAAAGGAGACGAATAATAATTAATAGACGAATAATAAATAATAAACAACTAAATATTTGACAACATCACATACATTGCTCCGATCCCAAGCTAAGTTGCTAAAGCACTTGTGTTACGGAAATTGGAAACAACGGTGGTACCACAACACCCAGACCCGAGACAATATAGAAAAGATCGTTTTCTACATTGACCCGACCGGGAATCGAAGCCGGAACCTCACGAGATGGCGACGCTTGAAACCAGCGTGCTAGCCACTCGACCACGGAGGTCGTCAAATGCAAGATAATTACGCTCCGTGATAATTATCCGATAACTATCTGATAACTATCGGATAATTATCACCAGTATAAGAAATTCTTCATAAATTTATTGTGATATTTTTGTGACACGATTGCGTAAATTTCTTAAAGAATAATGTTTTTATAGTCTGACTGAATACTTGACATAAATAATTTATAATTATAATGACATGAATAAATAGATATATATAGTATATAAAATAGCAATGACTCAATGTTACCTAAAATGTGTGTATGTATAGTGTATAATGAAATGCTGTATTTTATTAATGTTTTAACTTTCATATTTAAATTTTGCATGCCGCCAGTGGCAAAACATGATGGTCTGAGATGAAAATTATGTTATCAAATTTACCATGTTTTAAGCAAATAAAAATATTCTATTCTATTCTAAAGTTTTGACACATCCGTCATTTTACATTTTTGAAACAGCTCTATTTGTGAAATGCAACCCTTATTTATTTGAGCGCATGGCTAATCCGTGGTGGAAACCGTTTATGCTTACATCCTTCGAAAACAGCATTGTTAAGTAAAAGTTGTGTATGCATGGCCCCTAAAATTTACAACAAACTGCCCAATCACTTAAAGATTTTAAATAAGGACCTACCTATATAAAAATAACTTAAAGTCATCTGTACAAGAATTTTTAGATGTCAAATTTTGACATTTTATATATAATTTAATTTCACATTGTTTTTTTATCAATTATTATTATTAAATTATGACATGATGGAATTATGTCTGTATTTTGGATATTTAAATACAATTTAGTCACTTATAATGATATTTTACACGCCGAATGCCGCCGCCGCCACCGAACGCAGTTGGCAAAACATGTTGATACTATAATCACTATTTTATTGTCATCAATTATGTACACATGTTTAGTAAATAAATATCTTTTTTATCAAAAATAAATGTATAAGAGTTGTAGCGAGTCCAGTATTCGTTGTTATTGTTGCTATAGGTTTTTGGGGCTGATTGTTATTCAGTTTTCCATTTGTAATTGCATAAGGCGTCATGGAAAAATAGAAAGTTATTTTGGCGCAATAATCAGTGATCGTTGTCGAGCTAAACAGATAGTTTTATAACTATCTATGCTGAATAACACCCACCACCAGACGTGCGTGCGAAAATACAAGTTCAAAAACTTAGTAATTTTGAGAGCTGTGGATTTTATTGTGATAATAAAAAATAAAAATAAATATTATCGATAGTCCAGTAATTTGCGCGTGCGCATCCCTGTTTCGAAAGTGAATTATTGCATTGCGTCGTTGCGTTTAGGTTTAGCATAGAGAGTAAGTTAGTCACTAGGTATCCTGTTTTTTTATCTAATGTGAAACGGATTTTAATAGTTTTGATTACATATGTATGATTGTATGTATTTGAACCACAAATAAATATGAGCTACGTATAAATCAAAGAAATGTCAACCTGCAACTTTGCCATGTATTTTTTTACACCAACTGTTTTGGCTATTAATCTTCTACATTTGATAATATAAATTGCACTTGTAAAAAGCAACTTTGGCTGTGTGACAGACGAGGAATCGAACCCCGTGTCTTACGCTATATGGGCGTATGCCTATACCTCGGCCACCGTCACATTAGCAAGCCTGTTGAATTTTGCAAACGCTTAGTTTAACGCGTAGGCTGCGTGACGTCATCAAAGTTGCGAGATATGCATAAACATCTCGTGTCGTCTTTTGTTTGAAGTAATGCCAGTTTTTGTACAGATTATGCAAGCGATTTTTGTTAAAGTGGTAAGGTGCGAGAGAGATCGACAGTTCATAAAAACTTCCACGCAATTAATGAAATAAAATATCAATTTAATGTTGGATTACAATAATGATATACTTACTTATCGCCCGCATATAACGGATACTGTAAACTGGACACGCATCTTTGGTGAAACCATCGTGTACACCGGCAGCATAACAGCATCTGAAAACGTCCCAACTCACGTGAATACCGCGAAGTATATTCCTCGGATATTGAACCAAGATTTGTAACTACCTGTGCAAGCCAATCACTCTTTTCTCCGCAGTAACAATTAGGTTCCGTTTGATCCTTCCCCGCTTCGGACGCAGTGGACGATGCAGTCTGAAAGATAAAGATAAGTTGAAAAGTCCCTTCTACTAGTATTATAAATGCAAAAGTTTGTGAGGATGTATGATTATTATTTCTACACGCTTAAAGTACTGAATAGATTTTGCGCACATGTAAATAGATTTTAATGAAACTTTTTATAGCTTATTGATTAGCACACAACACAGGCTCTAATATATACTTAAATGTATTGTGAGATCCAATATTTGCCGGGGAAGTCGCGTGAAACTGCTAGTACATTTAAATATTCCGTTATAAGTACATACTTGGAGCTTATTGCATGATTCTAGTTATTCATTACTAGTTAAAATATTGATCACTAACTCTAACTTTTGTTTAATGTTGATAGAGGCAGAATGATATCGTGAAGTTTGAATGATTACACATTGAAGACGTATATACGGCCGGAGTTAAAAATCTATAGTATCAATCCAAAAGAAGAGAATACGAAAAGTCGAAAAGTCAAATGCTTTTTTTTATATCTTGAATACATAATTAATTACACACTTACTCCAAGAAGGTTAGATTGTCAGTTATCTATCAGGATTAGTGATGAAAGAGACTCAGTCCTTTAAGTTGTTTAAAAGAAGACTAGCCTCTTTTTACACAGCTTTGCTTTAATATTAGGACGTCAGCTGTTAGTCTTAAATAATACGACTCAGTCAGTTAACGTATAAGACTTGTAGACTTAAACAAGTGAGAAAACTTAAACGACTTAAAGGACTTAACAGACTCAGTCTTTTACAAGAGGGTGCCGCGGCGTTTGAGTAAAACATTTAGTTTGCAATGAGATATTTTTTTATACTGTACACAAGGTGTATGTGTATACAAGGTGTTACAAAACTATCCGTTACAAATGAAGGAGCTACTCAGAATCAACACCTAAACAACTTTCTCCTAGAAACATTATATAAAATAAATAAAAAATACTCTCCATACAAATCACACGAGTCACGTAACCGATTTAGTATGGGAAGTCAAAAACTTTTTGTCGTTTCTCAATCCATGTTTTTAGCAGGAAGTTGTTTAGTTATGGATTCTGAGTAGCTCCCTTCATTTGCAACGGGTAGTTTTGTATTACTTTGTATATGTAGTGAACCTATGTATGTACATAATATTACATAATTATCATTTATCCCTTAACAGGTGATAAATTTACATAATCAAGCCTTATGACTTTAGACTTCTCAGGCGATGAGTCGTTAGTCTTTTAAGTCCTTTAAGCTGTTTAAGTAACTGCTGATCGTTTTACGTTAGAAGACTGGAACTACAAAAGCTAGTCTTATGACTACGGGTTGGGGACTAAAAGACTGACTCAGTCGTCAGGCGTCAAAAAGGAGGGGAGTCTTTATTAAAAGCCTGAGTCTCTTTCATCACTACAGGATAGGTTATTATTTATTCACTCCGGTCGTTAGGAATAGTGGCAATACGTACATCGCATGGAGGAGTCAGTTCCTGCTGCTGCCTTCTCTGCTGGCCGCCCTTGAATCGAAACAGATCCGATCGCTTCAGAGCGCGGTTTTCGGCCGCCGCCACTCTGTACCTTTGATCGACACATCTCTTACAATGCCATGACGCGCCTGGAAATAATAACGTAATGTTTGGATTCGGACACTATTTAAGTGAAGTGATATAAGTGACGCTGCTCTACGCAGTGTTCCCGAGGCCTATAGGCTTTTTTTTAAGGCCAGCCTATAAATTAGGGGCTACAGCGGAATAAAAGCCTAAAAACTCTTTTAGGCCTTTTTCATAGCCTTTTTTTGTCCAACCGATGGCTTTAAGCTCTCAGCCTTTTTTAGGCTAGGCACATATATAAAAGGGTTAAAAGGCTAAAAACCTATAAAGAATTTTCGTCCTTTAGGCTAGGTCTATTTTGTTTATTGTTCGAGTATAATAATCGTCAACTTAATTTTACGATTTTATACCGCCCTTATGTCCGGGGCATAAGCATTAACTTTGAGTGTCTGAGTGTTAACCATACATCGGACAAATCGGGCGAATGCGTATTTGCTTTTATATATTTTCTGTGCTTTTACTCAAGCAACGGATGTCGCACTGTGTGATGCACATGAATGATTTTCAAACCACCCTCAAAATAAGGTATAACAAGTACTTATTTATTTCCATTCCAAAAAATATCGTTTTTATTTAATTTGAAAGTAAATACAATAAAAAATACTTGTTTAAATCATAAAAAGCCATAATCTGAATAATGGCTATAGCCTTATAATAAGCCTACAACTCGAAAAAGACTTTAGACGGAAATAAAGCCTATAAATAGGCCTATAGTTTTTTTTTTTTAAATGAGTAGCCTTTTCAAAGCCTAGTAGTCTATCATGGCCATAAAAAGGACTAATAGGTTTAATTTAAAGCTTAAAAGCCTATAGGCCCCCGGAAAACTAGCTCTTCGTGTCATGGCTCCACTCAACTAGGCCGGTAAAATAGTGTTTTATTTGACTATACTTTCTTTTTGTTTTTTTATTATGCCATATTGTATGTATGTTAGTCTGTAAGGTACTTTTTCTACGGGCTTCATTGCTTATGTAATTATTTGTAGCTTGATTATAAATAAATTAAATAACTCACCATTTCACAATGTCTACTGTGTATATCAAATAAAAGTAGCTATAATCTTCCGATTTGAGTACTTCTTTGAATCCATTCACTTGAAGCAAGCTCAAAACGTCGATTTTATAAGCAACACGGTTAAATATATACTTATAACTGCGGGTCTATACGCGACGTATATAATGTAGTAGTATTGTTTTAACACGGTTAAAACCAGTATGGCTCAGTTCCACAAGTTGCTTGTATTTCTTCGATAGATTTCGATGTTTGTTATAATAATTTAGATGGTGTAAAGAGGGAGGCCCAAAAATGCCCTACGTCTTACAGAGATGAAACGTGTCTCAAACATTCAAAAAAATTGTAATAAAATATGGCTATCTCATTACTACAATATTTACGGTCTAACAAAAAATGCTATGAAATTTGTTCAGAGCACAGTATGAAAACCCATTCATATTTAGGATCTAAACAAAATAAAAAAATCATAATTTAGATAAAAAAAGGTGTACCTTACTCCCGTGTTATATAATCAGGATTTAGATGTAAGGTACATTCACAAAATCAAATATAATATTCATCAGAATCGTGAAAAAATATTCTCTTGCTTTTCGACAGCCGCCGCCACCGCGCCGCCGTGGCGCTTGTCGCGTCTGTTTAGTCTAACAAATGAAACTGTGATGTTTAAGAGATTTTTGTTACTTAAGGATAAATTCGAAATGAACTTTATATTTTCATGCTGTGAAGTATATTCCTTCAATCGATACATTATATATTAGAAATATTATAATATTCCTCAAACCAAAAAAATACAGAATTTACATTGACTCAATTCAGCTAACAACTTTTCAAAGTAGCCGGAGCCCCTGGACAAATGTTTAAGTACAGCATTTTTTTATATGTCTGTACTGTAAAAATTGTGATATTAAGTAGGTATGCCATATTTTTTACTAATTTTTAGAATCTTTTAAGACCATGCTTCATCTCTGTAGGACGTGGCTCAATTTTCTATGGTATGTGGTTCTTCTTTGTGAAAATTAATTCAAGGCTAGCCTAATGTAACTCACCGCTGATCCAAGACTCCACGGGCGGCGAATGGCACTTCGCGTGGTATCCTCTCCCGCACATGTCGCACGCTATGATCGCGTTGGTCGCCGGGCTGGCCGCAGGGCCCTCCCTCCGCTTGCACACCACGCACATGATGCGACCATCGTCCGCGGGCGGAGCGCTCAGCAGCTTCAGAGTAGCCACCGGCGCCCACGAGTGCGTTCCGTCGCCGAACTTGACCAGGCATCGTGCCACGCCCGTACCCACTTCACACGAGTCGTTGTCGTTGCTAGTGCTCAATTCCACTATTGTGCCTGTTGGATGTGTTCAGTTAATCATTTTTCTTTTTATTTCATAGACCAATGAGGCAGACTCGTTGGTTTAGTGATGGTGCCATATTGGTCAACAATCGAATACAGTGATGGGCTGGTATTTGTTTGGAAAAACTCAAAAGCAATCTGGCATGAGACTGGAACTGCTCAAGCAGATTGTACAGGTGTCATCTCATAAAGTAAGGCAAGAAATCAACATGACAATTAAGGGATGATGACTTCAACCAAGAAGACAACATTTCGTTAACAGTAATGTGATTCTATAATAATTTAATAAATAAGAATGCTATAACTATTGTGATAAAGTTTAGGTAGCCATAGTGGATGATTGAGCATTAGCCATGGCCATTGGATTAAAATAAGATGTAAAAATATATATTGAAAACTTAAGCATTCAGCTACCACTGCTGCACTGTAATTAAATGTGCTGACCCTTGTAGAAAAGAACTGAAAGGTGACACTCACTGTGTGTGTGGCGATCAAATTGAAATGTTGGTGAAATGTTATCACAATTTGCTTGCACATTATCTAAAATTACAATATAGTTTGTGAATTTTTTTTGACAGTCCTATGGGCCTCTTATTAAAATAAACAAATAATTAATTAATTGTGATTTAATTATAACACTACCACAAATCATTCTTCTGTCTTAAATATTGAAGGGATATTGTAAAGAAAGAAAAATGAAATTGTAGCTAGTACGGAATCTGTAAGAGGAGGAAAGGAAAATATATGAAACACACTGTACATGTGTAATTGCAAATTGAAGATAAAAACCAACCAACCTAAATAATATCGTCCATCCTTGTTGGGAACAAGAACATCATCTCCACAGTGGAATGGGTTTGCATTGTTTTTCTCAGTGTTGGTAGTAGAGTCTGGCATGGCATCCTGTGTTTCTTCTTCTTTTTTCTCATTCTCTTTACTTGCACATGGTGTAATCGTCTTGTCAAGGTCGCTCAGGAGTGCATCGATCAGAGACAATTGAGTAGTGACCTCTTTGAAAAGAAAATGTTTAAAGTTATTGTTGTGAAGAAGTTACAGTCTTTTTACAGAAGCATTTAAGGTTTATTTTTGGATTTGTATTAATTCTTACTGTTTTAACAGCTCATTGTATACATTTGTTGACATTAAGAAATGTGTACTCACATTAATTTTATAATCCAATTCAGTTGATAAGCAGACAAAGGAATTTGATTAGTAACAAATATGTAAAAAAATTAAAAACATTAGAATATAGCTATATCCCACATGTGTGGATGGATAAGTATTAATTATTTTTATGAAGATAGGCAGGTAACCTCACTTTTCATCAATAAGTTTTACAAGAAGAACACAGATTCCAAAGAGAAAATTAAAAAACCTTTTTTATGTAAAAAACTACAAGAAAGAAGGAATAGCATTTGGTTAGCTGTGGAACTGACTGATTATGTGTGTCATTCAAATTCAGGGAAAGCACGGCGCCATAAAAATAGAGCTAATGATGAGAGGCAAGTTTTTCAATTAAATCTATTACAGTAGCCCTTGGTAGACAAACCAAATGGCCTAGTCTTTAGGTCGTAGATTTGGGTAAATGCTGATAGTGAGTTTTGACCGAATACATGTTTCTTTCGGTATTTCACGGTTACTTACTAGAAGGAGCACACCAAAGAGCTGGTTAAATACTGAATAAGATCTAAGACATGTTGAGTACACTACATGTAAGCGATTAGATTCTGATGAGAAGGTTTTTTAGTACAATACGATTAAGGTAATATAATTTCGCTTACCTGCGTTGATGTCCATTTCAAACAAGTATTTTTAACTTATGAACATGATATAAAAACCATAACTAACACTGAAGCTTATTGATGAAGAACAAACACGAAGAGCATTGGCGCTATTGCGGCCATTATAGTCAAACGTTTCACAATTTTCCCGCGGTGCAAATTACGAAGTCGAGATTTACATGATTTGCCATGTTATACCAGACAATAATTACAACTAACTTTTTTCTTTAGTTCACTGAATATAACGATGTGAAAATAATCATTTTGGGCCGAATAATCATAAAAATAACCCCTTTTCTGTTGCAGCAAGCCCCGTAAACGCAATTTTTATGATTCTTCCCAGTGACGTTCTGTTTTACGATAAAGCAAAATCTTAACTTAATTCTATCTCTTTCTTTCTCCAGATAAAAGACAAGATGGATGACAAGTAAGTAAGAAATAAAATTTGTTGAATTGGAACGTTAAGTAAGGCAGTGTTACCATTTCTAAATAGTTTGCTGTTGTCATATGTACAGTTTGTACTAATTGTTGTAGGGTAATCCATGTAGTTTCTGGCACATTTAAGGACTTTGATTAATTAAAATATCGTACACTTGTCTGCATTACTGTAATAATATTTTTGATTATGTAATTATTAGTCATCATGACTCTGTTTTTTCTCGATTTTAAAACCTTATTTGGTTTTATGAATAATATTGTGTTATGCATCCATTTTAGCAGATCCTGCCCACATTTTCTTAATTTCTGCCCCTCCAATGATCAGTTCTTGACCGTTCTAACTTTCATGCGAAGAGTGAGGTCCAAATATGCCCCACATTCTACTGAGATGAAACACATCCCAAAAAAAAGTTAAAAATATGACATACCAACTTATTAACATGTTTTTGCGGACATGGACTTCATAATTTTTTTTACTGCCAAAGAATCTTATGAAATTCGTTAAGGGACTGGTATAAAAACCCGTTTATAGTTAGAATCTGATTTAAAAAATCATTAGGTGTACATCTACTCTCAGTGTTATAAAATAACGATTTCGTTGTAAGGTAGATTTATAAGATATAATTTAATATTAATCTGAAAAAGTGAAAAAATATTCTCTTGCTTTTTGACAGCCAACGTCAGCACAACAAGGTGCATCGCGTCAGTATTATTGAAAGGTTTTTGCACGCCTCAATGAAACTGTGCTGTTCATGTGATTTTTGTTACTTAAGGATATATTCAAAATGAACTGTATATTTTCATGCTGTGAAATACATTTCTTCAACCAAAAGAAATAATTTTCAAGATTGACTTAATTCAGCAAACGACTTTTCATTGTAACCGGAGACCCTGGACAAATGTTTACTGCATTTTTTCCTATGGCAGACTGTAATAGTGGTGATATTGAGTATGCCTTATATTTTAATTATTTTTTAAGTTTTTATATAAGATACGTTTTAACCCTGTAGAACGTGTGCCAATTTTCTATGCAATGTGGTCGTTATTCTTTGTACTTAATTTTTTTTCACATGTATATTGTAACAAAAAAAAGGGTTTTCAAACGATTACACCGCTAATAAAGTAAAAGCAAAAGTAAAAGTAAAAACATTTATTTGCCAGAGTACTGTACATTTTTGGTGAAAAAAATAATATTACAAGCCCAGTGCACTCAACAATACAATGGTATGCAAATAGTGTGTGAAAGCTTACATTACAAAGGTACAACATAGTTTGGTTAATTTAATTGTAATAACAGATTTGATTAAATAGGTATGTCATAACATAATTACAATTATTTATTTTTAATTTTAAATTCCATAAATTCCTTAACACTATAGAAGCAATGTTGCCACAGCCATTTTGTCAATTTAGATTTGAAATTGTTTTTGGCAGTGAATACTTTGATGTCATCCGGAAGATTATTGAACAATACAATACACATATTCAAAACATTTTTCTTATATATTTGTTTGTGACAAGAAGGGTGGTACAGTCGGTTCATTATCTTAGCTCTAGTTTGTCTTTTATTCACATCCATTCGTTTTTTAAAATATTCTGGATGAGAGATCACAAACAGACACATATCCCTAATGTACATTGATGGTAGGGGTAGTATATTAAGCCTTTTGAAGGGAGGCTTACAGCTGTCATCAAACATGGCATTACAAATAGCACGAATGCACTTCTTCTGGATTATAAACACTCCCTCTACATCAACAGAATTTCCCCATATTATAAGCCCGTAGCTTAGTACTGATGAGACATAGCCGTGGTAAGCTGTCATGGCAGCTTCGACTGAAACTGTTTGTCTCAATTTTTTTAATGCAAAAAAAAATCTATTCAATCGACAACAAACAGCTTTGCAACCGAATAGGTCTCTATGACGTTCGAGTTAATCCCCATATAGCATCGTGGGCTCCCTTACTATAAGAAAATCGCGAGCGAGCTGCATTGCACTTTATTGGAATGTAGGGAAGAGTTGTATTTACTGTAGTTATGTATGTAGAGTGATCCTTCTTTACGTATAACTATTTTATCTTCTATGATATTGTTATATTATTTATCGTAGCTTTATCGGTAAAATTTGTCTCATCTTCAATACATCACTATTGATATGATACATGCATGTCACATATCTCATGGTTTCGCTGCAAAAAACCCTTTTTTATTCTAAATAAGTACTGTACGCATAGAGGGTAGAAGAAAAACTAGGGTAATTCGTGTAGTTCCTGGCCCTTAAGGACTTTGACTAATTCAAAAATATCTCACGTTTGCATTAATCTGTTTTTTATGCATTTTAAAACCTGATTTTGTTCTATGAATAACAGAATTAAAAAATAAATAATGCGTCCATTTTGGCAGATCCTGGCCACCTTTTCTTAGTTTCTGGCCCCCCAATGAGCAGTTCTTGGCCGTGTCAGTTCAGTGCTGACTTTCAACTATATTTTGTACTAAATTTATTTTTCATCATAAATAAAAGTATTGTTACAAATAATAGGGACTTGCAATATTGTAATTCGTATTTGTAATTTATTTTTGGATTTGTTTAGTTTTCTTACTATGAAAAGGATCACCATGGATGATTAAAGGATCATCATGGTCATTCATCATGATGAATAGGGACCGCTGAGTATAGATTGCTGTGTAAAACCATTGAGGAGGTTAATGTACAGTGTCCTTCCTAGGGGCTAATGATGATAATACTAAATACTACATGCTTTAGCTGCTAGCTTAGTGCACCCCAGTAATATTTGGGCTAGAAAGCACGAAGGCTCTTTATCGTGTGTATCAAACAACAGTAATTTAGTAAGATGTATGTTTTATCTTTTTAGATGCGTACATAATACAAAATCGTATTATTTTCAATAATTGGCCCCTAGGCCAGCGAACACAAAATATGTTACTTACTAGCCAAGGGGGCCAATAAGTGGAAATGTATTAATCTTCATTGCAGTTGTTAGCCAGGGTCCACAATTTTGAATGAATTAATACAATCATATTATTCATCAACTCTCATGCAACAAGTGACAAATAAAACCATCTAAAAACTTAAGTTATTATGTTTTCGTTAAGAATCAACACCATTTTCCGAAAATTCAAGACCGACAATCTCAAATTTGTCATCAAATTGACTTAAGTTTCTTTAAAAGGATACATTGTTTATAAAACGGTTGCTTAGTCGGTTATATTTAAAAAAAAAAAAACAAATAATAGTATTTGTTTGGTTAAAACCTTAATATTTGAAAATTTGTCGCCAGGGAGCCATAAACTGCCGGAGGCAAGAAAAGGCACGGATTACCCTACCCTATAGCACCCACACAATACACTGAAAACATATGTTCAATGGCCATAGTAATACGAAATTAAAAATAAATTTGTCACTGTCAAAATCAGGTGAGCGTCTGAAAAAAGGCGGGAACTCTCGGGGCGGGAGGTTCGATTTAATTTTGCTCGCGTTTTTAATTAATTTTCATAAGTCTAATTAGTAGGAAATTGCGACTCAGCGTTCTTGATGAGTGCCGAAAGTGGCGGTAATATGGCGAAGAAAAAGCGGAAGGCTGCTGGTCCTCCAGTGGATGTGTCTGACGAGGAAGAAGAGAACAAGTTCGCACCATATTACAAACAAGACCATATACGAAGCTATCCAGTGAACTCATCTGGTACAGTCTTTCCAGTTTATATTGAAAGCGTAAAAGACACAGTGAAGTTTGGTAACAAAGATCCCATATACCTAAATAACATATTTAGCCGGTACAACAAGGGTGTAAAGGAAATTAAAAGAGTTAACGCTCTGAGATATGCAATTATATTTGATAATGCTAAGAATGCCAATTCTCTCTTGACCAACGCTCAATTCTTGTCTTCACATGAGGTGAAAGCATTTATCCCGGCTTCGACATCTGAATCAACAGGAGTCATTAAATTCATACCAACAGATTTAAGCTGCAAGCATTTATTTGATAAGTTGATCAGCTCCCAAGAAATCTTGTCTGTCCGCAGATTCACAAAGAAAACTCCAGATGGTGTAGTTCCGTTGCAGACTGTGTCAGTGACATTTGCAGGTAATGTACTCCCAGCATCTGTAAACTATGGTTTATGCATATTACCAGTTGAAGACTATATAAAGCCGGTTATTCAATGTTTTAAATGTATGGGATTCGGTCACACAACCAAATATTGTAAACGAAATGTGGTATGTTCAATTTGCTCACATTCTCATCATGACAAAGATTGCACAAACCAAGACAAGCCTTCTTGTGCTAATTGCAAAGGGGAACACATTGCTGTTTCAAAGACATGCCCCGTAAAACAACAAAAAATTATGGAAAATAAAGCAAAAATAGGCAATAAACAGTCAAACAAGTTTACAACTCTAGGCTCATTCTTTCCCGAACTGAACAAGTCATATGCTAAAGCAATGAATTCCCCTTTACCAAACCAAACCAAAAAAACTAAAACAGATAAAGACATTCTCAGTGATGTAATAAATAATGAAAAAGTCCTTAAAGCCCTTATTGACACTCTTCTCAAACTTACAAGTAAGGATAATAACCTACCAATAAACACATCAACTATTAAAGAAATATTCATTAAAAACTGCTGCAAAGATGGATAGAGGTTTTCTTAAAGTCTTGCAGCATAACATTCAAAGTTTAAAACCAAAGTTACCACTTATTACTAATTTACTTCAGACACAAAATGTTGATATTTGTATTTTGAATGAGACTTGGCTTTGTCCAGCTGATAAAGTAAAAATTATAGGTTATGACATTTACCGACAAGATAGTCAAAATGGTTACGGCGGTGTTGCCATATTATGTAAAACCTCCATTAAAAGTAGGCAAATAATTACACAAAGTTCCGACAAGGTACAAACAATAGCAATAAGTGTAAAATTGAAAGATAGTTCTTTAAAAATATTAGGAGTATATTGTCCGCCACGAAGAGGTCGATTCCCTATTACCCTACTTAAAAATGTTATATCATCATTAGCATCTCCTATATTAATTATGGGAGACTTTAACGCCCATCATACAGCCTTCGGATCTGCAGTTACTAAGCCCAGAGGTACACAAATTTACGATATGATTGAAGAAACAGATTTGTATATATTAAACACTGGTGAAATGACAACTCTTAATCGCCCTAATCAGTCACCATCGGCTATAGATATTGCTGTTATATCCCCATGCTTAGCGACTTCTGCAGACTGGTATGTTTATACGGATGATACTCTCGGTAGCTATCATTTTCCAACATTTGTAAATATTGATGTAAATATAGACTTGTTTGAACATAGACCTCCTTTTGAAAAATTCAAATATGATAAAGCAGATTGGCAAGGTTACAAGGAAAAATCTAAACTGTTTTTTCATAATGTTATCTTAGAACCGGATTGTTTAGTGTCTTATGAAAAATTTACTGATTTAATTCATGAACTTAGAAATGAATTTGTTCCTCTAGTTAAAAGTAGTAATAGTATGACCATGTATCATAAACCAGTTCCCTGGTGGAATGACACTTGCGCAAATGCTGTAAACGAATGTAAACTTGCCTTATATGTATATAGACGATACCCTACTATAGAGAATTATATAATTTATAAGAAAAAAGACGCCGCTAAAAAGTTAATTGTAAAGCAACAAAAAAAAGATAGCTGGAAGACTTATTGCTCAAGTTTCGATAGAAATACTCCTATTACTCAAGTTTGGAAACTTATAAAAAGGTTTAATTGTAAATATAGCACTCCTAAATCTAAGGAAGATTGCTTTGTAAATGACTTTTTAGACAAAATAGCTCCCAATCAACAATGTGATAATATTGAGGATTTATCAGAATATTTTGAAAAAAACGATATGAATTCGTTTTTAACTGATCCATTTTCGTTTGAAGAGTTTAGTTTGTCATTAAATAGTAAAAAAGATACCACGCCAGGACTTGATACTATTCCATATATTTTACTTAAAAAATTAGATGAGTCTGCTAAACTAGTTCTTTTGCATATTTTCAATCAGTTGTGGCAAGAAAATGTAATACCTGCATCATGGAAAACAATAGCTGTTGTACCTATTTTGAAGCCAGAAAAAGATCCAGTTTCGGCTGAATCTTACAGGCCTATATCTTTATCATCGTGTGTAGGCAAAATATTTGAAAACATGATCAAAAGTAGGCTTGAGACTTATGCAGAATCTAGACTTTTAATTCCACCTGAACAATTGGGTTTCCGCAAAGGTTGTAGTACAACCGATAGTTTAGTTAAATTTGCAGGAGATATTAATGAAGCTTTTTTAAATAATAAATATTTAGTAAGTACTTTCTTGGACGTTAGTGGAGCTTTTGATAATATTGATCTATTTAGTCTTGTTAAAATTTTAGATAGCTACAATATCCCTGGCAAAATAAGCCAGTGGATTTTCAACTTTTTTTATGCTCGAAAGGTTTATGTCAAATATAACAATTCGTTGATTGGTCCAAGGATGGCTTACAAAGGTGTTATGCAGGGGGCCACGTTATCTCCATTGATGTACGCATTATATACTGCATTGTTTCATAAATATGTGTCAATACCCAAGTTGTTCATGCTCCAATATGCAGACGACATTGTTATTTATACGTCGAATAGAAATTTAGCATTAGCTATCAGTAAGTTAAATGAAGCCCTACAGAAACTTTATCTATATTATAATTGTATACTTTATTTGAAAATAAATCCACAGAAAAGCTCAGCTATGATCTTTAGTAAAACAATAGATTTTTATCCTGTAAATATGTGTCTCAGTTACTGTTTTGTAAATATTAATTTTGTAGAGGAAAAAAAGTTCCTTGGTGTAATTTTTGATACGAAAATGACATTCAATTCTCATGTCTTAAAAATTGTAAATAGAATGCAAAAAAGTGTAAATATAATGCGATATTTAGCAAGCGTATCCTGGGGAATGGATCCCAAATTGCTTAACATGATATACAAATCTATTGTTCGAAGTCACTATGACTATGGCTTGATTATTTATGGCAAGTTTATCAGTCAGTCTCTATTTCGAAAGCTAGAAGTGCTGCAAAATAAAGGATTACGAATAATTACAGGGGCTATGTGTTCCACTCCGATAAATGCTTTAGAAATAGAGGCTGGCATTCCTCCAATTTTGATAAGACTCAAGTATCTAGCAGAAAAATTCTGTGTTAAAGTTTTAGCCAGTAAGAGTTATACTTGTATATATCAAAATAATTCGATTGTAAATAGTGAGCAAATTGAAGATTTAAAATGTATATGCAAATGCATAAACCAAAGTGTTAAATGGGATTTGAGTACACTGGAAATTCAGATAACGAAACCGAGGATTTCCAAGAATAAGATATTGACCAATGAAGAGTTTTTACATTTTGTAAATACAGAAAAGACACAATATCGAAATTTATATACCGATGGCTCGAAGACTATTGATCACACTAAAGCAGCATATTATGACTCAAAGAGAAAGTTCGGACGATGCTTCACCTTAGACAAGAATACATCGATTTTTACGGCAGAAGCATATGCCATCTACATGGCGTTACAATATCTTAGTAGAATTGAAGACGATAACAAATTCCTAATAATAACGGATTCATTAAGTGTTTTGAGTTCATTGGAAAACCCTAAGCTATCTTACAAGAACAACCTATATATCACTAAGATAAGACAATATATACAAGAAAACCCTCATCAACTCATAGAGTTCCTGTGGGTACCAGCACATCAAGGAATATCAGGAAATGAAACTGTAGACAGCCTAATGAAAATTCAAACACCATCCTTCCACTCGCAATATCCGGCTCCACCCGTGCCATTTACGGACTACTTTTCACTACTAAAGATCAGAATGTATGAAAACTGGCGGCAGGATTGGGAAAGGACCAAACAAGTGAAAGGAAAATGGTATGCTGACATTCAAGAAAATATACCAAGCAAACCATGGTTTTTCAAACTACATTCACCTACAAGAAGATTTATCACAACGATAAATAGATTGAGATTAGGACATGGCAAGTTTCCAGCACATCTGAAGCGAATTCATCTCATACGTTCAGACATTTGTGATTATTGTGCCAACGACAGAGCCACCTTGGATCACTTGATGCTGAATTGCCCAGCCTTTACTTTACAAAGAATGGTATTGATAGATGGCTTAATGAAGATATATAAACATAAAGAAATACCCCGCCTATTGCCATCTCTACTAAAGAATACCGACACATATGAAGAATTGTATAAATACGTAATCTCTACGATTCAAAACCTGTAAAGTACGCAAATGGTTACAAGATACAGTTTTAACTATTATAATTACGTTGAAGAGACAAACAAACAAGTCGACAAGACAATAATGAGGGGAAAAAAATTATAAGAAGACAGCAACACTTAAGATTTGGCAGGAAGGATTCGTCCAAAGCCGTAAAACGATTTAAAAAAAAAAAAAAACAGGTGAGCGTCAAAACGAACCGAGCGAAACAACAATGATATTTTGACTTCATCGTTCATCGTAACAAAATAAAATAATTATTGGTTTGTGTGTCAGTGAATAATTCTGGAGAAAAAGTTTCTACGCACCTTTATTATCTTTTTACTAAACTTCATGGTAAAATACCACAGTCTAAGATGGGTAATTCAGGTTTAAAACAACACTATGAAACAGCCTCCAAAACAGGTGTGTTGCAAATATCTGACCACAAGTTAAAGGAAATTCCACCAGAAGTGCTAAACTTAAGTGAAAAACTCAGAAACTTAGATCTATCTAAGAATAAACTACCAAATGTGCCTGAAGATCTTTCAAAGTTTAAACTACTGAAGCAATTGAATTTGGAGAGCAACAAATTGGAAATAGTGCCTGACTTTATTGAAAACCTACAAAAATTAGAGTTACTAAATGTTTCTAATAATTTTATCAAGTCTTTACCAAATTCGTTTCATAAGTTAAGCAATTTGAAGCAAATATTTTTAAATAACAATAAATTTAAACAATTCCCAGTGCAACTGCTTGGACTTACTAGTTTAGAGGTTGTGGACCTTTCACACAATAAAATTACTGAGGTGCCATCTGGAATGGGAAACTTTTATGCAGCAGAGCTCAATCTTAGTCAAAATGAAATATCTAGTATAAGTGAAGATTTGCATTTGGCTCCAAGACTGAAAATATTAAGATTAGAAGAGAATTGCTTAAGTCTTGAAATGATAAGACCCAGTTTGCTGAGAGATTCAAAAATCCACACCATCAATTTAGATGGTAACTTGTTTGAAGTGAAACAGTTAGCTTTAGTTGAAGGTTACAATGAGTACACTGAAAGATATACTGCTATGAAGAAGAAAATGTTCTAAAGTGACTATTATTGTTTATAAGATTTTTTACACCAAATATCAGAAGTTAGAGATAGATTATACACATGTGTACATTGTAATTATATTTTCATTTTAATACTCTTTTCAATGAAATAATTACATTTTAAATTATTTATTTGTTACTGAATTTGTGCCTGCAGTCACAGCCCACATTTTTCCATTTTTATAACATTTCTTCTAATACTTACCTACTTTTAAGTTTTATGAATGAGTTAATAGTGAAATTACCTACCTAATAAATAAATAAATGTATTGAATCCTGAGCCAAGTTGGTTGTCCTCACAGGAATAATAGATAATTAATATGCTAGGTTTATATTTAAATTTTATAATATTGAAATTATTCAGTTGTTCTTTCTAGCACAATTCTTTAAATAAACTTTGTGTTAATGTGTGTGCCTTTTTATTTGTTGAATTTTTTTCTGAATAAGAATATAAGGTGTTTTTAATAAAAGAACTTTCAAAAGGATATGACCATTCTTGGTCAACCCACGGACAGTGATGAAGCATATCCCTAAATTATAACTGTTTTGTATACTCAAAACAATATAAAATAAAAACGAATACAATTCCATTGCTGATTCACATCTCGTAAAGGGCAAATGTTTGTACCTAACCATACTTAAGCCATTGTATATGTATTTTAGTGTTTATGGTAGATGCATAATTATTGTTGTCTGGTATTCCTAGCACAAAATTCCTTGGTTGAAACCAAGACAATAGGTGTGTTGTCTGGCGCATATTTATATATTTATATGTTAAGGTATTATTTCTGATTCTCTAAATTCAATAAACATAACTCTTTTATCTCTGTCTTATACAGGTGTAAAATTAAAATAGCTATGTCTAATCAACCAAAAGGTCATAACGTGTAAAGTTCGTCATTATCAGTAGATATACAGAATGATATAGACCACAAGGACAGTTACAAGTTTATCCATTCTTTTGGGACAACCTGTACAAATACTTGAATTTTTTTTATTTTTAGCATAATTTTCAAATATTCTCTACACACGTGTCGAGTCGACTGACTTACAATGTAAATAAGTTATTAATCAAAACACTTAACGGATATATTTGGCGCGTCTGACGTTTCGAATAATTTAACTTTACAGCATCCGCGGTCCTTGCCTGTGACCGAACTCCTACGGTGGACCTGTAGGCCTACCGCGCAAGTGTCGTCGGCATCGGTATCGACTACTTTTTGACAGCCGACGGCATATTCGTACCGCGCAACTTCCCAAGCCGAGCTGTCAGTTTAACAATCGACGTCGATGGTGAAAGCACAGATAAGATAGGGCGAAAGAACGAATGAAACGCTATATTTGACAGTAAATAGCTACCGCGCAAAGAAATCCAAACCGACGTCGAATACGAAACGATGGTTTGAAGTGTCATTTCAATACGGCACCTCATGAGTAGTCGGTTTGATTATTTTGTTTGTAAAAAGTTAGATTGTTCCAATTATAGCCTGCTTTTTTGAAATATTCTGCTTTCTAGCGAGTAATTAAAGAGCACTTTAACTTTTTATTTGAATACTTAATCGTTTTTGCTGTGTTGTTGTTTTCTTTGTGTTTTACAACGACAACGATTTCATCGGACGGTTTCGCTTATCAAAAGCAAATTTTGTGAGGCTATGTGAAGATATTGTACCACACTTGCCCACCAATAAAAGGACCAGCGGGATAAATCCCGAAATTAAGGTACGTATGTATACGTGGACAATTGGTTGCAAAATGTGGCATATTCTATGATTCTTCCGGACATAGGGCCAATGATTGACCTCATACATATATTTATGTTTACAGATACTGACTGCATTGAATTCTTATGCTACTGGTAGTTACCAAAGAAGTGTGGGGGAGAATGACTTTCTTCACCTGAGCCAACAATAAACATCCAATTGCTTGAATGATGTAACAAAGGCTCTCAAAACTCCTGCCATTTTGAGGAAATATATAAAATTTCCTCGAACCCAGACGGAACGAGTCACTGTAGCAATGAGGTACTTAGTTTTGATGCTATTGGATTAATGGTAAGAAGTTACAATAAATAAATATTGAAATACCTAATACTAAGCTATTTTCAGATTTTATGAGAAGATGGGATTTCCTGGGGTCATCGGCTGTATAGATAGGACCCATGTGGCTATTATAAGTCCAAGTGATCATGAATAGGCATTCTATAATAGAAAGAGCTACCATTCCCTTAATGTTCTTGCGGTGAGATATATACTTTATTTTACATTTTTTTGTCCAATGTGGGAGAGCCTTATGTCTAGCAGTGAACTCAATCCATTCTGTCTGTACCATATTGGTGTTGATAAACTTAGAGTGTTTCAATTATTCCTTAGTCTCTTTTTAGGCATATTAATTTACGACTTGTAGCAGTAAGAATAAAAGTGTTAAAATATTTTCAGATTTGTGATGTGGATCTCAAGATCTTGCATGTTGATCTTTTGGTGGTGCAAGCCACGACTCTCATGTTTGGAACATGTGCCCGGTCAATCCGGCCATGCGAAGACTGCATGACCTTTACTCCATGATCATGGCACTTGCAACAGTGCCAAAATATCGGAAACTCACAAATAAAAAGGTACATGGTAGCCATCTCGTAGACAGTTATCCATATCATGTTACTGACCATGAAAGTTTAAAACAATACATATTATGTTTTTATAGTAGGTATATTTATTAAATAAAATATTCTAATGAATGTCTATTTATTATTTAAATGTATGTCTGTTAACATTTATTAGTATGTAGGTAACATATTATGTATAATGAGTTGAAATAATGTGTTTTTTCTTCTTTTTATTCAACACTCCTACACACATCTCTCTGCATGACCCTAAGGTTGTCTGGTAGAGAATGCTTTCAGCATTAAGTCCAACAATTGTACACATTTTAGTGCAATAAGAATTATAATAAATAAAAATAATAAAAAGAGAATGACAGCAATTCAATTCAATTGCAGGTGACTCTGGCTATGCTCAGCATCCCTGGATGATGACTCCTATTCTCCGTTCTGAGTCGGCTCAGAATTCACTGGAAGCGCATTATACGTCGGCCCACGTGCGCACACGGAATGTCGTCGAGCGCACTTTTGGTGTGCTAAGTCCCGGTTCAGCTGCCTCTTGGCGCACAGAATGCTGCACTACAAACCACAAAAGGCAGCATAGATTTTGAACGCACGTGTTGTGCTTCACAATTTTATAAATGACCCACTTGTCGAGGTCGATAGTGAGGCATTGACGCGAGATGAAGAACGCCAGCCTCCACGGGCGTCAGGCCACCCTCACGGAGACGAACGCTTCGTTGACAGGCAACATATAGCGAAGAGGTTGTGGCGCAACCGACACTAATTTATTGCGACGTGAATTCGGCTGGTATACATCTATATATTTTAAATGAACTCACTATAAATGCTGAAGCTCATAGCTCCAAAATAAAGCGAGAATTCATTACAAAATTATATTTATTTACAGCATGACTCAAGAACGAAGACACCAATAGAATTAAGTTAAAATACTTAAGTATAATTGTTATTTAAGTGGACTCATATGGTCCTTAAAATATAATTAAAATTAAGTTAAAATCCTTAAGTTTAATTGTTATTTAAATGGACTTATTTGGTCCTTAAAATGTAAATTATTATCCTGAAATACTTAAGTTCAAATATGTTATTTATGTTGACTTATATGGTCTTTGAAATGAAAGTAATCCCGGCTGAGTTTCTTGCCCATTCTTCTCAGTAATTGGTGTAATCTAATTGGGCGGATATTTGTATTTAATAAACTACATTTAAAGAGTGCTAGTTAACCAAACTTCATTTGACATTTCATTTACAACAAATTATGTAACAATGAGTGCATTCCAGCAGATTATCGCTACTTATCATCGACCACCATGGGGTACATTTTAGTCATGGAAAGTAATAAAATCGAACATTTGAATAAATTAATTTACATAGTTAAAAATTACTCTATGGTGATCGATGACTTGGCGATTACTCTGCTGGAATGCAGCCAATGTAACAATAATTAATACTCTATGAGATCTTGAGAAAAATTTCATAGCTTACCCACGCAATGGTTGTCTGGTAGAGAATTGGAGCGTTTTAAAGACTGCAAATGCAGCCAGGACCAACAGCTTAACGTGCCTTCCTTCCTATTACTTTCACATTACTTTAATGACAAAAAAAAGAATTCATTTTCATTCAAGTTTGCCATTTTTAACAGCCAATTGTGGAATTTATCGTTTTTATATCAATAAATATAAAAATGGTAAAAAATAAAAAAGGTTTTTAGAAATTATGATTCTGAATAATCTATGTTACCTCTCCTTTATAGGCTGTTTGGAAGATGAGTGCAATCATCTTCCAAACATCCTGTATATATAGAAGGAATTTTGGGAGTTGGGAGTGTTTGATAGAAAAACATTTTTAATAAAATCAATATTTTATATTAAGAAAAACATTTTAGGTACGGACGACAGCACATCAAGCTACTACACTGTGGTAGTTTTGCTTTACGGTAAGGGGTTTTTTGAGTAAAGGTATTGATTGAGAAATAACTGTTATTAACATACTGTGGTCGTTCAACTATACATTTTCATAATAAACCCATAGATGCCACTGACTTGACACAGTAGCGCCGTGACTGCGCTTCTTTTTATTTAATTCATTTCAATACTTACCCATTGTATGTAAACTTTTGCAGAAATTATAAACATTATTATTATACATACTTTAACCTGCAATAATTTAAAACATATAAATTATCAACAATAGTTTTTTTTTTAAACATTTCCCTGAGGCTGTTGGGTTAAAAAGTTCAAAAGTGCGGGCGGTAGCTAGGTAGCCCTGCATGTTAGAGAGGCGGTCTTTGATTTGAAGAAGTGTAGCGGCAGCAGTGCCTAACTAAGATAAAAATATGTTTAGGTACTAATGGTTTGAGTAAATTGATTGAGAAATAACTACCTTTAGTGGCTGTTTAACAATTTACAATTTTTAAAAACATAAAAACATAAGGCCTTTGAATTTACAGCATAGATTTTGAACGCACGTGTTGTGCTTCACAATTTTATAAATGACCCACTTGTCGAGGTCGATAGTGAGGCATTGACGCGAGATGAAGAACGCCAGCCTCCACGGGCGTCAGGCCACCCTCACGGAGACGAACGCTTCGTTGACAGGCAACATATAGCGAAGAGGTTGTGGCGCGCGCAACCGACACTAATTTATTGCGACGTGAATTCGGCTGGTATACATCTATATATTTTAAATGAACTCACTATAAATGCTGAAGCTCATAGCTCCAAAATAAAGCGAGAATTCATTACAAAATTATATTTATTTACAGCATGACTCAAGAACGAAGACACCAATAGAATTAAGTTAAAATACTTAAGTATAATTGTTATTTAAGTGGACTCATATGGTCCTTAAAATATAATTAAAATTAAGTTAAAATCCTTAAGTTTAATTGTTATTTAAATGGACTTATTTGGTCCTTAAAATGTAAATTATTATCCTGAAATACTTAAGTTCAAATATGTTATTTATGTTGACTTATATGGTCTTTGAAATGAAAGTAATCCCGGCTGAGTTTCTTGCCCATTCTTCTCAGTAATTGGTGTAATCTAATTGGGCGGATATTTGTATTTAATAAACTACATTTAAAGAGTGCTAGTTAACCAAACTTCATTTGACATTTCATTTACAACAAATTATGTAACAATGAGTGCATTCCAGCAGATTATCGCTACTTATCATCGACCACCATGGGGTACATTTTAGTCATGGAAAGTAATAAAATCGAACATTTGAATAAATTAATTTACATAGTTAAAAATTACTCTATGGTGATCGATGACTTGGCGATTACTCTGCTGGAATGCAGCCAATGTAACAATAATTAATACTCTATGAGATCTTGAGAAAAATTTCATAGCTTACCCACGCAATGGTTGTCTGGTAGAGAATTGGAGCGTTTTAAAGACTGCAAATGCAGCCAGGACCAACAGCTTAACGTGCCTTCCTTCCTATTACTTTCACATTACTTTAATGACAAAAAAAAGAATTCATTTTCATTCAAGTTTGCCATTTTTAACAGCCAATTGTGGAATTTATCGTTTTTATATCAATAAATATAAAAATGGTAAAAAATAAAAAAGGTTTTTAGAAATTATGATTCTGAATAATCTATGTTACCTCTCCTTTATAGGCTGTTTGGAAGATGAGTGCAATCATCTTCCAAACATCCTGTATATATAGAAGGAATTTTGGGAGTTGGGAGTGTTTGATAGAAAAACATTTTTAATAAAATCAATATTTTATATTAAGAAAAACATTTTAGGTACGGACGACAGCACATCAAGCTACTACACTGTGGTAGTTTTGCTTTACGGTAAGGGGTTTTTTGAGTAAAGGTATTGATTGAGAAATAACTGTTATTAACATACTGTGGTCGTTCAACTATACATTTTCATAATAAACCCATAGATGCCACTGACTTGACACAGTAGCGCCGTGACTGCGCTTCTTTTTATTTAATTCATTTCAATACTTACCCATTGTATGTAAACTTTTGCAGAAATTATAAACATTATTATTATACATACTTTAACCTGCAATAATTTAAAACATATAAATTATCAACAATAGTTTTTTTTTTAAACATTTCCCTGAGGCTGTTGGGTTAAAAAGTTCAAAAGTGCGGGCGGTAGCTAGGTAGCCCTGCATGTTAGAGAGGCGGTCTTTGATTTGAAGAAGTGTAGCGGCAGCAGTGCCTAACTAAGATAAAAATATGTTTAGGTACTAATGGTTTGAGTAAATTGATTGAGAAATAACTACCTTTAGTGGCTGTTTAACAATTTACAATTTTTAAAAACATAAAAACATAAGGCCTTTGAATTTATCTACTGTCAGCGGTCACGTAGCATGTTGTTGTTTATTTCTAGAAGTGTAGCAGCTGCATCCTTTTGGGACGCGACTGAGCGCCCAAATAGCGCCACCGCTCGCTCTAAGAGCGCAACCCTGCGCTCGTCAGCCTCGAGCCTGCGCTGGTCCAGGGCAAGGCGGTTTTGCTCCGCCTCCCATGCCCAGCGCGGCTGCGGAATTTCCGTAGAGTCTGAAAAAATAAAAACGGTACTGAAAACAACCTGCAGTGCCCTTATTCATGTCGGAACCTATACTATTTTTAAGGCGGTCAACCCAATGCACCGCGCTGTCGCAGAGCGCAGATTTTACAACTCGTAAATTATCACACACTTACGTCACGCCACTGAGTGCTACATTTTCGATGCCCCATCACCGCATTCAGTGTGGCCGCCAACTACTCCCATTGCTGCCTCACAGCGGCCTTGGCCTGAGGCGTGTCCAAAGAGACTGGACCGTAGCCAAGGCCCTGTGCTCCTCCATGAAGCTCACGAGGAGCTCGATGTGCTGCAAACTTACTTTTCTTGCCGCTGGCATCTACAAAATACATACGAATGAATTCACTATTATGGGATAATATTTGTTAGATATTATCTAACAAATTTTGATTAAGTAATAAAGTGCAAAACAATGTTTACTTACTTCCTCAATTATTTATCACAAAACAAACAAAGATGCACAAGCCACAGATTATGATAACCGGCTTGGGCAGTCATGTCAACAAACACAGATTATGATAGAATAATAAATTTAACGTTCCGTTACCGTATCACGCTTTTAATAAAAATTGACTAAAAACACTAAACACCACGGAATTAAGTGACTTTCTTTATGGAATCAAGTAAACTCAGAATATTTTTTCCTTGGAGTGCCTTTCTACCAACAAAATTGTAAAAATACTTCAACAACATTTTTGTAATAAATTGAATGTTCTGCATAAAACGAACCGCAAATCGACGGCTTTTTTCCATTCATTCTCGCTCTCGACGCTCGACAAATCGACGCAAAATTATTTGCGCGGTACGGATTATTCGACAGCGTCGGCATCGGCATCGGTTTCGAACGTCGAAATCGAGTTCAAGTCGACGACACTTGCGCGGTAGGGCTGCTGCTGGTGTTATGTTACATAACTAAGATGTTTTGTTATTTGTCATTACATAGTTGGAACTTTCCAAACATCTTCTCTGTTGTTCCACCAGCATTCCTGTTCTTTTTAAGACCCAACCCAAGCAACATCACTAGGGATGCATGTTTTTGAAAAATATCGATATCGATCGACATTTATCGGACTATGACGATATATCAGTCTAGTCACCCGATATATCGATAATTAATCGATATTTACTCTTGTTTCATAGACTTTAAACTGTCGTGCACCAGATTGTGTAGAACGACGTCTATGGGTTCAAAGTACCTAGAGTGCTTGGAAGCCTAGACTAGAGATAGGGGACATGGAACTGTTGGCCAACACTGCGTCGGAACTGATTAGTATGCTGGAAGACCTGAGTACGGCTAGCCTCAGCGTTGGGCTTCAGATGAACCGGTAAAAGATCAAGGTGATGACAAACAGCATCAAGCGCAGAATATGTGTAAAGGATGCCGAGATGGAATATGTCTATGATTACGTTTATTTAGGCCAAATAGTCAGGAAAAAGAGATTGCTCGACCCATCGAAAATGCCTGAGAAAGCTATCGGTCTTTTAAAAACTTTTTAAAGGGTAATACACCACTATGCCTGAAACGTAAAATCTTGGATATGTGCAGTCTTTGACCAATCGTCAAAGGTCCAGCCTAAAGGTTTGTCAGAGAGCAATGGAGCGCAGTGTACTGGGGGTAAAACTGACCCTTTGCCTTGCAGTGGGACACTATGGGCTCATTATAATAATAATATTAACTCTTATCTAAATTAGACTCAACATCTTAATTACATACACATAAACGTTTACTGTACAGATGTGAATAAACTCAAAATATTTGAAACATAATTTAATGTTTAAAGAAAATAAAAACATTTGCACACATTAATTTTCTAATAATTAATTAAAACTACCTACAAAAAAACATTTTAAACTTAAAGTTCAGTTTACTCACCACAGATTGGAGTAGGTAGATACAAAAAGTATGTAAGTACTACGTTTTTAAAGGAATCAATTCTTTAGACAGTGCTACCATTGCCAGTTATAGTATTTTAATAAGGGCGGTTCGTCGATATGTTCTAACGATAGGTATATTGAGTATTTCGATATCGATAAATTTGGCTTAGATATATCGATATTTATCGGTCTTTCGATATATCATTGCAACCCTAAACATCATATACTGCTCAAGTAAGCTCTTTCTGCGTGGATAGGTGCGTCAAATTATTAATGTGTGATGGTAATTTTATTTTTCATAACTACCTACGTACAGTCTGCTGTAAAGCATTTGTAACATCGGGCGTATAGTTATATCTGGGAGTTAAATAAATGCACGCGAAATATATCCGTAAAGTGTTTTATTTCAATAAGTTGGTAATATTTGCGTAAACTTCAGAACCAATTAAGTTATTACCTAGGTACATATTAATATGATAATGAAATCAGCGATTGTGTAAAGCAATCGTATTCATTTGACAGTTCAAAACGTACGGTATGCTCTGTCAAATGGCAAAGAACAAAGGGTTTGACAGATCATATCGTACGTTTTGAACTGTCAAATGAATACGATTGCTTTACACAATTCCACCTCAGCTCAGAATGTCGCCCAAAAAATTTACTTTTAAAAAGGCTCCGCACCCACTATCTTCAGAATTAAAAACCATTTTCCTTTATGTGTGTTTTTGGATGTCATCAATATCATCACTTTTAGCATTCATATTTTTGTATTTATTAAGCATATGTAGGTATTCTATGTACGTTTATTAGTCTTTTGCATAAGTATCATATTATATATTTTTGTAATATTAGTGTGTATGTTTATAATAGTGAATGTTACTTAAAGAAGTAAAAAAAGTTTTTGTACCACTCCTCTCACTTATTATTAATATTCCGCCACTAATTAATCTCTCTACATTACCAGGTGGTTGACTGGTAGAGAATGCCATAGGAATTAAGTCCGCCAATTGTACATTTTACAGTGCAATAAAGTTTAAATAAATAATATGAATTCATGCATGACAAAACTACCTAAATATAAGTTTCTTCCCAAAGTCAACCTTCACCGTAGGGTCGCGTACGCCGATTGAATTTATGCCTACGCAACTATTCTAACATCAAATAAAAGTAGTTGCTATCATCGGATGAAGTTATCGGACCACTTTGTCATCATTCATACGAACGGAGCGACGCGGTGAGTTGAGTAGGTTGATAGGTGTACCATTTATCTACTACACTACGACATTTCGACTTCCAGTGTAATGCGTGCTTTCGTACAAACGGAGGCGTGCCATTTGTGCAGCGTCCAAATAAAAATAATCTTTCATTTAATTTCATGAAAGAAAAATGCATTTTGAACTCTGTTTGTTAATCTGTTAAAATATTGTGAGTGCCGTTGTATTTTTTTAATGTTGTTGATCGCAATAAGGGAACAAAAGTTACATTGTCGATAATCGGACATTTAGAGCCGTCTGATCTTTTGAACTTCGCTTAGCAGGTCAGTATGTATCATATTTTTAAGTATCGAACTATTTAAAGATGAATTCCGACCGTATTAGAAAATGCCTACAAAGTACACAATTAGACATAGGTATCATTACATAGAACTTATTAATCCAGTCTAGTTTAACGTAAGTTTGACTAAAATGCCACTCATATCAAATATAGGTATACTACTTTATAAAGATGACTGGTGGAAAAGTCTTTGTAGCTTAAAGTTAACTTAGTAAATATGATGGTTCGTTAATGCTCGTAACTACCAACCCCCGTTTTACCCTCTCAGGGACCAATTCTGTGTAAAGAGGTAACTAGACACACTTTCGCATTTTTAATACATATAGTAGGAATTTTAAACTAAGATTATACCTAGTACGTAGTACCTATTAGCAAGTGCATACGTAATTATGTTTGTGTTATAAAATTATTGTGAAATTATAAAATCATTTTTCAATAAAGTGCTCTGTTTCCCTAAAATTCAGTTTGAAAAGGCAAAGTTTTGTTAAAGCCCAAAGACTCCACCCTCTTCTTACTAAGCGGTAGTAAGTAGGTGAATACGTGAAAAAAAAATTTTCCTCCAAAATGCGTTTAGTTATGAAACTGAAACTGTAGTTAATTACTATGGTATTGATTGTCTCTTTTATCTGTCAAAAATCAAGGTTGTGTGTGAGTCAGTGTTATCAAAAGATACAACCGGAATCAAATCATTATTATAAGGCAATCTTAATCATGTTTTACAGGTCATTTTTAGGGCATTAACTATAAGTGCTTAACTTACATAGTAATACGGAACCCTTCGTGCGCGAATCCGACTCGCAGTTGGCCGGTGTTTTAGTACTTCATGTAATTAACGAGCAGATGTCAAATTTACATCCTGTATGTAAGTCCGTTTTTCTTTGCTAGTCAAAAAATGTAAACAATCTTTATTAAACTTTTAAAATATAATGAGTGAATAAATTTTATTTGCTTATTGATTTAAAAAGACCTCAGTGAACCGTAAATTACCAATGGAGTTTGTGATGTTAGTGTTTATCTTATTTTAAAATGAATAATTTCGGTAAAACGGAATGTCAAGATTGTTTACAATTTCGACAAGCAAAAAGAAATGGACTTTATAGGGAGCCACTAAACGGAATATAGGGTGTGTAGGTAAATCGATGTATATGTCTAAAAAGCAAAAGTCTTAAGCTCTCCTAAGGTTATGAGCGACATGAAACCGTGCTCAACGATCAACAATAATTTATTTAAACAAAGTTTTGAAACAATTCTTTGAGAAAAATCTTAAAGTCCGTCGCAGATTAGATTTATCGAATGAGTTGCTAAAATAAAAATAAAATAACACTGAATACTAAGTAGGATGGAAGTTTGGAAAGTTGGGGCTAAAATTTACTTACGTTCAGGTGTATGTAAGTACTTTCATGAGCATGACCGCTACGTGGCCGCGAGAGGTTATCTTCACAGTTAATTATTATGTGTAAATAAGATGATGCGTCTTAACTAAAACACGTGTGCACAATTCTTGCATAACATGACTGATTGATAATGATAACTTTATAGATTGCACATACGAAATATGCATGATTTGCTTATTTACATTTCATTTCCATTATGGGATTACACTACGGTACTTACCGATTTATAATTCAGGTCAAACGCATACATTCTTTAATAGATAGTTCTTTTGTAGTTGTGATTTAATAAAACCTGTAGGTAAGCAAAAAAAAAACGGAAATTGATGTTCAGTTCAGCTGTTTATCACATACTAGAGGTCATTTAAAAAAAAAAAGTACCTACCAAAAAAGTGCTGAGTTATCAAACTTTTTATTATTATTTAAAATCATTATTGCTCAAACAACAGTGAACAAAAGATAGACTCAATGTAAAATAAAAGCATTCTCTCCCAGTCAGTTATACCCTGCAGAAGTGTTTTGTGCAGGAGAATGTAGTAAAATAGAGCTACCTAGATACAATTATTTGCTATGGGGAATTAAAAAAAGAACTTCATATACCTACCTCTATCTTTTGTGGTATAGTTTAACTTTTCAATATCCAAGTGGTTGCAGGCAACCACATAACAAAAAAATATGTTGTATTGTGTCTCGTTCACATATGCTTGAGGGGTGGTTAAAGGCATTTTAAGGCGGTTCTGAAAATATACCACATCATTACATTTCAGCCTAAGCATGCCAACTTTGGGCTCTTCTTGATATGGCTGATGTTTGTTTTGTAAAATTTACTACAAATAATACGTTATATCCTCATTTGTAACCTCAATAAAAACGAAAAGATCTAAACACATTTTTTTTTGGCACAGTTCTTTAAGTACTTAGAGGAATATCACGAGAATTAAGGTACTCTGCAGACACCCACAAAACCTTCTCTCTGTCGGTCGTCTTTCTGGTCTTCCACCCATCCCTAAAGATCTTTCATTCCACTTAGAGTCACTTTTATCGAATTGAGCTGTGTAAATGTAGGTATGTTTTTTCTTTAAATTTATTTCCACAGAATTTACAAAACTTTGTAACAATACCTACATATTGTCAAACTGCGTTTTTGTGGTTGCAGTTTGTCAGCAATCTCAGTCTCGTTTACTTTTAGTTATACACATATACATTCTCGGAAACATGCATTTATTTTATTTATTACTTGTTTACATACTACGATCGTAGCGAACTATCAGTTTCTTGCGGCTTTATCTGTGCAAATATCATTTAAATCAAAAAATATCATTGTTATTCATAGCCTATGTGCAATTTTAATAAACAAGCTAAACTGTTTCATCAAGATCTAATTCGGTAGTTTTTTAGATGTGATATCGTTGGATTATAATATTTAGGTGTGATGATATATTCAGGCTTCCAAGCACCGTATCCGTAGGTATATGGAGCAGTTCTATAATTATTAGGTATACTTCTATAATAATTATTATATTATTATTATCATAAAGCTGAAGAGTTTGTTTGTTTGAACGCGATAATCTCAGGAACTATTGGACTGTTTTTTTTGTGTAGGATAGCTTATTTATTGGGGAAGATGGGAGTAGAATTAGCAATCTTAAAACGGATAATAGACATGTGACAATTTAAAGTTTGAATTTAAAAAAAATGTATTAAGTACGAGTATATTATAGTGGTACTTATATGATACAGTCAAAACATCAGCCATATGCATTATGAGCCCAAGTTTGGTATGTTTTAACAATTAGACGGGCTATGATGTCATACATCCTACGTCCATAATAAACCGTTTTGAAAGACAAAGGCAAACTATTGATATGACTACGTAATTGTTGCTAATAACTAAACTTCGTAGATATTGATTGTTTTCACGGCTGTTTGCTTTTTATTTTTTACCGATATGACTAAAAGATAGGTAATCGTACCTACATATCCATATACATTTACTATCTATAGGACACCTGCATTTTTAGTACGACTTTAAATTTTAGTTTGGTAGTTAATGTAGACACTGTACGTACCTACATTACAAGTTTACAACACCTATAGAAATTGGTATATTTTGACAATATTTTAAGTCAACCCATTCCACTTTTTATTTTATTTTTCTGAGGAAAACAACGACAACCCAATAGCCAGTTAAAGTAAAAATACATATTTTTTGACGTAAAACTTTGCGTCACCTTATCCAAAACTAAACTTGTAGGTATTTTTTTACAACTGACGTAGGTACTTTAAGTAGGTCGCTGCTAATTTATATCTACGTCAAACACTACCCATGCAAGCTAAAAGTATAGCAATAAGAAGCAATTGAGGATAATTTAATGCCATTATATTAAAACACCTGAGAAACCATTGTTCTCGTTGTTGTTTTCAACTACCAGAAGAAAAGTGCATTTATGAAGATGGGGCATGTGTATGAGCTATTTAAAATCAAGTGATTATTTTATGAACTAATTTTAAAAATTGTCGCAGTTAAGGATTCAGCTATGAAATTTAAGAATTCAAATCAACTTAACCTCAACGTTAACAAACTTTACCTATAACAACCTTTCTTAAAGTTAACAATATTTCCAAAAGAGTTAATAAGTTGGCCTACCCTAGCTCACTATTAAAAGTATTTGGCGCTTTCTATCTGACGGTTATTTCTTGTACGTTTCTCACATGTCAACAGAACCGTCTGTTAGTAAAGGGAGGAAGTTGTAACCTCAGTACATAAAATATGCATTAAAACAAACATGATTTTATTCATGACTTGCGTCCCCCGCGGCGTTGCCCGCTGCGTACATTCGGATTTCCCGTAAAACGCTTCAACGCAAAACACATACGTATTTTCATGGTAAGTACGGTCGAGGTCTCTGCCGCCTAACCTCTTGCACGACGGAAATCGCTTGCACACTCCACGCAAAAATGGGCATAACTTAAAGACAACGCGTGGTGGAAGCGATTATGGTTCTTGAGGTGGTTATTATTTAATCAGATCTATATCTATATTTCAGAAAAGCACTTTTATCAAACAACCTTTTCAGCTTTATACTATACTTGTCAAAATATAGTACAGTAGTAAGTAGTATAGGTACCCCTAATAGTCGGCGTGTTATCAAATTAAGTTTAACTCGCTTGCACTTTCTATTGACTTACTCATGGGCCCCAAGACTCTGTTGCCAATGGAGTTGATTATGGATAGTATGACTGAATCAATAATATCGTAGCAGCACTTTTCCCCTTCTAGTTTTATCCTCCAGGTAATTCAAGCCCTCGGCTTTAGGCTGTTCGGAAGATCGCGAGTTATACCGCGAGACTTCAAGACGCTAGACTTAAGGCGCGCTTTGCATCAATTTCAATTTTCATAAAATATTATTTTCATGATAACTTTGTAATAGTATGTCCGATTTGGATAATTCAAAAAGTAACTTACAGTTACTGATATAGTCTTGAAAAGGACAAAATTTATTCGGATTTAAAGGATTAATACCGAGGTACGAAATCTGTGGCTTACTTTGTACCGGCGCTAATATTGCATAAATTAACTTAAAAAACCGGCCAATACAATATTTTATTGACAGCAAACATAACTTTGTTTTTCATAGTGTTTGTATGAAGAACGAAGTTATGTTTGCGGTTGTGTAAAATGTGTTATATATCAAAAACTTCTCGTTCGATCCCGTACAAACCAATTTTCGTTGAAAGTGTTTGTTAAGATCTACATTTTTTCCTCTCGATTTTCCTTACACACTTTCGGTTACTTTTTGAAAATTTTATGTAGCCTATGCTCATCACAGATAATGCAGGATTCTAATGGTGACTTGGTGAGAGTATTTTTCAAATCGATTCATTTGTTTCGGAGCCAAATCAAAGCAAACAAATAAACAATCAAATCTTTCCTATTTATCATATTAAGTATAGACTTCACATACATACACACATATACCTAGTCTTAAGTTCATATTCTCACCAGCCAGTAATTTTCGAGTTCATCCCTTGTCACTTATCCTATTAGATAACATTGAGCGTGCAAACTGTGAACAAGGACGACTCTCGTCACTGGAAGGAGATGGGCCAATGACCACTTTATCTCGGCTCACATTGTGCTTTATTATTACCAATTCGTAATTCGCACTGATACAGGATATGCTAAACTGATACTGAACTATCCATAGCTACCGGTACAATTTGATTTTTTTATTTGAACAGAAAGAACTGAGTTTGGTACATTATTAATGAAATTCTTATTCCCGTGACACGATAAAAATCTCATTTTCGGGTGTCGTGGTCGAAGGGCAAAAAGGGAACTTATAATTTTGTCAAGTCTGTATGTCAGTCCGTCCGTATAGTACAGCCATTATTTCTGAAACTATTAGCAAAACACAGTTGAAACTAGGTAGGTAGGGTATCCATTTATATCAAGCGTGTTACTTAATGATTTCAAATCATGTAGGTAAGGTGCATTTTTTTTGTGTTTTGCACAAGACATTTTTACCCAAGTATCCATGACTTATAATAGGTTTATAATATGGAATTAAGTTATTTTGGGAGACGCCCTCGTCATTATCGTTGTCTGGTATTCGTACCATTAATGAAGAAAATTTGTGTGTTGCCTGCGCATATAAAAAAATATATTATTCGAGATTCGTGTATCGCTGAGGCTAATGATTATGGACACCGATATTTTGTAAAATAGAGTCAATAATAAATAAAATTGTACAAATTGAAGCAATACATGATTAATGTTTATTTAATTATTTTGTTTCAGATATTTATGTCGCCTATTACACGCTAAAATGACGGCGCTTAACTCTATCAACGTTGTGTTTGGGTGTATTATGGCTTTGCTCTTGATATTGTTCACCATCAGCTCTATCGCAAGATATTACATAAAGGTGAGTGTCTATTTCATTCGTCAGTAGGCAGTTTTTTTTAGTAAACTTCTTCTCAAATTTGAGCGGGCAACATTTCTTCCCGTCGACTTAAAACATAACAAAATACTTACGACGTATTTGTTCGAGTTATAAATAATCGAAATTAATTAAATCATTCTTCTCTTTTTTCAGTTTACGTTATTTATTGTTTTATCGTTGATATTCGCAACGGCACCGCTGCCTTTGATGATGCTTAAGCCATTTGACCCAAAGAATGCATTGTAAGTATTTTAGTTAATTTATAGATGATCATTTTGTAATAAAATTTTAATAAATATACTACCTTATTCCATCTCATAAGCACGATAGTTATAGCATAGCATAGCCGTGAAAACTACGACGAGGTGTGACCTTAAGGTTTTGGAAAAACACCCGCTACATTTCCTGCGATGACGATTTATTTACAGCTTCTAATCTTGACTAGTTTGAACTTTGTTGAACTAGATTACTGGATGTAGCTATGTGTACAATTACCCAAGCTTGATAATTTATGCTAAACGGACCCATTTATTTCAAAATAATTAGGTAGCTATAGAGAAAAGGAAAACATAATTTCAAAATATTTATCATGCACTTAGGAAAACAATCCGATCTTGTGTTGTACATGATGTATTTTCAGTTTAGAAATAGACATCTTTTTTTAAAACGGAGGTTTTACTTATTAAATATTTATTTTATGTTACAGAATACCAGCAGCTTTTTTACGGATAACAGCAAAAATGCTTGGTATTCGCTGGACCGTCCGAGGGCTGGAAAACGTGGACAACTCCCGAGGAGCTGTCATACTACTAAATCATCAGAGTGGTCTTGATCTATATGGTATGTTAAAGCAGTTCTAGTTTTATGCCAACATAATACTTTGAGTACTGTACATTTTAAATGTCTAGAATGCATTAAACAATTTATTTGAAAACAGTTTCACGATGTAAACTCAGGAATTTTCACGATATAGACTCTATCTCTATAGATTACACGTTTTGATGAGGCATAAATATGAATTTAGTGCCACATAATAAATACAGATTACATAAGTGGACCTGAATAACGTTATCTCAATACCATGAAAGTATTTAGTTTTTTATTCAGGTCGGTGACCTAGTCTGGAGCTACTGAAAGTAACGTCTAAGACACTTATTATATTAACATTACTTTGTATTTGAAATTTACATTTTATTTGTTCATTGTGACTAATGTAAGAAATAGCCTTGTCGTGTTAAATAGATTATTATCTATTTCCCATTAAAATTAGCTATGAATTGCAAAATGTTTGCTATGTTATGTGCAGTGCAGAGAAGCACTTATTTTAATTTTATTTAAAACACTTCATGCACAAGCAAACGGTACATATGGCGGACTAAATACTAAAAGCATTCTTTACCAGTCAACCATAGGTCTATACAGAGAAAATGCTGGCGGTGCAAAGGAAGTGATAGAGGGACAAAATAAAGTGCTTGACGATTGAAACAACAACAAGTATTAAAAACAAAAAATAACTATACATACTACTTATTACCTAAATACCGCATACATTAATACATTATTATGTCATTATAAACATATACATAGTACATATACATAATAATAATACTAAATGGTACACATGAGGGAAAAAAAGAGGCCAGTGAGACAAGTTAGATATCTCTTCCTTGTAAAGTACCCGGAGGGCCTTCTTGAAAGAGAGTTTGGAGGTGGATGCTTGTGCTGTCTTGAGAGCCCATTAAAGTCGAACGGCTGTGAAGGTAAATGAATTGGACATGAAGCCGACACAACATGAGTGACACTTCTGTCTTGTGGTGAAATGTCTATTGTAAAAATCTGCAAAACTTTTTGCGCACATCTAGGTTCTTTCTCATGATAACACTGGCCAATTCAGATTGTACAGGTAGTGACAAAATCTGTTTGTGTTGAAAATCTCCAGCATTCATCGTGTGTCGGCCAGATAACAGTTTAATGACAATGACGCCGGTCATTGAGATCATCGCAGAGCAAACACAATAAAACATATGAGGAGTTTCCTGCTATAGCCGTTTCTATTGTGCAAACATTACTTACACAATTCGTCGAGTCTTAGTCACTGACAAACCATATTAAAAGACTTAGCGGTTCCCTCGCGACTTCGTCCGCGCGTTTACAGTTTGCTCCCTCACCTCCCGTCACAGCGTGATCTTTTATAGCTTAAAGCCTTCTTCAATAAATAAGCTATCCAACACAAACATATTTTTTCAAATCCGTCTTGTAGTTCCTGAGGTTAGCGCGTTCAAACAAACAAACTCTTCAGCTTTATAATATTAGTATAGATTTAAGTCGTGGAAATTGTTGTCAAACGCGATTAAAGCAAAAATATAGTATCTAGCTAATTAGTAATTTATCACGCAATCTATAATATATGTAGAGCCAGGTTTAATAATTTCGATAGTTGATGTCAAAGATAAACAAAGTGCACTAGTTTAACACGCGGTGGCATAATGTTTTATAGATTTGTTTAATCGGTTGGTCAACAAGTGATATTGATTGAAAACAATGATAGCGATAACCATGACCCGGATCTAGCTGATCCTTGCTTGCCTACTATTAAAGAACATGATAAAATTAATAATAACCTAAGAACACGAAAAATTTTCGTATTTTTTTACTAATAGGTCGTAATATTGGAGTTAGAAAGGAGTATTATGTAGTATATGTGCTTTTATTTTCTTAGCAAAGATAATCAATTATTAATAACGTACTTATTTAATACCTTCCTATTTATGGTCTCTGGAATAATGTGGAACCTATTAGGTGTACTTGCGCATGACAAGTTAAACCAGAATTACGTTAATCCTTGATTAAATCTTCATTCTGTCTCTTTCAACGTCAAATACTGACCGAGACAGAATGATGATTTAATCCAGGATTAACGTAAATCCTGGGTTAAATCATCGTGCGCAAGTAGGCCTTATGTACTAAGATGGTATAATTTTTTGTTAACTTCGTGTTATGATTGAGCAGCTGAATATGCACCTAAAATAATAACGATTGCTGTTATCTAAGTATGTAAATAACGACAATATGGATTGATAACGATTGTGCGTGACTACAATTGACGACCTCCATGGTCGAGTGGCTAGCACGCTTGTTTCAAGTTACGCCATCTCGTGAGGTCCCGGGTTTAATTCCCGGTCGGGTCAATGTAGAAAACGATATTTTCTATATTGTCTTGGGTCTGGGTGTTGTGGTATCACAGTTGTTTCTGATTTCCATAACACAAGTGCTTTAGCTACTTAGCTCCATTAGGATTGGAACAATGTATGTTATGTTGTGAAATATTTATTATTTTTATATTTATATATGACTTCTCAAGTTAACTGTTATTATGTTACAATGACGATATCGTTGGTATTTTTTTTACAATACCCATCTACAAAAGAATAGAATAGGTAAGTACTCATTATGTTAATTACGGACATTACGAAACAATACAAAAACCTCATTTATAATATATTTATAATGTAAAAAGTATATGAACGCGTAGGTAGACAGCAACGTTAGTAAATAAATACCCACATTATGTATTGAAACTGCAAGTTTTGTTTGCAGTTAGAGTTTTGCAAGACTTGTTTTTCGTTGAAAACTGGGCCCTATTCACTTACGAAGCTGATAATATTATGCGTCATCAATATAAAAACATTTTACAAAAAAACATCATTCAAATGAAATTCCAATGGAAACAATCGTCTTGCTTGCATGCAATAAACAACTTACTAGCATAATCTATACTAATATTATAAAGCTGAAGAGTTTGTTTGTTTGTTTGAACGCGCTAATCTCAGAAACTACTGGTCCGATTTGAAAAATTATTTTTATGTTAGATAGTCCATTTATTGAGGAAGGCTTTAAGCTATATAACATAAAGAAACGACTCACAAGACCACAGCAGCAATGAAAAATGTTGCGAAAACGGGAGAAAGATATTCCTTTTGAAAGCTTCCGCTGCGTACGCTGCGGAAACCGCTAAAGTTACACAAAAATCATGTATGACAAGATTGTTCAGCATTAAAAGTTCTATAATAAAGTCCGCGACAGCATATGTCTATCTTTTATGGTTGACTTACTACAACCTTTTTTATGTTAATAAATTTGTAAAAAAATAATGCATCATTTTTAAAGGTGTATTATACACACAGGTATTTGTTCTTATCAAAATAAATACATTCATCATCACGAGCATTTCATTTAGAACAAAGTTGCCCTTTATATCATTTGATTCCAATAAATAGCTTAGGAGCTATCACAGTTTTAACATAACTCCGCACCAAAATAATGTTCGCAGCATAAGTACAACGTGCGCTTGCGCTAATTATATTATAAAGCTGAAGAGTTTGTTGGTTTGAATGCGCTTATCTCAGGAACTGCTGAACCGATTTGAAAAAATATTTCTGTGTTAGATAGCTTATTTATTGAGAAAGGCTTTAGGATATAAAACATCACGCTGCGACGGGAGGCGAGGGAGCAAACTCAAAACGCGCGGACGAAGTCGCGGGGGACCGCTAGTTCATTCATAAAAGGAAAAAAGATCTAGGCAAGAGCAGGGGCCCTATTTTTGAATCACTCGCTTCGAAATGGCGAGTGATTTTTGTTCGACAACGAGTTTTTTTCTATGACGTTTAATTCATCTTCGAACGAAAATCACTCGCCATCTTGAAGCGAGTGATTCAAAAATAGAGCTCCAGTTCTTAGGTAACGTTCACGTACTATACTATATTTTAAATCATTAACCGAGTTTTTAAGGCCAAAGTCAAGAAGGGTAATGATATTACAAGTATTTATGATTACCTACTAAGCTCTATCTGGTTGTCCTGGTGCAGTGCAGCAGATATATGAGAGGTGTCGGCCTCTGTACAGAATGTATTCATAAACCAGTCCTACATATATGTTAATGTACAAATCCTAACATTACAGTTTTGGCCGTGCTATGGCCGTTGTTGGAGAGGTGCACAGTGGTGTCGAAGCGCTCCCTGCAGTACCTGGTGCCTTTCGGGACGGCTGCGTGGATGTGGGGCACAGTATTCATAGATCGCGGCGCGCAGTCCGCCAGGGAAGCCCTCAATAAGCAAGCAGATGCGATCAAAACGCACAAGGTTGGCCTTATAAAGACTTTTTTTCTTAGCACAATACTTGGTGCCATTCATTCGAATGGCTTACATGATGTAGGGTTCAGGTTACTTAGCAGTCCGCCTGGGTCACCCTTAACAAAAGCAGACGCGATAAAAACGCACAAGGTTGGCTTTATTAACAACATTTTCCTTAGCGGAATTTAATTAGCAGATTTAGCAATGCTACGTTGCGCATTGTGTTTATTTTGAGCTGGAAATAGTGACGAAGGTGCCTTTGTGTTTTGAATTACGTCAAAGTTTAACTATGTCATGCCTCAAATACTCGTAGGTCATCATAATAACAGTAGGTAATACTTAAAATGCAGCTCTTTGTAGTTTTTAAGTAACAAAGTTTAATAACTATTAGCGTAAGTTATTTACAGTCTATTTCGATGATTTAACAACAAAGCAAAGTTATAAAAGCTGTATTGTCTTTTTGATGGTCATATTCACCATCTCTTTTATATTCTACGACACGAAGACAGTAGCAGCTAGCCTCATATCACTTATATTATGCGAGGACTCTAGGACAAGATGAGAGCTATTTTTCATGACTTACGAGGATTTTGATAAGATTTTGTAGTTCTTTCGATGACTTTGTCAGTATAGATAAGCGCTTCCTACGTGGAAACCCTAATGTCGGTATGTTAATAACCTCACACGTGCCCCATTTACTTGGGTGTTAGTCAGCGTTTGTTTAACAACTTTACTTTCAATAATGGAATGTGTGTTAGTTAACATTCCGCTCATGATATTTGGATGAAAGAGTGACGGGCAACGTTTGGCAACTCAATGTTCCTTGTTGTTTGTCCTTCTCTGACCTTGTGTGACTATCTACAAGTGGACGGACCTTGTCTTTATTCGGCCTGAAAGGATTTTCCAGCTTTCATTAAGTCTACAGGGAATTAACTCAGTTTGTCGCTCACCCGTAATTAACTTTAACCTTTCTGTATAAACACAGGTAGTAAGGAAGAGGTGCCATCTTTTATTTCCAAATACCTTCTTAATATTGGGACGTCGAAAGTGGGCAGAAATGGTTCGTGTAAATAACACATTGTCATGGTCGCTGTCTTGCCTTTGCTGCTCCACGAACTTGGCCGTTTTTTTTTTAAATTTGTTAATTGAAATATAATTATTCGTAAACAAAGCCTATCATGTAATATTATGACAAATATTTAAGTTCAAAGGGTCGTCGTTAACTGCCGTATGTATATGGTTAGATAACAAAAATATTTTCGGTAGGAATGCATTCAATTATTTTACGTGATAATTCTTTGTTGAAATGCAACTATTCGTGTTCATTTTAAAATAAAAAAACTAAAACCCAACTACGACAAAAAACGACGCTGAAAAAGTATAAAACAAGATTTTCAGAATACTGAACTGAACAAAGTTGCAAGTAAATTGACACAGTAAACTCTACGAAGATGCCTTCGTTGTAAATTGACAATAATGACATACAATACTATTCTGAAGTATGCAATATTCACTATGTACAGATAAATTTACATGTTTGGCAAACCGCAGTCACACGTTGTCAAAGTGCTACGGTGGGTAGGTATATGTAACGTGTGACTACGCCTTTCCAAACATGAAAATTTATCTCTACATAGTGATTATTGCATACTTAAGAATATTTTTTCCATACTTAAGAATAGTATTGTATGACATTACTGTCAATTTACAACGAAGGCATCTTGGTAGAGTCTACTTGACGACTTGACGTTTGACGACCCGTCTGGTGTAGTGGTCGATAAATCGCCTACTACGCAGCGGGTGCGGGTTCGATCCCCGCACAATACAAACATTTGTGTGCATAAACATGTCTGTTTGTATTGGTCTGGGTGTTTTCTATGTATATCATGTATGTATTTACAAAAAAAAAAGGATTTAAGTATTATATCCGTTGTCTGGCACCCATAACACAAGCTTTGAGTAGCTTACTTTGGGGCTAGATGGCGATGTGTGGGAATGTCCAAAGGATATTTATTATTATTATTATTATTTATTACTGTGTCCATTTACTTGCAACTACATGAGCAACTTTGTTCAGACATCTCGACATCTCTTTTGACTTATGTATCGGTGACAGGGCCCTTCTAATGGTACTGCAGTGGTCTTATTCTGATAAGTACTAAAGAAGCTATAAACGAAAAGATGTGAATTATATGCAATCAGCCCATGAATACAGGTAAAGTCAAAAGCAAATGCTATATATATTCAAAATGTACAAGTAAAGCGCTTTCAAATGATCAAACACGGCATATTTGTCTTAACTTTATTTTTTACTCTGTATGTTTTGTCCGCTAGAGGGCGCCACATTAGATTTCCGGAAACCTCATACAGCCTATAACCAGCGGACAATTAAGACGCTGCTAAGGACATGTCATTTGTGGAATTCTGATAAGAAGTTTAGAAGTTACGAGGGAACAGATGAACATACCTACATAGCCTGTCAAAATCATAACCCTCCTTTTTCTTTGCCGTAGTCGGGTAAAAACAAATATTATAGGTACGAGTGTATCATAAAAGCAAATATTTAGTCCCAAGATAAACTGTTATCTGAAACCAAGACGATATTTAACAAAATAGTATTGATTTTAACATTTCTTATCGGGTGGTAGGTAGGCAACTTCTTAATTTCTAATTACATATATCTGTAAACAATTAATCAGCATTAAGGTTAATGTCAGCACCAAAAGCAGTACTTAAGTACATGTACCCACCATGATAAGTTTTATACCACTTAACAAAAAGATCTCATTAATTAGCAGATGTATTTTTGCGTTAAAACGAAATCATTGGCGCTAATTAGAAAGTAGGTACATACACCCTGGCTCTTAGGGTCTACTTTTTGAGTTAGGTTGCGAATTTAGGTCAATGATTTTTTTATATAAAGGATGCTTTTTAAATTGAGTTTTTTTCCATATTTTTTAAGGTTCAAACAATCGCTAATTCGTAATGGTTAATTAACATCCCATATGGACTAAAAACTTATTATCATCCAAATTGTTTTTTAGGCTTATTAATGCTTCTGTGACATTTGACAAAATTAATTATTCATGTGAGCTACCTAAATGGTTACGTAAAAATCGCTGTAGCAGAAAATAGGCGTAAGACAACCATTGAAGCTTACCGTAGACAAATAACATTTAGAATGTTCTACATGGTTATGTAGGAAAATGTTACAACTGAAGGTTAAAGAATAAAAATGTTACAACAGGAAATATACTTATTTTACAGCGCTTACAAAAATCTACGTCAAAGTCAGATAATCGCGTCTGCCATTTTACTTGCAAGCTCTTACTGTGGCCATGCCTCAAAGAAAATTGCAATCTCAGTGCGTCAAGCTAACCTTACCTAATAATCTATAAAAAAATAATTCTTTTACTGTTTTGCAGCGTAAACTGCTATGTAAGATCCGAATCGAATGTGGCCAACTAAGTTATAACAAACGAACCGGGGCAAAAATCTTACTATGTCTGTCAATATAAAATAATCTAACAGCAACAGGACAAGTCCGGCGAAACCATCAAATTGGTTCTTATTCATTAAGAACTTGCTTGTTTTAAAAGCAGTTGAATTTTTTGTTTCCAGCGTAAACTGCTACTGTTCCCTGAAGGGACCCGTCACTCGGGCGACCGCTTGCTGCCGTTCCGAAAGGGCGCGTTCCACGTGGCGGTCGCTGCGCGAGCGCCGATCCAGCCAGTCGTCGTCTCGAAATACCACTTTTTAGACGTCAAGAGACGCCGATTTGGTTCAGGTAAATGACACCTGATGTTAACTTTTTTTATATTTTAGGATTTTTTAGTATATTGTTATTGGTCTAACTAACGTCTGAGCCAAGTTGGGTACCTACACCTAGACTTAAGTTCAGGCACTAGCCTGTTAAGTAAAAAATCGCTGATAAACGTAACGATTACATTTTAATATCCATTTAAGTGATAAAAAAATAATCGTTAACGTTTCTTCCAACTAACTGAAATCAATGTTACGCTTTCCAGGCGAGATAATAATAACCATAATGCCGCTAATCGAGACGGAAGGCGTGGACAAGGACGACATCGGCCCGCTGGTAGACCGGGCGCAAAGCAGCATGCAGGAGGAGTTCACGCGGACTTCTGCGGAGACGCTTGCGCGTCGCAACACATTTGTTAAGGCTGATTGAGGTACCTATACATCTTTTACAAAATATTATGCAATGTCATCGTGGCTTCACACATATTATTTGCACTAATTGCATAGTGGTATCCTACAAGTCGCGCTATGAGGACTTACCTTTAAACACTCGCTGCTCTGAGACAGCAAAATAAGGAAATATAACACCACCTACATGGCATCAAGCGCGGCGATTCTCGCGTCAATCGAAGTTTTTTCGTGTGGTAATACTGGCAATTCGATTAAGAATTTCACCGTTTAACCGAAAAAATCAAGTCATATATCCACAATTAAAAGAACTGTGTGCGTTAAAAGTTTGATACATAAAGTAGATTCATCATCATAATTGTAATGAATAAATTGTTATTTCCAGGTAAAAATTAAACCAATTCCGATCCGAAAAGAGCTGTGATAGTCATACATAGAAAAGTTTACTAATGTTGGTGACATACTTTGTTATTGTACAAGTTTTGTAAATATTATACAAGAAATGAAGCTGTATTAAAAATGATGTTTAGCTTGAATAAAAAACGGTAACCCTGTGTGTTGCTTTTTATTAAAAGACTGCACATATGAAAATATTGAAAAATAGTTCACATTTCATTGTTCTTGCCACAAATGACATACACAAGTAATAAAATTAAAACTAAAATCACAATACTAGAAGATACATTTTTGGTGGTTAAATACAGGGTTCGATAACTACTCACAATACGACGTGTAGTATAAAGTTAATAGCGATTACTTACTAAACTATTCTAAAGACAAGAATTTGCGATTTTTGTGCATGTAGTATTAGTAACTAGGTTTAATTCTATTCGTTTACACTGGAGCTTAACGATCGTATAAGTTAATTATAAGAACAGCCAGGGTTTATTCTTAAACCCTACACAGGGTCACGGGGATATCAAAAGAACACAACGTTACCATAGATCAGCTGCTCAATGAATGCTATTGCCAAGTTCCAATTTTGACAAAAAAATTACAAGAATAAAACAAAGTCCGAAAGTTTGACATTATTTCCATTTATTGTCAGTCAAAATTGAAAACTTCTTAATTAGCATTTTTTGAGTTTTTAAATAAATATTTTTTCCTTATAATGAACAACAACGACACCTAGAGGAAATTGATAAAACCCTATGAGTACGTTACATTCTCATTGTACATTTTCCTGTACAGTCGCCGTCAGATATATTGGAGCAGACAAAATGACCAAATACAACAGTTAAAAATGCCAACAAGTTCCATACACTACAAGTTACCATTAATATCAGAACATTCATAACTTCTTTAATATCAGAGCAGATGTTAATCAATAACTTCTTTACACACAACCAACCAATAATATCTGAACACTCACTTGCTTGAATTCATAACAGTGATGACAATACTGAAAACTACAAAGCGTTACAAACTGCCAGCGTCATCTTACTATAATACAAACTATAATTAAGAGTTCCTTTTTAAATAGTATTAATAATTAAGTTGGAAGCACTTCCTTTTGCAATTTTCCTCGATTGCTCAGATATTTAAGACCGACTGCGTTACATTTGACGTTATGACAGTGTTCAGATATTATTGGTTAGTTGTGTGTATAGAAGTTATTGACTAGCATCTGCTCAGATATTAATGAAGTGATGAATGTTCTGATATTAATGGTAACTTGTAGTGTATGGAACTTATTGACGTTTTAAACTGTTCAGAAGTATTTGGTCACTTTGTCTGCTCCAATATATCTGAAGGCGACTGTACAATACAAAGGGCGCGTCTCATTCGAATTCAATTTGTAACGTCTGTTTTTCTTTGCTTGTCGAATGTAAACAATTTCAACATTCCTTTTTAGAGAAATGATTCTTGTTGTAAGATTAATACAACACAGACAACCTACACATATATTTCACCGTGAAACACAGTGATTTTTTTAAATCAATAAGTGATAAAGCAAAGAAAATTGAACTTACATGGTTCGTTTTTGATCCGAGAAATTCTAGAATCAAACATGAATCGTATGAGTAGACAAGCGTCCCATGCTATCCGAGATTTTAAACAAGAAACAAACTAAAAACATTAAATCGTATGGGCGAGCATATTACCTACAAGAAATTCATCGATCTACTCGCAACATTCGTTACCAAAGAATGCTATTCGAGATATTTCGGCAAAGTAGATCTGTTATTTTATCTGATGATTATCATTAATAGGGATTTATTTCGCTATCGATCTTTTATTAAAATAATACTGATACAATACATTTGGAAGAATTAGAAATATCTACTAACATACAGTTTCGATATTTAAGTAGGAACATTTTATAATGGAGATGCGAAAATGAAAATTATTAAATAAATTATAATGGCGATTTCAAATGACTAAATATTGAGATACACATTACTTACTTAATATTCACTTACATAATGTACTAGTATAAATAAAGTAAAGCGATTTTTAAGGGCCGAATTTACCAACGTCATATAAGACTATTTGACTGCGGTTGGATTTGATAAAACATAGACTGACACGCGTGTAACTATACGAAAGATAATTTTGTTTCTCGATTCTATACTCGAAAAACTTAAAATTGTTTTTCGACGCGAAATTGTAACAGGATTATTTTCTGTGTTCGAAATGTGTGTTAGTTAACATTCCGCTTATAATATTTGGATGTAAGAGTTACGGGCAACGTTTGGCAACTCAATGTTCCTTGTTGTTTGTCTTTCTCTGACCTTATGTGACCATTTACATGTGGATGGACCTCGCCTTTATTCGGCCTGAAAGGATTTTCCCCCTTTCAGTAAGCCTACAGGGAATTAAGTCGATTGTCGTTCACCCATAATAAACTTTAACTTTTCTGTGTTTACAAGTACGAAGGAAGAGGTGCCTTCTTTTATCCCCAAATACCTTCTTAATATTGGGACGTCGAAAGTGGCCCGAAATGGGTCGTGTAACTATACGAATGATTTTAAAATAAGATAAACACAAACCTTACAAACTATACAAGTAATTCATAGTTAATCACTGAGATCGTTTTAAAACAAATAATAAATAAAATTTATTCACTGATTTTATTTAAAAGTTTTAAAAATATTGTTTAAATTATTCGACTACACGAATAAGTATAAAAAGACCGTTATAAAATGACATTTACATAAATGGTTGCTGTCAAATAGGTGACGTTTTCAAATCAGGCGTATTGTATTTTATTCGACGAATATTCCTTATCTAACGTTGGAAAAATCAACCCTAAGTCTATCAATAGAAGTAGTCGCAAAATATAGATTAAGTTACTCAATTGATTTAACCTCAAGTGGACGTAAATCAATTGGTACAAATTAATGGTATTAAGCTATATGACTAACTGTATGATTTAATTTTATACAGATACAATTAAGTTTTTCACTAAAATGAAATATTCTGCGTCGGATAAATAATATCAAAATCAATCAATGTGTTATTAAGCTTGAATTATTTTATGAAGAAATTGTTTGCAGTAAGGTTTTTATGTTTAGCCAACTCTTTTCGCAGATTAAAAAAGTCTAAAAAACTTTTTCACACTATAATATGTGCATGTATTTTATTATTATTACTACTATGCGAATCGAAAGTACGTGGCCAGCACATCAGGTTACCTACTTTCGTTGCAAACTAGCCCTTATTACAAGGGCATAAGATACCGCAGTGTTTACCTTGACGTGCTATTGTCCGTACACATACACACTATTTTATAGTTAAAAATACTCTGTAATTTGATAGTGCTATGAACTGCAAAGTGGTATGTACATATGAAAAATATAATTGTAAGTATTAAGAAACCGACTAGACAAGACGGAAATACCTAATAATTTAATTTACTCAAAATGTAGTAATATACTTATGGTTTATTTTGTAGAAACTATTTTTTTTTATAAATGATATTTTCTATCGCATTGATTTTAAAAGTTTCTGGTCCCTTCCTACATCTTTGGATCGAGTAATGTGATACACTAACAAAATAAATTTTAAAATGGCACGATTTCATTCGACATCGAATGTATGATTCTTCAAACACTTCTAAATTAATATACAAAATTAAATCTAGCCATAAAAGCAAATAAGATTAAAATAAGTCTAAATAGTTGACATGCCTGAGCATGAGTAGGTAATCACTAAAGAGTCAGTAAAAAAAACAGTTAACATAATAATATAAAAAAGTTATAATATATTGATCGCTCAGTCAGTTTTAACTAAAGATAAAACGGATATCCGGTAACTCCGGATAATCCGGTCCGGAATTATCCAGCCAGCTTTCGAATAGTTAAATAAAAAAAAAATGGTTTACAGAAGACAAATCATCATATTCTATAAATTTTAGTGCTCAAAATAACAAGTGTCCCCAAAGTCCCGCGTCATACAGGGTGGCCAAAACAGTGACGTCCAAAAATTTTTTTTGGAAGCCTAACATCCAAGTCTATTCAAATATTTATGATAGCCATTTTTTTTTAGTTTTCGAGGCTTTTTTTTATTTTTTTAGTCTTAGTTTCAGCTAGCTCATAATTACATTTTAGTAAATTAAATTTATCATGATCAAAATGTTTTTTTTTAAAAACGACATAACACCATAAAAAGTGGTGTAATTATTTGTTTGAGAATTCTTAAAATTTGCGAAGATAATTAATATCTAGAAATCTATGAAAATTCGGCTAACATACAGAGTACGTATTTGGATAGCACTGGATGTAATCTTTCCAAAACAAAAAAAATCGACGTTAATGTTTTGGCCACCCTGTATAATGTGATGAAGGGCTTAATATCCGGCGACACGGACTCGTAGTTTGCCGAATATCCGGTATCCGGCAAAAGCACTATCCGCTTCATCTCTAGTTTTTAAGCGACATTAATACCTATCCTTTGATTTTTCATTAGGTAGACCAGAATGACGGCTTATATCGCACTTTTTCTTTAAACGTGTTGCAAGCGCAATGCAACATATATTATAATGTTGTGACGATACGATTGTGCACGATTAATTGAATTAATGATATAAGTTTTCAATAATGTGATTTTACTAATTCGGATAATACATGTTAAAAATTGCTCTATAATCCAGCATAATACAGTTTTTTTTTCTAAAGAGTAATAAATCCAAGTTTTTTTACTTGCAATAGTAAAACTCTAGTATATTTATTAAAATCTCTTTTGACTTATTTCTAAAATGCATTACAAGAAATTATGATGATATTTTTTTAAATAAAAATGTCTTATATCATGCTTAGAACCTTCTGCAAAATGTGAATTTCAACTATAACAATTTCATTATTCTATAATCCTTTAAAGACAAAGATTGAATAAAAAATCAATTTGCCAAATATTTAGGAACAACAATATTTTTATACATATACCGAAAAAGTGGCATCCCACCAAATTTCATTTTGGTCTATCTAATAAAAAAAAACAGATCTATGCTTTTTCATCTAAAATAATAACAATCAGAAAACATAAATCTTATGATAAAGTCACCAATAATGACAAGTCCAAAGTGAAAAAAAAAGCACATAAAAAACATGTTTTAAGATTAACGGTGGTTTGATGTATTTAAAATTTTAATACAAAAGATAAAAACAATATGATGACGAGAGTGGTTTAAAATTAAGGGACATTGATCAATTAAAATTCCTAGATGGGTCTAAGCAACTAGCAATTTGAGGTCGGCGGGCGTATGATTAACAACTCACTCATATTGTATTCAGGGTGGAAACTGTACACAAGACAGTTTCGTAACACAGTTACGCTATGCACTTTGGCTGCAATAACTGTTATTAATTAGTGTAACACAACACATATCGTTTTCTACTGCGACTGACTGTGAGGATGTAAACATGACATTATCTTTACTCAATAGCTTTGTTATCTGTCTTGATAAACCAGTATCAAGTTCTACAAGTATGCCTCTGTTCATATAATTTATCATCGGAAAGCCTCAATCAAATAGGTACTCGAATATCCATAAGAAAATAACAATAACATTGATTTAACCAAACATTATTTTGGCAATACCAATAATATCATCACAGTCAACAAGAATGTTTATTTTTTATATCGAATTTTGAATGTTGTAACAACATGCGTTTTACAACTTTACTTACAGTCTGGCACTATTATCCTATAATAATGTAGACTTTCATAGTTAATACTATTAGGATAAATAATTCTTACCAATGTTTAAGATCAATCTGTAGTGGCTAGTGGGTAATTAGGTGGTAATGTAGTGAGTACCTCCTTTGATAGTTCTTTGTAGACAGCATCCATCATGTTACGAACACGAATAATGAGCTCGGGCACATCTTCCATAGTCAAACCTTCGGTTGATACAGGCTCCAAGCACTGTATGATGGCATGTCCTGAAAGAACAAAAATTCATACTAAATTATAGATACTTACTTTCACATACACCATTATAGTTTGTAAAGTAATTGCAGTTGAGCATAGTTAATAATAATACCTTTGTTAAAAATATGCTTGTTCCTATTTATAAAATAATACGGAGAAAATACGACAGGTATAATCGGCACTTGTGCTGCAACAGCTATGTTGAAAGCGCCTTTTTTGAATGGAAGCAGTTTTGTAAAGTCTTTGTTTCTTGTACCTTCAGGAAACAGCCAAATCTTTGTCTGGAAAGTCAAAACAAAATATGAGTATAAATTAAACTACATGCACTCATAAGCAGTTTATGTATTATCTGATAATATTTTGACATGGTATAGTATATTGTGGCAAAGTGCCTATTTTGTAGTTACGTAATGGTCTTACCAGTTTGCTGGGTAGTCATGCATGTACTTTACAACACTGCAACTTATGTCTAATTGGAAACATAATGAGCAACTGTTGCTTCTGTTACCTTATTTTTAATCATTACTTCTGAAGTGATCTTTAGTTGTTTGTAAGCATCCTTGGAATTATTTCGGTCAATGAACACAACCCCTGCTAGGTATGCGGCAAGTCCAAATGGCCACACATAAAAGATCTCTTTTCGAGCGATAGCTGCGACTTTGTCAGCTACATGCCATATGTTAAACATTCCTGGAAATTCAAGTGTGAAGTCCTGTTAATGTGATAACCTCATTATTTATGTGATAAGAGCATACATGGGTACCTATATATAATAAATAACATTTAATTAAATTGTATTGTGTAATACTTTTAACTTTACTAGCAGTTTTGGCGAATTTATTCGTCAATGCATTATTTGGGTGATGCAAAAAAAAAACACTGCCACACTTTGAGTTATAAGTGGTGTAACTACCACTACTTTGCCTCACAATGGCCCAATCTAAAGGCTAAGTGCAGAGTTTTCTGTGGGCGTGGGTTTGTGTTTACCCAAGCTAAAATAAGTTTACATAAAGTATTGTTAATATAATAAATTACTTGAATCCCTCAAGTGTATGTGAACAAGACAATAGAAATTCTATTGTTATGCCGTCTTGCTGGGTGTTGAAGCGTTAAATAACTTTTTCAAGTGGCTTTGCTAATGAAAATAGTTAGTATCACAATTATTTTAAGAGTATGCAACACCTTTGGAAGATACAACTATCTATATATGTACTAATATTATAAAGCTGATGAGTTTGTTTGAATGTGTAACCTCAGGAACTACTTGACCAATTTGAAAAAATATTGTTGTGTTGGATAGCTTATAATTGAGGAAGGTTTAAGGCTACAGTACATCACAATGAGACGGGAGGGAAGGGAGCAAACTCAAAACCCACAGACGAAGTTTTGGGGGACCGCTAGTAAATATAATAAACACTGATCACTACACACCTAAGATATCAATTGAAGACTGGTGATTGGACACCACAACTGCTCCCCGATCTTCAGCAAGAACTCTACCATTCCTCAGATGCCATTTCACCTCAATTATTTTGGTTACATGCTTCACAATTTGAGATCCAAATCTAGGAAAAAAGAAAATTACAGTCATTTACTTTGTAGGTTTTTGTCTGAAATTGCAATTAATATTAATATGAGCAGATAAGTAATAGTAAAAGTAAGTATATCAGAAGAATAGCATAAAACTGACACAAGTATGATATCAGGATAAATCTGAAATAGTTAGGGAAATTATTGTGTACAGGAGATTCTAAGTGGTTGAGTCACACAGGGGTCTTGCCACTTAAGATATGATTCAATTGCATATTTTAGGTAGTAGGTACTTACAGAGAATTCTTCACATTCTTCGGATTAAACACAAAGAATGGCAACAAAAAAACTGCAGTTAATGAAGTCCAAATGTAAAAAATTAGGAATTTCGACTTGAATTTCACAAAATTTGGAGTTTCTGAAAATAATTGCTTGAAGATATATGTAACAAGTGATAAAATGAAGATATATATAATTTTGTCCCACATCTTGCGATTTATACGATTTAATCAGAAAATCAATTAAAATTAACACAATCGCGATTAAAAAACACTTGTTGCTACACTTGATGTAAAAATCCAGACAGACAAGACACTACTACAACCGTTTCCGTGTGAAACAATTGAATAGGACTTTTTTTCACAGTTAACCATTTACATTTTTAATATTTTCAAAATATGTAAATTATTTGTTTATTTTTTGCTCATGATGATTGATTGATTTGTTGCATTTGTTGTGGCGGGCGAGTGGCGGGCAGTGTTGCCAACTCTAATTTTACGAACCCACTAAATGTGGCTGCATGTTCCACCAGAAAACCACTAAGCCCAGCGGTCTCGCAAACCACCAGAAAACCACTAATTCACCTCAACCAATGAATGAGCCGTTTTCTCTCATCACTTTATAGCTCTTAGATGGCGTTGGGATAGTTTTAGGATATTTTTTTTCACGTTGGCGGAAAGCCATGAACAAAGAAAAAAAAGTGTGTAAGTAAATATTTTAAAATGCGTTATTGACCTTAAGATTAATTAAAGTACTTATTTTTGTCACTATAAAGTACTTTATTTACTAAAAGTACACATTATTATTGTTTTACTGTTTGTTATTTATGTTGGTAAAATCAGTCTGAAATAAATGGATTTTATTTAAAATGCAATTACCGTCTGCTTTAATACTTAATAAAGTATTAAAAGTTGTTTCAGAAAGTTACACTAGCGCCATCTCTCGAAATGACCAAAACGGCTAATACCGTGCTTAAGGCTAATACGCCTTTATATTAACTACAATATTGTAAACAAAACAACGATATAGTAAATATGAATAATGATTTATTTTTGTAATCACAAAATAATGATACTTACTAGCTGGCTAAAAATGCTCATCTTCAGAAGAGTCGCTTTCATTTGCATTTTCAAAAGAATACATTTCCTTGGTTCCAATGTTTTGCATTACACTATTTGGTAATATATAATTGTTGCAGCATTTGCCTTCACGCGCTAAACCAGCACGAATTGTGAGAATTGAAGATAACAGCTCTATTTTCATTCGGTTTCTCTGTTTTGTTTTGACAACGTTAGAATCTGCGTTAGAATGTGGTAAAACCAATAAAGATAAAGCAAATGTCGCTAAATCTTTAAATCTATTTTCTTTCGCCATATCCTTGAAGTTCATCACTTCATACCAAAATTCCTTAGTATTTGTGGTATTTTTCCATGGAAGTAGATGGATTTGACGCCACTGCTCTTCTACTTTCGCAACATCCTCTTGATTTTTATTAAAATACAACAGTAAATCAGCAATTGATTCTTTATTGTGAGACAGTGCATGTTCTACACTGATTTTTTGAATATTTTTCATTACTTTCAAATTTTCGGGCAATCTATTTTTCAGTTCATTAATTAAATGTATAATGAACTGGATGCATCTACTACGGATTATTTCTTCGTCATTCGGTGAAAGTCCTTTATCTTTCATCGCCGTTAAATGAGATTCAAATCTGTACCCTAAATAGCATCTCTTGTCTACAAAATCTTGAATATTTTGCTTAAAGATATCTACCCTCTGGGTAGGCAATATTATTTTTGCAACAAGTATGTCCATCAAATTTATCAATTCGCCATACAGCTTTGAGTGATCTGCATCTTTTGATTCAAAAAGTTTATTGACTCTGTTAATGTCAGTGAGAATTGGATACATAAATGCAATGTATGCATAATTCACATCATCTGAATACATTCCATGCAGCAATTCTGCCGTGTAACATCTTTCTTTTAATTTAGCCAAATTAAAGTGTGTTTTCAGTTCCAACCATTGTGTGTAAATTCGTGCAACTGCGGATTCGATAGAGAGCCACCTAGTTTGACATGATTGTACAATTTTTAAAGGGTCGTGACCATCGTTGATAAGTTTGTACAGTTCTTTGTAGGAAGCTTGCCTTGACGAAGAATTGCTGAACCAATTGTATGTTTCCTTAATAATGAATTCGAGATTTCTGGGTAAAAACTGCTTTGTTACCGCTGATACTGCCAATTGCAAAGAATGACAAATGCATCGCACTAAGACTAAATTGGGGAGTTGCCTCTTCAATTTGGCATGTACGCCGTTGTTTATTCCGATCATTACTGACGCATTATCTGTTCCGATGGCCAGTAAATTTTGTAGAGGTATGTCGAATTTAATGAGAGTCGCTTTTATGGCGGTAACTATCCCGTCTGCATCACAATCATGGAGCATTGGGAGATCTAAATAAGTAGATATAATTTTTTTGAGTGTGCAGCTGTAATAAATAATAACAATTCCCAAATATTTATGAACAGCAATATCGGTTGATTCATCTATTAATAAACTATAAGGTTGATCTTTCAAATCTTCTTTAAGGTTTCCTGAAAAATGGGGTGCTAGAACATTTTTTATAATTTGGGAACATTTTGTCCTATGTATGTGAATTTTGTCATCCTCCTTATGAATGTGATTAATAACTTCTCCTATATGATCCACTACACGTATGCTGGTATGTGCTGCTGTAAACAATGCTAGCCTAGCTTCTTCTTTCTTTTTTCCCAAACTGTCTGGTTTGAAAGGCAACTTTGGTTGCGTAGCTACAATCTGTAAAGAAGCGGTATTACAAAATATAAATGTAGAGAGTTTGTTCGTATTTCAGTATCGTAATAGGTATTAAATAAACTTAATTTTTAATATGGTGAGCCCTATTCAGTTACAAGCTTTTTACTTGTAAAGAAAGACAAAAGGGGATGTTTATAGTAATGCCAAGACCAAGTACAGTTTCTCCAAAAATAGCTTAAAGTACAGGCAATTAGACGGACTAAATTTTATCTTAATTTAATTCATAATTTTTAAACTAAAATAGGTAATTTAAATACTAAAATAGTATATATTTTAAAACCTGGCAACTCCATCTGTCTATACTTCTAACTATTTTCAAGGCTATAAAATGTGACGGCCGCGGCGCCCAAAAAAAAAGAAAAAAAGTTAATCTGTCAAATGACATTTTTCTTTTTGGCAGGAAGGATTCGTCCAGAGCCGTAAAACGGTTATAAAAAAATAAAAATAAAAACATTTTTCTTTTCAAAAAGATGATTGACTGACAGGTTTTTCTTAAAAGATTTATCAGACAAACATGAAATATTGCTAGATTTTATTATTTTAAGTACATAGTACTTAAAAATTGAATATATTAGATCTATTTTTAAGATCATTTACAAGGTGTTGGCATTTTCCCTATACAAACCATAAAATTTTTATCCCTTTCCGATAGGGGATAGTATGTACTTATATGTTACAAACAAAAAAAATACTTTTGTTTTAAATTTGTTACGTACCTTTGAATTCTGCAAGTGCTTTTTGGATGATCCATGATTTTTTAAATCACCGTAATGATTCCTTAACATTGAACCACATAATTTGCACTTTGCTACTAAACCAGAAGTGCTTTCTACGACTTGTAACCAGTCCATTAATTCTGGGTCACGTAACCAACAATCACGGAACTTTTGGGTATACTGTGGTTTAGGCATTATTAATTGAACCTAATCATTGAACTATACTTAACACGTCGCTGAATATAATACTTGCAATGTAAGTAATTGTTCGGACAACTGCACGTCAAGGTAATAAGATCAAAGACAAACCAGAGAACACAGTAACCCTTTGAAGCAAATCAAACTTGACCAAGTCCTCATACAAATAAAGTCCATAATCATTCTCTTTTATAAAATATACCAACTAATCAAGGGAATTCCCTAAAACTGCCACCTTAGTTCTGTTGTGTTGCCTACACAACAAAAAAATTGTACCCTATTTCAATTACCTATTTATAACTGAGTATTTTTATTAATTGTACTAGTGAGTAATTAGTGGTTGTTTTGGTGCCTTACCACTGATTTAAGCAATCAAAAACTCTAGAAAAATCCACTAGCCACTAAATCCAATATTTATTCGCTAAAACGATAGCTAAAACCACCAGAACTAGTGGAAAATCCACTGAGTTGGCAACACTGGTGGCGGGGCAGGCGAGGAGTGGTGGGGGAGAGAAAAGGGAGGAGGAGTAAGGATGCGTTCCATGATTTTTTATTTGTTGCTCGAGTCACCCCAGTCACGCAACAAGATGACACGAGCTGAGCTAGCTATTGCGTCGGTTTCAGTATAAATCCTCAATGGTTTCGGAAGTAGGTAAAATAAAATCAGTGAAATATATTTTTTGAATTTTTAATCCAATTAATTTGATTAGTTAAGTACCTAAGTAAAGTAGCACTTGTTAGACTACCATGCCTGCTCAGCCTGTGTGTGTGGTTTAACTGTAATGAAATTAAGGCTAAAAGGAACACACCCAGTTAGTGAAAAAAAAAAAAGGCCCGCGCGCATTTTTAAAACAAACGACCTACAGACTCGTGTCGACTGGTGGGTTGTCTTGCTTGAAACACAAGGTACCTACAGAGCGAGTATGTGCATTGTTGTGCCACCAACTTATTTGAAGAATGATGACAGAATAGCGCCACGATCGAAAAGGGTTGCCATTTTTTACATAAATCAACACTTCTGGCTTTTTAATACTCGCCATAAACTAAATGATGCAACATATTAAAAAAGTAATTATTATAACTTTCTTGCACAACCATATATGCTTTTAACGCAGTATAGCATTCTCTACCATTTCTGGGCAAGATAGAATTGAGAAGATGCAAACCATTTTACTGTTCAACTCCTTGCTCGATATAGCGATAAAAATAATGTGAAATTGACAAAAATTGACGATAACTTATTAATAAAATTAATTTATCTACTAATTAAATCAAATATCATAGTTATCGTTAGTTAGTAGTTAATAATTCATAAATAAATAAAGACTCCTATTTAAAATTGCATCTGAGAAATTTTTAATGTCAATAATGGTCACTCTGAAATGTACCGACAGCACAGGCCAGCAATGACGTTTTCAAAGTGACAATTTAGTTACATTTCGGCTATTATTTAGATAAGTTGGTGGCCTGCACTTACAGTGCGACATGGATCTTTTGGCCAACGGCAAAAATCAGAACTAACATTGTCATTTTCAAAAATACGGTTGCTAGATCTATTGTAGCCAAATCTCCCCAATCTTACAGGCGATTTCTCGTTTTTAACCGACTTCAAAAAAGGAGGAAGTTATCAATTCGACTGTATGTTTTTTTGTTGTATCTATGTTACCTCATATCTCAGTCGTTTGTCGACTGATTCAAATTTTTTTTGGCCTTCTTAGAGGGTGTACTTTCTAGTTGGTCCCATTTTTGTCCATTTCGGAATCTGATGATGGGATCTTGGTGTAATCGAGGGAAACCCTCAAATTTTAAAGGCACGTATAGTGTTTCTTTACTAGAATCTTAATGGTGACGTGTTGTTACGTCTGATAGTCAACATCTTGTGGGGCTGAGCTGATGGTGGAACTCCTTAACGCTTAGGAGTTCAGTAATTATAATGAAATAACTTATAATAGGTAGTTTGTAGCTTCTTAAAGAACATAGTCATATGGTGCAACCCCCCCTCCCCCTTCTCCTATAATCTCTAAAAATGAAGAAATAAAATTAACCTTAAAAAAAGTAAAAACCGACTTCAAAACCAAAATGCACTAAAAAGTCTTAAATAAACTCTCGACTATTTAAAGTAAAGGGTTCTAGGCAAACAATTTCTTTTTGGAGTCGGTGCCATCACTTTGACCATCAAGCATCAACTATCACAGCAAAGCAAAAAGCAATAGACTTTACAAACACGTATACATGCTTATACTGCTTTAAATTAGTATCCTTCTCTTTGAATTTGCCAGTGTTGGTTAAAAAAAACCGTTAACAGCTTCCTTAACTCCTTAAATCAAGGGAGATTTTTGCCCTGATTTCTATCCTGAATTTCTATCCTGAATGCTAGCTAGCGCCTCTGTCAATTTCATCTATCGGCCAAAAGATCCTTGTCGCACTACAGTCGTGTATGTTTATTGGATGAAAACCGTTATGACGTGTGTAAGTCTAATATTTATATAAAAATAAAATTATTTAATGCTAATACAGCTTACGAGCATGATACGACGACACGAATAAAGTTAGATCATAAATTAATAAAATACTTTCTAAAAATTTAATTATGTCCTACATAATTATGACGTTAAATCAGTCTTCAAGTGCAGTTTCATAACGCGCTGAATTCCGCGGTTCGTTTAAAACTTCTTTTCTGAGTTGCTTGTAGGTGGCGAACATTTTCTCTCGCACGGTGGCTATGAGGACTGGCACATCGTCCTGCGTCATACCTTTTGTGGGCACTTCTTCCAGGCACTGTATAATCACGCGACCTGAAACAGTATTATTTTGTATCTAAATTAAAGACTAGCTTAACTGTTTATCAGCATGTCGCAAAGAAAGACTCCAAAAGAATACAGTACAGGACGTTAGTTTATATAAGATATCGCTTAAAGTCCTTCCAGACCCGAAAACCGTGTGAATAGAAATAACTTTATTTTTCTTTAATAAAATACCAAATCAATACAAATGTTTACCTATGACTCATTTTAAAAATAAGTTTAAGAGTTTCTTACTAGATAAATGTTATTACACAATAAATGACTTCTTAAATGATAGATAAATCTTGAATAATATTAATTTATAAGTTTTTTGTTTTATGATTATTAATGTGACATAAGTCTTGAATTATTTTTATTTTTATTGTAAGTATTCGAAACGTAATTGTGTTTTACTATTGTCAATTTAATATTTACATGCCGGCTATCGGTAAGACATGTTGATACTTCAACTAAACAACACCTGTAATGTACACTACACATGTTTTGAGTAAATAAATGCATCTTATCTTATCTTATCTTATATCGACAACTCACCATCGTCAAATTTTCTCTTTTCCACATCAAGGAAGTGGTACGGCGAGAAAACTACAGGAATGATCGGCACTTGCGCTGCAACTGCCATGGTGAACGCTCCTTTCTTGAAAGGCAAGAATTCCGTATTCATGTTTCTCGTTCCTTCAGGGAACATCCATATTTTGGTCTGAAAAAGGAAACGCTAGTTTTTATCTATTCTTTTGTACTGGCTCTAGAAAGAGTATGTTCGGGGGCACCCTTTAAGCTCGGGGCTCCGGACATGTAACCCATATGGTAAAATGGAATTGCGAGGGCTACTATTTCAACGAACAAAGTAGATAAGAAGGTACTTTACAGCGGAAGCAAGCAGTCATTTATTTTTTCTGCTACAATTTCATAGATAGTATAGGGCAAGTTACCTTGTCACGAGTCATAAGTTCTGATGTGGCAAATAACGTTTTGTAGGCTTCTTTAGACTTACGTCGGTCTATGAACACAACTCCTGCAAGGTAGGCAGTTAAGCCAAAAGGCCACAGGTAAAAGAGTTCTTTCTTCGCAACGCACGTCATTTTGTCTGTTATGTCCCACACATGAAGTTGTCCTGGACAAATAGAAACCGTAAGGCTTAGGCCACACTTGACGGAAATTCCGCTGCTGATCTTCGGCGACGAAATGCTAAAATATGTTATTGCATATAAATTACTCCGCGACGGCGTGACTGATCCTTCGTGTTGTGTGCCTGCTGTTTGTTATTTATATGCAATAACATGTATTGGCGTTCCGTCGCAGCAAAATCGCAGCGAACTTTCCGTCTAGTGTGGCTAGGCCCTACTGTGGATTTTGATAATCTATCTGTCATTATAGGTAGATATCTGATTAAATATAAGTATATACGTGTCACTAGATATATATTATTAATAAAGGCTAAGATCTCAGGGCGCAATTTTCGGGAGAGCGGTCTTATTTCATAGCTCACGAGCCCGTCGTTAAATGCGTTTCCGGAAACTATTTCAATTAAACTTAAACTTATTTCAAATAATTCGCGCGATCAAGCGGTTTTCACCCGCGCCCGTCGTGGGCGTAAATCTCGTCGTGAGTTTTAACTTTTGAAATATAAATCTGCATCCTACAGAGGCTGCGTACCCGCAACCGCGCCGTGAGTTCTTAGCCTTATGCTGCAATTTCATCGCGTCAACACGAATGTACTCGTATTTTGTGCGGTACCAAGGGAATAGTACTTCTATGTGCGGTACCGACGAGTCTGTCAAGTCCACTCTTGCTAATTCGGGAGTCGGGTGTCGGTAAACCAGACATATAGGTACAAAAAAGGTACAGGTGTTAGTATGTATGTCATGGACCAGGTGATTAATGCGGGCATTATTTATAATGCACGAGCATTATGAAAAATGACTAGCTTTATCGGGCTAAGTGTTTAATTTCTATCTTAACTTCATTATTTATCACATTGCACGGTCATTATTATATTGTTACAAGATATTTGGTCAATTTGATAATAAAGCTAAGAGACTGTTGTAGAATTTTCTCTAAATGTGGAGTGCAAGGTTATTGTAAATGTGGTTGTTAAGGTGTGGTTGTCTGATAAATGTATTCAATTCAATTCAATTCAATTTATTTGCATAAAACATGGTAAAAATACATACACATACATATTGTGGTGTTAATAAATACATTAAAGTTCAGCATGTTTTGTCTGGGTAAGACGTGCAAATTTGTCATTTTGTTAGGCATGCTAGATTATAAGTTCATACAATGTCAACAATATGGATTTTTATAAAGATTAATGTCAAATTTTAAAATGATTATAAGTTCATACAATGTCAACAATAAGGAATTTCATAAAGATTAATGTCAGATTTTAGAATTATTATAAGTTCATACAATGTCAACAATATGGATTTTCATTAAGATTTATGTAAAATTTTACAATAATTATCAACGATGTCAACTTATTTCATTCAGTAATACACTAAATTTTAATTATTCTATGAGGTTTCTTCATTTATTTAATTAATTTTAAAGTTTGATCATTCAGAAATTCGGAAATAGTATAATAGCATTTATCAGTTAATATTTTTTTAAGTTTTTTTTTAAATAATGTGTTTTCTAGTGTTTTTAAAGATGAGGGTAATTTGTTAAAAATGTTAGGCGCCATGCTGAATATACTGTTTCTCATAAGAGCTGTTCTGCAAAAGGGCGTGCTCAGACGATTGTTATCCCGCCGGTTACGGGTAACAATATCCGCTAACCGCTGAAATAAGTGTGGATTGTATTTGGTAAATAAAGAAACCTCCAGTATATACATAGACGGAAGTGTGAGAATTTCAAATTTTTTAAAATAGGGTTTGCAACTGTCCGTTCTTTGTAAATTAAACATAGTCCTAATGCATTGTTTTTGTTTTTTAAAAACTTTTATCTTATTGGTTGAGTTTCCCCAAAAGATAACACCGTATCTAAGATTAGACGCTACCAGACCATGGTAAGCTGTGAGTAGAGCATTCAAGTTAATCATCTGCCTAAGCCTAAACAAAGCGTAGGAGGACGAGCTGATCGTTTTAATAAGCTTCTCTGTATGAGCTTTCCAGTCAAGTTTTCGGTCAATAATTAATCCTAAAAATCTCGTACTGTCAATTGCAGATATATTGATGTCATTATAAGCTACGTTAATGTCAGGAATATTGGTTTGCCTTTGGCTAAATGTCATGATTTGAGTTTTGCTTAAATTTATTTTTAAATTGTTACTATCGAGCCAAAGAATTATGGATGTCAAGGAATTATTGATGTCATTTTCAAAATTGTCATATTTCTTACAAGCTATTGTCACGGTGCTATCATCTGCAAAAAGAGTCATTGGGTGGTCTACAGCTTTCGGCAAATCATTTATATATACGAGGAAAAGGAGAGGACCCAGCACACTACCCTGTGGTACACCATATTTGGTTATGCGTTCTTCAGATAAATAATCAGTTTCTTCTTTTTTATGTGGATCAATTCCAGTAATTGAAGTGAGCTGTTTCCTGTTTTTTATGTATGAGCCTATTAGGTCTAAAATGTTTCCTCTAACACCATAAGCATGCAGCTTTTTTAAAAGAATGTCATGGTTTACATAGTCAAATGCTTGCGTCATATCGCAAAACACAAATGTAGTTGTCGCAAAGCCAAAACTTGTGTACCTCGAAATGCCATCACAGTGGCAGTTGTTCTAATAAATAAACCTGTTACTTGCTACATATTGTATGATTATTGTTTTCAATTTTGATGTTCTATTTTATTTATAATTTCATTTAACTTTTATTAAGAGAACATGCTAATTATGCCAAAAAATGAGTCTGATTGCTTAAACTTTAGTTTATTTAACGTTATACAATAATATTCGTTATATAGTTGGTTGAGCGTGGTATGTCCCAACACCCTTACTTCACTCTATATCTTTCATGAATTTCTTTCTTTAATAATCTCTTGCTATTATACGAGGGTCAAACTGAAAGTTCTTAGAACTGGCCACTTATAAACAATATAATAAAAAAAATATTCTAAAATTTGAAAATAGAACTCTTTGCCAATATTACTGAGTATATATTTCATTCATTTGTCATTTGTTTTACGATTTGGCGGCAAATTGAAAATTGTCTGTGTCACGTCAACATGAATTTAACACGAGAAAATTTTCGTGCAATGGTTTTTTATGACTTTCGATGTCATTTAAGTCAACAAGAAAGTTATGATAGACTACGATTGGCCTTTCACGATGAAGCCCCATCTCGTGCGACTGTTTACAACTGGTTTAATGAGTTTAAACGTGGTCGCACTAATCTCACTGATGATGTACGTGAGGGACGGCCTTCTACGGCGACGACTGAAAATAACATCTGTGTTGTGCGGCGTATGATAGAGACTGACAAAAGAGTGACCTATCAGCAGATTCGGACAAGCTTAGGCATCGGTATGAGTCAAGTGCACAAAATCCTCCACGAACATTTAGCGGTCAGGAAGCTTTGCGCCCGGTGGATACCTCATAATTTGACTAAGGCTCAAAAACTCCATCGTGTGGATTGGTGCCGTAAAATGATTGAAAGATTTAACGGAGGTGACTCAAATGCTGTGTTCGACATACTAACAGGTGACGAAAGCTGGATTTACTGTTATGATCCTGAAACTAAAAGACAATCTGCTCAGTGGGTGTTTCCTTTCGAGGAGTTGCCAACTAAAGTGAAGAGAGATCGAAGTGCGGGAAAAAAAATGGTGGCCTCGTTCTTTGGAAGAATAGGTCATTTCGCAACAATTGTGTTAGAGGATCAAAAAACAGTTTCTGCAGAATGGTACACTACCAATTGTTTGCCACTTGTCTTGGAAAAAGTTCGAGAGAAACGACCTCGCAGTAGGATCCTCCTTCACCACGACAACGCCTCGTTGCACACCGCCAAGCGAACGATCGACTATTTGGCGACATCAAACGTTGAATTACTGGGTCACCCGCCGTGTAGCCCCGACCTCGCGCCTTGTGATTTTTATTTATTTCCAAAAATTAAAGAAAAACTTAAAGGAAAGCGGTTTATGAATGCTGAAGAAGCGGTGGCTGCGCATCGCGATGCCATTGAAGAGACCCCTAAGGACGAGTGGGCAAAGTGCTTTTCCCAGTGGTTCCATCGCATGCAGCGGTGTATTGACGTCAATGGACAATATTTTGAAAAGATATAATAAAACTAATAACTGGCTAATGTAATCAGTTTTTGATTTTCTAAGAACTTTCAGTTTGACCCTCGTAGCACATTTATTTATATCCTTCAAAATAATTCCTTATAAATATTACTGAAAATTGCTTGGTTCATGCTCCTTGACGATCGGTGAAGGTTTCGTCTGATCCTGCAAGACTAGCATAATGCCACCTCTTTAGTCGGCATAGACAAGCTTAAAAACATTGACTTGTGTCAGATAAAAAAGAGACATAGATAATTAATATTTTTCGGTTCTGTGATTTTACTAAAAGAATACATTGCAGTTCATAAGTGCGCAGCATCATATAGAACTTCGTGGTGCTATTACAGCATAGCAAAAGTGCGGCCAGGGGACGATGGGACTGGAGCTGATTTTTAAGGTAAGTGGGCCATTCAGATTCCTGTAATATTAGGAATTATTCCTATGTTTTCCTGACGTTTTCTTCTCTTTTATCTTGTTCATCTTTCTTTATCTCTTTTTCTTTACGTATTTAAGTTCCCGCATGGAGTCGGCTATTTACACGCCGCTTCATTTCCCCAATAGTCATTTCTATAAAACAAATATATGTTGTGAAATTTTTGTTTTTTAATTTAATTATATTCTATGTTATATTTTAATATAACTTTCATTATGTTTTAAATGCAAAAACTAGTGGATTTTTAAGGTAAAAGTCCTTCGTAAATAATCCAAATGATGAGTCTGATTATTTAAGTGGTTTAATATTTAGTTTATCTTAAGTTAAATGACAATAAAAAAAAAATGATTAAATATGTTTGTATAACTCTGCTCAAAAGGTGATGGGCAATATGTATAGTGCCCGATCAATTTGATTATTTGAATAATTATTATCAAATTGCAATCTCATATTGGGCATTTTTCATAATGACCGGGCATTATGTATACTCATAGAAAAAATGAATAAGGTTAGAATGGTTTTGATCGTTCGTTTGTATGGGAACCTCTGACGCCGGTGGGAGTTACCGCGCTGTTGCTGCAGTGATAAAAGTACCAATCAATGAATTAACGCACCAATATCACAAACCAATCACAATTTCCGCTAGGAGCTCTGTGATTGGTGTAATTAGTACTTGAAACCAACTACCAATCACAGAGCTTCTAGCGGTGAAACCTCCAATCATCATTCAGATACGTTCGTTCTTTTATGTCAAAATACTAGTGATGTGGTAAAGGTCGATTATTATAAATTCAATTACCGATGTAATGTTGTTTCTCTTTGTGAATAAACATGTAACATTTTTGTGTTGGATGTCTAATTTATCGAGAAAGACTTTAGGCTTGAACTTTACGCAGGGACGGAAGGGGAGAGAACAAACTCAAATCGAAAATAGTTAAGATTACAATTAAAAAATACAATATACCTATAGACGTATAGTTGACCGGTATAGAATGCTTTTGGCATTAAGTCCGCCACATGTACATGTACAATTTGTATGGTGGTTAAGTTAAAGAAATGTACAGCTGCATGATACAACAGTTAACCTTGCAGTGCTTTTGTTCGCATTTAAATCACATCACCAAAGGGGCTTTGCAGAGGTTTGTTAAATTACAAAATTATACACAAACTCACAATAAGTGTATAGCTGACAACAAATAACTCTTACAAAAATATTTGTATGCAGGGTTATTGATAATATGACCGGATCCTTTTAAGAGTTGATGGGGGAGCTCATTTGGAACAATCTTGATCCCAGAATATACTTTCCAAAAGTCAACCATTTTTAAGGGAATTTTCTTTTAAAGTTTTTGTAGGAAAACGAGATTTCAAAATTATGATAAAATTAATACCGAATGCTTTTAGATGCTGTAAGAAAATATCAACCGATACTAGCTTACTAGCTTAACGTGCTTCATGAAGCACGGAGATGCTCGTTGTTAGGTCACTTAAATATGGTCGGTATGGTCACTCATTAAAACACGATCGCGCCGTAAGTTGTTTAACTTCGGTATCACTGCCGAAGGGAGTAGATTGTTGACAGTAAACCAATGTGGAACTTGTGAAAGAGTATTGAACACATATCGATTTTAAACTGTGAATTGTCGTACCCTATTTTACAAATAAATAGACCAAATGATAAATTAAAATCGAAGATAATAACAGCGAAAGTAGAAAATTTGAGGATCAAGCAGTGCGTTTTTGCTGAGTTATATTTTTATTGCAGGAATACGTTATTTTGGTAGCACGAATTAGAATATAATACTTTTTTTTTCAAATAGCTCTAGTATTTCTTGAGATAAGCGCGTTCCAACGTATGAACTCTTCAACTTTATTGTATTTATTTAATCATTATTATGTTTCAAATAATTAATAAACAAAACTTATTTTTGTCTTTTAATACAGTAGGGAAATTACTATTCATCGATAATTTTACTGTGCTGTGCGCTACATCCCTAGTGATGCGTATACAAGCGAACAAAGCAAATTGGACGCGATACATTGCGTGTTAAGATAGCAGATTTGTTAAAAAATTGCGTGGACAGTCATCAATGAATATTTTTTTGAACTTAGTGCAAGAAAACCGCTATCATTTGAAATATCATAATTAAAAAGTGTTTTTTTGCAAATAATGTCGAAATAACTACGTATTATTACTCGCCGATGAAAAAATACACTTTCTCTCTCATTTTTTATGACCTGGCTTCACGCTCTTCAAGTAATTATAGCAAAAGACGGCATTCTTGACAAAAAATAATGCAACGCTCTTGTCACGCGACTGAAGTAGCTACGGCTCAATGCAGGCATATGCCTACGATTAAGCTCGCTGCCGCACTGACCGAATCCATTCTAACCTTATTCATTTTTTCTATGTGTATACTGCTTTATTTATTTATAATTTATCACTTGGTCCATAACATGTACAATACATGTTCATTTTACACGTACACAAATAACTAGGTAAATATATATAACTAGTCAATTGATTTGAATTTCAATGATACAACTAACATGCTTGGTGGGTGTAGTGTTTGTCAGAGTATCTATACATATGTAGGTACACACAGTCTCGTGTACACACTGCTTAGAATGCCACGTCTATGGCATGCACTCCATGGTCTTTGGTCAACAACACGAGATCCGGGAGGCGAGAGTGGACGCTGGTAATTGCTGAGCAGGGTGTACCTAGTCCGGTATCAAGCGTTGATTATCATCATAAAAGAAAGGTCATCTCTACATTTTGAACGATTGTTTTGACATAACCTTGTTTTTCAAGAACTGTTCTATGTGATGTAAATCCAGCAAAATTGGCTCGATGCATTGTTCATGGTTGAAAACGTGTCGAATATTTGCTAGAAGTAATAAGTTTCATTTAATTGTAGGATCATACTTCATCGTAAAATATCTAAAACAACTGATGCACATCTGTGCATAATCTTATGTAGCCTGAATTTTTTTCGCTTATTTTTTGGGCTAAGGAACATCTCCATTCTGCCACAAAAAATTGTACCAAAAAAAAGTGTAAGGAATAAATTAATGATTCCGTCAAATTAAAAGTTAGAAAAAAACTTTACATTTAAAGAAGCCTAATTATTTTATTACTGAACAAGGATGAGGAAATTATTATGTCGGCTGTACGGGTTTTAGTTTAAAGTCTTTATTTAATTAGAGAATAGTAAAAGTCATTTATTTATGCAAATAGGCCCTCTGGGGGCAATTTTACACGTCCCAATATAAACCCTACCACAGCTTCGGGACAATTGTGGGCTAGTGCTGAGAAGAAGCTGCGCAACAAACTCAGTCACTATTGTCAATGCCTCTTTTCAATACAATGTTTGTAGTAGTCAAGCAAGTCCATACATTATTATCTTTTAAATAATCATCTACTTTATGACTTACTTTACTTACTTTACTTTACTTATGACCTTTCGTCATAAGGGTTTCTTTAATAACAGTTTTAAATTTATTGACTAGTAAGTTTATAATGTGTTCTGGTAGTTTATTGAAAAACTTTATACCTTTACCCATGAATGAATTACCAACCTTTCGAAGCCTAAATTGCGGAATAGCAAGCTTATGCTTATTCCTAGTATGATATTTGTGTATGTCACTATTTTTCTTGAATGAATGTAAAGTTTTCCGTACATACATTAAATTTTCGTAAATATACTGAGAGGCTAGAGTTAATATTCTAATTTTTTTAAATACCTCTCGTAAGGAATCTTGAGGTTTAAGATTATAAATAGCTCGCACGGCTCTTTTTTGTAACACAAAAATTGTTTCTACATCAGCAGCCGCGCCCCACAGTAAAATGCCGTAGGACATCAAGCTATGGAAATAACTAAAATAAACTAACCTAGCTGTTTCTACATCAGTCAAACGTCTAATCTTCCTTACAGCAAAAGCAGCTGAGGTTAGTTTCCCTGACAAGGCCTCTATATGAGGACCCCATTGTAGTTTGGAGTCTAAAGTTCCTGTTTTAAAATTTTAGAAAAAAAATAGAAGCAAAAAGTGCAACAGGTGTGGAAGTAGTTTACACGATTTCTAATGATTCTTCATGTGGAGCTAGGAACAAGAGCTGTCATACTTGTGTGGAAATTGGTCATTATTCACGATTGTGTAAGTCTAGACCACCTCAAAAAAGGAAGTTTACTGATTCCGACACTGAGATAAGCGGGATGGCAACGAGAGAGATTATGAAGGAAGCAAGAGAAAGAAGTCAAATATAGGAATAAATTGTGTGGATGACGGCGTTGAATATATATGTATTTAACATATTTAATGATAACGATACCTCTATAAAATGTCTAGTTGGTAAAGTTAGTATAGATATGCTAGTTGATTCTGGATGTAAAGAGAACATTATTTCTGATAAAACTTGGGAATACTTGAATCAATTAAGCAGGCTAAATAAAACGTTAGTTCCATATGGAAGCGAGACGCCTTTGGACGTTGAAGGGTCATTTAGAGCTAAATTAAAACGGAAATTAAGGAAACAAACGCAATATTTTATGTCATTAATAGAGGTACAAGGGACCTGCTAGGAAAGGATCTGCTAGAAAGGCCATGGAGTTGGAAGTATTAAAAGTTGGAGTTGGAATTAATCAAGTGACGACTAGAGAATTCCCTAAGTTCAAAGATGTTCTAATTGAGATACTAATTGATGAAAACGAAAACCCGTAGCCCAACCATATCGACGAATACCGATTCCTTTAGAAAAGAAGGTGAAAGAAAAAATACAAGAACTCCTAGACAGCGATATTATCGAAGAGGTCAAGCAACCATCCAAGTGGGTTTTACCTACAGTACCCATTCTAAAAGAAAACGGGGAATTACGGTTGTGTGTCGACATGAGAAGAGCAAATGCTGCTATATTGAAGGAGAATCATCCGCTTCCGACTATGGATAACTTACTTCCCAAAATTGGCAAGGCTAAATATAAGGTTACCTCGTTTTAAGTGATAATATTTTACCAGAGCATCAAACAATAACATATAAAGAGGACCCAATTTTTTTTTAAACTGGCCCGTTTGCGTTTTTATTTTTCCTAACAAAAAAAAAATCTTTAAGAACACCCTGTTCCGCGACATCGCCTTTCGTCTCTTACATAAGTACTAGATTGAGCGAAAACTAGACAGACGTATGGGCCTGAGCGTGACGGAAGATGGACTAGCGAAGCGAGAACGAGACAGATGCGTGGGCGTGAGCGTGACAGAATATGCCTATCTCATTCATGCGGCGTGCCGATGCGCGGTACTCGGGCGGTAGGAGGGCGCCGCTGCGCGCCTATTTATTTGGTCCTACATAATAATAATAATAAAAATAACTACCTACTGCATTCGATTACCTATTATTACGAAACACTAATATGAAAAAAACATTATATCTACTAAAAAACATTAGTATCAGTAACTAATAAATCAAACAGACAGATCAGTTAGATAAACGCTAAACAAACAAAACAGCTGGGTATGAAAACAAAGACAAAAACTTAGGAAGGTATGTGCCCATTTATCTGAGGCCTAAAACAGCTGGGTAGGTATAATTATCTGAAACAGAAACTCAACTTAGGTAGGTTATGTGTTCATAAAGTAGGCCTAAAACACTAACAGCTGGGTATGTATGATAAATTGAGACAGAATCAACTTAGGTACCTATGTGTTTATCGCAGGTTTGAACAGCTGGGCAGGTATGATAAACGAAAACTACCTAATTGTGTTGTGTTCCTTCTGTTTATTTAATAATAATAATAAGGAAAAGCTTATGTGATAGTAATCTTTTAAAAGAATACCTATTAAAATTTATTACTAACTTTAACAGATGTTGTAGTTACCTACCTACCTAATGAGTACCTATTGATTCCTTTTGATTCAGTAGATGGATATGCACTAAAAATTGCGTGAGTAAATTTAACACAGTTTTGTTTTAAATTTCGTTTATTAGGTACCGTAAATAAACATAACACATAAAACGCGAACACATCTTTGAAAATTACGTACATTTTTATTATTTTTTACTTTTAATTATCGCACTTGCTCAGTTTTTGTACAGATATGTGGATACAAGTCTTATTTCACAATAAAATTAATTCAAACCAGGATTTCTGCATTGGTTAACAAAAAACCAACCATTTTTTTATCAGCAGCGATAAGTTAACATTTGAAAACAATGACGTCAGAGATTTACAGTAAAACAGGTTACTACAAATTGAGGCGATGCCTCCTAACCTAATTTATTATGCAAACTGAAGCGAGCACTAGACAATCTAGCTATCACGAGCACTTTTTTTTTTCACTGGCCATCACGGCATTCACTGTTCATTCACACACGTATGCACTGAACCTTTGCTGGAATTGGTGGCGAATAACTGCAGCATTGTGTTGTGCATGCACGTTATCCCAACAACGTGCAATTGCGCAGTAGTCAACGGGAGGACTCGAGCTCGAGGTCGAGCTGCTCGATCTTCGTCGCATAGTCCTTACCAGCAGCAAAACTTGGACCCACAAGTGATAATGGCGTAATCTCCGCCAACAGCAAATCTTGGACCCTCAAGTGATTGAGGTGGAGGGCTTCGTTGTGCAGAAACCGCCATAGCAAGCGTCTGCGGTGTTTGGCAGTAGGTGCCGTACCAGGTCAAGGCGCGGCGGGAAACTATGTGATGCTGGTCACCCGGCCCAGGCTTCGGAAAACGCACCGCAGGTCCGCGACGCGCGCGTACTCGACATTAAAAACGCAGTTTTTTGGCAGACTGACTCGCGTCGCGCGCGCGGCGGTGGAGCGGCCACGAGCGCGACACGTGTAGGCAGGGCATCATGGCGGCGATGGGCGGCGCGTATGACAATACCCACAAAGGCCGAGAGCTCCGCTCAGCAACATGCGGCACGGGGTGTTTTATTTTACTCTTTTTTCTACATGTTAAGAGGTGATTTTCTCGAAAACTGGCGTATAAAAATTTTGTTTTTCGTACAAAATATGTTTCATTTATTTTTCTGAATCTGCCTTTAAAATATTATCACTTAAAACGAGGTAGCCTTATATATTTCACTAAGCTCGACCTTAAGAATGCGTTTTACCGAGTTTAGTTAATTCCAAATTCGAGATACATTACAACTTTTATAATCTCCCAACGTTTGTTCCAATGCAAAAGGTTATTATTAGGGATCACGTGGTCCCCAGAAATCTTTAAAAAAACTTAGAAAAGAATGATCATTCAATGTGAAGGGACTGGTAATTTCATAGATGACATATTGGTTTATGGAAGCACAGAAGAGGAGCATGATCAGCGATTGGAAAAATTATTAAAGGTCCTGAAAGAGAATAATTTTTTACTCAATGAAAACAAATGTATCAGGAAAGTACAGGCAGTAAATTTTTTGGGACATGAACTCAAACCCGAAGGTGTAAAACCTTTAAAGAGGTACGTAGATAGTATCGAATAATTCACTGCACCAAAGAATATTGAGGAGTTGCAGAGTTTTTTGGGATTGATAATTTACTTAAATAAATGGAATCCAAATCAGGCGACAAAGACTGAACCGTTTAAACAAATATTACGGAAAAATATAGAAGAAAAGCAAATATTGGAGACTACTGGGGAGAAGAATAAGATAAGGTATTTGAGGTGGTAAAGAAAGAGCTAACGACATTAGAGTCTTTGGGATACTATGACGTGAATGACAAAACACAAGTGATAGCGGATGCGAGCCCTGTAGGGCTTGGAGCAGTCCTTGTACAAATTGACTCTAAAGGTCCAAGAATAATAGCATACGAAAATAAGACTTTATCTGATTGTGAAAGGCGCTACAGCCAGACAGAAAAAGAAGCTTTAGCTTTAGTTTGGGTGGTAGAGCATTTTGACATTTTTCTTTATGGGAAAGAGTTTGAACTCATAACGGACCACTAACCGCTGGAATTCTTGTTTGGACCAAGATCTAAACCTATGCTCGTATCGAAAGGTAGGTTCTTGGTTTGCAATCGTACTGTTACATTATCAGATATAAATCTGGTAAGTCAAACATTGCCGATCAATTTTCTCGTTTATGTCATCATCAAAAGGCTAATGTTTCCAAGAATGAAGACATTCACGTATGTCAGATAGTGGAGCATGCAAGGCCGCTAGCAGTGTCCATAAAAGGATATTATAGAGCATTCCATTAAAGACCATGAAATTAAGAATGTAAAGGAAGGATTATACAAAGGCGTTTGGGATGATTCGGTTAAAGGATACAAGATTTTTGAATCAGAGTTGTGTTTCTATGACGATATTCTTTTGATAGGTAATCGATTGGTCGTTCCTGTAACTTTGCGTAAACCTTTGCTTTATGCAGCACATGAAGGACATCCAGGCATTGTGGCGATGAAGGAACATTTAAGACCAAAAGTCTGGTGGCCGCGAATAGATCGTGATGCAGAGAAATTAGTAAAAAGCTGCAAAGGTTGCACATTAGTAGGAGCTCCTAATCCACCAGCACCAATGAAAAGGCGTGAACTTCCAACGGCACCCTGGATGGATACAGCTATTGACCTCTTGGGGCCTCTTCCGAGTAACGACTACTTACTAGTGATAGTTGATTATTATAGCAGATACAAAGAAGTGAAAATAATTAAGTCAATTACGAGTGGCCAGATAATTAATTCGTTTAAAGAAATATTCAGCAGACTTGGGTTCCCGACCTCCATTACTGCTGACAATGGCCGACAGTTTGTAAGTAAGGAATTTAAATAGTTTTTACGGGAATGGAACATTCCTTATACAATACAGTCCCTTATGCAACAAAACGGTGAGGTTGAGCTCCAGAACCGTGATATATTGAAAAGATTGAACATAGGACACATGGAACAAAAAGATCTGAGAGAGGGGTAATATAAGTATTTATTGATGTACACTGCAACTCCACACACAGTTACGGGAAAGTCTCCGTCAGAAATATTATTCCGAAGGCTATGTCGTGACAAAATTCCAACATTGAGTAAAAAGGTTATGAAGAAGATTCAGAAGTCAGTGATAAGGATAAAGAGCAGAAAAAAAGGGGAAGGAGTATGGAGATAAGAAACGACATGCCAAAGAAAGCGATCTGGTTGAAGGAAATAAATTATACATAAAGGAGATGAATACAAATAAATCAGGGTTAAATTACAATCCTACACCGTACATAGTTGAAGCTTGTACCGGCGGGGATGTAATGGTTAGAAACGAGCAGACAGGACAGGCATACAGAAGGAATGTGCTACACCTAAAAAAAGTAGAAGGGGAATGGAAAAGCTTAAATGATAATAAACAAGAGGACCAAGAAATAAACTATATTATTATTGATCGAGTAGACAAAGAGTAAAATATAAAAGAAAAAATGAGATTTAAACTTTGTGCTAGTGCGTTGCAGATATTGATGTAATTTGAAATAAATGTATGTCGAAATAGAATAAATTGTTGTAATAAGGAAGGGATGTAGTGTTTGTCAGAGTATCTATACATAAGTAGGTACACACGTGTACACACTGCTTAGAATGCCACGTCTATGGCATGGACTCAATGGTCTATGGTCTACAACACGAGAGCCGGGAGGCGAGAGTGGACGCTGGTAATTGCTGAGCAGGGTGTACCTAGTAGTCGAGCCGGTATCAAGCGTTGATTATCATCATAAAAGAAAGGTCATCTCTACAGTGGAGTATTTACATCCTGGCAATCTGAAGCCCCTTATTACAAAAATACAGTAGCAGGTTTCCACCAAGACTATAATTGTCTGATCAACTAGAAAAGTATATAATAATGACTTTTAATCTAATTTGGTCGGTTAATACATAAGTATGGTGCTAGCCTGGTACTAAGTTTTTGGTATAAGGGGAGGCGTCTTACCCAAAACATCGAGAGAGGATTGATGGTTGCTGACCACGACCGCACCGCGATCTTTTGATAGAATCTCATCACCGCGAATATCCCAGCTTAGATTAATTGCCCACGAAACTACTCTTGCTATTGGTACGACTATTCTGCAATGTTATGGAAGAAAATCAGAAAATTACAACCATAATATTTGCTTTAGTCAAGTAGAGACGAACCACATAATATTTTGTCGCTCTTATTAAATAGGTAAAACAATGCGCAAATCCTTTCCGGTTCAACTTTCAGTTTTGAGAACTTCATTTCAAGTATAGGATTCAGGGCTAAACCTGAAGTCGATCGTGGTTCTCAAGCAAGTTGGGAAATAAATCTGAGTTGTCCTTTATGAAATGATGCTGCGCTTCAGAGTGCGTAGTACAGCAACCATAAGCACAGAAGATAATATAGTACTCCATAAATAACGGACGCCTGTGCATCTGTACCAGCAATGCGGTATTTAGCGTTTTCCTTTAAGCAGTGAAGTAATTACGGTTATAAAGTTAAGTGATGTTGATCTTCGGTTTAGAATTTTCAGATCATACTTACTTTGCATTCTGAACATTTCTCGGCTTGAACAAAAATAATGGCCAACACAATGCAGCGACTAGAATAATCGCAGAATAGTAGATGAAATATTTGTAATAGAACAGCAACAATGTTCTTTCACTCTGGAACGATCTCTTGTAGAAGTAAATAAGCGCACACGCCAAAAATATTACGGCCTTGTTCCACATACTCGTGATATTATACGTTATTCGATTTTCTACCAAAAGCTACCGCACTCTCCATTGACCCGGTATGGACTGATTTAGACGCAAACAAATTTTGTTACTTTAAAGCACTATTAACAGAAGTTATTAATGCTAATTCGAAGGCACGATGTTGGATTGGCATTGGTCTGGCGGTTGAGGATGCAAAGTTTAACAACTATTCATTATTTCATGGTTTGTTTTTTGCTCTTTCACAATGAGCTTCGGATGTTTAGACAGTGATTTATGGTGTCGTTACAAAGACGTTTTTTGAACTGGTCCTTTTTAACACTTTGTCAAATGAATAAATCTAACTGCGTTATAAGACTAATGATTCAAAGAACAGGTAAAAACTTAAGTACAAGAACTCAACAACAGCATACATCCTATGTTGTTATCTTCAGTTGAGATACTAATATTATTCCTGATTGATATTTTTGTAGGTACTCGTATTACTCGTCCATCCAAATAAATCAAACGTGCTATTACTCATTAATAACCGTTTACTCTAGACCTCAAATTTTTAAAACTAAAATTTTCAAGGGAGGAGACAATGATCCCCGACCAGTAACCCAACAGACCACCCAACATTCATTTCTGCTTTACGCTAAGTAAAGAAGATATATATTACTACTACGCAGCAGAGAATTATATTAGTACTAGGTACCCAAAGGAAGAATGCAATTTTTGTACAAATTTTGGTTGTGCAATAAAGTATCAAGTAAAGACTAGTATTTGCATACTCTACCTAGTAAAAAAAGTAGTCCCATTCTTCATTGTGTGTTGGTGTCGTTTGTGAATGTACTCTACCATCGTCTTACATCTAGGTTTTCGTAACTTTAATGATCTTCCTTTTAGTGCGGAAGAACCTTGGGGGAATTTTTAAATGACGACTACGCACGCACGGACAGTCCTTTAGTGTGTGTAGTAAGGAAGTGTTAGTTACCAAAACTGTAAAAATAATCGATTGATTCACCAATTCTTTCCTGGTGAAATTTTTCAGTTTATTTGTATTTAATAAATAAAGACTCCTATTAAAAATTGCATCTGAGATTTTTTTAATATCAATAATGGTCACTCTGAAATGTAGAGGAAATGCGGGTAATTCGGAATACGGTTGGTAATTTGGACCACATCAATATTAGAGTTTCCAATGGTGACATCTATTAGAAATCACCTTTAATAGGTAGTTTTTGTACTATTCCATTCATAGGGCGTTGCTAAGATTGCGCCATTTTGACAGTCTTTTGTTAAATGACGTCCGAATGAAAGTGCTGTTTTCGAAACTTTTCAAGTAAGTACTAAATCAGTTTGCATCTCGAATATTAATCATATTTAGTTGGTTCCATTGATGCAAATCTATAGTTCTGTATTTATATTATTGAAACTAACACTTATTCTTAATCAAACTATAGACATACACACATGAGAGTATTTTGAGTTAAGGCAGGGTTATGTTGTTAATTTGGTATACGAAAGGTGAAGCTAATTCGGAATGTCCCAAATTAACAACAAGTGAAGTTAAGTTGGAATATTTCAATTTAAATGCACTATTACTGTACTTACACTTTTTAACCGAACTTAAAATAGGAATGTAAATGTCAAAAGCTTGTATGTATGTGTGCATGTTATTTTCTATTTGCTATTTTCGATCGATGTTTTTACAGGTTAGAATTAATAACCCCCTTCTTTGAAGTCGGTTATTAATTCTACCCGTAGGTATGTACGGATTTAATTTAATTTAATTGCAAAATATTCACATATATAGTAAAAAGTTTATTTTGAAAAAAAAAGACTCAGAAAAAGAAGAAAAGCTGAATAAGTTTTGGAGTTAAGACTGATTGAAGTTAAAAAAAAATTGATTAGGTATTTAAAAGAGGACTTTAGAACTTAAAAAAGTTAATAAATAAGTAACTTTGGAGTTAAAACTAATTCAAGATTTTAATACAAGATACAGAAAAAGGCTAAATCACGTGTAGAATTAAGACTATTTGAAGTTAAAAGTTTTGATACTGCTGAAAGCTGTAAAAAGTTTGATGTATGTTCCTAATAAATTAATACAAGACAAATTTATAAAATTAAAAAGAAGTATAACGGTGATTTTTATTTTAAATACCTACTATATTCCAAATTATATGAACGTGAATTTAATTTGGACTGCCAGTTCTATTCCAAATTATATTCACATGAATTTAATTTGGAATACCCTATTCCGAATAATAATCACATTGGGTAACCAGTGCCTTTCTGTCAATTTACGTATAAACCAAAGTTTATCCCACTTAGAGAATAATAATACTTTTGATTAATATTATGCTAACAATACATTAGTTTCACTAACATTTTATGATGTGTGAACGTTTTATAGTGCGATGACGCGGTTTTCATCCGCGCCCGCTGCAGCGGCGGGAGCCGCAAAAAATAACGCGCCCGCCGCGGGCGTGAATCGCGTTATGAGTTTTGTTTTAACTTTTTAAATACAAATCTGCATTCACAGGCTAAGGACCCGCAACCTCGGCGGATGCAGGTGGAAACCGCGCTGTGAGTTCTTAGCCTACGCGTCGATTGCATGGCGTTAACACAAATGTATTTTGTGCGGTACTGACGAGAGTCTGTCAAGTCCATCCTTGCTAATTCAGGAGTCGGTTGTAGGTGAAACCAGACATATACATACAAAATAGGTGCAGGTACAGAATTTACAATACATGTTCATTTTACACGTACACAAATAAGTAAATATGAATAACTAGGTAAATTAATTTGAATTTGAATGATCCAACAAACACTCTGGTGGGGTATTAACATTCTGGCAATCTGAAGACCCTTATAACAAAAAAATAGTAGCAGGTTTAAACCAAAACTATAATTGTCTGACCAACTAGAAAAGTATAAACCTCAATTATTGAGTGCCGTCATAATGGCTTATAATTCAATTTGGTCGGTTAATACATAAGTATGGCGCCAGCCTGGTACTAAGTTTTTGGTAACCACATAATATTTTGACGCTCTTATTAAAAATAGGTACAACAATGCGCAACTCCTTTCCGGTTCAACTTTCAGTTTTCAGAACTTCATTTCGAGTATAGGATTCAGGACTAATCCTGAAGTCGATCGTGGTTCTCAAGCAAGTTGGGAAATAAATTTGAGTTGTCCTTTATGAAATGATGCAGCGCTTCAGAGTGCGTAGTACAGCAACCATAAGTACAGAAGATAATAGTACTCCATAAATAACAGACGCCTGTGCATCTGTACTAGCAATGCGGCATTTAGCGTTTTCCCTTAAGCAGTGCAGTTATTACGGTTATAAAGTTAAGTGATGTTAATCTTCGGTTTAGAATTTTCAGATCATACTAACTTCGCATTCTGAACATTTCTCGGCTTAAACAAAAATAATGGCCAACACAATGCAGCGACTAGAATAATCGTAGAATAGTAGATGAAATATTTGTAATAGAACAGGAACGATGTTCTCCCAGGCGGTGACGATCTCTTGTAGAAGTAAATAAGCACACACGCCAAAAATATTACGGCCTTGTTCCACATACTCGTGATATTTAACGTTATTCGATTTTCTACCAAAAGCTACCGCAGTCTCCATTGTCCCGGTATGGACTGATTTAGACGCAAACAAACTTTGTTACTTTAAAGCACTATTAACAGAAGTTATTAATGCTAATTCAAAGGCACGATGTTGGATTGGCATTGGTTGGGCGGTTGAGGTTGCAAACTTTAACAACTATTCATTATTTCATGGTTTGTTTGTTGCTCTTTGACAATGAGCTTCGGATGTTTAGAGGGTGATTTATGGTGTCGTTACGAAGACGTTTTTTGAACTGATACTTTTTAACACTTTGTCGACTGAATAAATCTAACTGCGTTATAGACTAATGATTCAAAGAACAGGAAAGAACTTAGTACAAGAAATGTATGTTGTTTTCTTGAGTTGAGATACTAATATTATTCCTATTATACTTATTTTATTATATTATCCTATTATTTATGGAGGTATTACTTGTCCATCCAATTAAATTCAGACGTGCTATTACTGTTAATAAACTTTCATTATAGTCTCATATTTTTAAAACTAACACAATATTAACTATTGTCAACCTTTTCAAGAGAGGAGACAATGATCCCCGACCAGTAGCCAACATTCATTTCTGCTTGAGGTTGAGCAGAGAAGATATAATATATTAGTACTACCTAAAGGAGAATGTAATTTTTGTACAAATTTTGGTTGTGCAATAAAGTATCAAGTGAAGACTAGTATTTGCCTACTCTACCTAGTGAAAAAAGTGAAGATCTCCATTCTTCATTGTATGTCGTTTGTGAATGTACTCTACCTTCGTCTTACTTCTATGTTTTCGTAACTTTCCGTTACTTAATTATTGTTTTAGTTAATGATCTTCCTTTTAGTGCGTAAGAACCTTGGGGAAAAATTTAAATGACGACTACGCACGCACGGACAGTCCTTTAATAAAAAAGGAAGTGTTAGTCACCAAAACTGTAAAAAATAATCGATTGATTCACCAATTTTTTCCCGATGAAATTTTTCAGTTTATTTGTATTTAATAAATAAAGACTCCTATTTAAAATTGCATCTGAGATTTTTTAAATATCAATAATGGTCACTCTGAAATGTACCGGCTGCACAACAATGACGTTTTCAAAGTGTCAATTTTAGTTACATTGCGGCTATTTAGATAAGTTTGTGGCACTGCACTGTACAGTGCGACATGGAGCTTTTGGCCAACGGCAAAAATCAGAGTTAGCACTGTCATTTTCAAAAATGCGGTTGCCAGATCTAGTGTAGCCAAATCTCCCCAATCTCCCCAAAGAAAATAAAACTTTAGGAAAAATCGAAAAATCGCCTGATATTTTTCGATTTTTCCTAAAGTTTTATTTTCGTACATATTGTGTAGGTAAACTATTGAAATAATTCTTTTCTTATACTGTAGAGCTAAACTTCTTAAATAAAGTTTTTAACTTAGTGTTTTGGTGGTATTAATTAAGCGGTTTTTATTGTTGATATAAGTTTTTGCTTGTCCAATATTTTAAACAATCTTGATAATCCTTTTCTTTTCTAAATAATTCATTTCTAAATATATGATAAACACAAAACTCATCAACAACATAGGTGAGCACTGAGATGTTTTTTTTAATAAAATATAAATGTATTTCATTCACTGTTATTTTAAATTTTATACGAGTAAAAAGTTTGTAAACATTATTCGACTAGCAAAGAAAAATAGACTTTACAAATATACATGCTTATACTGCTTTAAATTATTATCCTTCTCTTTGACTTTGCCATGGTTGGTAAAAAAAAAACGTTAACAGCTTCCTAAACTCCTTAAATCAAGGGAGATTTTCGCCATGATTTCTATCCTGATTGAATGCTAGCGCCCCTCTGTCAATTTCATCCATCGGCCAGAAGATCCTTGTCGCACTACAGTCGTGTATGTTTATTAGATGAAGACCGTTATGACGCGTGTAAGTCTAATATTTATATTAAAATAAAATTATTTAATGGTAATACAGCTTACGAGCATGATACGACGACACGAATAAAGTTAGATCATAAATAAATAAAATACTTTACGGAAATTCAATTATGTCCTACTAAATTATTACGTTAAATCAGTCTTCAAGTGCAGTTTCATAACGCGCTGAATTCCGCGGTTCGTTCAAAACTTCTTTTCTGAGTTGCTTGTAGGTGGCGAACATTTTCTCTCGCACGGTGGCCATGAGGACTGGCACATCGTCCTGCGTCATACCTTTTGTGGACACTTCTTCCAAGCACTGTATTATCACGCGACCTGAAACAGTATTATTTTTTATCTAAATTATAGACTAGCTTAAATTGAAATTTATAAAAATATTTTGCTCTAAATTTCCGCTTAGCAACGCCGGCGCAGGCTACTAACAACACGAACCGTCACCGCGTTTAGTATTAGTTCAGGCAAATGCAGGATGCAGGTATCGCTTAAAGTCCCGAAAACCGTTGGGAATAGAAATAACTTTATTTATATCGACAACTCACCATCGTCAAATTTTCTCTTTTCCACATCAAGGAAGTGGTACGGCGAGAAAACTACAGGAATGATCGGCACTTGCGCTGCAACTGCCATGGTGAACGCACCTTTCTTGAAAGGCAAGAATTCCGGATTTATGTTTCTCGTTCCTTCAGGGAACATCCATATTTTGGTCTGAAAAATGGAAACGCTAGTTTCTATCTATTCTTTTGTCCTGGTTCTAGAAAGGGTATGTTCGGGGGCACCCTTTAAGCTGGGGGCTCCGGATATGCAACCCTTATGGTAAAATGGAATGGCGGGGGCTACTATTTCAACCAACAAAGGAGATAACTAGGTACTTTACAGCGGAAGCAAGCAGTCATTACTTCTGTCTGCTACAATTTCATAGTTAGTATGGCGCAAGTTACCTTGTCACGAGTCATAAGTTCTGATGTGGCGAATAACGTTTTGTAGGCTTCTTTAGCCTTACGTCTGTCTATGAACACAACTCCTGTAAGGTAGGCAGTTAAGCCAAAAGGCCACAGGTAAAAGAGTTCTTTCTTCGCAACGCACGTCATTTTGTCTGCTATGTCCCACACATGAAGTTGTCCTGGACAAATATAAACCGTAAGGCTTGGGCCACACTTGACGGAAATTCCGCTGTGGATCTTCCGCGACGAAATGCCAAAATGTTATTGCATAAATTACTCCGCGACGGCGTGACTGATCTTCCGTGTAGTTGCGCCTGCTGTTTGTAATTTATATGCAATAACATGTATTAGCATTCCGTCGCAGCAAAACCGCAGCGAACTTTCCGTCAAGTGTGGCTAGATCCTACTGTGGATTTTGTTAATCTATCTGTCAATATAGGTAGATATCGGATTAAATATTAGTATATACAGGTCACTAGATATATAATAATAATAGACTAAGGCTAAGATCTCACGGCGCGATTTTCGGGAGAGCGGTTTTATTTCAGAGCTCACGAGCCCGTCGTTATATGCGTTCCCGCCGCGCGGCGGCTGCGATTTTCAAACTTATTTCAATTAAACCGCGCGATCACGCGGTCTTCACCCGCGCCCGCCGCGCTCGTAAATCGCGTCGTGAGTTTTAACTTTTTAAATACAAATCTGCATTATACAGAGGCTGCGTACCCGCGCCGTGATTTCTTAGCCTAACGCGTCAATTTCATCGCGTCAACACGAATGTACTCGTATTTCGTGCGGTACCAAGGGGATAGTACTTCTATGTGCGGTACCGACGAGTCTGTCAAGTCCATCCTTGCTAATTCGGGAGTCGGGTGTCGGTGAACCAGACATATAGGTACAAAATAGGTGCAGGTATAGTATGTACAATACATGTTTATTTTAGTAACGTACACAAATAAGTAAATATGAATAACTAGGTGAATTGATTTGAATATCAATGATTCAACTAACATTCTTGAGGGGGTATTAGCATCCTGGCAAGAAGAAGCCCCTTATTACAAAAAAGATAGCTTAGTAGGTTTAAACCAAGACTATCATTGTCTGACCAACTAGAAAAGTATTGCATTATTGAGTAGTACCTCCATTATTGAGTGCCGTCATAATGACTTATAATTCAATTTGGTCGGTTAATACATAAGTATGGCGCCAGCCTGGTACTAAGTTTTTGGTATAAGGGTAGGCGTCTTACCCAAAACATCGAGTGAGGATTGATGGTTGCTGACCACGACCGCACCGCGGTCTTTTGATAGAATCTCATCACCGCGAATATCCCAGCTTAGATTAATTGCCCACGAAACTACTCTTGCTATTGGTACGATTATTCTGCAATGTAATGAAACAAAATTAGAAAATTTCAACCAAAATATTTGCTTTAGTCAAGTATAGACGAACCACATAATATTTTGTCGCTCTTATTAAATAGGTAAAACTCGAGTATAGGATTCAGGACTAAACCTGAAGTCGATCCTGGTTCTCAAGCAAGTTGGGAATGTCCTTCATGAAATGATGCTGCGCTTCAGAGTGCGTAGTACAGCTACCATAAGCACAGAAGATAATAGTACTCCATAAATGACGGATACCTGTGTATCTGTACCGGCAATGCGGCATTTAGCGTTTTCCCTTAAGCAGCGAAGTTATTACGGAGATAAAGTTATGTGATTTTAATCTGCGGTTTAGAATTTTCAGATTATACTTACTTCGCATTCTGAACATTTCTCGGCTTAAACAAAAATAATGGCCAACACAATGCAGTGACTAGAATAAGCGCAGAATAGTAGATTAAATATTTGTAATAGAACAGCAACGATGTTCTTTCACTCTGGAACGATCTCTTGTAGAAGTAAATAAGCACACACGCCAAAAATATTACGACCTTGTTCCACATACTCGTGATATTATACGTTATTCGATTTTCTACCAAAAGCTACCGCACTCTCCATTGACCCGGTATGGACTGATTTAGACGCAAACAAACTTTGTTACTTTAAAGCACTATTAACAGAAGTTATTAATGCTAATTCGAAGGCACGATGTTGGATTGGCATTGGTCGGGCGGTTGAGGTTGCAAAGTTTAACAACTATGTATTGATTATTTCATGGTTTGTTTTTTGCTCTTTGAAAATGAGCTTCGGATGTTTAGAGGGTGATTTATGGTGTCGTTACAAAGACGTTTTTTGAACTGGTAGGTACTCTTTAACACTTTGTTGACTGAATTAATCTAACTGCGTTATAAAATTAATGATTCAATGAACAGGAAAGAACTTAGTACAAGAAATGTATGTAGTTTTCTTGAGTTGAGATACTAATATTATTCCTATTATACTTATTTTACTATAATATCCTATTGTTTATGGAGGTATTACTTGTCCATCCAATTAAATTCAGACGTGCTATTACTGTTAATAAACTTTCATTCTAGTCTCATATTTTTAAAATACAATATTAACTATTGTGAACCTTTTCAAGAGAGGAGACAATGATCCCCGACCAGTAGCCAACATTCATTTCTGCTTTAGGTTAAGCAGAGAAGATATAATATTTTAGTACTACCTAAAGGGAGAATGCAAATTTTGTACCAATTTTAGTTATGCATTAAAGTATCAAATAGAGTCTAGTATTTGCATACTCTACCTAGTAAAAAAGTGAAGATCTCCATTCTTCATTGTGTGTTGGTGTCGTTTGTGAATGTACGCTATCTTCGTCTTACTTTTATGTTTTCGTAACTTTCCGTTACTTAGTTATTGTTTTAGTTAATGATCTTCCTTTTAGTGCGCAAGATCCTTGGGGAAAAAAAATAATGACGACTACGCACGCACGGACAGTTCTTTAATAAAAAAACGTGGCCAAGTGCGAATCGGACTCGCGCACTGAGGGTTCCGTGCCAACTTTAAATGAATTTGGACTGCACAATACAAACATTTGTGTGCATGAACATGTCTGTTTGTATTGGTCTGGGTGTTTTCTATGTATATCATGTATGTATTTACAAACAAAAAGTATTAAAGTATTATATCCGTTGTCTGGCACCCATAACACAAGATTTGAGTAGCTTACTTTGGGACTAGATGGCGATGTGTGGGAATGTCCAAAGGACATTTAATATTGTTTGGGAATCCACTTACTTCCACTTAGTAAAATACCACAATATTTTGTTGACAGCAAATATAACTTTGTATTTCATAGTATTTGTATGAAGTACAAAGTTATGTTTGCGGTTGTTGAAAATGTGCTATATCTCAAAAACTTCTTGTTCGATTCCGTCCGAATCATTTTTCGTTAAAAGTATTTGTTAAGATCTACATTATATATTTTTTTCAAAATTTATACTCGCTTAGTTTAGTAGTTAGATGGGGGGGACGCCCATTTTGCCACTTTGGAAGCGTCTAGCTATGAAACGCTAGACTTTAAAAGAGAATGGTTTTAGAAACCTCGGTTTCATTTTAAAAGACCTATCTATAGACACCCGTATAGGTTTGACGAAAAAAAATTTTTTTTGTTAGTTTCATGTCAGGGGACCACCCCCTAAAATGTCATATTTTTTTTTGTTTAAAATTCGTGAAGCGGTTAACAGGATACATACTCCTACCAAATTTCAACAGTGTGATGCTTATAGTTACAGAATAAAATGGCTGTGACATACGGACGGACAGACAGACAGACAGACAGACTTGACGAAACTATAAGGGTTCCGTTTTTGCCATTCGGCTACGGAACCCTAAAAAGGGAGTGTTAGTTACTTGGTTTGTTACGAAAACTGTAAAAAATAATTTGATTCATCAATTTTTCAGTTTATTTTTATTTATTATGTTGGTCATATTCCAATCCTGGACCATTGGAAGGCATACATGGGGCCGAAGCCAACTCGCAGAGGCCTGTTCGACAACATAAATCTATAAGATGTGTGACATTAGCTGCTGATTATCACTGTATGCACTATACAAGTGCACCCAAGGATAACCCTTGGCTAGTGTAGGACTATTGCAAAATGGGAGAAAATATGCTGGGTTATGCTGCTTTCAGTGCTAGATGGACTGGGCAATTGGGCTATGGAGGTGCATGAACTGAATGGCTCCTCCCTGGCAGCAGAGTCGTAAAGACCGGACTGAGGGGCAACACTGTGCTTACAGTTAAGGGTAGAAAGGTGGCCCCGGACATTGTACAACGAACACGCGCTCCCTGAGGGTCCGGCATCACGTGCCCACTCACCACTTCGGTACCACATCCACCCATCGATTATCACGCTCTCGCGATAAGGTGAGTTAGAGGTGAGAGTCCTACAGACCTTTTCGGATTCGACTTCGGCAAGCCAAAGACGAGGGGCTTGACTGATTCTCGGCAGCACTCGGATTAGCCCCGTGGTATCGCACCACAGCGATCGCCACAAATTTGGCCTGCGGGGTAATTATTATTGTTAATCTCGGCTCAGTAGTTTAAGCGCAAATGTGGAGCCGAAATTAATTTATACAAAGAATGATAAAATATTTTCCGGTGTTTTTGACCTATCCGAAGTCGAGAAAATAAACGAAATCCGTCAATCAATACGCAAAACAATGATCGTATTATTGACAGTATCTGACGAGTAGATATTTTTAACGGTATCTGATTGGGATTGTCGGACGTTGTTGTAGCGCTGTTTTTTATGTGTATGTATTTATTTAAAAAATATTGCACAAAATAAAATTGTACAAAAGGTGGACGTAATGCTAAAAGCATTCTCTCCCAGTCATACCTTTAGGTCATGCAGAAAGACTGTAATGGGTGCAGGAAAATGATGTACAATAGAAATAAAATAAAAAACGCAATAAAATATTATAATAGACGATAATAATATTATATACAATAAAAACATAATATATATTCAAGTCTATAAACATATAAGTATAATTACTATAAATTATATAAATAACAACCAAATATTCAAATAGTAACATATTTGACAAGTTTCACAATTATTCAGCCAGTTCTTCTTACGCAGTTTGTCCTTAAAGATAATTTCGTCTCCGACCTCATAATCTCCAGAGGAAGAGTATTCCACAGCCTAGCCGATACTGTGAACGACTTAGACTGATAAGAGGAGTGATGAGCCGGAATGCCTAGCCGAAGTTCTTCGGAGGAACGGAGAGCGCGATCGTTGGATTGGCACAAGAAAAAGAACATATCCTTAAGATAAGAAGGTGAGGGGTTATAGAGAACACCGTACAGAACACAAAGAGTTCTAGAGAGCTCTGTAGCTGGAAATATGGTCATATTTGCGAAGGTCAAAGATAAATCTAATACAGCTATTGAGAAGACGTTCAAGTTTGTCAGTAGTGCCTCAGTGAGGTTGGTACAGCAAGAGTCCGCGTTATCAATAATAGGGATAATGAGAGAGAACGATGTCTTTCATTTTGCGATTTTGCTAAGTATTAACAAATATTTTTGTTTTATTTCAGGAGGCCAATTCTCACGGCAATAGAAACGTGTAGTAATTCGTTTGTGAGTTTGACCGTTTAACCAAATAAATAAAGTAAAATAACCATAGCAAGAACAAATCTAAATACATAGTAATCGTGACCCTGAGAAATCAAAAACATTTTCTTCTTCGACAAAGAAAATTCGATCAGTAAACTGTTTTCGTATACGAATTGGACGAGAATTGCCCCCAACTGATCTATTTTTGAAACACTAGGTACTGGCGTCAATATTACGTGAAATATTAACACGACTACTTAAAGTCCACTTTACCAACGTCAGATACGAGTAGGACTTATTCGACCGCATAAGTCCTATCTGAAATTGGTAAAGTGAGTGTGTTGGTAGTGTGATTCGATTTTAAAATGACATTTACGTACATAAATGATTGCTGACAAATAGGTGACGTTTTTGAATTAGGCGATGTGTACTGTATTCGACGAATAAATAAAATAAATAAATATCCTTTGGACATTTCCACACATCGCCATCTAGCCCCAAAGTAAGCTACTCAAAGCTTGTGTTATGGGTGCCAGACAACGGATATAATACTTAAATACTTTTTGTTTGTAAATACATACATAATATACATAGTTGAAGTTGGTAAAATCGACTCCTAATCACTCTTGTGTAGATTTTACCGGGTTTTCATTTTATAATCAATCAGAGGGTCTCTGGACATGGACTTAAGTAAATAAACTTACGATGCATTTAAAAAAGAGCTCTTCTTGATCAAGGTCGTCCGTTATCTGTTTAACCTCTAGTTTATTCAATCGAGCAATAACAGTATGCGAATTCGCGGTCACTACTATGGCCTTAAAAAGCCGGTTCCTATTACATATGTTATATAACTAATGCATAACCACTTATGTGTTGTTTGACCTCAACATTTTGAGCAATGTATAATTGAAAGCCAACAAAAATAAATATGTCGCGACCGCGAATTATTTCCTTATTTTTTTGCGATTAATAGGGCGTTATTGATAATATTATAGATAAGAACTCATTAGTTTACAACGTGAGCATAGTTTAAGTTTTGGAAGTTGAAGGGTCATTAAAATTAAAGAAAAAACATGAAAGTTATTTCCGGTAAAATAGATGAACAATTGGTTAAAATCCATCCTCATTCCTCTCTCATTTTTCTCCCAAGCCTCTAGGAATAATGTATAAATTTCTATACTAGAAATCGGACTCTCCCAGAAAGGTTTGATTGACCTGAGTAAAATATTTCTATGAATCTTCCTACAGTGGCTATTTAATTACCAAGATGTTATCAATTGTTTATGAATGGGCAGTATCAGAAGTACATGTATATTAGGTATAGGAGACCTAAAAGATAGGAAATAATTTGAAAGTGAAATGATCATAGTTTCACATTTTCTTGTCTTTTAAGCATTAAAATAGAAACAGTACACTTAGAGTACAAAATTTTAATGACTAGGAGTATAATGTTACAAATTAACTTATATTCTAAATATATTAATAACCTCAGCTAGAGTAGGTCTACGTTAAAATCTAGGTCTTATTGAATTTCATATTTAGTTCGTGTATTTTTTATAAAGAGTGACACGACTATAGTACACTTATAAAATGTGTAACAAATACGGGACGTAACAAGTAATGTATGCTATAATGTAGGTACATAGGTAAGTAACGGCATCGTTATATTGTAAAAACCGCGAGAATACAAACTGACGGTTTTAAATCCGTAATATTTTAGGCTTTTATTGTAATTACATGTCAACCTAACACGAAGGATAAACGAAGTGCGCTTCACCTACCACTTGCCAAGTGATTTGTCATTTCAGTTTACGTTTAAATTTATACAGTTCGGTACGGTTCACAATGTATCGACAGACTATTATCCAACGGATTTAAAACCGTTAGAATGTAATCACGCGGTTTTTACAATATAACGGTGACATATACAATGTTATATGAATTTGAAAAGCTCAATGAAATCATTGATCTCATTGTCAATCATGACATTCACGACTTCATGTTTATTCATGACATGATACAAGTGGACTGTATTTAAGTTTGAATAAGATAAGTTTATGACACTAATGTAACTAAAAGTACACCATACATTTAAAAGTTTTTTTTAAATTATGTATGAGATCAAAGATGACAATATTTAATTCTATACCTAACAACAAAATTCTTCAATAGAGATGAGTGATGATGGTCATCCTTTAATGGAAAAAGGATAATTTGATGGTAACGTATCTAGCACTTCCTTGGAAATTTCTTTATAGGCCTCTGACATCTTTTGGTGGACTCGGTTTATAAGGTCAGGCACATCTTCATTGGTAAGGCCTTTAGTGCTTATCGGCTCCAAGCACTGGATTATCACGTGACCTGTAATGTAAAAAATATATAGTTAATGCACATTTTTTAAATTTTTATTTGACGACGCGTTTGGTGTATTGGTAAGAGCTCCTGACTATTACGGCGGCCGTCGCGGGTTCGAATCCCGCAAGGGGCGAATGTTTGTGTTATGAGCACGAACATTTGTACCTGAGTCATGGATATTTAATATGTAATTAAGTATTTATGGGAGACGCCCCCGTGATTATCGTTGTCTGGTTTTCGTAACGCATTCAAAGTAATAAATTCGCAGTAAGGAATTTACTTCCTTGTAAATTCCTTACTTCGAATTTATTAAAAAATAAAATAAATGAAGGTGCATTTTTGATTTAAAGTTCTAATTGACTATAGATTTTTTTTTATCAAATTGAAAAGTGAGGTGTTGTATGCATGTGTTTGTTTTTTTTTACCTTTATCAAAGATGTGCTTTTTACTGTTGATAAAGTAGTAAGGAGAAAAGACTACGGGTATGATGGGCACTTGCGCCGCCACTGCCATTGAGAAGGCTCCTTTCTTAAACGGCAGAAGCTTTATGTAGTCCTTGTTCCTTGTGCCTTCGGGAAACAGCCATATCTTTGTCTAAAAATTATAAAGTGAGTAATGAGTAAGATAATAAAATATTTGCAATTATTTAGCCTGATCGATACAAATATCCGACATCCATACGTCAAAAGAAAGGTAACAGTGGTAAATATTTTGACTTTTCAGTATCGTGCCATCAAAAAGCGACACCTTCTGGCATTTACAGTCAGTTGGAAGTATTTAGACTTTTTCCTAAATAGAAAAATAAGGAACAGAACTACCAACCTATTTTGAGCTTTATTTAGTTAGCACCATTTTATCTTTGGTACGAGCTTTAGTTCACTGATTTGAGTTACACCTACGTCACAATATCTTGCAAAAAATATCCTACCAAAAACTTTTTCATGTTAAATGTTACCGAAAGCCGAGATCGCATGGCTTTTAGTGACAAAAAAGCCCTAACTTAACTTACATGCTTAGGCATGCGTCCGGATAGCGAAAGACACAGGATTCGTTTCCATATCTGACACAGTTGCTTTTTACAAGTACAATTTAAGTCACGAACCTACTTGAAATTTTTACAAATTGTTCACCTTAGTTTAAATAATATTGACTCGGCTTTGGCGGGCGCGGGCCAATAATAGCCTTCTTGGTCCCAGATATAAACAAACTTTAGATTCTAATGAACAACGACCTACCATCTGTATTTAAATGGTCAAATTTTATCATAAGTGTGAGATCGGCGGCCTTTAAATGCCTCGATTCTTGTTGCGAACAAGAGATAGTCCTTATATTCGGCAGATGGCGTGTTGTGACATTGTGAGAGACAGCCGCGGTGTTTAGGAATATATGTGTTTTCAGGTAAACTGCTGTACCTACTACTGAAATGTATTTTTGTAGTTAATCTTACATTATGTAATAACTTTACATTCTCATTTTCCAGACCTTAACAAGAGTGTTTGAGTCAGCAAAGTAGTTATATTGATCAAGTTACGGCTCAAAGTAAATATACCAACCTTTTATAATATTGTGTCTATTGAAAGATAAATGTCGTGTGATCACTGATACCACCAACTTATTGGGTAATATTTGCGATCACTCCAGATTAAATAGTTTATTGTACATTGTACTTTCCTACTGTATGATTTCTCTATGCAAGTTGCGATAAAAAGTGTGCTAAATTTATTTTTACTCATTTACCTTTTCTTCAACCATGACCTTCGACGTGACCTGCAGCTGTTTATAGGCATTCTTCGCGTTGGACCGGCTTATGAATACGACCCCCGCCAGGTATGCAGACAAGCCGAACGGCCATACGTAGAAAACCTCCTTTTTCGCTATAGCAGTCATTTTGTGCGCCACATGCCAAATGTTGAACATTCCTAATAAAAAAATATTGGAGTTTAGTAAAAAATATATATAAAATATAAAATTTAATTCTGTTTCTTTTTTTTAACAAAACGTTTGACTTTGAAAGGTAAAGTAAGGCAAATACGTACTCGTATTTATCATAAAATACATAAACTACTTATGTAGTAAGGTTTTTCCAATGTCAATTTTTTTTAATCTTAAGTTTTTATGAGAGTAGGCAGACCCTAAAAAGTACGTAAATATATGACTAAGAATCGATTTTACCAACGTCAGTAATTTTTAAATCACTCGCGTTAAGATGGCGTGTGATATTTATTGATTAATGTCCGTATTTCCAATGAAAATTAGTACCTATAATTTTACTCTCGAGTGTTCAGAAATGGTATTTTAATTTATTGAGTACTTACGTATATATTTCGCGTGACTTTCATTGATTTTTAATTCGTTTTCAAACGAAATTCACACGCCACATTCAAGCGAGTGATTCAAAAATAGTGCTCTACAGACAAATAGATAATTTGTCTGTAGTAGTTTTGTTTGTAGTCATTATAAAATCGGTAGTGTTATACTCATTTCACTTTGCAGACAAATTGATGACGTTTTCGAATTAGGCGTTTTGTGTTGAATTAGATGAATATTCCTTATCTGACTTTGGTAAAATCGACTCTTCATAAATAAATACAATGTAAAGATATTATGTATTATTTGTATGAGAAACCATGCATCACTTAAAAAACTCAAATTATGTCGTTTTAACCTATCCATCAAAGATTAATTATGACGTACATTTTTTTATTATTCCAACATTTTATTCTATCTAAGTAATTATCTTTATCGGTATAATCGATGTAGGATGTGAGCAAATAATCTAAGAAGGCAATTAATTATCAAAAAAATACTTCTACGCAATGTTACGCCCACGATAAAATAATAACAGATTTAAAGATAAAATATAACTAGTACGTAATTTGCAATAAAATCAGGATTATGAGATAAGCTTATCAAATAAAATATTTGAGATGATTTTGTAGCTGCGGTATTGAAACCATTTTCAGCACGAGAAAAATGAATTCGTGTTTTTCCTGGCCCCTAAAATTTTGGCAAATCAAATTACATTTGTAAAACAAAATCTTAGATTTGTAGAAGTCCGATATAAATCGTTATTATTTATGCATTGCATGATGCATTTTTGACATAAAGTAGAAAAGTTTATTTTCCGTAAATACAAAGTTTATTTTCCGGAAAAATTTTAATCCTAAAAATAAATAATTCATTCAGGGGACGAAAAGATGGGTTGAAATAAGTAGACGTAGAGATACCGATCAATAAAAAAAAATATACTTATAGAAGTACTTTTCAAAAACTACCTGGTATTTAATAGCGTGAGAAATTTTGAGACCTTAATACAGCAGCCGCAGGACGTCCTTTGACTTGAATATGATTCAACGCATACTTACCTAAAATATCGAAGCTGGACTGATGGTTCGCCACAATTACGGCGCCTCGATCCTCCGCCAGAACCTTCCCATTGCGAAGGACCCACTCGATCTCGTACAGTTTCGTAATCGGCTTTATTAGCCACGCTCCGAATCTGAAATATAATTCAGTAAATTAAAAAAGAAACCAAAATCTTGAGGACTAGCCATTTGAACAGCCATTGGCAAATTGAGCCATTCAAGGCTATGATCCAGATAATTGTTCGATTATCTATTTATTAATTGTGAAACGTCATAAACTGTAGACGTTACTATCAAGAGATCCATTTTGTAAGAGGTTTTTATCGACTTTAAATTATAAATAATAATAATTAAAGGAGATAATCAATTTAATGTGTATGTATATATGATATCGTTCGAATTCTATAATAGTTGAGTATGTTACTCTATTAAGGCTTCCAAATACGTGTGTTAATTTCGTAAGTGTATGCATGTTTGTATATTTGTATGTTTGTCTACGGATTTTTCAAAAATGGAACTCATAGCGAGATGATTATTTTTTAGTTCAATTAGGTATATTCCGTATTAGGGTAATTAGTGTACCTAAGTTTATTGTCAATCGGTCCCGTATTTTTTTGAGATATGGCTAATGATTAAAATTATAAAATAAAACAATTACAAGCTTACGTACACCTACAGTCTACACAAATCATGCACCTCCAAAAGATTTTGTTTCTCCTAAATAGAAGACATATGCATTATTTTAAGCCTTTTAGGCAGTTTTTTGATGGCGGTTTAATTTCTCAGTTTTTTTTCGGTAAAATCATATGCAAACCCTATTTATAATCCTGTCATATATATCAAGCATGTTTGAGGTTGTTGCATTGAGTGCGCGTCAGCGTCATACCGATTCTAAAGCGCGAGATAGTGAGTTTGTTATTATATTGTAACTTGTGCTTATATATTAAACTATGTATTGAGTCGATTTTAATGTGCTTAAGTTAATGTACACAGCTACAAATACTTTGAAATGTGTACAGTATAAAATCATTGTCAATCAATTTTGTAAGAATTTCTTTAAATTTCTTGGCCCATACTTATACAATAAGCTAAATAGGCTACTTATAATATATCCTATGAATAGGCACGCATGCAGCAATGTTGTCAAAGAGTGGCTACAACAGCAGACATATGAAAAAACGGAGGCGCTATTATCTGTAATTGAATAGCAAATTTTTCAATATCTATGTGTGCATTATTTTATATATGTGTATATACTTATTGATGCTTTTACTCATGTCATACTTAACATAATATGTAGATGCTATGGGTTGTGAAGTGAAGTGTTCGTAGGACTTGTTTTGTAAGTACCTCTTTAAAAATCTATTTTAAAGATAACCAACTACACAATACTTAGCATAAAAATACAGTTTTAGACGACAGCATTTTAAGCTTAACGCTTTGATATCTTATGGAATTGTTATTTATGGGTTATTTTTCTCACCATAAATGAATGGCCTGATGTACTGGTGACTGTATATTAAATGTTGATATTGTGCATACCTACACGTATAAAAAATATATATAAAAAACGGGAGGAGCATCTTGCTTATCCTAAAACACAGGGTTCTTTCCCTAACTTAGGAAGCAAAGCTCTATGATTAATTAGTACATGCCTATTTGTAAAGTAATTAAGTATGATCCTCTGTTAAAACTACATTGTACTTACCTTATACTGAAATAAATTTGATTTGATTTGATTGATTGTTTCATAAACCTAGGTATGATTCATATGGAGAAGTAAACCACAATTTCAATTTGGTTAAAGAGCAAACGTTTATGTCCATCCATAGAAAACATAAAATGTAAATAAAATTAATAATATAGTCAGAATATTACATGAAGGTAAATAACTCACGGTTATCCTACATGTTATAGATAAGTGTAAAAACAAACGTCACCTTGGTAATGACCATGAGATCAAATAATTATTTTACTTTGGTATCAAACAATCCCACACAATTTTCAGTGTATAGCTAGTCGATTAAAGAACCAGGGTAGTTTACAGCGCATTATGTTAGTTAATATTTTGTCATGAATAGTTACCATTTCCTTTTTTAGAAGACCTAATATTTTAAAGTATATGCGGAAACTTTATGCGGGAAACACTTGACACGTCCCGTTGTTGCCGACTTGCATGCAGTAAATCATGTCTAGCTGTATTTTCATACAAGCTGCGGAATATGTCCTGTTAGTAGATATTGCAGTACGAAAACAGACCGCAGCGGTACGTAAATACGGAATCACAACCACGTGAATGTGGCAACACCAGCAAAATACCCCGAAATTATGTAAATCACACCTCTCTGTTGGTTAGAGAAGCGCAATTAACACATTTGGATCAAAGCTATTCATTAACGTATTACATATTTAAGTACCCTTACCTAAGGATATTCCTTCCCAGAAGGCAGCTAAGAATAATGTGTTCACATGTATTTTATATGAGAATAAACAATTAATTATTTTTTCCCTACAATCTACACTAGTAAGTAATTACACACTGTGACTTTTAGCATCCATGCAGTTGCGCGTTTCCAAAACGCTATGACAAGAATCAATGAGAACAGATTTGCGACTTACGCAATGAACAGATTTAATTTTGCATCGATGCAGTCGCCAATATACGAGCACAGTACACAATTTGTCAATGCCCAGCTTGCATCGCGCCTGCATCGATACTAACGAGCGTTAGCATCGCGACTGTATCGATGCCAAAAGTAGCACAAGTGTGTAAAGGTTGACATTTTGAGACTGCATCAGTTTGCTGCATCGCTCGCGACTGCATTGCTCCTAAAAGTTGCGTGCAAGGAGTCTAAAGAACATACAATTTGCGCCATAGAGAACAAAAACTGATATTATCTATAAGGTCACCGTGCCACATAGATTATTATTATGATTATTTAACGATATTTGAAAAAATAAAACTAGATTATCACTACTTTTCTTTAATTTGTTCGCAGCTCATCTCCTATGTAAATGTTATTTTGTGAAATTCTGCTGATAAAATAGTCTGAATGAACTCACAGTCGTAAACTTATCGCATACCGCATATTCATTTTTGACTTTTAGCAGCGGTGCAGTCGCGATGCTAACGCACGTTAGCATCGATGCAGTAAAAGTCAACCTTTACTCAGTGCGCTACTTTTAGCATCGATACAATCGCAATGCTAACGTCCGTTAGCATCGATACAGTCGCGATGCAGAAGCTGGAAATTGTCAAATTATGTACTGAATTTTGGCGACTGCATCAATATGTTCTTTAGACTCTTTGCAAGCAACTTTTAGGAGCGATGCAGTCGCGATGCAGCATACAGATGCAGTCGCAAAATGTCAACCTTTACACACTTGTGCTACTTTTAGCATCGATGCAGTCGCGCTTCTACATCTAAAATAAATCTGTTCATTGCGTGCGTCTTGATGCTAAAGCGCGTGTTCAATACGCGCACCTGGAATGATGCTAAAAGTCGCAGTGTATAAGATGCCATAGAGGTGTAACATATAATTCATTGCTTTAGTTTTTTTTTATCTCGGAATCGAACGCAAATCCCCGAGGCGGGTATCGCGCTAGATTGATTCGATGCACAAGGTACCTATTTCAAATTTGTTTTTCATTGTTTTCATGGATTTACATAATTAACTGAAATTTAAGAGCTCATGTTCTCATTGTCATGCACGAAATAGGTCAGTTGTTTCGAAATGCCTTTATTCTCGAGTTGTACGTAAATGCCAATTTATATTCAAGTTTTAAGTAAGTAGGTGTACATTTACTAACAACCTACCCAATTGTTTTCGTAGATTTACAATGGAATAATTAATTTTACAACAAGAATTTTGCGCTGTTAAGAAAGTACGAGATGGTTTTGTGGTTCAAAAATGGATAAAATATTATTTCATAGTGGTTGCATTTCGCTTTCCACCAGCAAGGATCTCTACCTCAAAATAACCAGAAACAAACTATTTTTTGGTCAATTATCAACATCTGAGTAAAGGATGAATCAATGTTCATTGAAAATCCCGGAGGTAAGCTTTAGGTATATCTAATCACCCTATTTGGATATTCTGCGATGACATAGGTATCTGGCATATTAAGGAAATGAATGTAGAATTAAGTTGAAGTCTAAATGCATATCACAACTCTTTACCACAATAAAGCAGAGCTCAAATCAGGATGATTCGATTAACCTGGAGCATATAAAAATCATTCTAACTTTCATTGATCATTTATTTATTTAAAGACCTCTGTTGTACAAAGATAGAATGAATTTTAAATTAAATAAAAGCTTTCTCTCCCAGTCAAACCTAGGTCATTCAGAGAGATGACAATGGCTGATATTCCTTTGGGAAACCCTGTAATATTGATCAATTATTTTGCTTTGTGCATTTGATGTTCGTCTGCGAAAACAGCTGGTAATCGTATCCCCCTCACACCACGATTTATTATTACCGTTGACCCGTCTGATACTGATGTTTGTTATTAGTTTTCACTTGATACACTTACATCCGTAATCAATAACAACTTTAAACCTAATATAAGTATATGTTAATTATTTATCATATAAGATGCAAAAGAGAAAAGTGTAAATAGCACTAAAAAAAATTAAACAATTTGAAACTACAACATATGAGGTCCACATGTGCAGACTCGGGTTAGCTAGCCAGAGTTAAAAGTTAACCCTAGAAGCCTTATAAAGCCACGCATCATGTTCCTTGGAAAAATAAAAATGCTATTGAAAATTAATAAAAGATACGGAATTTAATTCGTACATGTAATACTTACATTATTTTTATATGTTTGGGCTCTATAGCTAGAAAAATAAGAGAAAAATGGAAAAATGGAAATACAAATTACTTACCTAAATAGGAAACTAATTGAACACGAATTTTAGTCTAATCTTATTATATGTTAGCTCTCATATTTGTCTTGTCAATTCATATAATAGCTCTCAAATGCTCATCTGTGAGACAAGAAGCATATTTATTTTTTTCTTTTACTGTCAATTGAAGATTTTTGTTCACTAAATTAGCGCTACCAACAGCTGCTTAGCAAAGTTTTTCAACTCGTTAAAATCAGATGGCATGCTGCCATAAAATTTAACAAGATTCGATTAGAGCATCATTTTATTGGAGAACAATCACGTAAATTTGTAAATGATTAGGTAAATCCTCAATATTACAGGAATAAGGGATTGGAAAATCTTCAGTTTGTTTGAAAATTTCTGAAAATCACCAAATGCGTCGCTGAGTTTGCAGTTGTATTAAAATATCCTTCATTCTATTTTATCACTTTCCAATGAACATTTTTTCCAGCTTCCTGAACAGCTTTTATACAATTCGGAAAATTTAATCAATATGTTTTATTAAGAGTTTGTTTTTAATTTGGAATGTCTTTACGTCTGTGTGCATACAAAGATTTATTTGTTCTTACATTAAAGCCTTATACTCAGCGTATTTAATTTTAAGAATAAATCCTTGTCAAGAATCCAAGGTCTATACACCAATAAGTTTCAGTTAGCTATAATTATTCATAAAATTGTTGATTTATTTTCTGAGATCAAAATCTTGTCAGTACTGCACCTCTACTTAACCATCTCACCTCAGAATAATAAACAACATCACTGTACTCGATTTGGGTGATGTAATGTTTCATTGCCAACTTTGTAGACAAGTATTAAATACAATAATGTAGACTTTACATTATTGCCATTGAAATGTTTGAAACAAAATGTTGGAGATTATTATTGAGGACATTGAGGTAATTTGGCACTTCTGACAGTTTATGCGTACACACCTGCTTATGTAAATTTCAACTGACTGGTATTTGTAAATTCATTCAATTTTCAAATTGTATGTATATCTTTTTCAAGTGCAATGTCTACGTCTACCACTCTTAAAAAAATAACTCAAAAAGCGTATTGACTATTTATTAACCTCTAATTACGGGTATGTAACGACTTCACCCCGGGGGCAACAAAAGGAATAGTTGCTACCGTGTCTCCTTGCCCTCGCTGCCCCCTTGAATTGAAGCACCGGTGGCAACTGGGACTATATTTTTTACGAATTCCCAGATGCTCCTTTTGAGGCCAACGCCGGTTGTGGCAACTGGAAATAGCCCCTTATATCCAACCAGTAGGACAATCCAATTGTGCATTGTGAAATTTAAAATAAAAAATATTAAATATTTTGGACCTATTATTAAATCATCTTTTTTAAAAAAATATCGTTTTTTTTCACGAAATATATTAGATTTGATTTATCAGGCAAATTATGAAAAATTTTCAAAATTATTACAAATATAATAATTGTGACCTGTATAGGCATCTGAATTATCATCAGTTTATTCATTACTTTCTTTGGTTTTTATACATATTAGCCCGTTATTCAATTCGGAAAAACTCTCCAATAAATTGAGTTACTATAAAAATAACGTACTCTTAGTTGTAACGAAAAATATAAAATGGCGTCGTAAAAATATACTCAAGTAGATATTGTTATTGAGGTACCTAACACAAGGTAGCTCTTTGAACTAGTAGTTACTCGTATAAGGGCACGGTTCATAAATAAATAATTTAAAATTTGACACCAATCACATAACATTTCTCTGATCCTAATGTAAGTATCTAATGCACGTTTTGGTACCACCGTAGTTTTCACCAGTTACTGGAGGCTGATTCTCGCCGCAATCGAACTTTTTTCGTGTGGTGATTCGATTGCGAGTTTAACTGTTTTAACTTAAACCTGAAGTAAAATATCTACACGTAAAAAAACTATCGAACGAACAAAATGTAAATACATAGAAATCGTGACCCTGAGAAATCGAAAACTATTTTTTCATCGACAAAGAAAATTCGATCGGCAAACTTTTTTTGTATACGAATTGCGAGAGAATGGTACCAAAACACGAACGCAATAATAACAAAATCATTTTTATATTTTTAATAGCTAACACTTATATTAACCAATTCGAAAAGTAGGTACTTACCTAGCATTATGAACGCTCTTAGGATTCAACAAGAAAAAAGGCCAAACAAAGAAGGCGCATACAGAAGAATAGAAATAGAATAAGAAGAATTTGATGTAAAACTTTTGTTTGCTGTGCTCCTTCTGTGTTACCTTCCAATACAGGAAAAACACAGTTGATAGGATTAGCACGAACACTTTGTCCCACATGCTTATCACTAATACTTATTGTGTAAAGAACACAATCGTTCTACGAACTGTTTGCGAACAAACTGACTTAATAGTGGCGAGCCTCTACATATCAGATTAGGATTCTGTGTAGCTGATGATTAAACTGCGGCCCTTTAATGTTGACTCTCTTTTGGAATAGACCCTTTACACCCTGCGACTAGCGATGCAGTCGCGATGCTAACGCGCATTAGCATCGATGCAGTCGCAAAATGTCAACCTTTGCCCACTGCGCTACTTTTAGCATCGATACAGTCGCGATGCTAACGCGAGTTAGCATCGAAGCAGTCGCCAGAATTTTTATTTTGAAAATGCAGTAGCTGGAAATTGTTTAACTGCAATGTGTACTGAATTTTGGCGACTGCATAGATACTTACGCGCGTTCGTAGTAAGTGTAAGGGGTCATAGATATTTACACCGTGACATATATTTTAGTGGTTGTTTTACCGCAGCAGGACGATTAACTTTTAGTAGTACTATGGAATAATGCGAGTACATATTAAAAAATAAATAAAAAAAAAACAAACCGCAAAGAATGTGGGAAAATGAAAAGAACTTGTTCTATCTCATTAGTGCAAAATTAACAATGACTCGGCCACTATTAATTTTGCACTAATGAGATAGAATAATTTCCTGTGGAAAAACAACCACTAAAATGTCACAGTGTATATGTCACAAATATTGCAAAAACTGTGATCATAATTTAAATACTTAACATTGTAATCCGTCGATTTATTGTGAACTGTACCAAACTTTATACATTATAACGTAAACTGAAATGACGAATCGCTAGGTAAAGTGGTGGGTCAGGGTAGGTGAAGGATAAATAGGGTGAGTGAAGCGAATACCAAAAAAGCATAAATTCTTAACCTTGTCGAGCTTGTTCACAATAAATAAATCGACAGATAATAATCTGATTAAGAACCGTTAGATTATAAACTCGCTGTTTTTAATATAACGGCGACAATATACATATAAGATGATATAAACATTTTTACCTGTCCTGTGATTCTCTTGCACGACACGCAGATGGAGCGCACACGTGGATTTATTTTCAGTTAGTTATACTGAAACACACAAGGTACTTACTTACTGAAAGTTCTTGTTTGGCTAATTAACGTTATATATCAGAAAATATTTAGATAAACTAGTAAATAAGAAGACGTGAGACTAAAAAACTCAACCCAACTTAGTAAAATAAAAAACTGTAACAACCCCAGGCCGAATTCACTAATTAAGAAATATCTACGGAACCTGTAAACACTGAACCAAATTCATATAGTATGTAAATCAGCACAGTTTGGGTGACCCTATGTATTGAATGTAGGTAATAAATACCAAATCAGTTCGCATTGTGTGCGTATCGTCTGATAACGGCCTAAACGCATAGATTATCAAAGCTAAACAGCTAAACGTATCGAGCAATTAATTTTATTTACCTCTTATAAAATCAAAAAGATATCGAAAGAAGTATTTGATCTCATGTGTTTATATTGTTAGGTCATTTTACTTACAAGTTTGTTTTCAATGTTATGATAGTAATTTTCTCTATTATTTATACTGACTATTAATGTATTGGTCAGTTTGCGTTTTATTTGGACGCATAAAATAATTCACTATTTACCATTCTTTGAAGCGTCACTTGTAAATGGTGTCTTTGAGTTTCTATATCCATCTCTAATTTTGTATTTTTAAAATACCAACCTAAGATTTATAATTTATTATTCCTAAAAAGGTATCTCTTCCAGCCCAGTGCCTATGGAAATTGACTACGTGTATCCGTGTATTGCAGTAGAGTACGTGCGTGTGGCGAGCCAACAACGCCTAGTTTACGGCAATGGTAAAGTTTCTAGGCTGATGTCACTGAAATAAAAGTTTTACGAGTCGCTTTGCCTTCGTCGTAAACTGGCCTAACGTCCGCGTCAACGTGAACTAAGAGCAAGCGCACATTGAGCCAGTAGTCGCGGCCACAAAGCGACCACTAAACGCAGCCACTGGTGGCTTAGGTGGTAGAAAAACCGTGTGGCCGAGTGTGCGCGTGATATGAGCGGCTAATAACGGCTTAAGAGGCTCCCCAAATTTTTAAAGCACACACTAGCTCATAATAGAAAAATAATAATCATAACTCGTTGATTAAAAGACCAATCTAAAATCTGATTGATGCGATTGAAGCTCTGGTTATGTGGTTTAGATACCATGTTTAAGTTGAATAAAATAGAGTTATCTGCAGTTACAGTTAGAAAAATTGCCAAAAATGGCCGTTTTTCTAACTCTAACAGTAAACTACTTTTGAAACAATTTAAACGTACTAAATAACCTATAGAACCTGCCCTACAATCGTGTCTTCCAGATTTTTTTGATGGTTTTTGTATTTTTAAGGAGTAATAATTATTTTAAATAGAGTGGCGCTAGTGTGCGCGTCAAATATTCGGGAGCCCTTTAAGAGCGACCAATTGAACACTTAGTTGACACCGGTGTCTTATATTCTCATATGAAAATCAACCAATACCGTGTTGCAAGTGTGTTATTAGACAAAATTACTGTGAATCTACTAAATGGTCACCTGTCATTTTTCAAAGGAAAAAATAACACTGTGAACCAAATCCAGTCTAAATTACAATCAAAAATTTTTGCGATACTAAAAAGAAAGGTCCTCCAGGTACATGTATAATAGATTTTATCAAATATTTTTCAAAGTATTCTCCACCAGCCTCTACACAAAGATTCATGTGTCTGAACCAGTTTTCAAAACACTTTTTCCTGTCCGCCGCAGACATCTCGTTTACAGCTTGCTCGAACGCAGCCATCACATCTCTCGGCGACGAAATTGTATTCCTTTGAGCTAATTATTAATTTTTGGAAATGAAAAGAAGTCACACGGTGCTAGATCAGGGTTGTAAGGAGAGTGACCCAGAAGTTTGACTGGCGTGTCTAGGAAGTCCCTCGTTTTGAACGCGGTGTATGCAGACGTATTGTCGTGGTGGTATTTGGTGGCTTGTTGCTCACAACAGAGAAAACTTCTGGTTAACATTTGGTAATATACCATTCGGCGTTGATGCGTCTTTGATCTCGTAAGGGAATCGACACCAAGTGGCCAGTCAAATTAAAAAAAAAACTTGAGATCAAAATCTTCCCCCCGCTCCGAGATCGCTTCACTTTGGTAGGCGTTGGTTCATTTTGAAAAACCCAAACTGCCGACATGCGCTTGTTTTCTGGATCGTATTGATAAATCCAAAACTCATCACCTGTAACGATGTCGTAAACACGCCGAGACGAGCCTGCTTCGAACTTGTTCAGCATATCAGGGCACCATTCCACCCGGGCCTGCTTCTGAGCGTCGGTGAGGTGTGCGGCACCCAGCGTGATACTATCCTCCTCACGCGATGAGATGCCTGCCATGTATAATAACTTATTTTCGCAATTCGATCGAAACTTGGGCAGTGCTTCAGTCTCTGCAGCGGTGCCACATAGACTATAGGTATATAGAGGTGTTGAAGTGCCTTTACAATAACGCCACCATGTCGGTCCGAGTACAGAAGCAGAACACGAGGGCGATTCCACTGCGGAGAGGTGTGAGACAGGGTGATGTCATATCTCCGAAACTGTTCACAGCGGCATTGGAAGACGCCTTCAAACTTCTGGAATGGGAAGGAATCGGCATCAATGTTAACGGCGAATACATCACACACCTCCGATTTGCTGATGATATCGTCGTTGTGGCAAAGACGCTGGACGATCTTGGCACTATGCTCGAAGACTTTGACCGAGTATCCCAACAAGTGGGTCTTAAAATGAACATGGAAAAGACGAAAATTATGTCGAACTCCCTTGTCGTACCCACTCCAGTATCTGTGGAAACTCAACTCTCGAAGTTGTCGACGAGTACGTCTACCTGGGACAAGTTATCCAATTGGGTAGGTCCAACTTCGAGAAAGAGGTCAATCGACGAATCCAACTCGGCTGGGCAGCGTTCGGGAAATTGCGCAAGAGCGTCTTCTCATCTCATCTACCTCAGTGTCTGAAGACGAAAGTCTTCAACCAGTGTGTGTTACCAGTGATGACATACGGATCCGAAACATGGTCTCTTACTATGGGCCTTATAATGAAGCTCAAAATCACACAACGAGCGATGGAAAGGGCTATGCTGGGTGTTTCTCTACGGGATGGAATCAGAAATGAGGAGATACGTAGAAGAACTAAAGTAACGGACATAGCCTTGAGAATCAGTAAGCTCAAGTGGCAATGGGCAGGGCACATAGCGCGAAGAACTGATGGCCATTGGGGCAGGAAAGTTCTAGATTGGAGACCCTTCGACCAGAGACGCAGCGTAGGACGTCCACCAACAAGATGGACAGACGACCCTATAAAGATCGTGGGATCAAACTGGATGCAGACCGCTAGTGATCGGTCGCTGTGGAAAGCCGTGGGGGAGGCCTATGTTCAGCAGTAGACGTCCTTTGGCTGTTAATGATGATGATGATGATGATGATGATAATGATTTTCGCAATACTTTCTGAGTGGCCGGGTTTATTAAATAAACATATTATTAGCCTGAATCAGACTCCTAGGACGTCGCTGTTTTATTTTCGTAAATGAACAAAAGTATTTCTTGTCATCATAAAATTTGTTAGCTTGACAGACTCAGTTTCGTTATACGCAGTCTTTAATGAAATGTTTATAACACCATACCTTTGGTTAGTAATACAGCGATGTATGATACGGTCACGGTAATACATCTTTACTGTAGCGGTCGATAAATGACAGTATGCGGTGAATCTACTACGGTGCCTAATTACCGTGTATATGGAGACACTGTTTGGCGACCAAGTATATGAAAACTCTCGTATGCAGCTTGTGGCCGCCACTAGTGGCCTAATGTGCGCTTGCTCTAACTAACCTAATTTCGAAACTCTGCGCCGCTTGTGGCGCATCATAACTCTCATAATATTGCTAATATATGTTTTGGAGGAGGCACAAAACAACTCGCTGCCTACTTTTCTCATCGCCGAGAAACTGAGTCATTCCTTTAAAATATTTTCAAGTCAAATGTGTTTTGCTTTTTGTAAGACTGTAGGCCCCGTTTCTTGTTTTATCGTTCATGTATACTAACGGGCATATGGCATATGCCCGTTCGGTTTTTTAAGGGATTTCATCCATGTAATCATCATCATCATTATCATTATCAGCCAAAGGACGTTCATTGCTTAACAGAGGCTGTCTGGGACCACGGTTTTCCATAGCGGACGATCACAAGAGGTCTGCATCCAGTTTTCTCCTGCCATCTTTACAAGGTCGACCATGTAACCATTTTTTGTTACAAATTATGTACCTATTACTACAGATATAATAGATGATTAAAATCCAAAATTACTATACAACATTGTAACTTACAGTTACTTTATTGTGTTTTTAACAAAAATACAGGACAATTAATGTTTTTTGATGGAGGCCCTGCTCGACTAGAGATTTAACTGCATTTTCTTTGTAACGGCAAACACAACTAGGTTTAATTAATCGATTAATTACTCGTTACGACTTCAATAGGTTATGCCATGCACAAACTGGCCATTTAAGTTCCAAAATTGTTCTTTTGCCCAGCATTAAAAATTGGCATGATACTCCGCTGTAATGTTGGAGAAAAAAGTATTGTTTTTTGTTCTTTATTTCCTGTTATACGTAGGAGGACGGAGGTACAGAACCACGACAAAATTTCCCCAGCTCTATCGGGATTATGTATTTACTAAATTGAGTGAGAAAGGGCAGGCGATCTTTTTTCCAATCAAAAAACGTGCGTGCAATCAGATCAGGGATAAATGAACATCCACGTCAAACACGTATTTATGAAGTAACTACTATTTTTACAGATCCTCGGTGCCTTGAGATGAATGGTGTGTGTATACCGCGCGGTAAGTGTCAGGGGAAAGTGCTGTACATCACACGTGTTTGCTATGCTCGCGATTTGGTCTGTTGCTATGATGATAATGTCTACGTACCTAAGGTAGCTACGTTAAAAAACCCCTACCTCGTTAAGTCTCATGCAGGCGCGATCAAGCTCTGACAAGAAAGATTCGTAGCACCATCTTACCAACTTATAATATAACTGAAAACAGTCAAAGCGACTGATAAATATCGTGGTAATTCCAAGCGCAATTTAAATTACTTCCAAGACGGGGAAATGCTAAGAAATAAAGTTGGTGCATATTTATTTTATATTTGTTTTATTATCTTTATACGTTAGCTTGCCAAGAGTTGGCATGATTTGTCTCTGATAGTATGGAGTCATTCGTCAACTCGCGGGCAATAAAATACACCCATAGGTAAGCACATTTTGACTTAAAAAAACCGTCCAAGTGCGAGAATTAGAGATCCACTACTTCCACTTAGCCAAAATCCCACAATATTTTGTTGACTTTGTTAGTGATATTTGCTCACTTTGTTATTCATAGTATTTGTATGAATAATATTGAAAATGTGCTCTATCTAAAAACTACTGGTTCGATCTCGTTTAAACTAATTATCTTTGAAAGTCTTTGACGAGATCTACTTACGCTTAGTTTTAGGGGACGGTCTTATTACCACTTTGGCGCTTATCTCTCAAACGTTACACTTTTAAAGAAAATGGTTTAGCGAACCTAGATGTCATTTTAATAGACCTATCCATAGACATCCATAGATTTGACAAAAAATATGGTTTTAAAACCCGCCCTCATTTTTTTTTTATATGAGACTCGTAAAGGGTAACAATACATTAATCTACTAAGTTTCAAATGTGTAATACTAATCGTTTCAGAATAATGTGGCTGTGACATACGGATGGACAGACAGACAGACTTGACGAAACTATACGGGCTCCGTTTTTCGCTATTCGGCTACGGAACCCCTAAAAAAGCTGTCTTTATCTCGTGGGACTGTAAAAATATGACGTTATTTAGTGAAGCCAACCACGAAAATGGAATTTATTCCTTTTTTTAAAATTATGCAAGGAAAATTAAGGACTTATTTATATGACAATAACTAGTTAAAAAATAGATTCTTTTAAATACACATATTTTTAAAAAAATCAACAGGATGAAATAAGCTGGTCATGTCTAAAATTCAAAATACTAAATTCTCTTGTTTTGGTTTTAGTTTTTTTTTTTCAGGCATCCGCGAGATGAAGACAGCTTTTTTTTATAAAAATCGAAATGTGCCAACTCGCGGGTCTCCGCAAGTTTATTGTGACCCGCTAGTAGACAAATGACTCGTAGTAAGGCCTACTTGCTAGAGTGTTAAGTTAACATGTCAATACGTCACTCTATCAACATTAAAAAAATGAAAATAGTTGATAATATTTAAAGATTTTTATTGGGGACAGTCAACAATCTAGCCCTATCAATTTTGTATGAACCCCAAACCGCTCCCAGTGTAACAAAGTCTTAACCCAAATTAAGCTAACTTTGTTTGGTTATAAGAGAATAAGAAATTAATTAAGATAATTGATAACTATACTAATACTAGCGGACCCAGCGAACTTTGTTTCGCCCCCATTTTCATTTCGCCCCGGCCCCGTCCCGCCCAGTCCCGTAATTTAAAAATTTTAAGCGGTCTCAGAGTAAAAAAATATGATGGGTATGAAAAATAGATGTTGGCCGATTTTGAGACCTAATCAATATGCTTACAAAATTTCATGAGATTCGGTCAAGCCGGTTCCGGAGGAGTACGAGAACGAATATTGTGACACGAGAATTTTAGTTTGCTTGCTTCTAATCTCAGGAACCACGCGCTAATCGCAAGAACCACAGGACCCATTTGAAAAAATATTATATAAATATGTGTTGGATAGCTTATTTATGGCGAGGAAGGCTTTGGGCTTAACGCAACAACAAAATATCACACTGCCACGGGAAGGGAGGGAGCAAACTCAAACCGCGCGGACGAAGTCGTGGGGGACCGCTTGTATCATAGAAGTATATACCAGCATTCTTATTAGTATTGAATATGAAGTAATCATTCCCTATCTCTTAACACATAACACCTTCCGTCTTATTTGGAGTTGGGGAAAGAGATCGGAGATCGCACAATTAGTGGAAATGAGCCCCTGATGCGGCGAAAGTTCAATTCGAAAAGTTTTTCTAATCAGACTTGAGGTCGGTTAGGTGTTTATTCTACTTTGGCCATTGGTAAATCCAGTGAGGAGAGAATAGTATTATTCGCTTCAGTCCATCTTCGCTTCAGTCCAAATTCAGCATTATGCTAAAACATGACGTCAATATTATTTGTTTTAAATAATCTAGGTATATTTTAATGGCCTGTAAGAACATTTTACCGACTTTAAAAAAAGGAGGTAATCACTTCAATGTATATGTATGTTATATCATTAGAATTTGATAATATTTGAGTATGTTGATCCATTAAAGGCTTCCAAACACGCGTGTTAAATTTAGTGTATGTATGTTTGTCCATAGATTTTTGAAAACGAGGAGCCATAAGAGTTTTTTTTAGGGTAACTTAGGGTACAGTCTATATTTCATCGAAATTGGTTCAGTACTTTTTGATATATAATAACTTAAAATAATGAAATAAATAATATATAAAAAAACGACTAAAAGAAATGGTCGGTGCATGATATACGTATATCAATATTATTTTAAAATAATCTACGCACATCATGCACAGATTTTAAATGAAGTTCTAGGCTTATTAAGGCGATGAATTTTTTTTGACTACTTACATTTTACGTTGCATATATATGCACATTTACTTGTGTAGGGAAAGACTCGCTCCCTTTTCAAAAACAGAGAAGATATTTTACACAGTAGAATATAACTTAGCTAAGTCGAAGAAAATTATGTATGTGCAGGTGACACTGAAGTTAAAACCGTTACGGAGAAATATGCACATATAGTGTTATTATACCTAAATGAGTAGTGTGTGTGTGTGTGTGTGTGTATGTGTAAAAGTCTATGATTTATGTTTGTATGAATAACTGCTTCGGCTCACTGTTCCATAAACAGGCAGCTAGATGGCACTAAGCCATGACGTATCCATAAGAGACCACAAATTTCGCAAGGTCGGACTGACAGCACGGTAGCTCAATTGGTAAGAGCGTTTGGCCCGGTCAGCCAAAAGGTTGCTGGTTCCAGTCCCGCCCGTGCGCAAATTTTTGGTTTCTTATTTCATCTTTATGAATATAAAATATGACACTGTGAGTGTTAAAAACATTCTAAACCATTAGATAGCGAAGCGTCATCAATTTCCAAGTTGAATTTATTCTGTAAAGAATAACTGCTTGGGCCCACTGTTCCATAACAGACGGCTAGATGGCGCTAAGTGTCACGCAATGACGTATCCATAAGAGACCACAAATTTCGCAAGGTCGGACTGACAGCACGGTAGCTCAATTGGTAAGAGCATTTGGCCCAGGTATACCAGTTTAATTCATGAATTAAAATAAATGCGCTCAATGGGTCCGTTGCTGAATATTATTTCTTGATGACAAAATGTAATTTATCTTCAAATTATGCATATACCTTTAAGGTGAATCATGTCTGTACTTATAATATTTTTGTATTTGACATTTTGCAATACCCATGTTTATGTATAATTAAATGATTGATTGATTTATATAATAAAATTAAACAAAATTAATATTTCAGGAGGGCTTTCATACAACAAACACTATTTTTATTGCATTTCCCTAGTTAATGATGCGGAACCCTTCGTGCACGTGTCCGACTCGCAATTGACCGTTTCTAAATATTAATGTTAATTGTGTAAGCTGTTCATTTGACTAGAAATTTGCGTGTTCATGTTATTTTGACCTTTTTCTGGGCTGTCTGCATAAGGTTAAAAAATTACGTCACACTATTATATACCGTACCTCTGTTATAGTTCTAAATGAGTTAGGAAAAAGCGTAATGCGAAAACTTTCCGGCGAATATGAAAAGAGGGTGCCAACAAACACCGTCCGATTCCATCAAGCTCGAAAGCTGAAACTGTAAAACAGTCGTAACTAGTGTAAACAACGACCGGATAATATTTATGGTCTTGTTTTGACAGCGTCTGTGACGCGATATTTTTCTTTCGCGCCTAAATTTTGGTCACGTGCACATCGGGGAAGCGGGAATTGATTACTTCGGCCCGTTCAGCCCCTTGTTTATGACAAGAAAGGATTCGCCGAAGTGTGGCCAGTTGCGAAGAAATATTGGAAACAACATCTTTACTGGAAACAATTTAACCCTTAGCCAGACCGCGGAGAACTGCTGGAAGAAATTAAGAGTTGCATTCGACGAAGGTTTTGGATAATGTTTGTTTTATTCCTCATCAACAGATTCCTGAAAAAATACTGATAACCCTGAAAATTAAATATGGAAGAAATTTATATTAAATGGACATAAACAGGTAAATGACATATAGTTCCTACAAACCGCTTCCCTCTAACAGGCTAAGGTCATATATGTTCCCCACATGTTTATCTTTCTTATTTCACAAAATCCCGCACAAATTCAAGAAAAATATTGTAATTCCAGTTAGGAAAACTCAAAATCTCCAACATATCAAAAAACCGCACGATTTATCTTTCTTTGTTTAGTAATAATCGATGGAAATCGCGCACATTGACCAAAAATCACCTGTCAGTCAGCCAGACGAAACTCAAATAGCTCGCAGTGCCACAAACCTTCAGATATACAAAGTTGGCGAAATGGGAATGATAGAGTAAGTTTATATTTAGCATTAAAATTGGACAAATCGTGGGCTTTTTATTGCTTAAACCTGTGAAAAATCTATGTGGGACGCATATATCCGCAGCCTGCTTAGGGATACACTGTTATCGTGCGAACATTGCAAAAATACAGTGTCAAAATTTTAAGATTTGCAACTTACAGTCTATGACATAGCGCAGTGCTATAACCACGTATTAGGTTTTTATGCTCTTATCATACAGTATGACGCGACACAAACCGAAGTATACCTAAAAACCATGTCCTATTTTTAGTGTCTTTACTTCTAGTAAGTATAGCGCGAGAGTAATTTAATATCTGAACGAAATTCTGCCACCATGTCGCATTAAATTTGCAAACTGTACTGATGAGACGGGAGCCAGGAGCGTTTTGACTTACATCTCATTACGTCTGGGGGCTGCAGCCGGCTTGTACACACACGATACATTTTTAATAAGCCAGTAAGTACGAAGTAGCATAAAGGAAAGTAGCTTGAAACCTCAGGCTAAGAGTACTCACCTCATGAAAATAACATCGTGACTCTAGACTTTCTTAAGATATTTTTCTGGTGGTAAGTAATTAAAACTGATCAATAGACCCTGCAAGAGCTGAAATTGTTATTCGAATGTGTTATTGCATCGGATATCATGAAATTAAATAATTAAGGTCTCATGTTACTACCAATTTCAAAAATTTTGCGGTTAAGAACAAATAACAACATAAAACAAAAGCTGCGATCCGCAAGTTGGGATGTAAGCTTTTGAAAAATATCGATATTGATCGAACTATGTCGATATTGATATATCAATATATCAGTCTAGCCGACCGATATATCGATATTTACTCTTGTTTTTAACACCATTCAATGCAGTAAGATAGATTGATATATCGATATATCAGTCTAGCCGCCGGATATATCGATAATTTATCGATATTTACTCTTGTTTTTAACACCATTTAATGAAGTTTCAAAGAAGTCATATTACATATTAGTTATATTAAACATTTACTGAAAAGATGTGAATAAATACGAAACTTTGAAGTATAATGTAATGTTTAAATAAATAAAAATGTACACATTCATTTTAAAATATTTAATTAAAACTAGAAAAACAGATTACAATCTAAAAGTTCAGTTTACTCACCACAGATTAGAATAGTTACAAAGAGTATGTAAACACTTCGTTTTGAAAGGAATCAATTCTTTAGACAGTGCTGCCATTGCCACTTAGGTACAGCATTATACTGGTTAATAGGTTTTTTATTTATATTTTAATAAGGACGGTTCGTCGTTATTATCTTACGATATATTGAGTCTTTAACATTGATTTATATCAATATCGATATATTTCGATAAATTTAGCTTCGATATATCGATATTTATTAATATTTGGGTATATCATTGCAATCCTATGCGCACGTATGAAAAAAATAACTTGGCATACTTTAGGTATTGGACTTACATCATGATACCTTGTTTACACTATGAATAAGTCATAGCGAATAGTAGTGTATCGAACAGTTGCTCGGTGAAATAGGGAATTACTTTTTTTCCGAATATTCACCAATAGCTACTACAGTTTGAAATCCTAAAACCCATTGTTGTTCTCACATTTGCAAGTCTATTATTCCGGCTTATTTATTTACTTTACACTCCACCAATTCTATGTAGGCCGTATTTTTTCTTGTGAATTTATATGCGTTCTATTTCATTTTATTTTAGTCTCCCTTGTACCTATATCACTTTGACAATAAATTCATGATAGGTGTGCCACAAAAACGTATTGCCTGTACGAATATTGGGTTTTCGTGTTAGAAAAATACACGTGAACAGGGGTCGAGGGCTTAGATGAGTTTTAGCACGTACATCGTTTTGGTGTTTACCTTGGCTGTTCCTCTGTTCTCTGTTGCTAAGTACCCCGATTGCCAATAGGTGCTTTCAAACTTGTACTGAACAGAAGCTTGCTACTTGTTTTGTTGCATAAACCATACCTTACATCGTTGCTTAGATGCTCAAACGTGGGTTTGGGTTATTTGCGAAAGTCTAGGGGCCGATCCTTGCGGCAATCGATTTTTTTTGTGTGGTAATTCGATTGCGAGTCTAGCCGTTTTACCTAAAAAATTAAGTAAAATATCTACACGTAAAAAACTAACGCACTAACAAAATCTAAATACATAGAAGTTGTGGCCCTGAGAAATCAATAACCATTTCTTTTGACAATGAAAATGGGATCGGTGAACTTTTTTCGTAAACGAATTGCACGAGAATTGATAGATAGTCAATGCTTCAAAATGACAAAATTGTTCTACCAGTGCATTTATTGGATGCTTTTTGTCAACCTGTTATACAGTGCACTACCACCGTTGTCTATACTATACGAGTAGAAAAACATTAAACAAACAAAATCTGGGGCCCTATTTTTTAATCACTCGTTTGAATATGGCGCGTGAATTTGAATGAATTAAAAACCTATGACAATCACGCGAAATACATATAGACATAAGTACTAACAAAAATCTTTTGTCTCTGTTCTTTTTGTCCAGAGACAAAAACAGGAAAAAGGTAGAGCAAACAAACGATAGTGTGACATTTTTACCCAGAGAAGTGGAACGTTCTGGATGCGAGCAGCGCGCGAAAGAGAAAGGTGGAAAGGTTTAAGGGAGGCCTACGCCGCTGAGGCGACTACTGCCGATATATTATTATATTTAGATAAGCTTAGCATAAACCAGATGGTAGTAGAAATAAAGGTTTTTTTTATTTTATTTATTTTATTTACTAACAAAAATCATATTATTTTTTAAAATCTTTTCCGAGTAGAATTATACTAATATTCATTGGAAAATCGGATGTAAATCAATGAATATCACACGTCATCTTGACGCAAGTGATTCAAAAATACCCTGTGGCTTTTCACTTTATTTATATTAAAATTGTTTGTATTAAAATTTACCATGTAACCAAAAATTATATTGTAGCGTAGCATTCAATGAAATGAAATGAAATTAAATTAAAATGTTTATTTGCCTAAAACATGGTCATATGCAGATGGTGTAAATAACATTAAAAAATTATAACACTCATGTTTTACCTTTATATATGGCATGCAAATTGCCCTTTAGATTTTATTCATGTCCATTTAATTTTGTAATTTTAATTATTGTTTAAAAATGACACTAATTTTATAGTTCTTGTCCCTAAGCCATATTACCAAATTTCTTTTAAAGGAAACAGTGGGAAGGTCTTTAATGTCATTCGGAATGACATTGTAAATCTTGACTCACATGGCATCACATTCATTCAAGTTTGAGTTACTATAATTGTCAAGTATTCGCCTCACTCGCCTTACTATTAGAAATAGCGCCTAGCAAATTATTTTGGTTTCGCACCGTATGCACATACATACGTACATGTATGATTGGCTTTACATACTGCAAGCCACCATTGTACCCAGCTATATAGGGTTTAATTACAAAGAATTTATTATTATTGAAGCACCGCCATAATGGGAACACATGGAGGGTTGTTAGAATTTCATTACAAGGCTCTTCGCTTAAAATGCTAATATCACTGTTTATCTATTCTACAAATTAACTCTGCGTCTCGATAAAACTGATTGGAAAGTAATCATAATTTAATAAATTAGAAGATAAGATAAGATAACTGAAAACATTTTCGGCAGTATTAAATTATTTCGAAAGAGATTTCGGCTTATCGCTAGAATTACACATACAGATTCTACTCACGTAGGTAATTCGGTAAGGTAATTACTTGCTTGAATCTTATGTAATCTACCTGAGATCTTCATAACATTACAAGCAATTTATTACGAAGGATACGAAAGCAGACACTTTCTGTAAATGAAGTGCCAACTCTGCTCCTGTAATATATCAGGGGAAATCAGTGGTTTTCATACCGTAGATTTTATTTCATCGCACAGAAATAAGATTTTCCTCTAGTCTTGTTTGCGGTTGCTACACCCAGGAGCTCTATTATTAAATCACTCGTGTGGATATTTCGAGCGATTTGTCTGCGAAAATCAATAAAAAGTTAACGAAAATCATGCTAAATGTAGACACAAGTAGTTACAAAATTGATTAATATATACCCTATTCAAAAGGGAAAGTCCATAAATGTAAACAAACCATTGATTAACTTATTAACCTTATTATCAGAAAATTTTCGGCACATACACAAGTAAATTTCTTTACAGATCTAACAAACACATTTACCAATTATGCCGTAACAATATAAATATGATTATTGCATTTCAACACACTTATTTAAAGTAAAAATCGTGATTTATAGGAAAAATACCACCATTTTGACAAAGACAAGAAAATGACGAAAAACTTCATATTTTTTAATTTAGTAATGGGACACCAATTTCATTCAATTGATCGATTAAATTGGTTATTCGAAACTCGCATGTATAGTAATATTAGGGTCAATATTACTAAACGAGCGAGTTTCTAAAAAGGAATGATATCAAAATTTTGTTATTTTACTGTTCATGAAATGGTTTGTTGTTAATCATTGTAAGTAAATTGTTGTATACAAAATAATATTATTATAATTGTATGTACAACGCGTAACGTTGTGTGCGCAAAATTTGAAAATTGTATGATTAAGATTAAGTTGACGACGTAAAAGTCTATGGAAATTTGCACAGCACCCCTAGTGGTCACTTACAGAACTAAAATTTTCGATACAAAAAGTGACATCGTCGCTAGCGAGTAAGAACGCCGTAAGCTCATGGTAATATAACTATGCTGGTGATATATCTACCTACCAAATCCTATCTCGACAGAGCGTCGTCCGCAGAGCAAGAAATGATCAGAAGTGTCAAATAAACTATTACACCCCATTAAATCTTAAATTATTTATAAATATATTTCTTTCTATTAGAATTTTGTCATTTGAAATAAAAATCATATAGGTTGTCTGGGTTTATTTTATTTTATTATAATGAACTGAAATTGTTTTTTCCAATTACTAATTAGATTTATTTACATATTTCTAAATACATTTATCCGACTTAAAAATGAGGTAAGTATATTTCTGCGATTATCTTGTATTTGGGTTCATCCAATTTGATACGGTATTTTCCGCGATTATCTAGCATTTTGATGCCGTTTCAGTTAAGTATTCTTATTTAAATAAATCTCACTAAATAAACTTAAATAACACTTTTAGGTTTTTAATTTTCATAATGACGAACGTTTTTGTTAATTAATTGAATTGCTCGAACATGGTGTTATAGAAATTATCCATTGCATGTATTTTTTTTTTTTTTAAATGAAGGGTTAATAAATAAATTAAATTCGTGTTTAACCTTTTGAAATTACCTAATGCTATCAATCAGTCACCACAATACAAACGTATTCAATTTCGTAATTGTGTGTGACCGTTCCTTTTTTTTTGTTTAGATGTGAATTTTGTTTCTAAACGTAAAATATTATATTCATGGACATTTAAAATATTCATGACTAAAGTATCTTTAAAATATAATAAAATCACTTCTCAATTTCCTATGTTTCGTTTACACGTAATAAGACCGATATTAAATATTTACAAAGTTAAATCATTACACTTTTCTTTATTTTTCATTAATAGCAATCGATTGTATATTGTATCAGTTCAATTGACTAAATTCCTCTAATTTTTCTCAGCACTAAAGTTTGTCTATGGTATTCAAGCCGCCCGCGCCATGTTTGTTTACATTTATAGACTTTGCCTGGTGAATAGGGTTATACATTTTTCGAATAACTGCTGTGTACTATTAAACCCTCACTGGAAAAGGTTATAAATACAATACCAAAATCATACTCATCTTAAGTGTAATCGGATGTCAGGGCCAAACACAATACAAACCAATACCTTTAGCCTTACAAATATAATTTAGTAAATACAACGGGAACATTTACAATATTAAATCACATCAAGACACGCGCAAGCGACGACCGACCGAGACGAGACGCGGGAAGGGAGGGGGCTCTACTGACAGACGTCATCGACTGCCATAGACCACGCAAAAAGGGACGTTCCGTTGGGTACGTTTCGTTGGGCTAACAGTACCTAGATATGAAATGATGTCCATTGGCACCTGAGGACCTATTATTGAATTAGTCGCGTCAAAATGGCGTGTGATAAATATTGATTTGAAGTTCGATTTCCGAATGAAAAACAGTGTAATTTTACACAGGAGTGATTAAAAATATATTACTTTATTTACGTATATGTTTGATTTTATTTTAAGTTCGCTTTTAAACTAAAATCACACGTCATATCCAAGCGAGTGATTCAATAATAGAGCTTCTAGGCCAATATCCGATTTTTCAATGAAAGTTAGTATAATTCCACACTTCATTGAAAGATCACTGAATTTTGTGAGTACTAAAGTCTATATATATCGTACGCGTTAATACGTATTGCGTTATTTTCATTTTTTGTAATAAGTTTTTAATCGAAAATCATACAACATATTCAAGCGAGCGATTCGACAATAGGGCCCCTTTGCCCTGTTTTCAAAGAATATAGTCTTTTCTCGTTAGAAACCGTGCACCTTGTTAGAGTAGATGAGTGTCGTTAAGAAAAATGTACTTACGTATGGTTTTCTATTCAATGACATAACCAATTTAAGTAGAACATACTTACTTATTATCAGTGGCCAGGTTTAAATAAATAAATAAATAAACCGTTAATTAATACCTAGATAGATTAGATTTTCTAAATGATCCTTTACGGTGCATTTTCACGATATATCTAAGCGTAAATCCTTAAGTTATAACGTTTTAAAACACAGTAGAAAATTGTAGCGTTCATTAACATTCATTAATCTTGGGCTGAACGAGTCAATTCCAATAGCTTTTCCTCTTACGTCCAAAACCATTTGATTTCCAATTTGATAGTCCGCTTCATTTGAATACGGTTTCGGCTTTGTTCCATTAATAGTATTTTTCAAAGACGAGGAGATATTTTCGCCACATAATACATACAACTGGACACATATGCCACATAATACACACAGCTGGTCAAGATTTTTATATAGCCAGACATTCGTCCACCCACGATTGCACCTGATGTTAAGTGACAATGCAGCCTATGATGAACCATGTCTGCCTAGTAATAGCCTATTCACTCTTTTCTTAAAAACGTCCGAATTGTAGTTGGCAGGGAACTCTTCTGCCGGCAGCGAATTCCACTCCCTACCCTAGCGGTACGCAGAAGAAATGTGGACCGAAATCGTTAGGTGCATATTGTTGGGATCTCTACGACCATAGGGGCGGAAGACGCGCTCGTGTCTTGTGTTTCCAAGATGAAAAGGGGCTGGTGGAATCAAGTCATGCAACTCCTTCGCACTCTCTCAAATGTAACCTGTAGAAAACCGTCAGATATGCTACACTTCCCCTATGCTTGAGACTCAGCAATTTGTTTTCGAAGAGTTCATCGACTGTGATATTTTCTTTGCTTGGTTTTCAGTTCAGTCTAAAGCAGCCAGCTGATATTTGGCAGAACCATCCCAAAGGTGGCAGCAGTACTCCATCAAGATCGGACCTGGGCTTGATAAAGTTGTAGAAGCTGGTCAGGGGTGAAGTAGTAGAAGCTGGTCACGCCGGACCCTAGAGAGAACACCAAGCTTTCACGTAAACCTAAATGTCTATAAAACCTACTCTTAAAATTAAGAATCAAAAACTTTTCTGTCTGTTGATCTGCTATTAGGCATTGTTGATTGAACTTAATCAATGTTGAATTATTATTTCCAACGTAAAACTGAACCGTCAGTTGTTCAGTGAGTTACGGCAGTTTTTTCATTAGCTCTCTTCAGTTACAGGAAGTTTTATATTTTTCGCGCTGCCCGCCCGCAATTACACTAGATTGACGGGAACTATCAAGTTCCCGAACGGGAGCGATTCCGCACTAATTGGATGGAGTTTACAGTTTACTAGCGAAAATATTTTTTTCCTCTTCATTATCGAGGCAATCCAATATTTACGTACGTATAATTCGTTCTGATATGATCCAATTACCTTGTTCTCTCGATCGACCTAGTTTTCCACATTTACCTACCAGTATGTACATGTCTCCCAAGCTATAAAAAGTGGCCTTATTTATGTGTTTGGTACAGTAGCATAGGATCATAAAGTTAATCGACCTCATTAGGGTAGCTTAACAACTGAAACGCTTAAATCTATTTTAAAAAGTTTCGCTAATGGAAACGGTTGGTCGGTAAGATATACGAGTATTAAAGAGTAGTGCAATCTAGACCAAAAAGTGCAAGATGGTGCAACAGGGATCGTTACGGAGAGCACAAAAGAGATCGCGGTGCGGCTTACTCGCTCCTAGGAGTATATACGGACGCACGTATTGGGTGGCAGGCACGTGATTCGAACACCAACTGCATCACCTATCTAGCCAGCAACGAATTGTTTCTTTTTCTATGCTAGATACAAACCTTTTATAGAAATAAATGCGTTGTCACTTCGGTACATATACAGGGTGTTGTTTTGGTCAGTGAAATCCAACTCAGGGATGATAATATGAGTTATGCTTATTCTAAAAAAAAAATTGCTTTAAATTCTGAGCAAGTTTTAGACAAGAAAACCTATTCACAACATTCAAAAGAATTAAAAAACTAATGGGAAATCTCGCACCCTAGCTCGTAGCTTGCGCTTATCTACGAAATACTACGCCGTAGCTTGTAAGATACGAAGAGGCTACATGGTGTTGGTAGTTTTAACTCGATTGCTGTACCGCATAAAAAAAATTTGGCTTTTTCCATTTAATTTTTTTTAAATATATTTTTTGGCATCAGTATCGTTTGTACAGCCACCCCTGAGTCGCTCGTCGCTGACCAAAACAACACCTACCTACTTGTTCTTACGTGATTATTTCCCACTAGTGACTGTGATAGAACAGTCAATTTCTTGCAAAAGATCCGGTCACTCTGATTTTTATATACTAAGTCTTAAGTCCTTATTCGGATACTAAGGCCTGAACCAATATTATGATAATTACATTAATGGAAATGTTTTCAAGAAATATAAGTATTTCAGGCTTTAAGTAACTAGGCATATCATTAATCTTCAAACGGACTGATATCCAACTGGATTGATTAATGTTTTATCCAGTTTCAGATATTGTTATCACCTGTCAAATCAATGTGACGTCACAACGTTGCAAAATTGCAATTCGCCCTAGCAATGTCGACATCGAAAAGGTCCATTGTACAAAATCTAGGCTACTTATCTTTGTCAAACCATCGATCCCTTACACAATGCGACTTTTAGCATTTATATAGTCGCACGTTTTGAAAACGCGCTTTAACATCGCGACTGACGTAATGAACAGACTTAATTTAAAATCGATGCAGAAGCGCGACAGTATCGATGCAGTCGCCAAAATTTGACAATTTCCAGCTTCTGCATCGCGACCGCATCGATGCTAATGCGCGATAGCATTGATGCTAAAAGTAGCGCAGTGTGTAAAAGTTGACTTTTTGTGACTGCATCGATGCTGCACCGCGACTGCATCGCTGTTAAAAGTCGCAATGTGTAAAGGGTCAAAGTCTTGCCGCGACGGAATAACTTGCTTCAAAGTTATCCCGCGGAGACAAACTTCGCATCGCAGTTACTGTCCCTAAGTTAGTTCCATGCATTTGCGCCGAAGTAATACTAAACAAAGCGAATCTCTTTAATGCTGATGATAATAAAATCCCCCCAACCTAAGGGAAATTCAAAGGCGAATTTTACAATTTTGATGAGATTTATACACCTCCCTTTGTGCGTTCTCCTATTCAACCACGACGGTTTTAAATATTTTAAATTCTATGACATTTTAGCTGGATGAAACAAGAATGCGTGAAAATCTGTAAAAAGGATAGCAGAATACTCATGGGTGTAAAATTATAAATTAGTCGATCTTTTTAAAGTAAATAGATATGAAAAGATCTTGAAAGATGAAAAACATTTTTCATGGTCACTAACATTAATCACTTGACATATTTCATCTTTTTGGCATTTTTTAATCTTTCTCCCTTGGTGATACATGGTCAGATTTGAAACAACCCCCCTTTATATCACGTGAATTTTTAGTGCCTATAGTGGTAGTTTGAAGGAGGTAGACTGTAAGGATGCAGGTTGTTTTTGACTGACATAAAAATAATAAACCTCTGAAAAAAAATTACGCGCTATATATTACTTCACCCCCCTCCCCCTTTTAAGTTTTATGAACCCCCCTTTGTGAGTCTCACGTGATTAATGTACATCCTCTAAGTATTTATGAACTTCCGATATTTCGGCACTGTTACAAGCGCCATGATACTCCGTGTAACTAAAGAGAACTTGCGGTTGGTTGTTATTTTGGTTGTTGTTATAGCTCATAAATACTTAGGTACACGGTAGCAATCCCGTATATAACAAAGTATTTGGATACTAAATCAATAAGGTTATTTTGCATATTGGCCAGATATTTCTGTTCTGAACTGGTTATGTGGCTAGTTAGAAACGAAATTAGTAGTTAAATGTGTTATAACTGAATCGGACTTAATTGCAATCCGAGCAGCTCCCTAACGGGATTATGGCGGCATGTGACACATTATTGCGTTATTTTCAGAGGCCGCGTCGCCCGCGTCTAATTGATGGATCTACTCGTAGCTAATAATAATAATAATATCCTTTGGACATTCCCACACATCGCCATCTAGCCCCAAAGTAAGCTACTCAAAGATTGTGTTATGGGTGCCAGACAACGGATATAATACTTAAATACTTTTTGTTTGTAAATACATACATGATATACATAGAAAACACCCAGACCAATACAAACAGACATGTTCATGCACACAAATGTTTGTATTGTGCGGGGATCGAACCCGCACCCGCTGCGTAGTAGGCGATTTCTCGACCACTACACCAGACGGGTCGTCTAGTTATTATGATAACATTTGCTAAATAATAACCTGTCGGTCTACTTATGATGTAGTATGAAATGGATAGTTATTAACCATACTTTGATTAGTTTAGTGGCCAGAATAACCTCGAGTCTAGTAGAGTATAGAACTAAAACGATGGTAAACTTTCATGATAAATGCTCGCTTATCAAACTGACTGAAGTAACATTAATTTTTGGGTAGGTTCCATCTTTCCTTGAGAATGTTACGTCCGGGCAGCATAATTTCAATTTGCATTGTAAGGCCAAAAATGAATTTAAGTCTATGTCTCACTGGGCATACGTCTTGTGCACGTGGCTTATAACTATGCGCAATATAAAGTTATTGTGATTTTATTCAAGTTTCTAAGATAAACATTTAGCTTAAGGAATTAGCTTATTTATAGGTCGGTATACAATGATAGTCTATTTCTATATCTTGTATTTCACATAATCTAATAAATAAGCATACGGGTTTTGTGTGCAAAACATGAAGGTTCTCTAATAGTTTCATAACTTAAGTATCTGTGGAAGAACAAAACGTACGTTTCTGCCGTATTTGGCGCTTGTATTATTTTATATCTCACATCGGGGAAAACAAGAGCGGTTGTGGACTTAGCAAATATGCGTTCTCGTGATAGCTCTTGTCTATAAGAAGAAGAATGCACTTTGCGTACAGCTCGATACCATCTGTCTTGTGTCGGGATCGCGGCTTCTCCGAGAAAATACTGCAGGTATGAAGCCGCCGTAATCTTTTGTTTGTGGCTGAAAACCTGTGCGGTGTGGCGCGTTCTGTTTGTCTGAGAATTTGTTGCAGAACATTCGAGAGGTTGTTATTTTGGTGTAGGATATTTTCTGGAAAAAAATGTACATGCATAAGATATAGTTTGCTTGTTGTTTTGTTGGTTATAAATTGCTTCAGTAACCGTAATGAGCTCCTAACTTGTTCTTATTTTTTTATTTTTTTCACAATATTGAACTTAAAACTATCCTAAGGCTAATTGCTCTATGCATAATTGAACCCAACCCGTTTTGTAAAACACTTGACTGTAATAAAATATTTAATTTTGTTGGGAACTCTAAAACTAGTTAAAATTCTCAAATGGTGTTGATAATTGAAATTGCGAAAACTGCACTTATGCGGCTCATTCCGTTTGCATGTAAAATTAACTAATTTATAACACCGAGCAAGCATTCCTTTATGAGTTACTCGAAAGTACTTTTCATCTACTGAAATAAGGCAGATGATATAATAAGCTTGCTAAAGATAGCTTTTGAATTCAAATAGGTAAGTATGCAATGAGTAACTACGATAGAAAACGACTACATTATTCCCCAGCAGTTGAAAAGATTGTAGCACTTAGAAGCACTCATGCATAAAAATATTTGCTCCGGCTCCGTCTTTCATTTGAGTTTCCAAGAATCGTGTTCGACGCTTTTAAAAGTAGGTCCTCCTAGGTAACCTGAACGATATTTGACGTAGCGGAGTGTATTGTATTGCACAGAAAATATTTGTAATTTTCCCATACAAGGATCTATTTGCTGTCTATTGGAAAGTAATTTTCTTTTGTGTTTACTCCGTTTTTTTCCAGTCGCAATTACAGAACAGCTGGAAACGATGTTTTGCTAACATCCTTTAAGGGTATTTCCTAAGGGACAACAGCTGACTCGCTCGAAGTTATTGCGTTGATTTTCTCCGAAGTTGAGTGTAACTAAAAGTTATATTTAAGAAGGGCGACAGAGTACTTCTGAAGAAAAATCTAACCACTCGAATATGTTACTGTATGTTAAGGAGTTTCCACGTTACTGGCAGATAAAATATTGTTCAGTCAGCGATCGGAAATTTCATTCCCCCAATGTCGAGATTCACTTGTTATTGTTAGAACAAATTCCAATAAAGTAGGCGTGTCTGGATTATTTTGTATTAACGCATAAACACCGAAGCGGTCGCATGCGACCGCATAACAATAGAATATCCATTGTGTCTCGTTTACATATGCTTGAGGGATTAATAGTGACTTTACCGCGTAGTTTGCTAACTTTAGCTTTATGGCATAATTTGGCACCTGAAAAAACATAATGAAGCTTTAGTCTGGTAAAATATCACATTTTTGAAATAATCGCGTCAAGATAGCGTGTGATATTAAAGAAAATCGATAGAAAATCACACGCTATAATCAAGCGAGTGATTTAAAAAAATGGGGCACCGGAGTTGACTGTTCATCAAACCTTCGTGTATCTAACTATCTAATTAATACGACCACTGCAAAGTGTTTATAGGTAAATGATCATAAATTGAAGGTATTTCAACTAAACTATGGAACTCAGTGTTTGGAAATGCATAAAGAGTTTTCAGTTACAGCTGTATTCTATATTTGTGTAATTTAACAAATTACTTGCTCTTTGCCTATTAGAGCAGTGGTATACGATTCTCGCGGCAATCGAACTTTTTTCGTGTGGTAATTCGATTGCGAGTTTAACCGTTTTACCCAAAAAATAAGTAAAATCTCTACATGTAAAAAACTATCGCTCGAACAAAATCTAAATACATAGAAATCTTGACCCTGAGAAATGATTTTTTCTTCGAAAAATTCGATCGGTGAACTTTTATCGTATACGAATTGCACGAGAATTGACCGCCTGGAGACTTGTGGTTTTTCCCATAGCTGGGCACCGTTAACCAAATAGTTAACTTCGTTTATCGTTAATCCGCTACAAAAAAAGTTAGCTTCGTTAAACGTTAAAGTGTTACATTTCGGAAGAATTAACGCAAGTTAAAGTTAATCGTTAATCCGTTAATATATGTAAAATTGCATTTTTATATCGTTGCGTTAGTGAAATTATACAACCTGTTTATTTAGGTTCTAAAAGTTAACAGGTTAGGAACAAAATAAAACACTTTTTTTAATTCAAATGTGTAATTTAATCGTCGGGCATAAGGTGCATATTCCCCTTCATTAACATGTTAAAGTTCTCGTCTGAAAGAGAGGCTCGTTTTGGTGTTAAAATGTCTTTACCCGTGGAAAACAGACGTTCAACTGCAGCGCTTGAGGGTGTGGCGGTATTGTATTTAATGAATTAGATTTATAAAAATCTGTTCCCCGAGGAATGCAGCATCGTTGAACGAGTCTTTTGATTTTATGTCCAGCCACATTTTAACGAGACTTTGCGCTTTACTCTTTAAAGAGTTGGAGCTCTTTGGTTTTTCTAACTGAGTGACTGAATTGAAAAAGTCTTCGTTTGTTTGTGTTTCACTCGCTGCCACGCGCCGCCCGGCGCGGCCCGGCACTTGTCGTTTCATACTTGTCTGAACCTGTTTTTCGCGCCGCGCCGCGGTGTTGCCGTGCGGTAAATAGCATTGGATTATCGATTAACGGACTTCTGCATATTAACGGAAGTGAATGAGTCCGTTAACATTTGTAAAAGTTTACTTAAAAGTTAATCCGTTAATCAAAATGTTAACTTCATTAATTAACGATTAACGGATTAACGAGTTAATGCCCAGCTATGGTTTTACCAGTATACTAGTTGTTCCACATTAAAATATATAATTCAATTCTTTATACCCAATAACAAGACGACGCGATATCTAGGATCTTCTAAATTTCGCGCAGCGTGCATATAGATTGATCTGCCCCCGCCCATGCAAGAAAAAATGAGTGAGGATTGTTTTAAAAATAAATACACGACAACCTTATGAAAGAAACAGCTTTGCTGCGGAGGATATTGTTCTCGAACACTGAAACTCACTACACCTATATGTTTATTTCAAATCATAGTACTTCACACACACACTCACACATAAACTCTCTCTCTCTCTCTCTCTCACACACACACACACAAGCACGCACACACACCCAAATGACCTCATGACCTAACTCTTACTCTTACTAATACCTATAGAGAGAGAGATGATGATAGATGGGAGTGGCTGAAACTAGCGATAAGTGGGATATCTCATCCCATATAAGCAGGAGGCCGATTCTCTTTTTTCGTGTGGTAATTCGATTGGGAGTTTAACCGTTTTAAAAATATGTACATGTAAAAAACTATCGCTTGAACAAAATTTAAATACATAGAAATCGAGACCCTGAACAATCAAAAAACTATTTTTTCTTTGACAAAGAAAATTCGATCGGTGAACTTTTTTCGTATACAAATTGCACGAGGATTGCCCCCAGCCACTCGCCATTTGCTTATTTACTAATTCTTATGCTATATACTTAATTGCTCATGTTTTTGTACTATTTTTTTGTAATGAAGGCAATAAACGTTTTTCTATTCTATTTCCTTTTTTTTATACGTCGGACATATGACCAAAAATTACAGTTGAATTAAAGCTTGTACTAATGTTTTTCTAATTAATAGGTAATGAGATATTCTGTGGTCCAGCTAGTTGACCCCTTAGAGAACTTTGAAGTGAACTCTAAAGCGAAAAAAATGTCATAAGCTAAAGGAATCTGCTTAAAGGAACATATTAACCGTAGTATCTACATAAATGAAGCTTCGTTTAATCTGACATTACCAGTCTATGGGCAGGCTTCATCCTGCCCTTTTGGGCTGGGCTTATCTTAAAATTATTTTAATCCTGACCCGTCAAAGGACAATGGCGGGTGTACGTTACTATGTTTCGTCTTTGTTTGTGACAGCTATTTAACTAAGCATTTGATCTTTAACATGATGTTGAGCCATCTTTTTCATTTTGGTTGACGATAATACACGACAGTGAATTACCCAGAAAATATAATAATATTCTAATCTAAATAAACCAACAATTGTACTGATGTGGGACTGATACTTTTGATCTTATATGTTATCTGATTAAATTTTGTTGCTGTGTGTATTCAAAACCATTGCCAGTGACTTTATACTTTGTTCACAGTCCCTGCGGATTCTACGAGTATTATATTATCTGTGCTGCTGACAACAAAAAGATAACTCCTTTAAAATGCGCCCGAAGTTGGACGACACAAAACGCTCAGTGTCATTTCGGCTCCGGCGAAACCTCTCGACGTCAACTTTTCGAATAAAACCGCAACAATATGGCCGTGTAACTACGTGTAATAAGCATTTTGTAAACACGTTCTCTGCTGAAAATCTACATAGCCATACATTTATTATGGAGTGAGTTCCATAAAAACGAGCAGTCGTGGCATTTGAGTGCTGTACGTGCCTCAGCCGTCTCCACTCTAAATATTTTACATGCTCCGACTGGACACTAAATAACTGACTCAAGGTTGGTGTTTGGAATTCCCGCGCTGTTGACCTCAGATTGAAAATTTCCCCTACTTTTTTCCGGTTTGTGTGTTGTTTATTAAAATAATTCATTTCGGACTATAAACTTGTATAGTAAGTTCTCGGAACTAGCGTGACACGGGTTAAAAACCTTGGATTAATGCATCCACTGGGTCTAATAATGAAGCATAGTAATAGTATATTTGAGTTTCGACCAGTAGCAGTAAGGCTACACAGTGTCTTTATATGTTATTTACTGCTTCACATAACGTTGAACTACGAACTAACTTAAAGGAAAGATGTCACAACAATTCATAAAGATGAAATAAGAAACCAAAAAAATGCACTCGGGCAGGACTTGAACCAGCAACTTCCTAGTTTTTTTTTTATCTTTATGAATATAAAATATGACACTGTGAGTGTTAAAAACATTCTTAAATATGTCACAACAATGTAATTAGTAAGTGCTCAAATGAAATGAAGTAAGCACTACTTATATCAAACACCACGGCAACAAAATGAAGCTTTGCCTTGCTACCTATATACTTAAAGTTATACCCGTATTGGAACTAAATTCCTTGTAGGTAGGTACGTATTAATTGTATTTTCACGATACGAAAATTACAAAGTTGTTTCTATGTAAATGCAAGGAGAGCTTTGAGAAGAACTCGGTCCATAAGTAAATTTGAACGTTAATAAACATTCGAAATTGGATATTTCAAAAGCGATCAGTGGCATTACACAACAATTGATCAAACAGCCTATACTGCGGCGAGTATCTTATTTAAATATTGTAATTTGTAACTTTAATTTCACCGAGCAAATTTTCCGATTGCTTTCAAATTTGTTTAGGGTGGCTGTGCGACGCCGATAAAGGAGTAAGTAAAGCTATTCCCACTCGGGCTCGGCTAACTGGTCCCGAGTTTATTCAATGGCTTACAGTCGCTTGCCCTCTCATTTCTCCTGCTTAGGGTTCATGAGCGAAAAATTTGAGCTTTTTAATTGCATCTCTACCGTGGGGGCTTATCTCGGCGAGTCCCTTCCATCCCTTTTCAAAATTCATTGAGGTCCGACATTCTACAAAACCATTTTCGTATATTTCATTTAAATACTAGACAATTAAAGTTGATTACAATTTTCGTTACATCATAACCTTCTCATAACATACACAGTTGGAAATTTTTAACTTTTCCGATGTGTCTGACGAAATCAAATTGCCGAGTAAAGTTTAGGAAGTTGGACTTCAACAAAATACTAAGGGCGGCTTGCACAACGATCCCTAAATGCAATTAGCGACCCCTTAAACGTATTTATCACACTAATCACGATTAGCGACTTGCATAACGAAAATTAGGCTCCCAAATACATTTAGCGAACTGTCAAAATTAAACGGACAAAACCGGCTATTTAGCGCCGCTAAACGTGTTTAGCGGACGCCATCTTTGAATGCCAGCTGATTTGTCGTGGTGTTTATTATGTTGTGTTTGCGGTGTATTTTCAAGTTTATAATGGATTTGTGGGAATTCTCAGATGATGTTGAAGAGATAATTGAATTTATAGCTCGACCTATTACTGCAAGACAACTTTTTCCAAGATCGGATTTATTTAATACGCTTTCAGACGAGAAATTGGAATTGAAAAGTAACAATTGATCTTCTTTTGAAAAATTAGGAGCACGAGTTCTCGTCTGTTTGGTAGATGTCTCAGCCATTTTTATTTAAATATACGTAAAATATTAAAAATACCACGGTAAAAAACAAAGACGCAAATTTCAATTTCAAATAAAATTAACTGTACGTCGTACCTACTGACAGTTTTGACATTGACATGTTTCTTTTTTTTTATGCGGCTCTTAGACAAATCCCGTTCCCATTCGCACTAGTTCGTCATCAATTTGATGTTATGTAGAACGGAACGCACGATCCTGTTTTACCGACGCGTTAATAATGCTTAGTTAAATAGCCATAAAAAAGTTGTTGTGCAAGACATCCACTAAACGTGTTTAAGTTAAATGTATTTTGCCACTAATCATGTTTAGCTAAACGCAATTATCTCGTATTTAAGTTTTACGTTGTGCAAGCCGCCCTAAATCTCAACGGTTTTCTAGTTCACTTATAAATTTAGCAATTATAGACAACCTTTTTTGACTGAGCGCTGCCTATAAAAAAGTTTCATTGTTCCTGCACTTTTTTCAACTGAATAAGCAATAAATTGAAATAAAATATGAGGACTAAAAACAGCAGCGCGACGATTTTTAAAGCTTCATTTGCAATTATACTGACCAGTTGTTCTTTCTTTTATTAATTTTTATCAGCATTGGATAGGTACTAACATTATGCCAAGGTTTCTATTGTAAGTAGCAAATTGATCCTATGTTTGTGGAATTAGATGAATTAATTACTTTCATTTATTTGATTACAGGGCTCTAGGTACTAGTGAACTAGTTCTGGTAAAGTAACCATCCTTACATATAAATAGGTTATAAAGTCAATATTCGCAGTTAATGAAAAGGAGAATGCCCATTTTACTATGGAGCTTGGTTACGCAACAAATGAATTTGTATAACTACCAAAATTGGTGATAAAGGAGAAGTAATGTTATAAAATAAAATAAACTTGAAAAAAAACTTATAGTTTGTGGGGTTTTCCTAATAATTAAAAACAAAGTTTACTTTTGAGGTTAGGTGTTACTAGGTACTAAATGAGGTAATACGAGGTAAATAAGATAGGTATTAATGAAAAAATGCACATAAACATATAAAAATAATGTTCAACCACTCCAAATGTGAGTAGTCTCAACAAAATCACTCAAAATGAAAGTGTGGAAATACATAGTTTTGCCTTCAATCGTATAATGAACGCCTAAAATAATTGATAGTTTAACTGCAATACCTGCTGTATCTAGATTATGTTACAAGTTAAGTCATTAAAAGAAATGATTAAAACTCTCATAATTATATGATTTATTCATCATCTTCATATTTATAAAAAACATTGTCTAAAAATAATGCTGGCGCAGTCACCAGTAATAACATTTGATTGAAATGTTGGCAATGAAGGTGGTATTTGTATTGGTGACTCCATGGTAGTTTTCGATGAAGACATAGAAGCATCCAAGTTTTGATTAAATATGGAAGCTGCTTCTAGCACAACCTCTTGTTGTCTACTCGGGTCGAGTAATGCATGTCCTCTCAAACTTCTATAGACATTTGATCAATAGGGTAAACAGACATTCTCAAGCCGGTTAATCTGAATTTAAAAACTGTTTTTTTGGAATCAAATGTTTCATTAATTCAAAATACATATTTCTATAATTAATCCCTCAAGCGTATGTGAACGAGACACAATGCAAATTCTATTGTTATGCGGTTGCCTGCAACCGCTCGGGTTTTGAAGCATTAAATCATTTAATTTATAAACAAAGCAAATATTTACCTGATGAAACATTATGCATAAAATAAAAACATCCCTCACTAGACTATTCTCCGGAAGTTGATCTATCTTGGCTTTTATAATAGACTTTCCACATACATGTCACACTTGTGGGTGCCCTTAAGCCTGTACTACTTGACCTCCAGAGGAGGAGGTTGCAGATTCGTTAAGAAGTATGACAAAACATTCTTGACAGAGATGATTGTCTTCAGTGATCTGAAAAAATGACAATACTATACACTCAAATAATATACAGGTCCATATATATGATCACAACATTTTCATACTAAGCATGTCACAAGAAAGACTGCATTTTATTAACAATTACTATCAGCAGCAGTCAAAAGTGTTTATTACTTACAATGGCCATGCTTATCCAGGAGCGTAGAATACTAAGCATACCATCGCTTGCCTCTTGGTGGTAACTGGTAAGGCAGCAGATGCCTTAGAGCAAGAGAACAGTTTACACAGCGAGGCACTGGCATTGTGAACGTATGAACGTTCGTCATAAAAACAGCACAGCACTTGCACAAAAGAGTGCAGAATCTTAACGTGGAGGAATAATAAAAATCAACTCGTGGCTTCAAATGACCAAAACATTTGCATTTCATAAGAAGCAATGAACAACGAAAATAAACCATTTTGTATTGTAGGTACCTATCAATCATGATGACGGACGGATATATTTCTATTTTATACCATTTACGGGGCTTGTTACGCATACTGCCGATTGCCCTGCAAGATCCTCATCATGTAAAGATAATTATATTTCCGATACCCACAGATCCATTACAAAGAATTAACAACTAAAATGTTATCTATTTTATTAAATAGGCATTTTGTATTTACAACACAATGACTAAAGCAACAGTGATGATTTTAGACTTTAACTGTCCCTGTAAATGTTTCCATCGCCGCACGACAGACTATACCTTAGAACCGCCTCTATTCTTTACATAATAAAAGCTGATTTCGTATTACCTGACGTGCTGCTAACTGTATTCAAAATAGGATTTAGTCATTTGAATAATCAATTAAATGAAAATAAAATTCCCACAAAAGTATTTAACGTAACAAACAAATATGAATTATAAAAATAAAAAACGAATTTTGGTTTATATGTCATGTTTATACTCTGCTTAATTAGAGTGGGGCAGATTTGGGCATTCTCCTTTATCCCAAACTACGAGCCTACTTTAAAGTGGTGGTTTCTAGGCTTTGCAACTGAAAGTTTAGAGCTTCGTAGGTCAGGTTTAAAGTGCTTATGAAACCAAAATACAATACTATGGTTCATAAGTCGAATTATTAAGCAAAAAGTATTTGTAATCTAAAAATGAAAGTTTTCTACAAGCCCTAAACAATTATATTGTATATTAACTTGATCACTGGTGTGACGCTAAAAGATTGTCAAGCAGACAAAACCTCTCTTAAAAGTGGGATCTTAACTTTGGCCAAGTCTAAATGCCTTAGTGCGCCTTTAAAATCTGCAGAAACAACTATTTAAATAAAATGTAATTTAACTGCAATATCATATTTTAGTTAAGTAAATTTCATATAATGGTGCCTATCATTCAAAATTGAAGTATTTTCAATAAAAATAGGTAGTTTTGTTTCTTAGCCAACTTATGCACCACGGCCGATATTTTGTCGTCAAAAGTCGATTTTCTCGCCATACATGGAATAGTGTGCTATTATTTCTTTAACAACAATTTAACGACCGTCTTAATGTGGTACGTTTCAGACAGTCACGGGTTCGAACCCCGCCTGCACGACTATAACACTTATAGTCACATGTATTATTTTATCCGTCTATGTTATTAAAGTACATTATTTAAAGCATCAGCGCGGCGTTGACATTCACGGATCAAAATATCGCGGGCGGTCGCGTAAACAAAAGTATAACAAAAGACTGTTGATAAACACATCCGTGTGCGATGATACACACCATTGGGTCATTGTAGAAAAAAATGGGTACGACTTGAAAAACTAGCATGTTGTTTCAAGTAATTATTCCATTTACATGATGCTACATGACTATTGACTACTAATATTCTTATTTATTTATTTAAATAAGGACAGTTCATATTTTTATTAATAAAATTTGTAAAATACATACATGTGGTCACGTTATCTTGAATGCTTGGCAGTGAACATGACTCTGTTGTTGGCGCACTGACATTTCAGGTATTCACGAGACCCATTGAATTGCATTTCTTAGTTCATGATTTAATATTTTAAGTATAAAATATTTTCTTTGTTTAACATACTACCAGCTAGAGTGTTTACTCGTTTTTAAAATTCGGTCAACTAGTCTGTAAAGTATTAACATACTTTAAAAAATATATTAAGAAAGCAAATCTATGACTTTGTTCCGAAAGATGATGACGTGATGGCTGTCAATCCATTGGCATCCATTAATCAGACGGTGACATATAATTGGGTACCTACTCTTTTATTTCGCGAGGCGTCATCTACTTTTAAATACAATAATTATCATTGGTCCTAAATGAACGGTTGAAACTCGCCGCCGATTGCCACTGTTTGAATTTATTAAACAAGCCGTACGATTTACATAATAAATTGCAGCGCTTTAATGACGTCAAGTTTTACTCCCTTTTTGTTGTTTTAGCTCTTAATGTCATTAGCGGCATATTTTTGCATAATTTCTTCCAGTTTCTGCAGGGGTTGATAGTAAAACGCTCAGATTTTAACAACTTTGTCGTTGCCTGCTTACTAGTTATAAGATTTTGGCTTTTCGAAATGATACTGAAACTGATGAATAGGTACTTTACTCAGTGATAATAACGTACATTACTAGGCATTTAACGAGTTTTTTAAACATTGGACGAAAAGCTTTGATTGAAATCCTTTTTTTTATTATAAACATTGTATGTTAGAGGACAGAAAAACTATAGCAGCTTTTGTACTTAGGCGCGTATTGCGATGCATTTTTGATAGGTAAGCGGCTCAGCTTTTGAGCTGCCTGGAAATTGAACGGCTAAAGTTGGTTCGCAATACGCCCCCTGAACAGCGTCTGTATATATTTAGTTAGCTATCTGCTTTACTTATTTTCAACGCGCATTTTCAAATTCATCTGTACCTTGGAGACTTGGCGAGATGAAAATAAGATGAGTCAATCATTTTGTATTATATTTTTGTGTGCGCCGCGAATTTCGCCACGTCTGACGAAAATGCGAATCGCCCTTAATTGTAACAAAGACACTGTCATCTACCCAGCGCATTGCGGTTACTATCATGAATAAATATGAAATTCATGAATTTTTCTTTTGGGGAGTGTTGATAAAAGTATTATTGGGGATTGGGGACCTCGGTGCGTTGGCAAATTTATATTCAAACACGTCTGTATGCTGCGTTGTCTTTGCTTATTTGTGAACTTGTGTGTGTGAATTTGGGCATTGTGGTGTTTTTGTCATGATTCGTTTACTGCATAAATTTGGTCAGTGTTTTATTTGTGACTTCCAAAGGCTACGAGCCTTTATGGCTATGAGGCTGCAGGCAATACAAGAATACTTTTGTTACAATTTATAAATTTTGGGAGAGCTATTTCAACAACGAGTTGATTTGTTTATTGCTTGCCAATTTTATATTAAACTATCGGTCCCCTGAGACTATGTCCGCGCGTTTGGGGCCGTCCATTAATCACGTGAGGCTCAAAAGGGGGGGGGGGGGGGGGGGGGGAGGGGATACGGAAAACATCACGAAGGGGGAGGGGGTTTCTTGTTAGACATCACGTGTATTAATTTTATTTATTGATTGTCAAAAAGCGCTATTTCTGAACCGAAATTTTGAACGGCGCGCAAATTTGTACGATTTGTTGTCACAAACCTCTTTACCAATAACAACTGCCAGGAAAGAAGAAGCTTTACCAGTTGTAACCTTAAATGAAAGTCTTGCAACTCCGTGGGACGAAGACAACATTGATTAATTATTCATTTATTTTATTGCAAATACATATAATTGTTTTGCGAATCACCATTTTTTATATTTTTTCAGTCAAAATAGCCTTTACATAGACTTCCAAAAAAATACACGTGATCCAGGAGGGAGGGGGGGGGAGGGGTCCCAAACCTCATCAAATATCAACAGGGGGGAGGGGGGTGTCAAAAAATTAGAGAAACGACCTCACGTGATTAATGGACGGCCCCTTTTGAGTTTGCTCCCTTTCCTCCCGTCGTAGCGTGTGCGGTGTAGGCTGTTAGGCTATAAAAGCCTAAGCCTTCCTTGATTATAAGCTATCGAACAAAAAAAACGGCCCAGTAGTTCTTGAAATTAGCGCCTTTAAACAAACAAAGCAACTCTTCAACTTTATAATATTAGTGTAGTTGGATTGAGTTGTTATCGTTGTATATTTTGCAAAAACTATTGAAGATAACACAATTTATTTTTATTGCGTTCCGTTCTTCGCTAACGAGCGTAATGTGTCACACGTTGGTATTGGTAATACGTCGCAGTAGCATTGCAGGGTTAATATGTAACTTGCAAGCAATCGCAATGATTAAAGTAAAAATAAAATGAATGAAATTTGAGCATTTGGTATCGTGGCAATACATCACATTGCGAATATTTCGTAATAAGTGCCATAAAAACCACTTGCAAGTAAAATGGTGCACACAACGTAAAAATTTAAGATTTTAAGCCGGTCATACTCAGACAGCTTGGATCAGTTAGTGACCAGCGCACATCAAGCTGCGATTACACGTTTATCTGCAGTTTTTATGTTACTAAAACTACAAAACATAGACAGTACTATCCATATTTTTTGCTAAAACAAATAACTATATACCCATATAGACGACACTACTACTGCAGACACCACAACAGCTTTAGGCGGTCAGCAGTATCGTAACATAAAGCAAGCAGCTGCACTCTTATTGCGAAGCTTTAAAAAAACGTGATGACGTCATTAACAATTGCAATGCGAGAGCGATCGCTATGTAATAGCCCTTCCGATCCACGGGCAGTGGTTCGGAACGGTCGGCCGCCGAGCCGTGATATGAACGCCGTAATAGAACCGCCCTCGCCGGGAATTTCATTTCCTTGTAGACATCGCGAGATTTTTAGAGATCACGCAAGCTCGGATGATAGGTGTGAAATTCACTTCTATTGTCGGTTATTCTGCTTCATAAGAATAGTTCTTGGGACGTACTTTCGCGTATATATAATTCAAGCGCTCTTTCATTCGACGTCGACGTGAATTTGGTTGTGGAATGTGAAGTTCATATTCATGTATTCATAACACTTCTCAGCCCTACATTGTGATATCACGAAAGCTGTAAATTTTCATAAAGGCTGCTTACCCAGATAATAACTATGTGAATTAAGTTGTTACTAATTAAATTACAGTTTCATTTTTTTGAATTTGAATTTACATTATTTCACATGAAACCGCAAGGGTCCTATAATTTTCGAACCACATATTCATTGATTATTGTCTGATTTTTGAAAAAGATACAGCATACAATTGATTGAACTGCACATAAGAGTGCTTGAAAATAACAAAACTCAATTGTGTGAGTCTTTTTATTGCGTGATTTTCGTTGTATTTTATTTGGATTGCGAAGGAAAATCAGACGCCATATTCGAACGAGAGATTCAAAAATAGAGCTCCAGAATAGGCTCCATACACCGGTTACATACCTGGATCAATATGTTTTCGCGCTGTGTGTATTTTAGGGACTGTTGACGAGGAGTTCCCGTGTGTCCCGTAAACACATTAATGCACCGAAAATATAGTCGCTGGGACTACGTATAATGCTGCCATAATATTTACTATTGTATGTGAAAGTCATATTTATTTAGGTATAGTATACGGAGACAGTACCCTTCGTTAAACTTTCATTGTGTGGCCTATTCCCACGTCATTATCTTAACGAAGAGGAAAATAGTCTTGAAACATTGTACTCACCTTTTTTCTAGCAAAAAATACCTCCGTAGCAAGTTAACCTTAAGTAAAGTCGCTGTCGACGCTAATGTAATTTTGGGGGCTCCTGAAAACGTCAATATTTGCTTAGTAGTTACAGAGAGCCGCTGAACCGCGCAACTTCACATGTCGTTGTTAGGGCTTGACCCAAATAAACATGGCGAAAAACTTGTGTCCATCATTGCGGGTGTTATACTTTCCAAATTGAATTCCGCGCTAGGCCTCTGTTTATCGTTTAGGACGAGGGCATGTGCCAAATATCTTTGCTTGTCTTATTACGCACGCGGTAGAACCGCAACACACGTCACGATTTTTCCGCAAACGAGAATAAAAACCTCCGGATTCAGCGTTATTAATGTTATTCAAGCTATCTTATTAATGTTAGCTCAAGTGGCAATGGGCAGGGCACAGCGCGAAGAACTGATGGCCGGGGCAGTAAAGTTATAGATTGGAGGCCTTTCTACCAAAGACACAGCGTAGGACGTCCACTGATAAGATAGACAGACGACCTTGTAAAGATCGCAGGATCAAACTGGATGCAGACCGCTAGTGATCGGTCGCTGTGGAACGCCGTGTGGGAGGCCTTTGTTCAGCAGTGGACGTCCTTTGGCGGATAATGTTGATTATGATGAATGTTATTCGGCATAGAAAAAATGAATTCATTTTTTCTATGTTATTCGGTATGATAAAGAAGCCAATCGCTTCATTATAATACTTATTTGATATCGTTTTAACACTATATGTGGCGTATGAGCTTTCTATACCAACAAAAAAATTAGTTTTCGTACAACTCTAGTTTCTCTAACTTCTATGTAGATTATAGACAAAAACTATCATTAAATCTTGGAGTTTAATAAGTAGGTAAAAATACCAAATTAATTTCATGATTCGATTTAATAATAATATGTGAATAAGACATTACTATTTACGCTTCCGTGCCCAACAAGGGGCGAGGGAGGTAGGTACTGTTGCTGCGGTAAATCTGTTTGTTTGAATTATCAAATTGATTCCACCGTCTACAGCGTTGTAGGTAAATATGTGGTGTTGTTTCTGCCGTCGTAATTAGCAGAGTTTACTTAACTAAACAGCGGCCGAAGTCTGAAGTACAAGAAATGTGATATATTTTGTCATTTCACCCTGCATAAGTTACCTTTATAATTTCCAACTGAATCAAAAATCCGATATCTTTTATAAATGAAAATCAAATACATATCTTTACAAAATCGTAAAATTAATTTTAATTATCTAACCTTAATAACAAAATTCTTCTCAATCAATAAATTATGAAAACACCAATTTAGTCTGTTTGTTCGACTGGGAAACTATGTCGAGACTTCCAAAACAGGAGATAATCATAGCAGCTAAATTGTCTTCAATGATCTTAAGTCTTGCTTGTGTATTTTGGGCAGGCCCTTAATATTAAATCTTAAGTATCTACTTGTTCGCGTAATCCCGATTTGCCTTAAACTACTTATAATACCTCTGGTCTAAGACTATTTTTAATTACCACTTACTTGCGAAAGAAAGTTTTTATTATACACCTATACATACAAATTCTCACTCGGAAAATCGGATAGTGTATCGCGTATGTTTGGGTGGCTGGGGTGGTCGATTCAGTTATCATGTTCGCTTATTTCGTGTCCGCCTGATTTTCTTTTTATGTAGCCCGAGGCGATCCGTCGAGTCAACTGTCTCGCAAATATAAATAGAGATGAAATTGATATCAATATTATATTTCGATGAACCGAGCTCGATCGCGATTCTGTGTTTAATCAACTTTTTGCTTTCAATCTGCTCGATTTAAGTTTATTTTACCTAGTAGGAAGGAAGTAAGAGGTATCGACGGATCTTATTCTATTTGAATTTTCATTTGAAATGGATTGCGTAGGTAGATAGTGAAAAAAAAGATGGGCGCGGTAAAGCTATTGCATAGCATATATTATCAACTTATGCAATTATAATTATTTATTAAGTTTATTTATGCAGTTTTTTTTCCTTTTTTTTCCTTTGATATTAATTGAAGTTACATACAACCATTGCCACCTAAGGCGGGTTACTGAACTAAAGAGACAAACGTGATATTTCAAAAAGTAATTAAAAGTTCTGCTATTCATCAATAGATGGAACCGCTGTGCCGGTCGGAGTGAGGTGTGTTAGGTTATTTTCGTTACGGAATTTCTGCATTCGGTCTCCACGCTCAAGGCCCGCGATAGAAGCTATGCAATAGCTTAATAACGAGTCTTGGTATGAAATCGTGATGAGTTGACTAAAAGAGAGATGATAAATGTTAAGACAAGGTAAGATTGTGATTTTAAGACGCGTGTGTGCACTGCATAAAAGAAAAACTTACTGCTTCAACCCCATTGTGTATGACTGCGAGCAGGGTAAAGGTCGGAGCCGACTTATCAACCCGAGACGGGAACGACACCAACTAGGCGTTAACCAGGCGTCCACCATACGGAATAACGTTACGTAAACAGCAACGCCTCCGCCTGGTATCGACACCGGATAGCGAAGTTGTCACGTGGCAAACATGTCAAATTCAAAAACACAAATGCAGTACATATAATTTTGTGCTTTCACTGTTTTTTTTTGATAAATATATGTATAAGAAAATTACTCTTTAAAAGTTTAATTCTTGTAATCAATGTCTGAATCTATAGCTGTGTCTGTAAGATAGTGATAATAAACAGTTTTAGATAATGTAAAATTTGTGCAATAAGTTCGAAAGAAAACGCCCCAGGAAACATTATGGCGAGATTTTAATAATCAAATGAAGCTCGGTAAGTTATTTATTTAAACTTATTTTATAGTTACAGCTTTTCTTTTACCAAATAGTGTCAATTTAAATATTTAAAATTTTTACATACACATATAAGATTTTTAGAGAGTTTTAGATTCGGAGTATAACCCTTTGTTAAAATATTGTATTAAGATAAAATAAAACAGTAATTTATGATTGTTTTAGGTTATTTTAATAAGATTTTTTTGTAGCAAAGCTTTAATCGAAATGCACTCACATCATAGAAATATACATAGGTATATGCTGATATTTCAAGTATTAATATTTGTCTTTAGGAAATTTTAGTTTAGGAAAAGGTAAATTTATTTGAGTTAATATTTTTTGTTTCAGGTAATGGTTTCGTTATCAATTCATTAATTGGTAGCGATTTATGGACTCTTTTCGAGTAGTTTTTATACGATACGAGAATTATCGTGCAAAAAGCAGGACATCACTATTTTTTCTTATGTTGGCAAGATTGACAATTGGATTATCTATATTGGCTATAGTTATCTGTGTGTTATGTGAAATGTAAGCTAAGTTTTGACATTTGGGTATTCTATTTTTCTATAGTTCTCGTAGGGTGACTCGTGCCATTACTGGCTGCCGGCAGTTAATGGCCACCCAGCGACAAATTACAAATATTAATATTTGTCAAAAACACAAAAGTGAATAGAAAATTGAAACATTTTTCAGTTACTGGTCCCCTAGGTTAGTAACGTACATTCTGGCTTAGGGGTCAATAAATGAAAATGTTGCGATTTAGAATTCAATAACTAGCACACAAGCACGTAGCTTGAACTATTATCATCATCTTTTTTTTCGTTTTTCATTTATTATTATTAGGTGCCGTCAGATTATTTATTTATTCAATTTTTATTATTAGGTTCCGTCAGATTACAATCAAAACATCATTGTTAGCCCTAGAGTGGATAGTGTATATAGACCTGTTCCATGGTTTTACGTAGCAACCGGTTGAAAGCGTTCTACATTTATGATGATCGTATAATCTTTACAAGGTCGTATGCTTGTGGGCGTCGTACGCTGGATATTTGTTACCAATCTACAAAATTCTACTCCAACGGCCATCATAATTTGCGCTATGAACCCTGCGCATTGAAACTGGGGCTTACTGTTCCTAGTTGAGATATAACAATGTTTCGTTTCTGATGAGTTTTAATAATTATAATTATCAATTTCTGTATTGCAAAAGTTAGGACAAAAATAGCACAAACATTAAAAACAGACAAATTACACGTACAATATTATTTATACCTCGTCATTTATGAGTCGAGTTCGTAGAAAAATATTGAGAATAGGTCTCCACATCGCTAAACTTTAATCTTTTTAATGAGGGTCATGGTAAAAATCATGTTAAGGTTCCATCTGAGTCTTTTTAAAAAAATGTCACAGATGAACCTTTCGGATTCGGATTATTACTCTCAGGTGCCCGTAGACTACTTTTAGAGTTGAGTTCCCAACAGATACTGGAGTGACTACACCGGCTCGGTATTATTTTCTTCTTATCCCTGATCATTTCAATATCCGTTGAGAGACTCGATTAAAGTTAACAGCACAGTATGAAGATTCTTCAGCGTGCAGCGTATTTAATGCAGTGACTAATTCATCGGCTATCAGTGTGTGGTAATGATTAACCATTAATGTTTGTGTTCATTTTTCCACAGATGCAAATCTTGTGTAGGGTCTGCAACTTGTACGTTTAACATACCTTATTATTATAAATTGCACTAAAGCAACAACGTGTGTTAGGCGGGAAACTAACCCAGTGATTGGCGCCCAACATATTTGATATTATTAAATTTAGTTATCTTTCGTTTGTGATCGAATTGTTTGAAACCCCCAGCGTATGTTAGAATACATTTATTTTTGTAAAAGAAGAGTTTTAGTATAAATTTGGTTTAAATTCAGTGCGGCCAGTAACTTTTTAATATTTTTTTAGCAGATTTTAATTATTTGTAATTGGGGAGCCAAAAACTAATAAATGGTTGGGAGATACTGGTCGTAACTGCCAAAATGGACGCAATTTATGAAATATATATTTTTTTTATTTCTGTATTATTCTTTAAACACAATCAGGTTAAAATGAGCAAAATAAAGATTTGATTTGATTTGAAATGACAAATACTGATTCATTTATGACTTATATCAATCAAGTTATGAGCAAGTTATGTAGGCGAGAAATATTTTTTGAATTAGTCAAAGTCATCAAAGGGCCAGAAACTAGACGAATTACCCTAGTGACTACTTAATGCAACAGACAGTTCTTCTTGTGAATGACAGCCCGTTTGACAAGGGTGGGCGGGTAGTTGCCTACCACCGGACGACTCGCCGCTAGCGCGTTATAACGCATGCGGCGCGCTGTTCTCCATCCGAGGTGGTGACGTTACGAAGTTGAAAGATGTGCGTTGAAGTATGGAGTTTCATACAAAGAATACTGAAAGCCCTCATTGATTCGGTGCCGTCGTGGGCTACGACCTTAAGGCTGCCTGTCCTGTTCACCGGAGCGGAGCGAGGCTTAAAGTGGTTAGGCGGCGGTGACCTCGTTTGTACGAGTATAGAGGGCGTGTTGCGATCCAACTTTAGCCGTCCAATTTCCAGGCAGCTCAATTCCGACTCAGTGTAAATTGTACAATGAAACGAATATTTATGGTTTAATATAATAATATTCTAAGTACCATTCGAAATAGCAATTCGAGTTGCTAATTCTACAATAAAGCTGAGCCGCTTACCTATCAAATCTGCATCGCAATACGCGCCCAGTACGTTTACATTAGAATTTTGTGTTCCTTAAAATTATGATAGGTACTCATTAAAAATACATTTAAGAAAAAGACATCTGGTAATGTGAACAGTTGTCTGGCGTTAATACTCTAAACTTTCCCCCTTTGCCTACTCGAACGCCAGAGATCGTTATCAAGTGGAAGTCTAATTTTATTTTAATGCTTCGCTATCTCAAACTTCGGGTTAAACTGTAATGAACTTAATTCTAAATGAATGAACTCATACAAGTTACGATTTAACGTGAATTTATTGTTTTCAGGATTTGTTTTTTTTTCTACTTTACCTACATCTATTTAGCAGTGTTGCATATTAAATTTTTCTTCCCTCAACTTAGACTCACACTTGTATGGGTATAGTATCAAATGGCTGTCGTATTCACTCAATGTATTTTTTATTTACGAGTGATTTCTATTTATGTAATAGATTGTCTCAAAATATTTGCCTTCACCTTCACTGAGCAAAGTAAGTGTCACAAACAACTGCTTTTTGAATATTCCCGATTCTCACGATTACCTGCCTGCAAGTTAACTCAAACAGGAATGATATATGCTATGTAGTTCCACCACAGATAACTAAGATATATACACTCCACATATGTATTATTAATACACAAGTTAGCGACTCGTCCTATTTTGTTCGGGCTCAATATAAAAATATGAAACTTAGAAATACTAGTTTACTGATGGAAGAAACGTGGTGTCTAACAATGGGCCTCATAAAGAAGTTCAAAATCACACAACGAGCGATGAAGAGGGCTATGCTGGGTGTTTTGAATCGAATCAGAAATGAGGAGATACATAGAAGAATTAAGGTAACGGACATATCCTTACGAATCAGTAAGCTCAAGTGGCAGTGGGCAGGGCACAAAGCGCGAAGAACTGATGGCCGTTGGGGCAGAAAAGTTCTAGATTGGAGACCCTTCGACCAAAAGCGCAGCGTGGGACGTCCACCGACAAGATTGACGGACGACCTTGTTAAGGTCGCGGGATCACACTGGATGCAGACCAGGGGTGTTACGAATATTCGCATCCGCATCCGCAAATGCGGAATATTCGTATTAATTCAGACATCTACATCCACATTTACATCCGCATCAATCAATGCGGAGTTTTTACGGATGCAGAGTCTCACCAACAAGTAACTACATGTAATGAAAGTGGGCGGAGCCAGAGTGGCACGTGCTTCGCGTTTGTTTTGGGAATCGCTAACTTCATGCAGTAACTGACGAATAGAAAGGCGTACATTGGTAACAAGATCCTACAGGTTTTGTTTATTGTGTTTTTCTTATTGTCAATAAATAAATTATAGTTAAGTGAGTGTTTACTGTGGGTGTACTTCATAGTTATTCTGTGTGTTTGATAAATACTTTGACATAAATATTAAGTGAAATGGCGCCACCAATAGCAATATCTGGACTTATTTTACTATAGACAAAAACGATCCCGAGTAGTCGGAGTGTAAGATATGGAATAAAAGTTACTCGCGGAAGTGAGTGAAAAAAGTGATGAAGCAGGCATGTATCGGAAATATTGGATTAACAATCATATTTTACAAACTTACTTCCGGGTAGATAAATTATTTACTTTGTTTTCATTTCAAATCATGGTAATTATAGTTGGTATTATAAGGGCCAATATGTATAATCCTTCCTTAATTTAAAATATTGTAGTGTGACTAAAATATATTGTTGTTATATTTATTAGTCACATGATTTTATGTTACTTTCATTATTACATTTATAATAAATAATAATGTGTTAATGAAAATTCACTTCTTAAGCTTTGATAGGACTAACAAGAATGCAAAGTTAAATCCAAATTATGTTTAGAATTAAATAAATGCTTAATACGTGTTTTAATTGTAACCTTATTGTTCGCAAATTATAGCCATTTTAACAATAAATAAAATCACAGTGAACTTCTAATAATCCGCATCCGCATCTGCATCCGCGGATGTCAATTTTTTTGCATCCGTAACAACCCTAATGCAAACCGCTTGTGATCGGTCGCTGCGGAAAACCGTGAGGGAGGCCTATGTTCATCAGTGGACGTCCTCTTGCTGATAATGATGATGATGATGTTGGAAGAATATTCAAAATCGTAGCAGACGATATCATCGAATTATATTGTATCATGTTGAAGCCGCACGTTTGGTTGACCATATTCACAATTTGATCATGCACTATGTATCCAATTTTCGGGCATTACATGATTTAGGCAATTCTACGATATCGCCACTTCATACTTACAATAGGTTGCCAAATATAATGAGTGACTACGTTTACGTAATTCATCTAAACGTAAATTTATCAATGTCATTCAAACCAAGTTCAAAAGCATTCGGCATTAAATAAGTTGTCTGTGTTCGAAGCAGAATGTATAAGAATAGATTACATTTCTTTGGCGGTGTCGGGTAAGAAAACAAGGCCCTTATTTGGACCCACCTGCGTCGAGTATATACATTCGATGAAATTCGACTTTAGTTTTTCACCCCATTCGCCAATTGAGTGTTCTGTTTATTGCGCTTCAGATGATTGATTTGTTATTCCTGAAAATAATGTTATTTTACTGAATATTGAAATTCCCCATCATAGGCAGTTCGGAAAAATAACATTGTCAGTCGTTTTTAAACAAAATATTAATTTGCTCTGCAAGATTTAAAAAGCGATCACTCAATGAATGAGTTTTATCACAGATATTTTAATACCTATCTAGTCAGCTGTGTTGTAGTATTATACGGTGTTACCAAAGTACCCATAAGAAATAAATGGAGCTACTTCTATTAAATAAAAATAAAACACCACATGACCTGTCTGATTTCTGTGGTCAGTCTATTTTTTTGCATATTTTGATCCTTGTTTCTAGGATAAATTGTTAAGTTACTGGTTCTTAGTAGCTTCCTTTATTCCTAAAGGGTAGTTTATAATCACCTTGTTTATCTGTAAATAGACTTTTAAATTTATATGTACTAACATAAGTACGGTCTTGCTGTTCACAATAGATTATAATAATATATTTTTCTGATAGTGTTATTATTAACAGACGTTAACAGCAGTTTTCGCGTAATTACTTGTTTGTTTTCTTATGGCAATCAGAGTGTCACAGTATAAAAAATATTCGGCATTAGTTCCTTCCTTATCAAATACTCTGAAATTATCGGCTAAAAACAAACACATTATGATAGTATTTGAAATAATAATAAACCGGCGTAATTTTATATTTATTCTAATGTAATATATGATTTCAGTGTTTACTTTACATATTGCAGCAATAAGTTCACCCTAGCACCCTAACGCGTAGTTAGCGCTTATCTACGAAATACCACACCGTAGCTAGTAAGCTACGAAGAGGCTACCTGGTGTTGGTAGTTTTGACTCGATCGCTGTACTGCATAAAAAAATGTTTTTGTGTTTTTATCCATTTCAAAAATATATATTTTTTTAAATATTTTTTTGGCATTAGTATCGTTTGTACATCCACCCCTGAGTCGCTCTTCGCAGACCAAAACAACACCCTGTAGAATAGTTGTTTGAAAATAAGCCAAAAGGTCTACGTGCAACTCTATATTTATCGAGCTTTAAAAAACAATACCCACTAGAATATAAATAACTAATAACTAAATAATTTGTTACTAATGAAGTTTTTTAAAGGAAACAAAGGGATACAAATGTTAAGTGTACATTTCTAATATGAGGTTACAAATTACTAAGAATAAGGCAGCATCAGTAAAAGTACGTACGTAGAAGTACGAAGACGACCTCCGTGGTGTAGTGGCTAAGCACGCTGGGTTTTAAGACGTCACTGCTCTGAGGTCCCGGGTTCGATTTCCGTACGGGTCAATGTAGAAATATATTTTTGTCTGTATAGTCGGGTCTGGGTGTTGTGGTACCACTGTTGTATCTGATTTCCAAAACACAAGTGCATTAGCTATTTTGGGATCAGAGCAATATGTGATTGGTTTTCTTTATTATTAAAATATTTCAAAACTTTGTCTTTCTCCATCGCGAGATGTGTGTTAAAGTCCCCTACCGCGGGACTCAACCAAGCGACAGATGGTGTTCTGCTGTAGAACCGGATTTATTATCATTAATATTATATTATTACCTAGTTTCGATAAGTAACAGTGGTCTACAACCTTTTGATAAAGCCAGACAGATTTTCCATGACACACGGTACTAATGTTATTCAATTCGAGCTTTTTCCTCAAAAGTGCTCCAATATTTGCTTCCTGTAAACACTGTCTCGAGCGGCTGCGGTCACGAAGTTTTCCCTCAAACGACGGCCTAAGGGAATTGAGTTGGATTGAGCAGCGTGACTCGAGTAGTCCTGGCAAATCGATTATATTTTTGTTTACTCTAGCAATGCGGTGAAAATGGTGATAAAATTAGGTAAACTTTATTCACAGGTATTATAAAGTAATTTATTGACGCGTGTTTCCTTTTCGGTAAAGCAATTAAAGCTGTTTTTATCTACAGATAATTTCAAGATATACAGTGCGACAAGGCTCTTCTGGCCCATAGAACATTTACAGGGCAGCGCTCAATCAGGGTAGCCGATGCAAAAAATCTCCCTTGATGCAAGGAGTTCAGAAAACTTATTTTTTACACAACCATAGCAAAGTCAAGGAGAAGGATACTTATTTCAACCAGTATTTATTTAAACTTTATTGTGCAATAAAGTTAAAATAAATACAAAGCCAAAGGTGTTATTAACGCTGAATAGTATTCTCTACTACTTATGGGCTGTATAGAAATAACGTGAGGGCTATTTTAGTGTGCGAGTCCTTGCTCGTTTTATTATCAGCGATGAAAACAATGAGCAGAACAAAAAAAAGGTCAAAAATAGTTACTTATTACTGACGTTGATTTTGTAATATTGTCGTTATCATAACTTAGAAGTTAAAATAAAGACGCCTATTTAAAATTGCTTCCAAGAAATTTTAAATATCAATTGTGGTCATACTGAACTGTACCGGCAGCAATGATAATCAGATAAGTCGGTGGCACTAATATAAGCACAAAATATTAGACAGTTGCAGAAGTCAAACTCGTACGTTACTTCACTTTTGACACTCACACTTGTCCATCGCAACACATAAGAACTATCGTAGTCGTCACATCTAGTCGTTTGATGTTTTCTTAAAAATAAAAAAGAAGAAACAAAATCATTAACTAAGAAACTAAGTTTACACAACAATAACATATAAATTTTAACATTTTGTACTACCAAATTAATCTGTAATTCATCTTAACAGATGATGATGATGATGATGAATTATTTATCTTACAATAATTAAAATACTTCGTTTATACAGATTCTAAATACAAAACAATTACATAAAAACGACTGGGGGCAATTCGTATACGTAAAAAGTTCATCTGATCGAATTTTCACTGCCGAAGAAAAAATAGTTTTTGGTTTCTCAGGGTCACGATTACTATGTATTTAGATTACGTTTGTGCGATAGATTTTTTTACGTGTAGGTATCTTTTATAAAACAATAATATTCTTTAGGTAAAACGGTTAAACCTGCGATCGAATTACCACACGAAAAAAATCGATTGCCGTGAGAATCGGCTTCCTGGTCACCAAACAACATAATAATATTTTCTCATTACAAAACCCTTCCGAGACCCATGTCTCAAGCGGGCAGCACTCGCGCTCGTACTCTCCCAAAAAGTTTCGAGATCTCTTGTCCATGAGCGGTGTCTATGTGTGCGTTTCTCGAGCGCGCTTTGTATGTAGTTTGACTTCTGTTCTAGGTACAATCCATATTTTGTGCTATAAGTTAGGAGTACAAGTTAAGAGGACTTTGTCAATGTTGACAATATCACCAAAATCAGATAGAAATGCTAATAATACTAAATAATAATAATACTAAACAAGGATATGGATCTTTTGGCCGTCGGCAAAAATCAGAAATAACGCTGTCATCTTCAAAAACGCGGTTGTCAGATCTAGTGTAGCCAAATCTCCCCAATCTTACAGGAGATTTTGAAAAATTTCCTAATATCTCCTTTTTTATATTTAAAATAAATACTTGTTGATTTTTTTTATCATGTAGTTACGGCGAGTATTAAAAAATAGCAACCCTTTTCGTTCGTGGCGCCATTCTTTAATCTATCAGATAAGATGGTGGCACTAAATTTATTTTTCATGCGATACATTAGCGTAAAGCGGTAAAGTATATCCTCATTTATCGACTCCACAAACACTACTACTTAAGACGATTTCGAATTCTGATTCCGAGCCATTCGATTTCGCACAGGGTAGCGAGTGGTAGCGATATCTGCCCGAGAGAACTCGCAGGGACATTACTTAACTCGTTCGCTATCGCATTATTATCGTGGAGCTTACAATCAGGGGCCCTTTTTTATTTACCCTCTTGAAAATGGCGTGTAATTTTCGTTCGAAAACAAATTGAAAATCACGCAAAATATAGGCGTTAGTACTCACAAAATTCGGTTGTCCTTATTTAAATCACTCCCGTGGGGAATTATACTAAAATCAAACGGTAAAAAACAAAGCGTTTCACCAATGATATTGTATTAAGAACTAGATCACCGGTGAGAGGCTAAAAGATAGTCAAGCAAACATCACCTCACGTCAAAGTGAGGTCTTAACTTTGACTTAGTCTGTTTTTGATGGCGTCCTGCAGAAACAACTAACTAAATAAATAAAAACCAGTCCGAATATCATATTTTCATTAAGTAAATTGTATTTTATGATGCCTATCATTCATGATTGAAGTATTTTCAATAAAATTAATGAGTTTTGTTTCTTGGCCATCCCACGGACTAATATGGCCGATATTCTAAGACAGTGCCATACATGGAGTAGGTTGGTACTATATTTTTTATAATAATTTAACGACCGTCATAGTGTGGTGGTTTACGTTCCGGACTACTAAGAAAAGCAGTCGGTTCGAATCCCGCCCGCACGACCGTAACACATACGTCTATGAACATGTATGTTAATATGTCTTTGTTATATAACTATAAAGTACGCCTTCAATATCTTAAAAGTAACAGCCTAGACGAAAAAGATCAAAAGGTTACCGGCGCTCGCATTTACAAAAGTATAACAAACGACTGTTGATAAACATTTCAGTGAGGGATGATCCTCACGATTGTAGAAAAAAATATGTACGCTAACTATAAGCATGTTATTTGAATCATCCTGTTTACATAATGACAGATGACTTTGGTGTATTAATAAATATTTCTTTATCTATTTAAATAAGGACTGTAAATATTTTCATTAATTTAATTTGTAAAAGAATATACATGTGGTCACGTCATCGTGAATGCCTGGCAGTGAACGTGACTCTGACATTTGCGCTATGACATTTGAAGAATTCACGTGACACATTCAAATTGCATTTATTAGATAATTATTCAATATTTTAAATGTTAAATAGTTTAAAAATAAAATGTTTTTGTTGATTAATATACTATACCGAGCTAAAGTGTGAACTCAATTTTAAAATTAGGCCAACGAGCCTATTGTAATGTACCTACATACTTTAAAAAATATATTAAGAAAGCTACTCTATTAAGACTCTGTTCCGAAACTGATGTCTGATGTGATAGATGTCAATCCATTGACATCCATTAATCAGACGGTGCCATATTTGTGTACTCTTTTAGGTCGCGAGGCGTCATTTACTTCTAAATACAATATAACTGCGTTTCACAGATCATACCGTACGTTTTAAACTGTCAAATAAATACGGTTTCTTTACATAATTCCATCTCTGAGCTAAATAAGCCCTTTACTCAAGAGTTGCGAAGTCTCTGGTAAGGAGGAGGAGGGTATGGTTTACATCTACTCATAAAGGTTATATTTGGTAATGTTGCAATATAATACAAGGATGGGAAATTACCTTTTTTTGAATACGGCGTCATAATGGAATTCGGCAAAAATGCTAGTTACTTGACACTTGAACCCTGACACCCTGAAGATGTGAACGACAAAAGGTGTGCCGTACGCCCGAGCACGCAACCGCCAACAAAACGTTGATAAAGTACCTATAGAAAATGATATTTCCAATCGTCAAGTTACCAATAGAGTGATTGCTGATGACCTTATATCACATTTACACTTACGAAATTTTGCACAAGTGTTAAAAAATTTAAATAGATCTACGACGATTGCCCGCATGACACACATACGAGCGAATTGATTACCTTTCCGAACTGTAGTGTGCGCATTACGTATGTACGAGTATACTACCTATTATACCATCCAAAAAATCAAGGCAATCGTTGGAACCGTGTCCGAGACCTACAAGAATTTCTCTTCTAAAGTAGGATACCTATAAGATTAAAAAAATATGGGTTTTAGAATATATCCTATATTAGTGGTCCCCCGCGACTTCGTCCGCGCGTTTTTCGATTTTTTCTCGCCTTTTAAACCTTCCCTAGACCTCCACGAACATTTCAAGACTATGATAAGATAAATCCGTTCAGCCGTTCTCGAGGTTTAGTGGGACTATCGAATAGAAATTCAATTTTATATATATAGATTAATATATTTATGATTGCTATAAGGCGTTGCTTTGTTCCAAATATCAAGATTTTGAGTTCATGATAAGTACCTACTAAATACTAGGTTTTAATTTCTTTCGAGTTGAGAGTGTAGTAAATTTTATGGTTGCGGCATAAACGGCTGTATCTATTGATTGTATTGGTTTAGAAGTTTGATTTTGTTACAGCATAAAGGTATTATAGACTAGACCCCTAACACACCGCGACTTTTACCATCGATGCAGTCGCGCGTTTTGGAAACGCGCGCTAGCATGCGACCCACGCAATGAACAGTTTTTGGCATTGATGCTGAAGTGCGTCAGTATCGAAGCAGTCATTGGCGACTGCTTCTACAGTGCATTTGTCAATTTCCAGTTTCTGCATCGATACTAACGCAAGTTAGCATCGCGACTGTATCGATGCTAAAAGTAGCGCAAGTGTGTAAAGGTTGACATTTTGCGACTGCATCGATCCTGGATCTCGACTTCATCGCGACTGCACCGCTGCTAAAAGTCGCAGTGTGCAAAGGGGTCAAGTATTTGATATGAATATTGATTTAATACTGTTACGCCTTCGATGAAAAATGGTAAAAGATTTTTTAATCTGACTGCGGGAAGTACTCGTAGGTTTTGATATCTTTGTGAGTTTCGAAAATTTTACGACATAAGTCGGCAGTACTTAATTGTGTGTGCTTTGAAGTTTGATTTTTTAGAAAGAAAAATACTTTATTTGACCCAATTTATATTATTTACATAATTATAATTATTTTCATAGGTTTAAGGGAACGCAGAGCTGAGTATTTGATATAAATTTCAGCCTGATACCTCCACGCGTTCCTGAGAAAAAGAATAGGGAATGACGGACAGACAGTCAACGAAGTGATCCTATCAGGATTCGGTTTTTTAACTTCCAAGGTACGGAACTCTAAACCCGACGCGAAGTGCAAGGGATTTTGATCTCAAGTGAGCTAAGCGGCGGCACATATCTGTCAACGCAGACTTTAATTGTTTACTTGGACACTATATATTGAGATCCCTATTACACTTACACCACACATGCCGCACACGAAATGCAATCGCATCGCTTTTTCCTTCAATTTAGGCAATCGCCCAGTCCGGGCCAGTCGCCAGCAGGCTTCGTTTGGACAAAGCCTTTAACTGTTACTCTCATTTACATGTAAATCGTGATGAATACCTTTAGTGCACGTTTACCGCTCTGTCTCTCGTGGATACCGTAGCCCGGTGCACGTCTTTGAGTTAGCCTTTGAATGTTGGAGTATGATACTTAGTACAAGTTGGGGCAGATGAGATGGGACGATGTTCCTGTTGATTATAAATTTTCCCCTCCTAAATACAAACTAACATCTTCATACACGTAAAGATCTGGTGTCTATATATTAGTCTATAAGTTAGTTGTAAAAATTGTTTTAACATTCATATGTTAGAACAATTTTTACACACGTACTCATTTACGAGTAGGTAATGTACTTTCGTAAATGCATATGTACATTAAGTAAAATATCGTGCGGTCTAAAACAATATTAGGTGAATTCCATTGAAAGTAAGATAGCGTTAGAATACGAGCGGGCCACGTAAGTAGTTTATGGTATTTCTCAGAATTTATTCTCCATTTCATATCGGCTGAAAACTTGTTCTTGGAATCCCCTAGAATATTACAGACCAATTCAGGCCAGATAACTCTTAAGGCTCTTCTTTGTTAAGAAGTCTTAACAATATGCTGTTGCGAACTCATTACGAATTCTGTGGTCATGCCCAGCTTAATGTTTGGACTTTGATTATGAAAACTCTCCTCACGAATTCTAGGCGTACTTTTATACTCCAGACTCGAGGCGTACTTTTATACTCCTAATTGAATTACCCCAATTTGATAACGTTATAAGCATTTAAGTTGAAAAATATAAAAGTTCAAGTGTCGGGGCCGCCCTGAGTGACCCGATTTGTAATTCAAATCTCCGAGGGAGTGTGTGCTATTGCACACATTGGCAACAAGCATTGTTGCCAATGTGAAGGTGAGCTTTTCTCGGATATTTCACATTTTCAAAAGAAACTTACACGAGTCGAGAGTCAAACTAAAGCCCAACAATAAAATTGACAAAGAAAATTATATATTTTTGTCACTTAATCTCTTAAATAATGCGAGTTTGTAGTAGTTTAGTGATGAAAAACACGATTTTCAATAATTGCAAAGTTCATTCAACATTATGTTCGTTCCTATAATTTCTCAGGCAACATCCTCCAATTATGTCAAAGCTCCGACAATAGGCGAGAGTTACGTGTCAAAGCAAGTTATTAAAAGTTAGCGAGATTCTTGGTCTCATCAAAACATCTTGGTTATTGTTTTGAATCACTCGAGATTGCAAATTGAATTTCTAAAGCGCTGTTGTAGGGCTTCATTGCTATCGTGTAGTAAGAGTTATACACATTCTTACTTTTAGAGCGAAAAGAAAGCCTTAATTTAAGATTAGAGATTAGTTGTTAATCCTAATAGCTTGATTCAGGTCATAGGTCTTTATTTTGTGAAGGTTAGGTACAGTGGTCTGGTCTGGTATATACGAACACCGTGTCTATCTCTATATGTACTGGTAATGCTAGAAATCAGTCAATTACCTACATGACCATAATAATTCGTTACGTAATAAGTATACGAGTATGAGGTCTTAAAACTGCCCATATTATTATTTTTGTAACATCTTATTAGATGACGCATCTTTTTAGGGATCCGTAGCTGAATGGCAAAAAACGGAACCCCTATAGTTTCGTCAAGTCTGTCTGCCTGTCTTTTTGTTCGTCCGTATGTCACAGCCACTTTATTTTGTAACTATTACCTTCACACTGTTGAAATTTTGTAAAAAGATGAATACAGTTGCTTTACAATTCTTATACAAAAAAATGATAATAATGATATTTATGGAAGGGGGGGGGGGGGTCTTTTTTCAAATGACATAGAGGTTCCGAAAATCATTTTCAGTCTAACGTTTGATAAATAGACGCTTCCAAAGTGGTAAAATGGGCGTCCCCCACCCCTCTATCTTCTAAACTAAGTGAGTGTTAATTTTGAAAAAAATAAATAAATTAGATTTTAACAAAGACTTTCAAAGTAAATGGTTTGGACGAGATCGAATTAGTAGTTTTTGAGATATAGCATATTTTCAACAACCGCAAACCTAACTTTATTCTTCATACAAACACTATGAAAAACAAAGTTATATTTGCTGTCAACAAAATATTGTGGTATTTTATCTAATTTGAAGCAAGTGTATTCCCTAATTCGGTTAAAATTGGCACGGAACCCTCACCGCGCGAGTCCGACTCGCACTTGGCCTGTTTTTTATTCAACGTTCCTATTCATTTTATACTTCTCGTGGTACTTTTGTATCGGAGACACGTTGTTCACAAAAAATGTTTGGAAAAGGGCATTTTTCACTCTATGTGTTGTGATGCGAGGACGCGACTCAGCGTGGCATACATCCTCTTTATGACTTGTAACCGCCTTCAAAATAAAAGGGTAACCTCATTCCCCTTCGTTTGTATATTTGTATCTGTGGCGCTGCCTGTGGCGTATGTTTGCCCGCCACGTGGTAACCTTTGATTTGGTCACATTTTTTTGCGTGAATATCTTTCGTTTGCATAGCGGTTTTAAGCAAAGATGTCAGTAACACGTATGTTTGTAATAAAGTAGGTAAAATATTTGTTAAATTTACATATAGATGTTTGTTTTCAAAGCTGCTAAGTCAACTTTGTGAGATATTCGTTTGTCCACAAACTAGGGACTAACAGATATGTTGTGTTTGTATCACAGTATACTATACATATCTGTGGTTTTTGGAATTGATAAATTTAACCTTTGATTCAAATGAGTAACACATTATTATTTTGGCGACCGTAAAGTGGTGTTATTACTCTCTGTATTCACTTCACAATATCAATAAACGTTTGTATATTTTCCCACTGAAAAGGAACACCATTTTCATTTCGACTGATTATTTTTGTAACAAGCTTACTCCGATAATAAGATGTCTACGTGTTTATGTAAGGATATCTCATCCAAAGTTACTTCTAAAGCGATGATAGGGCAAACGAATACTGCTCAGGGCTGCTTCATCGTTGTTACATAGATAACGTAGACCCTACAGAAATAATAGTTTGAAATCCTATTAAAGTACTGTTTTTGCATGAGTTGAATATACAAACAACAACTCGCATCGTCTATCTGTATACAAAATAGATGATTGTTTTGGTGGAAATTTGTAAAGGTCGATTAACGAAGCATTATGGCCCAATCATGCACGGTCGAATGATTTTTTTCACAAAATCAAACAATACGATTGGATAAGGATCTGCATATACATATAGGTAATACTCGCAGACATACAGGAAATCACGTAGGTATCATAATCTACCCCCGGTCCGAGATCGCTTCACTTTGGTAGGCATTAGTTCATTTTGAAAGACCCAAACTGTCGACATGCACTTGGTTTCTGGATCGTATTGATAAATCCAGGACTCCTCGGACTCACCTGTAACGATGTCGTAAACACGCCGAGACGAACCTGCTTCAAACTTGTTAGGCATATTGCGACACCATTCCACCCGAGCCTGCTTCTGAGCGTCAGTGAGGTAGTGTGGAACCCAGCGTCATACTGTCTTCCACATGCAAAGATAGAATAGATTCTAATCTTGAACGCTTGACCGTGTAGAATCTCGTGAACGCTTCCCGATCTAATCTTCAATATGTGCTAAATCTCCTGAAATGTAATTCGCCTATTATCTTGGATTAAATTTTTCATAGCACACTTTCTTTCGTAATAGCCGTCAAAAGGCGACCGCTTCGTTCTTATTCCCCCATGGTTGGTCAATCGCACTTGAATTCGTTATACCAATGATACACGGTGACCTTGGAGAGGCTTTCATCCATAAATGCCATTTGAAGTATCGAACGATTGTACCGGTTTCAGACGACACTTGAAATCATAAAAAATCATGCCTGCGTTTCCACCAAGTGAGCAGGTCTAGATTCAATTAAATGTTTATTCATCATTCAGTTACAGGTTTAAAACAATCGTAGAAACAAGATTTTCTTTTGGTAATGCGATTGAATGAAATATATTTAGTTAAATGTGTGCTCACTCACAAGAGGTCAGCCATATCATCATACTGAAATAAGTTGGTCGATTTGACATTCAGTGTTCTTTTTTTTGTGAAAACTTTCTTTAACTAGAGCCTGTAATTTCAGATCGTCGTGTTTCGTATTTAAAATTTTACTATAAATTTATTGCTTACTCCATCCACAAGCTATTTGATCTCTATGAACCAACTATAGATTCGCATTCCATTGTTTACATTGTATAAATTGGCTAGTAATAGGATTTTTCAGCATAAAAACAACCATTTTTACTGTGCGTTCATGAATAAAACGGATCCCTGGTGCTCACTCCGTCCGCCATCGCTAAATACTTAAATCTTTTTTGCTAAGTTAACTTTTAAAAGAATGAGTGAACATATGTTTTTTTTATTACAAAAATACTATAAAATATTCAGCAGTACACAGTTTGATTATAACGGTTTGCTTTAAGATTTAAACAAAGTTTCATATTTTGTATGAAGGACATGGAATAGAGTGTCTACACGTGACAAAATAGTAGGACTTAACTTCATGAGTTTACGCATTTATCATCCTCGCTTACTTGCCTGAAGGAAACGGTTTAATTTATAATAGGTAGTTAGTTTGGGTTTGGTCTCATTTTTGGGGTTCTGTGTACTAAATGTAAAATGACTGTATCTGACCAGTCACATTTGTCATAAACCATACATGACTGGTCTAATACGGTCAAATTCATTCAATTTGACCGTACTTGTATGTGATGAACCATAAATATAATTTCTTGACTCAGATTTCGCCAAAAAAACATATTGTGTCCTTGTGGCAATAATTTGTGTTAACTATGACTTTTTACTGTATTTTGTTAATGTAGTTGAAATAAGGTGTAAAAAACGGTGCTTCACAGAACTGTGCGAAAGTCACGTGACCGACCGAATTCGACCAATCGCGAACGTACAACGAAAAAGTAATAAAATATAACTGATAACAATCTTACTTAATATTACCATTTGCGATAGCTAATGACCGTTTTTGACTGTTCCAAAGTCTTTTTCAACACTAGTTCTGTGGCTGAATGGTAAAAAATAGACATTAGGAAAAGTTAAGATTTAAGTTATCCTAACATATGTGAGTCACTGTCAATTGAGTTTCAACTGACCGACTGACAGATGCACGATTTTTATCGATTATGGCAAAACGAAGAAAGATAAGCCGTGCAATTTTTGGATATGTTGGAGATTCTGATTTAGCTAATTGGAAATACAATATTTTTTTGATAATTTCTTGGGGGATTTTGTGAAATACGAAAAAAAAACATCTGTAGAACATAGCTTAGCCTGTTGGAGCGAAGCATTTTGTGGAAACTATAGGTACGTCCTTTGCCTATTTATGTCAACATGAAATAACTTTCTTTTGAATACTAGGTATTTTTCCTGCATGTCTATGTATATTATAGTTATAACACTATACTAATAAAATAACCCGCTTATTTTGGACTTCGGTATAAATAAAAGTATTTTATTAAACAAAAATATATGAGCGACAAGAAAAAGGTAGTCCTTTCTGTCGTAATTTTCAAATAAATAGCTGCTATCATTTATTCGAACTGGCACTTATAACAGTTAAATTTAAATGTATTTACTGGCAACACCGATATATTTTTGGAGGGTAGTTTTGTATTGGGGGAGAGCGCGGAGATCGGCAGCTCAGTTGGTTTGCGGCATCAAGTTGAAGAGGTTGTGCCCTGAAGTTGTACCCTGTTTGACGAATAAAAGTCTTGAAGAAGTCTCAGTGTTATTATTTCATTATATTCCCCAGACACAGGGATTATGTTATGTTTCTTAATAGTTTTTTTTCAGGAATCCGTTGATGAGGAATGAAACAGGGCATTATCCAAAACCTAAATGCAAACTTTTAATTTTTTACAACAGTTTTCCGCAGCCTGGTTACGGGTTAAACCGTCTCAATTTATCGAGTCTTATTTTATGTCCTCTTACTGTTGTCACGTGGAGAAACCCTGTTATATGTCATTTAAACCAAAAATAAAGTATATATCTGTATATCTCTAAAAGTAAAAAGAAATATCCAACTGTGTAATGACGAATATTTTAAAGTGTTTTTGTACAACAAAATCATAGGTTCACTCTTTCTTTCAAGTTAACTTAGCAAAAAAGATTTAAGTATTTAGCGATGGCGGACGGAGTGAGCACCGTTTTACTCATAAACGCACAGTAAAAGTGGTATGTTTTTGTGCTGAAAAATCTTATTTCTAGCCAATTCATACAATGTAAACGATGGAATGCGAATCTATAGTTGGTTTATAGAGAGACAATAGCGTGCGGATGGAGTGAGCACAATAGATTAATAGTAAAATTGTAAATATGAAACTTGACGATTTGAAATTACAGGCTCTAAAAGAGAGTTTTGACAAAAAAAAGAACACTGAATTAACTGACCAACTTATTTCAGTACGATGATATGGCTGACCGCTTGTGAGGACTGAGTGAGCACACATTTAACTAAACATCTTTCACTAAATCGCATTACAAAAAGAAAATCTTGTTTCTACAATTGTTTGAAACCTGTAACTAAATGATAAATATACATTTAAATGAATCTATAGCTGCTCATTTGGAGGAAATGCACGTAAAAATCATAGCTCTAAAATGTTCCCGGCGCAGATTCATTTTTCAACTAGACACGATACTTTGAATTGGCTCGCAAAAAATGTGAAGGGAAATTTTGAAAATGGAAATTTTCATCATCTTATTTTTAAAAAAGATCCTAACCGGCCAGTCTCCCTTTTTTTCTCAATACTTTTTGAATGACTTAGTACACTTATAAAATTTTTCGTTGCTTCTGTTCGGAAAATTAAACTTTCTTGTGAAGATAGACGGGTGGAAAATAGCTATTCCATCCCAAGGGTGGAAAGTGATTTAGTTTTAATTGCTACGATCAGACACAGAGTTAAAGATAATTGAGTCACATTATATTATTAAAATAAAAAAATCTTTAAGTATTTTTAAAATTAGCTTAATATTAAAAGCGTTTTTTATGGTAACTGATTTAAAAAAAATCAGTTGGTCTTATTTTTAACAATTTAAAATCTACAAATATTATATTCGATTGCTTATACAAAGTTACACTTTTTTAGGGTTCCGTAGGCTAATGGCAAAAAACGGAACCCTTATAGTTTTGTCAAGTCTGTCTGTCTGTAACTATAAGCATCACACTGTTGAAGATTGGTAGGAATATGTGTCCTGTTAACCGCTTTAGGATCCTTAAAAAAAAATATTGATATTTAAGGGGGACATACATGGAACTAAAACCAAAAAAATTTTTTTTAGTCAAACCTAAGCGTGTCTATGGATAGATCTTTTAAAATGACATCCAGGTTCCTAAAACCATTTTCTTTTAAAGTCTAAATTTTCATAGCTAGACGCTTCCAAAGTGGTTAAATGGGCGTCCCCACTATCTAACTTCTAAACCAAGCGAGTGTAAATTTTGAAAAAAATATATAATGTAGATCTTAACAAATACTTTCAACGAAAACTGGTTTGGACGGGTTTGAACTAGAAGTTTTTGAGATTTAGCACATTTTCAACAACCGCAAACATAACTTTGTACTTCATACAATCACTATGAAAAACAAAGTTATATTTGCAGTCAACAAAATATCGTAGTATTTTACTAAGTGGAAGTAAGTGGATTCCCTTATTCAGTTAAAGTTGGCACGGAACCCTCAGTGCGCGTGTCCGACTCGCAATTGGCTGGTTTTTTTCATTTTAGATTGTCACATTTGTTCGTCTTTGACAATATATTTTTTTAGTTTGGTCGATTATTGCACTGATTATTAAGCAGGCGGAGGCGACTTGCCGCGATTTTGTTGTTCATTAATCTTCTTACTCACTCCCACCTTTAGCTGTCACTCATAGCGCTATCTCATAAGGCAAAATTGAACCTGGGATTAGACATAATTGTGGTAGTTTTGGTAACAAGGTTAAGGTTGATCGATATTTTAACAATTATTTGAAATATTTATGTTCTCTGTAGTCTTCCGTGCCGTTTCTGTCCGTCTACTTGTCACTCGTGTGTTTTATGTATAACGACAGTAAACAAACTGATATGTGATGTAAGAACTTAAGGGTTCATCTCTCGCCAAACAACATAATATATCTTCATCGCATCTCAATACACAGCTAAATTATTTATGTACCCTCACAGTTGAAATGAAAAATAGTATGTTTAACTCGGGTGAAAGCACCAATTTCACTCTCGAATTATAAGCGCTCTCACTCCGTTCGAGCGCCAAACATCTCGAGTGAGATCACTTGGAGAATGGGTCACTTTCTCCCCTTGTATAACAATCTACTATTTCAAACGTGTTTGGCGGCCTTAATAGATATATACTCAATTATTATCAAATTTTAACGATATAACATACATACACGTTAAATTGATTACCTCCTTTTTTTGAAGTCGGTAATAAACAAATTCACATCTGAATGAAGTCTGGGTGGTATCAAAGCAGACATCTAAGCCTGTGTCAGCCCTGCCAGATACATCTCTAAGAATCTATGCCATTTGCGCAAATCGTAATTGGATTATTATCTGAGTCACGACCATTAAGCGGATGAAACGAGATTGAATTGCAAAATGTAGCGAGTTGAACATTGTACATTAGGCTCGTATAAGCGCTAATCTTCAGACGCTACTGCTAAGTAATCTATAGATCAATACTCACTTGATTCTGGTACCTATTAACTGCGTTTCTACTCCGATAAATACCAACAGCATTATATGAATAGTATAATTTCTAAATTTTGGAACTTAGAAAAGACTTTTCTAAATTTTGGAAACAAACAAATAAGCTGAACCCAAGGCCGGGCGTCTCTGCGAGTGTGGATGGTGAAAGTGATGCGGGGAAAGTGGCAAATATTTTTAAAAAACCGGTGCGAGTCGGACTCGCGCACTGAGGGTTCCGTGCCAACTTTAACCGAATTAGGGAATCCACTTACTTCTACTTAGTAAAATACCACAACATTTTGTTGACTGCAAATATAACTTTGTTTTTCATACTGTTTGTATGAAGTACAAAGTTATATATATATTTTTTTCAAAATTTACACTTGCTTGGTTTAGAAGTTAGATGGGGGGGGGACGCCCATTTTACCACTTTGGAAGCGTCTAGCTATGAAACGTTAGACTTTAAAAGAAAATGGTTTTAGAAACCTCAATATCATTTTAAAAGACCTATCTATAGACACCCCACACGCATAGGTTTGACTAAAAATTTTTTTTTTGGTTTTAGTTTTATGTATGGGAGCCCCCCCTTAAATGTCATTATTTTTTATTTTATGTATGAGAATCGGTAAGCGGTTAACAGGATATATCTTCCTACCAAATTTCAATTGTGTAATGCTTATAGTTACAGAATAAAATGGCTGTGACATACGGACGGACAGACAGACAGACAGACAGACAGACAGACAGACAGACAGACTCGACGAAACTATAAGGGTTCCGTTTTTTGCCATTCGGCTACGGAACCCTAAAAACCATTTTCAAGACACCATGCATCAATCGTCGCAGAGTTTCGATGCCGGTGTCCGGGACGGAGATGAAGTCACGTACTTTACAGCTAGAAATGTTAAGGATATCTTAAAAAACATGACACGTGGCAAATCTCCTGGTCATGACGGTATCAGTATCGAACACCTGCAGTATGCTGGTTTCCACTTGCCGCGTGTCCTAGCCATGTTATTCTCATTTTGCATAGGGCACTCGCACTTGCCTTCTAACTTTATAAAGACGGTTGTTGTACCAATACTGAAAAACAAAACTGGAGATTCATCGGATAAAAACAACTACAGACCAATCTCACTGGCTACTACTATATCTCAGGTGATGGACGGTTTGCTTGAGAGAAAACTACAGGCGTTCCTTAATCTGTGTGATGTCCAATTTGGTTTCAGACCGCAGCTATCCACAGAAAGCGCTGTACTTTGTCTCAAGCACACTGTGCGTTACTATACAAGTCGTAAAACACCTGTTGTTGCTTGTTTTCTTGATATTTCCAAAGCGTTTGATACACGATGTACTTTGGAAAAAACTGGCCACGGAAACCAATGACTTTCCTAAAGATCTTATAGGTAAGCTTCAGTATTGGTACAGTAATCAACGGAATCAGGTCAGATGGGCGGGAGCACTGTCTGAGGAGTATGGGCTGGGGTGCGGAGTAAGACAGGGTGGTCAGTCCTCTCCTGCACTTTTTAACCTCTACGTAAATGGACTGATTGGTGAGCTTAGAAGTAGTGGAATCGGCTGCTCCATTGACAATATTTCATATAACAACATTAGTTACGCCGACGATATGGTGTTGCTGAGCCCATCAATCAGTGGGATAAGGAAATTACTTAAAATTTGCGAGAGGTATGCAACGTCCCATGGCCTACGTTATAATGTGAAGAAGAGCGAAGTTGTAGTCTTTAAATCTAAAAACAAAAGCTACAATTTTCCTTCTATAACTCTTGAAGGCCTTCCACTGCAAAGAGTGACAAGTTTTAAGTACCTTGGACACTGGCTTGGAGCGCAGAGCTCTAGCTATGAGAGCGAACATGCTTGCCCATAGATTCGCAAGATGTAACACTCATCATTCATCATCATCATTATCAGCCAAAGGACGTCCACTGCTGAACATAGGCTTCCCCCACGGCTTTCCACAGCGACCGATTACTAGCGGTCTGCTTGCAGTTTGATCCTGCAATCTTTATAAGGTCGTCTGTCCATCTTGTTGGTGGACGTCCCACGCTGCGTCTTTGGTCGAAGGGTCTCCAATCTAGAACTTTCCTGCCCCAACGGCCATCAATTCTTCGCGCTATGTGCCCTGCCCATTGCCACTTAAGCTTACTGATTCTCAAGGCTATGTCCATTACCTTAGTTCTTCTACGTATCTCCTCATTTCTGATTCGATCCCGTAGAGAAACACCCAGCATAGCCCTCTCCATCGCTCGTTGTGTGACTTTGAGCTTCTTTATCAGGTCCATAGTTAGAGACCATGTTTCGGATCCATATGTCATCACTGGTAACACACACTGGTTGAAGACTTTCGTCTTAAGACACTAAGGTAAATGAGATGAGAAGACACTCTTGCGTAATTTCCCGAACGCCCAGCCGAGTTGGATTCGTCGATTGACCTCTTTCTGGAAGTTGGACCTACCCAATTGGATCACTTGTCCCAGGTAGACGTACTCGTCGACAACTTCGAGAGTTGAGTTCCCAATGGATGCTGGAGTGGGCACAACAAGAGAACTCGACATAATTTTCGTTTTCTCCATGTTCATTTTAAGACCCACTTGTGGGGAGACTCGGTCAAGGTCTTCGAGCATAGTGCCAAGATCGTCAAGCGTCTTTGCCACAGCGACTATATCATCGGCAAATCGGAGGTGTGTGATGTATTCGCCATTAACATTGATGCCGATTCCTTCCCATTCCAGAAGTTTGAAGGCGTCTTTCAATGCCGCTGTGAACAGTTTCGGAGATATAACATCTCCCTGTCTCACACCTCTCCGCAGTGGAATCGCCCTCGTGTTCTGCTCCTGTGCTCGGACCGACATGGTGGCGTTGTTGTAAAGGAACTTTAATACCTCTATATACCTATGGTCTATGTGGCACCGCTGCAGAGACTGAAGCACCGCCCAAGTTTCGATCGAATCAAAGGCCTTCTCATAGTCCACAAACGCTAAGCATAGAGGCATATTATACTCCTCTGACTTCTGTATAATTTGCCTAAGCGTATGGATGTGGTCTATGGTACTATAGCCTTTTCGGAAACCGGCTTGTTCGGGAGGCTGGAAGTCATCAAACCTACGTGCGAGACGATTCGTGATGACCCTTGAAAACAGCTTGTAGACATGGCTCAGGAGTGATGGGTCTATAGTTCTTCAATAAGGTTTTGTCTCCTTTTTTGAAGAACAACAGCACCACACTCCTGTTCCACGCCTCGGGCGTGATGCCCTCCAGCAGCACGGAATTAAAATGTCTCTGAAGGACTTTAAGTACCGGTGTTCCACCCGCTTTCAGAAGCTCTGCTGTGATTCCGTCCTCGCCAGGTGCCTTGTTGTTTTTGAGCTGTTTAAGGGCCATCCTAATCTCGTAGAGGCTGATGTCCGGGATGTTTTCGGTGTAGTGTCGGGTCAGGATAGCTCGTGAATCTCTGGCCAAGCTATCAACGGGTTTGGCAACTGAGGTGTACAACTGTCCATAGAACCTTTCGATCTCTCTCAAAACCTCTGCTTTCGTCGACGCTACACTGCCTTCCTCCGTCTTAAGCCCTTCAAGTCTCCGTCTTAAGCCCTTCCTACATCAAGTTCCCTGCAAACTCTTTGGAGCCTTGGTTCCGCTCTATCGTTTCTTTAACACTATTAGTGTTAAAGCAACGGATGTCGTGTCGCAGAGACTTCCATATTTGTCTATTGAGCTCCCTGTGGTTTTCAGCATTAACGGAGGTCTGCAGTGCCATAGATCGACGTTTTGCCATAAGGTCGAGAGTGTGGACCGACAGTTTTTGAGGTCTATCTTTACGGCCAGGCCTAAAAGACTAAGACCCCACCGTTTGGACAGTTTCCACAAACCCGTTGCTTATTTCGTCAACTGATACGCAATTCCTTAGGCAATCGAAGCGGTAGCGGTTTGACAACTCGAGTTGAAAGCTCTCGGGATTTTGGGTATGATCACGAGTCGGTCGGAGCGTGGACTTCATCAGGCGGGACCTTTCCAATTTGACATTTATATTCAATGTGCCTCGAACCATTCGGTGATCGCTACCGGTTTTCACCCTGTTGATCACGGAGACATCATTGAATAACCGTCTCTTGGAAGTCATGATGAAGTCGATCTCGTTTCTCGTGAAGCCATCGTGACTCAACCAGGTCCACTTCCTTTGAGGCGGCTTCTGGAAGAAAGAGTTCATCGTAAAGAGTCCCTCTTTCTCCAGAAAGTCGGCCAGCCTCTGTCCCCTGGCGTTCCTTTGCCCGTATCCAAAAGGTCCCACCTTCAACTCATTCTCGCCTCGCTTGCCCAGTTTTGCGTTGAAGTCCCCGATTACAACAGTAACATAGGTTTTGGAAGTATGTATGGCTCTACTTAAAGAAGTAACAGAATGGTGCCCTAGATATAAAAAGAGAAGGAGAGGTAGACAGTATCGTAGATGGGAAGATGACATCAAAGCAGTGGCTGGAACAACTTGGACGAGACAGGCAAAGGACAGACGATGGTGGCGAGAACTTGGGGAGGCCTATGCTGGCAAGCAAGACAATCAAGAAACCGGTGTCTAATGATTAATGATTTGTAACTATTTTAAGATTGTTAATAAAGGCTATTATTATTATTATTATTATTATTATTATTATGGCTCTACTTACGTCTTCATACATTTCCTCCATCTCTTCATCCGGGTGTTTCGAGGTCGGTGCATATACCTGTATGACCTTCAGCGAATACCTCTTAGATATTCTGAGTATAAGGTATATCACCCTGCTCGACACGCTCTCGATGGTCTCGATATTGTTGACGAGGGACTTGTGAACGAGAAACCCGACACCGCCTTGGGACTTTTGGTCACCCTCCCTGTAGAAGAGCAGGTTGCCGGACTGTAGAGTTATCGTGTCGTCGCCCTCTCTACGGACTTCTGATAAACCCATTATGTCCCAGTGTAACCTGCTCAACTCTTTTCTCTCTTCAATCACTTCTCGTCTGTCCTCAGTGTGCACGCGTTATAAGTTACCAGGGCCATTACCGCCGTTACCGTGACCGCTACCAAAGTCAGGAATAGCGGGGCTGCCGGAGACTGGGGGCCTGGTTTTCTTGTGTGCAAACATGAGAGTATTTTGCCAATACTCGCCACTCTTGGCAGGCGGGTTGGCGAGTGCAGAGGCGCAGCCCCTTGCAGCTGTGACACTGCTGCCCGTCACAGTCCAACATTTAGCTGCGCCTTATATTGGATGGTTATACCGCCATCGGTCGGTCGCCAGAGCCTCGTCTGTATAAACAGGACGCACCACGTGAAGGTGAGGTTGGCTTGGAGCTTTAGGTCTTGGTCAAGCTCCCTTACGTCCCAATGTATGATGTAACACTGAAGTTAAGCAAACACTGTTCAGAGCCTATTGCCAGTCTTTCTACACTTGCAGTCTATGGGTGGAGTATACGCAAAAGACTCTGTCAGCTCTGCGCGTCCAGTATAATAACGGGTTCAGGATGCTGATGGGGCTGCCTCGGTACTGCAGCGCTTCGGCGATGTTTACTGAGGCTCGCATAGACAGTTTCCCGATAGTCATGCGCAAGCGGGTCGCCTCTGCCTGGCGCAGTAGGGAGTCGCTACTGCTGCCCTATCCTGAGGCGTTGGAACAGCGACCATGTTGGTTCAAGACCTGCCTTGCCTGACCTGCAAGTTAATATTAAGTAGGTCATATTGTTTTGTGTTCTATCTTTTAATGTACTAACCCTAGCTCGTAAGATATTTTTTTCTGTAATTACTAACCCAACCTATGGAAAATAATTTCTGAAATAAAGATTATTATTATTTTTCATTTCGTTTTATTTTTTCAGCTTGAGGGCTGGTATTACAAAGATCATTTACGGGTAATGCCAAGTAAGGTGATCCTAAGTCCTAAGCACGGGTAGGCATTGAGATTTCTTCCGATGATATGGCAGGTAATTCTTGAAGAAATCGGCGCACAATTCGGCACGTGTTTAAGATGGCTGATTTTTGCATAGTTATGTAAGTGTTCTGTGGCAGTTCAAGGAGTTTAAGACTTTGGTGAAGATGTTTAGGTATTATCCCAGTGCTGGAGAGCTCCAACGGCACAATGTACACTTTTCTAGGTTCCAGATTCTTAATATTTCTTCTTTCAACTCTGAATATTTGTGTATTTTATCGGATACAGATTTTTTAATGTTATGAGTATTGGGAACGGCGACGTCTATTAGATAGGCTACTTTATGTGTTTTGTCGAGTAAAGTTACATCTGGTCTATTGCAGTGAATAGTTTTATCAGTTAAGATGGCTGTATCAAAGTACATACTGTGGCTGGGGCTCTCCAGAACTGCTTTAGGTGTGTAGTGGTAGTACGGCACTACTTTGGGTGGTAACAATTTGTGTTTGATGGCAAGTTTTTGATGGACATAGTGTGTTATCTGGTTGAGTCGGTGTGTTTAATCGTTTTGTGTTAGTACGGGACGCGCGTTAATTATATGTTGGATGGTTTCCGAGTTTTTATGACACTTCCTACATCTGTCATCCAAGGAATTGGGATCTTTGATAATAAATTTCCTATAGTTTTTGGTGTTCACTACTTGATCTTGAATAGAAATTAAGAAGCCTACTGTTTCGGGAAAAAGGTAGCCCAGTTTAAGCCATTTATTTGAAGCTTCCAGGTTGATATGAGGTTGTTCTAAATCCTGTATATGTCTTCCGTGTAACTGTTTCCTTCGCCATGTATCTATCTTTGTTTTTTCTATATTCTGTAGGGACTTTTTGTGTTGTACTTAGTTCTTTCAGGTTTAACGGTGTGAGGTTCTGATCTAGTTCAACTATGGTTTTGTGTATGATGCTATTGGTGTTGTTAAGAAAGAACATCCTTATAATATTTATTTGTTTTTTCCATAATGCTTTTTAAGTCAATAAATCCTCTTCCTCCTTTCTCTCTTTTAATGGTCATTCTTTCAGTAGCTGATTTTGGATGTAAATACTTATTCTTAGTCAAACTGGTTCTAGTTTCTATTTCTAAATTTAGTATATCAGTTTTTGACTATTTTATTACACCAAATGAGTGGGTAAGCACAGGGACCGCAAATGTATTATTATTATAATACCTACATAGATCGTATTTTAACGCCTAGCCTGGGGGCGTGTTGTGATACAACTTTAGCCGTTTAATTTCCAGGCAGCTCAATTCCAGCTCAGTGTAAACGATTATTATCATTATTATAATAATACTAAAATGGTAGGAATATGGATATTTATGTTGTTTTATTATAATATTTTAAATATAAATATCATGCGAAATTGCCATACGAATTGCTAATTTGTCAGTAAAGCTGAGCCGCTTTCGTCCCCCCTAGCCGATTTCGGTGGCCAGTCACAACGACTAACCGACTGCGCGGGACATATTATAGTGCACAAGTGTGTACAAATACAGGTGCACTCTCTATTCCTTTCACTCTCACTGCCCGATGGGACTGCAATCTGACACGACCGGAGAGAGATCAGGCGCAGGACTAAAGGCTTTACGTGCGTTTCCGGGGCACGGGGGTGAAACATCACCAAATTCCAAACTCCAGGCTACCCTAAGAATTTCTAAACAGAAAAACTCAGGTATTATATTTTTGGCCCGATCCGGGGATCGAACCCGGGACCTTTGGCGCAGCCGTTGCTTTAAAGTACGACCCTCTTACTGATGCGCCACCGAGGCAGTTAGCATGAAATATATTAGTAAAGTAAAGGTAATACTTTTTGTAATACAAGAGTTGAGGATGACGACTTTAACATACTTCCCTTCCTTACTCTTCTTATTGTGTGTAATATGTTTATTATGCATCTCTCATTTGCTTACATTATTAAAGCTTAATGTCATTTCTTTTGTGTTATATCGATAAGTTGACAAGTTTATTAGCCATTATGTTAGAAATGGAATCTTTGCTCGGCTCTGTCTATTAAATGACCGTTACTAACGTCATGTAGAATAGTCCTTTGGCATTTTGCCATTCTGATTACTGAATTATAGGTTATATAATATTACTGGCACTCTTATTTATTGAGTATTAAAAGAAAGCTAACAATTAACAATTGATTGAAACCACGTGGAAACAAATGTTCTAAAGAGAAAAGAAAAACATGTTACAAGCTTGCAAATCCCAATGGAAATCTTTTAAGTCTGCGTACATTGGACGAGTTGATTTATATGTTCCTTTTACTTAGCGGAATGTTATTTATTTCAAAGGCGAAGAATATTATCTAGTTATCCTGAAAAGGGCTTCCAAAAGGTTAACAGAACCAACCCCTCCATTTTGTGAGACGCTTAATTATACTTAAATCGTAAAATTAAAACTGCCAGCGTAAAATACGAACGAAAAAGACAAAAGCCTCGCTTTGGTTGACAATACAATTCCACTACAGTCGGCAATTTTTCATCCGTTTAAAGTAAAAAAATGGGTCTGTTTTTGTGAAATTAAAACTTAACTTAAAACGACGAAGATTTTAGCGGCGTCATGTTTTTGGGATTCCTAAATTCATTTTTTCTTTCTTCGGATATAATTTCAACAAGGATATTCTCGGCGGAAAAATTTAATAAAACAGTAGGAAACTTTTGTAGCCCTCTTTCTTGTTTTTATTGTTATTGAATCATGCTTTTTTAAAGAAAAATACATGCACTTCTGAGTAATTAGTTGTATGAAATGTTCAAAGTAAACTTTTATAAATATGCTGGATACAAAGTGGTTTGGTGTTGCTGCAATGCTGGCTAAACAAAGTTCATTTGGGAAATATAATGAATGGTACCTTAAACAAAGAAGAGTTTGTTTAAGACACGGCACTCAAGTTTTTTGCTGTATAATTGGTGAAGTAATACAATATGGGGTTTATCTTTTTTTGAAGATCAAATAGAACAAAGTACTTAAGCTACCAAAAGTAGTTTGTTTGTCGAATCACGAATCTGATTTGCCTTAAATTTAATATTTTATTTTTGTTCAACAGTCACGTTTCTTTTTAATTAGACTGCGGGTTAGTAGAAGGTTTCGAGTGTCAAAAATATTTCCGGCCTGCGAGTACACAGTACAGTCATTTGCGTGTTTCTTTGTAGTACCTTCTTAAGTTGTACCAATTTAACAAATAAGAATTCGTACCACATCGTAGTTTACTCTGCATATCGTTGAGCAGTCATACTTCGCAATTTACTTCCCCAGCTATTTCTCAAGTATTCCCTATTAGGGAACATATGGGGTTGCCTGCCCAGTAACCAGCAGTGCAGACTTACATTACAAAATTTTGCTGCTACATTTTGCTTAGATTCTAGACTTTGGTTTCTGTAAGTCTAAAATAGATATCTCATTCAATTTAGTTCCTTGTCGACTCTTCGGTATGTTTGTACGATTTAGGGCAGTAGTTTTAGAGCACAGAAAGATGACGATTAAATTGTGGTGTCTACTTAGTCTATCTATACGTTAGAATTTGTCTTTTCTTTTTACCCGTGTGTTGCGAAAGCTGAAGAATCGGTAAGGATTAAGTGTACATTACTGTAACTGGAATTGACAATCATTTCTTAGTTTGTATCATTTGACCTGCGGGCGAAGTCTGATGCAACATTTTTGACATTTCGCGTAGACAATTTCAATTTTATGATTTTCTAATTCATTAAATATCATTTTAACTTATGTAGCTTGTATGTTTAATAAAGCTAAAAAAATATTTGTAATTTTTAAGCTTCATTAAAAAATTCTTCTCGATCAATAAATACACGAAAACACTAATTTTGTTATGGCATTTTTCGAGCGCCACCTGGTGGTTTTACAGGGAACTTTGTCGAGACTTCCGACACCTGAGATCATTAGAATAGTAAAAGCTTTCGCGCATAACAACTTTGGATCTTAACTCTTAGCGCACCAATTGAACTTAAAAATGAAAATCTTTTTCGAATTTTGATGTGTTGTTGTGCCTCAATATGAAAAGTTCTGTATGGAGTTTGAGCACTATGAGTTTTTCAATGACCCTTTCAGAAACAGACCGTAGATATATTAGGAGCAGAGTGTACTCCAAGCTCCTCTAATTGGTATGCTGAGCGGGTGCGGTCAACGTTCCTTCACTCGAATTGGGGCATCTGCGCTTAAGCATTTAACAGACCAAAAGTCGCTCTCACGGTGCTTGGCTCAGACTAGAATTAGGCTCTGATTTAAATCTACAGATGGTTTTATACGGTGCGTTAGGTTATGACTAAGGGCTTCGTTAATATCTTATCTCTGAAAATGTCTTTTGTTGTTAATTTCAGGACCATTTTTGAAGAAAAGTCGATTTTTTGCTGAGTGCGTTCATGAACCTATAGCTAAATATTAATTATCTACTTAACTAATCACAAACTACGTTGTACTAAGTTATCACTCGTGTTCGGAAATGTAGAGCTAAAAAAAATGTATTAATCTTACCTGCCAACTCGTTACAGATACGTACGTACGATACGTTAACCCACATACGGGTCATAACACGTTATTCTTAAAAACATTAAGGGCCGATTTCACCAACGTCAGATAAGACTTATCCGACGAAACACCTACTGATTTTAAAATGACATTTACATAAATGATTGATGAGACCTAAGTTAAACATTGCTAATGATGTGATAGTGGTCGGTAAAACGCTTTAAACCTCTTGCTATTTACAAACTCTACCTACTGCCTGTATACTAAAATCGTAATTTGTGAAAGCAACATTAGACAAGTGAAAATAGATTGTAAAGAATTTTAAATTTAAAGGGCCTAAAGCCCATTAATCACAGAACCCGATCGCTGATCGAGTTAATGGCCTCCATATTTGTGAAATTCATTGTACGAGTATCCATTATTAGGCTTCAATATACTTTTTGTACAACAGAAAAATACGAGTACCTCCGATTCCCAACCGACCCCTAGAACTTTTATGATTGATGTCCCTTTTCAGAGTTTCCCAAATTTTTGCAGTGATTGTTAAATCTAGATATATGAAGCCCATATTGTGTAGGTTAGGGTGTAGGTGAATTTGGTGTAACTGCCTAGTATGCTATATGTCTATTTGCTGACTTCTGTCAATTCCCGTACTCGACTCTTTAATTAGGCAGTCTGCTGACTTGAAATTGCATAAATAAAGTTCAGAGTCAAAAGTTGATGGTCGTGACACCTTCGTGCCTAGCAAGGCAAAGAATAAATAAATAAATATTGGACACCAATCACATACTTTGCTTTAATCCCAAAAAAAAAACATAACGGTGGCACCACAGCACTCAGACCTGAGACAATATAGAAAACTTTGATTTCTACATTGACCGACCGAGCGTCCACAGTAGCTATTGTCACTATGGCCGTTGTTAACACGTTTTGAACTCCCGAAGCATTCTAGCCAGTGTTTTGGGTTATAATACCTTTTGTTCTTGGCCCGATCCTTTGTGCCTAAAAGCCTGGTGTCGACATGTGGCAGATCATTGTTCCAGGATCACTAACCTCGTGCGACAGTCCTGTGCTAACGTTTAATCTTTCGCTGAAGAAAGGGGATATTACTGCCAAAATGTATGGTGGTTGACATACTGAAAGGTTTGGAAGACACCGTTGTAAACCTTGTTAAGGTCACTATTAACGACACAAATTTAAGAGTTTTATCTATTTCGTCAAACTAGTAGGAGATTAGAGATAGAACTATCTGTCTTTGGTACTATCTCTATTACTTTGATTATAAGTAAATACAGTCAATCATGATATTGAAGAGATAGGTAAAATAAAGAGTTAGCAATGTTAGCTATTTGTAAGATTCTTTTGAAATCGTTCTGAGTAATTTGCGGTAAATGCTGTGGCACTATTATTATGGGCAATCTGGGAACCGTCGACTGAGATTGAATAGGTAGGCATTTTCAGGGCAAGCGCGCTCAATCCTCGTTTCCATTATCACTTACTATCAGGTGAGATGAGGTCAAAGGCGGGTCGTTTACTTGGAAAATTCGTTACGCGCAATAAATTACTGAAACAGATACCTATCCTTTACAGGAAATAATTTTGTTTTATCCTTGTATTATCTTTGTAGTCACGATATGATAATGAGGCTATTATTTTTTCCTCGGTTTTATGGATTCGTAGAAAATTTCGAATAGGGACGATTTATTTCATGAGAACGTGATTTGTATTTAAAATAAATAAAGCAGTAGGTAAGGAATAAAACACATATATACATTCAGATCATTCGATGACTTTTTATTTACACAGTGATGACACGGTGAGATGTTCAGTACAACCAAACTTACAGATCACAGGGAAGTAACGGATCGTTATGAAGCTTATGACGATTTGACAAACCTACCAACATTCTATGAAAACTAAGCAACGAACCAATCTCTCCAATGAAAACTGTTAATTTCAAAGCTACATAAATATCGGCTTTCATTGGATAGATAACAAAAATAATTTTACTCCAAAATGTAATAAAATTTAGAATGTCAACGATTTCCTATATTTTTATATTTTAAGGAACAATATATACAACGCACGATGTACTCTGTCAATTTCAAATTAAAATCTAGCTGCGTAATCGCAGCAAACAATTTGTAGAACAACATTAGTAATGTAATTAAATTACCTATGCAACAACTCTAGGGCTGTAACTTAACACGTTTAGTACAAGTTTAAAATTGACAGTAGTTTCGCATCTTAAGACAACAATAATGGTGATACTTGTGACATAATTCTATGCAGTCAAATCTGTGACCGAGGCTAAAATGAATATTTCACTAATACAGTGAAAAAATGAATAAAGAGCTGTGGTTAGAGGATATGTTTTAGATTTACGAGCTTTCAAAACACTGCTATACTTTTGTAAAACATTTCTAAGATAAGATAACTCTTTATTGCACATAACATAAATTGTTTTCAAATTCGTTCAAAGAAAACGTACAATTAAGGCAGTCTTAACCTTCTAAGTGATTTCTTCTTGACAACCTTTGGGTAAAGAAATTATGCGTTTTGTTGTTAGTAAATTATTATAAAATAAACAATGACATCAATCAAAAAGGCTAGGATATTCTATGACATAATTTTATAAAAACGGCAATAAAATTTGTAAAGCACTTCAATTATTTTTGACGAATTTGCAGGATACAAGGCGAATGTTGAACATTTCTTTTCATTACCGCAAAAATAAAACTAGTCTGCGATTTGAACACAAGCCAAGAAGAGATTGGGAAGCAGCTTCTAAAAGAAAGTACTGACATTCATTGTGTTTAAAAGACGGCATTGTATGAAAACAAACTTGTAATGGCCAGCTACAATCTGAATCATCTCCCTTCTTGTCTACTTTGAGAAAATGGGTTGCTAAATATGTAAGTAAATGTACTCCAGACAACATACCAATTGCCTTAGTTTCAAAGTTCCGTTTTACGCTATTCGGTTGCGAATTTAAGCCTTAACACGCTTAAATTTACAGACACAATTAAAAAGCAAAAATAAACCTTATTGCCAATGTTTATAGTATGATTGCCTATTATATAATATACACATAGGTATCTGTATATTTGGGCCTAAACACCTTTAATGTTGTACCAAAATTGCTGCGAATAATGCGGATTGGTGGACTAATCAACATTGCTTCTACAAAATTACTAACTAAATCACAACACAAATCTAAAATATTAAAAGATAAGTTACTAGCAACCGGACATAATGTACTCAAATTAATGGCAGTTTAAATCTATTTCTATATCTAAGACTAGAATTTTCACTCAACACATTTGTTCTACTTATGATTGTTAATTGGCAGTGCTGTAAGTAATTATCTGTTTACTTAATGTATTTTGTTCTTACATGTATTCTGAATAAGTTATGAACTGAATGCAAAACGAGAAAAAGGTGAATTGGGTTCTGCTATTACAATATTTACACAAATTCATTTTAAGTTGTAAGTTTTGGCATCAAATATCACTGGGATTGAGCCATTCATATATTTTTATTTATTATTCAAATATTATTCTGTTATCTCATTATCGGAATAGCCTTTTTACTGTAGATGACAATTTTTATACTGTATTTTTTGTAATGATTAAAAAGTATGTGCTCAATACATAAATTCAATAATATCAGTTAATTAAATTAATTTTAACTCAATTAATAACAATAGTCAATAGTCAATAGTCAAATAGATACAAAAAATAAATATTAATTAAATTGCACTGAAAACTAGACCCATTAAAGACATTTCCTAGCATTATACTAGGCGTGTGCAATATCGGAAAATAACGATATCAAATCAAAACTGTGTATTGATATCCAACATCAGATATTAAAACTATATGTTTCTGAAACTATATATATTCGTGTATCTACGTGTATTTTGCAAAATTGCATTTGTAAAACGATATGATCTGAATCTGTATATACCGTAACATAACATGGATATCATAGTAACGTGCTTCTCAAATCTGTTTATATTGAGTACTTTTGTATTAAAGGTATTTTACAGTATTTGTAATTTATAAACAATGGGTTAGTGTTACGTAGCATTTTGATTTACAATGCTTCATAATCTTGACAAAATAAGGTCTTTTAACAATGTGCATGCATTCACAAAAATGTATTTAAATAACCTTTACTTTTATGAACTTAAGGTTTGGAATCCTATAGTGTTTCATTTGTTTATGAAACACTATAGGATTCCAAACCTTAGTCCGCATCAAAACGATGTCGTTTTGATGCGGACTGATATCCGATATGATGATACTGATCTGATATACGTTTCAATATCTGTATACGATTTGAATCGGCCATGCCTACATTAAAATTAAATTTCTTTATAAATAAACAGTTTGAACAACAACCTGAGTACAAAGTAACCATCATGTACTAAAGATTAACCTTGTAACATCTTTTATAGGTACATCGGTTCATTGACCGTTTTCTTATTTCAAACGAGGCAAATATTTGTTGTTGTTCCAGTGTGTTATTAAGTACGAATACGATATTTAAGGATTGACAACTCAATGTTTTTTTTGAACACAAAAACTAATTTGAATAAACATGTACGTACAAATATCGAATTAAACGAAAAACACAACAGGGAAACACGGGTATGTGCTTCTATGAAGAATTTGTAACATGTTATGAATAAGTGTATATTAGATATATAAATACCTAAGTTAAAGTAATACATAGTCTTTCAAGTGTTTCATAATTTTATACACCTATTACATACATCAATATTAAAATGTTTACTTCATCGTAACATAACGATATTACTTTAAAATGTAACGATTTAATATTCGGATTTAATAAACATTTTACACTGGAGTTTCTTGTCGCTTCTGTAAAAGTTCATCAAAATTATGAATAAAATAACTTCTAACTACTCGGCGTCTTTGTCGGCGGCTACTGGACAAATATCTGGAACTAATACTTATATCTTTTCGCACTTTTAATTCTTAAAGACATAATTATCGTCTAACTATGTAAGAACACTTTATTTTCTTATAATTAACAAAGGAATTTTCTACAGCGTTCGTTCGAGTTCTATACATAATTTTAAATAATATCACTATGTTTATTTAGCTAACATTGAAGATTCCCTTGCGGGCGATCAGATGTGTTCGTCTTGTACATCTGCGAGAGAGAAAAAGAACATTAATTGTTTCATACATAACACAACGTTTCACCCATATATCTGATAAAAAATAACAGTTAATGCAAACGTAAACTTGACAAGCTCTATTTACACGCTGCCTTTATTTTCTAAACTAAAAAAAAGCGAATAAAGCACCTATAATACGTTGTGATTTTAGTAAGAAATTCTTTGGTCTAAAACAATTTATCAGTTAAAATCAGAGCGCATAATAGGTGCATTTAATTAAAATTGCATTTTTTCAGTTTCAGTTGATATTTTATAAACGAGCAATGTATTCTTTATATGGCGTTTCATATTAATATTTATAAATAAAATACATAATATCAAATCCGCGTTTAAAATAAATGCAAGCTATAAAAATACGTAGTTTAATTTACAACATTCATGCAAGGAAATCTCGTTACTTGGCATTTTACGTTTTCCTTTGCGAGTGTTTACATACTAGCGGCAACTTATTTTTTATGTTTATTTACTAGTGTGGGCTTATGACCCATATACTGCGACGGTTTCGGCGTCAAGAGTCTTATGTTGACAATAAATAGTGTCGTAAATATGTCGTGGGTCGATACTGGTTTATACAGGGCCACCGTTCGACTAGTCGTGATTCTGTGAAGCGTTGTGGGGTGCTTGAAGGAAGTCAGATGCTTTAGTTAAGTGCTGTGGTCATAGTGTGTCTTGGGTTATCATGCATCGAGTTTAGAGAAACACTGAGTTATTAAACAAATCCAGGTGGAGTTCAGAATTTACTTTAGATAGTGCTTTAGCTAGCTTCATTTAATATTCAAAATTAAACAGTGTTGAACTTGCAATTTACTGCTGTGCAGCAGAGATAAGTTTCAATATTGATTTATGGTAAAACAAAATCGTTCTCCGCTTGTATTTCACGTCCTTGAGGAGTCATTTTAAGAAACACGCGATGTCGAAGGGAGTTCACATGTAATAAATCATCAACGAAGACAGCAATAGTATTCACAAGTTTAATGAAAATTGTAAAAGGGTGGGTAATAATATGCGGAACCCAGTTTTCTCTATACTCTGGTAGACAAACACAATCAAGTGGGAGGTAGTTACAGGGTACATACGGACAATACGTGTGGGTAGGGTCTACGTAGGGCGACAACACCATCTACTTACTGCGTGCTACCACGGTCTGGTGAGGTACAACCTATGCTCAAACATCTGGACAAAATTACGCTAACACCATATAACAAAAACTGTCAAACTTACAATGATCTTTTTCTCCCCGTTTTATCGTTACGAAGAATGAAGAAAACAATAAATAGTTTTGTATAAGTGTATTTCATGTGTCACGAACACAAAAAAAAACAACAATTAATGAACAGGTAACAGCGTCATAACGAGATTTGACTGCATGAATTCTATTCTATAATAAAATGCTATGCGCCTAAAATGCAAATATACTTAAGTAAATATTTGCTGAAAAAGATAGAACAATTTTAACGAGTTAACATTCTACTAAAACAACAATCTGATTAAAAATGATCTATTAACGATAACTTCAGCCTATAATCTATTTTATTAGGTACTTATTTCGTGCGAATAAAATATATAAAAAGTGATAATTTGAAGACATTTGTGTATTTTAGTAATTCATTAAAATGCATAAAGATCAATCGTTGTAGTGACACTTATACTAAGTCTGTAAGTTAGACCGAGATTACAGCTAGCTACCTTAACAACCGAGAATACAGCTAAGTTTAATTTACAATCGAACAGGTAGAAACTTGAGTAGATCGTATTCTAAAAGTATCACTAAATCAGTCTAGAAGGATTTTTAGGTAGGACATTGTGCCGAGACAGTCCATGTGGGAGGGGAGTTTAGTGGTAAGTACGGGAAACACAGGTGGTAGGAGACACACGTATGGGTTTTCACCTGGGAAGCGCACAGAAAATAAAATTAACGCTCACGCTGATGAAAAGAATAAAATAAATCGGTTTATTTCAATATCCGAAAACTACATATGAATGCAGTTTATTGATTCAATATCAGAACAAAACGAAAACACTGTGGCACGAGACAAAATCTATAACACGTACATATTAATGGGTTTCCGGGCTTGTGGAAGTGGAACGAACCGGACAGAAAAGGAGATTTGTGCAATTGGTTGAAATTTCTCTACATTAATTTTGTTCCCCGTAAAACCTTACAATTTATCTCAATTTATTGCTAAACATAATATAACGTTTATTGATAAAGTTTCAGTTATAAATTACTTTTAAACGTTTCGGAGAACCGTTTGAAGTGGGGATGAATTCGATCTAACTTTATCAATTCTTCGTAACTAGGTAATTATGCTTGGAAAACAGGATTCTTTTCATTTGCTTTTTTAATACTCATTATGGGCGAATATGGCAAAACAAAAAATGTGTCTAAATGTTCTTAAATGATACAGGTATTTTATTACTGTAGCCTCACCAGTGGCCAGCCCACACCCAGAAATAAATTGTGTAATAAAATGGAGTTATAGGAAAAGGAAAGTTTTGTACCAAAAAAAATAGTGATCTATGAAATTCTCACAAGTCTGGAGGTGTGGAAATTATAAAAAATTACCTGTTACTTTGTGGTAAAAAAATCAGACGTTTTTTTTAAATTCTACGCATTAAACTTTTAATAATTATACTATAGTAAAAGACGACGACTATAAACCAAGATAAACAACAAAATTGGAGGTAATCAATATTGAGTTATCATATGCCTTAACATGTATAGGAACAATCTCGTAAATAGGTTTTAGGTCAGGGGTGTAATTTTGGAAAGCCAATAACGCGAGACAAGAGGTAAATGTAATCAGAGTAAACACAGGTTGTAGGCCTTTCACAACTCAGTCCTTTTTGCAGGTCATAAATAATCTTAAGACAAATTAGATGGAAATGAGGCCAATGTCTAGGTAAATTAGTTGAAATAACAAGTTATTTGTAACAACGTGAGTTTGCTGTTTTGTTATCATAGAAGATTAAGTGATTCCAATAACGGAGCGCAACTGTCAATTAGATTGTAAATATCATTTATTTGCGCATTTCTTGTGCTTGTTGCATCTAATGTTTCTTGCTACTCGTTTGAAGTAGTCTCCGTAAGGCCCAAAAATAAGGAGATTTGTTAAAACCTACCATAAGTGGCCTATTCTGTTTAAGCTTTAAAAATAGGCCGTATCTTTTTACGTTTAGACCTGTCTCACGTTGTTGGTTAGGTAGTGTTGCCGATCATTAGGCCACCTTCGAAAGTAGATATCGATAGTTTTTAAAACAAATATATCTAAAGAATCATTGATAGTACTGATAACTATACTTCGGAAACACTACGAAAATTTGTAAATTTAGAGATAGCTTTCCGAAAAGTCAAGGTCAGAGACGGAGGCGCGTGAGGAGCGCGTGTAGTTGGTTGAGGTGCCATAGTCGGAGGTGGCCGTGGCCAAGTCAGCCAGCACGCCCCCGCCCGTACCTTGCGTCACGCCGTCCGCTGCCGCCGCTTCTCGCTCCGCTAGCTTCTGTTTCAGCACCCGTATGCGCTCCTCTTTCTGTGGAGATGTTAATGGTTAATGATCGGTTTACACATAAATATAGGACATCACATACATACTCTGTTAGGGAAATCAGAAATAAAGACCACAAGGGTACCCCAGTTGACCTAGGCACTTAAGTCAGCCCCGGGCAAAGCTATTTCGTATGCTGCGATAACGTAAATTTTTCAATTTTGTATCACATTGAAAAACACATACGAGTAATTCGTATTAAGTACCTATCAGCCTTTCACATTTCTGCCTACTTCTACCATACTCGATGGTTTTGATTATTCTTGTTTGTAAAGATAATACTGCCATTAATTTGGTTTCGGTCGGTACGTTATACGTATCAGGGATTTTTGCTTGTTATTGCAATATACGTAATTTCCCTACTGAAAGGAATCGATTGTTATGTGACATCATGAAAACCGGCGTGCAAGACTGTCACTGGGAAGTGCAGGACTATCAGATGGGTCCTCAATTGAGACTATTGTCTGACGAGGACTGAAGGACTGAGTACGTAAAAACATATGAACGAACAGCTATATAACCATCTCGTAGCTTATGGATTTGCTGCCTCGCACATCTACTCGGTACATGATATCCAGACAAGTTACATGGTAAATTAAGCTTGTAATGAGTTCGGTATGAGATCAAACGCCTCGATGGCTAAGGGTTAAGCCACGCCCCGATAACTATGGTTAGGTTCGGTCGAAGTCTCCCGAAACATTTGGCACTTTAATGGTTTGATCACAGTGCCCAATTAATGGGAAGCTTTGAATGCAATTAATATTGTTAATTGACGGAAAAATATGACTAAGTTCATAAAATTTTATAAAATAAAACTATGGCTACAAAATTGTTTAAATAAAATGAAACAGCAACGGAAGCGCTTATTTCCTGTTGGATTCCCCGATGTTTGTATTTCCGTTTCAAAAACATGAATTAATCTGAATTCTCCGAATCCACTGTGCACATTTTTGAAGTAACGGAATAATATATCGGATATTGTTTTAGACATTTCACTATTTGCTGAAAAAGTTGGTGTGAAGGCGTGAAATCCTTGAGCGATGTGTCTGGCCCTTATCCGCAGTTTCGTATATCAGCTGATATTCCTACTACTTTTCCCAAACCGAACTTTACGGTAACGGCTTATTCGGTAAAAGTATTGCGGGATTTTTAGTACCTATAAAGTTAGATGAATTCTTTTACAATTTAGTTCTTACTAGGTAGTACAGGTAGGTACTACGCGCACTGATTTATTTCTGATAAAACATGTATACCTTTTATGTAATACATGTGTATTTGATTGTTGTTTAGCAGTGATATAATAGAGATGCGCCGAGCAGCACTTTTGCCGAGTAACGAGTACCCAGTTTTACTCGGTTCATATTTTTTCCAACCGAGTACTCGGCCCTGTAACTCGGTTTAAAATCAAATTCCTGTTTTGAGTGTGTAAACAAATATAAACAGGTTCACACAGAATTAGCTTTCATCTAGCCACTAGAGCGCGATGATCTTAAAGCCCCATTACTTTAAAATAAGCTGTTCGAGTGGTGGGCAGGGCACCAAACAAGGTTACTATGTGCACCTGCAAGCACCAGGCATAGCGAGTGATCACTTTCGGAGGCTGCTAACATCTACTAAGAAAAAATGAATAGGCTGTTACTAGAAAGTGCAGAGAGCTTTGTGTTACTGCATCATAATTTTACTTTATAAAATGTTACATATTGTTTTTTTTTCGTTACCTATTTCGCCTCATTTTGTCTCATTGCTACTCGATTAGTATCATAATAAAGATTGTGAAAGATCTCTCCAGTTGTTTACATGATATCTACCGCAATACATTGCTTTTCCTAAACCGAGTATACTCAGCATTAAAACCGAGTTATTCGGCCGAGTACGAGTATCAAAAAACCCGCCGAGGACACCGAGTACCGAGTATTAACTGAGTACTCGGCCCATCTCTAGATATAATGATATATTATTTATGCAAAGATAGATTATGTCAAACCCTCATTGGGATACTGCTGTTACGAGCAGGTATAACCTCATCTCAATTAGGTATGAGGTAATTGTTGACATGTCACAACACTAGACTGTACTAAAGCTCATCAACAATATCTAAGCGTAAAATCAGTGTATTATATTTCAGATGAAAATCGAATGCCCCTAATGTGAAGCAATAAAAAAATATTCGGTTTTATTTATTGAAAGTACATTGCATGCCTCACCCGCGTGAATATAGTCATATTAATATATCAATGGAAGCTACACTGCCGTTAGTATCGGCAGGGTTGTGTTTAGTTTATGGTAATGTTGTTTAATCCATTACGAGAGAGCTGTAGTCATTTTCCAGCGAGAACGGATGGAAAGAACTGGCGGAACGAAAAATGGTTCCACCATTACGCCGGTGAACGGTGGTTACAGTTAACTTTTACATTTTTGGAATTAAGTTTGCTGTTTATTTGTATAGTACCTGGCATTTTCATTAGAATACATTTTTTTACTGTATTCAAGACTCGACTCTTGACCACCCCCTTGAATTTGGCTCGTCCTTTATTACACTTTGTATAAGAAACAAAAATAGTAGATATTAGACCTCTCACAATAATTATTTTTTTAAGTATGTAGGTACATTACAATGGACTCGATGACTTAATTATAAAATCGAGTTAACACTTAGCTTGGCAGTATATCCATCAAAAAAACACTTAATTTTAAAAATAAATAACATTACAGTATTATACGGTTGTTGTTTTGGTCAGTGACATCCAACTCAGGGATGATAATATGAGTAATGCTTATTCTAAAAAAAATGTTTCCTTTAAATTCCTAGCACGTTTTACACAAGAAAACCTCTTCACATTAAAAAAAAAATACAAAACGAATGTGAAAACGCGCACCCTAGCGCGTAGCTAGCGCTTATCTACGAAATACTACGCCGTAGCTACGAAGAGGCTACCTGTGGCCCTAGTGCGAGTTGAAGCGAGACTTGCTCGATCATACGCATCGAGCGAGTTAAAGTGAATTTATATGGGACTGACGCAGCGCCGTCTAGTTGCTAACGGGTATACTAAAGCAATCCCATATAAATTAACGTTAACGCGCTCGATGCGATTGATCGAGTAATTCTCGCTCCGACTCGCACTACGGCCTCTGGTGTTGGTAGTTTAGACTCGATCGCTGTACCGCATAAAAAAAATGATTTTGTGGGATTTTTCCATTTCAAAAAATATATATTTTTTTGGCATCAGTATCGTTTGTACAGCCACCCCTGAGTCGCTCGTCGCTGACCAAAAAAACACCCTGTATGATGATCTAAAATAAATCAATTTGAATGGGTCTAGTGAATGCTTGAATTGTCATGGCAATAATATCAGAGTCGCGTTCATTGCTAGGCATTCACGATCACGTGACCAAATGTATATTTTTACCCAATTAAATTTATAAAAATATTTAAAGTCCTTATTTAAATAAATAAAAAATATTTATAAAACACAAGAGTCGTACGGCATCACGTAAGTGGGATAATTCCTTCAAATAACTTGCTTTTAGTTAGCGTACCTATTTTTTTTTCTATAATGGTCTAATGGTGAGTATCATCCCTCACGGAAGTGTTTGCCAATAGTCTATTGTTATACTTTTGTTAACGCGACCGCCGGCGACCTTTTGATCCGTGAATGTCTACGCTGTTGCTTTAAAGAAATTAAAGATGTACTTTATATTTATATACGAGTAACACAGAGACGGAGTGTTAGGGTCGTGCGGGCCGGATTCGAACCCGCGACTGCTTATCTTTGTAATCCGGAACTTAAACCACTACACTGAGACGGTCCTTGAATTATTGTAAAAAAAGGAGAACACTACTCCATGTATGGCACTGTCTTTCCAAGTTGAATTTATTCTGTAAAGAATAACTGCTTGGGCCATCTGTTTCATAAACAGACGGCTAGATGGCGCTAAGCGTCACGCAATTGACGTTTTCATAAGAGACCACAAATTTCGCAGGGTCGGACTAACAGCACGGTAGCTCAATTGGTAAGAGCGTTTGGCCCGGTTTGCCAAAAGGTTGCTGGTTCAAGTCCCGCCCGTGCGCAAATTTTTGGTTTCTTATTTCATCTTTATGAATATAAAATATTACACTGTGAGTGTTAAAAACATTCTAAAGCATAGATAGCGAAGCGACATCAATTTCCAAGTTGAATTTATTCTGTAAAGAATAACTGCTTGGGCCATCTGTTTCATAAACAGACGGCTAGATGGCGCTAAGCGTCACGCAATTGACGTTTTCATAAGAGACCACAAATTTCGCAGGGTCGGACTAACAGCACGGTAGCTCAATTGGTAAGAGCGTTTGGCCCGGTTTGCCAAAAGGTTGCTGGTTCAAGTCCCGCCCGTGCGCAAATTTTTGGTTTCTTATTTCATCTTTATGAATATAAAATATTACACTGTGAGTGTTAAAAACATTCTAAAGAATTGTTTACGTAGTTTTTAAAGGCGCAATAAGGCATTAAGACACGCTGACGCCATCAAAAACAGATTAAAGTCAAAGTTAAGATCCTACTTTGAAGAAAGGTGTTGTTGGCTTGACAATCTTTTGGCGTCTCACCGGTGATCTACACACATCAAAAGTGTCAGTGGGATCAAGCATTTTCAGGGAACTTAATTAGCGACCAAACAGTCAGAAACCGCTTGCATGAAGTGAACCTTCATTCCCGAAGACCGCTACGGGTACCACCTATAGCAATGCACAATGGTAGGTTTCGATATCAATGGGCTCTTGAACACAGAAATTGGGCAGAAGAACAATGGCGTTTCGTGTGCTTTTCTGATGAGTCTCGTTTTGGTATGAGACCGGATACAAGACGTATACGACACTGGAGAACCCCTGGACGCCAACAGCGATTAAAATCCTGCCAGGAAGTCCATCCTTATAGTGGTGGATCCATCATGGTATGGGGTATTTGGATCGGCGGAAGAACTGATTTGATTCGGATCAGAGGCAACCTCAACGCTCAAATTTATGCTGAGACGATTGTATCAGACGTCATCCTTCCTCTACAAGTGCAAATCGGTGCCTTATTTCAGCTAATGCATGATAATGCACGACCGCACACCGCAAGAGTTGTAAGACAGAATCTCGCCGCAGCTAACATCAATGTCCTGCCCTGGCCTGCTCAGTCGCCAGACTTGAACCCGATTGAGCATGCATGGGATATGCTACAGAGAAGAGCTCTGCCGAATATGGAGGGTATCCAGTCGCAAGAAGACCTTTTTTTGTTGTTGCAACGAACATGGGCGGCCATTCCACAGCGTGATTTGGATGAACTCATTTTGAGTATGCCAAACCGATGTTCTTGTGTTGTTAGTGTTCGCGGTAGAAACACGGATTATTAATTGTTTAAGTTACCCAGTAAAAATTTAAAGAAAACTGTTATTTCTGTCTTTTTTTCGAACTTTAATGTTAGTGGTTTAAATGTCAAAAATCCCTTTATTAGGTAAATGGCAAATTCCTTTATTAATGCAAAGGTGACTTGGTTTATCGTTACTGTAGACAAATGAAAACACTTTATTTGATGAAACCTTAAAGAAAATTTTAATTAATATCAATCAGGAGAAAAGTTATTGCAAAAATATATGTTGATCCCTAGACACTTTTGATGTGTGTAGTTCTTAATACAATATCATTGTTAAACATCCGTGAAAAAATATATTTACATTTTCTTGACGAAAAAGAAAAATAAACTGTTTATTATAATGAGTAACGACTCATAAATGGACGATAGGAAGCGTCCACGAATAAAATATAAATAAGCGATGTCGTCTGAAGCGTTAATTTATTTTATGGCCGTGTAAGCGAAGAGTGCCTGAAAGCTTTTCATTAGAGTAAAAACACTGAACTAGGTGTTCAGGCGGGTAAAAAAGTAATGAAGATAATGCTTGAAGCGAGGACAGCCACGTTTACCGTTGGAGAACACAATTATTTTTCCATAGACACTTTTTGATACAAATAAAATTAATTGCGACTCAAATGTTATTTTGTTGTAGCAATTACCTCACATTTTAATTGAAGCAACAGTTATTATTTATAACAACAGCAATGGAAATAAAATATTTCATTTGACTGTTTTAGAAAATTTAGAAAACGCGTACAGAGGCTATGCAGATGTAAATAAAACTTAAACCATGATGGATGAAGGATAAAATTGAGTTAACAGTTCTATCCGAGTCCAAATTACATTGGTTGTTATTAGATGAACCTACATAGTAAATTGTTTTAATCCAATATGTATAGTTTAATTGAATAAATGTAAACCCACCTCAATAATGGTCGAGAGCTGTATCATGCATACGTATTTGTATCTAGGCGACGGTAACTGTGTCTCGATATTCATGTCAATTACTGGCCTATGCCACATGAATCGTTTACCTACCATAGCCTTATTGGAGGACATACATTGGAGGTGTAATAACTCATGATTACGTCAGAGGATAGAAGGCTGGATTTCTGAAAGTTCCTCATTTTTTAACTATTTTTAAATCCCTCTCATTTGCGACTGCATTGAAACGAAGTGACAGCAGTTAACATTATCGCATTTGTTTATTTAAATACCTACACACATATAAAACACACACCCGAAAATTGGAAAATATTTCGCGAATCTTTGAAATTAGTTTTTGGTGGATATCTAAAATTTATAGCTCTTCGTCTCATTTATTTCCCAAGAGGGGCACATTGATTTTAAATCAAGGTTTGGGAGTGTAGAAAATTGAGTTAGTTTGCAAACAAAATGAAGTGGGTGTTTCATCAGGCGCAGTACAAAGCACAATTAGCGGATGATACGCACTGAATATTTGATGTGAAAATCTCCACGTCATACAAAAAGTAAAGGCAAATAAGCCGCCGCAGTTAAAAAGCACAACAATAAGATTTTAAGAGGGCAAGACTGTTTTGAATGCTGATATGATAGAGGATAGAGCTTTCAGGTTTAGGTTCCTGAAACTGGTTAAACCTGAACGATGAGCTAACTGCTTTAAATCAGGTTTGAGAAAAGTTGAGCTAACGACCAAGAATAGAAAAAAAAGCAGATTCTGGCTGTATAGAAAACAAAAATAAATCCAAGCCATACCTGCGCGATGAGTTTCTGTAGCTCTTCATTCTCCTTTACGAGCTCCCGGTATCTCTCTTCATCAGCTGGCGCGGATCCTGAGCCCGAACCGCGGCCACTCTCCGCGCGCTCCGTGGGGTGCCGGATCACCTCGATCACCTGCGCCACCGTTGGGCGGAATAATCATATTTAGTAGCGGCTTTTGCAGGCAGGTGTGTGTTCCTTCCATCATCCATCATCAATATCATAAGCCATTACAAAATACAGTAAAGTCCGTTTCTCTTTGCTTATCGAATATTGTAAACAATCTAGACATTCCTTATTACCGAAATAAGTCATTATGAAAATAAGATAAACACAAAACTAACTAACAATATAGGTTATTTATCGTTTAGTACTGAGATCTTTTTTAATCAAATAATAAATAAAATTTATTTACTTACATTATTTTTATAGTAGATTGTTCACATTATTGGATTAGCAAATATAAACGGACTTACATCGGAGCTGAGTGCAAAATTTTACGTATCTCTATCTACTCATCTCAGCAATAGTCCCCCTAGCCGATTTCGACTTGGTCAGTTACTACGACTAACCGACTACGCGGAACATATCATAGTGCACAAGTGTGTGCACTATGATATGTTAGTATGCGTAGTATAGTATGTCCAGCACAGGCGTAGTACCAAGGGTCCGGGGATTGAACCCGAGTCTTCTGACGCAGCCGTCGGTTTGAAGAGCGTCTCTTTAGCCGCTACGCCACCAAGGCAGTTCTCTTTCTCAGTAAAGTATATAAAGATATGTAAAATATTATCAATAAAGTTTCTGAAAATACATGACATGTCTTCCTTGTCTGTCTCAGATATGTAATTACTATACTCAGCACTACGAAAATCTGTGGAAACGGACCTTAAGAGAGTTGAACTTTTCTTCGGAGTCTTCATGAAGACTACGAAGAAAAGTTCAGCCAGTGCACTGGCGGGAGTTGGAGTCTTAATGCCTATGGCAGATCCGGACTAGATCAGAGAAGTGGTGAAAAAAGTTCCGTAAAAAAACTTTACATATGATAAAATAGAACTGTCCTAGCAGATCCAACAGAATATAACAATCCTTACTCTACAACTTACTATTGTATCAGCAAATATTTACAGTTTCATAAAATAAACTTTTTATGGGAAATCACCGCTGTTTGAGGAAAATGTTAGGTAATAAACAACAGCTTTTTCATTTTGCGGCAATTCTTTGAAATGTCAAGTAATGAATTCCGATGACCAAGGTAAAGCCTATCGAAATTTATAAGGTCGTTTGTTATGTGAATTGCCCTTATCCGGCCCGAAGAATAGGCCAAAATGATGGGCTGACATTTTGTAAGAAATAAAACATTCTTATCTTTTTAAGCCAGTGACTCTCAAAACCTTTAATTGTGGAGGTAAATCATGCGTTAACAACTTATATTAATCCTTAAACCGCAAACTTTTGCGGCTACAAACGTTAATGTCGTATTTCCAGTGACTGAATTAATTTTATGTTGCCTAACAGGTACTTTGACAATATAAATGTTCCTAACCTGTTTTAGACCGTTTCCTTTAACGTACTTATCTACATTTATATGATATGAGTTGCAATGATACCTATTAATTATTTTACTTAATAACTACTATTTCGAGCTTGGGAATATTGAGGCATAATAGAAGCCCTGGGCAGAATTTTCTGGACCGTACATAATTGATAATGCAGTTTATAGTTACGCGGTTCCTCTAATAATATGTAATATCTATACATTTGACTTATACATTACATAAATACGCTTATAATTTACAACAAGGTCTCCATTGAAAATGATAAGACTGTTGAGTGAACCTCTTAAATACCCAAGCTAAATTTATCGATTGCCCACCCACTCCATTTTTTTTCAGTTATAAAACAAATAAATAAAGTACCAAGTGTACTCTTTGTTGCCATTTTCATATTAGTAATTTGGTGTCTTAACGATTATTATATAATAAGTAGAAAACAACAGATTGAAGTCACATGCAAATCAACAGTAACTAATCCAAGTAGTAGTAGTAGTTTTCCGTTTTTCTTGAACCTTTCCTTTATAAAAAACCCAAGCAGTTCTATCGGTTCATGGAAAGAACAAATACAGATATAAATCTGATTTGCAATCATGGCTTCAAGCACAGCCTCATGATGTGACTGAACATTTACTGGCGGTTATGACGTAATTTAGTTATTATATTTTATTTTTTAATTTAATTTAACACCAGAGGTCCCCTGCGACTTGGCCCGGCTCTTTGAATTTTTTTCTTCTTTTTTGACGTTGTGACGCTTTCACTCATACACACACTCAGACGCACACACACACTCTCACACACACACGCGCGCGCGCGCACTATTTTTAGGCTACTGATTTGTCACCGATCTTGAGGTGGAGACCTGGTGACCTGTAATACAGGTTTTTTAATACCTACCACAGGCACCAGTCATCCACAGCTATTTAAAGAATATTAGCTTAGAATTTATATGTACCAACTTTTGTAATATTGTTGCTGTGGTGAAAATAAATATTAAAATATTTATTATTATTATTATATCCAAATTCGTCAATACTAACCTTCGGAATGAATATCAAGGCCATGCTGAGGAAGCAACAAAAGACGATCGCGAGCGATACGAACGCAAACGCCGCGTCTTGCTGGCTCGCGATCACCAGCGTCACCGGCGCCGTGATCAGGCACAGTACCACCACGTTGTAGATGCTCATGCCCACATATCGCGAGTCGTTGATCTGACGCACCTTCACAGACCGAGTCTCGTACGCCAGAAACAAGCCGAACACCAACACCAAACCCTTGTACCCATACATCACCCCTGCAACAAAACAAATTAACGTCAAACGACATAATGAAGACGGCAGCTGTTATTAACGACTTCGAAAACTTTTAAATTTCGCTCACCAAGTTTACGGTCGCAAATGAGTCGGTGGACTCGCAAGACGGAGATTTATAAAATGTAATTTATTGTTTACCGGACTTTAAATTACCTCATATTAAGGCTCATCTTTCATAATTATAGCTGTTGGGCGTTTTAGTGGGCTCAGATTGCTGATGTTTATTTTTAAGAGCAATTAAGCTTGTCTGCGTAACGAAAATTTAATTATAATTTAAACGTAATTTCGCAGAACATAGAAGATTCAGGGCATAATATAACAATGAAATTAGTTATTTTGAGTTCTCAACTGACAAAGTAAAGAAATTAATTACAAAATAGTTTTCGAAAACTAATTGTGATGGCAAAGCGATGTGTTGTTGCCAAACCGTCAAGTTGCGATCGTCAAGTCGTGTATTTGAGCACTTACCCAGCCATACAGCATTATGTTCGCTTTCACAGTGCTCCAACTCTGGCCTGATGTGGACATCATCATCGTGGTGCCTAGGTGCCTCGAGCGGGAAAATTTCGACTCTCCTCTGCAGGGGATCTCTGAGTTGCCACGCAGTTAGCAGTGCCGCGTCAACCACCAGTAGACCGCCAACCATGGTGTACAACTTCCACCCGTGCATACGTTTCTGTACGAATTGATGGTTCGATGTCAAATAGATGAACAAGATAACAGACATGGATTCCGGGCTGCGGTCAAATTAAACGCAGCCCTCGTATAGCAACTGAAAATGAAATTGAGAATATAAGTCAAACATTGTCATACTCTATTCTGTAGAGTGATTAATTGAAATATGAAGAAACTTTAGTATTCAATTAATAATTTCATCCAAAACCGATAATCCCAAACAACGTACGAAAATGATCAATTTAATATTATCTTATTAATTAACTAAAACTAGACAGCCTTGAAATAATAACCAAGTCTGGAATTTTGGATCCAGTAATAAAACCTCTAAAACAGTCACAAAAATAGATTGGATTACGTCTCTCCTGCTAACATAGATTATTAAAAAGTTTATTACAGTACGAGAAAAAGGGAACAAATAAAAAGAAGTATCAAGAAAGCAAATAAAATGTTTCGAGAACCTTCCAGATTTTATGTAACTTATTTCTGTTTTTTGGTACGTTTTATGTGCACGTTGGAATACGTTGGATTCCTACAGCTATTTTGGTGATTTTAAATTCAAGTAACGAGTGCTCCACGTAAACATCATTGAACATTGACTACCGACACTTAGTAGTATAAAAAAGTTATAAACACATGGTGTGCAAAAGAAATGAGGCTTTTAAAAAAAAGCAGACTGTATGGCTGACTGATGAAAGGGTATTTTTTAAAAATTACCTACAAATATGTTCGTGTATATCTAGGATTTATTTTGGCTTCGTGCCATCAAACCGATGTATTCCATACGGAAAAAAGAGCGAGATTTCAACCCCGGATCTGCACTGGATCACTTTTTTATTTTATTTTTTGTAGGCGGATCAACGCACTGCAGACCCGTAGACTATTCATTTTTTCACAAGTCGATTCAGTAAACTTCGACACCTACTAATCGAGCAACTGATTTCCACAACAATTTCTAATTGAATAAACACTTAAATCATTAAGTTCATACCTTAGTCTCCGGCTTGGGCTTGGTCGTGTGTCGATGCACCCGCCAGACCTTGGTGAACATCGCTCCATAGGCCATCGAGAAGCCAGTGGCCAGGAGCCAGGCTCTTGCCGCGCAGAGCCCTGCGAAGTGCTGGGGCTGCACCCACCGCCCGTCGACACCTAATGCCACCGCAGCACCCAGGCAAATGCAACACCCACACAGCATCACCGTGTTGCACGCGGGGTGTGACCACTGGATCACCCTGTTGGATGGAAATTTTATGTTAGAACAAAAACAAAACAAATGAAGATCTATGGGCACATATCTCTACAGCTTTCAGACCGGAGATCCGTAAGCTAGTTGGGTATGTACGTACGAATAATTTGGCAATGGACCTTAAGTACATTCTTTTATACGCTGCTAAAACTTTTGACAATAGAGCAAAACAATTTCTACAGTTTTATAGAGGACATCATTATCTACAATAAAGTCGTGATAGTTGATAATTGATGGTCAAAGTGATGGCACCGACTCCAAAAAGAAATTGTTTGCCTAAAACGGATTCCTTTCCTTTCAATGGTGAAGAGTTTATTTAAGACTTTTAGTGCATTTTGGTTTTGAAGTCGGTTTTTACTTTTTTTAAAGTTTATTTTATTTCTTTATTTTTAGTGATTACATAAGAGGGGAGAGGGGGGGGGGGGAGTTGCACCTTATGATTCATTTTTTTAAGAAGCTACAAATTACCTTTCATAAGTTCCGTTATTATAATTACGGAAGTCCTAAGCGTTAAGGAGTTCCACCATCAGCTCAGCCCCACAAGATGTTGACTATCAGACGTAACAACACGTCAACATTAGGATTCTATTAAAGAAACACTATACGTGCCTTTAAAATTTGAGGGTTTCCCTCGATTACACCAAGATCCCATCATCAGATCCCAAAATGGAAAAAATGGGACCAACTAGAAGGTACACCCTCTAAGTAGGTGAAAAAAAATTTCGATTTGGTCGACAAACGACTGAGATATGAGGTACAGATACATACAAAAAAAAAACATACAGTCGAATTGATAACCTCCTCCTTTTTTGAAGTCGGTTAATAAATAGATGTATTGATTCGATTATTACCATGCGGTGTCGTCCACTTAGAAAACGGTGTGAGTAGAGGGTGTCTTTTACCACAGAAACGGCTGAACGAGTGGCGCAAAACCTTTTCAAATACTTTGATTGCTTTGTTTGAGCTCTGTGATGAAGATGAATTGAACAAGACACTTCTGTATCAAAAAGTTCTGTTATAAAATCTTAAACATTAAATATCTTAAAAAATGTCACAGTTTTAAAAAATGCGCTTCAAAACAATGGTTGCAGATAATCGTGAAATAACAGAAGAAGTCGCAAGGGGACCGCTAATATTATAAGTAAGATTCAAATAGTATAGCGAGACACTTATCACTACTTAAACATATTAAAAATTCAATATGAACAGAATATAATCCCCAATTCTTATCGCAACGCAAGTTGTACAGTGTGCACTCTATGAAAACAATAATTGAAGGCACGCGAAGTCCGAAGAAGTTTAAAACAAAATTGTTATTCGCTAACGAAAACTTGATGTTTGCCACAAGTCAAAAGTGTTCCTTTGGTGCATAAGTTCCGGATAACTTTGGTTTTATAGTGCAGCGGATAAAGAATATTACGAACAATGGAGATCACCGGAGTCATTTTTACTTTAAAAGCCGTTTAGTGTTCCCGTTGAATAGAAATTAACCTCTTCAGAGATTGAGGCAGAGTGAGTGACTTTCTCGGCTCCGATCGCTTGACACTCAATTGGTTAATCTGGCAAGCGACGTGGTTAAGATATTGGTATTTTTTAATCCGTAAGGTATTGTAGAGGTTTTGAGCTTCGCGTAAAACCTCTGTCTCAACCTTTCGACGAATTAAACTTTCAGAAATCTATTTCTAATCTCTTCGCAATCTATTTCCATCTGACGTTACCTTAAAGAGTCTATTTTCATCTGATGTTACTTCAAAATTGATATGTAAAGAAAGTTTTTCCATGCATTCAAAGTTTGATGCATCGAACGGTTGAGACACAGATAGAGGTTTTACGCGAAGATCCAAACCTCTACAGTTCCCTTTGCCTTCAAAGTGCTTAATTACTACTCTTTTAATATGATTGTCCAAAGGATAAAGGATACTGTTTTATCTAGCCCTTGATGTTAATGGTGTGGTACAGGCACATTTCTATACTTTATTTAGCAAATAAGCTTTGACAAAACTTCTGAGAAAAAAAATCATAAACACCTAGGTATTAAAACAAGCCCTTACCGTTTTGCGTCGGTTTGACGAAACAAAAAGAAAACTGTAATCTAATTTGATCGTACATTGTCTATTCGACAAGCGTTTGTTTACAAAAACAACTTCGCCTTCAATTAAATTTAGAAAACAAACGCCCATCAGGGAAAACAGAATCAATTAACATGAACTGTGTACAAAATATTGAGAGGGAAATTACGAGTAACTCGATTACTACGGGACCCGCGTCAAATGATCGACTACCAGCGGACCAAGGGACGTTGATGAAGGTTCGATAAAGCGATCAAATTCCGACGTCTTACCCCGCAGTCCCTACCAAAGATGCTACATTACAATAATGAATCAAAGACTTAACGGTTTATTTCCCGCACATTTTATTAAAATTATATGCCTGAATGCTTTACAGCATCTGCGGTCACAGGCAAGACTGTCAGGTGACAAGTCTTGCCTGTGTCGACGGATAGTTTTAATAAAATGTGCGCGAAATCAACCGTAAAGTCTTCATTTCAATAAGTAGTATTTGCGTAAACTTAAGAACCAAATTTATTGTTACTTAAAAAATAGTCATCTATGTATGTGTATGTGATGTGAAGGCACTTAAATATAGTTATGTGCCGTGTGTGTGTGTTATAAAACCATGAAATATATACTAGTTGCCACACATACATTTGTTTTGACAAAAAGTTTCTGGAATACGAATATTCATAAACTCACCACGGAAAAATATGAGATCTACAAGAAACCGAAACAAATAAGTCAGAAAAATAAGTGAAATAGAATTCCACTCTGAACTCTGACTAGGGAATTGAGTTTACGTCATACTTTGCATATTTTCGTTCGTTCCCCGTAAGCAAATTGGTATAGTGATATTATTTATTAGGTTTGCAATACACTGGGTTGATAACTGGGTTACGATATTGTTAATGGATTTTCAATAAGGGTTAGGTTGATAAACAACGGAGGAAAATATGCTTGTGAGTAAACTCGGCACTGACAGGCTTGTTTATGAGCGGAAATTAATGCCATATGAAGCGACAGGGCACTTACCTCCGATGCCGGTGCAAGATATTGAAGACTATTAGCGCTATGGCGGCCAGGATCCCCGCGACGCATAGAGCTGTCATGCAGGCGAACAACGGCAAAGAAACTGTTCTCAGCTCGTTCACCACCACAGTTCGATCGGGAGGCACTTTCCCACCTGCCAAAAAAGAAACCCATTTCATACCCTTCTAAACATCTCCATCGTAAAACCGTCGTAAAATAACAATAGGATCAGAACGCACCGCTATTTCAAGAATTAGAACGACGTCCGACCGTAAAATATATAGTAAGTCGGAGACGCCAGTAAGCTAAGCCAATATTCTCTACGGCTAAAGCACGTAATGTGAAATAAAAATCTATCGCTCAATACATCAATCATCGGCATTGAAAGTGGTTACTTTTAGCGACACAAGTTTGCTGTAAATATCATAGCTTGTGGTATTCAGCTAATGTATACATTAGTGTATCTTTTTTGACTCACCTTTACTAGGATATGTTAAAGGTATATATATACATCGTGTCCCAAAAAGAGCGTGCCAAACTGAAACGGGAGTTAGATTAGTCATAGACCTTTCAGATATATTCTACAATTATTTTTAACTATGGCAATTTTTGTCTTATAAATGGCACAACAGACTGACATTTGAGATAGCTTAGCAAAATACCTTTTAAATAAAAATAGCATGAATCTTATTAAAGTGTCGTGGTTTGGGAAATAATGCCACTTTAATGTTTTCTTCATACAAGAAAAATACAAAAAAGTGACATTATCTCCCAAACTATTAGACTATTATTGGATTCATGTTATTTTTATTTGAAAGGCTATGGCTAAGCTATCTACCAGTTTCAGTTTGGCACGGTCTCTTTGGAACACTCAGTATAAAGTATTGGCCTATTTAGACCAAAATAAAATGTTAATTGCTTTTATACAGTCAGGTTGAAAAGGCAAAACCTAGATTTAGAAAGCCTCGTAAGTAATTATATTCCCCAAAACAACTAAAAAATTTAAATTACGTAGGATGAAATATTTTTCTGATAAAATATGTTAACTTTGATCTCCTCAGGGAGTAATATTTTTAAAGCTAATATTGGGAGTTAGCGATTTGGATAGGTAGCAACCGTTGTTAACTCAGTATACATTCACAGACATTGAACTCGAAAATTAAGGAAAAATGTTCATTCTGAGTTTTTGTTTATTTATTTTGTTATTTTTTACAAGGGCTATAAAAAAGTTAGGCTGAGAACATTCTAGTGGAATCGACATTCGAATTCCGTTGAAAATAAATACTTAACACGAAATTTTTGATCCCTATTTTATTTCGGGGGCTTTGTAGAAAATAATTGTATTATTCTGGGAGAATTCACTTCGAGTTGACAGACGAAATAAATCAAGTGAGATCTTTTTACACTTTTGAATGTAGAGCGTGGAATTGAGAATTAAATTAATGATAGCACGTAGAGAAGCACTTCCTCTTTTTCTTTAGTGAATTATGAATACTTTTAGACAGGTACGTTTCATGCTTTGTATTCAAAGGAATTAGCTTGTCTTTGTGATTTAGATTTTATTAACATATTCCTATTTTAGGAGTTTAATTTAAAAAAGTGGGTAATATTTCGTCAGTGTGACTGAAAGTCTTGTGTTAGTACATACATAGTCTCCGCTAAGGTAAGTGCGGTTCTAAGTTCTTTTGTCTAGAAACGAAAATGGCGCTACCCGGAGTAATGCGTCCCCAGAATGTTGTTTTTCGCAAAAAGTGACATCGTTCTTTCACTGGGTGTAATCCTGACCCCATTTCGGGTCCCACCTGTAACATAAGGTGCTCTTTGCAAAATGTTTTCTCTCATTTATTCACGTTACGGTACTTAGTTCAGAGTTATAGCCGATTCAAAGTGTTTAGAGTTCAGCAGGGCGTGATTTCACTTGGTAATAAAATTCTTTCGATTCTGGTTTTGCTAACAAATAATTCATCATAATAAAATATAAATTACAGCCGGCTGTCTTACCCAAATGTGATACTCATCGATATTATGTCGATACAATTGTCGTAGCTACAGAATCTCGTAGCATTTCCGTTGTAGTTTGTAGTCATCGTGACTTTCTCACGTTTCTTCCACCGGACATTTTTTAAGAGTACTGTAGTTTTTAAAAGGTTTCGATCACAATAAACTTTAATTAACATTATCTACTCAATTGTGTTATCATGCGTAACTGGTCACTGGTTGGTTAAATGTGGATTGGATATGACGTATTATTTTTTTTCCTTCTCGTTCGCTCCTTTTTTTGCATATATACAGAATAAACAAATTTGTTTGTTACGATCCATCGCTTCCTCTCCAGCCAGCCGAGATAGTCAGCCTGCGTGTCGTCTACCTTAACGAAATGGTTGTCTGTGAGCTGTTCAACTGAGTCAGCCGAGCGGTCGCTATGGTATCGACACTAGACCCTGTTAAAATATATAATGTTGCTCAAATACTAAGCCATCGTTCCCTCTCCAGAATGTGAAATTGACGGCAAGCGTGTCGTAGTAGCCTACCTTCACGTAATGGTTGTCTGTGAGCTGTTTAACTGAGTCAGCTGAGCGGTCGCTATGACAACGACACTAGACCGTGATAATGTTGCTCACTTACCTACCCATTGCTCCCTCTCCAGTCATGTGAGGTTGCCGGCAAGCGTATTGAAGTACAGCTTACGAACAGCTATGTAGTAGTTGTCTGTGAGCTACTGTATTTGCGTAAGCGCTATTAGGTCACTATGACTACGACATAAGAATCTATTTATATACTGTTGATTACTTACCAACCCATCGCTCTCTCTCCAGCCAGGTCAGGTTGTCTGCCTGCGTGTCGTAGTATCCCAGCTTAACGTAGTGGTTGTCCATGAGTTGTTCTATTTGCGTCAGCGCTATTCGGTCGCCTTGTGACGAGAACGCTACTAAGCCCTGTTGAAATATTAATGTGATTAGACCAAAATGTATATGTTTTTGTTTATTAATTCTGTTTGTAAAACAATGAGATTAGACCATGAAATCGTCGACAGGGGTCATGAAAGAGTATATCATGCTATGTTTCTGTTTAATCTATAAGTTAATCAGATGACTATTCCAATGTCTGTGATTCCGAAGCTCTTAGCCGGAGTTTTGAGCTCTTTATTTTAACAGTAAGCACAAACATTAAAACTTAGTATTTCAATGGTGGTTTTTAATAATACTAGAAATAGTACCCCTTTCGCACCCTAAAACGCAAACACTAAATATTTAGTAGTCGCTTTGACCATTTCAAATTGAGTAATCTTGGAATAGCTGAAATTGGAGCTGGATGTTTAGTGAAACAACGTTGAATTTAGTATAAGGATTTATAATGTGCGGACAACACGATTGAGACCGAAATGACGGAGTAAAGTTACTGATTTATTATTACAATATATCTTAGAAATCTATATTTTTTCCTACCAAAAATGCATTTTAGTTTTGAAGTCGGTTTTTGCTTTTCCTAAAGATAACTTAATTTCTTTATTTTTAGTGAATTTTAATCAAATATGAAACAAGTCAAGAGGTAACCTCATTGTAACTACTAAGCACTACTCATTACTTATTTTCACAAATTATAATTTTCCTCACAAAGAAAGACGTAAAGGAACAGCTCTATTTCAGAACGTACTTTATTGCATTTCAGTTATATAACTAGTTCTGTTAGTACTTGAGTATTATCTGCGATTTAGGAACTTCAAAACTTACAGTACAAACGTTGCGGAACCTACCCATAAAATTTGCCTTAATGAATAGATATTAGATTCTATTACTAGTAGAACAGTCAACTTTGAGTTTTAGTTAGTCTTAGCGGCCATTGATCGATTGGCAATCTGCCTGTTTTGATTACTATTGAAGGATTTGAACGGTACGGATACGGGTTTACACAATACATGAAATTAATTTGTAGTGTACAAATTAAATAATTTTGGAAAAGCCTGATTGCTGACAATGCAGTGACCCGCAGAACGCAGAACCTTTATAGGATGAGGTGTACTGAGAAAATTGTACTGAAAAAATTACAAGTACATATCTAATTAAAAAATAAAATTATGGCGACGTGTCTTTTATGTCAACTTTTCTAATGATATGAGTTTAAACAGGTTATTTTTAGCTCACATGAAACTTATTTTTAACACTCACAGTATTATTTTAAATCTTATAAAATGAAATAAGAAAATTCCGCACGGATGTATTCCGTGGATTTGAACCCACGATCTCTGGCGATCCAGGCCAACGCTCAAACCGAGGTATCAGGCAGTTAATCCCTTCGGGCAAATTTGTGGTCTCTTATGAATGAGTCATTAAGCGTGACGTTAACACCAAGTTGAATTTATTCTTTAATGAATATCCACTGTTCCAATACAGTTTGGGTAGATGGCGTTGACATTACCCGTGATGACGTATTCATAAGAGACTACAAATTTCGCCCGAAGGGATTAATTGCTCGATTTCTCGGTCGGTAGAGCGTTAGCCCGGTTTGCCAGAGATCGTAGGTTCAAATCCTAGTCGTGCGGAATTTTCTTATTTCATCTTATAGGATTATATGAAACTGTCTGACACCTAAGAATAGCCGACACTGGGCCCGGACAAGCGAATGTTCACATTATTTAAAGGAAGTATTTTAATCAGTAACTCAGTAACAGTAATAGTGAGTATTTTTATCAGTAATTTGTACTATTAATGAATTATTCATACCTGCCTTGGGTAGTAAAACAAGATCTTATGTCACTTCACAGTATCGTTCTTTATCACTTTAACAACTGATGATTGCATAGGAATGCTCACCTACTTCGTTTCCACATCAATAAAGAAATGCTTGTGAGTATGATTAACTAGGAAAACAATATGAAATCGGTGAAAATTACAAATAAGTTCATATAAATACAATTTTAGATTAAGAGTTTACTCCAAATGTGTCAAACATGTTGGTGACACGTTACTATAAAGTATGTGAGAGTTAATAGTTTGCCCAAAATCGTTATTAGTTCATCAGAAGTTGGAGAGTATTTGCAATTAATATTATTAGTTTGAATAGTCGAAGGACTCACGATTCGAGTAACCTAACACTTCCCCAAACTTGAGGGAAAAGTGTGATTCTCATGGTTGGACGATTTTGAGTTTATTCTCGCGGTTTAATAAAATTTGCTAATTAAGGTGGATGTCACTATCATGTATTACATAGAGCGCTATAATCTATTCTCGGCAATGTAATTAGTAGAAAAGAAGTTCACATAAAAACGAACATCCATCTTGAAGACAAGCACCGCAAACATTTAAAAAGCAATTAAGCATAGCGCGTTTTAAAAAAATACTTTTTTGACCAAACGGTTGCATTTTATGGTCGATAAATAACGAGACCTTATCATTTATCACGACCAATAAAACGCAATGCAATATTTACGTGACGTAAAACAAATAACGTTACTTTACGTGTGGAGTTATGAGCACATAAGGAATACGTGGCATAGCGTTGGAAGTGTCTTGTTATCGTGGTCGTTTGAATACATTTGCAATTTAATTTGGCGAGCGGTTTACAAAACAAAAAGCGTCGGAATTCTGAAAAGTTATCCGGGCTCTGCGAGTGAGGAACAATGTAACTTTGAACAATGAAGAACTTTAATGCTAACCACTCATAGCTAAGGAACGCAAAGTGCTGCCACTTACCGATACACCGAGAAACGACGTCGAATTTATAGCCTCGTAGATGTCGTCCGCAATCTTCTTGTTGGTGTACGTGAAATTTTTCAAACTCAATCCGCTTTTTTCCAACTTCTCCATTGTTTTGTTGAACGCTAAGGACGAAAATTATTTACGCGTTTAAATACAATGGACGATCTTAATCTACTTACAACTTCGCCTTAATTTAGTTTAGTTGACTTTAACAAAGGAATTAATCGAATAGATGTAATGTGAGAAGTTAAATTGTCGAAGTTAACTGGGCGTTTTATAAGGGCACTGGAAGTTAGAAGCGGCCCTAACGGTAGTCGAGTCTGGGATCCAAGGAAATTGAAAACTCAGGAATGTGGCCCTTTATGATGTAAACTCGCTACGTGTCGCCACGGGCGGTATAATTAAATTTTCGGGCTTGGATCAATAGCGTTTACAAGATAGTGTGTACTCCTTACAAACTTGAACCACTCTGAATATCTTGTATCTTATAAAAAAGGTTAAAGTTCAAATTACTTTTGAGTAAGATACAACAAAAAAAGGGCAATTAAGTTTGTTTTGAAATAAATAAAAATATTGTAAATAATATCGTACTATATTATTATTGGATGAGAAGCCCAAATATATTTTCATGAGTAACGAAGGGGTAATCAGTTAGACTTTGATATGTTACTTTGGTAGATAACTATAACTAGCATACTAATAATAGTCCCCCTAGCCGATTTCGACGACGGTGGCCACACACAACGACTATCCGACTGCGCAGGACATATTATAGTGCACAAGTGTGTGCGCAAACACAGGTGCACTCTCTATTCCTTTCACTCTCATAGCCCGATGGGACAGCAATCTGACACGACCGGAGAGAGATCAGGCGCAGGACCAACGGTTTTACGTGCTTTCCGAGGCACGGGGGTGAAACCCCGCCATCTTCCAAACTCCGGGCTGCCCTAAGAATTTCTAAATAGAAAAACCCAGGTACATATCTTTGGCCCGACCCGGGGATCGAACCCGAGACCTCTGGCGCAGCCGTCGCTTTAAAGTGCGACCATCCTACCGCTGCGCCACCGAGGCAGTCTAATTAGCATAGTATAACTATCAACTAGCATATTATACTATAGCTTACCTAAAGCGACGGCCCACACGGCGTCGTAGGCCAGCGGCGCCTCCTGGTAGCCCTCAGGGTAGCGTTCTCCGTCGATATCGTAGCCCGCTTCCCTTAGCGCTTCGTTCAGTCGAGATCTGTTGTTTAAAAGAAAATCTATGTAAGGATAATATGTAACTTTAGTAAGGGTTTGAGTTAAGTTAAATCACACCTTGAATTGAAATATGGGGGTCGCCAGCCGTAAGCAACTTAACCCAATTGCAGAGGACACAGAATAAAATAATTTAAGTGTTCTTTTATTACCACTATTTGCTTCCAACAAATCAACTATAACAAAACATAAAAAGATTTAAAGTAAAACAATACTACACATGAATTCTCATTCGAAACATTAACACTAAATGGATTCAATCAAATTTACAATAAATAAAAGAAAATTGAAACATCATTTATTAAGAAATGGCAACAAATTTCAAATAATAAGTGCGCGGACAAATTATGGGAGAGGAAAAGTACTATTGCTTGAGGGAGTGCAGCTGTACAATAAATTGGCAAATTAAATTAAAAACTGAAAGTTTAAATCTATATAAGTTCAGGTTAAAGGAATATTTTTTAAGCATGCTCTAATTCTAGCACCAAAAGTCTATCTAATTCTAGACTCTATTCTGAGGCATTGATAACATTTTATATTAATTCTATGTATCTCATTATAAGTGAAACTGTAATTAGTTTTTATGTGAATATTTTTTTAAACCGAAGTTCACTGAGTTAAGTCACCTGTTTGAGAGACCTAGTACCGATTTTACCCTTAATTATCAGTCTGGAGGTTTGTAAGGCTTTCTTGAGCGTATATTTTGACTATTTGATTTCATTTTATGACTCGCGAAGCATTCGGTTATAAACGAGAGCATTGTAATGACCATAATAATTCAGAAATAGCCACACAAGAGTCATGGTTGTCAGATACACCATAACGAGTGAGTGCCTGTTAAAATAATATCGATGTATAATTTACATTTCAGCATTATACACCCCTTGAGGTTCACAATACCGTCAGATACCAATTCCAGTAACAATTGCTATTAGCGAGAAGTAAAGGGAAACAATGGACTCTCAATTTGATATTCCGATTCAAACAGCTATGAAATGTAAGCACGGGACATAAAGCTCAGAAACCAGAATCGAAAGCACACTTGACCGGTTTCATTAATGTTCTAATTTGTACGCAGCCCGCCCGGGCACCAACGCGTAGTAAGTATTTATGGTGCAATTTTTGCTCGAAGTATTCTATAGATCTCCGGACCGCTAATGGTCGCGTTTCATGTTTCCCATTAAAAAGGAAGCTCTCTCGTTAGAACTTAGATTGGTAGTACAAATAAAATATCTTCGATGTTTTTATGGACCATCTAAGCAAGTTACTGCGATGCACCGCCATCATGCCTATATTGTTCGCTGAGAGAGCACTATAAAAATTGCCGGGAATAAGCTGGCCTGGCCCTCTGGGGATCTTCCTCAATCATTGCTTTGTTCAAGTGATGTACTCACTGGCGTTGTCTGTTTTTACATGAGTGAAAAGAGTCTCGAAAGAGTTTCGAAAAAAACTAAAAAATTGAAATATTTGAACCATTCTTGAATCATTTGATGCATAGATATGTTTATATACAGGTATTATGCCCATGTTACCTGATATACCTACTGAGTACCTGATTACCTAAAAATAATTTATATTATTATTTATACAAATCAATCAATACAAGCAGCAGCGGTACATGTCAACTTAACGATACTTATGTATTTTTGGTACTGTGTAATCTGCATCTTACCTAAATAAACACTTTTGTATTTTATATCAAGCACTGTCGACGTCCATTACTTTTCTTGGCATACCGTGGACAGCTTAACTATTCCCTCTATCTGATTACGTATTCCATTCAAGACCGTCAGCGAGGAAGATCCCATAAAAAACTAATCGTTCGTGGCGAAAAGAAATGGGATAACGTGGAATAATATTCCATGTAGTTTTGGGGATACAAATTTATAGTTTATTCAAATCACTGGCCTGGCTTATGTTTGCCATTAGCCACACATTTGCCTAGCCAACGATCATCTAGACTCAGCTCTGCTGCCAAATAATAATGCCAAAAGCTTTGGACTATTTCGGCGAGGGAAGTAGATATTTTAGTAGGTCGCTGCAGCTTCGCCGTTTGATGAAACGAATTTATTAAATCAAATGCAGATTTGGAATAGCAGACCTAATAATATCAGTGATTGTAACCTACTTTCAAAGTAAACTTTAAAATATTCTTTATTTTTACAAATGTTTAGATTACTTTTTTATGGAGGTACCTATAAAAACAGACGCCATGCGAATGAAAAGGTCACATTTAAATAAAGGCACAGCTTACATTCGGTATGTAGCAAGAGGATCGAATTAAGTAGGTATTTATTTAAATAGTGATTTGCGTTAACTTTGCTGTAATCTAATTCGATTACATTTAAAAAAAAAAAAATGGTCTTTAAATATAATCTGTAGAGTATCTTATCCATGAAGTTCAGCGTCATTGTTTGAGAAGCCTTGTACACAAATGCGCACCCGCATTTAAAGGATTACTTTAACAATTCATTTTACCTTACAAATTTTCATTATAATTGGTGAACAAATGATATCCGAAATTCTGTAAAGCCCATGATAACAAGAAAGACACGCTATGAAAAGCATTAACTCGCATTTTGGCCATTTCGAACACCCGCACGTCTCAAGAATATAGCACTTATTATACTACTCTGCGTAAAAGTTGTGACAAGCGGCTTGCACCTCATAAATGTCGCTCTCCCTGTTTTTGGGTTCACAAAAGAAATGATTGTCACGCGGATTTCGGAAGAGTGTAATAAGACTTTTGTGTAACTTAAAGACGATGTTGGATTAGGGTTTTCGGGAAGAGGCTTAAGATTTTCGGAATGTGTGCGTTGTGATGGTATGCCTGTCTATCTTTAACACATGAAAAAATCTCTTTTTATCTTCTATTTATTGTAGTATCTTTATTCGAATTGTAAAAAAAACTGACCTGAAGTCTTCAGATGTCATCCCTGAGATGGTGGTTTGGTTAGCGTTCTGGTTCCACATGAGGGCTTCGGTTGTCAGGTGCCCCTCAGCTGCCTCTCGCATCTGCTCCACTGTGCACTCGATGCCCTCACGCTCCAGATTAGTTTCGAACCAATTGTCTTCATACCAACCTGCAACAAACATTTAAATACCGTGAGCAATTCATTCATTAAGGGGAATGGATAGAACAAGCCGTTTTGTTTTCAAAAGAAACAAAATGTACCGTTCTATCAACATGACCACAAAAAGAAGTCCGTGTTTTTGGCATTGTTAAATTAGGCTTGGCACGCCGCTCGCACGCGACCTTTCAAACGCCTGTGAATGAAAATGCAAACTTGTGAAACACGCTACGTCATTCTGTTCATTTTCCCTCAGGCTAGGCGATGAATCGCGCAATGTGCAATAGGAAGAAGAGCGTGTGAGATCAGTCCATAAGTCTTTACAACGCCAACGCCGCTCGCGGCACCAATCGTCAAATCCACGTACAATTATTCACGTTTCTGTTTTGCAAAAGTGATCTCCTCTATCTGCCGGCCTGCTCCCCGTGTTCGCCCATTATTTATACCGTTTCTATCCATTTCCTTTGTCCTGTTTGTTGTGAGAAGCCTGAGGCGGACAAATGTGTGTTTGCCGTGTCTCCGTTTTGCTTGCGGCTGTGTATTTTCGTTAAAGTTGCGAGCAATGTTTCCTAAGTGGCAATATAACTTTCTTATAATTTTTCTGACAGTTTGAATTGGAACATTTGTTGTCCTAGTGCCTTGAAAGTTTAAATAGTTTAAAATTAGTTTGCTTACAACGCAGACGAAATATTCGCTGTTTGTGGTAGGGTAAAGTTTAAATGGCCTATGACAAGTAATCTTGAAGCCAGTTAAGTGTAACGCTTTTAAAGGAAACTTAAAATAAAAACCCCAGCATTTAAAGTAACCATTATTGACCTAACAACGTAACAGCCTTGTTAAGTAACCATTATTGACGTTAACTGCTGAAGGGGATATTTAAGCTTGTCCAGCCAGTTAATTGTTGTTTTATAAAACTACTGTAATCTAAAGTCGTTTAGCTCAGCAAATTAAAGGGCTTAAAATACGGTTTAATTTTTCTGACGTGTCCAATTCGCGTTTAACAAATTTCCATGTACATGGTACATTCTCCTTCTTTATTCGACCTAACCCTGTCAAACATTCGGGAAATGCTGTTGATCTTTACCTGGAGTGACCGACGACAAACTACGAGCGTTTCACATTGTGCACACTGCCTAATGTGAGATGTTTTTAAACAACATTGTCTTTTTTGTCACGCAATAGAATTTGCCAACATACGAAAAACTAGCTTTTTATCGCGTTGGCAAGGGGTTATCGGTAATCTATCACCATTTATTAAATCAATTTCAATAAAATTTTCGGGTGTAAAAAATAACGATATGATAAGATAATGCAATCATAATATTCTCATTCTACACTATGTACATAAAGATACAATAGCGACAAACAAGCCTAACAATACTAATAGGGTTACCCCGAGGTAGTTTAAACATTAGCGATGTTACCGGTTAGTTCGGAACTGTGCGTGTGTTTTTGCTACCTAATCACAAAATAACGGCCAACAAAGTTAGTTACGTTATTTCTTTTCGATGTACTTTATCACGCTTGGATTTCATCATGGCATTGTGGACTTGGTCTTGTGGTCTTGGGACCGCCATCCGTCAATATGTCTTTTCAGTATTGTGCTAAACTTTCTTAAAGAAGTTTCGTATGAAAACAACTAATTACTATCTAACAATTCCTGGCAATAACTAACTTTTTTTACATTCTGCACTTAAAATACATACATACGGTAATTTATATAGCTGGATTTTGCCACGTGTGTGGTATTGAAGCATCGTGTTGCAAAAGCTTTACGACTTGCTTTTACCATGCGATGGACTGTACAAAACGTATTTCAGTGAGCCGATTGGTTTTTGAAGTGCACACCGGTGCTATAGGTTTAAAAACACTATTTTGTATAGTGGCAACTAGATATCGTGTATTTTTGTAGCAGGTTACAAATTGAAATAATTTAATGTTAGAATACAACGGTATAACAGATATAAAACACCATTTCATAATTCTAGTATATATGTTTTCCTTATAAACAAGTTTTCCACTTATCAAAGCCTATTTATATGCAAATATGTAGTAGCTTATGAGAATAATATTTCGCAATGTTGCGCGTTCATTTGCGAGCTGACAATATTTCACGGTAACTACGGAAGGACGGCCGTAATAACCAGGCATCTGCGTATCTAAATGGTTATCCACAGCTCAGGAGAATACAATGAAGAAATAAGCATATCTACACAATCAGTCGCGTTCAACAAAATTACATACATCATCTTTATATCCGTGTTTTATTGCGTAGAATGTCACCAACATAAAAAATTGCAAACGCAAACCATATTTTTTGCCTACTTATTGGCAGATTATTTTTTATGAAGTGATTTCTTTAGTAACCAATTTTATAGGTCGTAATAAAGTTTTATTGCGGAAGAGAAAAGATTTCCGGGCCTCATATTAAGGTCAAACGGACGTTGATAACCTGCCGAACTTTGTATGACGTACTCCTGGCTGGCTGCCAGCTTCTGGGTCTACGATTGTACACTTATCTACCAAATTAAGGCTCGGGATGCCCACCTTGAACTTATTTCGTGAATACTATTTTTAGTGAAAGGCTATTAACTATTTCAAAAGTATTAAAGTAGTAAAGAAGTATTTAATTATTTTTTTTGCTTACGAATTGTGTAAAAAATAGAAATAATAGGTACTTGGACTCTGCAATAAATCCATATATACACAAATACATTCATAAATCAGTATAAGACGTGTATTCTTTCATATTGTATAAACCCATAAAATCTGATTTCGAAAGACCCCTGAAGCAATAGCAACAGCCTACGTGCCAGAGCTAAGCCTGCGATATTAAACAACAACTAGGCGTGATATAGGTAAGCCAAAGCCGACGATAAATAATGCGTGGTGCCCAAGCAAACAGTAAACACCTACGTTTGGGATGTCGGCCGCATAGTTATGGGTTTTTGTTTGCTGTGCTCTTCGATCATTTACCGTTGAATATAACAAGCCATTAAATTGTGGACCTCTGAGGCCGAGTGGCTTGAAGGTCGGCATTAATAAAAATAAAAATACACCAATGGTCTTGGTTTCGTACTAAGGAATTTTCGTCTTTGTGTTACGGTTATGACGGGGGCGTCTCTCATACATACTCAGGCACGTGTAACATCTTTGGTATCCAGGGTTTGATCAATGGTTGGGCCAAAAATTATTGTTAACCATAATTATGGTCTTTTTTGTTTCGGCTGGATGTTGTAGCATGTTTAGAAGCCATAGCTTTTGCTGATTTCCTGAACTGAAGTGTAGCACATTTGAAGAGACAGTTAAATAGACTGGTAATCATTACAAATAAGTGGTTATACAATATATCTATCCATCATCCGATGAAAAGCAGTTATTTAGTAGAGTTGTTGAGTTGTCAGACTTGTCAACTTATAGCAATATCATTAGATATAGTTTATCAAAGGCGATGTCTAAAGTTACGGTGCGATAGATGGGGATGGGAAGTGCGATCCGCGCAATCCTTCTTCACTTAACGCCTTGGGTGCGTCCCGAAAAAGACCGATAGGCGAACGCCTTGTCACTGACGTCTTGGGCCCTACAGCTTTATTTTGCAATCTTGACTTCTTAACTGCCTTCCGATAGAAATTCCAGACTTCGTAAGTAGATTAAAATATCGTGAAAGTTTTGTGTTTTTCATTTTGCAGCAATATAATTCCAATTTGTACTACTTTCTTTATTTATGGAAGAGTTTCGACTGAGTTGAAATAAGAATCATTTATTAATAAACTTTGAAAATGCAAGGTACGTGCGTTGTGTTCTTTGATGGAATACTAGTATATTCTATTATGCAGCATAGGGAGTATCATCAAAGAATAAAAAGATAAAATAAGATATGACCCACATAAAATATAACGACACATAATTTCGCCTCTAAATAAACCACACATTGGTATTTCCACCCTCTGGCATTGAGATAATAAACAGTCACACCCCGTGACTTTCTGTTTCGGAAAGTTAGTGCCAAGCCCTCGAGACAGCAGCATACATAATTTGAATGAAACACATAAATTGACCAGAATCTGGGGTGTTTCGAACAAAGTTGCTAGCTGAGTTAACTTCGAAATAAGTTGAGTCGACATGTCATCCACCTACGGTCGCAATATTTTGGGACGTGTCTGTCAGTGTACGCAATAATGAGGCAAATTAAGAAGACCGCGGTTGTTTACTGGAGATGAAGGTTAGTGGAGAATTATCATTAGTGTGCTATGGAAGAGCCGTCCTTGTGTTCATAATGTGAGTCACTATATGCACTCATGAACAACGTATCTCGCGTTTAGCTACTTAGCCTGACCACTGCACCACATCGCAATAAACGTGCAAATACGATGTTTGATTAAACATGCCGTTTCAAATAGGATATTGGATACAAGTTGTTTTTAGTGAACAAATTTTCCAGGATCCCTCAAATAAGCTTGCATTTTGTAAATTATTTTAGCTATTGACAAATGGAAGGCTCTACATTTTTATAGGTAATCAATTTTTATTAGTCGAATTAGTAAAACCGATAAAATAATATCTAGAGCGTAAAGTCCTTTCTCATGATAAGGCTTCTTTCATATAATATTCATACATAATATGTATTTTATTCAGGGGTTTGTGATACATGACAACATTGCGACGTTCATACTTTCTACTTTGCTTATGCATAAGCTAAAGTTGTTGCCTAGATCCTTGTACCCTAGGTAACAAGCAAAAGTAAGGTAAAGTTGTCGCGGTATATATAATGGAGTGGCCATGTCCGACACGGCCAGAGCGGGGGCGTTCCCATACGTAGGTTCTGTCAAGAGTGAGGGTCTACTTGATTTGTTGGCCCACGCCTTGTGCACACAGGAACGTATTTTATTCCATCGAAAGAAAAATATGTGTTTTTAGTTTTGTGGTTGTACTTGAATGTATTCTACAGGGAAGATAGATATAGCTGTGAAAGAACCATATATGTTAACGTTAATGAGTTGGTACTGCAGAGGTTTGAAGCTTCGCGTAAAACCTCTGTGTCGCATTTGTCCGACTCTTATGAATTCAAGCTGAAAAAAAAGTATTGTAAAAAGTCAATTTTGATATACGAGGGTCTTAGACTTTGTCTTTTCTGTCTGAAACTCCGTCTGTTTTTCGTTGAGGGTAACAACCAATTCAGACAGCATTTAGATTTCACTATCGGTATCTGTTTTCATTGGTGTAAAACACACTTTGGAGTAAACACTCTTCTCTCTCTCTCTCACAGCCTCTACCTCAGCAGTTGAGCTCAAAGTTCGTCTATTTTAGACGTTTTTTGCTTGCTTCTCAGCGCGTCAATTTTGGCGTTGGTATTTTTCATTAGTTTCTGGTATTCCGCCATTTCACAATTCATTTTAGCGGTGTTCTCCTTCAATTTTTTTTATTATTAACTCCAAGCTCTTAATTTGATTACATTGTTTGTTAACCCGTAAATCAGCATGGTTGCTTTTTTCCACAAAAGTTTGCATCTTTTGTCTAATAGTAATTGCATCACATGCCAAGTTTTTGATTCTGCATTAAACTCCATCCAGTTTCTTTTTCAAGTCTTGATTTTTCTCCTTTAAGCTGTCTAGTTGTGACATTTCCGATTCCTTTAAATTTGAAGCTTCGCGTAAAACCTCTATGTCTTATTCGTTCGACTCTTCGGAATGCAAACGGAGTTTTTTTTATAAATAGTCAATTTTGATATACGAAAATATTCGCAGATTTTATAAAGTCACAAAGTATTGTGGAAACTAAATAAAGGAAACCATACGGGATTATATTGAAGATTATTTATTTTTATTTATAGATTGAACACTAATCGCACATCTAGGAAACGCTAGCATTTCAGACACGAGGACAAAGGAGTACCAACTGAATTACTTCGTTTTAAAAATATTTTGACATTGACACTACCACTGATGTTTAGCAAAGAACTTCATTATAGTCTTTGTATAGGTCGCTTTAATATTCTTGCCTATGAGATGTTGAATACATTCCCAATAATACACTGAAAGAGAAATTACTATAATTTAACTTTACCCTTTGAACCTTATCTGGAATTTAAGCTAGATTTAGCGCGTTGTATCAGAATTCAAATGTGCGATTTAGCTGAATTGCTGCCACTGAATCACTTTGAGTCGCGTTTCGTTTCGCGTCTTTACGGGGAAGTTTGGCTGATATCTTAAGTTCTCTAAAAGACTCTAAATAATATAAATAGGTACACTGTGTAAGCATAAAATATCTCCAAAATGTTTCTCCAGTCTACGGATATTATTAGCCACGGAAATGGATATAAGATAGTTTTGATTTTGTAAATCAAACCCGACAAAAGATTTAGCATAATCGTAATTTTTATACTCTTAATAGAGCTCACAGGATCAGCTTTTAGTAGGTACCTTATATTACTCAGGTTAAAAAGTAATAAAAGTGTGCTGCGCTTTAAAAACTGAAATGACTTCATTATTGGTTTTCCATTACCTACGCGCTTTATCTCACTAACTATTATTGATAGAGCCTAACCAAAATCAATTAATTGATTTACGAGCGGGCACGTTTTTTATTCGTACGTACCGTGAGCACTACCGCAATCTGTTGATTGAAACACAGTTTACTATGCTATATGCAGACTGTAGAGTACGTTTTAAATGGATATATATGAAATAAAGTTTGGGTAAGTCTGAAAGTTTTTACTTTCAAGAGCAACCCGTAGCATTTTATCTATGACCCCCTTACAGACTGCGACTTTTAGGTACGTGCGTTGTGTTCTTTGATGGAATACTAGTATATTCTATTATGCAGCATAGGGAGTATCATCAAAGAATAAAAAGATAAAATAAGATATGACCCACATAAAATATAACGACACATAATTTCGCCTCTAAATAAACCACACATTGGTATTTCCACCCTCTGGCATTGAGATAATAAACAGTCACACCCCGTGACTTTCTGTTTCGGAAAGTTAGTGCCAAGCCCTCGAGACAGCAGCATACATAATTTGAATGAAACACATAAATTGACCAGAATCTGGGGTGTTTCGAACAAAGTTGCTAGCTGAGTTAACTTCGAAATAAGTTGAGTCGACATGTCATCCACCTACGGTCGCAATATTTTGGGACGTGTCTGTCAGTGTACGCAATAATGAGGCAAATTAAGAAGACCGCGGTTGTTTACTGGAGATGAAGGTTAGTGGAGAATTATCATTAGTGTGCTATGGAAGAGCCGTCCTTGTGTTCATAATGTGAGTCACTATATGCACTCATGAACAACGTATCTCGCGTTTAGCTACTTAGCCTGACCACTGCACCACATCGCAATAAACGTGCAAATACGATGTTTGATTAAACATGCCGTTTCAAATAGGATATTGGATACAAGTTGTTTTTAGTGAACAAATTTTCCAGGATCCCTCAAATAAGCTTGCATTTTGTAAATTATTTTAGCTATTGACAAATGGAAGGCTCTACATTTTTATAGGTAATCAATTTTTATTAGTCGAATTAGTAAAACCGATAAAATAATATCTAGAGCGTAAAGTCCTTTCTCATGATAAGGCTTCTTTCATATAATATTCATACATAATATGTATTTTATTCAGGGGTTTGTGATACATGACAACATTGCGACGTTCATACTTTCTACTTTGCTTATGCATAAGCTAAAGTTGTTGCCTAGATCCTTGTACCCTAGGTAACAAGCAAAAGTAAGGTAAAGTTGTCGCGGTATATATAATGGAGTGGCCATGTCCGACACGGCCAGAGCGGGGGCGTTCCCATACGTAGGTTCTGTCAAGAGTGAGGGTCTACTTGATTTGTTGGCCCACGCCTTGTGCACACAGGAACGTATTTTATTCCATCGAAAGAAAAATATGTGTTTTTAGTTTTGTGGTTGTACTTGAATGTATTCTACAGGGAAGATAGATATAGCTGTGAAAGAACCATATATGTTAACGTTAATGAGTTGGTACTGCAGAGGTTTGAAGCTTCGCGTAAAACCTCTGTGTCGCATTTGTCCGACTCTTATGAATTCAAGCTGAAAAAAAAGTATTGTAAAAAGTCAATTTTGATATACGAGGGTCTTAGACTTTGTCTTTTCTGTCTGAAACTCCGTCTGTTTTTCGTTGAGGGTAACAACCAATTCAGACAGCTTTTAGATTTCACTATCGGTATCTGTTTTCATTGGTGTAAAACACACTTTGGAGTAAACACTCTTCTCTCTCTCTCTCACAGCCTCTACCTCAGCAGTTGAGCTCAAAGTTCGTCTATTTTAGACGTTTTTTGCTTGCTTCTCAGCGCGTCAATTTTGGCGTTGGTATTTTTCATTAGTTTCTGGTATTCCGCCATTTCACAATTCATTTTAGCGGTGTTCTCCTTCAATTTTTTTTATTATTAACTCCAAGCTCTTAATTTGATTACGTTGTTTGTTAACCCGTAAATCAGCATGGTTGCTTTTTTCCACAAAAGTTTGCATCTTTTGTCTAATAGTAATTGCATCACATGCCAAGTTTTTGATTCTGCATTAAACTCCATCCAGTTTCTTTTTCAAGTCTTGATTTTTCTCCTTTAAGCTGTCTAGTTGTGACATTTCCGATTCCTTTAAATTTGAAGCTTCGCGTAAAACCTCTATGTCTTATTCGTTCGACTCTTCGGAATGCAAACGGAGTTTTTTTTATAAATAGTCAATTTTGATATACGAAAATATTCGCAGATTTTATAAAGTCACAAAGTATTGTGGAAACTAAATAAAGGAAACCATACGGGATTATATTGAAGATTATTTATTTTTATTTATAGATTGAACACTAATCGCACATCTAGGAAACGCTAGCATTTCAGACACGAGGACAAAGGAGTACCAACTGAATTACTTCGTTTTAAAAATATTTTGACATTGACACTACCACTGATGTTTAGCAAAGAACTTCATTATAGTCTTTGTATAGGTCGCTTTAATATTCTTGCCTATGAGATGTTGAATACATTCCCAATAATACACTGAAAGAGAAATTACTATAATTTAACTTTACCCTTTGAACCTTATCTGGAATTTAAGCTAGATTTAGCGCGTTGTATCAGAATTCAAATGTGCGATTTAGCTGAATTGCTGCCACTGAATCACTTTGAGTCGCGTTTCGTTTCGCGTCTTTACGGGGAAGTTTGGCTGATATCTTAAGTTCTCTAAAAGACTCTAAATAATATAAATAGGTACACTGTGTAAGCATAAAATATCTCCAAAATGTTTCTCCAGTCTACGGATATTATTAGCCACGGAAATGGATATAAGATAGTTTTGATTTTGTAAATCAAACCCGACAAAAGATTTAGCATAATCGTAATTTTTATACTCTTAATAGAGCTCACAGGATCAGCTTTTAGTAGGTACCTTATATTACTCAGGTTAAAAAGTAATAAAAGTGTGCTGCGCTTTAAAAACTGAAATGACTTCATTATTGGTTTTCCATTACCTACGCGCTTTATCTCACTAACTATTATTGATAAAGCCTAACCAAAATCAATTAATTGATTTACGAGCGGGCACGTTTTTTATTCGTACGTACCGTGAGCACTACCGCAATCTGTTGATTGAAACACAGTTTACTATGCTATATGCAGACTGTAGAGTACGTTTTAAATGGATATATATGAAATAAAGTTTGGGTAAGTCTGAAAGTTTTTACTTTCAAGAGCAACCCGTAGCATTTTATCTATGACCCCCTTACAGACTGCGACTTTTAGATTTAATTTAACATCGATGCAGTCGCGCGTAAGCATCGATGCGGAAACGCGACTGCATCGATGCTAACGCGCGTTAGTATCGATTCAGTCTCCAAAATTCAGTACATAATTTAACAGTGTCTAGCTCTCTCTTCTGCATTGCGACTGTTTCGATGCAAAAGGTAGCGCATTGTGTAAAGGTTGACATTTTGCGACTGCATTGATGCTAACGCGCGTTGCATCGCTGCTAAAAGTCGCAGTGTGCAAAGGGTCTATGTCATGATATGAGCGGAGGATGATGCGGCCATGGTCCGCAGCGAATATAAAAAAATATAACTTTGTTTTTTGAATGAATTGTTTTATTTATTTATTTATACTTTATTGCACAACCAAAAATTTGTACAAAAGGTGGACTTAACGCCATATGGCATTCTCTACCAGTCTGGAATTACCACTACCACTTTGGAAGCGTCTATTTCTCAAACGTTAAACTGGGAAAATAGCTTTAGGAACCTCGACCTCATTTTAAAAGACCTATCCATAGACACCCTACAGAATAGAAGAATAGAAGAATATCTATTGTGTTAATATTCCAGGCTCTCAAGGTAATGTTTCCATTTACGCCCGCTAACTATAAGGCGCCTCGCCATTATTTTCTAAAGGATGGAAGGGAAGTCGAACGGCAAATTATGGCATGCGACACCCCCGTATCTATTTCCAGGTTTATCGCACACTAGTGTATCGTTACCTGCGGAGAGTTTCCTACGGTCTTCCACTTTGTATAAGAATTTTTTCTTGCTTGTATTACCGTCGTGCACCTTGCTTATTCTCTGTGGAATCATTCAGGAAATTCATTAATATCTTTTTCCTGCTTGCGGGAGCTATTTAGAAAAGTACTCTGTGAATTTATTGCGCAGATGGTCGACTTGGAGCATTAAGTTTTAAAATGAGAATAAGTAGGTTATATGGAAGCAGAAAAAATGCGCATTCTTTGTGAGTAAATATTTTTATGATGTGCCTTTTTACAGCCTTCTCTATGGATAGTCTAGGAGACTGAGCTTTATATAACATTTTTTCTATATTTATCTCTGTCAATGTTACGATACTCTTAGTACCTGAGCGCTCGCGTCAAGATGGCGTGTGATAATAATTGATTAAGATCCGATTTCTCAATGACAATTTGTATATTTTGACACGGGAGTGATTAAAATAAAGACTGAATGTTGTGTTTACTAACGTCTATATTTAGCATGATATCCAATTTATTTTACCGAAAATCACACGCCATATTCAAGCGAGTAATTAGAAATAGGATCCTGTTATTATTTTTGTAATTTTACTGTTACATCTTCATAAGCAAGTAAGGTACAAAAAGGTAACACAAATATATATTCTTGCGAGTGCTCTGCCTGCACTCAGAGGTACTCAGTGGAGGAACTTCCACGAGCCTAATTGATAAAGTAATTTGCGTAACTCTGGCCCCCGCACTAGCTGAAACGAGCGCAGCCACCTAACATGGCCGGGTCACATCTTCGCCGTATTCCTTGAATTATTCCTCCTCACTCCACTCACAAGCAATGCACAGATCAAATAAAACAGTCAGTCAATTAGTAAATAAACTGTTTAATAAGTGGGCCTACAAACGTTGTCTTAAAGAGACATCGGGTAGGTATGGTATTACTACTACGTATAGAGACGCTATGCCAAGCAAAAAGTGTGCGCAATTGATGACAAGATTTAGACGTGAACTGTCAACAGACTGATGTATTCCTTGAAATTTGAATGTTGAATATGAAACTGCAGAAGCAACACAGGCTTTTGTGCCTATTATACCTGACTGTATTGAATGAACATTTTTTATTTGAAAGTGTAATAGTTACTAACATTGATAAATATTTATCTATTAACGCTACTGTACAGCCTTCGAGGGTGGTTTAAGTTACGGGGATCGTTAAATTATCATAAAACGAAGTGTTCAGTTAGTATTATAATTTTTCAATTTACCTTTTTGTTGACGAGGGTCAAACTGAAAGTTCTTAGAAAATCAAAAACTGATTACATTAGCCAGTTATTAGTTTTATTATATCTTTTCAAAATATTGTCCATTGACGTCAATACACCGCTGCATGCGATGGAACCACTAGGAAAAGCACTTTGCCCACTCGTCCTTAGGGGTCTCTTCAATGGCATCGCGATACGCAGCCACCGCTTCTTCAGCATTCATAAACCGCTTTCCTTTAAGTTTTTCTTTAATTTTTGGAAATAAATAAAAATCACAAGGCGCGAGGTCGGGGCGATACGGCGGGTGACCCAGTAATTCAACGTTTGATGTCGCCAAATAGTCGATCGTTCGCTTGGCGGTGTGCGACGAGGCGTTGTCGTGGTGAAGGAGGATCCTACTGCGAGGTCGTTTCTCTCGAACTTTTTCCAAGACAAGTGGCAAACAATTGGTAGTGTACCATTCTGCAGAAACTGTTTTTTGATCCTCTAACACAATTGTTGCGAAATGACCTATCCTTCCAAAGAACGAGGCCACCATTTTTTTTCCCGCACTTCGATCTCTCTTCACTTTAGTTGGCAACTCCTCGAAAGGAAACACCCACTGAGCAGATTGTCTTTTGGTTTCAGGATCATAACAGTAAATCCAGCTTTCGTCACCTGTTAGTATGTCGAACACAGCATTTGAGTCACCTCCGTTAAATCTTTCAATCATTTTACGGCACCAATCCACACGATGGAGTTTTTGAGCCTTGGTCAAATTATGAGGTATCCACCGGGCGCAAAGCTTCCTGACCGCTAAATGTTCGTGGAGGATTTTGTGCACTTGACTCATACCGATGCCTAAGCTTGTCCGAATCTGCTGATAGGTCACTCTTTTGTCAGTCTCTATCATACGCCGCACAACACAGATGTTATTTTCAGTCGTCGCCGTAGAAGGCCGTCGTACTCACGTACATCATCAGTGAGATTAGTGCGACCACGTTTAAACTCATTAAACCAGTTATAAACAGTCGCACGAGATGGGGCTTCATCGTGAAAGGCCAATCGTAGTCTATCATAACTTTCTTGTTGACTTAAATGACATCGAAAGTCATAAAAAATCATTGCACGAAAATTTTCTCGTGTTAAATTCATGTTGACGTGACACAGACAATTTTCAATTTGCCGCCAAATCGTAAAACAAATGACAAATGAATGAAATATATACTCAGTAATATTGGCAAAGAGTTCTATTTTCAAATTTTAGAATATTTTTTTTATTATGTTGTTTATAAGTGGCCAGTTCTAAGAACTTTCAGTTTGACCCTCGTATTTAAAATTTTCACACAAAATTACTCGGGAAAAACTACCGACGTAAAAACATTTAACTAGAAGTAGCACAATATTGCATTTCCTACTTTTCCGTTCTTTGTGAGTCACTTTTTATAATCTTTGATTTTCGTATAAAATGGCGGCAATTTCATACAACACTTTTAAAACTTTTGTATTTTTTTAAAAGTAGGTTACAGTTAACATTTTATTTACTTAACGCTGTAAAAGTAACACCGGTATCTTTTTATTTCTTGTGACTTGACGCTGAGTTTTTACTGTATGTATTGTATTGTCTGTTCTGTTACAGCTTGCTCATAACGCTCCCTTATTGCTCTGCCGTCGCTCATTTTAATGTTATGTTGTTTTAAATTTTCTTCAAACGATCCAACAATAAGGGGAGGAGTTAATAAATGGAATCATATGTCGCTGGGGTTATGAACGACGCTATTTGAGCGTGTTTATAACGTGTCTATGTGGATTTTGTTTTTGTCAGTTCTAAATTGTATACTGAAAGCCGCTATTTGGGAGGCACGACACGTTTTTGTAATATTGTGTTATGTAACTTGAAATAGGGTTGTACTGCCACATAATGTGTTTTGACTACGAAATATTTTAAACACGTGTTTGCGTTCCCTGCAGTGTGTCATTTGTGTCAAGACTCGAAGCATCTCAAGGGTATCTTGTAACTTTTTAGCGCTTTAACTACAAATTCTTTTACGTGGAGTAACAACTTTTCACCTTGTTTTCTCAACTTTGCCTTCAACACCAGCAGCTAGAGGCACTTACCTATAAAGAACCAGACGTAAGACTTCCCGTACAGGCGATGCTTGTACACTTCACACAGCACCCGCCTCGCGGCGACCACGTAGAACAGACCCACGATGACCCTGGCGTCCTGCCTCCGAAGGTTCCGCACCGCGTCTGCAGGGTCGGACAGAAACGACTGACGCGTCACGATCTCTATGCTCGCTTTCTTGCAGTGCGCTTCTAGATCTTCTACGGTCTGTGGAAGATATTGCGATATTAGTCGAATGTTCTAGTAATAGGTCACCCATTGGGACGACAGCACGTGAAGGAAAACACTGCGCTATCTTATTCAACTGTAATAAGCGCTAGTTTGCAACAAAAGTCGGTAGTCTGATGTGCTGGCCACTGTACTTTGAATTAGGAATATCATATCAGTTCTTAAAAGCAATTGTCATGTTTTTTTAAAACAGTGTTTTTTATAAAATATGTACATTTGTAAAATAATGGTCTCATAAAAGTATACAGTCTAACACGAACAATAGATGCTAATAGTTCAAGTTTTTTTGTCTTCATAAACGAAACTAGTTACAGTCAAAATTCAAAATACCTATTTCAAGATAAGAACTCACATTGAAGAGAACTCTCATAGTAGAAGGTTTTATTCCTACGGATTTTTCATCCCACTTCAGCTGCTCTCTCGCACGAAAGCTGACTTTAAACCATTGGTAAAAAAGATAAGCGATGGGGAGTCGGCAGTAAAATTTTTATGCGCCCACCCACGACATGCCACAATCCTCTTACATTAGGATTAACGAAGCCAAATGTACACCGTTGGACCGGGAAGATTTTCATTTCCATCGAACACTGCGTTGTCGTTATTACGAGAGCGTTCGCCTTTATATTCGCCGGCAGTTGTTTTTGCGTGAACTTTAGCGAAAAATATTTCGCGGGTGGCGTTGAAAGCAAAACAGTGGGGAAAGAACGCTTGAAACCCACTTATGCAGAAAAAACCGGAGGCCGCACTAATTACATTGAATCCAGCGTGAAAGGCCGGGCCATTCATTGCGGGCAACTGTACCTACAGCCTACAGTCTGCAACCCCCTCGTTATGCCCGCATGCGCTCCATAAATACGTGTTTTAAGCTTACAAAAACTTATAACTTGAGTGCCTGATTCTGACGGTGCGTTGGTAACGCTGTTTTTCAATAAATAATATTAAGCACTTACGGCGTTTTACTCCTGAGTGCCACCAAATTTTCATGTGCGCATTGCAGGCTAGATAATTGATTCAACTTTTTATAAAAATATCTACAGTAATTTTAAATATGTATTGTATTTTTTTTAAATAATGAACCATAAAATTCAAATAAGCTTTGAATAATCAATCGCAGCACGAAACGAGACTCAAGCCAAATGTTTAAGTCAGAAATCAAAAAGAAACGAAAATAGTTTCATTTCAAGAGCTCTGCTTAATGTAACGTCTAAAATAAACATCTCCTCTAAAAACATTCTCTCTGATACAGCACTGCTTCTTGTATCACTGCACAATTTGAATAAATACGGCCATTTCCATAGACGCTGAAAGGGGACGATAGGGTCAATTGGATTCACTAAGCGCTGCTCTTAGAGGGCCTTAAATTTCCGACCTTTGCATATTATCTCTTGGATTAAATCGATCAAAACTTGCATGACTTTCAAGACCGGTTCTAAAAAAGGAGACATCGTTGTTGAGATTGAATTTAGTAGTTTGAAGTATAAGTAATACCTACAACAAAGGCTATAAAGTTGAAGTGAATATTTTTTTTCATCAAAGGTTATATTTTCTGGATATCTTTCGGGACTTTCTTCATATTTTCTGGATTGAGATTGAAGAAGTTTTCAATCTTATGGTAGAGGTAAAAACTAAGTTTGAAATGACAGTAGATGGAAATGCTATGTACGGACAAAAGCATGTCAAGCTAAACACTGCGGTATCTTATTCAGTTATAATAAGGGCTACTTTGCAACAAAAGTGGGTATCCTGATGTGCTGGCCACTGTATTTTCAGTGGGATTTTGTTATAAAAAGTTATAGCGTGAAGTAAAATAGCAATCTTGTTACAATGTTACAGAGAGTAATAACTTAGATGTCTCCAAATCTCTTCACGTATAACAAATACAAACTAAAAATGTTTCGTAAACACCGAAAGAAATCCCTGTTATAAATAACGTTGTACACATATTAATAATGGGGGTGTCCAATCTTCCTGAGCCCACTACAGGCTTAGTGGCTGTATGCGGATTTAGCGAAGCGAGGGGAAAAAATAAAGTTCGGATACAACCATTTATCATGCAAGAAGCTGTGGCTGGCTCCCTCGTCGACGATTATTCCCTTTTTATGGTCATTGTTGCAACACTCGTACATGTTATGCAAACTGCCTCTGTGGCGCAGCGGTAAGAGGGTCGCACTTTAAAGCGACGGCTGCGCCAGAGGTCCCGGGTTCGATCCCCGGGTCGGGTCAAAAATATATAACTCAGTTCAGAAATTTTTAGGGTAGCCCGGAGTTTGGAAGTTGGCGGTGATTCATTTCATTCGGTCCTGCGCCTTATCTCTCTCCGGTCGTGTCAGATTGCTGTCCCATCGGGCTCTGAGAGTGGAAGCAATAACATCCAAAATATCTACATAACGTAAATAAATATAAATAAATAAATATTTCATCTCATCACATATATTGCTCCGATACCAAGCTAAGTAGCTAAAGCACTTGTGTTATGGAAATCGGACACAACGGTGGTACCACAACACCCAGACCCAAGACAATATAGAAAAGATCGTTTTCTACATTGACCCGACCGGGAATCGAACCCGGAACCTCACGAGATGGCGACGCTTGAAACCAGCGTGCTAGCCACTCGACCACGGAGGTCGTCGAATTATGTATCTATATATATTATACAACAACAACGTCGAAGGTTTATTTATGTGTGTCTACCTATAATATGACAAACGAACGATTAATTCTAAACTTATAATAACATAGTCAAGACGTTAACAAAACAGAGAGGTCAGCTCATCTTGAGCAAACACCATGGAATAACACAACAACGAAATATTGAGCGTTTCGTTTACTATGGTAAATCAACCGCTTTCTACGAACTAAAACAATATTGCAGATGCCACAGCTAACATTGCAGCAGAGATATTTACTTTATACTCTCATGTCACAATGAAAAAAAAACTGGTTGGTTACCATAACATTTTGGTTGAATAATTTGAGGGAACAACAAAAGTAGTACATATTTTAGACACGATTAGAGTTGTGAATAGAGATACGAGTAGCTGTGATTTATCATTATTATTATTTATTTATTAAGCAAACAACGATTTACAATAAATAACACTTGTCCCAGAAAACTATTTATATAGTTTGTCTATGGTATCACGAGTCTATCATCAAAAAGTTTGCTAAAAAATACTTTTTAAGTTTTCTTTCAAAAACATTTTTATCTTGTTCCCGGCGTATATCCCCGGGCAAACTATTCAATAGGTATGGTAATACACATATACAAACTAAAGTCATATTAAGCAGAGTTACCCACCTACTACATTATTATTTAAATCAGTAACTGTATTTTGCTTAAATAAGTAAGGTATCTAAGGCTATCAAAATATAAAATCTAAATGTAGCTCAAGAATAACAGAAAGCTGTTACATAGCTACGGTTACAATATTGACATTATTTCACTGGTAAAATACGGACTTGTAGGGATCCGATAATACGCATGACTGATTCCCAATACAGTGAAATCGAAAATCGTCGATTCACTGAAGGCCAATCACGAAAACCGTTTGTCAATGTGCAGACAAAGCCTAGCGTGTCATACTCCACTCGACGTCGATACGAACAAGTATCTAACTGCCTATCGGACGATTTCAGTCACGCGATTCGACATAATATGTACCCTGGTGTAATCACATGAGTCCATATCGCCCGTATTATCACTATACGATACTCTACAGGTTGAATTATCTGAAGCTAATGTAACGTAAAGATAACACGTGGAATAAAACGTTAACGTTACCATATCGAGAAACAGGCGTCAAAGCAATTGTATTTTCCCACTGTACTTCTTAGCTTGCTATACATAACGAGTTTTATGATCGTGGGAAGCTTATATCACGACCGTAGACAGAGCGACTGAATAATAAATTCGAATTTGACTATAAAATGGGAAGGTTTTATCGGTCGGAGACAAGGCGGACGGAGTGACGCACTGGTTCGTGATTCAGCCTTGCCACAATTACTTTCTTATTTCTTGTGTAAACTGCGGAACGATCTGTGCACCTTGTTTGCTTGGGTGCCGTCGCGCAATGCGGGATAAAATTACACGCGTTGAAAAAAAACATCAATTTTTTTCTAATAATTCAATAATAATGAGGGTGTGACAGATTGTAATGAATAAACGAAATGAGTTTGATTCTGTTTTTTTCAGGCGGAATCTGTTTTGCGACTCCAATTTTTAGTCTCGTATCCAGGTATATATCTACATAATAATATTAACAACTTAAAAGGCAACGGCTGTTAAAATGTCGCCCTAATTATTTACTCATAAAAATTTGTATACTTACGGAGATAAAAACTTCTTCGGCCTGCTGTAAGATGGCGATGCGAGACCAGCCGAACTTCTGCATCAGCTTTATTCGCGTAGGGTTGTGAACCGTTGCTGAGGGGTGCGTACGGAACAGCGTCGGAAACCGAGCCCTGTCTGACAACGCCGGCGACGATGCTCCATAGCATAACTGAAAGAGAAAAAACATTCTTACAAATGTGTATCATTCTGTAAAAAGCATTCTAACAAACTATAACAAATGTGTTTTTTTATAACTGAGTGGCATAGCAAGGACTATGCCACTCAGTTCTAGAAGATGACAACAGGTGGCGCTGCGTATAATTTACCTCACGGTTGAATTGACGGGGTGTTCTTACAGCGCTTGAGTCGTTTTATTATTATGTTTGAGATTTATATTACTTTTTTCAGGTCACTTAAGGGTCTTGTTCTTTAGTAAACAACGAAAACTTGTTCATAATAAACGTTTTTGTTTTCTATGCCTGATAATAAATATATAACTTACTATAACTAAATACTATACCTGTAATTAGATAGTGCTCTGCGCTCAATTACCTCTGTAAAGCAGGCTTATTTACTTGCAGTCTGCATTGATTTATGTTAAAAAAAAAACCTTTTCTGTAACCCTTTTGTAAGACTGAGTGAATATTACCTTGTTGTTCGTCTTTCCCCTTTGACCTCGATTATCTGTTTTTGTTATCATCAATAGTATGGCTTCGGGGATATTATGTCGTGCACGTGATTGGTTGGTTGTAACTGCGCCATAGGTACGAAAAGCTATTATTTTATTTCTTTAACTATCACAAGTAAATTAACAATAATTATCTTAAGGCTTGGCATGATAAATTGGATAACTAATAAATTGATAATAGAGTAATTTTCTTGTTGCTTACAAAGGTATCAATACCAAAAATGGGTCAGATGTTTTAGTGTAATTTAATTTAACGGTAGAAAGAGGTGAAATCGACTAAGCTCGACCTGCGGAAACTCAAGGGCTCTCGACCACAGCTGGAAACTCGAGATAAGCGATATTGCGATATTTCTCGCAAAATTAAAAATGCTTAGTGTCCCCGTCGTGATAAATGGGCAGTTTTTGTGTAGTTAAGAAAGCAAAAATTTAAACAGGTGATGTTGGCGAGTTTTGAGTTTTAGAGAAGTAAAAGGAAACCAAAGCGTTATTGTTTATGTTGTTTAATAATTCCAGTAAGAAAATGCTGCCATTGGATCGCCAAAAGCTTCTATTTATTATTTTAAGTAGAAATTCAACAACTTTTTTGAAATGTGATTGGTATCGTTTGATGTTTTAAGAAGCAAAAACAATTTTGATTATGGAATCTATAGAACTATCTACTCGAAACCTGACTTAGATTCAGAGAAATAGCGTCGATTACGGATTCCTACGGTTTTTTTGTAAGATTTTTGAATTATAATATAATGAAAATTCTGCTAATCGTACTTATTCTGTGGATTTAGTATAATAAATGTTTGACAGTAGGTAGTGACTGTATCTACCGATACACTAGAAACTATTTGCTTCGTATGATTTTCTGATTGTAACATTGAAAAAGTTTGTGGGCTGTGATGGATGGTCACCGAGTACGCATAATGTCATTTTCATAAGTCAAGAAGTGTTTATTACTTAAAATGAAACTTTAGTACAAGCACCAAAATTGCGATGTGAAAGCATTTTGCTAATACTATAACACTACTATTAAGCCTTAATTAAGTACCTCATTATGAAGATACATTTATTACGACGCAACACCCATAATTGCAAATAACCTAATACGAGTTTCCTAAATACTGAAACGAGATATAGTTAAGTCCGATTTTCTTTGCTTGACTAATATTATAATCAATCTTGGCACAATTAATTACACAAATCTCTTATCCTACATGGTGATTAATCGTAGACAAATCTTATTTAATCGAATAGTGTTGTAAAGAAGAGCGGTTCTTCCTTACACAGGCTGTGTTTTGCCTAAAAAGAAGTTCCCAATTTAATCTGTACCTAGACTAAGTAAAGGAAATTAACTTTTTGTATTTTGTGTTATTGATTTTACTAACAAAATTATTGAAATAGGAATTAAGTATTTTGTTGAGCAATTACAAAAAAAAACAGTAAGTTTGTAGCCAGTATTATAATCAATTAACTACTTAGGTACATAATTTTGTAGTTTATCACTGTTAAGTAAAACTATCAACTCAACATCAATAAGTTTTACTAGATTAGGTTAACTATCTAAAATTAAATATACCAGTAAAGTTGATAAGCGAAACTTCTCCCAGGTTAGGTAGGTTATCTATATCCATATAAATAAGAAGGTATCATAATGTTTTTTATGGACTTCAAGAAAAGGAGGTAATCAATTCAACCTGTATATATGTGATGTCGTTAAAAGAAGACAAATTGCGGTATTTGCAGCTTTTTAGTCAGTTTTTTGAAGGCGGTTTCATTTCGCATATCGTTCAGTTTCAGCTGCAACTGGTATTAATGGCGCGTTCACCTAGAGCAAGTTTGGCTCACAATGGTAGAAACTATAGATATGAATATGTTTAAAAGACGATGATTTTGCTTGTGATTTAATGACTGAGGTTGATGATATAAAAGTCGATTGAGGCAACATTGGTTACAATCATATATTGGTAGTTAGTAATTTTTACCAAGAAGATAAAACTAAAAAAATATAAACATCGATAGCAACGACAATTGAATATGTTACTAACATTAATTTTTTGATAATCTTTTTGACAATAAAATGGGAGCCCGGTGAACTTAGTTTATGTATGGTATAGTCACGTTTTTCCAAGTCAACGACAGTGTCACCTACCCCAATTGGCTTAATCAATACAAATGATTGTATAGTGTACAGACAAGCAAATTGTTCCTGCATTTGAATCACAAACAAAAGATTATTCCACATCTGTGTTGTGCAAGATTACACAATAACCCAAAATGTATTAGTTCAGTAGCGGTTTGTAAGAGCGCCAATAGTGCTGAGATTTGGATCGCACCAGTTGTGTCTGGTATCTGATACTTGTTTTGGCAAGCACGACAATCGTATAAACCGTTAAGCAACCAGCGAGGACCGGATTGTGTAGTGCATTTTGCATGATTATTTTAACAAGCTCTAGATTCGCTACAAAGGAGTGATTACGTATGTTGTTGGTTGGTGAATACGAGACTGTTAAACTTATATCGCAATACAAAATCTTAGTTGGAATATCTTCATTTTAAGTTCTGTGGAATCCTAAGATGTCAAAGCTGCGTCAGTAGTAAAGATAAGAATTAACTTTTCGAGTTACTCTTATCAATGTGGAAGCATAAAGCTATCGTAGTGATACCGAAGTTAAGCAACCTACGGTGTGGTCGTGGTTGGATAGGTGACTAATCTGAAGGCACGTTAAGCCGTTGGTCCGGGCTATTATCGGTTGATATTAGTCGTTAAGCCTAGTCAGAGAACATCTGACAGCAGCTAAATCGCTTGCCTTGCAAACACCCCTTCACCTACCCGCACTGAGCCCGCGTGGTGATATATGGCTCAAACTTCCTTATAGTTGTGGTAAGGCCTTTGTCCATCAGTGGGATGTTACAGACAACATTTTCTTTTTTTATGGTATTTTACCTAAGGGCTTCTTTACTAAAAGCTACAATAACTAGTGATTGTCTTGTGATATGGCGAATAAACGCTACCTAGGAAAAAACTTCACCGACTAGAGATTAAATTCCATGTTAGAATCAAATCTACTATGTTAATTCTATATGTTGATGATGAATCTACCTAAACAAAAAACAATTTTATCTCAACCAACCTTTATGTTTGACTTGGGTTATAATCCTGGGACTTTATAAAGCGAACTCGCTTTCTAGCAGCTAGCTCAACATCACAGACACTTAAGTCATCTAAAGTAAGTTTAATAAGATTTAATAAAGTTGATACTCACAACCATGAGATTCCACATCTTGGCGGCTTCCGCGACCGTCGTGCAGACCGTTGAGCAGCCAGCTAGTAGAAGCAACTTCTGTGGCGGGTTGTACAGCAGATTGTACATCACGCTTGCCCCTAGCCCCGGCTCACACTGGAAATAAACTCACATATTAATGCTAATGCTCGACGACGACCCGTCTAGTGTAGTGGTCGAGAAATCGCTTACTACGCAGCGGGTTGCGGGTTTGATCCCCGCACAATACAAACATTTGTGTGCATGAACATGTCTGTTTGTATTGATCTGGGTGTTTTTTATGTATATTGTGTATGTATTTACAAACAAAAAGTATTTAAGTATTACATATATCCGTTGTCTGGCACCCATAACACAAGCTTTGAGTAGCTTACTTTGGGACTAGATGGCGATGTGTGGGAATGTCCAAAGGATATTTAAAGGATATAAAGGATATATTTAATGCTAAGCAGTATTAAATACGTCTCGCCTCTAGCGGCTCACGGGATTAAGTACGCAAGATGAGAGATTGTCGTAAGGTAGCGTAATGGTGAAATTGTTTAACTTTGTTGCCACCTCGGTAAAGTGGGTTAAGCAGGCATGATATTAGTTTAAAAAAAAACAAAGGTCACGTGAAATATTTTTAAGTATAAAATAAGTCATTAATTGAAATCATATTTAAAGGGGAACACTATAAATAATCGGCTTAGCATCAATACCTTAAAAGCTTATAATCAATAAAAAAACGAAAGCAATATCAAAATAGATTTCAAATTATTAAATCAATTATTTATGTTACACAGTTACTGCCAATCTACTTTGCTTTGACTAAGCCCTGAATAAATACAAACTGAAAGTTTCCACTCCAAAGTAGTTTTAATGAAAATACACCGCCCGTTATACACTGTTGATGCATAACTTCAATTTAGTTCTTCGCATGATGGAGTGGCGGGCCGCGCTAACAGTTTAGCACCTCGGTGAAATGCTAATCGGGCCCATAGTACCTACGTAATAACGAAATAATAGCCAGTGGAAAATATCAGTTAAGGCTTACTCTTGCTAAAGCCTAACAGATTTAACCCCGCCTTCTTGAGAAGCGGTTTTGATGAAACTACTTAATTTTCCAACTAGTGACGCACATGACTCGTTCGTGGCTAGTTCTTTAAGCTAGTAATAATAGTTCAATGACTGTTAGATTTGATATGTAATATGTTTGTTTTTCAACAGAATGTCTAACAAACAAGAGATAATAGTAGGTACGAGCAATAATAGTTTGTTAATATAATGCTTACCAATTACACTGCTCGGAACTTTGAATGTCTTTGATTTGTATTTATTTGATTTTTAACCGACTTCAAAAAAGGAGGAGGTTATTGTTGAAAAATTTTTTCGCTTACTTAAAGGGTATACCTTCTAGTTGGTCCCATTTTTTTCAATTTGGGATCTGATGATGGGATCTTGGTGTAATCGAGGGAAACCCTCAAATTTTAAAGGCACGTATAGTGTCTTTTTACTTGAATCTTAATGTTGACATGTTATTACGTCTAATAGTCAACATCTTGTAGGGCTGAGCTGATGGTGGAACTCCTTAACGCTTAGGAGTTCAGAAACTATAATGAAAGAACTTATAATAGGTAGTTTGTAGCTTCTTAAAAAACAGAGTCATAAGGTGCCCCCCCCCCCCCCCATTCTCCTGTTATCTCTAAAAATGAAGAAATAAAATCAACTTTAAAAAAAGTAAAAACCGACTTCAAAACCAAAATGCACTAAAAAGTCTTAAATAAACTCTTGACTATTGAAAGGAAAGGAACCCATTTTAGGCAACCAATTTCTTTTTGGAGTCGGTGCCATCACTTTGACCATCAAGCATAAACTATCACAGTGCCGACTGCAAAAAGAAATTGGTTGCCTAAAATGGGTTCCTTTCCTTTCAATAGTCAAGAGTTTATTTAAGACTTTTTAGTGCATTTTGGTTTTGAAGTCGGTTTTTACTTTTTTAAAGTTAATTTTTGGCACAACTATTTATATATATTGGGTTGATTTAATCAACGTCAGATAAGACTTATCCGAGTGAATAAGTATAAAACGATGGATTTTAAAATGACATTTACATGAATGATTGCTGACAAATAGGTGACGTACGTGTTCAAATAAGACGCTTTGTATTATATTCTTAGATTTGACGAATATTCCTTATCTGACGTTGGTGAAATCGGCCCTAAATTGTATTTGACCAATCGCGCTTAAATTATCTTTCATTTGCTTTTTTGTTTATTCTGAATGCTAGTGTTCTTTGATCAGGATATTTGTATTAAATCTACTTTGCTGCCATATGTCGTCATTTCTTAACCATATTTCTACTGTTTTCCCGCCGAGGCACATAAAAATACGTGATTTTTCACAACGTCACGTTTAAGGACAATAATAAAAACTCGATAAATTCGACTTGGAGAATAAACTGTTTTATGCCAAAGGAGACAAACACATTTATCTTTTTGTGAAGTTACCTAATATTTTTGTCACACTTCTTCATGAAGTGCGTTTATTTTGTGAATCTTGATGTAATGTTTTAGTGGATGAAGTAATTCAGTCAATTTTATTTTATGACATGCCTATTTGTATTTTACTTTTGTTTTGAGAACTAAAAGAAATATTACTGGGCCATTTCAATAATTGCCACATATTTAATTTAGTATAGTTTCGAGTGAAGTTGATTGCATTTACATCAGTAGCTCATTTCTTTATTACACAAGGACGAAATTATTCGACTAAGTTAGTGCTTTCACTTTATAGTTTTTATCACGTAATAGCCATTCAGATCGAAAGCTGAACCTTTTTCACGCACCACCTGAACCGCCTTTTAACTTGATACTGAAGGCTGTACTTTAAATTAATGATGGAAGGTATGTTACCAGAAGAGGTTTCACTTTATTTTGGTTCTTATTACTTAAAATACTAAGAATTTATTATTAACTAGCGGTCCCTCGCGACTTCGTCCAAGCGATTTGAGTTTGCTACCTCCCCTCCTGGCGCAGCGTGTGTTTAATAACTTAAAGCCTTCCTCAATAAATAAGCTAACCAACTCAAAAATATGTTTTTAAATCAGTCCAGTAGTTTCTGAGATTAGCGCGGTCAAACAAAGAAACTTTTCATCTTTATTATTAATTTATTTGTTTAAATTAAGTACAATAGATATTTTTAAAATGTTTGAGATAAGAAAACTTATTGCTTTTGAGTCCCGCGCATGAGGTGACATTTCAAGTCAAACTTTGCAATCGCGTTACAGTACAGTTAATAAATAACAAATAAATAAATATTGGACACCAATTACCTACATTGCTCTGATCCCAAAGTAAGTAGCTAATGCACTTGTGTTATGAAAATCAGACATAACGGTGGTACCACAACACCTAGACCCGTGACAATATAGAAAATTTCGATTTCTATATTGACACGACCGGGAATCGAACCCGAGACCTCAGAGCGGCGACGCCTTGAAACCAGCGTGCTTAGTTACTACACCACGGAGGTCTTCAATAAAAGTAAGGTTCCAGTTACTTTTTGTTTGAAGACAAAATAAACAGATATAAAGAACATAATAATAAAAGGTAACACACACATTATAACATAATCAATAGACAATGAACAATCAGCTGTTATATTAGTGTAGACGGTCCATCCGATTAATACCAGTATTTACATTTAGGTGACGCTGACCGCATTTATTAATATTGAATCCGGCCCGACCGCAGAAATTTAGCTGTATCGATCGCATTTCGCTCACTGGTTAGGTTATTAATCTTAGTTCAGTCTATAAATAATAGCCAGGATAACAGGTTGACCTCGTAAGCTACGAAGGAAGTTAGCGAACGCTCTAGGGAAATGTATCCTTGAAACACTCCCTAAACTTAAGACCTTGTTGTTAAAAAGTATAAAAATTATCACGGTATTCATGAGTTGTTATTTACTAGAGGTACCCCGCGGCGTCGCACGTGTCGCAAATTTTGGATTTCCCGTAAAATGTTGCAACGCAAAACACATATTTATTAGAACTAAGAGTCCAGAAAACAGCGGTTAGCGCATGCTCGGCTGCGAGCATTATTTTGGTGCGGAGTTATTTTGAAACTGTGATAGCTTCTAAGATATTTATTGAAATCAAATGATGTAGAGGGCACTTGTTTAAAATAAAATGGGAAAATAAGTAGTATTTTATTTTTTATTCAAATTCATGTACATAAAAAAGTGTGTTGTGAGTATACCATATCAAACAGACGTTTGCTGTCGCAGAATTTATTTAAGAGCTTTTAAAATGCAAAATCACGTTATACATGTTTTTTTTTACCCTCTTACGGTATACGCTGCGTACGCAACGGATCCTCTCAAAAGGAATATTTTCCCCCATTTTTGCAACATTTTTCATTGTTACTCTGTTCTTATAAGTTGTATCGTGATGATTTAATAGCCTAATTCATTTCTTCCTTAAATTAACTAGCTTTCCAACACAAAAATATTTTTCCAAATCGGTCCTGCAGTTACTAGATTAGCTTATTCATACAAACAAACTCTTCAGCGTTATAATATTAGTTCAGATAGATAGCAATCAATTGATATAATAAGCGTTGTGTATCACAGGGACTTTTCAGTAGCCCGTTTATAACCATGTTATAAAAAATAAGTATAACTTCAACATAATGAAATTAACTCGCTAAAGTTCTGCAAGGGTTCACCTTTGAACTGATGTAGACCCGACCTTTACAATATTTTGTGATGGAAGAGTCTAATTAGGTTCGTTATATTTTGTTGCGAAGATACAGCGAGGCAAAATTAATTAAAACCATGCGTAACTTCTAAACAACGGAAGATTGTATTACAGTATTGAATTTAGAGTGTGCCCTTTCCTTTTACCCACTTAAAATGTATCGTGTTTTCGGTATCGGTGAACCTCTGATTATCGACAGAAATTCTATGTTACCTTATTTCAGTCGGTATCCTATGAAATGGTGAGACAAATTTTGATTTCTTGGAAATTGTGTAAGTTGGGCATATAATTGAATTGGCCTGGATTAACAAAAGTAACTAATCTAAGTTTGCTCTTGATGTACGAATATCTGTATATTCGTCAACTTTTCGTTGAACTTTGGCCAGCACATCAGGTTACCCACTTTTGTTGCAAACTAGCCCTTTTTACAACTAAATAACATCCCGCAGTGTTGACCTTGACGTGCTGTTTTCCGTAGATATAACTATACTAAGACCTGGTTTCGTGACTCACCTAATAGTTTAATGTCGTTACCAGCGGTTGAAAATTTACGATCATGCGTGTTTAGAAGAAAAAATACCTTAAACAGCGGTCATTATAATTATTATATTAAATTTAAAATTTATAAATTATAGTTTAAAAAAAACTAAAAAACCACGCTTTTATGGCTAACCGAACTAAAAAGTAGAAAATAATTTTTAATTACAAAGAGTTAGAGAATAATTCAATTCAGAGTGAAAAGCGTGGGGTGCTTGATATATTAAATGTTGCACTCAACGCTTTATTTTCTACTTTTTAGTTCGGTTAGCTGTAAAAGCGTGATTTTTAAGTTTTTTTTTAAACTATAATTTATTTTTCATTTTTTAGTTTGATTTTTCAATTAATTATTTGCGGACATGCGACACGCGATATCTCTATCTTTCTTAATCCCTTACAGAGGATCCACGAAAAAATTTATTAATCCGGGCGGTCCTTATAAGGATATTGGGAAAGTTATTGAATTATTGCATTGTCATCGGTCCTTGATACGTGTGCAAAGTTTCAAATTAATCAAACTTCTGGAAATCGGTCAAATTTATGCTCAAAGGTTCCATTTCATACATACATACATACATACATAGATACAACCCAAGCTAATAAAAGCGTGGTAAAAAAAGCCTCGCTATTAAAAATTGGCTGAACAGATTGTAATAAACCATGACAAACACTCGGGCAAAAATACTGAGACACAAAAAAAAATCGTTTAACCCTTTTGAAGCTACCATACCATAGACAGATAAATAAACAGAAACGTTAAAAAATAAAACCCCTCTTATTTGCGTCGGTGGGTTAAAGATAGCTAGTTTGACATTGAGTTCAAGTATTTTTTTCTTAAAAACATGCACAATCATAAATATTCATCGCCTGGTAACGTCATTTAACGATTAGTTGAGTTCACTATTGATCTGAAATCGGACCTCAGGCCCAATTTCTTCATCGATAGTAATAGTGAAATGTCGTTACCAGCGGTTGAATATTAATGATTGCGTGTAATAAATATGTTAACCAATCGTAATTAAACTAGCTATCCTGAGATTTGGTAAATGTATTTTTTCTTTAAAACACACACAATCGATGACGATACCACAATAAAAGACGACGCGTATGGTGTATTGGTTAGAGCACCAGAATATTACGCCGGCCGTCGCGGAATCGAATCCCGCTAGGGGCAAATGTTTGTGTGATGGGCACGAATATTTGTACCTGAGTCATGGATGTTTAATATGTATTTAAGTATTTAAGGGAGACGCCCCCGTCAAAATCGTTGTTTGGTATTCGTGACAGAAGCAAGAAAATTCCTTACTTCGAAACCACGACAATTGGTTTGTTGTATGGCGCATAACTTAACCAAGACCCAAAGGGGACGTAAGGGAGCTTAACCAAGACCCAAAGCTCCAAGCCAACCTCACCTTCACGCGGTGCGTCCTGTTTCAACAGACGAGGCTCTGGCGACCGACCGATGGCGGGATAACCATCCAACAAAAGGCGCAGTAAAATGTTGAGCTGTGACGGGCAGCAGCGTCACAGCTGCAAGGGGCTGCGCCTCTGCGCTCGCCAACCCGCCTGCCAAGCGTGGCGAGTACTGGCAAATACCCCCCTCATATGTTAGTACACAAAAAAACCAGGCCCCCAGTCTCCGGCAGCCCCGCTATTCCTGATTCCGGTAGCGGTCACGGTAACGGCGGGGCAGGGGGTGCTAAGAATCCCCGGAGGCGATCTCGCTACCACCCCCAACGACAACTGGCCCTGGTAACTTATAACGCGTGCACACTGAGGACAGACGAGAAGTTGCTCGAGCTGGAGGAAGAATTGAGCAGGTTACATTGGGACATTGTGGGTTTATCAGAAGTCCGTAGAGAGGGTGAGGACACGATAACTCTGAAGTCTGGCAACCTGCTCTTCTACCGGGAGGGTGACCAAAAGTCCCAAGGTGGTGTTGGGTTTCTTGTCCACAGGTCCCTCGTAAACAACATCGTAACCATCGAGAGTGTGTCGAACAGGGTGATATACCTTATACTCAGAATAACCGAAAGGTATTCGCTGAAGGTCATACAGGTATATGCACCGACCTCGAAACACCCGGATGAAGAGGTGGAGGAAATGTATGAGGACGTAAGTAGAGCCATACACACTTCCAAAACCTATTTCACTGTTGTTATGGGGGACTTCAACGCAAAACTCGGCAAGCGAGGCGAGGATGAGTTGAAAGTGGGACCTTTTGGATATGGTCAAAGGAACGCCAGGGGAAATAGGCTGGCCGACTTTCTGGAGAAGGAGGGACTCTTTGCGATGAACTCTTTCTTCCAGAAGCCGCCTCAAAGGAAATGGACCTGGCTGAGTCCGGATGGCAAGACGAGAAATGAGATAGACTTCATCATGACCACCAAGAGACGGTTATTCAATGATGTCTCCGTGATCAACAGGGTAAAAACCGGTAGTGATCACCGTATGGTCCGAGGCATATTGAATATAAATGTCAAATTGGAAAGGTCCCGCTTGATGAAGTCCACGCTCCGACCTACTCGTGCCCATATCCAAAATCCCGAGAGCTTTCAACTCGAGTTGTCAAACCGCTTTGATTGCCTAGAGAATTGCGTATCAGTGGACGAAATAAACAACGGGTTTGTGGAAACTGTCCAAACGGTCGGATCTAAGTTTTTTAGACCTGGCCGTAAAAATAGACCTCAAAAACTCTCGGTCCACACTCTCGACCTTATGGCAGAACGTCGATCTATGGCACTGCAGACCTCCGTTAATGCTCAAACCTACAGGCAGCTTAATAGACGAATAATGAAATCTCTGCGACATGACATTCGTTCCTTTAACACGACTAGTGTTAAAGAAACAATAGAGCGAAACCAAGGCTCCAAAGTGTTTGCAAGGGACATGTCTATTGGGCAAAGCCTGTTGACGAAGCTTAAGACGGAGGACGGCAGTGTAGCGTCGACGAAAGCAGAGGTTTTGAGGGAGATCGAAAGGTTTTATGGACAGTTGTACACCTCAGTAGCCAAACCCGTTGATAGCTCGACCGGAGACCCACGAGCTATCCTGACCCGACACTACACTGAAGACATCCCGGACATCAGCCTCTACGAGATTAGGATGGCCCTGAAACAGCTTAAAAACAATAAGGCACCTGGCGAGGACGGAATCACAGCAGAGCTCCTGAAAGCGGGTGGAACACCGGTACTTAAAGTCCTTCAGAGACTCTTTAATTCCGTTCTGCTAGAGGGCATCACGCCTGAGGCATGGAACAGGAGTGTGGTGGTGTTGTTTTTCAAAAAAGGAGACAAAACCTTATTGAAGAACTATAGACCCATCTCACTCCTGAGCCATGTCTACAAGCTGTTCTCAAGGGTCATCACGAATCGTCTCGCACGTAGGTTTGATGACTTCCAGCCTCCCGAACAAGCCGGATTCCGAAAAGGCTACAGTACCATAGACCACATTCATACGCTAAGGCAAATTATACAGAAGTCCGAGGAGTATAATATGCCTCTATGTTTAGCTTTTGTGGACTATGAGAAGGCCTTTGATTCGATCGAAACTTGGGCGGTGCTTCGGTCTCTTCAGCGGTGTCACATAGACTATAGGTATATAGAGGTGTTAAAGTGTCTATATAACAACGCCACCATGTCGGTCCGAGTACAGGAACAGAATACAAGGGCGATTCCATTGCGAAGAGGTGTAAGACAGGGCGATGTTATATCTCCGAAACTGTTTACAGCGGCATTGGAAGACGCCTTCAAGCTCCTGGAATGGGAAGGATTCGGCATCTCCGTCAATGGCGAATACATAACACACCTTCGGTTTGCCGATGATATAGTCGTTGTGGCAAAGACGCTGGATGATCTAGGCACTATGCTCGAAGACCTCGACCGAGTATCCCAACAAGTGGGTCTTAAAATGAACATGGAGAAGACGAAAATTATGTCGAGTTCCCTTGTTGTACCCACTCCAGTATCCATTGGGAACTCAACTCTCGAAGTTGTCGACGAGTACGTCTACCTGGGACAAGTGATCCAATTGGGTAGGTCCAACTTCGAGAAAGAGGTCAATCGACGAATCCAACTCGGCTGGGCAGCGTTCGGGAAACTGCGCAAGAGCGTCTTCTCGTCTCAATTACCTCAGTGTCTGAAGACGAAAGTCTTCAATCAGTGTGTGTTACCAGTGATGACATACGGATCCGAAACGTGGTCTCTTACTATGGGCCTTATAATGAAGCTCAAAATTACACAACGAGCGATGGAGCGGGCTATGCTCGGTGTTTCTCTACGAGATCGAATCAGAAACGAAGAGATACGTAGAAGAACCAAGGTAACGGACATAGCCTTGAGAATCAGTAAGCTTAAGTGGCAGTGGGCAGGGCACATAGCGCGAAGAACTGATGGCCGTTGGGGCAGGAAAGTTCTAGATTGGAGACCCTTCGACCAAAGACGCAGCGTAGGACGTCCACCAACAAGATGGACAGACGACCTTAAAAAGATCGCAGGATCAAACTGGATGCAGACCGCTAGTGATCGGTCGCTGTGGAAAGCCGTGGGGGAGGCCTATGTTCAGCAGTGGACGTCCTTTGGCTGATTATGATGATGATGATGATGGCGCATATTTATATATTTTATTTATATTTATACAACCGCTGGTTACGAAATTTAACTATTACTATCGATGAAGAAATTGGGCCTAAGGCGAAGGCTGTGAAAAATAAAGCTATGTTTGTAAGTGTGGCGAAAATTTTAAGTTATTATTCGGAGGTAGGATAACGAGTTGAAAATCTACACAAAAGAGAATAAGGGGACAGTCACAACCGAGACTTAACGTAGAAATTTAAATAAAAAGATACAAGTGTGCTTGAGAAAGAGGAAATTGGGGAAGAGTTACTTTGAGAGAGGATCCGGCTTTGAATATCTGCATAATGACTTTGCAGAAACAATTGTTTTAAGCTGATTTAAGACTAATACACAATGTTTCTCTCTGTCGTATAACTTCGAATTAAATAAAGGGTTTAAACTTTGTAAAGAGCACAAGAAGATGACTATTTTAAAGTATGATATTAAAATTCCAACTATATTTTTGCACACCGTTTCTACCTCACTGATTAACGTTGTTTCCACTACCCGATGGTTGTCTGGAAGAGATCGCTTCCAGCGATAAGACCGCCAATATTGTACAAATGATTTGCCTGTATTGTTATTGTTTCTTGTGTCCTTTTTTTGTGCAATAAAGAATATTTATTATTATTATTATTATTATTATTATTATTATTATTTTATACCATTGTTTCTCAAGCTGATATTCTCAAGTTGTTACTTATTACAATTGTGATCCCATTATGTCAAGACCTCTCAGCATTTTCGTTAGTAACGGCCGCGTTATCAATTCCAAAGAGGATGAAATCGTCAATTTGTCCGTGAATATCCTTCAGTATAAATCGATGAAATGGGAAATTACCTTCGACGACAGAATCGGAAATTCTATCCAATAAAATTTTCTTCCGTGAGCCATTCATAAATTCTCAATAATTGAATCGAACGTCAGGCTCACCCTCGGGTTGCAATATGATAAGCCTATGATTTTAGTTCGGATTTACGACCGCCGCCGACCGATGCTCGGATAACGTCCCTTTTTGTTAATTAGTGACCTCAGTCAGCCTGATTTTCAAACTTAATGGATTAGGTGCTTGTCATTCCGATGAGCGCCGACACGTTATGCACATTACGTAGATTGAAATTATAATTGACATTCATGAGTTTACGGGAGGCAAAGTTTTACACTAATCTAATTAGGTACGTGATCCAATTCCCTAAACTTAATTCGGCGTCATTTTCTGTCATCCTTTATGGACGATATTTGTTCATTAAAATTAATTTGCACATAAATTAACAGCTCTATTAAAATTTATATAAGCCGAGCAAAACGAGATGAAAGCGTGTATTTTATATTAATTTTCGTACAAAAGACGGGAGCCTGCCTAGCAACACTAATTGCTTTGCCGGATAAAATAATGGGCGTCAGTAAATTACCTTGCTATCATTGCTGTGCAGCAGTAATTTGAAGCCGGATAATAAATCTGATCTCGCATTGACGTCGGCGAGCGCGAGCTCCGCGGCGGGCTTGCAGGCCTGCCCGCCCTGCCAGCCGCCCTCCCCCTCCATGGGGAAGATGCCGCCGATGTGCAGGTCGTTGTCACGCCGGCCCTCGCTGTACGCGCCCAGCCCGCTCAGCCACAGCACCAGCAGCGCGCGCGCCCGTACCCCGCCACGCCCGCCTCGCCGCCACCCACACACAACCCACTTGGCAACAAAGAATATGCGCACTAACGTTTTCACTAACAACCACTTAACATCACATAACACTGTCCTAGTTCGAAAGCCAAACTCGATAGCTTTTAATTTAACTAGCGGACGCTTTAAAAAAATTATGATCGCGCGCACGCGCGGGACTGAGGCGTTTTGATATAAATGTGATATCACCCGTAGAAATTGTAGACATAGCCTAATAAGCGTGAAATTTTCTAAAAAATATGGCATCGTGGGTGGTTGTCGGGCCGCCGCCGCGGCTGCTGCTCGGCCCCTGCCGGCTAGCGGGGTCATCGCTCGCGGCGGGGACATACTGTCATTGGTCACCTCTCTCATTTTCCATCCTCTCTCCTGAAACAAACAAAAACACAATTTACTCAAGAAGCATATAACACTCGTACGTGTCGAAAGCGCGTTTTATGGGTGGCGCGACACGGATTTTTCGGGTGAATGCTTAAAGTTTATAGCGAGCTTCCTAAAGTGTGTTCTTATCAGGGTTGCGTTTAAGATTGAAGCCTCCCGTCATTGTGATATATTGAGATCGTCTCGTTGGCAGCCGCTCGTAAAACCTGCAAGTTTCGCTCCATGTGATGTATTTACTTACAAAAGTATCATGTCTGTTGTTTGAACATGACGAGAAGCTACATTCATCTTATAAGCGATCAATACACTCTTTCAGTACACAACAAAAATTCGAGGTAGAGCGTTACCTAAATTGAGCTTGGTCGACTTTTATGCGCACTTTCAATACCTTTTTCAATCATTTCAAATCTGATGAGTCCCAAATCTGAAAGCTATCGACTCTTTTGGCTGACATGCGACATCAATTGTATGAAAGGGAACAATTGGTTGCCATCCATCGATATCTATCTGCCCATAATACGGGTTTCGCTTTAATATTGGTACCAAGAGTGAATTCGGGAGCTAAAACTCGAAGAGCGCCGAGCGTACAATGGATAGAGATTCCGATGTAAGTTTTCAAAAACTGTTCTGTCATAGCTCGGTCGTGAATGAGTTCCAATAATAATTTCTACTGGTGTCTGCGGAATAGCCGATGATAGTCTTGAAATTTTGCGCCGACTGAAATGAGAACTTAATGGTTCGAAGCTTATTCCCATTGTAATACTGCTGGTGAGTAATCAATCAAAAGTGAAATCAGTGTGAAATTAAACGTGGTCGGGTTAAATTTAGCACCATTAGTCACAGGATGTTGCTCCGACTGTTTATATCTATAATGACGAAATAAGGAATCGCATGACTGAACTTATTAGTGAATTAATATAAAATGTGCAATAAATAAATAATCCTGGCATTCTAAATTCAGTTTCTGAATATGTATTCAATTACTCGTCACAAAAACAAATAAATTAATTAGTTTGCCGATCAAAACCTATGCGTTGTTATGATTTTGCTACCAACATTAATTACCTTACTTGAGATCATGATTTTATAATGATAAGTTTCCTATTTTTTTTCTAATACCTCTTTTGCTCATCTATACCTACATTATGATGTATATCAGGCCTTGATGAAGGTTGATATCAGCAAACTTTAATAACTTATTTATACTCATAATATTATTTTTATAATAAGATACTAGAGCCTCTTTTGCAGCGTATATGTGACATAAACATTTTCATCTCAATTTGCATTCTCGTATGTGATAATTTTTTGGGCTCTAATTAATCGGAGGTATATCTTACTAGCGGGCTCTCGCGACTAAATCCGTGCGTTTTGAGTTTGCTACATCCCCTCCCGTCACAGGGTAATGTTTTATAGTCCAAAGTCTTCCTCGACAAAATATGAACTATCCAACACAAAAATAATGTCTCAAAGCGGTTCAATAGTTTCTGAGATTAGCGTTTTCAAACAAACTCTTCATCTTTATAATTATAATATTAGTATAGATCCTTTACCCAAAGTTTGTCTGGAAAGTAGAGTTTATAGCGATAAGAGTTATCTTATCTTATGACCGTTTTAATTGCAGGAATGGACCTCTATGTCTCTTTGTCAAAATTAATCAAATTTTATTGTGCCATTTAGCGTTAAAACAACGCTTACCCGTAGGTAAGAGGTTATGTGCGTACACAAGTAACATATTTTCGAACATGAAGGATACTTGTACTTGTGATTATAACATTTTCTAAACCAAGCTCGGCCAGTGATCAATGTCCTCAATGTACACTCGAGTGACAACTATTGCAGCGCAAAGTGATCCATCAGCTCGCGTATCAACCGCGCGGGTGTGACATCGGGTTTATAATTTAGATGTTTACCGCCTGCCTCATCTTCGGCTCATGATTTATCGCTTTAAACTACCTAGTGATGTAACACGATTTAAAGTTAAGTGAAGTTGCCGAACTGTTGATAGTTTGACAGTCGATAGTTGACCTTGGAAATCATCTATAATATCATTAGGCTCTGCTATTGTTACTACAATGGATACTGTCAATGTTACATTCGATATTGTTTTACGATAAAAGTGATACTATTGCTGTGTGTCGATATTGAATCTCACGGGGATATCGATACTATCGATTGACAGATCGATACTAATACCATAATCTTGCTTTTGCTTAGCAATTGATGGTGGATTAGCGGCAATGCTAAGGTCAGTTTGTTTTGAATTATTCGATATGAATGACGGTTACCAGTAACCTTTTAAATTTTCAACAGGATATAGAACTACAGAAATGCTTTTAAAAAAGTTATTCACATATTATAAAACCATAGAACTAAATGACATGAAACACAAAAACTTTGGCGGTGTTATCGCTAAAAGCGATCTATTCCCGACAACCTTTGGGTAACGGAATAGACTATTCATAGGGAGGGGGAGTTACGTGCACAGAAAAAAAATTATTATAAATACATAAAATATTAATAAATACGTAAGCATTCATAAATAAGTAATTATGTATATATAAATAAATAAAATAAACGAAGATGAAGTGTCAATAAATGGACCGAAGTATTAGGTCTACGGACTGAGTTGTAAATGAGTTAAAGTAGTGTAATTCGTAGAATGACAGGGAATTCGAAGTGGACTTTTTTAAATGACCGCATGTCAAGTCCTCATGCCGGCTGCAGAAATTGAAAGCGTTCTTTGAGATAATGTGGGGATTTTACTATGTGTCTTATACCTCATTACACTTAGATTTATCATTTCAATAACAGTCAATATTGAAGTGTTAAGCTCTACACACCCACTCCCTAACCAAGCGATAATTCAATGCTGACTCGGGGCTCCCCGTGGCGATTGTCACTTTGCGTTGAGATAGATAAAGCGCTCTATTCGGTGCTGCGATTGGATATCTTGGCTAGATTGGTAAGATTTAATTTGATGATTGTTGGTTCGAATTTCGAAACGAATAACGTTTTTTTCAATAAAACGTAAACCTCGTTATATTTTATGGTCGCCTAAATTTCTGTAAGTAGTCTACATTTGTATGTCGAAGGGTCGCAAATAAGATGTCAAAAAAAAGCATCTGTAAAAGATATAAGCGTAACACATAATATCACTCACTCAGTAGAATCAGTTTTGTTGCACAAGATAAGCATCTGTATCCTGCATGTGATAAATGTATTCCATATTTTGTGGTATAAGTGTGTATCTATACTAATATTATAAAGCTGAAGAGTTTGTTTGTTTGTTTGTTTGTTTGTTTGTTTGTTTGTTTGTTTGTTTGTTTGAACGCGCTAATCTCAAAAACTACTGGCCCGATTTGAATTTTTTTTTAACGTTGGATAGTCCATTTATCGAGGAAGGCTTTAGGCTATATAACATAAAGATACGACTCATAAGACCACAGCAGAAATGAAAAATGTTGCGAAAACGGGAGGAAGATATTCCTTTTGAGAGCTTCCGCTGCATACGCTGCGGAAACCGCTTAAGTTACACAAAAATCATGTATGACAGGATTGTTTAGCATTAAGAGTTCTATAATAAAGTCCGCGACAGCATATGTCTATCTTTTATGGTTGACTTATTACAACCTTTTTTATGTCAATAAATTTGTAAAAAAATAATGCATTTTTTTTAGAGGTGTATTATACACACAGGTATTTATTCTTATCAAAATAAATACATTCATCATCACGAGCATTTCATTTAGAACCAAGTTGCCCTTTATATCTTTTGATTTCAGTAAATATCTTAGGAGCTATCACAGTTGTAACATAACTCCGCACCAAAATAACGTTCGCAGCTTAAGTACAACGTGCGCTTGCGCTAATATATTATAAAGCTGAAGAGTTTGTTTGTTTGAACGCGCTTATCTCAGGAACTGCTGGACCGATTTGAAATATTTCTGTGTGTGGATAGCTTATTTATCGTGAAAGGCTTTAGGATATAAAACATGATGCTGCGACGGGAGGGGAGGGAGCAAACTCAAAACGCGCGGACGAAGTCGCGGGGGACCGCTAGTACGTTAATAAATAAACTCGCAAACACCTGAACACATTTTAGCACAGTTGGTACTAGGTACTCAACTGCCTCGGTAGCGCAGCGGTAAGAGGGTCGCACTTTAAAGCGACGGCTGCACCAGTGGTCAGGGTTTGATCCCCGGGTCAGACCAAAAATACATACTAAGTTTGGAACTTGGCGTGTTTCACCACCGTGCCTCGGAAAATCACGTAAAGCCGTTGGTCCTGCGCCTGATCTGTCCCCGGTCGTGTCAGATTGCTGTCCCATCGAGCTATGAGAGTGAAAGGAATAGAGAGTGCACCTGTGTTTGCGCACACACTTGTGTACTATAATATGTTCCGCGTAGTCGGTTATTTGACTGGCCACCGTAGTCGACATTGGCTAGGGGAACTATTAACTACGTACTCTGACACCCAGTGTATGTGTCTTTTAACTCAGTTGGTACTAGATATTCACTGGAACTAAATTAGGTGTTTAAATCATGTCGCACTGTGGCTGTATAAATTCAATTGTCGCTGCAATTTAGTCGAGATAGATGACATGCCAGGCAAGGTAAACTAAAGTTTTCTTAACAACAGAGAATGGAATAAACTCGAAATTTTGTTGGCAAGCGGGATTGTCCGCCTTCGCAATCATTTTTCAAATCGCATTTTCAGATTTGTTCCTTTCAAGGCAATATTTCAATTCAGGTAAATAGGTTTCAATTTTTCATGATAACAAGTGGGATAAGACAATTAAGTGTGATAGGTAGTAGGTAATAATTTTCATAATTTGTTAGTATAATATCTGAAATCCAGAAATCACAAAACGAATACCTAGCTACACGTATAGATAACTTTATACCCGTCTGTTTATGCAAATGGGTAGATGGCGCTAAACGTCACGCATAATGACGTTTCCATAAGAGACCATAAATTTCGCAAGATCGGACTGACAGCACGGTAGCTCAATTGGTAGAGCGTTTGCCCGGTTAGCCAGAAAGTTGCTGGATCGAGTCCCACTCGTGCGGAAATATTTTTGTTTCTTATTTCGTCTTTATGTATTTAAAATATGACACTGTGAGTGTTAAAAATACGATAAAACCATGAAAGGGGGAAACCCAAATTGTGGCACTAGATCGATTCAAAACATGTAGGTATCGGCCAATAATTGGGAAAATAGCCATTTTGTAATAAGCAAACTAATTAATATTCTCCTACCCATTTTCGGTAATGGCGGCGCCTCTCAACAGAGATAGGCTGGGGCGGCGATTCTCACGGCAGTCGACCTTTTTTCGTGTGGTTATTCGATTGCGAGTTTAACCGTTTTACTTAAAAAAAAACAAGTAATATCCCCTTATGTAAAAAAGCACCGCACGGACGAAATCGAATTGGATGGAAATTGTAACCCTGAGAAATCAAAAGTATTTTCTCTTCGACAAAGAAATTTCTATTAGTGAATTTCTTTCCTATTCAAAGTGCTTGAGAATCTGCCCCCTGGTACGCAGGAGATATCATAGTGCCCAGATGTGTGCGCTATGTACAAGTGCACTCTTTGTTCCTTCATTCTCCATAATTCAGTGAGACGACAGATTGGACAGCTCCAACCGTCCGGTCCAACCGATCCGGCAGGACCAACGGCTCATCGTGCTTTTCAAGGCACGGGGATGTATCAGCAACAAATTCCTGACTTAAAGCTATTTCCGAGTATTTTAAAGACAAAAAAACAAAAGTATTATAAAAAATAAATAATCTGTAACAAAAAGATCGTAGTTTTTTTACGTTATTGTTATACCTATTCACAAAGGTTGAACGGAAAAATTAAACCTAATTACAAAAAATCCATTAGTATATTCCAGGTACGGCGCAATAACGTTTATAAAGCGTAAGTCTGACTGATTTCCATCATAAGACCAATTATCTTACGTTAATTATCTTAACGAACTGAAGAATCTTCAGTAGAATCCATTAAACCTTCAGGACGGGCAGTAAAAAATCACATTGAGCTAAAGGCCATTCACTTAGCCCCCTTAGAATGGATCGAAGAGGCTAATGCAATCAGACCCAGCTATTCCGGCAATTTTCACGGAAATCACATAAAAGAGCCACCGCCTCCCGGTCCCACTCTTCGTGGCGATTGCCTATTTATTTTTAGTGTGAGGTAAAATTGACACTGTACTCGGTAAGCATTTATTCGCATTTTCTGCCTTAAGCGTCTTTTTTGCTCTTGTAGGAATGCCAGCTGGAGTGAGCAGGACGCCAGGAGTATAAAAAAACCGTCATGAAAGACAAAATAACAAAATTATTTTTTTGAGTTGGTGCCATCCCAATGGCCATCTCAAGCAACATCCATCAGGGCACCGACTCCAAAAAGACATTGTTCGCCAAAAATAGGAATCCTTTCTAGAGTTTATTTAAGAATTTTAGTGCATAGAATAAAACGACATTTTACGGATACTATCCGCGAAAATGTATTTTCAATTTAAAAAGTAAAAATATGCTAATAAGATAAACTTTTACAAAAAAAGTAAAAAAACACTTCAAAAACAAAATGCACTAAAATAACTTTGCAGTGAATTTTGTTTTTCGAGTCGATTTTTACATTTTTGTAAAAGTTTATCATATTGTTTTATTTGATTTACAGGAGGCGAGGAGTGTGGGTTTATACCTTTTGATTCTGTTCTTTAATGAGCTTTAAAATACCAAACATAGGTTCTGGCGCCATACTCACTAAACTAATAAGCTCTTAGGAGTTCCGAAGTGGTGACTATGAGACGTAAAGACATGTCATCATTAAGATACTACCTAGTACATAAGCACTATATCTGCTTTTATAAAATTTGAGGTTTTCCCTCGATGACACCTAGATCACACCATTAGATCTCGACTTGGCAACAGTGGGACAAAAAAAAGGTAAACTCTCTAAATATGCAAAAAAAACGAATCGCTCTACAGATGACTGAGATATGAGGTAACGTACATACAAAAAAAACATACAGTCGAATTGATAACCTTCTCCTATTTTAGTCGATCAAAAAATAACTTTTACACAAAGTAAAAACGGACTTCAAAAACAAAAATTCAATAGAATACTGTATGATTTCACCGGTCAACTATCGAACTCGATTTTACCCAGACTCCATTTAAATGAAGAGGACTTTTGCTTTAGACATTATGTAAGCCTAGCACAAATATTGCCTTTATATTACTTATTTGTACTTGTTTACAATTTTCTTCCAACCTCTAAAGTTGAAGTTTCTAGAGTTGAGAATATGAAAAAACTCTGTGGGGACTATCTATGCATATTATAAAATCAATCATCGACACAATAGCTCCTCAACTATCAATATTTTTAACAAGTGTATTGATGATGGCCAGTTTCCCAGTTTAATGAAGATTAGTTTGACGACCCGTCTGGTGTAGTGGTCGAGAAATCGCCTACTACGCAGCGGGTGCGGGTTCGATCCCCGCACAATACAAACATTTTGTGTGCATGAACATGTCTGTTTGTATTGGTCTGGGTGTTTTCTATGTATATCATGTATGTATTTACAAAAAAAAAAGTATTTAAGTATTATATCCGTTGTCTGGCACCCATAACACAAGCTTTGAGTAGCTTACTTTGGGGCTAGATGGCGATGTGTGGGAATGTCCAAAGGATTATTATTATTATTATTATTAGTAAAATAATACCGCTTTTCAAATCGGGTGACAAAAGTGACCCCTCAAACTTCCGGCCAATATCGATTCTGCCAGTCTTGAGTCAAATATTTGAAACGATTATATTCAATCAAATTATAGCACACTTTTCTTTAAGCAATTACATTATAAAGAATTCGTTTTTACTAAAAGTAAAAGCACTACGGATGCAGGAGTTGCTCTTTTAACACATAAGATACTGTATATTGGTGACTGCATTGATAATAATGCGCAACTGCATCGATGCTAATAGTTTCAGTGTGCAAAGGGTCATATCAAAAAATTTCTATTTTAGATGGAGCTATGTAAAGTTTTATAATTTTATTAATGACATCGAAGACCGGAACGTCGGGTTTGTAAGTAATATTCTCAAATCGAATCAAGGCACCAGCTATCTTTTTATTTATTTTTACTCTTCTTACTAGTACTCCACTTTAATGCTGATAATAATTGTTATTTGTTTAGTTTTATTATTTTTAATAGACCTTAGTTAATAGCTAGGTAATTCAAGACATTATATCGTTTGCAGAAGTTATAATAATAATACTAGTAATATACTAAATTTCATCCCTTAGTGTAACGGGTAAAATTCAAGTTTTTACTGTTGTTGTCTATACTTCAACTAGCTCACATACCAAATATCAGGTTTCTAGGAGTCGCTTAGACATTTGATGATCATCAGTTAGTGATGAAATAGTTTTTTTTTAGATATCAATAAACCCTAAAATAATACAAAAGCTTTGAATGTTTTATAAGTTTACTAAAGTCAAAAAAAAAAAAACGATTGTATGGTATAATTCGGACAGAAGTTACAAGCGTCAAAAAACCGACGAAGCACTTTGAGTAAAGGTAGGTAGTGGGCCACTAACGTGGCCCCAGATACAAAAAAGAAACAACAGATAGTCGAATTGATAACCTTCCTTTTTAGAGTCGGTAGTAGGGCCCCAGGCCCCGGGAATCCACGGTGGCGTTTGGGGGCATCAATAAACAAACCATTTGAAGGGTACTTGGATGTGTGAGTAACGTTATGAAGTCGGGATTTTATGAGTAAAAGTATGGTGCTACTTACAGATGCTACCTGCTCATAAAACTGAGAATGGGATACTCTTTGAAGCATTCACATAAGAATATGTAAAATAAAAACCCTTCAGGCAGCATGCAATATGGGGCACATATTGCTTTTTTTGGGGAGAAACTAGTTCGTGATAACGTAATAATTTGTTTATAATAACGATAAACGAAATGCAAATATAATATAAAATTGCATTGATAAAATTGCGATTATAATTTCATCAACGTAATTAAAATTTTCGAATCACATGTGATAACGAACAATCAAGAAGCGTAATTGAAACTCCGTCTGTATTGGGCATGCATATTCAAGAGCTACTGTTTCTCATATCGGTGGCGTCAAGCTCCGAAGCAAGGACTTTAATAACGAAAAAACTGGAGCGAATCGAAAATTGTGGCTTCAAAAGTACGGATGCATATTCGAACAAAAACAGCGTGTTCGGAAACTTTTACGACCGCAAAGTTACATTTTTAAATCTTTTACAGTGTACGTACTACGTGTCGGTATCGAAATGTTCGTAGGCTTTTACATTTAAAATGTACTTTTGGTTTCTTTCTTCTTTTTACTGCCGTTGTAGTTGAATATTTAAAAAACAATATTTTTAGAGGAGAAGCATGCCGTTTTGTCGCAATTTAGAATATATTAATTTATACATTTTTATGTGCATTTGTGGCATAGTATCTATCGTCTCGATTTAAATATATAGGAACTCATAATCGTTCAACACATCAACCGAAATACAAAATGACCTCCAAATTTGATTGGCAAATGATACAATACGATACTTAATTATTGCTTATTATTTTATAATGATTGATTTAGCTACGCGACCTTAATGCACAATTTATTATTCAAGGATGCAATTAACCGGCTTTAAATATTTATCAATTTAAAACGGTTATTTATTATTTAAACGTTATTTTCCATTAGGTTTAGTGGAACCGTATAACTATCATTTGATGCGTATTTGTGTATAAACAGCGAGTCCTCGCATTTGTGAATTTAATTTCTCGCTCATAAACTACTGTAGTGGATCTTTTGTGCAAGCCTTATTAATACTAAAAGGTGCAGCGTTGCATATTGTAACAGCTTAAGTTAAATGACCGTAAAACGAATGGAATTAAAATGCCTTGTTCAAGCGCATATTCGTTAATGTGAAATATAGGTTTCTAAATTAACACTTTTGCGTACAGTTCTCCAGACATGAATAGAAATTTCATTGTTATGACGTCTGCAGGCGTTCACTGTCTACGAAAGAGTTAAGTTAAGTATACGTATAGTAAATACTTTATAGGTATCAAACATTTGTATTTTTTTGCATCACAATGACGTAAGTATTTTTTTGATTTCCAAAGAGATTAAGGTCAACAATCCCCTCAACCGTATTTCCAATGGTAACCTCGAAGCACGGGAAGCCGGCCCGATACAACTTTACTCGAGACCATTGAATTTAATTCCAGTGTTGGCGCTATCTAAATACTCCATCTAGCAATCCGCAGTGGCGGGTACCCTCGTAAAAAGAACGGTTGATGTGCCCAATGACATAACCGTTAATAACGTCAGATTTGCGTCGGGTTTTGCAAGGCAAGGCAAGATTCCTATTAATTGTTACTATAATATAAATAACTTTCTTGATGATAAATTATGACAATTAGATAGAATTGATTATTGTGTTACTTTTTATTACTGACTCAGTTATTATAATTATTATTTACTCAATTAAGGATTAAAATATTGACATTACATATTTACATGCCGAGTTTTCGGTAAAACACGTTGATACTAACGAAATGTAATTAATTAAATTGGCATCTATTGCTACTATGTTTTGTTTATGCTAAGCAACTGTACACGTGTTTACGTAAATAAATACATCTTTCTTTTTTTTTTCTTTTAAGTATTAGCGTAGTTGTGTCAAAGAAAATACATAGTTCTGGTCTTCATTATAATTAACAAAGTTATTATAATAGATTTGTTGACATCACCAATGGTTGATGTACTTTTTATCAAATATTAAAACGCTACACAATGGCACAAAATATAGACAGTAATCTCAAAAAATCTGTCTTTTTTGACTATAACGATTTCAAAATATGACGTCGGAGTTTTCTGTCCTAAAATGTATTAATTAATAATAATGATCAATATAAGTTGCTCATAAATATTGAATTTGCATTCAATATTAAGGTCATTAAATTGTTGGTGATTGAGGGCAACTACCCTTCTCAAGTTTATGCCTATATAGTAGTATACGAGGGTCAAACTGAAAGTTCTTAGAAAATCAAAAACTGATTACATTAGCCAGTTATTAGTTTTATTATATCTTTTCAAAATATTGTCCATTGACGTCAATACACCGCTGCATGCGATGGAACCACTGGGAAAAGCACTTTGCCCACTCGTCCTTAGGGGTCTCTTCAATGGCATCGCGATACGCAGCCACCGCTTCTTCAGCATTCATAAACCGCTTTCCTTTAAGTTTTTCTTTAATTTTTGGAAATAAATAATAATCACAAAGCGCGAGGTCGGGGCTATACGGCAGGTGACCCAGTAATTCAACGTTTGATGTCGCCAAATAGTCGATCGTTCGCTTGGCGGTGTGCGACGAGGCGTTGTCGTGGTGAAGGAGGATCCTACTGCGAGGTCGTTTCTCTCGAACTTTTTCCAAGACAAGTGGCAAACAATTGGTAGTGTACCATTCTGCAGAAACTGTTTTTTGATCCTCTAACACAATTGTTGCGAAATGACCTATCCTTCCAAAGAACGAGGCCACCATTTTTTTCCCGCACTTCGATCTCTCTTCACTTTAGTTGGCAACTCCTCGAAAGGAAACACCCACTGAGCAGATTGTCTTTTGGTTTCAGGATCATAACAGTAAATCCAGCTTTCGTCACCTGTTAGTATGTCGAACACAGCATTTGAGTCACCTCCGTTAAATCTTTCAATCATTTTACGGCACCAATCCACACGATGGAGTTTTTGAGCCTTAGTCAAATTATGAGGTATCCACCGGGCGCAAAGCTTCCTGACCGCTAAATGTTCGTGGAGGATTTTGTGCACTTGACTCATACCGATGCCTAAGCTTGTCCGAATCTGCTGATAGGTCACTCTTTTGTCAGTCTCTATCATACGCCGCACAACACAGATGTTATTTTCAGTCGTCGCCGTAGAAGGCCGTCCCTCACGTACATCATCAGTGAGATTAGTGCGACCACGTTTAAACTCATTAAACCAGTTGTAAACAGTCGCACGAGATGGGGCTTCATCGTGAAAGGCCAATCGTAGTCTATCATAACTTTCTTGTTGACTTAAATGACATCGAAAGTCATAAAAAATCATTGCACGAAAATTTTCTCGTGTTAAATTCATGTTGACGTGACACAGACAATTTTCAATTTGCCGCCAAATCGTAAAACAAATGACAAATGAATGAAATATATACTCAGTAATATTGGCAAAGAGTTCTATTTTCAAATTTTAGAATATTTTTTTTATTATATTGTTTATAAGTGGCCAGTTCTAAGAACTTTCAGTTTGACCCTCGTATTGGCTGTGTAGGTACTTGTGATACACATATCATGGTCATTTAGTGGTATGTAATTCATTTAAGTGTAATAGTACATCGATTATTTGCATGTTCATCGTCGGCAAGTGTAAAAAAAATAGTTTTTTGACGAAGCCTTTTAGTTACCTACTTTAATCGTGTACTACAAATAGTTGGATAGTTACAGGGTACCCCGTATGAGGGGACAGTACATTAATACCTACCGCGGTCAATTTAACCGCACCGGGCATGGCAGCCCTTGCGGCCTGTATGTACGGCTGATGAGTCTTTGTTACTATTCACTTTTTGAGCTTAGCGTAAATATTTACGAGACCTGTAGGTGGTGTTTTGTTTCTATTTGCGTTTAATTTGCTTCTATTTGGCTAAATCTTTTGCACTGCCAATATCATACTGGGAGATAAGAAACAAAACCCACTGTGTCAGATAAGTTTACTTAAATGTAGGTATATAGTTTGTGATTGTAGAGTGCAGGATGTCGGTTCTCGCGGTAATCGAACTTTTTTCGTGTGATAATTCAATTGCGTTTTACCTAAAACATCAAGTAAAATATCTGCACATAAAAAAACTATCGCACGAATAAAATTTTAATACATAGAAATCGTGACCCTGAGGAATCAAAAAATATTTTTTTCTTCGAAGAAAATGCGATCGGTGAATTTTTTTTCTTATACAAACTGCACGAGAATTGCCCTCCAGGTTGATTATTAGCCTCATGGAAAACTCTGCTATTAAAAAGTTACGTAAATTAAAGCTACACAAAATTACTAAACTACAGTTCACGAAAATCTACTGAAAGTAAACCACTACAGCCTGCTCAAGCCGTTAAAGCGAACCAATCCAAAGCCGTGCTAATTTTCGAGCTATCCACACGTAACGGATGGCGTGGAGGTTATTAAGGTTATCCCACGGGGCGCTAAGTATCCTGTAAACCATTTTAAACGTTGATAAACCCAATATTACATTGTAGCAAGAGACGACGAGCGATGACGTCGTAAAAATGTTCAATTTACGATCCGATTATGTCCAACGACGCTTTTAGAGCATTAACTGTCGGTTCGATCGTGTACAGTCAGGTGTGAAAACACATATCCCTTTTGCGCGTAGATCCTAATGCGTCGAGTTTGGTCAGATTAACAACGTAGTCCCTAGGATTCGATGCTCAGCACTTGATATAGATAAAATCGAAGGTGGGAATGTGCGACACTATTTTAACACCGGTAGTGAATTTTTGCACCTGTATATTCATCTACTAACATCTGTAGAGATCTCCGTAAAACCTGTACAACAGTAATGATTTATGGTGATTCTTGAAGTGATGTCCTTTTTTCAGTATTGATTTTTAGGAGTAAACATTATTTTTCCTAGCGGCGATCCGCGACCGTGCGGCCGGGGCGCTGCGCAGGTTGCGTGCCGGCACCAACAACCTCCTAGCCGTGATTGCGGCAAGGTGGTATTGTCGCTTGACTAGGCACTGTATCTCACTACATTCCAGTGTAAGAAAAACTAATTTTGTAAGCACATAAATAAATTAAATATAAAATTAACAATAAATTAAATTTATATTACATTGGATTAAATTAATTATAATTAAATTGGATTAAATTGTATTGGATTTAATTAAATTGAAATAATTATCGCTAAATTATATTGAATTAAAGAAGATGAAATTAAATTAAATCGGGTTGAGAAATTAATTTCATTAAGACACACTAATATTTATACTTTAAAAGTCATCTGTTCATAAGGTACTGATAAATATTAGATATAAAGTCTGAATTAAATATTTTTTATTTTATTTTTATATAATATGCAGACTGTACGTGTGACGCTCGCAGCTCCACCGCAACGCTGTGGTTTCGCCACGTCCCCGACGATTGTAGAAGGAACATAATTAAATTTACCACACCACAGGTGCACGGAAACTCTGCTTCTTTGACTATAATTATAGAGGCGCACTGTTATACAAACTATAAGCAAACACTGCTTCGCAACTGTTGTGTAAATATTAGAATGATATTCGTTCCGGCGCGCACTCTCGTATTCATAGCGCGTCGCTACTTACATTAAGTAGAGTTCTTTGCTGCTCTGAATAGAGGCACTAATGAAATCACAAGTGTAGAGGTGTTTATGTGCTTAACTGTAAATGGCTGGAATTCAACTACTTCGAAATGATACTTTCGTAAAACCAAAAAAGTCTTTCTGGGAAAAAAATATACTACACTCGTTTAAAGAAACGGAGCTATACGCATACACCCGGATAGCGTAAGACACGGGGTTCGATTCCTCTATCTGACACATTTGCTTTTTCAAGTGCAATTTATATTATAAGTTTGTGTAGTGACAAAAGACTATAAAAACAAAAATATAATCATAAACATGTAGTTAAAATTTTCGTACGGTACGTAGACTTTCAGACTAGAGAGATTTTAGATTGAGTAGTGAAGGAGGGATCCCATTACAAAATAATCCAATGCCACATAATACACGTAGTTAAAAACTAAAGCTATCAAAAGGTCTATTTTATGCCCATTGAAAGTAAGTACATAATCCTATATGGGCCATTTTATACCGCAGCCCGGTTTATTGCGTCGCGTTCGGTCAAAGATTACCCTGGGCCATTAATCTGAATCTCAAACAATGGGACGGCGAAGAAAAATAAACTGCAACTAGATTTGCCTTTAGTACTACAGAGATTTTAAAATAATTTCCAGGTCGTCATCTTTATTCTTTTATAAATATATTGATATAAAAGTATAAGTTTTAGCTGAAGTGGTGTTGCGGGGTGGTCCAGGTTTTTCGTAAAAAAAGGTCTAATAACGACACTCAGAAACGTCACTCGTTTACGTTACGACTCATCAATTTCATAAGTGACTAATGGGATATTAAATGTTTCTGAGTACGTATGGCTAAAAGATTGTTACCTATTGCCTGCCTACTACCTCTGGTGTACCTCAAGGATCTATTCTTGGCCCGTTGTTGTCCCTTTTGTATGTAAATGACATCAAAAAATGCTGTAATCTGTAATATAAAAAAGTAAACTGAGTTCATTGCGGAGTCAAAGTACAGCGTAAATTCTTACAAAGAGTAAATTTCAGGTGTGATCGCGTGTTCCTTATGAACTCGTGTTACAAAAAAAAATACACCTCGAATCACGTCGATTGCTCCTTTCAGTAATGTTTCTTTTTAATTTAATAAATAATAATATTGATTGTATAAGCCTAAGAAATACACTTAAATACAATATTCCCACACGCGCTGTGCTCAAAAGCACGCGCAAACATAGGACTTTTTATGAAGACATCTGTAAAACAAATGCAGGCAAGCGAGCCCCACTAAATAGAATGCTATCCAATTTCAACGGGCACTTTAACGACCTAAAATTTGCCCAGCCTCCTGCCAAATATAAAAGACTTGTTTAAGACATTCTGGAAGCCTAACAAAAATATTGTATTAATTTCTCTTGCTTTTTAACATGTCAAAATTTGTTTTTTAGGGTTACGTGCCAAATGGCAAAAAACGGAACTCTTATAGTTTCGTCAAGTCTGTCTGTCTGTCGGTCCGTATGTCACACTTATTCCGTTACTATTAGCATCACAATGTTGCAATTTAGTAGGACTTTGTCTCCTGTTAACCGCTTTACGATTCTTATATAAAAAATAAAATAAACTTTAAAAAAAAGTAAAAACCGACTTCAAAACCAAAATGCACTAAAAGTCTTAAATAAACTCTTCACCATTGAAAGGAAAGGAATCCGTTTTAGGCAAAGAATTTATTTTTGGAGTCGGTGCTGTGATAGTTGGTGCTTGATGATCAAAGTGATGGCACCGACTCCAAAAAGAAATTGTTTGCCTGAAATGGATTCCTTTCCTTTCAATGGTGAAGAGTTTATTTAAGACTTTTTAGTGCATTTTGGTTTTGAAGTCGGTTTTTACTTTTTTTTAAAGTTTATTTTATTTCTTTATTTTTAGTGATTACATAAGAGGGGGGGGGGAGGGGAGTTGCACCTTATGATTCTATTTTCTACGAAGCTACAAATTACCTATCATGAGTTTCGTCATTATAATTACTGAACTCCTAGGCGTTAAGGAGTTCCACCATCAGCTCAGCCCCACAAAATTTTGACTATCAGACGTAACAACACGTCAACATTGAGATTCTAGTAAAGAAACACTATACGTGCCTTTAAAATTTTAGGGTTTCCCTCGAATACACCAAGATCCCATCATCAGATCCCAAAATGGAAAAAATGGGACCAACTAGAAGGTATACCCTCTAAGTAGGTGAAAAAATTTTTCGATTCGGTCGACAAACGACTGAGATATGAGGTAACATACATAAAAAAAAAAATGATAAAAAAACCATACAGTCGAATTGATAACCTCCTCCTTTTTTGAAGTCGGTTAAAAAAAAGATATTCAAGGGGTGGAATTCCATACATGAAACTTAATCCGAATAATATTTTTTTGTCAAATTATGTACTGAATTTTGGCGACTGCATCGATACTAACGCGCGTTAGCATCGAAACAGTCGCGCGTTCTAAAACGGGCTTTAGCATCGCGACTCGATCTTTACAAGTAGCAGTATGTAAGGGGCCTATAATATATATCATGATATGAAAAGTGTCAGTGCCATTTTATTTTGTGCTCAGACCCGTCATCATTGTTTAATAATTGCTCCCAATCAGTGAATGGATGCTTCATAATATCAACAAAAGTTTCCCGCTCAGCTTAGATCAGCTAAATATGCAAAATTTAATAAGATTTAAGACTTCATATGCTCCCATTATGCTTTATTGTGACTATAATTATACTTTCACGCTGATCTAGTTTACATAATACGTATTCATGAGCTTACACATGACGCGGACTGGTTTAATTCCGACCCAATGAGCAGTTTTATTGCAATTATGGAACTAATGGAAGGGCAGAAATGTAGTAAATCCCTCTGACAGCCACAAAAACATACATCAGCGTTTCAGTTGACACGGAAATAATTATTTTCGTCCACAAAATAAAACCAAACAAATCCTTCAAAAGTCAACTTTAAGGTAATGCTCAAACAAGACGCCCCTTTGTATCGAAAGCAGGGCTGAAAGAATCCGATCGGATTATTCGATAAATTCTTAATAAACACAATAATCAGACATTTCAAATTAATGTTAACATTTCCTTCTGAAAATGCACGAAAAGAATTTGATAAAAAAATTGCCAATTTATTCTTATAAAAGTCGGACTCTGAGAAATGGAACGATAATGAGGCTAACGAGGGGATCACGTTATATAAAGGAATTTATTTTTTCTACGTCCCTTTTTAGAGGATGATTGTTTTCACACCCAATGAGAAAAAATGAATATAATTTATTTACAGTCTCGGATGAATTCTGCTACAGTTATTTTAGTAAAGTTTTTTTTTTAAATTTTGATCAAAGCATGAGTTGGAGTGTACGAAATATTTTTTGTTTCACTTAAGACTTTCCTTTGTGACGTATCTCCGTCGAAACATTTCTTTCACCCACAAAGCCTCCATTTTTATCAGAGACTGCCATTCTTGGCAGATTGCTACAAAGGCCTCTGTTTGCAGTCTGGATTGGCCAGATAAACATATTGCTGGTATCTACAACCAAGTTATCCCGTGCAATAAAAATTGCGAATGTCTTTGACCTGAGACTTTGCTACTTTTATTACTTTACAAGTAATAAAACCTGAATATGCGAATGATTGCCTTAATTACTATAAAAGCTCCATGCAATATGAATGAAATAGTACATTAGCGAACAAATATTTACATCAAGATTAGTGGTTTTATAATGCGGTTACTGTGGCAAAAATGACACAATTTCAATTTTGGTCTGATGCTCTATAATGTAAGCTTATATGTAGTAAAACTAAATTAGTTTTATCAAGAACACTAGTACCTGTATCCATAAAAGTAATTACTCAATTATCTATAGTACTGCTACTGTGACGATTCACTGTACACAGTATACAGGATGTCGTTTTGGTCAGCGACACCCGAATCAGGGGTGATATTGTACAAACGCTACTGATGCTAAAAAAATACATTAGCACAAAATACATACAGGTCGCTTCTTCGTAGCTTACAAGATATAGCGTTATATTTCGTAGCTACGCGCGAGGGTTCAAGTTTCCCATTCGTTATGAATTTTCTTAGATTGTTGTGAACTGGTTTTCTTGTATAAAACATATAAAGTTTTTTTTTTAAATAAGCGTTATGCTTATACCATTACCTGAGTTGGATGTCACTGAACAAAACAACACCCTGCATAGTCAGTTACTAGAGGAAGTCAGTGTAACAACTATAATGTTTCCTAATCAAAGGCTGCTTGATTAAAGGCGCTCCAAGTTTATTTGGCACCAAAGATAAGAACGATTGTCGGGTTTTGTGGTTCATTTCACGACATTCTTGGTTGGCACATTTCCGTAATGAAAAGAATATAAAACGGGCGCCTTCCTTCACTTGTGTCGCCAAAACAACAGCTCGCTTAAGAATTCAACTCGAAACCGCAAATTGAAGCCGTAAGATTAAAGTTTTAATTGAGATAAATCAGGGCAATCAGCTGAGTTAATTTTAGTACTCAGTGTTTCAGAAACTTCATGATAGGATTTTCTTAAAGTAAATCTAAGATATGTAATGGATATTATGGTAAAATTATACGCGTTATAAATAATCGTTTCTACTGTGCTTATGAATTATTGTTAGGTGTATTTAATAAGAATCCTTTGAGACCGGCGTTTACGATATCCAAAAAGTAATTAACCATAGTCAAAAAGTGTTTTTAGCGTTAGGACTAAACGAAATAGTTACTAGAAGTAAGTTATACATATAAGATCGTAGATCAGGATACTGAACATGTTCTTTAAACTACATGGGTGAAAAAAAAGAGAACAAAATTTTAAAAGAAATTGTGAAACAACGAGCTGCAACCACACCGTACACCGAGCAAGGGCGCTACGCAGTTTCGCCTGATTACCGATAGATGGCGCGGTCTCTTGTTAGCTCGCCGTATTCATTGGTTTTTCCTGAGATGATATATAGCCAATGTGATTTTAACCTATATTCTTCCATCCATTAAATAGAATCTTATAGCATTTATCAGCATCCGCCTCTGGTTGGATCTGTTGGACCGTTAAGCGAATCTAGGGCATCGGATCATATTTGGATCATCCATCCACTACTCCATTGGTTGTGACTCAAATTACTGTACTTATTACTCGTACGTCACTTTGAAAATAAACGGACATTGGACTGGAGCTTGAGCCTTTTCATTGAAAAACCCCTACTACAATCTTCCTTTATGTATATGTTTCAAAGTACCAAATGTTGGTAACCCTACTCCTCTGTGTCAAGTTAATGAACCACAGTGTAAATAACTGATGATCTCCGAAAAGATCCATCAGAGAACCTTCCATGGTATAACTTTGATTGCACCCATTTAACTCCTAGAAACTTTACCGATTCAATATTAACGTCTTAGCGAGGTGTGACGTCAGAACCAAGAACCTGTTTTGACTGGACGAGGGTACATTTACAATGACACGTACTCAAGGAGTCTATGAAAGGGTAAAATACTCCTTACACTAATAACAGAATATTGAACGCCTCTTCTTTTTCTCTATGTAAGATTGTTTCGTAAGTAGTTGGAAGAAGTAAGTAGTTACATTAGAAGAATAAATTAGAAAGTAAGTACTAATGCCATTTTAAACACCTTAAGAGTGTTTTTAAAATTTTAAATTATCTTAACCGACTGGTAAATGTTCTTAGAAATATACTTCTAATGTTGAGAGAGTAATCTCGCAATATTAATGACGTCACGCAGCCTACGCGTTAAATGAAGAACTTGTAAAATTCAATTCTTGTCGATAACCTAGTGGTATATGCGGGCGCACGACCCGGATAGCGTATGACACAAGGTTTGATTCCTTAGTTAGTAAGAGTTATTTTTACCTTACGAGTGGTTCTGGCGGCAAGTTCTTATATTTGTTTATTCCTATAGATAGCTTAACCCTTTCCAATGAGACTTGTTAAGTTTTAATTCTGAAATAAAAAATACTTCGATACACATATCTATGCAAATAATAATATGTATCAAGTTATATGCCAGTCTAGATATGGTAATCACGTAAAGTGTGACGTCATCACAATGGTTGTCAAAGTTCTGCAATAAAAGCAAATGCGTGTTTGGTCAGCTAGTTTCAACTGTAGATAACGATGGAATTGAAGTTGAAAATTGAGTTCCACTAGTTCACGTTTAAATGTCAAACTTTCTCCTATAAAAGCAAAAGCTCGTTGATGTTTTAATGTTGAATTCTGAACGCAGTTTTCAAATGCATCAAATCAGGGACTTTACGATTGAAACCTTGACTTGACGATGTTTTAATTAAAATATTCTGACAACATAGTAACAGTAAGCACAAAACCTTGTTTACTAAATAGGTAAAAACAAGAAACGAAATAATAGATTTTTCATGTTCTGTGTATTCTTGCACTTAAAAATTTAAAAAGAAACCTGTCTATACTCAAAAAACAATACAGAATTGCTTCATTATGTACAAAAAGGGTTACAATTTTAGCAATGTGATCATTATGAACTCGCTCTGGCGCTGCAAAATAAGTTATACACAGAGAAAAAGATTACTATTGTCGTAATTTACAAATAAGTGCTACAATTTATAAAAACTGTTACTTAATCATTGTAATATTTAAAATAATTTACTGGTATCACCGAAAACCTTTTTGGAGGGGAGTTTTCACACGCGGGGAGCACACGGATTCAGTTGGTTTGCGGCGTCCAGTTGAAATAGTTGTCCCTTGGAGAGCGAATAATAACAGTATTCAAGAACTATCCAGTTTTATTATTTTATGAAACTATACAAGAGAAAATAATAATAATAAAAGTTAATAGTTTATTATTCTACTTAGGGCTGATTTTTCAATAGTCAGATAAGAAATATTCGTTGAACAAAATAGAATATGGCTAATTTGAAAACATCACATAATTGTCAGCAATCATACGTAACTGTATTTTTTTTAAATCTGTCGCTTTATAATTTATCAGTCTGATAAGTTTTATCTGACCATTGAACAATCGGCCCTTAATCTTCTAAATATTCCATAATTTTATTATATGTATTTATCTTATACCTATAAAAGCAAGTCCATTAAAGGTTATTCGAATCTATTTAAAAGCAACTCCTTTAAAGGGTATTCAAATCTAAAATGTATTTAAGAGCGTATTGAAATGTTATTAGACAGAAAAACAGCTCAATCCAATCAGTCATACAAATTTGTTTTCTTCTAAATGAGAACATTAACGTCGCCAGCATTAAATGAGTTTTGTAAAAGCACTCCCAGGCTCTCAATGACTTTCAAAAACGCGTACAACAGGCGACCCTCGAAAACTTATTGATGATAACGCGCCGAGGTGCTCGCGTAAAGAAATAAAGCTGCCGTTTGTTCGGCTACGTCGAAAGGAGAAGCAATTAGCTAGAATGCAAATAGCGAAATGTATTGTAGTGTTGGTTATTTGCATACGAAGCGGGAGCGGCTTGGGCGCGGACCCGTGGTTCCGCACCCGTTTGAACTTCCATCGTTAAGCTAAAAAACCATTCGTACTCACACTAATTCCGCTCGACAACAAAGTGGCCTTATTTCATTGATTTGTAACGTTTTATTTGCAAGTTAATACTACCCCACTGCCGATTAATTCATTTTTAACACAAATAAATGTAGCAATACATTTTAATTCATTTTGCAAGCATTCCGGTAGCACGGGAAATCTAAGCGCGAATAATTTAAATGCACTTTCTTGTCTAGTGCTTCTCCAAGTTGACTTGGATGGTCAAGCTCATATAGTGGCTCACCCAACCGTTAGTCCTGTTACATTGTTAAATAGCCTGTTACCAAAGTAGAATAGCTTATCTCATTGTGAGGTAAGAAGGCCATTTATTGTGTGTACACAATCGCTTACATTAACATCACTATCACTCTATCGCCTTAACGCTGTTAACAATTCATTTGTTTTCAAGAAAATCGTTTCCTCTAAATAAAAGCATTCTAGGGAAGAGGCTATTCCGATTTACGCGATGCCATTTGGAGAAATTGTCTAATTAACCTGCCTATTGAACGATTTATTACGCGACCCAGTCCTCGGAGTAATTTCGCAGCCTTTATTGACTGTGGTTTTATAGAAATGAGAGTAAGCGGTATGCGACTAAGGCCCAATTTCTTAATCGATAGTAATAGTAAAGTTTTGTTACCAACGGTTGAATATATACACATAGATTATATGTGTTTTAAGAAAAACTACCTTAACCAAATTTCAAAATGGCTATTTTAATAACCATTTGCTTAGGTATTTTTGTCTTCTAAACACCAAAAAATGTAAATATTCAATTGCTGGTAACAAAATTTTACCATGACTTTTGATATAGAAATTAAGCCTTATCGTTGGTATAAGCAACAAACCGTAGGATCTGAGGGTTTTAGGCCATTTAGCAACGACTGCTCCTGCGACTTTTAGCAGCGATGCAGTCGCCATCCAATCCTTATGACGAATCCAGAAAATTGGTTTTATTGTCTGGCGCATATTTATTAATATTATTGTCCGTTTTAATTTTATGGCACTGATTCAATTTTTAAATCTACGTGTGTGATTATAATATCTTCAACGTCTTCATAAGAAATAAACACTATTTATTTATCTAGATAATTTACCAGAAAGAAGTAAATCGCAAAGAGCCCTGTACAGTCACGATGCAGAAGCTGGAAATGGACAAATTATGTACTGAATTTTGGCGACTGCATCGATACTAACGCGGGTTAGCATCGCGACTGCATCGATGCTTTAAGTAGCGCAGTGTGTAAAGGTTGACATTTTGGCGACTGCATCGATACTAACTAACGATGCTAACGCGCGACTGCATCGGTGCTAAACTAAATCTGTTCATTGCGTTAGTCGCGATGCTGACGCGCGTTTCGAAAACGCGAAATTGCATCTGTGCTAAAAGTCGCAGTGTGTAAGGGGTCTAAGATCTCTAGGTCACTTACAAATACAGATAATAGTAGGTCCCAAAAATTTTATGCTGCTTCTAGATGCGACTATTATTTTGATAGGTGTAAAAATGTATGCATATCGCCACATCCCATTTCGGTAGTTGCAAGCGTATGCCAATCGAAAATATAATGGTCTTCTGTAATCGTAATACAATTATTTTTGTATCACACTAAACGAGTAAGTGCAGCGGAAAAAGCTTCTGTTTCATACATTGTTTACTGAATTCGGAAGTGTCTGTTTCAAATCTAGCTTGGTCAGAAATTGACAACGAACAGGACTCTTTGCGATTCTTTGCGACTCGTAAGTAGTGCGGCACCGCACCGACTGAACCCAACCACCTTCTCCATCCAGCAATACCAGTGACGCTGCTCTACGTGTCCCGGCTCCATTACTCTACAAATGTCGAGGAGATTGTAGAGTACATCAGAGTGAAGACCAAATACTCACTAAGGATCAAACGGTTGTAATCTCGTCATAACACAAATTTCGATTCGTTTGCAGTGAGTGTTCCGACTGCTGTCGACTTTCATGAAAGCAGAGTTTTGGTCAAAGGGAGTTTTGTATCATCGGTTTCGAGGACGGTTACCGGACACCAAGTTACGCAACACTACGCTGGCAAAATAGTATTTTTATTAATGTCGTAATTTTCAAATAAATAGCTGCTATCGTTTATTCGAACTGGTATTTATAACAGTTACATTTAAATTTATTTCCTGGCAACACCGATATATTTTGGAGGGGAGTTTTGTATTCGGGGAGAGCGCGGAGTCCGGCAGTTCAGTTGGTTTTGCGGCATCAAGTTGAAGAGGTTGTATCTAAAGTTGTACCCTGTTCGAAGAATAAAAGTATTGAAAAAGTCTCAGTCTTATAATTTTATTACAAGTCAGAAGTGGTGCTGTCCCACGAGCTATGTCCGAGAGAAACTGTAAGTAGTTTTTATTATTCTTAAAGTGATTATAACGCTTCTCAGATATTAATAAACGAATTCTATATACAAACCACACTTCATACACTGATTTCACACCCATTGCTCTCCGGAGTCACAGGCACCCCTTGTGGGCACTTTACACGAAGAGACAATGATGGTATTGAGTGGGCTAGTGCTTGCGCTGTTTTTGGTCGGGGCTACTCTCCGATAAAATAGGTGCAGCATTTGGCTCATCCATAACCATCAGATTAGACTGTTTCATTTTGAACATTGTATTTAAATATTAGGTTTAGAAGAACTTGAAATAACCTTACATTATTCTCATTAACCTCTCAAGCGTGTGTGAACGAGACACGATAGATATTTTATTGTTATGCCTGCAATTGCTTGGATATTGAAAAGTTAATTGCCATCAGAATTTCAACAGATTCATTTTATTTAAAGGTTATATGACCTTTAATAAAGTTATGAGAAGTACTGTTGTCATGTGATATTAGTATTTGTTTAAAATGAAATTATTTGAAGGCCATGAAGCCATGTAGCCATGTATGTGTGCTGCGTAGAAAAATAATAGCCATGTAGGTGTGCTATTAAAATATAGCCATGTGAAGTGATCTTGGTTTTTATTTGAAGTGAATCTGAAGGCCGTGTAGCCATGTAGGTGTGCTGTGTGCAAAAGAAGTAGCCGTGTAGGTGAGCTGTAAAAATATAGTCATCCGAATTGATAATGATAGCTGTGCCAAATTAATGTAACTTATAGTCGTAAATGTATGCTATTAGCATAAAAAGTAATATAATGTATAAGTGAACTCAGTTTTAGTTTCATTGCTAGATAAGTTTAAAGGTTTTGTTTTGTGCTATGACCCTGACGAGAATAATTTGCCTTAGACTGATTAAGTGTGTCAGTTTGTACTTTAATATAAAATGATTTTGGAGCTAATTATGCTACTTTATTGTTTTCTTTGTTAGGGAATAGTTAAGTGCGCTATGACCCTGACGAGAATAATTTACCTTAGACTGATTATGTGTCAGTTTGTACTTTAATATGAGTTGCTTTCGTAGCTAAGTGTGATACCTGGTTGCTTTCTTTGTCTGGGATTAGTTAAGTGTGCTATGACCCTGACGCGAATAATTTCCCTTAGACTGATTAAGTGTGCCAGTTTGCACTTTAATATAAAATGATTTCATAGCTAATTATGCTACTTTATTGTTTTCTTTGTTAGGGAATAGTTAAGTGCGCTATGACCCTGACGAGAGTAATTTGCCTTAGACTGATTATGTGTGTCAGTTTGTACTTTAATATGAATTGCTTTCATAGCTATGTATGATACCTGGTTGTTTTCGTTGTCTGAGAATAGTTAAGTGTGCTATGACCCTGACGATAATAATTTGCCTAAGACTGATTAAGTTTGTCAGTTTGTACTTTAATATGAATTGATTTCGTCACTAAGTATCCCAACTGGTTATTTTCTTCCTCACTGGATAGTTTTATGCCTATCGAGAATAATTTGCCTTCATACTGATAAGTGTGTCAATGTCAGACTGAATAAGATGTACTTCGATATGAATTAATTTTGTAACTAAGTACGCTATTTCATTTTTTTCCATACCGAGAAATAGTAAAGTGGGCTATGACCCTAATAGGAATTATTTGCTTTAGAGTGATTAAATGTCACTGTCAGACTGATAGTTACTGACAACTTTTATATGGATTGGTTTTGTAACTAAATATGCCGAGTGGTTGGTTTTTTCGTCGGGGAATTGTTAAGTTTATAACTTTTATATGGACTGATTTTGTAGATAATTGTGCAAATTGACAGGTTCCTTGTCAGATGATAGTTAAGTGTGATATTTCTCTGACGGAGGCAACTGTGGCTGATTATATGTCCGTTTGTACTCTAGTATGAACTGAGTTTGCCATGCGGTTATTCTCTTAATGACATAGTTTTTTTTGATACAGTGATATAAGTTAATGGTAAACTTACAAGTGGCTAACATAGCCAGATAATAATCTTGATGCTAGGCAAAGTTATAATGGTGATGAAATTTTGAGTGCTATATTAATTACCTACCATAAATGAAAGATATTTTTATATGTAAAAGTTAAATAAAATATGCAATTTTTCATAAATATTACCTTATGCCCTTGTGCTAATTTTTTCATAATTTCTTTTATTTTACTTCTTAAAAACCCTTGAGAAAAATATTTACTCATAACTTCGAATTCATAATTGAAATTTTCTGGTTCAAAATTAATATTCTATTAATGAATAAATGTTTTCTGCCTACTTGATTAAATTCAAATCATTTACTAGCAAAAATGTGTTAAAATATAAAATGCTAGTTAAAAGCACAGGTTCACAGGTTTTTACAAAAAGCAATGCAAGGCGTGAAAACTTTATTTAAATGTCATACAATATTTTGTCCCGTAGCGAAATCTAATTTATCAATACATGACAAAGTTTTTCATATTTTATTATTATAAATTATAAGTGTATTATTATTAATTTCTACTAAGTTATGAAGACAAATTATACAATAAAGGCATCTGATGAATCCTAATGATTTTGTTTCATGCGATCTGATGAGTCTGCATCACACGCGATGTCGCGCATGAGCTCGAAAGAAGCAAAGACCCCACGGTGAACGATGGAGGATGTCACTGAGAGGCAGAGCCGAGAAGGAAGACGTGTAGCTGGCTGGACCCACTCAAAACTCCAAATTATACCCTAATACAGCTTTGGGGCAATTTTGGGGGGTACCTAATGCTGAGCAGCACAAGAAACTGTCACTGTTTTCAATGCCTCTTTTCAAGGAGTTGACTATGTTGTAGTAGGTATTCAATTTAAGTCGGTACATTTTATTAGCCTTGAAATAATTTTCTGCGTTATAATACACTTTTGTAATGACCTACTCTCTTGAGGGTTTCCTCTTTGTAACAATTGTTTTAAGTGTAGTATTGGTAAGTCTATAAAACATTCTGATGATTCATAAAAAAAAAATCATTTCCCCATGAAATAATCAATCAAATAATCCCAAAGAGCAATATTAAGCAGCTAGTATAGCTGGAGTTTAATTTTTCTAAAGACATTCTTATGAATAGGCTATTTGCCTAAGCTTTTAAAATTTTAGACGAAATATTATTTGAAATTTAATTTAAGTAAATCGTAAAGCAAGTACCTATTATATATACTGCCTTGGGCTCTATTTTACTGTTGTAGTTATCAGAACACGATATTTGACATATTTTCATCAAATACTGCATTATATGATTACATTCAGAACAACAAAAATAATACATAATAGCAAGCTTTCATTTTTAATTCTTACAACTTATATCATTGTATATTTTTTTCTTTCGATGAGTTTTATAAACATATCATAGTGTTTCTGTTACTAAACCGTCTTTGTTTTCATACTATGAAAACAAGTACCGTATCTTACCTAGGTCTCAGTGGATTAAATTAGTAACACTAGAACCATTTAATATAATTTCCCCATCATGCTAAAAAACTATTACTTGATTCAGAATAAGGTTAATAAATTTGGGAAAATAATGCTTATTTTGTGTGTATTCATCTTAACTTGCAATTTCCTATCGTATGGGTTGATTTTGCTGAATTTTTGGTTCACAAAAAGGGTATGATTGTGATTTCTTTTTGAAATTAAGTAAAAGTACACCACAGCTTTTTGCTTGATAAACCTTAATTATTTATTGCTCCCAAAGAATACAATTCACTTGACCAAAGATATACAAAACACAAATGGTATTAGGAATTGCAAACAGGTGACATGTTACACGAATTATTTTTATTTTTACTTTTGGCTAAACTTTAACAAGAATCGAGTCATTCATTAAGTATCAATAATGTTGCGGGTGGTTTTGATAAAAGTTTCGTCCTAACCGGTTCTCCGTTCGCATTTGAGAAACGCATTACGTAACTGTAAGTAACTGTAATTGTTTTTTTATTATCATTTTATAAATAATAAGTGTTATAAACTTTTAATCTAATTTGATGATTTATTGGATTTGAAATAATTTATACACTATTAAATATCGAGATCTTTTAGAAAATGTTGTATCATGCTTCTTTTAACAGATAAACTGAATATGATTTAGTTTTTAAGCTGTCTGGCAAATGTTTGGTACATTACACCTTGATAATGTAAAAGCAATACACTGCACTTTTTATAAATAAAATATTTAGGTTACATTACAAAACTTTATTACCTATGTTTGAAGGTTAGTAAATGTAAGATCACTATTTACAGACGAATAACATTACGACTTAAACTCTCAAAACATTCTAAAGCGTATTTTATTAAATTTAATTCTTTATAATGTGCACTTAGCGTTACATAAACTATAACTTAATTAACAAATTGCACTTTAAACTTAGTTACCGCTAGTTAATGAGTAAAACTAAACAGTTTTAATGTAGTGAATCTACAAGTCTGGTATTAAGCAGCCGCTTATAAAGTTACAAGTTACGTTTGTTGAGAACGTTTTAATGGATTTTGAAAGTTATTTAATTTTTTTATGAATATCCAGAGTACGCAAAAGTAAACTTACTATAGTTGAAATCGCCGCTTTTGATGAATGATTAGATCAATTGACAACCTTAAATAAAAACACTGAGACGGTTGTAAGCTTGAGTCGAAGTAGTACACAAAATCTGCAAGATTTTAAAATATTTTTTAAAATATTAGTTCTACAGCTTATAATTACTCAATGTAGACATTGTTGCTGTATAATCAAATCAATGGGCATTTTTTTATAATTTTACGAATTCATAGCATTTTATCACCATATCCATGAATGATATCTATCATAAATTATCGCCATCTAGTGATGGTGTTGGCGACGCTGTAAGAACAATATTTAACAATGTTTGCTGGCACAAATTTTCATCTGCCATGTTTAATGTTGTACAATGTTTGAATTATTTGCTTTATTTTATATAAAATAAAATAAGACCCAAAGAAAACTAAATTTATATTGATTTACAGTTTTAATTATTACTTAATCTTGATAAATCTTACCAAAATTGTATTCAAATTATTTATATGCTGTTTCGAATGGTTAAGTGGATCAATAAGAAGATATATTTGTATTTAGATTTAACTTTAGTACTAGACGGTCTGGTATATACAAAATGTTGAAATATAATGTAGAATATTTGCTATTACTGCGCGAATGTCGTAATGACTCAAGGAAATTATTAATTATCTGAAACAAATTTTATAAATACTTTCTTAGCATTTTGCAACCAAATTTTCATTATTATGAGTGTAAAATGAAAATTTCATGTTTTATTTATTACACTATATTTTTCTTGGCATTAATAATTATTCATGCACATTTTTAAATTATTTAAATTCCGTTTGAAAACTTTAGATTGCACTTAGATGCTATTTTTACTATTCAAAATCATAAGGTAATGTTTGGTTATTTGTGTACTCGTTTCAACCCAACTGAACTGCAAGCCATTCGAGCGCCAGGAGGCTGCTCGATGTAGGACGGCCGAATGTCGTAATTTTCAAATAAATAGCTGCTATCGTTTATTCGAACTGGTATTTATAACAGTTACATTTAAATTTATTTCCTGGCAACACCGATATATTTTGGAGGGGAGTTTTGTATTCGGGGAGAGCGCGGAGTCCGGCAGTTCAGTTGGTTTTGCGGCATCAAGTTGAAGAGGTTGTATCTAAAGTTGTACCCTGTTCGAAGAATAAAAGTATTGAAAAAGTCTCAGTCTTATAATTTTATTACATTAATATTCTTTCTTTTTGTTCGTTTTATTATACCATATTGTATATATGTTAGTCTGTAAGGTATTTATTCTATGGGCCTAATTGCTTATGTAATTATTTGTAGCCTGATTATAAATAACTACTTCTGCGGAATGCTTTACCCACTGCGTACGGTTTCAATCCATCATTCTCATAGCAATAAACTGGATCTTACTCTATTTGAATTTCAAAAGTATTCATAACCGTCGACGGTTTTGTTTGAGTACGCCATAAAATATGACGTGTTAAACTAGGTTAATTCAATATTTACTGGACTGTTTGACAACCTCTGGAATGGCATGAAACGAAACTGTAATGTTATAAATATAATTGACGCATAATATTGAATATACTATACAATTCATGTTAACATATTTAAGACAATTACCATAATTCTGAAGCTGCTTCAAACGTAGCTTTTGTATCGTAGTCGTAAGACCTCGTAGTCAACTCGTAGCTACGAATGATTTTTTAAACTACGCCGTAGCGATTTGACGTCGGGAGCAAAAGCGTTACGGACCCAAGGAAGTGTTAAAATTAATACATTATTACATTGATAACCGAGTAAGCCTGCCCAGAGTTTGGTACTTGTCTGACTTCAACTCGTTTAAATAAATGAATAACTAATGGTATATTTTTTGTGTGTCAAATTCTAGTGTGTATAGAAGATATGCCGTCACCAGCAATTTTAGCAATGTTTGCAATGTTACAGTATAGGCCGTAGGTGGGAATATTAAAGTAACATTGCTTAAAAATAGCCGGAAAATTTGGAAATGTGAAGTAACATTTCGTCCTTAATATTGTTTTCATTTATTTTGACTCTAATATATATTATTGCTATATTAATAAGTAACAAGAAAAAAATGAAACTAAGACATGCAACATAAGAATACACTGGAAATTGGAACTTTAAACTATTCAAAAACGAAACCATTTCCTAGCGGCAAGGAGGTTATGATACTGGCTGCGTTGCCGCGTTGGATAGCTATGCTAATCCTTTGAGCTAGGAACCAGCCAGCTTTATTATTGGATGTTACATTATTTAATTTAGGCGCTTTTTTTCAAAACTTTAGCAATTTAGCAGAGGGTCCATAAGGCCAAAATGTTTCAAAGCCTAACGGCGTAAACACATGATCACTTGCAAGTGATACGTACTTGCGACGCTTGGCAGCTTTAAGGGCTGATTATTTGAGATGAGAGGGGACCAAAGTATCAACACAAGTTGCAACCTAAACTAAGGCCTGACCCCGTTCCCAGGGAATAAGCGTGAACCCCTCGGGTCTCCTGCAATCATCGCGGACCGTACCACGTGGTTCCAACGTGGAAGAAACATTAATTGTGGCAAGGGCTCTTTTGATGGCGTCATTAAGGATAGCGTAACGGGCTAAAAACCCAGCGCCTTGGTGGCAACAAAGGCAGTTGAGACCAAATTTTTCAACCTCTTTGCCATATAGGGGGTACCAAGGCAGAGGCCCACAGACACCGGGACAACTCTCCCAGACGAACGACTGAAATATGATTAAAAAAAAATAACTAAGCAATGTTGCTTTCATACTCCAATGGCACACCTATAGTTCGATCAAAAGCAGTCATATGAAATGCTATAAATCACATTATATTTTAATAATCCTTATCAAGGTCGACTTTTAATTCCTCTGTTGACTTACACGTAAGTAATTTACGTGAGAGCAATGAAATAACACTTATTATCTGGAAAAGCAGCATACGTATGATCACATGACATGACGGAGGATCACATAAAAGTACCGCGAAATAAAAGTGTCGTGCAACATTTAAATTACTTTTGCTCCGTGTATCATTTTCCTTTCATCGTCACATGAAAAGCGGCTTACCAAATATTAAAATGAGCTGACAACGTTTTTAATATATTACAAACCTTAAAGGTGTAAGTAATTTATTTTTATGCGTAATTTAGCCTCACGTTAAGGATTTATTATTTTTTGTAAAACCTAAATAAATAATATATTGACACACTGTCTAGGTAATTGAGCTATTCATTACTTTTGCTGTGCCTATTCAATAATCAATTCTACTATTATATGTATCTATTTACCTACAATTTTTACAACTTGCACAACGCGTTGCTTAGTATTAGAATATTTAAATAGTTATCATCATTATCAGCCGAAGGACGTCCACTGCTGAACATTCACCTCACCCATGGCTTTTCAATGTAATCTGGCGATCTTTACAAGGTCTTAGGGACTTCAATAGATAAGTCTGTACTTTGAACAGTAAAAGTTTTAAAGTTCCATGTTACTCCAGCTAGTTTCATTGTGATAGCTCAAGGCGAAATAAATTGCAAAAATAGTACAAAACGAATGAAACAATACATTTCCACAGCACTTTCCTCTCGCTTCTGACTTTTAGAAATCCATTTTCACAGATATTGAAGTCCAAAGTGGAATTCTCATTAAAATTTAAAGTGTGTAGTGCTATTCCAATAATCTCAATAAAGGTGAATGCAATCGTTTAGATTTTTCCAGCAATAAATCGCGAACTTGTTACAACAGGCAAGTAGTTATTATTGAACTTACTCAAAGCATTATATTTGGTACTTATTTCATCGTTATTTGCATTCTATTTCATCGTTAACAAAGCTGTTTTGCCTGATATATAACTGGTCCTAATAAAAGTGTAAGGAAAGACACCTTCTCATCTTGTAACTTTTTTCATTCTTTAAGTTTTTTATTTATTTATAGGTTAAAAAAAATTACTGAAGATAAACAGAAATGGCGTTAAAATTTACATAGATGTAGGAGCTGAGCACTAGATAATAACAAAATATCCCATATGGGGGAAAATGTGTTCGTGTTTCGGAGTAATTTCACATTTTCCTAGTTAGAGAATGTAAAAAATGTTATCCAATTTTCGTCGTACATTTATTAAAGGTAAGAAAAATATTGCACACGAACAAAAAACGTATAATGTGTTGACATAACGTTTTGTTACTTATCTTTCCCATTCGAAAATAAGAATGCTATTTAATAAGAGGGTAATTTTACCCTCTCTGGAACATTACTGAGCTGTTTTAAAAGTAAAAAACAATTGTTATCAATATTTTTTAAGAAACAAAAATAGTTATTTTAATCCTAATTTCAAATTATCACCCGACCACAAGCTCGACAATCAATTGCATGTGTCTGTAGAAATTATGTTAATTTTATTTCTAGTCATTTAACGAAATAATGCATTTGCATTTGGATAATACATCCATGCATGCGTGTAAAGGTAAATTATTGAGATTGAAGACAGCTATATGTATCGGTACATGGCGTGATGTTTTGTGTACGACATTGTGTGTAATTACAGAAAGTGTTAAGCTATTGTAATCTTTACTATACAAGAGGTCGTTCTCCATTAAAAGTGCGAAGCATTGATACTCGTAGCTTGTGAAAGGAGCCTCGAAAAATAAATGACGGCTGAGTGCAGCCCAGTGTTTGAAGTGGATCCTGCATTCTTATTAAGGCCAACTTAGCACATTCTTAGTTGGATTGAAATGAAGAAATTGAAATAAATATCAGTTATACCCTGCAAATAGCGAAAAAATAGTATCAATAATAGAATGCCGAAACGTGTCGTTAAATATTATTGTATGGTCCAAAACCTATTTTCCTATCAATATAGTTATCCATGCCTTGGGGTATTTAATATCATTTGGTCATTTTTATACAAAACTTCAAACGTAAATTTCTTTTTTCATAGTGTAGAGGCTGCGTTGATAGCAACTAGAAAATAAAGTAGCAGCGGGAAGCTTATTTTCGTGTTCATTTAACATCAATATCTTTTTTTCGACGACGAATCAGCTCCATCAGACCAATGAGTGTACCTGTGCTGCCTGTACTGATAATAACAAATGCAGAAATTTTACCAGTTGTGATATTGTCGAAGTGAGTTAACTTACGTTAGTAAAGCGGGTTTTGTAATATATTTTTTCAGAGAGTTCCGGCATGTTTCTCTATGTCCAAATATGTTTTTATGTCCACTATTTTGAACGTTATGACGTTGCTTACATAGGTTTAACCATTACACACGATGGATAAGTACTTAATTAAGCTGTAGGTGTACATCCGAGTTTGTCAAAGAAAACTTCTCAATTAGAGCCTTATTTTTGCAACTTTAAAACGTAGAGTATATTCCAAAATGTTCGTAAATAATGTACCTTACACCTCAAAATGATGAAATCAGAATTTGCACGGCTAAGATGTTTTGCCATGCAAACTGAATTGGGGGCGCCTCTGTAAAAGCCATTTGTTTTACTCCAGGAAAATATCATTCGAAAGCAATTAATCAAAGCTATTCTCGAGGCTTTAAATATCATAATAATAGTTCGTTAAGACGAAAGCGATGAGATTATTACAGAAGGCTAATATTGCGTAAATATTCATGGCGTTCGTCCAAGTCCATTGTGTAATTGAAATATAAACAAGTTTTTTGTTGGAAATAGTACAAGAGTTAATTAACGCAAACTTTTGTTCAAGGTAACAAAGAAGAACAAGAAAAATAAGTAAAGTAGTATATGAATTTCTATTACTTAAATAAAAGATAAGAGCTACCTTCAAAGAGGTTTAATTGTCGAAAAACAATGTATATTTCATGATTTTGAGATAATACTAACATATCATTTCCCATCATCTTTCTTTACGAGAGCATGATACACCTTACCCTGAGTTATAATACCTGATTGAACTAAAAAGTATCAACTTCCTATAACTTCTTGTTTCCGAGCAATCGGTGCACAAACATACGAATATAATAAAAACACAAAATTTCACACACGTGTTTGGTAGCTTCAATGAATGAATGAAACATACACAAATATTATCAAGATCCAACAAATATCACATAACGTCGCCGTAGAGTGAAAACCTCGGAAGTGCATTTTTGCTTATTTTTTTATTATTACATTATTTGAAAGAAAACCTCGCGACGCACATTCTAGTTTAACTCACACGCTCATCTGATACAAATTGCGCTATCTATGACGTTCAATGAGAACCTCGTATTCGCTCGCGTGAACTATAATCTGGTGTGATTACCTCGAGACGACAGGTCGGAGCATGTTAAAATCGTGAAAACAGACGTTCAAAGTGCATATACATTATTAATGACGATTGAAATAACTTTGGTTTTACTCACAATAACAATTAAAACAAAAATCTACGTAGTACAATTATTTTTCACCAGACGGTTTTTTTCACCTCCTACAAAGTTTACTCAAAAACACATACGAGGTTTTCACTCTACGGCGACGATAAGTACGTTTAATTAACCTGTTTTTTTTTATTTGGTTTGTATATTCTTTTTTTAACTACTGTGTGGTTTATAAAGTAGAAAAATATCTTAGCGAAGCCTAATTTTGCGACATAGTTACAATGGTTGATTGTAGGTATTGATAAATTTTTGGCTTAAAAAGCGATTCGAACGTAAATGACTCTATTAAAGTTGCTTGTATAAAGGATTCTAGTTTGGGTTGTGTCCAAACCAGTAGTATTTTAAAGAAATAAACTTCCTTGTAAGTATTCTGTGTAATGCGTTCCCTTTGTGTTTGTTTCAATGCAACTCTTTCAATACACAACGTGTTTTTGTATCGGAAAATAAAATCAATAATATTTTCCAGGAAGATTTTTTTCTGACAGAAGTATAATGCACGAGTAAGGTTGATTTTTATAATCAGTTCGCCTTTTTTGCTCTCAGTGTTTTTTGCGACGTTGCCAGCTCACTCAATTTCATTCATAATACGCGCGGTGTTGTAGCCCATGCTATGATGCCAACTTTAATACAACAAAGAATAGATGCGCGTAGGACACACCGAGTCCAAGGTGGTAATTGAATTATTTTGTACGTATATGAAACTTTAAAAAAGACTTACGAAAATGAAATTTTTAGGAAAATATTTTACAGCCGTTGGTCTGATTTATATCCATATTTTTTCGGAAAACAAAAAGAACACGTTGTGTAATTGATTTCAATATCCCGCTGTAATATTGTAAAACCGCGAGATTACAATCTAACTGATTGAAATAAAATTGTAATCTGTCGATTTATTGTAAGCAAGCTCGGTATGGTTTACGATTTTATTGGAACTAAACGGAGCTCAGGTAAACACGGGTTACTTTTGTAAATCATTTATTTTTTAGAGAACAACACGCGACGCCATTTTACGACGCAAGAGAGAGACAAAAGATACATGTCACACTTTTGGCGTGAATGCGCCCGCATGCTGGGTAAGGGGCTATCTTTAAATGGCTTGCAGTACTTACATGTCAACCTAACACGAAGGATAAACGGGGTGAGTGAAGCGAATGCCCCGTTTATCCTTCACTTACCCTGATCCACCATTTAGTCCAGTGATTCGTCATTTTATTTTCTTTTAAGATTGTTCATGCGATTTTTACAACCTGACGTTGACATATACAACAATTTGCAATGACTAACTATAAAGCTCTGTATGACAAAAACGCAATAACTTATAATGCTACAATAAGAACTGAACAACAACCATAAGAAGTCCAGGTCCTGACAACGGTTGAATACACGACCCATGCTCATCTATCTTGGAGCCCGGCAGAATGACAAAGAGGCGGCCATTACCTCACGCCTTGGAATTGCAGCCCCAACAAAGGAATAGCTGTCTCATGTCTATTCAATTACGGAGAAGGTCAGGGGACAAGCTAATATAATTTGTAGGTTTTATTGAACCGCTGTTTATTTGTTTAAGTCTAACTAATGACCGTGTCTTTGAGATAAAACAGCGGCGTGAGAAGATTAAATATATTGAGTCTAGCAGTTTTCCGATAAGCGAATCAATGGGGAGATTGCTTTTTGTGTTTACTTTATTTCTGTTAATAGATTTCTTACTTTGGTCAATAATACCTTTGTATTTGGAGCACTTTGTTAGGGCCGTTTCCCACGGTAGTCCAGTTCTGCAGGATCACTGCTTGACTGGATCCCGCAGTAAATTCTGTTGTTCACATGGCAGTCTTTTTTTTCAGGTGCCTTCCATCACGTGGGTCCTGTCAACTCCTAATCCTAACAATGTCATGTTTATCTGGCTTACATTTACCGATAAAACTGCCTGCTGTATATTTCACTTTCACAGCGTTGCCATGGTAATTGCTGTGTTTGTGCATACTGTCATTTTAAAAGTGGCACAGTTCCAGTTAACAAGATCAGACAGGTATCGGTTTGTTGCTGGTCACTACAAATAGTATGTCATTAAATTACTTATACTATTAAACGAGATCCTGCAAAAAATACCTACCTGCGGTACAATACGTGATGTCTCCGTGGGATTATTTGTTTCGGTCCATTTGGACAAGCAGATTAACAAAATTAAGTAGGTAACAAAATTAAACAGTTCAATATATGAGTGATAGCTTAAAACGGCACATGTTAATAATTTACACAGTATTGATGACATAATAGCTTTACGTCTAATATGAGTCATAAGTTGTTTAAACTTTCCCCTGGGAAATACACAAGTTGTTCTTACAGAAAGAGTTTAATCGACTTTAATTATTTAATACTGGTTGGCTTTTGTATCATAAGACAAATTGAAAACCAATAATTTATTATAAGGACAACTATAAAATCGATGCTTGAATATAACTACTAGGTACATTATACGCGAAAAGACACTCATCCAGTAAGAAATCTCTATAACTAATTTCACAAATGAACAAAAGGAGAAAGGTAGTTCGTAGATTTAAACATATGAAACCGCTAATAGCTGGTATTACTGTCATTATTTCGCATAGTTAATGATGATTAGCAACCCAGGTACATATTTAAATATTATAACGAAATATTTCACTTATTAGGGCTTACAGAAAAGAGAGGGTGGTTACTTACTTTCGTAACTGGAACACCCACATAAGAACATGCCACAACTTTACAAGGAAAACGTGAAAACCCAGCTTCTTCGCTTTTCCCGAAACTTCCAGACCGATTGAGCGGCTATCGAATCACAATCGGTGAATAGGGTTTTCGGAAATAAATTTACCGCTCAAGTTGCGGCAGTTTTGACCACAATGAACGCCAGTTGTTCGAATGGAAAACGACGGATCCTGCATACAGCAACAGACGATTACAACCCGTCCAACTAAACTATTTTCACTCACGCTAACATTTTATGTCATTGTATGTTTGGTTTTTTGTGAATTTACTAAGAACAGTGTCCTTTGATTAATGATGGCTAATAAATTTCTCCTACCGGTTTTCGATAATGATGGCCCCTCTCGACAGAGATACGTAGAAGTACGTTCGGTACGTATTATAGAAGATATTATAGTGCCCAGATTTGTGCGCAATGAACAAGTGCACTCTCTGTTCCTTCATAGTTATTAATTCGGTGAGACGGTAGTTCAACATGACCGATGTGCGATGGGGCGCAAGACCAATGGCTTAACGTGCTTTCCGAGTCACGGGGGTGTAATTACCACCAATATCCTGACTCCGACCTGTGTCTGAGTATTTCCAGAAACAAATTTCGAACCGACGATTCGAACCCAAGAGGTCCTTCTTGGTTAGCAACCAGCGAGCTAACTACACTTATGATGGCTAGTAGAAAGATAGATATATTCTATAATGTATTTTTATCTTTTTAGTAGATTATATATAGAAACATTGTCCGAGCAGCCAGTAGAGTAATGATTTAATTTCAAGATACGTTTTTTTTTTGTTACACTTGGAATATATTAGATAGCTTGACAAGATTGTAATCTTTGTGATTCGAACAGGAAATGTTAGCAAAGGCCTTTGGGGAGGACGTTACGTGCACTCTGCACAAACCCGATTGATTCCATCCATAGCGGAACGCGAACGGAAGCCTTAATAATTTAGTAGGGTGACCAGCAGATAGGTCAATACGACGAAGTTCATATGAACGTATAGTGAGACGTGCCACGGCGAGACGACGCTAGATGTAAAAGCGAAATATCAAATGCATGAAAGAAACACTTTTAAAAAAATAGGCTGCTAGTCGAAAACAGAATCAAAGAAAATAAAGAGAAGTTATAGTACTATTTGATAACCAAACGAGACATTTTTTAAATTATTTTTCGTTCTTAGAATTTTTATAACTAAAGCTGATGTTATATTTACAAAACATTTTTAAAATCGTCATTCTTGGTGACTAGTGTTTAAAAATCAACTTTTTATAACGTACGACACTTTAAACCTTTTCTTATAATTTAAGATAGACACGAAATTTTGTTGCGCTTCCCGAAGAATATTCTATAACTTGCTAACTACTAAAGAATACTTCGCGCTCGTTAAGTGTAAAGTACTTAGCTAGTTGTTAATTTTACAAGCATCGCCAATTCAAGCTAGTTCCATATACTTATTTGCTTTAAATTACAACTCTGAAAATGTAAGGCCTCTGGCTCAGATAGTTTTTTTTCAGTTTGCTTGTAGATTTTTGCTTTGCCAAAGAGTATCCTTCCGTTCATATCCAAGTAACTGTGATTTCCTAGGTGATCAAATGCAACTAACCAAGCGGTTTTATAAGGATGTTCTAAACTACATTTTTCTGAATTCAATGACACTATCGTAGAAGCTCCGCACTTCCTATTATCAAAATTATTTGAGTTAAGACGTTAAGTATTCCCAATGCAATATCAAATATGTGCTGACGACTTAACCGATACATTAAATTTTAATACTCATATCGCAAAAACACTGGAGTTTCCAGACCGGAATATAATTTTATATTTGATTGCGAAATCCTTGCCTGCTCGGCTTATCTCAAATTTATGTATTCTGGCTCGTAAAAAATCTCTAAAAGTAGATTCATATAGGTATAAATTTTTGCTCGCAAGTGAAATGTTGCATATATTTCTCATCTTAAATGTATTATTAATTTTCTCGGGAGCTGAATCGAAGGAAGATTCTGATGAAGTTGAAGAAGTAAAAGGGAATTTGGGAGGGAATCTTATTACTAAATTGCAAAATGACAAAAATTTAGATTTGCCAGAGGACGAAGAGTATGAGGATCTGAGGGCGGAGTTGCTGGCTTATCATACTGCTTTGTCTTCGCTTACTGCTGAAATCGGCAACCGTAGTAAGTATAATGCTCTTATTTATTTGAAAAAAGATTTACTGCTGTCTCTTCTTCTTGTGTGTTCTACAATTAAATGGTATCCTCACATATGTTTAACAGGTACATTGATTTGAAAATGTAATATACTTCTAACGCACGTTACCATCGCGACTGCATCCCTGCTAAAAGTCGCAGTGTGTAAAGAATTTAAAGGTTGACATTTTGCAACTGCATCGATGCTAACGCGCGTTAGCTTTGCGACTGCATCGCTGCTAAAATTCGCAGTGTCTAAGGGTCTATGTTTTCATACTAGTATATTTTCATGTGAAAATCAAGGTGCGTATTGCAATGCAGCTTTGACAGTGAAACAGCCCTGCTTTACTGCCAAATTTAGGGATTCCTATTGCGATTTCGCATAATATTCATAACATCAATATACTATGTTACATCAACATATAATTATTGACCCACTGATGTATTGTTATAATATTATTACATTGATAATATGCCTTAACGGTGAGTTGGAATTAAACAGCCTGGAAATTGAACGGATAAAGTTGAATCGCAATACGCCCTCAGTAAATTATTCCTATAAACTGAAGGTAGATGCAGTTTTACCGCTAAAAACTTAGTTTTTTCGACTGCTAATGAATATGACTCACACACGTTTACGACGTACTATGAGAAAGTTTTTTTAAATTAAATTATCAGGCATTTGACCACTATAACACTTGGTAGTAAGTGACGATGTGGTCGAGGATAGATCATGTCTGACCAGTGAAATCTCATAGTAATATCTCTAATAAAGTAGTATTTAACGATTAACCTGTTAGCTGGGTCGTTGAGCAGTTAAAAGTGCCTAATTACATTACGTATTAATGTTATGTTCACAGGGTCGCTATTGAGCACTCCTTGCTGGGGTCTGAACGGAATCTGCATTAACTACAAGCTTTGCTCTGGGTATAGGTATATCACCCAAGTCCCTGGGTGCAAAGATAAGCTAAAAGTTTGCTGCTTTGCTTGGAATGAGTACAACGTCAGAGATCACAGAGAGGAAGGCATCTTCCCATTAGCAATGCCTTGGTCATATCCTCTAGATTTTGCTAGTGGAAAAGGCATTTTAAAAAAGGACAGTGACACGGATAAGAAGACCAAGATACCACCGTTGAGAACCAGCGGCAATGACCAAAAAAAATTATTTTATATAATAAAGTTAAATAAATAAATCGAAGACTGCTTACGATTTTGATAAAGAACACCTGTTGTAGCAGCTTATCAAATAAATTAACTTCAGCAATTCTACGAAAAGCTAATAATAATAAAACTGTAATTGAAATATATTTTAACAATCTAGTAACTTATTAGTTTCTTAGGAGCGAGGAAATACTTTTGCGTGCTATGTATTGTCCTCTCGTGATTTTCATTATTTTGCAATTTACGAATGTAGTGCTTATGTTGGGACAAACTAGCTTCCAGGATGTGTTTCTGCCAACGTTGGGTGCAAAAGTTACTCTTGGTTTGTTTTCAAATTGAACTAAATGATGACCGACGCATTTGCCTGTTTTTAGGTTGAAGTAAATCTACCTACCCGACACGGGAACAGCACCAACCAGGCATCAACCATACGGAAGCACGTTACGTTAAGGGAACAGCAACGCCACGGATGGGATCGGCCCGTTTAACACGGTGGCCGGATAGTCATTAACCAGCGGGCGACGCGCAGTAAGCGCGTTACAACGCAATTGCCGCTGGTCGAGAGTGGGTCCCGAGTTGGTCTCAATCCGAGGTGGTGACGATATGAAGTTGATAGATGTGCGTTGTAGTATGGAGTTTCATACAAAGAATACTGAACGCTTCGAGTTGATACGGTGCTGTCACCGTGACGGGTGAATAGATGTGCTACAACATTTATCCTACGACGTTGATGTAGTGGTTAGCGCTTCTGAATACTATTCTGGCGGGTTCGAATCCCGCAAGGGGCAAATGTTTATGTGATAAGCACGAACATTTATACATAAGTTATAAATGTTTATACATATGAATTTATGGAAGATAATAAATATAGGTCATAATCGCTTTCCGGTATTCGTAACACAAGGAAAAATCCTTAATACCAAACCAATACAATGTGTTGTCTGGTTCATATTTACAATTTATTATACCCCACTCTAAAAGTCAGTACTAAACTTCAGGAAAATTATTTACTACTTATCTGTAAGTCCTAAATCATCAATAGCTAATGTTTTCAAAAATAACGCCGTCAAAAGATAACTGGTTTCGTCTCATATTATCGAATATTTTTTTAAATTTCAATGGTAGTTATCAAAACCTTATTCGGCAATATTCGTTGATCTTAGACCCCATACTTATTAACTCGCGACTGCATCGATGCTAAAAGTCGCAAGGGGGTAAGGGGTCTTAATTAAACTTGAAATGTTTGTAAGGGCAATGAATATGCTTACAATTTTAGTTAATCACTTACAAAATGCGCAAGTTTGACGTGCACTTGCCCTTTTTTTAAAGTCATCCAGCACTTTATTACACCCTTGAGGCTTAAGAGCACGTAGCTCTTTGGGCCAAACTACTCTCTATGGGCAGAATCAAGACTTCACTTTTTTGTGCGTCATCGAAAACTTTTCTATGCCATCATTGATTAAGAACTATTGTCGGTGAAGATTTCTCCATTCTTTCTTCTTTCGACTCTTACTATTTCCAGGGTAGTCCAAAAAAGAATCCTTATAGTTTCTTTCCTTCCTAACGCATCGTGTGGGGTATCATGAAATATTTATTTTTAATGACTATAAGTTTGCTTACATCATTTTTCTATAAGTAGCCAAAATAAAAAACAAATTGACCCATAATTTTGATATTTTGTTATTTTAAAAGAAACAAAACCTTGTAAAGAAATCTTATTCATATTTAGCAGAACATGCCATTAGAGTTATTAAAAGTGCTTACCTAATAGATACGAAACCTTTCGTACGCGAGTGGTAGACTCGCACTTGGCCGTTTTTTTATTCTTCGAGTATTCTTACATCTCAATTTTGCAAATATTCATTATTTCTAATTCTATCAATTTCCTCTTGTCTATGGTAAAGACAACGGTCACATCATCAATCTAACGTCAGTGTAGTCAGATGATCGGATAATTAAAAATGATATATATCCGATTGAGATCAACTCAGGACCCACTCTCGACCAGCGGAGCATGCGTTTACGCTGTCACGCTCACGACTCATCATCCGATGCTCGTCTACTATCCGTCCAACTTGTCAAACGTGCTGTCATTCACAAAAACAGCTGTCGTGTGTTAACAAACGCGATCCGTAGCGAGGCGTCTGCTATCCGTAACCGATCCGACATCTCGGCATTGTTGATACGTTTACGTAACGTGCTTCCGTATGTTCATATGGTTGATGCCTGTTTGATGTCAATACTATGTCGTTCCCTTCATGAATGGTTAGATATGCTTCAAATTTAAATCGTGACAATCAAACATCATTCTAGTGGCAGTCCAGACTGATGGACTGAACTGACGCCACTCTGAGCGTGAAACCTTTGCCTAAAAGGGAAATGCGAATAAATTGCTTTTATGGATGTATCAACTTGTTTTATCATTTGATAGGTACAACGACGGCTACGTGTTGGGCGCGTGGCGGAGTATGTATTGATATTAAATACTGCACCAACTACGTGTTTGAAACGGCAATTGCAGGATGCAACCGCGGCTACAAAGTGTGCTGCAAGAATTTTAAAATGATCAGCCCCATTACAGGGCCCCACAGGAAAAGCGGCGGAGTACTCGTCTCGTCATCCAGTATGAGAGAACTTAATAAGGAACCAATTAGACAGCTCGCCGCGATCAACTCGCTTATTTTGAAGCACTTAGGTTCGAATGATGAACCTTCAGTTCTGTGATACGGACTCAAATTCATTTATTATGCTATTATTTATTTAAAAAACAAACATTTGTAAAATTTGATTTGAAGGTTGTACTTTTTATTAATATGCGTCGTCAAATCCCTAACAAACTTTAAAAAAAGGATAAAATTTTGGTCTAGTTAATTTTATTTTTTCATTTTTAGTGATTATAGGAAGGGAAGGGGGAGCGGTTGCACCTTTTGACTCTGTTCTTTAAGAAGCTTTAAATATACTATTATAAGTTCTTCCATTATAATCACTGAACTACTAAGCGTCAAAGAGTTCCATCACCAGTTCAGCTCCACAAAATTTTGACTATCAGACGTAGCAGCATGTCAACATTAATATTCTAGTAAAAAAAGGCACGTAACTTTTTAAATTTGAGGGGTTTCCCTCGATTGCACCAAGATTCCTTCCGACTTTGCAACATTGGAAACAACTAGAGGCATAGGTAACCTCTCGGTAGTTGAAAACATTTTTCATACAGGGTGACTTGTAATTCGACGTATTCCTCTTGGGATGTGATAATACTCGTACATCTAAATTCCTAAAAAAATAACCCTAATGTCCTTATTACTTAAGTGTCTCGTTATCGAGATATTCAATATCTTTCGAAAATCCCGAATAAACCGAATAAACATTTTAAAATAGCAAGTGATATCTTATAAAATTTTGTTTTGATTCTAATTTGGTCGATAGAAAACTTGTTTTTTTTTTGACACTTTGGTATTGTGACATTAGGGTTAATTTTGTTGGGAATTAGATGTATTATCACATGCAAAGAGTCAATACGTCAAATTACAATGACTTGTTGTTTGGTGACCCCTGTCAGATACAAGGAAAACAACATACAGTCGAAATGATAACCTCCTTTTTATTTTAAGTCGTTTAAAAACACTACAACAGATATATTGCATAAAAAAATATACACGATAAATTGTTTGACTGCCACGTAGAATTTCAATTATAAGTAGATAGGTAGATTTTTCACGAGATAACTTGAAAGATCCTTGCTAAAAAAGTTTAATATATAGAGGAAAACACGTGTTGTCACAGTGCTTTTAATATTCTTACAGTATTTGAACAGTTTGTTATAAACAGTTTCATACAGTTCAAAGGCAAAGTTTTTATGTCATAAATCAATAAGCCACCTTTGTCGGTCTTAAAATAGAAACTTTGACGTCAGGCATACGTAATTTTGCTCGTTGGATATAGAAAGAAAGAAAAAAGAAAGAAAGTTAAAGAAAGTTATCAAACCAAGTTAAGATCACAATGAATGAAAAGAAAACATTAAAATTTAATTTGTGAAAAGCAACCGTGTCTGTCATGTAATAAAAATATAATAATAATAATGAACATTAACTTCTATTCTGCCATGAACTATTCGCTATTGACAACATTTCATTTTTGTAAAGGTAGATATGAAAATTCGAAAACTATTTCGAGATTTAGCGATTCTAAACACGTTGTCCATTTTTTTCAGATGTTATATTAAAAAGACTGAAAAAAACATGGAAGTTGGCATTTCACAAGTACGCCTTTGCAATGACATTTCATGCAGAAATGCTGTGGTTGTTTCCGTATTATGTGTAGTAATATTGTATTGGACAATATCGATAAATTACGATGTGGTAAATTGAAGATTATTTGAAAAATACATTTTCATTCACATTTTTTTAGTTCAGATACGAAATAATTATCATGATTCCTCAATCGAAATATGACTCATATTTGTAGTAATTTAAATATTGGAGTAATTTTCAGACATCATAATAATATTACATAAGAAAGGATACTACTTTGTTTAATTTGGTTACTTTTAACATAAATTAAATCAGTTAATGTTTCATAAAAAAGTAAATACTCAATGGATATACCATTGATATCGACATCTTAATTCTACAATTGATACAGACCACAACACTATAAACGTCAGATATTTTTTTTATCGAATAAGTATAGCAAAGACGTGACTTCGTAACATCCAACTTTCTGTACTTACGCTCTGTGTTTTAAAAAAAATATTATTTGAGAAAATAGTGAAAAGAAATGAAAATGAAAAAATATGGGTGCCTTCATTTTTTAAGTTCTTCTAGGAAAAAAAATGTGCATATAAAATTTTTGAAATGTTATCAATGGGTATCTGGTTTTGGGAGGCTTTATACTTAGTCTTGCCATGAATATTGTCACAAAGAAAAAAATGCAAATAATATTTATTACTTTTACAGTGTGTTAGTTTTATACATAAATATATTTTTTTATATTTTTTATTTTTAATTGTAACAGTATTTATGGCCATACTGTGTATAACAGGTTCGATAATCATGTGGAAAGGTGATATAGGTTAGTTACTTGTTTAATCACACCCTTGGAGGTATTTTTTGCAATTAAATTTTTGAGATGTTTATATTTTACAGAGAGAGGCACTAACTCCATCATTTCAAAAACTTTGTACTAGGCTAGGAACCAAACTAAGATCGTAACCAGCCAATTTAAAATGTATATGTGTCTTAAATGATAGTAGGCATCCAATAATATTATACTTTTGTTATTGCTAGGGTGATTTCAGTCTTAAAAAGATAGGACCAGGTTGAAACAATTGTTTCAACCTGGTCCTATCTTTTTTCTTGTTAGAGGTAGAAGTTAAAGAAGGACGCGGACGTCAGGAATACCGAACTTTTTTACTTCCTCACATTCCTGTAAGCAGGTTTTCTGATCCATATAATGTACACCAGATTGAGCTACCTACCTTTATTTAGGGAGTCAATAAATACATCTAGGTACGGTTCATTACACTCTTTCACTAAAACAGTAACAACATAGGAAGCGCGTCTCAGATAAGAGCTTGACGACCTCCGTGGTCGAGTGGCTAGCACGCTGGTTTTAGGCGTCGCCGTCTCGTGACGTTACGTGTCGCCGGGTTCGATTCCCGGACGGGTCAATGTAGAAAACGATATTTTATATAGTGTCTCGGGTCTGGGTGTTGTGGTACCACCGTTGTGTCTGATTTCCATAACACAAGTCCATTGGCTCCTTACTTTGGGATCAGAGCAACGTATGTGATTGGTGTCCTATATATTTTTAATAGTCCTATAAAAAAAGCGCCTCATTTTTCGGCATCTCACCATTTTTTATAAATCCTTTTTTATTTTTAAATTGGCTTATTGTTGATTTCCTTAATACCGTAAGGATAAATATATCTCAAACGAAGCTTATCCGTAATTTATTTGGATTTATAAAATATAAAATCATGTTTTTGATACTACATTTATTTGCCTTTCACTAAAGATACAAATGTCTTAAAAATTGTGTCATAAGGTAAAGTAAAATCCCTCAAGCGTATGTGAACGAGACACAATGCAAATTCTATTGTTATGCGGTTGCCTGCAACCGCTCGGGTGTTGAAGCATTAAAGAAAAACTCCTTAAGATCGACAATAATTTAAGGTAATCTTTGCAACGCATGCCAATACGGTTTAAATGTATTAAGTTTTGTATTTGTACCATCTACTCGAAAAGAAAGACCCGAATTTTTTAGAAGACTATGTATTCTTTGCTTATTTGACGCGACTCTGTCCTACACAAAGTTGCTTTCCACTTTACTTTAATATGATATGACGAATTGAGAGTATATAATACCTTTACTAAAAACAGAAGAAGGACCAACAAAATAAACTGTATCTCTGTTTCGTATCAAAAATCCAAAGCCTTGAATTTTGTTACAGTCGCACATCGGTCGCGCTGTTTCGCGGTGCTCGCTTATTCTAAAACAAGGGAAATGGTCTCTATACATTTTAAATGAGTGGACTCAGCGTTCGAAATTCAGCGGCATTAAAAATCGTACGCACTCATCAAAATTTATTAAATGTCGTGTTTGCGGTCACGGTAAACAAATTTCTCTTGGTTCGTCCAGCTTGCATATTGGCTTGGGCACCTGTTTTGTTTTGTTTGGGAAGGTTTCTAGAACAAATACTGCTATTAAAGTAGTTCTGAAGCTTTTTCCACTAAAGAAGCTTTCTAACACACACACATGATTATTCTTATCGGACCAGTATTTCCTGCGCTTAGCGCGTCCAACAAACAAAAAAATCCTGCCACTTTATAATAGATTCCTATTAGGTAGAAGTATAGATAAACCAAGTTTTAACTGTAGCTAGGTTTAATGTTTTCAATAGTAACTATGGGAAAATCTACCATGTGCGCGGATCAATCATAATAATATTACATAAATATAGTTTTTTATCCCAGACATAGATAATAATCACTCAGAAGTTTTTTTACATTGCACTGCCATACCATCTACTTATTTAGAGTACGAAAGAGTACAGCTTAAGCTAGGTACAAGAAGGATGAAGCTATATTACGGAATTAGTCTTAAATTAGAGGCGGAACTGGAGATAGGCTGTTGAAAGATGTGGACCGAGCCAAAACATGTTGTACGTTTTCGTTTAAGCCCTCTTTCAAGGAGACGCGTGGCTCCGCGCGTCGCGTTGCGCGAATCAGGCCGCCAGAAACATAAATATATAGTGAAGTTTGCAGCGTTTAAGGAGAAGCGTTTTCGCAAACGTTAGTTTGAGTTGTAGCGTTGCATGCCACGAGCGTGAAATGAAGCGACGGACGACGCGGCGGCTGAAGCGGTGGGCAAAGCAGTAAAGGGCACGGCGGGTGAAGGGGTAAATAATTTACTTTTTAAAGCAATATGTCAATGAAGATGTCCAAACAATACACACATTTGCTCTTTGTAACTAGTCAAACACGACTGACTGGAAGGAAGGATGCCAATAAGTAGTGAGAGACGCAGGGGGTGTCGCTCAGAACGACGCTCTAAAAACAACGCGGTGTATATACATAGGCTGTAGCACATATATACACCCGTCACGGTTACAGCATCGTATTAAATCGAGGCGTTCAGTTTTCGTTGCATGAAACTCCATACTTCAACACACATCTATCAACTTCGTATCGCCACCACCTCGGATCGAGACCAACTCGGGACCCACTCTCGACCGGTCGCGCATGCGTTGTAACGCGCTTAAGGCACGTCGCCCGGTTGACGACTATCTGTCCACCGTGTCAAACGGGCTGTCATTCACAAGAAAAACTTTCATACGTTGTAGCAAACACGATCTGAGGCGAGGCGTTCGCTATCCGGTGCCGATCCCATCCCAGGCGTGGCCTCTTTACATAACGTGCTTCCGTATGGTTGACGCCTGGATGGTGTTGTTCCCGTGTCAGATGGGAAGATTTGCTTCAACCTTTTCGCGGCGGATAAAGCAGCGGGCGATGCCGCGTACATTTCTATAGTTTGAATTAGTTCGTGGTACGGCGCAGCTAAGCTACGTCGCATCACGCGCCTAAGTATTCATTGCATGCAGCTTGTCACAGTGAATGCATCAGGGAGTCGTACCATGTAAATTTTTGTTTGTTATTTAGTCATCTTTATTAAAACGTAAACATATGCTGGAAAACATCAACTCTCCCTCTGTGAATCTTATTCGATGATTGAGGGGAAACCTATTATTATTAAAAAAATATTTCAGTAGTCACAACTTATTCAGTTGAATAGAAAAAAGTCATTTGACAGATACTAGCTTATGATTTTATGATATAATTACCTGAAGATCAACTTATGAAAATGTCCATAAAAATATTAACATAAAGTGTTGTTGGCGTGTATGCAGCCATTCTTCGCAGCAATTTTATTCGCGTTAAAATTGTTTCGCATCATCAATTGTCAACATTCGTTACAAATTCATTTGTAAAATATAGCAACAATTGTCGAAGGCTCTGCGTCCGCTGTATTAAGTTTCCTTGTCCCGCGTTTTGTAGCTCTTGCAGAATTTATTACCGATGGCTTACGCGAGTGTTGTTTGTTTCAAATTGTTGGTGGAGGAAGGTGAAATGTATCAAAATTATCCTGTAATGATTATTGATTGTGTTCACATTTTGACAGTGAGTTAAGAATTAAGTAACTAATTGCTGGATACATGATGTTTCACGATATGCAAAGTGTAATCAATGCTTAATTACCTACATTGCTAAATTACACAAATGTATGAACGAAACCACGCATCGAACATTTCATCTAAATTATCTTTAGATAAGGTAATGCCTAGACTTTATAAAATACGATAAACCCTCTTCATGGATCGATAAAAACAGTTCAACTTAACATTCGATATTCTACTTAGCTTTACGTATAATTGGTTGTCACGCGTCTTCGCAAACCGATTACGGTTGTAAGGCTCTGTGTTGATCGATAAACGTTTGCAATTCCAGCCCTGTCGAATTTGAAATTAAACGGGCCACCGGGCTGTCAGACCAACGCCGTGGACATTACGGATATGCAAGTTGAAACGGAACTTAATTAGTGGGAACCGGCCCTAACGGACTAACGAAGTATGCAATGCAGTTTTAGATTAGAATCTAAAACTGCATTGCTTAGCGTTGTAGGAGCACTAACATATTATATTTATTTATTTTTTACGATTACACTATTTATAGCTTACTCACAAACGGCTGAACCGATTTAGCTGTAAATGGGTAGGGAGGTAGCTTAGAACTAGGAGACCGATATTAGGATACTTTTATCACTACACATTAGGATGAGTGGACTGATTTTCGGTATTTTTTGGATTTGTTGGATTTGTCTTGGCCCGGAATAGAGTAAGAAACTTAAATCGGAGTCGGCGCAGGTCGAAGTTCGCTGAGATCGGTATTAAGCGTACCTAAACAGAATTCACGCGAGTTTATAATTGGAAACTTGTTTTTTTCAATTTCATAAGATACATAAATGAGATCAAAGACAATATTACGCTTATAATATAGCACACATTGTTAACGCAATATAGTTCTTGATTCAACTAAGACGGCCAATTTTTAATAGTTTACCTAATTCATCGAAAATTATCGTCAGACAGCAGTGTCGTCTCATATCTGCCAATTGGCACGTCATTAGTTGTTCTCAGCACGCTAGAGTAAAATAGTAAAATATATGAAAAGATTATATTCAATCAAATTTTAGCACACTTTTCATCGAACAAGTTATTACATAACAAACAATTCGGTTTTACTAAAGGAAGAAGCACCACGGATGCAGGAGTTGCTCTTTTAACACATATATTTGATGCTTATGATAATAGGCATGATGCTTTAGGGATTTTCTGTGATCTATCGAAAGCGTTTGATTGTGTGGATCATGAAACATTACTTAAAAAAATATGTCACTATGGGGCATCATTGAACTCGTTAAATTTAATTAATTCATATCTTTCAGGTAGAATGCAAAAAGTATGTATAAACGGAACTGAGTCTTCTGGAGCACCTCTAACAATGGGTGTGCCCCAAGGATCTATATTAGGACCTCTTTTATTTTTAATATATATAAATGACCTCCCGCATTTTGTGGGGAATCTTTGTGATATAGTTTTGTTTGCAGATGATACTTCACTTATATTTAAAATTCCAAGAGGTGAAGGAAATTTTGACGATGTAAATAATACTCTTTCGCAAGTATTACATTGGTTTACTGTTAACAATCTTCTTCTGAATGGAAGTAAAACTAAATGTGTAAAGTTTACAATGCCTAATGTCCGACAGGCATCAACTCAGGTTAAGATAAAAGACAAACCGCTTGATACTATTGATTCCACAACATTCTTGGGAATCACTTTAGACTCCAAACTACAATGGGGTCCTCATATAGAGGCCTTGTCAGGGAGACTAAGTTTAGCTGCTTTTGCTGTAAGGAAGATAAGACGTTTGACTGATGTAGAAACAGCTAGGTTAGTTTATTTTAGTTATTTCCATAGCTTGATGTCCTACGGCATTTTACTGTGGGGCGCGGCTGCTGATGTAGAGACAATTTTTGTGTTACAAAAAAGAGCCGTGCGAGCTATTTATAATCTTAAACCTCAAGATTCCTTACGAGAGGTGTTTAAAAAAATTAGAATATTAACTCTAGCCTCTCAGTATATTTACGAAAATTTAATGTATGTACGGAAAAATTTTCATTTATTCACGAAAAATAGTGACATACACAAATATAATACTAGAAATAAGGATAAGCTTGCTATTCCACAATTTAGGCTTCGAAAGGTTGGTAACTCTTTCATGGGGAAAGGTATAAAATTTTTCAATAAACTACCAGAACACATTATTAACTTACCGGTTAATAAATTTAAAACTGTTATTAAAGAAACCCTTATGACGAAAGGGTATTATAAAGTAGATGATTATTTAAATGATAATAATGTATGGACTTGCATGATCACTACAAACATTGTAAACCTTTTGAAAAGAGGCATTGACAATAGTGACTGAGTTTGTTGCGCAGCTTCTTCTCAGCACTAGCCCACAATTGTCCCGAAGCTGTGGTAGGGTTTATATTGGGACGTGTAAAAGTGCCCCCAGAGGGCCTATTTGCATAAATAAATGACTTTTATGACTTTTTATGACTTTTAGCTTATCTGGTGCGCCAGGCGTAGACTTAGTCTCAGAGTGATATTTGCCTTCTAGTTGATTCCTCAATATGTATGTAGTGTTCACTATCTCAAGCGAAATTAACGTGAGTAGGTATATAGGTTTTGTTTTAAGATGCATCTTAAGTATAAGTATTTTGTATTTGATATTAGGTTCTTGCAAGAGAGTTTCATTGCTAGTCGAATAATATCAACAATTTTATTAAACTTTTAAAATAATATCAGTGTATAGAATTCATTTATATTTGATTAAAAAAAACACAGTTTTAAACGAAAATTTACTTATGTAGTCGATATTTTTGTTTTTTTTATTTTAAAATAAATTACTTCGCAAAAAAGAAATGTCAATATTATTTCCAATATTTGACAATCAAAAAGGAATAGACTTTAGGCAGAATGTACTCATCAGTTTGATAGATTCATGCTATCCTATAATGCATTTAAAAAACTAACGATCGAAGTAAGCTCAAACAAGCAGAACATAAACTGCAAAACATATTTAACCCACAACTATTCGTTACTTTCCCTGCTACTATCGACACTATCACAAGACTATTCACTTGTGATACTAGTTTTACTTTTGATACTCGAGTCTGGCACGTATAATTGCTTGCCTTTGAACCGTGACAGGAGCTGAAGGCGTGTGTTTTGTTGACAGCGCAGACGAGGGTTACCACGGTGTATTGTGTACTGTTTGTGTAATGATATACTGGCAAGGATTTGCAATACTACCAAATTTCGGATCGTTATTTGCTTTGATAAATAGGATATTGAGAGCATTATGTAAATAAAAGGTAATACTTGCTAAAGCGAGCCGGGGGCAAAGTATATATTTATAAAGCCGAGGTATACAAAGTATACACAGTATAACTGCCTGTAATAGGTGCAAAAATTTTAAATATAGGTCTAATAAGTAACCAGTAATGAATTCTAAATGAAAAATTATTTTGTTGTTATTTTCTGACAAAATAAATCGAACCAATAATGTATTACAAACAAATGTGTCCAGTCATAGTACTTGACGTTGTCATTTACTCCAACGAGTTAGCAATTTTGATGTACATTGATTAGGGATTATAGCTTTGAATTTCTACATATTATATCTCTTAGTTAAAGCTTTTTAGAGCACTATGTCTAGGTCAAGGTAGTATATTCTGTAGAATCTATATATTTTTTGCTCCTATTACAGGCCACACACTGTATTTTTATGAAGATATACTTAAGGTAAATATATTTGACTTTTAAAAGTAGAGTTCTAGTAATTTTACATACTAAAGTATAAACGCAGAGTATGTTCGTTGGTTCCATATATATTGGTTTGAGTGTTTTTTTTTTTCGTAATGATTTCATTCTGAAGAAAACCTCGTATGGTCGTACCCAAAGCTTACGTTTTCACCCAAACACTAAAGTAACTGTGACGAAGATGGCTCCTTACCAAATTCCAAGTCTAGCAAATGTTATTATACGAAGTGCGAAAGAAAGCAAAAGTTGTATATTGTGCTCCCGAGTCTCAGCACTGGATTATAGGCACTCTTTGTAACTAACAAACGGTTATGACCTACTCTGAGTTCAGTCAGAATGAGTTACGATAACGCAACAACTAAACTTCTTTCATAATTTAAGATTAGTTCTGTAGCAGATTCAATTAGAGCAAGATGGTGAATTGAAAGGTAAATCAACGGATTAACTCCTGCGGTCGCTTGATTAATCTTTGATAGCTTAGATTTACAAGGAGCTAAGCCGGGATGCCCGGGTGCTCACAAAAACAGCAATGGAACTGAGATTTCGATTCAGATCAACGCTAATTTCACGTCATTTCGGCCTCCTTATCTAATTCTATCCTCGTTTCGTTCGCAATTAAGCCTAATTTTTCCCTATTTGAAACGATATTGTTTTCGTTTAAGTATGAACCTGCGTTAATTTGTAGAAGTGGTTAGATTATAATCATGCTTAACGATGCGTTTGCGAAATTCTTTTAATCGCCTTTTTAAACTTGATTTTACGTTTATGTCGCCAATTAGTAACTGAATTTGCCATACTATTTCCCAAAGGATGGAATACCTTATATCGTGCCCTGCCTGCCCTTATAACTGTACCCGGGAGTATTTAATGAAAGCTACAGACAACGCTATCCTCGTAGCAAAGTTCTGAGCCGAGACCGTTTAGTTTGCTGTCCACTCGAAAAGAAGAAGAGTAACTGAATACGTTGATAGATGCAATGTTAGATGGAAATAGCAAGCTAAGGACGTGTATATGTTAATTTAATTGAACTGATTCCTTACAAACCAGTTCAATAGAATTGAGTTTCGCACGTATAAAGACGTGGAGAAGGTGGTGTGAGAGCGTAACATAAGATGGATAAGGAACAAGTTTTTTCGTTTATATAGCCCGAATTGGGCATAAAACAAGACCTGTATATCTGTGTACAATACTACTAATATACTGTAACCATAAGCGGTGTTTCATGTAAACGTCGCCGAAAAATATAAAAAAGTTCCCCCGTCGGAAACATTAGGAATTCTATATTGGCCATAACGTTAAACGAGATAGGAAGTTGGGTGTATAAGACAACGGTCGTACGTTGAGTTGAGCCGTTAACTCGACGCATTCCGCCTGCCGACTTGAGGGAAGAAGACGCAGAAATTCAATACTAAAGATAGGGAGTTAAGCTGAACGCACACTTATCTGAGCCGAACGCTCTTAACGAGTCGAACAAAACGAATTCAAGAATTCTTTATATGAAATCTGATGAATCCTCGCACACATCCGCGTGGAATTATCCGAATCTGGAAGAACCCTAAAAATCCCAGACAAATTCGGATGACGACATCAGATTCGTTGGGGCTAATACGGTCGACTCGGACGATTCGGACGACTCGTCGGATAAAATCTTAATACTCACTCCCACCTTTAGATGTCGCTCATAGCGCTTTCTCATGATTTCTTCGACGCGATCGATTCGTCCGAGTTGGTCGAATCGCCGGGTAAAATCTTTTTTATACTCACTCCCATCATTACCTGTCGCTTATAGCTACCTCATGATTTCATACTATGGGGGCAAAATTCGAAAACAATTCGATTGTTGGGAAGTTTTTGTGAAAAAACAGGGGCTTTGAAAATATTTTTGAGCCCCTGTATTTATACAAAATCTATCATATTATGACAGATTTTGTATAAATACATAAAAAATACAATACATTTTATAATACAATATAATTTAAATGCAAATTTCCATCAATCATGAATTTGAATTGTTACCTTATAGTATGAAAGCTGCGATTTCTCCTATGCGGTCGATTCGTCCGATTCAGTCAATTCGTCCGATGCGATTCGTCCGGTGTGTGAGGCCGACTTGATTTCGATTCGTTCTACGCGTTCAGCTCAGTTAAATGTGCGTTCACCTTTAAGTAAGAGAACTATAAATGCTGGTTATTAGCAGAGCTCAGACTTTAATTGACATGAATATATACACAATGTCATTAAAAAAAAAACACTATAAAAGCGCACTACACTGCACGTTGTATTCAAGCGACTATCAAAAACTAAAAAGTAATACAATACAAAATGTATAAAAAGGTCCGCACATCTTGTAGCTTTTGAGATAAACACATAAATGCATACATTGCTCTGATCCTAAATAAAGTAGCTATATGCACTTGTATGGAAATCAGACAAAACGGTATCACAACAATTATGATAATTGCTTGACTGACTCTATTTGTGGCCTAAATTATGTCTTATCTATGGTTTGTATGTGTGATGTGCATATTTTTTATTGTCAGCCAAATCACGTCAACTGTTGAACATTTTTTTTTCATATTTTGTAACTCCCCCACTGATTTCCACAGCGACCTGTTGCAAGCGGTTTGTATGCAGTATGATCTTGCGATCTTTAGGCAGTCTCTCCATCTTGTCGGTGGACGTCCTAAAATTCACTTTGGTATTTTGATGTGCAATTATAATGTGCTTTTAATAAAATCTGTGCTACTGCTTACCAGTCATTTACAAGACATAGCAAAATCTTCGTGGAAATATAGTCAACAGCATGTTGACTATCTATACTAATATTATAAAGCTGAAGAGTTTGTTTGTTTGTTTGTTTGTTTGAACTCGCTAATCTCAGAAACTACTGGCCCGATTTGAAAAAATATTTTTATGTTGGATAGTCCATTCATCGAGGAAGGCTTTAAGCTATATAACATAAAGATACGACTCACAAGACCACAACAGCAATGAAAAATGTTGCGAAAACGGAAGAAAGATATTCCTTTTGAGAGCTGCCGCTGCGTACGCTGCGGAAACCGCTAAAGTTACACAAAAATCATGTATGACAAGATTGTTCAGCATTAATAGTTCTATAATAAAGTCCGCGACAGCATAAGTCTATCTTTTATGGTTGACTTACTACAACCTTTTTTATGTTAATAAATTTGTAAAAAAATAATGCATCATTTTTAGAGGTGTATTATACACACAGGTATTTATTCTTATCAAAATAAATACATTCATCATCACGAACATTTCATTTAGAACCAAGTTGCCCTTTATATCATTTGATTCCAATAAATATCTTAGGAGCTATCACAGTTTTAACATAACTCCGCACCAAAATAATGTTCGCAGCTTAATAACAACGTGCGCTTGCGCTAAATATAATTAGCGCTGAAGAGTTTAATAATTAAAGCTGAAGAGTTTGTTGGTTAGAACGCGCTTATCTCAGGAACTGCTGAACCGATTTGAAAAAATATTTCTGTGTTAGATAGCTTATTTATTGAGAAAGGCTTTAGGATATAAAACATCACGCTGCGACGGGAGGGGAGGGAGCAAACTCAAAACGCGCGGACGAAGTCGCGGGGGACCGCTAGTAATAATAATATGTGTACATAATTTTGCTTAAGTTACAGTAAGCCTTCTAAATGAACGTTTATTACGCCCTAAATGCGCTTGCCCAGAATGTAATGCGCGGACATGTAGGAAAGTTAGGCACATTTTAGAATTCGACGCTCAGAGTATTTAGCGCTGGGCGTTTTTTTTTTTTTTGGAAAGCTGATAATGTAACTTTTTAACCGTAAATGTTACGAAAAGTTATTTCTTTCCTCTACAGTCTTATCAAAATAGAAGGTATGTCTATGTGGTTAACTGTCAAATTAGCAATGATTTCCTATCCGAAATTTATGGGTACCTTGCTTACTTTTTTATTCAGCTTGAAATTGTCTACTTCAAGATAAAAGTTTATTTTTCATCAGAAACTATGGCTCTTTTCTACTCTCTTACAGTATCACGTTTGTCTTTTGGTAAAAAATATAATTCTCCAAACAATATTACATTTACTGAGCATATAAAGTACTTGCTCTTATTGTTTGCTTGAATTTAAGATCTTTTTTTTTTAAATGTAATGGACAGTTTTTTCTGCTTGCATTTTTCCGCATAAGTCTGCCAGTTTCAGTTCCTTTTTTTAGACGTCAACCGTTAACAGAAAGCGGTATTTATACATTTGAATTCTACCCGACCGATCAGCCCTTGTTCGTCAATGGTTCAAAGGGAATTCCAAGCCTATTTCACGCGTGTCCTCACCAGTTGTTTGCTTCTTTACTAGACTGTGTGTACTCTGCATTAGCGAAGGGTTTGCGCTCCACAAGAAAACTAAACGAATATGTGTGAACGGTTCCGCTTCTTTTGTTTTTTTATTTGTTACTGCGAAGGGGATCAAAACTTTAGTTTGTTTCCTTTTTGACTTACGTGATTATAACTGACCAGTATGTGAACAGATAAATAAAATAAAATCAACTATTATCTTAGGTCTAACTTACTAAAGATACGGTGTGATTTTAGTCGGTTCTATCGCTAAGAGATATCGATACGAACTATTCGTCGAATTCAATACAATACGCCTAATTTGAATACGTCACATATTTGTCAGCAATAATTTACATAATTTTTCGGTTTACGTATTTGATATTCGACGAATATTCATTAATTGACGTTGGTAAAATCGACTCTTAGATGGATAAATAAGTATTTATTCATATCATATTTGATTTGTTATTTAAGTTATTAGATAAAATGGTTTAGGATGTTTCAACACTAACAGTGTTTTTGACTATTTTAATAAGATGAAAAAAGAAAACAAATCGATCGAAATCGATTGGAAAGAGCGATGGCCCGATTTGCCAAAGGTTGTGGGTTTGGGTCCCGCCCGTGCACAATTTTTGGTTCCTTATTTCATCATATGAGATAAAAGAAAAAGTAAACACACATATTTCAAAAATAACCACGTAAACATTATTGCAACGTTAGCTCATATTCACGAAACTCAACCCATATTCTGTTTTGAAACACTATTGCCAACAAAACACCTATTTACTACAGAGCAAACAAACACAATCCGTCATGTCATTTCATGCGAAACAAGTCGTGTTTACGCAAATAACTTGTGTGTTGTGGGAATAAGCAGAAATGGTATGGGATATCTTGAGAATCACATTTATTCGAAATCTCGAGGAAATGGCGTGTCGCTGCTTTTTGTTTTCATTTGCGTAAGTTAACGGAAATATTAGTTCGACAGCAACAGGTGCTAAACCCAAATTAGAGTGAAATGGTATATTTAGTTCTTAAAATCTACAATTTGACTTGTTAACCAAATAACTAAAATTCGTTGTTGTATTATCATAATTGTATCTTTTTTTTCTATTCTTTTCTCGGGACCATGGGGTCCCGGACCTTTGGAAGGCGAACATGGGGCCGAAGCCAACACGCAGTGGCCCTTTAGACAACATTAATCTAAAAGCTGTGTGACACAAACCGACGATTATCCCTGTTTGCACTATACAATTGCACCCAAGGACAACCCCCGGTTTGTGTAGGGCTATTGCAAGATATGGACAATAAAATACTACTACTACTTCATTATTGTATTATTATTATTATTTTATTCTACTACGACAGCAAGTAAGTAGCCTCAAAATCCTTGCCTTTATCTCCTGGATGATACAATGATGGTACCTGATGGTACCTCCTTACACACAATGGATAAGCAAACTATTTTTTAAAGATCCTAACATGCATCCTTGGTTGTCTTAAAACATGATGAATCCTTCACACTTTGTATACCGGTTGCCATAGATTTCCTTTTCTAATTTTTCTTCTTTAAGTCTTGTGTAGGTTAGTCCTACTGCGGATACACCTGCATCAACCGTACCTGTAACAACTGATAATGCTTCAACACCCGAGCGGTTGCAGGCAACCGCATAACAATAGAATTTGCATTGTGTCTCGTTCACATATGCTTGAGGGATTAAGATAGCGTATCACGTATATAGGCTATACGTGATACGCGTGTTTAGGTGTCTCAATAGGGTTGAAAAACTGTCAAGATAAATTCTCCGGGAAAACGTCTGCTACACTTAAATTTGCACTTCAAAACGGACTCTTGTTTCTATCCAAACTCATGAACACAACAAGATACTCCGCTACTGAAAGGCGAATAGATTAGTCGACCTCATTTCGCATAAAGAATAGGGTGGTTACGTTCTTTATTACTTCACAATCGATATTAAACGATATCAGTGGGATATTCTCAATGATTCATTTCTTGCGGCAGTTCTATCGATTACTTTTGTGCTCTTTTGAAGTGAAGGAACCGTTAAGACTTGACGATAACAAAGGATAATTGTTATATAACAGTTTTAAAGTAATCATTTTGGTTCCGCGGTAATTGTATTTCTATTTCTATATAAATTTATATTTGCACTAGCCCTTTATTTTGTTTAAATGAGATAACAATAAAAAATAGAAATAAAATAATTACTGTGTAGCTGTGACGTCTCTGCCACATCTATGATTAAAGAATCCTCGACCTCTACTGACCTGGCTCTGCCAACTACGTGGTTTTCGCTCCCTTCACTCCATTTGTCTTGGAGCAACACTTCGCATTCAGCTGTCATATTTGATGTTCCTTTGTTAATAAAGCTTAGTTCAAATATATATAAAACGGGAGCACCGAGAAACTGACTGTGTTTCTTAGTTCAAACTAATGTACCGTCCTAAAACTTGGAACTAAAAGCCACTGTATCCTGTTTAAATGTCAAAAGTTAGAACAGAACATAACAAACCTAGTTTTCATCACAGTGCTGTCTGAACTACCGAAGTCAGAATATCTAATTAATTACACAAAACACTGAACTTTTGTTCAGATGACAAGCTAAGTGTTAGTTTAAAATTAACTTGTCCATTACAAATGAAATTGAGTTGGGCCTACCCCGAATTAAATTTTACTGCGACGTTTGAGTGATGGGCGTGCCCCGTATTTCGACAACATTTAATATTGAGGAGCTACTTTCCTGGGTACATTTACACCGCATGAAAAGTTCCAGCAATAAAAACAGTCGAGTGAAAGCTGAAGCCTGGCAAAGTTTTCAATTAATCTTCGCTATTTATTGATGATGTATATCAATCACCCCTACATGCGAGTTGCATGTGTTGCTTTCTGTAATAACCCGGGAACTACGATCAATACCGAATACCATTGCAGCCAACTTCATATAATATACTATTCCGTTTAACGAACTATCCATTTAGAACTAACTTTGATGGAAAGCATGTAAAAGTGAAGCAATTAGGTGAATATAGTTTATTTTAAAAGATTTTAGATGAAACGATTGTAAACCATTTATTAAATGCATGCATGCATGAATCCACCCATGATGAAAATTTAAGAAGAATAAAGAGTGTCGATATAACATAGGGCACACTAAAAGTTTAGCGCTCCTGGCCGCCTATGAATATTTGAATTAGATTTTTGATATTTTTCAAAATTTAAGAACCTTAACAGCTGACTCAAAAATTGGCAGGATATCGTATTTCATTATTTTTTTTATCACAAGTTGAAGTTTGTCGAAGGACTAAAATGGAACCAACGTGAAAATTTTTTTGGGCGATGCTTTTTAGGGTTCCGTAGCCAAATGGCAAAAATCGGAACCCTTATAGTTTCGTCAAGTCTGTCTGTCGGTTTGTCTGTCTGTCCGTCCGTATGTCACAGCCACTTTATTCTGTAACTATAAGCATCATAGTGTATAAGGATAGGTCGTTTTAAATGACATAGAGGTTCTTAAAACCATTTTCTTTTGAAGTCTAACGTTTCATAGATAGACGCTTCCAAAGTGGTAAAATTGGCGTCCCCCCCTCCCTACTCCATCTAACTTCTAACTAAGTGAGTGTAAATTTTGAAAAAAAAAAATGAAATGTAGATCTTAACAAATACTTTCAATGAAAATAGTTTGGACGGGATCGAACTAATAGTTTTTGAGATATAGCACATTTTCGCCAACCGCAAACATTACTTTGTTCTTCATACAAACACTATGAAAAACAAAGTTATATTTGCTGTCAACAAAATATTGTGGTATTTTACAAAGTGTAAGTAAGTGGATTCCCTAATTCAGTTAAAGTTGGCACGGAAACCTCAGGGCGCGAGTCCGAATCGCACTTGGCCGGTTTTTTTTCTTCAAACTTCTATTCGAATGGAAGTACCTTATTTGCACTCTGATACATAGAATCTGACCATGGCTGTGTTTCTCCATGATCCACGATAAAATTTGTGAAGCCCAGCCCTCAAACTCCGTCCACTGCGTAAACTTGTTTAAGGATATAGACCTCACATCAGCTATGAGGGGATGCATGAACATTTAGGGAATGGTATGATACAAATCAATATAAACATACATCAACATTGAAAAGTCAGATTTTTTGTTGCCGCTGGATTCCCTATAACAACACAGCTTAAACTAAAAATACACTCGAGTTGATTGGTGTAAAAAAAAGTTTATTATATACGATCATGGACGTCAAAATTCCAAAATGTATGACATTGGCATAGGAGATGGACCTTGGATTTATGGTTACAAACAACAAAACAACAGTTTTCTGTATGTGTCTTCGAAAGCGCAAACCAACAAAATTGAGTTTTACAAGCAAGGCTTGATGCAAGGTTTGATATTTACAGGGTCGGAGTAGGCCGTGATAGCTTTCAACCAGCGCGTGAAAACATGCCCTCAGACCAATGGTCCTCATGTTTTCAATGATGGTTTAACAGAAAAAAAGTGCATAAAATATACTACTTAATATTTAAAATGTTTTATACAGAATTATTTTGAAAACATTGACAATATTTAAAACTGAGTATCTACTCATAATTTAGGGCCTTTTTCACATATGAAAATGAAAATTAATTGATTTGACGGAACTGAGAAAAGTCATAAAGTATCACTCCAACTTCCGAGATACGCATAGGCGAAGTCATTTTTTGATACCGTAATAGGATTTGTCAATTTTAGAAAATCTTAAACAGTAATTTATTAGTTTAATTTGAAGCAGTGATCAATTTTAATGTGTTTTATATGTTTTTTTTTTGGCTTATTCAAATATTTTATAACAATTCGTTTCATATTTTATTGATATTTTATAAGAACTAATTTTCATTTGCATATATTTAAAGGACGATGAATCATTAGTATTTTTTTAGTTTAAAATATTGCCAATGTTTTCAAGGTCACCCTGTATAGAGTTATGGCTGATTCACGCTAGACCGAGCCGGTGCCCGGCCGGGCTTCGGCCGGGCGCCGGGCAGGCGCTGTCAAACTTTATTGTATACATTTTGTATGAAGTGATTCATACCTAAACGTGCCCCGTCCCGGACGTTGCACGGCGTTGGAATGTCTATGGGAATTTTTACGGCTCCGGCACGGTCTAGCCCCGGAATCATCCTTTACGGAAAACTTTCAATGAGGCCCTCGTACATCACTAATATGAAAACTGACAAAAAATCACAATAATATAAGTTATTTCTTCGATGTCGGTACATATAGGTACAGCCAATGACAATGAAGTCACTTCAATAAAGGTGATCGCGTTTCAGCGCGCAACTTTTCATAAACAAGACAGTGTGACCGTGTGTCGTGATTTGGAATATGGCAACACATGCATGCTGTAAAATACTTACAGCATTAAAGAATTTTACGTTCAGGGTTAGATGTTTATTGTTCGCTAAATTGCCCTCGACTGCTGGCGGAATGACGGCTTTTACAACTTACTTTTACTTTTCGACGAAAGAAGTGAACGTACCTGAAAAAGAAAAGCAACTTTCATTAATTTGCATGGCCTTGGGCGAAGTGGGGCAGGTTAAACATTAATTCATTAACGGACTTTGCATGATGTGGCACAGTCGTAATTTGTTTTTGAATTTTGAGGGAGATTGTTTTGACAGCGAAGAGGTCTTTCTACGTATTTCGAACTCATCCAAATTTGATACGGTTTGTTTTGTGTTTGATAACGGAAATCTCGAATTCATTATTTAACGAATACTTTAAGTGAAAACATTCGATTTTATCAATTAAGTTCAAGATTGTAATGTGAAAAGATTAAAAAACGAAATTTAAAATTAATATGGTCTGAAACTCCGTAAGTCCTAAACTTATCCATCATCTTATCGGAAACCGTACGAATGGTTAAATGTATGGAACAAAGTTTACTTACAGATAGAATTTATAGAGTGCATTTACGCGAATGCATGGTGCAAAAAATTGGAAGTTCTTATATTCTTAAAGACCAATAATTACTTCAATATGATTGAGTTGCACTACATGACAATACATTTAATTGAATAAGTCAATAAAATAAATGAAAAATTATTACCAGAGACCATATACGTACAATGTATCGTTTAGACATGCTGGGTGGGTCTTGGTTTATTCAGGACTACTACTCACACCAGTAAGAATTGTTAAGGATGCCCTTAACCTGGTTTCTATCCTATTACACGGAGGGGTACAGTTGACAATGTGTAATTTTTACCTTTCCCTTTTTAAATTACCCTTTGTAAGGGATCCGATGTAATAAAGACTACAAACTAATATTACAACGCATCTGACGAATAAGTGCACGTGTGTTGTTTATAACATAGATTAGTGATGTATCGCTCTATTACTTTGGAGCTGATAGATAAATAAACGTAAAGTACGATCATTCATTCCTGTCATTGGGTGTCCCGTAGCAAAGAAGATTTGTAATACCTTTAGATACGCACGTAACTCCAACTTTTTTCATGATAGTAAATCTTTTCTTATCTTTCCATTACCCTAGACCCTTTACACACTGCGACTTTTAGCAGCGATGGAGTCGCGATGCTAATGCGCGTTAGCATCGATACAGTCGCGATGCTGAAGCTTAGAAATTGTGAAACTATGTAGGTACTGAATTTAGGCGACTGCACCGACACTAACGCGCGTAAGCATCGATGCAGTCGCGCTACTGCATCGATACTAACGCGCAACTGCATCGATGCTAAATTAAATCTGTTCATTGCGTGAGTCGCGATGCTGAAGCGCGTTTACAAAACGAGCGACTGCATCGATGCTAAAAGTCGCAGTGTGTAAGGGGTCATATATATTTTTATCGTTTGCACCTTTTTTGAAATGCCGTCAGCTGCAGTGTTATTCATTATTTTAGAAGTTTAAAAAAAAACTTGTTCCATGTTGTTATAAATTAAAATAAAATACATTTATGCATTACTTATATACAGGTTTGTTAAATATAACATAGTGATAATGTAAAATTTTAATCTGGTATTAGTAAGTTTAATTATATACTAACAAATTCACAATATGTTAAAACCATAGATCGTAAATTAAACTCTCTGTATGACCAGGTGTTATTGACTGGTAGAGAATGCCATTAGGCATTAAGTCCGCCAATTGTACAACTTACAGTGCAATAAAGTTTAATAATAAAAATAAATAAATTAGGATGCACAAAAGAAATTCATGTTGACTACAACGCTACATTCATAAAGATGAAATAAGAAACCAAAAATTTGCGCACGGGCGGGACTTGAACCAGCAACCTTTTGGCAAACCGGGCCAAACGCTCTTACCAATTGAGCTACCGTGCTGTTAGTCCGACCCTGCGAAATTTGTGGTTTCTTATGAAAACGTCAATTGCGTGACGCTTAGCGCCATCTAGCCTTCTGTTTATGAAACAGATGGCCCAAGCAGTTATTCTTTACAGAATAAATTCAACTTGGAATTGATGTCGCTTCGCTATCTAATGCTTTAGAATGTTTTTAACACTCACAGTGTCATATTTTATATTCATAAAGATGAAATAAGAAACCAAAAATTTGCGCACGGGCGGGACTTGAACCAGCAACCTTTTGGCAAACCGGGCCAAACGCTCTTACCAATTGAGCTACCGTGCTGTTAGTCCGACCCTGCGAAATTTGTGGTTTCTTATGAAAACGTCAATTGCGTGACGCTTAGCGCCATCTAGCCTTCTGTTTATGAAACAGATGGCCCAAGCAGTTATTCTTTACAGAATAAATTCAACTTGGAATTGATGTCGCTTCGCTATCTAATGCTTTAGAATGTTTTTAACACTCACAGTGTCATATTTTATATTCATAAAGATGAAATAAGAAACCAAAAATTTGCGCACGGGCGGGACTTGAACCAGCAACCTTTTGGTAAACCTTTTGGTAAAAAATTTTTGGTTTCTTATTTCATCTTTATGAATATAAAATATGACACTGTGAGTGTTAAAAACATTCTAAAGCATTAGATAGCGAAGCGACATCAATTCCAAGTTGAATTTATTCTGTAAAGAATAACTGCTTGGGCCATCTGTTTCATAAACAGAAGGCTAGATGGCGCTAAGCGTCACGCAATTGACGTTTTCATAAGAAACCACAAATTTCGCAGGGTCGGACTAACAGCACGGTAGCTCAATTGGTAAGAGCGTTTGGCCCGGTTTGCCAAAAGGTTGCTGGTTCAAGTCCCGCCCGTGCGCAAATTTTTGGTTTCTTATTTCATCTTTATGAATATAAAATATGACACTGTGAGTGTTAAAAACATTCTAAAGCATTAGATAGCGAAGCGACATCAATTCCAAGTTGAATTTATTCTGTAAAGAATAACTGCTTGAGCCATCTGTTTCATAAACAGAAGGCTAGATGGCGCTAAGCGTCACGCAATTGACGTTTTCATAAGAAACCACAAATTTCGCAGGGTCGGACTAACAGCACGGTAGCTCAATTGGTAAGAGCGTTTGGCCCGGTTTGCCAAAAGGTTGCTGGTTCAAGTCCCGCCCGTGCGCAAATTTTTGGTTTCTTATTTCATCTTTATGAATATAAAATATGACACTGTGAGTGTTAAAAACATTCTAAAGCATTAGATAGCGAAGCGACATCAATTCCAAGTTGAATTTATTCTGTAAAGAATAACTGCTTGGGCCATCTGTTTCATAAACAGAAGGCTAGATGGCGCTAAGCGTCACGCAATTGACGTTTTCATAAGAAACCACAAATTTCGCAGGGTCGGACTAACAGCACGGTAGCTCAATTGGTAAGAGCGTTTGGCCCGGTTTGCCAAAAGGTTGCTGGTTCAAGTCCCGCCCGTGCGCAAATTTTTGGTTTCTTATTTCATCTTTATGAATATAAAATATGACACTGTGAGTGTTAAAAACATTCTAAAGCATTACAACGCTACAACTAGCGTCAACACCTCAAATGTTGTCTGACTAACAAATAACCAATGTAAATATTTAGAATTAAGTTAATAACGACTAGTGCTGAAAATAACTATAGTGACTGAATTTGACTGACTGACATTTTCGGTCAAAATGTTCATAATATGCAGTCATTTGATTTCAGTAATATTTTATTCCTTTTTTCGATTGTGCGTTCGCGATTGGTCAATTTTGGACGGTCACGTGACATTCACGCATTTCCGTGAAACTCCATTCTTTACATCTTATTTCAACCTTATATACACAGCACTAAAGTCTAGTTTAGTATTATACGAGTTCTTTAATAAATGTTTATTTGTCTGAAACCGCCCAAAATGTTATTTTCTAAAGATCGAATAATTTTGTGTACAATACATGACTTACAATGACTGGTTGTGTAAGTACTATATTATAATTACAGAAAAAATTAACCCGGACTTTATTATTTCTAAATATTAGAAGACGATGTTCTTTAGTAAATACAATGAAAAGTAATTATAAATAATCACACAACGACAAAATATTTTATTTAGTTTTTTTTTTTGCGAAAACCGACTCAGGAAGTTTTGATTTACGGTTTATCACATACGTCGAATTGACTGAATTTGACAGTGTTTAATCGGTCATTAAGGTTTTTGAGAATTGTGACTGGTCAGATTTAGTCATTCCACAACACTAATAACGACAACTTGGTAGCACAAACAAACAGAACAGAAGTAAACATAATTACGTTTAATTCCTGTTTAAACCAACACAATCAGCGTTCCTTTGGTTTTATCTTCGAAGTTTCACTTTCATGTTTTCCTAGTTCATTAATATTCACAATATTTTTATCTTTTTAAGCCAACTATCACAAAAACACTTTTTTTATCCATGAATCTATATTCAACACTCAAAGATGCAAAAATGTGGTTGTATCTTTAATTTCGACAAGGAAAGCTGAACCAAAATAAAATATTTATAACTGGAGCAATCAGCAATTCATGCTTTATCAGCAATAATCACAATTGGCAGACATCTGCTGAGCTCGCGCTATGCAAAGTTGTTTCTCTCGCAAAAAAAATACATAATTCCATTCCCTTTCAAATCAATCGCGAGTGAGTCACAATTCAATTTCAAATCAAGAGTTACCCGGTCGTCGAGTGTGTTTAATCTAGGATTTGCTGCGCTCAAAATACAACATGTTTTTAATTCCAACAGTCTCATGGGCTTAGCTCTGCGAAATTACACGTCAGTATGCAGAGCTGTAAAAAGAAATTATTAAAACAGAGCCGAAAGCAAATTGAGACAATTATACATGAGTGGCAAGGTTGCAATAAAAAAATGAGAATAAATGCTTATATAAGAGTTTTTATTTTTACATTAAACATTGATATGTCTGTTACTAAAGTATGTATGTATCCTATCAGACTTTATGTTTCCCATTTGTTGTTTCATGTTCTATTTTGACCCAGTCTATTTCCATATGTATTTTTATATAATATGTAAAAGATATAAGTTTGATTAGGAAAAAAGCCTATTATTAACATTTAAATCACCTCTGGTTTTGCTGACTCTATCCAGACTCGTCCCTGCGTGCCTGCTAGATATCAACGATGTTTTTGTTGCTGAGATCAGCGCCTCACGATCCTCGCGGCCCGTAATCATCGATCGGCGTGTATTAAGTAACGTGCAAAACTATAAAACCATGGCAAAAACAACTTTCAGGGCTTGCAAGTGATCGCTTCAAAATGTGTCGCCAAAGTGAGGAAATAGGGTCAACGAGATACCATTTTTTTACTATAAATAACTAACCGCAGGAACCGCCCCAAAACGCTGTGCTTTGATGCTGGTTCCACGCATGATAGAATAATGAGTAGTATTAATTATAGTAGAAACACAAGCGTGTCCGATCGGTTTATTGTCAGGGCTGCCTTATCCTTTTAAACTTTGATACTTAGGATTTATGTAAATACTTATGTACCCAATTTACTGCATTGACGTCATTAATGGTTCAGTTTAAAGGCGGGGTTAGGTAATAGTCCCGCAATCCTGCCATTAAGGGCTTAACCTCCGCAAACTTCACAGGGCCCGTTCGGTTCCGGGACGCGCTTACACGACAATATTGAGGTAAACTTGCCCAACAAATTAAGGCGAGCGTCCATAATCCGCTGACATTTAAATTTATTCACATTGGTGTTCGCTTATTCATGTTAAATCCCTTTTGCGGTTGTCCGCAACTTTCGTTTAGCCGGCAATGCGGCTCTCATTGCGTTGTTGCCATCATGTCACACAATATTAAGTTAAATATAGATTGAATATAACGATGAATAATATTTTTGGTCGAACAAACAGTAGATTGCTTATACATATTTATGATTATTTATTGATGAAAAGAAAAACGTTTTTCATATTAAACTACTAAACTTCATAGAATGAGTTGAGCACTTATTTTTTATCAGTTATTCAACTTTGGATAACTGTCTGCTCGTTACAAATTATTCTTAGAAAGTTTTCGTAACTTCTTCTTTTTCTACTAGGTAGTATACCGACTTCAAATATCTTATCGACAGGTGAGTACCAACAAAATGTACAACTTTTAAATCTCGGAAAATGATAAACGACTTCTTTATGCAGTTACTGGAGCTGTTCGGAAGTTGGCTGTTTTAAAGGAAAATTCAATTTCGAAGTTAGAACATAGTTTAACAATGGCGTAGTATGAGGTATATCATTACAGATTAGCTAAATCAGTTGCTAAGGCAACGCAATTAGTTCCGACTGGCTCCCATTTCACACCGACTCGGCTGGCATACTGATTTACCTCTTGTTAGAGTATAATGAGCAACTAATTAAACTAAAAATCCCTTAATGAGGCCATATCTGCCTAGTTCTGAAGTGCCCATGTATAATCCGATAGAGGTTGTTAAAGCCAATATTAGCACGTACCGATCCATGCCTTAATCACTCCTAATGAAATTAGACCGTCGACGGGTTGAGCTGGTATAGTATAATAAACTGGGCGGGAATTATATGATAATGATAGAACGTTACATAACAAGCAATAAAATACTTTAAACTGAAATCTGTGAATTGAAAAATAATAATAACGGCAATGCATAAAATGCATAACTGGCAATTTTACTTTTGACAAAACGCCAGTTGGACTTCACGGCTGATTTCACATTTTGTAACTAGGGCCCAGCAATTTGAGTTCATGTAGTTTAGTCTCAAGTAATATCGCATTTTATAAATAATATTTTTACTTCTAAGGTGGTCTGTAAGAAATTTTAAACTTGAGTGGTTCAATGTAGAATAAGTTTTTACGGTTGTTGACTATTTCATCGGTTGACGCACAAATGTCTACAATATTAAGTGAAAACAATCTTTTAGTTAGTTATCAAGGTAGAACTATAGTTTTATTCTACTAGCTCACTTGACAACACCAACACTAGTCTCATGATATTGTCCTGATTTCCCATTACCTGGTTAGCCATTGTGTAAAGATGGGCATATACATACAACCGCGCCCTGGGTCTCTTAACTTTGGTTATCACTACCTTAACGCTGGCCGCTACTATAATGCTATTGGGACCGTCCGCGAAGACAGCGCCATAAACTATTGGAGGACGTTAAAATTACAAATGACTGGCTGTCAGTACGAAATGTTATTACACCAAAGTTATTTTAATGAAATATTGAATTATACATTTACTCTATTCAATGCAATGTAACAATTTTTTTTATTTACAAATAATTGCAATATATAAATATAATAAAATTAATAATAAGAACAGGAACTAAATTAATGAAACTAAACTACTAACATGCATACATCAAAAGCTCTTTGCCTTGTGGGAAAGTGCCCAAAAGACTAATTATCTGGCCGACGCCAGCCTTTGCTTCGTAAGAAGTCTCATCAAGCCGTTGGAACAACAACTTGCGAATTTGTAGGCACTTAGTGTGGTCCTACCCGAAACGGCTCAAATTGGTAAGCTTCGCTGAGACTTTCACATTTACGCCGATTAAAGGCATCCTGCCGAAGCGGCGGCCGAGCCCACCCGCTGCTAGTCTGTGGAAGGAAAGGCGCTAAGGTGTCGACGCAAGTAGCATCCCACACCAAAGGCCTGCCCATCTTCAACGGAACGAGGGTCATTCCGTCAGGAGGCTTGCCGTCACTATGTACAAGACCATTCAGTTCCAAAACACTGACAAGCTGCCGCCGAACGACGTCGTTCAGATTAGCATGGCGTTCTGCCAGTGTTTCTGCAACAGGAAAGACTGTGGTGAGCTAATTGATCACGACTTTCCCACAAATGCAACGATGGGACACGGCATTAAAAACCCCAAGATGAAATAAACGGCAATTATAAAAGCGCTGCTGTCTCGATCCGAGGTGGTGACGTTACGAAGTTGACAGATGTGCGTTTAAGTATGAAGTTTCATACAAATAATACTGTGCTGTCATCGAGTTGATACGGTGCTGTCACCGTAACACACACGTGTATAGATGTGCTACAACCTTTAGTAGTCGAGATAACAAGGCTACGCACTTCTTTGCAGAGGGGCTCTTTCGCCGCTGAACTGAGAGATTCAGAGGCAACTTATTGTTTGAGCGACGATATTCACGCAATTTACAAATAGTTTTACAAATTAAATTAAAGCTCTGGGTTTTTTTTAATTACGTTAGTTTATTGTGTCTTTTTTTTACTTTTACTAAAATGTAACGTACGGTACCTTCGTAATTTTGTACTAAAATGGTGCTAACTTTCGCTAACGTTGTTTTTTTGGCGCTGCGAACGCTGTCATCGATTCGGATTCCTACCTACTTCGCATACTCCTCAAAAGTAATCAGTTTAGATGTGTAAGCGTATAGTTTACATAAATATTAAATTTCACTATTTCGACATAATAAACCGCTAATTAAAAGGGGAAAATACATTTTACTATATATACTCGTAGCCCGAGCCTCATGTTTCACCAGTCCGTGTCTCGCCCGAGGCCTCGCATTATTCTTTCAGGGATACTTCGTCTAATTAAGGAAATTGTATTTGAGTTTTAAACAAAGCTTCTGGAATATCGTTATTTAGAACGCTTTAGTATCTTATCTCTGAATTCATAACCGCCAGGCAAAAAATAATGGTGAGAAAATTAACATTACGTGGGCTCCTGCGTTCCAGGAAAGTTTTCTACTGTAATTCTGGTGAATAATAAATCCTAAGTGCTTATTTAACGAAATTCTTGGATTTTATGAAAAGGAACAATGATGTTTTTTTATAAATACTAATCTATATAACTAGTCTAACTATTTTTGCTTGGGGCGATTCTCACGGCAAGCGAACTTTTTTTGTGTGGTACCTAGCGATGGTTTGGAATGTTTTTAACACTCACAGTGTCATATTTTATATTCATAAAGATGAAATAAGAAACCAAAAAACTTGCGCACGGGCGGGACTTGACTAGCAACCTCTTGGCTGACCGGGCCAAACGCTCTTACCAATTGAGTTACCGTGCTGTCAGTCCGACCTAGCGAATTTTGTGGTCTCTTATAAATACGTCATTGCGTGACGCTTACGCCCGTGCGCAAGTTTTTGGTTTCTTATTTCATCTTTATGAATTCGATTGCGAGTTTAACCGTTTAACCTAAAAAAATATATGAGTAAACTGCCTACACGTAAAAAAAAATACGCACGTACAAAATCTAAATTCATAAAAATCGTGAACCTGAGATATATAAAACAAAAAATAGTTTTTGATATCTCTGAGTCACGATTTCTACAAACAAAATTCGATCGGTGAACTTTTTTCGTTTACAAATAGTATGAGAATTGGCCCCTTGGTCGTGTTTAAATTCACATGACATTGTCAAGCCAAATTGCTTAAGTAGCTGTATACACAGTATTTGTTGAATAACCACTCACTCGGAAACTAATAAGTATATTAACTGCTAGATGCCTAACCTCTCAATTCAATTTTCAGGCCAAGTTGTCTGGACACAATTCAAATAGAGCTACAAACGCATCCGAGTGACAAATTAAACGGACGAAACATAAGAAATAGCCCGGACGCTGGACTTTGCAAAGCGGGTGATTAAATAACTTTTAGTAAAAGCGACGCTATTGCAAGTTGTTTGTGTATTGTCGCCTGCTTAGGTGTCAAAATTATTCGTAGGATAATTGCGATATCGAAGAATAGCTTATTGTATAACATATCATTATGAAAAGTTAAATACTAAATATCTTTACGAAAAGCTAAAAATCATGAACACAAAATCAAGAGCCATGATGATACTACTGTCGATCTCGAGACATCAAAACTTAATAAGATTAAAGGCAATGTATAAGAACTAAAGAATAAGAAGAATCAAAAACATTTTTGATGTAAAATGTTGCCAAAAGCCGAGATCGGCTTTCAGTGTCATAAAGTTATGAGATCTCATGTAGAGCCAATCTTCTTGTCCTACACGCCCTAACTGAACTTCACAAACCTACTTCAAAATCTTTAAAAACTCTACACCTTACGAAATGATGTGGTTTGCCTATTTCGCTCCCGTAACATGGGTATTACTTTTTGTAATTCAATAGTTTTCATATTAATAATGAAACGGGCAACATTATTTTTTAAGGTGTAGATGTGACCGCGAGCGCAGCGAGTGCGAAAATTTTAACCTACATTTACACACTAATCGAAACAACTGTGATTTGGAGATCCGTCATTCGATTTTAAATTATAGCGCAAGTGTGTGAAAATTGTTCACCTGTTATGTCTGACAGCTGCGAAAATTTAATGTGGACGCGCGCATATCGAGTGCGAAAATAAGGATACACATTTTCCTTGACATTTTCCTTTCATGCCAAGATTTCTGGCGAGTCTCGCATGGGGTCTTGAGTCAGACTGGTAGGCCGTGGTTGAGTATGGCTGGTGGAGAGTTTATGAAGATGTTGAAGTAGGTTTGTGAAGTAGTGTAAAGGATAGAAAGTTTGGCTAAACATAAGATCTCAATAACTTTTTGACACTGAAAGCCGTTCGATCTTGGATTTTGAAGTAAAGGTATTATTGAGTACTGAATTAAAGCAGAATACGGATTTTCTTCGCTATACACCATTTTATTTTCTCTTCATACCTGACGTTTCAAATGCTTTATATAACATCCGAGGTCATGGATAAACTCGGTGATTTATATTATATTATTAGGCTACGATCACCATCACCATCATTATCAGCCCAAAGAGGTCCACTGCTGAACATAGCATCCAGTTTGATCCTGCGACCTTTACAAGATCGTCTTTTCATCTTTTCGGTGGACCATCTACGCTGCGTCTTTGGTTGAAGGGTCTCTAACCCAGAACTTTTCTGGCCTGACGCCCACTTAATAATATTACTAAACCTTCCTATGCACGCAGGAAGAGCAAACTGTGTCTTGAGATCTTGCAGTATGATGTGTTGTTTGGGTTTTGGAAAAGTAGGATTCCATGGCGATAAAACTTTCCAACCATCTTCTCGGTTATGATTTATGAGATATTTTTCTTATTGAAGTGGTTTTATGTAGCATATGAGTAACGAAACACTATATTTTTGGGTACTTTACGTAAGTTCATGAGGAAGTGGCTCTCGAACCTTTTCAGAATCACTATTTCGGCTAACGTAAATAAAAAGTATGGGAGTAGAACATTAATGTACATTAAATTGATTTAAATAAAAAACTGGTATGCAAAGTCGTAACGCCATTTAGTGAAAGGTATCAAATACTATCAAGTCAAGGCGTTTAGTAATTTTTGTTGAAGTATGAAGTTTCATACAACCAACTGCACATCTATCAACTTCGTAACGTCACCTACTCGAATTGAGATCTACTTGGGACTCACTCTCGACGCGGCGCATGCTTTGTAACGAGCTTACGGCGAGTCGCCAGATGGTTGTCAACTCTGTTCATCGGTCTGTTATTCACAAGAAGAGCTGTCTTAAGTTGTAGCAAACACGATCTGAGGCAAAGCGTTCATTTTCCCACGCCGATCCCATGCCGAGGCTGGCAGGCAGGCAGGTTGACGCCTGGTTGGTTCCTGATGCCTGTTTCCGTGCCTGGGTGTTAGATTTGCTTCAACCTTTTAACTGTTTTTTTTTGGCCATGACGTACCTATCTCTGACAGAGGCACCATGTAAAGCAAGCAACCGTTTGAGAATTTCGTCCATATACAACGAGATATCGGAATCGAACTTAAGCGCCGGTTTTTTTCATTTTCATTTTTTTACTGTAATTACGAGTGACCCACTTCTACAAATATACCAAATTTTAGGAGGTGAATAAGACCTATATCGAATGATATTTTTGATGATATTAATAACTTTAACGTGGCCTAGGTATTTTAGTTTTACTTGTTTACAAAGTCTTTTATCTATATGAGGTATGTCAAGTAGTAGTTCAGAAGTCTCATGCAAAATAAACTAGCTCAGGTGCATACCTGTTTTCAGCTTTCTAGGACTTCAGGAAGTCGATTAGACTTTTGATGATCATCAGTCAGTGACGAAATAGGTGATTAATAGATATCAATAAGACCTAAAGTGTAAAAGCTTGGCAATTGAAACTTTGCATGTTAAAAAAGTTCATAACAAACATTACATCTAGAAAGATTCTTTCATCAGGTATTATAAGGACCGAAGATACAGGCGTTAAAAAATCGATAAAACACCTTGAACAAAGGTGGATAAGTATTGCGCCCTTGCGCTTTGCTTGTCTCGTTTTTGGCGGACTCACTCCCGTGGGCCCAGATATGTAATCGCCCTCCGGTTGTCTTTCGGAGCTTACTGTTATTCCGGACCGACATTAGAAGGGCCTCGACATCCTAAGCCGCGTGTTTAGGCTCACTATCAGCCCCAGATAAGATTAACCGGCCCGAATACTTCCGTAATCTGAAGAATTGTTTCCTTTGTCCCAAGATATCGACCGGATTTGATTATTGTACCCATAAACCCGGATAGGACGTCCACTTATTCATAATCCGCCTTAGATTTTGTGGGTCAGTCATCATATTTTATTTATGTGGACCTTAGTGCGATATTCCTCGACCTTCGATAAAGCCTTTTAGGCGACAAAGAATGACAAGAGGATTGGAGCGTCCCTAATAGATAGTGGGGCGTGTTGGGGACGAGGAAGAGGACTTTAATTAGTGGCCTTTTAATATTGAAACGTTTGGCTATAAAGCAACTTTCAGACAGCAACTAATGCAGTCACGATTTGGAGTGGATATTTTGAAAATTGAATAACTTAAAAACCCGTAAGATTATAATGTTTATACAATGTCCAACATATCCATAAAAACCGGTTCTCCCTTGTTTTGTCGAACAACGTTTGATATAATTTCACTTCACAAATATTTAAAACATCTAATTTTATTTGATATAATTATTCGATTCCTATAATATTTATTTTATCTAATTTTGATTGACATAATTGTTCATGTAATATAATTTCATTTCATCGAATTTTCACTTTGCCTAATATCACATGACATAATGTTTGCTTGGCCTAATGAGTGCTTAATCTAATTTTTATTTAACCGAAACTTTATAACTGAACTTAAATAATAACAAAGGGGGATGACATCAACAAAGGGGAATTCTGGCGCTCGGCGGCCGCTGCCGCGGCACGCTCGCTTCGCTCGCTCGCCTTCGCGCGTTGTCGGATCACTGTTCTAACCTAACCTAACCTAGATGACACCAACAGAGGGGAGTTCTGGTGCTCGGTGGCGCTCCTTTTTTGGGATTAAATGTAAAATATTAAAGCTTTATTTTACTCAAGTTGCCCTATACGCTGTCTATAAAAAAATACTGTAAAAAACTTATAATTAAAAAAAAAACAATACAGGCGAACTGATCAATATACTAAATAAAAGTATGTAAAATGATAATTATACAAAATAAGATTAGATAAAACAAAAATTAGATGAAATGATTATTAGGTTGAATGATGATTATGCCTCTTAAATGTTAGCACAAACGTTGTTATATCAAACAAATATTATCTGTTATAAAAATTATGTTAAACAAAATTATGTTAAACAACCATTATGTTAAGAGTGATTAGTAAAAGTGAAATTATATCAAACGTTTTTCGACAAAACAAGGGAGAACCATAAAAACCTCACTTGCGAAAGAAGGCTCACAAAATAATTTAGGTTAAATTGTGTATGTAATCTTATGTCATAGCCCGTTTTGTAAACATGGAAATGAATACATAAATACTATAAATAAAATAACAATAGATGTAACTATAAATTGTGTATATAATCTTATGTCATAGCCCGTTTTGTAAACATGGAAATGAATACATAAATACTATAAATAAAATAACAATAGATGTAACTATTTGTAAAGCTGGTCAAAGGTTAATGCCGTATAATTAAATGAGTATAGTGCAGATTCATTGATATCTCATTAAGTGATACTCATCAGACTGATTTTTTAAAAATATTACGGTGATCGCTCTAAAAAAGCTGCGACGCCTTATTCGTGTCAATTTCTTTAACGGCCATGTTTTATGGAAGAGGATAGGTGGAATCTATTCCTTTCGATTCATATGCGTGCTTGAATTGGGAAATAGGCGTTGCGTGATCCTCGGAAGGGACACGTACAGATTTTATTTTTGGAAAAGGTTTCTCTAACTGATATTTCACATAATTGAACTTAGATTTCAATGTGTAAAATATAATATAAGTTTAGGTTTAAAAATCCTTATTCTCACTAAGGCTTAATTACTAGATCACTTACATAAGAACAATGCCATTAAAAGATTTAAATGCATTCGCCGTCGAAATCACACAATTTTGTAGTTTTTTTTAAAAAGTTTATTTAAGTTGGTTAGTTACTTAGTTTCTTACATATTTAAATGAGCGATTCATTTTCATTACTTGCCATTTTTGTCTTGAAAACATTGAACAACTTGTTATGTTTTATATCTGAGGGTATATTATTATAAAGTTGTGCTTCTAGAATCATATGTCGTATGCACCTATAACAATAGTTTGTTGTAATACTTTTCATGTTGTTATTTCAAATCATTTATATTATTTGTTCACACTGATACAGTTTGCTGATTTAGATACAATTCCTATTTGTCTTATTTATTGCCCTCGCTTACAGATTTCCTCAAATGGAAAGAATATAGATTACGCGAACTATAAAGGCAGAAAAACAATAGGAAAAAATAGGAAACGTACGAAAACAATTATGTAAATTTAGTGCTGAACGAAACACAATAACCATTGAGGCGGCTTGGGAACTGCAAAACACGCCTCTGTAAAATAAATTCAAGTCAGCCTACTTGTTCGTCATTTATTTGTATAACGAAGTATTTTTGCGATAATACGTCTTTTTGAAAGCAGAAGGGAATTGGTATTCACAAGGTTGTTTTTTTGCTGTCTCTCATTTCAGCTTTCGGAGATAATTTCGTCTTCACCGTATTAAATCATTTCTCAATTTGGCGTCGGTATTAGCGAGAAATATTGCTTATATCGTATTTACGTTACAAATGAAATAGATCTTCTGAAGGGTAAATAATAATTACAAAACATATAGTACATATACTGCTGTAAAGAAATTTGTAAATATAAATATTAGACACCAATCACATACATTGCTCTGATCCCAAAGTAAGTAGCTTTTTGCACTTGTGTAATGGAAATCAGACACAACGGTGGTACCACAACACCTCCCGGGACAATATAGAAAATTTTGATTTCTATATTGACCCGACTTTATCATTATTATGATTGTTATTATTTTTTGTGAGTTGTAGTCTTTTCTTCTTTGCCAGTATTATTAAGCGAGTAGTCCAGCCAAAGCTCTCTGGTTCGATACTCGTACTGTATCCACAAAAACAGCGTTTGTAAGCCAAATGATGAAGACTTTACCTCTTCCGAAACAGTCTCAGTATTACACGATTGGTCAAAAGTGTAAATGAAACCCCTAAAAAGGCCACATATTATTTATAAGACTAATACAAATCCAGGGTACTGACGTACGAGTAATGTAATTTTGTATAGCTAACTAAAACAGAAGGAGGCTGTATCGCGGTCGGCAGATGATTTATCGCGCCCCTTGTTACTTCGGAGTTACATGACAGATACTGGAACACCTATTACAAATGTAAGGGATTATGTGGCGAGGCAGCCAGAGATAAACAACTCCGTAAACAGTAGTTTGAACACAAGCGAAAAGGTAAATAATGTGTTTACTTGCGCGGATTAGTGTTAGTTTAAGTAATTATTCCATACACTAGAAAGCTATAAAGAAAAAAGTCACAATATGCGACAAAGTATAAATGAAAACACTGGGTATTTTCATCAATTAATTATTGATATGATACGATATGAGCTAAAAGTTCTAGGCTGCAAAAGGTATATTTCTAAAAAAAACTTCAACATATCTTGAGACATAAGGTTATCAGACAACAAAGTTTATGTACGTCAGCATTCACGGTAAAGAAACGTTGTAGACACACGTAATGTCATTTGTGCCAGCAATGAAGAATGAACATATAGGTCAAGAATTTGAAGAGAACCCTTTATGACACCAACTTGCTTCTAAGCTCGGAGTTACTCTTCGCACACTTGCTTTACTTAGTTAGGGACTGTGCGATAGAGGTTATTAGGTTACCTTTATGGTGTCAGAATTGTTGGTGGAATGTTATTTTTCCAAAAAAGGTACCCTTATGGACCGATAGATCTATAGAATAAGTTTAATTTCTGAAAATTGATAACATCTTTTTAAAATCCTTATTGTGCTAAAGAGAAACAAAGTAATCGTCTTCTTTACTTGTAATTTTGCTTTCAATCTCAAAAAAGGAATGCTGCCGAGCGCCATAACTCCCCTTTTTTGGTATCATCTAAATTATGTATTAAAGTTTCGGTTAAATTAAAGTTAGATTATGCACTTATTAGGTCAAACAAACATTATGTAATATGATATTAGGCAATGTTAAAATTGAATCAAATGAAATTATATTACATGAACAATTATGTCAATCAACATTCGGTTAAATAAAAATTATACGAATCGAATAATTATATCAAATGAAATTAGATATTTTGAATGTTTGTGAAATGAAATTATATCAAACGTTGATCGATAGAACAAGGGAGAAATGAATTAAGTACTTCGATTTCGTTGTAGAAAGATCATATCCCTTAGTAATTTTCACGAGATTTTAAAGGCCTTGCCGCGTGCTTAAAAAATATATTAAAATTTGTATATGTATATACTTCTATCTTTTATATTATTGAACAGTACTTATCTATTATAAGTAACTATCTAATATATTATAATATTAAAAAGTTTCAGAGATTTTTGGTTTGTTTGCACGAAGAAATCTCAGGATCTACTTGTCCAATAGAATAATTATGTGTGTGTGATTAATCAGGGAAAGTTACAGGAATGGTCAATAGCTGCAGGCTATAAAACATTACGCTACGACGCGATCTATGGAATCGGAGTAAAACGAAAACGCGCAGAGGAAGTCGCGGCCGGTTGCAAATTATTTATAAATGAATTATTTCTTCATTTAACTACGAATACAATTAAAGTTATCGTGCTTTTTGCCCAAAAGGCTTTATTTAAATATTGGTAATAAGGTAACTGGGGAATCCCCACCGACAAAAACGATCACAGTTTTTTTATATATATTACTTTCTATCTAAAATATGAACTGATGTTTGTTAGGAAGCAAAACAGCATGTACAAACCAATTTTGTGCTGGCGTTTAATGCTTAGTTAAAAAAATATTCGAGTATTTAAAATGTGATTTAACATCGGCTACGTATTAAAAAAAAGGACTTCGAAAATGAGTGATACCTCTTTGGAAACAAATTAAAAATTAAATGGGCCTTGCGCATCATGATGCGTCACTAGAGACTAGTACTCATTGTACATGAAAATAAAATCCCTTTTACCTGCACTGGCCGAGCTCGGTCTCACCTCTCATTATTTAAAAGAAGATATACGGTCGAGGCTCTATCGATTATCCATTTGGTGCTATGTTCCACGCCCGGATTAAGGGTCCCAACATACGGGATGTTTATGGAATCTGCAAAGAGCGTGACGGTCGAATGTGGCTGCTTTTGCATGAAAAAAATATTTACAGAGTAAGTAAAAGTAATTTTATGGCTTAAGAAGCAAAAGTATAAATCAAATTATTAATCACATGATACTGAATATGTTATATCTTCAGCGTTTCGAATATAAGTTTGCCAAGGTTAAGCTTCTATACGCACTAAGGCAATATTGAAATTTTAATTTGTTTATTTTCTGCGACCGGATAAAATCTTCTGTTGCAGAAAAAGTGCTATAAATACGCGACGCATGTAGTATACTTTTCAGAACTTGTTGTATAACGTAAAACGTTAACGGTAAACGTCTTCCTTGAATTTAAAACTTAGTTCCAATAGTCCGAACGTCGTGAAACTTTTATTTAAAAGGTAAAAGAAACCCATTTCACCGCAATTGAATGAAAACTATAAATAAGGTCGGCTGAACCTCATTGCGGGTTCCGAGACCGTAGAACACCGACAGCTGCCCCCATGGGATGTGTGTTTCCTTTAGTATGTGAAAATTGCTGTACAAATACAAAATATGACCTTTAAAAGTAAAATTAACTTCTTCAAAAAGTAGAGATAGAAGTATAGATTATTTTAAAAGACGAAGAAGATTCCTGTTTCGTAGTTTTTAGTTCCATAGAATACTGTGACTTTTTGTAGAGGTACAAACGTGCTGTGTAGTGGATTCAAAAGTACTTTCATATTTTAGGGCTCATAATATTCATATCGTTTCTATCAATTTCCTATTCTCCAACTTTTTTTTTATTAATGTTAAAATATGTCATGTCGTATCATGAGGTCAAGAGAACGGCGGAAAACGATAGAATAAAAACTCCACCAACAAGAGACAAGTTCGTAAATTTGATGATGATCATCATATTAAACACCTCGGTGCGTAGTGTGGCGCTACCTCGTACCTACGATTAAAAGCACAATGACACAATTGGGGTCACACACAATTGGGGTAAATATATTTTTCAATTAATTAGAGGTCAAATGATTAATTAAAGGGACGACTTTTGTTTTATAAATTCAGTAGATCCAATTCTTTTCTCCTTATTATCCATCTCACCTCTAAACCACCTATTTAAATGGGAGAAAAAGTTGGAAAAGCTTATTAAACGGAACGTTATACTTAGGTGCACCTACAATTGCTCGGTGAACTCCAACTTTTGAAAGTTGCTTCGCGGGTTTCAACGGAAATTGTATTAATCCCTTTGTGTAAAATAGCAAAAGTTCGTAAACGCCACTCCGAGAGTTATAAGTCTCTCCCGGAGCCATTGTAAACTCTCTGATGAAAAAGTGGTAATTCTTAAAGGCGCTCTAAGATTGTTTCAATATTGAAACGAGTTAAACTTGTTATGGTAATGTTTTCTTGTGCGAATCGAACATCAAAGTTGAATGTTGAGAGGCTTGTTTCCGGCGAAATTTCAATTTATCGGGTTCCTCGTTGTGTGTGCTAAAGATTTAGGTATCATTTGAACTAAATTAATACATAATCCTGTAAGAAATGGCAGTTAAAATACTTTACACTGACTCCTAAGATTAACGTAGTTCAAGGCGTTAAGGAATGCGAATTATGCTATTGAATCAGAAGCCTCATACCATAACCGATAAATTACAATCACGTCAGTCGCAATCCATAATTCAATTCCCACAACACCTCACTTCAATTAAATTAAACTAATACGATTAAATCCATTATGGAGCGACATTCATTTGTAATTACATCCGTGACATTTGACATTTGGAGAATTAAATTTGAATGTAACTGTGATATTTATTGCGTCAATATGTTGGGGTCCGCAATTTGTCTGGATACGGTGGTGATATACGAAGTCATTAGGATATAACGACAAGCTGGCCAATTAGGAGATACCTGTCTGGGCGGCAGGCGTGCCGTAAGGAGCTTACTAACGGTGGTTTGGCGCCCCTGCCTGACCTGGGTCTGTAGAGTAAACTTAGTTATATCTTAGTGATTGGTATTATTTATTTAAATTTTACTACACTTAACAATGCATAAGAAATGTAGTATACCTTTAATACATAATAAGTTGCAAAAACTAATTTCAAGATTATGGATAAAAGATGCTCAGCTGCCTGTTAGTACATATAGTTACAAATCGCAATTTATAAAGCAAAGAAATATTTGTTTTCCTTCAGAAAACCTTTTGACTCAATTTTAATTTAACGAGAAAGAAGGCAAATAAAGCGCAGAACGTCTTTCCCACTTCATTTGAAAGAATTATCTTTCTCATTCCGGAGCCAATTGAAATGTACAAATCTTGGGCTCACTTCACAGATTGAGCACTCACGCATATATAAATGCGAGTCAAAGGGAGTCAAACGAGGGCCGAAGGAAGTCTAATATAATTATGAATACGTTCTCTAACGCTTTATATGAGTGAGGAGTTACTTATTAGTCCTCTTGCGACTTTGAAGTGCCGGAGTTTTAGCTATCCCTACTAATTAAACTTTATCCGACGTTTAGATTTACGCATGCATTTTGGAGTAATTGGAGTTGTTACTAAGATCATTCGAAAACTTCTACTTAAGAATATAAATGACTAATCACACACGACACAAAAAGTCCATGCCTGTCTTATTTTGTTTAGTTGATTACATCAAGTATTGAAACAATAGATGTATCTTTCAGTACCTTTTTAGAGTTTCGAAGCCGAATGGCAACAAACGGATCCCTTATAGTTTCGTCAAGTCTTTCTGTATATCACCACTTTATTCTGAAACTATTAAACTATAACTCAGTAGATATATTCTGTTAACCACTTTACAATTCTTATACCAAAAATATTGCTATTTAAGGGATATTTCTCATACATGAAACTAAAACATATTTATTTTTTTGACAAACCTATGCGTGTGAGTTGTTTTTTTTACATGACATCAAGGTTCGTAAAACTATTTTCGCTTCCATAGTGGTAAAATGGGCGCCCCCCCCCCCTCTAACTTGTAAACTAAGCAAGTGTAAATTTTGAAATAAATAAATAATGTAGACCTTTTACAAATACTTTCAAAGAAAATTGGTTGGAACGAGATCGAACTAAAAGTTTTTGAGATATAGCACATTTTTAACAACCGCAAACATAACTTTGTTATTTATACAAACACTATGCAAAATATAGTTACATTTGCTGTCAATAAATATTGTGGTATTTTGGCTAAGTGTAAGTAAGTGGATTCCTAACTCGGTAAAAGTTGGCACGGAACCCTCAGTGCGCGAGTCCGACTCACACTCTCCGACGGTTTTTCTTTTCTATTTAAAGAGTCAATAAAGATCCGATAATATCATTTTCTTAGAATACACAGTCAAAAGCACCTCAAGCTAAAAACTACGGTAAGTTTTTAGCAGTCTTATAAGGGTTGTTGATAAAAAAAAAAAGTCAGATAAGTAACCTTTTGCTTTTTCTCTTTAAAAACAAAAGAATGGATTAAACTTAGTCAATGTCAAGCCAAAGGTGCCCTAATATGGACAGGGTGTGAGGGGCGGCCGCTTTAGACACTACCGAATTGTTTGCGGCTCCAGTTTAACCTGTTCATTCATATTAAATGGCATCCATTTGTACAAATTGTGTCCCAAGGTAAAAATGTCACGGCTGCTCTTACCGTGAGAAATGTAAACGGGGACTGTTTGGAGAGACGTCCGCTTAGGTAACCTACCTGTTTTGAATTTATATATATTTTAAATGAAAAGAGTATTGCCTAATATTATATTCTTTTCTATATTTGTGCGGTTGTGTTTTAGGTCGGTTTATGTTGTATGTTGTCATCGGTCTAATATTTCGGCATAATTTCCGTCACAATTTCCTACCTACCTACCTCAAAAACTTCTTCAATTTTCGTTGGAAGCATTGGCTAAGATATAAGATATATAAGATCCACCTTATATATTTTTTCAAAATTAACACTCGCTTAGTTTAGAAGTTAGATGGGGGGGGGAACGCCCATTTTACCACTTTGGAAGCGTCTAGCTATGAAACGTTAGTCTTGAAAAGAAATTTTTTAGGAACCTCTATGTCATTTTAAGAGACCTATCCATAGACACCCCACACGCATAGGTTAAACTTAAAAAAAAACTGTTTTAGTTTCATGTAGCTCCCACCCTCCTCAGTAGGGCTCCCACCCTTCCTTAAATATTATTATTATTTGTTTTTAGTATAAGAATCATAAAGCGGTAAACAGGATAGATCTTCCTACCAAATTTCAGCAGTGTGATGCTTATAGTTACAGAATAAAGTGGCTGTGACATACGGACGGACAGACAGACAGACATACAGACTTGACGAAACTATAAGGGTTCTGTTTTTGCCATTCGACTACGAAACCCTAAAAAGTAGTGTATATAACCTGTAACTGCAAGGCTCGTAGTTAAAATTATCAAAAAAAAACAACCCTGAAATGTACAAACTAGCCCAATATTTAATTGGACGAACTACTCGTAAAATCATTAAGAATGATCGTTATAATCGATTAACAGAATATTTGATGTTAACAGTGAATAAACTGTTAGATGTGAATAATTAGTGTTCATAAATGTTTTTTTTGTGATAATGCAACTAAAGATCATACTTAACATTTTATAGAAGTGTCTGTTAAAATTAACATATAAGCTCTACATAAATCGTGGTAAAACGCGTCGATAACTGCTTGCGGAGTTACTTTGCACGCCGTGATGATAAAAAAATAAACCTGCAAAACTAGCACCTAATATGAACTTTAATTTTTGCACAAGCTTTTTTCAACGAAAACGTTTTATAAAAATATTATAAGATTGTAGTAAAATTAGCGGAGGTAGATTAAAAATACAAAGCGTGCTATCATAGACAACAAAGTTTCTGCTTCGCTCCGCTCGCTGCTAGCGTTTAAATTACATAGTAAGGACGTACGAAGTGTCCTGGGATATATTATCAAGTAAGATAGAAGGGGCATTATTAACACATTTTTCATATTTGGACTTATGAAGAATCTAGAGTAAAGAAAAAGTAATTTAAACTAAATCATCTTTATTCAGGCAAATCTACACCCATACATTTAATGTTTACAAATACTCAATTAATAATAAAAAACAGCTTCATTAAAAATCGTAATAATAAAATTTTTACAGTAAAATATTAATAATTAAAATAAATTAATAAGATTAAATTGAATTAAAAATACACTTAGGAGTCCGTGCAAACTTTAAAATACGAGGGTCAAACTGAAAGTTCTTAGAAAATCAAAAACTGATTACATTAGCCAGTTATTAGTTTTATTATATCTTTTCAAAATATTGTCCATTGACGTCAATACACCGCTGCATGCGATGGAACCACTGGGAAAAGCACTTTGCCCACTCGGCCTTAGGGGTCTCTTCAATGGCATCGCGATACGCAGCCACCGCTTCTTCAGCATTCATAAACCGCTTTCCTTTAAGATTTTCTTTAATTTTTGGAAATAAATAAAAATCACAAGGCGCGAGGTCGGGGCTATACGGCGGGTGACCCAGTAATTCAACGTTTGATGTCGCCAAATAGTCGATCGTTCGCTTGGCGGTGTGCGACGAGGCGTTGTCGTGGTGAAGGAGGATCCTACTGCGAGGTCGTTTCTCTCGAACTTTTTCCAAGACAAGTGGCAAACAATTGGTAGTGTAGCATTCTGCAGAAACTGTTTCTTGATCCTCTAACACAATTGTTGCGAAATAACCTATCCTTCCAAAGAACGAGGCCACCATTTTTTTTCCCGCACTTTGATCTCTCTTCACTTTAGTTGGCAACTCCTCGAAAGGAAACACCCACTGAGCAGATTGTCTTTTGGTTTCAGGATCATAACAGTAAATCCAGCTTTCGTCACCTGTTTGTATGTCGAACACAGCATTTGAGTCACCTCCGTTAAATCTTTCAATCATTTTACGGCACCAATCCACACGATGGAGTTTTTGAGCCTTAGTCAAATTATGAGGTATCCACCGGGCGCAAAGCTTCCTGACCGCTAAATGTTCGTGGAGGATTTTGTGCACTTGACTCATACCGATGCCTAAGCTTGTCCAAATCTGCTGATAGGTCACTCTTTTGTCAGTCTCTATCATACGCCGCACAACACAGATGTTATTTTCAGTCGTCGCCGTAGAAGGCCGTCCCTCACGTACATCATCAGTGAGATTAGTGCGACCACGTTTAAACTCATTAAACCAGTTGTAAACAGTCGCACGAGATGGGGCTTCATCGTGAAAGGCCAATCGTAGTCTATCATAGCTTTCTTGTTGACTTAAATGACATCGAAAGTCATAAAAAATCATTGCACGAAAATTTTCTCGTATTAAATTCATGTTGACGTGACACAGACAATTTTCAATTTGCCGCCAAATCGTAAAACAAATGACAAATGAATAAAATATATACTCAGTAATATTGGCAAAGAGTTCTATTTTCAAATTTTAGAATATTTTTTTTATTATATTGTTTATAAGTGGCCAGTTCTAAGAACTTTCAGTTTGACCCTCGTACCTATCCATAACCTAACCTAATCCTACACGGATAAGTTGGTCATTTTTTTTAATGTTTTAGTATCATGTATGGGAGCACAAAAAATGAAAAATAATGATATTTATGGGGTATATATCATTATTTTTTATGTTTTGTATGATAAAGCGGTTAACAGGATACATCTACCTACTAAGTTTCAACTGTCTAATAGTTTCAGAATAAAGTGGCTGTAACATACGGACGGACAGACAGACAGACAGACAGACACGATAAGAGTTCCGATTTTTGCCATTCGGCTACGGAAACCTAAAAATTGATTACAATCCAGAAAAAAGAGACGATTAGGCAACCTTTTTTTCTGTATTATACGGAAATTTATTGTTATTAAAATTAACTAAACATACACGAAACTTCTACAGTTAAATATTGCATTACAGTAACAAAAAAAATAGTTTGTTTTTGAATTTTTCCTTCATAATATAAGTTATCAAATTGTAAAAGATTATTAGTTTATTGTAATTATGATCATGTTATTTTGCTTCAGACAAAAAATTAAACATGAAATAATACACTTAACATCAAACTTCCCATTTAAATCTGCCCCGTTAGCTATGATCAAATCTGCCCCATGGTCACTTGGAAGATAAAAATTACAAAATAATAATAATATAAAATAACTGGCAAGCAAAAACTCCAAAGAGGATTTAAAACTATTAATCGACGACCTTTGTGGTGTAGTGGCAAAGCGCGCTGGGTTTCAAGGCATCGCCGCTCCGGGGTCCCTGGTTCGATTCCCGGTTGGGTCAATACAGTAGTCTGATTTCGATAACACAAGTGCAGTGGCTACTTACTTTGGGATCAGAGCAATGTATGCGATTGGCGCACAATATTCATATTTAATTATTGCACAAGTTTGTGAAATAATTAGTTGGAAACTTCTACTCACGTGATTGTACACAAAATGTTTATTTACTTTGCCGGTACAAATACGACGACAGATAAAACTCTTTTTGACATCACAACATGCAAGTTTTGTGATTTGACGTTTGGCACAGCCAATGTCGCCAGTATTAAAATGAAGTTGCGGTAAAAATAATCATGAGCGTTCAGAAATCAACATGTTCAAATCTGCCCCTGTGCTAAGGTGCCTCCATCTCCCCTACACATAGATGGAATATTTGAATCACGTTAGTAAATAAATAGGAACATAATATTTGTTGTAGTATTCATTTTTTTAGGATATTTGTGAACAGTTAAAATCGTATTCCTAGTTTAAATTATGAATTGGTTATCTCAGTATTGATTTAATTAAACAGGGTTTGGCTTCGATTCTTAAGTGTGTAAAAAAATCACGTTACACATCTGTCGGTTTACAAATGCATGTCTCTACATTTTTGCTCCCATTCTGCGTACCTCTCAGTCCCATTAGAACCAGCGCAAGGCCAGGCACTATACACTGCCCATTTCAGACTCGCAATAGTCTGAGAGCTCCCGTTTAGCTTGTCTCCATTCATAATAAATGTGTCTGCTTGACCACCTCCCGCTAAACTGTCATATTTGCTCTTTAAAAATCAAAATCGACCGTATCACTGAAATCGAATAACATTTTAATCGAATCTGCGCTATTTATTAGGGTTTTACGTGATAGTTATGCACTCGAAGGGTGTACACAAGCAGCGGAGGCACTGAGAATGTTCGCAAGAAACTATCTTAGCTACACAGTTATTTGTAAGAAAACTAGCGTACAGTTTTCTTCATAATTTCCTTCCGTCAGGATATCCGATACTGACGTCTGCCAGCTACAAAGATGGTAACTTAAAATGGTATCGTAAAGTAATTCGAGGGTTTTACTTTATTTACCTACATTGTAAATATACCCAAGTAAACTAATGCATTAAGTTTATGGCTTAATTTTTATTTTAAAATACTAATTAAATTTAATTATTGCTTATAAAATAATTGCTTATTTCTTTAAACTCAAATTTTCAATATCGCATCTTTATATTTACTGAATGTTATACCCTCCCCGAATCCCCACAGACTCGAAAGCACTTTGAGAACAAACGATTTTTCAGCGCAACGCGACAGCGCTTGTCGCAGCTGCTGGTGCTAATATCAGCCCATCTTCTGGCCATTACTTATAATTACTTACTCAACTCGGATTTTGCACGACGCACTTTAAGTATGGCGATTAACGAGCTCTAGTGGAACATGAAAGGTGTGTCAGTGCACAGCTAGCTCTAACACAGCAGGACATAACTAGCTAGCAAATAGCTAAATAATAATTAATGGTAGGGCTGTGAATAAGCTTTAAAAATGAGAATTTTGTACAGTAGGAACAGCAGTTCGTGCAGTGTCAAATAAATATTCTACATGGTTAATAAAATATACCATTTCCATGTTCATGACTCTTGGTTTATTATAAACATAAATACAATCTTTACCAGAGTAGGCAGTTTTTCGAGTCTCTTTGTTTTTTTCAAATATTGAAATCAACGTTGATTATAAAATTGGTTCCAACATCGCGTTTCTCAGTTATTTAAGTTCGTCTCATGCATACTATAGTATTTATTAAAAGAAACAAAACGCATACCAAATATCTCCTTCCTCAAGACATAGCCATTGTAATACATTATTGTTTTATGATACACCTGAGCATCGAGTCCAACGATTTTCCAGTGCAGCGATGTCGACGTGTCATGGCGCAGCTGCCAGCTAATATTGGCGAAACAAACCCAATATCCGTAAAAGTTTTGCCCCCGGCTCCATTATTTATTCAGGGGCTCTGCGTTTCTTTAACTTTCGAGAGCTTACCCCCGTTATTATAAGCGAGCCGCCGGAACACAATTGGCCGGGCTTCTTGAAAATACCCGATTTCATAAATAAAAAACATCTTCAATTCTTACTCTAGCTTGAAATATTAGCGGTTAGGTTTAAAGAATTGTTCCTTAAAAGTCAAGTGACCCACATGAAAAATAAAATTCATAAAATATATATAACATAACTAAATAATAACTAGGTTTATACAATCCAGTTGGTCTTTTGAACGTTTTTTGGATGAGGTTATATTTGTATTTGTACTTTTTTTCGGATGTTGGATTTGCATCTTGAGCAAGTCAAGCGTCAGAAATGACAGTGGCAGGAGTTTACAATGAAGGTGGAAGCAAATCTACCCACCCGGCACGGCAACAGCACCAAAGGCGTCAACCATACGGAAGCACGTTACTTATAGGGAACACCAACGCCTCGGATGGGATCGGCACCGGATAGCGAACGCCTCGCCTTCGATCGTGTTTGCTAAAAATTATGACAGTTCTTCTTGGGAATGACAGCCCGTTTGACAGGGTGGACGGATAGTCGTCAACCTGTACCCCTATCATAAATAATTTGCGTCAAAGTATTCGTATAGTACCCAACGTAATCATTTGTATGAGAATCTGAAAGCGCCTCTATCGGACGTAAAACAAACTAAATTTGGCAGCTCAAATACCTGACATTTATTGTGCGTAAACATTTTCTATAGTAGTGATAAACTGGATTTTCGATCACGAACCTTTCTCTGACGTATAGTATCGTGAGTTGCAACAAGATAACTTGAGATTCTGGGTATTAACAATGAGAGAAGAGAAACTAGGTAACTTTTACGGATAAGACCATCATTTTTTTTTTCTTAAATTATTATAAAGCTGCATTTGAAGACGGATTCAAGCTCCTGGAATGGGAAATATTCGGCATCAACGTCAATAGCAAATACATCTTTCACCTCCGGTTTACTTATAATATACTATTCGTGCAGGCAAAGATGAGATTTTGGAACTACAGTCGAAAACCTTGACCGAGCCTTACAACAAGTGATTCTAAGAAAGAGGTCTATCAACGAAATCAACGCGGCCGGCTAGGCAGAGGTCTGGAAACTGCGCAAGAACGTCTTCTCGTCTCATTAACCTCAGTGTTTGAAGACAAAAGTCTTCAACGGGCGTGTGTGTACTTGTGAGAACGTACGGATCCGACACATAGTTTCTTACTATATGTGCTCAAAATCTCACATATAACAACAGACAGAGCTTTGGCTTTTGGCGAGAAATAAAGAAACGTGTGAAATAAAGAATACGTTTGTGGTCATATTTATAATTCTAAAATTAAGACATTGCAGTAGAAATATGAAATTGATTACAATATTTTTTATCTTAAACTCTTTATTTTTAACTTGAGAAGAAATCAGGAACAGGGACACTTGTAACCGGTGTATCGATTTTGATCTTGTTGGGTTCATTTTTGCTCTGATTATGACATATAGGAGTAACGAAGACCGCTGGAACTGCAAGACTCACTTTATTTCTTCTAGCTGGGTAGGCGTATTTTTATACATTGTATTTTGATCTGTCTTCATTCTGAAAATAATATACATATTTTATATCGACGTTAATGCTTTTCATTCCATTTGTTTGAAACAGCGTCCTCTTGGAGAGCTGAGGGCTTGGATAAATCACAATTTCTTGAGAAATAAGATCTAGCTAGAATTTACCTCACTATAATAGCCAATGAATAAAGGCACTTTAATCACAAATCCTTGTTTTACTTTTACATACTTACTTTTTCAAAAATTCAAATACTGTTACGTTCTACTGCAAACGACTTGTCCTCGTTATTTTAAATATTTTTCATCATCTTTAACTAAATCTTTTATATAACTTTTGAATTTGTCACAATATGATGGCCTAACGTCAATCTGTCAATTGACAGTCTAGTAAACAGTTTAAAAATCTAAAGATTACAGAAAAACATATATCTTCATATTTTAATAGACCAAAATTTGACATTTACTAACACTGCCAAACGTACTGATCGTAATTTTGTTCCGTTATTGATTTCTCTGAGATTTTACTGGAATATCATGATATATTTCGATAATATTCATGAAAAAGATCACTTAACTTGTTTTTGGACGTGCCATTCAACGGCCATATTTACATTCGTATGACGTCATTTTGATTTTTGATTAGTGAGCTTCGACCTTTAAGCGATCTCACCCAAGAGTACCTAGCATGTTCACTTTAAATTCCGTTGGCGTCTTAGAAACATGAAGGAAGCTTTGTAAAGCTGTCCTTTCATTTACAAAATACAACTATTATTTAATCACTCTTGTTATCTTTTAGCGTAGTAATGAGATCTTTGTTGTGATCGTGCAAGTGTTAAGTTACTACATAACAAGCGGCAAGCTGCAGTCTCGTATTGTCGGAGGAAATGCGGACGCATTATATTCCATTATAAGATACGAGGGTCAAACTGAAAGTTCTTAGAACTGGCCACTTATAAACAATATAATAAAAAAAATATTCTAAAATTTGAAAATAGAACTCTTTGCCAATATTACTGAGTATATATTTCATTCATTTGTCATTTGTTTTACGATTTGGCGGCAAATTGAAAATTGTCTGTGTCACGTCAAAATGAATTTAACACGAGAAAATTTTCGTGCAATGATTTTTTATGACTTTCGATGTCATTTAAGTCAACAAGAAAGTTATGATAGAATACGATTGGCCTTTCACGATGAAGCCCCATCTCGTGCGACTGTTTACAACTGGTTTAATGAGTTTAAACGTGGTCGCACTAATCTCACTGATGATGTACGTGAGGGACGGCCTTCTACGGCGACGACTGAAAATAACATCTGTGTTGTGCGGCGTATGATAGAGACTGACAAAAGAGTGACCTATCAGCAGATTTGGACAAGCTTAGGCATCGGTATGAGTCAAGTGCACAAAATCCTCCACGAACATTTAGCGGTCAGGAAGCTTTGCGCCCGGTGGATACCTCATAATTTGACTAAGGCTCAAAAACTCCATCGTGTGGATTGGTGCCGTAAAATGATTGAAAGATTTAACAGAGGTGACTCAAATGCTGTGTTCGACATACTAACAGGTGACGAAAGCTGGATTTACTGTTATGATCCTGAAACCAAAAGACAATCTGCTCAGTGGGTGTTTCCTTTCGAGGAGTTGCCAACTAAAGTGAAGAGAGATCGAAGTGCGGGAAAAAAAATGGTGGCCTGGTTCTTTGGAAGGATAGGTCATTTCGCAACAATTGTGTTAGAGGATCAAAAAACAGTTTCTGCAGAATGGTACACTACCAATTGTTTGCCACTTGTCTTGGAAAAAGTTCGAGAGAAACGACCTCGCAGTAGGATCCTCCTTCACCACGACAACGCCTCGTCGCACACCGCCAAGCGAACGATCGACTATTTGGCGACATCAAACGTTGAATTACTGGGTCACCCGCCGTATAGCCCCGACCTCGCGCCTTGTGATTTTTATTTATTTCCAAAAATTAAAGAAAAACTTAAAAGAAAGCGGTTTATGAATGCTGAAGAAGCGGTGGCTGCATATCGCGATGCCATTGAAGAGACCCCTAAGGACGAGTGGGCAAAGTGCTTTTCCCAGTGGTTCCATCGCATGCAGCGGTGTATTGACGTCAATGGACAATATTTTGAAAAGATATAATGAAACTAATAACTGGCTAATGTAATCAGTTTTTGATTTTCTAAGAACTTTCAGTTTGACCCTCGTAAGAGCTAGTTTATTAACAGTAAAATTAAGTTTTGTAGAAACTACTTATCCGGTTTGCTCGTTATCGTAAAGCAGATCGAGAGAAATGGCAGAGAAAGGAATTAAAACAAAGGTTTTTCTTCTTTCAAAGTTTTATAGCAAAAGGCAACTTTTTTGAGACAGAAGCCATTAAATAATGTGAATATGGCAATTAATAGCAACTAAATTGTATTTCTGATTTCAATCATAACCTCACTGTAAAAGTTGAGAGATATACCTGCGTTATTACTATGACTACTTACTATTAACCTATAATATATATATTTAATCTAGTTATTATTAATGAAAATAATAAATATGACTAAATATGAACACAGCTAAGCTCCAGAAATTGGCCGCTCAATCGTAATACATCTACATCATTTCTCTTGATTCATTAATTGGCTTCCCTTTGTCAGTCTTCGTTACAAATGCAAATTCGAAATTAACTATTCATTTAGATGTCTATCGGCTCCATTTGTTATATTAAAGACAAATTGAAACGAGAGCACAAGATTTATAAGATACCGTTACTTACTTATAATAAAACCTTGTATGAAATATGTAACACGATCGTCTAATAAAAAAAAAGGAAAAACCGACTTCAAAACCAAAATGCACTAAAAAGTCTTAAATAAACTCTTCACCATTGAAAGGAAAGGAATCCGTTTTATGCAAACAATTTCTTTTTGGAGTCGGTGCTGTGATAGTTGATGCTTGATGGTCAAAGTGATGGCACCGACTCCAAAAAGAAATTGTTTGCATAAAACGGATTCCTTTCCTTTCAATGGTGAAGAGTTTATTTAAGACTTTTTAGTGCATTTTGGTTTTGAAGTCGGTTTTTACTTTTTTTTGCTATAAATTACCTATCATAACTTCCGTCATTATAATTACTGAACTCCTAAGCGTTAAGGAGTTCCACCATCAGCTCAGCCCCACAAGATGTTGCCTATCAGACGTAACAACACGTCAAAATTAAGATTCTAGCAAAGTAACACTATACGTGCCTTTAAAACTTGAGGGTTTCCCTCGATTACACCAAGATCCCATCATCAGATCCCAAAATGGAAAAAATGGGACCAACTAGAAAGTACACCCTCTAAGTAAGCGAAAAAAATTTTCGATTCGGTTGACAAACGACTGAGATATGAGGTAACAAACATACAAAAAAAAAAAAAACATACAGTCGAATTGATAACCTCCTCCTTTTTTGAAGTCGGTTAAAAATGAGTTATGACGCGATAATTGAAACCACCTTGTTTTAAGAATAGCTCTACATTACATTTATATACCTCCAATTATTAATGTACACATTGTATTGTACCATAATATTATCTTAGCAATCTATATAGCAATTATGAAAAGTACTAAGAGTGACTCTTATTATATCTAGTCAACTCAAACTCAAAGTCAACAATAAAATCAGACCTACTAGACCTCAGTTATATAAAAATAAGCTCCCAAGTCCTAAATCACAGCACGCAGCGAAGTCTGTATTATGTCAGGGCCCCGGTAATAATAGAAAATCGAGCGTTACCCGGGCGTGACGTCATTGCGCCGTTTTTACTTCACACCACGGTCTGGGGGTCACAGCAAGCCATTTCAGTAGGGCTGACGATGTAAGGAGATTACTGTTATTGTTTCGCATGAGTTGATATTTTGTTCTCTATTCAGGTACGTGCTGAAATTTTAAATTACAAGCACGTGTCACAAGGGATGGGATAAATTAAAGAGATGTCTCTATATTCAACTGAACTTATACTACTCTAGTCATTTTTAGTACTTAGGCTACGAGTTACGGTTGCGGTACATTCATCTAATTACTACGAACAAAGTACTTTGCTACGAAGGGCGGCTGTCACACGTGTACAAGTGTATTGAAGAAGCGAGGATGTCGTAGCAACTACGGTTCTTTGTAGCGGCTAAGAACGCTACGATTTTACTACAACTGTCTACGAATACCTAATCGGTGATATTGAATAAGTTTTTACTAATGTGCTCAATAAAAGCTTATGACGATGTCGAAATCTATAGAAAAAGCTTAAGAAAGTAAACTGAATAATTTCGTGTTACACTCTACACGCCTGTAAACACGCAAAACCCATATCGTGATCAGTTATTCTGCGAGGGAAGGCAACCTTGTTAAATTACATTACACCACAGAATGCCCAGCACGATACTTTCGAAAAATAGTTAAGATGTTTGTACGTTGCATGTTAAGGCGTAAAATTGTAAATTAAACTGCTAGATAAGGTTTATACAGGGTGTCTCGTAAACTGACCCAGGAGATAGTTAAGCTTGTCACAGGATGTATTCATTATTATTACGTACTTGTCCGAGTACAGAAGCAGAACACGAGGGCGATTCCACTGCGGAGAGGTGTGAGACAGGGAGATGTGATATCTCCGAAACTGTTCACGGCGGCATTGGAAGACGCTTTCAAGCTTCTGGAATGGGAAGGAATCGGCATCAATATTAATGGCGAATACATCACACACCTCCGATTTGCCGATGATATAGTCGTTGTGGCAAAGACGCTGGACGATCTTGGCACTATGCTCGAAGACCTTGACCGAGTATCCCAACAAGTGGGTCTTAAAATGAACATGGAGAAGACGAAAATTATGTCGAGTTCCCTTGTTGTACCCACTCCAGTATCCATTGGGAACTCAACTCTCGAAGTTGTCGACGAGTACGTCTACCTGGGACAAGTGATCCAATTGGGTAGGTCCAACTTCGAGAAAGAGGTCAATCGACGAATCCAACTCGGCTGGGCAGCGTTCAGGAAATTGCGCAAGAGTGTCTTCTCATCTCATCTACCTCAGTGTCTGAAGACTAAAGTCTTCAACCAGTGTGTGTTACTAGTGATGACATACGGATCCGAAACATGGTCTCTTACTATGGGCCTTATAATGAAGCTCAAAATCACACAACGAGCGATGGAGAGTGCTATGCTGGGTGTTTCTCTACGGGATCGAATCAGAAATGAGGAGATACGTAGAAGAACTAAGGTAACGGACATAGCCTTGAGAATCAGTAAGCTCAAGTGGCAATGGGCAGGGCACATAGCGCGAAGAACTGATGGCCGTAGGGGCAGGAAAGTTCTAGATTGGAGACCCTTCGACCAGAGACGCAGCGTGGGACGTCCACCAACAAGATGGACAGACGACCTTATAAAGATCGCAGGATCAAACTGGATGCAGACCGCTAGTGATCGGTCGCTGTGGAAAGCCGTGGGGGATGCCTATGTTCAGCAGTGGACGTCCTTTGGCTGATAATGATGATGTCACACTTAAAATTAAAAATCGTAAGGCAAAATCATTACATAGCATAAACGTATACTTTAAAATGCTTTAATTGAGCCGAAGCATTAAATTGATGTTTGAAACCAAATTAAGCTAACAAAAGCAGTTCCCCAACCGGTATGATTGTCAGAATCCTGTAAGCCATTATTAAAGTGGGTGCGTGTAAGCGTTAGTTCGGCGCCATTAGTCGTCTTGATTGATAGCTTGTTACCGCCGATTTACCAGTCAGTTTGCTTAACGACACCATTATAACATAGGTATAATACTAAGCTACTTTTGTGACGTACTTATTTAAAAAAAATGATATTTTGTGTCAAATGCTTTGCAAAAGAACAAGATGGGTAAAATTCCGTATTAGAAATCATTTTTAGGGTTCCGTAGCCGAATGGCAAAAAACGAAACCCTTATAGTTTCGTTAAGTCTGTCTGTCTGTCTTCTAACTTCTAAACTAAGCGCGTGTAAATTTTGAATTAAAATATATAATTTAGATCTTAATAAATACATTCAACGAAAATTAGTTTGGACGAGATCGAACAAGTAGTTTTTGAGATATAGCACATTTGACAACAACCGCAAACATAACTTTGTTCTTCATACAAACACTATGAAAAACAAAGTTATATTTGCAGTCAACAAAATATTGTGGTATTTTACTAAGTAGAAGTAAGTGGATTAATTCAGTTAAAGTTGGCACGGAACCTTCAGTGTGCGAGTCCGACTCGCACTTGGCCAGTTTTTATTATTTCGATAGTCCTTGTGACTATTGATCAAAGTATGAGTACGCTTAGAGTAACTATGTATGCAGCGTGCTTTTTATCTATGTAAACAGCTTTTCAATATATAAAACGCTGACATATCACACTAATTGCTAAGCCAGCTAAATCTACACATCATTTAATACGAGTAGGTACTTGGAAGTTGACACAGCTTGAACAAACAGAGTGAAATAAAAGTGGTTGTTAAACAGCGAGTGTAATATTCCTTTTACGACGTAATAAAGCTTGTCTGATCGGTGCTGGGTACACGAGTAATAAATTAAAAAACACCTTTATTATGATGCGATGTCAATTACAAACCGCACTCATACAGCCATAAGTAGCACAACGCCTTAGACTCTTTAGACCCCATACATTTTGCGACTTTTAGCATCGATGCAGTCGCGCGTTTTGAAAACGCGCGACTGCATCGCAACTCACGCAATGAACATATTTAATTTAGCACCGATGCAGAAGCGCGACTGCGCGACCGCGCGTTAGCATCGCGACTGTATCTATGCTAAAATAGCGCAGTGTGTAAAGGTTGGCATTTTGCGACTGCATCGATGCTAACGCATGATTGCATCGATGCTAAATTAAAACTATTCATTGCGTAAGTCGCGAAGCTGAAGCGCGTTTTCAGAACGCACGACTGCATCGATCCTAAAAGTCGAAGTCGTAAGGGGTCTTGGAGCAGCGATACTCTCAGTCTATTCCGATAAGGGTTCTGCGAGAATTTAGACAAAAAAATCTAAACACCTCTCTTCGGTCGACCGTTTTCCGACGCGGCATATCAATTTACTATGCCGTAACCATCGAAACCTACTTATGTTTTTCAATATCTTCTATTATTATTCTTGTTATTTAGGTAAGAATTATAAGTAAAAGTTACATGGTAGGTACTTCAAATATGCTTATTTTTAAGGAATACACTTTAAAACTATTGTTTTATAGTCCCTACTATAAAACAATAGTTTTAAAGTGTATTAAGTGCAACCCTTTGCATCAAGCGTATCGTTTTCCAAAAGAGGTTCCGTCACCAAAAAATATTGAGAACCGCTGCCTCAGGCAATCTTTCAACGACTTAGGTGCCTACTATTACGTAGTTATGAAACTAGATACTATAATAACAAATATTTGCTTTACTGGTTTGCCTCTTGACCTCATTCGCACTGAGTATCGGTCAAAAAAAAAAAATTGCAAAGGTAAGTATTAAAGTATGTACAGTCGACAGCACATCAGGTTACCCACCTTTGTTGCAAACGATCCCTTATTACAACTGCGTAAGAAACCGCAGTGTTAACTTTGACCTGCTGTTGTCTGTACCTAGCGCATCAAATTAATAAATAGCATATGCATAGAGTAAAAATTAACAATGTTGCAGTATGAAAGTTCAGAATGGAATACAATGAATTGTCAAGCTGTGACATTAAACTTATTTCCAACAAGTTTGGATAATAGTGCCTTTAGCTCGGGAAAATTGTCTCAATGAAGTTATGATAAAGGATTTTCAAAAGGCTATAGTGTTGAGATTCAACTCAAATCCGGCGCTACACTCTCAAACTTTGCTGAGAGCATTCAAAGAAGATTTTTGAAAGTTCGTTGCAAGCAATAGCTGTACATTAGTTAGCCATTTAACAGTCTGCTAGAGCATAAAGCTTTGGAGATTGAAACTTTTAAAGCATGGCTAAAGCCAATTACGAGTGGTGGTTCTGGCTATAAAAAATTATTACCTTATTTTGTCTTCTTAAAATTATAACCGAAAATGTGTCATCCAAGGAAATCTTCCCAGTAAAATAGACCATTCGAGGAGCAGAGATAAATACTCGTAATTTATCATTAATCTGTGGATGGAAGTGTTAAACGATTGCTTAATAAGGTACTACTACTAGTAGTAACTGTAGTAACTGTCAAAACCCTAAACTAGTCAAAATCCTTATTGACCGGTAAAATTAGTCAATAAGGTTATTGACTGAGGGTGTCGGTAAAATCCTTGTTGACTTATTTTGTCAGAAAAAAAATAACCTACCACTCAATGTCAACGAGAAAATATTTTAATCAACCTTAAGGGTGTAAAGGATTAACTGTTACTGCAGTCAGTCTTCGGGAGCATTAAGTCTAAGTGGAAATGCTAAGCCGTTTTGTTTTCGTTTCGTTGAATCCTTTCATTTCTTTTCATCTCGGATGCTTACTAAGAATTAATATTTTTGGACAAGATTTCAACGGCCTGCAGTCAAGGGCTGACCCTTCAGGGGCCGTAAACTGTTTTAGCTGATAACGGATTTTTTCGGGCGCCCGTAAATTACTTTTTGATTTTACTTCGATCACCGTTGTTATTAAATTTGCATTATATAACGTCAGAAGATCATTAAAGTAAGTAATCGAGCTCCGTGATGTAGGATCAAAATAGAATAAAAAAATATAAATGTTGTCACGGAGCTGTGTCGGAAGTTTCGACATAGTTCCGTGTAAAACCACCGGGTGGCGCTCGAAAAATGCTGAGACAAAATTGGTGTTTTCGTGTATTTATTATTTGAGAAGAATTTTTCAACGATGCTTAAAAAACTACAAATATTTCTTAAGATTTATTAAAGATGTAACAACTTAAGTTAAAATGATATTTGATGAATTAGAAAATCATAAAATTGAAATTGTCGACGCGAAATGTCAAAAATGATGCTTCAGACTTCGCCCGCTGGATGTTGTGGTACCACCGTTGTATCTTATTTCCATAACACGAGTGCATTAGCTACTAAATTTGAAATCAGAGCAATGTATGTGATTAGTGTGGAATATTTGTTTATTATATTTATTATTTATCAACTTATTTTATTTTTGAAATATATGCATTCTTGTTTTATTGATTATAATGTTTGATTATACAATTAAGTTATCGTTTAACAGGTATTCTGTCGGGCTATATATAGCTACGTTACTGTCTAGTTTGAATTATTCGAATTTTATTCACTAAAATTACTGTCTTTTTTTATAGCTAGCGCGAGTCGTGCGAAAACAACGAACCTAGGTAATATTTACTAGGTAAAAACTTTTATCCGAAATATGGAGCCACAGTTGAAAAACTAAACTCGTAAAATACTTTAAAAGGCTCAAATCACTTTTCAACTTTAGTTGTTAACAAAAAATAATTTTAATAATAAATTGTCTCCTAAATAGAAGACGCATGCATTATTTTAAGGTTTTTAAGTCAGTTTTGTGAGGCGATTGAACTGTTTTTATTATAATTTCATGATTTTGAGTTATTATTTTCCATGACTCAAAATCACTGAGCCTATTTTGATGAAACTTACACTGCACCGTACGACGGAATATACGTGATATAACTTAGAATCATCTTGCTATAACTTTTCGTTATTGAGAAATCCACGGACAAACATACAAATATGTTACTTACGAAATTTAGCACACGTGTTTGAAAACTGTACTAGATCAACATACTCAATAGTATAACATTCCAAAGATCACACATAAACATTGAATTGATTACCCACCTCCTTTTTTGGAGTCGGTAATACCAGCTCGTTACTATAGTTACCTCGTGTCGATATCTTAACAAGGTTAGTTCAATTAACTCATGTACCTAAGACACCTTACACACTGCGACTTTTAGCATCAATGCAGTCTGCGTGAGGCGCGCGTTTTCAAAACGCGCGCCTCACGCAATGAACAGATTTCATTTCAGTCGCGCGTTAACTTCGATGCAGAAGCGCGACTGGATCGATGCTAACGCGCGTTGATATCGATGGAGTCGCCAAAATTCAGTACATTTCCAGCTTCAGCATCGCGACTATCGATGCTAACGCGCGTACAAATTCAAATTTATTTTTTACAAACATGGTAGATACACAGATATTAAAAATAAATTAAAGCAATAACAAGAAATAATACAATAAGTAATGAAAGATAGTTTTACAATATAAAGCACAGCCATGCACCGACCACATTAAGTCAATGAAACAATTTATTACTTTGATTTGTATTTCAAGAATTCGTCAATGATATATTTTTTTTCTGATAACCACAAACGCAGTGACGATTTTGACCGAAGTATAGAGTTTCTTAATATGATCAGGTATTTTATTATAAACTGTTATACACATAGCAAAAATATTATTTTGAAATCGTTTTGTTTTTGGTGCAGTCAAGTAGCAATTTATTTGGATTTCGCATCGACTTGTGTGTTGTATCTCATGCTAGCGTAAATTTATTAATATTTTTCTTAACAAACATACTGACTTCCAAAATATATAAACAGGTCAGCGGTAATATGTATGCAATCTAAACTAAGGCACACATGCAACATCGGGTGCTATATTGCATATAGATCTAACACAGCGCTTTTGATAGACATTAGTGCCATTATCCCAGACTGCCAAACCATATCTCAAAACTGATTCGACATGAGCAAAATAAGCAGTGTTATCCGTACGAACAGTAGTGGTTAATTTGTATAAAAATAAAAGGCGAATCCGTTAGCATTGCTACTGCATCGATGATAAAAGTAGCGCAGAGCATAAAGGATGACATTCTGTGACTGCATTGATGCAAAAGCGCGTAAGTATCGCGACTTCATTGCTGTTAAAAGTCGCAGTCGTCGTGTAATGGGTCTAAGTAGTGTCTTGAGAAGACCAATAACCGTTCAATCCTTCGATATAAAACTTATTTAAAGTCTTTAGTCAGAGCTCTCTTAAAAAATACATCTAAAATAAATCCTTAATTTATGCGAAGTTTGTTAGGAATTGCTGTGACCTGTAAAGTTGTCAAGATTTAAAAAATTACTTATATTATTCAAATTTTATTTGGTATTTAAACTCTTTTTTAATTAAATAGACAAAAATGACATTTTAAGGGATGCCACTTTTTGTGATTCAAAAATAGTGTTGTACCCAAATAACCGGAAAATCGTTGTTTTTAATTGATCATAGAATAATTATATTGTTGTAGTTGAATTTGGGCTGTGCATAAAAATAATAGCATGAGTTATTACATAACAAAATTTGCTTAAAAATTCTACTAATATAATCACTCTTTTTAGTAACATACAGGTATTTATATGAATATTGCTACTTCTGGGGAAACGACATAGATTTTTTACTTATCAAAATAACTGTCATATATGTTACGTGTATCTATAGCTCTAAGACACATTTTGAATGTATAATGAGTAAAAATAATAAAATTTACATCAAAATGAGTAAATCTATGTTATTGAAAACTTATATCTCAATTTAATTGTTAGAACACTATTTCACTACGCTTGCATCATTAAAAAATAAAAAGTGAGATCGTAGCTATCATTGAAAACAGAGTTTAATTATGTGCCAAATTTAATATATCGTCATTATAATACACTAGCGGTCCCCCGCGACTTCGTCCGCGCGTTGTGAGTTTACTCCCTCCCCTCCCGTCGCAGCGTGATGTTTTATATCCTAAAGCCTTTTTCAATAAATAAGCTATCTAACACAGAAATATTTTTTCTAATCGGTTCAGCAGTTCCTGAGATGAGCGCGTTCAAACCAACAAACTCTTCAGCTTTATAATATAATTAGCGCAAACGCACGTTGTACTTGAGCTGCGAAAATTATTTTGGTGCGGAGTTATGTTAAAACTGTGATAGCTCCTAAGATATTTATTGGAATCAAATGATATAAAGGGCAACTTTGTTCTAAATGAAATGCTCGTGATGATGAATGTATTTATTTTGATAAGAATAAATACCTATGTGTGTAATACACCTCTAAAAATGATGCATTTTTTTTTTTAATTTATTAACATAAAAAAGGTTGTAGTAAGTCAACCATAAAAGATAGACTTATGCTGTTGCGGACTTTATTATAGAACTCTTAATGTTAAACAATCTTGTCTTACATGGTTTTTGTGTAACTTTAGCGGTTTCCGCAGCGTACGCAGCGGAAGCTCTCAAAAGGAATATCTTTCTCCCGTTTTCGCAACATTTTTCATTGCTGCTGTGGTCTTGTGAGTCGTATCTTTATGTTATATAGCTTAAAGCCTTCCTCGATAAATGGACTATCTAACATAAAAATAATTTTTCAAATCGGGCCAGTAGTTTCTGAGATTAGCGCGTTCAAACAAACAAACAAACAAACAAACAAACAAACTCTTCAGCTTTATAATATTAGTATAGATTTGAGTGCCTTTTATGCAGCTACAGAAGTAATTAATTACAATAAATACCCAGGTAGCTAAACGAAGAATATAATATGTGTGTGCCTGATTTAAGGTTATAATAATTATATCTAAAATAAAAGTCAGTGTACAAAACTGATCATTCTCTAAATCGATCAAAAACTCCCGTATTTTCCTGTCGTGTTACAAAATCAGCACATTACGGACTCAATACAGACGCCAAAGAGTTATTGCAAGGTGCTGAACTGTTGAATATTCACTACATTAAGCGTGTCGTTAACAATTCAGCTCTAACGAACTACTTATTTCTTTTTGAATTACAAAATATTCATCACAAGGAAGTATTTAGGGCACCAGGGGTTAATATGACAAAAACTAGCCTTTTTAACTTTCATTTTCCACGTGCTGCCTTGAAGTTAACTCAGTTGGAGGAGGTGCCCAGAGAATTTTGTTTCAAAGTGACCTAACGTTCCAAGGCAGACTGTAGCTTCGCCTGGATCGCTTTTCTTATTCATGTTTTGTATCCAAACTTTTTTAACATTAATGGCGCATGTTCGAAGTTGAGTCTTTTGTTTTAAAAGAATCATTATGAATCTGTTTTATTATCATTTATGTTTTAATTAAATATAATGGTACTATGCAGCATCAGAAATATCAAATTACAATAAATACTCGGCAGTTAGACGAATGAATGCTCCTCTATAAAAAATATATGTGTGCTTAATGTTATTCACGTTAGTAAACTGTCAAATCAGAACCTAAAATAAATTGAAATTATAGAAAACATCCACCTAAGTTTGCGAGCCAATCCATCAAAAGCTTGCACGTACGAAATCAAAGAGAAAGATTTATGTCAGACAGTAAGTAAAAGGTGCTATCACAGCTGCGTAACTTCTTGTTGGACGGCGCATAATTTATTTCCTGCTCTATAACTTTTCCGTTACTAATTCCGAGCACGAAGAATGTTATGCTAGGGAAAAAAATAATTTACAGAGTTTCAATGCCCTAGCGAATGGAAAAGTTTTCTGATAATACGAAGTGGCACCGCAAACAAGCCCCTAGGCAGCAATAAACTTAATGTTAAATGGATAGGGGCGGGTTTAGCTAATTCGAAATGTGTCAGGTTGAATAAAGATGACTCCGTGCTAGAAGTTACTCGTAGTTGGCAACACGGGCCCGGCTCGACGGAAATTAAAACGCTGCCAATAGCTTACGTGCGTAATGAGCGATATTGCGGATTATATTACAGTTTGTAGTTTTTACAGTATTATAAAATACGTTGGAAAATATATAAATAATAAGTATAGATACCTGTATGTTTGTACAATATGTAATTATTCGATGCAATGTGTGTGATGCATTTACCTGAAACAATAAATTACGTATTAATTGTTACTTTTTGCATAGCAAAGGCTCCCGAGTCTCTAGGTTAATTTTTTCACAAGTCAGAAGTTTGATATCAGGAAATATTATTCAAAAATACCTTCAATATAGATACACTCCGTCACATAGGCACTTTTACGCACCCTCTCAAGAGAAGAGTAGGGTGTAGTGTGATTGCCTCCCTTTCAGCTGGCCACAATGTCCCGCGTCTAGCGAACTAGAGACATGGCAAACTACTCGACTAAGTGCAGTGCGATGCACCAAGTCTGCATCACACGATCGATGCGTGCGTCCTAATTACTATGTGGTTTGCATTTATGCTTTAGGGGTAAAATATCCTTTTTATTTCATTTTAATTTAAAGTTTACGGTCCACGGTCGTAACTTAATCCGCGCCTAATATTCGCCGATATATACTTAGTTCGATCTTTCAACCCCATAAATAATGATTTCTGGATCTAAAACTATCCTATAGCCTTAAACGATTTTCTAACTTTCTTTGTAGCATATTTTAGGATGGATACAGCAGTTAAGGCGTAAAAAAGTGACAGATATAGACAGCGACTCTTGCTTGTATACTATTTGAAGCAAATGGCCTTTGAGCTTTTGATATTTATTTTCATAAACCACAAATCCCCATCATCGCAATATTACTTTAGAAGCTTTAGAAATGTCAGGCATATTTATTATATGTAATTCTGAGGACCAAAGCTGGCAAAAGCCACTTACGTATTGCGCATCCCCCAGGAGCAAAGCTGAGTGGCCAGGTGTCTCTATTAATATTATAAGTTAAGCCCATTGCCAACTTTGTGTTTGTGTGAGCCTCTTTTGCCCAAATTGAGTCACACTCACATTAGGGTACATGCGGCGGAAAGTGGTTGCGTGTACGCCGTCTCGCGGGGTCACGGTGTGCCTGGTCCGGTACAGCCCCCTTACTCTGGACACAAAACCCGATCCAATGAATATAGCCATCCCTGTCACACGCGTACACGACCTGGTATGTGTGACAGAGATGGGTATATTCATTGGATCGGGTTTTGCGTCCAGAGTAAGGCCTCAGGTCGTTCACGCTACGCAATACCCTAATAAATTGTATAACCGACCATCATTATTTTACGGAAATCATTACGCGATATACGTTCAAGGGCAAATGATTAAGTTATAGCCGGGTATGGTAGTATTTTTGTTACCACCGCACGGTCATTTTCATTTTATGTGGGAAACTACCCGCTACTGCGTCCGCGTCTCTCCCTCCCCGTTGCAGCATGATGTTTTATACCCTAAAGCCTTCCCCGATAAATAAGCTATCCAACACAAAGTATTCTTTTAAGATCAGTTCAGAGCACTATTATGCGTGTAAATTTCGTTTCAAAACAAATTCAGAATCAATATAAACTACGCAAATAATAGACAAAAGTATCTTTTTTTTAAACCCCCGTGTGGAATAACACTAATTAAAGTGGAAAATCGGACATTAATCAATGAATACTGAACGCAATCTTGACGCGTGTGATGCAAACAAACAAACTCTTCAGCTTTGTCTTATAAGCATTTTTTAATAGATTTTTAAAATTATGCCCTAAAAACATATTTATGGTCTTACTACGAAGACATCACTGTACACGTTAGGACTGTTGTTCGTATCAACTCATGAGGTTGGGAATTTCGAATGTATTTGTTAGCTTAACCTGATCACACTTGACGGTACATTTGTAACTAGCGGAAAACCTTTTAGAAAAAAAAAACCCTAGCGCCTCAAATATTTATTTCTCATGTTGAGGGCCCCAAAGGCAGATGCAAAGAAAATTACGTTTTCCAAAGGCTGGATGTTGAAGTAAACATTTGTTTACAAATTTTTAGCATGGGAGTACCAACAGTGTCGATTTACATACAAGACATGGAATGCTCTTACTTGGTAGATATGCAACAAAACAGGTGCAGCACTGCAGGACCTAATACATAAACCAGACCTAGAAACACCCATTACAAGAATCATATGTATTACCTATATTAAAATTTTCATATTAAATTTATTTAATTTACTACTCAAACAATGCAAATCTGGTAGGTTTGTAAAGTGTGATGTGCTATCACCCAAAAGACTTTACTGATTTAAGTTTACGAGTAGAGATATAAGACCCTGAAAACACGAAAAGTGATAGTTTGATTAAGGGGTGAAAATAAGAATTTCACTTTCATTTTCAAATTTGGTTTTACACTAAATTTAATATTAGTATGTTATTTATCAATAATTAAATTAAAAATCTAAAATAATTCAATTTAAATGCAATCTAATTATTTAAGATCACTCCAATATTATAAAGGTTTGTTAATGTGTATGTTTGTTACTTTTTCTCGCAAAAACGAATAGACGGATTCTAATTAAAATCTTACAATTATATACCTCATAGATCAGAATAACACATAGGCTATTATTTATAGTGATATTTTTTGAGAACCGACATTTACGCGGGTGAGGCCGCGAACAACCGCTAGTATGTTTACAGTTTACGTCAATAAGTAGAATTTAATTATAAGGTCATATCGTATGAAGTATTGGACAGATAAAGCTAACAAGAACTAATTAGAATATTGTGAATCTGTCTGTGTTTTTTAAACGAATCTACAAAAAATCTTAAATCTAGCACTCGGTGTCCTTCACAAGTAAATTTCGTCTAAGGGTCTAAATATTTAATCAGGATAAAAAGATTTTACATCACTCAGCGGACTTTGAGACCTTCCGTCAAGGGACATTAAAGTCAATTAGTAATTTAGTAGCGTTAAGCTTATTTACTGGTATTCCCTCGCAAATAGTCCAAATAAAATTACTAACAAGTCCGTTGGGTGACTGATTTAAATTATTTAACGGGACATTTGTAGCACTCGATCCGCAGTGATGTGGTGGCAGCTCTTTGGCAGTGATTCCGAAGCAGAAGTTAAGCAATTTAAACGGCGCGGTCGTGTTTGAATAGGTGACCATTCCGACCATACAAGTGCTATACGTCGTCAGTGACGTATAGTACTTGTATGGTCGGTGATCACGAGTGTCACCGTGCTTCTGAAAGCGCTTTATGCACTCGATCTTGACTAAGAGTAGAGGCCCCTATGAGCGGCTTGATAAAAACTGACAGCAAGGTTGGTCGATTGCCTTGCAACACGCCTCCGCCAGTCCGCACTGAAACCCATGGTGGAGTATTGCTCAAAGGACGTCATATTTCAGGCGAATTGCTTTGCCTAGGAGTAAGATTTGTACAAGCTTACTTACTTTTTACACAGGTAGTTACTACCACAAGGTTTAAACTAATTAAATAACATCCTAAACTATTGTTACACGAAAGATCGAATCGTAATTGGTTTATAATGGAGTATGTACACTAATATTTTGTGGTATGTAGAAACCTACAAAAATATGGGGTGGTTCTATTTTTAGACTATCCCGGCCGTAGATCCCTTATCACCTAAGATAAAACAATATTGCCTATGCGTAGGGGGAGAGTCACGTACCGTATGATTTATCGCTTGTCAGCAAGGAAAAACAGAGACGTCATAAATATTAAATGCGACGCTCTTACGCGCTTTACTTTAAAAGTATGAATGTGTGCATGTACGCTATCAACAAATTTATATTCCATTTATCACAAAATACGTTTACAATTGTTAGATTAAGAACTAAAAATTCGATACAAGATGTCTGTCTTTAACCCTTTAATCTCTGCGACTTTAAGTAGCGATGCAGTCGCGATACTAACGCGCGTTAGCAACTATGCAGTCGCAAAATGACAACCTTTATACACAACGCTACTTTTAGCATCGATACGGTGGCGGTTCTCCCTCCCCATTGCAGCGTGATGTTTTTTATCCTAAAGCCTTCCCCGATAAATAAGCTATTCAACACTAATTATTCTTTTAAGATCAGTTCAAGGCACTATTATGCGTGTAAATTTCGTTTCAAAACGAATTCAGAATCAATATAAACTACGCAAATAATAGACAAAAGTATCTTTTTTTTAAATCCCCCTGTGGAATAACACTAATTAAAGTGGAAAATCGGGCATTAATCAATGAATACCACACGCAATCTTGACGCGTGTGATGCAAACAAACAAACTCTTCAGCTTTGTCTTATAAGTATTATTTTAATAGATTTTTAAAATTATGCCCTAAAAATCGATACGGTGGCGGTTCTAACGCGCGTTAGCATCAATACAGTCGCGATGCAGAAGCTGGAAATTGTCAAATTATGTACTCAATTTTGGCAACTGCATCAATACTACCGCCCGTTAGCATCAATGCTAAATTTAATCTGTTCATTGCATAAGTCGCGATGCTGAAGTACGTTTTCAATAGCGCGACTGCATCGATGGCAAAAGTCGCAGTGTGTAAGGGGTCTTAAACGTATCAAATCGAGTCAACGTCAAGAGTTTCCTTTCGGCATTATTTCGGTTCCAAAAACCAAATGATTTCATTGCAAAAATACAGTAATTTTTTTGCACTCTTGTGGATGGGTCATGTTTGAGAACTAACAGCTTAATTGCTATTCCTTTTTAGGGTTCTGTAGCCGAATGGCAAAAAACGGAACCATTATAGTTTCGTCAAGTCTGTCTGTCGGTCCGTATGTTGTGACATACGGACCGACCGCCACTTTATTCTGAAACTATTTGTATTACACAGTTGAAACTAATTAGATAGATGTATTCTGTTAACCGCTTTACGATTCTCATACAAAAAATAAATAAAAAAATGATATTTAAGGGCCCCCCTTACATAAAACTAAAACCTTTTTTTTTGACAAAGCTATGCGTGGGGTCTATGGATAGGAATTACAAAATGATACCGAGGTTTTTTAAAACCATTTTCTCTAAAAGTCTAACGTTTGAGAGATAGACGCTTCCAAAGTGGTAAATGTGTGTTCCCCTATATCTAAATTAATAAATTTTAATCTAAATTTTAAACTAAGCGAGTGTAAGTTTTGAAAAAAAAAACCTTATGTAATGTTTTAGAATTTTTCAACACTCACAGTATCATATCTGGGGGCACGGCAGTGCCCCCACCAAGTCGAGCAAAAAAGCGTCACGGCCGTACCATCCTTTTCTCAAAGCAGACCATTTTCGACCCCCTGTAACTTCGTTGTGGATAAAACTAGAGCACTGAAATTTTCAGTAACCATGCAGCATTGTAAAGAAACGGTATGTAATTTAAATTTCATTAAATTTGAACCAGTATTTTACGAATTATAACGGGTCAAATTTCTTAATTTTGTCACTCACTGTCAGCCAAGTCTTCAGTTAAATTTTTCAATATTGGCTTTATTCGTATCGATGTTTTACGGCAGTTATTATTATTGCGTGCGAAGCCGCGGGTTTAAGTTAGTCCCATATAAATATAGGCGCATGGTAGTTCCTTGCCAAATCGAGCAAAAAATGGGTATTCCCGTCATGAAAACACGAGTAAATTAAATTATTTAATACAAAAAACGTACCTACGTGCGTATTCGTACTTATTACGAGTGCGTAAGGTTGTAAATTAATTATTATACCACGCGCTGCGATGCTAGCGAGTGAGCGCGGGCCGTTACTACGCGCTGCGCGGTGCTAGCGCGAGGGCGCGGGGCGGGGACAGTGGCGGGGCGCGCGGAAAGGTGAATGTCGCCGAGCGAGCTGTCGCGGTGCTAGCGCGAGGCGAAAAGTTCATAAGTCAGAGAGAGGGCTTTAAGAAAATTCGTTGCTGGTAGATATACATATATATAATAAGTAGAAGGTACCGAAAAGGAAAAAAGTAGAACTGTCTACAAAATACAAAATGAAATGAGATCCCATCAAAAACAATACTTGTCAAAAAAACCAAGTCTCGCAACTCAGTTGTTCTGCGGTAAAAAGTTGTGAGATCCATGTAATACCAAGTCGGTTATTAATTTATTCAGTCTCTACTTAAGCGACTTTCTGTCTTAATACGTCGAGTCTCTAAGACCACGATCGTGGTCCATAACAATTGAAAATCAATTGTGTCTGTAATCTCCGTACTCGAAGCATTAAGTTGTTACGTAATAATTAACAGCATCTTATAGTGACGCATATCAATATTAAAATTCTTTAATGTTTTATATAAATATATTGATACACCGACTTGGTATTACATGGATCTCACAACTTTTTACCGCAGAACAACTGAGTTGCGAGACTTGGTTTTTTTGACAAGTATTGTTTTTGATGGGATTTTATATTCATAAAGATGAAATAAGAAACTAAAAAATAGCGCACGAGTGGGACTCGAACCAGCAACTTCTTGGCTAACCGGGCTAAACGCTCTATCAATTGAGCTACCGTGCTGTCAAAATTTGTGGTTTCTTATAGATACGTCATTAGGTACGCGTGACGTTTAACGCCATCTACCTGTCTGTTTAAGCAACAGTGGGCCAAGTAGTTATTCATTACAGAAGATATTCAACTTGGAAATTGATGACGGTGCGCTTTTTTTATACATTTTTTTTAACACTTACAGTGTCATACTTATAATATATTGCATCTAAGCATTCATGATGTAGATCTTGACAAAGACTTTCAACGAAAATTGGTATGAACGAGATCGATAGTTGTTTTTGAGATATAGCATTTACAATAACCGCAAACATAACTTTAATATTTTTACAAATCCTATGAAAAACTAAGTTATATTTGCTTTCAACAAAAAATTGTGGTATTTTGGCAAAGTGGAAGTAAGTCGATCTCTAATTCAGTTAAAGTTGGTACGGAACCCTTAGTGTGCGAGTCCGACTCGCACTTGACTGATGAACTATTACTACTACTAAAGCTTTTGTATATCAAACCAAATAGATTTTCACTTTAAATTATTAACAATAAAATAAATCGATCCGTGGAAAGCTTTCATTTGCTCTACATGGGTTAATATTCATAAGTCCCTGTAGACAACATTACGACGTCCTTAAAAAAACAATATCCGTTCCGTATTCCACACTACGCTTTCATTATTCATAAAAATAATTTTATCAGGGTCATGATTTATTCCCTAAGCCCACAGTGACGTCTACCCCTTCATGTATCGATCACAGCTAGATAACGATGATTGGCTCATTCGATACACGGAGACACGCCACTCGGCCTCAAATGGAGTTAGACTGACGATACTGCTCCATATCACTCGGTGCAGGTGCATCGATCACTGTTGCTAGTCATGCCAGTCAGTTACTCATTAGGCGTAACGGGCATTTGGGCAGGTCATAAAGAACATAAGATTGACTGAATTGGTTTGATAAGTAGACCATTAAATAAAAACATACACTAAAAATACTTTCATATACATGCATAATTCGTCCGTAAGTTTTGAGTTTGCTTCCTCCTCTCCCATCGCAGCGTGATGTTTTTTTAGCCTAAAGCCTTCCTCAATAAATAAGCTATCCAACACAATTTTTTTTTTTCAAATCGATCAAGTACGAGTTGTTCCTAAGATTAGCGCGATCAAACAAACAAACTCTTCAGCTTTACTAAAGATAATATCAATAAATCATGTCGATACATATTACGAAGCTATAACGCTCTTACAGTTTGATTTTCTTATTACTTTTAAAATAATATTAACGAATTAAATTAATGAACTATTTGATTTAATGAGATCTCAGGGTTTGAAGATGAATTACCTGTACGGGTTGTAAGTTTAGTATTTTAATAGTACATTATGATACAAGTGTGCTAAGTTGAGCATAAGGCGATATTGTGTGCGCACGAGCGAAAGCGAGTGCGCCATAAGAAAGCCGCGTATATAATGGTCACAGGCACACGCGTATCATACGACGTTTTTCAACACACTTGCGAGGAAAAAACAAGACTCTTCATTTACTAAGTTTTTAATTATTAAAACATTTTCTTGTAGTAAAAATACATTTCACTCGACTTTGATGGCTAAAGACTATCGCACGCGTTTTTCGCCTCGTTACGTATGTCCGCCAGAGTTAATAATAGGTTTCCTTCATTTTCTTTACTTGAAGTAGACATTTTCATTAATATTAAACTTTACAATTAATCCAAACTTCGTCACAGCCGACAATTACCTATTTACGAAAAATGGCGCATTGTTTTTTTTTTTCTTGCCGCGATACCGATGCGCGCGCAAGGCTAAGGGCGAACTAGATCGGCCAACAGCCAAGATTAAAAATCTAATAATTCGTGTTAAAAACACAAATTACAGAAAAATTAAATGAAAAATCTGGATTTGCCATTTATTGAAATAAATACCTATGTAGAATACTGTTATTTTTCTCATAAATAATGTTTGTTGCTAAAATAAAGGTTATAACCCGACTAAATTACATCGCTTGTTCTTCTTACTTACGACTTGGTACTAGGGTACAAACCTAAATTGGTCGGGTTAATAAAGTAAAGGCACTAGTGCAATAATATAACGAAAAAGCACGCGTGTTTAATATCTAGGATTATGTGCCAAAAATCGGTGGAATAAAAACGTCGTTTTGAGCAAGTGTGTTGAAAAATACTATATACTATATATAAAATACTATACACTCGCGTTCGCTCGTGCGCACACAATATCGCCTTGTATATAATGGTCAACTTAGCACACTTGTATCATAATGTAGTATTACTAAATTACAAATTGCATTTTTATTTAAAAATATTTCATGATTTAGAAAAAAAAAAAATTTTAATAAATATAATTACTAATTTAATAATAATTTGATAAAAATGATTCCGAATGGTTCCCCATTCGGAATAGGATAAGGTGATTTAAATGTCATTGGGAATTATGATCTCTACACAAACTACGGGATTTAACGCAACTTTAACTTTCACTTTATGGGTAAATATGGTATTTACCTTCCCGACGTTTCGACACGGTTACACGCGTCATGGTCTCGGTCAACTGCAGTTGTCCCGAGACCAAGTTATAGTTGCATTAAATCCCGTAGTTTGTGTAGTTTTGTTAAAAATGCAACAAATCTTAAAATCGTATATTATGATCTCTTTCGCGTTCAATTTATAATTGACACATGGTTGGCCGCTGCGATCGTTGTAAAATATTAAGTTGCCGACTGCAGTAGTTGCGACAATATACTAAGTACAATACTTTATGTTAATGCTTGTAAACTTTGTGATAAGGTGTGATAAATGTATCTTAGGGAACGTTAACATTTTGGACGTGGTTATTGCTATGATGCTTTGACAGTAGAGCAGCTCTGCTTTTGAACGAAATAGCAAATTCGTATTGAGATATCGTACAATCGACTTAGCAGATTAGCGTGGGACAGCACTTCACGAGTGAGTGAAATGGAATTAATTTTAACTTTTCTTAAGTTGCATCGCAATGGCAATTGGGCGACTTAACTATTAAATGTGGAAATTGAACTGCCTGGAACTTCAACAAATAACAGCAAAATTGTAATACGCTTCCGGACTCCTCAATTTAAAAGTTATTAACACATTACGTAGGAACTTAACCTTACTCGGAAGTAGATTAACTAAAACAAAAGTTTTTATTTGCACCGAGAGCCCATACGTGGCATTGTGATAACAAAAGATTATGAAAGTAATATGAGTGCAACAAACACGAATGGATTCCAATTCCAAAATGGCCATAGGTGATAGTCACGCGAGATTTCGTGACTACAGCTATTTTTAATTAGCTCTATGTCACATTCACGTTAGCGACGTTCGTAACGAAGTTTTCCCTTCTGATGAAAAACTCAGGGCCGAGATTATGTTTATTACTCAATCATACCAAAAATTTTACCGATTTTGTTTTATTTGCCACAAAGTTCAATAATATAGTTAAATTTGTATAAATCAATAATGCCACATAGTTCAATTAATTAAAGTAAAATTTGTATGAAGGTACCCATGAAAATAATAACAAAAATTCACCCTCAAAAAAAGACTTTTTTATTTCATGTTTTTCTTCGGCCTCATTTTATTGAATAAACCAATATAGTACCTTATACTCTTTTAAGACAACCTGTACGAGTACTTTGCACGTAGACCCCATAAGGTCACCGCTTACTGCGAAAATTGCAACACGCAGCGGGCGCCCATTTAACTGTTAAAGGCCGTAAGTGGTCTACAATTCAGCTCCATAAGCCTTACGCATTGGGTTTTGAGCCATGTAATTTTTACACCCGTACTATTAGTCGAACCTGAGTAATACAGTTTAAGACAGTATTTGGAAGCTCTTACCTTTTACTGCCTGGAAAAAGTTAATTGTCTTCCCATACGCGAAACGTTGAAAGGTAATAATAACAGTCAGACTTTAGCAGAACCGAAAACGAAGGATTTTGAACTGAGAGCTTATCTTTGGGCCCTATCAGGATGACGACCCTATTGCTACACTCACTATGTAGGATATAAGAGGTCATTGAAATTAAAATGATTGATTACTATGAATTCGTATAACCTTTCTATAATAATGCGCTCATTTTGAGTGATTTTATAATATTCATAAAAGCTCTAAGGCTGTAGTAACTTCGACAAATAAGCACTAACCAACGGATAATTCAAATATAAAAAGACATCTCGTATAAAGTAATGACCAGACAACTTTAACATAAACTTATGAAGGCATTGTGAAACAGGCAGTAAGTCATAAAAAGTCTAAGTTAAACTAAACAAATGGATTTGAATAAAAGAACGTCATTATCCCTTCTTTTTCATAAGTACTTAGGTCGCACTAAAGTTTGAGGCCTTGACCACTTACGATAAAACACATTAAAAATCATAAACTGTATCCGAAAGTTTGACGGCCTTGCAACAAATAAATTAACAAGGTTTGAACAACTGTTTGTATGTCATGTCACCCTTATATCATTTAAAATGATTGACATTGATTTTGAACTAGCCATAATATCATATTTAAAGATTACGGGCCGATTTTTCAATAGTCAGTAAAACTTATCAGACTGATAAATTATAAAGCGACAGATTTAAAAAAAATACAGTTACGTACGATTGCTGTCAATAAGGTGACGTTTCCAAATAAGCCATATTGTATTTTGTTCGACGAATATTTCTTATCTGACTATTGAAATATCAGCCCTAAAGCGAATCTACCCACCCGGCACGGGAACAGCACCAGGCGTCAACCATACAGAAGAAGAAGCACGGTACGTAAAGGGAACAGCAATGCCTCGAATGGGATCGGCACCGGATAGCGAACGCCTCGCCTTGGATCGTGTTTGATACAACTTATGACAGTTCTTCTTGTAAATGACAGCCCGTTTGACAGGGTGGACGCATAGTCGTCAACCAGCGGTCGACGCGCCGTAAGCGCGTTACAACGCATGCGCCGCTGGTCGAGAGTGGGTCCCGAGTTGGTCTCGATCCAAGGTGATGACGCGTTACGCAGTTGATAGATGTGCGTTGAAGTATGGAGTTTCATACAAACTCGACTCAAAATTCGGCTGCGCGGCGAATAATACCGTAAAGTGATTTTTACAGTACGGTACGGTGACAAGGCTTACTTCTGCGTCAAATGCTATTTACGTAGCTTTATAGGAAGGAAACACTTTCTAAAAAAAATATTTAAGATAAAAACCATATATTAATTGTGAATATTAATGTGTACACATAACCTTCAAAACAATTTATCAAGTGACAATTCTCGTGCAATTTGTACACGAAAAAAGTTCACCGATCGAATTTTCTGTCGAAAAAAAAAGATTTTTGATTTCTTAAGATCACGATTTCTATGAATTTAGATTTTGGTTGTGCGACAGTTTTTCTAAGTGTAGTATATTTTACATGATTTTCTAAGTAAAAAGGTTAAATTCTCAATCGAATTAACACACAAAAAAAGATCGGTTGCCGCGAGAATCAGCCTCCAGGGGGGCAATTCTCGTGCAATTCGTATACGAAAAAAGTTCACCGATCGAATTTTATTTTTTGAAGAAAAAATAGTTTTTGATATCTCAAGGTCACGATTTTTATGTATTTAGATTTTGTTTGTGCGCTAGTTTTTTTAGGTGTAGATATTTTACTTTATTTTTAATGTAAAATGGTCAAACTCGCAATCGAATAACCACACGAAAAAAGTTCGATTGCCGCTATAATTGCCCCCCAGGTCTCATTATAGTAAGTAAGTAAGTAAGTAAGTAAGTCTTTATTTGCGAGAATACAGTTACAAAGATCTTAAATTAAAAATTAAAAAAATAAGTCCAGTGTATTCTACCAATAATATGGTATGCAAATTTTCACATAATCATGCAATAGAACAATTAATATTAATTCATTTTACAGATAGAATTATTCAAATAATCAAATTAATTACATATTCCAAAAAAAGTTAATAGTTAGTCAATATCATATTAAAATGTCAAAATTCGCACATTATTACAACTTGTCATTAATAAATTCAATAATACTATAGTAACATTTTTCTATTAGAATATCTGTCATTTTACATTTAAATTGATTTGTATTCAGTTCTCTTATATATTTTGGGATTTTATTGCATATGATGGGTACCATGCAAAAAACACTGTTGTGCATAAGTGCTGTGTTTGAACTGCGGACAACCAGTCTATTGTCTCGTCGAGAACGATCATTAATATCTGTCATTTTTTAAATAATGTTGGATTTGTTTTTGCGAACATTGCTATCTCCAGTATGTATAGGGATGGTAGTGTAAGAATTCTGTACCTTTTGAAGTAAGGCTTGCAACTATCAGCAGGATCGACCCCAAACATAGCCCTTACGCACCTTTTTTGTGCTCTAAAAGCTACAGTCTTGTCTGTTGAGTTGCCCCAGAATATGACTCCATATCGGAGATGGGCTGCCACAATACCATGGTATGCCATAAGTAGGGCATCCATATTCAGCACAGATGAAAGTTTGAGCAAAGCAAATGCTGATGAGCTAAGTTTTCTGGTCAATATTTCAATGTGTGCCTTCCAATTAAGTTTTTCGTCTATTATTAATCCTAAGAATTTTGTAGAAGCAACTTCGCAAATTTTTGTTTGGTTATAGTGTATTGTCATGGGCATGGGAGCAATTCTTTGACTAAAATGAGTTATTTTTGTTTTTTTTAAATTAATTCGTAGATTATTATTATCAAGCCATTCAATTAGTAATTTTAAATTATTATTAATGTCATCTTCATACATGTCAGGGTCTCTACATCTAATAGTTATTGTACTGTCATCTGCAAATAATGTCATAGGTTGAGGTATCGCTTTCGGCAAGTCATTTATGTATATTAAAAATAATAATGGTCCCAATACACTGCCCTGTGGCACGCCATAAAAAATAAATCTTTCCCTTGACCGGTAAGATTCTTCAAATTGAGTTTTACGATTAATTTTTGTAATTTCAGTAAACTGTTTCCTCCCTTTTAAATAAGATTCTATGAGTCGTAGGATATTTCCGCGTATTCCATAAGCGTTAAGCTTCTGTAGCAGTATTGAATGGTCAACGTAGTCAAATGCTTGTGTCATATCACAATAAATAGTACAAATCGGAACTTTTCTGTCAACATTTGATATAACAATATTTAAGTAGTCATAAATGGCCATGTTAATGGTCCTTTTTTGGCGAAATCCTTTCTGTTCGTCTGTTAATATATTTTGTTTTTCCAGATACGAGTAAATATGCTGGTGAAGGTATTTTTCATAGATTTTTGATATAATAGGTGTAAGAGCGATCGGTCTGTAAAACTCCATGAGTTCTTTATTCTCCTTTTTGAACAGAGGTTTAACTTTACTTATTTTTAAACAATCGGGGTAAACACCATAGCTTATACTCAAATTTATAAGATAACTAATATGTTGACTCACGTATTTTGCTACCGCTTTGACGATCACTGTAGATATATCATCATAACCAACACTCTGTGTGTTGTTTAGGGAATTAATAATTTTGATTATATCTGATGGTATACTAGGTGCCATAAACATTGAGTTACTTTTGCTGACTATCTTAGCAGTAACATCTTTTCCTGAACCTTTAGATGGTTTAATTTTATCTACAAAATAATCGTTAAAAGCATTCGCAATGTCATGTGGATCAGTCAATATTATGTCATCTTTTCTTATTTTGTCAATTTCCGGCTTATTTTTTTGTTTTTTACAACTATTTATTATGTCCCAAGTAGTTTTTGCTCTATTGTTAGATGTTTTTATTTTATTTCCATTTTGAGAACGCTGTGTTAATTTTACTATCTTTTTGAGAACCCTAGCATAATTTTTAAATGCGTTTTTATTGTAGTCATTTGGGTTGTATCTGAAACGCCACAGAAGGTGTCGTTTTCGTTTACTACAAATTTTAATGCCTTTGGAGATCCAGTTGACCTTTTTAATTGATTTTTGAGTGACTACTTTGAATGGGAAACACAAATCGTAGAAAAGTTTAAATAATTCAATGAATTTATTATAAGCTTCGTTAGGATTCTCAGTGAGATATATTTCTGAAAAAGATAGACTCTCCAAACATTTGCCAAACTTAAAGATATTTTCCATGCTGTAGTCACGCCTTCTAGACCGCCACAATTTTAAAAAGCATTTTCGCCTTACTGGCACTTTAAGTATCTGTGTTGTATGATCCGATATTGCATATTCAATAACTTCTGATTTACACCCTTGAACAAAATCGTGTGCAAAATTATCCAAACATGTTCCACTTGCAAGCCTGGTTGGTTGGTTTATTTCCAAATGCAAGTCAAAGCTTGATAAAAGGGAGTCAAATTTTCGGGTACAACTATTTGCAATCAGTCTATCAATATTATAATCTCCTGCTAGTATAATACGGCTTTTATATTTTCTGGAAATTGTTTGAAGTAGAGTTTCCAATTTCTCAAAAAATAACCTTAAATTTGTTTTATGTGGAGTTCTATAAACACATATAATGATAATTTTGTGGTCAATTAGTTCCACCGCACAGCATTCAAACACGCTGGGAATTGATAGTTTTGCTGCTTCTCGAACTTCTCTCCAATTATAGCCATTTCTTATTAGTATACAAGCTCCTCCTCGTTTAATGTTTCCTCGACTAAATGATGCTGCTAAAGTAAAATTCCGAAAACTGAGAAATTGTTCATGTTCAGCTAACATAAAATGTTCTGTTATGCAAAGAACATCAATAAACGTATTTTTATCTTTAAGTTCCTCTAACAATACTTCAAGTAAATCCGATTTACTGACTAGACTAGCAATGTTTTGATGTAATATATTTAAGTATTTATTCTCGAAAAAACCTATTTTCAGAATCCTGATCATTTTCGCTAACAATCTGCTGTTCGGCAGCAAAGTCAGCACTTATGTGGTCATTAGTAATATAAGGAATACATTTCATATCAGAGCTCTTCGTTTCAAAATCAGTTATATCATTCATCAAGGTATAGAGGTCTTTAAAAATAATGTCAATAGATCGGCTACGGACAGCCCCATTAAACGTGCTAAACATTGAGAAATTATATTGAAGATTCCGATTTGTATCCAGCAGGTAAACATGTTCATGAGTCAAAACATCCAAATATAACAAACTATTGAAGTGTTCAATTCGCCAATTATACATGCTTGAGTATTTACCTAACTTATATGTGGGAAGACAGATTATAATATTGGTATGGTTAAGTGGTAATACAGTATTTCTTATATTAATTATTAAATCAACGTAGTTTTTCGTTTGAATAAAATCTTCTTCACCTACAAATAAGATACAGAAATCTTTTTTCGTAAAATTAATTAACTTTGATTCTAATCCGGCAATTTGATGCTCCAAGCCACAGTTAGGCATTAGGTAGTGACAAACAAGAGCTTCATTGAATGTTTGATTAGCCTTATGCAGAATGTTATTACGCTTGGTGGTGTTTATTATGCAGATTTTATGGGTATCAGAATTTGTAGAAGATAAAATAGAAGAATTATTACTTTTTTGCGATCTGTTCTTTTTATAGTGGTCATCGTGAATCACTTCATCTTGTCTTAATATTTGTTCTTTATTCGGTGCAGTTGGTTGTACGACACTTTGATCAATACTATTTCTACTATTAAATAATACGTCATTCTTATTGGCCTTTTTTGTTTTTGATTTGTTTGACAATGTCTTTTTCAAATTTTCAATTTCTTTTTCTGATGATTCGAATCTTAACTTTAAGTAATTATTTTCTGCGGTGATGTTCTCAATTTTGGCATTTGCAATCTTAAGATTCTCTTGTAATTCAAACAGCTTAAGTTTTAATTCGGCTATTGTTTGGTCATTGTTTTGATAATTAGATTGTATTTTCCTGTGAACGCTCTCTGTTATAGTATCTCCATCATGTGAATGCAAAGTCTCATCGGCAAACAAAGACTCATCATTACTGCTCCTAAGAAGTTTTCGTCTAAAGGTAATATTATTGTCAGTTGATTCTTGTTCTGATTCTACGGTTTCATTGTTTTCTAAAGAGGTCTGAGGTATCAGCCTTACAGGTGTATTTTCATTGTCAAGCTTAGGCCGTTTAGATAAGCATAAGGGACACTTCCAGTTGTCTTTATGAATCTTAGTCATTGTGTTGTAGAATCTTTGCTCAGAAACATTGGCACATTCTAAGTCGTAATATTGAAAGCAAATCAGACATTTCAAATATCTCCTATCTTGAATGTTTTGAAGACAGCCTGAACAAATTAGTGTCATTTTTATATTTTTTTCTCAAACAAAAAGAGTAATATCGTTACGCGGCTCGAACCAGCGTTGGACGAAATGCAAGTGTAAGCTTCTACCAACTGAGCTAAGCGTGCATACTGCAAATAGTCGAAATTAGCTGCCATATATTTCCCATATCGGGCGAGTGAGAGTTGGTTGTTTGAATGTCGTTGAACTTACGAAATTGTATTTCTTATTCTACCCTTCCGTGTATTTTTCTTCAATCTTTATGTATTTTGTTTTTGATTAATCCATCACTGTTTTAGTCACAAAGTACATTATTAGTACTCAAACGCTCTACTATAACATGTCGTTTTGGTACTGTTCTATTTATTCACTGCACTTTTGTTTTAATTAGTATCTTTGTTGTCCACTGTTATTATGATAACAATAATATGGTATAAATCACTTGTGGATGGGTCTTTTTTGTTGATTTCATTGTCACAGTTCACTCACATTATTCTGCACATATTTAACACTTAGTTTTAGATTAATAACAGTTGTTTACGTTTTTTGATATATTTTTTATACGGAGTCCGTGTTACGTGTCAAATACCTATATAATATCAATTATACCTATCAAAGTCCAACTTTTATTCTGACCTACGTAATAATTATCCCCATGATATTGCCAACTGATATTTTTTAAGGCACTTTTTCACTGTTTTACTTGTTGTAAAAATACAGGCCATGTAGGTAAATTACTTTGTTGACGTGATATAATTACCGATTGTTGCATGTCGACGACCTCCGTGGTGTAGTGGCTAAGCACGCTGGTTTCAAGGCGTTGCCGCTCCGAAGTCCCGGGGTTCGATTCCCGGTCGATTTAAAAATTTAAAAAAATCTATATTGTCTCGGGTCTGGGTGTTGTGGTACCACTGCTGCACCGTTGTCTCTGATTTCCATAACACAAGTGCATTAGCTACTTACTTTGGAATCAGAACAATGTATGTGATTGGTGTGCAATATTTATATTTATTTTATTGTACGTACCTTAATGTTTTTTTTATCGTTCTAAGGTCGAGAATATACCATTGTACGGTCCATTCACCTTGAACACGCTTATGCGTGTGCGTGCTTGTCCACCGTTAATATTTATTTGGGAGCTTATTAAAACGACGTTTTTCACAACAGGGAAAATTACTTCATAAATCGTTGAACTTTTTCTACAGATAATGATAATTGCTGGGGGAAATGCGACACGTGTCAGCGCACGAAAAATATAACACGGGCAAACATGTAACAGAAATTATTTCTCGTAAAGTTTAAGAAAAGCTCAGTAAATAAGCAGGGCTTTCCTGACTTTGCAGATGAACTTCTAAAACATTTAAATTGTAACCAAAATTAACCTATCAATGGATATAAAAATAAAGGAATACGATGCTACCAGCTTAGGCATACGAAATTAACTCTCTGCATTTCCAATCTTCAACTCACAGTACAATAAAGTTTAATAAGTAAACATCTTTGACCAATGAAGTACATACAGATTGTAACATACTTTGAAGTGTCTATGTCAATAGAGTAAAACACGCAAAGGTATTTTCTTTCGACAAAAAAGTGTTGAATTCGACGGCGTTATTGTGAATACTCAAGTAACCTTGGCCCCGTTTCATACTATAACGCTAACTCATACGTGAATTAATTTCAAGGACGTGGTAGGGGTGATCCAAGGTATCCATTATGTTTTGGTACAATCAAAATACTTTAGTCACCGCTATCTTTACAAAACTACTTGTCCTAATAATGGTTGTGAAAATCAATAGAAGTAACCTTAAAATATTACTTGTTAGAAATAACTACTGTAAAAGCTACAAAACGGCTGTTGATTAAAACTATTGTTGTGTTATTGGCTCAAAAATGAAACGAATACCATCACAAAGATTGATCTAAAGTAATTAACATGACCGTTGAATCGGATATTGTTCGGTCACAATCGGAGCGCTCTGGATTACGTGAAATGAAAATCAACTCAATTAAACCGCATGCGATACTACACGGCATATTTTCAGAATTTAAATTCAGATTTTCTGTAAGCTAAGTAAATACCCTCCGTAGGTCGGGTATAAAAGTAATAATACCTAGTTCTGTTTCATAAATCAGGGGGCAGATGCTCGTGCAGTTCATATACGAAAAAAGTTCATAGAAATCAATACCCTGAGAATGTCAAACGGTTTTTCTTCGGCGAAGATGGGTGCACTTTTTTAGTATGCATACGAACTTCACGAAAACTTCTTCAAACAAAATGAAAACAAAATAAAATTTGTATTTGTGAGTAATAAAATAACTAACATATTCCTACTTAGTCTAAGCAAAACTTCTATTTCTAAGGCGTTACACTGCCCTGTTGTTTTACGCTCAACTTTCAAGTCGGTTGGTTGTGTTCCTAAAGAAACAATGTTATCTTAGCTCTTGTCTGGTACACTTCACTTCTACAGCAAAAGGATAGCTTCCACAAAAAGTTTTCCTTGTTATTTCAAAACAAGAATTCACTGAAGAAAAGATATATTTAGAATGTTGTAATGTGCACTAAGACTCAGGTTATTAGGAAAGAACACGTAACACTAAACCACACTGATATCGGCTCGGAGCAAACGTACACGTCTTCTCTCCGCGGCGGTCGGTAGGCCAGTTCCCGCCTCCCCGCCCCGCGAGCCGCGCGTGCGCTGCTTGAGACGACAGAGCTACCCACAAATATGAATGTCTATACACTACATCCCTCCCTTATTTTTGTTTTTATAAGAATAAATCATCAATTATTTTTCCATTATTGTCCATAATTTTATTCACTCGAGTTGCGATTGATTTTCATCAACATTATCATTTGTTTGAGCATTACTAGCATTATTCTCATCATCCAGTACTTTCCATGGTCCTTCCACTCATTTTAGGTGTACGACGTTCCGTCTGATTCGCTGACCAGTTTTATCGCTCCGGAGACTTACATCCCCTCCTTTGTTTGCTTCGACGGTATGTGTTTCGGGTGCATAGTTAAAGCTCAGCTTGTTTTGTTTAGTCATGTTATTGACGTATACTTTACCTCCCACTTCCAATTCACAACTAGTAGCTCTTCCTATCCGCATATTCCTTCCCTTTTTCCTTTAGTTCCTTATCTCTTTCCCTCATTTCAAGATCCTCTGCCTCCGGCTTTAACCGTTTCATCCCAGTTTCCCTAGTAAAGACTCTCTGTAACTTTCTGTATCTCTTCATCTTCAAGGGAACTCTCAGTGATCTCTTGCAATGGGATGGCTACTGGTCGTGCAGATTCGGTAACTGCTTGAACATGGTCTTTAAATGATCAGTTTATGAAGTAGCAAGCTTCTATCCTCACAAATTCCTGTGTAATAAAATATAGTTAGTAAAAGTTGAATTTGCGAAACGATGTAACTCATTCTTTACATTCCTGAAGCACATGTTTTAGCTTACAGTTTAGCATATACTCATTTATGTATAAAATTTGTTTCTCCTCAACTGTAAACTGATTTGTGTTTTGTTTTGAATTTTAAAATTGGATATAAATTGAGAAGATTGGATACAGGGCTTATGGTCCGTTATCAGATCAAACACTTTGCCATATAGGAACATATTGAAATGTTCGACTGCCCAAACCAAGGCTTAGGCCTCTTTTTCTGTTTGTCAGTAACGACGTCCACAGCTGCTGAGGGTTTTGTTACCAAATGCAATTATTCTGGGCCCGTTCTTGTTGATTTGCACTAGTACTGCACCCAGACCTACTGGGCTTGCATTTGCAATTACCATAGTCATATTATGAGCATTGTAGTAACCTAAATTTGATACCTTTATGAGTGCCGCTTTGAGATCATTAAATGCGTTCTATTGGGCCACTCTCCAGTCATCTTGAATGTCCGTGTTTCTTCCAGTTCTTTTCCGTAGCAGTTTCTTAAGGGGTTCTGTTACCATTGTTGGGTGCAGGTGGGGGATCTATTTCCCCACGTAATTCATTAAACCCATAAAACTCTGGAGTTCAGCGATATTCATCGGGGCTCTGAACCCCTTTATAGCCAAGATGTACTTGTCTAGTGGTTTACTCCCTGTTCTGACAGTTCATGCCCTAGAAAGTGGACTTTCTTAATTCCAAATATGCATTTTTCGTCCCTCAATATCACATTATTTTCCTATAACACCGCCATATTTTTTTAAGCCTCAATTCATGTTCTTCTGTGTCTTTGCCAAACGTCAAGATGTCATCTATGAAGTTGAAGACTCCTTCGCAGCCTTAAAGAATTCTATATTTGATTGATTTCTAAAGTGTCCCAAGATACCACATTTAAGCCATGCCTTTCCTTTAGCAGGGCAGTTATTGTCACAGGCCAAATGTCTGGAACTTCCACATTTACTACATTCGAGTCTGTTTTTTTTTTGTCTTCTCATTCCGTGTCTCAGTACCAACTCTGTTGATTGTCTGATTCACCACAGGTTTCATATCAAAGTTTCCTAATTGGCGATCTATGGCTTCCAGTGCATTCACTCCTGCAACTATTTCATCCAAAGTGAAGTGATCCTGTCCCCTGTTTTCAATATCTTCTTTCGGAGTTCTTCTGTCTTACCCTTTTCAGTTATTTGGTCTTTAATATGCTCGTCTTGTTTCTCACCGAACTAACACTACTTGGCCTGTAGCCGAAGTCTGACAAGAAATTTTTCGAACTTTTCATCCTGTTCCTGTTTAAGAAGGCGAAACATATGTCGCTCATACACTTTGCTCTGTTTAGGTGCAAAGTAGGTGTCTAATTTTCCGATCGCGATGTTAAAAAGTTGGCCTTCAGTCGCATTAGCTTCCGGAATGGTGTAGAAGATCTCTTATAACCCGGGGCCACCGAAATGTAAAAGACTAGCTCTTTTATTTGCTCCGGTGTCTATGCCTGCCGCCTCGAGGTTTGTGTTTAGAGTCCTTTTCCATCTTTCCAACGGACCGAAACTGAACTAACCTCCCCTTAACATTCGAACCTCTCGAAGGTGTAATATGTCATAGGAGCTACCTGTTTACAAGGTACGTAACTATGTTGCATATTTATAGATTTTTAGCACTCATCAAAGCATCACTCACGCAAACTGTACATAACTGTACCAATACTATAATTAGTACGTTATTTAGTAATATACGCCCGCAGTACACATTCAGAGCTTATGACTACATAGTCTCATATACCTGTGCAGTATTGTGGCGCGTAAGTATTAACCAAGCGGCAAATGGATCAAGGTGTAAACGAAATTTCTTAACTGTAAAAATCTTCGCAATTTAATGCTAAGTAAGTATTCCCGCAATTTAATGCTATTAATGTTCTAAGTCCTATACTGCAATTTAATGTTCGTCGCAATTTAATGCCCAGTCGCAATTTAATGCAAAATCGCAATTGAATGCCCAGCCGCAATTTAATGCAAAATCGCAATTTAATGCCCAGCCGCAATTTAATGCAAAATCGCAATTTAATGCCCAGCCGCAATTTAATGCAAAATCGCAATTTAATGCAAAATCGCAATTTAATGCCCAGCCGCAATTTAATGCAAAATCGCAATTGAATGCCCAGCCGCAATTTAATGCAAAATCGGAATTTAATGCCCAACCGCAATTTAATGCAAAATCGCAATTTAATGCAAAATCGCAATTTAATGCCCAGCCGCAATTTAATGCAAAATCGCAATTGAATGCCCAGCCGCAATTTAATGCCATGTCGTAATACCAGGGAATTGTCACTCCGAAGTTTAGATACGTTCGGGCGATTCGGTACGCCGAGCATAAATGAGCGCGGGGCTGCCGCTCGCGGACCGCACCACGCGCCTGTGACTGTGTTTATATTCTCAGCCGTCCCGGGTTCAATGCCCGGGCCGAGCCAAAAATATATACCTGAGTTTCCCTGTTCAGAAACTCTTAGGGCAGCCCGGAGCCCGGAAGCCGGCGGTGCTCCACCCCCGCGCCCCGGAAAAGCACGCAAAGCCGCTGGTCCCGCGCCCGAACTCTCTCCGGCCGTGCCAGACCGCTGTCCCATCGGGCCATGAGAGTGAAAGGAATAGAGAGTGCACCCGTGCCCGCGCACACACTCGCGCACCACAACATGTCCCGCGCAGTCGGTCAGTCGGTTATCATTATTATTATTATTATTATTCTCAGCCTGTGACTGACTACGTTACAACGAAATAGCTAATAATAATTTGAGATATGTGTTCGTAATTATGACATTATTTATCAAAACAAATTTTGTAGGTGTTCAACATTTTTGTTCAAAGAAATAGGTTTGAGTTTAAGATACCTACCCAGTTACTTACGTCAATCTAACTTAAAATAAAAAGAAACAGGTCAATAAACTTACTTTAAATTTAGCATGATATTTTATAAGTACCTACCAAAGTACTTAAGTAATTTAGTTTTAGGATTTATTTTAATTGTGCTATAAATATCACCCTTTATTTTTAGGTGTTCCAATAAAATTCGTCTCGAATTTCATCGCATTTATATAGGGTACGATAGATAATGCTCAAATTATTGAAAATCCCTTTTTGAAGTTAAGTACGAACAACAGCAAATCAAGGTTAACACTCTGGCATCTTATGCAGCTGACGTTAGGGCCAGTTTGCAACAAAATCCTTTAGACATTCCCACACCTCGCCATCTAGCCCCAAAGCAAGCCACTCAAAACCTGTGCCATGGGCGCCAGACAACGGATATAATACTTAAATACCCTTTTTTTGTAAACACATACATGATATACATAGAAAACACCCAGACCAACAAAAACAGACATGTTCATGCACGCAAATGCCTGCACTGTGCTGGGATCGAACCCGCACCCGCCGCGCAGCAGGCGACCCCTCGACCACTACACCAGACGGGTCGTCAACAAAAGTATGTGTAACCTGAAATGCTGGTGAATTTACTACAATTTTACATGGTTAAGTGTGATGTACATACATGTGTGTTTGGTTTGTACTTTCATTTCTCAGAATTCAGTAATTATGTACCAAATAATTAGACAGAGTAAACACTTATTTTAATATTAAACGAACGCTGACATTATCAATTACTTTCTCCGATAGAACACAGTCAAGAAATGTGCTAGCTCCTAGACTATTTATTTTATTTGGGTAGCGCGTTGTGTACCTACGCGTATGTTCGTGACACGCGCCGCGCTCGCAGCCCTGACACATTCAAGGCCACGATACAGCGATAGCGTTACGCGTTAGAAAGAGACACACATAATCGGAAGATGAAACAACCTTGAATAAAATTCGTGCGAAGTGAATCGCACTTTATTGCGGTGCAGCGAAAGTGGCTTTTATTTACTTTATCTCTCTTAGGACAGTGATCCTTCTGTACGTAGTACTATTATATTTTCTGTGATAATACCCAGCTGCAATAAAACCGATCACCGCTCGATACTTTCGGTGATCATCGAAGAGCAATTTTTTTTTTTAGAAGAAGGCAGGTATAGTTCACAAGCATGGCTGACAAATATGCAGGTATGTCACTTCTCTGATATTCCCTCATAGAAACCAAGATATCTAAAATACGAACAAAAGAATACCTACGCAAGGCCAAACGAGTACCTATCTATTATAGTTACTTGACACTTTCATCTATTTTTTCTAAGTCTCATTTTTTTGTTTTTTATACAGTAAATATTAGTTAGTAAAAATGATAAGTAAATATTTTATTTTATAGGTCAGTAAATAAAGAATACTGTGGACCAATTCATTAAAAGATATTTAAATTGCCTTGTTGGTACCTAAATTGATTAACGAACTCGTGAGGCTTTGCGATACATTTTACCTATGAAATTCTCATACAGCTAGGTATGTATAATGTAATAAATACTGAGGTGTGAACTCAAGTAGGTAACTTGTAGGTTATTCAACAATCAGCCCCAGCACGGGCCTAACTGAATGAAAAACAACTGTGAAGAAACCCGGCAGATAGTTACCTACTCGTACAATAATAATAACTGGATAAAAGCTTGGTCGTATGTTTTCATTCATGAATTAATATCTAGTATCTCGTAATCCGTAAGTTTTATTTATTCAACGATTATAGTCGGATAGTATAAGTACTTTTTTTTCCACGTATGTTCTGCCTCCCTTTTCTTATTGAATGTTAAAAAAACTTTAAAATACTTACAGTTTTACTCGTCGCCACATGTAATGTGCACTAAGACTCAGGTTATTAGGAAAGAACACGTAACACTAAACCACACTGATATCGGCTCGGAGCAAACGTACACGTCTTCTCTCCGCGGCGGTCGGTAGGCCAGTTCCCGCCTCCCCGCCCCGCGAGCCGCGCGTGCGCTGCTTGAGACGACAGAGCTACCCACAAATATGAATGTCTATACACTACAAATGTTACAATTTACAGCAAACATTTTACGAAACAAGGGTTTTTAAAAAAATATCTTGCTAATGCTGAACACTATATGATGTGAAAATCGTATAAAGATAGGTGAAAAAATACAAAAATCCATCACGTAGCAACAAAGAATCTTGTCAATAATACGCACAAGTTCCAAAATTGAATAGAACCGTATCAGGAACTCCAAACGTTTTTTTCGCAACAAAACATTTCACCGCAACTTACATTTGGTGAATTCGCCGTGCACCAAGTAGTGGCATTGATATGAACGCTCTTTCTTTCGACTTACAAACAAAGCTTTGAAAAGGTTTCCTTTACAATAAAGTAAGGGGCACAAAGGTTTATTTAGACATTACAAGTATATCATGTATATTAAGCCATTGAGTGTAATGCGCCTAACAGAAAGCTTACGAAATAATACTTATAAAATAGGTGACAAGAATGTAAGTAGCTATGAACTGCACCTTAAAACTTCCTATATTTAAACTTGTATGCAAATTGTGTCTAATTTTGCAATAAGTTTTGTCAAAGTTTTTGAGTGTTAGTACAGTTTAAAAATATCGTTATAAATAGATAGAATAGATAGATTTTAATTTCCTTATTATGAACATAAACTATACATAAAATACTACCAATATTCAGCTACTCATTTTTTAGCTACATCTAATTTGTTTTTCGCAATGAACATCGAAAATGTTTCAAATTATGATGAATACTACGTGTACTCAAATTATTATTATAAAATAAAAAATATTTATTTCAGACAACTGCATTTAACGAATACTGGCCCAAGAATGCACTAACAAAATTTTTCGTAATGCTAAGAAAACACAGTATTTTGCTTGACAAAAACCACGATTTTAATACAGGCTTCTATGTGCCAGGACTGCAGGTCCCTGCGGGGCACCTATTAACCACTACGCGCTTGCAGATCATAGCCGTAGCACATATAAATCAGATAAATCTCGACTGTTCTCTTATAATATATAAAGCGTGTGACCTGCGATAGAAGCACAAAAAATATTCAATGATTCCTCAGAATATACGTAGTTACTTTGGCCTGGTCATAGTGCTCTATAATACTTAAACTCAGAGATATAATAATGCAAATATATAATCCCTTATCAATGCATATCGAAATCGCTAACTAGTTGTAGTACCTAAATGACAATGTCAAGTTCTATGACTACCTCATTTGTTTGCAATACATTGCTGGTTCGATTTATTTTGTTAGAAAATAATAATAAATTCATTTTTATGAGTATAAATTGAAACCATTTAGTATTGATTACTGGTTACTTGAAGAGCCTATATTTAAAATATTTGCTCATATTAAAGGTCACACTCTGTATTCTCGGTCCAAATACTAAACGTCATTCACTCCACAGGGTTCAAATCAGTAAACATCGTTTATTTTTCTTGAATTTACTACCTATGGAGTAGAAATAATGTTTAAATAGTAATTGTAGTATTTTACATTAAAACATATTTTATTTTGCCAATTCAACAACAAGACCATGACTAATAGTATTGCTTAATTTTATTACAATAAAGAGGTGTTTTCGATTATTTTAATTCAACCTGTAACTTCCGTACTATTCTATTATATAAATACCCACAATTGAACTGCAAATAACCCGTTCAATGAAGTGGAGTAAACTTTTTCCGAGGTCAGAGATGCGCAATGAAGCAAAAGTGGCGTTCGAAGTCAAATGTTGACTTTATTTCAAAGCAAACCCCCATCTTGTGCTTGCTGATTCAACTGTTCTGTGACTACAGTAGCGTGTTATCTATGAACATAAACTCCAGAATTATGCTCATCTCGGCGTAGTGTTGTGATTAAATCGAGCCTTAGTTGAAAGCCTCGATGGCACTAATCAGTGCCGCTTCGGCTCCTGTATTCAACTTAGCATGATTCTCTAAAGGTGCTCCGAGCTGAAACGATAAACTAACTTATTCTATGCTTGTACTTTGAAACTTTGCCCGAGATGTATATGAGCTCAGGTCAGCAAAAAACATACACTGTGCAACAACTTCGTCTTAAACACAAGTTAGTTTAATTAGTTTGGTTGGGGTGTTTTTCCTCACGTAGCCTCACGATTGGGTCATTGTGCGTGTGTCCCTCTTTTTTTAATTGTAACCACCCTAGGCCAATCTTCTCAGATTACTAGACGCCTCCGGGAATGTAACCAGGGTTTTGAGAATACTTGCCCGTTGTTCCGGCAAACCTGTGCACTCCATGAGAACATGTTATAGTGTTTCTTATGCCGTACCCAGCACCCTCTGCATAGGGGGCTGCCTGTAACACCTATAGTGAAAAGATGTTTGTTTAAGAGACTGTGACCAGTTATAGTGCCTATAACCATGCGCAGTTGGTAATCATCTCTTGGTAATCGGATGAGGTTACGGGCAAGCCCTTTCGACGCTTTCGTAACTTTGTTCTTTGTTTGCCTGCAACCATCACCATTTCTCAACTCTGCTTGCTGCTTTGGTTTGTGTACGTAGCCAAGTTCTTATTTGGGCCTGCCAAATGGGCTTTTTAGTGAGTTGGATATTAAACATTCTGACAAAGACATGCTGATATAATGTCATGGTGCGTGCAAAAGGGGTCTTTGTTACAGATACGGATCTAGGATTTCTGAATGTGTGGTCACTGTGTTTTGTTTCCATAGCGCCCGTTCGCTCTGAGGCTAAGGAGCTGCATTTGCCTCCTGAATCACTATATGAAGTAGCGGTCTCAAATTCAGGAGAAACTCTAATGCGCCTAAAGGAGTGGCTCTCATACATCCTGTGGCTGCGATGCTCGCTAAACGTTGTAGGCTCTGAAGTTGATCGTGGTCGGTAATTCTGGGCCATCATACAACTGATCTATAGATAAGAGAAGGCCTGATAACTGATGTGTATAGCCAAAGTGTGATCGTTGGGTTAAGACCTTATTTCTGAATCGCAAATGTTTAACTCTAATCTATCCACCTGTAATAGGAACATACCGGATAAACGCGAGGCCTTCAGTATATATGTATGAAACTCCACACTTCAATGCACATCCATCCACTTCGAAACGTCAGCAACTCGGATCGAGATCAACTCAGGACCCACTCTCGACCAGCACCGTATGCGATGTAATGGGCTAACAGCGAGATGCCCGACGGTTGTCAACTATCCGCTAATCGGGCTGTCATTCACGAGAAGAACTGTCATAAGTTGTAGCAAACACGATCCGAGGCGCTACTCGGTACCGATCCTATGCCGAAGCGTTGTTCCGTATTATGGATGCCTGATTGGATTGGTGCTGTTCCGATTACGGGTCGATAAATGTGCTTCAACTTTTATTAGTTTGGTGCAACCCGTGAAACCCAAAATAGAATATTCCCTTACAAAATTGAGACTACATTAATTCCGGTACTCTCAATTTTTTTGAACTAGTAAACTTTTAATGCAAAATGAAAAGAAAGTAAAGGATAACAATACTTCAATTAGGTAAATTGATTATCGATTTAGCAAGCACTCTCTCGTATGACGGATCGCCAAATCGCAATTGTTTTGATTAGAATGTAAATGTACTAGGCTAAAATTTCCACGCTCGCTGCGCTTGCGCTCGTACAAACCAGCCCCCTTACTCTGGGGACAAAACCTGATCCAATGAATATACCCATCCCTGTCACTCATACCAGGCCGTGTACGCAAGTGACAGTGATGGGTATATTCATTGGATCGGGTTGTGTCCAGAGCAAGGGGGCAGATCGTGGGCCAATCTAAATTTGCCGCTGTTTTGATCTTAAGGACTTTCTTTGCTCAGGTCAGTTAGACCAAAACTCCTTTTATTGAAGTTAGTTGAAAAAATAAAGAAGAAGTCCGCTAACAGCCTACTGCTTGGCAAAGGCTCACCTCAAGTATGAAGTAGTATGAGCAATAAATACTTCACCACGCGGGCTACGTGCTGATTGGTACAGAGGTGCTTGGAAGGCAAGCGACCAACCCTGCCATCAGATTTTATCAAGTTGCCTTCGGACCAGTGTTGACGACTGATATCAACTTATATTAGCCGGAACCAACAGCTGCCTTAACATGCCTTCCGAAGCACGGAGATGCTCGTATCGATAAACGTCACATACTGGTTGGAAATTCAAAATAGTCACCTATCCAAACACGACCGCAGCGTAGGTTACTTACAACAGTATCACTAGCAAAGCGCTGCAGCCATTACGCTACACGCATCTACATCTATCGCTTTAATATTATGTCCTTCTTGCTTCTGAAGTAGACTCTACAGTACAATAGCATATTTCAAGAGCAGTTCTGAATATCTATCCTCTGTTAAATATCTCTATGTAAATAAAAAGTTTTTTCATTTCGAATGAACTGCGGAGTTTCGAATTGAACGAACTTTGTTACCGAAAAAAGTAAAGGGATACGACGTAACATGAAATGAAATGAAATACTTTCGACGCAACAAATGCATCTGACTGTACTTTGAGATTATCTGTTTTTCATCAGCGAAGTTCGAATAACGCATTCAGTTGATCGGCCTCAAGACTACTTTTGTATTTTTTTTTAAAGAAATGGTCATATTTAACAAATTAATAACCTCTTATAATATTTATTAAACAAACCCTCATTACAGGAACTAATTCCATTATATGGCATTGTTCGAAATAGTCTACAATTGTAACAAAAACAAAAGAGCATTTCATTGTATTCTTTTCCTAATGAGGCTCTACTCTGTAGAAAGGTCGATTTACATAATTTTAGTGTTAGCTTTCGCTATTACTCTTGAGGCTAAATATTATAATATATTTAGATTGCGTTTGCTTGACTAAACATAATCTATACTTATAAAATACTTTGTCCTGAATTACTGACTGAATAATCAACGCACAGCACAAACCGCTGTTTGCAGAGACTTGAAACTTAGAGACTGTGTTTTTTGTATGACCTAGGGATCCGATAAAAAAGGATTTTCCAAAATTATACACCTAAGGGGGTGCAAAAGGGCCCCCTTTATTTTAATATTCTTATTTCGCACATTCTTAATTGCACTTTACTAGGTACCCAACTATTACTGAAATTCTTGAAGTGTATTCAGACTTGTACTTTTATTCCTTATTTCCCGTTTTTTTTTTACAATCTGTGCCAATAACGCCATTGCGCTGTGTGAGTTATGTCATTCAAAACGTTCACCTTCTCACACATTATATAATAAATCATTGCTGAACGGATATATCTTCTGTGACAGCACTGACCATTTTATATCTTAACCTAGTGAAGTCACCATAATTTAGAACTTCAGCGATGCCAGTTTGAGCTAGAACTAACCTGTGACATTTCAAGCCCGTAACTCTACGCGTCAGTCGTTAAACTTCTTACTATTGTATCGTCAGTGATCACTGTTTTGGTAAAGACAGAAAAGGCCGCAGTTTAAAACATGGACATCTTGTTACGCAATAGAACCTCTGTTTCTGAATTCAACTCTTGCCTTATTCCATTGTTACATTTGCATTCTGTTTCAAGTTTACATTCGGAACTTCTGTTAATATTTGCTTTAATGAATTTAGGGAAATCGCTTCGAGTTTTTATTAGTAGAATTGTAACTAAATTGTATTTGTATACGATGCAAATGAAAAATTATTTTTATGAAACTGAAACCATTTTATTGCAATAAACGATTTAACTGTTCTTTTTATTTTAATCTATATCATCACATTGCTGGCAAAGGTCTCCTCCAACACCTTCCATTGGTTCCTGCAATGTCACCCAATCACTTGCAAAGCTGGTCAAGTCATCACACCGTATTTGTTTAAGTCTACCTCTTGGTCGGTATCCGGCTGGTGGTTTCCTCAGTGAAAAAGTGTCTGTTATTGACTTTAATCCAGCTCACATCTACTACAACACACAATGTTGGTATATTCTCATAAAGTATAAGAAACTTACGAGTAAACGATGGAGTTAATGGAACAAAGGCTCCAATTTAACCTCCCCCTGCCTTCCACACACCTTGCTATTGTTCGGCTTGCTTTGTTGCAACTACGAAGGCGTTCTCCATCGAAATGCACCACCCAATTAGCACGCCGGGAGTGATCACTTCAAGTTTCTAACTCAACTAATTCGTTAGTAGTTGGAAGGGGCTGAACAAACACAGAGGTACGCAAGTATCGTAGTCTCGTAGACTCTTACTGCGCAGAGACAACCGCTTGTTAACAAACACTCTGTTAGAAGTTAGTCACGCAATCCACGAAGTAAATTTATCATGTGAACTAGGTGTGTCCGGCCGTCACATTGCTTCTAGATAACTCAATTCCTTGGGCGTGTGGACACTCACTAACAAAAATTAATTACTTTTCTAAATACATGCACACACACTGCTTCATATATATTTTTATAAATATTCTTATTTCGCACACTCTTAATTGCACTTTACTAGGTTACTGAAATTCTTGAACTGTATTCAGGCCTATACTTTTATTCCCTATTTCCCGGGTTTTTTTTTCATTGCGTTGTGTGAGTTATGGCATTCAAAACGTACACCTTCTCACACATTATAGTACGGGTTCTAATGAGATCATGTAAATAAATAAATTATTTCTGAACCGATATCTTCTGTGACAGTGCAGACTATTTTGAATCTGAATTTAACTTTAGAATAGCACCGATACCAGTTTCAGCTAAAACCATCCTGTGACCTTTCAAGTCCATAACTCTTCGCGGCAGTCGCACACTCGCATTGTTGACGTATAGCCCTCTTCTTCAGACGACCTTCATAAAAATCCAGCTGTTGTCTAGAAGTAGTTCCGTAAAAGCCTAAAATTACTGACCTATCTCATTTTATTTCTCGGCTCAAAAAGGTTAAACTACCTACATGAATGATATGGCAATTCCTTGGGCTGACTTACGTACCTACACATAAAATATTGCTAAGCTGACCTAAGGCAAAATACTCAAAATATAAAGGGTCTCGTGATATACTAAGGTTGTTCCTCATGCGTGCACAATGCCGGAACGAAATCTTATCAATTTTTTTACGTACCTAGCATTTATAAGGATGAAAAAAGAAACCAAATTGAAAAATCGTGTAATCATAATTTATAAATATAAAATATGATTACACGATTATACATCTTTGATTTAGAAAGTGGTTTCAAAACCATGGAATTAACAGTGATGAGCTGAGAGGGTGTGTCGATCCATTTTTTACACTAATGTGCCACACTAGTAGCGCACTGTCTTATAATATACATAGTTATGAACACAGAAAAATGCCACATATGTGCAATCACATTGTTATCTATTTACAGAATAAATGAAAATATATTAAGGCTTACGTAGGAGCTACCTACGTTAAACTGCGCCTTAGAAGGAGAGAGGTATACAAATTAAAAAGGTAGTTAATTTTCAAGCGACTCGAGCAGTTCGTTGTTTTGTATCTGAAACTCGTTTTAATTAACAAACTTTTTAAAACAACAAGTAAACCTTCTAGAAAGAACTTACCAAAACACTCGCTGTTTTTTGATAGCTAAGCCGCTTTAGGAGAAAAATATTTTCTGTTTTTGAGTTAGAGTTAGCAAATCGTCGTTGATTACTTATTCTGATGATAGTCCAAGTTTTGATGGTTATTATTGAGGGGTCTTAATAGTATTTTTTCCAGTTTTATAATAGTATTTGTCAAAGAAACTTATTCTCATAGTTAACTACTGCATTTGTTGATTAAAACTTCAGGCAGTGGTAAGTTTGTTCATTGATTGCCCGTTAAATATTCCGGACAGCTTATTTAAAACATTGCTGTCAGCTGAAGCATTGTATGACGGCTTTTTCGAATTTCATATTGTTCACACGTATTTAATTCGGCCGACGAAATCAATATGACGGAGCGGCTGATCGTCATTAGCATATTAATGGGGAATGCTACTGATTCCTCTTTTGATTATTGAACATTAAGCTTACACGTTCCAGCCAAAGATATGTACCTAGATAGGTATCGTACAATTTTATGTAATGGATGATAAAGATTATTGACTGTGTCATACTTATTAGATAACATACAGCCCGATTTAAAAAAAAAACATCAAATCAAATCGATTATTGGATTATTGAATATTAATATAATAATATATTAACATGTTATTTTATGTAGATAATGTGTACATTAGCCTCTTTTCTTATCTTACTTTAATCAAATCTGTCCACTTTCTCTTTTGTTTAAAATATTTCATCGCCATGCTACTTTTCTCATTCTTTATGCTTTTACTCACCTGAAGGTTGTCTGGACGAAATTGCTTCAAGCAATAAGCCCGCCTGAATTGTACTCGCTATACTAAAGATGTTTTCTGTAATTATTTATTGTATATGATGTGCAATAAAGAATATTGTATTATTATTTAATACAAGTATCGATGCATCGTTGACCAATCCGACATCCGCTTGAAGCTCAGTCGAAGGAAAAAACAACGCAACCAAATATTTAATGATGCACAAACGGATTCTCAATAATCCCGGCCGTGGAAAAATGGCTGCGGTCCCAAACTGTTCCACATCAGGGCAGTGGGGCAGTCAACATGATAATTGTAATTTAACGGCCCCTCCCGCCGGTCCGAGCGGCTGTTTTTAGCAGATTCCGCCATCCGTGAACCAGTCAGAACGCCAAACGACCCTTTGCAAGCTCCAAAATTTAATTAAAATGTTGTTAAACTTGATGAAACCGCATTTTCCCGAAATCTAGACGATTGTTGTCATCGCTTGGCAGTTTGAAAAGACGTACCCTTTCTTAGTTGAAACGTAATGAACACCATTCGAAAATGGCACGTTAGAAATGCTATCCGCTACTTTCTATATTTTGAACGTAACTTTCTTGTAGATTTCTTTCATGTAATAATTAATGGGTAGCGCATCATCACCTCAAACTCTCAAAATCTCAACTTCTTACCCATGAATTCAATACTATAGCAATCTGAAACAAGCCTTTATCGGAATTATACAGGTTTCGCGGCCCGTCATTTGAATTCAAGTGTCGTGTCCAACACGGTGTTTAGCTGTCTCGGAATTTGAGAGCTTTACGAACCCAGTTGATATTAAGCTCCCACAATATACACACAGTATTATATTCTGTTTCTAAGCCGATATGATCAACGAGACACCTTTGAAATGTAAAGAGTCTTTGATATAACAAAGTATATGTTCAGTACAATAGACCTAAGACGGATTTATGGAAGGATAAAATGTCTCAAAGAATATTCATTGAAACTCTTATTTTAATTCAACGCATATTTTTCTGAGTGCTTATAACTCACATTTACAGTGTAACAAACTGAAACTAAGTAATTAATAAACGGCAGAACAGATTAATTAAAAAGTTTTCTGTTTATTACAGAACTTGTCGTGTCGGAGATACAATCTTGATTTTATATTTTACTTGAAAACAACAGTCTTAGGTCAGATGGAATAGGGGTGATATTGGAATGTTTGTTGTTGGCTACACCTTGTGTAAAGTTGGGTTTCTAAAAATAGCGGGTTTTATAGGCGAGGGTCGCATAGAAACAACTTACATTTGTGGCTTTAGTGTGTGAGACGTCAGCCACCTGAACGTGGGTCGCAAGATTGTGCCTCGAATCACAATCACAGCCGAAATTGCCGCAAGTTTTTTTTCCAAAAGGAAACTTTAGCATCTCGATGAAATAAGTTTGGGAAATTCGATACGTGTCGACTTGTAAATAAAAGTCACGGAGGACTTTTAAAAATGAACGGCGCGATTGGGGCTCGATCACGTCCAAACTTTTCTTTTCATTTCAGCCTATTGTAAGTGTCAAGAGGTTGCCATCGCAAAAACGCTTTGTTTTATAAAAAGTATTTGTTTTATTTATATGTATCTATAGGTACATTTTTATCATGACAGCTTGTTCGTATCTTTATATTAAACAAACAACATTGGATTGTTATTTCAAAATTTAAGGTGCTTGCAAGATGTACAACAAACAAACATATTCGTAGCATTAAAAATTGTAGCAGGTTCTGATTTGAAAATACTATCCAAACAGCAAATTACTTCCAGTCACTCAAAATGACAAATTGTTCCAACGACACGAAAATAGATGATGTGGTTGCTTTACCTGTGACCCAGATGTTTGGTTTTATAAAATTGACAATGTTGCTTTCGAAAACCCTCAGGAAATTGCCCATTAAATTTTAAAGCACCACCAAAATTGTACTGAGAATGTCAAAGCTGCATAGTTATAATCCGCATAGTTATCGACTTGAACGTGAACTTTCAGTTGTCATTTCAATTAAACGTTGGATTTCATTAATGAACATCCTGATTCCCGCTAAACTTCGGAAAAAACTTTGCGTAAAACTTTTAGCTTCGATTGATTAGGAGTGTTTTGGGCTATTGTGAGTTAGCTCGATCAGTAGATATCTGTCGGTAGGGCCATAACTGGGGCCTGATGTTGATATTGTAGAAAACTCCGACAACTATCCGATTCCAGTGAGGCGGTGCATCTCGTTTAATATTGAATCTTAAGCTGGCCTCGCAGAACTTGCTATGATTAACTTTTACCGCTTATTGCTCTGAAGTTTCGGACAGTTTCAGCAAGTACGTAAAGCTTTATTATTTACCTTGCTTTGCTTTATTTAAATGGTGGAGTATAATCAAAATAAGACAAATTACGCGCACAGGTTTTGTTTAGAAATTGGATTATGTACAAAAAATAACGTTTTACCTCATAGACATAATTTTTACTGCCTTTAAAAAAAGAGACAATCAATTCCAATTTGTATGTATGTAAAGTCGTTATAATTTGAATATATTTGAGTATGTTGATCTATTAAGACTTCCATAAACGTGCAAAATTTCGCAAGTGTATGTATGTTTGTATGTTTGTCCACGGATTCCGCGAAAACGAGAAGTCATCACGAGATGATTATTCTTTAGTTCAATCAGGTATATTTCATCTTAGGTTACAGTGTAAGTTTCTTCAAAATCGGTCCCGTAGTTTTTGAGATATAAGCAATAACTAAATCATGGAACGAATATTGTGAAAAACTGACTAAAAAGCTCAAAATAACACACAGTTACCCTCCGTTTAGGAAAAACAAATTCATTTGGAGTCGGTGCATATCAGTGTATGATCTCAAGTTTACGTTCAATCAATAGTCGGTAGTCTACGCACATCATGCAATGACTCCAATGAATTTGTTTTTCCTAAACAGCGGGCAATGTCATATTTGAAACTTTTTAGTCAGTTATTTGAAGGCTTTTTTTATTTTTAGCAACAGAAGATAAGTTCTATTTGTTCAGTACGCGATATTAAACTAAGATGACGATCAGGTCGTTAAGCATTTTCTTACCATTTCTCTGAATACGATACGGGCTTCGGAGACATTAATCTTAGTCAGTTTGGCAGACGAATTAAGACTTCAGTTTCTGACAACCAATGGGGTAAGTCTTGAGATCTTGACTCAGTAACTCCGCTGACTAGTACTGCTCTTGAGGGAGATGGAGATCAGACTGAGCGACGTTCTTTGGGAAAGACCTAAAAGTAGCCTGACGTCGTAGGTATTCCTACTTGAAATCGAACTGTACACACATCACTATATGTAGAAACCAGATGTCCAAGTCATACTTGCATTACGCTACATGGCTGCTTTAATGAGTAGTTTGAGTGAACGTCAAGTTCAAGGAACCTTACCGACGCGTCGCGTTACACACTGCGACTTTTAGCATTCGATGCAGTCGCGATGCTTAACCGCGTTAGCATCGATACAGACGTGATGCAGCTGGTAATTTAAAAATTATGTACTGAATTTTGGCGATTGCATAGATACTAACGCGCGTTTGCATCGATGCAGTCGCTCTTATGCATCGATGCTAACGCGCGACTGCATCGGTTCAAAATTAAATCTGTTCATTGCGTGAGTTGTGATGCTCAAGCGCGTTTTTCAAAACGCGCGACTGCATCTAAACTAAAAGTCGCAGTGTGTAAGGGATCAAAAGTGTGAAAAAAAAAACCGAAGAGCACGACGTGAAAGAATATTACATCAAAAACGACGATAGTTCTCATATTACAAAATGCCTAAGGTACAAGATCATTCGACAGCAGCAAGAGCTATTGATCCTGAGATTAAAGTAATCCGCTTCCTTTACGTACGGCCTAGTTGAACCAACATCCTCAATAGTCATAAAGAAAAGCTCTCTCCGTAATGAATGCGTTTCGGCGACAGTTTTAAAACGAAACGTTGCAAGGCCTCGCCTAGGACATAACTCGCAAACGAGCACGAAACATAAATTCAGTCGCTGTCAGTGTTACACATGCGGGCGTGCACCATTTACACGCAATCAGACTGAGTATTTTGCATACGAAGATGGATAGCTGAGTAGCTCAAATTAATCTTATTTGACTTTGCTTTTTTAAACATTGATTTGCAAAATATCCCAAACGTTGCGTTTTTGAATATTTATTTACATGATAAGAAATTGCTTCACACAAGACTAATATTTTGCTATTTTAACTATAAAAAACATAAACATATTTGCGAACTGTTCCTTGCGATGAATAACTTGCAAGTACTGTCTTAAAACGAGTCCCATTTACCAAAAGTCGTTCAACTATCTCTTATTATTCGTCTGATGTTTCACCGCTCGCTGAAAAGGCAACATTCAGCCCTATAATTGGCAATAATAATAGGCAATTAGATGTTGTTCCAACAGAGAGCTTCGCCAAAAGCCCTCGTCTTTTGCATTATTAATACAAGATAACTGGATAAGCTTCTACTATACGCAACCTACACAGTTCGAGAACACCTGAGACACTTTTATAAATTTCCCCAACGCTTTTGTTCTAATACATTTTGTGGCTTAGAAAAACATGTGAATATTAAATGTAATTTTGAAGCGAGTAACGAAGTTCAGAGGAAATTAAAACGTGTTTCGGGAACTCACTTAGAGGGCCTATAATTGAGCTACGTACGAGTACATTATTCAAAAATAAATTGAATTACGTTTGCGTGTATCATTTTTTGGTCGTTATTATTTTTTAATAGACCATAATTCGTTTCTAGATTAACAGTTAAAAGATAAATTATTTCATAAACGAACTGTTTTGAACTTTGAAATATGTCACATATTATTTATATTTTTGCTTGCTAACTTAGTTGTCATTAATAACCCAAAGTAAATATCTCAGGAATAAATATTAATTAATGAACAGTTGGTCTGGTTAACAACATAAGTCGCTGAACACTTGACTGCAAATTTGTGACTTGACCATATTAAAGGAGGTAACAATTTGCTGATTTTGCTAAAGACCAATTCCATCTATTAAAATTTATTTTTATTTTATTATAGAATTATAGATTGCTACCATGCACCATATTATTTTCCAGTTCCCGATACCTATCACAATCAGTTCTAATGTTAGTGACCATATAAGTTTAAATCAATAAACTCAATAGTTAAAAACGTTACCAGATGTTGAATAATTACTAAATAAGTTGGCTTAACTATCGATCATGACCCGGCCATTAGAAAAGTGTTACTTTCAAAATAGTTGGTTTGTGATGGTACATAGGTGTTCAGTGACTTGTGATACCGAGCCGAACGCCGCCAGGCCTATTATCCACTCGTCATGTGCACGCTATATCAAATACGATAACTTGCATTTTACATGCATCTTGCGTACTAACGACCAAAACTGTGTAAATGCCATGTGGACTGCAGCTGACGCTACAATGCCGCACCTGGACAAAGTTTCGATAATTTCTACGCATGCAAGACGTAAACAACCGTCAGTTGACGGTAAGGTTCGCTTGACATGCTGTTTACTTAAACTGTAGGGATAATTAGGCAACAAATAGGTATCGTAAATAAACAGTCAACAAACATGATAAATACTTAACTTTACCATAAAAAGATGACAATTTGCCTACCTATTGTAATAATTACAGTATGCTTATCTAGATTGTACTAGTGTAGCAAAGGGCAGATAGAATGAAAACCCTTATTTACCCCTTTAAACATGTAATGTATGTATAATATCAGCTAGAAGGTAACATCTTTTTATCTAAATAACAGATATATTTATTATGGTTTATACATCTTATTTGTTAGTTACAATTATTATCTCCCAAAAATATACTCTTTCTTCACGCACCATTCGTAAAAGTCTCCTAGTTATTCATTTTACCGCTTGGGCTAAGCTCTTACAGCCAGTTTTAAATTTCAAACAAATTCAAGTATAAAAACATAATACTGTCACTTTACTCTTTACCTGAAACTGAAATAGGTTAGTTTTATGAGCTTGTTGCAAAAATAATAAATCTCAAGAAATATGAAAAGCTAAAGCAACAGCCAGCGAACGGTAATCCGTTTCAACGCGTAGTTGTTTTGTTATTTCACGCTTAGTTTTGTTAAGATCCTACGAAATGTTGCTTTTTGTGATTTTATTCTGACTGTAAATAATAAGTTGCTTGACAGGTTTATTGCGTATTTAGAAGTGAGATAATTCTTTTGTTCGCCTGTCACCAACAAACATATTTAATACGAGTATTGGTCTTCAGTAGAAACTTCATATTAAATGTGCTTCAGACATCAATAAGCCAAATGTCTCACCATGTATCGAATATTCAAGTCTTTGTGTATATTGGTATTGATTATTCTATAGGTGTATTAAATTCACAGCGTTGTATGTTCAATCTGACATTTAATGATTGTCATATGTGTAAGAATTGTTAAAAATTGCTTTTCAAACAGCGTTCTATAACGATCTGGTACTTATATATTTAAGAAGTACACACTAAGCTTATTAATTTCCTCAATCTTACAAAATAAATTCAATTGAAGCACACGCCTTTTCATTAGAGCCGAGATAACAAAGTTTTAAGGGCGTCATTCACCGGATTATCAATTGGATTTCTGAATAATGGTTACGTGACCTTTAACTGAACCGTCTTGGGATCAAACAAGGTAATTACATTTTCAAACCCTGTCCTGTCCTATTAATTGTATGCATGTCATGTGTTTTATAAGGGTTCTGTAAATAAATAAATAAACAGAAAAGGAATCACTTTGTTGTCCGTCTGTCAGTAATACCTATGTCTGTCCCTCTGTCTGCCAAGACCCTTTTTCTCGGTAACGTGTAGTGGTATTTAGTTGAAATTAAAATATCAAATGCCTTCTGTTGTCAAAGGAAAACTTTTACTTAGAAACTTTCGATTCAATCAATGACTGGCCATTTTCCGCGTCAATGTTGAATATTAAAAGTGGTAAAATCTTGAAGAACCACGCCAGTACTCGTGACAAGAGGCGATGCAATCCAAACTGTAACTTACCGTGTGCAGCCTAACTTAGCAATTGTTGGCAACCAATCATACTCCGCCGTTTGCTTTCACCCTCTGAATATTGAATGTAATGATTCCACTATGGTTTTGAAATTTGAATTTGGAAATTTTACTTTTGCTAGGAATGAAAATTGGTCTATTTTTTTTTTTTAAAATCTGATATCCAATAAAAAATTACTGGAGTGAAATGAGTCATGGGTTTCAAGCATGTTTAGAAAGCTAATATCGCAGCACAAGGTCCAAAGCTCCCATAAAACTAGCCAATACTTAAAACTTTATTGGTCTTTAAAAAATATACATATTTTTAAATATTCGAGCTAATACTTTCGGACGTGTCGTATCAAGTCTCTCAGTTTCAGTGAGCCATAAAATCATTTTATATTCCGATCAGAGACTGCATGGAACAGCGCGACTAAATTTGAGCACCCACCTAGTGATTTGAAATTCAGAAATATTTACATAATCACGTGCATGGATCGCATCATGTGAAAGGATAAAGTGGCCTCGATAATGCTCAATTTGAAACAGACAGGAGGAACGAAACGGTTTGAATGGTTTTGATTGAATGATTTCAAGTAGAGAAAGAATGGCGCATATTTTTATTATTATTTGTTATGGGTTTGCTCTTGTCTCTAGACACTACCCAAAAGAAGCCTGTTCACTCTTTATTTTTTAAATAACAGGGTTGTAAACTGTAACTAGCTCAAATGATAAATAAATATGAATATATTTGTAGTAAGATTAAAGGTTGTAGCCCACTTATCAACCCGTCACAGTGCCAGTACCGCATCAACTCGAGGCGTTCAGTATTCTTTGTATGAAACTCCATACACGCACATCTATCAACTTCGTAACGTCACCACCTCGGATCGAAACCAACTCGGGACCCACTCTCGACCAGCGGCACATGCGTTGTAACGCGCTAACGGCGCGTTGCCCGCTGGTTGACGACTATCCGTCCACCCTGTTAAATGGGCTGTTATTCAAAAGAAGAATTGTTATAAGTTGTAGCAAACACGATCCAAGGCGAGGCGTTAGCTATCCGGTGCCGACCCCATCCGAGGCGTTGATGTACGCCACGTGCTTCCTTATGGTTGACGCCTGGTTAGTGCTGTTCCCGTGCCGGGTGGGTAAATTTGCTTCAATAAAGCATAAACATGCTACTGTCATACATAGGCGTGACCACCCAACAAATTCTCAGAAGATCTCTCAGAAGATCAGAATCCTGTATTTAACAGGTAGTCGAACTATTAAACAGATCCAGCCTGCAAAGCGCCCGATCAAATAATTTACCTAAAACTAAAAACAATTTATTATCTTGGCATCGAATCAGGGCATAAGTAATCTGTGCACTGGAACTACTGAGGCAGGTATATCACAGAAGTCACAATTATCATAAATTCCTAAAATGAATACAGTATAGAAAGCTTTTTATAATATGTTTATGACGTTATCCGCAACATTTTGGTAGATGATGTGCCCCACGCAATATTTCCCATGGCAACTTTCATCTCCGCATCTTTGGAATAACATGCAATTTATAACACCTTACCATAAATAGCGAGATACGGCAGACGTCGTGATGGATTGCCCTATCAGAACGACGCTTTCAGGCATCGGTAGATAACCTTTGGCATTAAAAAGTACCGATGTCTGGCACAAACAAGGATCCATGACCCAATTATGTCTGATTATGATGATGATGAAAACGTTCACCCCATTTTGACTAAGATAGCTACATGAAAAACAAAAGAAGTCAGATATCAACTGTTCATCGTGGTCAAGTCACGCTTTAATTGAGTCGCTTATAAGGTTCATGACATAATTTTTCTAATCAGACCTTAATCATAGCCTTGTAGGATTGAAAGTGATGGCAACATCATTCAAATTGTTGGGAGAAATTAAGTACCTATGACAATTACTGTGGTTACAGAAATTAAATGTTGTAAAACTTATAGATATCGAAGTTGTTTAAAAGTTATTTTAAGTGATTTTAATCGGCCTTGTATCCCATATTTTTTTTCAATACACTATAGATCTTAAATTATATGTGATTAAATTAAATTGAAATTAAATGCTTAGTAAGCATCGATTCTTTTCATTAAGTATTGTAATTTGACACTTAAGAAAGTGATTTTGATCAAATTGCTATTGCACATCGGTAAATCTCTATTAAAGTTAAAAATAAGTACTGCAACCTGAATAGTACGGTTTGTTATTCCCAACAACGAAGTGGAGCCTAACATTTTTCAGGCCAACGTGACTGGAAAGACGACGGCTGTCTTAATGTAGAACGGGCTTTATTCTAAGCAGATGCAGTTACAAAGTGAGCTCAATAAATCCAACTATTTTGTAGCAAATCAAACTGACAGATACGTTCCAAAGGAATCATGCGGGTATCTTATCATTTTAACGTTTTCTTTACCTACAGAACATACCCACGTGGGTACGAATGTCTTACTTTTGTAATAATGACGTTAAAAATACCTACATATGGTTTTCAAATAAATATGTACATAATTCGTTAGGTGCCCTAAATATCACACTCACAGCAACATAAGTATCACGTACAAATATAATGTCAACAGCACATTCTATTGATATCTATTTTATTGACACGTACATCCATAATACATTAATTGCCGTTTTAATTCGTATACGTGCTGAAATTCTACGAATCACAAATTTAATTTTAGCGCTAATATTTTCCAATTACCAATAATGCAAAAACATTATCGTTAGTGTGTGATTTACTATTAAAATGTTCTGAATCCTGACACGTTTCTGCGAATGCTAGTAACAGCTTGCCTAGAACAACTGTTACAGCAATTTAACGGATCGAATTCCGGTAAACCAATTGCTTTGTACAAATTAAATAGTAGGTAGTGGCCTGAATAGGGGCCCCACTTTTAAATCACTCGCGTCAAAATGGCGGGCGACATTCATTGATTATCGTCCGATTTCCGAATGACAAAGAGTTTAATTCCACACAGAGGTGCTTTAAAATTATGACTCAATTTTGTGAGTAATCAAATCACGTATATATTTTGCTCGGTTTTCGTTGATTTTTAGTTCGAAAGATCGAAAATTACACGTCATATCCAAGCGAGTGCTTATAAAATAGAATTCCTGATGGCATCCTTATGAGCTTCGTTCAGAAGACAATAGTTCGTCAGACTTTATAATTAAAACACAAGGCCTTTTACACTTACACGTTTTGTTTGTTTGACACTAGTTTAAAAACAATACACATTAATTAGGGTTCCGTAGCCGAACGGCAAAATACGGAACCCTTATAGTTTCGTTAAGTCTGTCTGTCTGTCTGTCTATCCGTCCGTATGTCACAGCCACTTTATTCTGAATTTATAAGCATCACTCTGTTGAAATTTGGTTGTAAGGTGTATCCTGTTAACCGCTTTAAGATTCTGATACAAAAAATAAAAAATAATGATATTTAACCCCTTAAATAAATCTAAAATATATAAAACTAAAATCGAAATTATTTTTTTTACTCAAACCTTTGCGTGTGGGGTATCTATAGATAGGTCTTTTAAAATTACATTAAGGTTCCAAAATCCATTTTCTTTTAAAGTCTAATGTTTGAGAGATACACGCTGCCAAAGTGGTAAAATGAGCGATCCCCCCCCCCCCCCCTCCCATCTAACTTCTAAACTAAGCAAGTGTAAATTTTGAAAAAAATACGTAATGTAGATCTTAACAAATACTTTCAACGAAAATTGGTTTGAACGAGATCGAACTAGTAGTTTTTGAGATACAGCTCATTTTCAACAACCGCAAACATAACTTTGTTCTTCATCAAACACTATGAAAAACAAAGTTATGTTTGATGTCAACAAAATATTGTGGTATTTCAGCAAAGTGAATTTCTTTTATCAGTTAAAGTTGGCACGGAACCCTCAGTACGCGAGTCCGACTCGCACTTGGCCGGTTTTTTTAAATATCAGGTTATAGTGAAAACACAAGGCTTTTGACACTTACTACGTTATGTTTTTTCACTAGTTTGAATACATTACACATTCATTTTACATATCAGATGGTCCTTGAACTGCACCTATCTATAAGTGGCACAAAAACGAGTGATGGTAATGATGCTTATCCTTTGATTGAATGCCAGGAATCACATTCATAATCAAAAGCGAAATGTATAATAATACAATAATAATAATAAATATTGGACACCAATCACATACATTGCTCTGATCCCAAAGTAAGTAGCTTATTGCACTTGTGTTATGGAAATCAGACACCACGGTGGTACCACAACACCCAGACCCGAGACAATATAGTTTTTTTTTATTTATATATTGACCCGACCGGGAATCGAACTCGGGACCTCGGAGCGGCGACGCCTTGAAACCAGCGTTCTTAGCCACTACACCACGGAGGTCTTCAAATCGTCTCGTCGTATAATCGTCATCATCATTATCCGCAAGGGATGTGACGTCCAATGCTGAACTAAGGTGATATTACTTATCTTAAGAAATAAACAACAGGCCAAATTTATATCGTAAAGCATACCTTTAGCTACGATAAATTGCGCAATCATTCGTTGATCCAAGGAATTTCGATGAGCCCACGAAAGTTACTAATCTCAACCTTTGTGGCCATTATTTTCTCTGAGTGTTCATCCATTTGCTTCCATTGTGCTCTTTCGTCCTGAATATTTATCTAAGGAACTTACGTATTTATTCATAAGGAAAGGAACCTTAATACTTGTTAATACCAGCTTAACAGCCCTACAAAGGCTCTCTTTCAAGATACATGTTTACTTGTACTAGTTAAGTAAAGGAACAGTAATTCAAGGTCCTGATTATCGTGCGATGTCTTTTAGCAGTTTTCGGATGCCTATGAGCTTAATTGTCAAGGAATTCTTGGCATAAGGATGAATAAGAATGGTATCTACAGCCACAATGAGTAACCATGAGAACAATACCTACGTATGTGTTACATAAAACACCTCTAAAAATATATTTTTATTCTGTAATGAGTGTAACTTGATACGGGTTCAAGCGGATTTACTTAATTCCGTTAACGTATGCCAACCAACAAGGCAAAGATAAGGCTTTAAATATAATTGTTTGATGGAAAAGCTCCATCGCTATGAGTGGAAAGATGTAACGAGCAAAACTGAATCAACGATTATTTACAAAATGACTAATTAGTACAATCAAACTACCTACTTACGTGTCGTTAATAAAAAAATGCTTATTCATTGATAATTGTACCTACTCACTCTTCTTATATTTAGTTCGTCGTTTTTCATGATAGCATTATTCAGCCTTCTGTATACCTACGGCAATTGTAATAATCTCTAAGCATGTCATAAACGCAGTTCGTCACAATTTTATTGGTTCCTTCGTCGATGTGGATTCATAGATATTTTATCACCTTTTACCGTACGAATTTTATGGCGTCATAGAAAATATTATCAGGGCGAGTATTGCGTTGCAGTTTTGATAGGCAAACTCAGCTTTACTGTCAAATTATCAATTCATACTTATTGTGATTTCGCATAAGATTTATAATGTTATTATAATAAAACAACATAAATATTAATATTCGTACCATTGTAATATTTTTATAATATTATTATATTGATAATATTCATTTACACTGAGTCAGAACTGAGCTGCCAGGAAATTGAACGGCTTAAGTTGGATCGCATTACCCCCTCAGATCCCTGTGACATCGGAGTCAGTCATGATGTTTTAATTATTATACTACAAACTTTATTGTTTACTTCATTTTCCTAGTGAAGATTTCAGATACTTTTTAGGGTTCCGTAGCCGAATGGCAAAAAACGGAACCCTTATAGTTTCGTCAAGTCTGTCTGTCTGTCCGTCCGTATGTCACAGCACCTTTATCTGGAACTATAAGAATTACACAGTAGGTAGATGAATCCTTTTAACCGCTTTACGATTCTCATACAAAAAAATAAAATAAAGATATTTAAGTGCGCCTTAACATTAGAGCGACAGCAGCGCGCCTCTCTAATTTGAAGGGCTTACTGCAGTCATTTTATGTATGAAATTGACGGCAGCGCGACTGCTCCGCGACCGTCGCGCTGCCAAAGTCTAAATACGCCTAAGTGTGAAAGCGCTCTATGAAAGGCCCCCATACATGAAACTAAAACCCTTTTTTTATTATTATCAAACCTTTACGTGTAGAGTGTCTATGGATAGGTCTTATAAAATGACATCGAGGTTCCCTAAACCATTTCCTCTAAAGTCTAACGTTTTAGAAATAGACGCTTCCAAATTGGTGAAATGGGCTTTCCCGCCACCTAACTTTTAACCTAAGCGAGTGTAATTTTTTTTAAAATACATGTTGTAGATCTTGACAAAGAATTTCAACGAAAATTGGTTTGAACGAGATCGAACTAGTAGTTTTTGCTGTCAACAAATTATTGTGGTATATAAGGTAAGTCGAAGTAAGTCGATCTCTAATTTAGTTAAAATTGGCACGGAATCCTTAATGTGCGAGTCCGACTCGCACTTGGCCGGTTTTATTTTTTTATGTATAAAAATATATTCGAAAATCGATTTATCTGTTTGGGAGTTATACCACAGACAGACACTTTAAAGCTAATAGCACACCCCTCTCTTTATCGTCGGGGGCAAAAAAAGCAAATAATGAACAAGTAGAATCGTTATAATATCTGCGTCACATTTTACCTAATGAGGTCGTATACATTTTTCATGAAAAAAGATTACAGCAAAACCTTTTTGTAATAAAACTGGAAATCTTTTGATCTTGTTCTATAACGAGGGGGTGTATCAATGATTCCCCTGTGAATTCCTGGGTCTTTATGAGTGTTGCTTAAAGCATACGCGTACGAAGACAGGAAAAATAGGGGTTATATCACGGTTGATTTGGCCATAGGTCGGTTTAAACAAAACCAGCCGCGAACGCCACTACTATACAAGTCTCTTCTATCGCACCAACAATTTGATTGATTTTGTCTACTCTACGTTTCATGTTTAACTAATAAATTTCCGAAGCAATTGATAAATATAAGATCAAGTTGACTTACTGAGAAAAAAACTGAGTAATAAAGAATTTAAAATATTCCAACAATACTTATAGTCTAGCAGCGATGACTACGTGAAGCTAAAAAAAAAACATCGGAAACCTTTGTTTATGCTAAAAAAACAAAATATCAGTTCATTACGTTTCGTTCAAGAAAATGAGTATATTTTGTATCAACGTGCGTGATTTACTACACGCATTTATCAAACATGGTACATTAGAGCCAAGCCATTCACCTCCGCAATGATTTAAATATGCAGACGTCGGTATCGATTGTCACCAAGAATAACTTGGAAGTGGCTGCGGCGCGGTCGGTAAAGCCTCAAGCTATTTTTATTATTAACACACTAATTAATTTCCTCTATCATCGACTAATATATTACTCTTTGAACGACTAATCACCCGGCATCACGAGAACCCTTTTATAATCACTTCATAAAACGATTAAGAAATTAGTATTCGATATTAAGATTTAACGCCGAAAGATCCTTCTCTTTTATATTATACTTAATATTATTTCAATAACTGCAATGTCCCAACGCCAAAAAATACTTTGAATGAGTTTTAAGGTGGTGTTGCCGTGAAAGAAACATTTTGAAAATGGTGTGAACATTTTCAGTAAATTAGCACAAGTGCGGCCAAGATTGCAGGTTAATGTATGTACAAGTATTACTTTTAAAAGCACACGAATAAATTTCAAAGTACTTTAAGTACGTCTTTAGTTGTTGACTGAATCAGGCTATCTCGAGAGTATTAGTGCTCAATAAGTGCTCCGAGTACTAAAGCGAAATAGGAAAGTTTTTAACTTCCACTTTCCTAATCTATTTAATTAGTTGGAAAGCAATTTGCTCGTAACACAATGAAGCGAAACACTAGCGAGTGTGTATGTAGCTGGCGAAATTAATGGGGCATTCAAAACATCCTCTGTCGGTACATTATCGGGCCCATTTATATTCAAAGAACTTTCGGATACGACGGAGATGACCCTCGTTGCGAATAGATTAATTAATCAGATACTAATTACAATCCACGTTGCGCAAAGTTCGTTAGATGGATATCGCTAAGCGTTGACGAAGGCCTTTGTAACGCGTAATTGTACGAGTAATCATGTGTAGTTTTTTTTTAAAGTTTGTACTATAAGGTACTAATCTTAATTTAAAAATAATTGCAAATGAATCACAAATGTTAGAGTTCAGGCTTAGTCAACAAGTTGCGACTTTACTGATGCATAGCCTAGTCATTAGATATGGTAAAATGTCGTTACCAACAGATGAATATTTAAGATTTTGTGTGTTTTGAAGAAAAAAATACCTTAACTAAATGGCAGATGACTAATTTAATGATCATTTGTTAAGGATTTTTTCAAAAAATCCTTATTCGTAAATAATTATGTAACCGCCAGTAACGACATTTTACCTTTACCAACAATGAAGAAATTGCACGTTAGTGATGGATGAATTGACTTAAGTCAACTAAAGAAAATTAAAAATATGTGACTAATGTACTCGCATTACCTACTCGCCGTTGCAGATGTAATAATTCTGTAAGCTCGTCATAAATGAACTCTAAAGGAACTGGCCAAGATCATCGTAGACTCCACTGCTCCAATCATATTTAATAATGCCGTGATACCATACAGTGAGAGTGTTAAGAACCTGGGGCTGTATATAGACAGCACCCTCAGCTGGTCTAAACACATTGCCGAGGTCAGCAGGAAGGTAACTGCCACTTTACGGGCACTCTATAAATTCAAAAACTTTCTCCCTCTTCACACGAAAACTCTTCTTGTCCAATCTCTCGTCCTGCCTCTTCTCGACTACGCCGACGTGTGTTGTACGAATATCAGTGAAACCTTTCTTAATAAACTTGATCGACTCCTCAACTACGGTATTCGTTTCATCTTCGGTCTCCGTAAATATGACCACATCTCTGCTTACCGTTCCAAGCTTAAATGGCTTCCCATCCGTCATCGCAGAGAAACAAGAATCCTGTGTACACTCTTCAACATACTGCATAACCCTCACTCTCCGACCTATATGACACAGCGGTTCAACTATCTGACTTCTACAACTTCTCGCAACCTGCGCTCTTCCCATTTTCTTACTCTTCACACTCCTCTTTACAAGTCCGGCTTTATGTCGGACTCTTTCACCATCTCTGCGATTCGCCTTTGGAATTCTCTTCCCATGGAAATCAGAATGTCCTCAAACAAACTTTCTTTTAAGAAGTCTCTCCGCACCCACTATCTTAACCTTGGCTCACTTCAGAATTAACCACTATTTCGTTCACTGCTGTCGGTAATATTTTAATAGATGTCATCAATATCTTCACTCCCCTATCTGTAGTTTATTTTTTATTCAATATATGTATTCTATGTAAGTTTATTAATCCAATGCTTATATATTCACAAATATTTTTGTTTATCTATGTAATTTTTGTACGTATGTTTATGTTAATGCATTTTAAATTTTTGTCCCTCTCAGTACTTTTAAATATTCCGCCACTGATATAACTCTTTGCATTTCCCAAGCGGTTGACTGGTAGAGAATGCCATAAGGCAATTGTACCATTAACAGTGCAATAAAGTTTAAATAAATAAATAAAGGAAGTTGTCTCACACGAACTCATTCAGTAAATCGCAATTCTGAAATGATCTAGCCTCAGTTGTAGTCTGCGAACTATTCTCATATCCAAAACAATGTGATATTGCATTTCAAAACATCAACTATTCCAGTCTAAGTTTGTTGGAGCCGGTCAGGCTTCTCCTCAAGTTATCGTATACTGGGATAGGCTCACTCTAGCAAACTTGAATAGGCCAGTTTTGCATGCGTTACTTAGGCCCAATTTCGTAATCGATAGTAATTTGGTAAAATGACGTTACCAGCGCTTGAATATTTACGATTGTGTGTTAAAAAGAAAAATACCTTAACCAGTTGTCATTAAAATAGCCATTCTGACATTTGGTTAAGTTAGTTTTTTCTACAAAACACACACAATCGTAAATATCCAACCACTGGTAGGTAACGAAACATTACTGACTACCATTACTATCCATGAAGACATTGAGCCTGAAACAGTTCTAGTAAAATTATTGCAGATTAAACTCATGAAATACATTGGATGGAATTAGCGTGCCAGGATATAATTTGCATAGATCCATACATTTACCGCGATGGAACGGTTGGGCGCATTATGCCCAATTCGCAAAATGACCAATTGTCCAGTTTGCAATTGGTCCAGTTAGCAATTGGTCCAGTTCGCATTTGGTCCAGTTCGCAATTGGTCCAATTCGCAATTTGTCCAGTTCGCAATTAGTCCAATTCGTTATTGGTCCAGGCAATTAGGAGGTGGTCAATATTATATATAAGGGCGGTAAATACCAAACTGGAGAGTAAAAAGAATAAATAATTTATAATCAACTCTTCATTGTTACTTGCTTTAAACATATTCATACTAGGCACTTCAAGGTAGGAACCTAAGTATTTTAAAATGAACAATATGTTTCCTCATTTAACTATATGTAAAGTATGACGTGTTCTACAATCGTGACATTAAGATACCTAGTTAATTAAGTGCCTACCCTAGTTTGCATTCTGTCAGCCATTTTTATAAATACCCTCAAATAAAATTAAACGGTTTGTAACAAGTCATTTTTACTACTTGTAATAAAATATCTAATTAACAAAAAAATTTACTGATATTTGAATTGGTCAATATGCGAATTGGACCAAATGCTAATTGGGCAATTTGAGATTTGGACAACATGCGAATTAGACCAATTGCTAATTGGACAATTTGAGACTTGGACATAGTGGGAATTGGACATTTTGAGGCCACTGGACATTGTGAGAATTGGACAATATGCGCCCAACCGTTATGGCGGAATCCGCGTCGATGTTATAATTGTTATATTAAAATAGGTATATACTATTAAAATCATATTGTGTAAACACTACCTACATGACAATTGCAAAAAGTGTCTTACAGCATTAATGCCAAAAGAAACGCAAAACGCACGTAAAACTGTATAACAAGTTTAATATAAACAAGAAAAAAAAAACTTGAATATCGACGTTGTACATTTTTGATTTTTTGGAATAGTTAGGGAATAATTTTGAATGAATTGCTCTTATTATCAATATAAAAGTACTATCATTTTTGTGATAGAATACTATAATAATAATAATAGTAATAATAATGATAATAATAATAATACAATAGACCTGACATTACCCTTCATGATAAAACGAACCAAAATGCATACATCATAGACATAGCCATTCCTAACTCCCACAACGTACAAAATACCATCTCAGAAAAATTGACGAAATACCTAGATCTAAAAGAAGAAATTAAACGCATGTGGCGACTTTCAGAAGTTACTATAGTACCGATAGTCCTTTCAACCACTGGCATCATACCAACACAATTACATCAATCCCTTTCGACACTTAACCTTTCAAAATTCACTTACATGCAACTTCAAAAAGCTGTTATTCTCAATACTTGTAGAATAGTTAGAAAGTTTTTACAACAGGACGCCACTGCACATCCACACAATTCTACATACCTCACGCATTTCGATCATACCGCCTCAAGCATACAATCACAAGCAAGACAAACTACACTCATACCGGACACATCAGCTACTCTAGCAGCATCTTTAACAAATGTTTCCTAAATGTAGAGACAGCACTTGGCTTCGGCTCGTGCTGTCTTGAAATACCAGAGCAATCTGAGCAGTAAAACAAATAATAATGATAATAATAATAATAATAATAATAATAAAAATAATAATAATAATAATAATATAATATTTTTATAGAGTACAATATTTATTTATTGCGCTGTCGTACACAAACATTACAATTTATATTATATTAAATTACATTAAAAAGTTTATCTCTCAGAAAAATCAACTTACATCCATAATTTCGCCAACCGTCTTACGGTTTTTCGATCAGCCCACGTGTCCTGACGCGAGTTTCACATTTTTCCCCCATCCCACAAAAGTGCTCAACGCCGCTAAAGAAGTTTTCACTTCAATAAAACTAAGACATGCATTCCTAAGCGTATGCAGTTATAGCCCCAGTGTTAGCCACATGTTAGAGGCACCAGGATTACGGAAACGCCTTGACCTAATTATAGTCGCATGCGAAGCAGCAGCTTAACTGAACATTAAACCGATATAAGAACCAATGGCTTAACTCACAGATGGATATATATTCCGTAGCTTAACTTACATCAAAGCAATGGATCGTATAACGTTACATAACTTAATACCTATGAGCTTTATTGCTTCTACCAATTGACGTTACAAACGTCGTAGTATCAGAACCTAACTTCGGTTTATTCGTGCTTAAAAAGTTATAAGTACCTAGTATTCATTTTAAACATTAAATAACCGTGGGAAATGTTTATGAACAAAGTTATAGGTAGTACCGTCTTTAGGAAAGTTTTGGTAATGTAAGCTCTACTAGCTTTCGGGCTAACATTTTACCTTAATGAAACCGAAGCTAAATTACTGAGTAGATCCAACTTCGTCACTCGTTACATTGCAGACAAAGTCGCAAAAGACTGACGCTCCTTTTTCGTAAGGTAAAATATTTTAAACTATCTAGCACCCGAGCGACAAGGGGGATTTTGATTACATGGTTGACGCGAATGCCCTCGACTCGTGCTCATTTCATTCATGTTAAGTTGTAAATACTTTTGCCTGGGCATCATTGTTGCAAGCGGTACGAGATGTATTTTGTCTTTAATAAATCAATCTTCATATTTCTTCTCATGAAATGAGATACTGCTTGCCCAGTTTATAGAGTCGACTTTAAAATCTTGATAAAAGTTTTGTGTTTTACTTTGTATAAGACATCAGACCCTTTCACACTGCGACTTTTAGCAGCGATGCAGTAAATCTAACTTGTCTTAGTTAACGACAAGTTAGATTTACTGGGTTACGCGATTTGATCTTCATCATTCATTAGTCGCTTATCAAGAGCCAAATAGCTCTTGGTACCCGAACGACATAATCTTACGGTTCACCTTTATCTGTAACTAGGACCATAATGTTATCGTTACATTCTACATGCCTGCCTACCTTTAACTAGGTACTTTTGGATATTGCTATTATCTTAGGACGATTCTCACACCAAGATAAATAGGCATCAAATTAGCTGAGCTAAGCAGCTTATCACATTTCCGTAATAGAATTAGTTACGCTCGAACTTATAACGCAAGGCGTCCTTATCTCGAGTCCTCATGCTGAACTTTCAAATTAGAGGATTAGATGAAATAAGTATGTTTGGTTTATGCCAGAACGATATTTGTGAGTTTACGTAAACTGTCGCGGGGGCCTAAGCCGTTCTTAGTCACCGTGAGCACGGAGTCAAATTCGATGCTTACCATTTCCCGAGTAAGTATTTTTTGGTGTCCACTGCATTTTATGTACGGAGCTTCAGAGTGTCAATCCAAAATCGATTCGGCTTATTGGAAAAAATGTTGAAGCCTAGGTCTGAACAAGTGTAAATACTTTTAGCCATCAGACCTAAACCTAAAACTAGCTTAGGTACATCGTATTTTTTTATCTAAAGGAAAGCTGTAGAATTATGGTGGTGATTACTATGATTCATTCTTAAGATAATCAATAAGGTGTAGGTATAGGATCTACGCCTAGGTAGGTAAGTACTAGGTGCTGCTCGTATTTTGTATTTCTAGCTACCTATTTTATTTTCCAGTTAGTTCAAACTTAAACTCTGAACAAACGAAGTCCAGATTCAGCCTCAGGAGGAAACTAATAGGTTTCAGGCGGAACTCGTCACAAATTTAATCAGAAGTTAGAGTGGGTATCTGTGTACGCGGTTTAAAAAGCAATAAAGTATGTTAAAAGCTGAAAACTGATCTAAAAAACCTAGGGCTTAGCACTTTTGAAACAACGTGTGTACTACAAAATTCCTTGCATTTTGGTTATCACAGTTTTATGAGCCCGCGACGCGCGCATTACTTAGTGTTACTACTTACTTACCGTAATAAACTAAGATCTCCGAAAATTACTCTCGTGGACTTGAAACGAAGACTACTCTCGGTTTTAGTATTGCTATTTTTATGAGCATAACGCGCAACGATACATTAATGTGATAACTGTTAAAAGTATCTGGATATATTTATTTTCATAAGGCTGTACCTGTACATGCTACATAAAAGTTTTTGTTTCAACCCAGAGATCCGAGGTAATTCAATATGAGCTAGCTAATACCACCGTTGAGCTCGACTACGAATACCTAAAATCTTTTTCAAAATGTATAAATTTTGTAATAAAAAATATATATTCGAGCTATTTGCAGGGTATTCCTACAAAACTTAAATTATTGGAGGCATCTGGGTAACTAACTGGTGCCCAGCGTGGTGCGCGACGTGTGGATTTTGGCACGCACTTAAATAAGAGTAGGGTGGAGTCGCAAGTCAGAAACTATTAATAATATCACCTGTCATACCTTTATTGAGCCTCTAATCTCATGTTTTCTCCTCTACAACGCTCCAAAAATATCGATTCACGACGAATCCAGCATGTCGACCGCCCTCTAGGGCAGACGGCTCCTCTCGATCTATGTACACATAGGACACAACACGTCAAGCGAGATATCAAAACCGTTTCCCGCCACTAGTATTTCAACACTTGTACATCCATTGTATGACAAATTCTTCACGACAATGTTGCTTAGTAAACTGGTCACTGTTTATTTATTACAATTTAGTTGTTTAGAGCAGATATGATTGAAAAACAGACTAAAAGTTTCATAACGCCGTTGAGTATCGAGCCGACAGCGCGCCGCCCTTCGCGCCTGCTCGCACGACCCGACTGACTGAATTTCCCACATTTTCCCGGCGGCGGCGGGCGCAAGCCTTCACCCCTTGTAATCGAGCACGTTCGCAAAGATATAACAGTAAAAATCTAGATAGATATTCAGCATTCCTGTTCAAGATTCAATAGATGTAACATAGAATTCGGCCAACTTGATAATGCGATTCGAAACGTCCGACTCTCATAGAACTCAAAAAGCAGATCTTTATCAAAAATAATATGACCATTTAAAAAAAATCTCAATCCGTCTTACTTTCTCAAAATACATATCTGTTTTCTATATTTTTTAAAAATTATATGGGTAACTTTAGAGCCTAATCAGTTACCAATTTACATTCCATCTTATTACATACATACGAGTACCTACCTAACATTCTGAATTGGTTTTATGTTTTTCGGTCAAACTGCGTGCACGCAAAAATTAAGCTTCATAATTTTTTAATGAATTTTATGGTCCGATTTTGATTCTAATGGTACCTATAAATAAATATTTTTTTTGTCCTTATATCATTCCTCTTAATGCTGTTTTCCTTTTTTTAAAATAAAATCAGCATTAGTATTTACATATGGCTGTACTGACTATGCCATGCAAGTCTAGTGTAGGCTAACGAAAAAAAAAATGACAGTGTCAACTGTCAATATTGACAATATGTCATTGTCAAAAATTGACAAATAAATGGACGCTGTTTGTCTATGTGGGCTATGATCTGAGTGTACAATACAAATAAATTATTTTTACAATTTCGACGAAGAAACGGTGTTCCTAAAATACTACGCGAAAATAATTATTTAGTGATGGCACAAACAGAAGACACGGAACTCAGAGATTTAGTCCTGGAATCTTTAGAAAAGAACGGTTCGCTGGCGAAAATTCGTGCTTTACTACGAGCAAACATATTCTTAGCATTTGAAGATGATTACGAGAGTATAAAACAGAACTTATCATTGGACAATATATTAAAATTACCTGAAGGTATATTGTCGTTGTCTATTGTTTATGAATTCTTAGAATTTTGTAACCTAAAAAATACATTATTTGTTTACAAATCAGAATCACGACATGGAAAGGAATATAAATATGCAGGTCAAAACCCTTTACTGAATAAACTGAATCTTAGACGAGACGCTAATAAAGAGCCTATACTGGTATCCTTGCTAAAAAATATTTCAAAGACTAACAAATCAAGCTGCTGCAGTATTGGAAAAAATGAAAATCATAATGATTTGATCAAAGATGACCAAAACTGTACCTACATAGTTCATGAAGATTCAAGCTGTACAAGTAACTCACATTCTGACAATTCATCTGATGAAAAAACAAAACTGCATCTTAGACTTCCTTTAGATAATTCAGACACTGATACATCAAGTGACTCTACGCGAGATAAATCCAGCTCAGAATACATCCCAAGTGAACATATTGTTGAAGTTGTTGGAGAAAAAACTGAACAAAACCAACCTAAATCTGATGTAGTCTCTGAGAACCAGAAAAATAATATGGCCCATAATAACAAAAACAACAGTTTACCTTATTTTTTAAGCGAATTAAAAATTGCTAATAGTAGTAGTAGTGATTCTACATCTTATGTAGAGCTGAAACCATTCAATTTATCAGATGAAAAGCTACTGAATACAACTGGCATTCCCATGATAACTGAAGACAATAACCATTATTCAAGTGCTACTCAAAATCATGTAATAAACAGTGAAAATATCAAAAATGGCTCTGGACATAAATTAGAATCTATCTCTGAATCTGTGAAAAGCCTGTCAACTTCATATCTGAATAACAAGAATGTATTAAATAAAAATAGTACTGCAAATAAAAAAACTTCAGAACAGTCAAGTAAATCTGACACAGAAACAGCTGAATACAGTTATGACTTTACATTGTCCGGTACATCAAAAAAAGATATGGGTCATGGAGATGGCCATATTGGAGAAACATTGTCACCAAAGTATGTTCAAGAACAGGTAACAAATGAAAATGGCAACAAAAATGACAGTCCGCATGACCATTCCCAAAGTTCACAGAGCTCTGTCTCAATTTCTGATGTTGCAGATTTAATTAGTGAAAAGAGTTTATCTATTGGACATGCTAATTATGATAATGATTCAATTAATAACAAGTCTAATATATCCAAGAGTCGGAATACAAGTAAATCTCCTAGAAACAACAAATCACCCAGCAATGATTCTGGTGATTTCTCAGAATCACCTGTTCCATCATTATCAAACTTGAGCCTGGACATTCACAGTGACTAAAAACTAATGGCATTTTGAGAGTAATGGTTTTATGAGTCACCATAACTCACCATGCCTTATTTCTGAGGTTCTTTTACTTGAATACTCTGATCAACACATACAAAATGGATTGATAAGCTATCATTATAATCCTACTTCATAAATATTCTCAATTTGTTCCATGTATTGATCATATAATTTTGTGTTCATATGGAAATCCTACTTCATGCCTATTATAAAAAAATGATTAGGTGAATGTGTATCTTTGTGTTATTTTGTTTTCCTCAATGATTGTATTTTGATGGGCTAAAATTAATGTTATGCTGATTATACAATTGTCAGTATAGGTGAATTTGTAATTATTAATATTGTCCAAAAAGCAGATATTCTTTTAAAGTTAACAATACTGTAATATTTTTCTCATAATATTATATCAAGTTAAAATAGCTTACAATTTTGCAGTGCAGAATTTTACCAACCATATTTTGGAAACAGTTATTAGAACAGACAAGCATATCTATTTAATTACTTACTTTACTTGCTTGTTATAATTGTATTGTATAATAATTAAGTCAAAATATCACAATAAAATTATTGTCTCTTTAGCTTTAGAAATGTAATGCAGTATTTCCTTTGTGTACAGTGAAAATGTTATATATTTTTGCATCAGTCAGTCTACATAATAATATTTACAGAGAATTACGTTCTAGTGTTTGTGCCTTATTGACAGCAGATTTCTAAATTTTGCGACAAAAGAGTTCCTCAAATTTCCGTAATGTAATAATCTAGTCCTAAAACAAATAACCAGTTCCGTCCAAAATTGCTCTGTTAGGAACATCAGCTTCTAGTGTGTTTGGTCATGAATTGCGGCTTAGCATATTTATATTCAATAAATATATGTATTGCATTTACCATTTTATTTTATTTATGAAAAACCTTCAGAACGCACACCTCTTCGAACAAAAACCGGCCTAGTGCGAGTCAGACTCGCGCACGAAGGGTTCTGTATCCACTATGCATGTATGTATGAAAAAAATATGATTACGATTGCCTTCCTTAAGCATTTAATTAACTTTCAATTTTAAATTGTTCCAAATTTTGGGACCAAATTAGTAGTAACTTTTGATAACGATCATTCACAACTTTCAGATTTTTACAGCTTAAAAATACAAACAATACCAATATTTTACTTCAGTTTCTTTTAACGCGTTTTGAAGAAAAAAATATTTAACGTAAATTTACATGAAAATTAAGTGGCTTTAAGTGGACTACAACACTTGTTTAGATATCATATCCATGATAAATTTCCTTCTAAATTCATCGTATATGCTAGTGCTGTGAATTATTTCACGTATTTCAGAGGGTAAGGAAGGACATTGGACTTGATAAAATATTTGCCTTTAAAACTGAATGTTACCGGTTACCGAAACAGGCGACTTTATCAAAGTCATATCCCCACGTTACGAGAGGTACCCCAAAAAAAAATTTAAAAATTTTTTTTTTACCACTTTGGCAGGGAGATGAGAATACATATCTATCTATATGCCTTATAACAGTTTTCTAACACTTTAGGAGGCCGATTCTCGCAACAATCGAACTTTTTTCGTGTGGTAATTCGATTTTTACCGTTTTATCTACGAAATCAAGTAAAATATCTATACGTAAAAAAACTATCCACGAACAAAATCTAAATACATAGCAATCGTGACCCTGAGTAATCATAACAATTTTTTCTTCGACGAAGAAAATTTTCGTATACGAATTGCGCGAGAATGGCTCCCCGGTCTCTGCGCTTGACTGCGGAAGGACAGACAGATATGAGGAAACTATAAGGGTTTCTTGTTGAACTACAGAACCCTAAAAAACAGGTATGTTTGAGCCCAGTACTAATTTTGCAGAAACTAATAAATAGTAGAAACTAACCCGTTTATTCTTAATAATTCAGTCTAATAAACCTATTTTAGCTAATTACACTGTTTTGTCAAATGATGGCAGATCCAAAAAAGAACGAGACAAAACAGTGTTATAGTTAAAACAGGTTTTTAGACTGTTTGAGTTTTTATGAATAAGGTAACAGATTATTTTAATAAACGTGGAGTAAGTTATGTTAAGATAATTTGAAAATCCATCCAGTCCTAGTGAGATGGTGTGATTAAAATAAAAGTATATTAAAACACCAGGTTTTATAATCAATGTTTATTTCACATTTTTCAATAAAGCATAGATTGTAGATATCACGTTTCAGTTATGCACACAAGTCAATCCATACCGAACACTGTAACGAAGTTGTTACGCTTTTCTATACAAAAATTAACGCTATACTGTTCATGGCATAATAGCAGTTAGTGTATTCGCATAGAAAAAAAATTATATTAAACATATTTTATTTACACCTAAATATATTTATTAGGTACATGAGTTTTAATATGAAAATGGTATAAAAATTACACTTTCATATAATATTATTTTAAATACATGTCATAGTAATACAAATGCGGTCCATATTCTAACTTTGAAAAAATATAACAATAGTAAAAGCCACAATGCTTCATATAAACAGTAACAGTCCTACTTTGTTTGAATTTATTACTTCGTAAAAAATGGGAAATTATCGCTCCAGGCACTGTCATTCATTTCTGCACGAATACGTGTAGATTTTTAACTCGTCGTTAAAAAATTACATTAATTTGCAACAAAATCAACAGAAAGGTGGCTTACTCTTACTTATAATATTTGCTTTTGACACAAATACTGTAGAGCAATATCCTTTCAATAAAATAATTTTAAGTTTGATCGAATTATGATAAGAAAGCGATAGCAAAAATATCTAAACAAAAATTAACTAAACGAAATCCAAGTTAACACTTATAGTAAATAAATATAAATAATGTACATAATATGGCAAATATTTGGCTTTGAATAAAGTAAGAAAACACGCTAAGGGGCGTGTCAATGCATAAAGTCCATACAAAATAAGACGCGATGATGAAGCTAGCTAGTGCTTAATAGGGCGCATATTTGTTAGAAAATCTATTGTCACAAGAGCGCCGAAAGAGAAAGTCCCGAATGAGATAGCAAGATTGAAATATTCTGCTACTTTGTATGCTTTATTTCAGTCTTACTCTACGTCAGCTACACCGATTCTCTGTCGACTATTCTATTTTATAACTCGTTGCCCATAGAGCTATCGTGTGTGAGATTCGAGTCCATGCTAGCGTTATCAGAGTCTTGGCTTTGGTTACCGCTGTAGTTCGCAGCTTCTTGTAGTCTCATCAACATATTCAACTGTGAAAAAAATGCATGGTTAATAGACATACGGTGAAAAGTGTAATTTACTAAATAGGTCGGTTGTAGTAGAAGTTAGGTATGGTCCTCACCAATGGATCTTGATTGTTATTCGTGTTGGGATCTTGATTTGATTCTTCAATGCCAATGTCATCGACCGTTATCGCTCTCAGAGTCTGTAACAAAACAAGAAAACAAAATTAGTATTGCACAAACATCTGAGTGGGCTTGTATAGGCACTTGAGACATTCAAACGAGGTGTTCCTGATATTTTATGAGCTAGCGCGCGCTGAGGCTGGTAGCGGTTACTAAATGGGACCAGTCAAGCCGCTAGACAAGGCCACTAATCGCAGACGCTAGTGGCTTACACCCGTCACTCGGCCTCCTGCATTTCTTGACTACTGCGGCCGAGAGCGGGCGTTAATAACGCGCGATAGTAGCGGACGCAGACCGCAGTCTGTAGCTCGATGCTGTATTAACTCTTTTATAGACAGTGAAGGTCTAAAGAGGTCATAACAATAAAATGTCTATGGTGTCTAAGGGAACTGTACGCGAATGTGTTAAGCCCATTTGTAGTTCATGGTCGCGTCTAGTAGCTCAACGGATGTGTTCAGCAAGAAAATAGCTTCAAATCATTAGATTATTGAAGCGCTTTTTCTAAAACGTTTTCTTCATTTGCGCTGACCAATCTGAATATGTTTTGACGTAAATAAGGTGTTCGAAACATGACGTTGTTATGACTTTCACAAGTAAGCACATGGTCTGTCAGAAAAGCTTATTGATCCGCCATTTTGTCGATCGGCGCTTACACACTGCGACTTTTAGCATCGATGCAACACTCTTTAGCATCGCGACGCACGCAATGAACAGATTGAAATTAGCATCGATGCAGTCGCGCGTTAGCGTCGATGCAGCAGCGGAACCGCCTCGATGATAACGGGCGTTAGTATCAATGCAGTCGCCAAAATTAAGTTCATAATTTGAAAATTTCCAGCTTCTGCGTCGCGACTGTATCGATGCTATCGCGCATTAGCATCGCGACAGCAAAAAGTCGCAGTGTTTTCAGGGTCATAGACGATGTTGCCCGCCGAGCTCAGTGCGGCGTGTACTCACGTGCGAGTGGTTGGGCTCGCGCCACGGGTACGAGCACTTGACGTGCTGCAGCGGGTCCAGCGCCGCGTGCCGCCGCCGCCCGTACAGCGCCACGCCCTCGCGCACCGCCTCCGACGCGTACGGCACGATGCTGTGTTCAGGCTCTTAGACAATGTTGCCCGCCGAGCTCAGTGCGGCGTGTACTCACGTGCGAGTGGTTGGGCTCGCGCCACGGGTACGAGCACTTGACGTGCTGCAGCGGGTCCAGCGCCGCGTGCCGCCGCCGCCCGTACAGCGCCACGCCCTCGCGCACCGCCTCCGACGCGTACGGCACGATGCTGTGTTCAGGCTCTTAGACAATGTTGCCCGCCGAGCTCAGTGCGGCGTGTACTCACGTGCGAGTGGTTGGGCTCGCGCCACGGGTACGAGCACTTGACGTGCTGCAGCGGGTCCAGCGCCGCGTGCCGCCGCCGCCCGTACAGCGCCACGCCCTCGCGCACCGCCTCCGACGCGTACGGCACGATGCTGTGTTCAGGCTCTTAGACAATGTTGCCCGCCGAGCTCAGTGCGGCGTGTACTCACGTGCGAGTGGTTGGGCTCGCGCCACGGGTACGAGCACTTGACGTGCTGCAGCGGGTCCAGCGCCGCGTGCCGCCGCCGCCCGTACAGCGCCACGCCCTCGCGCACCGCCTCCGACGCGTACGGCACGATGCTGTAGTTCCACACGTCCGCGAACCACGCCTGACAGTATGGAAAAACTTTGTGTTATAAAAAAAGTGTAAGTTGTATAATTACTAGTCGGTAAATGTATAATAGTTTGTAAATAATTATTACAGCGGAGACTATTTTCTTGTTTCGTACTTTTTACAGCGTCTTTTAGTTGTCTGGTATTAGTTTTTGAACTATTTTTTATTTAACTTATTTTGGAGTTACATAGTTAACAGATTTGAAAAGAGCTTAAGAGCTCTTTTATTTGATACCCCACACGACACTGTTGAAAATGATTTTTTTTAGTTCTTTACTTAAAGTCTCCTAGGGGGCGCTGTAGTCAGTTTACCGTAACTTCATGTAACCTATAACCAGCGGACGATCAAGAGGCTTTCAACGACACCTCATTTATCCAATTGTGATGATTAGTTTAGTAGTTATGAGAGAACAGATGAATATTCATACCCACATACATAACGCGAGACAGAGGTAACGTGAAAGTAAGTCTGTTTTTCTTTGCTTGCCCAATATTGTAAACAATCTTGGTATCATTTTTTAACGAAATAATTCATTTTATAAGATGAATACAAAACTCACAACCTACATAGGCCAGTCATCATTGAACACTGAGACCTCTTCAAAACAAATAGTATTTTTCGACTAGCAAAGAAAAACGGACTGTACGGATCGGAAAGGATCACGCTGTACATACATCGCCGCACGCTGGTGAAACGAAACGTTTACGCTGACGCGGCGCTCACGCGCTCGAGGAACGTCAGGCTAACATAGTACGTAGGTACCATAGAAAAAATGAATAAGGTTAGAATGGGTTTGATCGCTCGTTTGTATGGGAACCTCTGTCGCCGGTGGGAGTTACCGCGCTGTTGCTGCAGTGTTTCAAGTACCAATCAAAGAATCAACGCATCTATATTACAAACCAATCACAATTTCCGCTAGGCGCTCTGTGATTGGTGTCATTAGTACTTGAAACCAACTACCAATCACAGAGCTGCTAGCGGTGGAACCACCAATCCTCATTCAGATACGTTCGTTCTTTTATGTCAAAATACTAGTGATGTGGTAAAAGTCGATTATTTCCGTTGATAAACTCAATTACCTGTGTGATGTTGTTTCTCAATATGAACCAACATATAGGATTTAAGTTTGAGTTAATTTGGATAATTTCACAGATCATTGGATCGCAGCAAAGGGTTTTCCTATTGCTTTTCGGTAAAAAAAAGTCAAAGAAAAAAATGAGTTGCTAAACGTTACTTGAAATATAGTAACTAATACCCATAAACATAAGAGTAGTATCTTAAAATAATTTTATTAGTAGAATTGAATCATTCTATGCATAAAAAATAAGTAGTATTTCTTATATAAGACATATAGATTCCAATGTAAAGAAAGGGTAAGAAAAGTGTTTAAAGATATTTGCATGGTCTAAATTATTCAGGTATTATAATATCTTACAATGCTAACAATTTGCGCACGGGAGGGACTCGAACCAGCAAGTTTCTGGCTAACCGGGCCAAACGCTCTACCAATTGAGCTATCGTGGTGTCTGTCTGACCTTGCAAAATTAGTGGTCTCTCATGGATACGTCATTACGCGTAACGTTTAGCGCCATCTACCCGTCTTGTTTATGAAACAGTAGGCCAAGTATGATAAATATGACTCAAGTTAGTATGATGTTTAAGTTTAAGAAATGTACAACTGCATGATTTTAACAGTTAACTTTGCAGTGTTTTTGTTCGTGTTTTAATCACGTCACCAAAGGAGCGTTGTAGGGGTTTGAAAAATTACAGAGTTATATGCAAACTAACATTAAATGTATATGTAGGTACTGACTTCAAATAACTGGCTTACAAAAGTATTTCATCAGTTTTAACCCCATAGTACTGTCAAAATTCAACCATTTCTGAGGAAATTTTCTTTTTGATGGTGTAAAAAAATATCAACCGATGCTAGCTAACCAACATAACGTGCTTTTAGAAGCACGGAGATGCTCGTGGTAAACCAAGAGCACTTATATGGAGTCACTTATATGATCGGAATGGTCACCCATTAAAAACACGAGCGAGCCGTAAGTTGTTTAACTTCGATATCACTACCGAAGGAAGTACATTGTTGACAGTACGGTCAGTGTCATTATACGACACTGGATTCAGGTTCAACTCACCAAAGACACCAAAAATAATTCTATATAATCGCTTTATACTTATTAAGAGAAAATGTTACTAACACTCATGTTTCTGTTAAATACATTTTATTTTATTCATTTATTTATTTAACTGTGTGTTTATTAAATTGTCGTACCCTATTTTACAAATATATAGATCAACCGATAAATTAAAATCGAAATTAATAACAACGAAAATACAAAAGTTGTGAATTAAGCAGTGCGTTTTTGCCGAGTTATATTTTTATTGCAGGAATACGTTATTTTGCTTGCACGAATAAGAATATAATAAAGTTTTTTTTTCAAATAGCTCCAGTAGTTCCTGAGATAAGCGCGTCCCAACATACAAACTCTTCAGCTTAATTACATTTAATTATTTATTGTATTTCAAAAAAATAATAAACATTACTTAGTTTTGCAAATATTTATTGTTAATCCCTCAAGCGTATGTGAACGAGACACAATGCAAATTCTATTGTTATGCGGTTGCCTGCAACCGCTCGGGTGTTGAAGCATCTCTTAATACAACAGTACGGATATTACCATTTATCGATATTTTTACTGTGCTGTGAGTTACATCCCCAGTGATGCGTATGCAAGCGAACCAACCAAATTGGACGCGATACATTGCGTACTAAGATAGCAGACATGTTAGAAATATGCTTGGACTGTCATCAATGAATATTTTTTTAAAACTTGGTGCAACGAATCCGCTGTCATTTGAAATATCATAATTTAAAAGTGATTTTTTGCAAATAATGTCGAAATAACTACATTTTATTACTCTCCGTTGAAAAGATACACTTCCACTCTCATTTTGTATGACCTGGCTTCACGCTCTGCAGGTAATTATAGCACAAGACGGCATTTTTGACAAAAAATAATGAAACGCTCTTGTCACGCGACTGAAGTAGCTACCTACGGCTCAATGCAGGCATATGTCTACAATATTAGCACGCTGCCGCACCGACCAAGGCCATTCTAACCTTATTTATTTTTTCTATGGTCGGTACTTTCTAAAGATACTACCCGGTTATCATAAGAATGAACCTATCAAACATGTTACATTCTCCAGCTTCTATACACTTTTCACCACAAAGTAACATTAACAGGTTCATTCTTACGATTCTAGTAGTAATCAGAGTGAAGACGATTGGTGTCGTTAAGGACTTATGAATTGACGAGTATACTAAATTCCGATAGTATGGGATTATTTGCGATTACCTGACACACAGATTATGATTAATCGAAAATCTTGCACATTTTTAAAAACTTTATTGATCTCCCTTGCAGTATGTGTGCTGATATAGTAGTTTATGAAACTGGTACATAATGAGAGGTATTATACACGAGTGTGAGTTTAAAAAACGAGCGAAGCGAGTTTTTTAAAAGTATCACACGTGTGTATAATACCTAGTTATGTGCAGTTTCATACACTACTTTATCTACTCTCATTACGAACATATCAAATAAAAGATAAAGATTTCCATGCTAAAAAGTCTTGATAACATTTATCGTATAATTTTCTTGACTTTACTGGTAGTAGATTAAGACAGACTGCTATCGCAGTCTCTAAAATGTCGGGCGGCGTCAAATTTTCTGCACTTTCACTATCAGACATTTTAATAAACACTAATAATTATCTACCGAAACACAAACGTACTATGACGCCAAAATTCCCGTTATCACCGCGCATGCGCCAAAGCGCGCGCAGCCACAGATAATAGTACATTATGATACAAGTGTGCTAAGTTGACCATTGTATACAAGGCGATATTGTGTGCGCACGAGCGAAAGCGAGTGCGCCATAAGAAAGCCGCGTATATAATGGTCACAGGCACACGCGTATCATACGACGTTTTTCAACACACTTGCGAGGAAAAAACAAGACTCTTCATTTACTAAGTTTTTAATTATTAAAACATTTAGTAAAAATACATTTCACTGGATTTCGATGGCAAAGACTTTCGCACGCGTTTTTTGCCTCGTTACGTGTCCGGCGGAGTAAATAATAGGTTTTCTTCATTTTCTTCACTTGAAGTAGGCATTTTCATTAATATTAAACTTCTTAAATAATGCAAACTTCGTCACAGCCGACAATTATTATTTACGAAAAATGGCGCGTTGTTTTTTTTTCTTGCCGCGATACCGATGCGCGCGCAAGGCTTAGGCGCGAACTAGATCGGCCAAAAGCCAAGATTAAAAATGTAATAATTCGTGTTTAAAACACAAATCACAGAAAATGTTAAATGAGTTTAAAGCTATTTTTTAGTAATAAATCTGGATTTACCATTTTTTGAAATAAATATGTAGATACTGTTATTTTTCGCATAAATACTGTTTGTTGCTAAAATAAAAGTATCGTATAACCCGAATAAATTATATCGCTTCTTCTTCTTACTTACGACTTGGTTAATAAACTAAAGGCACTAGTGCAATAATATAATGAAAAAGCACGCGTGTTTAATATCTATGATTATGAGCCAAAAATGGGTGGAATAAAGACGTCGTTATGAGCAAGTGTGTTGAAAAAAAAATAGATGTATCTATGATCTGTAATCTGTATAGTAATGAAGAAAAAAAAAATTATAACATTATTTTGTTAGAGAAATAGTGTCATAATTAAATTTTTTAATTTCCTTTCGATACACTATTTATAAAGTACGTCTATATAAACTCGTTTTGAGTTTTGTATTTTGAATTTAACGATATGAGAGTAGATAAAAAATTAAATAGATGTATCTATGATCTGTAATCTGTATCGTAATGAAAAAAAAAAATATTATAACATTATTTTGTTAGAGAAATAGTGTCATAATTATTTTTTTTAATTTCATTTCGATATACTATTTATAAAGTACGTCTATATAAACTCGTTTTGAGTTTTGTATTTTGAATTTAACGATATGAGAGTAGATAAAATTAGTAATACAACCATGATCATCGGCAGGCTTTTTGCAACTGTAGTAATACCACACACTCGCTTCTTTTGCGTCAAATAAAACGTGGGAATGCGACGGCGCATACTTATCTCTCTTTCACACTTACACGCATTATAGGGAAGCGAGTATTGCGCTAGTGTAGTGTCGATATCAATACTATAAATACTTATTTCTGTTATACAATATATGGAATAAATAACAGACAAAAATATTTATTAATTAGGTTTACTAAAATATATAATATCGGAACTATTACAACTATAAAAAATCTGAATTTAATAAAAATAAGTCAATTCAATATTCTAATTGTCAAAAAATATGTTCTATATATGTAAACCGAAAAACGTACAACTAATTTTTCATAATAGATAACCTAATACATTGGGTGTTCGCAACAATAATTACCTATGCGCACAATTTGCTGGAAGAATGCAGCAGTTATTGATAAGTGCGCGCACGACTCACTCCCTAGCGCTCGGATGATTCAAAGCCACACAGGAAGCGAGTATTCGATATTACCATACCACAAATAAATCTTGTACAAATTCACATACCTGACTGGCCTCCAGGTCCATGGGGCAGGCGAGGAACAGCCGCGGCCCGACTGTGACGTCACTGGACGAGTGCGCCTCGAGGAACGCGTTGAGCGTCGACCACACGCCGGGCAGCCATTCTAGGACAGCTGCTAGCGCCGGCTCGCGACGGCCTAGGCGCAGTTCGAGGGAGAACAGCTTGCGGCGGAGGTACCTGGCGGTAAGAGTGCTCATGAATATGGGCCCCGGTAGTTTTTTTTTTATAAAATATATATATAAATAAATAGAAATATTGGACACCAATCACATACATTGCTCTGATCCCAAAGTAAGTAGCTAATGCACTAGAATTATGGAAATCAGACACAATGGTGGTACCACAACACCCAGACCCAAGACAATATAGAAAAGATTGTTTTCTACATTGACCCGACCGGGAATCGAACCCGGAACCTCACGAGATGGCGACGCTTGAAACCAGCGTGTTAGCCACTCGACCACGAAGGTCGTCGTCAATTGAAATGAAATGATGATTACTTGTGATGAGGTCTCTTTTTTCTGGGCATAATATTTGTCCGATTCAGACTACCTGGAGGTAATTAATTTAACTGTTGAAAGTTTTAAGATTGTTGACTTTGAGTGCGACGTGGGTGTACTTGTGATAGGTCATGGGTTTGCAAGCTGATCTTAATGCTTCAACACCCGAGCGGTTGCAGGCAACCGCATAACAATAGAATTTGCATTGTGTCTCGTTCACATACGCTTGAGGGATTAATGATCGGTTGATTGATACTAATAATATTGTAATTAACCGCTGTGTTATTAAAAAGTAATAATAAAAAAACTGTGTATTAAAGAGTGTTTCAACATTTGTGAATATTGTAAACAATCTATTAATTATTTAACAATAATATCAGTGACGAAAAAAATTTGATTATTTGATTTAAAAAGATCTAGAGGTTGTGAATTTTGTGTAATGTGAATTTTACAATGAATCATTTCGTTAAAAGGGAACGTCAAGATTGTGTACATATTCGACTAGCTAAGAAAAACTGACTTTAAATTATACCAGCAACACTTTGTATGTATAATGTATTCATTTGATACATCAAATAGATGTTGAATTTCTGAATTTCACCCAATTTAGCTTCATCTGGTTAGCCAAGATCAGTAACTTTAAGTTGAATTGAGTTGAGTGCTAAGTTTATAATGACATTAAGGCCGTGTCTCACCTCGCCAAGAACCCTTTGACTGGCTCCATGTGGTTAGCGGTCAGCAGCCACCTGAAGTTGTGGTGAAGTTGGAGGTTCGTCGTGTTACACGTAGCTTGAGACATTGTTCCTGTAAACAAAAGATTCATATCGTTACTTACCAGGTACACATAAGTAAATATAAATAGGTAATATAATCATTATCATGGTTTCGAATCAAGTAATTTTCTTCTTTGTGTTACAAATAACTCTCCCATAAATACGTATATACATATACACACCTATCTATGACTTAGGTTGTTCGTGCTCATCACACAAACATTTGGCCGTTGTCTAACCCGACCTCTAAATGACCGAGGGCATAGTACCAAACGCGTCGTCAAATTTATACAAGGCACAGGCAATACTTGATATAAAAATTTATGCTTGTAAAGGTGCTTGGGTACCAACAATATTGATTGACCATATTATGGGCATGGCAAATCCAAAACCACCACAAAACTAGCCTTAGTTAATTGACTTAATTAATAGGTATGACTTTTTAGTTTTAACGTTGATTGTAATCAGTTCAAATTACTGGAGTTAGCTGCTATTTATTGAAAACTGAACCTTAGTAGACACATGCAATTATTCAGCAAACAAACTAATAATAACAGGCATGTCCCAATTATAGTGTTTACCCGTAGTACCGGGGGTAGTAAGTCAGCGAAGGCGTCTTCTTCCAAGGCAGACGCATACTGCAGATTGTAAAGCACGACGACTAAGGGTAGCGCTTTCTAGCCGCTATACTGATCTTTTCTGTTTAATACATAAATACTTTACAACTAACTAATAATAACAGGCATGTTCCTTTTATCCGGGGGTAGTAAGACAGCGAAGGCGTCTTCTCTTAAGGCAGATGCGTGTTGCAGGTTGTCAAACACGACGACGGAGGGTAGCGGCGCTTCCAAGCTGCTGCACTGGTCATTTATGTTTAATACATAAGTACTCTATTCCTTACCAATAATAACAGGCATGTTCCTGTTATCCAGGGGTAGTAAGCCGGCGAAGGCGTCTCCTAACGCAGATGCGTGCTGCAGATTGTCAAGCACGACGACTGAGGGTAGCGGCGCTTCTTATCCGCTGCACTGACCATCTTTGTTTAAGACATAATTACTTTACACTTAACTGCCTCAGTGGCGCAGCGGTAAGAGAGCCGCACTTTAAAGCGACGGCTGCGCCGGAGGTCCCGGGTTCGATCCCCGGGTCGGGTCAAAAATATATTCCTAAGTTTTTATGTTCAGAAATTCTTAGGGTAGCCCGCAGTTTGGAAGTTGGCGGTGTTTCACCCCCGTGCCTCCAAGAAGCACGTGAAGCCGTTGGTCCTGCGCCTGAACTCTCTTCGGTCGTGTCAGATTGCTGTCCCATCGGGCTATGAGAGTGAAAAATATAGAGAGTGCACCTGTGTTTGCGCACACACTTGTGCACTATAACATGTCCCGCGCAGTCGGATAGTCGTTGTGACTGGCCACCGTAGTCGATATCGGCTAGGGGGACTATTACTATTACTATACAACTTACCAATAATTACAAGCATGTTCCTATTATCCGGGGGTAGTAAGCCGGCGAAGGCGTCTCTTAAGGCAGATGCGTGTTGCAGATTGTCAAGCACGACGACTGAGAATAGCGGCGCTTCCTAGCTGCTGCACTGGTCATTTACGTTTAATATACTTTACAACTTACCAATAATTACAGGCATGTTCCTATTATCCGGGGGTAGTAAGCCGGCGAAGGCGTCTCCCAAGGCCGATGCGTGTTGCAGATTGTCAAGCACGACGACTGAGGGTAGCGGCGCCTCTTCGCCCGCCGCAGCCGCGCTGCATTGCTCTGCGATGTTCGCGAGGTACGCTCGAAGCTCGTTGCACGACTTGCGGTCCACACTGAGAATAGATAAAGTATTAGGAATTGTTTAGAACTCGCACGGCGTTTACAACTTACTTAAGTAGATAACGTAGTATTCGGGCAGGTGGTACCTTAACAAGCAGCGGCCAATCATCTCAATCAGCAACCAGATGGCGCTGATTAAATGCCATACGACTGGATATTCTTTAAGAGAGCGAGCTAAATATCAGGATTAGAAAATAATCATAATAGACATTTGTTGACCTTGTCAACCCACGACACAAAAAAGAGTAAGTAAAACATGTCTGAATGTATATCGGTGTATCTGTATGTGTTATCGCAGCTATATAACGGATGAACTGATTTTCATTTAGTATTTTTTAGTGTCATAGATAATTTTATCCTGTGTGTTCTTAGCCATGTTTCATGAAAATCTGGTCAGTGGTTTGAAAAACATCAGCTCTTTCCTAGGCTGATACTTAAAACCTTCTTTTTTAGGGTTCCGTTTCTAAAGTGTAAAAACGGGACCCTATTACCGAGACTGCGGTGTTTCTCCGTCCGTCTGTCACCACGCTGTATGTCAAAGGCGGTAGCACTGTCTTAGTACTTACTTGAAAGTCGCGACGGCTTCGACGGGGTTTCCGCGGCGCTGCGTCCTCTGCACGTAGAACTCTGCCAGTTTTGCCGCAAGATACGACTTCCCAGTGCCGCTGGGGCCGCACAGGATCACCCGCCGGTGCTCCGATAGTAACGATACATATCTGAGAAAGATGGTAGGGTAACATGTTAACAGCTTAAGTTATTAAGAGATTACTTTACTTTCAGGGGTTAAGTAGGTCAGCAATTTCATGTAGCTGCCATACTTTTGTATAGCGACTGTGATTGAGAGGCTTTAGCGATCTTGCTTGCTTGCTTGCTTTTTATAAATGTGCGTCTGACAATACGGAAACGTTTTGAAGTCTTTCTTGTGTTACGAAAACAGGCAAAGATTATGACGGGGCCGTCTCCCATACTTAAATAAATGTAAACATCCATGACTTAGGTAATAAAAATATTCGTGCTCATCATGTAGCGAGTTTCAGTTAGATAACGACTCGTATGATTTTTTCTATTACAGGTTAACTGGTGAGAGGATAAACATTTAATATAAAGAGACAAATATATATCAGTAATGCAGTTGGGGAAAGTTAACTATTAACATTAAGGTAGATCTACCCTTACCATAATTTTCTCTCAAGACTTTTTATTATAATATTAACCTGATCATTAGCACTTGCTCATCATAACAGCGAACATTGTTATGTACACTGTAAATACTGTTACCGTATTGCGTTAATGTGGATACATCGAAGTTTTTACTTTTGTATTGCATTATACAATTCGATACGCTGCTAACAGACAGACAAATTTCATCACTAGGAAACGTATCGGTAGCAATGTAATTATGGTTTGAATTGATAACGTACTATTAATTTCAGTTTTCAGGAGGTTCATAACAACACTTCGCAGTTTTATTGAGTGTTAAATGGGAATAGGAAATGCCTGTTTTTACGGACATGCTCCGTCGTATTTCGAAATGATATTGTGATCTTTTTCAACTGGATTACAGCACCAATTACGAAATGTGTGTGTGTGTGATATTTAAAGCAGTAATGCAGAGGGGCACAAGCTCTTGTTAAATGGTATAGTTCAGTTACTTATTCGATAAATATAGAAAGTGAATATAAGTATTGAGTTCACTTACCTATATACAATATTTTTTGGTATAAGGCTGTCGAAGGCTAAACTGCCGACTCCTTGTAAGCAGATGTACAGCGTATTTACAGTTCCAATTATGTACCCACAGGGCAATAGCTCAGGGAAGCTAATTTCAGGCCCCCTTGTCGCCTCACCCAAGTGATACGACGTTATCGAGTCCGTATTCAGACCCAGATTCGTCCCTGGATCTATCCTCGATAGGTAATCCTTAAATGTCTTCCTAACTATATAATCTAAATTCTGCCACGTTGTCTTCCCCGATATGTACGTGTACGCTATCGTGAATTCATTGCAGTTTATTGTCGAGTCACTATTATATACGTTCTTATACGAGCTACTGTGCGTAGATTTATTGCTTTTAAGGCTATTCGTGTTGGACTTGTTGATTTGGGGGAAGTCCTGTGTTTCAGTCTCTGGGCTGTGGTTTTGCGACATCCGCGGGGAGTCGAAGCTGGGCTGTTTCTCGAAGTGGTTGTTGTACGCGCTCGCCGACTGTTTGGCGTAGAACCGACACTCGGACTCTGTGAGCGTGTCTTGCACCTCTTCGAAGTATCTTTGGAATGTTTCTGGCTGTCCTAGGTATACTGCTATGGCTATTTTCTTGCCGTCAGTCGTGTCTCCTTGGCTATCGGCGACTCCTAAATAAGAAAAATAAGTTTAGTTTAAGCCTACCGTCATTCATATGATAACATGGATTCCAATGTATTCGATTGGCTTAATACTTAATATATTGATATGAAGTGCGTTTAGTGTTTAGTAAAGCTTACCTATATCAGAATAGCTCTCCCCTATCGCTAGTTCTCGACTCTTTGGCGGTGGCAGCACTGCGTTTATATCGTAATCCCCACTCAGTCTTTCCGATGCATTCAATCCATTCGTGAACATATCACTAGACCCGTTCAAAGCACCGAGTAAAGCTTCGCTATTCTCATTTAGTTCACAGACGGCTTTGTTTCCGTAAATCGGTTCGACCATTGTGGAGTTTGGAGAGCCCTTCTTGAAGTCCATGGTAGGGGTTGAGGTGATGCAGTTGAAGTCCAAGTCTAAGGGTTGGGAGTGGATGTCTATGGCAGCCTAGAACAATATACAATGTTATGTAAAAGAGCGCTTTTACATTTAGGCGACATTAGCAGCGCGGCAAAGCTTTGCGCGTTGCTGCCGCGCTGCCGTGTACAGTATGAAATCATTGGAAGTGCGACTGTCGCGCGTATATCGCGCTGCTGACGCTCTAATGTGAAGGCGCACTAACTGTTATTTTCATAGACAACCCATTCAAGTATCTAATATCATTACTCTATCACATCTTTTTGAAACATGGAGGTTACTAGTAGTGAAATTGGTGTTAAAAATCTCAAGCAGACGAGATGTTTGTGCAGTAGTGGTACTATACTACATGAACTAACTTATGTGGTTGAAAAAATAATTGTTGGAAACCTTAAAATAAGACCTTTAACTGGTATTTACCTGATGCATAGTAGCTTGGTCTGCAAGACTGAATCTCCTCGGATCCTCAACCGCCGATCCTCCCGTCCCTAAGGAACTCTGACTGCCAGCCAAAGACCGTGACGTTACTAGCCGTTGAAGCCGTTCGTTATTTTGCTTGAGATTCAACATTTCATTCTGAAAACAAGTATATATTTAGTTACGTACTCAGCTATGAGTAAGTCTCTGATGCTGAACTTTAGGTATGTTATTGCCTTGCCCTGTGATTGTGGTTATTAACCTATTACATCATACAATGGGTACTTGGCTAATAATAGAACAATAAATTAGGGTGACGTTACTCTGATATTAGATCGATGTGAGCTTAGGCCCTCGGTAATGTCTCATAATGTCTCTTTGTTTGTTCATCCTTTATGAACTGCCAAGCTATTCAGTCGGAATTGCGATAGCACTTTGGGTTTCTTTTTAAAAAATACATTGTACAAAAAGATTTAAAAATCCTTACCCTCATTTTGATGACGGTGTCTTTAAGACTTTCCAACTGATGCGCCGAACTGAGAGCTTCTAACCGTATATCTGTTAGCACCAAATCTTTCTCCCGTAGTTGCCTCTTCAACTCGTCAACTAAACCAGCCTCATCTTTATCTGTACAAAAACAATATAATTTTATTAAAAGTGCATTATGCTCTTAAAAGCAGGGGAAAGTCCTTATCACGGTGTCGTTAACCCTTCAAGCGCTATTATAGGCACCCTATTGAAGCCATTTGTTACATATAACAAGGTATTTTTAGCACGATGCATTGTTTCAGCTAACGTAAAATGAGATGCTGTGGAAAACAATGCCTTTTAAATTTTGTTACCCATAAATTGTGTGGTAGTCATACTAAAGATGTCTCTAATAAGTAGCATAAACAAACTTAGGGCCCGTTTTGCAAGATTTTACCGCTACGGAGGTTTTGATTTGAAAATATAACTATTATATTTATATTCACACACAATATACATGATAAAATTTAACAAAAACTCCATAAAATCATAACTTGATATTTTCCTACACCTGCTACGACTAATTTATGGTAGCCGCCTCATGAGAGTCGTAAAAATTTTACGACAAATCACGAATCGGATAATTTTCGGACACTTATTATGTCGCATTCGGGTACTTTCTCGAAACCTTTCACTGGGTCACCCTAATTCCGCTAAGAGCAGGCGTAAACTGTGATGGGCATTGTTTGCTTGACTCATAACATAAATTGTTTAGCCTCACCTTTGGTCTCTTCTGGTTTGGCCGCTGGGCACGCTGGCGCCGCCTTGTCCTATAAGAAAGCGATATTTAATAATGCGCAGTATAAATTTCGTAACTACAACCAGATAGATATGGTGGTTCAGTTGCTTGTTTTACAATCATAAGAGTTGCGTAACCATTGAATTGTTTATAATCGACTAAACGAATGGAAAAGGAAAACAAAGTTTGTTATGGTGTTATTAACAACTCATTAGCAGACTAGATTTTTTAAATCTCTTTAGCCAGGTATGGGGAATCGATTATAGAGGTAGTTAGATAATGTGGGAGGTTAATTGCGTAAATATATATATAATTGCAATAAACAACTCTAACAATTCCGATGACATCACGGCAAGATTTTCCGCTTACAAACGACTTTTGCTTTTCCGTTTTTAGTTTAACTTTTAGTATAGTGAACACTAAGAACAATTTTTGTATGTGGATACTTAAAATGTATCATAAATGCATTTAAAGTTGTTTGCAAAAACATAAATAGTAAGTAGTCAATACCATTCCAAGACGACAGTTCTCTTTGTGAGGACTTCATAATTTTTACGTTCATTATTCTTAGTAACAATTGTACGACTTGGAAATTAACATCCTGTCACCTGTGTGCTGCGTTAAAGAAACTTGACATGTTTTTAGATGTTTAAATTACTTCGTTGTTAACGTATCTTTTAATAACTAGCATTGAGAGAATAGTCTTTAAAGTAATCTATTTCTGGAAGATGTATAAATCATAAAATGCAACAACTGCTATTGTAAGATAATAGAGCTCAATGCGCTAATGGTTATTTGTTATAGGAATGAATCAGCATGAAAAACAAATTAAGTCATAGATTAAAAAATAGTTGATCAAAGTACTGTTACCTACCAATTAATTGGGCAAGAGATTTGTAATAGCCTAATTTAAAATTGCTTTTCTGTTGTGGTTCATAAGACAAACCAATTTCACCGCGAGTTTTAAAGAGTGCGTTAGAAGTTACTTAATGACTTAAAGTAGATTTCTAAGCGAAGTTCAGCTCGGCGAAAGGCCTTTACTGTTCACCGGGCTAATAAATCTGAATGGGTACACCTTCCAATTAGGAAACACATTCGATTAGACAATTCAAAAACAACACTCATAAAGCATTAATGATCGAAGAAATCAGTGACAAACTTTTAATTGTGTGGTCTTATTTAAGTCATCAGCAATTAAGCAGTAAATAGTGTTGTAAGGTATCGTAATATAACATTGAAAAAGTAAGTATCATAAAAGTTGTTGGACTGGTTCAGCATGAACAACGGCTTTAAACTTTGTGTATTTTTTAATTACTTCTAATGCATAATGTTTATGTCATTCTTATTTTAGTACAAAAAAACACTTTAAAAAAACATGATTATTTCTCATTTTTCTAATGACGCTTGCGGTTGTTTAAAAATTTCATTTGGAAAATTACCTTCGTACCTATATAGGAAAGAAAGTACGGTTTCAAAATGCTTAATTTTGATTTCTTAGAACAACCTCATCAGGGGTTGGGAATGGTACGTAACATATAGCATTAAATTGACTGGGGTGCTACCCCCTAGCTACTTTTATTTAATGGTATTGGTAAACACCGTTCTATACAGTGTTAGTCTTCATAAAGTGCACATATTTAAATATACCATTCTATGCTACATTTTATCGACGGAAAACATATTTAAAAAACTAATTTATAATGGATTTTTTAAAAGTTTTATTGCCTATCGTAACCTTCGTGAACTAATAAATTTATAACAAAGAATTTAACTTACTTATAATCAGAGGTGATCAGACATCCTCATTAATCCATGTCAAAACTGCACATAATACAGTTATAAAATGTACTTTAGACCAACATTTTACTTTTTTATATCAATATTTTGATTTTTCAGATTCAAAAAAATATTTGCGTCGATAACATTAATCATAGAATGCCATATTTTAATATGTGTACTTCATGAAGACTCACACTGTATAACCCCTAACGATGATGTGTCATTTCTTGAAGTTAATTTAAAAAGGATGCTTTACATTAGAAGTTTTGGTAAAATATGAGGACTTTAACATCTATCTAAAGCATGTTCGCAGCAGATAATTCATTCATTCATACTCTTTGAATAAACAAACCTGCACTTTTTCAGCCAGCACCTCGTGCGAGTGCTCCAGGCTGTTCTCGTTGCTGCCCTCCCTGATGGTGTGCGGGTCGTCGTAGTGGTGGGACCCGGACGAGCTGTCCTGTGATGACAGCTGCCCGAGGGACGAGTGCTTCGCCGTCTTCGAGATCTTGGCGTTCCGTGAGAACGCTTTCGTGAACGATGACCGCAACTGTCAAAAGGATGCCAACGTTATAAACAAGTTGCTTTTTCGAGTATTTATTTTTATTCACTCAAACTTTGAGTGAATGGGAGGTCATAACGATACTGCATTGCGGACTACTGATTTTTCATTCCTAGACATGAATACATAGTTGTTAGTTTCACTTGTAGTAGTACTTAACTACTGAAGTTTCTTATTTCTTAAATACATACATTTGTTCATACGGTATTAATATATGTGTGGAACGGGCGCAAAGCTTTGACAATTCATTAAATCATTAAATAACAGCAGCTAATATTCTGCGCAAACAGACAAGTCTTTTCTACTTTCTTTTGTAGGTATTGTTATTTTATGTGAATGTGAGTCTAACTGATTTGTTAAGTACGTACTTTTACTTGTTACTCCAAATTAATGCGAATACGTCACGTATCAAAGAAACAATGATAATTCATTGTTACTTTCTAGGTTTTATTTATTTTCTCTCTTTTTACGCCTTGGCCACTGTAGCAGTTCTAGATGCAACATTGTTAAACTAAAACTGCGTTTGTAAAACCCTTTACACACTGCGACTTTTAGCAGCGATGCAGTCGTAATGCTAACGCGCGTTAGCAGCGATGTAGTCGTGATGCTAACGCGCGTTCGTATCGATACTGTCGCGATGCAGAAGCTGGAAATTGACAAATTATGTACTGAATTTTGGCGACATCATCGCTACTAACGCGTGACTGCATCGACGCTAAATAAAATCTGTTCATTGCGTGAGTCGCGATGCTGAAGCGCATTTCCTAAACGCTCGACTGCATCGAAGTCGCAGTGTGTAAGGGGTCTTACTTGTTTCGCCTTGGATACTGATTGACTTTTTTTGTTCAAGAAACAACATTTGAATGTGTTTAGCCCCATTAGTAATAAAACACGCATTTTCTTAGTTTATTAAAATGGTTATGTTATTGACGAACTCGGCGGCTACTACTCGGATTGAATACCTACTTTCAAATGAGATAGTCAAATAACCTGTTAACGAAAACATATCCTGTTCGTTAGCCTTCAAAATATTGGTTTTATGTAAATATGTGATAAAAATAATTCTGTTTATTCAAATAAGTACCTTAACAATACTTTTTTGACGGCAAAACAAATGAAGATTTTAAAACGTATAGAAACTTTGTTTGAATATTGAAAGTAAACAGTTTCCAATATGATGGACATTGATTGAAGCCTCTTTAGTACACATCTAATCAAATAAACATCTACCCAATACCCAATTCAATCAATGCCTAGCCAGTCTTTGGCGTTTTTTACATGAATACCACTTGAACTAGTCAGCAGAGCCAGCACCTACTTGGTATTGAGTTCATAATAGAAGTTTATCTTTTAGATTTGTTTATATTCTTTAAGAAAACATTTTTTCATCATGTTTTTCTCAGGCCCAGCAGGATTCAAATCCAGAACATTGCAGCCCAAATATCGGCATGCAAGCCGCTCTAATCTAGAGAGATCGACACCTTTTCAAGTTACACAAAGTCATACAAAACTCACCCATCCCTTCTTCTTGTGTTTCTTATCGTGTGGCGCTGATGATCCACTGCTGAGACTGTTGATACTGGAGACGCTGTCAGTTGATAAGTGCCGTGTGATCGCGCCATTGCCAGTCTGCGCGGTCCGTTGCGGGGAGGATTGTTGTGTTTGGGAGTTGGGATCCTGCTGTGAGAGACAACGTAGGGTTACAAAATTATTACACTAAATAAGTTAGTGTTACTCGTGGAATAGTCATTATGAAGATGACTAACGACTAGTAGAGATAACGAGAAGCCAGTTTACTGGTATTTATAAAAGTAAAAACTAACGATGTAATCGATACTAATATTAGTATATTACGCGTTGTTTGATTGGCCTTGAATGAGATAGAAGAACTCACCAGAAACTTCAATAATTGCCAGCCGAGCGGAGAATAATGTGATATATAGGCCCTTTCAACCCTTTGGAAGACCACGGGTTTAGCACTCTCTTGCTAGCATATAACATCGGTGTCTAGTAGGACAAGTGTTTATATTTTGTTTTCTTTTTCTTTAATATTTTTTGGCGATAAAACGATATGCGCTTAAATAAACAGATTTGGTATATATTACTTCTAAAACTCATTATCATTGTAGCCTAAATGTGTTTATTATTAAATATATTTGAAACTAAATGTGTTTGTAAATGTCGTAACGGCGCATCGTACCGATCAGATACCAATGTTTTCAAGTGTTTACCTCAATCGCCTCTTAAACCCTGACCTTTCGTATCTCATACGACCTTACGTCATTGGGTTTTGTTATCGATGGGCAATACTAAGAATATCCAGCAATCAATGTTCGTTGTTTTTTTTTTGCTTGTTTAATTAATGTATATGAAGGTGCAAAAAAAAAAGATTGGAGACCTTTCGTCCAAATGCGCGGCGTGGGACGTCCACCGACGAGATGGACGGACGACCTTGTTAAAAACGCGGGTTAACACTGGATGCAGAACGCTTGGGATCGGTCGCTGTGGAAAACCGTGGGAGAGACCTAGTTCAGCAGTGGACGTCCTTTAGCTGATAATGATGATGATGATGATGATTAATGTATATTGCAAATGCCAAGGGTGCACTAAGTTATGAACTAAACTCTCCGTTTACATTGAAACTTAACAGAATAATTGACTTAGTATCAGCACTCGTTACATAATTAGACCACCCAATGTGAAATCTTTTGCCGAACTGTGAATACTTTATTGGTTCTTATTCATCGGTATCACGTGGGAGCATGATGCTGGTATACATTGCATATATCATGTCGAGGTATCATAGGCCGTCGACTGCCGATGTAGGACAGATCTGTTTGAGGGTCGATTTGATGCAAATGAGCGTCAGTTGCCTTGTTTGCTATTATTTATTGAACGCCGCCGTCTCAAGCTAGCAAACATAATTGTGAATATCCGCAGCAAAGCTTGAAAACTGCATCCATTAAACAAAAAGCTAATGCGCTTGATCTCATTACGTGTGCCGCGCGATGATGCCTTGCATATTGATTAACGATTATATTGGCCGAGTTTATGTTTTATCTTTGAAAGACAACAGCGATTGAGCTCTGGAAAGTTTCTGTATAGTAATTGAATTAGAAATTTCAGCTACACATGTGCTGACTGATTAAGTAGGTATTTACTAGTCTCTTTCCTTAGATAAGCGCATAAACTTCATCGTTACTGTGGATTTAATGCTATTTTCCATAATTTGTGAATCAAAGTTGTTATTGAGCTTTTATGTTGACGGTTTGATTTAGTTTAATGAGTTTTTGAGCAAGTGGATACTTTCATAACCGGTCATTGTTGTGTTGGATTATTTGAGCTTGGGTAGTTGTTACCTGGCCCGTGACGTTGACGCCGTCTGCTCGGATGCCCATGGATTGCATGTGAGCGGTAGTCAGGCCGGCTTGGATGGACTGCTTCCGAAGCAACTCGATCGTTTGACGCAGCTCCGTTAGCTCCGAGTCCTGTGTACAAATATTTCAGTTAAATTTTATCTTTAATTAAAGCTGTATCTAAAATTTGTTCATCTGTTTGTTGCTTCTTTTTTAGAGACCAATCAAAAACAAATATGTTCGAGGTCATCCAGACCGCGCGAATAATTAGATACAGACAGTTAAAAAGTTTAATGATTAAACTAACATGATATGTACTATACATCTACTGGTTAGCCATACTTAGCTAATACCGCAGAATTATGTCTTGTATCGCTGTTCGTTCAAGGTTCTTTTGAGTAGCTTAAACGCAAAGTAAATAGATAACGTTGGATTTTATGTTACACTTTACGAGATAAGTGCCTAGTTCCGTGATAACCATGTTCATTATCAAGAAGATGAAATATAAATGTATAGAAAGCTAAACGGCCATAAAAGGTAATGGAGGTTTATTTATTTACTTAGTCTTGACTGTAATTTTAAAAAGCTTATTAACGCACCTGCTCTGTGATTTAATGTTATCATTAAACAGAAGATTTCATGGGGTTGGTAACTAAGAAAAAGATTCTGTAAACACGTTTGCCGACCGGTAAGTGTTTTAATTAGTAATTATTACACTACATTAAAGGAGCTTGCAATAAATTATAATAAATTATATTCAGTTGCGATGTTTTTATATTCTGGACTACGTTAACTATAAAAAAGTTATTGTTGAATTAATTGATTTGAAGCAGCGTTCCGTATAAAAAGGTTCATTAAATGGTTGGATAAGCTTTAATCTGAGTTGTGCTATAAAACGGGTTTATTACCTTTCTCTCGGCGGTGGCTGTGAGCTGCTGCAGCCTCTGGGTCATGTTCGAGAGACTCTGCTCGAATGCCGATACCACGTGGGCCTGTAACAATGAAAAACCTAAGTTAATATCCTGCTTTCATGTGACACATTTTATACACGAAGAATTTGTGATTCAATAACCTGAAGCACTTTAAAAGGGTCTATTTTACAATAAAAAAGTGGACCCAACGACAAATTGAAATAAAGAACACATTTATGTATGTATTGTCTGACAGTTACAACTAACCACGACTTACTTGCAATTGTGAAACAGGCCCTAAGGGACAAGCTTGTCTAGTGTCATCTAGCTCAATGATACTAAAAAATATCTTGTACATACTTGAGCATATTAATATCTTTAATCACCACGTTACTAATCATGCGTCGTAATATGATTTTCAAAGCATTAACTAACACTCCAGTGATTTGTCAATGCATTCAACAAAATGAATTGGATACCAAATCTGTCTCTTCAAATAATATCGAGTTACACCTGGCGTAGGCGATCGGCGCCGAATAGTCTCTTGTATTCATTTACAATTTCTCACAATCAAATTTTAATAATAAAGTGGGTGTACATCTAAATAAATCACGTCATGATTAAGTGATTGCGTACATACCTAGTTATATTAATATTTTATTTGTTCATGGCTAACGGAAACAAGTAATTTAACAGTAATCTTACGCGGTCTCTTTACGGGTAACCAACTGATATAACTACGATTTCTACTCTGTTCAGTAATCAGAGATGACCACAGGCCGACACAGATCTCTCTATAACACCTCGGTTACTTGCAGGGTGAGATTACTATGTATCCAGATCAACGTTCCTAGCTCGATAATGATTAAGATCGTTCTCAGCTTTCCTCGAAACCGGTTAATGCATGTTCGTGATGATAAAATAATTACTTACGTCATGTTATTCTGTTGTAAATATTGGCTATAAACATTTTATTAACTGTTAAAAGTGACTCATCGGAATAAATTGCTTTATAGGTCGGTAATGGACGTGGGTGTAGCTGGACAAGGGACCCTTTGTTTGCCACGTCACAGGAACGCACTCAGCAAAATTAAAGTGGAGGGTAACGACCCTAAAAACACGAACAAAATTAAATATAGCGGTATATTACATACCTATACGTTTCAGCGGGAGTGGTGGCTATAAAATATTAATACTGAATGTTTTGGATGCCAGCGTCTCTAGTTTAAAAATAAATTTCCATAATAGGGTAATTCACCTGCTGGCGAACACGCGGTTTAGCCAATTATGGTATCCAGGCGTCATTGATAGACCTTGCAGAAGACACCGCTTGCACGTGCCAGGGAATATAACGGGACAGTAAATGTTTGTAGCTTGGGGGTTCCGTATATTACTCATTACTGAATTATAATATAATACATGATGTTGTTTTGGTCAGCGACGAGCGACTCAGAGGTTTGCTGTACAACGGTACTGATTCCTAAAAATATTTTTTTAAATGGAAAAAACTCACAAAATCAGTGCATTAATGCGATACAGCGCTCAAGTCAAAACTACCCACACCAAGTAGCCTCTTCGTAGCTTACTAGCTACGGCTTATTATTTCGTAGATACTGAGCAACGCGCGAGGGTGCGAGTTTCCCCATTCGATTTGACATTTTTAATTATTTTAAATAGGTTTTCTTTTATAAAACTTGCATAAAATTTAAAGATTTTTTTAAAGAATAAGTATAACTTATATTATCATCCCTGAGTTGGATGACACTGACCAATACAACACCTGGTAGTCCCTCGGGCTACACAGAATAATCAAAAAATCTTCGAATTGATTTCATATTAAATTATAACTTATTAGTAACAAAATAATACGTACAGTTATACTTTTCTAGTAGCTTCATGAAGTCGGTTTAAATATAGATAATATCTAAAAAGTGATGTTTTAACTAGGTAAGCATTAAACTATAAGTAACTCTAAGGATAGATGGAATCGCTGAAACAGGTGGCAGCAGCTAATTGTTGTTAACAGCTGCTTATTCAGCCGCGCTTTAACAGCTTAATGACGCGATTAAAATAGTAGCATGGACGCTATTTAATAAAGATGAACAATACACGAATTTCGTCACAGTATTTTGCAAGACATATGGATCGATCTACCTTTATGTTAATAGGCGTGTGCCATTTTAAGCAACGAGCAACAAGAAGACACCTACTATCTATACTAATATTATAAAGCTGAAGAGTTTGTTTGTTTGTTTGTTTGTTTGTTTGTTTGTTTGAACGCGCTAATCTCAAAAACTACTGGCCCGATTTGAAAAATTATTTTTACGTTAGATAGTCCATTTATCGAGGAAGGCTTTAGGCTATATAACATAAAGATACGACTCATAAGACAACAGCAGCAATGAAAAATGTTGCGAAAACGGGAGAAAGATATTCCTATTGAGAGCTTCCGCTGCATACGCTGTGGAAACCGCTTAAGTTACACAAAAATCATGTATGACAGGATTGTTCAATATTAAGAGTTCTATAATAAAGTCCGCGACAGCATATGTCTATCTTTTATGGTTGACTTACTACAACCTTTTTTATGTTAGTAAATTTGTAAAAATATAATGCACTAGCGGTCCCCCGCGACTTCGTCCGCGCGTTTTGAGTTTGCTCCCCCCGTCCTCCCCTCCCGACACAGCGTGATGTTTTATACCCTAAAACCTTTCTCGATAAATAAGCTATCCAAAACATAAATATTTTTTCAAATCGGTCCAGCAGTTCCTGAGATAAGCGCGTTCAAACAAACAAACTCTTCACCTTTATAATATTATTAGCGCAAGCGCACGTCGTACTTAAGCTGCGAACATTATTTTGGTGCGGAGTTATGTTAAAACTGTGTTAGCTCCTAAGATATTTATTGAATTTAAATGATATAAAGGGCAACTTTGTTCTAAATTAAATGCTCGTGATGATAAATGTATTTATATTTTGAAAAGAATAAATACCTGTGTGTATAATACACCTCTAAAAATAATGCATTATTTTTTTACAAATTTATTAACATAAAAAAGGTTGTAGTAAGTCAACCATAAAAGATAGACATATGCTGTCGCGGACTTTATTATAGAACTCTTAATGCTGAACAATCCTGTCATACATGATTTTTGTGTAACTTAAGCGGTTTTCGCAGCGTACGCAGCGGAAGCTCTCAAAAGGAATATCTTTCTCCCGTTTTCGCAACATTTTTCATTGCTGCTGTGGTCTTATGAGTCGTATCTTTATGTTTTATAGCCTAAAGCCTTCCTCAATAAATGGACTATCCAACGTAAAAATATTTTTTCAAATCGGGCCAGTAGTTTCTGAGATAAGCGCGTTCAAACAAACAAACAAACAAACAAACAAACAAACAAACAAACAAACTCTTCAGCTTTATAATATTATAGTATATAGTATAGATTATTTTTAGAGGTGTATTATACAAACAGGTATTTATTCTTATCAAAATAAATACATTCATCATCACGAGCATTTCATTTAGAACCAAGTTGCCCTTTATATCATTTGATTTCAATAAATATCTTAGGAGGTATCACAGTTTTAACATAACTCCGCACCAAAATAATGTTCGCAGCTTAAGTACAACGTGCGCTTGCGCTAATATTATAAAGCTGAAGAGTTTGTTTGTTTGAACGCGCTTATCTCAAAAACTGCTGGACCGATTTGAAAAAATATTTCTGTGTTGGATAGCTTATTTATCTAGAAAGGCTTTAGGATATAAAACATGACGCTGCGACGGGAGGGGAGGGAGCAAACTCAAAACGCGCGGACGAAGTCGCGGGGGACCGCTAGTTATTAATAAAATGCACTTAGTGTGACTTGGTTGATAACGCTATTGGTAAGTAGGCAATTACAATATTTACAATTATGATGGTTTAGCTTTTTGTTGCCGTTCCGTGTTCATTCAAAGCAAAATAATCTATTTGTTTTTAATTTAGCTTATTATCTAATAGTTTCGGTAAATGCGTTGGCTCCATAGATCCAATTGTGAACAACGTTGTATAGAGATGACAATTTGCACCAATTGAATGCAGTTGGAGCGACGAGCTGCTTCCGACTTTCGTTGTAATTATTCAATGGGAAACCACCAAATGCATGCATATTTGAGCGAACAAATATGCACAATTTACAATTGAACCTAATAATTTAGTGTGGACGCAAATTAAACAATTAAGTCTGCTGAAATAATATAACATAGGAAGTGTAAATGCCGTGTTAATTTTGTAACATACAGTACATATGCAACAATAAATAATGAATTGAATTCGAAAATTTGGCAAAACATGACACAGCATCAACAAAAACTTGTTATCGTAGGTGTGCGCGTTAAATCTTCATACATATTCGATGCCCACTCTACAACCCACTGTGTCATTTTACGAGAGATTGCTACAATATTCTCAACAAGAGAGATTATTTGTTCAAGTGGGTCAAAATCACCAAGGTGGCGAATTCCAAATTAGGTTTTGTGATTAATTCACCAAGCAGCTATAACTTTGAAAACCATCCTAAATGATCCCTTAACTTATGTTTTAATCATATTTAGGTTGGCAGAGCATAGAACTGATTACTACTTTTGTAATATATTTTTTTATGTGAGCTATCGCTAAAAAAGATCATTACGGGAACGTTTTTGTGAGGTTGAAAATGATATTAAAATATTACTGAAGTATTTATTTTTACCGTGTTCAATACCGGATGTATGCTATTCATAAATAAAAATTAAAGAAATGTAAGGGAAATGCCAATAAAGACGTTAAAAAGCAAATCATAGTATGAATGGAGCTATTGTTACTGTTTTTTTTTGGCTAAATTATTTAAATATAAGAAATATCGCTGACTTATTTATAAAAAAACATATTATAGGTATAAAAAGTTTGTTTTATTTTAATATTATCACAGCCTGTTTAAGATTTTTTAATAAATAAACATATAATCTGTGATTTTAGTGATGTTCCCGGAAATGATGAGATGTTCACGAAATGATGCTTGTGTTCCCTAAATGACGATATAGGTATTAGATAGATCCAATTTTACGTTTATAAAATAATTAGCAATGTGTACGTCCTACTTATTTATTGATTGTAACATTAGCGTTCTTAATTAACAACAACGTAACTTAACAGTCTTTTAATTACTGGGTACAGCTGGTTAGAAATTCTTAATAATCATATTAAACTTTTTATTATGGTTGTAGTAATCAAACCATCTAAACATTAAACTTTTTGTTTTGAAACCAATATTAAATAAAATTTAATTCAAAAATAACCTTCTTGTCATATTAATTAAACACAATAATTTAATAAAAGATAAAAAGCAACGAATATTATAATTATTCATAAACATCAATATCTCAAAGTTATAATAATATATATCTATTCTCTTTTTTTGGATTTTTTTCTTAAAGTACAGGCCTTTTCTTCTAATTGTGTAGTCTTTACTTCGATAAATAAGAGATTCTTGCACACTTCAGGAGGCACATCGATATTTTTAATCAATGCGTCTACTTTGCTGTTAGGAGTAAACATTTTCCTGTTCTCTCTTTTCTTTCCTTCTTAGTCTTTTCTTCAAAGTTTCATATTTGCGTTTTATGTTAGCAATTGTTTTCTCTTGTTGTTTTATTTTACGATGTGCTTTGGCTCTATCCGTCCGAACAATTTCTTACCTTTTCTTCCATGTCTATCACCATCAAATATTGTATTTTTATTTCAAATAAACCAAAATTTCTAAGTTTAAATCGTCGCAGTAATTTATACGCCAGCTCCTCTACATAATTTGGTTCCCACTGTTCTTCTTACTGAATCCCGTGCTGCAGATGATTCGTTATCAGAATTGGGTGGAGTATTTTTTATTATACTAGATATTGCTTTCTTCTTTTCTCTGTATTTTTTTTGATGTTTCTTTCCAAATTTTTCTTTGCTTTCGCTTTTCTCTCTCAGTCATCTCACTAACATTTTTAACTTTCTTATCAGCTTCTTTTTTGATAATACTCTCTTACCTTAGTTCTTTAAATTTCTCTCTCTTCCTGCGTCATCTTATCTGAAAATTTCCTTTTTGTCCTCGCATTTGCTTTTTCTCGTTGTTGCAAATAAGCTGAATTTTTTTTAACTTGCTTTTTCGGACGTTTTTTTAATTTTTTCAACGACAAGGGCCTCCATATTGCTAAACAATATTAAAAATAATATTAGAAAATACGTTTGGCCAACAAACATTGAATAAATTATTAAACAGTTATAATAACAGGGTGTATTTCATTAAAAACGTCATTCCGAGATCGCTCCGTAAAGTCCGGGAACGATCCCGAAATGACCGTTCTCGGAATGACTTTTTCATATAATTGTGCGGTTTTAAGGCGGCAGCCATTTTTGACATCCTATTTGAATCTGTCATTGTAAAATATTTGAGGTTACTATTGGCTACAAAACACTACAAAACGTATTTTTTCATATTCCATGTTAAAAAACGCGTTCCCGATATGATGACGAATTGATGTACGCTACATAAATAATGAATTGAAAGTTACTTACCACTTATTTTCAATTGTTTTGGCAAAAACTTTCACAACGCTCAGTTTCTTTACATAGTTCACATCACTGTACCATACCAACCAAAGGTTGCGTTCAAAAACTGTTTTTTTTATCGAGAATCAAAGTTGCGTTCACTGAAATGACACTTATATTGCCGGACACAATATTTTAGATTCGTGTGCTTTAATTTATTATTATTTTTTTAAAATAATGCCAGAAAATTGATATTAGATAAAATCATAGGCCATTTAGTAAGAAAAACGTTTCATTTTATTTTATTTTATGAATATTTTCGAAGTTTGTTTTCTAAACATTGGTTTGTAGGACACGTTCCCGGAATGATATTTTGTTGTTATTTCATCAAATAATAATGAATGTGCTTAGTTTTTGCTTTATAAAATATGATGTACAGTTAATATGAGCAGAGTTAATAATATTTACACTAGAGGTTTGCATAACTAAACTAAATTCTGGCATTTATTTGTTGGCAAAGCAAATTCTCCACCTTGGTGATTTTGACCCAAGTGCACTCTTCCTTATTCGGCCGCGGCGTATCTGGGCTGCACGTCTACGGTCAATTTATGTCGACGCCCATCTAAAATACGACCAACGAGCTGTCAAAAATTAATAAGGCTCTAAATTCAAAGCTATTGTTAGTTATGGACTCAGTAGCTACCATCAGGTTTTCGTTTAGTCATAAGATTTTATTAGAGTTAGATAGAGTCAGATAGAGTTAGATAGAGTCTCATTATAAACAGACTTTTTTTTAAAGTATAGCGATGGTATTGTAATACCTACACGCTGAATTTTCAATTTAATCATGTCATGAACACCAACTGTTAAAAAGATAACTGATTGAAGAAGACACATTGTGCAATGGACGTTAACTTTAAGATATAAATTTAACCCAATAGCCACAAAACCAGCAAGGAATAAATAACATCATAATGCCTTTTAGTCATCGGATACCGTCAGATTGCTAAATGTTATTCAAGCTTGTTGTTCGAACAATTTTATTGACTATTGTGAAGTGGACAATGCAGTCGGTAGCAGAAACCTGCTAGGAACAAAGCCCGTATAAACAAGCCCTGCAAGAAATGAGGCGGATGCTGCTGCGTTAGGAAAGTATGCCGTGGTCAGCTTGTCTCCTCACAGACACCGCGTCGCGGGATCTCGTATAGATGCTATCAAATGTTAAATGCAGCTACAATACCTCTACAGCATCTTGAATCTATAATGCTACGCTAATAATGAAAATAACTACCAATACTTCAAATTAGCACATCGTTAAAACACTTCGTGCCTACTTAAAATGAATTTTCACTAACTACATATCTTCTTCATCTAAGCGGGATGGGTCCGACATTAAAATACACAGCAGAATTTACATATTCAATGTATTTTATTTGTTTGTCGGTACTTGCGAGCGATTGCTCAAGTTCAAAGGTGTCCCCTGCGGCCATAACAATGGGTATGATATAACTATAGATAGATATAAGCCGACTCCATAAGAAATACAGGTATACACAATGACATTATCAATCAAGAGAATTGCTAAACATATTCTAGCATTATAGTAAATCATATATGTATTATTTATTTAAGAGGCAGTTGTTTGAACATAAACATTTACTCCCCCTAATTAGTGTTCAGCATTTTCGAAACAATCTCATTAATGAAAGAAATGACGAAATATATCGATTCGTTTTATAATGAGCTCAGTTAATTTTATCATCGTGGGAAAGAAGTTAAACCTCTGAATGGGATACCGACGGGACGACGATTAAGTCAACACCTGACCATCGACACCATATCAGGTACCATCTTTTTTGGTAGTCAGGTTTTTTTTTTGTGTAGTCTACAAAAACTTGGTATACAGATATTTATTATTTGTAAGGATTGCGTTCAACTTTACGCATTTAAATGATGATTTATAATATAGCTTAGACACCTGTAGTATTATAAAGAAACTTTTAGAAAGTGACTATTGATTAGAGATACGCTCATCTTGATTTCTATTTCAAATAATTTTATCAATCATAATTTTAACGTAGTTTTCGGTTCTAGTGTAGGCTTTCTAATAGTTGTTTCATCGATATATAAAAGCGTAACTTAGCGACTTTCAAAATAACATTTCCTGTTAGGGCGGAATTAAGGGAGTATTCATGGCGCACACCCCAGCGATGTGAGCAAGTCAGGTAGATGCAATGCACACGCCATGCCAGTAATTAATATTCGCCCCTCGCTTATGTGTGATATTTTACTTTCATTGCATTCTATTATACAATTAAACATTAGCCGAGGGACTACACCACACCTTGAAATGCAAATAAAAGCATAGAGAGTGATTCATTAGTTTAGAAAGGTAACATTAGACTATTCGATGGTCCAAAAAACGGTTCTCTGTTTAATTTAACCCATGCATCTACTCGTTTAGATTGTGCTTTGATTGAAGAATCATACAAGACAAATTACGGTCACCATATACTCCTATAAGGATAACCATCTATTAGTCGTAAGAATAAATATTTAAGTTCATGTTTTGATTGTAATCTGTCGGTATTGGTTTTAATAATAAATAAAAAATCACATCTTACCTCTTCTAATATTGGACAGCTCTTGTACCGCGATTTTTTTATGGCCAGCTCCCACCACGGTACTGGAGGTTTTGATCTAAGTATTGTTTGGCATCCTATCTTTGGATCTTGCGATTCATATAATGTGCCTAATGTTCTTGAAGACGGACGGGGCGACTGCTCCTCATCTTCTGCGGGTATTCCAGTCACACATTCGCAACACTTATGAGGCCTTTTCTGAAAATTTTGCGGTCTATAGTCTGCACTAAATGAATGTCTGTAGTTAAGGCGTTTCGAGAACCCGTTCGTTTCGCTTACAGATCTCTTGAAGCCATTTCTATTGTTTTGTAGCGGCATTCTGGGTATTTGGTGCACTTCGTTAATAATACTATCGTCGTTAAAAATTGTATGATCTCCAGTGAGAGGTGTGTTCGGTTCTGAATGATAGCCCATCTTATTTCGTTGTAAGCTTCCGTGAAATTGAAAGTCTTTGATATTAGGCGGCTTTAAATCTATGAACTTGGGTCTCCTTAAGTTGAGCGTGGCATATTTTTGAGGTGATCTATGGAATTTAGATTTGTTGGGCAAATCTCTGAGTACATCCTCTGTGTCAGTTGATGGTATCGTAGAATTATCACTGTAACTCGATATAGGCCTGTCGTTATCGGTGAGATACGAGGAGGATTCCGAGCAATTATCTCGGTCGCTATGACTTCTTCTGTAGTCGACGGATGAGCCCGTAGCGTCCGTGCGCGTGGAATGCTGTTCCGCACCATCCTGATTGACTACGTGATGCTCATACGCCAATCTGTCGCCGTTATTCAAGTTTGCAGTGCCAATTTTTTCTCCTGTTCTGGCGTCCTGTTCGCCCAAGTCCAAGCTTCTCAAGCGTCTACGTGGCTTCGTGTCTATAGAATCATAATGAACTTCTTGTTTGTCGTTCACAGATTTCACAGGGGAACAGCTTTTTGAATGCGGCGGCGTCACTTTCGCGTAAATCGGCTCGGTAAAGCTCAGCCGTGACTGTTTATTTGAGATAGTGTTTGTTGAAGTCCCGGCCACGTATTGAACACCACAATTGTTTTCTAGGAAATTATTCTTAGGAGTTCTATTTAGAGTGAAATACTCTGAATGTCTGTGAGGTAGATTATGAGTTTGTTTTGGTTCAACAAGATTTCTAATCTTGATTCTACTCCTCGGAGCACGGATTGTGGCAAATCCATCGTGGATCGGTGAACCATGGTAATTTTGTGAAGTGGTCACGGCCATTGTAAAGAGATTTTCAAGTTATCACAGGAGAATTTTAAAGCACTATAATTTTTAAAGTTAGGATTTAAACGCACTAAGTCATGTAACATTTTGCACCATACAGTCTCGACGGCATTACTGAGAAAGCGTAAAATCTTAAAATATGGTTCTGGAGCTTTGCTATACAGTCACTACACACCAGCAGTGTGTAATAATAGTAGTAGGTAATGGAACAGAAAAGATCAGTACTTAAAGAACATTTGGATTGAGTTAACATTGTCCCTACTCTAACCGTAAAAGTTTCATGGATACCTTTTATTGAAACCAGTATCAGTTATTCTCAATAGTTCCACTTGACCTGTATAAAAAACAACATCGAGTGTCGTTTATTTTTGGTTCAGGATGAAATTCTCAGTAAAAGGGCTACAGTCGGTAAATAACTCCTTGACTCTACGAATGGCGAGTTTATGAATATTTTAAAAATAAATCAATTTAAGTGTCTGAATGTTAAATGGGGAAAAAAGTAGATGGTTAGATTGTTATCTGTGGGCACCTAAAACTCTTGAAGGTATAGTCAAGATTCCATATATGGGTGAACTTTCTAATTCCGGACATTCGCACATACGAGTTGAGTGGCTGTTTGGATTGTTTGTAATTATTTTTTATCTTTGTATTATATGCCACTGCTTATGGTTATAATAAGTAGCCGGGGAATGTATGCATCCGGCGACTAGCGATCGCTACAGCCAATTACATGCTTGGGTCGACACAAGATTGTCAAAGGTAGTAACTACCTTTCAAATAATTGCAATTTTTGAAATCAAGCGATGTAACTTTATGACTAGGAATTTAAATTGCATTAATAATATTCTTTAATTGTGTAGGTTATACATATAGTTTGATGATACTCAGCACAAATTTATGTACTGAATTAATTTTTAACCAAGAGGGCATGTTATTTTAATCGAAACATCATTAATGATAATTACACGTGTAATGTATTCCAAATCACTAAGCACTTATTCTGATTGGCCATACATCGCCTTCCTACATGTTATGATATCTAGTATATTTATGTCGTTACGTAAAATATTTTGATTAGGTAAGATCAGGTATGGTCTATTCCTTTTAATACATAGCCCGACATGTCTGCTCCTTTACAATCATTTCCCGTCCACTGATCACCTTTTAAAACAGGAGCTGCTATTTGGATTCTACTGACGCTTGCAAGGGTAAAAAGGACAAGAATAATGTTTGTGTAGCTTTCTCTTTCACACTAGGGCACAGTGTGCACTGCGTCCCGTATCAACGACCTGCGCGTAACCAGCTTGCCGCATCGTAGTGGCAAACGCACACAATATTTCTATTTCACGGTCATTTCGTAACATTTCAATAACCCTTGTTCCCGGTGACTGACGTGTGTAAATAAATAATGTGTTTATTTATTTACACATGTCGGTGTATCAAATCGGTCGGATGTGTGTATATCCAAACTTCAATGAAATCTATTGATCAGATTTACAATGGTATAACGGAACATAGACACAAAGAGACTTTTTTCAGAGATTTGTTTACGCAAGCAAATATGGGTCATTTCAAATTCAATTCGTACCTTACATTGACACAAAATTAGTACGTCCGGTCAAATGTCAATAAATAACAATGAAACTCTCAATACAGTACTACTTCTATAAATATTAAGCCACGTTAAAATAATATACATTTAACCTAGCCACTAACGAAAGCTAACTCTTCCTTTAAACTTTCTAAGATATCAACTAAATGAATCTAATAACATCTTCAGCCAAGTGAATCTATGGGTTTCTAGACAATGTTTTACGCCATATTGAGGTCAAGATGTTGATAAAGAATTACTTGATACTACTGCAAATCAAATTGAAAATCAGAAAAAATATTATTAGTTGTCCCTATAAATGTATGAACAAGTAAGTAGTTATGTGTGAGAGAATTGTTCAAGTATATATAGATGACAGAAAACAATTGATTGCTGCAAAAGACACTAAGCGTTATACGAGTATTGGAAAGGTTTATGATTGTAATAAATAATTTCAAACAAGGAGACTACATTTACTAAATTGTTAGCAACCATATATGAAATTGTGGCTCTATATAGAGATATCATCGTGAATTTACATTTGGTATCCCTTTCACATTTAGTATCGGGCTAGGAGTGTGCTTATCGTTACGTTATAATGTATATATGGGCTTGTTATCATAAGTATGCTAAATCATAAAAAGTGATCAAGACACTAACGGTTAAATAGACTTTTCGTACTGTCGATGATATGAGAAACGATTGTTTACCGCGTGCCTATACCTACATAACGATCATTAACTGTACTGTACAAGGTGCAGGTAACACATGATGGGAAACTGTAAGGTACCTGCGTGACCTTAATGGGAGCATAGAAATGATCTATCGTATGCCGGCTGCGAGTTGCTAGCGTTTCTTAAAGACGCGGCGTTTGAATGATTGATAAGCTTACATTATTTATTTATTTCAAGAATAAAAGACATCAGCAAGCGCGCAAGGTAAGCAATTATGCCGCATTATGTAGTTTAAGAAATACATTTACATGTAACGTTCAAAGTTATGCACGAAATTAAGGTATTTTCTGTAGGAATTCATTGCATGAACCACGTTCATTAGTGAACGAATTACAAGTGATTATGTCCGTAGTTGTACCTTCACGTAATGTTTGGAGTTCGTAGCATGTATTTTAGATAATAACGATTCATTTTCTCTCGTGACCGAAACTTGAATGATTGCTTGCTTACTGGTGAAACAGACGTCGTCCTATTAGTATATAATTTATGTGTATTTCCGACAGTTAACTATACATTTTTATTGCTAAATTTATTTATATACCAAACCTATAATGCATCAGTAAAGATAATTTAAAGCTACATTCATCCTCTATTGACCTCTACTATCAGAGTCTCATAATTAGGTACGTCTAAGAAACAAGAGTCAGGTCATCGTTTAAGATAATGCGTACCAAAGTCAGAACTCTAATTCAGATGAGGCTTTGATTCGATCTGTATGGTTCTCTGATGTAGTTAGTTTCGATATAGAACTAATTCCATTTTATTTAACAAATACTTGTGTACAGTCACCAGCACTCCAAGTTACCCAATTTTGTTGCAAAATAGCTCTTATTACAACTGCATTAGTTACCGCAGTGTTTACCTTGACGTGTTGTTGTCTGTACTTACATCTACAGTACAACCGTCAACCATATACTAGACTAGATAGCGATAAATAGATAACTGCAAGTGAAACATCGTCGAAATGGAATATAAATTGTGGCTAACAAGTCTTCGGGTTGTAACAATTGTGCAGGATATGTCTGACGATGTAACTGCGTGCTCACCGCTCAAGTACAGAAAGGTCAACATGATATAAGATGTGTTACTAAACTATAGTTATAAAACTGTTGATGGCATAAAAATACAAGGTGTTACCTATGAGATGCTGTATTCAGACCCACTGCCCGGGGTTGGCAGTAGGTTCCTCTGAGGAAACAAAACGTGAGTCTTATGACATTTTGGCAACGTTTTACTCAAATCAAGCGATACCATGAATACAAAATAAGCACATAGATATCTGAAGAAGTCATCCATGTAAATATATCTTAATCGTTAAAGTCAACGTTTGCGTTCGGGAAAGAATACCAAGCTAGTAAGTTATATCTAAAAATGCTAATTTAATCTTTGTTGTAGTAGTTATAACATAAATAACAAACTGCGCAACATATTTATGTCAGTCTAATCATACGCAAGTGGAATATTGAGAATAGAGATGATCTCAACGGGGTAAATAATTAATATGCTACATGAATAGGTTTTGACCTTTGATTAAACTTGGATTAAATTTTATATTATGACCAGAACCATAAAAAGCTATCCAAGAGATACACCTTTACTACAAATAATTGAACTAATTATAAAATATAATTGGTTAAAATATGCTATGGCTAGACAACTGTTTAAATGTGATATGGCTAAGTTTAAATCATCGTCAGTCCAGTGAAATGACATAAGGGTGACATTTCAGTTTAGTCGCTTAAACAGTAGTTCAAAGCTTGTTTATTTATTTGTGGTAAGGCCGTGAATCTTTTAAATAGTTAGTACTGGAATTGTAATACCGACGTTTTGCATGAAATATTGGCGACGCGATCCTAAAAGTTTTTTTTTTATATGAAAGCATGACTATCGAAGCATCCCAAGCCGACAGCTAAACACTCAAGGGTCGCATCTGTTGTGCACATGGCCCAGTATCAAGGCAGTATAAGAGCTCAGTGGAAGGTATAACGTACAGACATTCGATACAATCGAGGTGAAGTCTGAAACCAGCGTCATCTGGTATTTTTTTAATTGCAGTTAATGCGGTCAAGGAGTTCAATAACGATCCATCTTTACAGCATATCGTGAAAATTATCTATGACGCAACGCAAGATTTGAGAAATGAGGTTGTGCTTACATCAGAGAATTTGTTTGAATACTTACCATAAACCACGTTAAGAAGATTAAAAAAATATTCGCACGGTTTACCTAGCGACTAATCAGTGTCCATGATCTGATTACCATAAACATTCGATTTCTATACGTTAACCAACGACGCTAACCGAAATCCTAGTGAAACGGAACGGATACGTTTGGAGCGTTATTAGAATACGATAGGTATTGCAAATCAGGAGTAGTATGTGTGACAAGGAATGAATTTCTCAGACGCCGGCAATAAACACGAATTGAGTGGGTTGGGCGCATTGTGTTTGCTATGCCTGTATGCACGTTCGTCATGTCGAATGCTGTAGCAGTGAATTTTAAGGGCAACTGCGTGACCCCCGACCTCTATTCTACGCTATTGTCATGCTAATGGCACAAACCAAATACTAATCGACTGTGACGAAAAGTACGTTGTACTCATTGATGTTGAATTTCGCTTGAGTACGGAAATAGGTAAATAGAAAACGCTTGAAAAGAGAAACTTACGACTTCAAAATTTCCATGTATTAAATTAAGGTGGGTTTACCACATATTCGAAAACTCTGCAATTAATGAAGCTGATATGAATTGCTTAAAACAATAAATCAAAATATTAACACTTATTTTCTTTTCAGAAGACAATCAGAAATAATAAATAAAACGATACTAGTGAGATATAAAGATTAAAAGTCATTTGCCATCAACAGGATGACCGTGTAAAACTCGCAAAAAGCTGACTCGCTTGACCACCAACAACTTTGCAGTACAGTACTACCTACTTGCTGTTCACGTTCAGCACAGACCACCATAGTTTTAAAAAGTGGTTAATGAATACATAACTTTTTCTATTTCGTCTGCAAGGAAAATTGATATCGTTCCTATAAATATAGCACGATCCTATAGTGTAGAGCTTCCTTCCGCACTTATCCGTGGAAATCCGCGTATAGGATGGCGGATAATCTACTTAGGAAGTCGCTACCTACATGAGTTGAAGTCTGTCCGACCGACCCGTGTGGGATTGTCGTTAGTATTTTTTTACAAGCGCTACAGTTTTTATATAGTTATACCATAAATAATTACGATGACCTACCCACACATAAGTTAACGTACCATCGTACGTTGGGTATTTTGAGATAAATGTGGTCCGAGATTCGCCACTTCTTCAAGGTCGGTTGGTGACGCAACTGTACGAGTTAAACGGGTTTGTTTCAACGTACGTTGCTCATTGATAAATCCTCTTCTGAGGTCAAACGACCAGAGTTGATTATAAATAAGATAAATTTACACAAAAAAAAATTAGATTATAAACATTTACATGACACTTCTGAATCTACCAAGCCAAAGGGTCAAAAAGTATCCTTAATTTTGCTGGCAACAACAAACACAGTTTTTTAAAAAAAAAGAGATGGTATATCAAACTTTAAAGTAGTTCTTGGCTATTAAAACGATTCAAACTTGTTCTAAAATGCCAAAGCATAATGCGATCTGTACGCAGAACTCTGTCATTTATTTAATTTAATAACAAATTAGTTACGGTAAAACATTGCATTGGTCAATGAATACATTTCTCACAAAGCAAATGTAACCAAAATGTAATTCAATAAAACCATCGTGACAAGGATCAAAAACTTAAATGATATTTCATTTCATACTACGAGTACCTACCTAAGATGGTTGACTACTAAAAGTAGTTATTCTGGCAAACATTACTTTTTACTGTCACAAACAGGATGTACCTGTCCAGTCGAATTTCGTCAATTGTATAGGTAATAGAAAACTGTTAAGTCTCGTGCGATTTCTTTCCTCTTCCTTCGTTACATAAGCCTTTATCATGCGGACGAAATTAATTAGTAACAATTAAAGTCTTATTAGAGTTCCTTCCTGCGATTCAAGAATCTGGTTAGGTTTCCGATATAACTTGTGAGATTAGGTTAGCTGCACATAAATCAATAAAATATTTATATGCCGAACTGGCATAAGTCCAATATATTTAGGATTCTAGCATATTTAGAGCGCTTGCATCTGGTACGAGTAAACTGTATTCTACCTGAAAGGATTAAAATATTTTAAATGTATTTTACGAGTTCGTTGTCTTTGTTCTATAAACACTGCTTGCCGTGCATCCAAACTGGGCATAACATTAAAGCCTCCGTTGATAGTGAAGCTCGTAAAGGGAGTTCATTATTGCCCAGAGCTATTTTCATACTATTCATAAAAAATAAACTGTCAAGTCACTTTTTATAGCGCATCTATCGCCAAAGAACTAACACCTCATTTAATACGTATTATAGCGTTTATTTATGATTTCAGAGACAATTTACTAGGCTATTTAGCTGATTGAACGAATAAATAATGCAGGGGCGCTAGAGATCCCTGGCCAGTCTCCGTACGAATTAACCTCAATTGACAGTGCCGAGGAGGCGCTCCGTCGATTGAAGACACTGTATTGTAACTGGTAGTTCGCTTGGTAAGAACGTTTGAATAACATGAGCAAATAAATAATGCGAACGGGGATTTGAACATCAAAATGCATGGACACAAAGCAAAAACCACAGAGAAATCCAATCAGTCTCTGCGACGCGTTGCTTGTCAACATCTGAGATAAGTTTAATTCTCAAACGGTGTGCAGGAGCCATAAACGGCGTGAAGCCACAAATGGACTATGATTAATGGGAAAAATAATCTTAACTTTACAGCCTAAGCACCATCCGGTCTGAGAAATGAAAGCTTTTGAACTGTTCCCTTTAATGTTCTCTGAAACTCTCTTATCTTTGATGTGATTGTTAAGTGGAGCAGAGGAGTTCCATGTTTGTACAGATATTGTTTGAGGAAGATTATATGTTGGATTATAAAGATGCTGCAAGCGACAGCCGCAAGTTGCGTAATTAGGCCGGGGAACGCTCTGTCATGACACTACGGTGCATGGTGGTGACGATTATTTGTCACGAATTCAAGACAATGACATACCAAAAGGCAGTGATCGAGATGTTGCGAATGCTGATAACATATTTTTATCAATACATTCAGCGTTATGTCAAAATACTTATCTAAACAGAAAGAGTTAATATAAATCCTTTAATAACAAAGACAAAAGAATATCAAAGTTCAGAGAGATCTAATTTACGTACCAAAATTATGAGGGTACAGACAGACGACACAGATGTTCCATATGGTAGTAAACAAGAACATGAAATGCAAAGAGTCGTTCGAGAAAACAGACGAGAAAAGGATGAACTAAATTTAGAAAATTGTTTGATACCATCAAAAATTTTAAGCTAAAAAAATTTTTGTTTACCCACATAAAGCGATTAACTGCATTATATTATAGTTATAAAACACATCAAACAAGATTAATTATATCAAAGGTTTGACCCCAAATAAAACCAGACCCGCCCATAACATAATACACTATGCATAAACGTTTGATGTGGACTCTACAAGTACCGGTTGGTAACTTGAGCAACACTTTTTATAATCAGCAAGTTTGGCTATTGTCAACAGATGCCGATTAGTGTGACAAATGATCTTGAATTTAATTAACTGAATTTGGTAAGACATTTGCAATGCAAGAATGTATTTATGCGGAATGGAACTGTTATGCAGATTGCCAAACAGAGCAAATAATACCTATCATTTGGTATTTCCCAATATATTTGAATAACAACTGTTTGGAAGTGTAACGATCTTTCATAAGTGAATCATTGTTAGATGGTAAAAAACGAATTCTTCTATTTTTCATACAAGTATATAAATGATTTAGAGCAATAAAAAACATCAAATGTATTTTTTTGCTAGAACTTCAATGGGTAAATTTACAAGAATAGAGACGAACTCAAACTTGATCTGCCAATAATAGAAACTAACAAGCGGGTCGTAAAAAAGGGGACAGAGTTACCTGCCCGTCCAACTTAAAAGTTTAAAACCCATTCATACAATGTGCCCATTGCTGCCCGAGACCCTGTTTAAGACAACTTCCTACAAATGCATATCTTATTTAAAAATAAAGTAGTCGTAAATAAAAACTTAATTCACGTCATTTCTATGTACAATACGATTTATCCATATAACAATCACTATCTATCGTTCGTTATCGTTACTGATGTTTTCCATTTATGATTGTTGTTTTTTAAAACACTTAGTGGACGATGAATTTTTTTTGAAGATAGGCGCAGCTAAAAGCAAAATTACACCCGGATGTCTTCGCTACAAAACAACAAATCATAATCAAACGTGTTTTGCTCACATGGAGCTCAAAACATGAAGAAAAACTCAGTGTTCTTCAGAAAGAAATACCAAAACTGTCTCGCAAAGCACCAGAACTAATATCACTATGATGAACTATTCACAATTAGCACAGTTTTATTCACAAGTCATATTAAAACACTTATTATTTAGATGTTTTATAATGTAGAGTCGTCTTTATTAAATAAAGAGAGCGCGCGCGCGTGTGCCCTCTATCGCTGTTCAAAACATACTGGTTGGTCTGATGGTTTGGTTGGCTGGCTTGCCTTGCCGGTTGGTGACCGACCGCATTGAGCTGAACTGAGTCACGGAACCCTAAGAAACCCGGATCATCGAGCAAACTCGTATAAAATGGGGGCAGTGTAGTATTTTAGGGGTGACTGGAGCCAAGCATTATCCTTTTAAAAGGGATTGTGGATAGAATTGACGGCAATAATGGATAAAATCAATCAATATTTCAAACGTAGGGATAGGGGAGAAATTGGAAATAATCAAGGGTAGGTTTAATATGAATTCATAGCGTTTGCCCGTAATACACAGTAGCATTTTTCAGGCGGCCTAATAGTACCTACTTATTATGTATCTGTTAAACGGTTATTCATTAAGGTCAACAAAATAGAGATACAAATAGGAATACAAACAAAAATATAATATCCTTAATAAGAATACAAAAATATAAATTCCTATACTGCCGCCAAATTTCGTATATTTAAAACAATTTAATTTCCAAATCGTATCATGATGATGAAGATAGCAATGGCCAATGAGTTGGGTCGCACTATCGCGGTCGTAGAACAGGCACTTGTTGCGCAAGCGTATGGCAGAAGATTTATGGGCCACGGACTCGAGTTACATTTGATAACGTCTCCGCACATGCGCCGAACAACGGGCTACACGGCTTGTGTTTAAACGAGGCTAATGCTAACAAAAGACAATAACTTACTACGAAATCCTTGTAAGCGTGTCATCGAGATACATTTAGATAAACCTCGCTGCGGACACGATAAGGATGAGGAATTAGGTGTTATCAATGTTTTACTTTACGGTGCATCCGCACTGCAGTAGTTAGGTAACTAGTTGTACTAGTACATAGTTGGATGGGGAATAGTTTTATCTGTCTTGTTATACGTTCTTGGACAACTTCCAAGAATAAGATTTTTTTTTAAAAATGTAAAAGGTCTTAACATTTTCGTTACTAAATATTGCTTGTTTATTTATCTATTAAGATTGTTAAAGTAAGTGACTACAAGAAAAAGTAGATACAAAACTGTATGGACGGAAACATGCATTGATGTATAACATATGCATCAACACTCTTTCGTCTGGGTGTGAGTCACCGAATGTAATCGCTTCTGATTAAATATAAATAACAATACAATGCGTTAAGTTACTTAGTTAAATCTAAGCGATGAGACATAACAAATGCACTTCATTGTTATTGTTGGCAGGACGCCAGGGCACGCTTCGGATGCAGTATTTTATTATTTCTAACCATTCAGCTCCCTACCGCGGAGTTTAACAAATATTTTGTAATAATAATAATAATAGCACGAACGCAACTGCTTAGTCAGCACCAATATAATAGCCAAATTGAGGAAATTACTACTAATTGAAGGTTGACCAGATTTTGAACCACAATAATGTACTTACAAGTAACTGTCAGTGATTTATTTAAAGGTTTCTACATAACAGTAAATAACGTTAAAATCATTGTATATCATACTTAATGTGGCATTCATAAAGAGGTCAAAGTTATAAATCAAGGATTGGAAACCACAAAACTTCCAGAAACAATAGTAGGTATCGATAACTCAAACTGTCGCAAGAACGATCAATACATCAAATTAACTTGCCATTGAAACCAATTGGGCAAGCGTATGTTAAGCATCCTTATTGTCACTCGTGCGCCTTTGATGCCAATATTATAGCCTCAATCGCAAAAACTCGCAACTAACTCATTAATTACTGCAATCAATGCATACTGCGGCTAGGACTCTTTAAAGTATTGGAACCATGGCTTGACGGAAATCACGATCTAAATTATAGGATAGCAGTCGCCCGAGACATAAAGTGTTACCCTGACACGGAAATAGCGTTTGATTCGAAGAACCAAATGATGTATCGATAGCTTGTAGCCAACAGGGGCTTGTGGTAGATGTAACTATACGTCCCGAAACACACAATGGCGTCGCAAGAACGACGCGTACTCCGTTGAATTATTTATGTCGGCGTTGCGTTGCTTTAACTGGGCAGTAAATTAGGGTAACAAAAACAACGGGAGCGTCTCTCATTGAAATCAGAACTTTTTCTTTGTCGCAAACGAATGCAATGGCCAGGTGTAGAAATGCTAACGTGAGCAATAACCGTTACTTGGCCAGACTTTAACGAAGGGATGTTCATTAATGTCTCGGTCTTTTTATTTTGCGATTCTTTTGTAGTGAAGATCGCGATTATTGGATCGGTTTCAAAGGAATTTAATTGTATTCGAGCGAATTCAATAAAAGGTAGAGTTCTTCACTAATTTCTCTTTGTATTGGAGATGAAAGAATGGAGCTAATATTACGAAGCTTATCAATTTACATCTTTAATGTATTTCTGCTGCTTATATAAGAATATCGATTAAATGGATAGGCACCTCTGTGTAATAGACATTGCACTTTCATACCTCTCGTATTATCATAAATCGATACTCAATAGGCTTGAACAGGCCTTAAACAAAATTGTAGAAATAAAACTATCCGGATTATTTGTCTAATTCATATTAAATTACCTGTAATAGATACGAATTGTTTGCCTACTTAAATAAATGCTAATAAACCGGTAATTAAAACAGCCGTGCGCAGTGATTAAGTAACGCCCTCGCGTAACATGAAAAAATCGATATCTATTACCGTTATCATGGAAGCGAACAAATTTAAAGGTAAGCAAGATATTGAGTTCTTAAAATTACTAATAAGATAACCTAGAAGGATCTTTTATATAAGCTTTTAAGAAAAAAATAAACTCTTCATCAGGTAGTTACGGCTTACAAGCTTGTTAATTAATGTAAACAAGAACTTGACCGCCGTTGGGCGTCAAATATTTCAAACGTATCTCATATCTGTTGGTATGTAACCGTGCTATCTACATCTGAATGATGGCCAGAGCACGTTTTCCCATTTTGTACCAGAACAAGGCGTGACACATAGGACACCAGACGATAGCAGGTCACTTAAAAGCAGTTCAAAGTTGTCATTCGCTAATTCGCCGTATTTGTACCGGTAGTTCGAGCTTTGTCATTTCGTCGTTATCTGTTATTTTATAAGTTATACAAAATCTGCGATCTGGTCCTGGAGTCTTATTAAATTCTTGATAGATCAAATAAGGGGATTTTTAAACCTCTTTAACTCTGTACACTACGATGTCTATATAAAAGCCCTTTGTAAATTCCCACGAGAACGAAAAAAACGTGATCAATCAATTCAGGCTATAGACTATAAGCGTAATTTTTACTAGCTTGAACACTAATTTGTCCTTTCGATCATTGCGTTATTTTTATTTGCTAAAGTACTTACTACATATCTAAACAGCTCAACGAATATAGGATTTCATATGAAAGTTAGCTCACATCGGGTAAGAGCTCTTTGAAAAATAAAAACATCAAGAGGTTTACAGTTATGTACATGAGAACCATGCAGTATGAATTATGACGTTATTATGATAAACGAAGATGTAACAAATGTTTGTCATACATCAGATGTAATGTTCCATACATTAGGGCGTCGTACAGGTGGTTTTTAATGGGTCGTAAAGGGGTCACAGGGATCACCTTCCACCTGCCGGCCATTCCGCTTTAATACGCTTTTGTTGCATTTATGCACAAAATATGTTTTATTTAATTACACTTTACACATGCAACTCAGCCCTATCAATGCGCACATCAGGAACGGTTAAAAAGTAAGTGTAATTTTGAGTTCACTTTCTAAGCTTTATTTGAGTGGGAGTTTATGATTTTAACAATGTTGCATTGAGTAAAACTTCAGTTTTAAAGTAAGGGAATGCAAAATAAATTTTAGCAGTGTTAACAAAAATGTTTATCATTAATTTTATATTGTAAATATATTCAACAAAATAATCTTAACTATACATCTCAATATCAACTGTCTATAACTATTTTTTTGCGTAAATACACTTAAACTGGCAATTTTATCTCATTTAAAGCAGCCATTTCAGGAACTTGACTACATCTGACATATGCATCACGTTTTAATACGAATATAAGTTAGGGTTCATTATTGATTCCAAAACTCTTTAAACTTAATAGAATAGGTGTGCTCGCTTCGCAATATATAAAGTAAATGCTTTCTATGTACCTAAGTCACATAATAATGTGCAACGATCTTGGATATGCTCACTAATTTCCTTCGCTAATTTGATCAAAATTAAATTCATTTTACCATATATCAAATTAGTTCGTAGTTATCGTGCCTACACTGTAGGTTAACAATTCCCAACATGATTCATACATAGGCCCTTCGCCTTTGACTTGTGCCTCAGATACAGATAGCGCAGTGGCAGTTGGCAGTTGGCGTTTGGCATACATTCCTACCGCCCGATATGGGAGCGAAACGGGCGACCCGGCGTCTCACGGCCATACGGCCCACTATTATTTATTGACCCTTTACTCTGACGTTCCATCTAACTTTCCAACAGGGTACCAACACGTTTACGACCGACACAAAGATAAAGGGACCAATCCAAAATGGTATGATATTAGTGAACGACAACGCCTACCTAGAGTACACATACATAAATCATCCCATCACAATCTGTATCCGAATTACGAACGTTTCAATCATTAAAATGTCCACCCACTCAGCCATCAAACTCATCTGAATGAAAAGAAAGAAATTGCACCTCAGAAATCTCAGTTTACGAGACAGCAGCAAATTATACGCAGATAATGCACGGAGCACAGTTAAAAAAATAATGAGAAACATAGAAAACCAAACACAATGCGGCTCAGCAATGTTCACAGTGCACTGTGTGGGAAATAGTCACTAAAAGAAAGACAAGTTACGGCATTAAGTGGATAATCAAATCTTAGCAAACGTAATTTCATTTACGGTCTCAGCACGATTTGGAATTACTATGGCCGATACCTGATATTGACTCATAATTACAGTTCATTGCTGATTCAGTTTCCAGATAGACAAATTAGTACTTGAGGAAAGCGCCTTTGGCTCCTTGTTTCGAACATACTTCATGATAGACATACATGGGCTGGATAGATATAATGGCGCCAAAAACAATGGTGTTTCATGATAATTACCGTAGTAGAAAAAAATTGAATAAAACTATTGTTACTACGTACTTTTATTTTATTAAAATAAAACGCCAGACATATTATTATGCCTCGTTAAATTCTACCGTACATGAATAGCAATGATACTTATCTGTCTGATAAAAAATAATAATTGAAATATTGTGGAATTTACTATTTGGTTCAACGCGCAGCTCTCTAGATAGTCAAACAAATGCAATGACTATGACCTACCTACTTTATTTGTTTATTAAAAGGTCGTCAACTCACCGTATTTCACCGGGTTATAATATTATAACTAACACTGGTGTTAGTTTAGGTACGAACATGAACATATCACCCATATAGGACCACAGAAGGTATAATAGATAGGACTAACTAGGATAAGTATAGTACAAACACTGCTACATAGTACGTGTGAAGTTTTAGTTTATAATCAGTCAGGTACATATCAAATATCAGAGTGAAAGTAAAAAGGTTGACAAGCCAACAGTTCGGTCAACCACGACCTACGGGATGTATTGTGAAACGACCACAAAATTGGATGCTGAAAGTATTATGTTACAATTTACAAAAAAACATACCTAAAAATACGCCCAGTAGCTCTACTTTATAGTGAGGTTTCATCACTTTTGTCCGTAAAAGATTTTAAATTAAAAAACGTTACTACGTTAGAATAAAAATAGCACGAATGATATTGTTGGTATTACATAATATAAGAACTTTTTCATGAAAAAAAAAAAAAAAAATTAAATAGTGTGTTACTAGTGATCTCTCCCTGAAGCATACTATTAATTACAATCTCAATGATTGGACTGAGTCACAAAGAAGGCAATGTAATTACTGTTTACCATATTTGTACTATGTAACGCGAAGATTAGGCAGAAGCAAGCAACGCATCGTCAACTTACAAGGTGGCGAGTCATTAATTTGTCTACTCTGCGGTGTCACATTTCAATGTTGCTTGCACGAGTTATTTACACTTCGTTATCGGTTGAGCGGTTGAATATGTGAGTTCTTTTGTTTTATTTTGTGCCTACTTTCTTTTGACATCATGTCAAGATAATGAAACGATTCAATAATCAAGTTCCCGTGGGACATTAATCAGATTTTTGACAAGCAGGTGGAACCGTGTAGCCCTAAATTGCGCGTAATCACCAAACATGTGCTGTTGAAATTGTTTTTTTTACTGATAATGTTTCAATTTTAAGCATTTTCTCATAATTGACTACTTTAAGGGCTGCCATGCCTAAACTTCAGGTATATAGTTTCGTCATTTTCCATTTTTCGACAGTAATGACTTCAGATAATAATACTCGACCTAGCCGATTTCGACTACGGTGGCCTGTCACAACGACAAAACGACTGCGTGGAAAATATTATAGTGCTCAAGTGTGTGCTCAAACACAGGTGCACTCTCTATTCCTCTCACTCTCATAGGCCGATGAGACAGACTAAATTACACCTCCTTATAACTGACTATATTTGACACGAATGAGTCATATTTTAAATTTTAATGTCTTCTTTCCGCCGCAATAGATCAATGCAGCTCTGGAATGTGTCTTGAGAAGCACAAAGCGCCACTAATACTCACGTATTGGTTTGAAATGAGCAGGCTAATTACCAAGGTTTTTAACACATTAACATATTTAAAGAGAAAGAGGATAACAAATTTCATCCTATATGTACTTACGTTGGTAGTAAGCTGGGTTGTCAGTGTGTGGACTTTTTCTTTTGCATCGGCCAACTCTCTCCTCAGTTTCCGCACCTATATAGAGGAAAACATAAGGTTTGATAGACTTACAATTATATATGAGATAACATGACGATTCAATTTATTTTACAATTAAGAAAATGACTAAAGCAAATAAGATCAAAATTTGAATGGTGTAACGCAGATAAAATCTATACATACGCCACATGATAGGACACAGGGCTCATCCAAATTAATTGGTCGTGATGGATTAAAAATTATGGTTCATTTTTCGTACGCTTCATTTACATAATCTGCTTGTTGTATTCATCTTTTGTAAATAAAATGCCACTGAACTAATCACACTAGTTTTTAAAAAAAATACAATGTGATGCCTCAGTCAGGGTATGAAAAACTGAAGGGCTGATTTCTCAATAAGCATTCAAGCAAATCAAAGAATAGCGCATTGTTTAAGAAGTATGAAGGTAAGAAGTAACTATGTTTTCTCATAACTTAATACATTAGAATTAGGCTTGCAATGAGTATATTCGGCAAGATACCGAGTACCGGATATTCGGCGAGCCCACTGGCCGTGTTCGGCCGGATATTAGTCAGTGTTCAGCCGGATTTTAGCGCCAAAACTTGTCCAGACGTGATCAATATTACAGCAAAATATTCAAAGCGCTTTTTCTCCGAAGCGGGGATTGTTACGAGAAAAAAATTAGTCTACTTCCTGAGCAGAAAAAATAGTATTTCCGCACCATAAACTTCCCCTTGTACATTTTGATTATGAAAATTATTCAAATTTCTTAACTTTTCTAATACAGAAGATGATTGTGTACCAATATATAATCAATGATATTTAAAGAAATGGAAAACTTACCCTTCTAAATTCTGATAAGGAAAATCTTTCAAATACATTTCATCCTTAATTTTTCTTAAACCGAAGATGATTATATACCTGTGTTATGCACATATGTCTACTCAAATGACTATGATAAGATAATTACATGAAAATAAGAATTTATTAGTAATGGATCGTTCTTTTCTTTTCATTTTACCAATTATCACCCTGCAACTAAATATACTTCTCAAATATTCGGTATTCAGCTGAATAATATGTAGATATTCGGTATTCGCCCGAATATAATACAATAACAATGTTTTTAACACTAAGTGTCATATATTTTATATTCATAAGTTGGGGTTGATAGCGCAGACGTCACGCGTAATGACGTAGTATGAATACTACGTCATTACGCGTGACGTACTACTATACTATACTAGAGATTACACCTTAGGGACTATAAGTGCGTTTTGAAATTTCCCAGTTTAAAATAAAAATAATCTTTGCTTGACGTATCATTGAAAAATCAACCCTAACGCGCTGATCAAACGAACCGATAAGAACGGTGAGTATTAAGGCGACTTATCTGTTTGTTGCTAAGCAACCGATCACTCGCCCCTCGTTCCCAAAAATAAAGAAAGCAATCACTACTCACCTAGCTACTCGCCGTTCAACTCGGTACGTGTGATAAGCCCCTAAGTGAAAATAAGCTAATGAATGATTCAAAAGTTCCTTACTGCAATCGTGCGTACCTCGTGCGCCTGCCGCTCTTCCGAGCCCGCGCCGGCCGCGAGAGAAGACGCGGTCGATACTAGCGACGCCGTGGATCCGTGTACTGGAGAGAATAATTGTATTTAAAGTCTGTTTATATTTGCTTGCCCTGTATTGTAAACAATCTTAATATTCCTTTTTTTTTAAATCATTAATTTTAAAAAAAGATAAACATAAAACTCACAACCTACACAGGCCAGACATCGTTGAACACTGCAATCTTTTTAAGCCAAAGACTTTTTTAATTTGATTGATAGATTTTATCCTAAATGTTATGAAAATATTGTTAAAATTATTAGACTAGCAAAGAAGAACGGACTGTACCGCTGATATACATCATATTGTATCTAAAGGACATACATAGTGGTGGATCAAAAGGTTTTGTTTGGGATAGCAGTGAGAGCAGCTTTGCTGAGTTATGTATTAAAATGTGCAGACAAAATACCGATAGGATGTGAAATTTATTAACAAAGCGCCATATTTTGCATTTATCAACACAATTTATGTAATGCTTTTCTCTCTGATAATATATATATTTTTAAATTTGCTGAAGACTAATATTATGGCATTTGATCAGCGCCATCTGGTGGCAGGTTTATGACACTTGTTTTAAATAAAGCTTCATTCCTCGTGTAGCTTACGGCCTGTTTCATGATTACCTAATAAGTTCTAATTATCCTTATCTGCCAGATGTTTCATACGAAATGACGTCCCATATTCAAAAATTCGTTGGTTAGTACTTATTTCTCCATGGTGAAACAAGCCCTTACAACATCATCAATGTTGCCCCGAGCTACTGAGGTTAGGCGGCCTTAAGTTTATTTCAACAACAAGCTTCCCCTAAAAGCTTAAATTATACTTTATCTACAAAAGTGTACAAACCATCGTCATTTTTCTTGGGGTAGTGGTGAGAATGCCTGGGCGTGTGCATGACGTTGCCCGGTTGGTGCGTGGGACTTAGAGCTGACCTTGGAGACGGTGATGGTGGTTCTGATACTCCATAGTTTAGACCTGGTGCAACAAAATAAGAATGAAAATAAATAAATAATAAAAGTCCCCCAGCCGATTTAGCCAACTGCACGGAACATATTATAGTGCACAAGTGTGTGCGCAAACACAGGAGAATTATCTATTCCTTTCACTCTCATAGCCCGATGGGAAAGCAATTTAACACGACCGAAGAGAGTTCAGGTGCAGGACTAACTGCTTTGCGTGCTTTCCGAGGCACTGGGGTGAAAATGCCAACTTCCAAACTCCGGGCTACCTACCCTAGGAATTTGTGATCAGAAAAACCCAGATACAAATTTTTGGCCCGACCTGGGGATCGAACCCATCCCGGGTTCGATCCCTCTGGCGCAGCTGTCGCTTTACCCACTTACCACTGCGACACCGAGGCAGTCTAAATAAATATACGCCAGTAGGCCTAACATGCACGCCTCGATACCGTTTATCGTGTCGATAAAATAATTTAATTTCCTAAACAACACGTTTTCCCACATTTGTTTGACTTATAATATAATCCTAATTGCTTTTAAAAACAAATGAAAACATAAAAGTTAGTAAAAACCTTTTTAAATAAGATTAAAAAGTCGTTTGAAATTTATCGATTGATGATAAATAGGCGCGCATCTTAGGCCCGCTGACTACATATCAATTGTCTGGTTTCGAAGTGAGGAATTTTCTTCCTTGTGTTACGAAGTATCAGACAACGATTGTTACGGAAGCGTCTCCCATAAATACTTCAATACATACAACACCCATGAATTAGGTTCAAATGTTCGTGCTTATCACACAAACATTAGCCCCTTAGATTCGAACCCGCGATCGCAAGTTCCGTAGTTAGGTGAGCTTACCACTTCACCAAACGTGTCGTCTTGCAAACTTGGTATACCGAGCAGAAGCTAAGCCTTTTATACTTATCGCCCGGTTGTTCCCAGAAATGCATTCTTTAGTTACGTCATATCAGTATTTGATAGGTCATTGCCCATTAGTCGCGATAAACGCTTAGAAGTATAATTTACTTCTGTGTACCCCATTTAAACAAAAATAAAATTATGCTTCTATTCTAATATGTATTTGAATGCTATGTGAAATTCTCTTCAAATGCATGACATTATTTGCACTTGTATAGGCTATTTTATTCCATCACATCTTTACTTATATTATAAAGCTAAAAAGTTTGTTTGTTTAAACGCGCTAATCTCGGGAAATACTGGACCGATTTAGAAAATCAATTTTGTGTTGGATAGCTTATTTATCGAAGAATATTTTAGGCTAATAAAATATCACGCTAAGACGGGAGGCAAAGGAGCAAACTTAAAACGTGCGGGGGACCGCTAGTCCGTTATATTGAGCTCAGCGTTCTGCTAGCTAATATTAAAATACTAGTTAATTTTGGTTTAATTCAGCTACTATTTATCCTGAACCTGACCAGTAAATAAAACATTACCTTGACCACCTGGCCCATATTGTACTGGCAAACAATAGTAAGGCTCGTAATCGCTCTCCGAAGACCGTTGCAGCATTGATGGGTAGAGTTTTTCGGATTTCGTTGACCTGCAATCGTCTTGTATTAATTTTCAGGGCAAATTTAAAGCTTAACTTTGTCAGTTTGAATACAGGTTATTTTTTGCAGATTCGTCATGATTAATTAACTAATCACATTGGTTGACAAATTTGATTTGTGTAACCACCGTTTAATTAAGATACGAAAAACATATTTTCTATTTCAGACGCGTTTAGATGATACTATATTCTAACTGACAGAGTTTAATACAGATAATTAATGAGCGCACGGTACAAGATATTACATGGCACAGTAACAATTAGCGGACTTACGACTCAATCCTACAAAAAATAATTTTACTTTTAAATAATAGATCAGCTGAACAGTAAACGAAAAGTTGACACGTACATGGCGAGTGCAAAAGTGATAAAAAATGTTGATCGAAAGAAAATAATGTAAAGTAATGTTTGTTACATAGTTTCTTGATGAGCATCATTGATTAGCTATTTTGCGCTTCCATTAATCAACGCCTTTTTTGTAACACTTATGTATGAGGCAATGATTAAAAGCACAAGATTACTAAATAGACGAGTTGATTAATAAATCGTGTAGAAATCATAAATAGAGTAAGCCGTGCCATGTTCAAATCATGCATATTATGTATGTTGAGTCAAGCGTGCCACCTGGAAGCCAAAACATGAACAAACTTCAACATTGTGGCATACCTTGGGAAAGTCCTATCTCTGAGGTAGCTAAAAATGTAATTTATCGTCAAGATTTTTCATTTTCATAGTATTTACATAAAGTTAAAACAGCCAAGGTGGTGTTAATGATAATGAATGGTACACAGAAGACAATGACTGTAATGAATGATAGAATAAGCGCGACCCATCCACTATAACCAAAACGTCACAGCACATCGAGATAGTTTGGAATATACTAAAGACACGAGAGTGTAAAATACTAAAAAGCGTGATATTTGAAACCTAAACAATCAGAAGAAAAAAAAGATTGTAACTGTTTAACAACCTCACACCACAACCCACTATTTTACCCGCTGACTAGTTGTTTATCATGTTTATATGAAATTATGTATACATGTTATACCTTTACAATACTTATTCGATTTATGAATTATTAAGAGGTCCACTATTACAACATTATCAAAATTAGTGATGTGCGGTTCCCGGGAATTCAGGGAATATATACTTACTCACGGTAATTTACTTAATTACCATGAGTAAATTAGGGGAAATTGAGAATATTCCCCGCGGCCATCACTAATCAAAATTATCTCAGTATGGTATAAAAGTAGGACTATTATTCATTACCCAGAAACATTCTTATGAAACTGATAACAATCAGATAACCATCAATGCACTCTATTTTCAATTCCCAAACTAAAATGATCCATAACCTACCTAATACTGTTGCTCCTGTTAAGCCGGGAGCCCTGAGCGTCGCGGTGCATGATGAGCTTATTGTGTGTGAGTGAGCTGCGGTGGTGTGAGTTAGGGGAGGAGGTGTGGTTGTGCGCCTGCGCCGAGTGGAGTGACGTGAGCGACTCCATCGACTCGCCCTCCGAGAGACGACCGCTCGCTGAGTATGTGTTGCTGAAATGGGGGACACGTGATGAGGGGCATGCTGGCCAGTTGCAGTTTTTATTTTTATCGTGGAATCACATTTTTTGACATGAACATGAATTTTTCACATGAAGTTAAGCTGAATCCGTTCTAATTATCTAGATAATAATATCCTGACTAACCACAACAACCACAGTATTTTATGAAGTTGGACAGTTTGGCACTTTGAATTCATTCATTATTTAGTTGGGTCAATCGAGTTTGCTTTTGCCCAGATTATGAGGCTAAATATGTATTATTTGTCTCATTTGTAGGTTATTAATATTTATTATTTTTGTAACAATGCTACAACTGGCCATTTTGAAAAAAGGACAGCACAAGCAAGTGAAAATGACACAATAATGAAGTTAAGGTGAATCCATTCTAATTATCTAGATAATAATATCCTGACTAACAACAACAACCACAGTATTTTATGAAGTTGGACAGTTTGGCACTTTGAATTCATTCATTATTTAGTTGGGTCAATCGAGTTTGCTTTTGCCCCGATTATGAGGCTAAATATGTATTATTTGTCTGATTTGTAGGTTATTAATATTTATTATTTTGGTAACAATGCTACAACTGGCCACTTTGGAAAAAGGACAGCACAAGCAAGTGAAAATGACACAATAAAGTTACACAGTTTGTTAAAAAGTTCAAGTTATTTTAACAACATGACACACAAATGCACAGTAAGAGCATATAGAAAATGATAGGAATTCATGGATAATCATGACAGTATGCTGAGACTTTGAACACTATAGAAAACAATATGTCTAAAATGAAACAGTTTTGGATGGTAATAAAACTGTTTCCTTTAGACACAAACAACACTAGCCATAAGTTAAGTTCATGCAATTTTGCAAATATTTAGCAGTTAATCGTTTATTATAAAGGTCAAAACTTTTTGGCTAGGCAGAAATAGTGTTGGTTGTTTTATTGATTTACCTGTGTCTCAACCACGGCGCGTACGGAATTCCGTAGTCAGACTTCACTTCCGAATATGTTTGAGTATCAGAGAGACTACCGTCGCTGATTTTCATCCCCCCTCTTTGTGGGACTCTGTAATATAAGAAAAATAAAATATGTTTAAGCCTTGAACGATTATTTAACTTATTTCAAAATAGTGACCAGTACCAAAGAACATGAGGAACTGAGTTAAATATTCCCATGGCATCTACTGATAAGATCAATAAATATTTACTTTGATAAGTTTTCTCAACAAACTATACAATTTTTTACCAGGGGCCTGAGCAAGGTTTGAAAAAAAATCATCTTTTTATTTAGAAAACTGCAAAATTTTCACGAAAACTGAAATGACTGTTTATTTATCTTAGGCAAAATGGGTCTGCTGCATACCTAAAATGCAGCATTGTGATCTCCAATAGCAATATTTCACGCAGTCAAAACACAACACTTGATTATATCACTTATTAATTTACGTCTAAACAACGCAAAACAGTTCTACCGAGTAAGTTTATTTACTAATTGATGATTAACTACAAACCCAGGGGCGTATTTAAGCTCCGAAAAAACTCTACAGCACATTTAATTTTAGCTAAACCTCAAACATACTTTTTTTTCACAGAAGAATTAATAAGTAAGTAGGTTCTTTCGAAAGTTCAATATTTAGTTTTATTATTGTTTGGCATTAAACCAATTTACTTGTACCTAATTTCAATTATTATCATAGAGACATTCTACAAAAGATTTTTCTTGAAGATGTTACAGGAAAAGTATGATATCCGTCATTTTACGCCTAAAATCACCCAGATATGTATTATATAAAGTATATTTAAAACTATTTGCTAAGAAATGTATAATTTTCCTAAATAGCAATCGGAAATGTAATATACTCCATAAAATGTAACTTGTTACTCTCAATGAGAGCCTCAATAAATATTCTATTTCCTGAATTGTCAAGAAGTATAATGATATTAAAATTTATAAATAATTTCATTATTACTAGATTGTCTCAATGAGAGCCTTAATAAAATCTCTGATCCTTGAATTAGTAAGAATTAAAGATATCATTTATACTGTATGATTACAAAATTGTCTCAATGAGATCCTCATTAAAAACTCTGATTTCCCATTTAAAAACATGTTTTATTCACATTTTTCTAGTAGGATATTGGAATCACATCATTCATTATGTGCATGTTAAATAATATTTGAATCAATATTTTATACATGTCCTAAATAGCTTCGGAATTCTTCTCAGCTTCTATATTCATTTCTTAAGAGTTGTATACAATTCTTAGAATTCATAAATTCCTGTAATATATACAACACTAGCGGTCCCCCGCGACTTCGTCCGCGCGTTTTGAGTTTGCTCCCTCCCCTCCCGTCGCAGCGTCATGTTTTATATCCTAAAGCCCTTTTTCGATAAATAAGCTATCCAACACAGATTTTTTTTTTCAAATCGGTCCAGCAGTTCCTGAGATAAGCGCGTTCAAACAAACAAACTCTTCAGCTTTATAATATATTAGCGCAAGCGCACGTTGTACTTAAGCTGCAAACATTATTTTGGTGCGAAGTTATGTTAAAACTGTGATAGCTCCTAAGATATTTATTGAAATCAAATGATATAAAGGGCAACTTGGTTCTAAATGAAATGCTCGTGATGATGAATGTATTTATTTTGATAAGATACCTGTGTGTATAAAACACCTCTAAAAATAATGCATTATTTTTTTACAAATTTATTAACATAAAAAAGGTTGTAGTAAGTCAACCATAAAAGATAGACATATGCTGTCGCGGACTTTATTATAGAACTCTTAATTCTGAACAATCCTGTCATACATGATTTTTGTGTAACTTAAGCGGTTTCCGCAGCGTATGCAGCGGAAGCTTTCAAAAGGAATATCGTTCTCCCGTTTTCGCAACATTTGTCATTTCTGCTGTGGTCTTATGAGTCGTATCTTTATGTTATATAGCCTAAAGCCTTCCTCGATAAATGGACTATCCAACGTAAAAATATTTTTTTAAATCGGGCCAGTAGTTTTTGAGGTTAGCGCGTTCAAACAAACAAACAAACAAACAAACTCTTCAGCTTTATAATATTAGTATAGATTTATATCATGAAACAAGTTCTACCCTGTACAATGAATGACTTTAAGAACATAAGTGTTGATGTCTCAAATGAAACAAATGATCAACACTTCTCTCTCTTTCATCATGTGAGTTGGTCAGACTTGAAGAGCATTACCTAAACTGTTTAATTGTTTGTACTGTCTGAAAGACAATTGGATGAGTACAATACACTCCTCTATAACAAGCAGGAAGTAATGGTGAGTACACTTTATTATATCATAGAACAATTTAAAATTAAAGTGTTTAATTCTTTTTGTCGCTAATTGAAATAACTTTTATAGGCTGACCCAAATCTGTAATTTGATAAAGTCATAATTTGCAGTTTAAAACTTTAATGTTATTGCCATGACTGATAGGAAGTGTAGATCTTAATCTGAGGTAATTTAGCATATAATTTATGAGTAATCAGGAGCTCTATTTTTGAATCATTTGCTTGGATATAGCATGTGATTTTCATTCGAAACAAAACTAAATTTCAAAGAAAACCAAGCAAAATATATACATACAAACTTACAATATTGATTTTTTTTTTATCACTCCTGTCTGTAATTAAACTGTTTTTTATTCGATACTTGGATGCGAGTGATTCAAAAATAGAGCTCCAGATAAGCCAGTATAGTTTCTATTCTTATGTGAGGTTTACATAAGCCTACCTTTTGTGCAAGTGCATGTTTCAATGTATACCAAGCCATATTCTTCATTAATTAAAGTTAATTTTCTTTCTTGATAGAGGGAGACTTAAAAATCAATGCTTTTTAAAGAATTTAAATAAATTTATTTAAGATTTTATTACCTGTGATGATGGAATAGAGCCGCAAACTCATGGGTGCCTGGCTTAGGCAGTGATTGTGAACCGAGAAGTCTCTCACGCACTGATGCTGACAGTTGGGCAGCTGCTGTTCCACCCAAGGAAAATGACTTTGGTCCAATTCCATTTTCTGTGCCAATATAAAATTATTGGATTAAATTGGTGCCTTCAAAACAGGGACTTCCTAAAGGTTACTGTAAGTATAGTCCATGATGATCTAGGATTAATGCCTTATGGGTGCTCACAGGTGTGTTTATCAACATTATTTTGTAATTTGGTCTGAGTGTATTCTTATTTTAATAGGAATGCTTCTCTAAGTGATTTCCAATTAGACAAATGTTTTGAGACTATTAAATTATCATAGACAATCCTTCCTGCAGGCTAAAGCAGAAACATTAAAAACAAAGTTTATCAATATATTATTCTTCTTTACCACACTTTTTCCAAGCTAATATTAAACAATACTCACTGTGTATCTGGAGATCCTGTGTGCAAGTCTGGGTACCTCCTGACACCTTAACTTTTGTCCTCGGTACTGCCGACACTTGAGCAGTTCTTCCTCCACCTTAGGAACAACAGAATAATTATTTAAACAAAACAAAATGATACCTAGTTTTAATGATGATTAGTTGTCATTTTTGTGATTGATTGACGACCCGTCTGGTGTAGTGGTCGAGAAATCGCCTACTACGCAGCGGGTGCGGGTTCGATCCCCGCACAATACAAACATTTGTGTGCATGAACATGTCTGTTTGTATTGGTCTGGGTGTTTTCTATGTATATCATGTATGTATTTACAAACAAAAAGTATTTAAGTATTATATCCGTTGTCTGGCACCCATAACACAAGCTTTGAGTAGCTTACTTTGGGGCTAGATGGCGATGTGTGGGAATGTCCAAAGGATATTTATTTATTTATTTATTTGTTTCAACTTTTAATATATAAAAGTAAAAATATAACATGAAAAATGCAAAAAACTAAACCAACATTACGCAGCTATACGCAGTTTAGAATCGACAGGCCGGTATATTTTATCTCTCTCAATACCACTCACTCACTTTTTCTGATTTTGATTAAATATTTTTTCGAAATATTTACATAAGTACCTATCTACACAATTTATCTATCTAAAACAAAGTTAGTTAGTGTTGCTTATCGATAGTATAACAACACTATCTAAAGTAAGTCTATCGATGAATGTCGAATGTCGATAGTTAAAGCAAAACTAGTGGAATCGATAATCTATTTAAGGTATTATTATATAAGCAAGTTGTAGCGCTCTAACCACAAAATATTAGTCAGTACCTAGATAACAGAAATAAAACTCTTCCTTGGCTTGGTTGTATAGTATAATTTATCTGAAGAATGACAGAATGGCGCCAAGATCGAAAAGGGTTGCCGTTTTTTATATAAATAAACACTTCTTGTTTAAAAATACTCGCCTAAATGAAAAAAAATAAACAAATATTGTATATTATAACCTAATTCCACAACCAAAGGTGGTATTAACGCTAAATAGCATTCCCTACCCCTTATGGGCTAGAAAGAATTGATGTGGGCCATTTTAGTGTTCCGCTCCTTACTTGCTATAATATCAGTGAGTCTAGAACATAAAAATGGTCAAAATACTTATTAATGCAATTCATTTTTTGATATTATAGCTATCACTATTACTAATTAGTGATAACGACGTCTATTGAAAATTGCTTTCGAATAATTTGAATATCAATAATGGACACACTGAACTGTATCGGCATCTATGACGATTTCAAAGTTACAATAATTGTAGTTCCATTTTTGGCCATTCTTCAGACAAGTTGGTGGCACTAGTGTTGTAAGTCTACCATAGCCTACCAAAATGCACTAAATCTTTCCAGTAGGATACGGAATACTACGGCATGCTACGTAACTTTCGTAGATAACTTTTATTAAGGAAAGGATTGCAAGATAAAGTACCAAATGTGAAATATTTTTTTATTTTATGCTCAAAATGATTAATCTAAAAATAAAGAATAGTTACTATTTTAGTATGACAATAATCATGATTTATTTCAAATTCAGATTCAACAACATTTATTTCTCACAAGAATAATTCGTGATAAAATGAAATGAAATCTACAAAAGCTACCGCCCCATATGGAAGGATTCAAAGCTACTGCATACATTGGTAGGATACATTGGACTTGGCACAACTCTAGTTGGCACCGTACTTCACTTTGACGCACATCGCCGGACGGGATAGGGATGTCAACTTTGACTTATACACCCAAAAAACTTTCGTGATAAAGCCTATGTCATTATTTGTATTATTGCAAATTTAATGACTCTTCGTATGTCAAAACTCGTTCAACCGTGCCAAAGAAATGGACATACATACGCTTGAAAAGCATAACCCTCCTTCTGGCGCAGTCGGGTAAAATACCACGATTTATTCCCAATTCAGATTCAAGAACATTTATTTCTCCTAAGAATAATTATTCGTAATACAATTATGAAATCTACGAAAGCTACCGCAGTGAATGGAAAAAAATCCAAAGTCTAACGTAGTTTAACGGAATGCAACTGCATGCTTTGGTAGGCTACATCGGATTTACAACTCTAGTAGTAACAGCCATTAATTATCAATAGTATTGCTCAAATTTTGCTATCGATCATATCAATATACTCTCATATGGCGATACTATCGATATCGCAAGCAATATTCTGAATATTTTTCCCATCACCAATCAAAACTGTTATATATATTTTTTTATTCAAGTAAGCAAGAGGTTGCTTTTATAAACTTTTGGACTTGGTCGGTTTTATAGCACACATTATGCTCCATAGGAGTTTTCAGTACATTAATAGACTGAATAATTGTTTTACAGCTAATATTCAATAAACACCTTTGTACGAAGTTGGTTGACAACGCCCTCTATCGAAAATCGTTAGTGTCACAAAGCTTTTGGCGGAATGAAGAAAAATTTTGATTTTAGAAAACGCAAAAATAACTGAATTGTAATGATGCGCTATATTTTCGGAAGCGCCTTAAAAACCCTTTTAAACAGACTTTTAAATACTATTATTACACACGATAGGTTTCTGTTTCTTTTTTTAATTTTCCCATACAAAATATTTGGTGTTATATTTTTATTGTAAGATATTTTTTTTGTAATTTGCCTCAGAATATTTTTTTTGGCCTCTTGAATGCGTGTGCCGAACGACAAATCAGTAGGTACATCGATTTGTGTTTTTTTCCTTGAAATTGGACTTGGACACGCCGTCCACTAATAGGTAAGATTTTTCTAATATATTTTGTGATTTTACCATGTCCGTGTGGTGGAGGGCCGTTCGGCTGTGGGGCAGGTTGTTGGACGCCATTTTGTCTTTTCACGTAGCCGAAGTTTTGAGGAACTTTTGCTTTGTTGGAACAAGTGCTACCGTTTCCCCCGCTTGATACACTCGATGGCCGGGAAGACCCTCCACTAGGTGATTGGAGCTGTGCTCCACCACTTCTTGATGAGTGTTGACTAGATGAATTTGCAGCAGCAGCATACTGTGTAGACAAAAAGTTATCTCAGGTCTAAGTTCTCACAAAATGTAACGAATATTTTTTTTTCAGCTATAGTTAAATCAATAACTTGTTACACGGTATCGACAGGATAATAATATCAATTGGTAAGCCAGATTCAGATTAATTCAAAGCATTACCTCTACTGCATTGTAAAAAGATATTCGAGTATTAGTTATCTCTGTTGCCATACCACTTCCATTCAAGCGAAAATCGCTTCCGGCCGGACATACGACATAAAAATGGGCCTCACTTTAAACAAAAGACGACGCGAGATGGAAGCGATTTGGCTGCTCAGATGGAATGTCGGTAAACTCGTTAATACTTACTAGTCCATTGAATGAGTCCCTCCAAGGGGGGTCTAGAGTGCGTTAGTTAGTAACGTAAGATGTTTCTTCGGAAACATGTTAAGAGACCCTAGGTAATAAACATACTAAAACCCCGGGACACTAGGAGGAGCCCCGGAGTGGGGGGAGGGGGGGAAAGGGTCCATTTTTTCATTTTTCGCTTAAATCTCCAAAACGGTACATGTTAGAGAAAAACTTTCAAGGAAAAGTTGAAAGGCCATAAAATTATCTACAAGTTGTACCTAAATTATTTTTTTCTATTAGCAGCCGTTTTCGAGCTACATCCCATGAAAGGTGAAAAATTCGAAAACATAAGCAAACTTTAGCATAAGCTTAACGAGGGAAGGGGTCCTTCCCATGCTACGTGTGAAACTTCATCGAAAAAATCCGAACAACGGATAATGTTGGGACATTGATGTCATATGAGAGGCACTAGAGGAAAAAAAATAAAAAGTTCAAGCATCGTAACTACCCTAATAAAATTCAATTCCTCCTAAACGCCTCCATGGTGGAATCTGTTTTTTTTTATGAATGATAGACCTAATTATGAGCAATCTATCGGTACTGGTCACAAGTTGCACTTTTGAGCTTTTTGGAAGAAAAAAAATAAAAAGGTCAAGTTGCGTAACTACCCTAATATAATATTTTGACAATCAATTCCTCCTAAAGGCTTCCATGGAGGAATGTGTTTTTTTTACCAATGATAGACCTAATTAAAAGCAATCTATTAGTACCAATCACAAGTTGCACTTTTGAGCTTTTTGTAAGAAAAAAATAAAAAGTTCAAGTATTGTAACTACCCTAATAAAATTCAATTCCTCGTAAAGGCTTCCATGATGGAATCTGGTTTTTTTATCAATAATAGACCTTATCATGAGCAATCTATCTGTACCGGTCACAAGTTGCACTTTTGAGTTTTTTGGAAGAAAAAAATAAAAAGATCAAGTTCAGTAACTCAAACTACCCTAATATAATATTTTGACAATCGATTCCTCCTAAAGGCTTCCATGGAGGAATGTGTTTATTTTACCAATTATAGACCTAATTAAGAGCAATCTATCAGTATCGGTCACAAGTTGCACATTTGAGTTTTTTGGAAGAAATAAATATTTTTTGATCGATTGATGTGATAAACATGGGTATGTAGTATGGGGAAATTGTTTGAGCCAAAATCATTTTTTACTGCGTGTAACTCAGAAATGGTAGGATATAGGAAAAAATGATTTAGGTACAACTTGTAGATAATTTTATGGCCTTTCAACTTTTCCTTGAAAGATTTTCTCTAACATGTGCCGTTTTTGAGATTTAAGCGAAAAATGAAAAAATGGACCCTTTCCCCCCCTCCCCCCACTCCAGGGCTCCTCCTTGTGTCCCGGGGTTTTAGTATGTTTATTACCTAGGGACTCTTGACATGTTTCCGAAGAAACATCTTACGTTACTAACTCACGCACTCTAGAACTTTTTATTCAATGGACTATTACGTCATATTTTAATAATGTATAAAATGTCCTTTAAAATAATACATACGTCGGGCAATTCATTTGTTTAAGGAACCTACCTGTGGATGAGGCGCGATCCCCAACTGCTGGGCAGCTGTCAGCTTCTCACGCTTGTGGTGCTGGGGCGAATGGTGGCCAGTGCGGCGCTCGCCTTTGCGTCCGTGCGACGGACTCGGCGGCGCCTGGGGTGCCGGGTTCTGAAATTATTATGATTGGTTACATTAGTAACAACCACTTTTATGTAACAACGATTATTTTACTTAAACGATAAAGAAAATACAGGTGGAAAAAGATACTCATATTTTGCGGAGGAAATTTATGTATACTCCCTGCTTCGGGTTTATTATGTGAATGTTGTTAGACTTAAGGCCTTTTCCGCAATGTCCTGATAAGTTATGGTTAGTTTTATTTGTTCATTACCTATTTCATGCGAAATGACGCTACTCATTATATTAGAATTTGTTGGTTTGTTCTTATTTGTCCATTTTGCGATGTAAGAAAGTAATAAATAAATAAGCTTTGGGCAAAAAATTAATACATGTAAGCCCTAATTAGGCCGTAGACCACCGTCGTCATCTGTTCAAGCCAGCTGAACTTAGGTTCGTCATTTTAGATGTCTGATGAAGGTTTTCCAAGTGAGTCTTTAAACTAAAGCTCACAATCCCGTAAACGAAATCGCTGTGCTGTGAATCGGTGATGACTAATAGCTACGAAACATGAATACCAATGGCGGAGTCCCCACCCCTGGCGAGTCGGTGTATTTCTTCCACGTCGTGTCCTGCCGCGGCGCCGGCGGCTGCCGTTCGGTTTGCTGTCCGCAGTCCGCTTTGCTGCGCGTGCGTCCAACCACTCGGTACACCACGCCGCTACCCCCCTCCATGCCTCTATTGCGACCGCCGCCACGTCTGGAAATTAATATTTTTGTTCAGAATATTTTTAAGATATTATTTATAGAAGTAAAAAATATGTATATCATTAGGTGAAAATCGGTCCAACCGTTATCTTGTATAGTTATTTTTAAGTAGCTATCTCCCGTATACTATAGGTAGGTAGGTATACTAAAATTAAAAAGCTAAAGACTTTGTTTGTTTGATCGCGCTTATCTCACTAGTCGGATTTGTTTATTTTTGGTGTTAAATATATTATTTATCAGGAAAGGTCTGAAGCTATATAATCAAGCTACGACGGGAGAAAAAGGAGTTAAATCAAAACGCTCGCTCGGACGAAGTAGCTATTAATATATGTATTATAATGTTCGTTCATTGGTAGGTACCTATGATACAATCCTATTGGTATAGGTACCAGATATTACAGTTTTTTCTTGCATGGTGAATATTACAGAAGTTCTCGTTTCTTCTTTATATAAATTCGCCTTTCTATTTATAAAACGATTTATCAGTTTTCAGAACAACTTATATTTAAACGAGCTTTTCGTATCGCCTACATAAACGCTTCCAATGAAAATAAGTTAAAGCAACTTTGTTCGTGGGTTTTTGCGTGGGGATAAGTATGTTCTTCATAAATTGGTAGGGTACCTATATTCCCAGTGAATCAGATAAGACAATACCCATAGTTCGTATTAAAGGGCTTAGTTACCTAGAGTATAACTCGATAGTTCTTGATACTTCGAAAGTAATAAGGCTGTTGACTATTAGACTTTATTTTAAGATTGTTTACGATTTTTTGGCGAAGATTTAAGATTGTTTGAGAGAGTTAAGCTTAGATTAGAGATTATTATGTATTATTTACTACTCCAAACGCCTGCTAATCGTGGCACTTTATAATCAAGCGCTTTAATATATACTACGCTAACCTAACTACGCTAAGGAAGGGATTCCTTAGCGTAGTTAGATTGCCGCATTACGTCAAAAATTATGTTGTTCATAAAAGTTCATGAACTGCCTAAAAATACTAAGGTGAGAAATACTACTCATTGCCTCTGAGATTTATGTTGAATACTTCACTTTTTCCCTTCTTCTTGGTTCGTAGTAAAGAAGAAGTGAACCATTACTAAATCTTTTATTGGAAAAAGGTTCCCTCATCCACTTCTGCCTTGCACTTGAACGCCTTTTCTTCAACAATTTTATGAAGGAGCCTTTAACACCAACGCGTACTCATTACACCGGCGTTTTTCGAGGCCGCTCGACCTTACTTTATTTGCCGTGGTAAAGCTCGCGGACTTTTTAACATAATCCGACACAGGTCAAGATTAGAAGCACTCACAGCGAAAGACTCTTAAATGATCAGATATCGGAGTTTCAAAGGCACACTGATTGATTGAGGTCTATCTATGGATGCAGGTAAGATTAGGCAAGCATTAAAGCTGGAACCTAATACTTTTGCAATTGACTTTATAAAATATGTAATTACATTTTTTGCTGAGTAATCGAAAATGATACAGTAAAACTCCCTATACTGAATAGGTTGAAAGAGAAATAATATAGTTAGTTTTTACTCGTTAAATGCTTCAACACCCGAGCGGTCGCATGAGACCGCATAACAATAAAATATCAATCAATCAAATCATTTATTGCTCATAGTCACATTACATTTTAAGCTGGTACATGTCAAGAAAGGATACATGTGATACATATCTATTGTGTCTCGTTCACATACGCTTGAGGGATTAATTTCCTTCCATAAGGGCTGCTTAGAGGCTGAAATTTTATCAAAGTGATCACAGCCGACAGGACAGAAGGTGCTCTGAAAGGCTCAGCAACATAGCCATCCAATTGATGTCAGTTGATATAAAGTGGGCTCTGCAAGCAACATGTCGTTCTGACCCACTTCGTAGGTCGGATGCTTGCACCGGCACTATTTTAAACCTATCAAATGGATGCGAGTGTTTCTGTTTAGAAGCACTATCGTCTATTAGGGAGGCACTCTACATATTCGCAATGGAACATCATTGTTTTTTCTGTCGCTACATAATTTACTGAAGTAAATTAATCTCATAGTAAATTATACTTCATTAGAGCTATTGTATGATAGCATCAGAGACTAAGGTGAATTGATGTTAGACGACGCGTTAGTATTGGTTAGAGATCCTGACTATTACGCCGGCCGTGATGATCACGAACATTTGTTCGAGTCATGGATGTTTAATTTGTATTTTCGTATGGGAGGCGCCCTCGACAGAATTGTTGTCTGAAATTCGTATATTCGTAAAACACAAGGAATAAAATTCCTTGGGTTAGTTAAAGTACCTAGTCGTTTAATTTACAAGATTGCGCATGAAATATAGAAACACTACTTTAAACGAGTTTGCATGTTGAGCAAAGTACATGCCATTAATGCAAATACAGCATAGGTTCTGCGAGTCAGACTATCGCACTGTTTAAACCAAGTTTCTTTGAAAGTATTTGTAAAGATCTACATCATGTAGTTTTCTTCAAAATGTTCACTAGCTTAGTTCACAAGTAACAACAAGGGGGAGGAGGGAGCAGGGTTGGAAAAAAAACAGTTTTTTTTAAATTTTATAAAACAAACAGTTCAAATTGTTTTAAACAAGTGTTTGTTTTGTTTTTTTTTTGTTTTTTTTTGTCCTTTTTAGTTTAGGGCATTATTTTAAATTAATTCGAATTCGACCTATAATGTTTCATTTCCAGACTAGATCTTTTGACTTTTCAAATTTTCTATAGTAAAATAAATATTGACAAAAAACGATCAATGGATAAACATTTATTTTATGTTGTGCGTATCTCTAATCACTACTAAACGATTTACATTCACCCTGAATGTTTCCTAGCAGGACTATACCGGCGGGGAAATACCTATAAACTATAAATTCTATTCTATGAATAGGGGCACCCCCAATATTTATTAATTAGTGATGGGCCGAATGTGGTTTGAACCGAATACGAATTTCGGCCGAACATTCGGTAAAAATCAAAAATGCCGAAGTTCGGTTTTTATTCTGCACTTATATGGTAACAACTAACAAACAACAATAAAATATACCTATAAGTAATTAATATATTGAATTTTCAAAAAGTTTATTTGATTCAAACAAATCATAAGACTTCCTAATTTAATAAGAACTTATTGAATTTGATTTTTTAATTCTAAAACTTAAGATTGAAATGTCGAAAAAGGAAACTGATAATGACAGTTAGTTACTTGATTAATTTAATAAATAAATTACCATGATTTTAAATTATGTAAAAGGCTTATTTATTTAATCAGGTATGAGTGAGTATGACAGATTTGATTTTTTTTATGTTTTATTAATCTTAAAATCAAAATTGTGCAACTATTTCACTCTTTTCTTATACCGAATGTTCGGCATTTCAACCGAATTTCGGAAGAATGCCGAAGTTAGGCCCATCCCTAATATTTATATTTAAATGAGGGGAATAAAATAACCACTATTCCATTCGACAGCCATCCATTAGGGACTTTCCTAACGGGACTTTACCGGCGGGGAATTACTTAATATGAATTCTATAAATACGAGTGCCTTTCTTTCTCACATTTCATTTCATTATTAATTCTGCGACTGATAACACCTCATAAAAATGTCAACTCCAGGACGCAAAAAGCATGCAATTTGGGAACAATTCACATCGATCCCCCAAGAAAATACCACACTGAAGACCAATAGGGTGCGTTGCAGAAAATGTAAGAAAGAACTAGTTGGACTTGTGAAAAGAATGGAGGCACACTTCCAGCAATGTAGCACCACCACCGGTTCTAACACTGACGCAAATCTTGACGCGGACAGGGACGTGGAGGAGGAGTTGTTGAGTGATGCTGGTTCTTCCCGATCTTCAGATAATTCTTCTGCTACACCCACATCTTCTGTTACTACTCTTCAATCTAAAAATGCCAGTACCAGCAGCAGCGCGAGCGTGAACATTTCAATGAAAAGATTTATTATTGCTACAAGTCAAGAAGATAAGAAGAAAATTGATTTACAATTATCTCGTTATATGTTTGCTACTAACACGCCTTTTAACCACGTAGAACACCCAGAGTTACTGAAATTAATGGAAATTTTACGCCCAGGATATAAACCTCCAAACCGCAAACAAATTGCTAGCAAGCTACTCGACGAAGTCTACAACTCGACTCAAGAAGCCGTAAAAAATGAATTGAAAAACAAAGTTGTTAATCTGGCAATTGATGGGTGGAGTAATGTCAGGCAGGACTCGATAGTTTGTGTCTGTGTTACCGATGTGTTGACAGACTCAACTCATTTAATTGATACAATAGACACAGGAGCCGAAAGCCATACAGCTGACTACTTGGTTAAAGTTACTACTGCGGCAATAAAACAATGTGAAACTTACAAATGTACGGTGCGAAGTGTAGTGACAGACAACGCAGCAAATATGAGCCGTATGAGACGAGATTTAGCCCAACAGGAAGAACTAGCTTCTCACGAGGATATACTTACATACGGCTGTTCATCACACATATTAAACGCAGAAGATATTACTGATAAAGTTAAGTCGATAATGCGGTACTTCAAATACACTCACTTTGCATCTGCCAAATATAAAGAAGCTGGTGGAAAAGCAATTGTTATACCACAACAGGTACGGTGGAACACAATGGCTGACTGCTTAAAAGTGTTATTAGAAAATTGGCATATAATGTCAGATATATGCTTAAATCATTCAACTGCTATAGATCTGTCAATTTCATTGAAAGTAAATGACATGGCGCTGAAGCAACAAGTCCAGGCTCTCTACAAAAAACTGGAAAACATCGCAGTTACACTTGACATCTCCCAAAAGACATCCTGCTGTATTGGCGAAGTGACTGAAGCATGGATAGAGCTTAAAAATATGTTTGAGGGAGAGAATGTACGACTGCGTGAGACCGAGTATTCATTGGATGATTTAAGGAAGTTCAAAGCTCGTTATGAAATGGCAATGTCTCCAGCTCATTTTGCAGCAAACTTACTACATCCTAAGTACAGGGGTGAAAAACTCACGAGTGAAGATATTTCTGAGGCTTTATTATTTATAGAAGCTTATCACAAAGAGGCGATGCCCTATGTTGTTAAATACAGGGCAATGACAGATCCCTTTCATAACTTTCTATTTGAAGATCATGTAGTAAATCAGGTCGGACCTCTCGAATGGTGGCAGTCATTAAAAAAACAAATTAATGGTCAAACAATGAACTTAGTGGCTCAGCTTCACACTGCTGTAGCTTCAAGTGCTGGAATTGAAAGACTGTTTTCAACATTTGGATTTATTCATTCTGACGTACGAAATAAACTGGGTACAGAGAAAGCTGCAAAACTTGTTACAGTTTTTAAATACCTTAATAAGGAAAAGAAGAAATAATTGTTATCTTGATCTTGTCATATTGTCTTACTCTCCTGACTGACAAACAATTTTGATTTTATAATGTTTATTAAATATAGGTAATTTTGTTTGTTATAATTTTGTTTTTGATTGATTTTAAATTGAAATTTTTAATATTCTATACTATCTAATACATGTTTCAAAAATACGTGTTATCTTATCCCATTTTACCCATATAAATCCTGGTACTTGGTAGGTACTTAGATCTTTGTTTGACTGAATAAATAACTTATCAAAAAAATATTACTTTCATTTTATATCATTCATTCGCAATGAAAAGTAGTTTTAAAGCTTGTTTTTTTCTCATCGTTTTATACAATGTTTAAAACTTGTTTTAATCTGTGTTTTTAAACGTGTGATAAAAAACACGGTTTAAAATCAAACTGTTTTAAACATTGTTTTAAACATGTGTTTTAAAACCATTTGTTTTAATCATGCCAATCCTGGGAGGGAGGACGCCCATTTTACCACGTTGGAAGCGTCGAACAGGATACACATATTTAACTGTGTAAAACTAATAGTTTCGGAATAAAATGGCTGTGGCAAATGGACGGACAGACAGACAGACTTAACAAAACTGTAAGAGCTCTGTTTAAAAAAAAAAGGTCCAAATCCCGTAGAGGATCGTAATCCTCTTCAAATTTATGTTATTTTACTATCTGATGTCAACAAATGATCTAGTAATCTGCATCAGCAAAATCGTCAATCGGCTTCTTTGATTTATTTCTACTCAAATCAGTAAAAAGTCAGTAGTCAGTTTAGTCATTTTGGGAAGAAAACTGCATTTGAATTTGTTTGGATATTGGTGAATGCGGCATTAAGAAGTTTCAACTACTTATGTAATGCTTATAGTTTCAGAATAAAGTGCCTGTGTCATATGGAAGGTCAGACAGACAGACTTGACGAAACTATAAGGGTTCCGTTTTTGCCATTCAGCTAGAACCCTAAAAATGCGCTGTTGGTCATAGTTTGCTGCTTTTAGAGATAAGATATTAAATAGATACTAACACTAGTTAATAAGTTTTCTGTAATTCTCTTACTAATACTAAATGGATTCACGTTGTCCGATAAATAAAGATTTATTTATTTTATTTATAGTAATCTACAGGTCATAGTATCTAGGTTTTTACAATTAATAAAAATAACGTTGGACATCAACTAGCCTATTAAGTAAAAGGGTAATTGGTTGTTTAATTTTGGAATTGCAGCTGGAATGAGTGTGCTGCCTACTTATTTTGGAGCACAAAGGGAGCAAGGCGTTCTAATTACAGCAAATGAAACCATGCTGATATAATTATGAGCACACTTTGTAAACACAATGTTAACACTGTGGAAGAATGGGCCCTTTCATGGGCATTAATCATTTCTTACTGCTCTCGTTTGCGATCAAAGAAGCATCTGTATGAACACATATTAGATAATTTTAGTTTCTGGAGATAACGCCAAGTCAATATATGGTTAATGAAACGATTGAACTGAGATATCAGTTGGTGCTGGTATCACCAACAATTATTGAGATTAGTAATTTAAAATGGCAAAAAGAAGAAAAATCATATTTTTATCCATTATAACTTCTCTTAATAATTGTTAGTAGGTAAGTTCCTGAATAAAATAAAGAAGACAGTCAGACATCAAAAGTAGTGATAGGCAGACTACAGGGAGGTGTTTCTCGTCAAATGGGTTTTCGAATTGCTGGCTTGTCGCCCGTATAAGTCAATGCCGATTATTCGAATACTTATTCTGATCACACATATTGAGCCTAACTTAGAGATATCTCATTTTGTTCAAATAGTTAATTTTTAGCCACAGTCATCAGTCTCCCAAGGAGAAGATACCGCGAGCGCACCCAAAACGCGCGGTACCTTCTCCTTAGTGTAACAAATACTTTAATGAAAACCGCATCAAAATCGGTTCAACCGAACGCGAGATATTCGCGCATAAACATACACACATATATACAGGTCCAACTGAAAACATCCTTTTTTGAAGACGTTTAAAAATATTACACATAGTGCCTAAGAAGCGAATCTTCTTCTTCAATCTGTCTGTGGTGCCTATTTTTGAAGGTCGCCTTTGATTACTCCGTAACCCATCACCAAATTCCGACTTTGTTAACAATTTCACCTAATGGAACCTAACTGGAAGTTAATTCCCTTGAATAATCAGAAATAATAATTATATTTGTTATGTAAAATACAGCCGAAGGGCCTTGGAATTTTTACTATAGACCTGGCTCATGTGGTATTGTTTTTTTTTCAAAATAACGGCCATAACTGAACCTTCAAAAATAAATAGATCATTATCAATATAAACTGGAAATACATTGGTCAAACTTTTTTTCCACTTATAAACCGCCAAAGATGTAAAACTAAAATTCAAGCGCCCTTTACAGTCTATTTATTATAGGTAGGAGTAAATAAGAAATTGATTTACTAAGTTTTAATAGATGGCCGCTACTTTTTAATATAAAAAAATGGCGGACAGAAAAGTAAGTCAACAGATTCATACGCCTTTACAACCTTTCATTTCACATGCATGACCCTTGTTCTTAAGATGGTTTCAATATTCTAACGCCCAAATAAATAAGAAGAAACGCTCACATAGTTTGTAAATCAGATATTTACTAAACATAATACAGCTTCATAAAAATGTAATGGTCGTTGTTAACAAAAATTGTGTTACTCTTCAGCAAAATCGAACATCAGTGCGTGTTAAAACCATATAACGCCATCTAGTTACTTAGTGCTACTCACTACTAACTGCCTCGGTGGCGCAGCGGTTAGAGGGTCGCACTTTAAAGAGACGGCTGTGCCAGAGGTCCCGGGTTTGATCCCCGGGTCAACTCTCGATCGAACTCTCTCCGGTCGTGTCAGATTGCTGGCCCATTGGGCTATGCGAGTGAGAGGAATGGAGAGTGCACCCGTGTTGGCGCACACACTTGTGCACTATAATAGTCCCGCGCAGTCGGTTAGTCGTTGTGACTGGCCACCGTAGTCGAAATCGGATAAAGGGACTATTATGATTATTATTTATTACTTAGTTACAAAATTAGTTCAAAACATTATACTGCAGATTTACGGCGATCAATAGATATTAGCTACCTATCTTTCATTCAGTCATAGTAAGATTTTCATTTTACTGATATGCACATAAAAAAAACATACTATATTTCTCTAGGTCTATTTTTATGTTTATTATGTTTTACTGTGTTTATTTTCGGGTGAAAAGCTCGAGCGAATACTAAACAAAAATAGATAGATAGATAGAGAAATGCAACTCTCCAAGGAAATAGTGGCAGAGTAATTATTCTTTTATCCTGAAGGCAGGTTAAGCAAACTGTAACAGATTACATGTGTAGGTAGCCAGCCTTTGCGGTAACAAACACCACACTACCGCAGTGCCCCACTTTATCGCAGTGAAGAGATGCAGCAATTTGTCAAGAACTTCTTTTATTGGTGCAATTTTGTGACCGGATCCAAGCGAAGAACTGGAATAAATGCATGCGGACGAACTGGAATTTATTAAGGGGCTGAGTACTTCAACCTAGGATGCCCTTAGGCTTTAGTTGAACGACACCTGCTATTATCCACATAAACAGATAAGCTGCGCACATGAAATACCTATTTATCCGCTGAGTTCTCATATATATAAAGTAAATTCGATAAGCCAGGTGACGCGTGATACGCATTTCCACGAAATATTCGTTACTCAAAGCAACTTAATACGATAGAAAGCCACCGCTATCTATGTTACGTACGTGTATGTACGCGAACCACGTGAACAGTAATCGTAAGGTGCGTTAATCTGCACCAACCCCAGCCCCTGCGACTGGTTTGTCATTTGAAACATTGCTGCATTGGCGTCTAAATGAAAACTCGACGCCCGAAGCCGCTCGCTAATGATGACGGATCCGCAGAAAGGAACAGACTCCAGCCATCTCATTATCTATGAACTGAGCAGCCCTCCCATTATTCCGTCTCTCCAGCAAGCGATTATTTTTATAGAAATGATGAACGCACCGCTTATTCTGTCTGTCACATTTTGCGAGTTTAGTGTTTGGAAGGTTTTAAGCTATACTTTTTAAGATTAAAAGGCAGTTAAAGTTATAAAACTACAAGTTAAAGTACCATATATACGCCATTAATTCCATTAATATATACATATACGCCAGAAAAACTAGTACCTACGTACAATAATTATGTGTACGAAGTGAATGTGTGTTTAAGTTTGGATGTTCTATACTTTGCGTTTTACGTTGCTGAATATCACTCACATAAACGATCTCCGGCTGAAAAATTACACCTAACAGATAGGCGATGGCTAATCTATGCAAACAGACAGAACTAACCGCGCCGAACCTGACGGATTTCCTGCCGTCGCATCGAGTTTCAATAGACTTGGCTATCATAGCATTCGAAGCAAAGCTTCAGTATTCGACTGCATGAACTGCATCACAATACTGTGCTATTTCAGCAACCACTAAATTATACGTTTTTATTTTTATTAAAATGCTTGTTTAAATTACTTATTAGTGGTTGTTTTTAGTAGACTATGTGTTGGCTTGTCTTTAAAGTGACTTGGTCGGAGATATGCCGGTGGGCATAATTTGTTACAATAAATAGCTCAAATTAGTAAAGTTTTTGCTGAACTGTTTTAACTAAAAAAAAAAGTAACTTGAATCGTAACCGTGTTGAAGCAATACGAATGAGACTCGCTCGGCGGCACTCCGCAAGTAATATCCGGACGTAAACCCAAACTTTCGCAATGAGACTTGTTTGCAAAATAGCCGTATTTTTAAAGTTGCGCGATTGTTCCGTTCCACAGGCACAGTTTATTGCCCCCCTGAAAATTGCTAAGTTTGATTGCTAAACAATTTTGTAAGGATTTTTATTTTCGACCCTTATTCAAAAACTCCAGAGATATTTTAAACATAATTTCGTAATTTATTATGTTTTACAATATTTCGCCTCAGTAACATTTGTTACACATAATTATTAAAAGTAGGTAATTAGAACACAAATTTCGGTCGTAATTTTCGTTATTAGTTCCAATTAAGTACTATTAACAATCAGTGGGCATTGATCAATAGTCCAGAATGGCCGGCCACTTAAACGCAGGCCATGATTCACTTACGAAACATAACCCTCGCATTTTGTGACGTCACCAATCGCACACCACAATAGGGATGTGAATAATTGAATATTCCTATTACTCCCAAATACATCCAGCTAAATTCGAGAGGCACGAATCCAGAAATCGCGCCTACAGTGTAAACACACGTCGCGACGCGGTCGGTTGACTCCCATTTAAATAGGGGACAGAGTTTAATGTGGTGAATATAAATTCTTAGCGATCAGAACGACTGTTGGCTACCCTTGACTATGCGTTTTATAGACTTACTTATAGCTAGCTAGATGGTTTCTGAACCTTCTTTTTTACATGCGTACAAATAATGTTTGGAAATGAGGAACATTTCGAGAAAACTTAACTTGTTTTTTTAATAAAATAACCTATTCGGCTGAAATCGGGAATCATGACTCGCAGGAAAACTAAGGGTATCCGCCCCTGGCCATAACCCTGCAGATGCCGAAGCAATAACCTTACACAGATCAATCGCCTCGGGTCACTAACCGTATACTCATTGCCTATATACTGTGCCAATATTTTACAATCATCTTCAACAGTATGACAGAAATTATTATGAGATATAAAAAATATCTCTATGTGGTATGCGGTGGCGAATGGTGACCACATGTGACAGACAAAAGAGAACTACATTTGCTGCGCTAACTGCCACATGTCGACAAGGTTAACGTTTCGCAGCCAATCAAATGTAACTTGTAATTCAAGTGTTTAATATCATTAAAGATACCTTAATCCAAAAAGAATATCGACGATATCTTACCAATCCGGGTTTATCCATTTCAACGTGTGACCTTCCTTTATTTACTACACAAAATAGTTTATCTATAAAGCACCGTAAGCTTATGACATCTACCGCGAAAGCAAAGACACGTAGCAAAGGCAACACTGATCCCTACATTTAAGTTACACAAAATTTTTGTTGTGGCTTTACAATGTTTACAGCAAACGAATGTTTATTTCACTCGCGAATGAAGCGACAGAAGGCACAACGCGTATGGTCCACTACAATGACTAAGATACACTTAACGACTAACACCGATAACTAAATAGTTCACAGGATTTGTGAGGGCGCACCGTTTGTTCAGTTCTTTGTTAGCCGCGGTCCAGATACATCGCCAGCTGTGAACGTTCAATTCGGTGAGCGTGCGTCTCGCGACAGAACGATCGATGCCGGCAACAGATTTACATTTTCCGTTGAGGAAATCGGGAAAGTTTATCACGTGCGCGTATAAGCGCCGGCGGGAACACGGCGCGCCCGCACGCCGATAGTGCGCGGCGGCGAGTGCCGCCCGCCCTACCGCCGCTATCGTGCCCGAATACCACACCGGCGACAAGATCAGCCAACCGCCACAACCAGCCATACACTTTTATTAGAAATACCACTTAAATATATCCTAATCGAGATAAACAGACAACCTTCGTCAGAATGTTTTGATTTTCGAGTCTCGAAAATCTTTTTCATTTTGCGATTCGAAGCGAATCGATTGACGATATTAGAGGAAAACGTGGGAATACATGATATTAATGGTGAAGTTATTTGCTTAGAAAAGCGTATGACATTACCGTCAGTTGTGATGAAAGAAGGGTTTTATGTTGTGCCCGTTAGGGTTCCGAATGGTGCGGAACTGTTAGGGGTGGTTAGGGTTGTGCGATGGGCCGGCGCGGGGCAGGGCGGTAAGACGTAGGAGTATCGATTTTGGCCACCCCGCCCTCTCCCCAGCCGTTGCGACAGTGTGAGTGCGCCGTACGGGTCCTCGCGAGATCGTCGGCTGTTCGCCCGCTAGAGCAGCCGAATATTAGCAAAAGCTTTGTTCACACCAACGCTTCACGACACGAGAATCACCAGCGCTTGCCAAATGACGCGTCCGAAACATTCGTTTGCTTTATGACAACAAGCAAATGTTGAGAGTCATGTGTGTAAAGTTACACGAGAGAGAGTGTATGGTACATGTATTGAAAATCATTTTATGAAAGGCAATAAATATACATATTTCCATGGACAATTAAATTTAAACTCAAAATCTTTTATTTGACTTTAAAATTGAGGGTAGTGAGTAGGTATATTAGAGTAGGTAAATCATTATATGATTTTCGTAACCGAAAACAAATAAAAACTGAAAGAAGTCGATACCTGATAAATAATATAAGAGTTTCTAGGAATGAACGTTCGGAAATAGACAGGTAACAACGTTAGAACATCGTTACATACTGAAGAGTGACGGAAGGCGGGCCGACCACTTGTGGATCGGGAGAGGCTTATCCAACGAGATTGGAAAATGAATTTTCTTATGTTCACACCTCGGATTTCCATAATGTCACTTCTCTCCAAGTACGATTTGGTTCAGAAATATTTGTAGCGCAGAATTCAAATGATTTTCAAATCTCTAAAGCCACCTAATTTTATATTTATCTACCTTAATGTTCATGCATAAATATGTGTCAACGTTTACGAATCCAACACGGATATTTTTATTGCAATAAACGATAAGACTTTTATCAGCATGCCGTGATTAAAGTCAAGGTGGCGAACTTATGACCTTAAACTATACGAGTAAAATGGAATATTTTTACCAAAATTCGTTTCAATCCCCACGACAACAAAACCCTAAAAAGCGCAGCTTTACTCATGCCGGTGCAATCCCTTCATGGCTATGAATCTCACGCCCTGAGGGAGGGTTTTAATTTGAGTTTTATTATGGTTTTAGTGGGAGTGCTCTTCATTGCATACGAGTATGAATGTTTAATGAAAATAATCTGTTACTGGTATGTTACCGTTTAAATCATTTATGGAGTGATTGCTTAAATGCTAATGACTTACCTGTCATCCATTTGCTGGTACTGCGACGGCTGCTGTTGATAGTTGATACGACGACCGTAAAGGGAAGCCCCACCTTCAGACATGTAGCCATCCATCATGTCATTGTTACGACCACAATCTATGTCATTAATATTAATCCTCCGTAAACAGTCCCCATCTGACATATACCCAGAAGCAATTTCAAGATCACAGTAATCGGGATTAGAAAATCCTGGGCCATAATTTATTCGTTCTCTCAAACCCATATTCTCACGACCGAAATTGGCTTTCACTGTATTTGCGTGCTGAGGATATCCCGGTATATTTTTCTGAGTCAAACCAGAAGTTCTCATGGGTAGGGTCAAGTGGCTATTATATCCTCGAAGCAGTGGTCTCATCGGCAATACGTTCATTAACGGATTTTCATCGTCACCAAGTGAATTATCACGGCAATGAGATGGCGTACTAGATCGGCTGTCGTTCGACTTGATATCTGTTAGAGTCCGGTTGTGGATATCGAGCTGCTGCTTTAAAGTTGTTTCTAGAAGTCGTTTTTGTGCAACTTCTTTTTCAGATATTTCTGCCTCATTGATAACGTCATTTATGTAAGTAGTATTCATGTCCAGTCTTTTATTTGAGGTCATACTGTGAGGAGCTTTTGACATTTCAGATCCAGATTCGCTAGAAGGACGGTATATAACACTACTATCACTCGAATTTGAATGCTGTCCTGTAGTGCTATGAGTAGAATTGGAATGAGAACTTTCTGACATCTGTGATGCACCCGTCTGGTTTGCTGAATTCATCACCATTGGAGAAACCGCTAAGGTTTGTTTTTGAGTCATTTCTTTACTTAAATTAGATTGTTCTCTACTAAATGGAAGTGCACTTACGTTATTAGTAGAATTTAAACTAGAATTGCTTTGTATAGGACTTAATTGACTATTTGTACTTTTATTAATAATATGCCTATCATCTTTAGAAATTTTAAATGTCCCTTTAACTGCAGCAGTAGGCTTAGGAATACCTGTATGGTTAGGTATTCCAAATCCTTGTCCACTTGACGGTGTTGAAGGTTGGGTTTGTGAATTCTTTGTAAATGCGTTATCGTGAGCTTTTGAATCACATCCAGAATCAGACCTTTGTTCACTTAGCTTCATTTGACTTCCGGACAGCTTAGTCATCTTCGCCTCAAGTTTAGATTTAGAACCTCTTGACTGATCATCTATTTGATTTAACTTAGTATTACTAATGGACTTAGGTGCTGCCAGTTTGGATTCTTTATCACGGGCTGGCAGTTTTGGACTATTTTTAGATTTATCATTACTGCTAGTCTTAGAGCTAGTCTTACTTAAATTCGTGATGGATTCTTTAGGAGCTTTTGAATTAACTAGCTTAGATTTAAGATTTTTTCCAGACTTGTCTTTTGATAGGGTGTCGTTTTGTTGTCTTATTGTTTTAGGTCCTATTAAATTAGATGATTTGATATGTGTGTTCGGGGTGTTGGAAGATTCATTAAGGCTTAAACTGGAATCCGATCTCTCACTTTTGGCTGAAGAAAAGCCGCTAGACGAGCTAGTTCGCTTAGAAACTGCAGTACTTTTACTGTGTTGCTTCTCACTGCCGACTTTATCTTTGTTGAAAAGTTTTAATTTATCAAGCATGGATTGTTTTGTAGGTGTCCCATTATGGTTGTTCGATGTTTGTGTGTGCTGCTGATTTTGCAATGTCGATGGTATCTTGCTACCAGGAGCGAGAAGCGACGAATTTGGGCGAGATCTACGATAATAAACAAAGTATTGATTAGATATGTAAAAAAGTTGAACACGAAAAAAAACTAAAGTCTCTGTTTGTTCGTAAATTGTTTGTGATAGTAAATAATGGAGCATTACCCGGACGAAGATGTCGGAGCGCGAGGTATGAAGCTAACCGCTCCCTGCCCCAAGGGACTCGTGGATCGACTGGAGCTAGCGGAAAGCCCGCTCTTGCCACCTGAAACAATGGCGTAAATATACATAAAGGTACGTATACAAAACATAAATATCGTAAGTTAAGTACGACACATTATATAGGATAATATTTGTAAACTACCTATGTTTTTCCCTTGCCAAGTAGTATCACTATCAGAAACTGGCACTAAATTGATGGTTAAAACATTTTTGATCAAAAAAGGTTATCTTAAATGTCAAGCATACAACGACTTTATCTTTGTTAAACCAACACAAGATAAACTGAGCTTTTATCACAGTGCACGGGAGGTCTTACATGCGCCCGCGCTCCTGTCACACTGAACAGAACGCCACCTACGATTGTTTGACCTTGCCCGTACATATTAAAAAGTCCACTTTGTTTAGATCCCCAACACCCTAAATCCGTTCATACGGAATTATGAAGCACAGTTCGGTTATAGACCTTGGTAAGAGACCCGAGTTAGCTGGTCGTGCGCATCGATCGATGTCATTCAAATAAAATATTCGTAATCGTGACGTCATAGTAATAATAATGCACGTGCGCAACAACCCTAAATAAGGGGCATGCGTGAGTCAGTGGTGAATGTAAATAGGGTACATTTTCCACTGAATTTGCTTTGTTTTGGAATACACCCAAGATAATGTTGTCGTGGCAAAGGTAAACAATTTGCCGGGTGAAATCCTATTGGAAACGCGCTCAACCGAACAATTAAATAAAATATCCGGTTATCTGCTTACTTATCTACAAGTTACAGTAGAACAACGGATGGGAGGGGTTATTAGAATATACTGATATAGAGCATTTAATTATTTTAAGATCTTAATTACCGCAATTACTTGGTATTTGTAATTTTTGAACCATCAAATAATTTTTAGGTTATCCACGTAAAAGTAAATAAACACCTGCTCAGTTGAAAAAATAATATAGAGTGTCTTCTTTATTTTTTATTCAAAAATGGTCCAAGATCGAATTCTTCTGGCTTCCTACTGAAGGACGTCGTCCGTGAGGCAGACCCTGAAAGCGATGGCGAAACGATTTAGACCAATACCGCGAAAACTGGCAAACATTTACGGCTGACAGGGATACGTGAAATAGTTTGGGTGAGGCCTTTGCCCAGCAGTGGGAGGGACAGTACAGGCTAGAAAAAAAATCTTGACTTAACGAAACCTAAAAAAGTTATACTGTAAAAGGTTAGGTTAGGTTACATTAGGCAGTTATTTACAGTTAATTGTCTACGAGCTTACACGCCTCTCAGAAAGCCGCCTGCATTCCGCAAATCATAACAAATCCAGGTGTCCTGCCTGACTAACAATACTAGGGAAGGCTGCTCTCGCGCACGCGAATAACGGCGTCAATCAGCGACGCATCCGCTGTGCGAGCGATCCATCACTTTAACTACCAGTTAACACATACTTCTAATGCACAACGAGAATAGACTAAGGAGCCGTGCAGTCCCAATCAGGCCATGATTCATTTAAGCAAAGATAAGAAGGAAATAAGAAATTACGAAATAGAATTGCCCATGATTAATTTGCTAAATTTCCAAGATAACACAATCGGATGTTATAATAACATTATTGTTCAATCATTGATCATTTGAATCTGAAACTAAACCAGTTAAAGATTTGATTTAGAAGACCCTTAAAACCAAAAAATGTAACGTAGAAACTGGTGAAATAGTAAAAACTCACTGCGGAGTACCAAAGAAGCTTTAAAAAAATAGTGAACTAATATTCCATGCCTTTTAAGAAGGTCGAGTATTCAACATTATAAATTACGTATCGACAAGTGTCACAACATTATTTATAACGTATACTAAGTTTTATTTCACATAATTTCAAATAAAACAAATATCATTCATACGCACTCAATCCCGAGCTGCATCAATTCGGATTACAGTCCCACTATATTTAGACACAAGTTCTTCACCCACAGCTGCCATAACTTTATTAATCCACTGTTGCTATCTCTTGATCTGTAGCAAGTGATAAGTGGTAACGATGTAAATGAGCGCCTGCGCCGGCTCCGAACTCCTGACTGTCGGATGCACCGGGATGGAAACATAGATTAACAACAGACTCTTCCATGAGTTGTTCGACAGTTCACCACAACCAAACTTGGACTATGTAAATAATAATATTAACGTTGCGTAGGTATGTCGCATACCTAGACTATGTAGGTCAAAACGGATATAGGTACGTTTTGTTGACTTATCGATCCTGCTGGCTACTTATAAACGATCCCGGATTTCGGTTTTGCCTTGAGTAAAAATCCCAATATAAATCTATATAAAGTTACCTACTTAGAAAAAGTAGATGGAAGCCTTTTAATTCACTGTTTCTATTCATAAGCATGCCTAATGCATATATGTGATCAATATCTATAAAATTACTTACTCGTATTAGAGCACTGCAAGCACTTTCACTGAACTCCGACACTTGACTGTATAAAATCCACTTGATTTATGCGAGTAATTATAACAACGTAATCTAGTGGGTTCGTCGGCAAGGAATTCAAAACAAAGCTTTATTTCTATCTCACTACAATGGATTCATTGTCAAGGCAAAGTATACGATTATTAATTGTGAGTGATTACAATTTTAATTAGCACTGGTACTGCTTCTCAGCTTCCAATTGTAACACATTGAAGCACTTGCATTCCATTGACAAAACCAAAAGGAGTCCTCCTAAGATAACTCAAATAAGATTAAATTCAATATAAACCGTATTGGATTGTTACTACTACCGAATGACAGCAAATCGTATGAGCGCTCGTACTGAACTGAAATTCTCGACTGCCGTTGCATCGGATACCTTAGAGCACAAGAGAATGATAACACCGAAACGATTCTCAAGATAACGGACGTGAGATTCAAAAAATCATTTTCTGCAGTTTCATTGTTGCAGGCCAAGGATAAATAATTGGAATAATGGATAATTGTATAATTTTGGTCAGATAAACATCCCGGCGTGTGATTTTTAATCTATCAGCGGATCAAGTAACATTAGGCGTATTGAGTTAAGAGCGCTATGACAGTTTGACACATTTATCGAGGTGTGTGAGAAATTATGTTAAAATTACCGCAAACTACATTGAAAGTGGAAGGTTTTATTATATTTTTTGTATAACATTAATTATTTTTATATTTTATCATAAATATTTTTGAGATATGATTTTTGTGTATATTGAACGGGTTACGTTGTGTACGCAACGAATGCTCTCAAAAGGAATGTGTTTTCCCGTTTTTGCAACATTTTTCATTGTTGCTCTGCTCTTATAAAGTAAAGTGAATAGTTAAGGCACTACCCGGATTTTTACCGCACACACTAGCGCCACTTTACTAGAAAAATCATAACTCGTTAAATAAAAGACCAATCGAAAATTTGGTAGATACGATTGTAGCTCTCATTATGTGGTTTAGTTACAATGTTAAGGTTCAATAAAACAGAGTTATTTGCAGTTACAGTTAGAAAAAATGCTAAAAGTGGCCATATTTAGCAGTTTTTCTAACTCTAACTACAGTAAACTACTTTAGAAACAATTTAAACGTACTAAATAAACTATAGAACCTGTACTACAATCGTATCTACCAGATTTTTGATTGGTCTTTTATTTAACGAGTTACGATTTTTCTACTAAAGTGGCGCTAGTGTGCGCGTTAAAAATCCAGGTAGCCCCTTAAAGTCTATTTATAAGGTTACCTCGTTTTAAGTGATAATATTTAATGGGCCGATTCAGCACAATAAATGAATCATTTTTATAGATAACACTTTGGGGTTATAAACGCTAGTTTTTGAGATATTTAGAGAGTAAGGTAATTATTTTTTGCAGGTATTGTTTTTTTATTAATTAAGATTTAAGATAAGAGAAAAGTAAGATAGGGAATTGAAATGAGGGAGGCGAAGTCGATGACGTAAATAACTTTTAAAATGGATAGAGTGCTGTTTTAAAAATGTTTTTTTTTTTGGTAGCGAAATTTGTAAAAAGTAAAATCTTGATTTTCCATAAAATAATGATAGTGCCCTGTTTCTATGATGTAAACAAATACACAGTTAAAATATTATCACTTAAAACGATACACAGTCTGGCCATAAATTCTGTTACAATTTAAAATAAGTCAGATATTACATTTGAATTTGGAATCTGTCATTTTTATACGATTGCTCATTATACTTTATGCACGCAGATTGAATGAGTTTGCAAAAATACTAATTACTTGAAATACTTAACAGTACCTACGGTCCTCTTTCAACAAAATATCATTGAAAAATGTAGAAGGGTTCCGAGTGTTCTTTTGATAAGTCCGACCTGCCAAAATGCGAGCTTGTTAACATTGTGTTCAGCAATATCTGCACCCTGACCTCAATTCTAATATGATTTCCAATATCAAAAGCTACGATATTTCAATTTATTTCGATTATTAGTTTGCATTAAGCTTTCCCAACATCCACACATGTTTGCACCTTTATCGCATAAATAGTTCATAGCGCAATTTTCATCCTAAGGCTAAATGAAATAAGATTGGAATTTGTATACAGCACAGCCTGTGATGTCGACTGTACATGGACCATGCTCACTTGCATTACACGTATTAGAATGTGCAAATTGAAAAAGATATTACGCTTTATTGCATGTTATTGGACTTCATTCACCAACCAATATCCACCCACGTTCGTACTTCGATGAATTTTTGAACATTTCAGTGCGGTTTAGAAAAAAAATGTGCTGATTACTTTTATTGTTATTTCCAACATTTTAACCTACTGAAAATATTCGCGTATTACAATTAATTAGTGTCAGAAGTCCTAATTACAACGTCATGCGATATAGCCATTTTTCATCACGTGATTTTCCCAAATTAGCAAAGTTTTGAATCTCTCCTGTAAAACTGTCTGTTCTTTTTGTACAACCATGTCCAGATTAAGCCGAAGCACATGTGATAACAAATGTTTTATCTCAAGACAAGCTTGCAATTTCAAGTGTTTGCTTTGGCACTTATCATTTTTCCCACAAGCGAAATGGTGCCAATTTCTTACCAATGTTGAATTGTGTTAATCAGCCTACGCGTTCATTTGAAAAAAATAACTAACTAGACAAAACCAGTTTTTAAGTGATTTCAAACTTATCTTGCGAAGCTCATCTAAACGCAAAAAACTATATTTATGTTTTTCTAAACCGCACTGAAATGTTCAAAAATTCATCGAAGTACGAACGTGGGTGGATATTGGTTGGTGAATGAAGTCCAATAGCATGCAATAAAGCGTAATATCGTTTTCAATTTGCACATTCTAATACGTGTAATGCAAGTGAGCATGGTCCATGTAAGGCTGTGCTGTAAACAAATTCCAATCGTATTTCATTTGCAGCAGGGTGAAAATTGCACTACGAACTACTTATGCGATAAAGGTGCAAACATTTGTGGATGTTGGGAAAGCTAAATGCAAACCAATAATCGAAATAAATTGAAATATCGTAGCTTTTGATATTGGAAATCATATTAGAATTGAAGTTGTTTGGGTGCAGCTATTGCTGGACACGATGTCAAAAGCTCACATTTCGCAGGTCGGGCTTATCTGTAGAACACTCGGAACCCTTCTACATTCTTAAATAATATTTTGTTGGAAGACGACCGTACTTACTGTAGCAAACACCTATCTCAAGTAAGTTATTAGTATTTATGAAAACTCATTCAATAAATAATAAATGATCTTTACAACTTGCCATGTTCTGGATAGTTGAGCAATGTAATGTATACTAATGATACAAAATGTCAACTGAAATCTGAACTGAGGCCGTTCTACATACCAGTACCATCAAAATAAAGGTATAATCAAAATCAATGTGAGCAGAAACAGTACCGTTACCATGAGTTTACTCGCTAGAGACGACGGTTTCACTCGCTAGCTACGACGTCACTTCTTGTATGGAAAATTTTAGTTCTTTCAGTGACCGCTAGAGGCGCTGTGAAATTTTCCATAGACTCTTTTTACGTCGTCGCTAGCGAGAAAAACCGTCGTAAACTCATGGTAACGGTACAGAGCGGGTACTAGAGTACTTGACGGCCCAAGTCGGGAATCTCACGTCAATCGAACTTTTCGTGCACTTGGTAATTCGATTGCGAGTATAACGGTTTTACCTAAAAATCTAGTAATAACATCACTTTAAAAAACTACCACACGGACTAAATAGACTTGCCGAGAAATCGTGACCAAAAACATTTTTTTCTTTGGCAAAGAAAATTCGACCGGTGAACTTTTTTCCAACTGCACGAGAATCTGCCTCCTGATTGTTGAATATTTTTAGCATGACGCATGTGCAACACCAGACGACCATATTGAGAACGCAGTTATGCGGGCGCAGGCAAATTCACCAGTGTCAATAATACCGCTTGTGCATTTTGGCGGTTTCTGTTGTAACTAAGAAAGATTTTAAGCACTGGATTTTAAACATGTTTTTCTAACACTACGTAGTTTGGCTGCAAGTAGTGGAGGTAAATTACACAGGTAGACCCAGTTAATATCACGCTCTACTTACTCTATCCACTAAAGAGCTTGATAGTAAAAGACCTGACGTGACATGACAGCAGTAAGACCCCTTACACACTGCGACTACATCGCAGATGCGATAAGTAAGGGTTTTAAGCTTTAGCACATTTACCATTTTGGTATGAGGCGTGCAAGTTCCAAACTAGTAAGTAAGTCTGTACCCTGAAGGTATCTGGCACCTAACCACTTCCAAATGGAAATCACATGCACACACGATACAAAAACTTGAAGTAAAGACGACACGAAGTGCAACGATTGGTTTAAGCGACTTCGACCTCCCACTCACATTATTTACCACCCAGGAAATAATCACCAATCTAGCAGACAAACAGTCTGACGAGACATACGCCCGGCGGGGATCGCGGCTCACTTACACAAGTAATTGGATTAATTAATTTTATTGCACCTCCTCCCCTGATAGCGTATTGTTCTCGCATTTCTGTGTTGGAAGAAGTTAAGCTTTATTTGTAAAACAGTCGTGAGCTGCGATCGCATGTAATACAAATGCGTTTGACGGGTTTTAAGATTTATATTTTATTGTGTACGTCATGATATTTTATTAAACATGTAGAAGTAAAGTTTATATAAAAAAATCAAAATAAAATAATATAAATAATAAATAAATAAAAACATCTATTCAAGATTATTTCAGCTGACATAGATTGTTCCGGACTTTTATCTAAATTAAAGTTTCATGTCCCTAAAAGAGTTCTTCGTCAAAGTGATCCGCTTCATGTTCCAACAGTCCATTAAAATTACAGGCGAAATAGTTACATTTGGCGCGCTTATAGCGATTTAAATAAAGTTGTCAAAGATACCGGCATTGACATATAATATTTAATACCAGTGTTACAGCGGTAAGGCGGCTGTTAAGTGAACCTTTTTTAATCGATTAGCAATTGCATAATTATAGCATTGTAATTAGTATTTTTCATTTTTAACTACTTAAGCTACCTAAAATTGTTATTTCTTTAATAAGGCATAATATTACTATTTTGTTTTAGTGTACCTTGGATTGTGTTCAATTTGTGCGCTCGTTTTCTTTAAGTTATTATTATTTGTGATTACCAATAAGTCGTTTAAATATTGTATAATGTGTAGCTAACTGTTCACTTGTAAACCCCGGTTATCCTTATAAAAGAAATAAAAATAAATAAATAAAGTCTATAAAGCATGTACTTACTGTTGGCGTTTTTAAATGCAATTTAATGGAAAATAATATTTTTGTTATCTTCGGTGATGGAATAATCAGTAGGATTACTAAAGCTGCCTAGTTTAGCTAAGATATTGTTAAAAGCATTTTTTAACCATTCAACCTTTCGTCAACAAATTATATGAACTAAGTAAAGTAGTGAGTAAAATAATAGGATTTTACGATGTTAATGTTGCTTTGTTTCAAAGCTTGTAAGCTTATCCATATAAAAATACGAAATAGCTGATACATAAAAGTTGTGGAACATTGGTTGACGCGGACGCTGATCCGCACAGTATTTAATCGGACGCTGACCTGTAAGCGTTCACCTTATACCCATTGCAATGACACCACAGAATAATAACAACCTTAAATGGACAGTAATTCAAAATAGATAAATAATCTTATACACACCATGTACAGGAGTGGCGGGCAGCGGGCGCTTGTCTGGCGGGGCTCTCCGCGCGGCTGCAGCCGACGCTGGCAGCGGAATAGACGTCTGCAGCACCGACACCTGCCTGCAAACGGAATAGCTATTACATGACATGTGACAGTTTGCTAAGAGTAAGCAGGACACAGCCTAAAAACTAAAAAGCTGTGACAGTTCATGGACACTCAGGCTTGCGCTGCGAATTTTAGCGGAAAAACGAACGCGTTTATTCAATTGACACTTCATTTGATTATTGATTGGCTTTATTTATATAAATTTTATTTGCATCAAATTAGCAGTTTGGCTTTATGTTTACCATTGGTTTTGTTAGAAGGAGAGACAGCCAAATAAATTCCATATATGACTCAAAAAGTTACCCTGTGTTGTAAGGAAAATCTTTTGCTTGCAGAAGTAAATAAGTTAATACGGATAAAAATAGATAGATGAATTAGTAAAGCAAAACAGTTGCTGAACAAAATGATATTACTTTGGAGCACAATATTGTCTGAAAACAATTGGGACAAAGTTGATCCGGTAACAAATATCAACGGAATAATACTTTAAACGGTAGCCTACTTTAAAATGGGTCGTAACAATAATTGACCAGGCTCTATTTTAACGACGGATCGACAAAATTTACGATAGGTAACAAAATATCTGTAAATGTTCTACAATATTCAAAATGGAAAAGCAAAACTCATTTTGAATTTACAGTTATACTTACTGAAAAGAAAAGAAAAAAACTGTTTTTAATTATAATAAAAACTAACGGCCTTACCACAAATAAATAAACAAGGTTTGAACTACTGTTTAAATGTTATGCGGCGAAAGTGAAATGTAAGTCACCATTTTGTAATTTGACTTGATTGACGTTGATTTTAAACTAGCCGTATCATATTTAAACAATTGTCCAAACCTAGTTTAATTATTTGTGGTAAGGCTGTAAGTATTTTAGTAAAAGGGCGGCAAATTAATATACATTTATACAACAGAATTTATGGTTTATAACACCCTAAGCTTTCAAGGCGGGCGATTATAAACGACGTTGGAAGGTCGTGGAAGAAGATGATATTTTCCGAATAATTCGCGCGAAAGAATTCTCATTAAGCCGAGCCGGCCTGGGAGCGAGCAGGTGAGACATTACACGACTTCAAAGGATCCTTCCCTTTTAATAATTAATTAAACAACGTAACACGTACGTATCGAAACATTTCGCTTTTGCATTGAAAATATTGCATTGTTGCATTTAACTATTTAAATGTACATTATTACCTGCTATGTGCCTTACAAATCTATTAATTTAATGAACTTTTTATAACCAGTACCTACGATAAATAAGTATAATTTTGATAGTACATGTAGGTATAGATTTAAAAAAAAATGATTTGGATAAGTTTGAGCATATCTTTATGGTAGAGCGTCGTTAGCTACCTACCTACTTAAAAATGACTAACGACTAATAAGGTTTCATATTTTAAGATTTCCCATATATGACCCCACCTTGAAACAATGGAACTTAACAAACTGACCATAATTAAACCTTTTAGATAAATTTCTAAAAGTCCTTCCTCTACCGTCTCTAATGGTAAGAAAGTAGTTAGCAACAAATTGATCTCCGACAGAACTAAGTGGATAATTGGAGTGGTAGCTAACCGTATTCCGAGCCAATCAGGGCACTTACAAACTTGGGAGGATTGTTAGAAGGAAAAGTAAGATGGCGTCAGGCACCTTTTAGCCATCATTGACCAGATTCCTGTTCACAGGTTGCAGTGAGGCATTCACAAGCTATTAAATTACCGTGTGGTGAATAATTTGTAAAAACTATTTCGTAAAGAATCTTTAAAAAATATGGTTGGTAAGTAAATCACTATTCTAAATGTCTAATGAAAAGAAAGCTTTCAATCACTACAAAGAAATAGTTAGTAGGATATTTTTATGAAAACCTAGAGTACATTTTAGTCGCTCATTAAATAAAGCTTTTCAGCAACGTCCCTGTTCGTAAAATTGACTTAGAGTAGATTTTACCAGCGTCATTTTATACTTATTCGGTCAGATAAGTCCTATACGCCGTTGGTTTAATCGACTCTTACATGAACATAAACACAAAAGTTTAGTATCGCCTTGCACATTTTCTGAGCGAAGCATTTTACTGCACATATCTGAACGTAATATTGTTTCACAACAAAACATTTCAAGAGAAATACTCGTAGGTGGTGTAACTCGTTTACATCAGCACTATATTCCATACAATAGCGCAGTTATCCTCGAAATACAGTTTACTTGGAAGCACCAAATACGGATGCCAGATACATAGTAATTTCTGCCGCCAGCCCCGGTCGTGGGTCACGACTCTATAATAAACTACCGGCTCGAACTACGCTAGATCTCACTACACCCAGACTTAGTAAGCACGCTCAAACTAACAATATAAGCCAGACAGGCGCTTATTCATATTTAATGAAAAGAAATCGCATATGAATATAGCTTAAGAGACTAGACTATGATAATAAAGTTACCATTAGGTAAAGTAAGTTGGTTTAAAATTATCAAATACTTTTTACATGATTCGTACGTAATATTTTGATTGAATGGGGCTCATTACAAAACATATGTTGTTAATTATCTATAATAGAAATTGAAAGCCAAAACACCGTTCAAGAGGTAAATAAAATTATTTTGTTATGTATAAACTTTCATGAAAGCTCTTGAAAAGCTCTTGACGGATATGCCATCTAGTGGAAAGGGAGTGAACTACATCGTGTTGCTAAATTATCGTGCTTTGTGTTAATGAAATATCCATTCAACGCTAGATGGCGCTACCGGAAGCTCTTCAGGGGAAAGCTCGCGCATAATTGCAAACCGGCTTTACAGTTGAATTTTTACTCAAAGTTGTCCTTGAATACTATTGATTGCTAAACAGATACAAAAAAAATATATATAGGTATATTTTACTTATACTCGTATAAACAGATATTAGAAGTTTTTTTTTGTCAAAAACCTTACGTGTATCTTTTTGGTGGTTTGATATAAATATACAATAAATTGAATAATTTGTGAAATATTTATTTTCTTTGAGACCGAAAATAATGCCTGAAACACCGCAACCGGTTCTATGGTGCGAGACGACAGCACGTCAAGGTAAACACTGCGGTATCTTATGCAGTTGTGATAAGAGTCAGTTTTTTAACAAAATGTATAAATTGATGTGCTGCAACTTTACATTCTCTGTCCATAACAAAGGATGATCAGGCAATTTTTTTTACCGAAATGACGATTTTCAACTAATATGGCTCGAAGCACTAAGGCGATACATCTTCCAATAGTTTGCGGTCTCGACGGAAATTGCTCTTTTTGTATTTCCCATCTCTCACACTAAACGCTCGCAATCTCGCCTAGACGAAAAGATATTACCTATTGGAGATCCGACACTAAACAGGGAATAGGTTTTAGTTCCTGTTTATTCGCGAGCCATAAATACCCGTAATGGTTTGATTTTCCGTCTACAGTTGCAAAATGAAGTGGTTTATTAATTAAATTCATTTTGATGCTTTTAATCACTTTTCAATGGTGAGACTACACATAGCTTAAGGTAATACCAAAATTAAAAAAAAAACTGCATACAAAAATCTGACACAAAAGCTCAAAATAACTGCCTTGGTGGCGCAGCGGTTAGAGGGTCGCATTTTAAAGCGACGGCTGCGCCAGTGGTCCCGTGTTTGATCCCCGGTTCGGGCCAAAAAAAAATCCCTGGGTTTTTCTATTCAGAAATTCTCAGGGTAGCCCGATGTTTGGAAGTTGGCGGTGTTATACCCCCGTGCCTCGAAAAGCACGTAAAGTCATTGGCTTTGCGCCTGATCTCTCTCCGGTCGTGTCAGATTGCTGTCCCATCGGGCTATGAGAGTGAAAGGAATAGATTTTTCACCTGTGTTTGCGTACACACTTGTGAACTAAAATATGTGTATATCCCGCGCAGTCGGTTAGTCGTAGTGACTGGCCACCGTAGTCAAAATCGGCAGGGGGGAATGTTACCATAATTTAGAATATACTTAATTGAATACTACACTGTACCTAATTGTACTAAAAAAGAATCGTCTCGCTATGACTTCTCGTTTTCAAGAAATCCGCGGAAAAACATACATACATCTAGGAATTTTTGCACACGTGTTTGAAAGTCTTACGAGATCAAAATACTCGATTGTTATAAAATTCCAACGATATCACATCCATACACATTGAATTGATTACCTCCTTATTTTTGAAGTCGGTGAAAATACATGAAAATACGTGTACTCAAAATCGAGTATGTTTTATCATATTCTTCAATCAATATTTAAATGTGAGTAGCTTTATACGATTTGTCATGATTTATTCTGCTTACTTCGACCACCTGAGTAGAGTCGCGTGAGAAAATCTACTTTCTCCTACTTAGACATCATTCTAATGTTCTGTTCTTTTGTGATCAAAGTCGTTAAAGAGGTCGTATCTAAACAATGAACATCTGGCTGCGTGCACGCAGGACTGTAGACTGACATTTGACAAGCGTTGCGCAAGCGCAACTGATACACGAGACCTGATGCCGACACGCGTGTAACCCGCCTGTTGCATTGATAACGTTAATCGATATCCACTGGGTAAAGTAATTTATCTTATTAATTGCCCACGCTTTAGTAGATTAGAAAGTAATCATCTGCCAAAACATCTAATTGATATATACGAAAGTATGATTTTATGTATGTACCATTTCCACTCTTTGTATGTCAGTCTTAATGAAAAAATAGTAAATAGACATAATACCTAGTGTAATTTGCAAAAGAAAATGATTATTTAAAGAAATGTTAAAAAAGAGAGTAAAGGTTTGTTAGAGTGCGAGTAGTACATACAATTAATATTATTATTTTTATGGAGAGTATGTTCGTGTGTGCCGCGCACATTGAAAATATTATTAACTTCGAAATGCAATAAATCAATTGACTATGATTTAGGGTAACTTTAACACTACATAATATCTCTACGGGATACGGAATCGAATCAGAAATGAGGAGATACGTAGAAGAACTAAGGTAACGGACATATCCTTGAGAATCAGTAAGCTCAAGTGGCAATGGGCAGGGCACATAGCGCGATGAACTGATGGCCGTTGGGGCAGGAAAGTTCTAGATTGGAGACCCTTCGACTAAAGACGCAGCGTAGGACGTCCACCAACAAGATGGACAGACGACCTTATAAAGATCGCAGGATCAAACTGGATGCAGACCGCTAGTGGTCGGTCGCTGTGGAAAGCCGTGGGGGAAGCCTATGTTCAGCAGTGGACGTCCTTTGGCTGATAATGATGAAGATGATGATGAATATCTCTAGGGTACCAAGTTAAGAGTGCATATTTATGTTATTTAACCGGAGAACAATATCAGTCTATTTTATTTCGATAACGTTATTGTGTCTATGCTCTGAATGTGCTCAGACGTTAACTTATTCACGAGTGCTTTGTGCTTTGTTTCCAATAGAGCGGGTTGCTCCAGTTTTACTTCGACATTTTTGCATACCTTCGATAGATTCAATTTGTTCGTATTTTTTTATGACTAGTAAAAAAAATATTCCAAAAAAGCTAGTTAGTTTAGTGCTAGTTTTTTAACAAAAATACCTATCTATGGTATTGACCTACCTACACTTTCCTATCGGCATTCGGACTTCGCCTAAATCCCTATTTCCATTTCGCCAACTGAAATCTAACTATCACCATTTTGTAAGCGTTTCAGTGTGGTCCGTTCAAAAAAAGGTTTGTGCGGGATAGCTATCAAACTGAAATTTATTTAGGATCAGTTTTTTTCTTACTTTTTAAAACAGACGAGCAGTTCGCAGCTATGCAAATTCGATATTTGCAAAATTCTCAATGCAAATACTTATCCGCTGCATTTTGTAATACGTAGAAATTTTAGATCGCGCACTCATATTGCTCATACAAATGTCTTACTAGAGAAACGCCAAACTTCATTATGGTTAGCAAGCCAGTTTTTTAGTATACTTTTTTATCTTATTCTAGAAACATGAAAATGTGATCACATCTGCGAGTGATACACGACCTTACATTTTAGCTGAGTGTCTATTCTATGTCCGTAAAGTGCCCATTCCTGTTGGCATATAAAGTTTATTCCGAGACTTCTGTTCTACTCTGTAAGAGGGCGCGAATTTTAGAATACAGCCATCTATTACACTCGCAAATTTGTGTGCTGGTATGAGCAAAAGGGACGGTTAGATATGAAAATTTAAACATACTGTTTCATAGTTAAGCCCCTCGAGTGTCGAGCTCGTATTGGAACCAGCTGACACACGTGTTTCCGCGAGGTGACTCGGAAATAAAGCCTGTCGCTCCTATTGCATTGACAGTCTGTTCTAGTTTCGGGTGGATAGTATATTCCAGCCCTTAATTCAGGTCTACGAATATTTATGAAGAGTAGTCAAACGCAAAATAACCGAATAAAAATAGACACAAAATGAAGAAGTACTGAGAAATACAAAGGCTTTGTATTTTGGCTTTTTGATCAGTAGTGTGCAGCTGGTATTACACTTACAATTCATTTGCAACTCATTACACATCGACCTAAAAAGTTGGATTATAGAGATTTTGGTTGACGCTTTACTCAAAATAGGTATCCATTTTCTAGTACACCTAATCAAACCGGGTTCTCATCTAGGTGTCGATGGTGCATCCGCTAGGTCGTGTATTTCGGAAATAACTCTGGCTTGCATGGGGGCGCTAAATGTTCATTCAATTCACCGAAGTGACTGTCAACGTTATTTTGTAGTAACTGTTGGCTGAACAAATCTAGTAAAATGTTTTCTAAGTGTTCATCTAATATTTCTTTATTTAATCTTTTTGATCGGCATCACAAAAGATACATAAGAGAACGTATATCTCAGCGATTAAAATCTTACTCTATAAAAGGCTAAGCCAGGATCCTACGCAGAACATGCATTGTTTACGCGCCATTGTGCCAGACATGAGATCAAAGATTAAAGTGCATATTCCTTTTACGATATTGATAAACCGATCGCTATAAAGCACGCGACTTAAATCGGCCCAAGTATTTTTAGCTTTATCTTCTTACCGTACCCAATAAATTGAACAAAGAACACTTATTGCATCGAATTGGGTGCAAATTTTCTCCAGGGAAAATAGGTTTCGTTACAAGTGAAAGGTTTCAATAGAAGCCAGTGAATGATTGTTTGCTCGGTACAGAATCAGAATTTGAAGATAGTCATGCTTGAACAAGCTTAAATGGTGGATAGCATGGTGATTGCCGCTCATTTACACGTCCATTAAAAAGGAACGGGTTGAGCAAGTAATATGAACACGTCAGATTTAGATTCAGATTTATTTATTGCCAGACACAAGTTGGTTAAGCTTATTACATCGGAAATTTCATGAGTAGTGTTATAAGACATTTGGTAATTGAAGATTAAGTTCATTAATTGCTCGATAAATAATTGAAAACTAATATATATACAGCACCCGCAAAGATTAAGAACCAGTCTCAATCTAACACTAGAAAAAAGGAAAACAAAACTACTTTACTTTAGTGCTTGGACATGAGCTCGTAGTTTATTCATCGAGGAACCGTAGTTCCGATTGATTTACATACCTCCTGACTTCGGGCGACGTGGGTAGACTCCTAGATTTTCTGCTTTTGCTATGATGCCTGGGGTGGCCGTGCCCCGAGTTTGTGTTCCCCATGTTGCAGACACTGATTGGTTATAACACACTTCCTCTAACATAACACATATTGGGCTCGTGTTCAGTTATATCTTTGTAGCACCACTGCACATATTGTATACTGTTTTTTCGTATTCACTGGGTAACCGCTCACAACATTTGACACAAAGCGGAGCCGCGCCTAAGTTGTTTTGTTTTCTACCCACCACTGTCATTTTTGTCGCTGGAAAAATATGATACACAATGTTGCCGCAAATTTAAATATTTACGTGGAGAAAAATACTCAGATTTAAATATGCAGCTACTATGTCTACAGACTTTAAAAAAATATTATTACTAGAATATAATATTGATCCATCATTGCCAAAAAACAAAAATACCAAACCAAGAGACGACGATGAAGAACAAACAAAATATGATTCTTTTAAGGTTTATGTAAAATGTTTATTAAGTCGAGTCATATGATTAAAATTTTTGCAACATTCCAAAATGAGCACAAATCCGGACACTGTGGTATGTACGACGGGTCTGAGTCAATTCCCAGTTCAAACATAGCAATTACTTAACAGCTACTACATACTTTCTGAAAGTAGATATATTATTTGTAAGTAACATCTCCACTTTAAATATACGCAGTTATAAAATTTACACTTAGATTATCATACAGGAAGAATCAACTTCTCAATAAAGAAGAGAAGAATAAATCGTCTGGCATTATAAAAGTTCCAGCAAGTATATCAACCAGTCAATTAGGTTAAAGCTTCACAACCTTTTTAATACCAGACTCACAGCAGTTTTAAGTGACTTGTCATGGCTGCTCTTTATGACTTGTATTCCAGGTTATGCAGAATCGTTTGGTGACCGAAGCCCGCTGATGCCAACGATCGAGCGCCTCGCATTCCAAAGGTCGTACGCTGGTCTGGGCGGTTGGAAAGACGACCATACCGTGATTATGCCTATCTAATGAAAATCTCGCTAAAGTGCAAGACTTAGGACTTTTTATCAGGATTGCTAATATGTTTCAACTTCAACGTTGCATTTTAAGTTTTTTGAGTGTGGTGGAGGTGTTTGCGTTTTGGTGATTCATTTTTTGTCACTTGCTCATCTGTATTTTCCCGTCTCCGTTTATTGTCTGACGCTTACAAAATATTGATGATGAGTGACTAATTGTTTTTACTTTTTCATATTAGGTACCTTCCAGCCTACGAGAATTCTAATGAAATACAATAAAACCTAGGTTGAGAGCCATAATAGCCCTTACAAGTCGTAGCTCTGTCACCACACAAGATTTAAATCCATCAATACCACCTCGACAATCATCAATTAACTTAACTGCAAGTCTGAGAGGGAGAAACGATTAGTTATTATTGTTTTCAAAGAACCAAGGACAATGGAGAAAAAGCCTATAATTAGACTTAGTTAAGTTCAAGGTTCATTAACCTGGTTTTATGTAAAGCGGTTATTCATTCATAGCCCTTTGTTTCAAAATGAACCTTTACTTGGGCATACCATTAGCACGATCTAGATATGAGTATTCGTAATCTAAACTTAAGTCAACCTTTAGAAAATATAAGGATAGAGCTTAGTGTTAAATAACATTGAGATATAACAAGCTTACATTGCTCATGAAAGACAAATGTTATCTATACTAATATTATAAAGCTGAAGTTTGTTTGTTTGAAAGCGCTAATCTCAGAACCTCTTGACCAATTTGAAATTATTTTTTTGTTCTGGTTAGCTTATTTATCGAGGAAGGCTTAAAGCTATGAAATATGACGCTGTGACGGGAGGGGAGGGAGCAAACTCAAACCGCGCGGAAAATGTCGCGGGGGATCACTAGCGTTGATTTATAAATGCTTCTAATAAATATTACATCTAGCTTGTGTCATTATGAACAGCCAAAAGCTATGTATCTTAAAACAATTGACAAACACCAGTCCGTTTATTGCCTATTGGCAAAAACCTATTGGTCCTGAACCTATTAATGCAATTATTCCATACGTTAGCAATGTACGAGGTTAGTAGACTTTAGATACAAGTGAATTACCGTCCAAATAGGCCATTGTATTGCTCGTATTCGGGAGCCAGCTTTTGCATGCACGCAGATATTATATGACGATTGTATAGGCTTGCGCACGCGCAGCGGAGCGTCATGGTTTGGCGCCAGACGATTTAACGTTGTAATTCGAATTCTCTGAGAATAGAGATCATCAATAGCCATATAGCGTAATACATTTTTTGATACCTGAAATAAAGTTCTCCATTTTGAAGTCTAACAATTTCAATTGAATGTATACCTAGATACGAGTAAATCGAGAAAGAAACAATGTAGGAAAGCACTTATACATTCCTTTTTCAAAGCAGAAAGACTGACCTACACAAGGGGTATTACGACATCAAACCATTAAAAAATTTACGCTGATATTATCACACATCGATAACAAATCACATAACTTGATGTGTCCCTATCCTCACGAGTCCTAAAACCTTCATAAAGCTTAAGACAAATTTTATACGCTCATAAATGTCCTGTCCATAGTTATTTTTTCGACATTTCCTTTACTGCTGTATTTGTCACCAAATTATGTTTGTGCCGATTGTTACAGCGCTTTTACTACCCTTACAGTGCTAACAAGTCTCTTTAGCTGTTTCATGGGTCGTGAGGCTTGTGTCTATCATAAAATCTATCATCATATGAACATGTATACACTTTATGCTTTCATGATTTTTTGTTGTTGAAATAAACGCTTTTGTGACGTAACGGTTTATGCATTGCCTCTGTTACTCCTTTTATTTTTATAAACTAGCGATCCCCCGTAACTGCGTCCGCGCGTTTTGAGTTTGCTCTCGTCACATGACGAGACAGCCCTAAGCCTCGATTAATAAGATATCAAACATACAAATTGTTAAATTATTTGTGTTTCTTGGGATCTGGGTACAAACTAACTTAAGATTTTTACTATTTTTATTATTCATATAAAAAACACCAGTTTGTTTATAGGTACTTCATACGTTGTAATTTGCCAGTTTTGTAAGTAAAATGTACGGAGAACAGCACGCCCAGGAAAACATTGCGGTATCTTATGTAATAAGGGCTAGTTTGCAACAAAAGTGGGTAACCTGATGTGATGGCCACTGTACCAAAAAGAAGCACATATTTGAACTCGTATTAAGCACCAACTGCAAATGCAAATGAAACTGGCAAACTGCCAGTAGTTCTATTCATTAATGCTCTAACACCATTGCAAACACCTCTTGCAAAGCTAATTTTATTAGTAATGGACCCACAAAAGTATTTGGTGTTATAAGCAGAATATGTTCATCTTAATTCAGATGAATAAAAATTATATTTGGATTGTATAAACAATGTTATATTTTTAGGAATTTATATGCGTAATATTTATTACCTAAAGTTTCACTTCTAAATTAAAGAAGTGGAATCATAGATCTTGGTTTTCTTCTCTTTTTAAGCTAAAAGGAACCTAAGTCTCAAACAGATGCTTTCGGTCTTAACCAATTCCTCAAATCGTATAATAAAACAATTCAGTGACACAGAACACACGGGAGCGCAGGAATAAACATCCCAACATAAATGTAAAAGCATAAACGAGTGGGTAAATAATTCATGAGTCTCACGTAAACCCACGTTCTATAGGCATAAGACTCTTCCTAACATAATAGTTAATGTTAGTAATGCTTTTGGAGTTTACACCGATAAAAAAAACAAATATATTTTTTGAAGGAAATCATGTAATTTACTAAGCCCGAAAATATCTTTTATGTATGCGATATTAAGTTTTTGATAATTATTTCTGCTTAGCGCAAAGGTATGACTGGTAGAGTACGCCATATGGCGTTAAGTCAACCTTTTGTACAAACTTTGGTTGTACAATAAAGTGTGCATAAATAAATAATTTCAATCAAAGAACAATTGTCTTGTTGTCTTTTAAGTTTGTCTTGCTAGTCTACTTTTGAATGACATGAAGATTTTACTTTTATAGTTTTTTTTTCTTCAAAACTACTAAAATAAGAGCCCTCAAAGTCTTATCTTACTTGATAAATAAATATTGCACCTATGTAATATTTCACATCACTACAATGGACAAATCGCGTAAAGGGATCGAGGCGTGAGATGTCAAAAGTCATCCGTGAGGGATAAATCTAGATTTGCGTGATTCAGTGCCGCTTACTGGATTTAATTTTAAAACGGCACCTATTTACAGCTCCCTTTTGTGCTTCGAACGATAAGCCTGCATTGTGTATTCAGTGGTAGAAAGATGATATCGATTAAAGCTGTCAACTTTACGTCTACCGTAAGCCTCTTGAAATGTAATCCCGTTGGCTAAAATACTCAGCTATTTATGGAAATTGTTGCTCCACTGTTATAAAAAACAAAACTACACATACATACTCATACACAACACGCAATAAGTTGTAAAAAGTTTTCCAAAATAATGCCTACTCGTTAAAATCACAAAAAAAGAATTGTCATAAAAAAAGAACCTCCTATTCGAAGTGTTCTACTACATGAAACGTTCAAGAGGGTAAACCGTTTTAGCCAACCTCCTCAACCTTGACCTTTCGTAGACGTGGTCTGGAATTTGCGGGTTTACTTGGTGTGTACACAAAGAAACGATTTCGCGTCAAATCCGAGGCCCTTTTTCTTGGACAGGGGTTCCAAAGGTAAATACTTTTCAAATGCTGATTTTGTAGTATTGCTTTCGGTGAATTCAATAAAATAAAACCTATGTTTTTGAATTAACAAAATGCTTCATCTTAATACTGGTCTAAACTTAATCTCATCTCGGTGATTCTGAGAAATCCTGGCAATAAACATGTCAAGTGTAAGGCAAGCTGTTCCAGGGCGATTTAACCCGCTTGCCACCAGCAGTGTGATTTGAATCACAGATTTAACAATTAAGCAATTTTGATCTGTGTATATTGCCTACCTGAATAGTGATGAGGGAATTTCAATGAGTTACGTTTAAGTTTTAGGATTAATTAATACAGCAGCGAAATTCAATGTTCCCTCGAAAACGCGCTACTCTACGTGCATCTGTAAAGTAGCAATTTCAATATTAAGGCAATGCTCGTGCACTTGTATGCACTTAGCAAACCTTCTAATTTGTATAAGACTGTGTTATCTTGTATATATTTAAACACTGCAATTAGCCGTTTATGAGAATTGTATAATGCTCTTCGCAATACTCATGTTGACAAAAAAACTCATAGCCCTTCTTATTTTACAGAAACTAAGCTTAGGACTACATATTTTATAATTTATGAATATGACAGATTATTATAGAATGGCACATAAAATGTAAAATATTTATATGAAAACATTTAGCTAACGATACCTATTAAGTTCTAAAAGTTTTTAAAGGTATATTTGTTTAAAAAAAAGTTTGAACCCAAAAGACGCAGAATCAAGTCCAAAAAAGCAAATCACACTTCAACTTTTGACAAATACCTATCTTTGGCTGAATTGGTTGAGTCAATAATGTAAGACTATCTTGCAACCACCAATGATCAGGAATCGTCGCGAATAAAACGCATAAGCACACGCGGGCGGTGATTCGTCGAATGTTAAAAGACTGTGCACATAAAAGCAAATTAATTAAGCCCGTACAATGGTCGGCTATAAACAGGGTGTTGCTGTTAGCGAGGGACGTGTGAGCGAGGTTGGGGCATTGACTGTCAACGTGTTAAGGCACAAAACGTAGCGGTTCTCCTAATTATCATTTATTGTAAACTTAATGCAGAAACAAACGGAACAGCATACTCTATCAGTCAACCATAGGTCTGAAGAAGGAAAATACAGGCAGCACAAAGAAAGATATAAAGACAAACCCAAAAAAATATTGAGAAAAGTTTTCTTATTTCATTATCTCACAACGTTTTATAGTGGGTTATTAGTTTATTTTGTTTGTGAAGTAAGAATTAATAATTAATTGTTTTTTTAATGTATTAAGTGACATGCATAACACTTGAATTAAGACATTAAGTATAGCAGATGCAAATGGCATTCACTTGTTTGTGAAAGTGGCTTACATATATAAAATGTAAGTAAGTAAGTATATATATTTAGTGTTAATCATGATAACAATTTTACAACTATAATAATCCCTGACGAAGTTTATTCCAATATTTATAGCATTATTAAAGAAAAAATAGACCTAAGCAAAATGATAGCGCAATTTTCTTAATCATATTTTGCTACCACAGCCAATATATCCGCTTTTGTTGCAAAATTTACACCGGAGGTTACGCAGCAAAATTTGCTTTGAATATCATTGGAGAGCCGTTAATAACAATAATAAAAGCTTTCGTTTGAAATCCCAAATCCGAAAATCTCAGCCTCTTTTATAACGGAGTGACCAGTTGAATAATTTTGAATTTTGAATTTTAATAAAACCTCTTCAGCAATCTATTTAGAGTCCTAAAAAGCTCTTGAAACGGAATTTATAACAAGCGCCCATTTATTTTGCAATTCAATTTACTTACTTTACTATCGAATTTCTTTCAAACAATAAGGGGTAGGATTCAATTGATTTCGTCTGGCCAAGTTTAATGTTCGTACTTGCTGCATTTAAAAAAAAACTTATAAAAATATATAAGTAAGATTAGATAAAACTTTACCCGTCAAACCAGCGCTAGGTATATGCATGTTTAGCTTTTTGAATATCCACATTAAGCATTCATATATTTATCAGAAGCGTGCACCTTTTGCTATATATATTCATTACAACCGACACGGCAAGAAACCGTAGACTTACGACGTTAAGCCAGATTTATCATGGGCCCACCCCTCCAAAAGTTTTTTCATTGTCATCTCGAATGGAAGGAATCTTGCAAAACTTTGACGCTTCTTCGGCAAATCCCTTGATACAGAACTTAAACTTCCCTAAACAAGAAAGTTCGTGATTTTTAGAACCAGTGCATTTTGCAGTTAATGAGATTAATGTGTATAATGATATAGTTTGAACCCGTGTTCAATTTGGAATTAAAATGTCGAAACGACTTTTTGCCTCCATAAACATATAGAAAAACATAACGACAGCGACAGGGTGATGATTTAAGCCAAAGTTAAGCTAATCTAAATTGTGCAATGAGACCATACTAACAGTATCAATTCAAACACTACAATCAATCACAACATTGACTTCAGATAATGTGGACCTTTAAATAAGATAAGATAATACTAAATTTATACGAAAGTGTTCCAATTGTTTATTTAACCACGATATCAGAACACTCTGTATAAATATTTATAGATTGATGGTGCTACCTCATAATAACTTATTCAGTTATAATCTGGAAACCCATAAAACCTTACGCTACATTGTTATTAATCTTAGCATACACATATTTGCCGTATAATTTATAATGTAATGAGCAGCCGACATTAATATTTGATTTAAAAGCGTCTGTTATCAGCTCTCATATTGATAACAGCGCTATAAGCAGGCAATATTAGGGCAGACAATAAAATATTTTTTTTATTTTATTTGATGATTATCTTCTAAACAATATGGTCATTATAATGTACGTTAACATTACTCTTTTAACTGACAAACATAATCACGTAGTTTGACACGTGTCGAGTTATACTCATTATAATTCCAAATTATTCAATGTAACGCATGTAAAGTTTTCTTCTTGATTACTCATTGCAATATTCATTCATTTAACCGCCACCCTAACTATAACAAACTATCAGCAAGCGTCAATCGTGCTGGAGTATTATTGATTATTTTGTGTGAACTATTGTTGTGCTCAACAGACGGGGCCACAGAATCTTTAGGGGAGACCAGACCCCCAGCCCTCCCGCGGGAACTCGGGAAGCAAACAAACACACCGCAGTTTAGCTTACGATACTTTTTATCGCATTAAAACGACATAAAATGCAACACTACTCCAGACTGTAGCAAAGATAAAAGACGAACAAAAAACTAGACAACACGTGTCATAAAACTTGTAGCGCTTTACAACAGTTTGTGATTCCCCAGTTGCAATAATTTGGTTTCAAGTTTGGATGAAGATAAAGGGAAAAACTAGTAATTAATCAATGTTTTGTAGACTAACGACACCGATTTATCTAAGTAATAAATAACCGGTTATTTTTAATCTTACATAATTACGATGATAGGGATGAATATCTACTTATGATGATTGAGATGATTTCATTTGTTTCAAGTAAAATGGCATTTAAATGAAGCTTGAGTTGCCCTTCACATTAGAGCGCTGTCACACTGAGGCTACTTTAGCAGCGCGACGGTCGCGCGACTGCCGACAGCTTTAAGAAATATTTTTTATAAGTAAAAATAAAACTAAATTGTAGGTAAAATAAGAGTATAATGTATTTTAATTGCATATTATCTTAAATGCATTTACTTAATAATTTTAAATTGATTTTTATGGCATTTGCTCTGCATTGAGATTGATCCAGCATGTCCTGAATGCTCAGCAAGGTTTTATAGTCATAAGAAGCAGATGGAAGGTTATCCCAGCGCCCGTAGCGTGGCGTGAACACAGTAATTAGTACGAACTTCAACAATAGGGGCGGAGCTGAGCTTTGTTGGCTTTGTGCAACCGGCATTAAATGCAAATGCTACCAAAATGTCGAGATTTAGAGATAGAGTAACGCAATTTTGCTACATTAAAACCGCAAAGCACTGAAAAAGGGCAAGATAAAAAACTGCCACCGAGTGGTAAATTGCTTGCTGCAACATTAGGGGATCAAGATACTCGTAAATGAATATCAAATTAAAACTATAAACATAACATCAAATAATTTTGTTTATTTTAATAAAAAAGAAAAAGCATTGCGATTTTTGTTACCGCAGTAAGTAACTGTAAATAACAAGGCAAGTTTCAAATCAAAGCTTCAAAAAAGAAGGCGGAAAAATATTTCTCTCGCTCAGAAAGCACGAACAGATATTAAACTACTTAGTTAAGAGTTAAATACATTCCGAACTGTAAAGTTAATTCCACTGAACTATGCCTATCGCAATTTAACCGTACAAAAGAGTTTTACTCTGGAATTTATTTCAGTGTTGCATTGCAGGGAACTGCGGTTGTGTTTGAAACTGTAATTAAAATGCTGGATACTAAAAAATCTAAGTAAACAAAAACCTATGTTATTTCAATTTAATTTAAATTTATTTTAATTCAAATTAATTTGATTCAATTTGTTAAACAACTTTTTAACGAAATTAATACCAAAAACGGTTATAAAAGTTTATGCATTTTAAACGATAGTCGAAGTAAGTAGTGATATGGCTTTTATTACATTTTTTTTTCAAAATTCTGCCATTGTTTTGGGTTTTCACGAGGCTCAAACAACTACACACAACTACACATTCTTAAAACAAATGAATAAATATATAAAAGGGTGCAGAGTCATTTTTTAATAAAATAAATCACAATTAGCAATCATAACGAGCAACCGTAAACACATAAAGCAGTGACATTTGGCTCGGGCCCGTATTCATAACAGCCCTGCGGATCACGTCGGGAGTGCGCCCACATGCATCCTGCCGCAAACTGGTTTACACGCAGACAACTTTACATAAGAGCCTAATGCTGTTAGAGTGGGAAAACCAATCTAGTTTAACCGCAACTTTAACCGTCAACCACAATTTTAACTTTAGTTGCAAAATGTTAACTTATAACATTTCAGCACATGGCAGCTGTTAATCGAAGCATTATATAGGTACCTATATTATGAAGATAAAAAGTAATTTTCAATATACAACTACATCACACTACCATATTTATCGGTCGTATCTGAGCGGTCGAGGACATGTGCTATGTACACTGTTAACGCCTATTTCATGATACCTTAATAAGTTTCAGTTAGTGCTATCTACCAGATACTTCAAAATGACGTTGAAATCTGAATTAATATTTTTTTAGTACTTTTTTGGCGATGAAGAAAAAGTTCGTTACTGTATTTAGTAAATTTCAATAGATTTACTTTTAACAAATCTAAAATTTTGTTATAGTGCAATCCACTCTAACACTTTAGTAATCCTTAATTCCAATCAAACGAAGCTCTTGCAAATTTCGAATCAACTGACTGGAAATAAACGTCTTGCCCGTAAACATTTTTAACCGTAAGTCGTAAATAACTTATATTGCTGTTGAGGGTTCTGAAATAACAAACATGAATATCTACTTAGAGACATTAAACACAAATATTTTTACTAGGAACCTTTTACAAAATAAGCTTTAAGTTCTCAACTTTTCTTAAAATTAACTAAATTTTGAGACTTGTTTGTACTTAAGTATATGTTATTCTAAGCAATCTTTGCATCAACTGAGTAGACAATCTTGGTCATGAATAAAGCAATCTAAAATCCGCCACGACTATCACTCAGAAAATCATTCTCGTCTATTATTCGCCAAGGCTTCTTAATATTAGGTCAGCCAGTCACTAGAATTAAACCTAAATGCATGTCATATTGTTTATGCACTGAAACTAACCGGTCGTTATAAATTGTCCGTTGATTTTGTCAATTTATACAGAGGTACTACTCGCATTGTTATTGGTCAATTTTGTTTGGTATTCGGGCATTATCCTTATTCGGAGAAGTGAGATAAGATCAAAGTAATGGTTTGGTTTGGTTTAGAAACTTTGTTGGTGTAACAAGCACTAAGAAGCTACTATAGATCTGCAATTCTCAGTAAACTTAACCTATTGAAAAGTTATTTAAACTTTTAATTTTTGATGTAAACAGTCATTCACTTTTTTACTGAATCAAAGCTCGATAAGAAATACGACTTGAGACGCGACCCGCAGAATAAATCAGCATTACTAATCCCAGCTAGCCGAGCTATTAATCGCATTGACACTTCAATACGCCTTAATAGGTCTAGTAAGTCTACTAGAAATACAATACTCTATCGCCTTGACTTAACAATTAAAAACCATTTCAATCCTCATAACATAAGATTCTAATTTGAAATTCTAAATTGACTGCCAGAATCATTCGTATTCTAGCAACGCAAAATGTACATGCACCAACGGGCATTTATGGAAATAACGAATAGATAATCCGCAAATGATTTCTTGATTTTGTTCAAATCTGGTACTTTACTGATCATGTTCCAAGTTGCCCAACAGAGCAGCTACTTTATATTAATGGTAAGGCCAAATTAATATCAGTTTAAGTTATGAATGAAGCTTATTTATCTATGTAGTTTGATGAACGGTCATAGTAACCATCTGTTCAGGTTTGCAACAATCTGTTTTGTTTGCATACCAGAGAAAGTGAGACCATAAAAGTAACTATCCTTTGTCGCAAGCCTAGCTTTTTGATAGGATGCTGTTACCTTACCAAAGGAACAGCCCTAACAAATCTGAAATCAATTCACTATATCACTGGCACAGCATCAGGGTAAGAGTTTTATTGAACCCGACCAGTCTAGTCCGTGGGCGTGCGCCGGCGCAACTCGGCAACCCGTTCGCCAACACCGATAGCCAATAAGTGCAATAAGTAAGCCGCAAACTACACGGGAAAGATTTATTGTGGACACTTAGTACACCTTGAAGGTTTGTTTTTCCCTTGGAGGTTTTATTTCACGGACTAAGAGACAAAACAGACGGATATTTTTAGAATGGACATACATAAGTTACTTCGAAAGTATGTCTTAGTTATTTTGGCAGTTAAAAGTGAGTAGGTATATTTTAAATAAAAGGCTGTCACTAGTGAAGCGGTTGGTTTCAAAAGAGACAATCTCTTTATTGCATTAATCAATTCCAATTCGGTCTTATTGTGTTAGAGGAACATGCTAGCCAAAAAATTACAAGTAATTTTCTTATAAACGTATATTGTCTATGAGGAAATTATTGGTAATTTTTAGGGTTCCGTAGCCGAATGGCAAAAAACGGAACCCATATAGTTTCGTCAAGTCTGTCTTTCTGTCCGTCCGTATGTCACATCCACTTTTATCTGGAACTAGAAGCATCACACTGTTTAAATTTGGTAAGAAGATGTATCCTGTGAATCGCTTTACGATTCTTATACAAAAAAATAATATATTTAAGGTGGGAGCCCTTAAATATATTTTTTTTTGTATAAGACACATGAAACTAAAACCGTTTTTTTTTAGTCAAACCTATGCGTGTGGGGTCTATGGATAGGTATTTTTAAATGACATAGAGGTTCCTCAAATCATTTTCTTTTTAAAAGTTTAACGTTTGATAGATAGACGCTTTCAAAGTGGTAAAATGGGCATGCCCCCCCCTCTCTTATTTCTAAACTAAGCGAGTGTAAATTTTGAAAAAAAAAATGTAGATCTTAACAAGTAGGTACTTTCAAGGAAAATTGGTATGGACGGGATCGAACTAGTAGTTTTTGAGATATAGCAAATTTATAACTTTGTTACTAACATAACTTTGTTCTTTACGTTAGCAAAATATTGAGGTATTTTAGATAAGTGGAAGTAAGTGGATTCTCTCATTCAGTTAAAGTTAGCACAGGAAACTCAGTGCGCGAGTCCGACTCGCACTTGGCCTATTTTTTAAACAAAAATGTATGAAATAATTAATACATTTACACACGAGCTTTTGTGCCTCTTGCACCAGTGTAGTATGCGATTTATTACAAATACGAGCAATAAATATCAGTATCGCTAACATGGGCATAAGTAAATTATGGCACGAACGGCAATGTTGGCAACGCATCAACGGTCATTGCCAATAGAAAATCAAAACAAAAAACTTTAGGAAGAGTCCACGAAGGGTTTAATTCCACAGAATTAAAAAATATATACACTACCACAGAATCTAGGTACCTCAGTCTGTATATACTAGTATGTTTATGTACAAGATCAAGAAATAGTCGGTTGATATTAAACTAAAGTTAGGCAATAACTTATTGCAATGCAAATACTTGGGTGACTAGGAAGCTGATGTAACTATTCTCAAGATATTACTTCTAGTTATGTGCAATAATAAACCAATGGATCTACTTGGAAAACCTTTCACTCATTATCAAGTAAAGTCCAAATATCTTTGTGAGTAAATAAGGGTTACGACCTATCTAACACTATACACAGTAAATTTCTTATAGTGGTAAAAGTTGGGGTGCACATATTTTAAAAACCGGAATTACTTACCTACTACATAACAAAGTTTTTAAGAGTAAAATTTATGCTACGTTCACCGCGAAACTTTGTTATTGGTCGACGATACAATGAGTGGTATACAAAGAACACTGCACTGCACAAAGACTCAACTGAAAGATCGATATTAAACTGAACTAACGAGGAAGACTGAAAGACGCGATGTGTAGAAAAGCATTCATGTGTCATTTTCTACTGCGATGCGGAACGGCTATAAATCTTGGCCACAAAGAGGGGACATCATGTGTAAAACTAATCCACCGATTCTCTTTGAACTTTTACTCTTTAATCTCTGACCTGGCTATGCAACTTTCAGTAATTTTATTGGATACTGACCGTTTCGGCCCTTTGATAATGATTCATGTTGTCAATTAGTTTTTTGGCAGAGAGCTTTTGATGTAAGCTTCAATCATCTTAATTGGCAATGTTGGATCAGTCGAAACTAAAATCAACGAATGGATCGCTCTTACACGCGATGACCGGCACCTTCGAAGAAACGTAAATAAAGCTAAGCGCATACTTAATCTAAATATAAAATCCAGTTCCATGTTAAGTCACAAGCCTGAATCACGTTTATCTAAACAAACGAGCGTCTCGAATTAACTGCTGGATCGGTAACATGGAGTTGGTTGGGTCCACTTTAACTGGGCACTGAATGGTTATAAATATGTGGGCTTTGCACTTCGTAAACATGCACGTTTTACGCGGGGCCTGTAGCGCGTGCGGCAAGCGTGCGCGCGCGGCGGTACCGAACACTCGACAGACGAAAGCGCAAAGGGCCTGCGCCCCTTCCGAATCCGTGATCGCGCGGGATGCAGCGAATGTTAATACTTGCTAGGGCTGCCCTACTGATGGTCGGTGTCATGACTTCCTATGTAAGCGACCTATGCCTACCGCTGCTTAACGAAGAACCAAAAGTGTGTAGCTGCTACAAATCCAGTGGAACTAGATCTACTGATTATGAACAGCTTCAAGATATCCCATTATATATGTTTTAAAAGCAAAACCAAAAAAAAACCTAACAACATAAAACTCAAGTAAAAAGACAGTTTTCAATTAAGAAGTTACGCTGGAAAAAGATAAGGCCGTGTTATAAGCTCTCTTAACTCATCACTAACGTGAGCCTGTTATCGTTTAACTATTCTTAGCCGCAACAGAGACTGTAAATTGAATTCGTGTTCGAATATAAACCTTATTAAGCATGCATGAGTATCGTAGGATAAATCCTTACTTTACCCTTATTTATAAACATAGATGCGTGTGTTTCCGGGATAAGGAACTAATATTTATTCTAGCAAATCTGGTTGAGAAGTTTTAATTGACATGTTTCGTGCACTAATAAAACAAAAGTCAAAGCTACAGTCAAACCACCTGCACGGTCTTCAGAAACAGCTCACAAGTGCCGGCGACAAAACGCGGCGCTGCGTTTTCCTTTTGTTTTCAGAGCTCGACTAAAAAAACAAAGGGGCAGTTTGTTTAGCCGTTATGGACAGCCCTGCAAGCTATGAGTGTATGAAAAACTGCCGGCACGGGTGCCATCTGCGTCGGGGAGGGACCCTTGCATTAGCAGGATGACATTATGCACTGCCAAAAGGGTGGCCTATCTCGTTAAATCTTGCGCAGAAACACTTTAGAGCCGCGCAAACGGCTTGCTGAGATAACCACGACCTACGGAGGTGCGGTGACTGAGGTGTGGCTATTTACCGAAACCTTAATTAAATGGAGTGACGTAAAATTATTAGAAAAAAAAGTGCGTGGCTATGGTTATTGAAGCGTGCATCAAGAGCAGTTGTTGAGTAGGCTAGTCAAATAAGTTTCGTTACACCTTGTAGAGGGATTACAAGGAACACGATTTTTGACTTCGTTACTTTGTTTGGACTATTTAGGAGGTCAACATACGAGTATTAAAAATCTATGCCCGTAGGTATCCCTTAAGCCGGAAGGATTTGAAAGTTTTTTTTAAGATTTTCGCTCAGTTATCAGAAACTATGAAATTCAGCAATATATTATTTTTAAATTCATTTTGAAATAAAGACAATAAAAATATAGACTGAAAATATTCTTGGTTCCATCTCGTTTGATAGAACTTTTATTATAATAAAGAGAGGGTTGGTCCGTCCATGCGTTCCGTTTGCGTCACTATGAATTACTACTTATCGATAATAACGTCAATATCCTGCCCTACGAGCAGTTTATGGGTCGATAAATATTTTTTTTTTAATATTGTAATAAAATATATATTTCTCAAATTTCTGTTATTTTGCTGTTGCTAAATATTAGGGTTTATTTTATGTTATTCCATTTCTTGAGGCACAGGACAACTCAAACTACCAGAATAATGCATTAAAAAACTACAATATCACTACATAGTATAAAACAAATGCAGTAAACAAAGATTTTTAGCAATACAACAGTAATTATTATTCAAGTAAGTACCTTTAATATATATTGTGCATTTACTACAAATCAACATGCTTTACAAAATTTTACAACATGCCAGTAAAAAAACTATTTTCGAAGAAATTATACAACAGGTAAAGCGGTTGGGGCTTAGATTTGAGCGTTGAGTACGTCTTACATGGTCAATTATACATCGCTCCTTCAAGAGTATAACATCAAAAGCTAATTTATTATTATTGTCTTATGACAAAGAAACTCTGAACAAGACAAGACATTCAGGGCGGGTTGCTAGTGCGTTTAAAACCCAAGATTATGATTGGTAGAGCCTAAAAGTTAAGTTTAAGCCCTATGAGCATCATAAAGAAAAAAAAAAACATTGAAACGTTTTCAGTTGACGAACATGGCTGAAAGTATAAAAAAAACGACTTTCACAAGTGACATGTATTGTTTTAAACCCAAAACCTCAAATGAACAAATACTTGACAAAAAAAAAGATCAACAGCGTAGAGTTTCATCTCGTTACAAAAGTTACTAATAATAATATCCTCTTAATCAATATTTTGGTGAGTGCAAAACCAACAAAATATAATAAACAAAACTCATAAATACAACAAGCGTAGTCATATATTGTGTACACAAACTATTGGAGACAATAAACATTTGTCTGAATTTTAAAACCAAATGTTTGTTTAGAGCTGTGCCCCAATTCCGAAAGATTAACGTTCTATTCCGATACAATGAAAATAAAACAAGGAAGCCTTGTTCCGTCGCGGTTACTGCTAATACATCGTTCATTTATTGATCGCATTCACATAGGTATTTTATAAGAGTGGATTGCACGAAAATGATGTTTAGTTACGGTCAGTACATAAAGCCTTAATTTAATATAATAAAATTAAAGTTGAGAAATGGTATGTAGTAGTTGAGGGATAATAGATTGCTGTTGCAATTTAGTTGCGAATTGATCTCCTGGTAGTGAATCACTTCAGATACCTTATTTTATCAAGGATCTAAAGGACAAATATATAAATTATCGAAACCAATTATAGTTTACACGCAGTAACATTACTCTTAAACCAAATAAAAAAGGTTTAGTGACTCTTCTGTTTGTTGTTTCATAGAAAAAGGTCGTTAAATGTATGTTAGTAGAACAAAATACACGCATGTTAAATGTACGCATAAGAACGCTGTATCTTTGTAACATTGTTGATAACTTTATGATTACGACCACAAAGGTATGACTTTGCTCCGTACTGTTTAGCGTGTGTTTTAAGAAAGTTAATGTTTGTTCATAATATTGCAACCCGTTTTCACAGCTTGCTGCTTATTAATGTTTTTATGGAGATGCAAAAAGTCATTTTATTTGCATAATTCCGCAAATCTTGTTTGTTATTACCATAAGCGCATTGATAAAAAAATGACGTCTTATTTGCTTTAATTTATCTTAAGTGCCACGTTATATTAAGAAACATACTACGGGTTTTATTTATTACGGTGAATTTACTTTTAAACAACTGTTCGATTTCGTTTCAAATAATGTGCCATTTAATCCCATACAAAATCACAATCATATTTCAGAACAACATCGTTCCTGAAAATACACGGGCTTGTAACATGAGCTGCATTTTAAAGTCCTGAGTTCATGAAAGGTTTAACTAACCTGACTGACCATTTCTTACAACAAGATGCTTGGTAGTATCAGTAGTATTTGTGTTCTATTTAAATTATTATAAACGGCCCCATTCATATCAATTGATAGCACCTCCTATAAACTGTCATATTTTTTTTTCTGTACCTTCATACTTTAGACAATAACTGCAATGTGACACTGTCATCAGAAAACTGTATCAAATATCGTTCATTTTGTGACTGTAAAACGACTACTGGATTAAACGAAGCATTGAACTCATAAGGTGGGATTTACGAGGGTATAAACACAGGCGTTTAATAAGTAGAATTTCAGCAGGCCCTCCGGCCACTGGTCGTAAACTTCTAAACGAATCGGATGGCTGCATGCTCTGAGCCCTTTACTGTTTTGTAAGAACGACAAACTTGCGCTTCCGAGTTGAAGATATATTTAAACACTTACCAAGATGTAAAGCGATATACTTATACTTAAACTTGCCAATAACTGATAACATCATATATGTTTTCATTCAGCTATCAGCTAGTGTTGTGCAAAGGTGGTTTTGGAACAATGTAATATAGTAAAACTAATCACGAATTAAAAAGTTTCCGATGCACATTGGTAGAAAGATGTATTGGAAATTTGATAAGATGATCATCCAATAGATCACTTGGTAGAAATCCTCTAAAGTAAACACATTAAAATACTGCATCAAATACTAAAAATAGAATTCCTAAAAACAAATTTCTGTATCTATTTTGACAGCCGATTTGGTTGACGTGTTGACAGAAGAGATAGCAATGATGGGATAAGGGGCCGAGCTGCCGAAAAAGTCATGTAAACAAACTCGAAAAAAGGTCTACAAAGCTTATATATATATGTAGAGCTTTAGAGAGTTGTGATCGAAGCTTTCTATTTAAATTTGGTAGATTTATTCCAGGAAATTATTTTTCATGCAGCTTGATGTAATTAAAACTGGCCACCATCTAGATTACCTGCATTCATTTGTCACCGTTCAACCTTAGAATATCTATCTCTAATTGATAGTATTAGAGATAGATATTCTAAGGTTGAACGCAGATTATGTATAAATCATTTTCGAATTTGGAATAAGTCGATTCAGTGGTTAGTTAGTGAGGAGTTAGCAAATGGTGGGTGGGTAGTATTACGCTGTTTCTCACCCCAACTTCCCTAATTGGCCATCAGCGCCCTTACATAGCGGCAGGTAACTTGACACCACCAGATTAGGTTCGTGCTCGAGAGATTTCAACACGTTTCGTTTATGATTTAGTTTATGGGTTTTGTTTCTTCTAAAAACTATTGTTGTTGTCCATTGTCCTATTATGTAGTATCCTCCAAATAGAATACAATACAAGCCTTGTTTCATGTGATTCGAATAGTAAATAATGACTAACCTACGAGTATTTTTAATACTTTATTTTTCACAGTCCAAGGAACACTATACAGTACCTATCATTATTATTCCCTTCGTACCGTCATTTGAATATGAAATTGATGCCATTAATAATTGAGCTTTATGCTGTATCCAAAGTTTAATGGTTTTTGCTAGAACACACAACATGCTTTCTGACTCCATATTGTAACGTTGATCTATGTTGACGTTAATGTAACACAGCTCACAGAAAATGCCTTTTGCAAACTGGTTCTGGACACTCTCCTGTGAATTATGCAATGTTCGTATAAGTGCGGTCTCCATACAGTCGTATGTATATTTAGGTATAATTTTAATTATCTCCCAAGTGGTCGGGACCGCATTGCGAAGCGCTGGCCTATAGACATTTGTCTATGTAGATGACACAAGGCTGCATGGCAATCATGCGTGCGAATTATTTCTGCTCTTACGAGAATGTTATCAAGATAGAAATCTCCATCTGCCCAAACAAACACCATTTAATAAAAAAAAACACAAATATTCAATTTAGTTGATTTAATGATTATCGATTATGCGATAAAAGAGTTTGGCTTGTATGAAAAAGTACAAAGAATGAAAAAAAAACGGTGACGCATAATCAGCACGTTGAGCTCTACAAATGCCCTATTTGATGGAGAATATATTAGGCTTTGAAAAAAGTGTAATAATCGGATATGATGATGACGACTACTGTTGGTAATACATACACACTCACGCCATCTATTAATATACTAAATCTGTATTTTGGCCCCTACAAGGACCGTCCCTGTAAGGAAAGTGGTCGCATTGTATTCGCGGGCTCGGTTGTTCACCTAAGGAATTATAAGCCGTCTTCACTTTTTATTGCCAGTCCTGCTCCCGCGCCTATGCTGCGCTTTGGAACAGAGATTGAGTGCCAATAGTTTTTTTTTTTTTTTTAAAAATACATGTTACAAATAACACTCCCAATCAAACCTTAAGGTCATGCAGAAAGATTTTAGTAGATAAATTATTGATTTTAAAGATCGGAAAGGTATTATAGGTTTATGTAGTATAAGAGTATGTAGCGCTTTATCAAGATTTCGGAAACAATATTAGATACATATAGTGTGTGGATTCAACAAAATTGTTTGGATCGATTTCGCTATGGTAATTTTTTGCATACGAGATGCGACTTTTAATTTTACTTTTTTTATTGTCAATGCTTGTATGTAACCTGTTGGTATACCAAAAAAACTGGCCGCAAAGGCTGGCAGGCAAGTGCGAGTTAGACTCGCGCACTGAGGGTTCCGTGCCAATTATAAGTGAATTAGGGAATCCACTTACTTCCACTTCGCAAAAATACCACAACATTTTGTTGACAGCAAATATAACTTTGTTTTCCATAGTGTTTGTATGAAGAACAAAGTTATGTTTGCGGTTGTTGAAAACGTGCTTTATCACAATAAATACTAGTTCGATCCCGTCTGAACCAATTTTCGATGAACGAATTTGTTAAGATCTACATTATGTTTTCTTTTTCAAAATGTACACTCGATTAGTTAGATAGACGCCTATTTTATACGGAATAAAATGGCTGTGACATACAAACGAGATAGACAGACAGACTTGACGAAACTATAAAGGTTCAGTTTTTTGCCATTCGGCTATGGAATCCGAAAAATAAATAAAAAGTAATATGTAATTAAAAAATGATGTGAACTAACATCCATTTTATTTAGTTATGTACTCAGCCTAGTTTTCATATTAATTTTTGAGCCTTGACGATTATGCATGTTAAGCCACGAGCATTAATCACGTGGCCATCAGGCAGAAAGCTGTGACCCAATTTAGGGCTAACAACAGCAGTCAAAACAGTGGCATTACAATAGTAACATAACTTTTTTTTGTTTAAACTCCTACGTACGCACGTGCTGCCGGCTCATTCAACCACGGCGACAATCAGACAATGGCTTGTTAGTCTTTTGTCGTGAGCGAGGCTCTGGTCTGACGTGACATCCTCGCATTGTGCACGCAATCAGGAAAGCATTGACCGGACTCGAAAGGGTTGAGTGATGTTAAGTGCCACTGGGACTTGAGGGCCTGCTGTGTAAGATTCATTTTGACTTTCGCAGTCTTTCTTGCTTAAAGCATGACCGTACGTGTGTGCGTGGAATAGGACCTCAGAGAGTTGAAAACAACTTAATTCTTTGCCGGTGTGTCGCGAAATAAAAGGATAGCGCAACTTCAAAAAGCTCATGAATTGCAACTTCAGAAAACATTGTGTCTGTTAAAGATTCAAGTGAATAAGCCATAAGCAAGTTTAATATTTTAATGGCAAGTCAATCAAAAACTTTATACTCAGGGTACTTTTAGAATTAGATGTTTAACGACCAAATGCAACTTAACAAGTTTGAAAGTGCGTGCAGTCTAAAATATAAGATCATTAAAAAACAAGGTGTTTATTTAAGCTTTAATTAAAATAAGGAAAAAAACGTAAATCTATAAAACTTTAGTAGGTAGAGGCGGTAGGTACTAACGGTGTAGTTTATGTCATGTCTGAAATCTTATGTCAAATTGATGATGGATGGGATAATGAAAACAGCGTAACTGAATCTCAGAGAAGTGATAATACCACAACTCCTTTGTTTACTAACATAAGTGGCACATGAGTAAACGCGGTAATTGCGGCGCATCTCGGCAACTCGCCAACAGAGGGCGCTACGGACGTAAATAGATGTGTCACTGGGCACCTTTCGGGAAAGACTAGTGTTGTAACGATTTTCGGACTTCCTACCTTCCATTTCACTCGTTTCATTCGACTGTGAGGAAAAATAAATAAATTTAGCTATGTAATTGTGATGCGATGATGAGAAATTATGTTGTTTGACGAGAGATTAAACCTCAAGTTTGTACATCACATATCAGTTTGTTTACTGTCGTTATACATAAAACACACGATTTGAAAGACAGTAACGGCCCGGAAGATCACAGAGTACAAAAACGCGGACCATTTTTTTCTCACAGACAATAATAATAGTAGAAGAACGCAACCTTAACCTTGTCACCAAAACTACCACAGTTTATGTCCAATTCCAGGTTTAATTTTGCCTTAAGAGATAGCGCTATTGAGTGACAGCTAAAGGTGGGAGTGAGTAAGACGATTAATGAACAACAAAATCGCGGCAAGTCGCCTCCGCCTGCTTAATAATCTGTGCAATAATTGACCAAATATAAATAAAAAATTGTCAAAGACAAACAAATTGTGACAATTTAATAAGAAAAAAAAAGTGTCTCTATGTATGGCGGGCAACCAAATATTATATTTGTAGATTTTAAATTAAACCAATTGTAAATTTTTAAAATCAGTGATAAGTCAATAATATGAAAAACTTTTTTATTATAATAATATGATCTGACTCAATTATCTATAACTTCGTGTCTAATCGTAGCAATTAAAACTAAATTACTTTCCACTCTAGGGATGGAAAAGCTATTTTCCACCCACATCTGTCTTCACATGAAAGGTATTTTTTCCGAACAGAAGAGATGAAAATGTATTAAGTTTGTACCTTTTTTGTCAAAAGTAGGGAATCGGAAAAATGGAGTATCTAAACAATTTACATATGTATAAAACATAGAATACATAATGCCATTTCCATAGTCATATCATTAAAATTAACGAATCCCCACTTACATATATTTCAAGTCTTACTACCTGACAAATCGAAGTTATAATGCAATTATTACAAACCTATCACGTCTATTCAAAAATCAATGTGTCCAGTCACAATCGCAACATAAATTAGCCCTTTGATGTACCGAATTAGATTTGGCGTGCTATCATGCGCGTGCGCAGCCACGGTCCGACGCCGCCGTCGCGACGCAGTGGAAGGCATTTCCGATCTTCCGTTTGTGTAGTCGAGGAGCTAGCTCAAAGGCAAAGTTGTTGACTCCGTGACACGTTTTTTATAAGTTGTGTTGATTAGATAATATAAAGTATAAATAGATGTATTTAAGTTTTAACCATCACCTTAATCGGTAAAATAGTACCCTCTTTCTGTTTTGAAAGACGCCTTAATTAAATCGATGCCTAGAGAATATACAACTTTAGAACACAACGCATATCATTATTATCAGACGGTAAATTATCAGTCCAGCTGAAAATAATAAACAATGGAACTACATTTCGCGAAAATATTGTTTTATAAAACCATCAGGCTAAACTATAAACACCGTGGTATTATAAACCACCTAGCAATACCGATAAAATGGCCCAACCCAAGAAACCGTTAAATTGCGGCTAAGATAAAATCTCACCGCAAAGTAGAGCCGTATGGAAAATCTTTATTTGTCAGCATCGGATCGAGCACGTTATAATTTTAGACGAGTTATAGATCTTAAGAAGGAATATACTCTCAGTCGGAACTGTTTTATTTTTAAGCGGTCACTGAAAAATAGGGTTGTCCTGTAATTTAATCTGTCGATCCTGACGGGCTGGAACCTATGTGAACTGAAATATGTCAGAGAATTGTAGGTTGTTTGTTAGGAATGATTTAATTTAAACAAATGTTCAAATGTCAATGTTATCTTTTCATTCATGCGGTTTTTTTTACTATTTTCATATACTTGAGCAATTTATTAACCTGAGTAAATACATCCAGAGTCCGGACCGACACCGAGACTGCGGCCCTAGTCCGATTTCCGCCGTCTAAGATATATATTTTATTTCTTAATTAATCTTTACTATTCAAAATCTTCAGAATAAAATAGACTAGATTTAATTCGTCAATCTTGCTTCAATAACTATAAAATAAATGGTGGTCAAATAAAAGTAAAATGCATGACTGTACCAGCCCTAAGTTAGTGCGTGCTCAACCACTCGTTACGTCTCGTTGAGAAATTGCTGCAGCCCGAGTTTTGAGTTGTTTTACCCTCATTGTAAATTAAAAGCATAATTATATTACAGAATTCTGTTTAACATATCGCGATGGTCGGCAGTACTTATGTATGACTGTGAGGCGTGGTGAGGTGGGGAATAAACGTTTCAGATTTTAAACAATCATTGATATTATTAACAGCAATATATCTACTAATTTGAAGTAACATACTTATTCACGTGTTCCACATTGGAAATAAAATAAAAATGACATGCTGAAGTGACTGATTTATTGGGTACCTCTCAGCATTGTAGAGGTATTTAATGGAATAAATAAACCGATTATACATTGTGCGTTTACTAAGCACTAGTTAGAATTGTTCAAAACATCCAAGTTTTTTTAATAGTCAGCAGTCGCAAAAACCAAAGGGATGAACTCTCCGACTACAAAGTCTCAGCTTACAGCGCTCTCTAGTAGCAACCGCTGTTACTCGTGACCAACTTCGTTTAAGTTATAGTCACTTGGCTAATACGTAGATGGCGCTGTAATCGAATAGGTTGTTCCGTTGCCTTGCTAAAAGATTACGTATGAAACGCAGGATACGTTATGATTGTTTTTAATAAAAAAACTAAATAAGTTAGTTGAAAAAACTTACCTGTTAGCTGTCAATGTTGTCATCTCGATGTTGTTCCCGCACGCTGTTAGAATTTCATCGCAGCTGCTGCCACCTGTGATGCGCTGCACGGAGCTCGACGAAATATCCTCGCTTGAGTTTTTGGCTGTGTTCGCAGCATTGCCGCAAGATGGCGTTGTACGCTGCTTTGCAGCTTGCTTGTGGCGACTGAGCGCGAAAAATAGCGCTAGCACTGCTTTTAGTTTTGCGTCACGTATGTCCACTGCCGTTACTTGTTCCAACCCTTGGACTTTCTGTGCATGTAGAAAGTCCAAACAGCATTGCACGTTTTCCAACTGAAAACAAGGAAAAACAAATTTATTGATCGATATTTCATTAACTTTTTTTCAATCGGCTTTCAGTTTACCGGTACCGATAAATTTTGGATTAACCCTATTGATCTTATGTCAAAACCATATAAGTTTTTAAAGTCCGTTTTCTTTGCTAGTCGAGTAATTTAAGCAATCTTTTTATCGCTATTAAGATAATATCTATGAATACATTTTATTTAATATTTGACTTAAAAAAATCTCAGTGCTAAACGGTTGATTACCTATGTAGTAGGCGAGTTTAGTGTTTATCTTATTTTAAAATGAATTATTTCGGTAAAAAATATTGTCAAACTTGTTTACTATAATAGACAAGCAAAAAGAAACGGAATATAGGCAGCCAATTATTATTGTGAATTGTTTTCTACCGCACTTACCTACGCAAATGTTTTTTATGAAAGTTTTTTTTGTGTGATTTGAAGTTTAAACTAAATTACAAGTACACACAAGTAGGTATGTGTGTAAATTTCAGTAACAATTTTCACACTTTAAAAGCACTGCCTATTTCCAGACTAGGTGTTTTAAAACCTACTATTATGTAATGAACCAAGTGAAAAAAAAGTCGGTGTCACGTCGTACCCTACCCCTCGTCGTACCGTCGTACCGTCTTGTCGTCGTACCCCTATTTTGGAATCGCGTCAAGATGGCGTGTGAAATTTATTGATTAATGTCCGATCATTGAAAATTAGTATAATTCCACGCGGAAGTGATTTGAAAAAACATAACTGAATTTTGTGAGTACCTACGTCTATATTTTGCGTGATTTTCATTGATTTTTGTTTGGTTTTCGAACGCAATTCACTCGCCGTATATAAGCGAGTGATTCAAAAATAGAGCTCCAGGAGGTCAAGAGGAAGGCGAAAATAATAAAAAAATGGCGATTACTCCACGGACAAGAGCGCAGCTCTTAAGTTTTAGACAAGGTTTTAGAAAAAGATTACGTTATGCCAGCAGAAAACTACCTAGGGCGATTTATCTAGTAAAGTTTTATCTGCTTGCTCTGTGCTCTCCCATTTGATTGTCATGCGAGCGCGTTTTACACGATGCGCTTACCAAATGAGTTTATCGTCCGATAAGTCCTTGAATCATACGTGCAATAATTCCTCAATATTTATTACATAATTAATAATCATGTAGCGATTTGACACGTCTGCCTTTGTGATTGTGATGTAAACAAAGTCATATCTCAGGTTGATATTATTAAAAGTTGCGTGTGTTAAAATATCACTTTTAATTTGTTGACTTATCTCGTTTTATATTCATTGCTTTGCACTTGGTTTAAAGTTGAAAACTGACTGTTGTGCAATTTGGTGCTTAAGCTACCCCGCCCGCCTGACTTACCGATTGCCGAAGCTCTTTAACGCGGCCCAAAGTTCGTGGTGGATAGTAATAAAGTATCGTAAAACCTAGTTTTCGTACAGCGAACGAAAGCGACTAATTGGCCTCTGGGACGACCTTAATGTTGTATGCAAGTGAGCTTGCGTACGCGCACGCCTTGCGACAGCGCGCGGCGCCGGCCCTTAAAAGGCACTCCTGATCTCATAGGTCACCAGCACAGCCACCGATCCTGACCACTCGACCGACTTACATGCCGAGGGCAATCGCCCTATCTTATCGGGACAGCGATCTGGCTCAGGTACGCAGGCCTTTACCGCGATCCCATATAATAATACTCCGCAATAATGTTCGATGTAAACTTGAAATTTGAACCTAGTTATTAGTAAACTTTCACGCAAGGAATTTATTTTGAATCAAGATTAAAGTACTGGTTGACGAAACATAGTGTATTGTCCTTTTAAGTTCGGGTTAGCGTTATCTATCTAATTGGTAGGTACTTCACACGAAATTAAGTTACATACTTAAATTATTCGTTGGTTAGAGCTTGTTTGTCGATGGTAAAACAGGCCCCTAGAGACGTAAATAAAGTCAAGAATTTAGTTCAATTAAAAGTCGTTTGTAAGCACCTGAAACTACAGTTTAGTTATACTTGGCTAGATGCGATTACCAGAAAATTAAGGAAAGCTTAGTCATTCTTTTCGCATAACCTTGGGGGGTTTTCAAAGTTCTTTTGCCACAAAAAGGACATCCTATTCCCTCCGATCCGTGCCCTCCTAAATTATTATGTTTACTCAAAACCAATACATCTTTAGTTAGAAGTCTATCTCGATGTTCTATTGATACTTTCCAAAAAATCGCATTGCGCTTTTTCGAACCGCAAAGGGAACTCAATTCAGCAAGCGTTATACGATTCCGATTGAGATACACCTCAAAGACGACGTTGTATCAAAAATTTATAAGTATTTCACAGTAGCGCTCCGCAGTAGTCGCAGTAAACTGAAGATTTTGCCGGTAAAGCTGAATTTATTTATCTTTCCCTTTCGATTTTACACCGTGGCATTGATTTGGTAGGTGCACAGAAAACAAAGTTTACTTATTAAAAAACATGTAAAAGCCTAGTTACAATTTTAGTTTAGTTGAATAGTGGATTTCGCAGACTTGAAATTGATTCATTTGACATGCAGTTGTTTGATTGCAATAATTTAATTGAATGCTGCTCCGAAATCATACAAAGGGCCATCAGTTTGTGATATAATTTCTCAATAATGGGTGAGAAATATCTTATTTATCATATAGACAAGATAGGCAACGATATTATCGATACAATAACACATACCAACCCCAACAGCTGAGTGCCGACCTATTGCGCCCGCGGCCCAATTATTAAGCAATGCAAAAGCTTCAACGTCATTGTTTCACAAAACAATAAAGACGTGACGTTATATGCACTAGGCTGAGAAAATGAATATTCAAAATATTAAAGCTCCTACTAATTGCTAATGCGCTGGAAGTTTGTGAAATTATCTCGAAACCTTTTTCGCAACTATAAAAAACCGGCCAAGTGCGAGTCGGACTCGCGCACTGAGGGTTCCGTGCCAACTTAATAAGGGTTTCACTCACTTCCACTTAGCCAAAAGACCACAATATTTTGTTTGAGTTATTTTTTGTTTTAGTTCCATATATCGAATGACATTATTTTTAATTTTTTGTATGAGATCGTACAGCGGTTAACAAGATACACCTGCCTAACAAGTTTTATCTGTGTTATGCTAATAGGTTCAGAAAAAAGTGGCTGTGACATACGAACGGACAGACAGACAAACTTGATGAAACTATAAGGGTTACGTTTTTGCCATTCGCCTACGGAACCCTAAAAATACCTGAATCAAGTAGGTAAGGTACTTCATTTATTTATATAATTTTGAAGACTGAAGAAAATGACCGCCAGGCTCATAAGCAATTTCATTCCTGTGATTCAAATAAGTTATGACGACTTAATTTCGAATTGACTGGATATAAGAAAAATACCAACTTTTAAAAAAAATTACATAGAAAAATTTATAACCTAAAAGCTTACATCTGGCTTGTTTTTGTTGCAAAAAAAAAAGAAATTAACGTATTTATTTTATCGTACACAATGTGGAACAATCGTATTACAATAAAGCATAAACTCGCTGAATTTATCCCGATAAATCTGAATATTACTATGCTCACGACCGTTGTAGTATTTAACTTTGTGAAACATTGTCGGGGTCAAATCGTGACATTACTACACATAAGCCGATATGTATTCGATATCTCGATTGCTGGCTATTGTTGATTCTACATTAATATTTATAAACGTTCGTTCTCCCGAATGTTTAGTTCTTTTTTAAATAACACTTATTTTTTTGGATACACAATTTACTAAAATAGCATATGTCCAATTGCCGTGTACCAAAATAACCTCATTGGCTACCAAAAATACTTTTAATTATGTGATGTAGGCTAAATTGATAATTTTGTATATGCAAAAAAACCTGCTATTTTTTTAAAAAAATAGTGTAATTTCATTTATCATTGCATATTTTTTTATAAGTACAAATGAAATAAAATAAGAATTAAACAACTAAACAGAAACTATTTTTTAAAGGTAAAATATTTAAACACGGTGTAACGGAGCCACGGCACGAACGATTCTTTTCGCTATTGTATTGATTTGCGGTTTTACAAAAAAATATGTCGGGTTCGCAAAAACGTTGGTTTTGAAAGAAAATGAGCGCGTTTCGGTTGGTCAAATCTATTCAATGATAAAACAGTAATAAGCAATTACCCATGGTCGATGAGACCTAGGTCTTAAAGGCGGGTATTGTGTTTACCTTGTCTGTATCGTTTTTATCAGCTAGAATACGAGTAAATTGACAAGAACGCTGAAAAATACAGTCACGCACATTTATAAAGACTGATTTTTGTTAATCCTAATAGTAACATTCAAGATAGAGCAGCATTATAGGAGTAGTTAAAAGCTATAATTTAGCACCCATAAACAGATTGAAGCAACAGGCAAGAGCGCTGAAAGTCAAGTGCGTCCCGTTACTCGGGGTCGCAAGGCCCGAGGCCGAGACATTAGGGCTACCACACGCGAAAGAGAAAGTTATGACGTGGAAATGAATTGATTGAAGGCGTCCTTGAGTTACTTGGTGGGTCAGGCGTACCTAAAGTTACAAAAAAGCTTTTCAATGTCATGATTCTGGGGATGAGCAAGAAAACACATCAAGTTGATCATTATCTGAGAAGTGATTTTTCCAGGATGTAGAAATCGCAAGTTAGCTAGTTCGTAGTGAAGTTATTCGGTATTAATTAAGTAGTAGTTTTTAGTTTTTTATTTCACCTTATAAAATACATTTATTACACCGTAGAGGTAAAATTCTAAGTAATCAAGCAAAAGGAGAAAGCCATATATTATAGAAGAAACGTTTTAATCAAATTTATGAAGTGTAGGACCTACTTTTATATCTTATGTGATGAAGGCTTGGGCATATCACCTAATACATGTGTATTAATGTCAGATAATAACACATATTTCAAAAACGAAGTAACTCGGAATGGTCTTAACTGATCTTGCGATGAGGGTAGACTGCATATAAATACAAATGATTCTGTAACTCATTTAGTGAGCTCTATGTTTAGCAGTGACCAATGACAATATGATGATAACATTTAAAATCTAGTTTTTTCGTCTTTATTAATAACAAACAAGAAGAAATGAAACTAAGACATGCTACATAAAAAAAAACTTAAAGTCTACCTATTCAAAAACGAAAATCTAGTGGAAGGCTACCCTGGGCATTATGGGACGCTCATGCGCTCGCGCAGCTGATCGCGCGATAATTGTTACACGCGACTCGCGATAAGCTGTAAGGTCGCCGCCAAACTCGTTCTGCTTGCAGTAAAATTATGCTTCGGTGATATGGCCAATATATATTTTTTCTTGCTATTATCATAGAATTCGTTTTCTAGGTGATTTGGCATTAGAAACTGTTGCTTACATATAGAATTAGAAATTGTAGTATTGACTTTTCTGAGAAAAGCTTAATTAAGTAATTAATAAATACTACAATGACAATTAACAAAAAACATGTGTACATTTATTAACACCCATGTAAAAGACTTAGGGAAGTAGCTACTACGTTCTAATTATGACTTTAGACTACCGTTAGTTTACCACATTTTAGTGACAAAAACACTTTTGTCCTATCTTAGAGTAGTAATAAATCAAGATAAGCTACCCCCTCATAGGGAACTCAAAATGGATTATGGTTAAAAACCAACGATTCCCAATCCTTCAATAGGTGCGGTTGAAAAGGTAATTTCGTCATCACAATAAAGTATATATAATATTTTGTTTTCGTAGGATTTTTTAGTTCTTTCATATCGTCCATTTTAAATATATTTTTACCTCCATCTTAATCGATTACTTAAGTAATTACTGGTTTAGCTAGCTTTGAAACATTTATAAACTCAACAGAGTTTGAGAAACACTAATAAACCATACAATGGTCAGGAAGTTGGTCACGAATATCGGTCACGCTATGTCTCTGTATGTACTCGTATGTCGGTTATAAATACCGACCAAGTGCGAGTCGGACTAGCGCACCGAGAGTTCCGTTTTTCGGAATAATTAAATTCAAAATATTTTTTAAATTAAAATTAGTATGTGCTAAAACCAAGGCTAAAACATTCAAGAAATCTCAAGATTATAGGTCGGGTGAAAGTACCATTTAGGTTTAATTCCCTGCAAGAAGTTGCGAGTTTGAAAATATGCGACTTTAATTACTGTTTCATTTGATTGCTGGTGACTGGTTTGATACCATTACGTGTTCATGAGGTAAGGGGTTGTACGTTGTATCTGTGCTGTAAGACGTTGCTTTGTATCAAATTTTAAGATGCTGAGTTTACAGGAAATATCCTGTAGGTTTTGATTCCTTTGAGAGTATTGAAAAATTTACGGCATAAACGGCTGTATCTTTTGGCATTGGCGTTGACTTAGAAGTTAGTTTTTTTCAACTTTAAGAAAAAGAGACCTGAGTATGTACCTATAAATTCCAGCTTGGTACTTCCACGCGTTCCTGAGAAAAAGATAGGGTCAGACAGACGGATGGACAACAAACCCTCTAAAATTACAGTTTATTTTCTTTCTAGCTACGAAATCCTAAAACAAGCATTACATAGTGCATAGTGGAATATTAATAAATTGTTTCACAAACTATAATCCATGGAAATCGTACCATAAAAGGGGTCTTCACTTGCATCAAATGGGGCAGTTTTGATTTTTTTATATGTTGTATATAATGAGGTGGTAATGACAAATATTATTTTTCCACCTCGAAAGCCTTCCGGAACATTGTAAAATTCATGAAAAGCCATTAAATTTTTGATCATTTTTCAGTTTTTGCCATTTTTTACCACCAAAGACCTGTTTTACGGTAGAAGTCACTATAAATTCTTTTAAAGTAGACTAAATTTGCAACAAAATGAAAATAGTTGGGTCTTGATGAGCTGAACAGTTTCAAAGAAACAGCTGTTCAAATGTTTGCAAAATTTCTTAAATAATACAATTTAGAGTTTAGGGTGTCTGTCAAAAATATTTTTCTACTAAAGGTGTGCTTTTTATTATTTTTATATATAGTATAGGGTATATATAATAATAAAAAAAACAAAATCATAATACTTTGCCGTAGTTAAAAATAGTTCTTCCAAGTTACGCTGTGGCAGCCAATCATAAATCGATGTTCCCAAACAATATTTTTCACTACATTATGCATCCCTGTTGTTATTGAGTGAGGTTAGAAATCCTGAAATGGGAGCTTGGTCTGTACTATACTACAAAGATTGTTTTTGTGAAAATAGACCAAAGAACAACATTATATTTGAAAAATGTGGAAGAGGAAAAATCCCTGATGTAACTAACTCGACGAATTGTTTCACGCACCAAGCACAACGCGAATTGGCACTGTTCCTTCACGCCTTCAGTGGTTGTGATACAACATCAGCACTTTTTGGCCAAGGGAAAATGAAATTTTTATCCACACTGAAAAAACAGCCGCGCCTCGAACAAAATGGTGTAGTTTTTCTAAGCCCCAATGCCACACCTGAGCAGGTCACCGAAGCAGGAGAGAGCTTTCTCGTTTCACTGTATGGAGGCAACAGTGAATCCCAAAATCTCAACGACCTTCGCTTTCAAATGTTTACAAGGGCGGCGGCTAAGACAAACATGAACCTCGCCAGGTTGCCTCCAACCAGCGATGCTGCAAGATTTCACTCTCTGCGAACATACCACCAGGTGAAAAAAATTCAAAAAGCAGGACTCAAATGCTCGACTGTTTGCAACCACTGCAGTGGCCAATCTTGTGATAACAAACCAGACCTGATGTGTGATGACATTGATGAACCTACCATCGATGACCCACCATCAGATGACGATTTCGACCTGCCTGAGCTGGTCGTTGACGAAATGCTACCGAAGCAAGCTCCCAAAAGGTGTACCGTCGATTTAGAGTTCAGCCTGGTCCATCAAAGATATACAAGAAAAACTAATAATACAACTCCTGCGACGACCTCAACTTCAACCACCACATGCAAAGATAATATGTATAACACAGTCTTTAAATTTATGCTGTAATTATTTCTTTTTAAAATTATAATGCTTATTTCATAAGTCGTATTTCATTTTGTTTACTCACCTCAGCAACTTTAAACAGCTGTAGCTAGGGAACTATCAGATCTTAATACATCAAATTGGTCTCATTTTGTTAAAAAAATTGTCTTCTTTAAAAACGTATATAAATTTATGCCGTGAAATAAATCAATAATTGACCACATTGACGAGAACGAGTAAAAACTCGAAAAAATTTTTTTTTTTGAAATTTTGCAAACATTTGAACAGCTGTATCTTTGAAACTATTAAGCTCATCGAGACCCAACTATTCTCATTTTGTTGCAAATTTTGTCTACTTTAAAAAAAATTATAGTGACTTCTACCGTAAAACAGGTCCTTGGTGATAAAAAATGGCAAAAACTGAAAAATGAACAAAAATTTAATGGCTTTTCATGAATTTTACAATGTTCCGGAAGGCTTTCGAGGTGGAAAAATAATATTTGTCATTACCACCTCATTATATACAACATATAAAAAAATCAGAACTGCCCCATTTGATGCAACTCAAAATATACCAATTCCATGGATTACTAGAGTAAACTTCTAGTTTCGATTAATGATAAAATGTAACTGACGTTGTAACTTATTCGTGAGAGTTTTGTATGAGAATACATTATTCTAAGTCATCCATTAACAACTTTTCCACTTGAGTGTACACGAAGACTTATTTCACAAGTGTAAATTTAAGGTTTTGTTGTACCAATAAGTGCTTTGGTTTTAACTCATAAATCTGTCGCATTCAACAAATTGGGTCTACGTTTCGAGGTAGAGCTCCGATAACCGGAACTAATCTTGGAATAAACGACGTGTTTTGTATATTGAATGCAGCTAACAATGTAAGCAAAGTGGAGAGTCGTGAGAAATATGTGTTTTTTCTTAAGTAGGACTTTAGACAATGCAACGATTTGAAAACGATACTATAGTAAGAAAAATAAAGTATTGGATTAGGAGAACCCGCGTTAAATGACGCAGTTATTGGTCATGTTTTATTTGGATGTAATTTTGCTACAAAGCGATGTACATTTATTTACTTTTTAAGAGGCCTGTGAAATTTATATTATAGAAAAGGTTTTTTTTTATTTAACTTTCATGGTCACTAACTAGGAAATAGTTAGAAACAGGATTTCCACCATTTACCTTATTATTTATGAGCTTCCGATATTTCGGCACTATTGCAAGCACCATGATCATGGAATACCTGAAGAGAACTTGCAGGTGGCTTGTCATTGGCAGACATATCGGTCTGCCTTCCTGCATAGTCGTTTATTCCGCTCGCCGCCGTTACCATTCACATTCACAAACTCACTATTTTCTCGAATCTGTTCTCGACACATAACACTGACAGTTTCTGTTCGCGAAAAAGCAATTCGAACCACTGGATTTCCACCCAAACCAAACTTGGTATGTATTGAATTGTATGTTCTGTCGAGATGATCTGAGGTTATGGAACCCAATCCAGTGATTTAGCTTTTTTCTTTTACGAATATCAAAAGCTTATAAATACTAGGTTAAATGGTAGCAATCCCGTATCTTACTATTCTAATACTTTTATTTATTTTATTTTATTAAAACGCAAAAAAGTTTACAGTTGAGGAGAAACAAATTTTATACATAAATGAGTAATATGCTATACTGTAAGCCAAAACATGTGCTTCAGGAATGTAAAGAAAGAAAGAAGAAAGAAAGTACTATTATCTATATAAGGATTGATTATGAATTTTAATAAAGTATACTCTTGTGTGTGATTTTTAACTAATTTTGGTAGTGCTCTAAAAAAGGTGTTATGATTATAAGTAAGATTGAAACTCAGGGTTAGTCTTTGGCTCGGAACCAAATTCTATTGGTTTATGGCCAAGTTTTTGATCCTAAACAGCACTAATTGAAGAGGATAATTAGGAGATGAAAGTAAGTAAAGAATTTAGTAGACGACAGTAAAATGCCAAAAATAAGAAAAATAATAGTTCATCATTAAATATTTCGATAAGAAACTTATTTGTTTCTCAGATAGCATCATCATCATCATCAACGTTATTTTCAGCCAAAGAATGAAAATAATTATTAGCCAAAGGACGTCCATAGTTGAACATAGGCCTCCCCACCGTTTTTCACAGCGACCGATCACTAGCGGTCTGTATCCAGTTTGATCCGTCCGTGGACGTCCTAGACGTTCCAGATAGCACGAAAGTCAAAAACTTTTGTGTAGTACAAAAGTAAAAAAAGGCATAAGCTAATGGCCTAGTTGTCAAAGTTATTAAATAAATAAGTATAGATCTAAAATAAAAGACAAAACCTAAAACTAGGTACACCAAAAGTCGATTGTGTCAACGTAGCCATTAGGCACAGGAAGTGGGAACAATGGTGCTGGTCCAGTTTCAGCACCGTACACGGTAGGTTAACGTCATTGGTACCAGCTAGCTCGTGGTCTGACTAACTAAGACCTAACAATAAAATTGGGCAATAGATGGTGATTGGCTGATCCTTCGGGTTCAATATTGCGTTATTTTCTTGCTCCCTTACCTTAGCAATAGAGGACGATTTAGAACTATGAAGTAAAATACATTTATCTGAGAAATATTCATAAAATGCAATTTTATAACACAAATACATGAATTTAAGCGTACTTATTGGCCACCAAAACTTCTGTTGGTCAAATTATGATCGCTGAGAATCGCATTCTAGAATCTAGATTATTGCTTTAATAATCTAGTGAATTAATCTTGAAATTAATCTTGAATCTTGCCTCGAATCAATACTCATTATGTTTAAAAATATGCAGACGCTAAGGTATGCCTGTCGATCATAGATTTTATATTAGATCTTTGGTATTTGTATCTAATTAAACATATAAACAAACATGATTGTTTCATAGCGATCCTAGTTCAAAAAGCCGACACTGTATTTACCTCTCCACTAATCGATTGAACCGTTAAACATCCGTTACTTATTATAACAAACAGAGGCCCATTCAATTTGCCGATCGAAAGAAACGAGCACCTATAGCTTTGGTAGTGTGACCACGGGTTAAGGTTTATCTGAGACTGATCCGACAAAAAAGCTTTTGTATACAAAATAACTTCGTCTAAAATTCGATCGCATAATTAAGATTTTTCTTTATTTATTCATGTTGTTATTTTTTCCGCTGTGAATTTTATTTTCCCTTTATTACATTAACTAATAAATCTATGCAAAAATATTAATTTTCATGTATTTCTATCATATAGGGGAAACGAGATAGTTATAGATCAGTGCCGAGACAGCGATTTCCCCCACCTGATGCACAACTCAATGAGGTAGGTTATCACTAAACTTTTGCGAAACTCTTAGACCCCTTCAACACTACGACTTGTAGCATCGATGCAGTCGCGCGTTTTAAAAACGAGCTTCAGCATTGCGACTCACGCAATGAATAGATTTAATTTAGCATCGATGCATTTGTCAATTTTCAGCTTGAGCATCGCGACTGCATCGCTGTTAAAAGTCGCAGTGTGTAAAGGGTCTTAAGTGAACATATGTCTAGAAAATTAGAAATACATAATATGCATTTAAAGCTCTACCTGTGGTAGGGCTCATGTTGGGACGTGTATAAGAGCTAGCAAAAGCCTATGTACAAAATAAATAATTTTTGGATTTTTTTGAATAGGACCTCATTTACATAATCATGCAGATTAAGTAACTCTCTAATTAATAATATAAATATAAGTAATCTTGAACCGTGATTGGATGACTGAGTGATGGTCACACTAAGCATACCCATTGATTGATACGAGTCGACCTTAAATCACACAAGTTCATGGCCAATGGACGCTTCTCGCGAATTGCTAAACCATGCTATGATTTTTTATAAAAACAAAACAAATAGTACTCTTTACTATTCGCGAAACTTTAACTGAGGTGTCCAATACGGCAGTAAGGTTATCATTAACCTCACCTCCACCTCATGGAAGCATAAACAAAAGTGTACCTAACTAGTTTTATACATTCAGATTTCAGCAAAAAAAATGCTTAGTACAGAAATTCTAGCAACAATTACCAATTTTGATAATTATAAATCCGGTTTCAGTAAGCAAAACTGCAAATGCCTATGCCACAGACCTAATCAAAAGATTAAATGGTAATGACCTCAAATCAAACAAGTTCACGGTCTGGGCCAAACCAACGCCTCGAGCGAGACAAGAGTTAGGTCTAATACGAACACATGTTTCGGCAGATTAGGCGCAGAATTTAGGTACGTTATAATATAATGAATGTCGTCTCTTCAACAAAAATATTTTCAAAAGATATAAGATGAATATTGTAATATTATTTGCAAAATACAGAACATTTTACATGCCATAATAGTGGCGAGGCATATCGAACTATGTGTGTGCAAAACACTTGTCAGTTTATAAATAAAAAATAGTATAATCAAAACACGTAGTTCTATGATATCTTTTGAGACCAAAGTAGTACTAAAGTCTTTTGTTTATTTTAATTACATATTTCGCAAGAGATTCAAGGATGATGACCCCATTCGGCGCGTTATTAAATGTTAATTATAACTACATCATTAAAAAGACATTATGACCCAGTCAAATTCAAAAGGCTTGGGCTGACAAGAGTGCGATCAGCCTATTGATTTTGCTAACATAAAATTATTCTATTACATATAATTAACTATTGCGTAATATGAAACACACAAGTCTATAATTAGCAGCTATTTCATCGGAAACAAGCACCTATTCACTACACTAGATATGTCGCTTCTAATATTCACAAAATAGGGAAATAAATTGACTTGTTGTATAGTCAACTAAATTTTACGTAAAACGTCCGGGTACATTTAAAGTATATTTTTTTTGTGTCTATTTTTTTACGGCATATTTCCATATCAGCGACACAGTGGTATAAAACATTAACAATGTAATGGCATTACGATGGTGATCAACATTTTTATATTGCTATGATTATAACAAAAGCAAGAAGAAATAAAAACCGACTTCAAAACTAAATTGCATTAAAAAGTCTAAAATAAACGCTTGATCCTTTAAATGAAAGGGATCCATTTCTTGTTGGAGTCGGTGCCAAAGGTATTTAAAGTAAATTAAATTATTTCTTAATTTTTAGAGATTACAGGAGATGGGGGGGGGACTGGGGGAAAAAGCTGCACCTTATGACTCTGTTTTTTAAGAAGCTACAAACTAACTATCATAAGTTCTGTCATTATAATTACTGAACTTCAATTACGAATCGGTTGACAAACGACTGAGATAGCATAGATACCTCATATCTCATAGGTAAAAAAAACATACAGTCGAATTGATAACCTCCTCCTTCTTTGAAGTCGGTTAATAAGTAGTCGATGGGCAGACGTGACATAATAATTTTCTCCGACTCACAGACGCGTGATCTCAATAGCTAGGTTAACGACAAACGGCTTTTGTATTCCAAATAGCATGAACACTCTAGATTCATCGCTAGAACATCGTCATGAACTAGACTTGAAGATCAAATGAGACTTTCATCTTTGCGATGAGATGTGGACTTTAGGAATAATCTAGATAAGTAAATCTCAACGCAGGACGTCATTATTACAGATTTGGAGCACTAATACCTCTAGCTAGATAACTGAATAATAATAAATAAATACTGGACACCTATCACATACATTGCTCTGATCGCAAAGTGAGTAGCCAATGCACTTGTGTTATGCAAATGCAGAAACAACGGTGGTACCACAACACCCAGACCCGAGACAATATAGAAAATTATGATTTCTACATTGACTTGACCGGGAATCGAACCCAGGACCTCGGAGCAGCGACGCCTTGAAACCCAACGTGCTTAGCCACTACACCACGGAGGTCGTCAAACTTAAGTTCAATGAATCTTAAAAGCAAACAATTATCTGCCAAACCAAAGTTCTTCTAGTTTTTAGGGTTCCGTAGACGAATGGCAAAAAACGGAACCCTCATAGTTTCGTCAAGTCTGTCTTGTCTGTCTGTCTGTCCGTCCTTATGTCGCAGCCACTTTATTCTGTAACTATAAGCATCACACTGTTGAAATTTGGTTGGAAGATGTATCCTGTTAACCGCTTTACGATTCTTATCCCACCCCGCATCTACGTCTAAAATAAGCGAGTGTAAATTTTGAAAAACATTTATAATGCAGGTCTCAGGAGACACTTTCAACGAAAATTGGTTTAGACGGGGTCGAACTCAAAGTTTTTGGGATATAGCACATTTTTAACAACCACAAACATAACTTTGTTCTTCATACAAACACTATGAAAAACAAAGTTATATTTGCTGTCAACAAAATATGTGGATTCCCTAATTCAGTTAAAGTTGGCACGGAACCCTCAGTGCGCAAATCCGACTCACACTTGGCCGGTTTTTTTCCTTTTATTAACAAATACGAGTAAAAGAACTTATAAAACATGTAGGTATACTTAGCATGAAACCACTGTTTTATATCTAGTTGCTGGCTGATCCGGCTTTCAGCCAAGCATATTGGGCAATTCGCAACACTCTCGATTCCATTCTATAGCAGTGACCTAACAGATTAAGAAGTAGGCGGAGGATGAGCTGAACGTGACAATTGGTGTGTACGTGACTTCACCATTAGCCTCCAGGGCACAACAACCAGCTTTTGTGCTCTAAATTGAATTTAGAGGTAGAATTCTAGACTTGCCATTGTGCAGAATCGGTCAAGGAGATAGATAAATGTTTGTGGAAATGAAAGATTATTGAAGCCACTTGCGGACGAATTACTGTTTTTAAAGCTATTCTTGGAGTTGTGAGGATGACGTGTTATTTGAAATTAGTTTGATGACTACTTATTAACTTCAGTAGTTGTAATTGGCAATTTATAGCTCAATGTACTAAAATACTTAATTAGTCATTTTCAAAGTAAGTACTGATTAAATTCATCCATAAATAAATTATTAATGAAATAATTAATGATTAAACGAACTTACCTGTACGTGAAGTTCTATCATAATTATACGAAGTATTCGTCCGAAGATATTAGTATTATACACATGTAGTATCGCTTGCACTTATCACCACATAGCACAATTTTAGAGCTAGAAAAAAATAAAGAGCAACAAAATACAACCAATTTCCGTGTCCGGTAAAAAAAATTTAATAAATTATGAACACCTCCGTTACGTCACATCCTCCACGCCATAGCTTTCGAAGTCTTCATTTAGTTTAGAGATAATAATATGATGATATTTCCTAGAGGGGTTTTTGTCAACACAAAAAATATGCATCGGGTGGGTGGGACTTTCTACTAATATCTTCGGACGAATACTTCGTATAATTATGATAGAACTTCACGTACAGGTAAGTTCGTTTAATCATTAATTATACTTCAGTATTCGTCCTCGATATTAGTATTATACACATGTAGATGTTTAGAGCATGAAAGAAGGAAATATCATCTATGAGTAATTTTCTATGAGTAAGTGCTAGATCTATTCTTATAAAGAATCTTAAGATACAAATTAGCTACTTATGATAATATGTATATAGTAAAAGTGCCCCTAGTGGCAAAATCAGAAAAATATGTACTGTCAACAATGACTATTTTTAAAATAGTTTTACTACTACGGATTTTTACCCGTGCGAGGGTATTTTGGAGTTGTCCAACCAAGAAACTGTATTAGGTTGACATGAACAACTAGACTATCGGCTGCGGACGTCGATGCATGCCTAGGGCTGTGTAGAAAAATATCGATAATATGTCAACTCCACTAGTCCGCAAAGTTACATTGATATACTGTTAAAAAAGGTTTCTAATCAGAAGGTATAAGTTACTAGATTTTCTTAAATGTTCATTTTGGAATTGTAAACGCATGAAATGCGCCTGAAAGAAATGGTTTAAGTCCGTGTTTAGTTTATCAGAAAAAAACATATTTATAGATTATTGAAATATTTAACACTCATAAATTGTCGTAGTCAATACGAGTTGTAACAAAAAAACATTTGTTCTAATTGCATCACGAGTGAAAAGTTTATCCAGATAGTCTACTGATCAAAAATTCCAAGTAGTATTATGTTTACGTAAGTGAGCCTGCAGCCTATAAACTCCTTTACAATATCCAGAATACTTTTTTTTTTTTTTTTAATCTTTAAAACCAAATTTAAAGAAACAAAAAAGCCTTTTTTTTTTTTTTTTTTTAAGAAAAATATCTAAATAAAATGCAATACTGTTTTATTTTATGTTTCTGGTTGTGGGGTAATCTGAAATCCATTTAGTATTCGTTCGATAGACATCAATAGATATTGAAAGTTATGCAATAACAATACCATCCTTTAATAAAAATATCATTCTGACATGCTACAACGTGTTGTTGTACAATTAAAGTATTGTATTGTATTGGACACCAATCACATACATTGCTCTGATCCCAAAGTAAGTAGCTAATGCACTTGTGGAAATCAGACAACGATGGTACCACAACACCCAGACCCAAAACAATATAGAAAATTTTGATTTCTACATTGACCCGACCGGGAATCGAACCCGAATTAAACCAATTAAAAAAATATATGTATTAAGTCTGTTATTACAATCTCTCACAGATATTACGAAAAGAGGGTATCAATGTTGCAAATGGCCAATTCGGCACAATTTACTGAAGTAAAAACGTTATTTTAGGATATATAGATATATAGAGATATATTTTAGGATAATGGTGTTATAGTAATTACTGGCATCAAAAGATCTACGCTTGGTATCTGTCAGTATCGACAGTGAAAATCAAAACGATAATATTTGTGTCACAATAACGTGATTATTGCTTCTGCTGTTATCATTAATATTTTATTCTTACACGTTTGAAAAAAATATGAAACTGAAAAGTTTTGAAAAAAATTATATAGATGTATTAAAGACAATCGCATACGCTTCCAATCACGACTGATATTTGGCACGTATGTTATTGGTATTAGAAAATGCAGTTAGCAGTTATAGATGTACCAAATTAACAAATCACACACTGTAATGTAACCCTGTGTAAAATAACTGCTTATCATATCGGGTGACAGCGCGTCACTTATTCCTATAAAACAGTATTATCAACCAACGGATTTTATATTTAGCAGAATTGCAAATGTTTATAGAAATGTATATGTGGGTATTATTGTTTACCCTCATAAGTTTTATGCGGCTATCGCTATGTTACCTAATGAAGGTATTTCGAAATTATGCAGTAAATATTCGAGCTCCACAAAATTCGATATGGTAAAAAATAGTGTTTCTAGTTGTAATCACTGAGCGCTTGCTGACCCGTTCTCACAGGCCGCGCCCTACCCCGTAGTTGAGGCGTCAGAATAATCTCGCAACCAAAGTAATATCGCTAAGTTTCTGGATAGCATTTATAAATAATATCTAACCAGCAATAATATTGGATAAAATGTATGTCGGTATAATAAGTATTCATATAGCGATCATAAGTATAGTCTTTAAAATTTACATGTATGCTTTGTTTCATAGTCGAAACCACCTGAGAACAAAAACAAACCATGCAGATTTTGCATGTTTTTAGTAAACAAATAAGGAAAAGGTGAGCAAAGATAATAATTAACTTGATTCTATACTGTTTTTCCTGTAGTAAACTAGTGTGTCAATGTTTAGAATTAAAAAGTAAAGTTTTTATTCCTGTATTTAGAATAAAGTAAAGATATCCCTATACTTAAACATTGTGTCTACTGTCTAGTTATTAAGAGGTGTTTTTTGTACTCCAAAAAATACTTGTATTCTAATTAGAAAAAGTATACAAAACCGCGGTTGTAATTTAAGTCTACCTTGGGTAATATATCAAAATGTAATTGTTAATTGGCGTGCACCAAACAACTTAACAGTAATATTTGACATCTAAAACTCTTGTTAAATTAGTTATCTCTTCCAAAATCTCCATATAAAAAGAGAAAAAAGCAACAGAATTGCTGTGGAAAATATCTTAAGGAAAATTGTTAAAAACCTACAATATTCATTTCCTTTATAAAACAAGCAATATTATAATAAAGTACAAAATCTGCCACGAATAGGTGATGATGGTTTTAGAACTATGTTTTAAAATTAATTTATACTGTACAGATATCATCTGTTTTAAAGGTTAAATTGTGTTTTTCATTTTTCTTATAATGCATATTAAATTTCAAAAAGAAATAACTCGACTTGTAAGACATCACGCTATGTACATCATAGATGCAGCAGCAATGGAAAAAAAACTTATTTAAATTATAAAACTGTGTTCGTTCGATATTCGAATTTTTAATAAGGTGCGACTCGCATCTTGTCAAAAAATATTTCAATAACCCTTCACCTAAGATAGTGTCTGATCATATTATGCTACTATTTTTCAAATGGCTCCAGTCGACTCACGTAGCGAAGGTACCTCGTGTTCTGCAGTCTGCGTTTGTGTTGCGGTCCGATGCGATCCCACGCTCGAGGACGTCACTTGCGACGGCGATGGAGGTAGCTGGTGTTAAAACCATTAGTAGCTGCTTTCTACCTGTGCGGTGCACTCACTGTATTCCAACTTTTATTGATTGGTAATAATACCTGTTTGTTCGTGACGAGAAAGTTATAATATACAAAATAAAATAAGAAAATTGCAACGAAAAACATTCTTAATTTAAGCAGGGCTATTAATAACCTGCAACTTTTGGCACCTAATATAGCTGCGCTATCACTAATCGAAATAACACTGTTTCAAAATTATGTAAATGACACTTGTAAAAAACAACTTTGTCAGACAAGGAATCTATCCCTGTGTTCTATACAAAGTTTGTGTAGTGATAAAACACTATACATATAGTTTCAAAAAAGTACCTAGTAGGCGTGACTTAGAAACTGCTTTGGCAGTTTTCGTCGTTTCTTTGGCGGTAAAAATGAAATAAAATAAAATGATGATGAATGGTGAAACTGCGCGTCGCACAGTAGGCGAGGGCAGTGGCGTGAAATAAATATTTCAGCTTTCGTAGCCAGGTTTGGCCGTGTTCAGATGAACACACACAAATAAAAAGATATGTTTGGCGATTGTCATGCTTAGGCAAGTAGTAGGATCGCTCCAGAGAAAATATCTCATAGGTTTGGAATGGAAACCAGGCAGGATTTGTAATGACTTACCGGTTGTATCCCGATCTCTGGTAGTGCCGTCGACCGCCCTCTGTCCCAGCTGCATCACACATACATATATGCGAGACTTGAGCGGCTCGGCGTTGGTGATGGTGGCAGGACTACATCATCTCTGGATGTAAGGGGCAGATGCGACGCCGCCCATGCGGGTTGCACATGTGTAGCTTTTTCTCTGTTGCCCGTCAACTGCAGCGGCCGTGTTCAGTCAAGCTAAGTCTTAAGACGAAGCATGGTTTTAGCGTGGAAGAGTCCAAAATACAAATCCGAGTGCTAGAAACCTTGTAGTACGCACAAAACAGTCCAAAATACTGTATGATGCGCATTGACTGAACAGTAGAGGCCGAAATGGTTTAAGCGTGGAAAAGTCCGATATACAGTTCCGAGGTGCTATAAACCTTGTATTTACACACAGACGTATTTGTTCAACGATCCGGAAGGATCTTGAGTTTAAAGAATCCAATCTTGATAGTTCACTAAAATCACTGAAATCACAAAAAATATTAATTAATGTTTTATGCACGTAACGAAAATAGACGTGCTTTAGTGGCGAAGCACAATAAGCGAATGAAGACTTCGAAAGCTATGGCGTGGAGGATGTGACGTAACGGAGGTGTTCATAATTTATTAAATTTTTTTTACCGGACACGGAAATTGGTTGTATTTTGTTGCTCTTTATTTTTTTCTAGCTCTAAAATTGTGCTATGTGGTGATAAGTGCAAGCGATACTACATGTGTATAATACTAATATCGAGGACGAATACTGAAGTATAATTTACCTCATCCATCAGCAGCATTGAATAATAAAGTAAACAATAACATTTACTGCAGACTATTTTTATTAGTAGTTACATCGTGAGAGCGGTTGTATTCTTAGAATTCAGATTATGCGACTGTAGGCATTTTAGTACAGTCAGGCGCATAAATTAATTCATATTTGTTAACTTTGGTCTATAAAACGTATGATACAATTATTGATTCTGAGTGTACTATGTACCAAAGCTGGCAAACAAATTCGCAGAAACATTACTCCTGGACCTCTAATTGCGTTGAGCAAAAACGGGTTATTGACAATGGTTTTGTATGAGCAATCCGTTGAGTAAGATCTACTTTTTGCAATGACTCATAGTTTCAGGGCAGATTTACAGTACCTCACAGTGGTCCATAAGGAAAATAGTGCTTCAATGAATAATTTTACATTCACAAACTGAGCACGAGCGCATCTTTTCAGATATGCGTCGGTATATTATTTTATCCTCTTTAGGGGTTTGAATTGATAGTATTCTTATGTGATGCTGGTGAATCTTCATTCAGCTGGGAGAGTAGTTACTCAAGTCTTCACTTGAGTAACTACTCTCCCAGCTACCTCAAATCATCAGTTAAGTAAGACAATGAAATCGAAAAAAAAGTTAAAGATGTTTATTAAATATTGTGTTTTTTTTACATAATACCTACTCTTAGTTGGGTACCTCGTCAAATAACGTGAACTAGCTAAACGTTATTAATACGCTAAAAACTAAAATAGACATTCTACATAATATTTTGTTATACCTACCTATATTGCAATTTGCATAGTAATGATAGTTAATATCCAGTATATAATCAAATCTTCACTTCCAAATCGGCATTTTATGCATATCCAATTCTAGCCTTGAATGTAAAACTTAATTAGGTACCTATTTGTGTCCTGTCTTTTAGAGACCGACTTCAAAAAAATTTTTGTGATATCTTTGGAATTTGGTAGTTCTGTTTTTAGCTTTGTGTCAACAACATCCCTTCTAATGATATGGTTAATTAAAGCTTATCGCTTTAGTGAAATCTATGGGAAAAAAAATAGACTATTGCAAGTATTCTACTGGTACCTGTCTATTGCTATGGCTGAAATATGCAATTACGATTTACATAGCTGCACACCCTTAAACATTTGCAAAAATTTGATCGTAAAACTTTAGGTATCAGTCAGCGCGTGTCAGGTTCAGTAAGTGTCTGGGTTTGGCAATCATGATTATGAACATGTGGATGCAAGTTTTGGTATTTGTGCTATTTTAAACGTGCCTGTGCACGACCTCTTGGCACTTGGTAATTTATTCTTTTCCTACACGCTGAGATGGATATTATCATAATACCTTTTGTCAAACGTACATTGTGTATCTGAAGATGTCAGAAATGCATGCATATTACTTGTAGAACTTTCTCTGTTTAAAATGTCATTCATTTTTTTTTACGGGTGAATTGTTTTTGTGTTCGTTAATCTTGCATAAAGGTAATGTGTGCATGTTTTAAAAGTAGACTCAGTACTCGTACCACATACCTACTCGTAATACGAATTAAAATGTCAATGCAAGAAACATCCAGAGTAAAATTTACATATCAGCTTTCTAAGAGAGGTTATCATAAGAGATATCGTACGTATGTCGTTAAACGGTGTTTTAAAATCTGAAATTACTTTTACAGCATGTAATGGTGTGTAACAAGTTAACAAGTGTGTATTCCCCATTAAGTCGCGACCCGTCAGTAAATCTGCCACTCTTTAAACGCTCGTGACAGTTCAAGGCGACGATGGCTGGCGCCCGCACTAAGCCGGGGAACTTATTAATTTCTGAGTATCATTTTCACAGCTGCATCGATGCATCGCATCACAGTCACGTTATGGGATCGTACATATCGCTGATTTTAACAAATGATTAAAATCACCAAGGAAGGTAATAAACCAGTTTTAAAGAAAGTAGGTGTGACTATGCTACATTAAAGTTGAAGGAATGAAAAAGTTTGATAAAAGGTTATGTTGAGATGGCATGACAAAAGATCCTCTTGTTAACACAAGACTTAAAATTTTATTATAAAAAATAATAAAAATATAGCTACATGCATCAAAACTTCAATACGACTACAAAACAATAGATCCAATTGCTTTTTAATGCCAAGGTTATAAGGTTTTCGAATGATGCCAACTTGATGAATACTGCATAATTGTTTATTCGGCCAAGGTCACTAACGGTGTCGAATGAAAGACTACTTATGAATGAGCTAAGCTGAAGCCAAAGGCCTTATTGTGTTCAAATAAATACGTAGGTACATACTAAGTCACACGTGTAAATATCAAGCTTGTTTCATATCTACCCACTTAACCGAATGCCTAAGCTCAAACTAAAAATAAATAATAGGATTTTTGATGATAATGGATTTAGTTATAATATAATGACCTTATTCTAAAACATGTCAAAATCCAAATCGTGTACAAATGGCAAGTTTATTTTCACTTGAATAGTTTATTAAAAATACTGTATTATAAATAATAATAATTTTCTCTTGAAGTTGTAGTACAGTCCAACTTTTGTGAACCGGTTGGTTCCTTACCGCCTTAACATATTTAGAAGTGAGGCGGAGTCCAATCATTTGTCACTTTCATTGCCTTCATGTCCCAAAAACGGAGACAGCCCGATTGACTATACACGAAATTAACGGAACCTGTAATCTGTGGACCAACTCAACTTAGTGAAACTTTTCAACTAAAATAAATAACAACAACTACTTACAGTAATCACAAAAGCTTCGCACAAACAAAACTTATATCACAGCACTAAAACTATCAATCCACAAAAACTGTCTGATATCAAAACCATTTAATTCACAAAATTTTCCCTTACAACACTTAATCCAATTTCCACTAAATCATCAATAAAAGTCGTCAAAAACAATTTGATCGATTTAAATACAATCGATACGTCACAAAATACGAACACACGTTCGTCGTTGATCGGATCGGATCGAAAGACGCAGCCGTCGACGCGAGCGGCGTAAGCACGAATGAATGGAAACCGGCCACAGCACTCGGTATCATGTGTGTAAAAAAACATTGGAGTGCGAGATGGAACCTATGACATCGGGTAATTAGTCCATGAATTATCTCTGAAAACTAGGAGTAAGTACCTAAGTAGAAGGACAATGAACCGTGACTGGCAGACCTGTCTCGCAGATCAGATAAGATGATTATACGCAGACAGCATCCGGGTGGGTCGTGAACGATTGTGCAAGTACGGCCACTAATGACAGTACGATTTGAAGAGCCTGAGTTTACGATTTACATACGCTTCTATATTGATTAATGTCTTGCATCAATTTAATATAACTCTGCGCAAAATAAAATGAGATGTAGTTTAATAATAAAGAGATACAATGTTACTAAATTGTTAAAACGCAAAAAAAATGAAATATATAGAAAAACCTGTCAATATTGCGATAACTAGAAGTAAAAAACTGATAGAATTCGTGACATCTTCGAAGCTAGAAATATATATGTATAAGTTTATGAAGGTCGTAAATTTATATTGATATAATTACTTAAGTCAGATAAGTTTAAACAACAAAACACCACAACTAACAGCAGATAAACGGCCTCCGTTTAGCGCATATGTAGAGAAACAAAATAATGTTTAGTAAATAACGAAAGGTTTTTACGTACTGCAGTGCACCCTAGTGCACCATATATTATCTAAACTATCCTTACAAAAATTCAGGCACTCATCCAACTTACAATTCCGTGCGCCTAGAGAATCAAAATAACAAGCTCTGGGATAGAACCTGCTTTAGCAAAGATTTACCTAATTTATGATTTTATTTTAAAATTATGGATGCTAATTCTGGAGAAGGCTTTAGTAAAAGGCATTTAGTTGTACTTAACTGTTAGTTTTTTACTTAGGTAATGATGGGACAAAGAGTTCTTTATACATAGAAAAAAATATTTTACTAGGAAATAATAAAAAAAAGGTTTTGGTGACTGTATAAAAACAAGTAATTCAATATAACAAATCGCATTCCAATTAAAAAGGGTCCTACCAAAAGCTCTTGTAAATATAAATTAAATCCAATTCAAGAACAATACAAAATACATGTTCCAAAAATCCATTTAACCTTTATCTGCCCAAATAGCCCTTTTTAAAACGATAATTAGGGTTTTAAGACGCCTCCCAGAGCGATCTCTCATCGGGTTAGCAAAAAACGACTGGAAAAATATTTAGGTTCGTTTTTTGCGGCATCCGTGATAGATCATTAAATGACTGGTATCTGACAAACAAACGGATTGTTTGCTTGTCTATCGTGACAATGTGATTTATTACAGGCTGACGATTACCAGTCCACTACCTATATGCCGGTCACTCCCCACACTACACTCAATTTTGAACTCTATATGCAGTATATACAGTTTATGCAAATTAAGTTGTTTGTGTTCTAATGTTATTGGGATGTGTAGAGTGGATGTTCATATAAATGTGGGTCAATCACTCAGGGCAAAGACTAACCCCTAATTAAAATTCTGCTGGATTACTTTTCTACGCGTGCATTGATATCTAGGTTTAAATTAACAGTGGTTAGCACGTTGTATTTATAAGTACTTTATGTGGCAAGAGACCTAACGTTATGCAGGTCATCCTTACTGATTGCATTTAGTTGGCCAACCTCCAAGTAGATCCTTATTATACTTAGTATATTACTACTTGCGTGGGAAAATATTCCACCTACATACTTCATGCTAAGATCAGATAGATGATATACTGATGATGCATGGTTTTAAGCAAATATCTTGTAAAGCATTATTTCGTACCGTGGCGCAATGCGTCTCTTTAGTTTTATTCAGACATCACATTTGTTTCAAATTTTTGGTTCTGAAGAGTCAAACTAAATAATTAGTTTATTTAAAATAAGAATACGTAATCAGTTCGCGACTCACGTTTTTTTCAACCCTAAGAACTTCCTAGTGTAATAGGGTTATATTATTACTTTTAATTTATAACAAGTTGTGGATTATGAGTTCAATAACATAGAACAATCGGCTGCAACGATACGTGCGTGTAATAAGTTTACCCAGGAGCTTTCGTTTCCCTCAACACTTGCTCAAACAATAGCCGACTCCAATCAAATAACAAACAAATGGTGGAATGTTTTAATATAGAACTCCTTCTTACACTCGTTCGTAACGCATAAATTAATACACATGTCAAAACCTCGAGAAAGTAACAGCAACATCTACTATATAACAATATCTGCCTAGCAAATAGCTCTAGAAAAAAAAGCTTTTAAAGAAATTATTAAAAAAAATAATGAAAAAGGTAGGATACAAGAATTTGAAACAAAACCGATCATTTTAGAAAACATGGCACGAATACAACCTACACTTTAACTTTATCGAGCATGTTGTCTCATGTTTAACAGCCTGTCGGCTTACGCGGTAACTTTACGACTTATTCTCGGGCCCCGTGCCTTTACTATGGGAACGGCTTCAAAATCAACAGTCCTATCGAATGCTAACAAATCGGTGAACAGCTTTATGTGCCATAAATCTCAAAAGCACTAATACTTCACCGGTATCGGCGTAGTTAGCCCCCACTGTGCTTTTGTACGTAAACTGTATACACTAAGTAGCGCAACCTGGAGCCCTATTTTTTAATCACTCGCTTGGATATTGCGTGTGATTTTCGTTTGAAAACTAATAAAAAAGCAACGAAAATCACGCGAAATCACATACTAAAGATCTACTTACAAAATTAAGTTATCCTTTTTTATATCCCATCCGAGTGGATTTCAACTGGTTGTCATTCGTAAATTTGACTTTAATGAATGTTAAACGCCATTTTGACGCGATTGATTCAAACATAGGGCCCCTGAATGGCTACTTGTTTTGTGTCGAATATACCTTTCGATGAGGAAATCTGAGTTTCCATTGTTTTGCTATTGCAATAAAATGGCGTAAATTGAAACACTATGGACATTACAGTCTTTAAATGGGTGTACAAAGAGATCACATTGGATTACAGGATTGAAATTGAAGATGTGCATCTAAATAAGTCTAAGGTGTCTTCGGTGGCGGATGTGGTCTCTCTAGTAGTTGTTCTTAAAGCCGCAATGCTATCAAATTACAATTACATGCGAGATTATATAAAAACAATATCATTGTTACGCCGTTTAATTCGCTTTGCTTCGATCGATTCCATAAAATACTATTCAAAGGTCTACGAAATTGCATAGTTTAAGTCCGCTTTATTTGTATTATTACTGCTCTAGTCAAAGTCATGTTTTTTTCATGTCAGTGATTGATTGCAATCCAATCTATTAGATTAAGTCGAGGTATCAACAGGAAATCAAGTGAGGTGTACACGGACAAATTTAGCGTCGACTACTTTCTAAATTTACCACCCTGAATATGGCAAGCTAAACTACTTGCATTGTTCCGTAAATTAAATTTTGGTCGAATACTGGTCTAATGATAAAATCCTAGATAAAAATTCTAGATAAAAGGCGTTTACCCTTTTTGTATAATGCAACTTGATTCAAACAATTCATAAAACAACGACATTTTAAAGCTATAAATATGTGACCAATATTATTAACCGTTCTTGCGGTTAAGAATATAATAGATAATGCAGTGTCGGGCTCACGACTCGTGTTTTCTATTCTCGTATTGAGGTGATGAGAATCGAACTGCGGTTGTCTTATTAACGCCATTAAATTAGATATAATTGCCCCAATTTCCCTCACTTTTACTCATTCTTTAGAAGGCGTCGAACGTACGTGTTGCCAGTGAGTAGATGACCCAATGATGTGCCGATAGCTATTTCGGGCAATCAAAATATTCCTGCGCCGCTTTCATTTTTGTCTGTTCGATAATAAACAGAATGCGCCGGATATTTGGTTTGGTCTCGACGTCCCGAAGATTGATTTTATTGGTTATGGACGATTTTATGACGGTTCAATTTTAAGTATCGCCTGCGATGTATTATAGTGCCGGTAAGTTTAATTTATATTATTATTTATTTATTACGAAATAGATGCGTAAGTAATAGCTTCCAACATGATATGGATCGTAAACATATTACTGTGTTTCAAACAAGCTATAGTGTCAATTTATAACAAATAATTTCTTAAACCTTTTAAATAGCGGAGTTAACATGCCTATGAAATAAACTATAATGACAGTACTTGATGAAAATAGTCATGAGGTAATAGTACTGAAAATAACACATTATATTTACTTATGCACTGGGGGCAGATTCTTGTGCAATCTGTATACGAAAATAGTGCGTCGATCGAATTTTCTTTGCCGTAGAAAAAAATGATTGATTTCTCTAGTTCACGATTTCATGCATTGCGATTTCGTCCATGCAGTATTTTTTTAACGTGTGGATAAATTACATGATTCTTTAGGTAAAGCGGTAAAACTCGCAATCGAATGAGCATACGAATAAAGTTCGATTGACGCCAGAATCACCACCCCAACATTTGATTGTTCAAGATTTTTTACTGCTCTTAAGATTATCGTATGCAGGGCGACACAATTGGCAGAATTGCCTACATTTGCAGTCGAAATATGCTTGGCCGATAACGTTTTCCAACCCTTTATGGAATCTGTATGAGGCAAAGACAAAGTTAGTCTCATTCGATCTCATAGATCCTAAACTAAAATTGTACGTATTGATTAAAAAAACGGCTAAGTACGAGTCGGACTCGCCCACTGAGGGTTCCGTGCCAACTTAAACTGAATAAGGGATCCACTTACTTCCACTAAGACGGAATACCACAATATTATGTTGACAGATCATAACTTTGTTTTTCATAGTGTTTGTATGGAGAACAAAGTTATGTTTGCGGTTGTTGAAAATGTGCCTTTATCTCAAAAACTACTCGTTCAATCCCGTTCAAACCAATTTTCGTTGAAAGTTTTTGTCAAGATCTACATCACTTATTTTTTCAAAATTTACACTTGCTTGGTTTAGAAGTTAGATGGGGGGGACGCCCATTTTACCACTTTGGAAGCGTCAAACTTTTAAACGTTAGACTTTAAAATTAAATGATTTTAGGAACCACTGTCATTTTAAAAGACCACACACACATCGGTTTGACTAAAAAAAAATTCGGTTTTAGTTTCATTTATGGGAGCCCTCCCTTAAATATAATTATTTTTTATTTTTTGTATTAGAATGGTGAAGCGGTTAACAGGATACATCTTCCTACCAAATTTCAACAGTGTGTCGCTTATTGTTTTATAATAAAGTGGCTGTGACATTCGGATGGACAGAAAGACAGACTTGACGAAACTATAAGGATTCCGTCTTTTGCCATTTGGCTACGGAACCCTAAAAAGCCGTTAATATAATATAGGAACCAAACATTTTTTTTTTTAAAAACTCTTCATAATTTTGACCGATTATGCCTTAATTTTGAAAAATAGATTGATCACTTCTATTTGCTGCGGGTTCGTTGGCTTGCGGAGCGCGTGCGGCACCTTCAAGTCAATTACTCCTTTTAGCACCTCAGCCAACAGCCAGTCCATCAACGCAGTCTCGAGTAAACTTTCTAGTCAACATGCTTCTAGTTACTGTTTCTACTAGCTACAGTACGTCACTTAAAACTTACCATTTGCTGCGGGTTTCTCGGCTTGCGGTGCGCGCGCGGCACCTTCAAGCCAGTGACTCCTTCCAGCACATCTGCCAACAGCAGTCCGTCAGCGCAGTCTCGTGCGAGCCCGCCACCAGATGCGCCCGCGCGACGCCGCGACCGAGCCCGCTCCAAGTAGTGATTTGCCCAGTCTGTGTAGATCTGGTGACAAGGAAAATAATAGGTTATTTTTGGTTAAAACATATCGTTTCAAGTCTGCTGCTATTTCACTGTGAAGGTTACCAAATTATCCTGATTGTCCCGAAATTGGAGCTAGCGCTCTCACTTTTTTAGATAGGTGATACATTTTATAGTACATTCTTTCAAGTCTGCTGTGTTATACATTTTTAATTGTGTGGGTAAAACAATGCAAATGCCTGCATACAAAACATACGGGTCACTGAGATGAAGTTACGTTACAATAATGATAATTATAGAGTTTATCGAGCCGGTAAGTTATTGGATACTAGGAACGCCCAGAACGTGTAGATTTGAATTACAGTTAGAATTTAGTGATTACTTAAGTTATGATCAATTCCAAACTAGGTTCATATTTACCTACTTACTTGTGGGACCCGACGGATCCTAGACTGTTTATAACTAAGCTTGTAATGATAAACGGGGCTTGAATAACTGGCCTTGGTATTTAGACATGTCTGCCTAATCAGACTCCAGCTCAAATAAGGTGAAGGTCGAATCTGTCAGACTGTGATGAATTGCTTCGTAGAGCCGGCAATATGCCTCTAACACGTGTGAACTATATTTCAAATTGCACAAGATTGTAATCAATCTGCTTAAGCAATTTATTGTGGCAATAATATCAGCAATATTTTATGTAGAATGTTCAAAGTATTTACCGATACATAAAATGACCAGCAGATAATCTAATTCAATGATAATACTCCCATAAATATTTCTCTCTTCTGACTGCAAACTTCTTTGATTTGAACAGTAAACATGTAAAAGTGTGTATGCATCTTTAACAAAAAGTTCTCAATTCCGCCTCCTCGAAAGTGCGTATCATCAAAACACATGTTTCACGCGTTTTCAATAAATCAGACACGCGATATCTCAAACAACTGCCGATTGTGTACCTCGTATACAGGCGACTGAGTAAGCACTACCACGTAAAGCTATCAACAGCGCGATTTCAGAGATGGGGTGTTGATAATGCCAAACTGCTCGTATAACTTAACGACATTACCTAAGGAGAAAAGGTCGAGTTAAAACACACTGAATCATTCAAGTGAAATGTGTCAAAGAGTCCGCGAGAACAATAAAGTTTAATTGCAACATAAAACGTACTCAATTGTGTCATTTATCTGACGGTTTATTTGCAGCAATGTTTAGGTTAATAAATAATTCAACTACAAAATTTATATAATATGATCTTAAATGAATTGCGATAAAATATTTCAATCATCCGAATTGTTGGTTCTTATCCTCGACATTCTATCATATCCATCATTCACGATCTTTGTGCAAAAATTCAAGATACAGCACAATCTTATAAGCACATAGGTATTTTACAGGGTGTTATATTGGTCAGTGACATCCAATTCAGGGATGATAATATGAGTTATACTTATTAAAAAAAAGCTAAAATTATATGCAAGTTTTATAAAATAAAACCTCTGGATAACATTCTAAAAAATGACAAAACGAATGGGGAAACTCGCACCCTTGCGACCTAGTGAACCTAGCTAGGGCGTATCTACAAATACTATGCCGTAGCTAGCAAGCTATGAAGAGGCTACCTGGTGTTGGTAGTTTTGACTCGATCGCTGTATCACATTGATCATTTGATTGTGTGGGTATTTCTATAAAAAAATGACATCAGTATCGTTTGTACCCCTGAAACTCTCGTCGCTGACCAAAACAACTTGTATATTTAATTAAAGTCAATTTAGATAGTGTCTGTACCCAATCCCCAATTTAAGCAACAATCAAAACGAGGATACAGTTCATCACATGAATGGAGAGAGCTTTAATCAAATCTGCATAGTCAGTGCGGTGACGTAATGGGTATTTTAATATGTCAATGTGGAATCCCTTAAAGCAGCGTTTCTCAATCTTTTTTGATAACAAATTCCTTTTAGAAAGCGATATCCTTTCCTTTCTTTGGACATTCCCACACATCGCCATCTAGTCCCAAAGTAAGCTACTCAAAGCTTGTGTTATCGGTGCCAGGCAGCGGATATAATACTTAAATACTTTTTTTTGTAAATACATACATGATATACATAAAAAAATTAAATAAGGAGATACGTTGAGATACGATGATATATATTTATTTACAGAGTTTTGAAAAATATACACTACCGTCACTGAATAATATTAATTAACGTTCCTATCCACGCAGAAAGAGCTAACTGTGTCTTGTGATCTTGCAGTGAGTGGTCTAGCTTGGGTCCTAGTTAGAACTGGATCCCATGCAGGTGGAAATTTCCAACCATCTTCTCTGTTAATATTTGGATGTTTTCTTATTTCTATAGCTTCGCGTAGCATACGTGGAATGAACCGACGTTCTTTTGACAGTACTTTGGGTCTTCTTCAGCATGTAAGGAAGGTACTACGGGACAACCAGCTTCCAGTACCACGTCGTTGCAGACCCCGTGCCAGGGCCAAGCCCATTATAGTTGAACGCCCACCTGCCGTACTACCTTACATCAAGGGGGTCACTGACAAGATTGGGAATATCTTGAAGCGAGCTTCCATCAAGACTTATTTCAAGCCGCCAAAGAAGATTTACCAATTTTTACCACCTGTCAAGTGCACCATACCTCTTCAAGATGCAGGGGTGTATAGACTGGAATGTGACTGTGGCCTTTCCTACACCGGGCAAACCAAACGAAGTATAGGCGTGCGGATAAAAGAACATATAGCTGACGTTAAACATAGACGAAACATAAAATCTGCAGTGTGTGAACATGCCTTAGACAAACCCAACCACTTCATACGTTTTGACCAACCCAAAGTACTGTCAAAAGAACGTCGGTTCATTCCACGTATGCTACGCGAAGCTATAGAAATAAGAAAACATCCAAATATTAACAGAGAAGATGGTTGGAAATTTCCACCAGAAGGGATCCAGTTTTAACTAGGACCCAAGCTAGACCACTCACTGCAAGATCACAAGACACAGTTAGCTCTTTCTGCGTGGATAGGAACGTTAATTAATATTATTGAGTGACAGTAGTGAATATTTTTCAAATCTGTAAATGACAAATAACATCTTAGTCTACCCGTGACCACGAACGCTGTAAAGTGTTCGAAACGTCGGGATAAAATTAATAAACTCGCAAAAAGTTAATCCGTAAAAAAGTTGTTTTATTTTGACGAATTTAGTGTACAAAGGTGGACTTAATGCTAAAAGCATTCTCTGCCAGTCAAACCTTTAGGTCATGCAGAAAGATAGCAACGGGTGCAGTGAAAAAAAAACACAAATTAAAATAGGAAAATAGTAACAAGAATCTAATAAATATATTATATTATATTATACCGATAAATAAATAAACTACAAAATATATATAAGTATATACATAAACATAAATAAAGCATAAATACATACATATAATAATAATATTATGCAATTATTCACTCTTTCAGAAATGTACGAACTTTATTCTTGAAAGACAACTTTGCATCGGTTCTCTTTATATCCACGGGAAGAGAATTCCACAGTCGTGTGATATACATAGAAAACACCCAGACCAATACAAACAGACATGTTTATGAACACAAATGTTTATATGAACGATATACTTGGTGGAACCCTACAATATAACAATAGTTTGAAAGTGTATTCCTTATTAGTAAGCATAATAAAAGTACCTATTTTGTAACTTTTATTCATTCCTTACTACAATAACAAGTATTATAATAATATAAGATATTAAACATCACAAGTAGGTATCGACGGTGACGGCATAGTAAAAAAAATGATACGCCGCGTCAGAACTGTCGAACAGAGAGAGGTGTTTTTTTTTTGTCTTAATTCTAAGGGAACTTTTACAGGGATATCGCGGCACCCTAGGGTTCCACAGAACACACTTTGAGTATCGTTGTTCAAAGGATTAAGTCACATCAATTCCTGGAGAATGAGGGCAAGTGGTGGGTTGGCGACTGTCGGGCTCTAGTCTGACTCGTTCGTAGTAAGTATGGCACACTTGTCTTAGACGCTAATGGACGTAGGAGTTTCATTTGATGGACGCTAATGGTTCAACGTACGTAGTGAAATGACATCTGCAATTCTGCATAAAGCGAAACCGCATGTGAATTACGCTTTTTAATTCGTGTATGGACATATGGACTTACCAAAATGATAATTTCAACTCAAAAACATATACTTATATTATAAAGCTCAATATTTGTTTGTTTGTTTGTTTGTTTATTTGAACGCGCTAATCTCGGAAACTACTGAACCGATTTGATGACTTTTTAATGCATTTTGGTTTTAAAGTCGTTTTGTTCGTTTTTTTAAAGTTAATTTTATTTCTTTATTTGTGATTACAGGAGAGGGTAGGGGTGGAGGGGGGGGGGACCTTATGATTTTGTTCTTTAAGAAGCTACAAATTACCTATCATAAGTTCTGTCATTATAATCACATAACTACTAAGCGTTGAGGTATTATGTAATATGGAAATTGTGCTTTCATAATATACTATATTACATTTATGTTTTTTAGAACCATACCAATAGACCAATCCAAAAGACTAAAAGATTTTTTTTTAAAGCATAAGGTCCGCCATTTACATGTGCAATAAAGAACATAAAAATAAAAAAGCCCATATACATTAAACCAGACTGTAATTTATTTTTTTACTTCTCTTACAATATTGTAAGTAAATAGTTCTGGTTCGATTGAAGGACCACAAGAATCCAATGAATATTTTATCACGTATCTACTTCGAGCTTCGAAAAGAAAAAAAACTATTTATAAAATAACGAATACATCTACGGCATTATAATGTATCAATATACCTTGATTTTATCAGGTAATCGAACATGTTATTAGAATAATCATGACATGTAAGTGGGTGATTCTGATAAGGACGCCGGTTCTTATTCGTCCTTTTACAGCTATCACACGGTTGTTTATTCAAATCGGCTTTGAATAGCTTTTGATGGTAATAAATCTATTGAGCCTGACATTTTTATCGGCATACAAACTACGTTCATTAGGATTGAGGTATCCTTTTCTATTGATGTCTTGATCAGGGATTGTATGTTTGCTTATTGAATAAGGCAAAGTGTTTTCTTTTCGGATTAACTTTATGATTTTAAAATCGATATGGCGTTTATTTTTACTTATACGTAGATACGTTAACTTGAATCTCAATGGTCTGATCCAATTTATAAGATAATAGATTTTCTGTCTACCACCAAAAGCTTCAGTAACCTTCTTATTACGTCACTGATAATGTTTGTTCAATATAACTGCAACTAACTGTAATACCTACATACTGAAGTTATGAGTGCTTTGTCGCCGCAGAGTCCGGTCATGGGGAGAGCTATACAAAAAGCTAATACAGAAATCTTTTCATAAAGCAAAGAAGCAATTAGAAGAACTTATTTAAGGAAAAAGTTACCAGCGACCATATCTTCAAGTCAATTCGATGTTTGGTAACTTTGATTCATGTTGTTAGCTTACAATGTTAATAAATTATTGCTTGGTTTAAACTCCAAAACTTACGCACGAGCAACCACTGCAAGTCGAGGTCTGAAATAATTAATTAACTCATCTTGTTGCGTACGCATTTACCCATGCAACGGATCGGGTGGTTTATTTGCTTCCCACAAACGCAATTTACGCTTACAATGTGCTGTAAGTTCGGCCTACCCGAAAACCCGCGCAAAATAAACAAATCAACTTTATAGGACAAGAGCAAGTCATGCAATGGACATGCACTTGCCAACACTGATAGACCGTGACACGTATTAAACGTACATTAAACGTACGTTTAATGTTACTCTATTTTTTGTTGAGGAACCATCTTTTAGTTAGGTTATAATGAAGTAGAGCTACAATAATTTTGTAGGTTATACAAAAAATAAAGCTGCGTTATCAAAACTTGGAATTATATAGTAGAGCAGAGAAAACCTAATCTACTTACTTATTAGATCACATCACACTGTGTTTAGCTTATACTCTTTCATGTAAGATTTTCTAATGTGGGTTGGGGTATATCCATTTATACATATAAGGTTCTTTTACTATTCTTTCTTGTTTCTAGTTAATACTCAGTTAATTTTTTTTCTTTAAAAAAAAATGACCTTTAAGTGTTAGTTTCAAAGAAAAAAATCAACTTCATCAATATACTATCAGGGTGAGTCCCGCATTACCATCTTAAAGTTTATTTTTCGATGCAGCAAGCAAAGTCAGGCACTGCCCTTTTATGTTTTGACCACCAATAGCGTTCAAGGATGACGGCACAAAAGATTTGTGAACGGACAAAAAATGCAAACATGTGGTAATCTCACGAAAGTGCATCTTTGCCATCAAGAATTGTTGCGTTTGTTATTAAGAAAGTAAACTCAAAATAATGAAATCTAGTTATCATACATATTAAGTTAAGAGAATTCATGTGCCGATTTAAAGTAATGGGATCAGGAAAGTTAAAATTAAACCTTCCAGATTCTTTAAAAAAAAACATTGAAAAATGAACAAAATCGATAATACTACGAGATCAATTATCTTAAATCATCATATATGATATATTTTGTTTAATAATAAGGCATATTTTATGATTTTAATTTAATTACATTCCAAAATATTATGTTTAGTTTTTAACTTATGCTATTCACTCACTACCTTATAAGCAACGACCTTAAGTCTATCTTTATATGTAAACAATGCTATAGTAACGGTTTCTACGAAATTCATCTCACAGGAGCTCGCTCGCTCTCGCTTGCGTACTGTCTACTCACAGTATGTACATACTGTGAGTAGACAGTCAACTGCGTACTGTCTACTCACAGTATGTACATACTGTGAGTAGACAGTACGCAAGCTCCTGGCCTACAAGCATGTGTTTCGTGTGGCGTATTCCCCAGGCGCTTCAGCTCGGATTGTTTTCATAAAACTTGCACGCTGGATTAATTTTTGAATTTATCCAAAACATTGTTATATGGAGCTCACACATTTAATTTTATGCACAAATACGTTTTTGGCTTTTCGCAAACATGAAAATCTTTCTCTCGGAAAATGAGTATTCGAACAAGTATCTACTACCTACATTAGAAATATCAAAATAAAAGTTCATGCCTGCTATGATACTGACAATTTCTTAGTAATTAAACCATTTTATAATGAAAAACTGACTTGCGAGAACCGGTAACGGTCCTTTTATTCGAGTGAAATGTATACAAAGAAAAAAGACAGTGCTTTTAGCACGTTATAAATGAGAGTTCAGATACAGGAATTTAGTGTCATTAAAAATATTGGAGCAATTGGCCCATATAAATTAATAGAGATGGTCAAAGCCGCCCAATGAAGTAATTTGCATGGCCGATCTCTGCTCGGTCAGATTCCGTCGGCGTAACCGAGCTTTTCATTATTCGCTTCAATCGTACCAAAAAAGAAAAATAACACTAGGTATATTACTTAATTAAAAATAGGTTTTAAATATTTGGTCTTTTGATTTTTCCTCTGAGAAAGACTAAAATTACATAATCAGATGCACTTTGTTTATACGTATAGCAAGCGTCGGTAATAAAATCTTCTCAAGTTCAACAAGTTCCGAGAGATGCTCAAAGAATGTTTGGTAAGGAAGTCTCTTGCCTCTAATTCTAGCACATCCGTCAATGCGCGAGGTGAGAGTTTAGAACTTCAGACCAAGCACGGAAACGGAATGAGGTCGTGCTTTTAATATCGTAGGGCGGCGCGCTGGGCGGCTGCGGTAAGGCGGCTTTGTAACTCTAGCCTCCATTAAGGACATGTCTTTTCCTCAAACACAGACACTTCACGCATCTGTGTCTTTGAAAGCTATTTCATAAGTAATGGGATGTCTTTCCTTGCAAACTTGCAACTGTAGGGATATTTTGAGACCCGGAATTTAGAATAACCAACGCAGAAAGCGCAGAGGATGTAACTTACTTCCGATTACAGTTGATTGCTAGTATTCGTTAATCTGCTGCTACTAAGAAACTGTCAGTGCAACAATTTTATTACGACATTACGCTCGGTAGCGTTGCATAAACTTCCTTGTAAACAGATATTGCAAGTGTCTCAAAATAGCTTACTTTGTTTGACGTGTTACCGCAACCCTTCGCGACATCTGTAAAACGTGTGTAAAACAGAAAATATTTACCGGCTAAACGAACTAGGTTAGTAACATTTCAAAACAAACAATGTTAGTGTACATTGACTGTTGATGAAATTAAGCACTGATTGAGCGGCGATAGATGTGTTAGCCATGACCTAATACTCGTGATTTCCAAAATAATATTTACCTGCACAATGGACCGAGTTTGCCGTGTGACGTCATCTGTCGACCCTTGGATGGAACGTGGAGCCCTGATACACGCGGGTATCATTTTGTCATAGATAAATATCAAAGCCGACTGTGTAATCAAATGGCTCCATTTTTTCTTCGCCTCCAAATAAACACTGTCGTTGCACTACAAACGCTGATCTATCATTGAGATTTCCGGGCAACATAAAAATGTTTTAATTCTTCTGATAATTCATAAATTTCATTAAGCCGAATTTTTCTTCGACGTGTTTAGAGACGCGTTGACACAATGAAGGATGGCCACCACTTTGTCGTGACCTGCCGAGCCCTACGCGCGTTACGTAGTATGTAGACTCTAGGAAGGTGTTTTGACTGTGCGTCATGGATCGTGAATGGATGGTTGCTTCGCGTAGCGAGATAAACTGTTCTCGGTAATATTTACAGTGTAGAACGGCGCCGGTTGCCGCCCACGCCTGCGTCCGCGGCTACACTGGGTCACGGTATACGGGAATACTAGAATAGACTGTACCTACCTACTACGGGGTGAGTAATCCGACAAAACGATAGCTACTCTTAAGTCTTATGAGGCTATCAACCGTGTTTATTGCTCAAAACGAGACATTGTAGTCAGCTGTTGACATTTACTTTAGCGAAACTGCTACTAGGAAATCAGTCACCAATAAACTTATTATCTGCTAGATTTATTAAGACAAATTATGATTCTGTGAAGCCGTCAAAATGAACTAGTATTGAATATTTTGCAATATCACTGTAAATATTTATGGGTATTATAATCTGCTATTTATATTCTAACCACATGATTTTATTATTTCTTGGCAGCACCACATTAAGTGTTATGATTTACAATTAATAAAATGCATCACTACGCCTTCATCTTTTATAACGGCTATTAGATTTTTCTTGTTACACGATTCAAATGCAAATCGATATTTAAGTAGAGGTAGTTATTTCAATTTGAGCATTGATTGTTGATGGTAGATACACCACGTAGGCGATGTCGAAACGATTATATTGAAATGAAACAGTAACTCTAGCTTGAAACAATGAGCATAGTGCAGTGGGCGGCACCGTTAGCATGCATTTATTTATAATTTTGTCTCTATGCACATTTAGGATCGCGGTACAAAACAAGTAAGTATTTGTTAGCTAACATGATGTTGCTGTTTTTCTCAAAAAAAAGGCGGTAGGCTTAATTTGCATGAGGTGGATATTGTCAAGCTACGTACATATGTTAATATTCTGGGATGGACGTTTGAATGCTTGGGCTCCTTTTTTGCTCTGCAGCAGAATCTGACAAACTGCAAACTGCTGTACTATTCTATAAGGAATAGTTAATTGCAAAATAGCTTTCGCAGCTTTAGTTTTTGCTAATCGTCAGCAGAATCACTTCTCATTAAGAATTAGCTATTACTTATTGGCCACTACCTCGGTAAAATACACATGTCACATATAACGAACTAAAAAAAACCTGGAACTGGTTGCATTGTGTTCCAGCTACAAAACAAATCGTATGAACTTCTTATATTCTCAGTAGTCTTTGTATGTTGGTAAGATAAAAGCACAGTAAAAGCGTCTTTCTTAATTAAACCGTTTGCGGTTTAGCATCTCACCGCGAAAGCCATTAGGAATAATCCGATAAAACAATAACTTAGGAGAAACTGTAATAAAGATGCGGCGCGTTTGCAGATCTGCTTTGAAGTCGCAAATATCATAAGCCAATAAACTCGTCAACGCACTGGAGTTATTACTCTTACCTACGTCTGTGACACTTTCAGTGCAGCGTGTATTGATAAAAAGGTATTATGAAAAGGGTTACCAAACTATCAATGCATAGTTTACATTTTATTTAAGAGAAGAAAATAAGTATAGAAAAAGTGACAAAACTATGTTTTGTTTCAGAGGTTTAAGCGTCTAATTATAAAACGAAACCATACTTAGATAACGAAAATTTTCCTATCCGAATGGGTTCAGGGATAAGTACTATGTAGGCAGAGCTTTGTATGTTTATAACAGATTGTTTAGAAATATAATTAATCATAATCACGGTGCTTCTCCCGTAAAATACAAAAGTATTAGTTTGGAGCTTTTACGTTATACCCGCGTTTTGCTACTCCTCCTTTACCGTAAGCTTTGATATCTTTAATGCATAAACAAACGAATATTATTGCTACAGAAGACATATCCACAGACGCTGTTGCCTCATCCGCATCCGTACATTTACACGGCTGTCAAAAGTTCGACACGGACCGTGTATTTATAACATACGGAAGGTGCGCCGGAGCAACGAACCTTCGTGACATAATCATAAAACACCGACATCTAAGCGACTACAATGCGAGAAAAGAAAATCGTGCTCCCGTAAAAGGATTAATGCACAATTAAAAGCATCAGTCCAAATATACAGATCGTAATAAGCACGATTAAAGACACGTTTGATTATTTAAGCTTGGCAAAGCAATTTGGGACAAACAGGAATTCGGATGCAAATGCTATTTCAGTCAAATTTGTTTGAACTTAAAATACACATTGCGTTTTATCGCATTCGTATTATTTACTTTTTAAATTCCAAATACATTTACTATCGGCAATTGTAAAACTATAGATTGGTATCTAGCTAAGTATTCAAAACATCCGAAACATCCATACTAGTTTGTGTAAAAGCACCGTTGAGAATTTGGAACGCCACCTGACTTTCCTATTTCTATCCGGACGTGGCATAAATTAGTAGCTATTGCGTAAGGGGCAACAATGTGACAATACGAGGAGTAGTACGCAAAGATGCATTGTATGTAGTTATCTGACGTACGCAACACCAAAAAGGTTTAATTATTGGAGCCAATGTATCAAACATTGGCTTCAAAAGGACGTATCGGCCTTGGGATATGTGGGACGCAGATGTGAAATTAACACAGTTTAAGGATGCAGTAATATGTTTATTTTATCGATAAACATCCGTGAGAGGTATTTAAAGCACCGGAGTATCAGTGAACGAAACCGACCGAAAATACTTAAGATTACAAAGTAAATCTAATACGGAACCTATATTATAATTGTATATATTAGTCTTTTACATTTTCTGTAAGCAACAATGATTAAATTAATCGTTAAAAGTTGTCAAGATTGCTTGATTGTCTACTTACTGGTATTTTTAAATTATGGTAACCTTGGGATACAAATTATAAAACGGAATTTATTCTTGACCGATCATTACAACTTTAGGGCTGATAGTAATAATACGCTCTACGGGTACCTATTTATTACATTTAGTGAGAAAACTATTTATGAGCTTCTAGCTCGATCAGTACTACTTTAGGAGTGATAATAATAATAAACTCTAAGGTGCCTATTTCTGTCAATTTGTGTGAAAACTATTTCTGAATATTTTGAAGACATTTATTTTCAAAACTATAAACTTTCCAAAGTTTGGTGTCGATCGTACTTCTTCTGATTAGAAAGCTTTCTTTCTGCTTCTTCTACTTCTTTCTACTTTGACTTCTTGGAACAACGTGACGTCCAAATTTATTATTAACGTTCAATCGATACTTGTGCCATAAGGCAACACTAAAGCTTTGCCGAGCTATTGTGGTGTGGGCGATTGCACTCGGTTTGGTGCACCGATATGGTGGTGGGTGATTACTATCGCAATCTCTAGCAATTGTTAAGGATAGCTTTAAAATATGGTTCTGATAAGGTTTACTATTAAAATCTATAGTCATCAAAGTCGAGCGTAAAATGATAAATCTTACAATGACAAAAGCGTTAGTTATTCTTAGATTTCTTGATCAATAAAGTGTTTTCGTTTAACTTTCTTGCGTATCTTTACTTACACTTACGTGATACGTGATAATAGTAATGATAACAACTTAATATTTTTATGCAAATATTTTTGTCGAACTAAAAACAATGTATCTATATATACCTTAAATATTTGCAAAATCTCTCAAAGCTCATGTTTGAACATTGTCGCAATGAAATAAATCAAAGTATTATACTTTCAAAACAAACAGGCTGCACACTCATCTTGCTGAATGGGATTCGCACTGCGTATAAATACGTTCGATTTTATAAATAGACCTAATGTAGGTAAACGAACGGACGGGTCTACTTCACAATGATTTTGTTTCCTTTTCACAGTTCGTTGCACTGCGCTAATGATTTCGCGATAGATAACGATCCCGCAACGGAAATATAAAAGACACGCCATTGTTGACGGAAAGGAGTGGCTGTAAGACCTCTATACATACGATTAAAATAGAATTAGCCTATATATAATGTCATAAGCGATGGTAATAAAAAACAGTACAACACGGTGTTATAACTACGACACAATTATAGTAATAAGATTATTGTTCCGCCAATAAGTTACTTAAAGATTTGTGTTGTTTTATGTTTACACAACACAACCATTTTCTAGGCGACGGGCCAGCGCAGCTTTAGACCCGTTTACATTTGGTTTTGAGATAGTACGGTTTTTTGTAATAAAACCGTTCCTCAATAAATAAAACCAAGCCTGATGACTAATAACGCTCCGTTACCCGATATTATGACTACCGGTCCCAGAACTTTCAAGCTCCTATCGAGAGGTGTGGCCGGTGTCACTTGGAGGATTTTAATTTACATTCTTTACGATTTATTGCCCATACAATATATTTTATATTGTTTGTTAATAGACACCGCGTCTTATTTATTATACAGGCTCAAATTGAAATTGAAATTTACAACTCATTTTATGCTTTCCAAACAATTTGACACCACTTACTATTTCTTTGCCTCCACTTATTGGCAAATTATTTATGTCTATTCAAATTCAACTATTTTCCAGCAGAATATCATGATTTGCACTTTTAATGTACTCAACTAATATAAAAACTGTTTTTTCCTACCCAGAGGACTTCACCTCAAAACAAAAGACCCTATAATTACGACTATTGAAAACATAATACGAATTGATTGCATTAATTAAAGTTAGTAAGTGTTGTGTGGCTTAAAAAGCTCAGTAATTATATTGATAATAGTACAAAGCAACCGCAATAGAAACAAAAAAGCATTACCACCCACATTTTAATCGTCTTCGTGGTAGTATTAATCTACTCGTTCTTTGCGTTATCTATAGACTGCAAGCATAGATTAACCTAATGATTTAATTAATAACAAAATCCATTACGTTAGATAAGCCTATATCTAACTCAAATTGTAATCAAATTACTTATGACTATATAAACTAACACTGAAAACCTTATCTTAGTATTAACGTACAGCAAATAAAAACAACTAAAGTGGGTCCTACTATTATAGTGCCTGCTCTAAGAAAATCTAGCCTAGTAAGCTATCTGACACTGATACGTAATAAGCCCAATAATTAGCTTCGGTTCTTAATAGATTTCTCGTGTGAAGAAATCTATTATCTTTGCTAAGTGCGAGCGAAAGCGACAAGGGATAAAGCTTAATGGGCGGCGAATAGTGACTCTATGCCACTCTATGGCCATTCGACATGTAAGCCCCGATGCACACCGGACACATTTGACGATATTGCAACACTCACATGAGTGGAAACATTGAAAGATTTAGCACTTTAATGAACCCTGTACACGTTACCTACTCGTACAACTTAAGTTACAACTTAAGTAAAATTACAACTTAAGTAATTTATTTACATAAAGAAAAAAAAAGATTCGTCTTGCTAACTGAACTATCTAAAGGTTAACGAAAGGTTTTTTATTAGTATGTAGATAGCTGCATTACTGAATGGCATGATATATTTGTAGAGTTTAAAATACTATCAAATTGATTGACTGTTTGAAAATGATGTGAAAGCTAGAGGTGAAGCTCCTTGAACATACTACCTGTAATAGAGTTATCCAACTAATGGACTAAGGAGCTGAATTCACTGTAGTTTGGACCAAATCCTACAGAAGCTTTAGCTTTAAGCTGCTTAACTACTAATTGTTGTTCGTGATAGTCACCGCTAGGATCGCAAGACCACAACAAATGATGAATGTACACTAGGCTTTAGCCAAGTGCTTGCTCCTTATCGAAGTCCATTTGCCGACAAAAACGCAGCTACACGACCGAGTAATAAATCCCCGAATGCACTCCCGACCGTTTGCGATTTATCGTTGAGCGCTGAATGTATTTAAATTGGATTTGGTAATGGACCGATTGCAATTCATGTTTGTTATGTAGGTGTTTAAATAAACTCAGTTTTGTACGTGCTTTGTGACCACTTTCAGTAATGTTATTTTTCTTTCAAGCATGAAATTGTTACTAAATTAACAACATTCAATGGTCTGCTACGCGTCTCTTTTACCGTATTTCAAGACTAGAAGTGTTAATATTTAAAGATTACCAAATAAATTCGAAATGTATTCTCGTAGTTTTAATGAGATGCATAATTAAACCTAATAAGCTGCTACGAAATCGGGTCACAATACCGATTGCAAGTTCACAAAACGAATGTTGCCCAGAAATCCAATAGTTATTTACCAACACATCCACTGAACAATTAATCCATCATTAGCTCGCGACAATGTCTTATCACTCTCGTACACAAAGTCGCGTCGCGACAAAGTCGGGCTATGGAACGCGCAGTCCGTGCGCCCGCGCTTCAGTGACTAACGTCGCCGAAAGCGGCGCATTTACAAAAGCTCCGGCCGTTAGAGAGGGACGAACAGATCCGGAGATGCTGGTCTCCAGTTTTGACAGGAATATGAATAATTTTAAATTAATTACTAATGCGACCAGTGTAACGAAAGATCGAAAATCAAGCGGAAGCTTACGTTAACTTACAACAGTATCTTATTTTCAAACAAATAATCCGATCCAGCCATCAGCTATCTTAATTTCAGCATTACATAAATAAATTTAGACACACAATATTAATTATATTAAATAGTAGCCTAGTGTTTTGGCACTTAAATAAACACAAAAAAGTGCCAAAAAAATGAATTGATGGACAGGTGATAATCATCGTCTTAATTTGCAAACGATAGAGCGCCCATTTTGTCCATCAAGAATTGGATTGCGTTATAGCACTGTACTTTTCACAGTCAAATCAACCTCTTATTCCACTCAGTTCATTTCCACATAAGGAATCGAGTGTCAATTGTCTTCCTAACTCGGCATAGGCCTCTTATCTCAACATCACCCTTACCTTGACACCCTCGACCTGTCACTAAACTTATAAGGCTCTAAAAAAACTTCTCTTTTGTTAACTACCCGGCGAGAACCACGTCCGGGAAACCGACACTTGACCTACCGACGTATTTAGATCTTTTAGATCTATATCTATATCTAGTCTTTTAGTCTAATTTTTTTTTTTTTTCTTTCTTTTAGATCTTTTGTGCGCGGGATAAAGGAGGCCGTGACTTATCGTATTCGGCCGCTTTACAAAAAACCTATGAATACGATTGTGTTATTATCATAATTTTGTGACGCTGCCACTCTTATGTTGATGGCCAGCGCCGCGCCTTCAAACGAAATGATATAAATAAAATTCACCCGAATCCAGTAGATGTGTGGTCTCTGAAGGATTTCGACCGAAAAATTGACGACTTAACCAAATTATGTGGTCCGCGACGAGTTTTAGGGCTTATGGTTGTGTGATTAGGGAGAATATATTGCACTGTTTTTGTTTGTGTTCCAGTTTCACTTTGGAAGCTGTGTTTATGTGAACAACGCTGTAAATAAATGTTGTTAGGTCGAGTGCATAGTATTTGTATTTGGTTGTCAATCAAAGTGTGCAAGTTATACGGTTAGGTATATGGGCCAACTTTTCAGATTTTTAGTAATTATTAGATTTCATTCTAAACTAAGAAAGTGGAGCTCACTGTTGACACAATGTCGCATAATCTGCATACGGGAATGTGTATACTAGGTTTATAGAGTCAGCACTGAACCTCGAGAGAGCCCGGGGAAGTTAGTGCCCGTTTTTAGTTGTCAAAAAACTTTTAAACAAAACTGTGCGTGATGACAATGATTATGATGGAACTGGACATGAAATCTAAAACAGTAAGAATTGCTTGAAATAAATGTACCCTGCTTCCTGTCTATAATCCATCATCTTCTATGCTATCTTATAAATAATTACACAAGACTAAGTACTCTTTCTCATATTGTTTTGAACTTTTTTGTGTGGTAATTCGAATAGGTACTATTTGAACCGTTTCACCTAAAAAAAGACACTTTTTACGTGTGGATCTACCCACACGTATAAAAAGTAACGCACAGGCGAAATCCAATTGCATAGTCGTGACCCTAAAAAAACAAAAACATTTTTTTTGGCAATAAAAATTCTATCAGTGAACTATTTTCGTAAACGAATTGCAGAACTAGGTTTCTTCAGCAAAGAAAATTCTAAAGGTGAACTTTTTTCAAACATCGTCATTCGATTGCGAGTTTTACCGTTTTATCTAAAATTTCTCATAATATATCCACACTTAAAAAAACGGCCTAGTGCGAGTCGGACTCGCGCACTGAGTGTTCCGTGCCAACTTTAACTAATTATCCACTTAGTTAAATACCATAATATTTTGTAGACAGCAAATATAACTTTGTTTTAAATAGTGTTTTTATGAAGAAAAAACTTATGTTTGCGGTTGTTGAAAATGTTTTATATCTCAAAAACTTCTCGTTCGATCCCGTCCAAACCAATGTTCGTTGAAAGTATTTGTTAAGTTCTACATTACATTTTTTTTCAAAATTTACACCTGCTTAGTTTAGAAGTTAGATGGGGCGGGGTGGGGGGGGGGATGCCCATATTATCACTTTGGAAGCGTCTAGCTATGAAACGTTAGTCATTTTAAAAGACCTATCCATAAACACACCCACACGTATAGGTTTGACTAAAAAAAAATTTCAGTTTTACCTTCATGTATGAGAGCCCCCCTTAAATATCATTTATTTTGTGTATAAAAATTTCAACAGTGTGATGCTTATAGTTACAGAATAAAGTGGCTGTGACATACGTACAGACAGACAGACAGACTTGACGAAACTAAGGGTTCCGTTTTTTGCCATTCGGCTACGGAACCCTAAAAATACCGCAAAGACGAAATCGAAATGCATAGAGATCGAGACCCTGAGAAATCAAAAAAAATATTATTTGGCAACGAAAATTCTATCTGTGAACTATCTTCGCATAGGAATTGCACGAAAAGTTGCCCCCTGCCCCATGCGCTGTGCACGCGCATCAGAAGCGGTGAGGTGCCATTACGCGCTATTAAAAGCCACGGCGTTCCACTTTTCGTGCCATACAGGTGCCACTGTAAAACTATCGCTTAAAATAAAATAAAATTCGTAATACACCGCTGTTACTTATTGCTTTCTATTTGGGTTTTGAGCAATTCTTTTGGCAGTAAAGGTTAGAATTTATTTACTTCTAAATAAGTTCTAGCCATTACTGCTTCTAAACTTCTATTTACACCGTCATTTAAAAAAAATAGGTATTTGATTGCTAGTTGAGAATGTTGATCTATTAAGGCTTCCAAACACATGTGCTAATTATTGTAAGTGTACGTATGTATGTTTGTATATTTATATGTTTATTAACGGCTTTCTCGAAAACGTAAAGTCGCAGCGACATGATTATTTTTAACTTCAGTCAGGTATATCCCAACTTAGAATACAGTGTAAGTTTAATCAGAATCGGCTCAATAGTTTTAAGAAATGGGTAATAAAAACTAGTAACTCAGTCGGTGCATGATATCAAACTTACGTGTACACAAACAGTCTACGACATCATGCGCCGACACAAAAATAATTAGTTTCTCCAAAATAGAAGACAAATGTAAATATAAATAATTATTTAAAATAACGTTTTAGCTATTTAATTAGTTTTTGAAGGTGGTAAAGTTTTAAAATTATTTTTGGAGGAATAGGATTGATGACATTTCGGACTGTACTTATAAACATCATAAAAGTAAAATCCATTTAAACACATGCTATTTTTGAAAACAGTCAAAAAATTCGTACTTTCTTTAAAGTATATGTAAATTTTTGACAACATACATAATACAGCATTCTTCTTCGTCATGTTTCCTAGTCAGTTTCTATTGTTCATTATAAACATATTACTCATAATTATTTCTATCTTCAGCTAAATATAATTAAGAAATATTGCAGGTTCTGCCGTGTCATAAAAGCTACCTAACGAGCAACGCTCATTCGTTCTACGTTGCCATTACGTCGCTATTAAAAGCCAACGGTGTCCTAGTTTCGAAACTATCTGCATTTTCCACTCGAGGATGCTGGTGCAATTTCATTTTTATTATTTCTTGTTAATTCAGGTTTATCCTAATTGCAAACAATACTTTAAAAGCTCGCTTATATCGACTTGTGACTTTTACCAAACCGCAATAGAATATGTAGAGTCTACATACTAGAAATCTCTCTAATATTATTCCGGTGTTTCTGCTCAGCACTTGCTATCTTGTCCGTGTCCTGTCTCGAAGCGCTACTAGGGCCCAAAATATAAGGAGATATTTTCTAGCCCCATACGGGCCATAATTGATTGATATAAACTAATTCTTGACGTTCATAAGTGGCATAAATTTAATACATTATTTTTGACTTGGACTTTTAACTTTGTAGGTATAGCTACTGCTTTGCTTCACCCAAGGACAATCAAAACAAATGTTGAATGATCATACTGGTAAACAACTAAGTAGTACAAAAATACTGTGTTAAATTACTACGTTTGACGTAGTATGAACAACAACACCACTGTACCATATCCCATGTCAGCATCACAAACAAACTTTTCATTGCAACTGAGACGCAAACAAAGAAATAAAATATATTTTCCGACTGTATCTCTTCGTCGTCCGTTACGGATATCGAACAGGTACGGTACGGGAATAAAACGGGAGGAACTATTTTCGTGAAGCTGCGTACTGTCGCGGACGCCCCTCGTCACACATCAATGGACGCGTCGTCCAACTACTCGTCGTTACCGGTGCAACCATGTACGCTGACTGAAGCGTTTTGATACTTGCTTTAAAATATAAACTTTAATTGATTTTTGATGCCCTACAAGAATTAATCACACGATTAGTTTCCGAATAAATCATTTTAGATAATACGATGCTTTCGCAATACTGAATTGTACTTCCAGCGAATATATGATGCTATTCTATACATCGTGTAACGTTAAATGCGCAAAACCTGAAAATAGGTTCAACCACTTTTTAATATGGGTTATATTTATTAAATAATCTGAATTAAAATGTTTCCTCATCTATTTATCAAATGCACAAACCATCACGTGCGCAAAGCCTCCAAAAAACGTAAGAAAACAATGGTTAGTTGTCTATGAATGTAGGTAGTAATAATAATAATGTCAGCATAGTGCAGCGCGCAGCGGCCCAATGGATACCTACTGAATCCTCTCTCGACAGAGCTTCGTCCACAGAGCAAGAAATGATAAGAAGTGCCAGTAAAACTAAAACACAACTTTAATTTGATTTTTTTTTATAAAAAAACTTTCACAATTAGGTCTTTTGAATTAAAAATCATTTGGGGTGTCTGAGATTTTGCGCATTTAACATTACTCGTTGTATAATTATGTTTATGGTGAGCAAGAAAGTATTTTACTATTATTAATATCCAAATCCGATAACCATTTGATTCAATCCAAATTTGATTACTTTGCTCAATCTTAAAGTTGTGTGCATGCTTTCGTATTTATCCCAATCCAATTTGAACATGCTTCGTCTTCGAATTTATTAAATAAGGCTTTATGCAAATGCAGAAACGCTTTAAGAAATGTAAAAGTATGTACTACTACAAATTATGCCATAACATAAACCTGTGCTCGACGCCTTCAACTAAACATTGTCGCGGCTACAGATAGCAGGAGTATCTTGGTTATATTTCAACAAAAGTATTTAAAAAAGATTCATATAGTTAACCATTTTATTATCATGATGCGGTGTTTTACGATTAATGTAAAGTAATAGAAGTAAAAATTTCAATGATCAAGACAGTTCGTTGATCTCCAGCCGCAAATATAAATAGGCCGTTTTATTTTTCATTTACGACTGATTCAGTCTTAAATGTGCAACTTTTTATGATAAACTCATTTTATTAGTGTAATGGACTGCTGGTCGATTGAAGCTCAGTGCAGAGCTAAACTGTATGTAGGTTTATGCTTGTTATGTTTATTTCGCTTTTAACGATGTTTCTATTAAATGATGAGTAATTTATTGCATAATACAATCACCGTGTAATATAGGGCAATCAAATTGATCACATCACTTATGAGTTTATTGATTTGTTTGTAAAATAAGATTGTTGTTTGAATTTGTTAACTGTACAGCTTGTAGTGTGATAAATGTTTTCATACAGTTAAGTCGATACAACCTTCCTTTTCCGCTTAGCTTGCAAGATAGTTTTAAAGGTTCTAGAATAGGTAAGATTTAGCAAAACTTCAAACATAAAATTCAAATACAACTCTCTAGGTACTTACTCCTGTTAAAATAAAACGATTACGTGAAATTACCCCTCGTACATATTTGCCAACGCAATAAAAACAAAACATCAGCTGCAGACCACTGTTTGTATTTCATAAATAAGTCCTAAAGCAACATGATAACACGTAATCAAGCTGTAACATTTTCAGTTTAATTCGGTGCAGGAGGAGTGAGTCAGGCTGAGTCACTGATCTCCTGGCCGCGAGTCACGCTTCCCTGTCTAGTCTATTTGTGTTCCATCGATATTCCGAACTTGGGATCACTCCCAGACATGACTAACTTTCCAAATTGCAAACTTATGTAGCGATCGTTGGTTAGTTGTACACAGCATCATCATTTCTAGTTTATCTCTAGCATGGGCACGATGAGTGACTAATGTCTTCTTGTAGATAATTTCACGCCTACGAATGAGTCGTGAAACTTAGAGCTCTTTCACATTTAGGCGACTTTAGCAGCGCTGCAGTAGCGCGACTTACTCACGACAGTCGCGCTGCCGATGATTTCAAACTATACACGGCAGCGCGGCAGCAACGCCGCAGCGGCGAGTAAGTCGCACGGGTCCGTCCCACTATACCCATTACCCATTGCAGTGGTAATACTATCCCCGTATTAGCACTGAAAAGAGGAATGGGTGTAGTGGGACCGACCCAGTCGCGCGACCATCGCACTGCTAATGTAAAGGCATCTGCTGCTGCTCTAATGTGAAGACGCACTTATTGTGTTAGTATCTAAAACAAATTACGGTAGGTACTCGTATATTTTCCTGAAGTGAGTGGGATTATAATCAATGAGGCAATCATAACCATGCGCTCAGAGTTTAAACCTCAAAAATGAACATTTTGTTAGTATACGTTTTAAGTTAACTATGGTAAATTGTACTCAGTTCAACTTACTGCTTACTGTAAGAAGTAGTGTCTCAAGTTCAAGATAACTGTCTCCCTCTAAAACTATTCAATAAAACAGTCACGTAACACGCTCTTCAAACTTCTTCACCCCACTTGTAAGCCCTAATTTATTTTTCATTTCATTCAATTCAGTGCGCGAGGTCCTACGTAATCGAGTTGTGGCAATCACAAAGCGATAAATCAAAATAATTTCGGTGTGTTGGCAACAATTAAGGGACACGAATGTCGAGAGGCGTGTGAGCATTTTGTATAACGTTTAATTAAACTGAAGACCCACTTTTACGATTGGGTGTGAAAAATTACTAATAGAAAGTTATACAGTTTGCGTGCATTCACGTCTGCTTCCTGTGACTGATGATCAAGTCATCATATTTATTATGTTTCGTCGGTATTTACAACTCTAACGTAGTGTATAAGTATTTAGGTAAATAAATAACAAAAATAATAACCAACATCAAAATCTTACCGATTGGTATTTAATAACCCGTAAAAATATTCATTTATAATAACCGTATTACTCAGTCCATTTATATTACACGCTTAACCCATTACTCCGATCTAAAATGTTTCCAAGCACGTATAACGAGAAAACCCTTTAATTTATTCAAGTGAAGGCCTAAAGACGGTCGCCAGACTGTCTCACATTCCTATTTTACATGCGACCGGCGAATTTAACTCGTTACCGATACCATTTAGGTGCGTTTTATTTCATCCTATTACCGTAAACAGGGGCCAGTGTTCCGATTGTTTGTATTCCGCGTGTGTCATTAACGGTTAATTACATTTGGCGCCAATTTAATTGGCTTACCGTTGGGCATCGTGCTCTGAATTCAAATCTAATCAATTTTTGCGTTAAATTCAATATGTTACCGAAATATTACTGATAGGAATTTTAGCCAGGAAAATGGACTTCACAGCAAATTTACAAATATACAACATTCAGCGTAACACGAGTCATAACACATTTTTAACGAACAAAAGATATAATCACGCTATTTTGACATAACTATTTCCCAACAACGAGTATTTGTCATTTACTTGGGATCGCTCCCAGGCATGACTAACTTATCAAATTGCAAACTCAGGTGCATTGCACTTATCAAATGTTTTGCTCACATATTAACATGTTTTTGCTACAGTTACAACACTGACGCAAGGACAAATCAATTCACAATTAAATGACGCGTTTAATAATAATTACATTTGTGTATAGTGCTAGATTGAGATCATCGTAATTAGAACATCTCCATTTTTTGCTTTACTATTTATTGAGGACTAGTTTTAATTGTTATCGTGTGATGATATAATTATATGCCCTATTCGGATTGACTGAATGACAGGTTAATTGTACCTCTATAGCTCCACATTTTTTCCTGAGACGTAAATGAATGTCTATAAGTAGGAATACAGTTTGCGTGCATTCAGCTTGCTTTCCTGTGATTGGTGCATTCAGGATTAAAGATTAGTTGTACTTTAAAAACTGGTAAACAACCGTGCGACACAAATATGTTCAAGATGTTACGCTTGATTAAAATTTCCATTGACAAGGTATGATTGGTTAGTTCAATTCTTGTCAATCGTCACCAATTGTCATTATTGGGCCCTAATCTTGGGTCGGCTAATAAACCCTTGGCTTCAGCTCTGGATGGAATGTCGTCGGGCACGTGTCAATCTTCATCGCGGAAGACACTTGATTAGATTGATTCGGGTTCGTGGTAAAACTGTGACACTTTGTGTTTTCATGACATCTACGCCCTTTATGTAGGTTAAGAAAAGGATGCAGTTGAAAACTCGGAGAGCTGCGTTTGAAAATTGAATTTTGGCCGGGATAAAACCAGAGTTAATTAATATTCAGCTAAAGTTGCAATATTGTTTTCTTTTACTTTCAATCCCATATTTTTTTAGTTCCCTGTTCTATGTATGGGAGCCCCCTCAAATGTCTTTTTTTTTTGTTTAGGAATCGTAAAGCGATTAACGGTATACATTTACCTACCAAGTTTCATCTGTGTATGGTGAAAGTTTTAGAATAAAGTGGCTGTCACATACGGACGGACAGACAGACAGTCTTGACGAAGCAATTGTTTTTGCCATTCGGCTACAGAACCCTAAAAAGATATGAAAGTACTTAAGAACATTAAGATATTTAAATACGATAATGTCTTTTTCTTGCATTGCAATTCAATTAATATTTGTTTCCTTTCTTGTTCAAGGAAAAACAGCGTCTTAGATCCTACTACGAACACAACAACTAACAAGAAACGTTTTCCTTGTAACGGCAGTACAAGCGCTAAAAACTTATAAAATACTTCGTTGCAAAAGTAATATTACTTCAAGTCCCCAAGACACGTTCACTGTGACACGATACACAAACCTGTCGAACATTCTATTCACAGATAATAAATCATATCCCACCAACAAATGCCAGCGCTCGATTAACAGTAATTTAGTTACCAGTTCGAATAAATCTATATTAAACCGAACGAACAGCGACGTTCGTAATTGACACGGGTTACTGGACCATGCTCGTCCGAAACGCGATACCATGAGTTTACTAATTACGAATGTGACAATCCGCATAATAATTAATGCACTGTGCAGTGACAGTTGAGTGGGCATCAAAATATACATTGCAATTTAGAGACGAACCGGGTTGAGTTTATGCCAGTTCGTGTTACTTTGTTTTTGAATTTCATACACATACACACATCTAAACATTACAAAGTATGGACGTAGACTGTCATGCATCTCGTCATGAAGTTATAAACAGTAATATGTGAGATTGGGATTACCTGCATGCGTACATTGTAAAGTGACTTGACAATCTCTTAATTAGTTAAATCGTTATTTTTGATAGAATATCACTCGATTATGATATCAAAAATTAATCATATCTATTAAGAAAATACAACCACAAATCTAAATATCAACATTCCGTGAAATTAAGTTTCTATTTCCAGTGAGGTCGTGAATTTCCTCATGTCTTATCTGGAATCAAAATATTAATGAAAAAGGTAAATTTCCATTTTGTTTTGTTTATTTGATTGCAAGAACAACAGCGAGAACTTCCCTCCTAAACAGTTGGGAATGGATCGCGGTACATGGAATCAGTTAATAAAAGGAACTGCGAATATTCAACCGAGTAAATACTACATATATATTGTAAAAAAAAAGTCAAGTTAGTAACGGTTACGTTTAATTTTATTAACTAATGTAAAAAATATTTTGTAGCTTTTGATATTAGATACATGATTATTTAGGTATATTACACCAAAGATCGGCGTAATGAAGGATGGCAATATTGTCCAAATTCGTGTTCCCAAAAAATGTTGAAGGCCGCTGATGTGGGTTGAGTGGTATTATGCGGGTCCCAACGACCATCGGCGCGGAAAAACTGAGCAAAACCAATTTCAAACGACCGCTTCATATACGAATTTACGACAAATCTGCTACGGTTAAAAAAAGGTCTTGATTGTATTAAATACTACAACTATTATTTACGAAAATTAATTTTTTGCTTTCTTCAGATAGCAACTTAGATTTCGATGTTAAAATTAGGAAGTTACTTTTCGCTATAGTAGGTATAGTATTTTTTTTGTTTATTTGGTACACATTTTACTTTAACGTTGAAATAATGTTTTCTAATAATATGTTGTAGAGTCTAGAACGTATATGTTATAGGATATTTATGAAATCCGTCATTGTATAAAATTCATACGAATTGTTTATAATTTCTAAAATCAACCGAAAATCTGAAATATAGGAAATGTGACTAATATGTATATTAGTCACATTTCCTAGGAAATTGATGCATTTCCTAAATACATATCGGAAATGTAATATTATTAAGATTTCAATAGATTCGCGTTAAAATGCAGTGCAAGGCGAGAGATGGGATTGTTTTGCATCATCCGATCAAACCCTATCATGCAACCGCACTAGCCTTAATAAAAAGTTATCCTTATTGGCTGTAGGTAATAAATCTTACTAAAGCCTGATGAATACATCATCATCATCTTAATCAGCACCCATTTCCATCTTTCTGCATGACCTAAAGGTTTAACTGGCAGAGAGCATTAAGTCCACCTTTGTACGCTAAATTTGTGCTATAGTCTTTAAATTAAAAATTAAAAAATCAGCCAAGGGAATGTGTATTAAATAATCCCTTAATAGTATTTTTTATACATTTCTAAAATAATTTTGGACTTATATACATTTCCTAGGAGTTGTAGTTGTTGTAACATATATTCAGAGTTTCAAATAAAATATTTGAGTATAAAATAAAAATAAAAACCGGCCAAGTGCGAGTCGGACTCGCGCACTGAGGGTTCCGTGCCAACGTTACTTGAATTAGGCAATCCACTTACTTCCAATTAGTAAAATACCACAATATTTAGTTGACAGCAAATATAACTTTGTTTTTCATAGTGTTTGTATGAAGAACAAAGTTATGTTTGCGGTTGTTGAAAAAGTGCTATATCTCAAAAACTTCTCGTTCGATCCCGTTCGAACCAATTTTCGTTGAAAGTATTTGTTATGATCTACATTATATATTTTTTTCAAAATTTACACTCGCTTAGTTTAGAAGTTAGATGGGGGGGACGCCCATTTTTCCACTTTGGAAGCGTCTAGCTTAAGAAACGTTAGACTTTAAAAGAAAACGGTTTTAGGAACATCCATGTCATTTTTGAAGACCTATCCATAGACACCCCACACGCATAGGTTTGACTAAAAAATTTTTTTTCGGTTTTAGTTTCATGTATGGGAGCCCCCCTTAAATATCATTATTTTTTATTTTTTGTATGAGAATCGTAAAGCGGTTAACAGGATACATCTCCCTACCAAATTTCAATAGTGTGATGCTTATAGTTTCAGAATAAATTGGGTGTGACATACGGACGGACAGACAGACAGACAGACAGACAGACAGACAGACAGACAGACAGACTTGACGAAACTATAAGGGTTCCGTTTTTTGCCATTCGGCTACGGAACCCTAACAATAAGGTTTCAAAAACTGCAGGTGTCAAATGACATAAGAGTACTTTGGTAAATTAGTGAACAATAAAAACCTCTTAGCTTATAACTTAAACTCCGTCAGTAGTCGGTACCCGATGTAGAAGTTTATATCCAAACGAACTTTTTGGCAAAGATCAGTAATACTGATTAAACAAAGGCACCACATCGGTATTTCAACCGTCAGGTCAAACCATGTTAGTCCTACACCCGATTGGAATCGCCACAACAAGGCTTGGTTAGAATCACGGTGAGCCGACAAGAGGAATTAAAATAAAACGGCGCGTTCCTGGCATGCCATGGTTGCGATTTCGGCAGCGCGAGCCCACCTGTGCGCGCCCAACATACCTGACATAATTTAATCGCCAACGCGAGCGGCTACTACTGTCAAATATGTTGAAAATGTTTATCTAACCAGAAGTGTGAGACTTTTATTCATATGGAAAGTTACAACAAACGTTATAGTTATAATAATGGTTCAAACGAAAAAGTTTACGCAAGAAAGCTTCTTCGGGATACATCAATGGAAGGAAATGTACCTCTTAATATATTTTTTCCAAACTCAAATACAATCTTTCATAACAAGCTATTTGTGATACGTATGTACGTAGTCTAAATATGTCTTTCACAATGAATCTTGCCCAGTAAGAAAAATGAACGTAAACCCGCAAAGCAACTGACACCACAAGGATGTGCAGCTTATTACTTTTTCGAATATTAATGAAGTCGAAAATGTTTGTAGGTACTTATGTTCCGTTTTCACTCAAACAGATGAACGTTTTAACGTGGAAAAAAAATCTGCATTTGAGATATAGTATACCTCCATTAGATCAATCTAAGAGGAGATCAAACGCAAGAGGTAATGCAAATTTAAACGGGTTATTTTTTTTAATAGCAAGTCTCACATGATGAAGGAGAAACCGCGGCTGCTAGTTGATGATAATAAACATTTGAATTTGCATTGTTTTTCTCTAGAAGATGATGCCTTTTACCTGTATGAAACAAGAGATATCAGAATACACCCCCTGTTCTTTGATGGACTGAGACGTAGTGACATTAGAGTATGCTCGGCATTTCACTCCACAAAATATACTCGTACTAGTCAGGCAACATTGTCGACTCAAACACTAATCTGCAGAACAACTCGGTGATGTTAACAACTCTGTGGTGAGCGTCAGCGGGCACTTGATTAAAAAAGATAATAATTTTACCGCTTCTTTAAAGCATTGTTGTTTATTATTTCATTGTATTAATTAAGGCTTATCTTCTGGCATGACCATTTAATTCATTGTTATTTTTCTTTTAGCATATTTAATACGTTTATACAGCTATTATTGCTTTTAAGCGTCATTAAATTTCATCAATAGATCTCAGAAGTGAATCCTAACCAGAATTTGTGGTTGTTCTCTCGTTAAACTCAATTTAACTCGCCCACAAGTTTCTTCGACAAAAGACAGTCTAGAGCTCAAACTCCGAATCAACTGAGTTTAACTTGGTGCTAATTTAGCCCACCTACGTGACAGGAAACTGCAAATTCCTGACTCAAAGTTTAAATTCCTGCTTTAATAATCCTATTAAAAATAAAACAAAATACGTCAGTTCATCCTACTGCAGTTCAATAACATAAAATGACTACACCGTCGTGGATTGTCTGATACGGAACAATCATAAAATTTATTGCTAGGAACAAACAAATAGACGAGTCTGCATGAATTGGGTGTAAGAGAATAATAAAACAATTTCATAAAATGATATTTTGCAATTCAAAGCTTGGGTCAATTTAACGGAAAAAAAACTGTGAAAGCACTCCGGGAGTGCCGGCAGAAGTGAAAACTTGAATATCAACGTTGTGCATTTTTGATTTTTTGGAATAGATTTTTATGGAATACAATATTTATTTATTGCGCTATCGTACACAAACATTACAATTTATATTATATTAAATTACATTAAAAAGTTTATCTCAGAAAAATCAACTTACATCCATAATTTCGCCAACCGTCTTACGGTTTTTCGATCAGGTCACGTGTCCTGACGCGAGTTTCACATTTTTCCCCCATCCCACAAAAGTGCTCAACGCCGCTAAAGAAGTTTTCACTTCAAAAAGGTGACTGACCCAGCACGCGTCTAGAAAAAAAACTGTAGGTATTCAAATTACGGTTCCTCCCAAATCTTTCTATTAACTCAAACATTTTATGCAAATACATTTTACAAGCGTCATAAAATTTGCTCGCAAACTGAATTACGATTTTCCATTAGACTAGAGTAGTGACGTTCTTAACTTGTCACTACCAGTGTACCCTACGTCCCTCGCTTCCTTTGTATAATTAGCGAGGTAATATAACCTCCCTGAAATATTCAGCGGAGGGCCGCAATGAATGAAGCTGTCAATACAGATTACGTGCCCCACGATATGGAATCCTTTGGGAGAGAGCTTTTTGCGAGACGGGAAGTCATTTTTCTTATTTTGTTTCGCTAAGTCCGAGCGCCATTAAGACTGGCTGAAAATAAACCTGATCCTGCAATAGCGTGCAAGAGTTTCTTCAATGCTATAAGAAAGTTAAGAAAGTGTAAAATTTCGTAGAGTCTTATTACGAAAGAAGTTAACATTAGTATTTCAGATTATAAGTAAATAAGTAGTCCAACCGAAACCTCATATTGCAGGTATCTCGACCACGACACTTATCATGATCAAATTGCAGTTACCCTCGCCACATTCACAATAAATCTCAATTTCCATTCAATTACTATATCCGTCACCTAACTACGCACCTTATAAAATAAGGATTGCCCATATACTTTCGAGGGTGCATTACTGATGTGGCGGAGACGAAAACAATAGATGGCCGCCAATGCCGCTATATTAGGGGAGAAATGACAGTTCTACATAAATGTTATTTCTTTCTCCACTAAGTAAACGTCACTAATGAGTGCAGCTAAAATAGAATACATCTAAAGGGGTCCGGATATTAGTGCGGTGTTATTATTCGGTCTATCAGTCAATAGGGGAAATCGAAGATAATGATGCCGATGGTAGAGGTCAGGGGTGCCAAAAAATCACCTTTGCCGTAGCCTAAGAACGTTAATTACTTACGTAAATATATCCACTCACAATATGTTGCCCACTAAATGTCATTTATACAATAACAAAATGATCTAGACTACAATATGCCAAGTAAACATTTATGCTCTGATTTTTTATTAGATAGACCTGAACGACAGCTTCATCGCACTTTTGCTTTTTTAAAGTTGCAAGCGTAGAGCAATAATGTTGCGATTGTGTGCGATTAATTGAAATTATGATATAGTTATATGAGTTTTCAATAATCAGATTTTATTTATTTCGATGACATAGACATGTAAAACGTTTCAAAGAGCTATTTACAAACGTTATACATAAAATGGTTGTTCTAATGAGTACAATCTTTCTATTCCCCTTGCAATAACAATATTATTGTATTTTTACTTATTTTCTCATTTTACCACTTTCTATAAGTAATTGATAATAATACTCGTAAGAAACATGATTTATAAATAGATTATAATTTTGTAGATTTTTTTTAAATATTAGGTATATTTTATAATTCATGCTAATAGTATTTCTGCACAGCAGAAATTCAAAATACAACTATTTAATTATTCTATCATAAAATAAACAAAACGATGGAATAAATTGAATTCTTCGATTATTTAGGAACATCACTATTTTTGATACCGAAAAACTAGCTATATAAAAATCAGAGTTTTCGATAAAGCATTATACTCAGGTACTATTCGTGTCTATTTTTGCAGGTTAATTTTAGTGATGCACTGGTGATGTGTATTGTTCAGTCACGTATGAGACCATCGTGTTTTCACGCGTTGTCCCTTTGTTTTCAACCCTTAATTTAAAGCCAACAAATTCTACGGTCATTAAAATTCCGTTTCATAGCTTCGATTTCTCATACATATTCAAAAGTACCCAGGGGCAGTCTGGTGCCGAATTAACGAACCTTTTCGAGGGTTACTCATGTCACTGATTTTGGTAATGTACACTGGGTTGATCTGTTCTAGTAACAACCCTACCCCTTCTGATTTCTTCCCTGAAGTTGGTTTAATATACTAGTTATGAAGGCCTGTCAAGTAAAATGATTCCATGAAGTTTACACTCAGGATTTCAAACTACTAACTTAATAAACGATTCCAGAATTATATAGCTACAGTTTCACGGAGGTCAAGCTAGGAATAACAAGTCCCATGAAACTTTTCTGCTGAAATGCCCCGTCAATTTAAAATTGGAATAGTCCGTTCGTTTTTTGCGTTTCCAATCGGCTTATTGAGCATTGGGTACAGTTTAAACAACGTTGTTACGGTAGTTAGTCGGCAGCATGAATAACTTTTGAGACACGTTTTTTGGGAATAAAATAGTGAAAAACACTTTCCGACTGAAATATATTAGTACGGTTTATTGAAATACTGTGCATTGAAAGATTTAAACATCAATTAATAAAATACACATAATTTTCGTGCTTACCGTGCATAACGTTAATAATTATAATATTATTATTATATGTATGTATTTATGCTTTCTTAATTTGCTCATTTAAAATGCTCATGTTTATATATTTTGTAGTTTATTTATTTGAGTAATGTATTTATTACATTATTTTTACTTTGTTCCTACTTCCATTTGTTTTTTTTTTCACTGCCACCGTTGCCATCTTTCTGCATGACCTAAAGGTGTGACTGGCAGAGAATGCTTTTAGCATTAAGTCCACCTTTGTAAAATTTGTGCAATAAAGTATTTAAATAAACAAATAAATAACGTTTGAACTATATCTGTATTTATCTACGAGTATGTACAGCATATTAAGTACACGGTATCTCGTACCAATCGAAAACTTAATTATAATACTTGATATACAAATGAAAGTAAACATGTTGTGGAACATTTACTTTAGTGTAAAACACCTTACAACAATATTTTTTCGCAAAACACTTTTTTCACAAAACAGAACTAATAAAAGGAAAATTAGGCCCGCATAACACCGTTATAAGGGTCTTTATCCCACCCCACTTTTCCGTCTCGGAGACAAAAAGGGAGAATGCCGGATCGCGAATATGTCGATGATATTGCGGTTCCGCTTAAGAATCCTAATAACGCCGGGTTTTATAAGAAATAGCACCTTTTATGTAAAGGGGTGTTTTAGGTTTTTATACGAGTTTGTTTTAAAGGACCATGACCAAATACAAAGTCTACTTTGTATAGCGTTATAACGTTGCAAAATCTATCAAAATAATTCAGGCATTTGGGTATATGATCGATTATTTTCATTATGATAAGGTTTCAGACAGATAAGACTTATCCGTCTAAATAAGTATAAAACGACGATAAATAGTTGACGTTTTCAAATAAGGCGTATTGTACATAATTCAAAGAATATTTCTTAAGTTAAAGATACGTAAAATGCATGACCTAAAGGTTTGACTGGCAGAGGATACTTTTAGCATTAATTCCACCTTTGTACACTTCGATTTGTGTAACAAAGTCTTTAAATAAAATAAATAAAATTGATTTATTCGTAAAGTTTACAAGATATTTGTATTTTTAAGTACCTCTTTACGTGTGTATGAAATTAACATAAATCTACTTGAGCACTCGTTTGCGTCCGATTTAAATTCAATCTTGGCAAGTTTCTTCAGCACAATGCCATAGGGCGATCACCTGGGGGCGCGTTTAAATTGAAATTTTCATTTTCATCACAACACAAACCCTACTCTGTGAGACTGTAAGAGGTGGTCTTATTGCTATACTAAAAGCGGCTTTTGCTTTCGCCATTACGTTTGCTCACGTTGTTTTGCAGGCTAGAGTGATGGAGACAGTTAGAGACGAAATCACAAAAATCGGCTTAAAGAGTACAGCCTGTCTCAGCTTTTCGCTCTTGCTTCGGTGGATTTGCATGCGCAATTTCTACTTTTCAATGCTTACAAGTTCTTAGTATGGTTGAGAAGCCGAACTTTTTGCGCACAAAGATTTTCTAATGGAAACTTTCAGTTTTATGTAGAAGGACTTATACAAAAGCAGTCACTCAACAACATTTTTTTTATTGATCTGAAGCATGAACAGTAAGATCTCATTTAAGAGCTTCGTCCGTGCATTCTTCCTTCATATATCGAAATCATGTCCATAAAATATATCTACAACGTTCTTCATAATATGTATATAGTATACATAATATTGGTATATGTTTTTTTTATAGCTTATGTTATGAATGTGTAATATTAATTAATTATTAATTCTATTTAATTGATGTTTATTTTATAGCATAAATCTAAGTATGGATAGTTTATATAGACAATTTGCTTTTTTAATTTATTTAATTTTGTTTTTTAGTCGCACCGCCCACAATCATTTCTACTTAGCTCAAAGGCATGACTGGTAGTGAACGCCAAGTGGCGTTAAGTCCACCTTTTGTTCAAATTTTGGTTTGGCAATAAAGTATACACTGTCAAATAAATAAATTAACGAACGGAAATACGAGTATTATTCATAATAAGATCAATAACATCGGATGCTCTTAGTGGTATGTGAAATGGATGTACTTAGAAGGCAAACGCTAAAACTTCATTATGATTGCCTAGATTAGAAAGTTTTTGTGTTCATTCATTCCTAATAATTATATCGAATTTCTAAAAATGATATAAAATAAATCTTACCTCTATAGTGGTTTTTCCAGACGCTTGCCATTTCATCAAATGTTCACCCTTCAGCGACCACCCAGGGGCATAGCTGATGAGTCCCCCGCCCCCCGCAGCCCCCGGCTTCGGCGTGGACGCCTCGCTCGCTGGCTCTGACTTCGACTTCTTGGGGCTCGTTTGAAGCCGGAAAAAACTGCGCCCGTGGAGCTTGCAACTTTTCGACGGAGAAAAGAAAAACGAACTCTTTTTAGGAGACTTTTCTTGCTCGTCACTCGGCTTGACCTCTTCGATCGCATCTTGCTCCGTGCTTTGGCTACTGCTAGGTTTCGGCCCAGAGTTCTCGTCGGCCACAAAAAGTAGAGTGCGTTGGACGAACGGCGTCGCCTTATTATAAAACTCATACTGCTCCGGAACCTTGAAGCTGGCAGGTATTGTAGTCCTATGAGATGTCGAGAACCGCCGCTCCATGTATTTTCTTGCCATGTCATTCCATTGCACACATCACTTCAATTTTTATTTAATCTAGATTGCAAAACATTCAACGAAAATATTTCAATGGCGATTTCTTTCAAGTGTTAAAAATACAATAAAAAAGGGAAAAATAAACAGCAGAAATAAATCTACGGCGACCCCTAAACATGGTAAGATAGGCGGGCGGGTATTCGTAAACTAATACCCCACCTGTCACAAGCTGAAAACGTAGCGTTAACTGGAAATGCTAAGACAGAAGAAAGAGCAACTTTCAGAAAATTTTAACAAGCTCATAATGTGTTTACTTATTTCAAGTGAAATCCACCTCTTCAAGTTTGTAAATGATTTTTTCGATGGCTATATGGATATACTTAGGCGAAACTGCCACCATCACGAAGCATGACATCATTTACAGTGATTCAATTTGCGTCATCGTCATATTTTCGCGCCGTAAAAAGTGTAAATATCAGACTAATTCGGGCTTCCAGTAATTCTATTACGCTGAACGCTCGCAGCTACGGTTTGCAATTTTCGCGCGGATCGATCGCTGCGTGGGTAAACACTGCCGCCCTTGCCTTGTGCGTGCCACCTGCACCCCACTTGATTTGCAGCTTTTTTATCTAGACCTTAAAGACAAAAATCCCACACCCCGAAACTCTTTAAACAATGTAACGATGAAAGCCTTACCAACAACAAACTGTGTCTTGTTATCGTACAAATAAGACGCGAATTTCAGCTTCAGCACTTTCAGCATATCGAAACAACTTTAAGACTGTGTCAAGTAAAAAGTTTCGGGCTTCGAGACGATTCAGAGGTTTCTTGAAAAATGTTAAGACGGTAATAAAAATAACCTTTTAGATTGAAGAACTATTAAATAATATTAACTTATTACTTCATAGTAATATGAATAGTAAATAACACAGAAATATACGACTAGCACTAAACGCTATTTTATAATGTACAACACTACATGGTGGTAAAATATAGATTATCTCTTACTTACAAAGTTTATTATTGCTAACTGAAACTTTGCATGGTTGTTTCAAGTACCTAATTGATGAAAACGTTTATAGCCAAATTAATCTTATGATGTTTAACATGCTGTTAAATAATGTTTGTTGAGCTCTCTTGCTTTTTCTACAATCTTTCAAAAACAAAAGAGCACAAAACGACTAATTTCCGAATCACGAAAAAAAATAAAGACCGTACATCACCGAAATGGGATTATGGCCGACATTAAGCGTTTCCATTCAAATTTCCCGACGATGATTAATTTCCTGCGATACACGACGCGTTGTTAATTCCGTTACCGAAACAAAGGATACGAGAAATAACAATTGAAGTAACTAACCCACTATTTGTTAGCACGCAAACCACTTCACGAGCTGACAACTTCAAAAATTGATTAGTCAGGCGTTTTTTAAAAAAAAATGGTATATGTTTCAGAAGGTGTTGAGAAAGATTTACTTTAATATGTTACCTACTAGAACTCAAGTGGGACACAACTAGTGTTGTAAGTCTACCGTAGCTTAGCACAACTATGTAGCTTTCGTAGACTACTTTGATTACGGAATTTGCAAAATAAAGTACCAAAAGTGACATACCAAGTCTCAAAATCGTTTTGAAGTTGAAAAAAAATCCTCTTTTACTTCCTGTATAACTTTATTTCTGTGACTATTTGTATCAAAAGTTTTTTTTTCAAATTCAACAGGCCTGTCAATATGTCGGTGGCCGAGCAGGTATAGGTATGCGCCCAGATAGCGTAAGACAAAGAGTTTAATTCCTTCTGTGACATTGTTGCTTTTTACAAGTGCAATTTATAAAATATTCTATTTCTAAGAAGATATTATATTATATTAACCAATGGAAAGAAATAGGTAACTTATTTGAATAAATCGAGGTCAAATTCAAACTTCATCCTATTTTGAGTGTTCATAATCGTAAGAGACAAAAGTTCAGTAAGCTATATATAAAAGATTCATTGCATACACTGTATTCAACGTAAAATTTCGCAGTTAAAACTTCAACTGGGACACTGAAGTCATGAAACGTTATTACCGCCTTTATCAAAGTAATCAGATACTTAAAAAGAAACGAAGTACTCATGTTACTTACGATGGAGCAGTTTGTAAGGTAATAAAAATACGAATTGTTTTAATCTAAATGTGACAAATTCTAGTAACCTATTTTTACAAAATCAACTAAGGTATATTTAACGACAAGCTCCGGGAACTTAATAAAACACTTCAATATAAAATATATTTTTGTACCTTTTCACGTCTTTAAATAAAAAACGTAATATCGGATGCATTTTCAGCGAACAAAAACGTGACATCAACGACATATGTAATCAGATCCAAACCATTGGCAGTCAATGTTCTCTTTCTGAAGAAACTCGTTTCCCGTTGCAGCCCCTTTTCTTTGGCAATGCGAGGGGGATATTACTTTTCGATGACACAACGAATTCAAGATGACAAATAGGGGTCGCACTTGACCTCCCGATACAAAAGTAACTAAGGAATAAACTTTGGCAAGACAGATCAATGTGTATTAGTTTTCTTAGCAATGTCTTTGAAAAAGTTTTTCAATAAATACCTTGACTACCAAACAACAATAGCCAAACCATGTAATATTAAGAGGTTAACTTGTAAAGTATAAGCATGCAAGTTTCTTTGGTGTTATATATACAAATACAAGGTGGCCTAAACATTGACGTCCAAAAATTATTTTTGGAAAGATTACATCTTTCCAAATATACTCTGTGTATGTTAGCCGTATTATCGTAGATTTCGAGATAATAATTATTTTCGCAAATTTTAAGATTTCTCAAACAAATAATTACACCATCTTTTATGGTGTTATGTTGTTTTTTTTTTAATTTCAGTTTGATCCTGATAAATTTAATTTACTTAGATAAAATTATGAGCTAGCTAAAACTAAGACTAAAAAAAATGAAAAAAAAGTCTTGAAAACTAAAAAAATGACTATCATAAATATGGTATATTTAGATAGACCTGGATTTATGGCTTCCAAAAAAATTTTTTGAACGTCACTGTTTTGGCCACCCTGTATACCTGTCAGTTAAATATAATCCTAAACAGTAGTAGTTCGCTTATCAGCGTTTACCTTTCATTTAGAGTAGACGTTACTGCACTAAATAGAAATAATGGAGTTCCAGTCGTTGACGGAAATAGTCACCCCTACTGACGCGAAGTTCACAATCTATCCGAGGTTATTTTTAAGCTCTCATTGTAGTGGGAAACGCCAGGAAGCTTCTTTGATGCCACGTAAAGACAGCTTCACGTCCGTAATTATTACGATTCTAGTTAACAACACCAGACGACGACCTAACGTCAAGTTTCTTGGAAACTGACATCATCAGGAGCAATTCTCGTGCAATTCGAATACGCAAAAAGTTTTTGATTGCTCAGGGTCACGATTTCTATGTATTTAGAAATTTATTCGTGCAATTTTTTTTACGTGTAGATATTTAACTAGTTTTTTTAGGTAAAACAGTAAAACTCGCAATCGAATTACGACACGAAAAAAGTTCGATTGTCGCGAGAATCGGCCTCCAGTAGTCTACGTACGAAATATTTGTATTGATCAGGAATAAATTCAAAGCAGGTGAAATGAGATTTCCAATCTCGTAAATAATATAAGCTTATTATGTTGATCAAGGAATGATATAGTACCTTATTTTTATGAAACTCTGTACCATATATGAAATTGGCTTTTATTTTTGGCGTTTTCATGGGTAAACCACATGAGCCGGCAGCTTAATTAAGGTGTCTCAAGCAAAATTGGATTAAGTTTCGCGACACCCCGGGGACCTTAAAGCAAAGTTTATTGCGTTCCCTGCATAAGTACTCGTATGACAACGGTTATGAGAATCTGTTGTGTTTGCGTAAAACAACAACTTAGTAACTTTAATGTTTAATATCACGAAAACTGTACATCCGGTTCTTCTTAAAGATCTATATCACATGTGATGCTGAAAACAACAAATAATTCAAAATACTTAACAACCACATGTTTTCTTTCCTTGTCCTGATTACAATGAAATTAAAGGGAATCCATCACTTAATCGCAATTTTTTTCATCGATTTTCTTTTCCCATAAAACGATTAGCAGATGTTTCAAAATAATATTCAACAAATTCTAGAATCTTGTTACATCACAATATTGATCTAATAAATAAAGTGCGTTAATCCCGACTCGCCGTGGTACTAGTCTGCCCGATACTAGAGTGTAATTTAAAAGCCGGGGGCGCGGAGGGAGAGCAGCCTCGAGGACGAGGCGAGAACGAGCAACGAGGCTGCTAATCCTGCAGCGCCGGAGACGAGGAAATCCTAATGCATGCTGCTTGTTTGCATGCCTGCTTGCTTGCTGCATGTATGCCTGTTTGCTTGCATGCATGCATTTATGCAAGCCTGCTTGCTTACTTGCATGCATTAATGCATGCATGTATGCCTTCTTACTTGCATGCGTATGCATGCGCATGCCTTCTTACTTGCATGCGTATGCAAAATAATATGGGAACCGTTACACATTGAAACAAGTTTTTATGAAAGGTTATATCGATAACTTAATAATTCGATGAAACATTAGTTTGGTATATCGTTATTCTGCTTAACAAAACAGTTGCGAAACATTTTTTTGGTGAACTGTTATTCGATGTTATGAAACGACGATAAATAACTATTCGATTAAACAAGAAAAAAAATATTAACATTCATTGAATAGTTTTCTGTGAAATGAAATTCGATATCAAAAAATTCTGTGTTATGATAGATACCCGAAATTAAAATGTTGGCAATCTAATTTGTTTATCCAATCTTGATAACGCCATATATCATTAGAACAGATATTAATTCTGAAATAGCGTATTTCCACGAGATATGTATAGTTTAACGATTTTCATAATTCATCATAACCAAATAGCTATTGGTTTTGAGAGTAAGGAGGAATGATAAACAAGAATCTAGTGGCATTGGGATGGCACTTTCAATACAGACAAACAGCCCACCTAAACCCAGGGGATGTAAAGATAAGTGGAAAAGTTCTTCGGGTATAAATAACTGTTGGGGCCGCCACATATTCATACGTGCCAAACGTAATTTGTTAAGAGATTTTTAGTAATGAACAACGTCTACTTTATAATGTTGTCTAATTTATTTATTTAAACTTTATTGCACGTAAAGTGTACAATTGGCGGACTTAATGCCTAATGGCATTCTCTACCAGTCATCCACCTGGTAATGCAGAGAGTTTAATCAGTGGCGGAATATTAATAATAAGTGAGAGGAGTGGTACAAAAAAGGAGTAAAATGCACTAACATAAACAAACATACTCTTATTACACAAATATATAATAGGATACATAAGCAAAAGACTAATAAACATACATAGAATACATATACTTAATAAATACAAAAATATTAATGATAAAAGTGATGATGTTGATGACATCCAAAAAACAATAGTTTATAATTCTGAACAGAGCCAAGGTTAAGATAATGTGTGCGGAGAGACTATTTAAAAGTGAATTTGTTTGACGACATTCTGATTTCATTGGGGAGAGAATTCTAAAGTCGAATCGCAGAGATGGTGAAAGAGTCCGACATAAAGCCGGTCTTGAAAAGAGGTGTGTAAAAAGTGAGATTATAGGAAGAGCGAAGGTTGCGCGAGTTGGTGGAAGCCAGATAGTTGAAGCGCTGTGCCAAATAGGTCGCAGAGTGAGGGTTACGAAGTATGTTGAAGAGAGTGCACAGGATTCTTTTTTCTATGCGATGTCGGATGGGAAGCCATTTAAGCTTGAACCCTTAATTCTTTTTACCAGGGGGATTTAATGGCAAGGAAAAACTTGATGCATTTTAAAAAACTGTTAGATTTATATCAATTATTTTTTCATTTCTAGGGTCTAATTTAGTATCCTAATTTTCAAATACCTACCTCATAATTATTCGTTACGCAATTGAATAATTATTTTTTCATTTATTCAATTGCGTAACGAATAATTATGAGGTAGGTATTTGAAAATTAGGATACTAAATTAACCCCTAGAAAAGTTATGATTTAATTCATTATTATTAATAGGTATGTAAGAGAGACTTTGATATGTAAGGTAAGGTAGGCGACATTTAATTAAAGCCTTTTTTTTGTTTCATGTTAGAACAAGCTGTTAAAGTGATATGCACAAATCACAGATCACTTTTTTATATATATTTTAAAATATACTTTATTCATAACAATCAAGAAAAAAATAAAACTAAGACATGCAAAATAGAAAAATAACTTAATATCTACCTATACACAAACGAAACCATTTCCTTGCGGCAAGAAGGCTATGATGCTGGCTGCGTTGCCGCGTTGGATAGCTCTGCTGATTCTTTGAGCTGTATTATTGGCTGTTACAGAATTTAATTTTGGCGCAATTTTACTAAATTAATAACCTTTTTATGAAAGGTGCATGCTATATTCACAGGGGCTCTATTTTTAAACCACTGGCGTCAATATTCCGAGTATAGGTTTCAAAATGAAATCACCGAAAATCAAGCTTAATTTAAACTCAAGTAAATACGAAATTGAGTTTACTTGTTTAAAATCACTGCCGTGTTGATCTCCATTCGAAAAATGAATATTAATTAAATAAAATCACACGCTATATTCTTAAATAATTTTCAAGTTAAAAGTTAAATTGTTAACTAACATCATTGTAGAAAATGTAATTTGAACTATGAATTGTGTTTTTCCAAAATACATGTATTTATTATTATTATACTGACGTGAGTGATCCCAAAATAATCCCCATATCAAACTATTCACATTCAAGAACTCACTTTCGGGTCATATTCGATTTTGCTTTAACTGCATTGCATAACAAGTAATAGAACTGCAATCACATCACTATTGTAAAGTTCACACTCTCGTTATCTATGCTCTCATACCGGTAATCACATAATTGGCCGGCTCGGTCCGGCAAAGGGCGCTATTTGCATTTTAATTACGCGTTGATTTTAACTAATGCCTGCGTGAACGCATAAATTATGAGTGCGCATGCGTGGACGCGTGTGAGCGATCGACGTACAGCCTCAATAGTAATTCACTGCGGTTGGTTTCTGCTAATCCGTCAACGGTCGGCCTGTCACGATTTGTAGGATTACCCGGAACAAGCTATTGGCAAAGTGGTAATGGCATGTTTTGATTAGTGTTAGCAAAGTTATGTTTATGCACTCAATCAAATAGCACCTATTTTAAATTCGGTAAAGCTCTATTCAAATTTAGAAAACGTTGTTTGCAACAGTGACCTTGAAACTTTGTTTTTGTATCAATAACTTTTTTATACAAGGATTCATATCTCAACTAAAGACAATCTATATTACAATGCAATGCTCAGAATGCAACGTTGTTTTCTTATCTAAAGATATCACAATATCTTCATAAACTAATAGGATGTCAAAGCATTTCGCGATATGTATTGCTAGATTTTAGATAGTCAGTTTTTCAACTTTCAGACAAAAATGAATTTCTCATAACATAATAAGCTCCTTATTTCACTCTATTGCACCAAAGCAACGGCATCTGCATTGCCAGGGAAACGTAAAAATAAGTCGATTAAACGGTCTTGCGGCATTAAAAAGTTGAATGGGGAAAAAACTGGAAAGTCGAATCGGCGTGAAAGAAATCTGAGTAAGTTTTCAAAACATTAAAACGGTTAAAACGGTCAAAACGGTCGAAACATTAAAAAGGTTGGTATTGCAAGTCGCTCAAAATTTATGAGCCAAGTCAAATTAACGATTTTTCAATTTTCCTTACAAATAAATATGGTAAATAATGCTACTTTGAAGTGGTACACATAAGTGTTCAGCGATATAGTACAATGCTGATGGTACGATTGAAACTAGTTTATATTAAGTACTGGAACGACAGGAACTATTAACGATTAGTAAAGTTTGTGTAATTAATAAAATATAGCAGTTCAATATTCGAAAATATGTTACAATTACTTTTTGACCTCTACGAAATTTTAAATGTGTAAATAGCTCCAAAGTAGCACTTTAAAAACTAAAATAGACAAATAGCTCTTCTGCCTCAAAACAAAAGTCTACTATCAATTAAATTCTCCAGTTTCCACCCACATCTCGGACACAAGTTACTAATTGATACACAGTAATCCCCATATCCGACCGATAAGCTCCGCACAAAAGGTCATTCAGGCAGTATCACTCCGATTCTAAATATCTCCCAGTTTAATGAGTTGGATCGCATAGCTCGAATAAGAACGGCAACCTAAACAAGTTACTAAACTAACCGCTTTGATCATATACAGATGAATAATTCAAAGCTGTTTTAAGAAAAAGTTCATTAATAAAATTATTGTAAATAAAAATAGGCAAATTAGTGTATTTATAAAACAATCTTGTAATATTCCAGAGGCATGCGCTAATAACTGCGACACAGTCTTTGACTACCGGCGTTATTTACGTAAACAAATTTGAAAGTATTATTTTAAGCCACTAATGTATGAAGCTTTTTTTTAAATCCTATTCTTATTCGGCTTAGTTATTATTGTACCTAATTAGTAGACAGACATAGGTAGATATTAAGATCATACTATAGTGAAGCACTTAAATCATCAAAATGCTTATAAGTTACAGCATGAATGATTATTACACTATATTAGATGAATTATCATGATTGATGACTAGGTAGGCTGTTGTCTTTGAGATTGTTAAGTTTAAATTGCCCCACCCCATCTCGCTTCCGCCCAACGCTGGAGCGTCGCTAGCATCCGTTTCCGACACCACTTTTCAAAAACTTTCTGGACATTCGATGTAAAAAATATTATATTTTAATGGCTTAATAAGTTGCACATTTTGTAGCCTGGCTCGGAAGAAAATGCACAAACAGCTTTTATTTTACCTGCACGCTCTCATACGTTATATAATAATAATTAACTAAAATAATGACTATATTATGATCACGTAAATAACTTAATAGTTTTTTTCATAATCATGATAATCCTGTAGATAAACGCTTATTTAGATTAAGGTAAAAAGCTTAACCCAACTTCAACAGAGCTCATTCAGTAGGTTAAAAACTAAGACAGATTAAAACGTCATCAAATATTAGAATTTCTGATTAATAGTAAACATTTTCGACTTTCAATCAATTTATGCATATTATTTACCTCCACATCCACTTAAACTTAATTTAAAATATTTTAACGTACAATATGTCGTGCGGGTTGCGTGCAGGATTAAGGCAGCAACACACTTTGTGTGGGTTAATCGCTTTTGACAGCTCCCGATGGAAACGGGATTTCGCGTTTAAAAGGGCCCAATCCCGTTGATCAATACACTGGTACATATTTCATGCGTACGGTTTCAGCTGTGTGTTAAGGCACTGTAAAAGTTTGATTAAATATTGATAAGGGTGCTTTGATGAGATTGAGAACGTCGTTCAATCGGGTTTTGTTTGACGTAATCTTGAATGTTACTAAGGTTAGGTATACAGCTAAGAGTAGAAAGAAAAGAAGAGTAGTAAGAGTTGTAATTGTTTTAGACGTTGGAATAGCTAAACGCTATTTTTTGGCAAAACATAGATTTAATATATTTATTTATGTCATCACAACTAATTTAATAATTTTAACAACTGCGTTCATTATTTCTATGAGTTAAGAAAAGTCAAAAATCACGGTTGAGTAAAATTAAACGTCAAATAAATACTTTTGGCTTCAGCGAAAGTCAATGCCAGTTGGTGCAACGGAGTCTCAATAAGCCCGCAGTCAATTTTTCAGTAACGTGAAACGTTAGAAAATCGATACCATAAATAATTAGGTTTAAAGAATTTATTCTCATAAGAAATTTACATTTCACTTAAAATGAGATAATTACTACTAAATTTATACATAATATAATAATTAGTCGTCGCAGCTCGCTGTTATGTGTATTTTGAGTTTGCGCTTAAACGTTTCCATGCTCTCACACTTCTTGACGCTCTCTGGCAAGTTGTTATATAGCTGTACTCCCTCAAATAGTATGGTCTTTTTACCGTAATTCGTTCTCGGAGTAATTAGTTCTAGTTTATTCTGTTTTCGCAAGTTATGTTTATTAGTTTTTATATTCAAATCCAAATTTGATTTTATTGTTTTAGTTAAGATCTTTTTTATTAAAATGCATGTGTTATAAATGTAAATTTGATTTAGATTAAATATTTTTGTTTTATTATATAATTGAATTGTAGCAGTACGGAATGGATAATGGAATAACACTTTTATTATTTTATTTTGAGTTCTTTGTAAAGAGTTCAAGTTAGATGACGCAGCAGATCCCCAAATTTCCACTAGGTATTCTAAGTGTGGTTTGACTAGGGTGTTGTATATGACTGGTTTAATTGTTTTCGGAATACAATGGGATACCTTTCGTAGAGCTCCTAGCAATGATGTTAATTTGGATTGGACGCGCTCAATGTGCGGTCTCCATGTTAATTTGTCGTCAATAAGTAATCCTAGGTACTTTTCCTGGTGAGATCTGTTGATTAATTCATTATTTATTCTTAGAGGTTCAAATTCAGGTATAACTTTGTTTTTAGCCGCTAGGATCATGTATGATGTCTTTGACGTATTGATGGTTAACAAGTTCATTAACAACCATTCATTGAGCAAGTCCAAGTCCTTTTGAGCGTCAGCGATAATTTTGTGGATTGACTGGCCGAAATAAAATAAGCACGTATCATCAGCGTATAATGTAAAATGTCCAGTCAATCCAATTTTTTTAATATTATTTACATATGCTAAAAAAAGCAGGGGGCCTAGTATGGAGCCTTGAGGTATACCAAATGTGATACTTTGAGAGTCACCCACAAAGTTTTCAATTTTAACAATTTGATGTCTATTGTGTAGATATGACTTAAACATGTTTAGAGCTGAGCCATTAATTCCAGCGTCATTTAACTTTAGAAGCAACTTCTGGTGACTGACGGTATCAAAAGCTTTTTTCAAGTCTACGAAAATACCCAATGCAATATTCTTTTTGTCTATTTGAGTTTTAATTTTGGTTACAAGATCTATGGCAGCTGTAAGAGTACTAGACTTTGGGCGAAAGCCGTATTGTTCCTCGATTAGAAAATCTTTTTGAGTAAGATAATCGCTTAGCCGATTATACAAAAGTCTCTCAAATATTTTAGATATAACGGGCAGCACCGATATTGGTCTATAATTACTCGGATCACTTCTAGAAGCAGCTTTGTATATAGGATTGACTTTAGCTACCTTAAGTGAGTCCGGGAAAATACCGACTTTAAAACATTTATTAATTGTAATAACCAATTTTTCAACAATGAGTTCTTTTAGGCATTTAATTGCTTTAGTAGATATTCCAAATACCATTGGTATCAATTAGTGATTGCATCTAACAAATGTTTGTGTGATGGATGAGCACGCACAAGCATGGATGTTTGTATATATTCATAATCATAATCTATGTCTGATATTTCGTAACGCGAAGAAGAAAATTCCTTACTTTAAAACGAAGACAATTGATGTGTTGTCTGGCGCAAAAAAGAAAAACGAATAAGTAGGAAAGTACCTAGTAGTTACTGCTACAACTTAAGTGTCTCCATGACGTGGAACGCACTTATATTGACAATAACTCAGCAACATACTACCCATTTTACCTCTTCGAGCAATAAAATTTCGACCAAAAGGATTCCTTTGAAGATCTAGGAATAGAAAATGCCTTACCATAAACACGTATGAAAAACGTAACTAAAATACGACAGATCCGATAAAAAGTAATGACATTTGAATTTATAACCTAGATTAGCAATCTCCATACATATGTTAGGGTCAGAAAAAACATTTGTGGGTACGTATCGTCAGTACCGACCTACTTTAATTTTAAAACTACTGTTTAAGGTGTAAAAATCGCCATTGAAATATTTTACCCATCACACTTTCCACTAAAAGTTAATAAAAAACATTGTTTACAAACACCACAGTAAATCCTTAAACACGGCAACGGTTGCTACGAGAGTTTACGAGAGCAGCGTAGTAAATATTATGAAATCTTACACCGCGCGTTATAAACAAAACACGATCTTCATCCAATCGTTGACAAAACACGATCACGGACTCATCTAAAGTTCGTCAATCCACATTTAGAGTCAACACTGGCACCCATTCACAGTAATCAAAGATAGATAAGTTCGTAAAGATTCCCGCCTAAACGTCCCGGGTGGTCTAAGGGCGGGTAGTGCGTGGTGCACGACGGTCGGCTCTCGACTGGGCGGCTTGGCTGATCGATCCCGCCCTGCCACGTCCCGCGGGGATGCAGATGCAGTAGGGAGCCTGGATGTGGCTGCGAAGCCTTCGGCCTACAGTGTAGTTGCAGGAACATGGAGGTAAAGAGGTCGATGATAAAATGGCTTTAGGTTGCGCAGTTGCGGTAGGTTCAGTCAGAGCTTTGGTTACTTAAGATTACAGTTTTTAATAACCATACTGAAAGTATTTTGGTAAATGTGATTAAATCCTTAGTATTATTTTGTGTAAACAACCACTACTGCATTATTTTTATTTTTTTCCGTATTGAATACACAAAACATATTTTCAACGTAACAACACAAAACTGCCACAACAAAATCTCGTGTGTCTTCTTAATCTTTAAACGCCAAGATTAATAAATAATTATAGATAAAGTACCTTGACTCGTCAAATTTTCCATGGTCATTTAAGTACTAAGTTATCAATAATATTATGGAAACGCTTATATTTTGTATCAATTGCAAATATAAGGGACCTACAAATATAAAAATCGAAATGCTCTTCTAGTTGTAGTCTATCCGTGAGATAACAAATTGAATAACTGAGTGAAGATCCACGTATTCGGATCTCGAGTACGACAGGCCATGTATTGAGGTGACTGTCCTTTCGGGCGGCGAATTGACTAACCCTAGTACCCATAGAACGAACTGCCAATGTATCTTTTTTATAGCCCCACACTGATAGTGCAGTACAGACAGATGGGTCCATTTCCTATGATTGTATGACCCTGACCATTATTAATGGAATAGGTGAGCTTTTATAATAATCTGCAACGTGTTATTGTTGTAAATAACTACTGCGTTAGCACATTTTGACTCTATCTCTATACGAAGATACCAGTAGGACTTGCTTTGCGTAGATTAATAACAATCAATTAGTGTATAGCAGCATATAGAGTGTTTCATGTAAGGTGCGTACCCTGTGAAAGTTCAGCGATTTTTTTAGTTAGATGCCTATTTGCAAATAAAAGTTCCTCATTTGTTTGTAAGCAAAAATAGAAATAAACAAAACAACAAACTGCCCGTACGACGCTATGAAGGGTTGTCCTACATGTCAAAAATTGTAAGTACAGTGTTGTAGGTACATACCATACTCGTTCATAAATATGTGTATAAACCATCCACAACAAGTATTCAAAGGAGTGTTTTATTGTACGTCCACACAAGTAATTCCTCTCTTTGAAATGCATCCCGAGTTTACCGCGAAGGGCGCTTTATAAAGGCTAAAAGGATTGTTCCAGCTCACCTGGAGTTTCCACGACATTGAACTGAACTATCGTTGATTTATCTGCACGCTTTTTCTCTGAAATTGTGCGATTTAACAGAGTAGAGTAGGGTTTTTGAGCACACAATCCATTTGGTAGAAATTGGTCAGTATTTTTTATTGGAGAAACGACGACTTATAAAAGAGAGCTCATATTTGCATACGGGTATGTTTATCATCGCCGAATGCAAATATGAGCGCATGCACTAGATGAATAAAAAATAATCTTAGGCAATGTTTCTTATATGTAGCTAAAAAAGTAATAACATCTGTGTCGGATTGAGACCTACTATGCCTAGAGCCCTTAAAAAGTGACTTCTACACGAACAAAACAAACATTCCTCCTTAGTTAATCACTAACGACATCCGACTTGTGTGATTTGGAGCCTGCCGCCCGGTTTGACTGATTGAGCCATTTTTAGCCAGAGGGCGCGAGGCTCGGAATAGCACGATCATACTAATTATCGCCCCCGTCCTCCGTCAGTCGATGGGGGACTAGATAAATTTCACGTCAATTTATATGAAATCTCAAGCCAAAATTGGATCGGACATTGATAATGAGCAAGTGTTGAATAAGTTGAGTTAAACATTAGTTACTCTCCTAAATAGATTTATTGAGCGGTGGAGTTATCATTAGGCTTAATAATAATGTGATAGAAATGTAGATATAAACTTTCTGAAGAATCTAGTTTAGCCCCTTTTTCTCACAAATTAGGTCCAGACTTATAATTGTCTGCCTGGTACTGCCTATAGACGAGTAGTTTTTTAGAAACTACGTAAAATCATGAGTTAAAATAAGAATGAGTACCAGTAAATAAAACGTCAGCTAAACATTACAATCTAACATAACAAAATACATCATACATGAAATGTACTTAAAGCACATCTGGTATGTTTACAAGCTGTTAATCAAATAATATAATACCCTTTTCCTTATAATGATCGCATCATATCTCTTCTCTGTAACATTTTATTTTTTGTATGGAAATATTAATCTTGTCAAGGGCTTGGAGAGGTGTAGAGCGTAATTAAGCTGAGATTAAGTCGTCAATGAGCCGATTAATTAGTGAACAAGTCTCAAGAGCTATTTCTGAATTGAGCCTTCGATAATAACGTTACGCTTATCTTTACAAGGAGGATTAAAGTAATTATAGACTTATTTTCTAGATTGGGTACTAGCGAAATGTCAATTAATAAGGCGTAGGAGCTTACTTGCAGGTTGCAGATTTTGTTTTTGTTTTATACAACATTACAGAGGCGAACTAGGATTTGCTTTGAGACTCTTTATTTGAGAATACCATGAAACCTGAGAGATATGTAGAACTTAAAGGATTCCTCATGAATAAATCTCCAAAAGGCTTAAAATAAATAAAGATATTTTAAAGAAGACAAAGTAAAAATATATTTCACCTCATTAAGGGTGCAAAACAACGGTCCGTCGCCTCGATAGACCATAACTCAAACCTCGAAAATAATTTATGGGCTCTAATCCTAACTACGGGAATAAATCCAGCAGGATCCGGACATTACCCTGTCCTTCGTATGAGCAGTTAAGTTTTTTTAATAAACACAGACCGGTATGGTTCTATTTTCAAAAGTCATAAAACTGTTAGTGTGTACTGCTGCTTCGAATGATGTACATCTCCCAACTATTTACTTTGGGTGACCAATATCTTTTGTGTTCGCTATTTATTTACTAACTGAAATGCAACTATTATTTATTGGTGTTCCATTTATTTATTTACCAACTTTATTTACCATAAAAAGCATTTTGCAGCGCGTTAATGTTACTTAATTTAATTATATTTTATGAGCAACATGTCATTTTATGAAACCCGCATTACCCTGAAACAAGCTGTTTGAATGATTTAAGGGTACGTTTGTCACATATGGCTCATAAATCGCACATTTGCGAACTACAGCCTCTTTTTCTTTTTTATATTAATATTTAATGTACGCAAAGGGTACATGTCTACATAAGAGCATCCTAAATCGCATCGTATCACGTATGTATGTAGTGTACTTAAGTGATACTGTTAATATTATTTTGGGGCGATAATTCTAAGCTCAGACGTAAATAAATACAAATCACAGTCTGGCATCCTCAGTTTCCTACACTTCATCTATTAAAGAAATTATATTTCTAGAAATTCTGAAAAATAGGCAATATTGATGTTTTATTTAAAATAAGATAAACACAAATTTTACTACCTCCATAGGCAATTTATCGTTGAACACAAAGATTATTTTTTTACACTGAAAGCGGGTGCGGGTTCGATCCCCGAACAATACAAACATTTGTGTGCACGAACATGTCTGTTTGTATTGGTCTAGGTGTTTTCTATGTATATCATGTATGTATTTACAAACAAAAAGTATTTAAGTATTATATCCGATGTCTGGCACCCATAAAACAAGCTTTTAAGTAGCTTACTTTGGGACTAGATGGCGATGTGTGGGAATGTCCAAAGGATATTTATTTATATATTTACTGAAATAATTGTTTTATTTTATTTCATTCGAAAAAACTAAATTAAGATCTAAATATTTCACGCTTAAGATAACTATGAGTCGAAATTTCCAAAATATAAATTAATATACTCTGTAGAAGTTACTAGTTTTTCAATATCAATGAAGCTTTCGAGAAACTAAGTGTGTGCTTTGTACCCCTCGGATCAAATCCCTTTTCAGTTCCAAGATAGCTGAAAGGCAACCGAGTAATTTTCAAAGCTCCACGTTTCAGGGGTAGACACCGTTTAATAATGCACTGGGTTTATTTTGCGTATTCGTGGAGAGTCAGGGGTGCCCAACGCATACTTTATTAGGCTAAGAAAGATGAATGTCTTGTGTTGCGAGTGCGACTGCATAACGTTCTTGCATTTTAAGATATCTCGAGGGTATGTAAGAGTTTACTGTGAGAGACTTTATTTGATCAGACAAAGTAAAACTCTAGAAATTCTCGTCATTGAAAGCAAATGATCTGCGAAGTGCATAACGTTTTACTAAATTGTCTTAGTAGGTACCTAATATTTATCTCGGTATAGATAGATAACTCTTTATTGCACATAAAATAAATTAATTTACAAATTCGAAATTTACAAAATACGAAGTATGTAAGTGAGCAAGCAAAGTAATCTAAACTAAACCTGAATGTGTTCTTGACTAACGTCTGAGTATTAACTTATATCATACACATCACCTAATTTTTTAAAGGGATAACATTTAGTCATTTCTCCATAGACACAGTTCTACACAAATACCTACTTAGGAGTTCCGGCAAATCACGCATGCACGGAATTGCCAAATTACCTGTGATTGGGAGATCGAATCGCAGTATCAATTCGGTAATTTGTCACTATAACTCCCGCTATTGCTGCGAAGCGCACGCGCCGAGATCCGTCAGCCCGGGATATTTACGGCCTACGCGACTGATATATGAACCCCTACTTCCGGACCGCCATCTTAACATTTACTCGTGGCAAATAGATTTGCTCCTTTTTTCTGAAGGCACTACTCGTGTTTCTTTCACTACAAATAAAACAGACTTGAACATATCGGTGCCTCAAAATGATGAACGGTTATTGCGTACTGCCAAGACGCTATCACTTACTCCTACTAATGAGTAGAAACGGTTTCGTTAATAAACTTACTTATGTGGAATGTAAGAAAATACTTCAATTTAGGCCTAATAAAACTTTTTTAACGCTCTAATGGTCATAATTGGTTAATCAGCAGCTCTTTAATTAGTCGTTAATACATTTTAGAAATTAAAACAAGTTTACCATTCCATAAAAAAAAAAAAAACTTAATTGCACACCATAAACATAATTACACAGGACAACACAGTTACACACAATTAACACAGGATAGTATCTTATATATTCGCTATAACTACAATTTAGGCGTTCTTATTGCTTGTAGTAATTTCTTACAGACAACCTTCAATTTTAAACATGCTTTTGTATTCTTCCAATATCCAATGAGACAACCCACAATTAATAAAAACAATTACCTAAACCTTAATTTCATATACTCTTCGAATTCCAATTTCAGTGCAAGCTGATTGCAGCGAGGGGCATGATCAGGCTTTGTGTGGGTGCCCCCTCGCTCACTCGAAAAATAGCCTCTTTGGGGTCCCAAATGTGGCCGGAAGGAGACTTGATAACGCCGTAGAGCTACAAAGGAATCGTTCGGATGCGGGTATTTGCTTCATTGTAAAGAGACCTTTTTAATTAGAAGTGAAAGAGAATGGTACTGTATTTATTTACTTTGGACCATGGATAGGCGTTATTGTGTAAGATACAATAAAGTGTGAAAAAAGCTTTTTTAATTTTTGACAATGCAATCAAATTGTCGAATTATTGAGACAAGAAGAGTTCCGTACTTTTTTACTCAAATACTCGTACTAGTTATAAATATTAGTTAGTGACAACGGCAGACTTTCATATGCTTTTAGAAGATGTCTGTCTAATTGGCAAGGAGAAACTAAAATGCAAATTCTTTAACTTAAAAATAAGCAAGCGCATCTCAAACAAAAAGTGAATATTAGGTAGGCTCATCTCAAAAAGACTGTGCTGACTTTGTACCACAAATTTCGCAACCACTTTCAATACCTCAGTTCAGACAGCCGAGACTAGACCAACGCGCAACTATTGGTTTACTCAAACCTTCTTCGGCCCTCGTCAGACCTGGCGGTGGGTACTGTAATTCGGTTTGTTCGTGCGCGGGGTCCCAAACGCCCGCGGCCCCTTTGATTCTCTTGCAAATTGTCTGAGTCCGGGACTGGCTTCTTGTGATCTGCTTGAAGCAGACGTAATTAGTTTACCGGTGAATATAGAATTTAAAAGTTGGATTCAGCTACTTACTGAGAGTAGGATACTAGACTCATAGGCCCACTTGCGCATTATAATTTAACCTAGGATTACGCTTATCCTGGATTAAATCATCGTTCTGTCTCGGTCAGTTTATTTGACGTTGACAGAGACAGAATGAAGATTTTAACCCAGGATTAGCTTAATTCTGGTTAAATTCATTATGAACAAGTTCACCTTACTCAGTTAAGAACTCTCGCTCTGAAGACATTGTATGTGATTGAACTTAGATGAAATGTATTCAATCAATGATTATGAACCAATACGAACACAATTCTAAGTCTAAATATTTAATAAATAAAAAGTTCATTCGGTGCTCCCTAGAGATAACAACCCGACATTATTAAAAGTCAGAGTGAGCAAGAAATCGTCTAGCCGAGCTAGCTCCAAACAAAAAACGATGATATGTATGAGAATTTTATTACAGTTGATACAATAGATTGTTTGGCAGTATTCCTTTACAATTATTACCTTTGCCTTTATAACTTTGAGACTACAAACGTTTCACTACCCTTGAAAAATTAAGCGCTAAGACACGTGTTATCCACATGAACTCAACGCCCCGTTTTCAGGCGAAATTAAGTGGTAAAGCATTTTCATACAGCGTCGTTTACAGAAGCACCCTTGTTGAGCGGTCCTCGCCCACGAGTGTTTTCCGTCCGCCCTCACAGCGCTTATTACGGTAACTTAGAAGTACCACTTTGAAACTCCTTACGTTGTTGGAGAATATTTACTTTTTATATAAAAAGGTGAACCTGTAAAAATATTTTTATTATCGCCAACCTGTATGTTACAAAGCAATAACAATGCTCGGTTGTATGATTTTTGTGAAAACTACTCCAAACCTAAACCAATTCATGAAAATTCAACTGAGTTCCACTAGCGATTTCAGTCGAACATTGGCAACATTTTCCCGTACCTATAACAACGCTATTATCGGTCGATTTGGCAACCGACTAGCTTCGGATTGCCGTGAAGTTTACAATCTCATTGTATGTGATGAAGTTCGCAATATGTCCGATTATTATTTTGGCAACAGATTGAATTTGAACGCGTCGGTGGACAGATTTCGGATTGGATCGGATTTTGTATTCCTATTTGTTGATGGGGCGAAACAGGGTAAGCACATTTTACGGATCGTTTGCTTTTATGCTGGTAACTAAGTATTTAGTAGCGAATGTACATAGACTTTGTACATTATTTTCATTTATATTTAACTTGTATCTTTCTTTTAAGCACATACACATACTCTAAATTATGTTTAAGTTGATTGAGAATCGACAGTTACACAAAGACAGTGATACTGTAGGTAGGAATTGAAGCTTCGCGTAAAACCTCTATGTCTTATTCGTTCGACTCTTCGGAATTCAAACTTAGAAAAAATATTGTAAACAGTCTTTATTTTGATGTACGAATGTGTTAGTCTTAGTCAAAGTTTTTGTCTTTTCTGTCTGTCAATTCGTCTGTTTTTCGTTCATTGTATGTAATAAAATATTCGTAAATTTTATAAACAACAAATAATTGTGGATACTAAATATAATTGAAACTAAATAATACGGACTATACTGGATTATACAAATGAGTATTTGTTTTTATTTATAAATTGCACACTAATATTTAATACGCTAGAATTTTAGGCACGAGGGTTTCAAAGTTCGTTCGACTCTTCGGAATTCAAACTTACAAAAAATATTGTAAACAGCCTTTTTTTGATGTACGAATGTGTTAGTCTTAGTCAGAGTTTTTGTCTTTTCTGTCTGTCAATTCGTCTGTTTTTCGTTCATTGTATGTTGTATGTAATAAAACATTCGTTTATTTTATAAACAACAAATAATTGTGGAAACTAAATATAATTGAAACTAAATAATATGGACTATACTGGATTATACAAATGAGTATTTGTTTTTATTTATAAATTGCACACTAATATTTAATACGCTAGAACTTTAGGCATGAGGGTTTCAAAGTACCTACCGTCAGTTTGTTTTTAGGAAAGGGAATCAGTTCCAGAACCAAATATGTCCAGTTGTGTTTAAACAAGATTCAGTTATACTTCTAACTGCATTGCACGTGTAACTGCACTTTGCATTGAAAATGCAGTGCATTTTGTCGTGGTGTGAGATTGCGATTAACGCAAGTGACAAGCGTCAATCTTCCTCGAATAGGATGCATTCTCAAGTGAAATCTATTATTCTGGTCTCACCTTTGAAGCTCGTGGCTGCATATTGACTCGTATTTCAAATAAACTTGACGCCACCAATGTGTAGAAATGTAGGTAACGGTCGGTGGCGGCAGCGTATATTCGTGGCCTTATTTGTAATTTGATGTTATATCTATAGCTTGTATTAGTGACTCGTTTTTAAAGTTATTTAATGGTTGCCAAACTGTAAATACAATTAAGTGTTATAATACAAATATTATACATATATGATTGAGAATTACCTACCCTAGGTGTTTTAGCCCCATTCCAAATTAATACGTTATACTTAGCCGAAACTAGAAATCTTTCTTATGTAATCTCTTTTCTTAGTTTCCATCTTTTATATTGTAGTCTAATATGTTAAAGTCATCAGGCGGTATTTTCCTGTGCTTTAACCAGTGCATTCTCAGACCTTCGAAAGTAGTAGGAACAGTTATGAAGCCATAATTGTGGTGCCATACGAGTTGGTAATAGGTGCTGAACAGTCGAATTGCATTCGGTGCATACGTGTGAGAATCAGTCGCTGATTACGCAGACCCGTGCCGCGCATGCTAACTGAGATACGGTCTACGTGGCTGACTGAACGAATACTTTATCAACCATGTCTGGGTAAGATCCTACAAATTGACAAGAGAGTGATACGATTTTAAATATTATAAATTAGGGATATTTTTAAAACACTACTTTTGGTGTACCCAAAAGTAGTGTTTTAAAAATACTATCTTAAATATATAAATAATATTTGAAACCTACCGTCCTATCTTAAATATATAAATAATATTTGACAACATCACATACATTGCTCCGATCTTAAGGTAAGTAGCTAAAGCACTTGTGTTATGGAAATCGGAAAAAACGGTGGTACCACAACACCCAGACCCGAGACAATATAGAAAAGATCGTTTTCTACATTGACCCTACCGGGAATCGAACCCGGAACCTCACGAGATGGCGACGCTTGAAACTAGCGTGCTAGCCACTCGACCACGGAGGTCGTCATCTTACAAGTAGTTTAAAAACTGACTTTAGTAGTTAGTAGTAGTTCCTTTTCTATGTTAGATATTAAGTACTCCTCACATAATAGTAGAAATTACAGCAAAAATCTTATAACTATATCGTATGCAATCCAGTTCGTTACTCCATCTAGGTATATACTGTAGCAGACAATAAATACATACCTTTTTATTGAACCCACATGCCAACACAGTTATTAAATCTCCAAACAGACAAGCAATTTTCAGCACGAAACAATATAACCCTTTTTCGAGTTGATTTATCAAACACCATCATTATCAATCCTTCACATCCCCTCATGTTACGGAAAGCACAATGGAATACAAAATACCATTATAATGATAGTATCTATCGTGCACCTCATCAAATGCGAACAATGCGACAGACAGACGGACAATCAAAACCCCGACTAATGATCAGGGTTATCACAAAATGGTGTATATAATAATAAAGTATTGTGATGTCCTGGAAAGTGTTTATGTAACAAAAGGTAACTTAAGTCTTTTATAGTTAGGCAAATAAATAAGTTATTACGGGATATAAGTAGTGTTCTACTAAACCTTACTAACTTAACTACTAAACGTAAGAAAGTAAACCTTACTTACTTTGTTTTTAATATATGCTGCAAAATAATTGGGTAACAACTAAATATTATTTTAAGTACAGTCGACAGCACATCAGGTTAACCACTTTTGTTGTAAACTAGCCCTTATTACAACCTCATAAGATACCACAGTGTTTACCTTAGCGTGCTGTTGTCCGTACCTATGTGTGTATTCTTTAGGTTTATTCAGTGTATTTAAATGACATTGTTATGTGATAGAGTGTATTCTGTAGGTTAATTCAGTGTATTTATATGACATTGTATGTGATGGAGTGTATTCTGTAGTTTTATTTAGTGTATTTAAACGACATTGTATGTGATGGAGTAGAGGTACATATTTACTGTACTAAATATTTTTCAAATACTGTGCTTCAATAATTTTGGTCAATACACACTCAATTAGGTATAAATCAAAATTATGAAATAATAATACTGATAGCCCTGAAGCAAACATGCCGTCCGAGACAAGACTGCGTCGTTTACGAAGTACCGCCACTGTATGTAGCCACGTTATTTGCGCTAAATGGACCCATTTCGAAATTAACTGCACGATTGCCTCCGAATAATACGCGCCTGGCCTCCAGATATTATCACGTGGAAATGCACCAAACAAAACCTTTAGGGGGATGAATACTGGGAATTATTACTTCTAGCGTGCAACCTAGATGTCGCTAGCAGTTGCTCTGATTACGCCCTCTAGCGATGAAAAGTCCTACTAAGTTATATGAAGAAAGAACCATTATGGAATTGAAATTCATATGGCCAAGTAGCAAAAGCAACGCCCAAGCAATCCACCAACTACATGTTTCGTTTACTCCCCGCTAGATGGCGCTCAAAGTACGTTCAACTGATTTTTGTAACAAAAAAATGCTCGCATCAGTAAGTAGGTTCGTTCAAAATATTATTTGTTTTCTTATTTTAACGCTTTGTAAAAGGTATTGCATTTTGGTACCTAATTGTTGTCTATATACTCTTTATAAAAACATTGCATGGGGCCTTCAGTGGAGGCATTGTAATTCTCACTGGTCTCACCGGTAGCCAAATAAAGCATACCTTTACGTACACAACACACTTAAGATGTTTTAGACCTTCATAGTAGCAGGCAATAATAAATTCACATAAAAGGAGATAAAAATACACAATGCAAAATGTTTCCCGAACATTTCCCGGGTGCAAGTGTGAGTTAAAAAGTAAAAAGAAAGTTGAACGAACAACAGACGGCGCGATCCCGTAAACTGTTGCCATGAAAAATGACCTCGCTACCGGAAGTTAAATTATGTCTACGATCTTTGGCACCGAGATATATTGCTGATTATTTTTCAACTCAGAGACGCGGCTGTGGCTATTCATCGAAGCTGCACTTTTGAAGTGCTGAAAATTTTTCTTCCTTACAAAAGAGCTGGCATTTATGGCATAGAGCTTTTGGTTATGTAAACAAACACAATCGCTTTTTGAGATATCGATAAAAAGCAAGTCTGCATTTGCACGGTAAAAATATTATAGATGGAATCGCTTGGAACACAAGCAAGCAGAAAGATTTGCTGCAAGTTTTTTTACCGACTTCAAAAAAGAAGGTTTTCGATTTGCCCAGTTTTTTTACATCGTGTTTCATTCGTTTTTTTTAATTGGGTAATATTTGAGTATGATGATCTATTTAGGTGTCCAAATAATTGTGTTAAATTTCGCACCTGTATGTTTGTTCGTATGTTTCATATTTGTATAACTGTAAAATTGAAGAAGGTAATGTCTATGTATAAATATTAATCCATGTTTCCCTTGGTCACAGCATCACGCGTGAATGGCTGAACCAATTTCTCTTATTATTATTTTGTTGTGATAGTTATTGTCCGAAAAAACTTAAGAAAATTGAGCGGGATGACCGATTTTCATGATTTTTACATTGTCAGATCCTCTCTCAATCTCATTCCGGAATAAAATAATAATTATTAAAAATTTTGGAGCCGGGGCGGGACGGGGCCGGGGTGGGACGGGGCTGAGGCGATACGATATTTGCTGGTTTCTCTAGTTTTCTATTAATTAAATTTAATGAGATTTTGATATGCAGCCTTAATCAATAATAATAAAGTAGAGCAGAATACCATGAGTATATGTTAAAGCGTGAATCTGCAAATATAATATTATAGGTAAAGTCCTACTAAGATCAACTAACTAGGTAGTTGTTTGTAGTTTTGAATGTTACAACAATCACTTACCTTGATTTGCTCCGCAGCTTTCTTCGCAAGCCCTGGATCCAGAATAGTGATATCCAATTCTGCGCTCCTTTTCACTGTTGCACTGAACGCGGCGGCATTCACGTAATAAACCGCTCCCTTTTCGCTCGTTTCAACCGGAGAATTGGGCGACAGTATGCCGCTATCGGTGTCACTAACGTTCGCGGATTTACGAGCTACTCCAGAATTTTCACCAACCGGAGACTTTAACGGGATTCGCGACTTTTCACCACTCGGCGATTTCAAAGGAATCCTACACTCTCTACTCGCGCCTTCGTTCGGATTGAAACCCGTGTTCGGATCGAATATCACATAATTGTCTTTATCACAACGCACTTTATTGTTCACTGTCACTGTATATTTCTTGTTTGGGCTAAGATTTAGAAATGGATCTTCGCTGTCCACGGGACTTTCTGGGATTATAGACTGTATTTTGGGCGTAATCTTTGGTACAGATTTTCCGTCGATTGTCCGCCTCACTACAGTGTCATTTGTAAACTTCAGACGAACGTATTCATTCGATATTGTTCTTCTAACTGGAGAAGATAAGAAAGGTGAAGGCTTGTTTTCTGGTGTATTTGTTTTATTTTGAAAGAAATTCATTTTTGGTTTTTCAAGTGTTTTATTCGGTGAAAATGGCAATCGGAGTTTTGAAGTTCCTTTTTTCTTTTGATTGTTTGTATTTATATCTATGCTAGAACCTTGTAAAGTACTTCTGTAGATTGGTAAAACACTTGTTTTGTCTTCGGGTTTTGCTGTGGGTTTTGTTTGTTTTGAATTGTTTTTAACACTGTCTATTGTTTTACTAAGCTTTTTGATTGGTGCTGGAGTTTTAAGTTTCCTTTCCTTATTTTTGCTATCAATTGTCGCCTCACCGCTGAAAACCGATGAGGGCTCTTCCGTTTTGATAAAAGTTTTGCTACGATCGTACATAAACGGATCATTTTGGGACACAGTAAACAGACTGTCGTCAGTTGTATTTTCTAGAAGGCTGTCTATATAAATATCAACCTCGCTGGATTCTGAATTGCTTTGGGAAGATCTGTTTTCATTAATGATTAACGATATTCTCTGCTCGACATCAATGAGCGAGTCAGACTTGTCAGTGTCATCTATACTTCTCGAGGTCCCACTACCCGAATCTGAGGGGGTCTGTACTTCGAAAATAGCTTCTTGAGACTGGCAGTGCTTGGAATTTTCAGGACATGAAGATCTTCGTCGTTTCACCGTTCCTGTGTCCGTAGATGGTGAATCCCAGTCGACGCTTTGGATAACACACTGAGCCCCACTCTTTTTAGTTCGTCTTGGGCTTGTCATTATTGGCTAATCGCATCGTTACACTACACCAGTTTTTTGGGCTATTAACACATTTGAAGGATCAGATATGTTGGAATAGCATCCGAATGCAAGGGTAGACACGATAGAGCGTTAGATAAGGTATCATATGTGCACATTAGGTCATTAGTGGAATCGAACACGAACATGCCGCTTGATTGTTATCTAATTACAAACTCGACGCAACACCACATGGGAACGGCTGGTATTTGTTATTTTCTCTAATGGAGCCATTTGTTTTGTATAAGGCGATGTACGAATGCGGTAAAGGGGTGCGAGGACAGATATAATAATTTTGAACTTGCCGTAGTCAGAGAAAAAAATATGATTTTGCAGATGTGATAAATGGGGTAACTCTCAGTAAATTTTCATAAAAAGATCGTATATTATTCAAAGAACTTAACAGAAATCTTTCTTGAGAAATTATGACTTTTTTATGTATAAGCCCTTGTGACCTCATTCCTTTTATTTTCAGGTACTTACTCAAACATTTAAGTAAATTCTAAAATGTATTCAACTATAAAGGTGTTTCAGCACAGAACAAAAAGCAACAAAACTGTCGCTTTGACATCCCAAGGGATTAAAAAAATAGAAATAAAAAACAAATGTGTTATCAAAAATGTAGTTTGTTAGGTGTTGGTAGGTGCTTAAGGCTGCTTTATCTCTCGCATACGTTTAGCAGACAGCAGCGCCGGAAGGCAGTTCTTATGTCCGCCGCGCTACCTCCACCGTCTCAGAAAAAATGCATGCACATCCGACAACGCTTGGTAACGACTGCCGACAGTCTTTTTTTTAACAAGAGTGAGTCATTTTTATTAATAAAAATGAACACATTCATCCTATGATGTCGTATTTATTATGTTGAATTAATATTAAATCCATTTTATTCTACATCTTGATAAAAGAAGCCTGACTGACGTCTCAATCCGTCAATCACACGTATCGTAGAAACTAAAGTAGTATGCCTAAATTAATAAAAGATTTAAGCCAAGTTTCCAAACCGCCGCGTCATCCACCGTAAAATACGTTTCCATTTTCCCGAAGTGCGAAGTGGAAGTAGGCAATAATAAGTCGGGGTCGGATGAACTTAGCGAAGTTAAGCAGAGGATCTGACAAATTGCCCCCGAGTGTCCTGCACTAACCTAATTACGCGATAAGTTGAGGCAATAAATATGGTTCTCCCTTGTTTTGTCGAACAACGTTTGATATAATTTCACTTCACAAACATTTAAAATATCTAATTTCATTTGATATAATTATTCGATTCCTATAATATTTATTTTATCTAATTTTGATTGACATAATTGATCATGTAATATAATTTCGTTTCATCGAATTTTCACTTTGCCTAATATCACATGACATAATGTTTGCTTGGCCTAATGAGTGCTTAATCTAATTTTTATTTAACCGAAACTTTATAACTGAATAACACTAGATAAAACAACACATGACACCAACAGAGGGGTGTTCTGGCGCTCGGCGGCCGCTGCCGCGGCACGCTCGCTCGCCTTCGCGCGTTGTCGGATCACTGTTCTAACCTAACCTAACCTAGATGACACCAACAGAGGGGATTTCTGGCGCTCGGCGGCCGCTGCCGCGGCACGCTCGCTACGCTCGCTCGCCTTCGCGCGTTGTCGGATCACTGTTCTAACCTAACCTAACCTAGATGACACCAACAGAGGGGAGTTCTGGCGCTCGGCGGCCGCTGCCGCGGCACGCTCGCTACGTTCGCTCGCCTTCGCGCGTTGTCGGATCACTGTTCTAACCTAACCTAACCTAGATGACACCAACAGAGGGGAGTTCTGGCGCTCGGCGGCCGCTGCCGCGGCACGCTCGCTACGCTCGCTCGCCTTCGCGCGTTGTCAGATCACTGTTCTAACCTAACCTAACCTAGACGACACCAACTGAGCCGAGTTCTGGTGCTCGGTGGCGCTCCTTTTTTGTGATAAAAGTACTAAATAAAAGTATGTTAAATGATAATTATACAAAATAAGATTAGATAAAACAAAAATTAGATGAAATGATTATTAGGTCGAATGATGATTATGCCTCTTAAATGTTAGCACAAACGTTGTTATATCAAACAAATATTATCTGTTATAAAAATTATGTTAAACAAAATTATGTTAAACAACCATTATGTTAAGAGTGATTAGTAATAGTGAAATTATATCAAACGTTTTTCGACAAAACAAGGGAGAACCAATAAATATATCAGCGCGTTAGGGATCCACTATACCTCCGCTACAATGCTTAAGCGCACTTTGTTACCTGCGTATCCTTGGGTCATGAATCGAGCTGATAATCGGTTGGCCCAAGGCTAAAAGGGTTAGGGGTACAATGTGCGATCAGTTAAAACTAGAAAACGCACTCTTTTTATGGAGGTACGTGGTAGAGCAAAATAAAAACATGGACAAGAATTTTCCAAAAAGATCACCTTAATCAAACGGTTTTCACATTCTGTCATGTCTCATCAGGGTGCCGTGCCGCCGTTTTTTCCTGTGGTTATTCGATTGCGAGTATCACCGTTTTACTTAAAAAATGTAATAAAATATCTACATGTACACAAAATAACGCACGATAAACAACCAAATACATAGAAATCGTGACCCTGAGAAATCAATTACTATTTTTTCTTCGACAAAGAATATTCGATCGGTGAACTTTTTTCGTATACGAATTGCTCGAGAATTGACCCCCAAGTGCCCTATCATAGTGGCTCGTCTATTGTGTGTTACATTATTTTCAAGATATATGTTACGATACTAAACGGTAATCAAACCTACTCTGCATGGCAAATAAACAGTAAATTACAATTTAAGCTTCAATAAATTGTGGCCGTTACCGACTCAATCTTTACAGTCCCAGTATAACCAGACCTTTAAATAAAGGTAACTTCTTGTAAAACAAAGTTCAACATAAAACGCAGTCGTGTACTTTCGGCGGTGCAGCGGTGGGTAGTTGAAGCGAAACGAAAGCCGGCAATAATTTGAACAAGAGTTCGGACACTAACGAGCTGACTTGGAAGTTGCGCACACGCGCCGCATATCCTACTAGTTAGGGCTCTGATCAGTGTTTATGTATATGTTTATGCTAAACACGTGACTTAGGGTAGATAGGTAATGTAATTGTGTAAGTTATAATAAGTTAAAATTCACATAACTAGACAAATTATCCAAAATATTACCTTAATAATATTCGAAAGAAATGCTTACATTTCTTTCGAAATACATTTTTATGTGATTTATGGTGGAATGTAATTAGCACTATTCAAAAATTTACAGAAATAACTACTCATATTTCTGACTATAAAATATTATATTTTAGTGCTATTTATTAAACAAAACGTAACGATAAGGCATACCGTAATACTTAATTGTAATATCTTTTTTGTTGAGGCTTTATTGGTCCTGTTTTATAGAGTTGTTCTATCAATACACGGAACATCAGTTCATAAGTTCACAACTTTATTTATGCTTCATTCTTATCCAATACAAGTTGCAGATCCTTAAGGATTTTATTAATTCCATCGGAAACCTGAAATAGACATAGCTTGGCTTCCACATTTTTCGCAGGTCTGCGAACCCTATTGGTTCCTATTGTGTTCAAGTTAGTAATTTGTTCCGGCGGGATCCGGTCTCTTTATTTACTTTGTAGCGCGTGCCCGGTCTCTTAAACTTTACAATCGAACTTTATGTTGCACATTCTATGAACAGATGTTTCATTCGTATAGTGTAGGTTTTCCTTACGTTGTTACTTTACTTAAACGTCACAAATTAACTAAATACTTTGATTAACGATTTGTTGACGAAATTAAATAAATCTACAATGTCAATTATTGTTTACAACTGATTAAGCTTTATCGAAGATTAGTAAAAAATGAAATTATAATTATATAATATTTTATATTTATATATCACTTCAGAACGCACATATCGTTCTCTGAAGATCTGTCTCTGTTTAATGATTTATCGAGTTCACCCAGTAGCACACTAAACATAACTTCAAAGAAATAACGTTTTCATTCCCCCCATTTCACAACTGACTATAACGTAACAGAGCCTCAGATTTCCCGCACATCTGGAGCCCTCAAATAAAATAGGTTAACGTATATTGTTTCAAATATTTCTTATCGCCGACTCCCCGGTGAGCAAAAACAGCGCGCTTAACTGGCAACCCGCTTCGTCCGTCTTAAGTGATTTACAGGCGCTCTGCGACCCATCCTGGAGAACTTCGGGGGTGTAGGCCGGAAATACTGTTGAAAGTTCGTTAGATATAATTTTCATTAGCGAAAAAATATCGAATTTAGAGGTTTTTTTTTTGTTAATCTATTGTCACTTTCTAAATCGTCAGCGACCAAGGATGATTACTGTTTTATGTGACATCCATGACCTATGTAGTACAACTTCCAGACTATATGCCTTAGTGCGAGATAACGTTGTATTACTAATTAGTTTATTAGTTTCACTTGTCATCTACGGATTCGACAACGTGTATTAGGTACTAATGAGTTTATTAATTTCAATTGTCATCTACGGATTTGACAACGTAATGCCAAGGCACAAAGATCACTTCAAAGAGTTTGTCGCAATATCTAACCAAAGTGTTCTAAAAATGGCGGCCAAAGTGGGTTTCTCGATCCTCATATTGGAATTCCTAACAATTTAAATAATTACGAGACTATAATATTAAGTGACGTATTGTTAAGGGTTTGTTTGTTGAGGTATAAGTTTATTTGTAATCTAATTCAGAAAACGTTACACAGTGATCCCAATCGTAGCGTCACGTTGATCTTAAAAGGGAGAAGTCCCCCTAACAGGGTTACTAGACTTATTGCGTAAAGGTTAACGGTGCATCGTCTTTGTCCCCTTCTAAGACGATGTTTAAGAAAGGGACACGTAACAGTCTGAAATCGAATTTTGAAACGTGTAACCTCCCCTACAATATCCCTAAATGGGTCAGGAAGGCGAAGTTTGCGCGTTACGGCCGGCTGAAAGGCGTAATGTAGTAAAATCCGGCAATAAAAGCGAATTAGAGAATTATTCAGGGTTTCCGCGAACCAGAAGCTATGTTTGTTAATTAAATAAGAGTTACAGTTGCAAATGTTTACTCTCTGTTTGGAAATGGTATGCACGACATATAAAAATAACAGCAAGTGCATGATTTGATTACCAATTTAGTTTAGTAGTGCTAAAAGTTAATACAACGCAAAATATTAGTCATTCTATTTAATTAACTAACCAATTTGTTGGATTGGCTGTATAAATAACTGCTCTTATGAAACTACTCCTGAATATTAAATACGAAATTTTTGTAAATGCCTATCAAATATTTTAAACATAGCAAAATATTACAGGGCTAAAAGGATTAGGGGGGTACTATGTGCGATCAGTTAAAAATCAAATGCACTCTTTTTATGGAGGTACGTGGTAGGGCAAAATAAACATAGACAAGAATTTTCCAACAAGATCACCTAAATCAAAAGAGAGTTTTGCTGTTGTCGGTAGAATGAGCCATTATTTTTTTGTTTGCATTTTCTCTACCTACTGGTATGACATGACATTTAATTTTTCTTAACTTGGCCAAAATAAGTTTGTGTAAATGCCTATGAAATATTTTTACATAGCACAATAATTAACTTCATATGCGAACAATATTACTCGATGCTGTGACAAAATAAGTAATCGTTGGTTGGACAACCAACAAACATTATTTATATACCACGCAACCAATTGTTGAAATATTTATTTCTTGTTCTACTCGTATGCAAACTAATAACGACATTGCGGACAAAATCGCTAAAACTAAACTCGCAAAACTAACAATAGCGGTGCAGAACAAACTGTCCGATGCTCTTTTGGCCAATAAAGGGACTAATAAAACGCAATACACTAAGCACACAGTGGGGCGAACATTTTGCCGCGGCATTAACACAGCAATATTTTGTCGGAAAGAATTATTTGCATTTGTTGCAAGGGTGAGGTATAAAAGGGACGGGGCAAAGAATGTCAATTTTATCGATATTTTTGTCTATATTTTTTATCACAACAGTCGTTACAACATTGCCTCCAAATGTACTACTACTCAGCATGTTGTTTAATAGTCCACCGCAGCTTTGCTCACGCAAACTTCGGATTTCAATATAAACTTTCACTTTAACTTTAATAATTGCGTAGTTAGTTGTTACAGTAATGTTAGAACTTACCTATTCCACAATGCCTATTCCGGATAATAGTGCAATCTGCTAAACATCATACTTAATGACATTGTTTCCTTGCATCTTCTTCTTTGGTTCCTTACTTAGGCCTGATTTTTTCAACGTAAGATAACGATTTTTTATCGAATAAAATACAATACGCCTTATTTGTAAACGTTACCTATTTGTTAGCAATCATTAATGTGTATATCATTTTAAAATTGGTAGTTTTATACTTATTTCATCGGATAAGTCTTAACAGACGTTGGTTAAATCAGCCCTCAGAGATTGTGAAATAGTAAGGAAGAAGAAGAAAGTAACTATAAATATTTGAACACGTAAAAAAGTTAGGTAACTATAAATATTTTCCGGCTACTTATTTTATTTCAATTTTATACCCAAATTATACGTAAAGCTATCGACTAAAATTTATCGATTATGGCACGACTTTGAGTGAGGGCTGGAGGGAGTGCAGGAATGCACTTCGGTGCACTTGTCTTTGTTAGGGTCGCACCACCGATATAGTTTACAACACCACACTGTTGTTTTATTTCTTAATAATAAAATCTTGGTTATTTATTAATTTTATCTAAAAATAGTGCTATCTGGGCCGCTGTAGCTAGGCCTACCTGCCTGTATTATTAAGCGTAGTTTATATTCTGTAGTAGTATTTTTGGTAAGTATTTTTATTACTGGTACCTTAATATTATTCATGATAAGTTATTTTTTTTTTTTGTTACACCAAGATCCCATCATCAGATCTCGACTTGGCAACAATGGAATCAACTAGAAAATATAACCTCCAGGTAAGCGAAAAAAATATTCAAATCGGTCTACAAATGACTGTGATATGAGGTAGCACAGCCACAAAAAAACATTCAGGCGAATTGATAACCTCCTCCTTTTTTGAAGTCGGTAAAATAACCATCAACTCAAGTTCCAGTGATCTTATCACTGATAGTTAAAGTAAAGTATTCTATTCCGTTTGTATCTGCGTGAATAGTTGACAACAAGTTTTCATTTATTATGCAAGCCGGGCCGTCTACGGTCTGCCTACGGGCGGCTACGACATGCCGCTACGAAGCTACGAGACACATTCTACCTCTAGTACACATTATTTCTGTTATGTGTACTTCTCTGTTATAAATATATTTATTTTTCAAAAAAATTCAACCTCCTTGAAGGTAGTTAAAACACTAAAAGCACTATAATAACGCTAATTGGAGAAACAAACTCATTCGAAGTCGGTTCATGATGTGCGTACATAGACTACTGCAGTCTGTTAAGGTTGATATCCTGCACCGACTTCAAATGATTTTGTTAGTTCTATAGCGTTATTTTAGTCTTTTTAGTGTTTTTTTTATGATTTTATTATGTTGTCGTTTTTAGTTATTGTTTAAGTTTAAATGTACCTTATCGAACTAAAATAGTTACTAAACCTTTTCCTCAATATAACAAATACTTTTGTGATAACCCCATCAAAATCGGTCAATCCAAACGCGAGAAATTTGGGGACAAGCCTACAGGTCAAACTTAGAAGTCCATTTTTTTTAAATAGGTTAAAAAGCGTTTTCATTATAATAAAAATAAGAGACTTTTTGTAATACTAAATTATTAATTGAACTAATATAGAAGTCATCTCGCTATGACTTCTCGTTCTAAAAAAACATGTTCAAACAAACGTGTTACATACACGATCACGACATTAAGCACACGTGCAATCATATACATGCAGTCATATACATGCAAGTTGGTAATAAAGAGGTTTAGAAAGCCTTCGTCTTCGTCTTATAAGTGCGCTTTCACATTAGAGCGACAACAGCGCGACTGCAGGGCCGACGCTCTAATGTGAAGGGCTTACTGCTGTCATTCATGTATGAAATTATCAGCAGCGCGGTCGCGCGACTGTCGCGCTGCTAAAGTCGCCTTAGTGTAAAAGCGCTCTAAAGGTACAAGGTACAGGCCCACCCAGAAGAAAATGGATGGATGACAACAAAGACTGGACCAAACTTCGTTTTTATGACCAGCTAAAAAGAGCGCAAGAGACCGCATCGGTTTCTAAATGCTGACCTCCAAACTTCAATTTGAAGATTACCCCTTGATGATGAAAGGTATATATAAGGTTGATATTATTTCGGAAAACACAACGCTTTCAGAGATTGTTCCACTTCTACGGGTCCGAGTATCATTTAGTTACTTTAATTGGGAAGCACTAATAAAGAATTGATAACGAAGCCGTATAATTTATTTTTAACTAACGAACTTTGTTTAGCCCCGGCCCCATCCCGCCCAGCCCCGTAATTTTAAAAATAAAGCGGTCCCATTAAACATTATTTCACCCCGGCCCCGTCCCAACCCAGCCCGGCCCCGTCGAACGGGTAAAAAGTATCCTAATATGTCCTTTTCCTGGTTCTAAGCTACCTCCCCACAAATTTTGAGCTTAATCGGTTCCGCCGTTTTTGAGTTATAACTAGGACGACGACTTTCTTTTATATATATATATATAGATTATTTAGTATTGTAAATTGAAATAACTAGGTATGTATTATGGTTAGTTGCATGTGGTCGTGATCAACGTCCCTATTATACAGAGTGTGACTTGTAATAGGATTTTTAAAATAAAAAAAGCAAAAACAGCAATGTATCGCAAACATTTTTGTCCAGTCATAGAACTTGACATTATCATTTAATACAATGAGTTAGCGATTTTGATATACATTGATTAGATATTATTACTATATCTCAGAGTTAACCTTTCAAAATTTGAGAGCACTATCACCAGGCGAAGGTTACAATGTCTACTCTGTAGAATCATTGATTAAAATTTTTGCTCCTATCACAAGTCACACGCTGTATTTTCTTACAAAAATGTCCGCGAAAGAAAAGGCATGTCTCATGGGACAAAAGAACCGGAATCAACAAACACGATCCGTTACTTTTCCTTATTTCATTACCATATCAAAGGATTATCAAATCTCGAAGGTTGTGACCACTTTCATCACGCTCGCCCCTACACAATTAACCATGATAAATGGATCAGGAAAAATCTAATCTAAATATTTAATAGGAAGCTCCCCTATGCAGGAGAATGCGTTTCGAATAGTGCTGTGCTTTGTTGTTAATTATTTGATCGAGAGATGCATCTTAATTTGACGCCGAAATACACAAGAAAAAACATGCATAATATCTTATTTATTCCCAAATGTATTTTAATAAGTAAATTCTTTGTATTTATGACATAATTTATAAATAGTAATTATATAAGTTATATCTAAATACAAGCACTAATTTATCTAACAAGATTCAGTAAAGACACCGAATGCTAAGGTTAGGTGAAAAATATGTCTATGTCAGTAACTTTGTAGCTCACTGCTACGAACGTGATCACTTGTATGCAAAAAAAGTACCTAAAGAACTGCACCCCTGATACTAACCTAAACGAGTACTCGATACAATCGAGTTGGTACTCGATTGAGGCGGGTCGGCGCATCGCTAGCCGAAAACTACTGACACTGCACTCCCCTGCATTACAACATAATACAGTTAGAGCGTTTTAGGGGTTTTGGCGCGGAAGATCCGTGTTCGACAGTTAAAAAGAAGGGGCTTAGTTTCATCGCTTACGCTTTACAAACTTAAGTGCTTTGCCTGGCAGGCAAAACGCGTTTTAGTCAAACAGACTTCAATGAGAAATTCCATCACACTTTGAAGGGCATAAAAACAGATTTGACGTAGTAAATCTCCAGTATGTAATTTTTATCGGGTGTTTTAGTGAGATTCACAGTGTAATATTTGTATTGTTAAAAAAAATAAGAATCAAAATGTCCCACCCGTGCGTAATTTTTTTATTGGGTTCAGTATTAACATAATCATTAACGTTCCTATGCCCTGGGGCTTGTTTACCGAATATTTCTTATTAAGAAAAAATGCATTAAGTTAACTACCAGTTAACCTACTCTAAACTTGTTTAACAATTATGCTACCGTAATAATGCATATCTATCTTCTATATTCACATGTGTTGTGCGCGAATACAAGACCATATTATTTTTATAGAGGTGCATTGACACATTACTATAGATACTGAAGCACTAACAGCAAAACAAACACATATCGCACAATACTCGTATAACTATGTGTCGTATAAAGTCAAAGAGTGAAAGTAGTAAAGGCTCGGAGGCTACACAATCCGATTTGCACTAAACCGCCTCGTAATTATTTTTTCTCCCTGACGCGCGCATACGTTCCATTACAGAGGGATCAACATGGTAGCGACAGCAAATACACCATTTCCAAAAAAAGAGGCGAAATACTGTTTCTATAAAATAAAGGTTTTATTCGATCAGCACACAGGCAGAAAAGTCAAATACACCTAAGAACACCAATACAAGTTCCTCGTGACATAATGGTAAAAATTGAATCGGTCGATGTTAAAGTTTCATGCCCTTATATTTACCCTGCACCAATAACAAAAAATTAATAATATACCTACAAGATATCCTCCCATGTTATTTTATTTTATCCCGCCAAGATTTTATTGTCCCGCAGTTTCATCATGTTGACGCTACGTCTCTCGAATTGGTCATAAAAGCGTATTTTCCCGTTTTGTACGTCCCTAATATGTTTTGCTTTGTTTCACACTTACTCTAACACCATATTTTATACTTAGAACATTCCCCTGAAAATACGTCTGACTTATTTTTACCCATGTCACATATTTTTTCATACAAAAGATTATAATACGAGCAAATTCTAGCGTCAATATAGATAACTAGCGGTTCTCTGCGGCTTCACCCGCATAAGTGTTGGATTTAGCCTATGTGTTATTCTAATTCATGACCCTATTACTATTATAAAGCTTCATTAAATCCATCAAGTACCTAGTTTTTACGTGAGTAAATATGATAGATAGATAATAACTAGATATCTCATTACTTGTTCTGATAGTATCACAACCAATAAATGGAATAATTTTCAGTATATTCACCTACGCTAAGATTTTGCAAAAAAATATTGAACTTGATTGGTTGTACGCATATTTAGCTATTTATAGGTTCTCTGTGTGGCTTCAAAAATATAAGCAAACTGTAAGAAATACTGGCGAACACCTATTCATTTTTTTCTATTAACATCTATTCATTTTCAATGAGCCACCAAACAAACACTGTCCTTTTCAAACAACTCAACCCAGCCAGAAACAAATACGGGCATTCTTCCAAACAGCTTATTAACATGTAGAGCCAGTCGCTCGATTCGAGACCCCGCCCGTGATCCGTGGTCCTCGTCCTATTTATATGCAGATTCTACGCGACCATAAGTTATCCGCTCATGCGCCGGATCATGCTCTTAATGACGCCTAAATAACCGACGCACAGTGGAATAAATAAGCAGTAACTGACAAATTTTTAACCACTACGTTTTAAAGACGCTGCGAGTCGTGTAATGTTATTCGAGTATGCGTTTGAATCTCATCTGCAGTGATTTATGTAAGTACCTGTCGAGGACATACCTCCTTACTGATATCTGTGACTAAAACGTTGCAAAATCTATAACGTAAAAAATATTATAATTGTTTTAATTGTTTATCAAAATGGCTGTTTAGTTTTTTTTAATATTGCTTTATAGAATATATTTCTTTCTTTACTTTATAGGAGTTTTCTTTGCCTTCCTTGACAGTATTCTTCTCAAAAATTTAAAAAACTCAAAAAACTTTGAACTATGAATGTGTTTAATAATAAGTTTGGTGTATAAATTACTTTTTGTATACATAGAGCTAGACGCAAAGAACGCAAACGAAAAATAATAATAAAATTCAGTAAGTAAAGCCTGGGCAAAACATGTACTTATTCTATCGTAGGTTATATACTAGGAATAGCTTTTTTAAATGTCGCCTAAGCTAATTTTGTCCCCAGTAGTGTAACCCAATCGATAGCGATTGGGGTGATTTTTGCATCGGGTGAAACTGTCGTTACCGGAGCACGGATCAGTGGCGCGGAATTAATTACTGCGCGACATCTTGTTTCATTATTAAAATATAGCTCGGATTAATCGGATTAGTGCCGTGGCTGCACCGCACGAATATCAAATTACTATACGGTTTGAAATTAAACCCTTATAGATGTTTTATATTTAACTTTTTTAAAGATCTGAGGATCGAACAACGAAAATATAAGATTTTTTAACGAGAACGTATTCTTGTGACATCTTTACCGAGAAACGCGAATAGCCGAATTTAAAAACTGAATATATTATTTATAACCTTGCGACAAGGTTTCACTGTTCTACTGATATATTGCTACACTTGTAAGTCCCAAAACAAAGATACATTACTCTGAAATTGGAAAAGATAGATCAGGTTATAATTTAATTGAACCATCAATCCCCATTCATTTACACAGCGAATATCAAGGCGCATAATTATAAATTCTTGTGTGGAAAATTGCGGTCGGTGCAACCATCAAAGTAAGCAAATTTTGATTAAATTAAGCTATATTAAGAGGGGGAGACGCGTTTAAGGGAAAATAATGAAAATATTGCCGGAGTGGCGGTGCAATTACAAGATTAACCGAATAATCAGAAAGGCGGCAAAGAAAGCAGTCAAGAACAACGGAAAAATCAAAAGGCAAAAAAGGTTGAACTCACTTTAGTTAGAAGAGGAAAGGAATTATCTTTTAAGCAGGGCGTTTCTATTTTAGTGTAATATTTACAAAATGCACCTATGAAACAAATGAAGTAAGCAAAATATGGTAAACGGATGATGTAAATGTGCATTACGTGGGTGATCGAGCAAGTTACATGCAAATGGCAAATTCTCGAGCACCATCAATCGCTTGCTTGGACGTCGGCCGCGAGATAAATAGTGCCTCTGACAGGCTTCAGCTTATGCGATGGCCAAAGGGGTGTTTTTTTATTTGTAGCATTGCATTACATAGCTACAAATCATTATGAAAGGAGTAGTAACTACACTGAAATATACTGACTATATGTTTCATATGAATGCCCTTTTTGAAGTGGAAATCAAAGAGTAAGGAAGAGAAAGAGAGCTATAAATTGCATATGAACGTAAATATCTACCTACATTACGTTACTCATATTAATCGTGCTTCACTAGTTAAAAGCTTAATTGTTTTTAGTTAGTTATTCAAAAGTTAGTATAAGTGGTCTGTTTGGCAAATAGCTAGCTGGTACCCGACAATCGTGCAAGATAAATGGTTCAACTGACAGGCAATACCTATGCTGTCGAGCCGAAAGGGGTGTAGTAAATAAAACAGCTTATTATATTACAGAGTATTTAAAGTGCTTAACTTTGTACATACTATTCCGGTGTCAAGAAATAAGAAGACAATATTAAACCTCTTACTTGACAGACAACAATAGAGTACAACATAAGCAATCAAGAAAAGCACATTAAGAGTAAGCAATTTTAAATAGCTTCCCCAAATAAGAATTAATTATATATCGTTTAATGATACATAAATAATGTTCATGATGTAGGAAAGTATAGCGGTTTTTTAAAAGTTAAATAAAATCAATCTAGATCGTTCAATTTTAAGCCTCTTCTACCGTATCACTCATAGCATAAGTCCTTAAGCCAAAGGTCACGGCCGTAATCCGGCCTGTAACTCAACAGGTATTAACCCGACTGACCGGTGACCGGTGTCGACCGACCCATAAATTAACGAGCGTTCGACAATTTACGACCTTATTAATGACCCCACAATAACTGCTTATTTATGATCCCGCCAGATAATTGCTCGTTGCAGTTTATGGCAGACAGTGAACGTGTTACGTGTCATTTTCCTGTATGGGGTTGCCATATAGCCGATAGTGGTTGTTTAGTTAGTTACAATGCCATAAACGTTCGGCTCTGATTTTGAACAAAACATTGTAAGTTTATACATTCTATACATGTGTTATTTTAGTTATTGCAAAATAAATTTCAGAATAAATGGCCTTGTAAAATAATGAATTACGGTCTACTGCATCTTTTTTGAAATTCATAAACTTTTAATTCCCTGCTCCTTTAAATCGAGATTACCGACTTCAACTAAATAAACGTAGCTCTCTACAACTTTAAAACACTAACACACTATAGGTAGTACATTAATTATATGCACTTGTTTCCGAAAAACTACAAAGCAGAGAGTGTTTTTTTTTATTAATATTGGCCGATAAATGTGTAACTTTGTTTTAGATACAATACTTCGATTCTAATATCAGTTTGGTGGCGACATCAAAGCAAGAGCAAAACAATCGAAGCAATACCAGAAAGCAATGGATACATCGTCAAAATACCATCGCGTGTCATTTCAGAATGCTTTAACTCAACCGCACCACACCACACAACGGGCTACCAAACATTAGATCGACAATAACCAGGGGGATTCGACTCTGGACATACATACGAATGTAATTAAAATGTTACTTTATAAATTATTCAAGTTTATACGCATTTAGGATTCGTAATTGAAAGCTCACCTCAATATTCGCCCATTTCAAGGGCGAGTACTTTTTAACGTACCACAGACACTGATGTAGAAATAAAGGTCCATAGACAGTCCTCGATGAAAAATCTCCAAAAGTCTAGACATAAGAGCGTGCATAAAAGGCTAAATGGAGCGATTAAAAGTTGAAAATATTTCAAGGAATTCGTATAAAAGTGCACGAAAGGTTTATTGGGGAAAACGGAATACACAAATGCATTCTTGCAAATTCTCGAAAGCAAGCGTTTGAGTGTTTTCCGCTTATGAATTTTAATTTGCTGCAATTACTTTGGTATTAATTTACAGTGTTGGGTATGTTTCTAATCAAATAAAGCCTGCAAGAGGTGTAATTTTCCTTGCTATCCATGCTAGTGCAAATATGAAAATGGAAAAGTAACAAAAACCGGACAAGTGGGTAAGGGTTACGTGCCAACTTTAACTGAATTAGAGGTCTTCTTACTTCCACTTAGCCAAAATACCACAATATTTTGTTGACGGCAAATATATCTTTGTTTTTCATAGTATTTGTATGAATAACAAAGTTATGTTTGTGGTTATTGAAAATGCACTCTATCTTAAAAACTACTAGTTCGATGTCGTTCAAACCAATTTTTTTTGAAAGTTTTTGTTAAAATCTACCTCTACATCATGTTTTTTTTTTTAAATTACACTCGCTTAGTTTAAAAGTGAGAGACGGAGGACGCCCATTTTACCTCTTTGAAAGCGTCTATCTCTAAACGTTTTTTTAGAGAATATGGTTTTAGGAACCTCAATGTCATTTTAAAATACCTATCCAAAGACGCCTACACGCATAGGTTTGACAAAAAAAAAATGGTTTTAGTTTCATGGATAATATAATTTTTATTTATATATATTTATTGAATATCATTATTTTTTATTTTTTGTATGAGAATCGTAAAGCGAATAACAGGATACATCTACCTAAAGTGGCTGTGGCATGCGGACGGACAGACAGACTTGACAAAACTACTAGTCCATTGAATAAAAAGTTCTAGAGTGCGTGAGTTAGTAACGTAAGATGTTTCTTCGGAAACATGTCAAGAGTTCCTAGGTAATAAACATACTAAAACCCCGGGACACTAGGAGGAGCCCCGGAGTGGGGGGAGGGGGGAAAGGGTCCATTTTTTCATTTTTCGCTTAAATCTCAAAAACGGTACATGTTAGAGAAAAACTTTCAAGGAAAAGTTGAAAGGCCATAAAATTATCTACAAGTTGTACCTAAATCATTTTTTCCTATATCCTACCATTTCTGAGTTACACGCAGTAAAAAATGATTTTGGCTCAAACAATTTCCCCATACTACATACCCATGTTTATCACATCAATCGATAAAAAAATATTTATTTCTTCCAAAAAACTCAAATGTGCAACTTGTGACCTGTACTGATAGATTGCTCTTAATTAGGTCTATAATTGGTAAAATAAACACATTCCTCCATGGAAGCCTTTAGGAGGAATCGATTGTCAAAATATTATATTAGGGTAGTTTGAGTTACTGAACTTGATCTTTTTATTTTTTTCTTCCAAAAAACTCGAAAGTGCAACTTGTGACCGGTACAGATAGATTGCTCATAATTAGGTCTATCATTGATAAAAATACCAGACTCCACCACGGAGGCGTTTACGGGGAATTAAATTTTATTTGGGTAGTTACGATACTTGAACTTTTTATTTTTTTTCTTCCAAAAAGCTTAAAAGTGCAACTTGTGATCGGTACTGATAGACTGCTCTTAATTAGGTCTATCATTGGTAAAAAAATCACATTCCTCCATGGAAGCCTTTAGGAGGAATTGATTGTCAAAATTTTATATTAGGGTATTTACGCAACTTGACCTTTTTATTTTTTTTCTTCCAAAAAGCTCAAAAGTGCAACTTGTGACCGGTACTGATAGATTGCTCTTAATTAGGTCTAAAATTGGTAAAAAAAAACACATTCCTCCATGGAAGCCTTTAGGAGGAATCGATTGTCAAAATATTATATATGGGTAGTTTGAGTTACTGAACTTGATCTTTTTTATTTTTTTCTTCCATAAAGCTCAAAAGTGCAACTTGTGACCAGTACCGATAGATTGCTCATAATTAGGTCTAACATTGATAAAAAACCAGATTCCACCATGGAGGCGTTTAGGAGGAATTGAATTTTATTAGGGTAGTTACGATACTTGAACTTTTTATTTTTTTTCCTCTAGTGCCTCTCATATGACATCAATGTCCCAACATTTTCCGTTGTTCGGATTTTTTCGATGAAGTTTCACACGTAGCATGGGAAGGGGTCCGCCCTCGTTAAGCTTATGCTAAAGTTTGCTGTTTGCTTATGTTTTCATAATTTTCACCTTTCATGCTCGAAATACACATACATATACATAGCTCGAAAACGGCTGCTAATAGAAAAAAAATATTAAAGTACAACTTGTAGATAATTTTATGCCCTTTCAACTTTTCCTTGAAAGTTTTTCTCTAACATGTACCGTTTTGGAGATTTAAGCGAAAAATGAAAAAATAGACCCTTTCCCCCCTTCCCCCTACTCCGGGGCTCCTCCTAGTGTCCCGGGGTTTCAGTATGTTTATTACCTAGGGACTCTCGCACTCTAGACCCCCCTTAGAGGGACTCATTCAATGGACTATACAAGGGTTTCGTTTTTTGCCTTTCGGCTACGGAACCCTAAAAAGCATGTTACAATGTAGTGTACAATTATTGTGCACTAGATAAAATCGTTGCTAATATAAAAAGCATAGTACCTACTTTATTTTTTCACAAACCATAAATAAACCAGTAAGTCTTCGCACAAAGAAAGACTGCATATCTTTTTTAATACCTATCTTACAAACCTCATCATAGCCAAATTACTAATTAAAACCTTACCTCTAAGACCCTTAACACACTGCGCTACTTTTAGCATTGATACAGTCACAATGCTAACGCGCGTAAGCATCGATACAGTCGCGATGCAGAAGCTGGAAATTGTCAAATTATGTACTGATTTTGGCAACTGCATCGATGCTAAATTAAATCAGTTAATTGCGTGAGTCGTGATGCTGAAGCGCGTTTTAAAAACACGCGACTGCATCGATGCGAGTCGCAGAAAGAGTCGCAGTGTGTAAGGGGTCTAAAGGGTTCAAATTTATAAGAGCGCGTTATGTAATTACGCGTTAGCTCCTAGCTTGGGTGGAGAAGTTGTGCGTGCGTACAACCAATTATATGCCGCGGTAATTAAACCAGTATATATTTACGATCGTTGAGACAACATGGCGCCGGGTAGCGATAATTTACGATCGTCCTTGAATTTAACCCCGTTCCGCTAAACTTCCGTATTCTCAAACGTTTGACCGAGTAATTTATGTGGGTAAGATATCTAATGAACGCGCAACATTAAAGGAGTATTGTCCTTTTAACGACTTTACAGGGGATGTTACGTGTAAACTTGCGTTAAGCGAGTCTTAATTACTGCTAGTGAAGTTTAAAACATGTAATAGTAAGGGCTTAATAGGATGTTTTGTCGTTAATGTAGCACACTACGAGTATAGCCACTAATGATATAATCTATCTATGTGGAAAATGGTAATGTTGTAGAGATAAAACATCAGATAAAACATGCCCATTATGGATGGACACATTAAGGTACTGTACTTCGACTAAGGGCCGATTTTTGAATGGTCAGATAAAAATTATCAGACTGATATAAAGCGACAGAAAAAATGACAGTAACGTGTGATTGCTGACAATTAGGTGACATTTTCAAATTAGCCATATTGTATTTTGTTCGACGAATATTTCTTATCTGACTATTGAAAAATCAGCTCTTAGAATGTTAGGTGTTATTGATGTTTAGTTTTAGACACAGCAAATACACAAGAGGTCTATTACCAGCCTCAGGTGCACGAATGCACCGTAGCATAGCTTTATAAGCTCGTAATTCATAATTGAATACTGAAAGTGTTCATAAACAATAGATAAAATATTCAGTGACAAACATCGACAAAGGCAGCGTAAACAAAAAGCCTTCATCGATTTCCCATCAGGGGACAATCGGTTAATTTTTAACGATAGTGTCCTGACTCCCTAATTCTCATCGATTACGAATGAGTTCACGATAAACACTGAAACGTATTTTCGTCCCTTTCGTATTTGGTGATTATTTTATGTAAAACATGAGAAAAGTGATAAAACTCAATAGTAAATTTATAACCTCATATCATCAACTGACCATATTTATTGTAGTAGACTATATTCTTGTATTTCCACAAGATTTCACTCATATTAAGGGCCGATTTTTCAATGGTTAGATAAAAGTTATCAGAATGATAAATTATAAAGCGACAGATTTTAAAAAATGACAGGTACCTAGTATTGCTTACAATTAGTTGACGTTTTCAAATTAGCCATATTGTATTTTGTTCGGCAATATCTCTTATCTGGCTATTGATAAATCAGCCCTTAATCTCATACATTTTGAAGCTGTGTTGAATATTTATTCAATACAATTCAATTCAATATTTATTACCATTTGGTAAGAACCACACATTTATTAGAATACTATTTTTATTTAAGTTGAACAAAACGCGCAGAAGGAAAACTTAATGTACCGTAATAAAGAAAGCAGTACCGAAAGTGGGTTCATATTTATCGCTGGCCATAATTTGTATAGTACCTGTTCCATTCCGAAGTACATTATTACGCCAACAGCGAATTTGTCATCGAAATGCAAGCCAGGTACGAGCGAGCCGCCAAATTTAAATATTCATAATCTTTCACGAACTTGTACATTTAACTCTGACTTTTGGACTTTTGATTAAAAACGAATTAGGAAACTCTGCGACAGGTGGAGATGTTAGTATTTTGTTAAGGATGCAGACGAATTATTTTCTTAAAGTAAATAAAACTGAAAGAATTGAAATCGTTCGTTATACTTACCTGTCATTGAAATACATTAATAAAGTTCATAACACTGATTTATGAAAACACAAAAACTATTAAAAAGTAGTAAAAATATTTACACTAATACAACTAATTTTACAATAAGGTTTAAAGCTATCAAGAATCTTAGTTTTCATATTTCGTGACTGGTATCGCTAACACAACGTAAGTATTCAACATTACAACTGAGTTTTAAAAGTGTTATCGCAATATTTTACCACCTACGACTTCAAAGGGTTAAAACCACAAAAACAAAACACGACACGAAAAAATAGTTCGGGCAGCTAATGTTATAAATAACCCGTTGAAGCTATTACCACTGTTAGGACTAGTTCAAAGTTAAACTAGCACGATAAATACATTGAAAGTTGGTTCATATATGCCAGCGGCGTATTTACAAAGTTATTCCGTCACATCTCACTGCGACAAGCCTTCGTCCGCGCCGCTGCGCTCCTCGATAAATAACACCAAAGGGTTCGCGTCTAATGTTGTTTACTCACGCTACTTGACACAACTTTCTGCAATTGTGTACACTGTTTCAGATCTATTTTTATGAATTTTAGAATTACTTATATATTTAGTACTAAGGTAAACTTATCTTTGCATATTTTTAGTTAGTCAGATAGTTGCAATTTTGTAAGTACAGATAAAAGCAGCTGTACCTATTAGAATAATTGTAAAAGTTAAATCGATTTAAAGATAAACACAATCAGCCTTGTGAGTTCTAAACCGAGAAAAAGACCAATATTTTGTAACGCTTATTGCACAATTCGACCGGCAATTTCCGTAAGTCTCATAGAAAATTACGGATAAAAATCTCAATAAACGTGAAACGTGCCCAGCCCGACAGATTTGGGGGGTTGTTCTAAGGGGCTATAAAAAGATTTCGGTTTAACCGTTTCTCAAACAGAGCGGCTACTGTCTGACCCACAGTTCCCCCTTTGGGTGCCTGCATACCCGGGAGGAATCGCCAATGCACCTGACATGAACGTGCTCAAAGGAAATGCTCGTCTTGGGCTCGTATATTGTTTCCATTTAATAACTAAATACGTGATTAAAATTTATACAGCAGCTTCTGTTTTAACTTTTACTTTTTATCCGACTATGGTAAAGTGATTATCCAGAAAAAGGACTTTTACTCTTGTAATTATTTATGCCTATTTTTTATTTCCATACAGAAATTTATCTGACAAGATATAAACAATCTTGTAGCACAATGAAAGCTTACTTGCGCTACGAGCGACTACGGCGTAGCATCCGTAGCATTTCACGTAAGTCGAACGGTTCGTACGACTAAAAACACAAACTATAAGATGCAGTTAAAAAGAAATAAACCAGCTGTTTCGTTGTGTTTTCATCAAATGGAAACACCTTCATCATGCAGCAAAAGTCACAGCTGAGCAACTGCGCTGGGGAGCAATAAACTGAGCGGGCAATTTGTTTAATCAAAAACAAATGTAGGCCCCGGGGCGGGCGGCGGGCATAGCGACACTCTTTTTTGTTTTTGTTACGCTCCGCCCTCGGCCAAAGATTTGTTTTGATACGTGATATTAGATGAGACTTTTCTTTCTCAATTTGTTCTGAAAATAGAGACGGTTAGAGACTATTCTCTGAAAATACAACTTTATACGGCATGGCATAATGCCTTTCATTACAACGGTCAAACAGTTGTTTATTTTCAGTTATCTAATTAAATACAATATCACGTTTATTACGTACTCTGAATAAACTAGATCTAAAATAAGATTAACTTTTTTTGGTCACGTGGCTTAAATATTAAAAAGTTACAATTTGAAAGAACCGTTACCCCCAAAAGAGACTGAAAACTGAGATTGAGTTTTGGAGTAAACTGCCGAAGTAAATGGTTTCGCCGGAAAAAACGTCATTGTGTAAGAGTGAGCGTTGTTCCTGCTACGTGTATCTTGATTTCATCATCTATCTTACGTCTTCCAAAGATTAAGTTTTGATTAAGTTATTAAGCAGACATATATGGTCCACGTAAGGCTGCATTGTCACTTAACATTAGGTGCAATCGTGGCCAAATATCTGACTATGTTATTTGAAAAGAAAAGTAAGTTATGGATATTCAGTTTAATTTTTAGTTACATATTTTTTTTATTGTGTTATTATAGTAGTATACAGTAGTATTTTTCTATCAGAGTTCTTTAAATAAGTATGTTTAGTATAAGTAGCATGGATCTAATTAAAAGCTTTAATTTACTACTATTTACAAGAATATACTACTAAGCTAAAAAACACGTGAGTAAGCCATCGACCTACATTTTGAGCCTTAGCTCGGCTTCCAATAAGCCGTATAGCCATATCTCATAGCAATCTCATTACTTCGTACCGGGCCTGCCGCGTACACGCGTATGTGTAGAATGTAGATGTATCAATCGGATATTCCCCATCCTCAAAATATTGTCGCACGTTTGTATTGTTATTCTTCGCACGGCGTCTCGGTCACGTCTTCTCCCAATAATTCTGCTCTGACTCATCCGCCGGCTGCAATTTTCACTTGAGAATATCAAATAAGCTGTATGAAAATTTCATGCCGTGTGTACTGTATAGGTTAATTTCGCGTCTGCTGTAGAGTCAGCGTTTAAAATACTATGCGCTTGGCAATCGTTTAAACTTAATCTAAAGTTACAAGATAAATAAGTAAGTCGATAGCATATTGGATGGAAGGTGTTATACCCGGAATGAATAGATAGATAGATAACTCTTTATTGCACATTACATAAATTGATTTACAAATTCGTTTTAAGGAAATGTACCATTTAGGCGGTCTTATAGCTATAAACAAACTCTTCCAGACAACCTTTGGGTTAAGAAATTATGAGTTTTATAGAAAGGGGTATTTTGTGCATAAAAAGTTAGCATAATTGATCTATTTTTACGTGATTGCGATCTATGTTCGTTTTATTTCAGGTAGTAACTACTTATAGGTAGCAGCCAATATACGTGGTACGTGTTTCGGTCTAGGGCCCTATTTTTGAACTACTCGCTTGAATAAGGTGTGTTATTTCTTTTGAAAAAGAATAATTAATCAATAAAAATCACGCGTATCACAGACGTTAGTACTCACAAAGTTCAGTAATATTTTTACCCGACTTCAAAAAATGTTGAGGTTATCAATTCGACTGCTTTTTTTAAGATGGATTCTTTCGCTTACCGAGAGGTTATATTCCCCATGGTATGGTCCCATTGTTGCCAAATCGGAGTCTGATGATGGGATCATGGTGCATTCTAGAGAAACCCTCAAATTTTAAAGGCACGTATAGTGTTTCTAGGGAAACCCTCAAATTTTAAAGGCACGTATAGTGTTTTTGTCTGATTGTCAACATTGTGTGGAGCTGAGCTGATGGTGGAACTCCTTTACAACAAAGACGGTACAAACTAACCTAATCTAACCTAACCCCCCCCCCCCCCCCCTCCTGTAATCACTAAAAATAAAGAAATAAAATTACTTTTAAAAAAAAAACGACTTCAAAACAAAAACACTAAAAAGTCTTAAGTAAACTCTAGACCCTTTAAAGGAAAGGAATCCAATTTCTTTTTGGACCCGGAGCCATCATTTTGACCATTAATTTGACATTGTTTTCTTTTTTTCGAATTACTCCAGAGTGAAATTATACTTATTTTTATTTTATTTGTTTTACAAAATTTTACACATTTTTTTTGGAATCACTCTAGAGTGAAATTATACAAATTTTCATTGGAAAATCGGATATCAATCAATGAATATCACACGGCATCTTGACGCGAGTGATTCAAAAATAGGAATCCTGATCTAATACGTAGTAAGGTATTTCTTGCTAACTCTACTAAGTAAATAGTATACACATGTTGCGGCAAAAAGATTAATTCCGTTATACAATACATTGTCGTCGACTTTTGTTGCGTGCTACGGGAAATCGTAAATACGAGTGGCTCTTTCGCTACGTTGCCCGCAATTTATGCCATAAGAAAGTGATATCTTATACCTACTTACACTGACAACGACCTTATCGAAATAACTAATGAGTAGTATTGTAGTATTTAGGAATGAAAAAGTTAGACAGCATGAGGTGAATTTATTACGAGTGGCTGCATAGTGAATAAGATACGACAATAAATCATAACATAATGTTTTCCATTCTAGCTTTGTATTTATTTAAAATACGTAGATATGTAGACCACAAATGGAATCAAATAATGGAGAATATACATTAATTGTACTTCCCAATTACTGGTGTTAAAAACTGTATAGTTGGCTGGCTTTAAATGGATGTGAATGAGAAACTATGATCATTAGGTTATTTTAAGGCTTTCTGATTACACCCACAACCAAAAAGTTTATATTAGAGATCTACTCATTGAACAAATTTATTAGGTATCATGTTACCAAACTATCTTTAAAGTCTATTGAAACATGCTTCAGGTGAAACAGTTCAGGTAGTATCAATTAAACAAAAACGTAGCATCAATCAATCAAGCGATAGCCCGTCGTAGCGTGCGCTACTAACCACAACGCTATTGGAACCTTCATGACTCATAATAGAATACACTCATCCATCACAATCCATTTGTTTTGTATGACTAGTCTTTTTTTAGAATTGAGTACATGTTTCCTTTGAAAGGTTAGGTGTTTTTAACAATGTATTTTAAACCTCCAATAAAATCGATGAAAAGAAACGAAAACACCGACCGAGATGAAATTTTAAATAGCTGAGTCGGTGCACCGTACATAAAGTACCCAATATCGTAAAACAGAAGTCTACAAACCCACAAAGATCCCCCTACAGACATTTAAGCCGTAAAAAAAGAAAACGCGGAAAAGGCCGCAAACGGAAATATGACATACATAAATATTCCCGCCTTTGGACGGTATTCCAACAAATCTGATAAGCCATTCGTATTTTTCTTGTGTATTGTAATTTTTTTCTTTAAAAGTTTTCACACACATAAAACACAAGTCAAAAACTCACAAAACACGGTTTCAGTACACAATCAGAAGTAAACAAACACTGATACAACAATGTATACAAAGTTGCGCACATGTATACAAAGTTGGCACGCGCGAGTTTCGGAGCTTTTCCGGCAGGGGTCGCGGTAGGCGCTTCCGTGGCGAGCGCGCGCGGCGCACTGCCGCCCAAGCGACACAGCCTCCCCGCCCGCCCCTCGCTGCGCATTTGCACCGCCTTATCTCAATGAGGAAAGTACGCCACAAAACAGATGAGTACAGTACCTCTTGCACGCAAAACCATCGACTACGTATCGAGAACGTATTTACTTACTATTCGTAAATTTGGTACGCCACTCGTAGGCCAAACATAGAGCTCTACTCATCATGTACCACCTGGATTCTGTCACCTATATTTTACAAATAAATGATTTGATTCGAAAACGCACTTTCACGATTTCATTTAATAATAATAAATTAATATTGGATGGTGTCCAATCACATCCATTGCTCTGATCTGATCTGATCCCAAAGTAAGTAGCTAATGCACTTATGTTATGGAAATCAGACCAACGGTGGTACCACAATACCCAGACCCGAGACAACATAGATTTTTTTCTATATTGACCCGACCGGGAATCAAACCCGGGACCTCGGACCGGCGACACCTTGAAGCCCAGCGTACTTAGCCACTACACCACGGAGGTCGTCATACAGTAGTTACACAGACGGACATCACGAATCGGTTGGAACCATTGTGAACGCGAATTTTGGTGATTACTGCTTAATTTTTCCAGTCTTCGTGAGTATTATCTACTATAAACCAAAATAATAAGATACGAGTGCCAGTACCAATACAGGTTTTTCTTGCGTAAACCAAGTTAAGAACCCTAGCGCATCGCCAAGCGTAGTATGAAAAGTAAATAAAGTAACTACATAGACGAGATTAACTTCTGTACCTATCTGTTTTGTGGCCTTATCGCAATGAGGAAAGTATGCTTTGTTATCTATTCCGTTCGGTCATTACCATGTTTCGGCGCTCCCGAGTTCGCAGATCAAACGATCGCAATCGGTACAGACATTCGGCTGCGTCGCAAAAGTTTGAATTGCAGTTTTGTTGATAGGTTAACAAAAGTTGTCGAATGTCTAGTAGAGAATACAAATGCGTGGCTTATTCAGAGAGCTTTAGATGATAATTTTATCGACCCATCATTTTACAATAATAAGGTATACGTACTCCTAATATACCACTTCAACCCAACTGGGAATATGTACTAATAGTAATGATACGAGTACAGTATCTATTAGACCCATTACACACTGCGACTTTACGCATCGATGCAATCGCGCGTTTTGAAAACGCGCTTCAGCATCGCGACCCACGTAGTTAATAGATTTGAGTCGCCAAAATTCAGTACATAATATAACAAATTCCAGCTTCTGCATTGCGACTGTATCGATGCTAACGCGCATTAGCATAGCGACTGCAACGTTGCTAACGCGCGTTAGAAGTCGCAGTGCGTAAAGTCGCAGTGTGTTAAGGATCTTAGACACTAGAGGCTCAACTCATAACTTTGGAGCGTGAAGTCATATCATAACCTGAATAATAACAGACATACGAAAATACCCCCCCAGTCGCAACTATAAACACGGCCAACTTTATTTAAGCTTCAAAATTACTGTCCCGTACGAAATTAGAAAACCTTGTCTGCACATAGGCGTCCCTGCAGAAAGTAGAGCCTCTCAGTGCTTCGCTGGAATCTGGGTTGAACACTCACCGCCTCGCATACAACATGCCAATCGGTAATGGACGAAAAATGCGGTCAAGAATGGGCTTTCGACCTGAGTTTGGTATCGGAAAAATGTACTGGGTAGTACATAGTACGTACATAATATTTTTTTCATTTAACAGGATAGTACTAGTACATTAATAATTGCATGTGCAGTAAACACGCGTCCATATTACGAAGCCGGCTACTGACTGATTAACCTTGAACTGCTTATTTATATAAATTGAATAAATATTACATAAGGTTAATAAACACATAAAACACATTTTATACTCTTACATAAGACTAAATAAAAAGGACTGACAATACAAACGGCCCTGTATTGAATTTTGAAGCCACATCAATGGTTTAGACTTAAGTATCAACTCATGCAAAGAAAAAATCATTTTTTACGTAGGGCAGCATCTCGCATACTACTCGGAGGCTAGTATAATATACGAATAACTCTATAACAAAACAATCGTGCAAGACAAATTAGATTTGAAAAATGAGGAAGAGCAGTAAAAAAGCAACAAAACAAACTAACTGGATTCCGTAAAACCCCTGGTCACGTAGCCTTCCATAACTCGGGCTGACGTCTTAAAGCGAAGAGAAATGGCTTTTTGATCTTGCTGTAAAACTTCTAACCCCGCATAGCCGTGCTCGATACGGCGTAGGGAAGAATCCGATGGAAATCCATACCAAGTTTTGTTCAAATGCAACTGTCTTGCATTTGAAAGATATCAATAAGTTTTTGATTTAGAAGCATCTCTTTAATTTGCAAAATATTTTTGAAGCGCGTCGTCTAAGTCATACGTAATATGTTAATTCGATTATACCTCCTATTTGAAAAAGAAAGTCTTGAAAAATCTCTAATTAAAGTAGATGTCCCACAAGATCATCTATTTTCCGCATGGGCGGCTGTATAAATTAGTGCAGAATGAGCAATGCCCCTTCGTATGCACCCTACGTGTGTGTTAATATAGATGAAATCTGCTTAGCAAGTTTAGGTGTAAGCGCAGTGTAGCCGCGCCCTTACCCGCACCCTAGATGACTTGCACTTTGAATGCACATTTTAATGGGTCTGTTCTCATTTCGAAAGGTCGCCTGTTTCTGCTTTAATTGAAGTGAATTATTTGAGAAAGTGTTCCTGTTAGCTGGTGTGTCGAGGGGAACTTTAAACAAATCTAATAGACAAACGAAGCAAATTGCAAAACAAACTTCTTTTTTTTTGTTTGCACACGCATTTTACCTGCATTAGGTATAACTTTAATATTTTCAATAATGCTGATAGCTTGCTTTTTTAAAACGATAAAGTTATGTGTTTTCATTACTGACAGAAGTAATTCAAATTGCAAACATTTGAAATTCCGTTTCATCGTATAAGTCCACCATACACTCGGTTTGTAGCGGCTTTGACTGCAGTCTTTAGAGGTCGTTCCGTCTCCCGAGAACACGACTGTACTCGTAATAATTATTTCTGAACACCTTTACTGCTTTGAGCTGAATATCCACTGAGGACTCTAGAGACACATCTGAATACGGTTAATTGAAACTAGTCATGAGACAGCTTCAATTACTTTCTTATACATTTTACAATTTAACCTAAGGCCCGATTTTTCCAACATCAGAGGAACATTCATCGAATAAAATACAAAACGCCTAATTAAAAAACGTCACTTTTTGTCAGCGATATTTTTGTAAACGTCATTTTAAAATCAGTCGTTTTATACTTATTCAGTGGGATAATTTTTATCTGATGTTGGTAAAATCGGCCCTTAGTCAATCAAATCGGGTATCTTGTATCCGCTTGAATGCGCGAAAATAAAAGATGTCTTGTCTTGAACTATAACGCGCGCATTCAAGCGGGTTCTAGGTACCACAACAACAATTAAAAAATATCTTGTTGCCAGATCTGTTTATGTAACCATCCTTGCCACAACTCACTGGCATGACATTACTATCACCAAAGTTTCCTTTTGTCCAACATGCATTCAGCTTCATAATGAACACACGTGTTCACGACCTACCTCACAACGCCTAATCTGCGTCCCTCATATCCGCAGTGGACACCCGGCCTAATAGCAAACATTTTAGTGTCAGACACAGACTAGACAGCTGTGTCGGCAGTTCGGCCGGCACTCGACGTAGAACAACACGCGCGACCTAACCACTGGATATGTGCTCGGCAACTTAACTGCGGCGGTCAATTTGCGTCCGATGCATTTATTACAACCGACGAGCGTTGTTTGGCTAAACCTAAAACAAAGTCTTTAGTAAGAAGGTGCTTCTCTCTCACTGCCATGTCTGTCTGTTGACTTATCACTGTCAACGTGAGATTGGACACCAATCACATACATTGCTCTGATCCCAAAGTAAGTAGCTAATGCACTTGTTATGGAAATCAGACACAACGGTGGTAGCACAACACCCAGACCTGAGACAATAAAGAAAATTTTTATTTCTACATTGACCCGACCGGGAATCGAACCCGGGACCTCGGAGCGGCGACGTTGTGTAGTGACTAAGCACGCTGGGTGCGTGCTTAGTCACTACACAACGGAGGTCGTCAAGATATATAACCATGGCTACGTTTGATTAGGTTATCTCGTTCTTTTGCACACCGCTTTCTACCTCACAAATAAACGTTGTTTCCTCTACCCAATGGTTGTCTGGAAGAGATCGCTTCCAGCGATAAGACCGCCAATATTGTATAAATGATTTGTCTGTAATTTTATTCTTTCTTGTGTCCTTACTTGTGCAATAAAGAATATATATTATTAATATCGTAAATCGATTATGTTCGCGGTGACTTTACAGCCGTGAGGTCAATTTTGCGTCTGATGCATTTATTACAACCGGTGAGCCAAATCCAGACTGTAAACAATTCTTACTACATCGATAGTGCGAAGGTGCTTTTCACTGTTGACGCAAACTAATCAAATGTAACCACTACTGGATTTGTGCTCCAGCGACTTTACTGCTGCAAGACCAATTTGCGTCTGATGCATTTATTACACGGTTGTTAGTTTTTTACGGTTGTCATTATTGCGGTCTTGCTTTATTAGGACTATTACAACCGACGAGCATAGTTTTGCTTAACCACAAACGGTAAAAAAATAACCATGTACATCGGTAGTTTAAAGGTGCTTTGAGGTGACCTAATCAAACCTAACAGCTGGTCATGTGCTTCAGTGATTACTTCAGTAATCTACGGTGAGGTCAGTGATTGCCATGTGTTACACCGCCGAGCATTGTTTTGCTAAACCGAGATGAAAACAAAAAAAAACGTAAGATGCTAGTGGTGACAGACATCAAGCACTTGGTGCATTCACTGAAACAATATTTATGTTATTGGACAATAATTTTATTGCCAACTTTGCTGCCGGATTGTTTTATTCCACTAGCAAAACAAGTTTGTCTTCACAAAAGACGATTGTTATGCTAAACAAACCAATGTGAAAAAAAACACCGCTCTTCCGCATTGCTCTTCGCTTTTATCTTAACGTGAGAATAATTTAGGATCACTTGATGCATTTTAAAAGGATTGCTCAGCTTAAACAAAATACTGTTTCTTTTATATAGTTTCAATGTTTAAAATACAATGTTGAGAAAGATCTTCTAGCAAATACTTTGGCGTTGAGCTCATTTAAAATGCTCTCTCCATATTCAAATGTAATCCATAGTCTTTCATCAAAAAGATTTGTCTCAAAAGTTTGTTTTTCAACATTCTGATTTGTATTGAGCTGTTAGTAAAGTTTGATAATTTCGTCTCGTAGCTTTATTTTAAAATACAATGTTGAGAAAGATCTTCTTGCAAATAATTTGGCGTTGAGCTCAGTTAAGATGCTCTCTCCAAATTCAAATGTAATCCATAGTCTTTCATCAAAAAGATTTGTCTCAAAAGTTTGTTTTTCAACATTCTTATTTGTATTGAGCTGTTAGTAAAGTTTGATAATTTCGTCTCGTAGCTTTATTTTAAAATACAATGTTGAGAAAGATCTTCTAGTAAATACTTTGGCGTTGAGCTCAGTTAAGATGCTCTCTCCAAATTCAAATATAATCCATAGTCTTTCATCAAAAAGATTTGTCTCAAAAGTTTGTTTTTCAACATTCTGATTTGTATTGAGCTGTTAGTAAAGTTTGATAATTTCGTCTCGTAGCTTTATTTTCACACTGAATATCGACACTCTCAGGATGAAGTTATAAACAGGACCTTATCGTCTTTGCTAAGTGTATTACCCGTTGTTTACGTTTTGTGAGGGAGAATGAAAAGCAAGCGACTTAATAATGCAAGGTGCACAGAACGTGCACTTTTATCGGCAAGGCGGTTTAGCTAAAGCGATATGACATCCCAGCTCAGGTGAGCCGGCTTTATCGATTGCTGGCTGTCTAAGGGAATGCTTAAATATTTTCAAGTGAAAAGGATATCGAAAAGAAAACCAGGTTTTAGAACCGCAAGGTTAAAAGATTTTATAGTAACAGGTACGTGATTAAAATGTTCGTAAGTAGGTACATAGTTCACGTGTTAAATGTTCGTAACTTCAGGTATGTACTAATATTTTTTCGTAGATTTATACCATGTATTTCTTGATGAATGTTGTTCACCCACAGTGTGTTCCACATAAAAAACCTTATTGCAGTAGAACAGGTTACTACACAGTTGAATGTTAAACTTTATATTAGCCTCACAGTTTTTTTTATATTTCTATGTAATATTTCCGATAGTGGTGCAATAAAATAGTTACACAATGGGGCGAGGTAAGCGATGCCGTAGAGCAGCCGGCCCGTGCAAGTTCTAATGTAGCACTTTCGATTAGGGTTCCGCCCTCACACTTTAAGATACAATGCGATGGCCCAAGCGGGTTATTCTGCGACAACTGGGTTTCCAAAATTTAAAAAATATATATGAGAGGTTTATATTTCAGTAGTTATGACACGACAAATGTATAAATCTAGAGCGCTTACACTAATGTAAAATGTTTCTGCAAAAATAAACAAAATAATTTTAATTCAGGTAACAGAAAGACTCATACATTATTGTAAGTAAAAATTGAAAATAGAATCAAATACAATAAAATTTAATGAAAAAATTAAGTAGTAGTATAATTTAAAATAACTAAAAGAAAAGTAAAAATAATGATAATAATATAAATGGCGATAGGTTCGGGAACGCCTAGTCCAGTGCTTTATGCCGTGGCATGCAGCCGTATCCAGCGCCCAAGTAGCGGCGTACCTATCTACCATTGTGCTTAGGATGATGTGATAATAATAAGCGATCGCTTTCTTCACAACATTTCGGTAAATGAATAAATTATTTAAAGCAAGCATTATTTCTAACATGCACTGAATAAATACAAATTCAATATTAACCATAAAATTAATATTCCTATCGGAATAGAAGGACAAGTAAAAGCTGCCAAACGAAACCGATTTAAGATGTCAGTAACTAGCATAAGTAAGTAACATTTGTAGCTTTAAATGAGATAACCTTGCGATCAGGTGATTTATAACAATGTTCCTAAGTAAAATATAGTAGTTGAGTGCATGATAAACAGTCGACACAAAATATTGAAAAACTCTAGTGTAAAACTAAATATTATTTCAATATATGTACTTTAAATTTGAAGCGCATTGGTAAATATAAGTCGTATATTAAGAGGCTCGATTTGGACTAATCTACCTGTTAAATGATTATTTGTTGGGGTTATGCCGCTGTAATGCATAACAATCAATCACCGATCAAGTCACCATGTTTCAGACGCATTATTTCTCCAAAATATACACAATTTCACTTTTAAATATAAAAAATCAAATGCACGTAATTTTCAGCGAGCTTCTGCGGGGCGGTCAACTGTTTGACATCTGCCAAAATGGTTCTGCTACCCATCTCTTTTTATCACACAGTTTGCTGCTAGTGACATCTCGCTTTTGTCGTTCTATTCCACAAGGATAATAATTTTATGATATTAACACTGCTCTAGTGTATCCATTCATTGCCAGCCGAGTACAAAAACGCGTACGGTGCACGCACGGCGAAGTACCTACTGCCTCGGCTTGTAAATAGTTTACCACCTAAGTTAGTGAATAGGCTCAAGGCCAAAAAACATAAAATATAAGCTTATAGATTACTTTTCAAGTGCTATCAGTAGTTAAATTATGATGTGTTAATTAAATAAGTAACTTAATAGTTATTTTCAATAATTGGAACTTAATTATATTGTCCAAACTTCTTACCTTTAGTTCAAACCTAAGTGGTTTCTAAAAGATCTAAGTTTCTTAAATTTGTAAATTGGTATTTTTCACTGGTAAAAAAAGATAGGAGATAGGTTTACCAAGTGATCAAATTAAGTTTCCTTTCATTATTAAGACCATTTCCTTAGTCATCAAATTATACTTATAACAATCATTATTATAAAACTGCAGAAGCCAAATGCACAACGACAAATCTTTACAAAGACTGCCGACACTATAATAAAATCTCAAAACTAAAATACGAGTATAATCTAACTACAGAATAGCGCCACGGTGGCGTGTGGCGATCATAAATTGCTTGGGTTTGATTAAGGCGGCGATACTGCAGCCACTGCGCCCTCGCGAGATGCACCGGTGCATCGCTGCGTACAGGCTGTTTCTGATGCGTCGTCTTAACTTAGCCTATTCCTATTGCATGAACTTTTGAAATTGTGCTATTGCTGACTATATTTTGTGAGTCTTCACTACAGTGCGGCTCATTTGTAAAACGCGTACGTTAATGGTACGTTATGCAACCTAAACAAAAAAATGTGCAGGTTATGATAGTTGCAAAATTCAAAATATATTACTGGTATAGCATAAAAGCCAATTATAAACATACGTTTTAGAAGCTTTCGTTAAATAAACACCTTATGTACTGTAGTGTTAAAAATATACGCGAAAGTGTTTATTTTAAGAAAGCTTCTAAAACATTTTTTTTTTGGTTATATACCTATATAAAGATGCTTTATACGATAAGAGATGTTTTCAGCATTAAGTCCACCTTTTGTACACTATCATTTTGTGCAATAAAGTTTTTAAATAAATAACTAATAAAACCTTGAAATTAAAAAAAAAACTAGAAACACATCTACTTTTAGATCATCCTGTTTGTAAATATCGCCACATTGCCATCTACTTTCGGGATTACCGTTGTAAGAAGGGGATCGTTTATTTCCTTTTATATCTTATGGTTGTCAAACTATCGATCGAGTCAAACTATGTAGAGGTAGATTTAAATCTAATATAATACCTTCTGAAAGACCGCATCATATTTAATTCTCGTTGAATATCGGTTACAATTTGGATTTGATGATTTTACCATACGTTGTATCAAGAACGAAGACACGTTGTAATGAAGGTGAAGTGAAGTTGAAGAAGATACGTTGTACATGAAGAAGGTATAATAATTAGTATTGGACCTAGAAAGATATGAAAAGATAATCTTGTTAAAGTTAAAAAGATACGGCATTTTATTAATATATACTCTCGACAAATGAACTGTCGTGAATTTAAAGCTAGGTACGAAAACAGCAGTTCTTTAGTTTGAGATACAGTGGCAAGATCGTGTGAATAATCGTAGTGAGCAATGTTGGGATTTGATGAAAGAAAGTGGGAAACGCCGAGGGTGACGTCATCGGTCTCATGAGCTTTGAGAAAACAGTAAGAAAATGTAGGAAATAAATTCGAGTTAATATTTTTTGCTGAAACTAACGTAAGTATACTAATTTGATAGTCCTTATAATTAAGGGCCTTTATTTGTTTATTTATAAATACGTTCTTCCTAATAATGTTGCATAAATATTAAAAGTTATCGGTTAGCGCAGTGCCGCGGTGCACTCAGTGTGTGCTGTCTCTCATCCACCCAGACCGAATATAAATTTTTTTGTATACAACATCTTCTCGACGGACAAAGAATGCTTTTGTTATTACTTATGTACAAAATTAGTTTTGCGAGAAGCCTTTAACTCGTAACCAGGCCGTAGAGAAATGCTGACAGAAATTAAGTGTTGCATATAGATTTTGGTTTGGATAATTCCTTATCAACAGCTTCCTGAAAAAATACAGATTACGTAATAATAAATGTGGGAAACCATAATCCCCGTGCTTGGGTAAGGTCTACCTTTTTTGTCGATACATACATATTTCATGTAAATTAATCTAAATTATGCTCATTTATACCGAATTTAAAAATGTGGTTATTAGGTGGAAGTTTTTACAAGTATAAAATTACAAGAATCATCGTGGGAAATGACATAAAAAGGCAAAGGATACTCCTTCTATAAAATAACAGGATAAGGACCTCAGGCATTTTTTTTTGCATAGAAGCCCCCTAGGGGAAATGTTGTCTCAGTGCGAATTTTCTATCCAGCGACCTAGGTCGATAAATGATAAACTTTTGAATTAATTTAAATGTTTTTATAACAATAACAAATAGCATACCTTTTTCAAAAGCACAGTCTAGAGAAGTTTACATGAAGTCTGAAGAGTTCAGTCAATTTTTGTTAATTTTTACAGCTTATACGAGTATATATTGAGAAAATTATGTACCCAAGTGTGCAAGTAATAAAAAAAAATAGCTCATTTGTGTATGTGAATTTTATATTAGTAAACCCGCAAAATAATGCACAATAACATACAAAAATAATATGTAAAGACAATTATAGTTAAAAAAATACATATGACTCGAATTTTGAAATCCGGATATTTTTCATGAAATCCATAAAAAGACGAAATAGAAAAGCGGTGGGCTTTTCTATTTCGTCTTTTTATGGGCAAAATAATAATTAAGTCAGAACATTACAGCTTATGAACCCCATTATAAGCCATTTTCTTTTGGCAAACACCCTGTATATTCAGGAGTATAACTAGACATATTGTGGGCTTTTTACTGCTTAAACCTAGCTACAACAAAAAAAACTATGGGACACATATAACCCGGACCGCGGCCTGTATAAGGCTTAAATTAATAAATCAAGAGATCAACAAGAAATCCAGCACATGCAATAATATTTTCCTGTTTTAGTGTTGATTACGTCACTTGTCCCGTAAGTTTATACCATTCCAAGCAATATTCCGTAGTTGAAACTGGCTAGTTGTCAGTTCGCACGGCGTGATTTAGGGCGGCGCGACGCACCGAGCACCGCTCCGTAGTCGCAATAAGGTTGCTAGTGCCAAATTATTGATTTTGGAGTCTATCATGTGTTTGTTCACCATACGGTAGAAATCATTTAGTTCCCATTTTAGTCACCTTGCTCATCCATTTTTACATTGGTGACATGACAACGCTAATCTGTTTTTTTTTTCGCTATCTAACAAACAGATTTCTACCTTTTTGAAAAGACCAATAATTTCCTAATAAGTGTGAAATAACTAGTGGACCCCGCGAACTTTGTTTCGCCACCATCCTCGTCTTGCCCGGCCTCGTCCCGCCCAGCCACGTTATTAAAGAAAAATATTAAGGGTGGACAACGCCTATCACTAAGGGGTATGAAAAATAGTTCTTGGCCGATTCTCAGACCTACTCAATATGCTCACAAAATTTCATGAGAATCGGTCAAGCCGTTTCGGAGGAGTACGGGAACGAACATTGTGACACGAGAATTTTATAAACAAAATAATAAGTCCAAAACCTGAAAAACAATGAAGTTATCATCTGCATTAATTAAAGTTATAAAGTCGAATAAATCTGCAGTCTAGACCCAGCCCTACGAGAGGGGCGGCCGCGGCAGGACGGGCGGGAGCGAGATTAACCTACGTAATTGCGACAAATGGTCATTGAACAACGAGTAATGGCCGCGGAATCACTCGGCGACTGTTTTATCGGATAACTACGCGTTTTGATAGCCAATGCTCCGCAAACGTACTTTAGGCGTGTGGTCTGCGGTCGATGTTGTACTCAGTGCAGATTCTATCGGAATACAGGTAAATATGAATGTAGTGTTACAGTGAAACTCAGTATAAAGCCTGTTCCTTTCCTTGATAGTTTTTCGTTATGTTAGCAGGCAGTGTGTGTGTTATTGCTTATACTGCTTGCTTATTGTAATTAATTTCTCTTTGCCCCACTTCTTTATCGAGTTGTCATAATTTCAAAATTTTATTTCATGATACGTACGAGTAAGACTGCCCTTTTCATTATTGGCCTTATGATAACGTTCGCACTCGTAGGTATCTCGTAGGTACTAATGGTTTGAGCTACGACGCGTAGATACTCGCATGAAACGAAACTCTCTGTACCCCTATCACGAATAATTTGCGTCAAAGTATTCGTATAGTAACGTAATCATTTGTATGAGAATCTGAAAGCGCCTCTATCGGACGTAAAACAAACTAAATTTGGCAGCTCAAATACCTGACATTTATTGTGCGTGAACATTTTCTATAGTGTTAAACTGGATTTGCGATCACGAACCTTTCTTTGACGTATAGTATCGTGAGTTGCAACAAGATTACTTCAGATTCTAAATGTCAAAAATGAGCGAAGAGAAACTAGGTAACTTTTACGGATAAGACCGCCTAAATTGTTTTATTTTCTAAAATTCTCACACAGCTGCATTTGAAGACTGATTCAAGCTCCTGGAATGAGAAAGATTCGGCGTCAACGTCAATAGCAAATACATCTCTCACCTCCGGTTTTTATTGATAATATACTATCGTGCAGGCAAAGATGAGATTTTGGAACTACAGTCGAAAGCCTTAACCGAGCCTCACAACAAGTGGTTCTAAGAAAGAGGTCTATCAACGAATCCAACGCGGCCGGCTAGGCAGAGGTCGGGAAACAGCGCAAAAGCGTCGCTATGTCTCATTAACCTCAGTGTTTGAAAACGAAAGTCTTCAACTAGTGTGTGTGTACTAGTGAGAACGTACGGATCCGACAAATAGTTTCTTACTATATGTGCTCAAAATATCACATATAACAACATACAGAGTTTTGGCTTTTGGCGAGAAATAAAGAAACGTGTGGAATAAAGAAAACGTTAGTTATCTTGCAAACATTTTTTATCATGTACACTTTATTTTTAACTAAAAAAGAAATCAGGAACAGGGCACTTGTAACGGGTGTATCGATTTTGATCTTGTTGGGTTCATCTTTGCTTTAAATAGGTATTATATGGGAGTAACGAAGACCGCCAGAACTGCTAGACTCACTTTATTTCTTCTAGCTGGCGTATATAGGCGTATTTCTACACATTGTACTTTGGTCTGTCTTCATTCTGAAAAATAATATATGTATATATATATATTTTATATTACGTTAATGCTTTTCATTCCATTTGTTAGAAACAGCGTCCTCTTGGAGAGCTGAGGGCTTGGATAAATCACAATTTCTTGAGAAATAAGATCTAGTTAGAGTTTATCTCGCTATAATAGCGAATGAATAAAAGCACTTTAATCACTTATCCTTGTATTACTTTTACATACTTACTTTTTAAAAAAACCTAATATTGTTACGTAGTACTGCAAACGACTTGTCCTCGTTATTTAAATACTTTTTCATAATTTTTAACTAAATCTTTTGTAAAACTTTTGAATTTGTCACAATTTGATGGCATAATGTCAATCTGTCAATTGAAAGTCTACTAAACAGTTCAAAAATCTTAAGATTACAGAAAAACATATATCTTCATATTTTAATAGACCAAATTTTTACATGTGCTAACCCTTCCAAACACATTGATCGTAATTTTGTTTCGTTATTGATTTCTCTTAGATTTTACTGGAATATCATGATATATTTCGATAATATTCATAAAAAAGATCGCTTAACTTGTTTCTGGACGTGTCATTCAACGGCCATATTTACGTTAGTATGACGTCATCTTCGTCAATGCTATCGAGCTTACTACACGACACGAGAGTGCTTCGTGATGCCGACTAACGTTGTACTGCGTAAACTCGCTACGATAACGTGACGAATACGTCTAAAGTTCGTGATTGGGGTACAGAACTTGCAAAGCCACCGTTTGATGAGTAAAGCTTCTCCTACGAACGCCCTCTAGCTATGCGATGGGTAATCGAATGCCCTCACTATTTTTTATTTCCGCTACTCCCTACTAGATGGCAGTCAACCTACAAAATATAGTTACGTTTTGTTTTTATTAACGAGAAAAGAGATCACTCTAAATAGTGTTATAAAAACAGAACATAATAGCTTGTAAACTGTCGACTGCGTTAAATTATTTCGACACCAGCGAGTCGATGACAACAAACAAAATTATATTTATTAATTGCACAATCGATGTAACGAGCCTTTATTTGCATGCAGACAGTGTTTTGGTTAGAGCGTGCGCTGCTTAATGGTATCAAAATAGTATTATCACTTTCAAAGAGTTAATTTATAACACAGTGAGATAATGTTAGAAGTGATATATCATACATAATAAATCAGTGTGATCTTTCCTTTTTAACTTTTATTTAATCTTATACCTACCTAGTAAATTATAACCAATTGTGATATTCAGAAAACGACGGAGAGTAGGTACATGTAATCACATACATACACACGTGTACAGTGATTACATGTACCTATTATGTATCTCTACAAAAATTTTACCTGCAAGGTGGCTGTCCAAATCCCCAAAACATACATCGCTAATAAGTCACTGCTGAACATAGGCCTCCCCCACGGTTTTACACCACGACCAGTTGTGAGCGGTCTGCATCCAGTGTGATCCTGTTTTGTACTTTATTGAATAAACAAATACATATCTTGTTGGTCAGATAAACCTTGTTAGTAGTGAATGACTAAAAGTTGTATTGAAGAAACAACAAGCACAAAAGAATCTTCATCCCGAAAGTTTTTAATGAACATTGTTCCTGCGGGGCTTGTTGAGTTTACACATAACTATCTCATGGCTACTTTTAGTATTATATTCGGAAACAGGTCACGCTATACGCGCCAATTACAACTTGATCTCTCTCTAGAAGTATCGCTCAAGCAATGCCGGTTCATGATATAATGGGGATGTATATCTTGAGCTACTGTTAACCCTGCAAGGTCGCAGGAGACTCGTCTAGTTCCATCGTACACGGCACGCGTCTCCGTCCTTAATTTTACGTCCCTTTATGTGCCTTTATGATGAATTTGTACAAGGGAACGCTTTTTAGAGGTACCTCGCCTAATATTTTTACTGGTCTCCCCTGAAAAGGTGTGAGGAAACTCTTGACGTGTCGTAAGATTAGGCATTTTATCATGTTTTTTACTCTTTGGAAGGTATATTATATTAATATTTAGAATAGATACATAGCTTAAGTTTAAGTTAATGTTAATTAAATAAATAAATATTTGACAACATCACGTACATTGCTCCGATCCCAAGCTATGTAACTAAAGCACTTATGTTATGGAAAATCGGAAACAACGGTGTTATCAACGGTGGTGGTTAATTAATATTATTAATTCAATTAAGACTTTAATGTAAAATATGACATCTAAGAAAAAACAAGAATGTGGTCTTTTATAGTATAACGTTTACGGTTCACTTAGCAATAACAGAGGTAGTTTATAAAGGCCGTAACAGTCGCATTTAGTTCGCTCAGTAAGACCACAGCATAATAAATAATACCGGAGCAATAAGGCTTCCTAAAGCTCTCAGGGATCGTAAACCTTCTGTCCGCAGTTTAATCTTTCGGAAAATTCCAATTCTGTAAAGGATGGCTGCGAATCCGATAAAGCCTTTTAATTAACTTCGTTAGTTACATTGTCGCCGTCTACTTTCATTCAACAAACTAATTTCCGTGTAATCACGTTGAGGTTTGCTAAAGAAGTTACGAGAAGCTTAAATAGGGTAAAATGGGTATCGATCAAAATTAATGTATTATTAAAATTGATATTATTTTTCTTCGACTTCGTCGTAGTTACGAGTATCCTTGTAAAGCTTTCTGAGCCCTTTTTAATTTGGAACTATTATAATCTATTTAATATTATAAAGCTGAAGAGTTTGTTTATCTGTTTGAACGCACTAATCTCAGAAACTACTTGATCGGTTTGAAAAATTATTATTGTGTTGGCTAGCTTATTTATCCCACAAGGCTCTAGGCTACAGTGCGTTACAACTGCGACGGGAGGGGAGGAAGCAAATTCAAAAAGAGCGGAAGAAATTGCAGGGGACCGCTAGTGTTATATAAATTGTTATGAAACAAACACTTTAGGTGACTTTCTCTACACAAATAGTCCTTAAAACTTATATCAGCCCTTATAAAACATACATCTTAACCCCTTTTGGATATCTCGGAAACTGTATCAATACTTCACCGGGCCCTATAAATGTCACTATCTATTTATCTGTAGGCAGCGGCGCGTTTCAGGCGCAGCGCGCAGGCTCTCGGGGCCCGTAACCTGCGTATCCCGGACGCTTTATCTTTCGGAAAATTTAAATTCGGATTAAGGGCCTACCCTCCTGGAATCTATGCAAACACCCGCTAATTCAACGTCCCTGAAATTGGTAGCTGTTTACTCTTCAGATATCGAAGATAAGCACTTTACGGAATCAGGTCAAATGCGAATTAACAAAGCGAATAAGCTCCTCGCTTTATCGCTCCTGTAAAAATATGTAGATTGCGTTTGGAATTCATTGGTTGTTATTACCATAAAAAGTGTAGTCGTCTCGCGCCCCCTGAAAGGGGTTGCGTAACAAAGTTTGTGTAGACGACACGCTCTGAAAAGCGGAGGTACAAAGGTGCACGTATGTGAGGGCATAGTGCGGAAAATTCGATTTTCTGGTCCGCGCGTCCTTAATGCGCTGCGGTCCGCATTAGCCCAACCCTTGCCGCGGAAACAGTCTCTTAATCACATTCACTCGCCCAATCTCCGGTCATACAGATAGCGAAATCACAATATATTGCCTCGAGCGCTGATAAAATAATCGAATCGACGGTGTTCCGTCCGGCGTATAGTTTTTTTAACCGAATAGGTTGGTACGAGTAAGCTTGGTGATAATCACTTAGAAATGCAGAGCAGATGCAGAAGCAGATGCAGATTATTTACACTGAGTTTGTAAATACTACCGTAGTACTATTATAGCTAACTGTAGCTTTTGACAATTGCGCCTTTTCTGCGTGAATAGTGATTTCATTCATAAGTAATAACAAGGCAAGCAATTATCCTAACACCATCGTTAACTTAATAAATTCGACGACGCGTTTGGTGTATTGGTTAGAGCTCCTGACTATTACGCCGGCCGTCGCGGTTTCGAATCCCGCAAGAGGCAAATGTTTCTGTGATGAAATTGAACATTTGTTGGTACCTGAGTCATGGATGGTTTAACATGTATTTAAGGGAAACGCCCCTGTCATAATTGTTGTCTGGTATTCGTAACACAAGAAAGAAAATTCCTTACTTCGAAACCACGACAATTGGTGTGTTGTCTGGCGCATATTTATTATTTGTTTATTATTTATTTAATAACGCGATTAGGAAACAGTGTAATAATCGTGTCCGTTAAGTCGATGCCTCTCCGGCAGCTGCCGTCCGATCTGGGTCGCGCCGCGCGCGCCGGCTGACAAATGGTAGCGCGCAATATTGTGCGAATAAACCGGCGATAAGCGACGCTCGCCAAATTAAACTCGGATTAAACGAATATTTTGTTGCTGTCGACAAAGCGACGGGTAATCCTGAATTCGAATTCGAGTTTTTTTCGTTGATACAAATCAACTTCATTTGGTGGAATAAACAAGTGCGATAGCATTTTTACCAGACTACGGCGAAGCAAAAAGGAGGGTTATGATTTTGACCTGTATGTATGTATGTCTGATAACTACTAAACTGATTATCATAATCAGACAAATGAGGAGTCGTTGGAAGTACATCTGTTCCTTCATAACTACTAAACTGTTTTTTATAATCAGACAAATGAGGAGTCGTTGGAAGCCTCTTTGCTGCTGGTTAAAGCCTACATGAACTTACGTTAATTGACTACAGCGCCCTCTATGAGACTTAAAGTAAAAAACAATTTTTTGTTTTTACGGTGTCGTGAGGGATCAAATGAAAGAGCTCTTTTATCACATTTCAAATCTGTAAACAATATTAACTGTTGCTCACGGCTTTGCTTGCAATCACCTAATAATTGGAAGAATTTAGAAACTCACTTTTACAGTAGGTAGGTGTTAGGTATTATACGAGGTCTGCTCTGCATAATAATTATACAAAACACAAATTTTTAAAACTCCAAAATAAGGTAAATAGAAATAAAGTTAAACCCGACTACTTAAAACACGCTCTAAAAAGTACGAAACAGGAAAATAGTCATAAAGGATATCCGTGGTCGCATGCCACCTACTGTAGCAAAACAATATAAAATCAAAGTGACATACGACCACGGCTATCTTTTATGACTATTTTCTTGTTTCGTACTTTTTAGAGCGTGTTTTAAGCAGTCGGATTTTAGTTTTATGATCAAAATATAAGTTGTTTGTATCTGAAATAACGTCAAACTAATGTTTTACTTAGTTATGTGAGATGATTTATCTCAAAATGTATCCATAACACTAAAAATGTTCAAACAAATATAGAAAAGAGATTATTATATGCATTTTAATTTCTATTTTGCTGCAATACCAAAAAATATATGCCCTACATGTATACCGTGTACATATTGTACACCTCTATGAATGTGTAAAATGCTCTTTTTCACACATGGATTGACAAGAACCGAGTGAACCTGTCCAATATACCCGACCCAGCGATGTGGGTCGCGCTGACAAATGGCCCGAGATGTACTCGCATTGTGTCTGCTAAATAAAGCCTTCCAGATAAGCGACAGACTACTGAATTAATCTCGAGATTCAGACTAGAACAGTCGTCAATAATAAACAAAAATAGACACAGAACTAGTGACCTGAATACTACAAATGGTATCACTGTAAACTATCATAGATATGCTTTCGCTCTACTGAATAAGTTAAGAAATGCGAGATAACGTAAGCTAAGTTACTGGAAACCCTAACAATGAAATTCGTCTTTAACGTAAGTCATTCTGATGCAGCTTCGCAAGACAACTTGCTTCAAAGCAAGCCGGCTATAAACCTGTAGCTTTGCATAGTTCAACAATTAGAGAAGTCACGCTCAAAAACTTAACTTTCATAGGTCAAGTGGCTATTTGCAACTCGGCACGTGTCGAGGTTAAGAGGACTCTAATGCGTTGTTAAGCGGCAGCGATCCCCTGACCCAGACTGGGGCAAGACGAGCAAAGGGCGCCTGAAAGCGGCAACGCTTGTACCGCATTAATAAAGGTAAGTGCGCCCATGTCGGCTAATGTGTCGTTATGACCCGTCCTGAAAAACTTCTTCCATCCCAAAAACACTCATTGACAATTAAATAACAACTCTATCCCGCCAGCTACAAGCCTCAAAATTGCAACGCGACACCCGTAAAATCGCGTTTACGGGCCATCAGCAAGAGCCTGCAGTTTTAGCACTTCGCTCTTTACAATACAAAGTAGGCTTTATGAGCTCACATTTCAGGTTGGTTTTCCTTCAAACGAATTGGAATTCGATCGTGGGGAAAGTACTTTATTCATTCGGTACGTAGTCTGCGGCACTGAAAACTACGTAGTCGCGGTGAAAGTGCTGAAACTCAAAATATAAGCTTCAGAAAGGGTAATGAAATTGAAGACGTTTGCGCTCTGCGGCACAATGAAAGATAATAAGGTTTCAGCCACTATAGCTCGTAGATAAACGCTTCTTTACTTGCGTATCTATGAATGCGTATCCGTGTTTTGTTACTGTTTGTGTTTAGACATATTCAATTAAGTTTAATTCGAAAGCCGAGTCAGCATCCCTAATAGGATTCTTTTTTGGATTCAAAGCATACTACGAGTAAGCCTTTTATTTTAGTAAATTAATTGCAGGCTTTTGTTATGTAAACTATTAGAGATATTGTTATAGGTAGACACTCTCACTTTTAGTCCAAGATGGATGGACTTTGGTAACATTCACAGGATGACACTAGGATCTAGTACGAGCGGTCTACATTGAGGAAGGCCTATGTTTATCAGAGGACGGCTTACCACGTCTTACGGCTGCGGCTAGTAACAATAAAATGACACGTTCATACACCTACAGATTCCAATCACATGAAGTATTTAAATATATTTGCTTAATTGTTATGAAATAAATTCGTTGCTTACTTGTATAGTCTCATCGTATGAGTAGTTGCGGCTCGAGGCCGCAGCGCTCATCTCACCGGCGCGTGCGCGGTGGCGGCGACCACATCTGTGAACAATACATACTAAGTGAATATGAATCAGTGGAAACTCCAGAAAAAACATATGTAAACAATTCAACTTTGAAACCAGATGAAAACCTTTAATTTCTATACAATTTACTGCGTCTAGTTATTTGTTGGTGATGAAATGAACTGATAAACCCTGCTCAGAATTTAGTCAACTTTCAGAAATAAGACCAATATGTAATAAGCTTAACAAACAAGACTCCAAACTTTAAGTTACAGAAATGCAAATATTTCTTCGGTCAAATCTCGAAACCCAATAACTTAACCCGTTAAACTCGATCTCTAAACTTTGCTATTACAATAAATTCGAATGCAAACCGCATCCGGAGCCTTAAAGAAGTGCGTGCAAATTATTTAACAGAAGCGCCAGATGTCGGACCGAACTCACTGAAACTTGGGCCGGCTCATGAATAATTAAAGCGAGGGATAGAGGCGATAACTCACTCGCCGCGGCTCTGTCACAAAATAACTTCTGTACACGAAACGCCGGTTTTTATGACTTAATTAGTCACATCCCGAGACCTTGCTCCGTGAAGAGTACACGTTATACGCATACTTTGTTGTTAAGACGAAATTAGTTTAAGCAACTTCATTAGACGCATGCTCCCTTGTTACGACGGGAACAAGTTCATAAACTAAGCTGAACTCGTGGCTTGCTACTTATAAAAACTGTTACTCACATTCCGTCAAGTAGTTACAATAATTTAAGACCTTCCTCCCTTCAATTCGGTGCATTAGCTACACACACAATACACATTTTCAAACGGGTGATCTGTTTTAGATTTAAGGCGCTACCCGGATTTTTAACGCCCACACTAGCGCCACTTTACTAGAAAAATCATAACTCTTTAAAGAAAAGACCAATCAAAAATCTGGTAGACACGATTGTAACTCTGGTTATGTGATTTAGATACAATATTCAAGTTCAATAAAACAGAGTTATCTGCAGTTACAGTTAGAAAAATTGGCAAAAGTGGCCATATTTAGCAGTTTTTCTAACTCTAACTACAGTAAACTACTTTAGAAACAATTTAAACGTACAAAATAAACTATAGGACCTGTACTACAATCGTGTACCAGATTTTTTATTGGTCTTTTATTTAACGAGTTATGATTTTTCTACTAAACTGGCGCTAGTGTGCGCGTTAAAAATCCGGGTAGCCCCTTAAATAACTAACCAATAAATAAAAAATATAGGGCAATACAACACGAACAAGCGGTCCTATTATCTAGCTAGGACCTATACCAGCGATAAGACCGCCAATATTTTACAAATGATTTGTCTGTAATGTTATTGTTTCTTGTGTTCTTACTTGTGCAATAAAGAATATTTATTATTTATTATTATACCAAACGGTTAGTTTTCACTCAGAAAAAAATGTGTGCGTGTACTAGTGTACACACGTAAGAAGGGAAACTTCTTTGTGGCCTTATTTTTCGAAAAATGATCTACATGCAACTTTCCAGAAATTGGTTAAATAAAGTTAAATTAGATAAAGTTTAAACCATAATTATATATTTTATTATATATTAATAATTATATATATTATTATATATTAATTTTATGGTTTAAACAAAAGGATTTTATTATCATAGGCATGAATACAAATAATACAATTATTTCACTTTACCTTTTTGCTACTAAGATTATTACAGCATTTCATTAATTATAATAGAATTATTACTATCATTGTCACCGTTATTATATACAGTGTGACTTTTTTATCAGTACCGATATTTTGTGTAAAGACTCCACTGATGAATATGAACAACTTTTACTATGGGGGCAATAGTGAAATCGAGAAAAAAAAGTCAGCTGTTCCATACATTTTCACCGCGCGCCAATTGAACTTTTGTATGGAACAGCTGATTATTTTTTCTCGATTTTTCTATTGCCCCCATAGTAAAAGTTGTTCATATTCATCAGTGGAGTCTTTACACAAAATATCGGTACTGATAAAAAAGTCACACTGTATTTTTGTGATTAATGGCTTATGGTAACTGAAATATTAAATATATGGTTGACATTCCACGAAATTTAGTGACCGAGTAAAAACTCCATCAATTGTAGTGCCAGATCTTGTTGTTGACGTTTGAGGACTGTTTTTCATGGATAAATTCAATTTATCTTTCAGAAATTCAACTACCTTAAAGATTTCTCCGATGCAAAATTGACATTAAAATCTCCACTTAAAATCATCGGTATTTCATCAGTATTGTTACCGAGTAAAGAGGCACCTCCACTTGTGTACGGCAACAATGAATGGTGAAGAAAATTAATAATATCGTCCAACTTCTGATTAGGAGATATATACAGTGCAACAATCAAAATTTTCATCCCATTTTTCATTTGGCGTTGAGCCATACATAAATCACCAACTGCTGATGCTAGTGACCCAAAGTCAGGAGGAATAAAAAGATGGCGCGTAATGGAAAAATGTGACGCGTAACCGAAAAATATGACGGTAATATTTTTTATAAAGAACGTCGATAAAGAAGTTTCACTTCAAAAATCACAATTTTTATAGTGATTATATTCTGATTTTTAATTAGATAGACCAGAATGACAGCTTCAATTGCACTTCTTATTTTTAACCGACTTCAAAAAAGGAGGAGCTTATCAATTCGACTATATGTTTTTTTTTTATGTTGCAAGCGTAGTGTCGGTATTGTTTAAGCCATTCAATTGTACGCGATTAATTAAACTTGTGATATGATGAGTTTGCAATAACTTTAATTTATTTATTAAGATAAAGAATATATGTAAAACATTATATAGAGCTTTAAATAAACGTAACACGCAAAAAAGATATTGTATGAGTAATCAATCTAAATCAGTAGTGAAATTGTGTAAAGCAATCGTATTAATTGTGGATGAATACGATTGCTTTACACAATTCCACCTCTGTTCCATTGATACAGCATTACTCTTGTGTTTTTTATTATATACCTTTGATCACATGACCGTATCAAATGTTTGTTTCAGAGAAACTTATAGACATAACTTAAAGAAGGATGTGACATCAAGCCTTGCATGATTGCGGGCTTTTTTTGCTGCCATAGACCACTTTTCATAGTATTTTGCTGTCAAGAACAGTTTCGATTTTAAGCAGTGACGTCATTTAGGACGCCATGACAGTTCCATCTTTTTGAGGCCGTTTAATATATTTTTTTTAAATTATAATTAATTTACATGAATGAATGTTGAATAATTTTAAAGATATTGAAGTTTTTGATTAATATATTTAAAACTGTAAAGTGTTATTTGGTTTTCAAACTTTGGTCAACTAGTATATTATGAAGCTGAAGAGTTTGTTTGATTGTTTGAACGCACTAATCTCAGGAACTACTAGACTGATTTTACAAAATCAAATGTGTTGGATAGCTTAATTATCTGGGAAGGCTTTAGGCTATGAAACATCACGCTGTGACGGGAGGGGTAAAAGCAACTCAAAACGCGCAGACGCAGTCACGGGGGATTGCTAGTATAATGTAAATAGCAACTTTGTACAAGTTTTATTGTAAGGAATCCGTTGGTAAGTTTTTATCTTTATCTTTCGCTTTGTAATGACATGCTTGTAACAATATACTACAGTTTTCTGCTCCAGCACATTTGCAACTCGGGCTTACAGCAATAAAGCTGGAAGCGAGCCGTTACAGATAACTGAAAACGATGAAAGCAAAGCACTTACGTGGGAACCGCTGAATGCAGGCATGTGCATATAAACTCACGATTATCTTAAGTGCATTCGCGAGCTTCATCTCACTGTTTGTTCTTTATTTCTACATGTGGTTTTGGCACTAATTGCTCTTAATGCTTCAACACCCGAGCGGTTGCAGGCAACCGCATAACAATAGAATTTGCATTGTGTCTCGTTCAAATACGCTTGAGGGATTAAGCAGCAGAGATGAAAAAAATTAAAATTTCAAATTGCGAGCAAACAAAAACTTCAAAACTTCTTCTACTAATCGATCATAAAACTAAAGATGAATGTTTTGTGAATTTAAAATAAATAATTTACAGCCTATTATTTCTACTATTAAGTCCATATGATTATACTTAGTAACTATTGATATGCGTGTTCCTATGCATTATTAAAACACCTGTCAAAATAATAACCCAATATTAGATATGGTTTAATATGTTTCACCTGTTGTATGTAAATTACCTACCGACTAATTAATTAATAGCATGTGTACCTTTAACTACGCACAATTTAACGTCGATTCGAAGATGTGTTGTAGCTTGCCTTAGGATATATTGACTTTATAAATATACCCATAGCCGAAGCTCAACGAGACATCTTCTTCAAAATTCATAGGATTAATAATAGAGGAAAAACTTAATTGGAAGGCACACATTGAAATATTGACCAGAAAACTTAGCTCATCAGCATTTGCTTTACTTAAACTTTCATCTGTGCTGAATATGGATGCCCTACTTATGGCATACCACGGTATTGTGGCGGCCCACCTCCGATATGGAGTCATATTCTGGGGCAACTCAACAGACAAGGCTGTAGCTTTTAGAGCACAAAAAGGTGCGTAAGGGCTATGTTTGGGGTCGATCCTGTTGATAGTTGCAAGCCTTACTTCAAAAGGTACAGAATTCTTACACTACCATCCCCCTATACATACTGGAGATAGCAATGTTCGCAAAAACAAATCCAACATTATTTAAAAAAATGACAGAAGTTAATGATCGTCCTCGACAAGACAATAGGCTGGTTGTCCGCAGTTCAAACACAGCACTTATGCACAACAGTGTTTTTTGCATGGTACCCATCATATGCAATAAAATCCCAAAATATATAAGAGAACTGAATACAAATCAATTATAATATATATTATAATGTATTATAAATAACAATTTGTCTTAATTTATTATGCACATAATACCCCTTCCTATAAGCTCATTATTTCTTTACCCGAAGGTTGTCTGGAAGAGATCGCTTATAGCGATAAGACCGCCTAAATTGTACATTTTTCTTGAAATTAATTTGTTATTTACCTTTCTGGTGTGCAATAAAGAGTTATCTATCTTTCTATCTTAAATGTAAAATGACAGATATTCTAATAGAAAAATGTTACTATAGTATTATTGAATTTATTAATGACAAATCGTAATAATGTGCGAATTTTGACATTTTAATATAATTGACTAACAATTAACTTTATTTTGGAATATGTAATTAATTTGATTATTTGAATAATTATGTCTGTAAAATGAATTAATATTAATTATTTTATTGCATGATTATGTGAAAATTTGCATACCATATTATTGGTAGAATACACTGGACTAATTCTTTTATTTTTAATTTAAGATCTTTGTAACTGTATTCTCGCAAATAAAGACTTACTTACTTACTTACTTACATTTGCCATAAATTACCATCAAAACTGTGAAAAACATTAGAGTGAATTAGTTCTGAGTCAAGTGAGATCGGAATTCTAGTGCCATATGTACGCAATTGTACTTGAGAAACGATTCTAGTAAGCTCGTTTCTCAAGTACAATTACTTACTCTACTCTAGTTAGCTGGTAAAAACTAACTTCGTCCAAGAAATCCATTTTTCCACAGCACTGAAAACATTTGATCCTAACAACCCTCGGGCAATAAAGTTTTCAGGCGATCTACGGACCCGTGGGGCACGTAGATAGGCCTACATCGATCCACGCGTTTGACATTCGCATCACGAAGCTGCAGCCTACTGCGCCGTCGCCATGGCAACCGGCCCGGATAGGAGCCCGCCAAAAAATATAAAACGTTTGGGTTAATACGGTATGATGTTTTGTTACAAATACAGTTGTTTATTCTTAAATGTAGAGTCACTCGTAACATCAACACGAACGCCAACTGCAAATTAAGAAATACTTGAGTGGAATTTCTCGAATAAACACAAAATCAGCTTAAGATTTTTGTACTTGTTTCTAACTTGCATAAGTAGAGAGTTACAAAAATCTGAGCTATCAATAAGCTTACGCTTACGCCACATTTCACAAATACAAATAGTCCGGTCTTTGCCCTCCACTAATCCAGTGCAGGGTTAAAAACCGCAGGAAAGGTAAACAAGTGTCAAATAGAAGCAGGAAGGCGGCTTCCCGGCATCCTGCGCTATTTATAGGGGTAGGGGTGCGCGTACGCAACGCACGCAACGCAAATGACGCGCGGCAATCGAAATTACACAGACACATAGACGGGCATGACACTTAATACAGCTTAATCGCTATCTTATTACCGGTACCACAGAAAAAAGGATTTAAGGACCAACGTAGAATCTTCGTTTATGTCTGTTTTTCTTTGCTAGTCAAATAATGTAAACAATCTTTTTTTAACTTTTAAAATAATGTCAGTGATAAAAAATCGTTTACTATTTGATTTAAAAAGATCACAGTGTTAAACAATCAAACAAATGCAAACAAATATTTAATCGATATTTTTTTTGTCGGGTCGGTAGTGTTAAAATCATCATTATCTACGTGGTGGGTAATTTTTGAGTGTATCCTAATTTAAAATGAATAATTTCGGAAAAAAGGAATGTCAAGATTGTTTCCAATATTTGATAAGCAAAAAGGAACGGACTCTACTATGTAGGTTTATCTCAGTGAGCTACAAACTGTGTGAAGGTGAGAAGCCCAAATCTATGACTGGTAGAAAATGTTATATGACGTTATGTTCACATAAAACATTTCATTTTCGTATTTTTTATCTCTTTTTATTTTTTTATGTAATTAAATTTAAAAGGATAGTAAAAACGGGAGGCACTTAATTAAAAAAAAAATATTACTTGATATGTTGTTACTTCCACTTAACTCTGCTTCCACAAACCCCCACTGATGTGGAAAAGTGGAGCATTTGTACATTTTTACACAATAGCCCGTCCGTGTGGATAAATGGAGCAAGTCCAATTTCCCACATTTTCCCAATTTTTTTAGTGTGCACTTCTAGTGTGGAAAATCGGAATAACCCGAATAATAGGTATTTATAACATTTATATTATCATTTTCTTTGCTAGTCAAATAATGTTAACAATCTTTTCATAACTTCTATAATTACTGTGTTCAATGATAAATTACCTATGTAGTTTATGATTTTTGTATCTATCTCATTTTAAAATGAATGATTTCGTTACAAAGTAATGTCAAGATTTTTTTACAATATTCGCTACACAATACTATACAAGCTAAAAAGAACAGACTTTAATAAGACTATGTTGGCTTAAGTAGTTTGCGATCAAAAACTTCATTTTTTTTTACTTTTTACAAAAGCTATTGCTAGCACTTATACACTTCCCAACATTGATCGAATAGGTATTTATAACTGGATACAATCTTGTAATTTATATGTACTATATACAATTTATTAATCTTTACACAGAAATTACAAATATACTATATTTACTCACCCTTCCTGTCATCGCTTGAGAGAACACCACATGTCTGATCTCACTAGCACCTTGTCCAAATAGGACATAAGAGTCATAAGAGTTAAATTTCATCTGACCTTAGATAGGATTAAAAACATGACATACGGTGTATTACTCGTCCAATGGAACCATAACATTTAAAATATCGCGACGGCACATCACTACTGAAGTTGTATTCATTGAGAAAATAAATAACTAAGTAATTGTTTATCGGATCTCAAATAATTCACAAATAAAATTGACAGCTGGTTTACGTAACGTACGAAACACCGCCTTACGGGCAAAGGACACCGGAAACTGAACCAACTAAACTATACAGTATTATGAAGGCTCTGTAACGTGGAAAGAAAGTGTAAACTACAGCGTTGCAAATGTAATTTTAGTGCCATCTAGTGTCAAGTAGATTAACTACTTACTACAACGTGGTTCATAGGATTGCCATCTAGTGAGTAAAAGATACACTAGCATTTATCTTTTTGCCACTAGGTGGCAGTACTATTGCAACTTCCGTTTAGCGTCATCTAGTAGTGAGCTATTTAACTACTTGCTGTTGGAAAAACGCAAACTCTGGTATAGTAGATGTACTGCTAGTTCCTAAAATTTACACTAGATGGCACTACTACCAGTGTACAGTTTTTATAATAGGTTATAGCCCAGCTAAAACTAATAACCTGCGGCGTTGCGAAACCGTTAACAAAAAATCACGAGAACCAAGAATTTTGTAACAATATTTATCACTTAATTTAAATGGTAAAAAAGTAAAAATAAGAATAGGCTGAATATGTCAAGCTTCGCGTCAAATTGACTTTGACAGCTACAGACAGGCAGGTAGTGTCACAGTTTTGAAATTTGACTTGTATTTGTTTTGTTTGTTTTTATAAAATCAGAAAAAAAATTGTAAACTTTAAAAATTGTAAAAGTTGCAGTTGGACACGAACACAGAGTTCACAGAACAGCATCTGATTTACTTACAACTGATCGAAATTTACTGAAGTTTCTAGGGTAAAGAACTAAACATGGTGAAGGTTTGGAAACTAGGACTGATGAGTTATGACACCGCACATAAAATTCAGGTGGCCATAGCTCGAAAACACTTGGATGGTATGAGGAAAGGGGTACAAACCAACTATGACACACTTCTTCTTGTTGAACACAAACCTGTGTACACCGTTGGTAAGTGTAGCTTCCATGGTTCAATCTTCTTCTCACTCCCATTAAAGTATACTCCTTTATTGGTCTCTAATCTCTGTCGATCTCCATAGTTTCTACCTTAGCAAACCTCACCCTTGAGTTTGGTGAATTTCCTGAGTTATGATGCTGACTAAATTGCTTACCTGTTTATATTAAGTATAACAAATATTATTTGAAGAAAGAAATATGATGTTTTTATTCAACCCAAAATACATTAGGCTACATTCATAAATAACAGATTACCCTTCTTGAATCAAAAACAACCTAGCTAAAGTCAATGCAGCAATGTGCATTTTTTTATTGATCTTGATTTTTCAGGCATAAGAGATGAAACACCTAACAGTGAGATAGCACGCTTGCAAGATCTGGGTGCAGAATTTAGGAAGACAAACCGTGGTGGCCTGATCACCTTCCATGGTCCTGGTCAACTCGTTGTGTATCCTATCATTAATTTGAAAAATTTCAAAACAAGTGTCAAGTGGTATGTTCATAGTTTGGAAGAAACTGTCATTAGATTGTGTGGTGACTTAGGTAAGCTTATGTATTTAATAGAAATAACTTAGCTATAGTGTATAAAGTTTTAAAAGTACATGTTAAACATTTTTGATATGATTAACATTCACACAGAAAGATTATTACATGACATGGATACCTACTCAATGATTATCTTTCTATCTAATTATTTTTGATTATTAAATTATCCAATTTGATATTAAAATGTCCAACAATCAACTATTTTCTAGCTAGATTGCAAAACACATCAGACTCTGTGCTTTTGATATAATTATTTTCCATAATGTTTCTTTGTTATAGGTATCAAAGCTGAACGATCTCCGCATACTGGTGTTTGGGTTGAAGATAACAAAATAGCGGCGATTGGTATCCATGCCTCCAGGTATGTCACTACTCATGGCATATCATTAAACTGTGATAATGACCTTACTTGGTTTGACTACATTGATCCTTGTGGAATAGAGGATAAAGGTGTCACTTCTCTTACGAAAGAGACTGGTGTAAAGTGCTCTGTAGACAAAATGACTCCACTATTTTTAAATCACTTTCAAACGGTATTTGGTTGTAACTCAGATGAACTAGATGTGAAATTGAAAGAAGAAATCCTGAGTACAGTTTATAGCAAATTATTAGTTCATAATGCATGAGATCTAAAAATTATAGTTTAAATTATTTATTATAGTTTTTGATGTGAAAGTATTTTTTGATATAAATTTGTTGCTGTTAAAATTAAATGTTGTTATAAAATAAAAGCTACATTAATTTGTACAAGTTTATTTCATTTGTTAATTATAATAAAAAATAAATAGTAAAAAAATAGTCTAAATAAATAAAGTAGAAATCTCAAGTTGGGTTAAGAGAAACATATATATTTTATGACTGTTTAGTTGTATACTTAGTACAATAAATATATTAGTCTAATACACATTTCTTCAGAACCCAACTGAAAGTTCATAAAAAGCTATCCAAATATTCGAGCCAAAGCGATTGTAACAAAGGGTATAATATTTACAAATGAACTGTTAAAATTTCGATAGTATTGAAAAATTAGCAATGTTTAGAAGTATGTATGAAAATGTAACTTTAATCATTCATTAATGAGTATATTGGGAGTAAGTCCTTGGATTATAAACTAACATGAATTTTATCCTTAAAATAAATTTGTATACTTAGGTAGTCATTTTAAAATTTTATTCATTCGGAATAATCTCATAAAACACATTGGTAATTAATCTAAAGATCAATTAGCTTACAGGGACTATTCCAAAAAATATCAATGTACCACTAAAATTGCTAAACAATTGTACAAACACTGGTCGAAGTTGAACTTACGAGACTAATAAATGCACTGTCTTACTTAATAATACAATTTACTAGGTACCCTATTGCAGCACTATAAAGGGAATAAATATCCTAAAAGTCTCTCTAACTGCTAATATATGAATACGATTATCCTGCAGGGTATTTCGTATTTCTATGCCTACTTAAAATTAATAAATGCTTCTAAATGCAATAAATTACCACTAAAGTAAATGCAAAACACGCGGTGGTCACAAAAATATCATCAAAACAGATATCAAAAACATTCCAATGCTTGACACCACATGGATAGCCTACTTTTCAAGTTACAAATGAGGGATCTAAAATTAAATGGACGGATTTGATCTGTGAATAATTGATATTGTTTATCATCAGTCATTCGTATCACAAGTTCTAAAGATACAAGTTTGAACTATGTCTTGTTTACACCATAGCAGTAGTTTTACTGGGCACGTTCTACGGAATCTACTGTGTCTTTTCGAAAGGTAAATTTGTAAGGCTGGCTTTCAGCAAACTTGCCATGACTGGCACATGACTGCCAAATCGGCACATGACTGGCAAAATGGATTGTAAAAATTGCTACTGCGATCGTGCAAACGGGACAGTACTCGCGAGACCAATCGTCGACATAGCATCTTGTGTCGTTTCTGGGGCAGGATTATGACATGTGCTTGGGCGGCGCGAGCCATTTGCGCATGTAGTAGCAGAACACCGTCGCGATGTACAGCAGCACCAGCAGGGCACACGCCACGCCTAGCAACAGCACTGACGCCTTGCTGGGGCACGGCTCCACAATTGTCACGGTTTTTTCTGAAAAAAAAAAATACAATGGAAAAAATTAAAAACGTAAACTAGCACCGCACAAAAGTTTCAAGTTCCTTCTCTTCTCGTCAGTGTTCATCATAGATTATATCAGCATAAAAACTTTGTATTGATTACTTCGAATTAATCTTTGCTCTCCATAAGTGTACTCGTAGTGCTGTAATTAGCTCTAGTCTCATTATAGTGCCAATTAAAAGGTTGATCCGATTTGGTTTATGGATGAGCTATGTTTTCCAAGAAATTGATTAATATGTCTGACTAATAATTCTGACCCTAGAGGGTTGCGAAATCATAACGGTTATTTAAATAAAGCTATTAACTCACCGCCGAAGTTAGCCTCAGACACCGTGCCGCCCGGCTTGTCGGACCGCAGGAAGTCTGTGCTCTGTCGCTCGTCACCGAAGTCTAAGACGAGAATTTCTTGAGAAATATTCATGTTTTCCTCTTGCGAGTGATTCTCTTCGGTCTCGTTATGCGGCAACGAACGCTTCCTTCTGCCCCAGGACTCGATTGACTCCATCGCCCATTCGCATACAGCCTGGAAGAAAAAAATACATCATAATAAAATCTCAGATTATCCGGAACGATTCCACCGTAGCCAATAGTAATAGAAGCTTTACATTATGCGTCACTAACGATATAGTCCTAATGAGCAAAAAATATTTATGTACGAAGTCATGTCACCATCATAATTAGGGGTCATCCTAAAGTGGCGTAAAAATCTAAAAACTACATACGCAGAGATGACAAAGGGTTGATGATGGTGGTCGTTTATAGTTTTATAACAAATAATACACAGAAATATTTACCGGCGAGCAGGGACCGAGACAGTATTTGACGTTGCACTGGAAGATGACTCCGTACGATTCGGTAAATCTGAACGCTTCGTACACAGTCTGCAAGGAGTTACCGTCGGGAGTAAAGGCGGGGAATATCGAGGGATCAACTGGGCACCTGAAAGTATAAAAGCTCATTAGATTTTTCTCAACAGCTTTATAACTTCTGATGCTGTTCGTTAAGAAACATACCCTTCATCATCGATGATCTGGATTGTGGTTTTTGAGTCCTTAGCCATCGCGACACAGCTGCGTGCGAAGATGCCATACGGAGCTGCAAAACATCAAATACAGTCATATAATACCTATTCTGCATTGTGACCATGACAATTGTTCAGATCTTCATTATGAGAATATATTATTTTGCGTTATCGAAAACGATCATACATAGAAATCGTACAAACAAGCCGACAGACGAGCCGTCAACGTTTTCCATCGAAAAAATTGAACAGATGTGGAAACAGCAATGAATGTCAAACTACTTACTGTCTTCTGGTATCTCGATGCGGAAGGTGAGGCGGTCCCCGATGCGCACAGTCTCCACCTCGCGCTGGTGGCCGTCCAGGATGCGGATCCTTGGCGACGGCGCCTCCGGTGACGCCGTGATAGAAATCATCTCGGGGTCCCTGCGATTGTAAAATTACGTTTATTATTTCACCAGGTGAAAGCATTTTTGAATATAACAGGTACATTACGGTGCAGTAAAATGAAGCTGTTAATGCAGCTATGATATCACTATAAACTCGAGTATGATACAGCCTGAAACTGAAAGCGCTGCCTAAATTACTTAATTTTTGATACGGATCTAGCTCGCGCCAGATTATGTATCCGCGTAATGTCAAAGACGTCCTACTTCGTGTATAATGAGTTCGATTCACACGTCGCTACGCTTCAAGTTGTAGTTTACATAATAAGCGCTACCATTATGGTCAGCACGGTGCAGTCGCATTACATTCATTGACAGCAATCATGATGGTTATCGCGTTTCTACTAACTTCATTAAAACTACATACAAAGTAGATAATTGCAGCTTGTAGTTCTCATCACGATGCACGTGCACCACAAGCTGCCAGCTTGTGCATATAATTGTTACATGTTACGGTGTAAAGAAGATATTGGGATCACTGTTAAATTTTCTTTCACGTGTCGATACGACTTCATTTTTCTCATTAGTCTGTCAAGCCACGTCTGTACGCTAGTTACTGAATAAATTGCAGAACGCTCAGTGCCTTTTAACATTCGCGTTATCTCTATTGTGCATTCTACGCGAGTTACTTGCTACTGACCTGATTGGTACCATTCCGAAGGTGATGTTCTTGGAGCTCATGTCGTACGTGCATTTCACTTTGTAAATCTTATCCGCTTTCGTCATGACTACGCTGTGGTGTTGTAGGACGACTGTGTTAGAATAGACTCCAGTCTAAAAAATGAATACCAGTTAGATAAAATAACTCAAGATATACGGAATGTAAGATGTCATTAACGGTAACACTTACGACGCTCTGAGTGTTGCAGTCCTGTCCGGCCATTGTTAGGTCGAGTCGGAAGAGATCACTGTTCACGACGTCGATGTTGCACGTCTCAGAGCGGCCCAGCGCGTAGATACGACCATTAAAGGGCCTGTTTGTGCGCACTTGAACTGCGATTCTCGTATCCTTGCAAAGTACCGATACTGCAATCCAAACATAAACACTACAGTGTCAATAAACCTTATAAACAACAGTAACGATCACACGATGATAGACAGCGAATTCTTCGAGGCGTGCCAAAGAATGATTAAATTCATTATCACAAACCCACTCAAGGGACTTACAAAAGTGACAGCCCATTACTAGTACCGAGTGGAATAAAAAAAGGTAATTACCGTCGTAACAAGTGCCAGTCTTGTCACAGTTAGCGTCATTCCTCGTCAAGTTGCTAGATGTGTTCGTGTCTTGCTGGTGTTCGATGGTGACCGGCAACTCGCCGCTCGGGTTAGAGTTGCTTGGCGGCTCTAGAACAAATAGACGAATCAAACATAACACCATCAATTAAACTTCACGTCTCGAACGAAAGTGCACGCAGAAAAAATCGCGACTAATCAACCTGAACAAATCTATGACTGGCGGGTTCAGGTTCTTATTTATATCCGAACCCTTAATTAGGTTCTGATTTCAGTGCGTGTTGCGCGTATATCATCATAATCGATACAAGATTGCGGCGATGTAAGTCGGCGGTCTCGGTGATTCGAGCGCATCCTACTGCTGCAATTACAGTTGGTGCTCCGTGCAAAGCCTGCCGCTCCGAGCAATTCTAGATTTTCACACGCAATTGATAAGTACTCTATGGTTAGAAACATCGACCACTAATGCCAGAACGAATGAGCGCTGTTAAAACCTCGTGAAGAAAGCACGTAACGTGTCGTATGGTGATTTACTATACCGCGCTATAATTAGCAATCATACAAGAAAATCGTCTGACGCTACCGGCTTATTCGTCGATAGTTGTAAGGGTATTTGCACCATAATAGTAAAATAATGAACTGACCCATAATGTATGCGTAAACTTATCCATCTACCAACAAGTTGCAAATTACCATGACAAATCATAGGGTTTCTTTACTAGCGATCTCCTTACTAACGCTAACTTTTTAATAGGTTTTGCTTATATAACAAATCACTAGTTATTGTTAGAAATAGGTGTTATAGTTAAGTAGTGTTAAGCTCGTAGTAGCCCAACAGGTAGCGGATAAGAATCGGTTACCGGAACGATGACGGTCGGTGAACCGTACCAAATCGATTCGTTAGCATAGTGCCAATGTCTCGACATGTTCTCGGTCCCCCACCATTCAATAATGAGGTGACGTAAACTGGCGATTTAGGCCGTTGACCGCTGTCAGATGGACAAAGGAGTGTCACTCGCCCACGAAGACGGAAAGCACTGTATAGAAAGAAGCGTATCAGGACGTTGGATGGAAACTATAGGGTCATAATGAGCCATTGCTTTTGTTTAATTGTTTAAAGCTGTAATGTACGTCAAACATTAGCATAGCATTGTGTTCATCTTGATTCTGCTTCGGATAGAGCCATGTTCTTTTAATTTGCATAGACAAAAGTATACTTATGTACCTGAAGTACAATAACATATCCACTTACAAAATAAGTTATTCTTTGCGTTTCTTAGTGGTACTCGTACTCATTTTGTATAAATAGATGAGATTGGAACTCTACGATCGAACTTATTATTCGAGCAGTTCCAATAACTTGATTATCGGAATGATTATTTGCATCTGTTGCCCAGCAGTTACATTGTTATAGACCCATTGGTTATCCTCTATTTACGTCATTTAAATCTTACTTTGTTGAGGAGAAATGAGAATAAAATAGTGTGCCTAGAATAAATTACCTTACAGCTCCTAGGCATGCACTCTAGTGATTACCACAAAACCGGTCACTTTTCACGAGCCGCATCGATTTCTACTGTCAATCAAAATTATTATAATGCCCAGCCTAATATGGTAATGACATCCCTGGCGAATCGACCCGTGGTGCTCGTAGACACGTTATTTATTTTAGTACATGGATGATTTATGCTCGGAGATGACGCTAAGTATCAGAACTTCATCAAGCTTGTTTTGCTTGGAGATAATGCAAATTAGTTTTACTATGTCGTAATGTTTATTGTTGCATAAATCGAAAGCTCTGAAGTAAATCTAGCTTCGTTTTATATTCTATAATAATTGTATGTGAACTTAAAAGGTTTGATTATGATTAGGAAACCACCTATCTTTAAAAGGGAAATTAACGACGTTGTAAAAAAATTGCTCATAAACTTTCACTTTAGTTACAAATACGCTAATGCATACTTATAGCTTTTTTAGATTAAATCGCATCAGGATCTTCGGAGGCCTTTAAACAGCGGAGAAGTTTCATTACGCGCTTTTTATTTGAAATGAGCCGAAGGGTTCGGCGTCGCCCGCGAAAAATTCAGATATCCCGTAAAATATGTGTTTTGCATTGACGCAAAACACATATGTTCATTAGAAGTAAGAGGCCAGAAACCTTAGCGGTTAGCGCAAGCGTATGTTTCTGCGAGCATTATTTTGGTCCGGAGTTATTTCAAAACTGTAACAGCTTCTAAGATATTTATTGAAATCAAATAATGTAAAGGGAAATATTGCTGAAAATAAAATGTTCGTGATGATGAATATGTTTATTTCGATAAGAATGTACACGTGTGCATCAAAGCACCTTTTAAAATAGTTCATTATTTTTATCAAATTTATGAACATAAAAAAATGTAGGACTTTATTGTATAACTTTTAAAGTAGAAAAATCCCGTCTCTCGGAAACCCGAACTCAGAAACTCTCAAAAGGAGTTTTTTACCCCCGGGTTTGCGTAGTTTTTCATCGTTGCTCAGCTTTTATGAGTCATATTGTGATATGTTATAGCCTAAGCTATCCGACATATATTTTTTTCAAATCGGTCCAGTTGTTCCTGAGTTTACCGCATTCAAACAAACAAACAAAGGTCCAGCTCAAGAGTATTTTGTGATGACAGGCAACTCTACATGACTCTACTTATCAGGCATTTTCAACTGCAAACTGATGTTTTTATCACTAAATGGAAAACAAAAGTAACCGATTAAGTTTGGTGGTGTAACGTTTTATTATACTTTCCGCGCCGGCTGGTGTCGTTGACATTACCCCAATCATATTTTCAACGCTTCGACGAATAATAAGATACGATCAAAATTCCCACGCTGTTTGAAATCCGGCAATTCCATGTTAAACCTAGACTTTAAGAATTTTCAGCTTCTTTTCAGCAAAAAATGGCAACGGAAACTTCTTGTTATGGGAACACGAACATTTTGTATTTAAGTGGGTTTCATGTGTAAATGGGCTTTCATATGTTGATCGAATACCGATGTAAATCAGGCACATACAAGGATACCTACATGTTTTGAAAAGTGGGCATAAACATTGCTTCAAATACTCAATGCTCACGCCTAAACGAAGATGCCCAGTCGCGTAACCAACAAAATGTTCCGCCCAATTGATTATTTCGGTACAAAATTTTAATTAAAAGCTATGCTTACATAATCGTGCGTACTGATTCGATTAGCAATAAACGGGAGGGCAGTGACCCGGTTCATGTAACCGAGCAGCAAGGCCGGCCAAGGCCGTTATGCCATCACATAACCGCCTCGCCCGCTGCAGCGTATTAAAACATCGCTGAGCTAACACGATCCCGGCACAGTTTATTAATAGCATCTCCTTATACAGCCAGTGAGAATACGCATGATAAACTGCTGATATCCAAACAGGCGCCTGATGAGCAGCCGATCTGATAACACGCGAGGTTCTAGCATATGGAAGTAGTGTTTCGTGTTTATGTCGTGTATGAGATTTCAAATGTAAAGCTTGTGTATTGGCAAGATTTCTGTTTTTAATTTAAAATGCTAAATACTGAATTTTAATCGAATAACTATCTTACGACATTTTAGATTACTTAAGGCATATATGACCCTTTATCTGTAATAAAATTTGTAACAATACCTACCAGTATCTATAGAAAACTTTTTATCCAAAATATCGGTAGCCTATCGATCTAAATCCATCGTGATTCAATTTGTCGAGAATTAGGGCTGAGCCATGAGGAAACCGAACCGACACCGAAGGCAGCAAAAAACGCCATTCAATTTGTGTATGACCACCGTTAGGAAAGCACGCACGACCGGCGCGGGCTGCTGGCATCGATCACAATGACCACCGCTTTACTTTTTGCACCGAGATGCAGCAAATGTTATCGTGACTCGACGTATTTCATCATTGTTATAATAAATAAATAAATTACGTCAACGTATAACAGATAATGCATCGTATTCATGGGAAATGAATGTCAATTACGAAGCTAAAGCTTCTAAAGCTTTTTTGTTCACCCAAATGTGCATCGCAACAATGCAGCATTCAGTCGTATTGCGGCTGGAATTGAGAATGCCCATTTAGTCTCGTTATATGCATGTTTTGCCAACCACCGCTTATGGATAATAAATTAGTTCCTACAGAATTCTACAGAATCCGTGCCCGAAGGCTTGAATATTTAAAAGCTCTATCCTCATTTTCTGTTAATAATACAAGTCTGAATTGACTTCAGGTCAAATTAGCTTAACAAAAATAGGGTGTTTTGGCAGCATAATATGTACATCAGTAAGACTGTTGTTTATAACTTCATTTTGGCACTATACAATCAGGATCTGCTGATCTGCTGCGGAATCAGGATCTGCTGAGCCCTACCAAAATTTAAGTATCCTTGACATCCTCCCAGGGGATAAGGGCATGGACCCCATTATAAATAAGACATGTTATATATACAAGTGTAATATCATATTTTATATAATTTTCTGCGTTTTATCGGATGAGGCCGTAACTGCTTATACTTTTTAAGGGTTTTGTCAAAAAAGCGAAGGAAGTATAACAATATGCACATTTATTAAACTAGGTAAGTGAAGTATCATTTTCAATGCACTGTCTTGAGCTAAATCTTAAAAAATCATACACATACTTATAGCATGGACATTTCACCAGATATGAAAGTTTTTTTCGAAAATGGGTAAGATTAGGCGAGTGAGATGAAATTTTTAATGAAATGGTTTGAGCTTAATCATAAAAACTATGTTCAAAGTCAAAGAGTCAATATTTTGGTAGATATGAAGGATTTGTTACAACTTACTTGCCAACAACCTCTCACGCCGCAACACTAAAAATCCTTCTCGCAAATATCTATCCTATTATCATAAGTATGGTCTTTAGGCATACGCTCGCATAGCGTAAGAAACGGGTTTAGATTCCTCGTCTATCACAGAGCCAAAGTTGCCTTTTACAAGTACAATTTATAAGTATGGTCTCAAAAAAAATACATCACTCGCTAAGTTCAGCTTGTTTAACAAAATCCAACAATCTTACAAAATATCGATCCTATATATACCTATATATGCATCATCTTATTCGATAAAGCGCAAGAACTGACATGAAATATGACACCACACACTTGCCTAGTATGTGAAATATGCATTGTTTACAATGGGGTCCACGCCTGCACCCTATGAAAGGGGGAAGGACGCCTAACTTTCTCTCGGGACTCGGCTGGTACTGATGCCTAGTGCCAAGAATAAGTTATTAACAATTTATTGACATATTTTGCCGCCAAACGGTCATATATGGACTTACTTTACCTGAGCTAATTCAGTCTTTCACATAATATCCAAACGTGGCCAAAACTCGTTTAGTAATTCCGCGTTTAGCATTCATTGAAAGGAATCTGTATGCCCATTGCTGTTTATTTGATCATCATTAGATAACTAGTATCTTGTCGTAATTACATTTATCCATTATAGAAGAGGAAATGCAAGGAATTGAATTTGCTCTTAACGGTACTCGGACGAGAATATCTGAATACTTCATTATCATTACGTACGTTTTGCTCGGTTGTGGATCGGGCTGATGGCAATCTTAATACCATAACAACAGGGCCACGTAATAGAGTAGCAGACATCCTCCTCGTTTATTGCGGAACTGAGATGATGGATACAGCCTCAACGTGCTGTTTGATGTGTTGTAGGCGCCTATTACAAACTTAAAGAGTTAATGCACCTGCAATAAATTTAACTGTCTTCCTAACCACCTATCTATGACGAAATCTTGAACATGTAATAAAGAACGATCCCATTGCAAAATAAATACATGTTGATATTAATAACACAATCTGTCTAATCATTTGTATAAGTCTCGTTAGTTTTGTCTTCTCATTTTATTATGAACTGGAAAATTGCATCACGATCTTTGTCTCAGTGCGGTACGGCATTATTCAATGTCTAGGCGGGCGATATTATTTCCAAGTCGCGAATCGATTTTATCGGTGCGATCGTGGTTCGAAGCAAGCGTTAGCGATCGGTGACTCTTCGATTAAGGTACATTGGACCCTCTAACCCTGACCTCTCGTTGAACGCATCGTGAGATATGAACTCGCATATTTCAACGTCTTCTTACAACATGATTATAACTGTGCCTCGAGATTTTCCTTGCCACGATTGTCAACTGTTTCCCTAAGTACTTTCTTAGAAGTTACTCAAGTTGGAATTAATTACACGTAATATGCACTTCATACAGCTATTCCGTGTGAATGTGGATAACTGTAACTACATTGTACCACGTGAATTAAAATTCATTTCACGATTTGAATTTCATTACGATTACAAGTAAAGCGAGTTTAAATTCAACTGAGTTTAGACTGTGTTTTAAATTGTAAACCAACTCAGCGGTAGCTGTCATCGCTGTTAACTCCTATCGGAGGCAGCAGGTAGTCGAATAAAACCTTTTCAACGGTTTTATTTATCTTTATTACTAAAATACTTTTCATTCATATTAATTAGTTTACTAATTATACGTATTTACGGTAAACCGTCGCTAGCGAGGCGTGCGCGGTGAGGCCCACAAGTACCTACACAGTTGAATCTGATAATCTTGTAAAAACAATCTTATTGTGGACTTACAGACATTCTCACGAGTACACTAGGTGAGAAGTTCAGGTGCAGAAAAAAGTAACCACAGCAATTATCAATATCCGTTGAACATACAGTGATAATGGCGTAATTATGAGATTTGTATCTTTAATTGTTTTCATAATAAAATTAATAGATTTACATGGAACATGGCTGGTTGCAAAATTGCAAATTACTTTTAACCGTATTTTCCTTCATTGTTGTAAAATCTGAAGATCCTGTAGAATTTGCGTTAAACGATATAATCTACAGGCTAAGTAACAAAACATGTTGGCGAAAAATGAAATTATATAGTTTCCGCGGCCGACAAAACGATAATTATCTAGAATCTAAATGCATTTACCTAGATTGCCTATTCCAACTCTAGAACAAAAAGGCTGAATCGATTTAAGTGTCAAGAGGTTTTTGTTGCCATAAATGGGTACGGTGATCAGTCTCCTCTGGCGAAGCTGTCGTTAAGGCCTGATGCCCTGGATCCGCTCGTCGCTGCACCACATAACATGCGGCTCATGCTCTATCGCACCAGTTGATGTTTTTATGAATGCTCTTAGACTCTAAAAGGTATGATTCAGTTAGCGATTCCATTCAATGTTAAATTAATTTTAACGCTCTTCATGATATATCTCCTGTTTTTATAAGAGCTAACATTTTATCGGTTCTCTTCAAAGTACATTTCTAGTATATTTTCCTACTTGCGACCACCTACTTCAACTATACTTCAAATAGATTTGTTTACTAAGTCCACAAAACGGGTCTTCAGAAATGACCGTCAGTCGTGTTCAGTAACACTCCGTTACGGACGGACCACCGGCAAAGTGATTGTGCAACTCAGTACCGCCACTAATTATTGCACTCGCGGCAATTCCGATTTGATTTATACACCCATTGGTGCTCCTGTCGATTTGATGGACGACTGAGATGGTCAGGCGCCATTGCTGCCAGTCACTAGTACAAGTAGCTTGGGTGCCTGCATATATAGCTGTGGAACACTTCTATTAAGAAAGGCGTGACCGCGCAAGAAAAATGTAAAGCTACAAGTAAAACCTATAGATAAACATTCATAAATGCTTGCTTAGTAAATTATTAACCACAGGTACAAATTCACTGACCCCACAGCAAAATTGCACCGCACTTACGTCTGCTGCATATCAATAACTGAAGTGGCAAGTATCTATAATAAGAATTGACGTAAGTAATTCTGTTTGAGACCCATTATCAAATTTATCCACAAAATTCAAATCACGCTACACCGATTTCCGTCGATGTTCCAGGCTATTTAACATTCAAGTATCATAACTTTAAAGACTACATTACTTTTTATATTCAATATAAATCATGACAGATATCGCGATTGTTTACTATTTATAGTAGCTTTATTAAAATTAGAGGTCATTATATATGTTTGCAACAGTCATATTTCCTCAGTTATTACTCGACAAACGCAAAATTACTTGCCAGGAATGTCCACTTTATTTCATAATTTCAAACTTTATTCGCATTTGAAATTATGCTTGTATATTTTTCCAAGATGCACCCTGCTGAGCCGGGGGCTGTTTTATTCATATGCGAAGTCTGACATGTGATTAAAATCTTAGATAAATTCTGATTCTATGAATGTAGGTAAATGTTGGATATGCCATTGCACTACAAAACTTGAAAATATCAGTTTATTATCATACGGTAGTTAAACTGAAATTTTAATCGACCGTCACCGAGTACACAGTCATATTGCCTTGCTCCAATACCATAATGATGGATGTAGGACAGGTAGTCGTCAAGTTCGATTTAGTTCAGTGGGCTTCTCAGGCGGCGTTAATACTTATTAGCTTAGCAAATTATACATTGGAGTTTAATGAGAACCTAGCGCGCTAACTGTAGATACTAATACAACATTACGCTGATTGCGTGTTTTGCAAAAACGCGGTACTACGCGCTGCGTGGCGGCTTCACTTGATAAGATGTCGTCGCTACTGAACATCGATATTAGTCCGGTATCTGTGTTAGTGCGATCATGATTAACGAATCATCTCCTAGTCATTTTGCTTTTAATGGAGTAAAAAAAACTTATTTTATGGATGAAATTAATTTGATTGCATGACAATTGTGAGTCATAATGACTAGTACAATTTTAAAACTTTACTGCAATATAAATCACAGTGTTAGATAAAGTTTCAGATTTTTCAGCTTCGACTATAAACTGGTTATTAAACATTTAGTAAATTGTTTCATAATCTCTCAATAAAACTAATCGCAAATAATCGGGCAATGTATAAACTAGCAATAACGAGCCGCAGGCAATTTAGCGTGGCCTGATTTGCAGATTATAAGCTTAACCTATCCAGTTGATATTGTTAAATATAGTTTCCTTAACCTGAGTTAAATATATGGGCGCGTTAAACATAATATTGAGAAAGCTATTATTGAGACCCATAACAACTCTACGACAAGCATTTCGACTCTTAAAACCTTCGCGTGTAGACAACATACATTTTATTACAGGACATGCATTTCATACAAACTTGAATCGAAACAATCGGGTTTGAATTGTGTTCGTGTATTGCCTTATGAATGCTCACGGATGCAGTCACGACAGAACAAACTTTATACTTGCGATTTGAAAATCGCTTTCTATCAAATTGCATCTGCGCTTAACTTCAACTACACAATGCATTGTAAAACAAGCACGATATTGCAATTTAGGTCCCATGTTGAAAAAAAAAAGTTTCGCTCGTGTAAACTAGGAAAATAAAATAAAACATATCTAGTAAAACAGTTCATAATGTCTAAAATTATTATCAACACATACTCCATTGTAGGAGCGGTATTGCGCTAAAGGAGAAATAAAAAGTCATATTACACGCATCATGAATTCATAACGCGAGTTGCATGCAACGCAATAAATAGATGACATGATACCAGTCACGAATTATGGTGCGATTGTATACCGCGAATCGTGTGAATATATCTTCACCGAGAACTGTACAGTCTATGTTGGGGAATAGTAAATAGGGTAATAGTCGAGAAGTAGCGTAGGTAAACGCTAACTGCATTAAACGCACAGCTTTACGCTCAGCAGCCATATATTCGAAGCCATGTGTCCAGGTATAAAGTTCAAAAATAGTATAAGCGAATGACTTTCACGTATCCTTTGTCAGCTTTGTTAACAGCGCGTTGAACTTTTTAATTAGCTACATCCTTCTTGTAAAATTAATAAGTGAATAGCTAACAATGAGGCTCGGATACAGTAGCGTTGGATTATTTTATTTACGATGATGGGCTTTGACAGGACAATGGTGGAGCCCGTTTCCGCGACGCAAATTAAAGATATTCAAATGGATGCAAGACAAGGCTGACTACTGGCTGAGTGATAGAGTGCATTATTTACATTACAGTGTATCGTTAAGTAAATCTTCGACGAAGGGTGAACGAACGGCCGCGGCATGGCTCGTAGCTATGTGACTAGTTATAGCTAATTGTAGGCGCGAACACGAGCCGTCATTAGCGAGCGAGCCAGTGGAATCATTTCACCTCAATCTGCGAATCAATGTGCCGAAGTCTTTATAGAAGTAATAAGAGCGTTTACAGACAAGTTGTCTTGTCGTACAAATAGTTCAAACCTGATTTCGCTGTCTACTGAAGTATTGTTTAACCAATATGACATAAGCATCTTTAAGGTAAAAGTGAACAGGCTTCTACTAAGCAGATATACACCAACCTAGTCCTCATACACACCCTACATCGGGCGCGACCAAGGTCAAATATTTGCTTAGCCAAGGATAAAAAAATAAAAGTTATCCTTATTGTGGACGCATTGTCATTGGACAAACTGTGCTTTTCAGCATGAGATGTAACCATGTTTATTTAGGTACCTACAGTTGTGAATAAAAAAAAATAGTATCTGTACGGGCACTGAAATCAAATTCAGCTTTAACGTTTGGTCAATTTATAATAACATTGATTAGAGGACCTATAAATCCTAGTCCTGTATCTGAACAAAATATGAGCTATAAATTGAGCACGATAATGCACCACGCGGGCCCTTCCGTATCGCAGGCTGGGCACTCCAAGTGCACACCGCGGGCTTCAAAACCAAGATAAAATATATTTGTAGCAGATAATCGTATCCCGTTTCTTCTACGCTAGATACATATAAATCTGCTGGGCCAGATTTATACTCCCATTAAATCAGCTAATAAACAATAAATCATCGCCCGGCAAATCATACTCGTATCCACTTACTTACGGAACAAAAACAGATACCTATGATCTTTAAAATAAGCGCCGTCAGATTTTTTGCTCCAAGTAATACTCGACTCATGTAAGTTGGCCATTACTTTCACTATGTTACAACTTTTTCACTTATTGTGATCAGTGGCACCACTGAACTACGCCATAAATATATAATATGTAATAATGGTAAGACGAAATACGTCGAGTGCCTGTCCCTCTGCGGCAATATAGCTTTATGAAACGTGACTCAGGTGCGTAAGGGTAGTACTACAAGACCCTTAACTGTTGTTATCGCAATTTATTGAAAATACTAAATCTGACTACACGAAAGCTATACAGACTGTTGTTTTGGTCAGCGACGAGCGACTCAGGGGTGGCTGTCCAAACGATACTGATGCCAAAAAAAATATTAAAAAAAAATATATATTAATGAACCCACAAAATCATTTTTTTTATCCGGTACAGCGATCGAGTCAAAACCACCAACACCAGGAAGCCTCTTCGAAGCTTACTAGCTACGGCGTAGTATTTCGTAGATAAGCGCTAGCTACGCGCTAGGGTGCGAGTTTTCCCATTCGATTTGTATTTTTATTAATGTTGTGAAGAGGTTTTCTAGTATATAAAACTTCTTCAGAATTTAAAGAAATCCTTTTTTTTTAGAATAAGCATAACTCATATTATCATCCCTGAGTTGGATGTCACTGACCAAAACAACACCCTGTATAGTTTGATGTCTAATGATCGTGAAGTAAGCAGTTTTCTCGAATCTGAGGTGGAATTGTGTAAAGCAATCGTATTCATTTGACAGTTCAAAACGTACGGTATGATCTGTCAAACAGCAAAGAACAAAGCGTTTGACAAATCACGTACGTTTTGAACTGTCAAATGAATACGATTGCTTTACACAATTCCACCTCTTGTACCAAAACTAATTTATGAGATGCCACGTTTCTGCCATACAAACTCTACAGCTTTATAATATTAGTATACATAAGTTCATATCAACACGCAGAAAATAATCATCTTCAATTTGTAATGTGTAATTTAGGCCTCTTTGCTCTGTCGCGGTGCTCTGGATGCTATTTACATTAGAGCTGAGCGGCGGCGCCACCGTCCTCATAATTATTACCCTCTATAAAGTTATTACTAGATTTTAATCCGTACCGTGCATTATTTTCCCATTATCAATGAACGCTCGCCTATAATAATGCAATAAAGCATAAAAAGGTTAATGTGAAGACCCAAGCCTCTACTCAGTTTGGATTCCTCCAATAGCTACTTTAGTGCAAAGTGCAGTAATGCAAATCTTGGTGCTATTTTTAAATCAAGCAATATTTCTTTTGAGAGCTGCAGCCTGATGTGCTCTTTTTTTGCAAAGAATTGTGGAGATATCATTGCGTCGTAAAAAGTTATGTCCATCATATAACTTCTTGCCCACTTTACTTATATTTCCTCTAGTTACGCACCTTCATATTTCATGGAAAAGATAGAATTATATTTCCTATGTTTAATCGAAAACTTGTTTTAAAATTGTAAAACGTTCTGTGAGACCTTTCAATTCTATTATGGAGAGTCCATTAATTATTTGCTTACATTATATTTATAACTTGGCAATAATTATCAAAGGTACTTCAATTCTTATGGCGCATTGAAGAACCTGTTAGACACTTACTATTGGACATAAATGTAAGTTCTAAATAGGCAGCAAAACAAAGCGATTACTGAGTAGTTCAAACATACCGATTTGTTATTTTTATCTATTTTACATCGCAGCTTAAACTAGTTTCCTGGGAATAGATCGGTTAGATAGCCTTTATCGCACCTAAAGCAAGAAAATGGCGGAATCAACTACTATCCAAGCTACTTTAAAGACCTTAAGTCTTGTTTGTCGTAAAGTATACCTTTACGATTGTAGAGTCCGGACAGCAATATTTGTAAAATAGATTCCTTTAATTTCAATTAAGATCAATTATTGAGCTGTTTTCTTTGTTATCATTAAAATATCATGGAATAGTCGGATAAATTGCGTCTTTACTTTTTCAATAGAACCCGATAAGTAAGCGTCGAATATAGTACGTTAGGCAATTGCGACCCACAAACCCGCTGGTCATAGACTGCTGAAAATAATTTGAGGAAACGTCATGTTAAGTCGTCTGTGTTAAGGTAAGTACTCACTTTCACAGAAGTTTTCGAAGTACTTCCCGATGGGTTCTCCGTCGTCGATCAAAGGTCGCTCAGCATTCAAGTAGGCTGAGGGTCCATCAGGCAAGGTGTGGTGATCCAGGTGATACAGGCGGCAGTTGTACGCAGTGGAGTGAGGAGCCCCCAGGTATAAGAACGACCGGCAGAGGAACTCTGATTCAATCTCGCACGCTAACTTGCATGCCGCTTCCGATGTCACCTGCGACCGTTAAAGCAATGAGTATCAAACTCACTAGAAAGCAATTACGATGCTCTTTTGTTTATCTTTTGAAAACATACCATTCGCAGTTTAATTATACCTCAAATTGCCCAGCAAAACGTCAAAATTACGTCCTCCACTCTGGCTTGTGGTAGCCTCAGGCTTGTTAATCGTATCAACTAAATGGCTGAACAAATGAGACGATCAAAATAGCAATCCATCACCGTACGCAATTACTGACGCCACAATAAAAATATTATTAATTCAGTCAACTTTCAATTCAAAGCTTAATAACCTGCTGTCATCACTTCGCTCCTTTGCGTACCTACTCGTATATCATGACGGGATATCACAGGTTTTATTGCAATGTTAATCGCCCACGGTGCATACACACCTACACACAATTTATTGCATCGTTATCGAAATATTAACAAGCAAGCTACTAAAACAAATATCCAACAGACTTTAGATCAGTAAAATGGGTTAAGCCGCATTTCGATTGATGATTTTGTTTCAATAATAACATTGTATAAAAGCTGGAAACGTAATTAAGGCGTATACTTCTTAACGCCCCCGCGCTTAATTACCCCAGCTACCATAAAACATTTTCTAGAGCGTTCTCACTGGGAGCCGAGCAATCACTTAATATTTCAGCCTCGCTATCCTTCATCGTCAAGTACACACCAAAAAAGTGTATGAACATTAGCAATTACCTGCAATTCCTTGTCGGTGTAGTAGTGCAAGCCGGCGTACTGCGCCACTTTGTCCTCCGCGACGCCCACGCGAGGCGCCGTGAACAGCCGGTGCCCCTTGCACGCCTGGCCCGCCTTCAGGCACAAGTTCTGGACCACACACGCGTACAATCAGACAAATAACACACCACCACTATAATAACGCAACCGAGATCTTTATTTACACGACCACTCAAACGTTTGCAACTAGATTTCAATTGTTTCAAGTGAAATTCTGCGCGCCGTTCAGCGACGTTACGTTGTAAATAGGCAGTTAGGTCTCCGCAATATGCGGGTGTTCCTTGTTACAATTTGCGGGTCTATTTTCAAGTTTCGAGCCCGTTTCTTGTTAAATAAAAGTGAAGGGCTGCTCTTAACTACTTTGAATGAGGGTCTTTTATTATGTACGCCCTATGTATCTTTCTTTATTTTTCCTAAGGTTTTTAACAATATTACTGCCTTTAATTTGACTGTAAGAGCAAAATATTTACAATAAGGTAGTCAAAAAGTTTACAAGATGTTTGAGTTTAAATAATTGCATGACATTGTTGAGTTTACACTTATCTTACTTAGGTATTTTTTTATACACCGTGACATTTTAGTGGTTGTTTTCCGGCAGCAGGACGATTTACCTTAAGTTGTACTGTTGAATCATGCGAGTTATTTTTTGGAAATAATTTAGTATAAAATAGCAAAATCTTACCTCAAAGTAATCAGTGCCGGGTGTGTCAACGAGCTGCACAATGTGCTGTGCGGTGCGCCGGTCCGAGTCGCTGAGCGCACACCGCATGCTGCCGTACTCGTACTCCGCGGAGCGGCACGGGAACCGTTTCTGTCGCAAAAGTCTATATGTTAGCTTGTCACTGTTAGAATGTAGAGTGAAAACTGGAAGGTATACGTAAGCTTACGACTATACGATACAACTTTGAATACAAACTTTTGGTTCTCACTGGTTCACGCTTTGTTGGTCGCGGCTGATATGGGATGATATAAATCTTTAATCCTAGTCAGAGGCCTACGGGTGACTAAACGACATCCGACAGCAAGTTGGTCGCTTGCCTTGCAGAGGGGTGCTCTACTAATTTGCACTGAGCTTGCCTGATGGAGTATGGCTTATCTGATACGACCACATGCATTTATTGCAGCCCCTAATGCTTTCTATTCGTAGTTATCCGACTGACACTAAAATCGTTCCCGAAACTGAAATATACTAGTTATACTTTGATAATAAATAATAATAATGTAAGTGTACTAGTCTGAATCTACAATATGTATGTCAAAATTAATGAACAGATTTATATCATTCTGGCTACTGCCTTGTAGTCGAAGCATAAAAACCGTCTCTACATAATCAACTCAAATAATATTGATCGACATTTAAGAGCAATCGTCCTTAATAACTTAACGACTTGCAAAAGAAAAAACAAGCATAATGAGCTGTTTTGAGCCAAAAAACAAACAAAAAACAATGAAACCAATATGATCTGTGAATAAAACATCCAGTTAAGATACATATCAATTGTAGAGCAAAGTACCGCTTGATTAATTCACACTTCTTCACTTACTCGAAAGCTTGGATGGTTAATGTTTTAACTGACTTTTTAGGTTGCCTACTGAAACCAATAATTACTATCCGAGTCCTATTAACGTGGTCTCTTAACCGATTTAAAATATAACTAGTAAAACTACTGATTTTGCTGTCATAAACGACGAGATGCCTCGATGACATGTATGTTAGTAAAAGTTAACGATTATATTTTCATTTTAACCACACACTCCGCATCTGTGGTTAGATATAATGAACATGAGCTTTTAATTTGATAATGTCTGAAAATAAATAAAAATATAATGCCTGTATTTCTACCTCCTATTTGTTTTCAGTGTAGTTGAGTAAGCCTACTAACTATTTAATTCAATAAGACATGTTGATGATTTTCAGTTTTTCACCAATTTTGACTACAATGTCATACTATTTATAATCCGATACCAAATATCATTGGAAATCACTCCTGAACTTTCTACTGAAAACACTTCTCACTGGCATGGGATTTCTAGATCGACCGTACCTTAAACTCCAAGGCTTTACTTAGTTACAAAATATTCCGCACCATGGCTATCCGGACGTAATAAACATGCCCCTATCGTTTCGCCTATATCTGGAATACCACTCAACTGGGACGAAACCATAAAATATAAATTGAATAGATAAACGGTAAATTGCATTGCGGAGGCGACGTTCCCTCAAAGCGATGGTTCTTGGCTAACAACGGTGCCGACGCCGAGGCGGCCTGTTACTCTAAAGTGTTCGTACTTATCGGGGTTTACACATTCTCTGTGACTATACATATTAGGGAACATACCTACAATATCAGTCTAATCTGTGGTAACAATGCAGGAAAACGTTCCTTTTGTTGTAGCACTTAACTTTAGACAAGTATGAAACTACCACTGTACAACAATGTCTACTTACCTTTACTCTTCCATTGGCTCTTCCCTTTGCAATAGCTTGTAAGTTTCAATTTTAATAGAGTAGTTGAGTACTTTTATACTGTGATTACTGATATTTCACAGAAGTATATGAACTCATATGCATTTCAGTATTTCTTGACATTTAGAAGTTCAGAACACTTAACAGCGTCATATTGTTAAATGGTCACTGACATTACAATAGTTGGATACGAGATTGCTACCATTTATTTTATCATTTATGAGCTTCCGATATTTTAGCACCGTTGTAAGCGCTATGATCAAAGAGTAACTGACTTAACAGCGCAACTCTTACACTCCCATGTGTAGTAATATGAGGACTTTTTGACATATGTTGAAATTGTATAACTTATATTTGTGAACACCGTTTACTATGTACCATGTTTTATGCAAATAAATTTAATTAGAATTGAATTTTATCCCTTGATTCGTAGCAAGTACGGAGTTCCTCTTACCTCATTCAAGCAGGCAGCGAGGCAGGCCTCCTTGGTGGATGTGTAGATGATGACGTTATCGAGGCCACGCAAAGCCTTTCCGGGCACTCGCTCGAAGGCCCACGGCCTCAAGCATACACTCTCCGTGCGCACTTGCAGCTTCACCATGTAGTAAGTGTTTACAGCTCTCTGGTAAAGAAAAAACAATCATTAATATTAGTCTCAAATTTTATGTAATACGATACAAGATGTCTTGGTATTTTAGAAATCTAGAAGATACTCTTTTACAGCGGCGCCGTTGTCTCATCATTTTGATATGAGAGAAAGGATGGATCAGCAAAACATTTAGGTATGTGCTAAGATTATCAGTTTCATTTACTTAGTTGATCAAATGCACCTTTAACTAAAATTAGTCTTTTTCATTGCATTGAAACTTGTTCCTATTTTTCGTTACGTTTACGAGTCGAGCACTCACTCTAATTACGATTGGAACTTTTGCTCTAATTATTCCAAAAGCGAAATTTGCGAATATTAATGAACGTTTTGTTTGTACTTATTCACCTACTCCAGATTGAACCCATTGTCCATAAACGTAGAATTCTATAGAAATGTAATTGATTGCATCCGCTCCATTACTGAATTTAACGCCCTAGTTGCTGCGTTCAAGTCTACAAGCTATCCACTTACACAGTCCATTTATTGCAGATTTGTACACAGCGTCATTAGCTGAGATAGCGTATTGGTAGTAGATAAGCACGTGGGTGCCGGAGATGCATCACTTAACATTGTTTGTTTATAGCTACCGCCGGTCATTAGGCCCGAAAGCGATTAGGCGATCTCACGATCAACCTGCATAGTCACAGTTACAATGTGTATCGGAATATTTTCCTTCGACTGCTGGCTCGATTTAATCTGAATTGTTAATCCTATCTCCGCATCTTGGGGCTAATTGGCAGTATCGGGGGAAGTTTGGCCGTTGCTATCGAGAGATTTATTCGGCTATTAATAAGCCCGGTATGGATTTTCTCTCTAGGAATAGAGAGAAATGGAACGCCACAACGAGTTTCTGTGGATTTATGCCGTGAAGTACCGTCGGCAGTTTCATTGGAGTTGTATTAATCCGAATTGCTTGCTATATTAGATCTTCCAGTAAACCGTTTACTATGTTTATAAACTTTATGAATAGTTAAAATTTTAAAATTTTGATAGTAAACTACAACCTGAGGTTGGAGGAATTAATACACAATGTGTGACTAACAATAGCAGCACATTATTATAATTCTGGGCAACAATCCGAAACAGTACAAAAACGATAAACAGCACAGTGGGTAACTGTAATCTTGAATTCCATTATGCATAAATTAAGCGGTGTGTCTAACTTTTGCTTTCACTGAAGCAACGCCTTGCATAGCTAACACGTGCTTATTTGCATTTTTAAAGACATTTAAGTATTTAGTTAAAATCGCCAAAGCCACAAAGGCTTGTTAACGAAATTATTTAACATTTAAAATTACTTTACAGTTAATTGCGAATCAATATTGGGTTGAACGTGTCGTATTCTATTATCACTATCACAATACATACATAGGAATAGCTTCTACAATATGGACATAGGTACACCGTACAATACTCTACATAATATTATATTCATTGCTACTACACTTTTCAACAAAGTATACAAACAATGCTTGGAAAAAAATAATACTTGGAATTTAATTTAGTTAAAAGCTGCCGTTCAACCACTTTCATAATTTTATACATGCCAACGCGTATTTCATTTCCGTTACAAATCTACTTAATACTTTTATCGGAGTAATCTATGTGAAACTTTTGGTACTTAGACAATATAATTTCTTTAAAAAGAGACAAGTTGATATTTATGGAACCACAACGGTACAATCTGACCCAAATTTTAAGTGTCATTTTATCGGGCAATTATTATTGTGAAAGTTAAGACTTTTTTCTTATTGAACTGCTCAATTTGTCGCAGATAATAATTATGAATTATTCTGAAATAAAAATAAAACGGGACGACAAGATTAAACATCTATAAGTGCACTTTTTATAAGGTAGGCCAATAGCATTCCATCATAATGTTTAACGAACTATTTGATAACTGAAATTAAATAAAGCCATTGAAACCAACGATTGCCGGACTACTACACGCAGACATCTAATCTGAAATTCTCTTTAAACCCGCGGTCCCTTTTACGATTTCAAAGAAAAGTAAAAATCCTTAGGCAGATGATATTAAAATGGAAATGATTATTACCTGTGGCGTAGCCATGGGGTTGTTGGCCTGTGTGTCATTCTGCAGCAGGCACCGGGTCTCTTGCACCGGAGTCAATGGGTTTAGAACGAAACTGCAACAACGAAACAATATTTTCAATATTCGACTAACATTATTTATAGCTTAACATTAGATTAAAATTAATGTTTGCTAAAACATTTAATGTAATATTGAGTAGCCTGTTCAACACATCGGACGACGACGAGCAGGTAATTAGTACATCTATTGTATTGCTTTCACCGGATGACAGATAAAAATGGATAGGCACCTTGATTGAGTTAAAAGTTGCCTTAGCTTTGAAACCTATGATTTAACAAACACCTACGCCTCAAAATATCAGTGCAGTAGATCATTATTAGATCTCGGTCACGGCTACACAAAAGGCAATAAAGCATCAAATAATTGTAATTTATCCGCAATTTCTTTCAATTGGACGCCGTAATAAGCAGTGAAGCCGCCGTCAGTTGTTAATCACTTTGCACAATACGGTACATTATACTTTACACGGAATTTGAAATTATTTTAGGTGCTGTGTTTTTACTTATCTAGAACTAATCGTATCATTTTTTTTTTACTTTCATGGTCACTAACATTAGATACCGATATATTACACATCCAAACCGCGTGCAACAGTGCTGGAAGCTCATAAATAATAAGGTAAATGGTAGCAATCCCGTATCCCAGATAATATAATACTATCCCGTATCTAACTATACTAATCGCATTGTAAAAATATGAAAACGTCTAAGCTAAATACTGTAATAATGTTTAAAAAGCAATAATATACATCATATAGCATTACATTAATACAATATAAAAGCGTAATCGCAAAATGTCAACTTTTACACACTGCACTACTTTTAGCACCGATACAGCCGCGATGCAGAAGGTGGAAATTGTCAAATTATGTACTGAATTTTGGCGACAGCATCGATACTAACGCGCGTTAGCATTGATGCAGAAGTGCGACTGCATCGATGCTAACGCGCGACTGCATCGATGCAAAATTAAATCATTGCGTGAGTCGTTATGCTGAAGCGCGTTTTCAAACCGCGCGACTGCATCGATGATAAAAGTCGCAGGGTTAAAGGGGTCTAAACGATTGACATTTTGCGACAGCATCGATGCTAACGTGCGTTAGCATCACGACTGCATCGCTGCTAAAAGTCGTAGTGTGTAAAAGGTCTTATTGACTTAGCCTTACTACAAATGACAACGATTATAACAAACCTACAACCTTTTTCGTTAGTGGCATTAAACGACATTAATGCCAGCCATTGCCATTCTTTAAGTTCGTTTCCAATTAAGCTAGTCAACTAAAGCGCTCGGTGTCTAAACGGTCCTGGGCCCCAAATGAGCCCGGATTGGCCACTAAGATTTTTGATAAACGCTTAGAAAGTGAGCATAAAATGGCTCATTGCACCGGGAAGTGACGGCTACCGGCTGCGGCGATAGCGGGACTGCATCAGCAAATGCAGAATAACGTGAATCACGCGAGTAAATTATTCAACGACAGCTTTAGCTGGATGCAAAGCGAATGTATAATAAATAAGATTTGCTACCAGTTCAAATGGATTGATCTCCTAACCGGCGTTAGAGGCTTTTATGTAAAGTTGCCTGGATACAGAATCGAATTTATTTTATTTGGTGTTGCAACCTCTCAATTACACTTTGTGTTAGTTCATGTTTCAGCTATTTTAAATCCTACGACAATCAGCACTGGAATTAAAAAATACTTTTATGGGTAGCAATTTACGAGATAGGCACATAAAAGCGATTGAAATCACGGATTGTATCGTACATCTAGCTTAACTGTCTCGAAACAGCGTGGGGTGTACCTCACATGTCAGCGCCTCGAGTCAAAAGAAAGATAGGACTCTTTAATGTCTTGAAAAGGAACTGTATGATTATCCTAGTGCTTTTTAATTGAAGAGGCGTCATTCTGGTGCGTCTGCGATATAATTGCATATAGATGACTCTTGCTGGGAACCGGCTGGAGAGGCTGGCATTATAATTTTACCCACATCGCATTATTCACCAGCTACTACGGTCTCTCTTTTTCTCTATCGATGTGTACATGGACTAGTATATCCTTTTAACTTAATTCCTTAGTTTTATCTGGTTGTGTAATTTTCCTATTTACTGAACTCGACAGGTGAAAATGCTAATGAATAATCTATTCAAAGTATTATATTTGTACCAATTATTTTTTATCACACTGCAATCTCACTTATTCTAACCTAAAATAACAAATATACTGGCAACAAAATCCTAGGGCCTAGTTTGTCGGCCAGTCAAGTTTGTGAGAGCCTTAAAACTCTTAACAAGACATAGTAAGTAACGTGATTGGTACCTTTAAAGCAGGTCTCCTTCGAAGCCTATACTTAGCAGCGCGAATGCCATCTATCATGGTGCAATGGAACTGCACTTGATAAGGGTGTTAACTCTGCGCTTGTACCATGGCATTAGAGAAATGGAGTCAATGGCATACTTTGTAAATGCCGCTATAATGCCCTTCATAGACTGTAGTGAAGTAACATTCTTAATGGTGAGGCGATATCAATTCATACAATAATAAATGCACTTTACTTTTACACATATTTTAGAAAGTACGTACCTACATATTCATATTTTAAAGTTAACTCTCAACACTTGCACTCGTTTTTAGACAATAGTCAATTACTTGCATAGAAAGTTATCCCTGTACTGGCTCGTGCTTGAAACACGTGAAACACTTCCACGTAAATGCATTTAAAAATATTCATCCGTTGTACGGTTAAGCTCATGAAGATTCTAACGTCCTCATTGCAGCAAGCTAGAAGAATGTTATGTGTTTATTCAATAAAGTTCAAGTATAGTTAGTTGTTAGGCTACTTCAGTAAATGAAACACGATTTATAGGCTTACATCGGCAAATTGTCAAGAGTAAGAACAGCGTTACAGTTTGCTTGCAGCGCATAACGGCGCGAGATACCGTTCGCTGTGATATTTCGTATTTTATAAGCTACCGAGAGCTTTCTCAGCCAACCACTTACACAATGTCGTTAAGTCGTGCAATTTAATGACTGTACACTTGGCCCACTCATAATTTGCATCGTGACGTTAAACTTCTATAAAATTTTCTACTGTTAACTTAAGTCTGAAGTTTATTTTAAATCCCAATCAATAGAACAATGTGCAAGACCGTTAAAGATAATTGTTATGTACCGTACATAGTTGGACTAAATAACTTTAATGTCGTTAGTTCAATATAAATCTAACTGTGAACAAATTGTGGTACTCCAATACAAATTGCTGTTTAGTCAGCTGTAAACACAAAAATAAATAGAAAAACCAATGATTAATGTAACTCCGAAGCCCTTAGACTAATGACATCGTATTTCGTTTTAGTTGCACAACTGGAATAATAAATCTTTGGACGTGTGCGATGTCATTAAAGTGGTAATTAAACGAATGATGATACCTTTCATAGGACGTAAATAGCTCTGCAGATGGGAAAGATAAATATCAGTTAGGTGCCGGCCTTGATTTGATAACTAACATTAATCATAAAAAAGCAAAAACGCACTGACAGCCGCTGCAATCGTGCATTTTATGTTCCTATAAATAAAGAAAAAAGCCATTAAATATTTTGATAAATCTAGAAGCTTAATGCGCATTCATCGGTGCAGAATGTAACCCAAATCTATCCTTAGGCCCGATTTCCACCAAAGCAGAGAGGAGAGGAGACGGGAGGAGATGTATTTGAATAAACCAATCAGATTTCGTTATTTTCACAACTCTTCTCCTAACTTCCAATAACCTGCCAGCTTTGCAGCACATCTCCTCCCGTCTCCTCTCCTCTCTGCTTTGGCCTTAAACCTTTTGTGTCATTTGAACTAGGTGTAATTTGAAGTGAACGCAAACTTTTTTTTATGATATTGTGACTGACTGGGGTCTTATAACTTATAAAACGTCAACGTGTTGGTTACTCATGACTTAAACTAAATATTCTTTCTTTTAATACACTTACTATTTATTTATGTAAATCGAATCGACACCTAGCAATCCAACAGAAATAAAGTTAAACAATTCAACATTCAACGCCAATGCTCAATAGAATTACAAGCCTGCAGGCTAAGATAAAAATAGGCACGGAGTTGGAATGTAATGATAACATCCTGACGCCTGCAAGAAAATATCACATTGCTACTGAATGTTCCTTGGTCAATGGCGAATTCATATTTATTTTTTGTGGTCTTTTGCTTGTCAGTGCTCTGTTTTATTATGGCATTTTGTTGCATAAGATTACACTCGTATTTATATGTCACCGTCATATTGTAAATACTGCGTGATAACAATAACGGTTTTAAATCCGCTAAATTTTAACATAATTATAACGTAAACTGTAATGACGAATAACTGGGAAAAGTGGTGGGTCAGGGAGGTTAGCGAAACAAATCCCCGTTTATCCTTCTTGCTAGGTTGACGTGTAAGTACCAATAAAAGCGTGAATTCCAAACCATATAGAGCTTGTTTACAATAAATAGACAGATAACAATGTACCGTATTCAAAACTGTTAGATTGAAATCTCTCGGTTTTCACAATATTACGGTGATGTAACTTAATTGGGTTTTGTTTATTTAAAGGTTGTTGAGTTTAATCTTTAATTAATGTTGTGTTATACAAAGAGTAACAAAAACTAATAAAAGTGCTATAGATTTTCCTGTTCCCCCTCATTCCTGCCATGATTTATTAGCGTTTGCCTTTGATCTTACATTCTGGTACCTTTGATGTTTGCTCTATCGAAACTTACACACTTACTCTATCGAAAACAGGCATACCTGTGAGAGTAGAACAGGTTAAAAGTTGTATTTGTAAAGTTAGCCAAACTATAAAATTCCCCTCACTTAACCGAAGTATAAAGTGCATTAAAACAAATTTATTTTAATATATTAGGCACTACATTAAAATCCTATAAATGTTTAAATTTTTTTTGAATGGTACTCAAAATCTGTCCCGACATAGAATACCGCGGGTAGTATTCTTTTTAACATGTATGGTTTTCTTGCAAAAGGGGAATGTCGATACTTGAGTCAATTTTTAACCTCGTCGTCAATCATAGTCAAGTCATAAATCAATTTGGATGAGTAAAATACACGAAATAAACTTTTACTAACTAAGATAGCGGTATGGGCATAGAAAGACAATACCATGTAAAACGTGTGTACTGCTTTGGCCTTAATTCTAAATATGCTAAAGAAGCTCGAGTGTCTCAAGACATATCACGCTTTTTAGGGTTCCATAGCCGAATGGCAAAAAACGGAACCCTTATAGTTTTGTCAAGTCTGTCTGTTTGTCCGTCCATATGTCACAACCAGTTCATTCTGTAACTATAAGCATCACACTGTTGAAATTTGGTAGGAAGATGTATTTTGTTAACCGCTTTACGATTCTAATACAAAAAATAAATAATAATGATATTTCATACATGAAACTAAAACGGTTTTTTTTGTCAAACCTATGCGTGTGGGTGTCTATGGATAGGTCTTTTAAAATGACATGGAGGTTTCTAAAACTATTTTCGTTTAAAGTCTAACGTTTCATAGCTAGACGCTTCCAAAGTGGTAAAATGCCCCCCCCCCCCCCCCCATCTAACTTTTAAACTAAGCGAGTGTAAATTCAAAAAAAATAATAAAATAATTCAGTTAACGTTGGCACGGAACCCTCAGTGCGCGAGTCCGACTCGCATTTGGGCGGGTTTTTTTTTATTCAGTTCAGTCCAGCTCATCCTATCAACGCATATCAAGATTGAACGGCCGTCATTTCAGGTTCACCGCCTCGGGCGTCGATTACGAAGCGATGACGTCCTCTTGCACCTTATGGTGAGTAGCCGGGATCATTGCTCACTATTACGCATGTTTCGTAATATCTCTGATCACAAGATGTCTGAGATAAGCTTCATATAGTAATGATATAGCCTGCAGTAAGGTCTTGTGATTATAGGTAGGCGTGCTTATTAACACCATTATTATCTTTGATCATTTTCTTACTACCCTTATAGAACTAGCCATAGACCATACAGGGGGTTGTTTTGGTCAGCGACTAACGACTCAGGGGTGGCTATACAAACGATACTGATGCCAAAAGTAATGTTTTTTTTTAAATGGAAAAAAACCCACAAAATCAATTTATTAATACGATACAGCGTTCGAGTCAAAACTACCAACACTAGGTAGTCTCTTCGTAGCTTACTAGCTACGGCATAGTATTTCTTAGGTACGCGCTAGCTACGCGCAGGGTCGCGAGTTTCCCCATTCGTTTTGCCTTTTTTTAATGTTGTGAAGAGGTTTTCTTTTATAAAACTTGCATATAATTCAAAGGAATTATTTTTTTAGAATCAATATAACTCATATTATCATCCCTGAGTTGGATGTGACTGACCAAAACTACACCCTGTATAGGAGCGCCTTAATATAATTTATTATTAAAATTAATAAAAGGTTGAAAGTGCATTGTGTTGTACGGACTTTCAAAAAACATAAGCATATTTAAAAATAAAAGACAAGCGCCAGCTTCTGTCTTTGTATTCGGCAGCCGTAGTCGAGCCCACGCAGCGCCGGCGCAGCCCACCGCATCAATCACCGCCCAATGACGATGAAAATCGCTAAAGTAGCCCATCCGTACTATCTCCGCACTTCATCTTGCTCTCTAAATACTCATAAATATTTTGATTACAGCGTTAATGACTACGTACTTGCATGAATAATGCGGTATTTTTTAAAAGGAAGCTTTCGGTTCGACTTTTGCTTGTTTATTGCGATCATCCGATGGTTGATAAGAATGATATTAATGAGTAGAATATTAAGATCTGCAAATTACGATCTTCCGCTCAAGTAAAAAAAATATTTTTAATGATCCCGTCATCCAGTTATAGATCTTCCAAATGTCTTTAAAGTGAAATGTGGTTCGAGATATCGTTCATGACAGCATCAGATAGTAAGGGTCACGTTCAAGTTGAGCATTTCTGATTTTACTGTGCGATTTTATTGAATTATGCCATTGAAGAAGCGGTATCCAACACGCTTGTCGTTCGCGGCGCACCGGTAGAGTGCATTATCATTTCGTTTTGGACTGTATATCTTGTGCGATAAGACAGCTCATGTTGTGTGGCCTTGTACCGTAAACGAGCAAGCCGGTGGCGTCGTGAACAGTTACCGATTGTTAATATCGCATCCGTCCCATTCTTTTGTCAGATCGCCATTTCTTTGGACAGATTGATTCGAGATACGTACCGTGTTAGTACAATGCCAGATTAGAAGCGCGGGAAAGTTCCATCTCGTTTAATTGAATACCGAATTGATTTTAGATCGATCCCGTTCAAATTGAATCTCATTGGAGGGATCTAACCAGCGTAAACTGTACCATGCCACTCAATTGCAATCACAACATTTTTTGCGTATGAATGTAACAACAGACGAAATATGTATGTTGCAATCACATCTAAAATTCGTATTTAGGGCATTTGGTTAGATGAGCGTTTTAATGAAATTGTAAAAAAACTCATTTCAAATATCTTGAAGAACACGTACGAGCAATCGCATAGTATAGATTAAAGAACCCGCGTCTATAGATCGCAAAAACTCCCCTCTTAGAGTTTCCCTACTGCTCACTGTAAATAATAATGAACATAACATTGAAGGGAATATTAAAGTAGTATTTTGTTCAAACCAGCGCTTTGTTAATAGCAACTTAGCTTTCAGTAAAATGTCCATACAAAAACAGATGTTTCTTGAAATTGAGAAAACACAAATGTTTACAATTTCACTCTTAGAATGAGTGCCGCAGAAATCTAATCAAACTCCGCGCCTAGAGAACAACGATAAATTAAGTAATCCGTTCCAAACCGCCAATAATCATGAAACTATTGGCGTGCTTGAAAATGGCCGGCAATAATCTATTGAAGACGTATGCGATCACTTTTACTGTTATCCAATTTGGAGCGCGGCGAGGTCGGTTTCCGCTTTTACACGGTCTGTGGGCTGCGATGCCGAAGACACATTGTTATTAACCAACAGCGTGTCATTGGTATCCCACAAGTCGAGGACAGTGGCAGACTGCCACAGATTCCTAGCTCGCCACAAACCAAATGCAATTCGCATTATGCGCTCAGTATTGAGAGCATCAAAACAAGACACGAAGTGGTACGAACGCGAGCCGGCAGCCGATCTAATGCATGTACTCCGTACTGTAGCAGAGCTAGTAGTAAATATGTCGACGGGCAGGTCATATATTTATCAGACCTATGTTTAAGAACGATAGCGCACGATTTAGATCCTACGCTTGAATCGTCGTGACGAAAGCGTAAGACTTGTTTTAAGCTATAAGTATGTATTCGTACGAAGATATCTTAGAACAGTGATTATTTTAAAGCTCTAATCAGTAAAACAAGAATAAATTAGCATTGATATCCGATATGCACAAAAAAGATATCTGTTACCGATATAAAAAGCGTGCGGAATATTTTCACTCACAAGCTACTCTCGTGACATTCTCCATAACTGTCTATAGATCAGATTTCCCTAATGCCCCTTGCACCTTGGTTGAATTAGTGAATCTTCACGTCAATCCGATCTTATCTAAGACATTCGGGTCAGGAGCATCGTGATCGGAGATAGTAACGACACGTTGATTTTTATTTATTTCGTGATCAGTCAGAGAATGACGAATCAAGTCCGATTTGATCGAAATTCGTTGATCGATACTAGAATTCCTACGATTGAGCTAGATCGACGTGAAAATTCAGCGAAAGTTTTGACAAGCCTTGAATTTGGGTGAACGATAAACATCCGTGACAAATCTAGTAAAAGTTCTTCCCGTTAGTATAGCTAAATTCGGCCTCACTTGAAACCTGCTTCGAATATTTAAAGTTTATTACACGTCTGACACTGGTGCCGACCATATCAAATCTGCACATGAAAACTTTACATTAAAGCTTTTGACTTCAGTTTACTTTCGTAAATTCGAAAATGCACAATGCGCATTCGTGTATTTTCGAGTATTACACTTACATGCATTGTATACTTATTATCTTATTCGTTTTATTTCTATTTTTTTGTTGGTAAATAACGATTATCAAATGAGGTGATCGTAAATTCAAAATGTGTCATACCTAAAAGCAGCGGCTTGACAATCAGGCTCTTCTCTACACCAGCCCTGGCACTCGTAGAGCGAGAGGTTCCTGACCGTGTAGTACGCGGTCCCTGTGAAGTCCACATCTGTGAGCTTCTCGAACGCGATCCGACCTGAAACAAATAGGTTCATGGTCATTTCAAGTGCATACTCGTATAAGTTATTTTACGACCATAAAAAGCATCATTTGCTTGTAGAAACCAACATTTACTACCCAAAACAAGTCGTGTTTCATCATTTTTATGTGAAAGCAAAACTTTTGAAACCTGTAAACTAGTAAGTGGCGTGGAGTGAGTATTACACTAGGTTTATGCCAGTGCTGAATATGATCAAGAACAATAAATTGTTTTTTTTATTATTATTTGACTTAGGCTTTAAGTTACGAATGGTGAGGTAATATAATTTTAATGAGTCCTATTTCCGTATATCATGCAAATGTGAAGGTGTTTTATTATTTATGGAAATGGAACAGTTAATCGTTACCCGTTTTAGAACTAGAGTGACTTGTGAGTTATTTTATAAGTAAGTACTTACTGTATGCCACAGAGGAATGTAATAGAAGCAACGCCAGCCGCGCCCAGCGCAGCGCCTCGCCCCTCATACCGATGGATCCACCACCTAAAAGAAAACAATTTCTCGTTACTATGTGCCACAACTCAGAACCTTAATTATTAAACTATCAGCGTCATCACTCACTTTCCCAATAATCAGTGTTTGCAATACTTATAATATATTTTATGTAAATAAGATAGCTTTTCTCGGCTATATCACCACTTATACACATAATATAATTTAAAATCGTGATCAAATATCTGGCATTTTATATAAAAATCCAGACCAGCCGATATGCAAACGACAAAAAACAGCATTACAAACTTTCGAAACGTTCTTTGGACAAGAAAATTATTTGCGTTCATGAATAGTGAAGGACAAAAAGATAAAATCTACCGTCGATAAATTGTTGACAGCACCCCGGTGAGTACAATGCTCGTATCGTAACTTGATCGTACCGCCTCAAAATAAAATTACTTCGCTGTAGAAAGTTTGCAAAAAGTACTAAGGACGTCCGTTGAAGCTTACACTCGCGGTGCATTGTCAATTCTACAATGAATAAAATCGAAAGCCGGTCAGCGACAATAGCTATGACATTACATTCGATTGTATCTTGACAGTTGATGTTATCATTATTTATTATCGAGACAAATCGAATTAGAAACAAAAGTCGTAACAAAACAACGCGCACACACAACAAGTTTAAGATAAAACAAAAGTCCATACCATACATGGAAACTGACAGACGTTGTTCTACACGAAAACAAATCACATAGCATTCCTCGACTACAGGTAAAGTGAGAACAAAAAAAAGTGAAAAGAAGATATTTAATTGAAATCAACTTTTCGTCAAAAGTTCACATGCTGGTGGGCATCATTACATTGATTACATCGCAATTACCAGCTGAACCTGGGCTCACACTAATGCCTGCGATTCCAGCCGAATGCGGGTCAACTGCGAACCGCGAGAGCTAACAGGAAAGGCAGCAACACGAATTTTCATTTACTTTTTTTTACATCACAATATCGCTTTCACTTCGGTCTTTCATCAACCAGAATGAATAATTTGTAAACGTGAAAGTCTACAATTGTCTACATACTATGAATCAACATTCAAGTTTTTTGCAAACTATCTATCATTGCGCCTTTGATGATTTCATGGTTTCGGTTCAAATATGAATATGTATTTAAAATGGCTAGGTATCCAAGATGTGTATAAATGTATTTATTACTTCAATAAAAAGGAGGTAATCAATACGATGTGTAGTATGTGAAATAGATAGATTTTGATATTTTTTATGTTGATCTAGTACGGCTTTTAATGCTACATTTTCAATGCGTATGTATGTTTGTCCACGAATTTCTCGAAAACGAGGGGCCATAGCGAAATGATTTGGTTTAAACAGGAACATTTCAACTTAAGGTATAGTTTTTAGTTTCATCAGTAGTTCATCATTCAGTAGTTTGGAAATATGGAAAATAATTAAAATCATGAAATAAAATAAAAAACACACCGTCAAAAAACTGTTTAAAAATTTGCCTTCTATTTAGGAGAAACAAATTCATTTGGTATGTGGGCATGATGTGCGCAGACTAGGCTATTGGTGTACGCAAGCTTGAGATAATGCACCAGTTTTTTTAAGGCGGTTTATACTACTTGTATCGAAGTAATCAACCGCAGAAAGTTGCATTGCCCAATATAGCAATAAAATAAATAGCACTTTATTTTACCGCTACATTAATTTAGGTTGCTTTCTCGAAATGCCATCAGAGAAGACATTACTCCAGAACCCAATTCAATTTGATTCAGCGAAACATTCTTCAATACGGAAATATTGAATAAACATAGTCAATAAGCTAAGTTATCAAGATAAATGTATTCATTATTTTCGCATGTAAATCTCTACTGTGCGTCTAGTAAGTTCTCACAGAATAACTGCTATGTGTATCCGTAGTTAGCGTTTTATGCGAAGGCTACTATAAGATTAATCTATTAACCATCGTGAGTTTACAAAATCACCGGATGAAGCGACTTTACAAAGCTGATTTCTTAACTTTAACGAACCACAAAACAACTCAGGCAACGGTCTTGCGGTGATGACAATTTGGACACATTTGCTGGTTGACCTATATGAAAATAGTACCTCTATAAACGAAAGAATATGGTAATATTACACAACTACACATTTCAACCATTTTATTATAAACACAAGAAAGATTCTCATAGTATACCAAATTATATTTCAACGCAATAAATGGGAATGGCTACATTTCCACGATAGTGAAAAAACAGTAAAACTTAAAAATAAGTCTTAGAACAGTCAGCTATTACTCCATTATGGCATTACTTTAGCCGAGATCACCGCAAGCGGAACCTTTGCTCCAATTGTGGCAATTTAAAAGGTCTTTGTTTAAGCCCCATGTAAGTAGGAACGTGCAAAATGCGTTGTCCGACTTTATTGAAACTAACGGAATTCGAATCGAGTAAATGTGACGGGTTATGTAAAAACATAGAGTGAATTATTGATTTGACATACCTATATGTAAATTTATACGAATATACATAACAGAATGATCAGTTTGTTAAACTATGGGCTGTTACCCAATTTCTGATCACCGTCTCCCGCTAGTCGACCGTTTAGATGCCATTTCAAATTGTATTTATGATTGTACGTGTCAAATTCTTGTTAACGTTAATAGTGTTAAAGTTAAGCAAACTAATAATCTCTACATGTATTTTAAAAAGGGCATTAATTCGTCTACAAAATATGCAAAAATAAAACAATTAAATCAGAAGAAATTATTTCAGAACTTTTCACATTAATCAAATACCAATCCGTTATGGAACTCAATTACAGTTGATATTCAATGAAGTTGCCATAAACAGGCTCGTCGGAGTATTTTCTCCCATCGAGCTAACGAGATTATCATATAAGCGAGATACGGAGAGGAAACCGTTACGATCGGAACGGGACGCGTCATGCGCGGGGCCGTAACGTAACGAGTGGCAATTAGTACGTGTGACGATATTCATATGTCACGTAATGGATGCAACAGTTATATCACGGTGCGCGGAGCGTGGCGCAGCGGTGCGCGCAGCTACCGTGTGCCTACACAAATTGTCCAATTTAACGGTGACGAAGATCAGACTGTGTCACAAATTGCAAACTTCGTGGTTGCGCGATTCACTTGCCTAGATATTAAAATGTTCCTCAATTAATGTACCTTCCGTTAGCTTACAGAATTACTATTTAGAGGTACGGTAATTGTTTATTTTATTTCTGCAAAAGTTGTACTACGATACTTAGCGGGATATTTTATTACAATGTAAAACTTGATAGCTTTATTTTATTTACTTATCAACTTCATTCAGTTTTGACAGTAATCGCATAAATGAATTTAAAATAATTTTCTCATAATTATAACGTAAGTTACTTGTACTACCTGTTTTTATTTTCTCATCAATATCGAATTGATTAAATGCTCTTCGGCGTGTTTTTTCGATTTTCTTTTCTAATTAGGGTAAAATAATCAAACACTAGACAATACATAGTGATTCCATCTAAGGGCATTTGGAGAAGTAGTAATCAAAGAAACCGGTCATTAAATTTACACAACCATACCTTTCGAAGACCTTTAATGCAGGCTTTTATGAATAGATCTAAGTGCAATTAATAATTACCTTGCAATCGACCGACGCGGCATGTGGGTATTATTCTTCATTATCCATACAATGGCCTATGTTCCCATGCGGTCTACGGATTAGTGACCGACCCATACCAATTCTATCGACCTTAAACAATTATTCACACAGGCATTGTAAGAAAGAATTACTAGTTTACATTTCCTGCTAGCACTTATACCTCGAGCTGCGTTTAACCAGCGTGTGAAAGCGTTATCGCTTAAAGATTCTCACAATAAAACAAGGGATGGATAAATAATACATGAATACGGTAGCCCATAATTGTATTCCGAGTACTGTAACCGTACTGGGTGATTACTATATTTTAGACCCCTCATTGCCATAACAAACAAAATCGTTCTCGGCTAGTTTGCAAGATCACCTTTACTGCAAAGTAAATTTAAGTGTCCTAACAAGTAGACCATTGCGCACGACTCTTTAAATCGTTTTTCCGATCTCAGGAACAACAAAGTTGAACAAATTAACCAGCTTATATTAGAAATAAGCAATTAAACTTAGAAAGGATTAAAAAGTCGATTTATAACATTGTTGTTTTGTCAACTTAAAACAAATTGATAGCAATTACATTGCACTATTTAATCCAGGATAAGACTAGCTAGACTAGACTTAAGCTGGATTGAAAATTCTAATTAACTTAAACACACAAGTGTCATTATACTGATTTTGACTAACGAAAACCGAAATGTATCGTAATGTTATTTAAGAATCGCAAAAAAAGTTATGATGCTTTGAAATTCGTGAAAACGGTAGAGATTTTTGCATTCTCTACACTCCCATCGTTCTACCGATTACTATAGCATCAATACAAACAACAAACAATTATTGTTATTTTGTTTTATAAAATATAAAGTTATAAACGACCCGTGCCTGACCTGACCATTTGTCGATTCATGTTTCTAATTAGTTCCCGTGACGCGGTACTTACTCTAACAATAAGTAAATTTTCTATACTATATCTATCTATACTAATATTATAATGCTGAAGAGTTTGTTTGTTTGAACGCGTTAATCTCAGGAACTACTGGACCGATTTGTTTTTTGTTTTGTGTTAGAAAGATCAAGGAAAGCTTGGTGCTTTATAACATTATATGAACGCAGCGTTAGCACAAAAATCATGTATTACGGGATTGTTCCGCTTTTAAAAATCTACAACGTTAGCACAAAAATCATGTATGACGGGATTCGAGGACGTTCCGCTTTCAAAAATCTACAATATCATGTCCGCGACAACAAATGTCTATCTCTAGGGTTTGCTCACTTCAAACTTTTTTTTGTTCATAAATTTGAATATAAAAAAGTACTATTTTCAAAGGTGTTCTTATACACACGGCTATTTATTCTTACTAAAATAAATGTATTCATCATCACGAGCATTTAATTTTGAATATAACTGCCCTTTACATCAAAACCGAGCGAAAGCCGGCGCGGGGGACTGCTAGTATGGAATAACCACAATAAATGATAAGAAAATCATTTACTCAGCCTCAATGTATCGAAATTTTCTGGCATAGAATAGAGAGAAGTAATTAACGATAATAAACAATCTTCTTTTTTTTATGATGTCGTGTCGCATTTGGAACACCAGACTCAGTGCAATTTGAAATTCCATGAAATATGTCGAATTAACTTTTGACCGGCAATGTCTCCGACGACGTGTGTTGTTTGATATAAATCAGTTCGGAGGCAATTTAAAGCGGTCACTTGTAATATTATGTTCGCGGGCACGGACAAAAGCGGAGCCACACAAGTGGAAGTTATGCAGCATTAAGATCTTTTGATGTTACCCGGCGGGTCATGGCTCACGTACTCGTCCGCCTACCTTAGAACCGAGTAGTTAAATAATGGTTGTATCTACTAAGGAATCTCCGCTTGCAACGAATTTATTTGCACGTTCTATTCCTCGTCTCGGGATTTAAAGATACACTAAATTGCGGTATCACTAACGAGCACACGCGAGGGCTCGTTAAGGGACATTTTAAAAGTTCTAAGCCTTAAATACTTATCTTAAGTGCCGACTCTTCTAAATTCTTGGAACTTCAAGTAAAATAACACCGTTTGCTGATGATATTTTACAGGACATTCTAACAATACGTAATTATTTTTAGTAAAAATTAATTGAGTGTTCGTTCAAAATTCCAAACTAACCAAATAGCCGTCTGTTTAAGTTCAAGGGCCCGAATCCGTATGTCACCGTGAGTCGTAACAATACGTCACTGGGCCGAACTTGACCGAGCGGTAACGGTACCGCCGTGCTCGGGCGCGCGAGACGCGAGACAATGCGTGTGAGCAGCCCGACAGGTTGCTCGCCTGACCCAATTATCTGTTCCAACTGGGCCATCTGTTTTCGAATGCGTGTGAATTTTCGTTTCTACTTTCACACGCGTTCCTTCTCCTCTCTTTACTCCTTCGAAACGAGTAAAAGGATTATTCAAAGTCTAATACGATATTCTAACATTCTAGTAACTAGTCTTTAACAAACTACCTAGACAACGTGGTTTGTAAAGGTAATTCACGTGTTTATTGGTTGCGCACCTTAGTATGTTAAGATATAGGTACCCTATAAGAAGAAAAAAAATGTTAAGAAAAATCAGTATCCTCAATTGACATAGATGTTCAGAATCCAAAAAAAAAGACCTTATAGTAAGGGACGCGAAGAAAGAGTGAATTTTCAATATGGAGACTGCAATATAACTTGTGTTTAAGGTATTTAAATCTCAAGTTTATAATAAACAAAAAGTTTCAGTCCCTAATTATTTTAATGTGGCTGATTTAAATATCTGGAATCCAAGGATCGCGTGTTGCGCTAAGGAAGGCGGTGCTCGTGAATGCTAAACCTTGTCTCTGCGCGTGCGCCGACACACGACACAGGCGGCCGCGATAACGAACGACCGATACACCGCTACCATCGACGACTTGCCACTTAGGGAGCACCGCATCATGTGTTAGCCTTAATAGCCTGACATCAATACTAAGATACAGGGCTTTGATTGCCTACAAGCAGCTAAAGAAACAATAAAACTCAAGAATCAATTAGGAAAACACTGACATATGAACTTTTAATCTATTCGAAGACTTATATTGGTCTGCTGGACTTGGACTACTTTCACAATAGTCTTCAAGCACGTGAAATTGTGAAAATATAAATAGTATAGATTTTAGAGTGTCATCTTCTGATCTACGGTTTCGACAGCTAAATTCTGTAAAGAATCATCTCATATATATCACCCATGTTCATGTCAAACAGAGGCAACGGCAGTACCCACTCAGCCTCAAATAACACTGCAGATTGTGACAGTTCCTTAATGTGTTATTTTATGATAATGCTTGCATCGTTCAGCTCATGGCTTATGGCACGGGATGATAAACGAACGACGTTAGGCCGGACAGGCGGGGAAACAGCAACGAGATACCTTTTACCGCTAAAATAAAATTTGTTGAACTGCAACAAACCAGTCATGACTGCTTACAACGTAAGTAACATGGATTAGTTTTCTTGGCCTGCATTTTATATTTATGGAGATTAGTCAAGCAGTCTATTCTTAAATGCTATCAGACGCAAAATGCTGTTGTATACATAAAAGGCATGTAATATGTAAGCATGAACGTAATACGATTTAGTGAGTAGGCTAAGATTGACCTTTTTCTTAAGCAACACCAAGATTGGTGGGAAAAGCCACTCCATAAACTACATAGTGAAGTTAATGCGCTGTGAGCATTATAGAGGCGGCTCATAACCGTTCCGAAGCGTAATTGATAATGCTGCAAGCAAACATGATTTCCTATCGGTGATATCTAGAATGTATGTTAATTACATTGAAAGCCCACTTCATTTAGAAATACTAAATCCTTGAATATACTCAGCGAGGACGATAATTTATGATGAGAAGAAATTGAAATGATAGTCATCAAGGTAAGCCAGTCACGCAAATTGGATAAAAGTAGACTCAAGTTATTGAACAAAATAGTCTATGATGAAAGCTTAATTGGATACCTACATACCATTGAGGTAAGTGGCAATGTGGCAGTTACTCAGCTAGGGCAAGCATACCGTAACTGTGAGAAAAACGAATCGGCAAGGCTTTTTCTTTTGAATTGCAGTTCTTGCAACATATCTTCACTCTTACTGCTTTCCGTTTATCTTGAAGCGGGAATAAGCATGAAGCACCGCGGGGAATGCCACGCGCCCTACCGCAAAGCGCGCATTCACGCGTCCTACACTCGCTCCTTGATTAGGAAAAGAAAACAATTAATGATAACCTTTAATTGGTCACGTAGGTTAGCTAACGATTGCACAACAAGATCCGCGGAATGACTGTGTATTTAATATACTTGATAAAAGAAGTACGTGAAACTTTATGTTAGTACCTAAGTTATTTAAAGTATAAATGGAATTACTAGCAATTTTAGATTGACCACGTATGAGACACGGGAATGTTAAATAAATTGCTTACGCTATTGAGTATCACGTAAACGAGAATATTATCGCTATTGAAGACTCACTGGAAATCATTCAATAAATCTAATCTCGGCAACTGGAATGAAACCTAGCTAGCGACGCTTTAAACATCCATACGGGGCAGCTTTCTTAATAAAATTTTCTCTAGTGACAGACCCAAAGAACGTTACTATTATTAGTCGCATTATCATGAACGCGGTGTATTTACGGACATAGTGCTTGTCAATTATGATATTGTCCATTATCTGATATTACATGGCAATTTCACAGTAAACATTTCATAGGAATCGAGTGTTAGATAGTAGAAATTTGCCTTACCTCGGGCTAGTAGCATGTTCTGGGGCGCAACCTGTCACTCATGCTTACAGAAGTTAGCGTGTAACATCTCAATAGCCACTTATTTATAGGAGACCTCTATTAACTCCCTTCCCCCGTACAAAACCAACTACGGCTCTCTAGATCACTAGCAAACGCAGCTCGTCTAGAATGCTAGAGCATTCCGGATTTTGCGCCACCTGCGGTTTTTTATCATTATATCAACGGAGACACGTCGAGCAAAAAAACGAAATGGAAGCTATAGAGTAAAGCGTAGGTCGTAAAAACAGTCCCGCGTTTTTTCTTAGTTAAAAAACATAAAAGTATTATAGTTTAAAAATATTGCTTTTATAAAAGGTGCAGGTATGCTGACATTTCAAAAATCTTCAAAGTGGTCTTATTTTGAATGATTTAACAGAACATTTCAATTAGCTACTAATTGCATGAAATAAACTACCAAAGAAAAAATAAGGCAAGCATACAAATATCAATAATCGAAAGTTTTGTAAGACACGTTCCACTTTTTTTACACACGGATGCAGATACTTTCACTAATTCGTACTAGTAAGTAACGAACGAAGATGAAAATATTGAGCAGGTATGTCAATTTTATTTTCCATCAATCATACTATCGGAGATCATTTGTGCAAATCCAATGTCGATAAATCATTCATCGAATAGAGCCTAGTTTTTATGGTCATCGTGTAACATCCAGTGAACATATGTCTACAATTATAAGACATGTTCCTTATTAGATTGTAAATTGTAGGTGTGGAAAAGCAAGGTCGGGTCTAGATAAGCTGGCTAACGTAAAGTTCCTGCAGACATGCAATCTTGTTTTACTTGCTAGTCGAACGCTGACAAGACAAAAAGTGCCGGAGTTCACCGACGTCGCACGGAAAGCTATCGCGACCATGCTTCTCTGCACTGTCACACAATAAAAACCGAGTACAACAGTAGTAACATCGAATTAGATTAACTAACTTGCAGTTGAAACTGTTATTGGGAGCATTTACTACGGAAGTGCTGCTTCTTGCTCGAAACTCTGCCGATGTAGAGCTACTCGAAAGCTAATTGATGATCTTTCTCCAACAATAGAATTACTTCGCAAGTTTTAAAGATTGCATCAGCACATTATCATCAACACGCTTATGTGCGTTGATTCTCTAATAATAATCTTCAAATCTTACCCGTTTGTTAGAAGTATGAGAAGCCCGGGTGCAAAATCCTGCAACAAACAAAAGTAAAATGAAGTAACGGCAAAATCTTATAAGAATGAATTTTAACATGAACTAATGGTTAAAAAAACGGAAAACACGACTATGCTGTAATGTCGTGTTCAATTTTATCAATAGCCGCAAAAAACCAAGTTCACAATACCGCACAATAAACCGTTAAAAGTAGGTAATATACTCATATTAGGTACCATCGCAAGTTTATAACAATAATGAAATTGAATCAAAAATGCTTACATTTTGAGTAGGTACTCAAATGTTTATCTTTTCCAAAAGGTTCCAAGTAGAAATATCGTGTATGCCATCTTCTATATTTTCTTCTTGCATTATGAAATTCTTCCTAAGGTGACCGTATTCTATGCTCTCTTAAATTACCTACGGCTGCACATTTTTGTTACAAAGTTTTTTAACTTTGTGAACACTTCTATGAGTATGTAATCGAATGTAACCAACACATGGTTCTTCATAAATCATTAATCGACCCTATATTTACGGTTACCGCTTCGATTAACCTCTCAAGCCCAGGCCTGCGCCGGGCTACTTCCATGAATAATTACACTACACCAATGACCCGCAGTATTCGCCTCCTCGCCTTCGCTAGCTACCAAGCGGATTTCAACACCCCATCAATCACCAACTGGTGAAACTGCTACTTAATTAGCGACACGCTTTCGCGACACCATGCGCACTAATTTTATAAGTGATTCCAATAAAACTCAATAAAATACTAAAATGCTTCACATTAATCCTTTCGGAAATGCCGCATGACCTCACACGATTTGACAAGTTAGGAAAACTAAAGTATGCCACCACCAATAAAATTAATCGGTTTGCTGCTAACATTAGCATAATCGATAAAAAAACACTTTAATAGATGTTGTTATTATGGGAGAATTTGAATTAATTCATCATTTGATTCAAACATGGCAAAACATGATAATTTTTGCAAATCCTTTGTTAATTTATTACCGCCAACAAAGACGGCGAATGTTCTTTTCACACGTTCACTGCTTTAATTTTGTCGTTTATAGAAAAATGTAACGGTTACTGTGAAAGTACCTGCTTTACTGGATTTGTTTATGTCATTATGTTAATGTTCGGTATCTAAAGCTGTGCTATGGATAGTATGCGAGCGGAAAACTATTTGAGAAACAGATTTTAAAATGTTTTAAATATTCGTACAAGAAGATTATAAAATTGTTAGTGGTTTTATGTTGGGTACTTAATTATAGCCTGTCCTGCAAGTAACTAAAGCCGCGTTAGAAACCCCTTTCAAATGCCCCTGGCGTAGATACACGTGGGATAAATACTGGAAGAGTAAGCATCGTAAATAAAAGACGACAGGGCTTCAATAGTCTTTTTCTTAGCTTAAGAGAATGGCGTTAGAGCGGGGAACAATATCGCCCGGGGCGTTCGTGCCGGCTCGTCCGAGCGGACGGACAAAATGGAAAAATAAAGGCAGGTTCGCATTGAAGTGGTTCCTATCGGCTTTCGGTGCGGTCGCTTCCCCCTTATCCGCAGCTGATCACTAGACAATGTGGTGGTGGGTGCGGGGTGGGGCCGTGCGCGGGCGCGGTGCGCGAGCGCATGACCGCGCAGGGCGCAATGACCTTGCGCGCACATTCCACCCGCTCTTTGGTACGCTCCCGCGGCCCTCCGACTCTCCCTGGTCTAGTCTATTACCTAGGCCACTCAGGGAACGCGCATTAGTATCGCTTACATGTAATCTAGTACGCCCTGCTTCAGTTTAGAGCGCCGAGCCCGGTATTGTTCCCACCCACTGTTAGATTCGACCATGAATATTCGAAATAAATTAATAAATATTGGGCCCTAATTACATACATTGCTCTGATCCCAAAGTAGGTAGCTGATGCACTTGTGTTATGGAAATCAGACACAACAGTGGTACAAAAAAACACGCAATACGTTGTGTCTTTATTTAGTGATTTTAAGTATTAATATTAGGATTTAGTATCTTATCATTAGCCTCTTTATCAAACTGGTCGACTAAAAACATCGTTAACAATAATAATACGTGACAATAATATTTAACGTTTCATAAATTCGTGATTTATCGATTGTAAAGTTGTTAACGAAAGATTCCACTTGAAAACCTGTACGACCCAAATTTGTAGCAATCTCCAAATTTATAGTTATCGACGTGTAAGAACAACATTAAAAATGTTCAAAATAGAATAAACATACTAAGTACAGGCTTCTATAAGCCGTAAGAACGAAATGTGAGGGACAATATTTAGACTGCAAACTCCACGCCCACACAATTTCAAGCAGTTTGATGCACAAGCGAAGTGGGTTAATAACCTTTAAAAACCTTCAATACGCAATAGAACAAATACACTTACTAAGCAAACAGAAAAATGTGCCGAACCTACGAAAGAGCATATATCACTCTTACATCGTGCTAGAGCATCGCGTCGCGTCGCTTACCAAGTCACTGTGAATGTATGTATTGTTAGAGTAGGTGTTAATCAGATCTTTTAATAGGCATACGTGGAGGTAAAGATGATACAATACGAGAACTTGTATTAGTAAAAACCTAGCTTAAATTAAAATGTTGTCAAAATTTGTTGATAACATACATAGAATAAAGGCACTCGTTCCTCGCCTGTCACAGGCAAAGTTGCTTTTTACAAGTGCAATTTATATTATTAAGTTTGAATAGTGACAAAACACTTTAAAAATAGAATTCTAATTACAAATTTGTTGAGTGATAAATACTTTTTTCTATCACTTACAGCAGAATGAAGCCAGATTGAATTCAAATTCTAGGTACTACAATTATAGTGAATATACCTGCCCGATATACCCAGCGTTATAAGTAACGTGGAGTGTAATCTAATTAGAATCAATCCGAGAATGTTCATTCTTTCACACACAGACGGAAAATAACGGAATCCGAAACAAATAATCGGAAAAGCACAAGCGTACGTCACAGAAACCGTTCGAAATGAGTCCGAATCAACGTGGGCCCGGCTGTGTCCGCCAACCGTAACATAAACACAAGTAATGAGCCCATTCCTTCTCTATTTGCCTTTATTGTCTGCCCACGCACTCCCCATAGCGAGGCAATTCGAACTAGAGCACAGAAGTACTTCATTAAACATTTTTGTTTTTTACGGAAACGTCTCTGCCCTTAATCGAGAAAACGAACGTTGTAACTGTACTTCATTAAAAAACTATATCTTCTTCTTGGTGCTGAATGCATATAACAAAAAAAAGGAATCGATTTATCAAGTTCTATTGCTTACAGGTCTGTTGTTACGATATACAAATACCTACATAAAGACCAAAGTTTTAGAAAAATATCTAAACAGTCTGTTTTTGTCATTTGTTTATTTAGACTAAGAGCGTTGACACTGCGTCATGTCGTGATTTGATAGTGTCAAAAGATCGTTATTTTCCAGTTCCAATAAACGAAAGTTGTTTTACTGTATTTCTTTATATAATTGGTTCCATTGGCTTAGTAAGTAAACAAATAACTTAAAGAAGTAACGATGATCCTAACGCTTAGAAGGTTTAAATACCTTTGATTTCTTACACGCAGGCGGCAATAGATCTTAAAAGCTTAATAATTGTGCGTCAATTAGAAAAACTGTGTAATTGCTAGAATCTGCGACACAACTAGTTTTACCATTTTTAGAATGAATGATGAGAGACACTAGACGTAGATATTTTAATGGAATTGCGTAAGTGAACACGCATTGCTCTTGAAATAATAAAATATGTGTACGCTAACGTTCGTTCAAGCTGGATCAAATTCTGAAACGACTTCAACTTTAGGATTATATTGTAAAAGTACTTTCCATGCATATAATACTGAGTTTAATGTTAAATTCATGTACACATGTAATGTACATAACTTTTTATATCATTACTTTATATGTGCTAGGCTAGTGAACCATGCAATTCTTACATCGCCCCGTTTTTATTGTCTTCACACCACCATGCCACCGTTGTTTTAAACTTCTTTATGGATTAGATAATGCCCTTTATTATAGCCGGCTTTAAGAATAATGGTAAATTTTCCCATGGAATATCAAAATTATACTTTTTCATAAAAATGGTCTTAAAATCTGAAACTTAGGGAACGGTGGGACCTAATTTCTTGTGAGTCCCTTTTTAATAATTAAATTAAGAGTGCAACTGACAGCGGGGACCTCGCCAGGCTCAAGACTGTCTGTACAAAAGAGACAGGGTTCTGGTTACATGCATACCCATCATCGAACGTCCTCGATGCAGAGACCCTCCACGTGAAAATCAACACGAAGACTCGTGTTGTGCTGAGATTTTTCTACCACACAGATGTCCTTGTGAGGCTGAAGTCAGTTCGTTGGGACACCGACGGACTTTCATGTGTTAAGAGCGCAGGCAGATTTTCCCGCCATGCCAGCATCAACGACATCATTCGTCGTTCTCTTGCCTCCATCAACGTGCCGGCAATTCTTGAGCGGAAAGGTATCGCGCGTGATGACGGAAAGAGGCCGGATGGTATATCACTTGTTCCTTGGCGGATGGGTCGGGCTCTAGTGTGGGATGCTACCTGTGTCGACACATTAGCAGCCTCCTATCTACCAAGTGCAAGCCGTGGTCTGGTTTAGCTGCATCAAGTGCAATAAAATAATGAAACAAAAAATACAGCCTGATCGACTCCCGGTATCATATGTACCGTTCGGAGACGAGACATTAGGTTCGTGGGGTCCCAGCGCTATCTCTTTGCACAGGCAAATTGCAAAGAGGCTAACTGACGTCATGGCCCAAGAGCTGGTAGCTACTTTGCCTTTCAGCGAGGTAATGCTGCCAGCCTTTTGGGCATTTTACTACAAGGTCCAATTTTATAATTTTATTTTAATATCCCTTTTTTTGTCTACTTTTTATTTTATTTTGTAGTCTATAATTTATATCTTTTAAGTTGTAATTATTATTTCATAGATGTTTGTTTTAGTTAAAATGGTATTTAAATTGTTTATATAGTTTTTATTGTCTATAGGGAACAGTTACATAATATCAAAAGTAAAAAAAATGTAGTGATGTATTTCCAGATACATTATTATCACACACTTAAAGTAATTTACGTTGTAATTAAAACAAGAGAGTTGCCTCTACCGTTAGTTATATAGAATAATTACCGCAAGTAATAAAACAGCATTCCTGCATTGTAGTGCCTATGGGAAAATAGTTGATTTCATAAACATTTTGTTGCTGTTTTCTGTCATTATGCCACGCAATTGCATCTCAAAATGATGAAGTCTAAGGTCATTGAACATGCATTTAATTAAATGCAGAACTTTTTAGAAGTACAAAAACTATTGCAAGGCCGTGTAATCGTTGCTTTTTAGCTATCTAATTTTCTATGATAAATAGTGCCGATTATACGAATAATCTCGCACATAACGGATCCATCTGCGAAACGATGTAATCTCTGCATAAACCACATACAAACATTAAATACAGTTACCGAGTGGTAAAAACGCTAATGTTCCCTCTTTGCATTTCGTTTTTAACGAAACTGCGAGTACTTACGCTAAATAGATGTGGTTTAAGCTAAATTAACTAAGATCGCTTCTTTACCGAAGAAAAAAAAGTGTAATAAAATAACAGTGCAGTTTATACCAGTTCTTTAGGTTCGTAATGGGGATCTAGTTACCTTGTTGCTAAAGATCGAGAAATACTCTTCAGCCTTAACGAAGGTGACAGCGGAGAATTTTCTCTTTACTTATTTTATTTGTGATTAACGTAGCCTCTAGCGTCTTAATTCAAGATAGTGCATTAAGATAAAATAACGAACATTGCAGTTTTGTTTTATTTCCTTTGGCACCAACATCGTAGTAAGCTGAATTACGAAAGGATAAAGTTACTTTATATAAAAGTGATAAAAAAAAACAACGATGGATACTATTTTACTCGTTCAGTGCCGTTCAGTTCGGACCCGATTGTGTGAAAACTATTCCAGCGGTGCCACCCACTCGGGCCCGAGTGTTTATGGCGACGTCTTTTTCTTACGTCATTTTATACATAGCACTCGGACCACGGAGTGTTTGGCCACCAGCACGCTTTGAGCCGACCACTCGGTCCCGAGTGTGCATATTTTTTTAATAATAATACCGCTTTTTACGATTTTTATTAAATCACGCGTATAAAATGAGGTTTCCTGTGTTATACTTCGTATTTTTAAGGCAGTCAAAGTGTTAACATTACCTACATCGCAGCCGATGCTCAAATGTTTTTTTCTATCAAAACACAACATGAAAATGTTACCGACCAATGCGAATAAACAAAAATAAAATGTGTTCTGCAATCCGTGAATAGCAGAACTTTTTGCACATTGAGAGTGTGAATAGGAATCCTTAAAAGGGTTTTTTATCCTTTGGCTGCGCCGGCCGCGGGCGGGCCGGGGCATCCGTTCGGTCTATAAACATGCAGCCTGCACGTACGAAGATAAACGACCTCAGGAGGCAAAAGGTGTTAAGAGCTATTCAGCGAATTCACGAGGAGGACAAGTTTATTAGTGACATGAGTCAAACTGATTTTAGTGTTTTATTCGCTTGGTTACTTATTCGCAAAGCTTAGGATGGTAAGCCAAAAATATTTAATTTTACATTAGCACTTTTATCTTATGGCCTTGCCTAAACGCTAAGCAATGTTTTCGCCTCGCTTTCTTGCTAACACATCGCGTGACGGCATTTAATTAAGGGTACAACGGATGTCTAGCTAGACTTGAGATAAAAGTACCAAAGATTACTTTCGCATATTTTAAATACTCGTCGCATTAACTGTAGTGGAATTATTTATTTAAAGTGCATTGATTGATTGCTTCAAATGCGTACTAAATATGCTCACCACGTTTGGTTCAGTGATAAATGACATGGTTAATCACTTATAAGATTCCAATCGTTTATTATGGAGAAAGTACAAATTGGTTGTAATGTGTAAACATTAGTCAGAGAACTAAACGAGTATGATACCGCGGCGATGGCGATAGTATCTGAGCGTCGCGCGGCCAACTCAGAAGACCAATTTAGGAGAGGGCCCGTTAGAATTCTTTTCGCAAACGACTTGACGACGGACACGGCTCGACACGCTATTATATCGAATTTTACGCCTATAATTACAAATTAGAAGCAGATACGTACACAATAATATTTTATAGTAGGTTAACACTATTTGTTTCTTTTTTCACCGCGATTTCTCGGCTTTATTGCTTATTTTGGAGTTAATTATTTTCTTCTGGTATTTAACATTACTCCATGTCGAAAGTTGTTGCTCCTTTTAGAAATATTAAAACTGCATTGGTAGCAAATAATTTCCAGCAAAACAAAACGCTACGAAGTACGCGGCAGCCGTAGCGAACGCGCGTTGATGTCTAATGTACGCGTGCCAAATATTTCTCGTAGCGCGTTTCATTGTAATAAAACACCAAAATGGTCGTTGCACTTTCTATCAATTTCCGTCGTTTCGTGATTTCTGTGATTGCTTCTTTAGAAAGTGTCGTGTACGAAGCTTTCGCAAAAGGGGTAATGTCCGTGTTTCAAAACTGAATTTATCTCAAAGCGACAACGTGACTCGGATCGTAGAGATCGTTGACAGCGTGGATAATATTATCTCATTGTTTTGCTGTTGTGGAAGCGGGAGTCGATCCTGATCTGATACGGTGGAGCGGGTGGGGTGCAGGGGGAGTGGTCGCCGACCGCGGAACACGGCGTCCCCACAATTATTATGTAATAAAAAATAATAAGTACGACTTCAAATCCAACCGCACGCCTCCGAGATTACAAGGAAGAGACTAGCTAGGCGATGCTTAGCTTGATTCTCATTTGTTATTAACCGCTTTAAAATATTGTGGCTTATTGTAATCTACGAATGTTTGTACGTGAACTATTATGGATTTAATAAAAATATGAATTCCGGCAAATTATGCATTTCAATTCTGTATTGTTCAGCATGATCTTTCAATTTGGTATTTTTTTTATTTTCAAGACGTGCTTCATTATAAAAATAGACAATATCATCTTCATATATTTTGATTGACAAGTACAATCAAATCATTGCTTATACTTTGATGTTTCATTCAGCCATTGAACCCGTACATGACTTCAAGCCTTGGTCGCCCGGTGTTAATTCTATTAATAAATTCATATCTTGTGAATAAGTAATACTTATGTAATGTTATGGATGCATATTAAAAGAGCGGGCGTTATCTGTGAATCTGCTCTCGTTAGGCGTTTATGCTGATGCGCGGCTGGCTTTAACAAGCCATTAACTTAATTTACTGATGTGTTCCACGTCGCTAGTGGACGGCCAATTAAAGAATATCGTCTATAAATAGATTGAACTGAGTGAAATAACTTTCACGTTCGTAAAAAATAGTCTATCTATTTACTTTAACTAACATTTAACATTGCTAAGAAGAAACCAAACTCTTTGTAATTTAGTTATCAGGTTTAGGCTAAGAAACACTCGCAAGTGATCGCAGAGTTTTGTACACTCAAACTTACAATGTTTGAAGGCAATCATCACATTTCGTAAGTGCTTAAATAGATTAATTCGATCTGAGAACTCGATTAGCTTTTGGTGATCAATTTATCGGTGCAAGTTAGCAAACTAACTACTACAGTTAGCATTCTTATTTGTTTGGTTATGAAAATAAGCCACCTGTAAAAAGAACAAAAAATAGATTTTACAAAAAATTAAGACTGACTTCCAAACCAAAATGCACTTTAAAGTCTTAATAAACATTTGACTCTTAGGGGGAAAGGAATCCATTTTAGGCGAACAATTTTTTTTAAGTCAGTGCTCTGATAGATGATGCTTGAGATGGTAAAAGTGATGGCACTAACTTAAAACAAAAAAAAACAACAAACAGGTGAATTATTACCTCTACCTTTTTTTAAATTAGTTATAAAAGACTATTAGAGTAAAAGTTAATGATAATATTCAAAGGAAAAATATTTTAAAATTATAAAATTGGAGCAACTGTACTGTGTAGTGACTCTACATAACTACAGCCCTTTCTTAGCGAATTATAATACCAACACACCTTGCTATTTGTATGTATATTTTAAAACCAAACTGTACAAAATAAATAACTTAGGAGGAGCCATTTTAAATTATATGGTAGTCAATGACATGACTAGTTACGTTATTATTACAGCAGCTGGTGCATCGTACCGTAGTAGGTAAAAACCAGCAAGTGACGGCGTAGAATTAACATAACTAGTACTATGCTGCGGAGAGTGGTCATACCAGACCGATAAAAATATAAAGCACGCCGCCGAGATTAGAGCGGTTATCAAAGCAGCATTGTCACAATAATGTACTTGTCACACTGCCTCAGAGCATATCTGATTGTAATGACAGACAGCCGTAACACTGGGACAAACTGAGTTACCAGTTAACGTATCAAAATTAACATAACACATGTAATATCATGCGATAACTCGTTGTTGCGGCAGAATAATAAACATGATGTTGTCAAGATATTATAATGTTCCCCCGTGGTGTGTGGTTAGGAATTATAATAATATTAAGAAGTCATTAACTTTTCAAACACAACGTTTCATGTAAAGTAGAGACGTTTAGTGAATTCCCTTTAAAGAAGCATTCAAGCATAAGATCAAGACAGTGTTTTTAATTTTAAATTACATTGTAATATTTTAGTTAATAAATACATAAATAAATAAAAATTGGACACCAATCACATACATTGCTCCGATCCCAAAGTAAGTAACCAATGCACTTGTGTTATGGAAATCAAACACAACGGTGGTACAACATCACCCAGACCCGAGACAATATAGAAAAGATCGTTTTCTACATTGACCTGACCGGGAATCGAACCCGGAACCTCACGAGATGGCGACGCTTGAAACCAGCGTGCTACCCACTCGACCACGGAGGTCGTCAAAGTAGTTACGTATACTCATGTTCACATTCCAGCAACATACCACAACTCGCTTTATACAATTTTCATGTGATAAGCATAATCATAGTTTTTGTGAAAAGACTTCTTACTGATATGTTTTGAGATTGATAATTCTTACTAATAATCGGAAGTGCTGTGTACAGAACAATGCTATAAAAGTAACAAAGTAAGTAGCTGTGGTACAGCTACTTACTTTGTTACTTTTATAGTTTCTTTACGTATTTTTAGTAAATAATAAATCGGTTAGGTGAGTAAACTTCTCATATTCCAAAGCGAAACAGTAATCTGGTTTATAAATAGTTGTAGCAAGCTAAACGAAAGCCAGCCTCGTGGGCAGGGCATCCAGGAAGCGCGAGTGTCGCGGTCAGCGGATAACTGGCCACGTCACGGTCCACCGGCGCGCAGTGTCGTGGGCGCCGGCCAGCCTTCAATTACCACTAGCCCAGGGATGCACAGACCGCGGCCCGCCGGTCGAATACTGGTGGCCCGCCGACAGCAAAAATAATACTCTCGTACATTCGAAAAATATTGAATTCTATTCCAGAATAAAACCAAAAAAAATATGTTCGAAAAGTAATTTGAATCTCGCGCGCGCGCTCTTAAGTGCACGAATTCCCGATTGCTCGCGTAGGTAGATACACGAAGCTTCCAGAGTCGGTTTCGAGATTTCTCCAGACAGTTTTCGACTCTATACGCGCGGTATAAAAGCCACGCTAACCGCAGCGACCCATAGTTCGGTTTTAATTTGAGTGAAGTGTCAATAGTTCTAGTGTAGATTTTAACTCGACTAGCCGGTGTCATATATTTTGATCCACATTCAACGTAGATTTCCCGTCAAGTGCCGTGTATAATTGTGTTGTGAAATCGTAAGTAAAACTCTGTTATTAATAAGTGTTTCCCTACCTATTTAAATCAATTATTTTTGCTAATTTAAAAAAGGATGGGTAATTTAAGTAGGTACTGTAATTGTTTTTAGGTGCTGTGTTAATCCTAGCCAGGATTAGAACGCAACATGGACAAGCCAGGACCTAGTAAAAAACGTAAGGTTAAAGATGAAAATCGGCAGTTTCAAGAAATTTGGACTGAGAAATACTTTTTTGTATGGTCGCATAATAAAGTCGTTTGTTTAATTTGCAAGAATTCTGTTGCGATTGCAAAGGAATATAATGTAAAAAGGCACTATGAAACGCAGCATCCTACTTTTACCAAGTTTACAGGCGAATTAAGAAAGCAAAAAATGTTGTCTTTAAAACGGGAGCTTATTGGTCAGCAAGCTATGTTTACAAAACCCATCCAAGATTCAGAAACAGCTACAGAAGTTAGTTATGAAATTTCTCGAATGATAGCAAAGCGCAGTCGCCCCTTCAATGATGGGGATTTTGTAAAAGAATGTATAGAAATTGCCGCTAAGAAAATGTGTCCAGAAGCAGCAAAAAAGTTTGAGAAAATTCAACTGAATCGTATGACTATCCAAAGACGTATTATGTCTTTGTCAGGTAATATTGCGGAACAATTAAATGAAAAAACTAAGATCATTGAATTTTTTTCATTAGCACTCGACGAATCCACTGATATTACTTCCACAGCTCAACTTCTCATATTCATACGAGGTGTTACTCAAGATTTTGAAGTCTTAGAAGAGTTGTTAGGAATGTGTTCATTGAAAGGTCAAACCAGAGGAGTTGATATACTCAATGTACTTTTGGATGAGTGTTCAAAAACTGATTTGGACTTATCAAAATTATCGGGAGTTGCCACTGACGGTGCTCATTCGATGATTGGTGTCAATTCTGGGCTAGTTACTTTGCTGAAAAAGCATCTGCAAGAAAAAAACATAAACGCTGAAGATCTCATGCAGTTTCACTGCATTATACACCAAGAAGCCCTCTGTTCTAAAAAAATTGAATTTCAAAATGTCATGAAAGTGGTAGTTTCGACTGTAAATTTCATAAAATCACGAGGACTCAATCACAGGCAATTCAAACAATTCCTTGATGACATCGAAAGCGAATATGGAGATTTACTGTATTATACAGAAGTAAGGTGGCTAAGTCGTGGATTGACCCTGGAGCGATTTCTAAATTTAATAGAAGAAATTGGAATATTTCTGGCGGAAAAGCAAAAGGATGTCCCGGAACTTAAAAATCCTGATTGGTTGTGTGATTTGGCTTTTTTAGTTGACATTACAAATCATTTGAATGTCTTGAACACACGGCTTCAAGGCAAAAATCAACTGATATCCCAGCTCTACGCTCACGTATCATCCTTTCAATGCAAGCTGACACTTTTTAGATCGCAATTGAATTCTGGAAATTACAATCATTTTCCGAATTATAAGAAAATGGCTGAAAAATTCAACAAAACTGCGATTAATTTCAGTTATGTAGAAAAGCTAGATATTTTGATTCAATCTTTTCAAGAAAGATTTTCGGAGTTTAAAAAAGTGAAACCTCTGTTGGACATATTCAGCAATCCTTTCACGATTTCAGTTGAAAATGCGCCAGAGTCAATGCAGTTAGAAATTATCGACATTCAAAACGACCAAGATTTACGCAACAAATTCAACGAAGGAGACTTGCTGAACTTTTACCGCTGCATTGATAAAAATACGTACAAAGAGTTGCGCATAAACGCTCTGAAATGTGCCAGCTTATTTGGTTCTACCTATATATGTGAACAAACCTTTTCAATACTAAATAATAATAAAACAAAAAATCGAAACCGCCTTGCAAATGAAAGTTTGGAAGCAGTTTTACGTGTTGCTACAAGTAAATTTGAGCCAAATATAAAAAAGATTGTAAGCACTATGCAGTGCCACGCTTCAAATTAATAAATTCTTTTTCAATTTTAATACATAATTATCAATTCTTTATTGTCTTTAATTACCTATACTTCTGGCGGCCCGCCATCAGTTCATAATTTGCCCGAGTGGCCCCTAGTCTTAATAAGTCTGTGCATCCCTGCACTAGCCTTTGAAACTGGTAGAGGTTTTCGAACTTAGACCGTCTTTTGCCCACTTTCAGAATCAGTCACCTAAATAACCCACGCTGATGTTTGTAGGCAAATTAGCCGGTACATGGCAAAAAAAGATAATTTTACAACACATTCACAGAAACCGTAATGTATCCAGTACGTTGCAGTTAAATCGAAGTATAATATTGGACACCAATCACATACATTGCTCTGATTCCAAAGTAAGTAGTTAAATGCACTTGTGTTATGGAAATCAGACACAACGGTGGTACCACAATACCCAGACCCAAGACAATATAGAAAATTATGATTTCAAACGAATCCGAAACCAGCGTGCTTAGCCACTACACCACGGAGGTCGTAATAATACCAAATCAGTATTAAAGAAAACTGGTATTAAGTTTGATTGATAATATTACTAATAGTTGAATCTTCGCTCGCTCCTCATTCTATCCGCGCCAAACCATCAGTTTCCCTCATAGCAGCTAAATAGTTTTACAACCGCAACTTTTAGGGATAAAGCCTATTGTAGACTAAAATAGCCACAAGGATTTATGCATTAATTCTAATCTTAAGTTATATAAAATGCATGCATTACCGATGCAGTCAGGTCATATGCAGCAGGCAAGCTAGCAAGCAAGGCAGCAAGCAAGAAGCCATCGCGGCACGGTTCCCAAGCGCACGCACCACTTGGCGCCCGCCTCATGTGAGCGTTACACTATCCCACTTACAGGAGAAATGCACGCGAAAAACACCAACTCATTCACACTATCGAACCAAATGAATCAGCTAGTATACAATAAACACTATTAAGTATTCAAAACTTATGTAAACAAAGCACTTGAATAGACTCGGTCACTGTTTGCAGGCAACATTGAGAACCTGTCTTGCTCAAGATTAATATTTTGTTATAATGGATGGAAAGTGGATCTCGAGGTTCCTCATGCGATTCCACAACAATGCGCACCTTCAGATATAATTAGTTTTTGGGTCATCACATCGAATCATAACTCAAAATTATTACAAGTTCTTCGATCGCCGGACATAAAGGAGGTGGTATCGCGTGCACTTTCTCGTTTATTCATCAGCTTAGTGGGTCGCTCGCGACGTGCGCCCGCGAGCACGCGCCCGCGCAGCCCGCTCGGCTGTGGTAAATCCATTATACCCGACAATACACCACTAATGTTTATTCCACCCAGCTACGTGATCCGAACTGTCAGTGAAAGTTACATTTGTTCTTTTTGTCAAATGAAACAACCGTTATTAAACCCACTAAAACTCATTCCGTGGATAAAACGTTTTGGCCCGAACCCGTGAAGGACACGCCTACGAATGTTTGTTTACGCACTCGCTCGTCAAACGAATAGAGCGGAATGTAAAAAATCTCGGGTAACTGTACTCGAGGCGGCATCGCTGAGAGATGCAGGCGATAGCGAACGTTATTATGCCCACGGACGCGCCCGCGCATCATCCGCGACATGCGGCGATAGCGCTCACGGGCACACATTGATATACCCAAGCATATTATCACCAACTCACTATGAGCCCACTAAACAAGTTTGATGTTGTCATAAATTATTTCATTTGTACATGATTCATCGCATCAATATAACTCATTAACTTTTATACTCAAATAATACTAGCGGCCGAAGATTTATTGCAAGTTATTTGTAATTTATTCATGTTTAAATATCGACGTTTTAATAATTATAATTTATAATTCCAATTTCTTTATTTCAAAAAGGAATTACAGTCATGAAAAATATAACAGATTAGCTAGTGAGTAAGTTAGTTACTTTCTAAGTTTTACTTCTTTTACTGAACAAATCGGAAACGAATTCATTGTAAAATTGGTAAAAGTTGTACGAAAGCTGTTTTAAAATGAAAACATATGTATCTAGCTAGACAATACTATACAACTTTTACCTCGGTACAAAATGTTTTTTTTTTGTACGAATAGTGACTCGTCGTCATTGTATGAAAATATTTTAAATATCATGCATGAATGAAAGTAAAATTTCTTGTAATATTTTATATGCTACCTATCTAGACACTTTCTTTTCCAGAAATATGTTACACCGCGGCACCGCGATAAATACAGAATATGAGAGGAAGTTATTTCATTGATCTGTGTTACCTGCCATCTGCAACCTTTACTTGAACTAAAATGATATTGACACGCATTCCAGATACAGAAATATATGCCAAATCATCAATATTTATCACCAATTGATGTGAATAGGAAACTTACTACGTCCAAATCGTCGGTAACGACAATGGCAAGCGCTACTTACTATCGATTACCGCGCGATAACGCTGAGTGGACAATCGTATAATGGACATGTGTTATTAGATATAACTGTAAGCTGAACGTGTAATGAGGCACGGCAAATTTCAAATAAAATGCGAGACATTACGGAATTGTGCGGCAGTGGTAGTGGGTCGGCCTCGGCAGAGAGGGCACTGGGTCGTGGGGAAAGTAGTGGGGCCTTATGTACGTGCACGGTGCATGCCGCGATTACACCGCCGATCTGCTGCTACATTATGTCTTTGGCAGATTTAGAAATCGTCTGTGACTGCTACCTAGGAAGCTTCACGAGGGGGCGTCAACCGGAAGATCTACGAGCCCATTGTTAAGGCCCCACAATCAAATCGCGATCTATTTGGGACTACTTACTTGTTTCTGGGTAAAGAACAAAACAGTTTAATTTGCAAAATCGAATGTAGGTAAATTATTATTATATTGACCATATTTTTGGGATTGGTGTGTTTGCAAAAAAAAACATGTAACATTTTTTAAAAAATGTAGCCATATCAATTAAATAAATGAGGAGAAAACTTATCGGATTTACCTCCAATTAAGTGAAAACAAAATCCAATCAATAGTAATTAATAACTATAATTAGCATACATTGCTCCGTAAGCCATAAGCGTGAAGTTAAATGAGGAAGGAAAACCTAACAAAACTTTACTACGAATTAATTTGCAATAACTTATTTTGATTGAGTTATGGTCATAAATAAAAGCTATTATCTATAGCTAGAAACGCATTCCACTAATGCTCACAGAATCGCAAAATGTTTGGATAGCATGCTGGGAACCAGAAATTATGAGAGATGTAAGCGAAACTTAGAATTGTACACCGATCAATCAATCAAACAAATTATGATGAATTTGCACCTAACTAAAAAACCATCAATCTTCTTGAGGCTAGTCAAGTCATTCCACACAATTTTGCATCGAAGGTACTTATGATCACGTGTAGACTACCATTTACTTTATGACGAATTGCTTGGGTACCCATTGGCCACGGAATTTGCGAAGAAGCCTTACCTGTTGTCAGAAGCTAACAACAGGTAAGGCTAAGGTACCAGTTAAGCCAAGCAGTAGACAAAACCCCGTTAGTAGATATTTTAGTATATTATGTGTATATCATTCCCTGATGGAATCATAAGGCTAAGTCGTATCAATTATTATTAAAATGTGTTGAACAATTGTGGAATCTAAATTATCCCAACTTGGCATTACCATGTCAGTCATAAACATAAAAAAAACGTTAATTTGATATTATTTTACGGGGGAACATTTTGTAAAACTCTACATATTTGTCATAGCACGAATGATTCATGCGCTAAGCTAATAAATACACGATTTTTTTGATCGATAAATCAATGTCATGTACAGTAAAGGCAAAAGTCAAAACACAATGAATCTTGTGAGATCACGAGCAATTTATATTTGACACACCAAAGTTCATAGGCCACCAAGAGTTAGATTTTTAATAAGAACTTAGGTTTATTTACACGCGTAGGGAAGCTTTCTGCCGTAATACACACACATCGATCAATACGTATGATGCATCAGCTCAATACAATGGTGACACTTCCAAACTGGGCGTAATAACAATTCGATATGCGTCTCATAACTGGACCAGCAGTTTGATTTGGGTGGGGCGGTCAAGGCCGCGTGCACTGGCCGCAAAAAACCCCAACTGGTTGCGCCCACGCATGCGGTTATCATAGACGCGTTTTTTGCGGTAATGCCTTACAACATACAGCTTGTGACTACACGGGCCATTGATCGATCACTTTTTTATAATCTGTTATTCTGTATACTTGTCCAAGCATTTGAACTTGAACAAGCAGTGGGATATTTACATGTTAATAACGGAAATGATTGACGTGCCTATTATTTAGAAATGATTATTTTAAGGCACGGATATTCGTGTAAAATTAATCGTAGACTTGAACTTTGACATCTCTGTAATATTTTTTCGGTACAAAACGATGAGTATCTTAAATATACCTATTATTAACAAAACAAGGTTCTTTACTCGTTCAATTATATTCTTCAAAGGTACATATAGAGTATACACTCCAGAGGTGGAATTGTGTAAAGCAATCGTATTCATTTAGCAGTTCAAAACGTACGGTATGATCTGTCAAAAGCTTTGTTCTTAGCCGTTTGACAGATCATACCGTACGTTTTGAACTGTCAAATAAATACGATTGCTTTATTTAAACAATTCCACCTCAGAAAATAGAAAATCTACCACTTCTATGGGCTAATGCAAGCTCTTTGAACATAAAGTTTTTTTAACTTCTACATGGCAAAAAGGATGTGAAACAATTTAATAAAAAAAACACGATCCGAGGAATAAATGAACTGGGCCGGTGTTGCCTTTGCTTTTAAATGCTTATTATACAGGTGATGACTCCGCTTTTTGTGCTACAAAACTGCTACTAATCGCCAAGTTATTAAAAAAAAACGTGAATCACCACTTATTTTGAAGAAGAATATTAAGTCAAATTTTTCTTTAGAGCCTAATTGCCATAATAGGTAATTATAAGTAAAAAACACGACAGGTATTAACACTGTCTGTCTGATTTTAAACACCTCCTACTGTGATGACTCAAGTATACGGTAAACCCATTTGGTGCAGGTTTTTTGCTACTTCATTTTATTCGTAACGATGAGATAAAAGCTTGTGGGCATAATAAATGAAAGTGTGATATAACAACATTCAATAGATTGGCGTTTACGATGGTGGGTCAAGAAAATTATAGCGTTGCCTCCGAGAAGGGCGTGTTTGTTATTTTTACGAGATTACCCTAATACCTTTTTATTTTCCCATCTTTTTACGCGGATAGTGTTTGGTTAGCCTTAAGCGACTCGTTGAAAAAATAGGGTTATTACATTTTTAATGACTTGCATCCTGTACTAGCCGACGCCACGCAAGTGCAACCTGTTCTCGGACGAGTCTTAGAACAAGAGCCGAGGAAAATAGAAGCAAGATAGTTACAGTACATAACTCAAACGACATTTGTGTTCATGATTTGTTCCGTTCCGATTATATCCGTCCTCTAGCCAAATCGACAGTGATTCAAATTTAGCAATTGATGAGGTTTATTATTGTAATCTATGGGACTGCACTATTGCAATCAACATCATTTGCTAGTTTAAATAACGTGATTAATATTTTTAGTTTTTAAAATTCGTTTGTCGTTGAAATATACAAATTATTTCTAAAAATTTCAAGCAAATACCTGGCTATAAGTCACGTCACGTATAAAGTTTGTGTATTGTTATTTAGAAAGCTACCCATAAAAAAGACGTAAAACAAAATAGTGAACACTATGCTGCTTTAATGACTATTTCTCAGGTATGTACTGGAGGCAATAATAAGATTTCTAACTAAATTGATGTCAATAGCTTTCTTTCTAGCTCAGCACTCTTGTGTAGTGGCCATAGACGATTACTCGTAGAAGTGAGCATGGCAACAAAAACGTTGATACCGGCGCACTCGCTCGCCCTATGCCTCACGCAAGTGCATGTAATACCCGTAGTGGAAGAGACCGTCTCCTTGTAATTCACTGGTAATGACGGTAATCATTTTACCATCTTCATACCAATAGCCGCGCTTGGGCAGACCAATGGGGCTGCGTAGGACCGTGCGAATAAAAGGTAAAAGTCGACTTGTGTGTATAATTTAGTAATTGTAGACCTCTTACAATCATGGATTACATTTATCGACCGGAAAATTGATCTAAATGCACATGAGAAGTTTTATTTTATTTAATAAGTAAAACAAGTAGTTGTAAGTATGCGCTTGTAAGCTTAATAGTTACTACACGTTGTGAATTAATAAAGTGAGCACGTTTTTGAAGCCTTTTTAATGCGTAAGTGGTGTTTATGTTCGTGCCCAATGTTTGAGTATTTTATGTCGCTTTTTAACTGTGATGCATGCATATTATTGAATTATGAATTAATGCTCACCGCCTTGTTAACTGGACTTACTTTCCATATAATGTTAAATAATGATCGGTGATCGATCGGTTAAATCGATGCACACCAACTGATTACTGGTGGCGATTTACCCTCATGCCCGGGTTAATATTAACTAACTATTACTCAACCACCTAAAGTAAGGAAGTCTTTCAATCAATTTAAATTTACATTAGTAATCCGAGACCCAGGTTTCTGATCTAGTGGACCTTGTTGAAGCTACCTTGCTCTCTTAAATCTAATAGTATAGGTCAGAACATATCAGGTCAATAAATATTATATGAACTGAATCGGAATCAGTATACGAGTATCTTGATATGGTGAAGAATCTACAATTGTAATTGTATCGTATAAATATATCTACCGATTTAAAAATGGTTAACGACATTATAAAACTGCAATGCAAGAAGCTCCTCAACATGCAATGACCTCCTAATTATTATAAACATTTTACAGAAATTTCGTAAGACTTTAGATGCAAATTTTACATGCAAGTCAAGATTTTTTCTCAAAATAATATTTATTTTTACATTATTATTAGTTATGCATTATAACGAAATCTAACATAAAGTAATAAATTTACCTGTATGCTAAAAACTAAAATGCAAATAAATCTACATACATAATTTCTAGTTATAAAGACTTTGTAAATAAGCATTTTATTATAATTACTTAGTGTCAAACGAAGTAAAAAAATAATGCACATATTTTACCTGTGTACAGCAAACCGCTTCACAGTCTTGGAGGTCACTCGTTATAATGTTCAATAGTTCACACGAAACTAAACTTTCCCGGGGGTTGGGAAGCGAGCACTGGACCCCGAAGTCCCGAACGAATGAACCGTCAACTGCAGCGAACGTTCGACACCGGCGCGAATGTTCGGTAAACGCGACGAACACGCTGCCGGGCGGGCGTCTCAAACCGAATGAAATGGTAAAGAAGACGCCGCGGTCTTTTATAGACGTGACCGTAACCTGACGCCGGATAACGGGCACTGCCTGCGCCTGAGCCACCCGATAAGCGACCGTGCTGCGCCCGCGCAAGGGACATATTCTCCGCCTGGAAAAGCCCCTTCTCGCTGTAACAGATAGATAGAATTTTCAATAAAGCGCCCAGAGCTGAACGCTGGAATACGCTAATGTTAGCGCTTGCAGGCAAACCCTAGACCTAGACAAGGGACAAACATAAATCCGTCGGGCATCTCTATTAAACATATTTACTAAGTTTCTTATTATTATTGAAACCTTATATAGAAAAAGAATAACTTACTAAAGGAAAGTCTTTAGCCAGTTACTTACAAATAATAACCTGACGTTTGTATTAAGAAGCTTAAATTGCCTAACCTATTTAATCCTTTTTTTGGTAGCATTTGTTTTTTTATTTCGTTTTTACGGGATTACTGTGCAAGGTGTTGCCTTGGTTTACCCCTGTAAATAGGACTACCAAAATATAGAACTTACTATGAGGCCATCGTACGATATATTTTTTCTGATTCTTAATACATTATGGCCGCATCTGACGGATTTATATGGGGCGTCTTAACTCTTAAACTTTCGACCACGAGTCCATAGTAAAGGTTGGGCATATGATATTATTGATGGTCTCATTCACTTCTTCAAATTTGCAAAGTCCACCTGTATTTCATGCACGAATAATAGAAATTAATATACAATGTCGCATTACAATTAGGTATTACGCATGTATTAGTTTATCGGTCCGAAACATGTTGTTGTGAATGAAGAGTTTTGCGTTTTGCACAACACGATTATAGAAAAATTACCGCATAAAGCGCTATAGATTAATGCGGTTGGCACCCCACCTTCACACTGGTCCTGACATGTGAACGAGCAAATTAGATGAATGCGGAACAAGAACTCGGTTTATGTGGGAAAATATTTGCTTTCTTAAGCCTTGTAAGATGCAGTTGAGGTTAACGTTACTGCAAGCGAGCAATTAAACGTGTGCTGATGCATGATTCAGTAGGTAAAATCGAACTTGCGATGAATGAACAAGAAAACGCACACAGCATTGAACGGCAAATGTGAGCTTGCGAGAAAAACATTGATCGGAATTGAGTGATTATTTACAAACACAATACTATAATTAAGTACGATATATCAGCTCTAAGTTCTCATGCTAATGTGTATTTCTGTTGTGTTACCGTAAACTTCTATCTATCCTATAAATTACTGAGCACTTTGTGGAGTGCAATGTGACGAGTACCTACTCTTTTAACCTAATATTTTATTAGAGTATATTTTTTTCAATAAAGAACATCATGCGTAACTTCCTGAGAGTCTAAACTAACTTTATTCATAACAAACAAGAAAAAAGTACAACTAAGATATGCAACATAAAAAAATGACTTAAAATCTACCTATTCAAAAACGAAACCATTTCCTTGCGGCAAGGAGGCTATGATGCTGGCTGCGTTGCCGAGTTGGATAGTCTATGCTAATTATATAAGCTAGGAACCAGCCAGCATTATTATTGGCTATTACAGAATTTAATTTTGGCGCAATTTTTCTAAACAGCAATTTAGCAGAACCTCACGGCCCAAACGTTTCAACGCCAAACGGTGCAAACACATAATCACTTGCAAGTGAGACGTACTTGCGACGCTTGACGTTTTCAGCCAACTCCGCTGCTGCGCCAGCTTTCAGGGCTGATTCTGAGATGGGAGGGGGCCAAAGTATCGACACAAGTTGCATCCCAAACTAAGGCCCGACCCCGTTCCCAGGAAATAAGCGTGAGGCCATCGGGTGTCTTGCCTAAAAACTTAATATGTAAAATTGTTTATTGTTTTCTAAACTTAATATATATAAAATTGCGAAATAAAATTGGGAGGTTGAGTAGGTAATGATTGGTCATAACATCATAAATATAATGATTTTCATTATTTTTAATACTCACGTTGATTTTGTGGCCTTGGCAGTATTTTTTACTTTCATGTGAAAATTACAGGTAATCATAACAATCGAAGTAAAGAACGATTCAAGTGAAGCTTACCTACGTTATTGAAAAATACTAGTCATCACAAGTAACGTCATGGATCTTTTTTTGCTGGCCAAATAGAAGTAGGTAAGGAGGAATTAAAAGGAATACTTATTCCACGACAAATAGTCCTCGTAAGTATCTCGGCCATGTTATTACACTTTATCTGTTATCGGTAGAGCTTTTTCGACCTGTTTGTTTCGTGAGTGTTTTACAAGCACTAAAGATGCTAGCAAGCTTTCAAGGGTATAGGAAAGTACAAGTCCGCGACAACTTTCATACAGTTTTGTTGCACGGCTATCTACTCCAGCCGTAATTTGACGAATACTTACCTAGGGTACCTACTCAGAACTTAAGTGCTTAATAAGCCCTATTACAACGTCGTTAAATATGCAGGACTGATCTTCCCCATGTCATCTCGTGTAGATAAAAAGATCTTTATAGCCTACCTTACAAAAACATTGCAATAAAAATGTTTGACACTGATGTATAAATAATATTTTCTAACACTTAGGGCTATTTAATGTAAGGTATGTATGCCCCCTGCGTATTGCGATCCAACTCAATTCCGACTATAAACGAATATAATCAATATAATAATATTATAATATTTATTTTATTTTTATTCTTTAGGGTGTACTCGTACAAGTGATCGATCAGTAAGCTACAAATTATAAAATGTTAAAACTACTTATTAACTTACTAGCGGTCCCCCGCGACTTCGTCCGCGCGTTTTGAGTTTGCTCCCTCCCCTCCCGTCGCAGCGTGATGTTTTATATCCTAAAGCCTTTCTCGATAAACAAAGCTATCGAACACAGAAATATTTTTTCAAATCGGTCCAGCAGTTCCTGAGATAAACGCGTTCAAACAAACAAACTCTTCAGCTTTATAATATATTAGCGCAAGCGCACGTTGTACTTAAGCGGCGAACATTATTTTGGTGCGGAGTTATGTTCAAACTGTGATAGCTCCTAAGATATTTATTGGAATCAAATGATATAAAGGGCAACTTTGTTCTAAATGAAATGCTCGTGATAATGAATCTATTTATTTTGATAAACATAAATACCTGTGTGTATAATACACCTCTAAATATGATGCATTATTTTTTTACAAATTTATGAACATAAAAAAGGTTGTAGTAAGTCAACCATAAAAGATAGACATATGCTGTCGCGGACTTTCTTATAGAACTCTTAATGCTGAACAATCCTGTCATACATGACTTTTGTGTAACTTAAGCGGTTTCCGCAGCGTACGCAGCAGAAGCTCTCAAAAGGAATATCTTTCTCCCGTTTTCGCAACATTTTTCATTGCTGCTGTGGTCTTATGAGTCGTATCTTTATGTTATATAGCCTAAAGCCTTCCTCGATAAATGGACTATCCAACGTAAAAATAATTTTTCAAATCGGGCCAGTAGTTTTTGAGATTAGCGCGTTCAAACAAACAAACAAACAAACAAACTCTTCAGCTTTATAATATTAGTATAGATTTAACTTTAATTAAAGTTAATTAACTTGCAAAAACGAACGCATAAATGGAACACAATCCAAGGTATACTAAAACATTATAGTAATATAGTAGTATATAGTAATAAAAATAAAATAAAACTTATTACTATGTTACATTTAAGCAATTGCTAATCGCTGATAAAACGTTCCCTTAACAGAAGCCTTACCGCTGTAGTAACACTAGTGTTAAATATGTCGATGAAGGTATCTTCGACATCTCTATTTAAATCGCTAAAAGCACGCCAAACTATTTATTATAACTAACTAACATACTACAATTAAAACTATTTAACATACTACAGTGGTACAAATGTTAATATTTATGTACTTTTATTATAAGAAAATTATAAATATCATCCGAAATCGCAATACTAATTTGACAGTAATGCTGTAACGTAACGCTTACCTATCAAAACTGCATCGCAATACGCGCCCAGTGCTGTGGTAATACCCAGTGAAAGAGATTGACTGTAGCAAGTATTTCAGCTTTTCGCAAATGCAAGTCATGTATCTTCAATTAATATTAACCTTGATTTGTTTGTGACAAAAACCACTGGCCTAACCATTGAGCACATTATTTAATTGCAATAAGTCTCAAGCAGTAACGAACGATCTATATAGAACAGTGATTAAAGTTATAAAGCAATAAAACTCTATGTTCTGCACGTCTTATCAACGGCTAATGACTTCCAGCGCAATAAAAACAAACGTGGTGTAATGCATACAAACTCGGGCTTTTTAATCTCACTTCCTGCGGTTTCCCAAAGGAGGATTTAAGGCCAACTGTGCGCGGTACAGCAGTGAAAGTTAATGTTGATTCGCATTGCTACTCATTATCTCTACGATGAAAATCTTAAATTACACTGCAAACGGCATGCCTTGATCTATTTTTATTTGTGTAAGATTCAATTACTCGCTTCTGACTGATGGACTACGCCTAAGGCTCCACTAAGAAATAACAAACGTTTGCTATCGCACTTAATAATCGTTGTGATTACTTACTGAATATTATAATAGTTACAATGTTTATTTCTCGACAAAGAATGAGAAATCAATTTGCAGAAATTAAAATAATGAAAAAAAAAACATAAATGAATTTGTTAATCAATAAATTATCTTTAATAATCAATCAATAACTAACTATAGGGTGTTGTTTTGGTCAGTGACATCCAACTCGAGGATGATAATATGAGTTATTCTTATGCTTTAGAATGTTTTTAACACTTACAGTGTCATATTTTGTATTCATAAAGATGAAAATAAGAAACCAAAAATTTTTTTTCCCGCCCGTGCGCAAAATTTTAATAACATATTTTCTTAAAAGTCTATGCAAGTTGTATAAAAGAAAACCTCTTCACAACATTCTTAAAATGTATCGAAACGAATGGGGAAACTCGCACCCTCGCGCGTAACTCGCGCGTATTTTCGAAATACATATTACGCCGTAGCTCGTAAGGTACGAAGAGGCAGCCTTATGTTGGTAGTTTTGACTCGCTTTCTAGTATCGCAATAATAAATTGATTGTGTGTGTGTTTTTTTTTTCCTTTTTTTACGATCAGTATCATTTGTACATTCACCCCTGAGTCGCTCGTCGCTGACTAAACTCAACCTGTATACGAATCGTTTATGCGAAGCATAGAAGTCAGAACTTGAAACATTATATATTTAAAAACGGTTGATTTATTTATTGTCGTTTTCATACCGTATGTCTGTTTAAAAAAAGTCTAAGTGTAAATACACTATGTAAATGTCAATTTGCTTTGTATTACTTATAGAGGTGATTCTGTATCTTATAATGACTGAACACGAATCACAAAAAAATAATTAATTAATAATTTCACAAGTTCAAAGTTTGTAATATATTGCAATTTGCGTCATTATTACAGACCTAAAAAACCGGCCAAGTGCGAGTCGGACTCGCGCACTGAGGGTTCCGTGCCAACTTTAACTGAATTTGGGAATCCACTTACTTCCACTTAGTAAAATCCACAATATTTAGCTGACAGCAAATATAACTTTGTTTTTCAAAGTGTTTGTATGAAGTAAAAAGTTATGTTTGCGGTTGACGAAAATGTGCTATATCTCAAAAACTTCTCGTTCGATTCTGTCCGATCCAATTTTCGTTGAAAGTGTTTGTTAAGATGTACATTATGATTTTTTTTTTTAATTTACACTTGCTTAGTTTAGAAGTTAGATGGGGGGGACGCCCATTTTACCACTTTGGAAGCGTCTAGCTATGAAACGTTAGACTTCAAAAAAAATAGTTTTAGAAACCTTGGTATCATTTTAAAAGACCTATCTATAGACACACGTATAGGTTTGGGTAAAAATTTTTTTTTTCTTTTAGTTTCATGTATGGGAGCTCCCCCTTAAATGACATATTTTTTTATTTTTTTGTATGAGAATCGTAAAGCGGTTAACGGGATACATACTTCTACCAAATTTCAACAGTGTGATGCTTATAGTTACAGAATAAAATGGCTGTGAGATACGGACGGACAGACAGACACACAGACAGACAGACTTGATGAAACTATAAGGGTTCTGTTTTTTGCCATTCGGCTACGGAACCCTAAGAAACGGAGGTAATCAATTCAATGTGTATTTTTGTGATATTGTTGGAATTTTATGATTTTTGATATGTTGATCTAGAAAGGCTTCCAAACACGTGTGTACTATACCTATATTTGTCCACCGCGGATTTCTCGAAAAGGAGAAGTAAAAGCAAGATGATTCTTGTCGATTTAGTTCCATTAAGTATATTCCAACATAGGGTACGGTATACGTTTCATAACAATCGGTTGAAGTTTTTGAGATATGGGTAATAATTAGTAACAAAAATTATAAAATAAAAAAATGAACCCCAATGGTGTTTGTCCCCGTGGTGTTTGACCTCGATTTCAGAAAAAATATATATTTTTTATTTCATTTTATTTTACGATTTGCACTAAGTACAGTCAATGAAAAAAATTCATACAAAATCGTGCATTATAACGCAGGTATTATGCCGCGAGTAAAATAACCAGCTTTATAAATTTTATAAATTTGATATACTCATTATACTTATATTTTTTATAAATTTGATTTACTCAATCATTTAAGATTGACAATTTTAGTTAGTATTATAAAACTATAATAATTTAGTTATGTACGGCGATTTTCATGGTATGAAAGTTAAGTGCCAAACTCTAATCAAAACTGTGAATTTATAATTTTTAAGAACATTATATAATTTTGTGTTTTTTTAATTACACAAATAAATAAATCTTTTGACACAATGTTACAAACTTTTTGTCATTTCAAAGACTGCATACAATATCAAACTAAATATCACTAATCGATGCGTCATTTTTGGCACATCTTTAAATTTTTGTTTTTTTTAATGAATTAAAATTAAAATAATTGTCAAAACCTACTAAGTTTGGGCTCCACCTAATACAATATGACTGATTTTTGTTTGTACAATACACCAACAAATGATACGTAATTGGCAGAACCACCTTAAAAAGTCATTTCTAATGATATCACACACGATAGGCTTCTGAAGTTATTTCATCGTACAAAATGTTTGATGGCTCAGCACTCCAATCCTACCGAAGATATTTTTAAAATTTTGTTTTGACCTGGAGGCCGATTCTCGCTGCAATCGAACTTTTTCGAGTGGTAATTCGATTGCGAGTTTAACCGTTTTACCTTAAAAATCAAGTGAAATATCTACACGTTAAAAACTATCTAAGAAATAAAAAACCATTCTTTGTTAAAAGTTCGATCGGTGAACTTTTTTCGTATTGCAGTGCAATTCGTGCACGAGAATTGTCCCCCTGTAGTATGTGTGAACCATAGGCTAAACTGTACTTCGATTTGCAATTTCTTTTGTTGAAAGATTAAAGATATTTGCCTTAGACCATAGGCACTACACGGGGCATTGTGTATTATCTAACTACTTACATAATTTCATTGAACTAATATAGTTCATAGTGTTCATATTAGTTCAATGAAATATGAGTCGTGGTCGGTATAACACGTTACCAACAAATTTTTGGTCGGTATGTCATGAGAACATTTTCCGAGTGATTGCATTGCATTGATGTGGGTTATTGTGTTAATGTTGAGAGCACTTAATACATGTGTCGATGTAACGTAGCCATTGCCAGAGAAAGAGGAGATACCGGTGTAAGCGCATACCAACGGACAGTTACCAATTGCATGTATATATTATAAATGTTATTTTTTTATTAACTAGATATACGAGTAGCAGACGTCAAAAACTTTACCAGCATGTTTGACAATTCACGGTTACACACATACATATTAGTATCCTACACGTCTATACTACAGGATGATGTTTTGGTCAGAGACATCTAACTCAGGGGTAATAGTTCAGCATATTTATACTTTTTTTTTAATCTTTGAATTATAGTTTTATAAAAGAAAACGTCTTCACAACAAAACAACATCCTGTATTATTAGGACTTATATGGTTATTTCCCATTTGACTGGTGCTGTTCCAATAGATAGGTGATAATAAGATTATCATCTTCGGCGAGAACACTAAGTAGGCGCTACTGAAGCAACCTGCTCATCATCTGTTTGGATTTATTGCCTTGGAATTTGAGTTAAAAAGTAAATTCAAAATGCTTTTGATTTTATTTTTGCTAAGCTATCCCTTAGGCCCGTTACAAGGCCCAGATAGATGGCGAATCTTGTTAATTGATATCGAATCCTAATTGGAAATGGTAATAAAGACACCGTACAGCTGTTTCACTTCGTTTTCGCACCTTTTATTTGAAGTCGCTGAGATGTTTTTGCTCGCGCTGTCGATCCACTCATCAATAGATCTGGGTCGGTAGTCCAAACATTGATAATACGTAGCACTTTTACTTTGGAGAGATCGACCATTATTAATTCTAAATTAGTACAGCACATGATGCGTCAGCACATTGTAATCGTCCAGCTCTCGAACAATTAGACGCGAAGTAACAACACTCCGGCGCACATGTCAGAGTTAATTGATATTGAGTGTTTGACCGACTAAGCTTTGAGAGATTCCACTGTTAATTAATAAATTAATTTCTGTTTTTACTATTCAAGACATATCAATTTGCTTGATGATAGAGATCTTAATCTTGGTTTTCATTTTTTTAATTAATAAGAAGAAAGCAATACAACTCCCCACCAGAGTTGTATTTGATACGATATACTTACCTTTTATTTTTGGTTTTGTAAAAATATAATGATTTTTATAAATGGAAATAAACAGAATGGGCAACAACAGGTAAATAAACAGTTGTCTGACAAAAGCTTTTTTGTTAAACTTGGCGAATAAGAAGGACAGTTTCAGTTTTCACAACAACAAAATCGGGCCATTGCAGTAATTGAATGAGTATGTTTACACATACAGTGACAGTGTTGAGGTAGAAGTTATTGAAATCTTTAGAACTAGTGGTGGCTAAAATTAAGGGGCCATTGCAGTAATTGAATGAGTATGTTTACACATACAGTGACCGTGTTGAGGTAGAAGTTATTGAAATCTTTAGAACTAGTGACTAAAATCAATGCTGCACTTGCAAACAAGGCTGGTAGTGGGGAGCACTGCAAGTAAAGCTGTACTTGCAGGCGAGGCGCTGGTCGCGGGGCGCTCTGTGCAGCAGGCGCGGTGGGCGTAGGGAAGTGCGCGACGCGCGTGCGCCGCCTAATCGCCGCGTAACGGTGGCGAACTGTAAAGCGCGCCACGGACCGCGGGCCGCGTGCTAAATTTGCCGAAACACCGCGATCTGTAGCGGGAAAATCTTCAATCACTATAATTCGTGTCGATGTCCGCCCATAACTGAAAAAAGTAAATCATACAAAAACACAATACCCAGAAACGTGTCATTTCGAGCCCTATAGAAAATGACAACGTTAAAAAGGAAAGTTACGGCTTAAATACATACAATTTGCATTAATGACAGCGTGGTATCTCAGTAGAAATAAGTACTTACTACAGTCCATATACAACAAAACATTTGCTTAGTGTCAAAGGTCGCGCATTTATTCACAAAACGCCAACAAATGCAGCTTACTCGTGTCATACACAAGTAGTGACACGCTTTTCAATAATTTAGTTAGCTTTTTTACGCTATTACACTTGTTTGACATTAAACTATTCTGTGAGTGCCATTCGTTAATTTTATGTTTGTTTTGCATATGTTTATATATTGGAAATAGGAACAGCACAAATAGCACATTTTAAGTTAGAACATGCATACGAACAGATGAGTAAATTTTGCATAGGAAGTGAATTTAAACGGTACATCGCTTCAGGTACCTTTTATAAACTGTTATCTCTTAGCTCATATACGGGGATGGCTGTCGTTCTAAGCCAGTCACACAGCAGCTTTAACAACAGTGTACGACAACATTCATTATCGATGGACAAATGTTGACGCTCTCAAACACAAACACACGGCATTGAATGCTAATGAATGTAAACTCTGAAATAAATTGAAATCAGTAAACTTCATTTGAACTTTTAACATAAAACAAGCGGCACTATTAGGTTGAATTTTATTTGAACTGAGAGTTAATTTTATTTTAGCTTTGCTTACACACATTTTATCCGCGGTATCAGCGATTATGCATCTCAGATTGCGAACTCGAATTCTCGCGAATTCTCGCGGTCCTAAGAACGCTCATAGTGTAGGTATGTATGAGTGTAATAGTTCCCTACTGCTGGCACCAACTCTTTCCTTTGTTCGAGGTGATCCCGTGTTCCCGCGCTGCAATAATTACAAATTAATCTATTGCGGTACTAATGAAATCCCAGCTCATCAGATGTTAATTAAGCCCGTTTGCGTGTTAGAACATATACTGAGTACCGCAACATCGCAAATAGGCACTATGAGAGTACATATCGTCAATTATATTTCCATGACACCATGATTCTATGAGATCCATCACTTATTTACATATTAACTAAAGATAAGGCAATATTAGGGTACTGAGAGAATTGTAAAAAGAAGATAAACCGATAAAGACCATTTTAAAATGTTTAGGATTATAAATTGACGCCAAATGCAAACTAGTATATCATAGTAGAGGTACTTCAAAATGATTGTCTTTGTACCTAAAACTACAACTATCAGATAAGTGTGCATAATTAGAGGTTGTTCCGTATTCCCACACTAAAAATTTTACTTTTTGTCCACTTATCCACTGTGACAAGCTTATATAGTTTGGGAAAACTGACAAATGTGCCACTTTTCCACGTCAGCAGGGATTTGTGGAAATTGATTACTTCATATTATTAGATATTTTTTTAGTACTTCCACTTACTGACTCTACAAATGTTTTAATTAAAACACAGATTACAAACAAATTAATTTAATTTTGGATTCTGCTAAAAATATTTGTAATAAAGTTTTTTGATAAATGATTAATATTATCCTTAATTTTATTATTTAGAACGTTTTATCCAGTAATAGAATAACGTTTCTTGAAAAGTTGAACATTAATTAGTAAATTTTGCCATACCAAGTCTTCAGTGTGGACAAGTGGATAAAAAGTCATTTTTTCTTACTAGTGTGGAAAATCGGAATAACGCCATATTTGTATAATTGACATGAGGTTTGAATTATTATGCATTAAACCTGGTGTTCCATGTTTGCTGTTGCCTTGTTGATTATTTATAAACAAGAATACCTTATAGGTACTATCCATTATGCACGTAGTTTTGAAGGCCATGAAACATTTCTTGGTTTTATAAGCTAGTGTATACTTAAAGAATCTAACTAGTCAATCTTAAATCAAAGTTTTGAACTTAGAGTTTTAAAGTTTTCTGATACGCCTTTATCAAACACTTTATGCTAATAAAACATTAATGTGCGTTATTAACTGATGTTGTATTTATTAGTCTACATCAAATTTAATTTTCATTTACTTTTTATCGTTGCTCACTCGATGTCTGTTGTTTCATCATGTAGAAGAATAAGTTCTCACACCGTATGTTTTTGCCCTATTTTACTATTTAGTTTAAATAAATAAAGTAATTAGCGTTAAAAATGTCTGAAGCCACGCTAGCTGAGGCTAAACGGGAAATAGCAAAGACGTTGACACTAAACACCTTTTGTATGAGGCGCATCGGCCTGTCTTTTGAGGAGCCCAAGAATGCGGCTTCATACCTCGCGCAGAAGTTTATGTTGGCATTGTCGGTGATGGGCATCTGCTATCACGTCTTCAGCGAGATTGTGTATATCGCCCTGACTTTGGCTAACTCTCCTCGAGTCGAAGAGGTTGTCCCGCTATTTCATACCTTTGGATATGGTGCTCTCAGTAAGTTATTTATTTAGTAAATCACTATTTGTGAATCTATGTTTTACATTGAACATTATATTTGACAGGCATCGCTAAAGTTTTCGTGCTTTGGTATAAAAAGGACGTATTCAAACAGCTGATAAACGAACTAGCCGGAATCTGGCCAATGCCTCCACTAGATGAAGACGCCATCGCAATCAAGTCAAAAAGTATAACCGCGTTGCGAATTGCACATCAATGTAAGTACATATTTGATTATCTCAAATCCTAAACATCCTCCTCATCTCATAGACTTAATTTCGTATAAATTACCACAGGGTACTTCGTAGTAAATGTGCTAGGGGTTTGGTTCTACAACTTGACTCCGATCATCGTGTACGTATTCCGTCTCTGGCAACAGCAAGAGGTGCAAATGGGCTACGTATGGGTCTCGTGGTATCCCTTTGACAAACACAAACCGTTTGCTCATGTCGTCGTATACATCTTCGAAATATTTGCCGGTATGATTTTATAACTTCTTCTTTGCCTTAAAGACTATTCTAGTACTTTTTAATAACATATTGCGAGAGATATACAGTCCTATTATAAAGCTAAAGAGTTTGTTTGTTTGTTGTACGAGCTAATCTCACGAACTACTAGATCGATTTGAAAAAAAAAAGTGATAGGTCATTTATTGAGGAATGCTTTAAACGGGGGAAAATATTCATTTTGAGAGCTTCCGTTGCGTACGCAGCGTAAACCGTTTAATAAATGTACTAAAAAATAATCTCCTGGTAAATAATACCCATAAAAATGGCCAGTGAGACGGCCAATGCGATGGCTCCGACTCCAAAATGAAATGTTTTTGGTTAAAATTGAGTCCTTTCAAGAGACTATTTAAGACTTTTTAGTGAGTGCATATTGTTTTTGAAATCAGTTCTATTTTTGTGATTCATAGGACGGAGGGGTGGCATGTTTGACTCTGTCTCTTAACCAGCTACAAAGTTCCTACCATTATGTTAGGAACATTGTAATGGCGTCACAATCACTGAACTCCTAAGCGTTAAGGAGTTTCACCATCTTCCACCATCAGCTTAACTCCACAAAATGGTGATCATACCACTACTACCTACTATTCAGGAAAACAAAAAGAACACGTTGTATAGGTAGACGTATAGTATTTAAGTCACAATCAAAATACAAAGTTCAGTAATCTTTTCTTAAATCATTCCCGTGTGGAATGAATATTTTCATTGGAAAATCGGCCATTAATCAATAAATATCACCGGCCTTCTGACGGAATTGATTCAAAAATAGGGGCCCAGGTTGCTTGGATAAAGCTCTATAACTCAAAAAATGCTCGACAGTTAAGTACCTACATCAAACAAATAAACGATTATTGTTAGTTATTTTTCGACGTGACTGTTTGATTATGGTATCAAATGAAAAAAAAAAACAATTTGAAATGAGGTGTCGCTTGTGTGTGGGCTACAGACAGTGGTGATTAAACGAGTTTCAATGAGCACCGACAATTTTGGTATTTGTTATAGTTGTAGTAGTTTTTCTTCGGCAAGACTCCACCACAACATAAGCCCGACTGATGATCTGTCAAACGGCAGAACGGCATACGTTTGACTGTCAAATAAATAAGATTTCTTTAACACAATTGCACCCCACACCCATCCTTTACTAAGATATTGAGCAAAAGCTAAAAAAAACCTGAAACTTTAATGGTTTTTAGAGCACAGCGTCGCTGGTATTTTAATATTGGTTAAGTTAGACATTAACGTCATATAAACAAAACAGAATGACCGAACCTTTTACAAGCATGAATGCTTATATTGACTGTACCACATAACGAGCATTCCAAAATTGCCCTTTAAATCATTTAATAATAAAAATATCCGAGAAGCTATCACATTTTTTAAATAACTCCACACTTAAATAAAGCTCATGGATGCTGGCCTCTTACTTACAATGATAATATGTATTTTGCTTTGAAATATTTTACGAGAAATCCAAAATTTACGCGGTTGACGCCGCGCGGGACCGCTAGTTAATATATATAACTAAAACATACCCATAAAACATGTAAGAAATGAAGCTATTAAAAGCGGCTCGCCTTTTTAGAAGTTCGACGAGGTATCAATAATTATGTTGCGGTGTTAAACACTCTTTACACGCATATCTATAAAATTACAAATTGCAACAAGAACTGAACAGCAATTTGAGATCCAAATATTTGTTTTATTGGCACAGAAAAAGTGAAAGTCTAAATGATATATAATTATGCGAAAACAACTATCATCATCATCTGACTGAACAGGAGTAGTGTTGATTTGCGCGATCGTGCTAAGTAGCAATTAGTCCACTTTAAACATTTGATTATAATGCCAACAACTTTGCATAAAAAAATATATGATTATTACATACAACGAAAAGGCTGTCTGGTATAGCTTTTACATACTCAACTTTTTTGACTGCAAAATTAGTGTAGACTCATTTCATTGAGCACAATGTTTAATTGGGGTGTGCTTTTCTTACTTACATTCTGCATTCATCATCAGCATCATTACAGTCAGCCGCAAGACGTCCACTGATAATCATAGCATTGACTTGCAAGGTGACCTGTCGAACTTTGTCCGCATCCGTGCCCTCGATTCTCGCGTCAATCGAACTTTTTCCATGTTGAAATTCGATTACGAGTTTCTGTTTTACCAAAAATAAACAAGTAATATACCAACACGTAGAAAAACCAGTACCGAATAAGAAAAATTCGATCGGTGCACTTTTTGCGTATGTAAAGTCTACGAGAATCAGGGCCAGAGTGCCAATTCTCGTGCAATTCGTATACGAAAAGAGTTTTAGATTTCTCAGGGTCACGATTTCTTTGTATATAGATTTTGTTCGTGCGATGGTTTTTTACGTGTAGATAATTTACTTATTTTTAGGTTAAACGGTTAAACTCGCAATCGAATAAGAGTCCCGATTGCCGCGGCCTTCTGGAGGCCGATTCTCAATCTAAATACATAGAAATTGAGACCCCAAGAAATCAAATACATTTTTTTTCGTAAAAGAAAATTTGATCGGTGAACTTTTTTCGTATACGAATTGCACGAGAATTGGCACCCAGATCCTGCAATTTACAAGTTTGTCGAGGTTTCTCGTGCCTAACCACTTTTCAACGAAAATTACAAGAGCTTGCACGCACGAAACAAAAGAGGACGTTAGGTGCAAATCTGGAACGTGATGAGACCGTGACCGGACGTTTGGACGTCCTTCGCTTCTTGTAGTATTACTTATATGTAAACTAGCAGCTGCCCGCGACTTCGTTCGCGCATTTTGGTTTTACTCCGTTCCAATAAGCAGAAGCGTAATATTGTATCGTCTCTAGCCATTGAACTACTTCTATAGCCTCCCCCGATAAATCATCTATCTAACACAATGATTCTAACTAATGGAACCAGTACCTAGTAGTTCCAGAGATTGGCGTGTTCAAACAAATAAAAAAATCTCCAGCTTTATAAAATTAGAATGAATATAAGTATAGATAACGTTTTGTTACAACGATATCTTTTAACAACGAAATCTGAGTACTCAACTATCGTCAATGGCGAATCAACTCAACTATCGTCAATGCACACCAAATACAACAGGCAGTGGGAGAAGCAGCTTTCCTTCAAGTATACTCTTGCCACCTATACCGTAATCATGAGTTTACGAAGATTTTACTCGATTGCGACGACGTAACAAAACTCTATGGAAAATTGCACAGCGCCCCTATCGGTCACGGACAGAACTAAAATTTTCCACACAACAAGTTACATCGTCGCTAAAGAGTAAAACCGTCGTCGCTAGCGAGTAAACTTATGGTAACGGTACTATAGGGCTATATTTCACCTTCACCAGCACCAAGAACGGCTACCAACCAAAGGTATGTTACAGATGTATAGAGAGTTACTCACCTACTGGTATCCCTTTGATTGCCCAACTAATTTGACGGCGAGACCAACTCGGACGTTAGTACAGACTGTCTCGCCACCATTACTATTATAGCGCGCTGTGTGGTGTGCTGGTATAATATGCATAGCCAGAGGTGTATAACTCTGATATCTGTATGGTGTCTAATTCAGTAGCTTAAAAGACACCACAGTGGCGCGACTGGTTGTGCCTAATTTGTTGGTGTATGATTTGATTTCAAATGATTTCTACTTTAACCTGACCGGAAATTGAACCCAAGATCTCGGAGCGACAAAGCGTCTTTAGCCACTGTACCACGGAGGCGATCGAGATCGAAGTATAAGATAAAATTTTAATATAATTTTATTCCCCTATACAAACATGTGATATTGATGGTAGATTTCAATACATGCCTAATTAAAAATTATACCCGAGCCCTTCGTCTTCAATCCATTGTTAATTCCTATAACTTACGAATTCTTCCGCTTAACGCGACACATTTCTTTCCAAATTGCGTCCCTTCATATCAGGATCTTATGATTGTCTCTTCCTCTCATGACGTTGCTAAGTATGGTCAATGCCATGCCGATGCCTTTTCCTATCACGATCTCATTTATCTTTCGTATAAAATCCGTCCTCCTAAGCCCAAACCCAAATTTCTCCTGCTGCGCAATTTAAGTGGCATGAACATCGATGATTTGAAACGTGATGCTCTTGACACTGACTGGTCTGTAATTAGCGACACGGAGTGTATTAATGAAAAAGTCGATCTCTTTAACATACTTCTTCTGAAATTGTACGACAGACACGGGGGTGATCCGAACTGTAAAAGTCAAGCACGTTCCTGCGCCTTGGTTGACGGATGAATTAAAAACATTAAGAAATAAGAAAAGTGCAGCTAAAACTGAATTTAAATTGGACCTGTCCGACGAGAACCGCGTAAGATATAAAACTATTCGGAATCGCTGCAATACAATGTGTAGAGACGCACAGAGACGCCACATTCATAAATCTGTAGAAAATGGAGATCCAGCTAAGGTCTAGAAATTCTTGAGGTCTATCGGAAACGGAAGAACACGCCATGACTCAATATCAAAAGATATTAATCTTGAGCTTTTGAATAAGCATTTTTCCTCGACTGGGGCTGCTTTTGACAGCCAAACCAAAAACACTACACTCAGTCAACTTTCAGCACTTCCGATTCCTGACCGTCCAATATTCAGTTTTAGTTCAGTATCTGATTGTGATGTTGAGAGGAGCATTCTATCCATAACTTCCAATGCAGTTGGAAGTGATTGTGTTAGCCGGAAGATGATCCTTCCTATTATCGATATCCTCGTCCCAATTATCACACATATCATCAATCATTCCTTAACCTCAGATATCTTTCCGGTAACTTGGAAAGATGCCCAAATTACTCCCCTTCCCAAAAAGTCGAATCCATTATCGCACGCTGACTACCGCCCCATTTCGATCTTATGATTCCTTTCTAAAGTTATGGAGCGTGTGGTGCACCATCAGCTTAGTAACTTCCTGACAATAAACCAACTCCTTAACCCTTTTCAGTCCGGTTTTCGAACAGGTCACAGTACTGTCACTGCCTTGGTCAAAATCACAGACGACATCCGTCGAGGCATCGACGATAAGCAACTCACAGTACAGGCATTACTAGACTTTAGTAATGCCTTCAACACTTTCGATTTTGACATATTGCTTGGTATATTGCGTTCTCTCAACATATCTCCAGCAGTGCTCGACTGGTTTCGTAGTTACCTGCATGGGCGCCGGCAACGAATTTGTGCTGAAGGCAGCTTTTCAGCGTGGTGCGACGTCAATGCAGGTGTTCCTCAAGGTGGTGTTCTGTCTACTCTCCTGTTTGCAATTTTCATTAATTCAATTACTTTGAAACTCTCCTCTTCCTTTCATCTGTATGCAGACGATCTCCAAATATATTCCCGTGGGAGCCTTGAAGAACTTGCCAGTGTTGTGGACGTGGTTAACACTGACCTCAACCGGATACTGGAGTGGAGTAGATGTTTCGGACTCAAGGTGAACCCAACGAAAACGCAGGTAATCGTTTTGGGTAGCTTATGGCAGATTTCTAGAATTGACTGGTGTAACCTGCCACCCGTTTCATTCGACGGTGTCCAAATACCATTTATCGAAACTGTTAAAAACCTAGGCATCCACATTGATAGTGCACTCACTTGGACTAAGCAAGTGGCTGAGGTGAGCAGGAAAGTGTATGCTGCTGCAGCGTCATTAATTAGACTTCGTAATTTTCTCCCAATACCCACTAAGATTGCGCTTGTTCAGGCCTTACTCCTGCCCATTTTGGATTATGCATATTGCTGCTATTTAGACCTCAACGAGATCTTCCTAAGTAAGCTTGAGCGCCTTCAGATCTTTTGTATTCGCATCATATTCGGATTGCGTAAATACGATCATGTCTCAGAGTACCGCGCTCAGCTGAAATGGTTGCCCATTCGCCTTCGTCGTGATTTACACGTATTATCCCTTCTCTACACTATTCTTTTCAACTCTAAATCTCCTCCATACTTGAAAGAGCGCTTCCAATTCATGCAGCCGCCTCAGGGTTGTGATATGCGGTCCTCCAAAACACTTCGCCTCCTTTTTCCTCCTCATGCTTCTCGTTCATACTCACAATCTTTTACTATACAGGCAATCCGTTTATGGAACTCTCTGCCCCTTTCAATCAGGAAGTCCAAAACGCTGCCTACTTTTAAACGTAAAGTGAAAGCCTTTTTCCTTTCTCGTTTATAATTTTTATTCTTCATTGGCTCTCGGATCTGGCAACTGATTATGCATTTATTTTTACCTGCTTATTTATATATATTTTTATGTAAATGTGTTTAAATATGTATTAGTTTATATATTTTGTATTATGGTGTGTATTTTATGATCATTTATTGACATTACATTTTATATGTGTCTCATTAAATTTTTATATAATCTGTCATCTTCTTTTATGTTTCTTTATAAAAACCTGTCCACTTCAAATTTGTTTAAAATAATTTCATCGCCATGCCTCTTCTTTCATTCTTCATGCTTTTCCTTACCTGAAGGTTGTCTGGAACAAATTGCTACAAGCAATAAGACCGCCTAAATTGTACTTATATTGAATATCAAAGATACTATCCTGTGTAATTATGTTTATGGTGAGCAATAAAGTATTTTTATTATTATTATTAACACGTAGCTCGGCCTATGAAAGTTAAAATTATATGGGGTATTGTCTTTTTACAACGTAAACCTACATTGTTAAATGTACAAGAACTATCGTTAATATTTTTTCTTTCTAGTGCTAGAATCACTTATCAGGTTATTCTGTCTGTAATCTAGAGCATGCCACAAATCCACATCATACACAGGCTATGAGAGAAGCATTTTTCTCTCATTTTTATTTATGAAGCTAATTTCATGGTGAAATAGAATCCGGAAGACAAACTAACTCTCTTAGAGAACAACCTATAAAACTAATATTCCAAAGGGATAATAATTCTATGGAACAAACCAAGAGAACAACGTCAACATCAAACATATCAAGCAATATCATAAAACATGACGTCATTTTCAAAAAAAGTAATAAAAATCAAAATCACTGAGAAGTATCGATATCAATTTTTGATAAATCATCCCCAAAATAACTTTCTACCCCTTTAAAGAACAATTTAAAAAAATACGTAATCGGATTTCTTATATTCTATTTAATAATGTATACAAAATTTAAAGTAGAGTGGATCAAGGGGTCCCCCTTTTTCACCCCCTTAGGGGTAGAATTTCGGAAAATCCTTTCTTACCGAATCTCTACGTTATACCAAAACACAACATCCAAGTTTAAAGTCTCTACGATCAGCGGTTTAGGCTGTGCATTGATCCGTTAGTCTGACAGTCAGTCAGTAGTTCAGGCCAAAGCATTGTATAGGTAAATATTATCTAATAAACGTTTTCATCACTAAGGTCAAACCTGCGTGTGGATTATGGTGGGCACTGACCTTTTGTTTTCTGGCATGGCGAGTCACATAGGTCTACTGTTGCGCCTGCTCCAGCGTCGCCTCGAGACGCTGGCAAATGCGGAGCAGACGGAAGAGGACGATTACAGGGAAATTTTAGCAAACATCAAGCTTCATCAGCGTCTAATCAGGCAAATATACATAACCATTCACTTTTCCTTCTGCTTATTTAAATCGCTCAAATAGAACTTCAACCGGTAAAATTAATAAGAATGATTACCATTTTTGCAGATACTGCAACGACTTGGAAGTGGCATTCTCGCTCTCGAATCTGGTGAACATTGTACTTAGCTCCGTCAACATCTGCTGCGTAGTATTCGTCATTGTAGTACGTTCACACATTTTATTCATAATAATACAACTTATACTCGTACATAACACATTTACCGTGTGAGTATGCAGCGCGCTTTGCAGATCGTGAAGCTTCACTTTTCTTGCTTCGTCACCGACGAAAATGAGCTTGTTTTAATGAAACCGTTCTTTTTGGTAGTGCGCTATTTGGAACTGAACAATGGATAGTGATTTACTTGTTTCAGTTGCTTGAACCGTTTATGGCCATCAGCAACAAGTTGTTTTTAGGGTCAGCGCTGATTCAAATTGGAATGTTGTGTTGGTACGCGGACGACATCCTTCACGCGGTGAGTGCGAGTGCAGCCGACTTACAATGCGAGCCGTTTGCATTGATGTTGCAGTACGTATAAACGCATACTATGGAAAGTACCCCGATTACGAAGGGAGATAGCATGACAACTTATGGGGCCAGTCGGTGGAGAATGTGCATTTCTGATACTATTACCAATAGAAACCGTTTACTTATGATATACTAAGCAACTTCGATGTAGGTAGATGGGCACTTACATTCATTACAAGAACTTTATTAGGCGTGTTTCTTTCCACTCACCGTTCATTTCGATGGATGTCAAACATCAGTAATTGTAAAGAACCCAGCCTTATACATATTATAAACTCGTTGCTCAGAAAAAAGGTTTACAATTCAACGAAGAATATTAAAGACAGACTATTAGTCAAAGATCCTACCATACAACGACCATCAATGAGCTAGTTAATGGATGAAAAGTATTTCGTAAGTATTTAATTAACTATTCAATAAACACATCGCATATGGATTGTCTAATTAACAATTAAAACATAATAAAACTAATCATATTCTGGATTGTTTTTTTAGACCACCCATGTGCATATGTTTAATTACATATTTAATTGAATATAAAATACTTTTTATCCATGTGCCAGCTCGGTAAAGGTCGTAATCCTATACTTTATTTATTATACTCATAACAACTAGATACTCGTATACTTACTTACCAAAACAGTTGAATGACAGCTACCATAAGGAACATAAATTCTTATGTGTATTCATTTATTTTGCTCACTGGTATTGTAACCCCACGACAGTAGATGCAATAAACATTTATAGTATCACTGTTCCCATGTATGCGACAAGTGACATAAACGCTTTACAGAACGCGGACGTGGCCTCAGCGGCTTACAACAGCGGCTGGTACCGGACCAGCGCCCGATGCCGCCGCGCCCTGCTTTTCCTTATCCAGAGGTTAGTCAATAACTGCCCCCTCTAAATATAGACAACGTATTACTACAGACGACAGCACGTCGATCTTACCACTGCGGCATCTTACACAGTTGTAATAAAGACGATGTTCCAACAAAAACGTACAGCCTGATGTGCTGGCGGCTGCACAAGCGGGCTGTACCCTGACCAATTACTAACATTTTCCCGCGGCTTCGTTCGCATACTGATGTCGGTAACAATTAGCGCTCCAATTAAATTCTACTACGTGAATGATGCGATTAAAAATAATTAACAGGCAAATGAATAGGTGCACCGGCAAAAACGAATATGCAGTAACCTATAAAGTATAGACGAGTAGAGACATTATATTAGACTTATCAAATGAAGTACCCTTAACTAATAAATGCTCATCTGAATTGATCAATTTTATATTTCAGATCACAAAAACCGATCGCATTTACTGCAATGGGTTTTACGGACATATCGTTGGTCACGTATTCATCGGTGAGTTTCGCCTTTGGCCCGGTAACTATATACATAAAAGAGTATCTATCATTCACGAAATCAGTTCACATTCACAGTTAAATGTCTATGGTTGAATCTAAGTAATATTTTTTGTTGCAGATCCTGACAAGATCTTATTCCTACTTCGCACTTCTTTACACTATGTACAACGACAAGTAAAACGATTCTTATAGATTCTAGTCCTCTAGGCATCACGCACGCGGCTAACGTATGGAGCTACTTTTATTTGTAATTGTTTACATAGTGAACCTTTGTTTACCTAGTGGGATTATTTTTGTAAAATTTTAAGATATTATTATTACAAACGTATATTAAGCAAAAAACACAGTCCAAAACAGAACCTCCTTCTTTTTGGAACTAGGTTAAAAATGTTATACGTCCAACGTACGTAGGTACGTACACAGCGCCACATGTTCCCACATGTAGTAGACTGCAATGTTTACACACTTTATTTTAATTCTCTTTAGTTCATTGGCATTTCTTCTTTGTGTCAATAAAGAAATACAATCATCATCTTTGGAGTCAATTTTATGTCAGTCATCTATCAGTTATAGCTATGTGAATAAAAACAAAATATAATTGATACCCATCTATTGAGCTGAAAGAAAATACTGTACGATGTTTTTTAAACCAATTCATCATTAAATACGAATAGCATTTAATAGGACAACATACGAATGAGTTGGAAAAGGTAAGTATCTTTTATAGAGATAAAGCTCATTATACAAATTTTAATCTGAATGATAAATAAACAATTGGATAAATGAAATCTATATTTTCAAAGAGCATACTTTATTAAATACATACCATCTCGTCGTCATACCTTTCGTCTGAGTTTAATCAGAAAACACCAGGCATTTGTCAAATAATCGAAATAAATCTTGCAACCTGATTCTCGAAATGTTATTTCTGGCAGAGATATGAGATCATCGACCAAATCAAATCAAACGGATTCCATCCAAAACTTAAGTTTACCAAGTATTCCAAAAGAGAGAGATAATCGCTTCCTAAGCGGGAAACAAACGGTAAGCAAGTTAGGCGATACGCGCCCATTGAATTTAACCTCATTCTTCTAACAAAACATAAAAATTTACATTTGAAGAATGTGTTTCTACAAACATTTTCAAACAAATATTTGAGGTAAGTATGTATTTTATTCACTAGCCGTACACATTAAAGTTATGGACTGAAATAGAAAGAAAATACCAGTGTAAAAATTTATGTAACGCAAAGTTCATCCAGCAGAGTACCTAAAAAAGATATATTTTTTCAGATTTATAAGACGTACCGCCAAAATGAATCCGGAGAAAATAAATCGCCGGTAAAAGCCTCTGATAAAAGAAGTTTTGATATTAAATGTACAAAAAATAAATACATGAAATTCGACAACTGTTCTCTTGGTTCGGTAATATAAAAATTTGCTATGTATTTTTTTTTACTTGGAAGCAAATATTAAATTATAAGTAAGTTGCTAATATTTAATTAAATTATAATAAAATTTATAATTTTATTTTAGTCCAATGAAGAATTTAACGAGCACTATAAAATACATTTACCAAAACTGCAATCGAGTGAGATTCAGTTATTTCAATTAGTAGCAGAAAACGATATCGAAGGCGTTGAATATTTTCTCCAAGAACATGCCAAATTCAACATCAATTGCATCAATTTTCAGGTCAACCGTATTTGCTTTTATTTTGAGATCAGTGGGTGTACCTTAATTCTGTATTTGGTAACAATTTATTTTAATTATGCATTTAGGGCATAACGCCACTTCACATAGCAGTGCGAAATCGGTCAGATGCGATGGTCTCGTTACTGATCAAGCAGCCTCATATTGATATCGGCGACACAGTGCTGCATGCAATAAGAGATAACAACATCGTCATTTTGGGTAAATACGGTTATGGTCGCGATTTCACTTCGAATTACTTATAAGAAATTATTGTTTTTTTAATACCGGCAGTGATGTTGTTGGATGCTCAGAAGAAAGTATCGCCAGGGCTGGAGATGGCCGGGGCGAGTCACTCTACAGAGTTCCCAGAGCATGTGACTCCTCTGTTGCTTGCGGCTCAACTAGGCCACTATGAAATTATTTCACTGCTTCTCTCCAGAGGTCATTCAATCGTACGACCCCATCCTCCGTACTGTCATTGTGCAATTTGCAAGTAGGTTCCTTATTCTGTTATGATTTCGCTAGAATCAGAACGCATTAACTCACGCTGATACTGTTACTTAACTGCTTCAATTAGTAATTTGATTTGTAAGCTTTTATAATTATGACACTCGAAGTAAAAACATGAATACGAACATGAGAACAAATCAAATCATCTTCAATCACAAGATACATTAATAAATACAATACATGATAGAATGTGTGAACCATTGTCATCTAACTAATTAATATTAAATCATAACTGAAGTTCTTTGCTAATCGACAAGAACTTGGTCACACATGAAAATAAGGGTGACACATTTTTTTCATTCAAAGGAAAGCGGTAATCCACGACGATCCCCTGTACGCAAGCATGACCCGTCTGTCAGTATACCAGGCGATCTCCTCTCCCGCTTACATAGTTCAGGTGTCCTCTGACCCCATACTGAGTGCTTTGCGCATGGCCGCCGAGCTGACAGAGAACGCAGCAGCGCACAGGCAGTTGGCGGCAGCCTACTTACAGCTCAGGAGTGACGTCAGCGCTTTCGCTGTTGACCTCATAGGTGACACTTCATCACAGCTTTGCACTTTTAGTTAAACGCACTGTACCGTTTTGAGCCACGTAGCCTAGTAGATTTGGCTCGCGGTATTACACCGCGGTTTTACACCGTATAACTGGAGCACAGCATTCATAGCTCTATTTACTATGCTTTTTATTTTCAGTCTCCAAGCCTCCTTATCCAATACACCAATACGCGTGACTATCTTTACTAATCTATACTTATATTATTAACTGAACTTCTGGACCGATTTGAAAAGTTATTTTTGAGTTGGATAGCTTATTTATCGAGGAAAGCTTTAGGCTGAAGTATCGCGCTACAACGGGAGGGGAGGGAGCAAATTCAAAACGCTTGGACGCAGTCACGAAGGACCGCTGGTCTATACTAATATCATAAAGCTGCAGAGTTTGTTTGTTTATTTAAACACGCTAATCTCGGGAACTACTGAACCTATTTGATAAAATATATTGTATTAGATAGCGTATTTATCGAGGAAATGATTAAGACGCGCGGACGCCGTCGCGGGGATTGCTGTAATTGTATGTAAACAGCTTTCTGAGTAATTTAAATTATCACTGTCATTTTTGAGGATGCTGCCGAACCTCTGAAGAAGTGGAGATGATACTGAAGCAAACGTCGGGCTCTCGCAGACAGCGTCATTTCGTGCTGCCGCGCTTATTAATGGCCGTCAATTACAAGCAGAAGGAATTCGTCGCGCACCCAAATACGCAGCAGGTTCAATTTCATTTGTGTGTTAAGCCATTTATTATATTTCACGCAACTTTTACATTCACTGATGACTTTTCGTTATGGTTGATATAGCTCTTGCCATATAAAAATGAGAAAGTGTATACGAATCCTACACAAGCGAGTATAAACGCCGGTGCGGATTGATTGGGCTATCTCACGGTTTTGTACAAAAAAGTGAACAGTCAGTGTTGTTTTGATAAAATCCTAAAAATATTAGTTTTTTTCATAAATAATTACTCCTTAATAGTAACTTTATTTTCAAAAATAATTACTCCTTCAATTTGTAGGTTTTAGAATCTTATTGGGTTGGCGATTGGTACAGTTGGCGCAGTAAATCTATCCTAGCAAAAGCATTCATCATCTTGAGCCGCAATTTCCTAACCCCCATCATTCTTCTCATGTCAATGGTATGGATATAAACGTTAAGGAATCACACGTAACAGAATTTACCAGCGAGTGATGTAAGTGTTCGTCTAATTAGAGCGTTTACAGGTACTCCCGCGGCACAGGCTCGTTAGGCACTGGCAGATCCCGTTGAACAAACTTATTACTCATGCGTCAGCGTACATCGTTTTCCTAGCTCTGGTCTTCCACATCTCGAATCAAGATAAAACCGAACAGAAACGAGGACCGCCGGATACAGGTACGCGCTTTATTAATGATAACGTTCAGAGATTCGTTGACAAGATTGCATCAATTAATCTTGATGGTCCAGTAGCAAAACATCACTTTAGCAAGAGTTTATTGCCGGACTCACGAATTTCACCTAAACAACAAGGTCGAGGTTTATCTCGACATTCCAATCTTAACGCCTTCAAAGTTTATGTAACTTACTTTGAAATTTAATTAACGTAAACCACGAAAAATCTTTTATTGCTTCTGGAATTTTTGCATTATCCCTTAAACTCTGCCAAATGATGACTTTGCATTACCATTATGCATACTTTTACGTGGGTTTCAAGGGCGTGCATTTCATATAGGTAGTTAAGCAGTGCCTACCTCGTCATTATAATGCCAAACCAATATTACAATATATCTATAAACTAAGCTTAAACTAAAATCATTTTTATTATCAACTTACATACATTAAGTATCTACTAACGCTCAACTTTGAAACGAAAATATTTGGGTAGTAGGCTGCCCAGCGGCTGCTTGCTAAATACACGCACACTCTTGCAATCGCCCCTCGTACCTACAATGTCACACAATGATGATATAAACCCGACTAAATTGAAAATGACGCTCTGTTCATACAATTCAAGGTGGCAGAGGATATTCGCAACATAGACTCCTAAAGTAGGCATGCATACTATCTTCTTTCTCTATCAGTTCCCTACTGGAGAGTGTTTTGTCCTACTCGCGCGTAAATGACGTAAAATTCTTCGGAGTCTAATCAAAATACATCTCTTATGAGAAACTTTAATTTTAAATTAGGGTAGAAACATGGTTTTATATTAATAAACCATGGTTTTATTTAAAAGTGATTATGATATTGATAAACTAATGTAACTGTGCGCTGATCCCCTAACTAAAGGCAAGACGTTTGCTTGTGAATAAGGAAGGTCAAAATCGTAGCATATCCACTATGGGTATCAGTTAAATGGCATGTCATTAGAAAATCATCCATTTCCTTGATACTTGTGTGTGGTGTTAAATAATCGCAAACACAGTTTGTATGCTTCCTTCATAAATGGCACAGAAAAAACTAGGTAAGTTATTATTTGCTGTTATTACACCATCATTTTCATATAGCTCTTTACTAGACACAAAATCCAAGATCCATATTGAATTTGTGCCGAAGTTAGGACTCAAAATTAGTATATGCCTACTCCATTAATTTTTTTATGCACGCCCCTGGTGGGTTTGTCCCTGTAATCCCATTCACAGGTGCAGAAGCGCCCCTAATATTGTACGTGTGCGGCTACACTTGGTCAGCGGTTCGCATGTGCCTAATGCAGGGTCCCCAGAGGTATTTTACGGAATTGTGGAACTGGGCAGAGATCATCATGATCTTGCTATTTGGCCTGACCTTTGTGTTGTGGGTTGACGCCGCCATCGAGGTTGTAAACGCTACGGATAATTTGGGTGAGTAGTCGATTTTACTTATCCATCTTGGGCAATCCTGGGCCCCTATTTTTGAATCACTCGCGTCAAGATGGCGAGTGATTTTCGTTCGAAGATGAATTAAAATTCATAGAAAAAAACTCGTTGTCGAACGAATATCACTCGCCATTTCGAAGCGAGTGATTCAAAAATAGGGCCCCTGATGTTTTTATGATTAATGATACTAGTGTTGCTAAACTTCCTCGAATCGAAATGATCTACTTCTACCTACTTGCTTAATTAAAAGCAAGAAGATACTTCTACTTGGACAGGATATTACAAGTAAGTAATATCTGTCAATTCCATATTTACTAGAACCATTTTCCATGTAATAAATGAAAAACACCGCCAATAAAATTTGATATCTCAAATCCATCCATTGATATTCCATCTGAATCGGTAGTCGTATTTATTTTATGTTATGAACAAGCGGAAGCGCGTTCAATTCTATTTCTAGCTACAAGTAATAAAATGTGTGTTCATTTTCTTTTAACAAGTGCTTATTTTACAGTAAAGTGCAGGGGTCTAAAATAGCTTAAGTTAATGGTAGCGTTCGCGTTTCCCCAGAGCGCAAGTATTGGGATCAACACGAGCCCACTCTGCTCGCTGAGGGCACGTTCTGCCTGGCAACGATATTCGCTTATTTCCGACTCTTGTTTTTGTGCCAACTGAGCTACCATCTAGGGCCGCTCCAGGTATGCACATTAGCATTTCAATGCCGCATCGGTTGCTTGTATCAACGCTCTCTCGTCAGAGTAGGTATATTGTGGTAGGTGATTGCGTTAGTCGACATTGAACTAAGCTTTGAAATATTTGATACCTACGTCAAGTAGAGATAGCAATAGAAAAAAGATCCAGTTGGAAAGTAAGCGTGCGCCTTTTACTAGATGAAAACACCAAAGATAGATCTTTACTATTTCAACTTTCTAATAGAAATATAAAGCAAAAATTGCATCCTAGAAACTCCGTAAAATTGTTATTTAAGTATTAGACATATAAGTAGTGGAAGTGGTCAAACTTTAAGTTGATGGACTTTTAAGTTGCGATGTTATTATTCTTAGATTGCGATCATTAATCATAATTGGTCCGGTCAATTATATTATAAAAAAATAAATGATTGTTACTTGCGAGTATCCGTTTTTAAGGTATTCATAAGCAGTACGTATACTACTTAGGTCATGTCTAGTTGGTGTAGTAGTGTAGCATGTCAAGTTAACTAAACGAAATTCCCATTACAGGTATCTTTAGGGAAAATGACTATAGACATTTATAAGTATGTGATAGTGTTCACGATAATTATATGCGCTTTTACTGCCGGACTCGCTCGATTCTATCAATATTACGACGGCATGGTCTACGAGGACGAGTATGGTGTGAAAACTGTACAGGTAACCAATACTCTACAAAAAATACCTCAAATAAAATTATGTCAAGCAAACTGCCACTAATCTACGTGCCAGACTTTATACTTGAGTAGACAAATAACTTTACATGACTTGACTAGTAATAACAAACGTATTTTAAGTTCCGTCTCAAAACCGTTTCTATAGCCTGCCAAGATTAATTACGTGATTGGTACCTAGGTACTCAATAAGTATCCTTAATTGTTTATTTACCATTTTGTTTTGTAAAGATGGCAGGTACAGTCCGTTCCATTTTCCTTGTCAAATATTGTAAACAATCTTGACATTCCTTTTCACCGAAATAATTCATTTTAAAATAAAATAAACACAATAATCACCGACTACATAGGTAAATCATCGTTTACCACAGATTTTTTTAAAAATCCAAGAGTAAATGAATTATTTTCACGGATATTATTTTAAAAGTTATAAAAAGATTGTTTTCATTATTCGACTAGCAAAGAAAAACGGCCTTTACAGAATACATTCTTGTGGGTTCGGAAATGCTGATTGTGATAGCCGATTTACCTACATTATTTTTTTGTAGGTGTCATCTTTCACAAGTTTGACGGACACCCTGAAAACGTTGTTCTGGGGTCTTTTTTGCATGGCTCCGCTTGAGAGCGCAGACGTGGTGTTGACAAACACCAAGATCGCAAAAACGTTTGATAAATACCAGGAAAACCGGCACGGCTACACGGAACTAATTGGATACTTCTGTTTCGGATGTTGGTGCCATCTTATACTTTTTTACAAACTAAAGCATAACTACTATAATAATAATATTGCTTACAGGTTTTGAGGTGATATCCGTGATAATCGTGCTGAACATGCTCATAGCCACCATGTCAAACACCTTCCAAAGAGTGACCGACAACGTCGCAATTGAATGGACGTTTGGGAGGACAGAAGTAAGCGATTTAAAAATCTAAGTCTCCCTTACGTTACTTTAAATACGAATCCCTTATCTATCGTTCCTTACGATTATTCAATTTTTAAAATAAGTAGTATAGTAAGTATCTAGACTAGAAATTCAATGTAATTCTTGTCCATCTGCGAGAAGGCGAAGTGAAGTAAAAAAAAACAAGAGTGTAGGGTAACAAGAGTCGGTGCCACCACTTTGAAAATCCAGCTTCACCTGTCGCAGCACCGACTCCAAAAAGAAATTGTTTCCCTAAAATGGATTCCTTTCCTTTCAATGTTCAAGAGTTTATTTAAGACTTTTTAGTGCATTTTGGTTTTGAAGTCGGTTTTTACTTTTTTAAAGTAATTTTTTTCACTTTCGATTGTGTGTTTAGTCGGCACTATCCGAAGACCACCATACAAGTAAATCGGCACGGGCGCGAACGCTCAATAAAACTTTATTGCAGCAAGAAGGCCGCCAGTGCAGTCCGTGTGAGCACAGAAATTCACAGGATACTGCGGGCGAAATGATTTGTGCCCCTCCTTACATGGCAAATACGAACACTTCCACTCGCGCGCTCGGCTGAGATCGTGCTTGTCCGTTTCAGTTATAATTTATGTCGCAATTATTTATAGGGCTTCATTGCAGCCTTCTTCCTGTATCAGCCTTCAGATATAAGTGCTTTAGACAGGTTCAAACACTGCGTGCTTATTTTATGTAGTTTCAAAGGTTCTTTTCTTTAGTTAACGCTCTCAATCTCATTGTCAGAAAAATATGCTAGAGGCTAAAAGTTTTTAGTTTTGTAGGGCATTTTCCGCATTTAGCCGATTGGGCAAATGTGCCTGATCCTCCTTTCATTAATCTACTCCCAACCATCCCAGACTTTCCCAGAAGGCTAGCAGCCAGCCCAGGTTGCCGCAGGCCTCCGAAAGTTATGCTAGAATAAGAGTGGATTTTTGAATGTCTAATAATAATAGGTACTTATTAGTTCTTAGCCCTTTTTAATTCATACGTGTCCATCCTGTGTCATACATAGATTACGTAATACTAATGCGTCAGATGTTTTTAAGATTAATATGAGAGTTCGATATTTCGAAAGCTTTATCGAAAAGCAATTAACACACTTATCATTAAGGAGTTACCCCCTTGGGCTTGCCTGAATGTTTTCCGGAAGTTTTGAAAATAAGCTACCTTATAGATTTTATTGTGTTCTTTTCGATTTTCTACTTTGCCACCTCGTATGTCAGCCGCTCGCGCGGCTTTCTTGAAAAAATCACGTCCAATAGTACTTTTTAGACGATATCTCCTTGTAACCCAGTCTTAAAACACTTAGAGATTGCATTAATTGCGGTAAAGCTACCATCCATCTGGATAGCTTTCACCCAGTTTTTCAACTCTCTAAGATGTAAGCGCTCTGAGTTATAACAGAAATACCGAAAAATGTATCGTCACTTTTAGTTTTATGCAAAAAATGTAAGTAAGAATAGCTCTGACGAGAAAGGTCAAGATGACGTTATTTAAGATCACAATATTTCTAATCGTTGAGCCCTCATTAAATTTTATAGGTCTTATAGCTACCAAGATATAGGGCTCCCAATGTTGTCTGTTTAAAACTAAAGAACTTTTAAAATCAAGTCGGTAGTTTTTGAGGTAAGCACACTTATCCAATCAAAAATAGCTAATAATATAAAATCTTTAACGCTGAAGACTTTCTAAGTTAAACACGTATACCTCCACAACTCAGTTAATTTTAAAACATCAGGCTGAGATATAGATATGGAAATGAAATAAAATTAATACGGGCGGCCGAGTCGTGAGCCCACGGAATGTGTATAAAGTACATGAGTTCTCTATGGTTACTACAAAACTATCCCAAAATAACATTAATTTAGGCAAATAAATCATTTACAAATCTTAGAACAATTGACAAAGCTATCGACGGACATTAATTTAAATTCTTCTCTATTTTCAAGTCGGTAATTAATTTGGTATTCCGTGGACCGATTTTAATTTATTTGAACTTTTGTTAGGTCCTTTTGGCCTTCGAAAAATTTAAGAAGTGGTTTCAGGCCTAGGCAACATTAATTTTAAGTCTGGTTTTCGCTTTACCGTTTTTTTCAATTTTAAAAAAATAGGGCATATTGGGAGCCTTGCATTTAAGAAGTAATAAGAGCTATGGTGACACTTAACAAGGGCTCAAACAAACGAGAAATTTGTGAACGTTAAAACCGCCAAGCAACCTTTCTCGTTAGAGCATTTCTTTGTCACTGGACTAAAAAACCGACGATTTTTTTCCGGTTTTTCTGTAGTATCTCATAGCGCTTACATTTATGAGAGCTGCAAAACTATAAATAAATAAAATAAATAAATTCCAAACCCTTATGCGACGATCGTCACTAAAAAAATTCACTTTGCTTTCATTTGTGAACAATACTGTGCTCCAATCACTCATGTCCCAATCCTGGTGCTCCCCTGCAAATGATAATTGGTTCGACGATGCGTTCCTGTCAATGGAATTCGCACTACACGTCTTCTGAAAAATTGCTGGTTTCATGCAACCGATTTCTAATCGTTTGGTCACTAACATCGGTCGCTTGGCGCAAGCGGTTTTGTAAAGAGCGGGCGATAACAAATCGCTTTCTGCGTGCAGTCAGGCGTATGTAGCGATCTTCCTGTGACGTAGTTGCTCGAACTCTACCTGATCCTGTTCTTCTGGTTACCCTGCCAGTCTCTTGAAAGCAGTTCCAAGCATTCTGGATTGCACGTCGTGAAAAACTTAGCTGCAAAGCTACAGAACGCTGCGAATGGCCCTCCTGTATTAATGTAATAGCTCTAGTTGGAGTTGGATGGAGTGCGGGGTGAGGCAAGGGGGGTTGTCCTCCCCTAGGCTCTTCAATCTGTACGTGGATGCACTGATCCGGGAGCTCAGCGGCATGCGTCTCGGCTGCCATATCGGCAAAGTATGCGTAAATAACATCAGCTACGCCGATGACATGGTCCTGCTGGCGCCCTCGGTCAGTGCACTAAGATCACTTCTCGCTGTTTGTGAAAAGTTTGCGGCCTCGCATGGTTTGCTATACAATACCAAAAAGTCACAATTTATGGTGTTAAGGGCTGGTAAGTAGTAAGTAAATGTTCCAATGTAGTACCTACCCCCTATAAAACACTACAATCAACCCTTAGACAGGGTTTACATGTTTAAGTATCTGGGTCATATTGTCTTTATTGAAAGGGAACGCAGGGCGCTGTCGGTCAGGGCAAATATGTTGGTCCACAGGTTTGGTCGCTGCACGGATATAGTTAAAATCACACTTTTTAAAGCTTTGTGTGTATCTTTTCAGTCGTGTAGTTTATGGACCAACTATACCAAAAAGGCCTACAGCGCCCTGCGTGCCCAATATATAACGCCTTCAGGACTTTGTTGCGGCTGCCGCGCTTCTGTAGCGCTTCTGCGATGTTTGCGGTGGCAGGAGTAGACAGCTTCAAGCTATCATGCGCAAAAAGACCGCGTCTTTGCTACACCGAATACGCGGCAGCTGCCACAGCGTCCTCAAGGAGATAACCGACAGTGGGGATTGTCCTCTGATCGGTCACATGATTGGAATAACTAGATCTCTAACAGTCTGGATCGCAGTTGTCTGTTTTTTTTATTTTTTTATTTACATGATCTCATCCGCTCATGATTTAATACATTTTTTTACCGACACTTTGTGTGAGATCATTATGATTTTTACTTTGTTATATTTGTCTGAATTCGAATGGCAGAATAATTAATAAAATATTGATTGATATTCCAGAGATATGATAAGAGGTACGACGTTCACTGTGAAAACAAAAGATTTATTCTTTCATTTTTGATCATAAGGATTTGAAAAATAGTAATAAAAATCATAGCACAAGGGTTTTTATTTTATTTAGTGGTGTATTTAATCAGATTACAGAATTTCCTTAGTCTGAAATCTGAAATCTTGTTAATGAATTTCTTCAAGTTCCCTTGTACTTTATGTCTACATACAAACGACTATCGTAGGTGGATAGGATATACATATCAACGTTCGTCGGCCATTACGAAACATCGAATTTGCATCCTGCGCCGGCGCAGTTACTTTTTATTGCCGCCATGACATGCAAACTCAACACCTACCTTTAATTGCAACTTCTGCGGAATCGTGAGACGTTAAATAATCAATTAATGTAATGTTCAGTGTTCTTTCAATGCAACCTGTCGTAACATTAAATCGAGGAATGAACATTCTGGAATAACAACTTGGGTGACCACAGGCGGATGTAGAGAGGACCACCCTACACGTCAATTTGCGTATGATAAATAGTCATGAAGGACGGAGTATCTATTACAGCTTAGATATCTTTTGCAGGGACGTAGTGAAACAACTGTTAGTTGAAAAAACACTATTATTCCAGGTTTACATAGACTACATGCTGCAGACTACACTGCCATCTCCGTTCAACATGATTCCAACGGCTTCGGGAATGGGCAACGTGGTGGAATGGATACGCACCAAATTCAGCAAGCCACATGGCGCCGTTGCGCGGTGGTCACTGGGCTACTGTTGCTATATGGTAAATTATAAATAATCCCACGACCTTATTAGTTGTGCTGTGTACTACTTTAAATCACTATTACGACTTTTGACACAATGTCATAATAAGTTACCGTTATCTGTCCAATACTTCATACGAAATGATACTCTAAATTTGAAATAATTATTCGTTGGCTAGAGCTAATTTCTCGTCAGAGAAACAGGCTCTTTTTAGAAACCAGTCTACTCTGGGGCGTGAGACGATCGCCTTACAAAATTTTACCGTAATTTGAGTGTTTCTGGGCGATTGCCGAAGCCGATGATGTAGGTTGTTCGCGATATTCGGCAACCGTACAATCGGTACATCAGAAACATCGAGGAGCCTAACTATTATTTATGGAATTTCAGGAACGAGATATCGAGGCCAGTATACAACAAGAGTACCCAGCGCTTATGTCCGTGTTGGTGCAGCGATACTTCCGCGACAAACACGCGACGGCGATCGCTTGCAACAGCGTCGAAGCCGAACTGGAAGCTCTAAGGCGAGAGATCGCCTTTTACAAAGCTCAAAAGGCAAACACATTGAAAAATAAATAAATGGTAAAAACTAAGGTATTACGCGTTCGTATAGAATGTACTTAAATAAATAACTTATGTTTAACTTCAATAAAAAACGTACAAAAAATATGAAATATGTTTATTTTTTAAATATAACGAGATTGAATATTGCATGAATACAATATTTACAATTTTTAAACTGGAATAACAAGGTTTTCATATAAAATATAACATATTTATAATTAATGTAATATGCCAGACAGTACAATAAAGAAATAACTGACTATTTAACTATCATACACAAGAAACCTTTGTTCTGATATTCCTTTACATGGAGAACTTGCGTAACTTTTTGAGATTTTTTATCAACCCTTCTGTAACCATTCATTTCTTATGAATACTAGAATAATAATAACTAGATAAATACACTTATATTAACTCATAAGATAAACAATATTAAAAAGACAGTAGTTTTTTTTTAGATTTACGTTCCCTTAAAAACGAAGAACCAAAATTAAAAAAAGTAACGGCTCAACAAATACTGCCAACGTTGCAACTGTATTCAAAAATCTTCCATTAATAAATATTCAAGCTATGAAAATTCAAGTCTCTATAGACTTTTTACATAGATCCGTGTAGTAATGTTTGTGTCGGCAATACATCTTTCTGCCAAACTGAATCGCATTTGAATGTGTCTTTAACGTTCAAGGCAGAGTGATAACAAGATCAGAGCTGAGCGACTGATCTCACCCTACGACGCGACTACAAGGATTTCGATGACGGATAGAATAATATGATGATATTTTTTGTATGATACGCAAAGATCGATGTTCCTTGCAACGAACCACAAATCACCGCAATATTTCCATGTAGTCCCACACCGAGTTTTGTACCACCCATCACATCCTCACATGGAACTTGCCTGCTTTAGTGATGTACTTGACTCCCTTGAAGGGTTTGTACTTTGCGCCGTACATGTCGAGGCGACTCACGCGCAGCCCGCTGACAGCCAGCTGAGGGATCGTGAAGTGGACGTTGATGCTGGGGTTAGCGCCCGACGTGTCTGCTCCGGACACTACCGATATCTGAGAAAGAGGAAGATTATAATTATAACGTTTTTTTTTAAAAAAAAAACGGCCAAGTGCGAGTCGGACTCGCGCACTAAGGGATCCGTGCCAACTTTAACTGAATTAGGGAATTCACTTACTTCCACTTAGTAAAATACCACAATATTATGTTGACAGCAAATATAACTTTGTTTTTAACATAGTGTTTGTATGAAGTCCAAAGTTATGTTTGCGGTTGTTAAAAATGTGCTATATCTCAAAAACTTCTCGTTCGATCCCGTCCGAACCAATTTTCGTTGAAAGTATTTGTGAATATCTACATTATATATTTTTTTCAAAATTTACACTCGTTTAGTTTAGAAGTTAGATAGGGGGGACGCCCATTTTACCATTTTACTACTTTGCAGACTTTGTTTCATGTATGGGAGGATAAATCGTCCTACCAAATTTCAACAGTGTGATGCTTATAGTTACCGAATAAAATAGCTGTGACATACGGACGGACAAACAGACACACAGACAGACGGACTTGACGAAACTATAAGGGTTCCGTTTTTTGCCATTCGGCTACGGAACCCTAAAAATGGCTCAACATATTTTCATGAGACATAAAATTTTCTATGATACAAATAAAAACTAAACGAAAATAGGTTCATCCGTTTGGGAGCTACGATACCACAGACAGATATACATATACACGCGTTTGGTGATTTGGTTAGCGCTCCTGACTATTACGCCGGCGCGGCCATCGCGGGTTCGAATCCCGCAAGAGGCAAATGTGTGCGATGAGTACGTACATTAGTACCTACCTCCGTCATAGTAGTTTAGTATTCGTAACAGAAGGAAGAAAGAACGTACATTAGTACCTCCATCATAGTAGTTTAGTATTCGTAACAGAAGGAAAAAAGATCCTTACTTCGAAACCACGACAATAGGCTAGTTGACTAAATTTGAAAAACTCATTAATGCGTTATTTTATTAAGTATCACAACTTATTTTATTAATTTGGTTGGTTGTTGGGCCCTATTGTTGCCAACTCGACTAGGTATTATCTACTGCGGCATCCCTTATGTTTAAAGTTCACTGCTTAGTCCCGTTGAGTCTATAAATTGCCAGATTCTTTGGAGCGTGATATTTGCTAGCTCATCCGGATGCATGATGTGTCGCCCGAGATGGATACTTCTTTTGCTCATAAGCGGACCGCATGATAATGATAATAATAATAATAAATGATTTATTAATGAACAAAAAGTATTTATGGTAACAAAAATGACTTATACTAAGAGGCTTATTATAGTATTTGTCTGAACTAGGTTGGACCTGTGTTTCAGACTATAAAAGAACTATGTTAGCAAACAAATTACAATAAACTTACAAAGATAACACAAACAAAACCTTAAGCTAACTATTAATTTACCCTATTACCTACTGGATGATGACAAACAGGTCTTCAGTCTCATCATATGACAGTTTTTTAAGATACTGATCTAATTTTACCTTACAGTTATGGTAATTAAGTTCGTATAAGCTTAATATACCGTTTAATCTATTATATAATAACGATCCAATAAAACTAAAGAACCTTTTAGTAATAGAAAATTTCGAAGTCCATTGTGGAGTGCAGACTTTATCCATCCTTCTTTTGTTAGTTACGTCGGGTTTATAAGGGAGCAGTGCGTGTTGTTTTAAAATGGTGTGCTGTATGAAAAGCTGGCGCACAGTAAGCACTTTGCAAAAATTGTATAGCAATTCTGTTGGATATAAAAAAGGTAAGGAATTGGCTACTTTTAAAATAGCTCTTTGGGCACGCTCTAGAGGTATTAAAACAGTTTTGGGTGCTCCACCCCAGGATGTAATACAGTACTGTATTATAGATTGACCTAAGGCTTGGTATACTTGCGTAATGAGTTTTTTATCCGCGATAAATCGTATTTTTTTAAATATGTATATTAATTTACGCACCCTAAGAGCTAAATTATGTATGTGCGGTCTAAAAGAAAGGGTTTCATCGAGTGTAACACCTAAATATTTTACGGTGCAAGTGCTTGCAATAGAGGGACAACAACATATACTGTTGAATTTAGGGTCATAACATTGGTGTGCATGCAACTTGTGTGCGTCTTTATTGTGTGTTCGGCGCATGCTAAAGCGTGTGTATTTGGTCTTGGTTAATACAGTTAGTGAGTTTTGGTATGTGGAAAGATATTGTCTGCAGTTTTCAACATCGCACAATTTCGACTTCGAGACAAAAAGATTATCTAACTCATTTAAAACATTTGTATCCATTTAGATATATAAGAGTCAACTAATTAAGGTCTAAGTGACAAACAAATTGTTTGGCGCTCTTAGGCGCCAGCATAATCTATAGAGTTAATATACCTCGATTCGGCGGCTTTCCTTGCAGGGCATTCAGCGTCCCCTGTCTTATGGGCGTTCGGTTTCTTGAAACGCAGACAGGTCGCACATTTTGGTGATTCAGCCTTCATTGCACAGTCCTTCATTTCGTGCCCGAGCTCCCCACAATGACCACAGGTGCTGGTTTCTTGTCGGCATGTCTTAGCTGCGTGACCATACTGCTGGCATTTAAAACAGCGTGTAACTAAAGTGAAGTCTCTTACGGGGCACGAGGACCAGTTGATGAAGATGTGGTCGTTTGGAATAAGGGCTTTACGAATTTGGGCGGATACTTGAACGACATAATTGCAGGTCTCGGCTTCTTTCTTTCCTGATTTGTGGCTCAGTTTAATCGAAGACAAGAAAGACTCAAGTGTCATACCAGGTATCTTGTCGGCTAAATTTTGCTGATAGATGCAGTTGAAAAATTCCGTCTCTTGCTTGGAAGAAGGGACACCGAGTATTATAATTCTGGGTTGGCGTTTGAGAGTCTCGTCAACAGTGAAGCCAGAGGTCTTTAATTGGGTAGAGAGCTTTAATTTTTCAATATCGTCCTTCGAGTCGGTGCTGATGATCACACCGCCGTTCCTTGTTTTACGCAGACCTCTCACATGAAGCTGCATTTGATCAGGTTTAATGATCTTTTGTACCAAGGCCTTTGTTTCTTCACTCGTCTTTAATTTGTCGCTAAGGTATATAGCAACGGAGCTGAATTTCGAAGGCTGAATAAAGTTGTCTGGGCTTTTCTTGACGATTTCTGCGAAGGATTTAGATTTGCTACCGGGATCAGAAGATTTGTCTATACGCACTGTAAGTTCTTCGATTTTTTTCGACAGATCGTGATTTTCTTTTAGGGCTTGAAGGTCGTATTGGGGAATAATGGCTTTTTGTTTGAGGGACTGGTACTGAATGGCTAACTGGGAAGTGCCATGCGAAACTTTTCTACACGTGTTGTGGATTCTTAGTTTCTGCTCTGAGTTGAGTTTTCCATCCGCTGCAATGTTGCATATCTCGTTCAGGCAACTTTCAATGCTTATCAACCAGTTCTGTATCTCTGGGGTACTCACTATTTCAAGAGGAGTTTCATCCTCTTGCTGGGCGGGCGGCTGGCGAGCAGGCGTGGCTGGAGGGCTGCGCTGCGTTAAGCCACTTAGGTTAAACGCACTTTCTGGTTTGCCTGCCATTATTATTTGGTATAAGATTGAATCTTACAACACATTATCACTATATAAAGTCAGTGACACAGATTCCACTTAGAATAATCTAGGACACACTTATTTGCACATTTATTGTAATTATTCTTTTAATTATTTAAGGCACGTCCGATCGCGCTGACGGTCTCAATGAATTCAGCATGAGCAGAAGCATGGCCGTTGCTTCTTCTGTATTAAACAAATGTTTGTTCAGTTTGCAGTGGCCGGTTAGTATCCTAGTCACTGCACAAGCTTTGTATCTTTCGAACTTTAACAGTTCTTTAGTTACTTTGTTGTTGTAACCCCGAATGAGTGCTATTGAGTATTCTTGTCCTGGTGTAGACTTCCACGACTCAATAGCCTCTTGTTTACAGAGGGTGGTTGGAAGCGTAGTGGCGCGTTGTTTGGTGAAGCCACAGAATGGTTAGAAAATTTTCATTTAATTTGTGTTTTAATTTTGAATTTTGAATTGCTCTCAAAAACGCTCCAAACTATCATGGCGCCGTCACTCATTACTTGTATAAGTAAATCGGATCCGTATTTCCTGAGATTAGCTTGTCACAAAAACAAATTCTCCGGCTTTATAATATGAGCACAGATATTTAATATTTCCTTTTCTTTATATAACCATATTACTTCGCTGTTGGGAATGTAGTATTATAAAAAAGATCAAAATCAAGTTTTCAAAATGCCTATTAAGGTTCTGTAGACGAATGGCAAAAACGGAACCCGTATAGATTGGTCAAATCTTTCTCTCTGTCCGTCGGTATGTCACCGCCAATTTATTCAAACTATTTTACCCAACCCTATGCGTGTACGGTATGGATAAGGGCTTTGAAATGACGTACATGTGTAGATCTCAACAAATACTTTCAACGAAAATTGGTTTGAATTATATCGAACCGGTAGTTTTTGGGACATTGCACATTTTCATCAACTGCAAATTTAACTTTGTTTTTAATGCAAACGTTATGAAAAACAAAGTAATTTTTGCCGTCAAAAATATTGTGATATTTTCGCTAGGTAGTAGGTGGACCCCGGGTTCAGTTTAAGGCTGGCTCGGAACCCTCAGTGCGCGGGTCCGACTCGCACTTGGCCGGTGTAAGGGTCAAAATAACTAAGCTGATACAGACTTGATTGACTAAAAGGCTTCTTTATTTAAGAAGCACTCAGATACAACTGACAATTAACTTATTTCTAAATGTTAAACAAGAACCATGAGTTTCGCCTTATCAAAATGTTTTCAATTTTTTGAATTGAGTATAGATAAAAGTATTGTTTGCCAAATTATGTTAAGGTCACTATGTCCCATAAAATACCTGCCCAGTTTTCGCTTGACGTATAAAATTAAATAAGGAATAACTTTATCATTTAAATATCTGGTATGGTACATAAACCATATTTTTATTAAATATTTTAATGATTAAAATAGTTACAGAAGCTTTTCCTTAGCTAGTACACACATACTCGTACTTACTATAACACATTTTTAGGGTTTCGTAGCCGAATGGCAAAAAACGGAACGCTTATAGTTTTTTTCAAGTCTGTCTGTCTGTCTGTCACAGCCATTTTATTCTGTAACTATAAGCATTACACAATTGAAATTTGGTAGGAAGATGTATCTTGTTAACCGCTTACCGATTCTCATACAAAAAAATAACATGAAACTAAAACAAACAAAAAAAATTTGTCAAACCTATGCGTGTGGGGTGTCTATAGATAGGTCTTTTAAAATAACATAAGAGGTCCCTTAAACCATTTTCTTTTAAAGTCTAACGTTTCATAGCGAGACGCTTTCAAAGTGGTAAAATGGGCGTCCCCCCCCCCCCCATCTAATTTCTAAACCAAGCAAGTGTAAATTTTGATCAATAAAGATGTAGATCTTAATAAATACTTTCAACGAAAATTGGTTCGGACGGGATCGAACGAGTAGTTTTTGAGATTTAGCAAATTTTCAACAACCGCAAACATAACTTTGTTTTTCATACAAACACTATGAAAAACAAAGTTAAAAAAAATATTGTGGTATTTAAAGTAAGTGGAAGTAAGTGAATTCCCTAATTTAGTTAAAAATGGCGCGGAACCCTAAGTGCGCGAGTCCGACTCGCACTTGGCCGGTTTTTTCATTGATGTTTTTGGTGCATGTATTCTGCGCCATAAGGTCCTATGATTCTAAGACACTTAGCATGTATGTGTACGTAAAAAGCCTTTACCTACTCAAAATATATTCGGTACTTACATTTCCTCTAATATTTGGTAACTTCGGCAATTCGATTCGTCCTATATCCCAGAGCAACACTTTGCTTACAGGGTCGTATGAATATTTTCCTTGATTTGCAGTTAGAGAGCAATTTAAAACACATTTCGGCATACATATTTCTAATGCTACATCTGAAAAGAATAAAGTTAAATGTAATTTAATATTTGTGCAACCAGTGCAATTTTTCATTATTATTGTTTTTGTTTTATTTTAATTTATAAAGTGAATAAAATCAGAAGGACTTACTTTCTAAGGTCCGCCCCATAGTTTGTTTGGGTCCTACAGTCAGGTCAAGCCTGCCCTGGTCGCCGTTGGACCTGAGCGACAGGTTGTGCCGAACGTAAATTGGTATCGCTACGACGCTCTGAGACCCAATGTGGTAGGACATCAGTCGGAAGTTACCATCAGGTGGTATAAATGATAATATCCTCTCAGACTGAAAAAAAAAATGCAACGAATGTTAATTAAACTCAAAATACACGATATTTTTTTAAAATATTTTTATACATTTTCCTATCTGTGTAGAATAAAAAATAGACATAGAAAAATAGGATAAGAAAATTAACTTTTTTTCCTTTAAATATTAGCTCATTTTCTGCAATCATTTCACAATCATTTCTGCTTAGCCCAAAGGTATGACTGGTACAGAATGCCATATGGCGTTAAGTCCACCTTTTGTACAAATTTTTGGTTGTGCAAAAAAATAATAAAAAATAAACAGAATAAAGCCACTGTATCAGTTGGCGACCAATATCAATCGACACATGCCGCGACGTCAGACAAACTGTTATGTAGGATTCCTATGTAAAACGAAATCCGTCAATAAGATTATCGTTTAGCGGATCCGAAGCATTTTTATTATGCAGTGCCTACTACGAAATGCTTCGGATCCGTAAAACGATTATTGTATTGACGAATTTCGGTTTTTGGTAGTAGGCCTACTGGCGCGACTTCGTTCGACGTGTATAGCGCTGGATTCGATGTCAGGCGAATCCCCCGACTTCTGTCATGACATGTCGCCTTCACGTGTCAGCCGACTTATGCAGTTAAATGCGCATAACCTCAGACCCAAATAATTGCATTCAATTGATATAATTCAGAAAGATATATTTTTTATAAATAAGGTTTTATGTGGTGTTTCTGTTTTACTGGCACTTCTGATCATTGCTTGCTCTGCGGATGACGCTCTGTGGAGAGTGGATTCGATAGGTATTCGCCGGCCGCCGCCGCGCTGACATTATAATTATTTATTACTATCTATGCTCATAGAGAACTAACTATTACTTGAGTGCGTATTTTGGCGAGTTTGCGCACGTAGCATGTCTTATTATTAAATAGACAGGGCAACATTATAATGATGATTTTTGGAAAAATATGACATTAAAATGTGTTTCAATTGATTCTGGTGTTATTTCAATAAACCTATTTTCAGGTTTTGAGCATTTTATGTTACACACTGTATAACTTAATGGTGGAACATTTTATCAATGCTATTTGGTGTTCTTATTTTAATGTATATGATTTGCAATCGGTATGCAGGTATATTATTTAATAATAGTCTCACCTCCCAGCGTTTGAACCTTACACAAGGGTGGAATGAAACATCATCAAACAGTCTTGGATTCACAAAAGTAAGAGTGAGATCAGGCATTCCACTTAGCTTGATACAGCAGTCAATCTAAAAAATGAATAGACAAGAATATTAAATTTACAATTTATCATAAATTTCTAAACAAATTAATACAGGAATTATATTTTTTATTGAATAGAATGGACATTATTATTAACAGTCCTGCATAAAATTTAGGTTTCTACTTACATATCCTTGGATTTCAGCCGAAACAGTAGCTCCACTTTTGTCTATGATTGCATCAACTTCTTCAACCACATCGAAATATGCTTCATTATTGGCATACTTTACTCCAGATCGTCTCCAAGGCACATTGGATAACTGGCCCGATGGCAATATTGATGAAACACTATAAATAACAGAAAACACATATTTTTTTAAATAAATTAGTAAATAACAGAAACATATCTTCAAGACTTTTTACCCACTTTGACTTTCCAGTAACTGTGTTAGCAATGGTTCTTAAAATATTTGGTGGTTTTATCAACTCCTTCAAGATATTACTCTCTGTGGCCAGAGGGAATCCATTATCTAACATTTCATCAAGTAGCTGAAAAACAATGACTTTTAAAATATACTAGAGATCACTTGAAATATTTCATTGTAATACTGAAATTAATTACCTCATAAACAACAACATAGTTCTCTTTTATTATTGTTTCTGTACAGTCTGAGAAATAGTCCTGAAAATAAAAAGAAATACAAAATAATAAATATTATTAATAATATAAAGGAAAATAATTAAAAAGAACATTGGTCAGAATTAAAGGCAGCAATACACATGCCTGTAGCTGGCACACTTGCATGCCATCTACTTTTATATGTAGGTTTACACTTACTGGTATGCAATACGAGGGAGGGGACGCGGGGGGGTTTAAAACTGGCATGTGCATTAATCAACCGTGTGAATATAGGCATGCAAAGATGCAAATTGCTAAACTTTCACATGCCAGTAACTGGCATGCAAGCTACTAATCTGTTTTCAATGCATTAGGTTTACACTTACTGGTATGCAATACGAGGGAGGGGACGCGGGGGGGTTTAAAACTGGCATGTGCGTTAATCAACCGTGTGAATATAGGCATGCAAAGATGCAAATTGCTAAACTTTCAATGCATGTGTATTGCCGCCTTTACACACATATTGCTTAGATATTCTTACCCACCTGGAATGTGTCAACGACCCTATGCAAAAATTCAATAACAAATAGAGGAGCCACCTCTTGCTTGCACACAGCCACCAAGGCTACTCCACCTCTCTGAATTGATATCAAATAATGATGTGGGGCTGCCAAAACAGGGGGAACATCCTGAAATAGTAATATTTAAATGATTAGACATTTAATGCTTCAGCACCCGAGCGGTTGCAGGCAACCGCATAACAGTAGAATTTGCATTGTGTCTCGTTCACATACACTTGAGGGATTAATGGACCAAAAACTAATTAAAATAAGACATACTTGATTTATGGTATTTAATCAAAGCATATTTCGTATTTGAGATTTACATGTATACCTAGAACTATGGGTACTTACATTAGGGGATGCACGTTGTGCCTCTAAATAATAATCACAAACCGATCTTGGAATAACACTGCGCCAATGCTTCTCCAGAAATACATCACTGAAATGAATGTTGTATAAATCCTTGACTTTTATCAAAGGTGCATAAAAAAAGGAATCATCTAACAGGAACTTAAAAATGACTAAATAATACTAAACAGAAATTAAAGTAAGGTTGCACTTATAAAAAGATACTGTTTTCTTCAAAAAATATAGGTACTGTAATAATTATTGACTAACCCAGCAGGATTTATTATGAATAAACTGTGAATCATTTTGTCAGTCGGAACTGAAAACAATATATCAATCAATTATAATTCATGTAATTTTAGTACCTACAAATAACTACAAGTTGTTGTAAGATTTTGATTTTTGACACAGACAAAAAAAGCCCTTCCCTTGACAACGACAAGGATCTTTTCACAGATGGTAAAATGTGAACTATCACTATCATCGTCAAAAAAAGCGGCTGCCAGATCTAGAGTAGTCAAATGTCCCCAATATTACAGGTGATTTCCCTGTTTTCCCTAATGTTTTATTTTCGTTCATAATCTGTAGACTTATTCTTTGAAATAAAAAAAATATTTTGAAATATCGTCAAGCCAGAATCTTTAAGAAATATATTTTTAAAGGTTTTTATTGTTTATACATTTGTTTTGCGTTTAAAAATGGTAAACATTCAATAGCACTTGGCTTGTGGAATCCCCAAGAGTATACCCATACTAAAAAGTATAAATAAAAAAACATACAAGGTACAAATATACATGCAAAGTTTAATTTAAATAAGTGCCCTTTTCTTACATTTTGCCTTGGTTGGGTAAAAATATTGCTTAAACAGTTTCCTAAACTCCATAAATCAAGGGGTTTTTTTTGCATTGGCTACCCGGTTTGTATCATAGCGTCACATTCCTTATTAAAAAAAAGCGTCACACTGTACTGACATTGACAGACGGCGTCAACGTCATTGTCAGCAGTTTGCCACATTGCCTGACAACTAGACACCACACATAGATTAGTAATGTAAGAGTATGTCTGCCTAAAGACATCACGATTTCTCCCTCCATGAATTGACGCCACTTGTCATCAACTCTTATACAAATGGTTTCTTTTTTTATTCGTTGAACTATACTACTTCGTATGGACACGAAGGAACCGAAATGAATTGATGGTCCCGGACATCAACGCATGCTTGGTATCTCAGTTACTCACTTCCGCTCGTAGCGATATGCAATGTGTCATATTTGGTCAATTAATTCGTCAAAATGCCGTCTTGCGTTTTAAAAATATGCAACAATAAAACCCACACGATGCAACAATAAAAACATACCGGCGTTACTTTTCAGAGGTAACTACCTAAATAAAATGTTACCAGTAACCTACTTAATATTTTTTTCAAAAGTTTTAAATGTTTTGAATGAAATTGCCGCCATTTTATAAGAAAATCAAAGATTATAAAAAGTGACTCGCACAGAATGGGAAAGTAGGTAATAAATGAGGTAAGGAAATGCGATATTGTGCTTTTCCCAATAAAATGTTTTTACATCAGTAGTTTTTCCCGAATAATTTTGTGTATAAAAATTAAATAACGAAAAAAGTGAATTGAAAAATAACAAAACTAACTAAATCCTTCGTTCTATGATAATTTAACGATCCCCGTAGGCTGTAGCTTAATGTTTAGTAATCTTAAGACTTCCTCGCTAAAGTAACAAATTCATTCAATCATGGCATTAAATTTAAAAAAAAAACACTTATTTTCAAAAAGATGAATATTTTTTTATAAAGCGTGTCTTGTTGTTCTGGGTTCCGCACTTAGGATAAAATTATCTACGACACAAAAAATGTGAAAATTGGTTTATTTAGGAGCTATTGCAGTCAGACACATGGAAATAAAACCACCCCTTGCTTTTAGCGCAAATGGTCATTTTTTTTAGACCATTTTTGTTCAAACAAACAAATTTTTCTGTTTCCAATACGGCTATTTTATTCATCTAACTTTATTACTTTAGAGTTTATAAGTATATATTATTTCATGTTAGTAACTATTATGCAATCAATTAAAATAATATTCATCAAATACAGTCAGGTATGATAGGCACAAAAGCCTATGTCACTTTTGCAGTTTCATATTCAACATTCGTAGTAGTAATACCTGGATGTAATCGTAGCTTTATTATGGCGCACTCGCTTTTGCCTGTGCGCACACAATATCGCCTTTAATACACAGTCTGGCCATAAAAAGATATTACATTTAAATTTGGAATCTGACATTTTTATACGATATAAAACCAAATGCAATTTTTCAAACTGTCCATCTTAGTTTTAGTCAAATGTTTGTGTACCAGGCTATCAATAGGTACAATGAGACCTCCTCTGTTTGTGAAAAGATCTGGCCGTCCACGTAGTGTTTGTACGAAAAGGTGGTCAAAGCAGTAAGGGAAAGAATTCGCAGAAGTCCTGTCCGAAAGCAAAAGATTTTATCTCGGGACATGATGATAGCACCCAGAACCATGTCGCGTATTTTAAAAGATGACTTAGGACTTGCAGCCTATAAGAGACGCACTGTTCATTTTTAGGGTTTCGTAGCCGGATGGCAAAAAACGGAACCCTTATATTCGTCAAGTCTGTCTGTCTGTCTGTCTTTCTGTCTGTCTGTCTGTCTGTCCGTCCGTATGTCACAGCCATTTTATTCTGTAACTATAAGCCTTACACAATTGAAATTTGGTAGGAAGATGTATCTTGTTAACCGCTTACCGATTCTCATACAAAAAATAAAAAATAATGACAGTAAGGGGGGGGGGGGGGGGCTCTCATACATGAAACTAACACCAAAAAAATTTTTTTTTGTCAAACCTATGCGTGTGGGGTCTATGGATAGGTTTTTTAAAATACCATAGAGGTTCCTTAAACCATTTTCTTTTAGTCTAACGTTTCATAGCTAGATGCTTCCAAAGTGTCCCCCCCCCCCATCTAATTTCTAAACCAAGCAAGTGTAAATTTTGAAAAAAATATGTGATGTAGATCTTAATAAGTACTTTCAACGAAAATTTGTTCGGACGAGATCGAACAAGTAGTTATTGAGATATAGCACATTTTCAACAACTGCAAGCATAACTTTGTACTTCATACAAACACTATGAAAAACAAAGTTGTATTTGAAGTCAACAAAATATTGTGGTATTTTACTAAGTAGAAGTAAATGGATTCCGTAATTCAATTAAAGTTGGCACGGAACCCTAAGTGCGCGAGTCCGACTCGCACTTGGTTGGTTTTTTAACTGATTATTTAGAAAAGAATTGGGAGGTAAAATCGAAATTCTCTAATTATGCATGTGTTTCATCTTTTTAATGTTGTGGGATAGATAGCACGCACAATAACCTAATAATTATTTGTATTTATAGGACTCCATCCTCAGACCCGGACATATTATTGGACAAACTTGAATTTATATGGCATGACATCACAAAATAATCTCAATTTAATAGTATAGTCATAGCTGGGGATATAAATATTAAACCCTAATCCCAAGTGACTACCAAAAAAATACAGGAGCTAGCGTTGAACTTTAACCTAAAAATCCATGTTAGCGAACCTATTAGGAAGTCATCATGCTTGGACCACTTACTAAGCAACAGGCAACGGCATCGGCATCAGTCATACCTCTTCATCTCTCAGACCATAGAAAAAATTAATAAGGTTCATTTTTTCTATGTCTCAGACCATGAAACAGCTTAGCTATTAACTTTTCCAGGAAAAAGGGCGGGAAACGGCGAACTAGGAAGGCGTCTTTTTTTGGATTTTACAAATTTAATTTAAAATAAGGATCAAATAAGTTGCTTTTGTACATATTTAGTTACTTTTATAACTTTATTTAATTATTTATGTGTATTTAGTGTAATTTGTTCCAGTATTTGGTAAGTCACAAATTTTCTCTCCTATGACTGAGCCTGACGACCCTGGGGGAGGCTTCGTCCCCCAGGCAGGTAATTTTATTACTATTTCTAACAATATTCCGGCTATGGACACAGATGGCTCTATTTTCGACACGGATGGATCTGAAAATAACACAAGTTTAAAATCAAAACGCAAACGTTCTTCTTCACGAAAAGTGTGTAAGCATGGCATAAAGAAACGGAGTAAACATCGTCAATCACAATTAGATGGTACAGCTAACACTCATGAATGTCAATGTTTCGAAAGTTTAGGTGATGAATGTGACAAGAAAAAACTTATTTCTCAGACAAATGATTCAAATCAAACACCAACAGTTCCCAGTCAGTCAAACCAGTCTTTGTTAGACAATATGAATAACACTTCAACTCCCAGTTCTTCCCACATGCCAAATGAAACACGTACACCAGTAGGCAGGCCCTCTTATGTGGCTACAGATCTGTCCCCATACACAGTACATGTACAAAAAGAACAATCCTCCCCAAATGAAAATTGTACTTTACATCCTGTATCATTTGGTCATTTTTTGAAGAAGCACTGTTTTAAAAATGTTATTAATGGCAGCCTTAAAAAAATAGGCAGAAATAGACTTTCAGTCTCCTTTTCCAAATTTGAAGATGCCAATGCTTTTCTTAATAGCGATTTGTTGAAACACAACCATTACAGGGCTTTCATTCCAAGTTCCAACGTAACTCGGATCGGTTTTATCAGAGGGGTTCCAGTAAGTTGGAGCGAGGAGGATATTTTGGATAGTATTAATATTCCAACTGGATGTGGTAAAGTTATAAAGGTTCGTCGTCTGAAAAAGAAAAACAATTTGAATGGTAAGTCAGAATTTGTACCAATTGAGACAGTTGTTATTACTTTTGATGGACAAGTACTACCCAAAAGAATCTTCCTGTGCTACAATTCCATACCTGTGGATCTTTATATATTCCCAACCATTCAATGTTATAGGTGTTGTCGTTATGGCCATGTCAAAAGTCAATGCCGCTCATTACCAAAATGCTTTAAATGTGGACAGGGTCATACCGGTGATACCTGTGACATTGAAGAGGAAAACATTACTTGTTTCTTGTGTACTGGTCAACATATGGCCACAAGTAGGAAGTGTCCTAAATATGCTAGGCAGAGGAGTATAAAAGAGTCTATGGCAAAAAGCTGTATAACCTATGCTGAGACTCAGAAACTCCATCCACCAGTATCAAAATCTTTCGCTGATGTCTTGGTATCAGGTCGTTCTGGTCATCAGACTTCGACAACTAGCACTTTTAACTCTCAATTATCAAATGCACATAACAATGTAGAAAGTCATAATAACTCATATAAAAAAACAGTCTTTCTGAAACCGAGAGCACCACCAAGGCCCAGCAAGGGTTATGATCGTGGAGAACATGCTGCCCTTGTAAAAGACTACAGTTCCCCTATAACTCCCAAAAGTATTTTAATCAATATCGATTTAAATAATTCATTTGCTGAAATGTCATTGAAAGAACTAATTGCTACGCCTATCACCACTTTGACATATAATAATTTGTTACCGTCCAACGTTGCCATACCAAAAAATGATTCGGAGAAAATAGATAACAATGGCACTGTTTATGGGAAAGAAGTCCCAAGTGATACAGTGGAATTGTAGAAGTATTGTAAATAAGAAAAGCGATTTATTTTTTATGATTAACCGGTTGGGGCCTTTTGTTGTCGCCCTTCAGGAGACTTGGCTCCAACCTAACTCTGTGTTTAAAATGTTATGGAGGGGTCGCATTACTGATCAAACACCCCATACCATTCTCTCATATTCCTTTTCCACAGCATAGTAGTGAATTTTCAATAATAGCTGCATCTGTAAATAATATATCATTTGTTTCACTGTACATACCTCATCCATCATCCTCAGTTTTTGACGAAGTAGAACGCATGTTAGGTATCATACCAAAACCAGTTTTGATCATGGGTGATTTTAACGCTCATGACTTGTCTTGGGGAAGCGGTCGCTCCGATTATTACGGCTCAAGAGTCATAGATATCTTAGATAAGTTAAATTTATGCATATTAAATACTGGAACACCTACTCGTCGCACTGCTCCCCAGGAAAGAGTCAGTACTCCTGATCTTTCCATATCAAGTCCAAACCTCGCGTCTACTTTAACATGGTCCACATTAGATTCTTCTTTCGGCAGTGCCATTTTCCAATATTAATCACCTTTCCAACGAATGAGAAACAAACTTTCGCCCGGCCTCCTCGATTAAAATATAGGCTCAAAAATGCCGATTGGAATATTTTTAAAGAAAGAATCGAACAAAAAGTAACTTCTCTTCCTCCTGTTGATGGTAAAAATCACAATGATTGTGCTGAGGCATTGGCTTCATTATTTTTAGAAACGGCTGACGAAATTTTCCCTAATAAAAATCCTTCCATAAATAAAATACCTTCGCCCCCTTGGTGGGATGAAGAATGTTACAAAGCTGTTAAAAAAAGAAAACAAGCTGAGCAAGATTATGTTTCTAACACAACAAATCAAAATTTTGAAATCCTTTCCCAGATTACCAAAAGTACGCGAAAACTTTTTAAACAGAAGAAATGGGAGAGTTGGAGAAAATTTTGCTCCTCCATTTCTCCTGATACTCCTGTGGCTGCTGTATGGGCTAATATTAGACGATTCAGGTCAGTGTACAAGGATTCACAACCTAATTCTCTCCCGGATCTTTTAGCAGAAAAAATCTTAGATAATCTTGCCCCTCTTACCGCCCCGCTAGATTTTACTGTTTTTAAAAATAATTTAAACAAAGATTTCGAACAAACAGGACTAAATTCTCCATTTAGTTTGACTGAACTCAAAGGCGTCCTTTCCTATATTAAAGATTCTGCACCTGGAAGTGATGGGATTCCATATTCATTCTTTATTAATTTATCTGATTCAACACTACAATATTATTTATCTCTTATTAACTCTATTATGACATCCGGGAATATACCTTCTTCATGGAGAGTACAAGAAATAATACCAATTTTAAAACCGAATAAACCTTCATCTGATGTAGAGTCTTACCGTCCGATAGCACTTTCAACAACATTTTTAAAAATTTCTGAGCATTTAATCAAGAACCGCTTAGAATGGTACCTTGAAAGTAGAGGCTTACTAAGCAGAAGCCAATTTGGATTCAGGAAAGGTAGGAGTACTTCTGACAGCCTTGCTATTTTTAAGTGATATAAGAATAGCCTTTTCTTGCAATCAACATCTTTTAGCGGCTTTTCTGGATATTTCCGCAGCATATGATAACGTTGTGTTATCGATTCTTCTGGAAAAACTTCGTAACTTAGATGTCCCAGATATGCTTACTAACTTTATAATCAATGTGCTGGTTGAAAGAAGCATTCATATCATTGATAGTGATTTAAATAAAACATCCAGATTATTGTGGAATGGTTTACCACAGGGTTCAGTGTTATCTCCTTTGCTTTTTAACATTTATTCTCACGATTTAGAACCCATATTTGGTAACAGAGTTAATGTACTGCAATATGCTGATGACCTGTTATTATATTCTTCTGGTAAAAGTGGTGAGGTTCTTAGCGGAACTCTCACTGCATCTCTAGCCGAACTAAAACTGTGGTTGGACAACAATTGTATGTTTCTATCTGTAGCAAAAAGCTCCATAGTTTTGTTCTCTCGAATGCGATGTCCTCCTCCTGTTTCGGTTTTTTATGATAATTTACTTATCCCAGTTAACAATGAAACTAAATTCTTAGGTATTATTCTAGACTCGAAACTTACTGGCCTCTCCCATTTCTATTACATTTGTTCAAAATGCGAGCGGCTCCTTAACATCCTAAGATGTTTATCTGGGGTCTGGTGGGGTGCTCACCCTTTTTCATTAAAGTTACTGTATAATGCAATGATTAGGAGTATCCTAGACTACGGAACTTTCCTTTTAGAACCGTGTAGTATCGTTGGTATCAAAAAACTTGATGTAATTCAAACCAAAGCACTTCGAATAGTAGCTGGCGCCATGAAATCCAGCCCTAACAACGCGCTACAGTTGGAATGTATGGATGCACCGTTGCAACTGCGGCGGCAGTTCCTTAGTGATAAGTTCATATTCCGTGCTTTTCATTTCATAAATCATCCCCTTTATATAAAACTACAAACACTCTCAGAATTGATAGATACCGCTCCTTACTGGTCACATAAAAAAATTCCATGCCTTGTCATCAGTTACCGCAAATTCATTTCATTACATGCACCAACCCACAGATCAGCACTACTCCCAATTTTTTCATCTGAATTTGAGTCTCTTGTTTTGGATATTAACGTTGATTTTAATATTGAAATTTCTAAAAACGATAAATGTGCTAACACAGAATTCAATTTAATTTTAGATAATAATTGGCATGAATGGGATCATTTATACTGTGACGCATCAAAACATCCAGATGGAAGTCCTGTGGGAGTTGGTATTTATCACCAACAATCGAGGATACATCAGATGGTAAAATTACCACATGAGTCATCCGTTTTTACTGGAGAATGCTTTGGTATCTTCAAATCATTGGAATTTATTTTATTATTTAAACTGAAAAACGCAGTAGTTTTCACTGATTCAAAAAGTGCCCTTCAGGCTTTAATTAAATATCCTTTCTAATCAAATACCTGTTACCCAATAATAATTGAGTGCAGAAAACTACTGACTAAATGTGTTAGGTTAGGATTACGTGTAGCCTTCGTTTGGATCCCAGGGCACTGTGGTATCACCGGAAATGTTAAAGCGGATAATTTAGCTAATACTGCAATATTTAATGGTGACACCTATCCATATAAAAAATACTGCCACGATCTAGCAGCTCTTCCAAAATGTTATCTACGTGATTCATGGGAAGAGGAATGGAACAGTAGTAGCCAGGTAAAAGGGACATATTATAAACGGATCCAACCTGGTATCCCTGCAAAACCATGGTTTTTTTAAAATAAATCTTGACAAGATATCAACTTCAGCTATTATCCGCATGAGGCTTGGGCACGTTTGTACCCCAGCCCATCTTGCAAGGCTTCATATAGTTGAAAGTGATATGTGTGATTGTGGTACTGACGTGGGCGATTTGAATCATCTGTTTTTTGCTTGCCCGAAATACGATCGTTCCTCCTTTATTTCTTCCCTTTCATCCCTCCGTGTCCAATTTCCTACGTCCATCCCTAGTCTTTTATGTTTGAATGATTTGAATGTTTACAAATGCATATCTTTATTTCTCAAAAAAAAATATATTAAAATTTAAAACAATATGAATCGTAATAAATATATTTATGTATAGTATTTCTCATGCCTGTATTTTTATTTTATATGTAATGTTTATAGTATATCTTACCTTTTTACTGTTTTGATCCTATATTCCATTTTTTCCTATTCATTCTCCGGTAACTTATCCACATCCCTCCATTTCCCTAACTTTTACTTACATCGTCGTGGCAAAGCACAAGCCGTGCAAGCCAAAAAAAAAAAAAACTTTTCCAGTTAAACTTAAAGCTGCTACCGAACTACAAGCTCGGTATATTTATAAGCGTGATTATAATATGGGTAACATTCTAAAATTTAAGCAACGTTTAAACGCCCTTTCGTGGATGGAAGTGTATAGTGAAAAAAACTTTAACAAGGGGTTTACGCATTTCCACGAATTAATAACTTTACCTACTCTATAAACTATGTTTCCCTTTGCTTAAAATCCGTGTTGGTCCCTCAAAGAACACTAATCAAAACTGGATTACTAAACTTGATTGTAAAAGGAAAAGAAGGCAACGCTTGGAATATTATAAAAATAAAACTGAAATCAGTAAATTAAAAAATTCGAAAGTATTAAAAAGGTGTATCGCAAATTCAAAAAAAGCGCAGTAGCATATAATTTATTAGTAACAGCAAAAACAAATGCTTAGCTTCCCCTTCGCCCTGCTGCAGGGCGATTCAGAACCGTTGGGTTCCAAACCCAACCTTCGGCATACGATTCCTAATCCCAAACCCAACATGTGTTTTCGGAGCAATTCAGAACAACATAGAAATCGATTTCGATTACAACACCGGTTTCAGTTGTTGCATTTATGGAGCCTGCAACTAAAAATATTTCACAATTATAAGTGATTTAGCGAACATTTTAAATATAGGCCCTTTGAGTGAACAGTAATCAATTCTAAATGGTTTTAATTAATAATTATGAAAAATTTATTTATTGATGACGTCATTATCGTTCGATTACAGAGATTACAGCGTAGTTTTAGTTATCGACGCTATTCAGAACATTTTTTTCTGACATTTGTTGCCGAACGTCACGGTATTTTCTGTCAAAGTTAATCGGGTGCCCTGTAGCACCCGTTTATGTCGGAAAATCCAGATAAAAATGATTATTGACCTATCTAGGTGTATTTCTTCGCTATGTGAATATAATGAGTTGCTACAAACATAAATAGGTGCAGTGCGTTTACCAAACACGAAAAATAACATCGACATCCGTGTCGACGAAATACAAAAAAAAGTGTATCTCTAAAATACACAGCATCTTTTAGCAATACAGAGGATGCCAGGATAACTTATAAAAGGTTTTTGTCAATAGGACGCGGTGGACAGTACAGTTATTTTATTAACATTCTGCAGGACAATCAAGTTCCTACGAAACTGTGTGTTCCAATGGGAATATCTTGTCATTCAGGACATTTGCTGTGCTCTAATTGTTCATAACATAGACCGTAGGAAAGTCGAGTCGAAAGTTCAAATAAATTATTTGGAAACCTTGATAATAAAGGGTGATAAATTACTTAATAAAAATTAAACAAGTTATCTTTTGTACAAGATTTTTTTGCATACATCATAGTAATAGTATCCAATATTTGTTACTTATAATAAAATATTATAAAACTATCGTATTTCACTGGTCTGCAGTTTTTTGTAAGCACACTTCACTTCGATTCTACAAATGCTAGGAAGTTTGAATCTTGTTTGCTGAGGAGTTTAAAAGACCATCCAAATAACTAAGCAAAGTACAGCGATCCAAGAGTTGACAATACCATCTCTCATCCTCTTCCTCAGTAAATACTATAGGTTCCTAACAAAAAGAAAGATAAATAAGTAATCCCAATTTGGACATTGTACCTATGGTTCTGTATTGATCACTTTCGCTCAATCAAGTCGAATTACAAAGCTATTGATTTAGGCAAATAATATAGTACCTACTCTGGAAATTAAGTTTTCTCTATTGAAATATAGTTTATTTACATATAAGTCCTACACAATTTGTTATGATCGCTATGAAATATGACATATCACGTTTTTGACAATGTATGATCGCGTTCCGATTTTGTCGAAAATCGCTGTCATCGCTCTAGAAACAGACATTTGTCAGAAATTGGGAACCAAGCAAAGCGATCAAGAAGTTTGTAGCACGGAAACTGAAAACTGAAACTTACCCAATATTTGACTGGTACAGTGCATTTGTAAGGTAGGCATTAAAATATAAATATACAAAATTGATTAATTTCATTTTAACCCTTACTCTGAGCTTATTTAATCACATATCAAGAACATTGTTCTCACAAAATATATTGTAGCAATATCCCAATGTTATACTGAATTGCTCCGACACCCACGTTAGGATTAGGATTGGGAAAACAAAGTTGTGAAAATAAGTGGTAATGAGTCAACTAATAGTTTGGTGAAGTAATTATGTAGTTTAACAACAATAATATAGCCTTATCTCAGGTTATACTTTAAATATTTTGTTTCTTCAAGACGTAAACTGTTTTATTTTAGAGGTTTAAGATAAAACACCAACCGTCGAATTAAAAGGATTTAAAGTGTCCCGCAGATGTTTCAAAATACACATGCGGGGATTCTGCTCCTGTCGCCGGCGCCTACGTCTTACTATTTCTCCTTCCATGATATCCTGTAAACTCAAATAGAAATGGCAATGGCAGAATTTACAGGGACGTGACGGTATGAATTTTGCCGCGTCCAACAGGTTTTAAAAGAAAGACTATTTATACACATTTTATTTCGTTGATTTGTATGTAAGCAAGTACTGGAGGTAGGGTTCCCAACTTTTTTTTCAACAAAAAAAGTATATCAGGGTCGGAGAAGAAAAACAAACAGTATTTCACAAAATAAAACAGTTTTTTTTTTAACTTTTAAAACATATCTTTTAGATCTTCTTACACAAGTTAACAATTTGATATTACTTTTGAACTATTCATAAGCCTCTTCACAGTTTTTTTTTTTTTTTCTTTTTTTTTTTGGTATCTTTGCACGACTAGTGCATTCGCCACAGACGGGTGTAAAAGGTAGGGAAACAAGGAAAAATGAAGGAACGGAGCGGAATGAATGGGATGGGATCAGGTTAGTTTGTTGATAAACAAATTGACAGTTGTAAACATCATTAGTTCTTTATCTACTTTCTTATAATTTAATATTATTACTTACAATAAATAAAGATAGGATATTTTAAATATCTGTATTATTCATACATAATAAAGTTACAATAGATGTGGGAAGAGGGATACGTTGGGATTCAAGAGCGGAAAACAAAGAGGTATGATCTAATAAAGGACACGAAAAGAAGATGTGGTTCAGATCACCTATGTCAGTACCACATTCACACAAGTTAGAGTCAATTATTTGCAGTCTAGCGAGATGAGCTTGAGTGCAAACGTGTCCCAGCCTCATATGGATGATGCATGTAGTAACTGTCTTGCCAAGCTTCATGAAGTGAAACCATGGTTTTTTAGGAACTAAAGGTTGAATAATTTTGAAGTGTTTACCTTTGATCCGTCCACTAACGTCCCAATCTCCACTCCACAGGTTGTGAAGATGAATTTTGGGAAGCGTAAGCAGGTCACAACAAAAGTTTTTATAAGGAAACATATCTCCGTCATCTACAGCTTCATTCGCCAGCCTGTTGGCCCTTTCATTGCCAAAAATACCATGATGACCAGGAATCCATCCAAAACAAATAGTTTGGCCACTGGAAGTAGCTTTTTGAAGTAATTTTCTGGACTCAAATAGGATTGGATTACCAGAACTGTAGTAAAAGGGGAACTTTTCTAGAGCTTGTAAAGCACTCTTAGAGTCTGTAAGTATTAAAGATTTACGTAACTTCATAAGCAAAATATACTCAATAGCTTTAAAAATTCCAAAAAGTTCTCCTGTTTGAACAGATGCTTCTGGAGGAAGTTTAATTTTTTGAATAATACCTAATTGGTGGTGGTATACTCCAATGCCTACAATGCCAGTACTATTGTGTTTAGAGGCATCACTATAAATACAATGCCAGTCTTGCCAATCCTGATCAAGAGTAAAATTTAGTTTAGTATTGGCATTAGTGTCATTTTTAAAAATTCCTAAATCAGAATGAATTGTTGGGGAAATAACGAGAGACTCGAAATCAGTGCAAAATATAGGAAGATACTGAGATTTGTGAGTCGGGGCTTGAAATGATATAAATTTACGGTAGCTTATAACCATGCAAGGTATCTTTTTGTGAGTCCAATATGGGGAATCATTTATGTATTCAGATAAAGTTTGCAATTTAGATAAAAGAGGGTGATTATGAAACTGGAAGGAGCGAAAAATAAATTTATCACATAATTGCTGGCGCCTAAATGCCAAAGGAGGTTCTCCACATTCGACTTGCATGGCATTGATAGGACTGGACTTCATAGCCCCTAATACAATTCTTAATGCTTTATACTGAATACTATCTAATTTTTTTAAACCAGTGATATAACAAGGTTCCAAAAAGTATGAGCCATAATCTAAATTACTTCTAATCAATGCATTATATACAAGTCTAAGGGTGAAAGGGTGAGCACCCCACCACACTCCTGATAAACATCTGAGAACATTTAGAAGTCTTTCACACTTGGTGGAAATGTAGTAGCAGTGAGGAATGCCAGTGAATTTTGAATCTAGAATTACTCCTAGGAATTTAGCTTCTGTATGAACTGGAATATCAGATCCATTATATTTTACAGAAACATGAGGAGGTGAACGCATGCGAGAAAATAATACTACACTACTTTTCGGAACAGAGAGATTCAAGCCATGAAGATCCAGCCATGTTTTCAAATTACCTAGAGAAGATGTTAAAGTGTGGGAACATTCAGTCACAGATTTACCAATAACATAAAGGAGTAAATCATCTGCATACTGTAAAACATTTAACCCAACCACATGAATGGAATTTTCCAAATCATAGGTATAAATATTGTAAAGTATTGGGGATAATACCGAACCTTGAGGAATTCCTTTCCAGATTAAGGGAGATTTATGCATATTTCCTTGTTTGATATGTATTGATCTTTCTGATAACATGTTGACTATGAAATTAATAAACACAGAAGGAACTTGTAATAAAAGCATTTTATTCCTCAAGATAGGTATCAACACCGAATCGTAGGCAGCTGATATGTCTAGAAAGGTCGCTAAAATAGCTTCATTTTGAGTGAATGCTAACCTGATGTCAGCAGTAAAAATTCCTAAGCTGTCCATGGTACTTTTTCCTTTGCGAAAACCGAATTGACTTGAAGCTAGTAAGCCATTACTTTCCAAGTGCCATTCTAAGCGATTCTTCACTAGGTGCTCAGCAATCTTGGCCAGCACAGATGAAAGGGCAATAGGTCTAAAAGATGAGGATTCTAGTGGGGACTTATGGGGTTTTAGTACTGGGATCACTTCTTGAGATTTCCAACCTGGAGGAATGACACCAGAAAATACAACAGTATTTATAATAGATAAATAATAAGAAAGATATGAGTCATTTAGATGAGATAAAAATGAATATGGGATGCTATCTAAGCCAGGAGCTGAATCTTTGACATGAGACAATATTCCTCTGAGTTCATACAGACTAAATGGAGAATTGATACCAGAACTTATTTCAGGAGAAGCAGATAAAATACTGGAAATATTCAGGGACAAAAGGAGGAGCAAGAGAATCTAAAAAATTGTCAGCAATTTCATCCTGAAGCAAACATTGTTCAGTTTCTTTGAACACAGATCTAAACCGGCGAACATTATTCCATACAGCAGAAGGAGGAGTGTCTGGAGATAATGAGGAACAGAATTTTTTCCATCCCTCCCACTTTTTCTTTTTAAACAATTTGCGAGTAGTGGTTATTAACTTAGATAAAATATTTAGATTTGCCATAGTGGAATTTAATTTATATATTTTTTCTGCTTCTTTTCTTTTCTTAATTGCAGCAGTGCATTCTTGATCCCACCATGGAGGGGAAGGGATTTTACTGGAACTAGATTTTTTAAAAGGGAATATTTCATCAGCAGCCTCTACTAAAATTGAAGCAAGAGCTTCAGCACAAACAGTTGAATTGTTGCTACTGACTGGAGGAAGAGAACCTATTTTTTCATCAACTTTAACTTTATATGTACTCCAATCGGCATTATTCAAATTATGTTTAATACGAGGCTTATGTACAAATGTTTTTTTGCCAAATGTAGTTGGGAAAGTAATAAGGACAGGGAAGTGATCACTTCCATATGAAGAGGAAAGTGTACACCAAGTAAGAGAGGAGGCTAGACTAGGAGAGCATATAGAAAGGTCTGGGGCACTTTTTCCTTCATTTGGAGGAGTGCGGCGGGTAGGTACACCTGTATTAAGTAGACATAAATTATGCTTGTCTAATATGTCTATAATTCTACTACCATAACAATTAGAAACAGAGCTACCCCACAAATTATGTTGGGCGTTAAAGTCACCCATTATAAGAATGGGTTTAGGCAGCAAAGAAATGATTTGATCTAATTCATTGAAGATAGAAGAAGAAGGATGAGGGATGTATAATGAAACAAAACATATATGATTAACTTTAATTGCAATTATGGAGAGATCAGTATTGTGATGCGGGATAGGGATGTGGATGAAGGGTAAAGAGCTATGAACCAGGAGAGCTACACCAGCATAGCTGTCAGAGCGATCTTCTCTAATACAAGAGAAATTCTTAATTTTAAAAAGAGACTCTGGCTTAAGCCAGGTCTCTTGGATGGCAACAATAAACGGATTAAATCGATTTATTTGATAAATTAAGTCACTTTTTTTTTAACTAACACTGCGGCAATTCCATTGAATCAGCTTTTCCAGACTCAATGTAATTAGACCTAACAATTTCATTTTGGGGTTGGGCAACGTGGGACGGTGAAGATATGAAATTGGATTGATTCAACATGGTTATTAGGGTTGATAATAATTCTTTTATAGTCATATTATCATGAGAGTTAACTAAATTACTATTTATAAGAGTACATCCACTTTTTGTGATGGGATTGTTGTAATCTTTAATAATGGCTTCATGGGCTGCTCGGTCATAACCTTTGCTTCGTGGAGGAGGAGAACTGGGTTTTTTGAAAATTGTCTTTTTGTAAGATGTTATGGTACTAGCATTTTTACCATTGTTAGTATTTGGAGCATAAGAAAACTTTGGTTCGCTAAACTGTGATGAAGCGGTTGAAATTAAAACATCTGCATAAGACTTCGATAGAGGAGGATGTAATTTGACTGCCTCAGCATATGATATGCAGGACTTGGCCATGGTTTCTTTAATAGCTCTTTGGCGAGTGTACTCCTGGCATTTTCTATTAGTCGCAAAGTGATTACCAGAACAAAGACAGCAAGAAACAGACTCCTCATCCACTGAGCAACTATCACCGGAGTGGTTTTGCCCACATTTATAGCATTTAGGTGTTGATCTGCATTGAGATTTAATGTGACCATATCGGCAACAATTAAAACATTGTATGGTAGGGTAAATATATAAATCTACTGGCAACGAATTGTAGCACATATAAACTCTCTTTGGTAATACCTGCCCATCAAATGTTATGACCACAGTCTCTATGGGTATGAAATCTGTTTTTCCATTAGTGACAGTTTTTTTCTTTAGTCTCCGAACTTTGATTATATTGCTGCACCCTGCTGGAACGGAAATGTTGGCAATAATTTCCTCATCTGACCAATCTACTGGGACACCCCTTACTACACCCATGCGAGTAACACTAAAAATAGGAATAAATGCTTTGTAGTTTTTAGTTCTTAATACTTCATTATCAATAAATGAGTTTGCATCTTCATATTTAGAAAATGATATAACAACCCTATTTCTTCCAATCCTTTTTAAACTTCCATCAATGATATTTTTAAAAAAGTTTTTCTTAAGGAAATGGCCAAAAGAAACTGGATGAATATTGCCATTTTCACCTGTCAGTGATTCCTTTTGAATATGGACTATGTATGGTGCAGCATCTGAAGCCTGGTAAGAAAATCTACCAATTGTTGAACTAGCTGTATTGTGTGAGTTTACAGATTGAGGTTGAGTAGAGGGTGTACCTGACGCTGATGCAGCGGTTGAAGTTTTATTTGGTACTGACATAGAATTACCTGAACGTTTTAAATTATCTTCACGAGAAAAATCACTGTCACTTAAGTTATTGCATTGGCAGTCAGACTCATCTACAATGCCTAGAGTAGAAGATTTGTTATGTCTCTTATTCTTTTTCTTGCTGTAGTGTTTACACTTATGTGACGATGACTTTTTACGTTTAGGAGCACTGTTATTTAAATTGACAGAGCTATCAGTATCGGGATGTGATCCCTCAGCGTCCATATTTTCCCCATCATAAGAAATAGTTACATTGTACGATACCTGCGGAGAAGATCCCCCGCCAGGATCGTCTGGCTCATTCATGTTGACAAAAAATTATGAAAACACTTACAAATAAGCGGCAAAACTACTTGTAAAATAAAAGAATTACACAAATAAACAAATCTAACTACTTTTAAATACTAATCTGATCCTTTTAACACTATATTACAAAAAAAATCACAAGAAGTCAAAAATGTCGACCGCGTCCCGAAAAGTTTCCCGCGCTTTTTTTTTCCTGTCCTCTTCACAGTTTAAATTCAAATTAAAGAGTATAAGAAGTTCATTAAAAAAAAATAGGATTCTCTATTTCTGTCATCCCGCCTCTTTGCATTCATTACCGAAAAAACTCTTTCGGTGTAGGCAGAAGTGGCGTTTTTTTTTCGTGATATTCACGTACATTAACAGTTTTGTACAAAATTGTATTTCGTGTATGGACGAACGTACCTATACTTTATAATATCGACGCAAAAAAGCGGAAACGTTGTAACCCACAAAATGGAAAATGTGCACCAGAGCTAAAAAACTTTTGAGATTTCAGAATAAAAAACATATCTCTCTTATTATTAAACGTACAAGTACCATTTTTGGAAATAATAAATATTTTTTTATCTCGTATCAAGACGAATACCTAAAATCTACGAGAAGTTACTTTTGTCTATATTTCTGTGGGTTACAGCAATAACACTTTTTTTTTGTAATTATAAAACGCTGTAAAAGAAACAGATAATTGTATAGGCGACTCCAAATCAAGTTTTTTTCTGTTAAGCAAAATTGCTGTAACTACTTATAACAACACATTTCAATTGCCTTGATTTGACTTAAATGCAAATATATATGTAACCACGAACACTGAAATGTCTTTACTGTCAGAAATGAGAATGGATAGTAAAATTGAAACAATGTAAGTATAGATACACATTTTTTAATGACGTTTTGAAATATTTATCACAACAATCAGTTCAAAATCACTATGAACATTCATAGAAATCAGCATTATAGGTTTATTAAAAAATATTAAAAATAAAATCAACTTAAACAAAAAATTAACACCATGACTTCTGAACTTATTGAAGTTGAATAGCCTCCATTTAAAAAAAATGATGCTGAAGGTGAAAGTGGAGTTACCAGGTTTTCTCAACTCAATTTGTTTATATAAAAATTAAAATCAGCTACATTATTTTGTTTTGTTTCAGTTTTCATCATCTTGAGTTCCAATCACGTCATCTTCTTCATCTGTATCTACTAAAACATCCTTAACCTTGTTATTAATTTTTAAAGTTTTATATTCCGTAGCAAATCTTGAAGGAATAATATTTTTATCAACTAGATTTTTCAAGTCTTTGTATTTTTTTTCAGATATTCCTAATTGTGTAGGATATAGATTTACCTTCAAGCCAGCCATGTCTTTTAATGGAAGTAAAGGAATCTTTGTAGTTTTAGCGTCAGGCAACATTGAATTTTTAGTGTATATCATGTTGGGTTCATGTTTCTTAAAAGTTGCAATATTCAATTTTGAAATTGAAATTTTTTGATTTTTTTAAATGTGGCACTCACAATGTCATCAAATCCAATAAAATCTTTACCTTTGAGTACTTCGACTCTGTATGGCTCAGGATCTTGACGTGCAATTTCCATAATAGTTGGCCATTGCGACGGCGCCCATACTGTAGCTTTTCTTACTTTCGTTTCAATTGTAGCGTGGACGCTATCGACTGGCATATAAGTATGGCCAGGAATCAAATAATTGATTTGAATGGTTTTTATATTATTGCACTGAGACAGGGTGTATCGGATCATGCTAAGCACAAACTTGTTTTTATTTTGGCCATAGCAGGAATCGCAGTAGAGCAGTAAAGTTTTTACCGAACCAAATGAGTCTAAGTCTTTGATGTAATTATATAAGCACGTACATATTTCGTTAGCGCCACGATTTGCATCTGTCTCTGTCCATACGTTGCAGTATCCTTTCCTAGTAGTACTTTCGTATATCGTAAAATTATATACCGCCAATTTACGACTGTAGTACAGCATCATTGAATCTCCGTATGGAGTATTTAACACTTTTTGCATATCAAAACTTGCACATATTATAGTATTATCCTTTTTGTGTAAATTCTTATGGTATTTAAATCTTTTATATGATTCATCTTTTTCTTTTACATGTCTTTCTGTTTTTTCTTTTTGTTCTTCGGTTGTTACTACCTCTGTGTTATTGTTTGTACATAAGGAACATTTATCTTTTTTTGGCATATGAAATCCAATATTATATGATTTCTTAAACCAGGCCCTAAAGACCTGAAAAGACATTCCTTTAATACCGCTTTCTTTGCATTTGTTTTTGTAAATACGATATAGGTTACTCACATTTTTAAATTCTTCGGGGAAATACAATCGCTTCGAGTCTTTTCGGCAATAATGCGACGGCATCGTAGGCAACGATTTTACAAATTTTATTGCATGTTCTAAGACTTCCTCCTTAGTTTTATTATACCCACCATTTTTTCCACGTTCATCAGTTTTTGCGTATCCATCCATCACCGTTTCCAATGTGTAGAGAATAAATCGTTGAGTTACGTCCAACGTACTTATAAGAAACTTTTGACAAACTTTCCTTCGACCTTCGCTTTCATTTATAAAGTAGTCATAAGCGCAACTCCTAATATTTTTGTCTTTGGTTGGCCTCCTAACAGCCTTTTTTACTGCACACTGAGCTATCCAGTCTTTTCTTCTTTGGTGACTGCCAAGATCCCAAAAATATGAGAATAAAGTTTGACGCTTTTCCTCAGATATATTACCACACTCGTTGCCACATTTTTTTCCTTTACATGGATTAGGTTTGATTGATTTACCTTCAACTAACTTTCCTTTAGCATCGGAATAAGCTTCACCTTTTTGCCTCTTTTTTTTATTTTCTTGTGCAATAGCAGTTTTCGTCATGCTTTTCTCAATTTTAATATTATGATCATCCTTTGTTCCAGTGTTTCTTTTTATTTCATCGTCTTTCTTTATCTTTTTCTTGTCTCGTTTCTTTTTACTTTTGTTCTTCTTATCTGTAAGTAATAATATAATAAATAAATTGGAGTTTTTCATGTCACTAACGTAAATTATTGTATAAAAATAAAATTTTCTTTCTGTTCAATTAAGGAAAATAATACCAACCCTTTTCTTGATCATTAAAGTCTAAGCTTTCTGTTTCTGTATTTCTTTTTAAGGTAATATTTTTCCTGATCTTTTTACTGTTTTTTTTGTTTTCACTTTTCCCTTTTTTATCTGCAAGTAATAATAAATTAATATAACTATGCTATAATTTTATGAAAATATTATTTAGAAGATAATACAAACCTTTTTCTTCATCATTTGAGCTTGAGGTTTCTTCAGTATAGTATTCTTCGCTTGAAGCCTCGGAAGGGAACGCCTCATCTAATAAGAGTTGGTCAAGATCTTCATCTGACATGTAATCGAGGTAGGATTTATTGTAATTCACGTTTTTTCTGGACTTTTTTACTCTTGAGTTTTGTTTAGCGTTTGTTACTAAAATAGATATTTGATTAAATTAGTGGTAAAGTAACAATTAACAATTATCATTATTATTATCATAAATTACAATTAAGTTAATTAATTTTGAATAAAAGCATATATACCTTCATCTGAAAATTTAGCTGAGCTGGGTGTATTAACATTGATCGGCTTATCTTCAGGTGTTACAACTATTTCATCTTCATCAACAATATTGTGTTGCATCACAATAATATTTTCATACGTGTTACTATCATTTCGATTTCTCTCTATATTCTTCTTTCTAGGCTCATCATATATTTCAGCGTTCATACTAATTTTAACACATCCTTCTACAATATTACTAGCATGAGAGTTATCTTTATTGGAACTACAGTGTTTTTTTGACAAATCATCTGCCTCGTTGTTATTGTCGTTTTTCGTTATATTTTTAGTTTCTGAAATTGAATAATTTAACAAAACACATTAAATTCAATATTATAAAAAAATAACGATTTGCGCATATAAAAAGTTTTATTTCGATAATTAATCAAATTATTTGTTATCTATACTAATATTATAAAGCTGAAGAGTTTGTTTGTTTGTTTGTTTGTTTGTTTGTTTGAACGCGCTAATCTCAAAAACTACTGGCCCGATTTGAAAAATTATTTTTACGTTGGATAGTCCATTTATCGAGGAAGGCTTTAGACTATATAACATAAAGATACGACTCATAAGACCACAGCAGAAATGAAAAATGTTGCGAAAACGGGAGAAAGATATTCCTTTTGAGAGCTTCCGCTGCATACGCTGCGGAAACCGCTTAAGTTACACAAAAATCATGTATGACACGATTGTTCATCATTAAGAGTTCTATAATAAAGTCCGCGACAGCATATGTCTATCTTTTATGGTTGACTTACTACAACCTTTTTTATGTTAATAAATTGGTAAAAAAATAATGCATTATTTTTAGAGGTGTATTATACACACAGGTATTTATTCTTATCAAAATAAATACATTTATCATCACGAGCATTTTATTTAGAACTAAGTTGCTCTTTATATCATTTGTTTTCAATAAATATCTTAGGAGCTATCACAGTTTTAACATAACTCCGCACCAAAATAATGTTCGCAGCTTAAGTACAACGTGCGCTTGCGCTAATCTATACTAATATTATAAAGCTGAAGAGTTTGTTTGTTTGTTTGTTTGTTTGTTTGTTTGAACGCGCTAATCTCAAAAACTACTGGCCCGATTTGAAAAAAATTTTTTACGTTGGATAGTCCATTTATCGAGGAAGGCTTTAGGTTATATAACATAAAGATACGACTCATGAGACCACAGCAGAAATGAAAAATGTTGCGAAAACGGGAGAAAGATATTCCTTTTGAGAGCTTCCGTTGCATACGCTGCGGAAACCGCTTAAGTTACACAAAAATGACAGGATTGTTCAGCATTAAGAGTTCTATAATAAAGTCCGCGACAGCATATGTCTATCTTTTATGGTTGACTTACTACAACCTTTTTTATGTTAATAAATTTGTAAAAAAATAATGCATTATTTTTAGAGGTGTATTATACACACAGGTATTAATTCTTATCAAAATAAATACAATTATCATCACGAGCATTTCATTTAGAACCAAGTTGCCCTTTATATCATTTGATTTCAATAAATATCTTAGGAGCTATCACAGTTTTAACATAACTCCGCACCGAAATAATGTTCGCAGCTTAAGTACAACGTGCGCTTGCGCTAATATATTATAAAGCTGAAGAGTTTGTTTGTTTGAACGCGCTTATCTCAGGAACTGCTGGACCGATTTGAAAAAATATTTCTGTGTTGTATAGCTTATTTATCGAGAAAGGCTTTAGGATATAAAATATGACGCTGCGACGGGAGGGGAGGGAAACTCAAAACGCGCGGACGAAGTCGCGGGGGACCGCTAGTATATTATAAAGCTGAAAAGTTTGTTTGTTTGAACGCGCTTATCTCAGGAACTGCTGGACCGATTTGAAAAAATATTTCTGTGTTGGATAGCTTATTTATCGAGAAAGGCTTTAGGATATAAAACATGACGCTGCGACGGGAGGGGAGGGAGCAAACTCAAAACGCGCGGACGAAGTCGCGGGGGACCGCTAGTGAAATATATATTATTTACAACTAAGTAATACTGACCTTCATTAACAACACTGTCGTTCGTACTAATTTCAATTTTGTTTATAGTTTTCGTTTCGGGTGCAGAATTTTGATTAGATGTTTCAAAAATATCGTTATTTATCACACTCATCAATTCTGACGAGCTACATTTTTCATTTCCCTCTAGACTACTGTTATGCTCTACTTCTATTTGGATTGTAAATGCACTGTTATCACAATTTATTGTTTCATTTGTTTTGTTAATGTCATTTGAAGGCTCTTCACATTCTGGAAAACATGTCTCAGAAAAACTCTTTTCTTCACAATTGTGTTCAATCAACATTGATTGTATATTATTTAAATAACTGAAATCACGTCCGATTTCGTCATCTTTTTCTATGTGGCAAGGCGGAATTATTATAAAGTTTTGTTTTGGCTGTGTTTCAGAAGGTATAGGAAATAATTTAACAGGTGTTAGACTTTTTAATACTTCTTTGGTTTCAGCTAAAAAAATATCTGGATTCCTGAACGTTGGGGTTAAATTTTCTGTACCAAATTTTTGTGATGATTGATGAGGAGTCATGAGTAATGGTTCATTGCAGTCTTGACGACTATTACTTTCTGTTTGTAGTATTTTATTACAGTCTTGAAGCGTACTTTTATTAGTTTCCCTTTCCAAAGTTTTATGTTGAAGAGTTTTGCTATCACTAGTCTCCGGTTTAAGTGTAATGTTGCAGTTTTGTATAGTATTATTAATATTATTTGTTTCTATTCTTCTACTTTGAGGAGAAACAAGAACCATTTGCCCTTTCACGGATCTGTAGGTTTCGTCTTTTAAAATTTTAATTTTTTCTTTTTTCTTTGGTGTTTTTTGGAGCGATTCTTTCCACTCGCGTCGGCGTTTAGACATCTGAAAATAACATAGAATTAACCCTTTCTTAGTTTTAGTGAAAACTAGAGTAGAGAACGAACTTGGTTTAGTTCAAAGTTGAGTTTCGCAGCAATAAGTTCGTTAATTTTTTGAAGTTGAGACTTCTGACTTGACTATAGATAAGTGCATAACAAAGTGGGCTACAATTTGTATACTGTCCCTTTTTAGTTAGCAAAAAAGAGTACACAAATTAAAATACATTTGATGAACGTGACGTTATGTGTATTTATTGCAAACAATAATTAAAAAAAAACACATTGAAATCTATGTATCTCGCGATCCCGTAGGCAGTAAGATTGAAAACCTGTAAATGTAAATTCTAGTTTTCTCATAAAATGTGGCCTTCAGCCTAAGTTTAAATATAAAATCTTGTCTAGATTCATGTTGGAATACGCCCTAGACTGAGATATTAACGTAGCTAGGGATCTAGGTAGCCTAAAAAACCTAACTTTGTTTGTGAGTTGTTTTTTGGTCTATTACTTTTTAGTTCCTTTATGTATTGTCTTGAAACTTTGTAGAAGTCTAGGTCTCATTGTATTAGACCTGATTCAAGACCTAGAAAATAATGTAAAGTCTTTAACTTAGAAGTTCTATTGACTTTTGTGATACGATTTTGTAAAATCTTCTAAACGCCTTTGTAGTGACTGGAACATTCTATAATATTGTCAAACATTGTAAAACCTAATTTTCTAACGATTTCCTATTAGGATATGTTATTTAATTAAGATATTTGTAAACTTTCGAGGTAGTCATTTTTAGTTTCAAATTACGTAAACAGATTTTGAGTAAAATTTTCTTATTGGAATTTTTGTCAAATTAGATTCTAATTAGACTCTTAGTTAGTTGTAACTGTAAAATAAGCTATTCTTATAAGAAAATAAATGAGAATGACTGATTCTAAGCACTGGCAAAGCGCCCCCGCTCAGCCCCCTGTTATTTTATAAGTGATAATCCGAACCGAATAATAAAATTTTACAGTTCTTCAGTAAAACATTAAATACCAAACTCATCAATTGCCATTCTCAATTTGATTTTACTTCTAATAACTGAAATTCACCGTACTTACGTTTCGAAACGATTTCAGTCACTCGGAGAAACTCGGTTACAGCAAACACAACACTCTCGTTCGACTGTCGCGCGGTGACTGAGCGACGCGGTAAGTCGCCAGTCAAACAGGCACGAGCGCGTGTTATAATGGTAGTATGTTTAAAATCACCATTCGACAACTGTATTATAAAGGACATAAATACCAAAATCCTAATTATATGGATTTTTTGAATTAGCGTAAATGAAACTTTATAGATTACCAAGTTTTTGTAATTTGTAGTAAACCACGACGACTAACAATTTATTATCTATCAATTGTAGTAAACGTGGTGATTTACTATTTTCTTATATGCAAAAACGCTGTAACCCACACTGCTCAAACTTTCAACAGCGCTGTTACTACCGCGATCATATAATTTGCAAAACATGAATTGGTGTAAATGCAAAATCATAAAAAAATGCATTTTTTATGCTGTTTACAGCAAATATGTAAATAGAAAATCACAAAAATCGGGGAAATTTCAACGCTGTACAAAATTTTCTACTGATCGTAGAACCACAGGAGTTAGACCAGTCGACGCAGAATTTTTTTCTGATTCCGAATATGCAATATTTTTTTTTTTACATGGGTGCGGGTTACAGCGTTTCCGCTTTTTTGCGTCGATATTAACATTGCCCCGGATACCAGCCACCAGTGGACATAAAAACAGTATTTTCCATACTTTGTTTTTGTCCAGCAGTAAAAAGTATAATGTAGCTGAAAACAGTATAATACTGTTAAAAACAGTATGGTTGGGAACCCTAACTGGAGGTCCTACCATAGCTCTAGGGTTGTATAATATATTGACTAATTAGAAGATTGAATACAAATAAATACTCACTTTACGGGTAAAAACACATCCGAATGTTTATTTCTGAGCGTTTTTTCAAAGAAATACTCACTTTACGGGTAAAAACACATCCGAATGTTTATTTCTGAGCGTTTTTTCAAATAAACGGACACCAGAGAGAAAATACTATGACGCAAGAAATGTCAAACAATGATCGGTATATGAAAATCTCTGTAATCGAACGATGTGACGTCATCTTCGGTTCCGTCTTGGGTTTGGGAAAATGTTGTCCGGATTGAGTTGTTCTGAATAGAAAATTTAAAAAATCTGTCCCAAACCCAAACCGAATGTCATATCGAATGGTTCTGAAACGCCCTGCTGGAGAGTAGTAAAAAATGAACAAATCATATGACATACTTAAAATAAATTTGGACAAATCAATTTTGACAGATCCCCCTAAGATAGCTACTGCTTTTAACTTCAACAGACGGGCAAAAGCAAAACAATATTGAATTCTATTTTTGTAAAGCCCTTTTCAGAGACAGAACTTAAAAAGAAAGTCATGTCATTAAATAACACGAATTCCGAGGGTTATGACAAAAATAATAAAAGAGTGTTGTAATGAAATTTCTCCCATTCTAACACATTTAATAAATTACTCTTTTTTCACTGGTACTTTCCCAGAACTTCTTAAATTATCAATCATTAAACCTTTATATAAAAAAGGTGACAGGGAAAATATGAATAGCTATCGACCCATTGCATTGATACCAATATTATCAAAAATATTTGAGAAATCTATGCTAAATAGACTTACTGCCTTCTTTCACAAATCGGCCGTAATAGATAAAAACCAATATGGTTTTCAGAAAAACAAATCTACTACGTTAGCCGTGCACAAACTTTTAGATTCAGTTCTATCTGGGGTTAATGACAACAAATTTACAACTGCTTTGTTTGTCGACCTCACTAAAGCATTTGATCATGTCCATCACCCACTGCTACTCAAAAAATTGGAATCCGCGGGAATTCGAGGTCCAGCCTTAAAATGGATTAAATCATACTTATGTGGAAGAAAGCAATGTGTTGTCATAAACAAATAAAACCGATTTAACGAAGTAGTACCACATTTCTCAGAGTACAAGTGCAATAGATATGGCGTCCCTCAGGAAAGTGTATTGGGTCCATTGTTGTTTCTTGTATATGTTAATGACATAAACTTCATAACTGACCATCAGTGTATCATGTTCGCTGATGACATTTCTATCGTAGTGACATCTCATAAAAAGGACAACACAATTGTTGACCACCTAAATGACATAAATAATACTCTTTCTAAATTATTTAAATGGCTTCACATGAACAATTTAAAAATCAATCTGACCAAAACTAATTACTTTCATTTTAATAACTACAAAAATATTAAATCTATAAAAATTGACATTCACTATAACGACACAGAAATTGACGAAGCAAATGAAATTGAATTCTTAGGTTTAACTGTTGATAGAGATATAAACTGGAAAGCTCATATAAATAACGTCGTTGGGATAGTGAACAAGTTTACATACGCCTTGCGACGAGTGCGAACGTTACTAATGTCCAAACTTCTTTAGTAGTTTATCATGCCTACATAGAATCCATACTGCGCTACGGTCTAGTATTTTGGGGCAAATTTGGTCTTGCACCCGACGCAACATGCCACTCATGGTTTAAAAAACATGGTCTCCTTACATTAACGTCCCTGTATATTCTTGAAATAGGCTCATTTGTGAGGAATAATAATAGCTTGTTTCCACAGGCGTGTAATATCTATCCCAGAAATTCAAGAAATGCCAACAGACTAGTAATAAATCACACACCTAGGACATCGCAATACAATAAGAGCTGCTTAACCATGTTTGTGAGATTTTTTAATAATGTACCTAAACACCTCAGAACGTTAGATTTAAGAAGGTTTAAGATAACGCTACAGAAATGGCTTGTGATGAAATGTTTTTATAATTTGAAAGATTTTTTTGACTAAAAGCAAATAATGAAAGAATGAAAGATAATTTAATAATAATAATACTAAAAAATTAATTAATTCAAATGTAAACAAAAAATACTGTGTTATTGTTAAAATATTTCCATGCTATTCGTGAGTGGCTAAATGACTTGAACATAAAATGTATTTATAATCCTTTGTACCCTAATTAAGGCAAATAAATGATGAGAAAATCTTTACAATTGACAACATTTCAAAATTTTTGTATACACATTTTTATTTTTTTTCTGAAAGAACTTCTAAAATGAAGGCACCCATATTTTTTCAGTTTCATTTCGTTTCAGTATTTTCCCGAATAATAATTGTTTAAAAACTCTCCATTCTAAAAGAGCGTAAGTACATGAGGTTGGATGTCACGAGGTCACGGTCTTTGCTATATTCCATTTAAAAAAAAACTGATGTTAATAGTGTTGTGGTTTGTATCAATTGTAGAACTAAGATGTCGATATCGATATTAATGGTATATCCATTAAGTATTTAATTTTTCTTTATTATGTATTATTATCTGATTTAAGTTGTGCAAACAGTAACTAAACAAAGCTAACGTAGCATCCTTTCTTATTTAATATTGTAATGATGTCTGAAAATTACTCAATTATTTTCTCATACCTACAAATATCAATCATATTTCGGATGAGGAATTATGATGATTATTTCGTATATAAACAAAAACTTATTGAATGCAAATTGTATTTTTTTAAATAATCTTCAATTTAGCATATCGATAATGTCCAATACAATACCGGAAACAACAACAACACTAAATGTCAAAGTGACAGGTAACAGCGAGGTCATATGTTCAAAAGCATTTTTTTTTTGCAAGAAAGGTCATTGCAAAGGCGTAACCTGTGAAATGCCAACTTCCATGTTCTTTTCAGTATTTTTCATTTAACTTTTAAAATAAAGCGCAAAAAAATCTGATTTTTTTTTTGTCGTGTTTAGAATCGCTAAGTCTTGCAATGATTTTCGAATTTTCATACCTTTAAAAAAATGAAATATTGTCAATTGAGCAACATTTTAACAAACAAAATGACCGTATATATGCTCAAACCTCTAAGGAAGCTTCCCAATTAGTTGGCAGAGTCTTTAGACATACTCTTACTAATCTGTGGGCAGAGTGCAACGTGGGCATTACCCGACTTCAGTGATGGTTTGGTGGGGTGTTAGCTATGAAGGAGTGACTGAGCCATATTTTTGTGAAAAAGGTATCAAAACATCGGCACAAGTGTATCAAGATACCATAGAAAAAATGAATAAGGTATTATTATACCTTATTTATTTTTTCTATGCAAGATACCATTCTTGAGAAGGTTGTTAAGTCCCTTAACAACATCATGTTCAATAACCAAGCATGGTCTTTCTAACAAGACTCGGCGCCGGGTCATAAAGCTCGGTCCACGCAGTCTTGGTTAGAAGCGAACGTTTCGGATTTCATCAGAGCTGAAGACTGGCCGTCGTCTAGTCCCGATCTTAATCCGCTGGATTGTGATTTATGGTCAGTTTTAGAAAGTAGGTACTGCTTGCTCTAAACGCCATGATAATTTGGAGTCCCTAAAACAATCAATACGATTGGCAGTGAAGAATTTTCCCATGGAAAGAGTACGTGCTTCTATTGATAACTGGCCTCAACGTTTAAAGGACTGTATTGCAGCCAATGGAGACCACTTCGAATAAGCTTTTTATATTTAAATTGTTTTATATTTATGTATAAAACTAACACGCTGTAAAAGTAATAAATAATCTTTGCATTAAAAAAATGTTTTATTTGTAACAATATTATATAATGGTCAATTTTTTACCTTCCCTGCTAGGTCACAACAACAATTTTCTATTAGCCAATTTTAGTAGGCAGTCCCGTGACATGTAATGGGTATATATGTTACGGCTAATAGCCGAAGTGCGGCTACACCTAGTTTTAGCCGGCTACAACTAGGTGCAGCCCGCCCACATGCGGTTCATCTTAGGTGTATCCTACTTATATATATAACAGGCATAGTAGTCACAGTTAGAAAAATCAGTCCAGAAACAAAGCCTAGTCGTGTGGGAATCCGAAAGCACAATAATTCGGAAATTCGGAATCGCATGAGCAAACTGAAATACTAAAATGGATGGCAAGCAAACAAACGACCAAATACAAAACAATGGGCATGTTGTATACCCAAATTTGTTTTTGCACATTATTTTTCTCACTCTCACCTGCATTAATCGTAAGTTGTCTCGCTCACACGCACCGGATTAACTTGAAGGACAATAGCCGAGGGACCCGTTAGACCAGGAGGCCGATTCTCACATGATCGAAAAAAGTTCACACACGTAAAAAAGTACTACTTCACGAGAATTGACCTCCCTTTTCAACTATGTTTTTTTTTCTATGAGTTTAAATACAACCCTAGGTTGTTATACCTCGTTGGATAGCTGATAAAATGTGGATGTTTTAAGCACATCTGCAGAGCAAGTGCCATAATATTTTTTTTAAGATATACAGAAAAGAAAAATATGTTTTTATAATTTGTACTTATTTTCTTAAGTTTAGATTGTCTACAATGACCTATTTTGTTAACTTACGTGCAATTTTAGTCATTGAGGTCATTTTGCATCTTATTTTTCATGTAAAAAAACAAAAAATAATCATAAGAGTCAAAAGAATTCAAAATATTCAATTCAATAGCCGAAAAAATATCGAATATCTCGAAAACGGTTAAGTTTAGGATGGGGGGTTCCATAGTGAAATCATTCAGAAATGATGTGTACTACACGCCCTTAACGGATCTAGGTCGACTTTTCCTGTAACCCTGCATATATATGTATATTATAATGGCCATAGCATAGTTGTTTCTGTTGAAGAACGCACGCACTGGTATGACCTAGTGGCGGCAACAGTCGGGTTTCTCTTGGGCGCAGGTAAGGATCAACTAAACTATAGCGTTCAAAATAACCTGGTTGCTTTCTTACAAACATCCCTACCTCTGAAATAATATAACCCATTCACAGAAAGCAATCTTTATATCTTAAGTAATGGATGGCATTTCTGAATAGGGCCAGCTCCAGCTCCACAGACTGCCCTTATACATTTTTCTGCATAGTACATTTTCTGCATATTCCAAGGAATATTTTTGCGACACATTCTATCTATGCTTAGCATCGCTTCTCTATATCAATGTTTTTACCCTTTGGGTCGTGATCCCCAGGGAGGTCGGAAAGCCCCGGGAATTTGTAAAATACAATTAATTATTTAAGAAATTGCTACATTTTTCACTTCACTTCTAGGTACACATGGAAATAAATATCTAGTGTACTTTACGTACGGCGTCTCAAGTGGGGAGACTGGGACTTTAATTTTTAAATATCCCTTTGAAGGGGGAGACCCTTGGGGGAGACCTCTTCAAAGGGAGACATGGCGGCAACTGGTGAATATTTTTTTACGAATTCCCAGTTACCCCCAGTGGGGGAGATACCGGTGGGGGCAACTGGGAATATCCGGAGGGAGAAGCCTTACTTGGGGGAAGTTGAGGGGTAGCCAGATGTAAGAAAAAGGCTCAGACCCCCTAAAATGGGTGTTTTCTATGTATATCATGTATGTATTTACAAACAAAAAAGTATTTAAGTATTATATCCGTTGTCTGGCACCCATAACACAAGCTTTGAGTAGCTTACTTTGGGACTAGATGGCGATGTGTGGGAATGTCCAAAGGATATTATTATATTATTATTATTAAAATTGGCGACACAAGTTGCCAGCTATAGGATAGTTACCAATTACTATTTTAATCATCGACAGATATTAAATCCATAGAAAAAATTAATAAGGTTATTTTAACCTTATTCATTTTTTCTGTGATTAAATCCTATGTCAAGTGATGTCAAGGAAATTTTATTCATCACCAAAAATTTTAAGCGCTCGCATTTCAAAGCAACGAACGAAACGAATTTCGGTCGTTGCTTTGAAATGCGTTGTTACAGGCTAAAAACCGGCCAAGTGCGAGTCGGACTCGCACTTAATGTGCGAGTAGACTTGACGAAACTTTTCGGGTTGTTTTTTAGGGTTCCGTAGCCGAATGTCAAAAAACGGAACCCTTATAGTTTCGTCAAGTCTGTCTGTCTGTCTGTCTGTCCGTCCGTATGACACAGCCATTTTATTCTATAACTATAAGCATTACACTGTTGAAATTTGATGGCAAGATGTATCCTGTTAACCGCTTACCGATTCTCATACAAAAAATAAAAAATAATGTTATTTAAGGGGGGGCTCCCATACATGAAACTAAAACCAAAAAAAAAATATTGAGTTAATATGATATTGAGGTTCCTACAACCATTTTCTTTTAAAGTCTAACGTTTCATAGCTATCCGCTTCCAAAGTGGTAAAATGAGCGTCCCGTCTAACTTCTAAACCAAGAGTGTAATTTAGAAAAATATATATAATATAGATCTTAACAAATACTTTCAACGAAAATTGGTTTGGACGAGATCGAACGAGTAGTTTTTGAGTTATAGCATGTTTTCAACAACCGCAAACATAACTTTGTACTTCATACAAACACTATGAAAAACAAAGTTATATTTGCAGTCAACAAAATATTGTGGTATTTTACTAAGTAGATGTAAGTGGATACTCTTATTCAGTTACAGTTGGCACGGAACCCTCAGTGCGCGAGTCCGACTTGCACTTGGCCGGTTTTTTGCTTTCGGCTACGGAACCCTAAAAAGGTGTCGCAAAATACGTCGACAAGATTGTGACGTTTTCCTTGAAATTTTAATTCCGAAGTATAAATGTATACGTAATATTTCTGTTGATGTCTCTATTTTGATTGAGATGCTATGATTCATGAAGCATATTGTTGCTCATGGTGTCACTTTTAAATGCTAGCTAGTAGATCAATGTTATAACTGGTTATAACACGTAGTACCTACTTTTCTGGATCAAGTCACAAAAGGCCCTTATTCTTTTGAAACAAAAAACTTGAAACTAGGTACCTATATGGGGTTCGATGCCACGTATGACCACAGAAAATATAAGTATGACATAGTTGCTTTTTAACCGACTTCAAAAAAGGAGGAGGTTATCAATTCGACTGTATGTTTTTTTATTTTTTATTTTTTTTGTATGTATGTTACCTCATATCTCAGTCGTTTGTCGACCGAATTGAAAAAAAATTCACCTACTTAGAGGGTGTACCTTCTAGTTGGTCCCATTTTTTCCATTTTGGGATCTGATGATAGGATCTTGGTGTAATCGAGGGAAACCCTCAAATTTTAAAGGCACGTATAGTGTTTCTTTACTAGAATCTTAATGTTGACGTGTTGTTACGTCTGATAGTCAACATCTTGTGGGGCTGAGCTGATGGTGGAACTCCTTAACGCTTAGGAGTTCAGTAATTATAATGATGGAACTTATGATAGGTAATTTGTAGCTTCTTAAAAATAGAATCATAAGGTGCAACTCCCCCTCCCCTCTTATGTAATCACTAAAAATGAAGAAATAAAATAAACTTTAAAAAAAGTAAAAACTAGAGATGGGCCGAGTACTCGGTTAATACTCGGTACTCGGCGTACTCGGCGGATATTTTAATACTCGTACTCGGCCGAGTAACTCGGTTTTAATGCCGAGTAACTCGGTTTTAATGCCGAGTAACTCGGTTTAAGTTAAGCAGTATATTTAGGTAGATATCATCTAAACAACAGGGCAAATCTTCCACAATCATTTGTTAGCTTAATCTAAAGTAATGGGGCTTTTGGGACCATCGCGCTCTAATGACTAGATAAAGCTAATTTTGCGCGTACCTGTTTGTACTTGTTTACACACCCAAAACAGGAATCTGATTATAACCGAGTTACTCGGCCGAGTACTCGGTTGGAAAAAAAATGAACCGAGTAAAACTCGGTACTCGGTACTCGGCAAAAGTGCTACTCGGCGCATCTCTAGAAAAAAAACCAACTTCAAAACCAAAATGCACTAAAAAGTCTTAAATAAACTCTTCACCATTGAAAGGAAAGGAATCAGTTTTAGGCAAACAATTTCTTTTTGGAGTCGGTGCCATAACTTTGACCATCAAGCATCAACTATCACAGAACCGACTCCAAAAAGAAATTGTTTGCCTAAAACGGATTCCTTTCCTTTCAATGGTAAAGAGTTTATTAAGACTTTTTAGTGCATTTTGGTTTTGAAGTCGGTATTTACTTTTTTTAATTTCAAGTGCAATTTGTATTATTTACTTTGTCTAGTGACAAAATGTTATAAAAAAAAATATAGTTATGAAACCATTTGGCTAGAGGAAATAATAAATAGGAATAAAGTGTACATCATATTTTTTATCTGTCTAATTCAGAAAATATTAAAATCTACTACAAAGTTTTTAACTGTAAAGTCAATTGTTATAGTTAAAACAGTTTAGTGAAAGTTTTCATAGGTACAAATTGATGTTTTACAAGAAATAGGATCCTCTTGTCTTCAGTAATGAGTGAGTAAATAAAACAAGTTATTGTGTTTATTTTTATTGAGACCAGCCCTACATAATATTAACGGTTGGATTTAGCAACACGCTCCAACTCATCCTTCTTCTTAATAGCATAAGAGTTGGAGGAACCCTTAGCAGCATTGATGAGCTCATCAGCCACACATTCAGCAATTGTCTTAATGTTTCTGAAGGCAGCTTCACGGGCACCAGTGCACAACAACCAGATAGCCTGGTTCACACGACGGAGTGGTGACACATCCACAGCTTGACGACGTACTGTACCAGCTCGGCCAATTCTGGTAGAGTCTTCACGGGGTCCAGAGTTGATGATGGCAGTGACAAGGACTTGGAGTGGGTTCTCACCAGTCAACAAGTGGATGATTTCAAAGGCATGCTTCACAATGCGAACAGCCATGAGTTTCTTGCCATTATTGCGTCCATGCATCATAAGGGAGTTGGTAAGACGCTCGACGATGGGACACTGAGCCTTACGGAATCTTTTGTGAGCGTACCTGCCAGCAGAGTGTGGCAAATATTTGGCATATTTTTCTTTTACAGATATGTAATCCTGTAGGGACATGTCAGAAACTTGGACATCATAACAGCTCCACCTCCCGAAGAGTTTTATTTCGGGGATGTCAGCCGGCTGGGGTAACGGCGCTGACTCCACAGCCATGCTGCCAGTTTCCATGCTTTCTTCATTCCAGTTTTCGTCAGCCATAGTGCCTAAAAATAAGAAAAAAACATTACCTTAGTGTTACGGCTTGTTGATACTATTTTTATACTAAAACCTCACACAATATCACGTACTTTTTAGAGTACAAATTCACAAAATAGAAATTCTAACCTCGTTCTGTCAAAAGAACACGAGTAAAAGGAAGTTCTCTTGATTCGATGCAATCAAAGATATTTTATTGGTATGTTGGCACTCCCCAGTGCTGCCATAATAGTATTTTACTATAGACAAATACTCTTGTAATGGTGCATCTACACCGCCCGGCGGTCGCCTTGTCGCTTATACCGCAGGGGTTTTTCCATAGAAAAAGAAAAAAAGCACGAGCTAAAGATATGCTGAACGCACACTTATCCGAGCCGAATGCGCGGAATGAACCGAATTTTAGATTTTTTTGTATGAAATCTAATGCAAACCGCGTCGGATGACGTCGTCAGATTCGGCGCGGCTAATGCGGTCGACTCGGACAATTCGGACGACTCGCCGGATAAAATCTTCATACTCACTCCCACTTTTAGATGTCACTCATTGCGCTATCTCATGATTTATTCGACGCTTTCAGTTCATCCGAATCGGATATGTGTGCGAGGTAGAGATGGGTGACGGGAAAATACCCATTGGGAAAATACCGAGTAAATAACCATTTTGGGTAAATATAGGATTTTTACCCGGGTAAATTCCCAAATCATACGTAAATATGTAAAAACCTATACGTATATAGGTAAAAACGATTATTTGTTAATAAGGGGTGGTGAGTGACTGGAATTCGGTATTTTCAGTTTAATTTAGAACACATTGATGTTTATAAAAGTCCGTGGGTGTTACAGCAGTAATAGTCTTCAGTCAAAGAGTAAAAGTAAAAGTATCACAATTCAATCACAAATCACTCAAAAATCTGATTCACAAGCGGAACTGATGATGATCGAGTAACGGTCGATTCAAAGCAAACACTCAAAACGGGTATCTACGTGGGTCTATCAGTAAGTACCCGTGTTCGGAATAAATCGTTTTTTCCAATTTAGTGTTACTCTTAAACGAAGTCATTATTTAGGCGTTTTTACTTAACGTTTGCTAAGGCTATGGTGGCTAAGCAACGTTGAGGAAAGTTAAGAATGAGTTAAACTTTCTCAATGTTCCTTAGCTATTTCACGCACTTTCGGTCAATTTTATTATCATTATCAGCCAAAGGACGCCCACTGCTGAACATCAGCCCCCCCATGGTTTTCCACAGCGACCGATCATAAGCGATCAGTGTTCAGTGTGATCCTACGATCTTAAAAAGGTCATCTGTCTTCCTTGTCGGTGGACGTCCTACGCTCCCTCCTAACTTTTCTGCCCCAATGGACATCAGTTCTTTACGTTTGTGCCCTGCCCACTGCCACTTGAGCTTAGTGATTCGCAGGGCTATGTCCGTTACTTTCACTTGGTGATAAACGATAATAATACCCTGGACCCATTTGACAATTGCCCTGGTGGTTACCAGGGCACTGAATGGGGGCCTCCTAGTCCCTGCTTGTTTAATCTAAATCTAACGTTTGTCATGGATGGCAAAAACTCCATATAAACAGCATCCAACTTTAATTTTATTTCAACGCATGATTTTCCGTCCTAAAATAAATTACGGGTCGTTTTACTCTCGTGCAATTTTGTCAATGTACACTAGACACGAGAGACAAAAACAGCTCTCGAAATAACCTCAAATTAAGCACAATGTTATTAGTGGTGGTTATGTCAAATTAAATACCTAACGCCACCTATCGTCAAAAACGGGTACTTTTTTATCGACCTAGTACTATCAGGGACATCCTTGTTTATCAAAAACTTTTGTTTACATAACCGGCTAAATGTTTTAGGACTAACATAAAATGAAGCGTCAAATTCTATATTCTATATAGTAGGCTGAATCTTAAATTAACGATCAGTGGAGCGAGCTATTTCCTTGCTCCGTAGAATCTGACAGTTAATTGACGTATGCCCCACACAGAATCAAGAATTTTTAAAGAGGACATTGGGGTGTTTGTTCATTTTCAGCCTGAATGACTTGTCTCGACCCTTTTTTTGTCCCTTTTTTCTGTAACCTTGCAACCTTGGAATTTAACATCGGCAGTAAAAAGTATATTTTCTTAGGACTTTTTGGCAAATAATAAAAAAAACTTCATATCATTCGGATCTAAGTAATCTCTACGTATGAGGCAAATTGTAGCACCTATTGTAGTAGGCTGTAATATAACAAATACTCCCAAGTCCACTTTTTTAAAATCTTGAACCAGTGTGCGCCGGCATAGCCACCGAGTGGTATTCATACCGCCCAGACCGCACCATTCGATTCGTTCGTGCGTATCATTACCAACGAAAACGAGTTCTTTAACCTTCACTCTCGCTATCCAGTTTTATTTTGTAGTTCAACATAAACGCATAGTTCTATTTGCAATTTGCTCGCAAAAATGCAATGCATAGATTTATGTAAGGCCGTAGTAAATGTACAACACAGATTAGTATCAGTAACTCTAAAGATTACTTTTATCCATTTTATTTAATTTATTTCAGTAAATCTAGAATATCTTTAAATATTTTCACCACGGAATTCTCCTTTGACCATGATTTTATCCCCCAGGTCTAGGGACAATATACCTTGAGAGCAATAATATTGTATTAAGAACTAGATCACCGGTGAGAGGCTAAATGATAGACAAGCAAACACCACCTCACGTCAAAGTGAGGTCTTAACTTTGACTTAGTCTGTTTTTGATGGCGTCAGTGTCTCAATGCCTCAGTACGCCTTTGAAACTGCAGAAACAACTAACTAAATAAATAAAAATCAGTCCGAATATCATATTTTCTTTAAGTAAATTGTATTTAATGATGCCTATCATCCATGATTGAAGTTTTTTCAATAAAATGAGTGAGTTTTGTTTCTTAGCCAACCCACGGACCAATATGGTCGATATCTAAGACAGTGCCATACATGGAGTAGTTTGGTACTATATTTTGACGTGACAACGTCTTAAATTAGGTTGCGGCTGGGAGTCACTTATGAAAAAGTGTAACGCTCGGTAACGTTACGATGAGTCACCGAACGAGAGAGAGGCCCGCGCGCGCAGCACTGAGAGCGAGTGAGAGGCACGCGTAAGAACGAGAGAGACAGACATAAAAAGTCGTTGTCACGTAAAACTTTCGCCCGTATACCGACTTTACAGGCAACCAATTTTTTTATAATAATTTAACGACCGTTATAGTGTGGTGGTTTACGTTCCGGACTACAAAGATAAGCAGTCGCGGGTTCGAATCCTACCCGTACGACCCTAACACATATGTCTATGGACATGTATGTTAATATGTCTTTGTTATATAACCATAAAGTACACCGTCAATTTCTTTAAAGTAACAGCGTAGACGCTCACGGATCAAAAAGTATAACAAAAGACTGTTGATAAACACATAAATCAGGGATGATCCTCACGATAGTAGAAAAAAAATATGTACGCTAACTATTAGCATGTTATTTGAAGGAATAATCCTGTTTACATGATGCCAGATGACCATGGTGTATTAATAAATATTTCTTTATTTATTTAAATAAGGATTGTAAATATTTTCATTAATTTAATTTGTAAAAAAATATACATTTGGTTACGTGACGTCAATGCCTAGCAGTGAACGAGACTCTGATATTGGCGCCATGACATTTCAAGCATTAACGTGATACATTCAAATTGCATTTATTAAATATATTTTTTAATATTTTAAATGTTAAATAGTTTGAAAATAAAATGTGTGAACTCAATTTTAAAATTAGGCCAACGAGTCTATTGCAATGTACCTACATATTTTACAAAAATATATTAATGAAGCTACTCTATTAGACTCTGTTCCGAAACTGATATCTTATGTGATAGATGTCAATCCATTGACATCCATTAATCAGAATGTGCCATATTTGTGTACCTACTCTTTTAGTTCGCGAGGCGTCATCTACTTCTAAATACAATATCTTTTTTTTTTGTTGACGTTTGGCTTGCACGGCTTGTGCATTGCCACTACGAGGTAAAGGTAGGGAAACGGTTTGGGGAGAAAAATACCCGGGGAGATAGGATAAGAAAGGATCGTAATAGGATAGTGTAAGAGGTCTCAATTTTTTTTCCAACTATTATTACGAAAATAGGTACTAAATCATTGCTTGAGAGGGTCCCTCATTGACAGCCAACCATAGACATGTTAGTTCTTACATTGGTCACTAGACGTCGCCTCCCTCGAGGGAGCTAAATAGTCTGTGCCAAAAAGTGCGTTAGGATTTTGGCGTAGATTATAAGGCGTTGCCGACTAACTTGAATGTCAAATCTACGTCGTTTCTACCCCGTCACCGATGTACAAATGTCCAATTGACATTTGACGTGTATCAAGCAAGTGTCAAATTGTAACATGATGGTGATGGTAGGTATTAGTTTTTGACTTTTTGTTGGTGGTCTAAGTCCAAATTTAAGCCGCCTTATCAATTACTTGTTATCGTAAGTTATCTCCATACAATACGAATCCTCTTGTAAGTGAAAGAAGCTCATAATACTTTTTTATTATAATCTATTAGTAACTTTATTGTTTAATTTCTAGTTTTCAGAATTTAATAGGTTAGAAACCAGTGAACAAAGTTCGCTATGTCTGCGTTAAAGAAGAATGTAAGTTTAAAGTTCTTTACTGCACTCAATGTGAAACATCCACAAATTAACCTCAAGAGAAACTTAAATCTTCAAGAATACCATAGTAAAGATCTGTTGAGAAAACATCATGTTACTATTCAGGATTTTCGTGTACTAGATTCGAATTTAGATACAACACCTCTTTCTGGTTTCAAGGCCAATGAATACGTAGTAAAGGCTCAAATTCTTGCCGGTGGCAGAGGTAAAGGCCACTTTGATAATGGATTCAAAGGTGGAGTTCATCTCACCAAGAAATCAGATGAAATTGTTGACTTAGCTAAGAATATGCTGGGTCATAAGCTTATAACTAAACAAACTCCTAAGGAGGGTATAATGGTTGATAAAGTTATGGTGGCAGAAAGTGTCAACATCAAACGTGAAACCTACTTGAGTATAATAATAGAGAGAAGTTACAATGGTGCAGCGCTGGTGGCCTCACCAGCTGGTGGTATGGATATAGAAACTGTAGCTGAAGAAACACCTCATCTTCTTAAAACAGTCCCAATTGACATTTATGAGGGTGTGACTGATAAAGTTGCTAATGAAATTGCAGAATTTTTGGAATTCAAAGGTCCTTTGAAAAGAAAATGTGCTGAAGAAATTAAAAAGCTGTGGGAACTGTTCATAAAGGTATGTGTCAATGAAAATTACAAGGCTCTAAGTAAATTATTGTAAGTTGTGATTTTAATTATTGTTAATTCCAGGTTGATGCCACCCAACTAGAAATTAACCCTCTAGTTGAGACTGATGATGGAAGAGTAGTAGCAGTAGATGCAAAGATCAACTTTGATGATAATGCTAAGTTCAGACAAGCTGATATATTTGCCCTTGATGATGTCTCTGAAACTGATCCTCGAGAGGTATGTTTCTATTTTCAGCATCACTGATTTATCTCCTGTAGTTGTATAATATTTATCTCATGAAAGAGTGAGAAGTCTTTTATCATTTTGTTTTTTCTGTTATCAACATTAAATATCTAACCTTTCTTATCATCTCTCTACAGTTTATTCCAACTATTGTAAACATCAATCAGTGTATCACATACAAAGTATAAAATTAAATATTTCTCATGATTTCATTTTCAAAAATGGCAATGTAATGGCAATTGTATAGCTAAAATTTTCGCCAAGAGTAAATAAGTAGCTAAGTGAAAAGTCTTGCATGTATGAAGAGTAGTTAATTATAATTCAATTTGTCATTTCAGAGAGAAGCTGCAGCTCAAAACCTTGTCTATATTGACATGGATGGCAGTATTGGATGCATGGTCAATGGTGCTGGCTTAGCCATGGCTACCATGGACTTGATCAATCTAAATGGTGGAAAGCCAGCTAACTTTTTGGACCTGGGTGGTGGTGTAGGCCAGTCCCAAGTATCTGCTGCACTGAAGATTCTTGAATCTGACCCTAAAGTGAAGACTATTTTTGTTAATGTATTTGCTGGTAAGTTTGTTTTTAACTTTATATTAATAATAAAAAAAAACATTTGGTGAAATAACCTTCATTTTGAGAGTCCATTGCATTTAAGCAAGGATTTAACTACAATAATGTTTTCAGGTATTGTCAATTGTGCCACTATTGCTAATGGCATTGTGGCAGCTTGCAAACAAAACCCTCCCAAACATCCACTTGTAATCAGATTAGAAGGCACCAATTCTGCAGCTGCCAGGAAAATTCTAGAAGAATCTGGATTCCCTGTAACCATTCTAAATGATGCTGATGAAGCGGCAAAGATGGCAGTCAAACTAGCACAAAGTAAACAGTGATTTTTAAGTGAAACTTTTCTTTATTAGGTGCTTACCCAAGCCAATATGTACACAAATACTATTTCGTATTCAATTTATTGCAGCATAATTATTTTATTACTGTAGCTGGTACTAGGTTGTGCATTTTGTTTCCATGTCACTGTTTTATACTGTCCATGGCATTATTTAAAATTCCACACAGGTGGCTAAAAACATGATCAAAGTGTGTAATTACTGGATTATCTACTAACAATTTGGTTTTGTAATGCTAACAAAATACTAACCATTATTTTAATATATTAACCCCCTAGTATCAAGACTGAAGATGAAATACTAACTGGTAATGAAACTGCAAACTGTTGTTATTTTTTATTGTTTTCTCGTTTATGTTTTTAATGGAATTTGTATATAGTATAGATGATTAATATACAAATGTAAATAAATATTTTACTTTGTGTTTTCTTTTATCATAAGCTAATGTACAAATCAAGCTTGTTGTACACTAAAATGTGTGCATGTGCATTGGATGAGCACCCTCTAAAAATGAATAAAAATGTACCTACTCACCATTTAGATTAGCATGTTAGACTTAAAGAAAAAATGGTTTTAGGGACTTCGATATCATTTTATGAGGCCTATCCATACACCCCACATGCATAGGTTTTAGCAAAAAAAAATTTTTAGTTCCATGTATGGAAACCCTCTTCAAATGTCATTATAATTATTTTTGTATAGGAATCGTAAAGCGGTTAACGGGATACATCTACTTACCAAGTTTTATCTGTGTTATGCTTATAGTTTCAGAATTAAGTGGCTGTTACATACAGACGGACAGACAGACTTGACGAAACTATAGGGCCATAACCTCCTTACTTTGTAAAGTAATGGAGAGGGTCTTAAACAGTAAGTTGCTGACCTACCTAGAAGACAATGATCTCCTAAGTGACTGTCAATATGGTTTTCGCCGGGGACGGTCTACAGGAGATCTACTTGCCTATGTCACGCACTGCTGGAGCGAAGCCATCGAGAAACACGGCGAAGCATTGGCTGTCTCGCTTGATATCTCGAAGGCCTTTGACAGGGTTTGGCATGCAGGTTTGCTCAATAAACTTCCAGCTTTCGGCATCCCTGCTGATTTCTGTAGCTGGATATCAGACTTTCTGAGTGACCGGTCGATCAGAGTAGTCGTAGATGGCTGCTCATCTGACCTCAGGGCTATTAATGCCGGAGTTCCTCAGGGGTCAGTTCTCTCTGCAACTCTTTTTCTGCTTCACATCAACGACCTGCTTCAGCCAGGTATCGTTGGATACGCTGACGACAGCACAGTTACAGAGAGATACCTGTCCAGCGCGGGGACCAGTGGGGATGAAGTGCGTCGTTTGAGGGGAGCCATGGTCGAGCGGACAAATATGACCCTGAGCCGTGTCTCGCAGTGGGGCGATGACAATCGTGTCGAATTCAACGCCAAAAAGACTCAAGCATGTCTGTTTTCGGCAAAGAGGAGTCCTTTCTTACATACTCCAACTTTCCGGGGTACGCCTGTTGCTGTCACCGACCATCTAGAGCTGCTGGGTATGGAGCTGTCGGCTGATCTCAATTTTGGCCCCAACATTGAGCTCAAAGCACAAACTGCTGCTAAAAAACTTGGCATCCTGAACAGAGTGAGGCGATACTTCACGCCTGAACAGCTTTTGACCCTTTACAAAGCGCAAGTCCGGTCCTGCATGGAGTATTGCAGTCACCTCTGGGATGGATCCGCCAAGTACCAGCTTGAAGCACTCGACTCAGTTGAACGCAGAGCCATAAGATTAATAGGTGACGACAAACTGGTGAATGATAAGCTCCATAGCTTAGCCCATCGCCGCAAGGTTGCCAGCTTAGCTGTATTTTACAGACTTTACTTTGGCGAGTGTGCGAAGGAACTCCATGAGCTCATCCCTCCAGCCCCCTTTTTCCATCGTTCGTCTAGGCGTACCGCGGGATACCATCCTTACCTTGTCGATGTGCCGCTGTTTCGAACTAAGCGCTTCTCGTCAACATTTATAATGCGCACGGCAAAGGAGTGGAACTCGCTGCCCGCGTCGGTGTTTCCAAGGGATTACAATCCGAATCTTTTCAAAATTCGAGTGAACAGGCTTCTTCTGGGCGAGCTCGTTTCATCTTCGACTTCGTCCTAGTCGCATTAGGCTTGGACTGGAGTCAAGAGCGAACCCATACTAAATAAATAAATAAAAAAAAAATAGGGGTTACGTTTTTCTCATTCGGCTAATCCTAAAAAATAGTTCGAGATATCTAAAGAAGAGTTTATCGTAAGAATAAACCTATCAAACATTTCACAACCTGCCGCTTTACCGCCACCGCTCACCGTCAATGTAGTTCATTTTTGCACGCTTTTCTCGCCGCGCAGTGACAGTGACAGGACTAATTTTAGTACACTCCAATATTTCCGAAGGTAATTCTCCACAAACTATGTAAAATCTATCCTCACGTGACACTGGCGAAGTGAAATCACGATTAACCATAAAATAGAAAGAAGAAGAAGATAAGCAGGGCGAATATTGAGGACATTTAGAAACACTTTATTTATTTATTTTATCCGTTACAACCAACTCCGGTTTCTTTAGTATTTCATGTGTCTATAGTATCAGGGCAGTATATTAAATCAACGAGTAAACAACAGTAACGTAGCCAAATTAAAATGCGGATTTCAAGAAATACTATATTTTTTTGTAACAAATTTTATGACTAAAGAAGAAAATTAAAGCTACCGAATGTAATAATTAAATTTAGGCGCGAAACAGGTTGAGCCGGCGTCCTTGCGGCGCGTCACTGGAGGAGAGCGACATGTTGGACTGGATCTCCTCGAAGGAGGGCAGGTGCGCCAGCTTGCCGCGCGCCGCCACGCACGGCTGCTTGCTCAGCATGCGCCGCGCGACGCGAATGATGTCGTCCGCTGTTATTTTTTCTATGAGAAAAGAAAAATGTTACTGTCATATTCAGTTATCCAAACTCATTCTAATACAACTCTGCCACCGAGACATTTGCAAGACTAATAGCGCAGTGCTCGTTTTTTTTTTCACATTTTTTCTAATCTAGAAGACAGGTTGCCTTCGGTATTAGGAGTGCTAGTGACACGGGCCTAGGCCAAGTGAACTGCATTATCCGTAGAGCCTGTGTATTGGAATCATCCTGCAATACCTTTTTAACTATTTGGCATGTGTTGAGAATCGCGGCCTTTTGCATTGTCATGTACGTGTTCTCCGGAATTTAGAGATTTCGCAACGTGGTAAGTAAATGCTTAGGGATGACTCCAGTGCTGGAGGATGACCAGCGGAACAATATATGTTTTTTCCATTCTCCATATTTTCAGTATTTCATTTTTCAGTTAGGGCTATACCTATTTTGTGTAAATAGTAGGTGTTAGAAACGGCAATATCTATGATGTAAGCTATTTTCTTTTGTTTGTCAATTACAGTGATATCTGGTCTGTTATTATGAATAAGACGGTGAGTATTGTGCGGTCAAAGTACACCTTGCACCTGCTTTTTCAGCATATTACACTTCTGGACACATCTATTGGCCCACCTTAGAGTTTAGGTTTCGATGGCCGATACCGAAATATGATTGTTAAATTGAACAAAAACTGTTGATGCAGTTTTAAACCTGATACATTTTACCATCTTTTTCGATCGTATTGTTTTAAATTTGAATTCAGAATACCATACGACATGGAGCTACGCCTATCAAGTCAGATATGCGCCTTGTTAAAGGCAATTGATTTTTGAATGAAAAACATGTTTTATCAAATAAAGGTTTAATTTAATAACGCGCGTTGCCTCCATGGGCATCTACCACAGCTCTCATACGATTAGGCATAGAGTTTATCAACCGCTCTATGAAATTTTGCGGGATCATCTCCCATTCCTCTTCTATGGCAGTTTTCAACTCCTGCATCGTCTGGGCAACTGGCTGACGAGCCCTAACACGTCTTTTTAGCCCGTCTCACATGTGCTCAATGGGGTTCATGTCTGGGCTTCTGGCTGGCCAGTCCATAACTGTGATGTTCACATCCCGAAGATATTCCCTGACGATGCCGGCCGCATGGGCTCTTGCATTATCATGCATAAAAAGGAAATTTGGGCCCACATAGTCCGCGTATGGTATCACGTGAGGTTCTAAGCACTCACGAATGTACCTTTCAGAATTTAATGTTGGCAGCTGTGGTCCTGTAACAACCTCAAGTTGAGTTTTGCCGCTCGCAGATATACCGCCCCAGACAGTCCACGAGCCACCGCCATAAGCAACCCTTTCTTCAAAGCAGCATTGTGCGAAACGCTCTCCCTTACGTCGGTAGACCTTCTTCCTTCCATCATTGCCATGTAACACAATTTTAGACTCATCAGAAAAGAGTACACGGCTCCAATCTTGCTGTGTCCAATTTAAATGACTGCGTGCGAAATGAAGGCGCGCTGTTCGGTGGGCTCGCGTTAGTTTGGGCCCATTAGCTGGCTTGTGTGGTACCATATCGCGTTCTTTTAACCTTCTCCGAACAGTTCGAGCGCTCACAGATACTCCGTGGAAGTCGCGAAGTTGGTTTTGTATCGCAATGGAGGTAAGATGACGATTTCTCAAGCTGGTTGTCACGATGAATCGATCCTGCCTTTCAGTTGTGACCCGAGATCGTGGCCTTTCTTGGCGACGAACAAAGCCGCCAGTCTCTAGGTACCTCCAATAAACATTTCGGACCGCAGTTCGATTAAATTAAGTTGAGCACTCACGTTTCTTTGGCTGTGTCCGGCCTGAATAAGTGCCACAGCTTGGGCGGCGACTTCAGGTGAAGTATCCATAGATTATTGATAGAACCTTACCTTAATGTTAAGAATAAGTAATGTTTGTTGCAAAACCAAAGATATCAATCACTTTTTCAAGAATTAAATCCAAGTAAACCACTAAAACCAAGTTTTCTTAGTATTCGATTACTTGATATCAACAAACAGGCTCCAAATTGTCTTTTGTTTCTTTAAATTCTGTGTTCGAAATTCAAAAAAAGACTATTGAATGAAATTGTGAATGTGCCAGGTTCAAAACTGCATAGAAACTTCTTGCTTGACCTAATATAAAATTTTAGCTAGGACCAAACAAAACTGAAAATACAAGGTGGGCCAATAGATGTGTCCAGAAGTGTATTATTATTGGTTTAAAGGTGCGCTTACACGAGAGCAATAATTGCTCGGCGACACGAATGGACCGATCTGGAGCAACTAGTGGAGCAATATGGAGCAAAATAAATAATTGCGGCAATTATTTCGGCGATATTGCTTCTAAGTTCTCCAGATATATCATATCGCTCAATGTCGCAGATACGAATTGACGAATATCCAATGGGCTTGGAAATTCTAGGCAATTTTTGTATGCATCTCGTTCGCACTTATATGTTTTGCGGCTTGCCGTCTTAGCGCGCGAAGTTTTTTTTTTTACTTTTTGCCAAAAACGATCGCACCCAGATACGCCTATTCCTTTTCTTTCTTTTTGGTTTGTGATGAATATAAAAAAGCGCTACAAGCCGCCGCAGCAAAAACAATGTCATCCATAGCGAGCGAATACTGAAATGCTCGTGTAGGACAGTACTGCCTTGATGAAGTTGCGCCACTGAAATGCTCGTGTAGGACAGTATGGCCTAGTTGATGAAGTTGCGCCATAGCGCTCAATATTGTATTGCGCAGTATTGATGCTTGTTGCCGTTGCCGTAAATTGCTTGATGTAGTCGTGACGTCATAGTTGACGAGTATTGGCTGGAATTTAGCAATTTTAGTTGCCCTTGTAAGCGCACCTTTACTATTGCCAACTCGACCAAGTTTGATATAATTGTGGCAGCCCCTGTGTAACAGTTCACTGCTTATTCCCATTAAATCTATAAATTGCCCAATTCTTTGGAGCGTGACATCTACTATCTCATCCAGGTGCATGATATGCTCGTGTAGGACAGTATGGCCTGGTTGATGAAGTTGCGCCATAGCGCTCAATATTGTATTGCGCAGTATTGATGCTTGTTGCCGTGGCCGTAAATTGCTTGATGTAGTCGTGACGTCATAGTTGACGAGTATTGGCTGGAATTTAGCAATTTTAGTTGCCCGTGTAAGCGCACCTTTACTATTGCCAACTCGACCAAGTTTGATATAATTGTGGCAGCCCCTGTGTAACAGTTCACTGCTTATTCCCATTAAATCTATAAATTGCCCAATTCTTTGGAGCGTGACATCTACTATCTCATCCAGGTGCATGATAGGCCGCCCGTGATGGACAAATTTTTTGCTCATGAGTGAACCCCATGAGCAGAGAATACGGGACGCGATAGTTCGATTGCTGAGCTCGAACAAGTTGTCACTTATAGCGCTCTATAGAATTATGTTCTAGACTTATGCAATTATGAATTATGTAGCTTCATTAACACATGGTACACAATTCTTGTATGAACAATAACTAAAGTTACCTATTTCGTCAATGAAGAATGATGGCGGCTTTCTCTTCCCTGTCGCTAGGACCTGTCGTCCGACATCTTCAAACACAACAGGCCTTGCTTCTAAGTTCATCAATAACATTGACTGAAGTTGTGTCTTGGCTCTCTGGAAATGAAAATTCAACCAATTATTTATGTTTGCTCTATTGCACACACGCCTTAAGGCGCTACCTGGATTTTTACCGCGCACACTAGCGCCACTTCACTAGAAAAATCATAACTCGTTAAATAAAAGACCAACCAAAAATCTGGTAGATACGATTGAAGCTCTGATTATGTGGTTTAGATGCAATGTTTAAGTTCAAAAAAACAGAGTTATCTGCAGTTATAGTTAGAAAAATTGCTAAATGTGGCCATATTTAGCAGTTTTTCTAACACTAACTACAGTAAACTACTTTAGAAACAATTTAAACGTACTAAATAATCTATAGAACCTGTACTTCAATCGTATCTACCAGATTTTTGATTGGTCTTTTATTTAACGAGTTATGATTTTTCTACTAAAGTGGCGCTAGTGTGCGCGTTAAAAATCCGGGTAGCCCCTTAAACGCCACGCATCGTGGCAATCTTTTTCAGTCAAACCCAAAAACCATAGGCTAAACAAAACTTAAATAAGTGACTTACGTCACGAGGCAAAATCTACCAGTTACTCCATTAAGACAAATTTGACGACGCGTTTGGTGTATTGGTTAGAGCTCCTGACTAATACGCCGGCCATCGCGGGTGTGAATCCCGCAAGGGGCAAATATTTGTGTGATAAGCACACGGAGATATAGGAGACGCCCCCGTCATAATCGTTGTCTGGTATTCGTAACAATAGGAAGAAAATTTCTAATTTAAAAACACGACAATTGGTGTGTTGTCTGGCGCTTATTTATAAGTGTCTTAATGCCATGTGGCATTCTCTATCTGTACCAGTTATACCTTCAGGCTAAGTAGAACTGAAATAAATGTATTTTTATTGATTTAATTATTGAATTCACCAGTGATATTACCTTCAGTTCCATTTCCCCAACCTTCCCTGCCATGTTGGCAAGTTCCCGGGCGATAACAATCGTAGTATCATAAATGCGGTTGGGCGGCGACGCAGAGTGTACGCAGAAAAGGCCCGTGTCGCCGTAAGCATGATTGTATGCAGTCGCGTTAAACATCCAGTGATATCTACGAAGGAAAAGGTTATAAGAACTTATTAAAGCACACGAAAATCTTCAGATAAATGTAATATAAAGATAAACACACAACTCAGAAAGGTATAGTATAGTATTTTATTTATTATTTTGATGAATGTATGAGGTGCGGTTCAAGTGTACGGCCCAACAAAGAAAACAAGTAGATATATTTACAAAAACTTTCTTATTTTTCTATTTAGTCCTCCTCTATTTCAATGCACTTTGCAGATCTCGTGATTAGCATTTCTATCCCCTTAAAATACTCTGTAGTTTTGTCCTCAAAATGGGCGAAAACCGCTTGAGCCACTTCATCATCCGAAGAAAACCGTCTTCCCCTTTAGTCTTGAGAACAAATAAAGTCGCTTGGGGCCAGGGGTGCGATTGTGTAAAGCAATCGTATTCATTTGACAGTTCAAAACGTACGGTATGATCTGTCAAACGGTAAAGAACAAAGGGTTTGACAGATCAAACCGTACGTTATGAACTGTCAAATGAATACTATTGCTTTACACAATTCCAGCTCAGAGGTGGAATTGTCTAAGCAGTCGTATTCATTTGACAGTTCAAAACGTACGGTATGATCTGTCAAACGGCAAAGAACAGCGTTTGTCAGATCATATCGTACGTTTTGAACTGTCAAATGAATACGATTGCTTTACACAATTCCACCTCTGGTCAGGACTGTAAGGTGGGTGGCGAATTTCCTCGAAGTCACATTTTGCTACAGCAGCTTTGGCAATTGCAGCAGTGTGAACGGGAGCATTATCGTGGAGAAGCCGTTCACCTGTACTGATATTTCCACGTCGTTTCTGCTTGATCGCCTCTTATAACTGCTCAATAAGGGTAGCGTTGTAGCTGCCATTTACCGTGGAATTCCTTTCTTTTATGTCAATCATCAGTATTCCGTGACAATCCCAGAATACCGTTGCCATTATCTTTTGCTATGAACCTCTTCGGTATCATCCATAGATCGTACGTCTATAGAATTTTCTATCTGACAATCTGTGTGTGTCAATGTCTGTCTATATTGTCTGTAATTATTTATTAACATAGTATATGTCTTTATGTTGAATAAAGCCTAGTTTCCTAAAAGGCGTTTCGTATGTATCAATTTATTCAACATAAAATTAAAATTGCACGATGAGCGAAAATAAAGTACCAATAGTGACAACCCGAGGATCCCGTTACCTAAACCCCGAGAAATTTAGTACGGACCCTGGTGAAGTGGGTGCCGAGTTGCAGTGGTACCATTGGCTGCATACTTTTCAAAACTTTATAACCGAAGAAGTTCCTGATGCTTCTACTAAACTGAAGCTTAAGTTACTTGTTAATTATTTATCTCCAAAAGTATATGCTCTTATCAAAGTGTGCAGTACCTACGATGAAGCGATACAAGTTTTGAGGGCATCGTACGAAGAGCCAAAGAATCGTATACTTGCTAGACACATCTTATCATCCAGACAACAAAAACCTGAAGAATCTATATCTGACTATGTCCGGGCCCTTAAACTACTAGCTCAAGAATGTGATTTTCAAGCCGTATCCGCTGAGCAAAATCAGAATGATTTTATGTGTAACGCATTCATATCGGGCATAATTCCAAAAAAAAAAGTCAAAGACTTTTGGAAAACTTGACATTGACATTCGATGACGCATTAAATCAAGGTTTGACGTTAGAAAACGCTGAAAAGAATTTAAATTCGTTTTCATTAACATCGAACCCAACTTCTTTCATGCCCACGCTCAACACTATTCGAGAACACGAAAAAAAAATTGAAACTGTTAATCGATAAGACATTCGATTGAGAGATCCTGTTGATGTTTCTTACTATTTCCTTTTCATGGAATGACATTCGATAAGGTTTGTAATTGATAATTTTATCTTGAGTGAGTCTGATATTCATCTCTATTTCACGGTTTCCTAACTCTACTCCACCACCAGAAAAACAGTCTTGGATCAGGATCTCCTTCAATGAATCAATTTGAGTTTCAGTTAAATTGCTGCCTATAGTGTATTCTTTTTTGGTGGTGTTATTGGTGATTTCAGCCCGTGCCAAACATTCATCACTATCAAGTTGTATCACTAAGTTAGTCTTATTAATAATTTTGATTAAAGCATTTCCATCGTTGCTTTCTACCTCTGTTGCTCATGACCTAAAACTTCTTTTTCACAGTTGGACTTCATGTGTTCACTTTGATTTACCCTCAGAGCACCAAGTGTCACAGGGTCTGTTCTGACTAACACTTTATTAAGTCCTGGAGACAATGCTATATTTGACTTGGGATAAAGAGAAACTTTGACACAACCTTCGCAATGCTCAATCAATTGTAGTCCTTCCTCATAAATGTTTAGATAAGTAGCTGTTTTAACTACTACAATGTTTGGAGCCTCAGTAAAAGGTTGGCCCACCAACACTTCAAATTGTTGAACACCGTCCGGCACAACATAAAGTTCTGTCTCTTTTTCCACTCCGTCCACATTCAGTACGACTGTCACTATTTCTAATGGAAGGGTCAACGCATTGCCATATCCTTTTATGACCACTGAGTCGTCCGGTCTCGGATCCAGTCCTAGCAACTTGCAGAAACTTTCTTTGATTGTATTACAGGAGCTTCCAAAATCAATATAGGGTTAAGCTCTTATATTATTTACCTGTATTTCTTTGTAGTATTTGAGATCTGAACTCTCACTGCAAATAAGTTTAATTTTCCGAGATATCCTGGCGGGTTCATCAGAGGCAACTTGTCTCCTACACTCCCCAGCCAAATGACCTTTCATGTTACAGATAGTGCAATACTTTTCATTGTTTTTCTTTTGGAAACATCGCTCTTCTTCATGTCCTTTTTTGTCACAATAAAGACACTTCCGCTTGTCTTTGCTGTTCCCAGTAGGTCCTCTAGTGCAGTATAAAGCTTTGTGTTCAACCCGACCACAAACATAACAATTTCTTCCTCTGTCGCCTGCCTGCTTACTAATTGCTTGAACACCTGTCCTACGTGTTGATCGATAATCTTTGGAGTCAGCACTAGCAGCATTTACATTGGCTAAGTAAACTAATAGAGAACTAGTAGTTGTGCATACAGCTGACACCGCTCCTATTTTCATTAATCTGTTACCTAATGTTCCAATTATAGCTTCAGCTATCATACTGTCAGCCATGCCACACGACAGCCCCAAACCCAACTTCTCATAGTAAAACTTAATGGGATCTTCAGTAGTTAGCTTTACTCTATTTACCAACTCCCTTATTTGAGCCAATTTATTTTTAGTAAATGGGAAAGCTCTAATCAGTTTTTCTTTCCACTCCGCCCAGCTAATATCATACGAAGCCTGATGTTCGTACCATCCTCTGGCATATCCTTTTAATTTAGAAGTACAATTGCAAATCAATGTTCTTTCATCCCATCCATGCATTTGTGCCGCACCTTCTAGATTCCTGATCCAGTGTTCAATAGGAACGATTGTGACTTGCGGATCAAATTCAGGGACAAAGTCATTCCGACCCATGTATCGAATTGTAGAGTTATCAAAGTTCATGCTTGCATTGCTGGCTTGTGGTATAGGTGTGAGGTTTGTGGTGCCACCACCCAGTAATGTTGACGATGGTACTGCTTGTACATTTTTCTTTTTCAAATTTCCAACATAGTTTTAAGCGTCAAGCCTACTATATCTTCTTTTGAGTTCACGCATATATTTGTTCCTGTAACATTGGTGTTTTCCTCATTGGAACTGGTGCTACTCTTAGAGTTAGAAGAATAATCTTTTTTCATGCGGTCACCCATCGTATACCAAAAGGAAACCCGATGTTATCACACAGAAATATCGAAGAAATTGAAGATGCACACGTTTAGTTTCAAGCAGTTTTACACATGTAATATAGAGACACACAGGCAATGGTATAAATGCAAAACGAATTTGGAAGAATAGGTGATATGTATTGTACAAATGGAATAAGCTCACCCAAGTCCAGCAGTAAGCAGCGAGGCAAGGCACTTAAGTAACAAAAGCTGATTCAAACACAGTTTTATTTCTATTTATATATAGGTTTTTTAAATGAAAAGCGCTAGTATGGCGATAGGTTAGGTCAATCACTTATTCCAAAAATCGTTTGGAATCCTGTTAGTTCCTTAATGAATTGAGTAAATTATGTTAGCACACACTTAATTAATCACGATTTTATTCGTCATTTAGCCTTTTTCACAGTAAAAGCGAGTATATTGCAGATATGCACCACGCGGCCACACCGGTTGGGCCGGCCGGACACGTGTTACCGGTACAAGCTGAATCGACGTTGATCCTTTTACGAGATGTATTTATTAGATTTTACGATAAAACTTTTATTTGTAAGCGTTTCGTACCACTTCTGATTTTCCGGTGATAGGATGCTATTCACGTGTTCCAACGGGCGATGAATAGGTCTACATTGGTGACGTAATTTTGCGGGCCAGCAGTGTTGAAACTTGCTTAGCAAACCTAGAACAAGTGCTGGGTTTGATATCAGCGGCTCGTGTCAAACTTAAACCTGAAAAGTGCATATTTCTTACTGTGGAATACCTTGGTCACATAATATCAAATGGTGAAACACGCCTATCATCTACGAAAGTAGCTGCTGTGGAGAACTTCCAATCCCCAACCAATGTACATGAGCTCCGACAATTTCTGGGACTTGCGAGTTATTTCCGCAAATTTATTCATGACTTTGCATCCATAGCCAAGCCACTGACTATGCTGACTAAGAAAACTCAAGATTGGTGTTGGGGTCAGGAACAAATACATGCCATGAAGACACTGAAGAAAGCGTTAACTTCTGACCCAGTCATGGCAGTGTACCATCCGGAGAAAGTCATTCACATACATACAGATACATCCTAATTTGTGTTGGGAGGAGTGTTGATGCAACAACAAGATGACGGTAACCTCAAGGTTGTTGCTTATGCCAGCCGCCAGACTACCGCTACGGAGCAGAACTATCACAGTTTTGAACTTGAGGCACTTGCTGTCGTTTTTAGCATCCAAAAATTCAAGGTCTATGTTACGGGACGTAACTTCAGAGTAGTGACAAACTGCGCAGTTCTTCGCCTGTCTTGGTCAAAGAGGGATTTGAGTCCTCGAATCGCCAGATGGTGGCTTGACCTTCAAGAATATGACCACCGACCAGGAACCTCCATGACACATGTGGATGCGCTTAGTCGCAACCCTATTTGTATACAACACATTGAAGAAAAGGATGTCATTGATGTTCTCCAAGAAGGTGACGAGGAAATCCAAAACATCAAAACCAATCTAAGGTTAAAAGAAGAGGCCTGAAAAAACGAAAGTGGTGGATTAGGAAAAGAATTCAAATTGATAAATGACCGCCTTCACCGCAAGGTAGGCAGTGAAATGAAACCGGTACTGCCCAAAGGAGCAAGGCTACATATTATGAAAATATACCATGATGACAATGGACATATGGGAACTGAAAAGTGGATTAGTGCAATCATGGCCAAATATTGGTTTCCTAAGATGCGAAGATCCAACCGCATAATAGTAAAATCAAGAATGAAAAAGTAGAACGTTGGCGACTGGAGCTATCCTCATACAAGTATGATATTATATATCGACCTGGAAAAGAAAATTCTGCTGCTGATGCACTATCACGTGTCTGTGCTCAAGTTCAAACTAATACTTTAACAGAATGACACAACGCTCTGGGTCATCCTGGTGTCACACGAATGATACATTGGGTCAGGTTTAAGAATCTTCCATACTCAGTTAACGAAATAAAATCAGTTACTTCTACATGTAATATTTGCGCCGAAATAAAACCACGTTTTCATAAAGCCCAAGGAAAACTGATTAAGGCAACATCTCCTTTTGAACGATTGAGTATCAATTTCAAAGGACCGATACCTTCAAACACGAGAAACAAATACATCATCGATGAGTACTCCAGATTTCCTTTTGCATATCCATGTCATGATTTGTCAGCAGACACTGTTATCAGATGCCTTAAAGACGTATTTTTTGTGTTTGGCACTCCTCTTTTTGTTCATTCTGATAGAGGATCTGCTTTTATGTCTGTCTGTTGCGACTAGCCGCACTACACCATACAACCCTCAAGGTAATGGACAAGTCGAACGTTTAAATGGAACTTTATGGAGAACTATTCAGTTATTTTTAAAATCAAAGGCCTTAGATGTGACAGAATGGGAGCGAGTACTTCCTGAGTCACTACAGTCGATAAGATCCCTTTTATGTACAGCCACGAATAATACTCCTCACGAACGTCTGTTTAGTCACCCTCGAAGAACAATGAACGGACAATCTATACCAACTTGGCTAACGTCTTCCGGAACTGTTTTAATGAAGAAAAATGTTCGTTCCTCAAAATACGACCCGTTAGTGGAAGAAGTTGAAATATTACAAGCGAATCCATCTTATTCGCATGAAAGATTCTCAGATGGTAGAGAAACTACCGTCTCTAACAAACATTTAGCACCTTTGCCAGATGGGGATAATACTTGGTAAGATGAGACACCGGCAACTGATGGAACATCTGAAGATGGATCTGAAACAGCTGATGATGAAATTGCCCCTACTCAAGATTCAGAAGCATCTCAGGTTCGATCTTCTAGCAGATCCCGCAGAAGACCAGGCTACCTCGTTGACTACGTTTGTAGTAATTAGTTAAGAGTTGTGCCTGAATGGAATTGAAGGGGGGAAGAATGCTATGAACCTCTTCGGTATCATCCATATTTATATATTATATAGTATTATTATATTTCTTTATGTTGAATAAAGCCTAGTTTCCTAAAAGGCGTTTCGTATGTATCATCTTTTTGGTGGATTGCGTTACCTTGGCCTTTCTAGGCGGCTTTTCACTGAGATGACGCCACCACTCCATCGATTCCCCTTTGGACAGGGGATTCAGATTCAGATTCTTTATTGCAAGTCACAAGTGGTTCGTAAGATGGTACATGTATAATACAAAACCGTGGTTTCATCTCCAGTAACAATCAAATCCAAATAACTTTTTTCGTAACGCCTATATGCGTCTAAAACTTATTTAGAAAACGCTTTTCGCTCTGTTCGCTGCAAGCTCGAAAGAAGTTTGGGTACCCACCTAGCACTAATTTTATTCATGTGAAGATGTTCATGAAGAATCCTAAATACTGAAGTTTTCGAAAGCCCGGTTCTTGCCACTATTTCTTTAGTCTTTAAGTCTTCGATCACTCAGAACTTCCTCTTCCACTAATTTGACACAGTCCTCGGTGAGTACTTCCACAGGCCGGCCGGAGCGAGTTTCGTCGTCAATGGACTCCCGTCCTAAACGAAACTGCTTACTCCATTCTTTAACGGTGGAAAAAGACGGAGAAGAATCCGCGTATACGGCATCTAACTTTTTTTTATATCGGTCGGACCCATTGCTTCCTTGGTCAGGAATTTGATCACGGAACGATATTCCAATTTGAACATATCGAAAATTTACCAACTTCCTATCGTTAAAACGCCGTAAAATCAAAACCACAAGCAACAGAAACACCAAAATCATACACGAAAAAGCGGAATAAATGACAATCGCGATGACATATTTTTTATTTTTAGCCGCCAAATTCCAGCCAGAAACTTTTGGACCACACCTCATACATAATAGTACATTATGATACAAGTGTGCTAAGTTGACCATTATATACAAGGCGATATTGTGTGCGCACGAGCGAAAGCGAGTGCGCCACAAGAAAGCCGCGTATATAATGGTCACAGGCACACGTGTTTCATACGACGTTTTTCAACACACTTGCAAGGAAAAAACAAGACTCTTCATTTACTAAGTTTTAATTATTAAAACAGTAATAATACATTTCACTCGATTTTGACGGCAAAGACTTTCGCACGCGTTTTTCACCTTGTTACGTATGTCCGGCGGAATTAATAATAGGTTTTCTTCATTTTCTTCACTTGAAGTAGACATTTTCATTAATATTAAACTTCATAATTAATCCAAACTTCGTCACAGCCGACAATTATTATTTACGAAAAATGGCGCGTTTTTTTTCTTGCCGCGATACCGATGCGCGCGCAAGGCTTGGCGCGAACTAGATCGGCCAAAAGCCAAGATTAAAAATGTAATAATTCGTGTTTAAAACACAAATCACAGAAAATGTTAAATGAATTTGAGCTATTTTTAGTAATAAATCTGGATTTACCATTTATTGAAATAAATATGTAGATACTGTTATTTTTCGCATAAATACTGTTTGTTGCTAAAATAAAAGTAATAACCCGACTAAATTAAATCGCTTCTTCTTCTTACTTACGACTTGGTACTAGGGTACAAATGTAAATTGGTCGGGTTAATAAACAAAAGGCACTAGTGCAATAATATAATGAAAAAGCACGCGTGTTTAATATCTATGATTATGTACCAAAAATCGGTGGAATAAAAACGTCATTTTGAGCAAGTGTGTTGAAAATTAATTAATAACACAAGCATTCTGTACAAGTCAATCATAAGTCTAAACAGAGATAATAATATATAAGGCTACCTCGTTTTAAGTGATAATATTTTAAAGGCAGATTCAGAAAAATAATTGAAACATATTTTGTACGAAAAAAAATTTTTTTATGCGCTAGTTTTCGAGAAAATTGCCTCTAAACATGTAGAAAAAAGAGTAAAATAAAACACCCCGTGCCGCGAGTTGCTGAGCGGAGCTCTCGGTTTTTGTAGGTATTGTCATACGCGCCGCCCATCGTCGTGTCGCCGCAATGTTGCCTGCCTGCCTACACGTGTCGCGCTCGCGGCCACTCCCCGCCCCACCGGATAGCCGCGTGCGTTTTCCGGAGCCTGGGCTGGGTGACATAGTTTCCCGCCGCGCCTTGACCTGGTACAGCACCTACAGCCAAACCGCAACGCTTGCTATGGCGGTTTCTGCACAACGAAGCCCTCGACCTTTATCATTTGAGGGTCCAAGATTTGCTGTTGGCGGGGATTACGCCTTTATCACTTGACGGTCCAAGTTTTGCTGCTGGTGCGGACTATGCGACGAAGATCGAGCAGCTCGAGCTCGAGTCCTCCCGTTGACTACTGCGCAATTGCACGTTGCAGGGATAACGTGCATGCACAACACAATGCTGCAGTTATTCGCCACTAATTCCAGCAAAGGTTCAGTGCATACGTGTGTGAATGAACAGTGAATGCCGTGATGGCTAGTGAAAAAAATAGCAGTGCTCGTGATAGCTAGATTGTCTAGTGCTCGCTTCAGGGCCCTTATTTTTGAATCACTCGCGTCAAAATGGCGTGTGATATTCATTGTTTAATGTCCGATTTTCCTATGAAAATTAGTATAATCTCACGTGGAAGTAATTTGCAAAAATGATTAATGAATTTTGTGAGTACCAACGCCAATATTTTGCGTTATTTTTATTGATTTTTAATTTGTTTTCAAACAAAACTCACACGCCATATTCAAGCGAGTGATTCAAAAATAGAGGCCCAGTTTGCATAATAAGGTTAGGAGGTATCGCCTCAATTGCCAATTGTAAAATAAGATGTTACCGTAAAAATAGTAACCTGTTTTACTGCAAATCTTTGACGTCATTGTTTTCAAATGTTAACTTATCGCTGCTAATAAAGAAAACGTATTTGTAAACCAATGCAGAAATCCTAGTTTTAATTTATTTTATATTCATAAAGATGAAATAAGAAACCAAAAATTTGCGCACGGGCGGGACTTGAACCAGCAACCTTTTGGCAAACCGGGCCAAACGCTCTTACCAATTGAGCTACCGTGCTGTTAGTCCGACCCTGCGAAATTTGTGGTTTCTTATGAAAACGTCAATTGCGTGACGCTTAGCGCCATCTAGCCGTCTGTTTATGAAACAGATGGCCCAAGCAGTTATTCTTTACAGAATAAATTCAACTTGGAATGATGTCGCTTCGCTATCTAATGCTTTAGAATGTTTTTAACACTCACAGTGTCATATTTTATATTCATAAAGATGAAATAAGAAACCAAAAATTTGCGCACGGGCGGGACTTGAACCAGCAACCTTTTGGCAAACCGGGCCAAACGCTCTTACCAATTGAGCTACCGTGCTGTTAGTCCGACCCTGCGAAATTTGTGGTTTCTTATGAAAACGTCAATTGCGTGACGCTTAGCGCCATCTAGCCGTCTGTTTATGAAACAGATGGCCCAAGCAGTTATTCTTTACAGAATAAATTCAACTTGGAATGATGTCGCTTCGCTATCTAATGCTTTAGAATGTTTTTAACACTCACAGTGTCATATTTTATATTCATAAAGATGAAATAAGAAACCAAAAATTTGCGCACGGGCGGGACTTGAACCAGCAACCTTTTGGCAAACCGGGCCAAACGCTCTTACCAATTGAGCTACCGTGCTGTTAGTCCGACCCTGCGAAATTTGTGGTTTCTTATGAAAACGTCAATTGCGTGACGCTTCGGTTTGCCAAAAGGTTGCTGGTTCAAGTCCCGCCCGTGCGCAAATTTTTGGTTTCTTATTTCATCTTTATGAATATAAAATATGACACTGTGAGTGTTAAAAACATTCTAAAGCATTAATTTATTTTATTGTGAAATAAGACTTGTATCCACATATCTGTACAAAAACTGAGCAACAAGTGTGATAATTAAAAGTAAAAAATAATAAAAATGTACGTAATTTTCAAAGATGTGTTCGCGTTTTATGTGTTATGTTAATTTACGGTACCTAATAAACGAAATTTAAAACAAAACTGTGTTAAATTTACTCACGCAATTTTAAGTGCATATCCATCTACTGAATCAATAGGTACTCATTAGGTAGGTAGGTAGGTAGGTAACTACAACATCTAAGTTAAATTTAGTAAGATTGAAAATTTTAATAGGTATTCTTTTTAAAGTTTACTTTCACATAAGATTTGTTTTATTATTATTAAATAAACAGAGGTAACACAACACAATTAGGAAGTTTACTTTCACATAAGCTTTGTCTCCTTATTATTATTAAATAAACAGAAGGAACACAACACAATTAGGTAGTTTTAGTTTATCATACCTGCCCAGCTGTTCATGTTTTAAGCCTGCGATAACCACATAGGTACCTAAGTTGAGTTTCTGTCTTAGTTTATCATACATACCCAGCTGTTAGGGTTTTAGGCCTACGATTAATGAACACATACCTACCTAAGTTGAGTTTCTGTTTCAAAGAATCATACCTACCCAGCTGTTTTAGGCCTCAGATAAATGGGCACATACCTCCTTAAGTTTTTGTCTTTGTTTTCATACCCACTTGTTTTGTTTGTTTAGCGTTTATCTAACTGATCTATCTGTTTAATTTATTAGGTACTGATACACGTTGATAATGTTTTTTTCATATTAGTGTTTCGTAATAATAGGTAATCGAATGCAGCAGTTCCCTTTATTATTATTATTATGTAGGACCAAATAAATAGGCGCGCAGCGGCCCCTACCGCCCGAGAACCGCGCATCGGCACGCCGCATGAATGAGATAGGCATCTTCTGTCACGCTCACGCCCACGCGTCTGTCTCGTTCTCGCTTAGCTAGTCCATCTTCCGTCACACTCAGGCCCATACGTCTGTCTAGTTTTCGCTCAATGTAGTACTTATGTAAGAGACGAAAGGCGATGTCGCGGAACAGGGTGCTCTTAAAAAATAATATTTTTTTTTGATAGGAAAAATTAAAACGTAAACGGGCCAGTTTTCAAAAAAAATAATTATTGGGTCCTCTTTCCATGTTATTGTTTGATGGTCTGTTAAAATATTATCACTTAAAACGAGGTAACCTTATATAATATTATAAAGCTGAAGAGTTAGTTTGAACGCGCTAATCTCCGGAAGTACTGGAAAAACCAATTTTGGATAGCTTATTACAGAGGCAGTAAAACATCACGCTGCTACGGGAGAGGGGAGAGCAAACTTAAAACGCGCGGACGAAGCCGCGGGGCACCGTATTAGTAGTAGTATCGTAGTATTCTTAAAATGAGTACCTACCTGTTGAGCACATTAGTGTAGAGCCGTGTGTACATGCCTTTGCCGGGCCCGCCGGCAGAAAATGATCCACCGCCTCCCATCATCATGTTTAGTACACATGTAGCCACAAAATCAGGGTCCCCATGAGAACAACCTGTAAGATGAGACAAATAGTAAGTTTTCACAATGAAGATGAGGGTTCTAGCCGGTGATTCTATTAATGATGGTCAGTTCAGTTTCTTACTTTCCAGGCCAATGACGACATGAGATAGCTCTGGTAGATCAGATCCTGGGTATAGAGGGATTTCACATTCTTCCTAAAACAAAAACAATAACAACAATATTACCCTGCATATTATTAGTACATACAATTAGGATGATTTTTAAAATATACCTGTTGAATTCCACCAGTATACAGAGCAATTGAAGAGTCAACTTCATTAGTGGAATTTCCTGTGTCCTCTCCGTGCCATGTAGGCTTCATATCCACAAAGTATTTCTGGACAAACTCTACAAATGGGCCATGTTCTACCTACAAAAAAACATATTTGTTGGATTACATTTACAGGTTTCCACCTTTTCTTAACCCAGTTAATACAGACAAGATCCGTCTTAGAAACATAACGATACCTTCAGGTTCAATTGTCGTATAAACCAAAACCCTACTTTTCAGGAGAGCCAAAAAACGTTTTTTTTAAATAAAAAATTCGTAACTTTTTTATTTGGGAAGTTATAAAAAAAAGACCAAAAGAAAACATTCTTAAATTTTGGCGATGAAAAAGTCTAAATATACAAAACATGCTCATCTGCAGTAGTTTTAAAGTTAGCTTGGAGTTACGTCTTTAAAATAGGCACTCGGTGGTTTATACGACCCATTATATTGGACCTGAAAATAACTCTTTACGTCGTATTTGAATTTTTAGTAAACAAAAGACCGATATTGATGGCTTAAAGACCATTAGATGTAGTTTTTTTGGTTTATATACCCATTGATATAGTGATTCATTAAAATGAATTATTAAAGCTATGTATGTAAATAATGTATTGTTAACTATTTCCATGCTGTTGTTGTTTAGAGAATGTGCACAAAGACATTTAACAGTGTAAATACTATATTTGGTTGAGGTAGATAGGTATAATAAATTTTGTTGCATACAAAAAATAACAATTTATAATTGTTTTTATTTTTTACAATAACGGCAAAACAATTAAGATTTTTAATAATTCTAAACAGAACTAATCACCATAAATTTTGAACAAAAACAATAAAATTACAGCAAAACATTAAGACAGCTTTCCTGGTCCTCTGCTGACGCATATTGATTTCGATTAATAATAATGAATTTTGAATAAAGAGAAAAGCCCCGGTATGCTCAGGGAAGGATTTGTAACTTTTTTAGAATTTCTTTATGGAATTTATATCTTTACGAGTACACCAATTTTAAATTACAGCTAGAAGTTACAACTTCTGGTAACAATTAGTAATAAATTAATTACAGAGCATCTCAGAAGGGTATAAATAGCCTTCCTGAGCACAATGTGGCTTGTTTTCTTTATTTGTTTAAAAGTCTTGAATTCACAACATTTAGTCGAGATCAAGCGCGAACCAATGGAACGGCCTCATACGCTCGAATTTATACCAGACTAATAATTTTACTAACTGCCAATCGTGGGCAGCGCTTGGAAGCGCTATGAACATGGTTTATACGTCAATTCATGAGATTAACAAATGAATGATCATGGTCCATTAGAATTTACCATATTGAATTCGTGGACTTACGACGACGTGGGTAAATGTGTTCTGTGACTTACGACGCCAGATACAAATAATCTAGACATTAAACGCCGTAAGTTTTTAAGCGTAAAAACCATTTTAAATTACTTGAGACTTTTACGTCCTAGCTTAAAAAAAATATGGTCGTTACCTACATCTTAGCAAAAATACCAAAAACAACCATTTGGCTTTTACATTGTTTTTATTGTTTTAATTTATCTTATAGGCTATATTTTTTTGGGGCGTATAAACATTTTTTTAGCGAATTCCAATATATCGAATATACAGATCGATAGAGAAAAAAAAACTGATTACATTGGTATATATATCTCGATTTGGCCAAAATGGTTTATACGACAATTGAACCTGAAGATAATCGATAAGGTTCTATGTACAAAATAGGAACAAAACTTGTTTATTAAAAATAGTTATTACTTTATCCAATTATATTTTTCAATAAATTAAAAATAGGTAAATATGAGTTGCAGGTTCAATAAATGTAAACTTATAAAAAGAAAGCTATACTTGATATAACTACACATCCTTTCTAATAACTAAGGTGGGTTACATTAAGTATCTAATTACTCACTCCAACAGCAGCAACCACCATTCTGCTAGGAGTGTAATGGTTCTTCAAATAATTAAGAATAATACTGCGGTCAATTTTATACACATTTTCCTTGGGACAAATTTTTGGCAATCCAAGTGTATTTCCTTTGTATGCAGCCTGTGGAACATAAAATTATTAGTGAAGTTTAAAATAAAAACCGGCTAAGTGCGAGTCGGACTCGCGCTCAAAGGGTTCTATATCTACTATGTATGTAAACACTTTTATTGCCCTAATAATATATGTAAATGATGATTAAGATTAGAGCCTTATAAGATTTTGATTCCCTTGAAATAACAAAATATCCAAAATTATGTTATAAATCCGGTTATATCTTTTAAAGGTGCTGACTCACAATGTTTATTTTATAACAACAAAAAGAGAAAATCAAATTAAATAATTTACTTTAGTTCAAGTTTCATATCTTAACGCCTAAGGGAGGCTTCTTTTTGCGAAATTTACATATTTTTTTTTACTATGAGTGTATCGACTACAAATCTGAGATTTGAATTACTTATTATAGCCGTGACAGTTTTCTTCTAAATTTATCATCAGTGATTGGATAATCAGATGCATTTTATCTAAAGTTCATTTTTGGCTAAGATATTGAGGAGGTAGTTTCTGAAAAAAAAAAAAACTTAAAAAAAATGCTGAACCTGTCTGTAACATGTTGAGTAAACACCTTTTAAGCATGTAGTATTTATTCAAATAAAACCCAGTACTTGGAGATTAAATAAAAATATTTATGTACTTGATTGAAGTTAATTTTAAGCTCCCATCAATTTTATGTATGTTGACTTTCAGAAGAGTAATAGACAGTTCATACACACACAGTACAGCACACTGGAATCCTGGTAATTTTTGATATAAAGGTGCATTCTATATAAGCCAACACCTTAAAAAAAAAAGTAAATATTCCTACACCCGATTCAATTCAAACGTAAAAAAAGAAAACAAAATTTTTCAAGTTCGCTATCCCAGGATTATTTTGATTCCAAAGTTGAATTTCATCCAACACCTCAACTTTAGGTTAATATGCAATGGATTATCTAATCACTAATTATCATATATGCCACTGCTGTTTTCTTTTAAGTATTCACCTACTACTGTTTAGTTGGGAGAGGGTGGGGACATTGGACTCTAACAAAAGTTTGCCTTATAAAAACGGAATGTTATGGAAACAGACCACTTTATCAAAAACTGATGTAAGGAAACACAGTCATTTTAAAAGACTTATTCAATTATACCCTACAAATTACAGTTTTCTAGAACTTCAGGTCTCTGCGCTAAACTGTAAACGGACAGATGGATATGGTAAAAGTATAAGGGTTCCTCATTGGACTACAGAACCCTGAAAACATTGTAGTGAGGAAAGGTTTGGTCTTAAAGTGTACATACCGCATGTATCATGTCCATTAATATAGTCTCTTGCTCAGGCCTCATTGCAAGGGTTTCCAGCTCAAAAGCCACAGCTTGCCTGGCTGCTTCAATTTCTTCATTAGATAGCTGAGGTCTCAATGTCACTTCTGCTAAAACCTTAATTTAGAATTAGATAAATCAAAGACAATATGATTGTTTTCTGTTATGTTTTTCTGTGGGTATATATTTTTAATATTTATAAAATAAATTAGTAATAGTTACCTGGGTCACAGCTTCCAGACCTCGGGAATCCGCACTTGTGGCATACACTGTTGTATCCCTGGATCCCTGACAGTCACATATACCTCCATGTCGTTCTAGCTCACGCAACATCATATCACGAGTAGCATATTTGTGTGTTGCCTAGAAATTGATACATTTGTGTTTATTGGCTGATGTGTTGATGGGTATTGTTATGCAATATTATCAACTTTTATCATACTTACACCAAAGCTCAGTTTTTCAAGGAAGTGACAAATTCCATTTGGGTATGCAACTTCATATCTTGGGCCAGAGTCAATAACAACTGAAATAAAAAGGGATTTCTAATAACATTTTAGACCAGAGAAGGTAGTCTAAAAAGAAAATTAACTAAGAATAGAATTAATTAATTCTGGAATTAGTTACCTCCTGCAGTACAGAACTGCCCGAATTTCTTCTCTGAAGCCACTCTTAGCCCATTGCTGAGTACTGTCACTTCTGTATGAGCATCTTCAGAGTTGGATGAAGAATATGTTACGGGCGGGAGATTTGGCATGGGCTCCGACAGTGGAGGCAGTGAAGTTACACTGCCCTTTTGTATGCCTGCCACTGACTTGTCCACATCCTGACTGAAGCTCCTCATACCCCATCTTGAAGGATTTAAGCTGCAAAAAAAAACTTTGGTTCAGCCTAACACAAATAATGTCGTGACGTTATCAAGATTTAAGTATTTTATATCTTTTCTCGAGGAAATGTATTTTACGTACCCATTTTTCAAAGAAAATAACCTAGTAAATAGAATTTTCATATCCGTCACATGAGACATTTTCCAATGCCTTCAGTTTAAGGAAATATCTGTTTTACTTATTTCTGTAAATATCTGAAGAAATAACTATTAAATACGAAGAATTTACAAAATTATTTCACGTATTTTTATAAAAATACATGACGAAATGACTATACTCTTACTAATCTGTGGTCAAACTCACTCACACAGATTAGATAAAAGTAGGTAGGTAGTAGAAGTAACTAACTCCAAAGTAACCACAGACAAAGAGTAGATAGAAAAGGAGAATAGCCGCAACTGCCGCAAGTACATACAAGAACAAGTTCTATGAAAAAGGGGCATATTTTAATTAAAAAAGTTACATACTCATTGTAAGTTAAATTCTTCTGATTAACTTTCTTCTTTACCCGTAATAGTTTTATTGGCATAACTTGACCTTACCATAATTTCAATGAGGATATATTTTTTTAAGCATAAATAAAGAAACGCATAATAAAATATAATAATAAATTGACTAGAAGAAATGAAATGGTGCATATGCCTTCAGGGTTTGAATAATGCCCTGTTTTGATTCAAACTTACTTGGTCACCAACATTACTTACATTATAATAGAATAGACATCAGAATAGATTGTAAAGAATTTGCTACAATGTACCGTATTATTTTCGAATTTCAAAAATAAAAAGTTACAGGGGAGTAATCCCGTTTATTCTATTTTAATGCCCTGTTTGCGTTTTTATCAAAAGATACCTGAAAAAATACTGAACATCCTAAAAGAACATAATCCCTACGACAACGACCACTTTTTTCTTTAAGATACATATCAATGATACCACTTTGGAAGCGATATTTCCCTAATTTTAAACTTTAAGAATAATTATTTTAAGTACCTCAATGTCTTTTTAAGAGACCTATACATTGACATCCCACATGCATGGGCTTGAGCAAAATTTTGTGTCTGATTTTGTTCCATGTATTGGGAGCCCCCCAAAATATCATTATTTTTTGTTTGAGAAGTTAACAGGACACACTTACCCACCAAGTTTCAGTAGACAGACTTGACGAAAATAAAGGGTTTTGTTTTCGCCATTCGGCTACGGAAGTCATAAAAAAGCATACTATATGACTTCACCTAAAAAGGTCCGAACATTCCAGTCCGAAAAAAAAATTTATTTCTTAGTAAAAAAAAGACAAAAACAATAACTATTTACTTAACTAATAACATAATTGACAACATTTCAAAATTTTCATATGCACATTTTTATTTTTTCCTGAAAGAACTTCTAAAATGAACGCACCTATATTTTTTCATTTCATTTCTTTTTAGTATTTTCTCTAATAATAATTGTTTATAAACTCTTCATTCTAAAAGAGCGAAAGTACATAAGGTTGGATGTTACGAGGCGCGAGGTCACGTCTTTGCTATATTCGAAAAAAAAAAACAGACGCTTAAAGTCTTATGGTCTGAATCAATTTTAGAATTAAGATGTCGATATCAATGGTACATCCATTAAGTATTTAATTTTAAGTTATTATGTAACATTACCTGATTTAAGTTATGCAAACAGTAATCATACAAAGCTAACCTAGCATCATTTCTTATTTAATATTATTATTATGTCTGAATATTACTCGAATATTTTCTCATAACTACAAATATCAATCATATTTCGAATGAGGAATTATGATGCTCGGATACGAAATCCGAACTAAAAAATAATTTGAATGCAAAATGTACTGTAATGTAATGTAATAACCTACCTGGGCTATTTAGATAGACCTGGATGTAAATATACCCTATGTATGTTTGCCGAATTTTTGTAGTTTTCGAGATAGTAATTTATTTGGTAAACTTTAAGAATTTTCAAACAAATAATTCCTGCACATTTTATGGTGCATTGTCGTTTTTTTTAATGCAATATGATCCTTATAAACTAAGTTTACTTAGATAAAATTATTAGCTAGCTAAAACTAAGAATAACAAAAGTTAAAAAAAAAATGGAAAAAAAGCCTTAAAAACTACAAAAAATTGGCTATCATCATAACTTATAATATAAATATTTAGGCAGAATATATTTACCCTGAATGTAAAGCATCCTAATCATAAAGAAATTTTTTTGGACATCAACATGGTCTAGGGATATTTTAATTGAGCCTGAATAACTAAAATTCTATTAAGACACCTACACATTTAAATAAAACTTGTTTAATAGCCTATCTAATCTGATAATAAACTTTTAGATAAAGTTAAATTAAAAAAAAAACTTAGTAGACGATAAAAACTCAGACAAAATTTCACTTGGAACCGCACAAGGATCGGTTCTGGGACCGCTGCACTTTCTGACATATGTCAACAATATGAGCAATGTTATAACAAACTCAAAATGTTATCAGTATGCCGATGATACCTGCCTTGTAATTAGTAGTACTAATCTGGCAGAGGCTTACCAACACTTACAATCGGATTTTGATAACCTCAGTAAATGGTGCCATGACGCTGGCCTGGTCCTAAATGTAGGTAAAACCAAACTAATGCACATTAAGTCTCCTTATCTTAAATGCTCCTCAAGCGGTATCATGAAGGCACACAATCATATATGTTTGCACTCCAACAATTCACAGAGCTGCAGCTGCCCCCAAATTGAGCTTGTGAATTCCTACACTTACCTAGGACTTAGCATAGATGACCGCTTTAACTGGAGTCTACAAGTTGAGCGCGTATGTAACAGACTGAGACAATTCCTGGCTAACATATACATTCTAAAAAATCGTATACCCTACAAAGTCAAATTAGCACTATACAACTCCCTCGCTGAATCATACATACAGTATGGTATTAGTAGCTATGGTCGTACATATAAAACATATCTCAATAGTATTTACAAACTGCAATTAAAAATTTTAAAACAAATAGTTCCCCCCGCCCTTATGGAAAAATTCCAGAACGATGAATCTAGCCTTTTCAAACATTGCAAAGCCCTTCCGGTTCAACTCCGTTTCAAATTTAGCCTTTTAAAAGAACAGTTCTTCAACCTTAAGCATCACGACAAAATTGATCACCCTGTATTCACACGCGCAATGGCCCAAGGTAGCTTACGCACATTGCAAGCGCGTAATGTGTACGGCCGTCGTACCGTAAAGTATTTGGTGCCTCGTTTTATAAACAATTTACCATCTACCTTAAAGGATGACTTAAACGCTAAAAATATTAAATCAAAACTGAAATCACACTTTCTGTTATTGACTAATAGTCAGTGAGTGCACCTACCTGGTTTTTTATCGTTTATTATTTACTTTGTTAAATAGAATACTTAAATAGAACTATGATTATTGTTAAACTACTGTCAACATTGCATTGTGGACAAACCTTCATGGTTTATTACAATGTATTTTTTAGTGTTTGTTTTAAGTTTCTTGTTTAATTAATAATAAAGGAAAAAAAAAAAAAAAAAAAAAAAACTTAAGATTTTGGGATTGAATTTTTGGATTCACCTAAGACTCTCCTGACATATCTGCAGCGGTATAATTATGCATACTCAAAACAAGGGTGTCAATATGTTGTTGTGGAACACTGTCTCAGGTTCTGCTAAGAGGCAAGAATAGCTGGTTTCCATGCACAATATCTTCAGGGAAATTCCTAAGAGCACTTCTCTGAAGCATATCGCAGGCATGCTCGATAGGATTTAAGTCAAGGGATTGTGCAGGCCAGTCTAAAGCTTCGATACCATGCTGTTGTAACCAACTTGTAACGATACGCGTCGTATGACGACCCGTCTGGTGTAGTGGTCGAGAAATCGCCTACTACGCAGCGGGTTGCGGGTTCGATCCCCGCACAATACAAACATTTGTGTGCATGAACATTTGTCTGTTTGTATTGGTCTGGGTGTTTTCTATGTATATCATGTATCTATTTACAAACAAAAAGTATTTAAGTATTATATCCGTTGTCTGGCACCCATAACACAAGATTTGAGTAGCTTACTTTGGGACTAGATGGCGATGTGTGGGAATGTCCAAAGGATATTTATTATTTATTTATTTATTATGTGGACGGGCATTGTCGTGCATTAGCTTGTAATTTTGTCCCATATGCTGCCTGTGGGGTAAGATTACAAGCTTTAGCACCTCATCTCGGTATTTTAGAGCAGTCAGATTGCCTTGTATCCAAACGAGGTCCATTCTACCGCCGAGACGAACTCCTGCTCAAACCATAATCGTGCCACCTTAATATGTATGAACTTGTTGTGGGTGCTGCAGTCGATTCCAAAGTCAATGTTCTCTCGAAACGCGTACTCTTCGCGATTCAGGATGAATTTCAAACCTGGATTCATCAGTGAAAAGTACAAGTGACCATTAAGAATGGTTATGTTTGAGAATGGACCTTCACCGAGTCTCTCAGCAGATATAGATATGGACAGGGACAAGAAGAAAATATTATCGAGCACCGATGTACCTAGTACTTACTCTAATATCTATTGGTAATACTTGGATGTTAACATAATAATGTCCTCCTGGTCGGTTTCGACCTAAAAAGATCATGAGCAGGACCGACAGCGTAACGTGCTGTCTAAATCACGCATCCCCGTGGGTTTGCACTATACACAAGTGCACTCTCTGTTCGTTCACTCTAATTAGCTCTCAGCATTAATCGTGGCCGCAAGATGCATGCCACGATAAGATATTCCCAGTATTTTTACGAACTCGACTCAAAAATGAGGAGAAAACAAATCTATTTTACGAACATATCCCTGCGGAACGGTCAAGTGGCAATGCGGAGAGGCCTCATGATCATGATCGGTCATAATCCCTTGCCCTCAGTGCAAAGGATCATGACTGTTGGTACACCTTAGTGCACGCCAGTAGTATTTGGGTTAGAAAGCACGATAGCTCTCTCATAAGTATCAAACAAGATTTATTTAATTAATAATAAGTATGTTTAATATTATAAGAGTCTAACATAAATAGTCTAATAACATTTTCATTAATTCACAAACAAAATATAAAAAATACGTTACTAGCCAAGGGGGCCAATAACTAAAAATGATGCAATTTACAATGCAGTTATTAGCCACAACTATAATCTTGTATTGTATGAATTATCCAACAAAATGAGATAGCTAAAGGTCATTAACAATATAATAATAACATACATATAGACAACGTCCAAAGCCGTAAAACCAATACAAAAAAAAGGAAAGTAAGAATTAAAACACTCGAAAACCTAAAGCTGTGCTTAGTTAGTGATGAACACTATTTAAAAAAAAAATCAAGACCGAGGTAAAATTTGCTGACAAAGTGAACCAAGTTTCTAAGCCAGGATAAGTAAAAAGATTATTAAGTAGGTAGTTAGTTTATTTTTTGAAATCACAAATAACTTTTTGTTTGGTAAGACCCTAATATTTGATTTTTTTGACAAGCGGTGGCAATGTACTGCGAGGCCAGAAAGGCACGGGTTACCTTATTATCTTTGCCCTTCCAGGCTGTATGGTTTAAACCTTTGCCTTTTCCAATCCAAACGGAAAGAAGTGAACCAAAAAAAATATCTTTGCCCATCAATGTCAACTTGACACTCGTTAAAATAAAATAACACGTGGGATGGGAGTGGGAAATTGATATTTTTGTGTTTTGGTTTAAAAAGTTAGAAATTTATGAATTATTTACTTACTTCAGTATACATTATAATGGATGGTGTATGGAAGTTTGCGCACATTAACTATTTATACATCTATGTGTTATAGATAGATCTTTGAACTATATTTCGAGTACAGTGTGACAAAAAATAAATAACGTGTATTTTGAAGTTTTATTAGCCATGGGCTTGAAATATGCTAACACAGTGACAAGAATGTTAACTACTGGTCAAAACATTCCTCGAGTATGCATAGTAGGTGCAGGAGCAGCTGGCTTTTACGCAGCTATGCATTTATCTAAAAACATGACAAATGTAAACATTGACTTGCTTGAAAAACTGCCTGTGCCGTTTGGGTTAATAAGGTAAGTTAATTTGATATTGGCGATTTATGAAAACTACTTTCGAAGTAGTGTATAAATAATTTGTATACGGAATAATATTTCAGGTATGGCGTAGCTCCAGATCACCCGGAGGTTAAGAATGTGATCAATCAATTCACAAAAGTAGCACAGCATCCTAATGTAAATTATTATGGAAATGTCACATTAGGAAAAGATATATCACTGCATCAATTGAGGCAACACTACCATGCTGTTTTATTGGTAATAAAAATGTTATTTTTAATTCAATACTGGTGCATTACACATTAATAATGGATATCTGCAAAGTAGCGCCTGATTCCATTAAGCATTACCCATTTTTATCACAGCAAAGATCACAATTAATGATTTTATTTTTGTTTTTACAGACTTATGGCGCTGAAGAAGATAGAACTCTTGGAATTAAAAATGAAGATGCTAGGAATGTAATTGCTGCTAGAAATTTTGTTGGTTGGTACAATGGCCTCCCCAGTGACAAAGATCTAGACGTAGGTATAAACTTAACTAACTAAAAAGCAATCTTATTTCATTCATCCTAAGTAACTGGTTAAACTCAAGAAAAAAATATATTAAGACTGAATGTAGATTATAGCCAATAATATATCTCATTTTAATTTCAGATTGACTTATCATGCTCCACAGCTGCCATTCTAGGGCAGGGAAATGTTGCATTAGATGTTGCCAGAATACTTTTAAGTCCAATAGATGAATTAAGAAAAACTGATATAACTGAATATGCTCTTCAAACATTATCAGAGTCCAAAATAAAAGAATTATATCTTATAGGTAGAAGAGGACCTTTGCAAGTTGCATTTACTATTAAAGAACTACGTGAGCAACTTAAATTAAAAAATTGCTTAACAGTATGGAGGGAAAATGATTTTAAAGGAGTTGAAGAACAAATTGGTAATCTAGCTCGACCTAGAAAAAGATTGACAGAGCTAATGATTAAATCATTGAAAGAGAATTCCACAATTAATAAAAATGATCCTACCATAAAATATTTCAAACCTGTGTTTTTCAGAAGTCCGAAGAAATTTCTGGTTAATGACAACCAACAGGTAATGGGTATTGAATTAAACTATAATAAACTGATAGATGATAAATTAGAAGAGCAAAAATGTGTGCCTACTGAGGAAACAGAAGTTTTGAATTGTGGATTAATTTTTAGGAGTATAGGATATAAGAGTATACAAGTAGATAAAGATTTAACATTTACATCCTATGGTACTGTGGCAAATGACAAAGGTTGTGTTACAATAGATAACTCAAAAGACCTTGCCAAACTTTATGTAGCTGGTTGGCTAGGAACTGGTCCAGTTGGTGTAATTCTACATACAATGGGTAATGCTTTTCATGTAGCAAAGATAATATGTGAAGATTTAAAAGGAATGCCATGCTTAGATACAAGGGGTGGATTCGAAGAAATCAGAAAATCCTGTCCTGGTAGTGATAAAATTGTGGATTGGATTGGCTGGGAAAAAATTAATAAATACGAAGTTGATCAAGGCAAACCCTTGGGAAAACCAAGAGAAAAGGTATGTTCCATACAAGAAATGTTGAAAATAGCTAATTAATTATTGATATATGAAAAAGTAGTTTATAAAGCAAAACATAAAAGAATATTTAGGATAAAAATTGTGGATTATTTTTTATTATTATTGTTATAAACGTCAATAAAAAAATTTATACTTGAAATTGTTTCTATTACATAAATCAATTTTCGATTCTGTTAGACGATTGCCCCACTGCGCCCCGCGCTCCGCAGCTGTGCGCGGGGCGACAAATTTGGTCGTTGTATGCAAATACCTCAATTTGTACTGTGGATGTTAGTTATACATCGAAAACCTTACTTTACCATACCGATGTATCAGTTACTTTTGATATTTTACGATGAATCGATGTATTTTATTAGATGCACTATACGTACCTATTTACCAAGTATTCACCTTTCCGTAGTTCCGTTTGCTTTACGTCTCGTAAGCTCTTTTTAGCTTTTTAAATTTTAATTAATATCTCGTAATTTTATTTATCTCAAAAACCTAACACTTAGTTGGCAAAACTGTTGGTTGCCATTTAAAAACTTGCATCAATAGAGCCTGTACCTGTGCATACTACAAGAATGCCTATTTATTTCAAAAGTTAAAAAGTGATTAATGAAATTGTGTCTAGATAACCCAGATTCCAAATATTCATTACATGAAAATCTACCAGACTCAGCTAAACAATTCGGGATTGCTTACCAGAACCAGATGCCGAAGAAGAAGAGGACTAATAGGAATAATAATTTAATAACTTCTGATTTTTATTAATGTTATCATTATCAATGGCCCTTTCGTCTACTTCAGACGATTGATGGTGTAACGTTCAAAACACAACTCTTTTCATAGCCATGCTTGCTGCCATATTTAGCCAAGTAAAGCAATGCGAGAGCGGCAAAGTCTGCCACAAGCTCGATAAGAAAAGTTTGCGACCGATGAAATCACGTCGCTTTGATGTCTTGTCTGTCTCTTGTCAGAAAGTGTCGCGGGGCTCATCGCAAAGCTTGCTACCCTTCGCAACACGATTTCGCCATTATGGACGCGTCTCCGCAAGCTCATTCCAGTTTTGGGGGCAATGACCTCCCAACATCTCTTTTTGCATTCGCTAACCAAAAGCCAAAAGCCTAAAAGGACACGTCGTGGTTATCGAGAGGGTACCATTCTGTACTCATGCCCTGGCCATCCGACTGCGCTGGCCAGGGGCCTTACTCCCGATTCCAATAGCGACGGATCGGGCAAGAAAAACGGCCATTTTGTACTCTCGAACACAAGATTTGACGAAATTTTGGGGTTGACATTTTTTTCTAATCTTGGGCAAAACGGCACTCCCGACAACATTTTGACAGCCAGCATTATTGCTTCAATTCGTTACTATTGGAAATTGGCACTCTACACAGAATTTTGACAGCTCAAATTGCGGTAATATTGGAGAACTTTATTAGTTTGAAACAATTGCCAAAGTGTAACTTTTTAGCAAATTTTTTGGAGTTTTCTGGTGATTTTAAGGTGAATAATGGCTCGATTGGGTTAGATTGTATATAATGAGAGAATGATTGGCTTTTAAGGGAGTGCGGAACGTCGTTTGTGTACTTTATATGATGATGATGAACTATGTTGATCATGACCTTCACGAGGAAGGGTCGAGCTTTGAGATAGTGTTAGTGTATAATGCTTGGGTTAATTGATAAAACTTTGATATTTTATTAAATAATCATTTATTCAAAATTTAATAATTTATTTTTTGTATATCAAGTCAAAATTCTTCACTATTGGAGATGCAATGCTGTGCCCCAGATAATATAATACTACGCTGTGCTGATAAAGTAGGGAATATTAGTCTTGTACCATAATATTTTATCTATCACAAACTATGTATTCTAAATGAAGATGCAAAACAAAAAAATACCTTAATTTTTTTGCATTAATATTACAATTTTCTAATTGTTGAAACAAAGTGTTAGTATATTTATCTAAATTCTATTCCTTATTTTACACTTTTTTTCTGCAAGAGAGGGTGCAGGTGAAGGCCTCCTGCAAGAAAAGATATCCAGTCTTCACTAGATCGGGCTACGCCAAGCCACTTGGTCTAGAGATCTTTTTCAACTCGTCATCCCATGTTGCGTAGAGTCATCGTCCATTGTGATGACACGCTACGTGTTCAGTCCATTTCCAGTTTAAAAGTAAGCACCTGGGCTAGTGTTGTTTGATCTGGTTATCATTCGTGTTTTTACTGTCTTATTTTTTTAAATTGTCTAATGTTCAGCATGCTACCTTTTATTCTTCTTCGGTACGTAACTAACATGATTTTGATACAATTGTTAAATCTCCACGTCTGGCAAGCACAAGAGTTTGACCTGTCAGGACACATGTATTTAGAACTCTAGTTTTTATTTTTGTGGGCATCTTACTATCAAATATCTCCCTGAAACTCCATTTTTTTTTCCACATTATGCTCTTTGCTTTAGTTGTATTTCATTATTCTTACATCATAGCCAATTGTTAACAAAACAATGTATACTGTTCGGTGTATATTAAACGCTTGCTATTAACCGTAACTAGTCTTTTCATTCGTTTTGATAGGTTCATTTCAGAGCAGTGAATTTTTCCGCTCAACTCAATTAGTAATTATACCATTGATTGTAGCTCTGAGCTCGTCTCTGATAGAAGCAACAGGTCATCGGCGAACCGAAGGTGACGAAAAGTACTCTGAAAGAAAAAGCAAAACATTGTAGCATTCATGTTAACAAATTATTGACATTTCTAATCACATAGGTTAATTACGAGATTCTATTCACTTAGATCACAAAATAGCTGTCTAATAAGTTTATACTTACAGAATGCGATAGAACTACGCAAAAATACACGAATTAGTTAAGTATTTACTTAAAAAATTCACCAAAACAAAATATAAACTTTGAATGAATTTTGAATTACAAAGCACAGACTATAACGATTTAGTTTAAACATATTTTTAAAATATTTATGGACAGAAGGTACTACAGCCGAGTGTTCAAAGATTTTTGTTAAAATAATTGTATATTGTTACAATATGTATTTCTGCAGACGCAAATACGTGAACATTACACTAATTGATTGCAAAATAATTTAATGAACGCAAGTTTCAGGAGTTTAAACGTATTTTATATAATTGGATATCAATTGAATTGCACAAATCGAGAAAGGCACTTCACTACTACCATAAATTTCGAGCCGTCATTCTGGCTGGTCATCGATTTTTTTGTTTTTTGCTGCGAAAATGACGTAATTGGATTTAGTTACATTGACCGTAAGAATATTTGTCAAGAACCAGTCATTAAGTGCATTTTGGATCAGATAACAGAAAGAAATACCTGCTTGAAGTAAATATTGCAGAAGAATAATTGATACTCGAAGATGACGAATTTAAATTAAAGAAAGTGGGAAAATACCCTCAAGAATAATGGGAATACCCCAGTTAATATGTATAATACTACCTAATGAAGATTTGGCTAGATGGCTAAGCCCCAAGCCGTAAAACTCATTATTATTAAAAAATACAAAAAAAAACAGAGACAGCTATGAGCTATGATGTACCTAACCTAAAAAATTAGCGTATTTTTGTGTGTTGGTTGACTTGTGGTGGGTTTAAAGATGTATAAAAAATCACAGAGAGAGTAAAAAGTCTTGCTTATTTAAATTGAGCAGCTAAACTCGCAAAACCATAGTTTGTAAGAAATCGTCGGTGATAGCACATATATAATTCCAAGAGTGAATGCGTGACTGGCTGGACACAAGTATCTTTTTTAATTTCAGTGCAAGCAAAAATATTATCGCCAAATGGCTAACGATGTGATTCGCGTCGGAGACTTTATTGTCCTTCAGAAACAAAACTATAAAAAGTTATTGAAGTATAATAAACCTAATCTAAGTATAACAGTAGGTCGAGACACCATAAACTTGAATGGCATTGATGGCAGCCCTTACTTTTCAACCTTTAAAATGATAACAACAGGGGGTAAGAAAAGTAAAGAATATATATTAGAACTAACAGATGAAGTTATAAGGTTAAAAGATGAAATAGATATAAAAATATCGGGGAGCGATAACCGCAATATAGTTGATGATGGACACTCACAAAAACTAACTGCTGCTGAAATAGAAGATTTAAAAGTCGATTCGACCAAAGCATCCGATATAGTTGAAACATTGATTACCAATTCTAATACTTTTCATAGAAAAACAGAATTTTCTCAAGAAAAGTATTTAAGGAAAAAAGAGAAAAAATATTTTGAATTCATCCAGATTCTGAAGCCAAACTTAAGAATAATTGCGGAGATCATGTATAAGTTAGAACCAGGCAAAATCCAGGGCATTCGTATAGACACACTTTCACAAATAGTTACATCTGCCAACATTTATTCTGATGGACATTATCTTCTGTATGATTCTGGGTCAAATGGTTTGCTAGCTGCTTCTTTGATGAGTGCTATTGGTCAGCAATCTAATGGGAAACTCATACACATGCATCCAGGAAATATGTCACAGAAACAGGCTTTACTTGCAATGAATTTTAATGAAGAACAACTTAACAGATGTATTTCTGTAAATGTTTATTCAGCTTTAAGACAATTTTACCAAGGGTGTGATACTAATGACAGCAGCATTGAACCTAACTTATTAAAAAGAAAAGCTGATGAGGCTTTGGAACATAAGAGTAAAGTTGCTAAGCTGGATGATACTGCAGCAGCTGATACTGCTGTATTTGATAATGCAGTTGATTCTGTTAATAAGCCTGAACCTAAAAAACCAAAGTGGCATTTTGATAATATAACAGCTGCTTCAATGCTTCACCAAAAGGTTGATGCATTAGTCATTGCCTGTAAAGAAGATCCTAAAAATATATTCACTGAATTAGTTGAATTTGTAAAACCAGGACGACCATTTGTAATCTATTACAATGTTGCAGAGCCATTGCAACAGTTGTATTTACTGCTGAAAGCACAGAGTAATGTGGCTGCTTTGAAGTTAACATGCAACTGGATGAGGAACTATCAGGTTTGTATATATAACATGTTTGTGGTTAGCGCTCCTAACTCCTGAACTAGATGTCATGTATTCGAATCCCTTAGGGGGCAAATGTTTATGTCATGAGCATGAAAATTTGTTTTTGTCAAGAAAACTATAAAGTTGAAATTTATTCTGTATTTAACGCCTGATTCCATTTAGAAAACTATATGTTAAAAGAAACTATAAAAATTATATGTATTTAACAGAGACATATCATAATTGTTATCTGGCAAAATTTTCATAGTTTGAAATATAATACCATTTATGGCCTGTTTAACAATGTCATAATAAGTTTGGTTAGGATTATCTGTCTATCTAATTGAATGACTTTCCATAATTAATTATTTGTTTGTTAATAAAACAGGCCCTCATTGTATTTTTCTTGTCACAAAAAATGAGAGGTGCCCTATAATTACACATCAAACTGACTCTGGAGATTATGTCTTGAAAGTGTCACTGTTAACAGACAGTGGTGTTTGTGTAAAGATTTTATGTAAGGTCTATGATAAAAATGGATAAGTTTTAATCTAGCGCACCCTATGAAACATGGAATACATCTATATAAGAAACTTTTATTTGCAGGTCCTGCCAGAAAGAACCCATCCGGAAGTAATGATGAATGCAGCAAGTGGATTTTTATTAACAGGGTATATTTTAAAATAGTTTTATCAAAGGTTTATCATTAAAACCAATTATATAGTTTTTTACAAATTTATTTAATGCTTTCATTTACTCAAATGCACATACCATATCCTAAATGCTTTAAAAATTATGATCATGTGAAGTGTGCTTCAAATTTTATAGAACATTTTACAAATGTATGAAAATATTGTTTCCATTACTTATGATGATGATTCATACAAAATTGAAACAATGATTTCACAAGGTAGGTAATTCAGATAAATTATTTGTTGTAATGGTGTAGTAAAAATATTTGTGGTTCAAATCATTATTCCATATTAAACAATCATAAGTATGAATCCCTACATGGTTATAAATCTTTATGCTTAGCATAAAAGCCATATTTGCAATTACAAAAGCAAATTGATACAACCACTTACTAGTATAGATTATTAAAAAACATGAAATTTATGGTACACAGACAGAAACTAAAAGGAATGTATGTCAGTCTAAAAAATGGCTTGGTTTGACACAATGCACTCGATCAACACATTCCAAAAAGTTGTTCTCAATGTTTCCAAAAACAATCTATATTTGTGTTAAGACACATTTCAATTATCTTGAATGTTCCTATTTTTTCTTACAACAACCAACAGTTACACTGAAATAAAATAAAAAATATTAATCAGTTCTATTTAGACCTTATTCGAGAGGAACATTAATTTATCATAACATGGAAATTAGCTTCACCTAAAAAAAAACATTATTTAATGATGTAATTTTGGCACTTAAGTTTTATAGTGCATGCATCGTCCTAAAGGGTAATTTTAATGATGACATAATGCATTATAATAAGGTGATCATCTATAATGAAACGTTTTGCATTGTTTAACTTATCCAGAATGATTTTTATTTTTATCAAAATTTCTACTGTAATTTATTGAATAGGCAACAATGAAGTTCTGCCAATTTATTACATAAAAAAGCACCATTTTAAATATTAATTAATTAATCAAATATGACCATTTTATCAATAAGAACGGCATTTGTCACAAATGCGATATTTAAGCATCTTACTGATATGGTTACATACAAGCAATAGCAATGAATACGCGCCTATAAGCAATCCATATGATACAAAAACAAATAAGTGTTTGCTTTGCACTTGTAAATACAAATTCATTTAAGTAATTAAATACCATATATTACTCATATTATATTACAGAATATTAAAATAAAATAAAAACTTTTTTTATAAATATTACAATTTGTTTAAACCTAAGATTTAATTAGATGTAAAACTGAATGGGTATATAATGAATGCGGAAATAGAGATCTTGAAAAATTTGTTGAGAACAAATTAACTAGTATATTGTACTTACTGGCTGACAACTAATAATTCTGACCTACAATATCCAGTCAGTACTTAGTTATAATAAAGCAGCCGTATAAACTTCTAAATCGGTGTCTTTTAAACTAATGGAGCACAGGGCAGATTTAAGTATGAATGGATTTCATATTCTTTATCTGGGCCTTCGTAACAAACAGAATCATGTGCATTATGATTATTATAGCTACAATATTGCATTCGTGCTAAACAGAACCGAAACGAAGATATAAATTATTATGTGGTAGGTGCAGTAGTCTCGTTCTGCGTAAATATGTTTAAATAAACTTTGGTATTGGTGTTACGTTGCAAGGCTGGTGCGAGTGGCCGCCGGGAGCGTGTCACGTAGGCGCGGACGCGGTCTCGCGCGCGTCGTCGCGCTATGACGAGTCGTCGTCGTACCATGTGCGGAATTCGTATTCGTCGCAGCACTCATCCTGAAAAATTATACAACGAATGATAAGTCGCACGAATTTACACGGCACGGCTCAACACAGCTTCATTAGCGTATAATTATCATATAGTATAAAATAGGATCACTGAATTAAAGCAACGTGCTTTTCCAATGAGTGAGCTTGTAAGGATTCATCAAAATCCATGTAAGTCATAGATTTTGCGTGAAGGAGGAGGAACAAACATCCAATCTCAACATGCCATTTATGATAAGTTCCTTAGTTATAATAAAAAATCCAACCTCGTTACTTATAATTATCATTAAACTAGCGGACCCAGCGAACTTTGTTTCGCCCCTATCCTAACCTGGCCCGGCCTCGTCCGGCCCAGCCACGTAATTAAAGAAAAATGTTAAGGGTGGACAACCCTTATCACTAAGGAGTATGAAAAATTGATGTTGGCCGATTCTCAGACCTACTCAATATGCTTACAAAATTTCATGAGGATCGGTCAAGCCGTTTCGGAGGAGTACGGGATCGAATTTTGTGACACGAGAATTTTATATATAAGACTAGCGGACCCAGCGAACTTTGTTTCGCCCCCAGCCCCGTCCCGCCGAGTCCCGTAATTTTAAAAGTTAAGCATTCCTAGCGAAATTTGTTTCGCTCTTAAATTACTAAAATGGCTATTAAAAAATAAGGGTTGATCGTAGAAGGGTGAAAATTGAGGATTGTATGTATTTTTGTATGTTGTATCATAAAAAATAGAAATTAATTTTTTTGTCTAAAAAATAAAATAAGAAATTTAGGGGTGGACTACCCCTAACATTTAGGGGGATGAAAAATAGATGTTGGCCGATTTTCATAGATACCGGATAAGCACAAAAAAATTTCATCAAAATCGGTCAAGCCGTTTCGGACGAGTATGGCAACGAAAACTGTGACGCGAGAATTTTATTTAGATAACGTTAGAATAGTATAATAATATGTTTTGTCAATTTCTGGTAACTTGCGTACTTAATCTCTTTAAGAAATCTGAATGAGACAAAACATGGTAAAAACCATTTTTACGTTATTATTCAACGTTTATACGGGGTACTAGCGGTCCGATTCGCTCGCGTGTTTTAAGGTTGCTCCCTCCCCTCCCGTCGCAGCGTTGTCGAGGAAGGCTATAAACTCAATAAATAAGCTATCTAACACAAAAAAATATTTTTCAAATTGGTCCAGTAGTTACTGAGATTAGCGCGATCAAACAAACAAACTCTTCAGTTTTATAATATTCGTAAAGGTAAGTTATATCGGCCTTTAAACAGCGGCCCAACTCATCCAGAAAAATTAACACCTAATTGATTTCCCAAACGAATCTAGTCGTAATAACTCAGCCGACCGCGGTCATTAAGCAGAAAACTTAATAGTAATAGTTTAAAAAACTAAAAAACACGCTTTTTCTTCTTATCTCATTCAGCAAACCCTTTCATTAAATACCTAGGTATATGGGGGTGTATTTCCAATAGCCTGTCCCCCATTTTGGGGAGGCCGCCATATTAGATTTGTAATGACGTTTCTGAGCTAGTCATATATTGTCATCAGAACTCAGCAGGCTTAACATGCACGCCGTGCTAAAAATTTATCGCGGCATTCTATCCCGTTTGTTTGTCAAAAATCAACTTACCACAGTTGCTTACATGGCTGCCATGAAAGTCATGTCGTACTTAGGGTTCCCAACCATACTGTTTTTAACAGTATTATACTGTTTTCAGCTACATTATACTTTTTACTGCTGGACAAAAAAAAAGTATGGAAAATACTGTTTTTATGTCCGCTGGTGGCTGGTATCCGGGGGAAAAAATCATAAAGTATAGGTACGTTCAAAAATATTATAAAGTATAGGTACGTTCGTCCATACACGAACTACAATTTTGTACAAAACTGTTAATGAACGTGAATATCACGGAAAAAAAACGCCACTTCTGCCTACACCGAAAGAGTTTTTTCGGTAATGAATGCAAAGAGGCGGGATGACAGAAATAGAGCATCCTATTTTTTTTAATGAACTTTTTATACTCTTTAATTTGAATGTAAACTGTGAAGAGGCTTATGAATAGTTCAAAAGTAATATCAAATTGTTAACTTGTGCATGAAGATCTAAAAGATATGTTTTAAAAGTAAAAAAAAAAACTGTTTTATTTTGTGAAATACTGTTTGTTTTTCTTCTCCGACCCTGATATACTTTTTTGTTGTAAAAAAAGTTGGGAACCCTAGTCGTACTGTCAAATTTCGAAATATGACAAAATTATCATTGAACGCTAACATGCGAAACATATTTCTACCGAATTTTGATATTTTGCCGTGAAACATTATCGTCCACCATTAGCGTCGACGATAAATAAAAAACTTTAGAGCAAAAATAGTTAATCATTCTCAGCCAAATTTGACATAAAATTTATTGAATGGTTAGAAATTGTCTTATCTCGTTATCGTTTTGGATAAATTGTCCAATGTGGTTGGCATGTTAGGGAATATGATAAAATAGCATAGATCGACTAATTTTGTCATGTCGATCGAAATAAATATTGGTACATGTTAGGCCTACAGAGCAAAAATTTCATCCTAATCGAAGACCGCGAAGTGGGTCAAATTAAGATTCCAAGATTTTCTAACATACATACTTAGTTACAAGTGAAAGTAATATTAGCGTGTTAAAAACATTCAACTCACCGCCATCCAGACGTGATCGAGCACATCCTCCGCCGCGAACCTCAGCTCGGGCTGCGGCCGCAACATGTTCGCGACGAGATCGATCGCGCCGGCGGACACGCGCTCCCAGTGCGGCGCGGGGAACTCGAGCCGCGCGGACAGGATCGCGTCGAACAGCTTCTCTTGGTCGCCGTCCGGCGATGAGAACGGCGGGAAGCCGCACAGCAAGATGTATAGGATCACGCCCGCCGCCCATACGTCGATCTAAACAAAAGAATGCACTATTCACACAAAAGATTGTTGCAAATTATGATGTCATCAGTTACATTATTTGAAGTTCACGACCAAATTTTTTGAAAACAATTGGTTCTCACGTTGAGACAAATCTGAAAAAAAGTAAAACAATTGATAATGTCATTGTTATGTAAAACGAATTGTAAAGAATCCGAATGGCATAATGTTATCAAACATAGTGTCGTGGGAAATAGGTTTATCATGCATACTTTGCTTTCGCGATTTTAGTCTGTATATAAATACTGTAGTAAATGTAGTGACTATAGTTCTTACTTTCTCTTTGTGGTGTAGAAATCAAAAAGCTTAAAGTGCTATAAAAAAGGACTAACTTATTAATGTTGAAAGGTGATTGAACTACTAATTAGATGGGTTCTGCTAATTTATTATTGGCAAGTTAGCAGTTTAGCACCCACTTATCACTTCATCATTGCAGTACCATATGAGATCGCCGGTTGATACTAAGAGCAAGCGCACACTAAGCCAGTAGAGCGAGTTCTGTCATACATTATGTACGGACAACCGCACGTCTAGGTAAATATTCTAGGTATACGTCTAGGTAAATATAAGGTATATTATTCGGTTGTAAAAAGAGTTAGTTAACAACAAAAATGTATAACCTGATGTGCTGGCGACTGTATCTATAGCATCGGTGCAAAACGAATAGTCGGGGCGGCGGATGCGGAAGCTACAGGAGTTCCCCACAAACACGGCCACAGTGGCCGGGTTCTGTCATCGAGAGAGACACGGCCACATTTCTTTTAATAATAATAATAAATCATTTATTTCGGGTGCTTAGTCCCATTAATTTGCACATACAAATGAAAAATAAAATAAAATAAATAGTAAGTCATATCAAATAGGCCTATCTCAGGTCCACGTTTCATAATATACCTACCGCCGATTCGCCTCCCGGTGGGTTTCGATTCAATGCCTGTAAATAGGATTCCCATATATATCCTCATTGACCACCACCAGTATCCCGTTTTGAGAACAGCGTAGTCGATTCCAAAAGGACACAATCCTTTGTCGAACTACAGCAAAAAAGTCGGACACTCTCGCTTCGGCGAACATGGCAGAGGCACTACAGTATCTCGGCAACTTCATGAGGATGCGGTAAGCATCACTGTACTGCACCCTCAAAGTGCTAAAAGATGACTTCTTGTACTTTACCCACAGCTGAGACGTATAGAAACACTGACAGTACGCCCTAAATAGGGTCTTTTTGGCTTCCACACTGCACTTCGCGAACCTGCGGGCAAGCATGTTACACCGAATCGAGAGTGCCCTTCTTTCTCGCTCAATTTCCTGTTCATCCTTAAGATCATCCGTAAGAATGTGTCCTAGATACCGGAAGGTGGTAACCACCCGAACCGCCGCGCCGTCAAGCCAAATATTAGGAACGCTATCCGGACCTCTCCCAGACCTAAACACTAACATCTCGGTCTTATTCACATTATATTTCAGCCCATGAGCCTTAACATAACGCCCACAAATTGAAAGTAGCTTCCTTAGACCTCCGATCGATGGGCTGAGAAGCACCATGTCATCAGCGTAACTCAAATTGTTGACACTTACACCTCCAAGATGGCACCCGACTCCAGTGCATCTCAGGTCATTCATATAGATGTTGAAGAGGTCCGGAGATGTCAACCCGCCTTGACGCACACCGCATTCTAATCTAAAGTCATTAGATGTCGTGTCGCCCCATCTAACGTTATTCGTCTGATTTCCGTACCAGTATTCAAGGAGTCTTGCCACGTCATCCGGGACACCCGAGCCACGAAGTTTGCTCCAAAGAATATTATAATTCACTAGATCAAACGCGCGGCTCAGGTCCAAAAAGCAGGCGTATACCGAAGTGTTTCTACTCAGATAGTAATTAACTGTGTGTTTCAAACTTAATATGGCCGAGTCGGTTGATAAACCTGGACGGAAACCAAACTGAGCGTCGTCAATATTAACATTACGCAGCAGCTCGGGCTGTATTAGTCGCTCTAGGATCTTGCCCAATACTGTGCCGAGCGATATTGGCCGGTAGTTACTAGGTGCGTTAAGGTCCCCCTAGGCACCATTAAAGTTTTAAGAAGTCACCGTGACTGATGAATGCGTCTAAGCTACTAGTGTCTGCGATCGGTTGCTACGAGTTTGTCTAAGCCACTAGACCTGTGTAACTCTTTACTGAAACGAGTCACTGAGTCGTTACTTCAAGATGTTCCACTGTTTCGAAACTCAAACGCCGCATCAAAACGTATCTGCATCATTTGCAACTTGAGATCGAGTTCGCACGCGTCGCTCAGGAAGCGAAAGATCCGAAGATGTCGCTGAGACAGAGATCACAGAGAGAGAGAGAGAAAGAGATGCGCGCGCTTTGATCGGTACGCTTCGGGCGGCTTTAGCGCGCATGCTTGCCTTCTCTATCTTACACACTGGCACACCAACCCGCTTACATGAGAGGGAGGACGCACGACGCAATGTTATTATTTTTCGGTCGTCTTAAGTTCGCGGAAGTACTTTGAGAAACTTATTGTTGATACAAACACATAATATTAATCCACTCAGTTTACACGATATATGAAACGCGAAAAACTTGATTGAATCGACATTCACATTTGCAAACATGAGTCAAACAGAGAGAGAGAGTGAGGTTGTTTGATGAAGTACTACGAGGCGGCCGCATCAGATAGGTAATACGTATCTCATCCATGCGCGTACCGCGTAGCGAAACGCATGATGCAGATGAGACAGTGATACAGAAAGATTGTTTCTAGAGTCGCTGTTCCAAATGATACAGATACGTTTTACGGAGTCGCATTTTTTAAAGTGATACATAAACAAATAATCCATTCCCAATGAAGACACACTTTTGCCAGCTTTATACGCCACTAGTAGTCGCGATAGTGGCTCAATGTGCGCTTGTTCTTAAACTAATGTGTCAATATAGAAACCAAAATTTTCTATTTTGTCTCGGGTCTGGGTGTTGTGGTACCACTGTCTGATTTCCATAACAAAGTTCATTAACTACTTACTTTGGGATCAGAGCAATGTATGTGATTGGTGTCCAATTAAAAATCACGAACCTTCAATCCGTATCCGGTCTCGAGCAGTATCTCCGGGGCCACGTAGGTGGGCGTGCCGCAGACGGCGTGCAGAGGCCGGCAGACCTCGACGGCGAGCCCGAAGTCGGCCAGCTTCAGCCCGCGTATGCTGCCGTCGGGACCCACCTCCACCTGAGGCGGCAAGCATTCATATTTTTAGACCGGTTTACGCAAGTCAGAGGTGGAATAAAGCAATCGTATTAATTTGACACTTCGAAACGTACGGTGTGATCTGTCAAACGGCAAAGAACAAAGCGTTTGACAGATCATACCACACGTTAATAGAATAGAATATTTTTTATTTGCTTAAAACATACTTAACTGTCAAAGGAATACGATTGCTTTACACAATTCCACCTCAGGATTAGCGTAGTACCAAAAAAAATAACCATTCTGTCTCTTTTTACGTCAAAGAAACATGCTGAAAATTGAACCAAGAAATAAGCTAATCCTACTAGCTCGTGGCCTTTCATAAAAACTTAACGTCCTCATTTTTCTAACTGAGCAACTGCAATACGTAGAACTGTACTGTACGTACCGTTACTATAAATTAATCGGCTTTGAGTCATGATTTGTACTGATATAATACGATTCAGAAAGTCGTTAACCTTGTGAGAGTTAGCAAAATCGATTGAAAAATATTTAAATTCACTTATACACACTTTTCATGCTAAAGGATTTGGCACACTGGTTGCGGTCTGCGGTCCGGACCGTATAACATTGACCGAATTCGGGCAATTTTGTATGGACCGGAGACCGCAGACCGCATCCAGTGTGCTAATTTTTTAATTCATTAGTTGTAATTTTACAATATGATAAATGAAAACGCTTATGAATAGAAAGTTAGTATAAAACTTGAGAGTACGTTATGAATTGTTACTATGTACAAAATGAGGGCGGATTTTAACTTTCATTTCGTCAGTAGTTTCGCTTACCAATAGGTTTTCAGGTTTGATGTCGCGATGCACTATAGAAAGCGAGTGTAGGTATGCAATAGCTGATGTTAGGTGGCCGATTAGCAAACGCGCTTGTGGCTCTGAGAATTTGGAAGCAGCTGCGATACTATCAAACAAGTCGCCACCTAAAAATAAACCATGTTATGTAGACTGTGTAATAGTATAACGATTCGTTGTTATGATAAGTAATTAAAAATGGTTGATATTATGTTTTAGTAGAAATGGGCAAAAACGTAACATCCACTTATTTCCTTGTAATTTATTGTGATGCAAACTAATAAGTCATGATTAATTAGTCTGTTTTGATGTAGATCGATCATCCATCACTCATAAAAAAATGTACACTACCAAACACAGCAAATATGTTAATGACAGTTCATTAAATAGTTAATTTCGCCCAACACTACGTTATATTATAATTATGATGATAGTTTACAATTGACTCATAGAAAGGGTATTGCACTCATAAATAGCAAGATAGATAGAACATGTCAGATAGGTTTATGATTTTTACAATGCTTTAAGAATTCTAACAACTTGCAGTCATACTAAGTGACATACTCACCACTAACTAGTTCCATAACTAGGAATAACCATTCGGGACTATCTTGTTCCTCAATTAGTGATACGATACGTGGATGACATAGCTTTCGCATTACTCGAACCTGAAAGCAACATGAATCATACATATCATTAATCATAATCATATTCCATTGAAGACAAACTGACCGAATGATAAGCCAACTTACAATCGTGCATTAAAATGAATAAGGATCCGACCTATTTGTTAACATACCTCAGCTTCCACATAATATTCTTTCCCCTTGCACTTCGCTTTGTCTATAACTTTGAGCGCGTATTCTTTGCCAGAATTCTTGTCTTTACATATCCTTACAACAGCGAAATTGCCGTCACCTGTTAAACAAAAGTGGACTTTAAGTTACATTCCTCATGTAGGTCAACTAAGTTCATTGAATTCGATCGAGCCATTTCCGCACCGGGCCGACCTATTTAGCGCGCTAATAATGATGTATTATTGTGGACATCAGACCAAAGCGTGTTGTAATATTATTGTGGAATGCCATTGCCACCAATCATAATTGATATTTTTGACACTATTTATTATAATAATAAAGTTTTTTTTTAGGCTCGGTCGATAATTTTATGTGATTGATTAAAATGGAAAAAAAACATTCTAGCCAATAAAAATAAAATAAAAACAAGTGAAAATAGAAGAAGAAAACAGTTCAACATGTATCTCTTCCCTCTTGAGCATGTTTAGGTTTTTGCGCAGCAGAGGTCTAGCCCAGTGAGAAGTAGGATAATTAGTGTGTAACCTACAAGTGCACTTTTAGAATCCATACTATCAGCTCTTAAAAAGCAGGACTGTGCAGTTTATGATGGAGTTAAAAATTTAGTCTGCTTTAAGAGCTGATACAAGGGTTCCATCTTGTTTTATACTCTAAGATGGTGATCCACAGGAAAACTGGAGCTAGATCGCGCCCGGGATCGGGATAGGTTATGATTATTTACAGTAGATAATAATTTGGTAGATAAACCCGTGTTAAAGGCCGCACTCAGAGACAACATAAATCTTTATGTTCATAAATAGGTTTACACATCGACCAAAAGTGCGACAGCCTTTTTCAACATCCTAGTAGTTTAATCCAAGTATAACCAGTTAATTGTATTCAGTGTATTCGGGATAGGTATACCGATATTGAAGGTAAATATTCAAAAATAAATTTACAAAAACTTTTATTAATGTAACAATACCGAAAGCCTGAAAATAGTCTCGTCTTGTTCTTGCATTTGGGCAACACTACCGGAGAGAGATCAGGCGCAGGACCAACGGCTTTACGTGCTTTCCGAGGCACTGGGGTGAAACACCGTCAACTTCCAAACTCTGGGCTGCCCTGAGAATTTTCTGACGGAAAAACCCAGATACATATTTTTGGCCCGACCCGGGGATCGAACCCGGGACCTCTGGCGCAGCTGTCGCTTTAAAGTGCGACCCTCTAACCGCTGCGCCACTGAGGCAGTTTAGTGTAACAGAGTATACAGCTAAGTGTCCCCTGTACCTATAACCCTGGTTGAACCGTTCGTATAGCGATCTATCACCAGGACCTCGTGAGTAGTCGTAACAACTGGGAGGCATCGCGCGAATTCGCGCACTCCTGGCACATGCTTAGGCATAATTTTGAAGTGTGATTGGTTTCAGATTTGTCAAGTAGAGCAGCCCGACGCGAAGTCACGTTTTTGTGGTGTTATGTTCACGCCCAAGAAGGAGTAGCGGTGAAATTCAGAGGGGACAGGAAACAGAGATTTGTAGGGAGCACGAAGCAAGCGCCGATCGGTGAAGCAGCCTATCTAGAAGGCACGGAGAAGAAGGACCGGTCGGCGTCCCCTGCGATTCATGTCGTATGCTAAGGCCGCAAACTGGACGGCCGCGAGTGCGGGCGCGGGGGCTCGCGTGATTTGATATTTATGCTTAAGTTTGTTTTAACCGTTCTGGAGGGCCACGGCGCGGGCGGTGAGATTTTGCCTTGCCACTCACGCCGCAGTGGCACGGTAATATTATCTATACAGTATTCCAACTTCAAACAAACGGACGAAACGCGAGCTATACCAAAGCGCCTCGATTTCGGCACGCAGACAGTCGCGACTGTGCCAAAGTTACGAACGGAAGGTGTCATGTTTTCTTAACAATAGCCGCGCGATTTATTCCTCGAAAAATAAGTTTAAGTACATTTTAATATGACGAATAGGATATATGTATTGTTGCATGAATTTTAATGAAGAATGATTAATGTTGTATGAACTTTATATTACAATGAGGTTTTTTTACAATTTCAAATTTAATAATGAAACATTCCGTACGTCTCAGTCAAAGCGAAAATATTTTTCGGTACCAAATTTATAAGACCGATTTGTCATTTAAACATAAGAATGTTTTTGAATTAAATCTACAAATAAAAAAACAACACGCATGTTTATTGGATACTACCTTTCAATCCACAAAATATTTTATTTCTTCACTAGCGGTCCCCCGCGACTTCGTCCGCGCGTTTTGAGTTTGCTCCCTCCCCTCCCGTCGCAGCGTCATGTTTTATATCCTAAAGCCTTTCTCGATAAATAAGCTATCCAACACAGAAATATTTTTAAAATAAAAGCAATAATAAAAGCATGTTGTACTTAAGCTGCGAACATTATTTTGGTGCGGAGTTATGTTAAAACTGTGATAGCTCCTAAGATATTTATTGAAATCAAATGATATAAAGGGCAACTTGGTTCTAAATGAAATGCTCGTGATGATGAATGTATTTATTTTGATAAGAATAAATACCTGTGTGTATAATACACCTCTAAAAATAATGCATTATTTTTTTACAAATTTATTAACATAAAAAAGGTTGTAGTAAGTCAACCATAAAAGATAGACATATGCTGTCGCGGACTTTATTATAGAACTCTTAATGTTGAACAATTCTGTCATACATGATTTTTGTGTAACTTAAGCGGTTTCCGCAGCGTACGCAGCGGAAGCTCTCAAAAGGAATATATTTCTCCCGTTTTCGCAACATTTTTCATTGCTGCTGTGGTCTTATGAGTCGTATCTTTATGTTATATAGCCTAAAGCCTTCCTCGATAAATGGACTATCCAACGTAAAAATAATTTTTCAAATCGGGCCAGTAGTTTTTGAGATTAGCGCGTTCAAACAAACAAACAAACAAACAAACAAACAAACTCTTCAGCTTTATAATATTAGTATAGATATAAAAAAAAACTATATTTACAATCACAAAACTAAATGGAAACACAAAGTAGGCAAATTAAATTAAAATGCTGGAGGCGGACAGGCCCTATCGCACGTTTAGATACCGCGCGGCAGTAGGTATTTATTTCAAAGAGTCGGCCGAGTTACAATACTGTATAGATAACATTACCGTGGCAGTGGCCCCCTCCCGCACCCGCGGCCGTCCATTTTGCGGCCTGAGACGGCAGGAAGACTCATGTGCGGAGGTGTACCTATAACCCTGCCGACGCTGTACTTGAGCCGCAGCGGCTGCGGCAGCGGCGGCGCGGCGGCGGGGTCCGCGCAGTCGCCGGCCGCGCCCGCGCCCGCCTCGCTGACCGCGCGCGCGCCGCCCGCCTTCACCGGCATGCGCGGCTTCGGACCCGCCCTGGGGAACCACACACGCGCTTGTCAGGCAACGTTTCACCAATGCAGAGAGGAGAGAAGATGGCTTTTTTTTCCTCAAGACCTGAGTACTTTAAGTAAAGAACAAATTGAATCAAGATTCACTGTGACAAGCGACAAGTCAAGTTAGACGATAACAAAGAATCAAGCTACACTGTGACGAGCGACAATCGAGGCCCGGTTTCCATTAAAGCATAGAGGAGAGGAGACGGGATGAGATGTGCTGCAAAGCTGGCAGGTCATTGGAAGTTAAGAGAAGAGATGTGAAAATAACGAAATCTGATTGGTTTATTCAATACATCGCAGCTTTCATACTATACGGCACAATTCTTAAAACATAATTGATGGCAATTTGCATTTAAAGATTTTTGAGCCCCTGTATTTTCACAAAATCTAAATCAAAAATTTTGAAAAAATACAGGGGTTCAAAAATCTTTTCAAAACTATCATAATATTATAGATTTTGTAAAAATACAAGGACTCAAAAATCTGTAGATGCAAATTGCCAACAATCATGTTTTTGACATTGTGCCCTATAGTATGAAAGCTGCGATGTATTTGAATAAACCAATCAGATTTCGTTATGTTCAAATATCTTCTCCTAACTTCCAATCCAGCTTTGCAGCACATCTCCTCCCGTCTCCTCTCCTCTATGCTTTGGTGGAAACCGGGCTTCACTTGTCGCTCGTCACAGTGTAGCTTAATTCTTTGTTATCGTCTACCTTGACTTGTCGCTTGTCTCAGTGAATCTTGATTCAATGTGTTCTAAACTTAAAGTAATCAGGTCTTGAGGAAAGGATTTTGAAAAAAAAAAAAGATTTTTTTGGCTAGTCATTTTTTTTTAACAACATCACATACATTGCTCCGATCCCAAGCTAAGTAGCTAAAACACTTGCGTTATGGAAATCGGAAACAACAGTGGTACCACAACACCCAGACCTGAGACAATAAAGAAAATATCGTTTTCTACATTGACCCGACCGCGAATCAAACCCGGAACCTCACGAGATGGCGACGCTTGAAACCAGCGTGCTAGCCACTCGACCACGGAGGTCGTCGAATTGTAAACAATCTTGACATTCCTTTTCAAACGAAATGATTTACTTTAAATAAGATTCACACAAAACACAATTAACGTAGGTAATTCGTCTTTGAATACTAAGTTCTTTTTACATCGATTAGTTAATTAATTTTATTTACTGAAATTATTTTAAATTTATAAAAACATTGTTAACATTGTTGGATTGGCAAAAGAAAACGGACCTTACAAGAATATTTGTATTGAACACATTAAACTTTACTAGTGGCCTCCGCGACTTTTTCATAGCGTTTTGATTTAACTCTCTTTCCTTCCGACGCAGCGAGACGTTTTATAGCCTCTTCCAAATAAAAACTATCCAACACAAAACCATTATTTTAAGTTGGGATAAAAGATCTTGAGATTAGCGCGTTAAAACAAACATCAGTTTTATAATATTAGGTACAGATTGATTGGGTCAACTATTTTATGGACTATTTTTATGCATGATTTATTACGTCATATTGATGCAAGTAAGACATATTATTAGCCATTAAGGAATTTTAATAATATGGTGATGTATTTTAAAAGTATAGACAACAAAACTTGGTATTTACCTTGAATTTCTTGATATGGGGGTTTTCCTGCATTGTAACACAGCTTTACTTTCTTCAAACTCTAACTCGAAGTCCTCTTGATTTACCCTACACAGAAAGGAAACATGAACACTCATTTATCATTAGCGGATTATTTCTCCTAAGAATAATGCCTTATTGGTAAATAGATGTTGGATGGTCCTAATATAGGTCTAAAGGTCTGCATGAACACTTTGCGTACGCAGCCCGTGTCCGTTAATGTAGTCTGTGATCTACTCTACAGTACACACTAGCAAGATAGTTTGAAACAAGCCGCTCGTTCCCATACGCAAAGAACACATTCTCGGCCTCAAAGAACTGGTGAAGCGACGTGACGGGCGAACCGGTCTGTGTGAACCCTTTTTGCAGCCCGTGTCCAGCTTGATACAGTCCGAGATCTTATATCTCTCTATCTTCAGTATACATTAGTGAAACAGTCTTTATTTAATTTTGATCAGATGTACAAAACAGGTTACAGCCAAAATACAGTTAAAAAATAGTAATATTGAAAACTTACGGTCTAGGTTGCAGCCCTTACTAGGCAGAGTACAATTAATTCTTAAGATCAAAATACGATGAAATCAAATAGGAACTACGATAACCATAAAGATGAAATAAGAACTACAATAATTCATGATGCAAATGAATGAATATGGGGGTGCAAGGAGCCCTCACAAGACCTTTGGGCTCAAGTCAACCTCACCGGCCCGATGGTGCACCTGCCGAACAACGGACGAGGCTCTGACGCCGGTTTTTCCCATGTGGTTGAGGGGTCAGACGGCAGTCGCTCTCGTAGAAGCCAAATTAGCCAAACATTTATGGAATGATGTACGCGAATAAAGATCTTGAGTGCACTGTTAGGGCGCCGCCGCAAAATGGCGCGCAGGAACATCGCCCGACTCCTGTGACAAGTGGACTAGGGCTACCGTGCCATGGGCGGACACGGCTAAAGACGCGAGCCCCAAAGAAACTCCGCTTTGCAACATGGAACATCGGCAGCCTGACCGGACGCGCAAGAGAGTTGGCCGACGTACTCTTCAGGCGGAGGGTGGACGTGGCATTCCTACAGGAGACTCGGTGGAAAGGCAGCAGATCCCGGTTCATTGGGAATGGCTACAAGCTGATCTACACAGGGGCGCCTAGTGGGGAGAACGGAGTGGCCGTGGTGCTCTCTGGGGGGCTGCAGGATGACATCCTAGAGGTGAAACGCTTTAGCGATCGTCTAATGGTGGTACGGGTGCTTATTGAAGGAGTAGTCACTCACTTGATAGGTGCCTATGCGCCACAGGCTGGGCGTAGCGATGCCGAAAGGATGTCATTTTGGAGCCAACTCAGTGAAGTACTCTGCGGCATACCGTTGTCTCAAGGAATCGTTTTGGGTGGTGATCTGAACGGTCATGTGGGCGAAGGGTGTGAGGAGTTTGAGCGTATCCACGGTGGTTTCGGGTATGGTAGACGTAATGTGGAAGGAGGCGATATCCTTAGGATGTGTGCGACTGCTGACCTGGCCATCGTGAACACGTTTTTCAAAAAGAAATCTGAGCACCTTATAACCTACAAGAGCGGTGGACGCGCTACCCAAATCGACTTTCTACTTATTAGGAGGCACCTTATCAGCAAAGTAGCCAACTGCAAAGTCATTCCCGGCGAGAGTCTGACCGCACAACACCGTCTACTTGTCATGGACCTCTGCTTGAAGCCTAAAGCCAAACACATCGAGCGTCGTAGACGCCAAATCAGGTGGTGGAAGCTCGATGAAGTCACATCCCAGAAGTTTGCATCAGTTATTGGCGACAAGTTCAAAGATACTGATGGCAAACCAGTCCAGGAACACTGGGACAGGATTCAGGCAACTATCACCGATGCGGCAAAAGCGGTGCTCGGTATGGCCAAGGGCGGTCGTAAACGTGACAAGGAGACTTGGTGGTGGAATGTCACAGTCCAGCGGGAGACTAGGGTGAAGAAAGCCCTCTTTAAAACGTGGCAAGCGTCCAGATCTCCTGAAGACCACGACGCGTACAGGGCTGCTAAACGTGCCACAAAAAGAGCTGTAGCCAGAGCCAGACGTGAACACTTAAAACCACTTTATGATAAGTTGGAATCGTCTGACGGGCAGAAGCACATCTTCAAGTTGGCACGTTCGAGGGTCAATGCGGCGCAGGACATTTCCCAGTGTCGCTGCATTCAGGACCCGGACGGCAACCTGCTATGCGAAGACCTCGCGGTGAAGGAGAGATGGCGCTCATACTTCCACGAACTGCTGAATAAGCAACATAAAGAGGTGCATCCACCTGTCCTCCCTCCTAACCAAGGACTAGTGCCACCGATAACGCCCGAAGAAGTCTTTAATAGTCTTCGTCGCATGAAGAATCGGAAAGCTGTCGGCGCCGATGGAGTCCCCATCGAGGCCTGGAAGGCGATGGGTTCTCGTGGTGTGGACATCTTAACCTACCTTTTCAACCGCATACTCCTCACCGGTAAAATTCCAAACCAATGGAGGCTGAGTATTATTACTCCAGTTTACAAGGGCAAGGGGTCGGTACAGGAGTGCGGCAACTACCGCGGTATAAAGGTCATGTCCCACACCATGAAGCTCTTTGAGCGGATTGTAGACTCTCGGATCCGGCAGGAGTGCACTGTCTCGGAGTGTCAATATGGGTTTCGCCCTGGGAACGGTACCATGGACCCTATTTTTGCCTTAAGAACCGTCATGGAGAAATACAGATCGAAGAACACGCCTCTGCATCTATTATTTCTTGACATGCAGAAGGCCTTTGACTGTGTTCCTCGTGTGGTGATCTGGTGGGCACTGAGGTCTAGAGGGGTTCCAGAGGCCTATGTTGACATCATTCGGGACATGTACTGCAATTCCGATTCTGTGGTTCGGACTGCAGTTGGTGACTCCAGACCCTTCCCCATCACCGTTGGTGTACACCAGGGTTCCGTCCTTAGTCCGTTTCTGTTTAGTGTGATATTGGACGTATTGTCAGACAGCATCAGAGACTCGCATGAGCAGCCTCCATGGTTGTTGATGTATGCTGATGATATCGCACTGGCGGACGCGGACAGGGGACGATTGGTTAAACGTGTAAATGCGTGGAAAGAGTCGCTAGAAAACGGCGGCCTGAAACTAAACGTGGCGAAGACTGAGTACTTGGCATGCAACTCCACAGACCCCACGTCCGTTCGCATAGGCGGAGACATGGTCGAGCGCACGGACCAGTTTAAATACTTGGGATCTGTACTTCACGCGTCTGGTGACATCGATTACGACGTCAAGGCACGCATTGCTGCTGCGTGGGCAAAGTGGCGTGAGGTGACTGGTGTTATTTGTGACCCCAAAATGCCGGTTAAGTTAAAGGGACTGGTCTATAAGACCATCATTAGACCCGTCCTTTTGTACGGTAGTGAAGCGTGGCCGGTGCTTGAGCGACACAAGCAGGAACTGCGTGTCACGGAGATGAACATGCTGCGATGGATGTGCGGAGTCACGCGAAAAGATCGCATTAGAAACTCCCGCATCCGCGGCAGCCTGCATGTTCGTGACATAGCGGACAAGTTGCAGGAGAGTCGCCTTCGCTGGTACGGTCACGTTTTGCGGAAACCGGCGAGCTACGTGGGTAACAAATGTCTAGCCATGCCGCCTCCGCCAGGCCCCGGCAGAAGGGGCAGACCCAAAAAGGGCTGGCTTGATGTCGTGAAAGACGATATGCGTGCCAATCAACTGTCCACAGAGGATGCCCAAGACCGTGCAAAGTGGAGACGGAAAAGTAGGAAGGCGGACCCCAGGCGTCACCGCACGCAACTGGGATTAACGCCGGGATGATGATGATGATGATGATGATGCAAATGAATGAATAAACAGAAAGCAAAATATGGTAGTATATTACAATAAATCTTTAATACAATGTATTAGGTTTTTCTTAAACTTAGCCTCACTATCATTGTAAATATCAATGTCTGCATCGGCGCAACCACCACGAGCTTATTAAACAGACGACACATACGGGTTAAGGGATTGAAGTACGTTGTGTTATTGATGTAAATGTAAAGGGTAAACACTTTTGGCTTCCGTACGCGAAAATTAGTATTAAGTCTGAAGCTGACCTCTCGTTTCCATACGCGAAGAACACGTCCTCATCCTCAAAGAACTTTTGCAGCGCCGTGACGGGCGAGCCGGCCTGCGTGAACACCTTGCGCACGCAGCTCGTGTCCAGTTTGATGCAGTCTGCGATCTTACATCTCTCTACTGTATACATTACCGAGATAGTCTGAAGCTGACCTCTCGTTTCCATACGCGAAGAACACGTCCTCATCCTCAAAGAACTGGTGCAGCGCCGTGACGGGCGAGCCGGCCTGCGTGAACACTTTTTGCAGACCGTGTCAAGCTTGATGCAGTCCGTGATCTTATATCTCTCTACTGTATACATTACCGAGACAGTCTGAAGCTGACCTCTCGTTTCCATACGCGAAGAACACGTCCTCATCCTCAAAGAACTGGTGCAGCGCCGTGACGGGCGAGCCGGCCTGCGTGAACACCTTGCGCACGCAGCCCGTGTCCAGCTTGATGCAGTCCGTGATCGCGGCGAGTGCATGCTCCAAGGTCGGGCTGTTGCGTTTGTTCAGCAACAGTCTGCACACCTGCGGGCACAGCTCATGAGCATAGTGGTGTACAGTCGCCAGCTTATCGGATTATACATTTTTGTTGAAAGCTAACCCTCATTACAACCGCATCAGGTATCCCATATATGAAACTAAAACTTAAAAAAATGATTTTTGACAAACCTATGCGTGTCTATGGATAGGTCTTTTAAAATGACATCAAGGTTTCTAAAATCATTTTCTCTAAAAGTCTAACGTTTGAGAGATAGACGTTTCTAAAGTAGTAAAATAGGATGAAATTCACCGTGTATATTGCCTTTTAAGTTTTATTACTACGTGCCTCGACACTGTATACAGGTGTTGTTTTGGTCAGGGACGAGCGACTCAGGGGTGACTGTACAAACGATAGTGATGCCAAAAAATATACATTTTTTTTAAATGAATGAATGAAAGGTCCACAAAATCAATTAATTAATGCGATACAGTTAGCGAGTCAAAACTACCACCACCAGGTAACTTCTTCGTAGCTTACTAACTACGGCGTAGTATTTCGTAGATACGCGCTTGCTACGCACCAGGGTGCGTGTTCCCCCATTCGATTTAAACATTTCATCAATCAGAAGAATGTCGTGAAGAGGTTTTCTTTTATAAATATTGTATATCATTTATAGAAATCATTTTTTTTAGAATAAGCATAACTCATATTATCATCCCTGAGTTGGATTTAACTGACCAAAACAATAACCATAAAACGGGACCGGGACGGTAATGATCCGGGGCGTTACAGAGTTCGCTGCGACCGCAAGTTCTACATAAGCGACAGTTGTGTTTGAAGCAGATTTGCAGCGAAAGAATTAAAATGCGATCAATATGTTTATTTTCATCCAATAACCATTGAATCTGGATAAGAATATTATTGGAGATCAAAATAAATTACGTGCGTGAAGATCAAGTCTCACGCAAAAGTAATCTATAATCTTTCAAGATAAGACCTATCGTCTACCAGCTATTAACTAACTAACGATAATTATACATCTTATTAATGGTTAGAAATTCAGATAATCATGGACAGAACATTGCAATAAGCTGTTATTACACCAACCGCATGAGTCATTAACCACAGCACTTGGGTGTTGTGTAAGCATCGCAATTGTAGTACATATTGGCTTACCTTACGAGGTTTAACTCCATTCCTAATAATAGTAACTATTCGTGGCCGCACCACATTGTCGCCAGCGGGGCTAACACGCGCCGTCCCGTTGCCAGTAGTGCTACTACCATTTGCCTGTAAAGTTATAATCCATCAAGTGACTGTCGTACAGATTACTATGTAATGCATGTGTAAAGATTTATGGGTGAGCGGCCGCCACTGCTTCGATTTTGGCCAGTCAACAAATGTGACTGAGGTCTCTGCCGGCTCACCACTTTCAAACGAAAATCACTTGCACAAACGACACAAAAACAAGGGTCACTTCAAACAAGACGACGGGAAGTGCAGGGATTTCGGCTCTTATTCCTTGCACCTCGCGTCGTTTTGTTGATGGTTAGGCGGCGGTGACCGCGATAGTACATACACATTTTGATATCCACATTTTCTGACAGAATTTAAAAAATACTTCCCTATATCAAGCAGAAGTCAAGTAAAACCACACATTTAATTGTTTCTAATGGATAAAGAATTAGGAAGTTGGGTTATTGAGTTTCTAATGTTGTGAGGAAATGAGAGTTGTGTTACTGGGCAAATATTTTAGACATACAATAATTTAAAAGCATTCTATACATATTCCCATTTTTACTGATGATTAATTAGCAAATTAGGTAAACTATCAGTCAAATTATTTTAAATCATGCTCAATTTTCCTCCACTCAGCAATGCTATTTGGCAACTATATTTATTTATGGAGCATTGGCAAATTGCTGATTTTCACATACTGTGACACATGTTTAAGTATATAAGGTACACATTTTAAGTGATAATATTTAAAGAGCCGATTCAGTACAATATATGCATCATTTAGTGAATAAGGTAATTATTTTTTTCATATTTGGTTTTTATATCCATTAAGATTGAGATTTGAGGAAAAGAAGGATTGGGCATTGAAATGAGAGAGGCGAAGCCAATGACGTAGACAACTTTTAAAATTGACAGGGTGCTGTTTTTGAAAATCATATTTTCTTAGTTATAAAAATCATATTTAGTTAAAAAAAGTAAACAAAAATTAAAATCTCTATTTTCCAAAAAAAAAATAGTGTCCTGTTTATATGATGTATACAAAGACACAGTTGAAATATTATCACTTACAACGATCTGACCTTTAATTTTGATAACCAGGACAGTAAGAACTTCTGTGTTTTATATTATAGGTGCTCTTATAAGTGAAGGTGTTTACTGAAAATATAACTGTTTTAGTACCTGCAAATAGCGGGACAGCCTGTTGTTGGCTCTGGCTGGAGATGGACTTGCACTGTCACTTAATGATTCTGGTCCACTTAGTCTAAAAGACTGTGGTGTCACTGCACTTGCTTCATAATCTAAACGTTTAAATGGTTCACCAAATCCACTACAAACATAAGACTGTCCATCTTCTAAATCATCAAGTTTTCCTATCTGAAAGAAAAGAGTATCAACCACATAATTGCAATGTATATTTCTGAAGGTAGTTATACTTACAATGTTTTCTTTTTCTTTTTTACAAAATTAAACCAAAGATTCTACAAAGTATAAGTATTATTTTTTAACAGAAGTATAATGCGCGAGTAGGATTGATTTTTAAAATCAGTTCATTATTATTGCTCTGTGTTTTTTGTGACAAATGGTCAGCAAAAAAGGGCATAAACAACATACATACTTAGTTATTATTTTGTTACTGTTTTTGGTTTAGGTTATTTGTTACTGTTTCCTTAATAAGCAGTTATTATCCTTCAGTTGTTTTATTTTATTGAAATAAAGTGACATTTTGAAATTGATTTAGAAGCTTATTAATTCTTATTATTTAGTAGGCTATATTTTTCTTTACATGGGTATGCATGATTTACTTATTATTATTTACATTGGTAAAAACAATTATCCTCTGGTATATCACATAAATAAAGTTTGAAAAGTTATTTCCTAAAGTTACGCGACGCCAATGATTTATATTAAATGTTTTTAATAATTATCACATGTTTTTATTTTCACCATTTTGAAATATATATTATAAATTATTTATTGCTTTCAATATACAGGCTTGACCTGTTGAATGATCCCACAAAACTAGCCTACCATGCTTATCGCAAGAACATTTTTGGTCAAGTAACCATCAAAGTCAACCATCAGTTAGTAGGACCCAAAAGTTTCTTTTGTTGGCCATACTAGAATGCATTTTACTACTATTTTAGTAACTAAGCAATGTGTCATTGAATTTTTTTGTATGAAACTCAAAAAAAGCTTCAAAAATGTGAATTTTATGAAAATCTTTTAATGCTTCAACACTCGAGGCAACCGCATAACAATAGAATTTGCATTGTGTCTCGTTCACATACGCTTGAGGGATTAACATGACTTTAATTTATGTAGTCTGATTAATCTCCTAAATTTTGTGGAAAACAGAAATTTTTTGGTTTCTTATTTCATCTTTATGAATATAAAAAGAAAACATTGTGTTTATTGTATTTGAATTGTTAATATGTACTTACTTTTCTACCTTCAAGAGAGTATATTGTCCTCACACCACTAGGCAGAGTTACATTGTCAACTAATACTCGTGTCAAATCTGCAGTTAAGCTATCGAAAGACCTAAAACAATCGGCAGGGTGCTTATTAGATTCCAATAAGTACATTCTTGTTATAAGTTGAGCAACTTAAGGTAAATTGATGCTTTTATTAGTATTAGAGTAAGGCAGGAAGACTGATTGGATAAGTTTAATTAGATAATTATCTATAAATAAAATTCATATCATAGAATCTTGAAAGAAGAAAGCATTGTGAACACTATATAGAGACAAACTCACTGATCTATCTCATTGACATTAATTTATCTATGTGTACCATATTATGTATATTTAAATGATGTGTATGTTTATATAATAAATATATTATTTCATTATTTTTATATAATCGTATATAAGTAATAGGCAGTATGTATGTTTATCATTGTATTATAGTTATCTCTATCGCTATTCTCTTCACTTTTATTGCCTCTATAACTTTACTTGCACCGCCTGTATATATATTTTTCTCTGTCCTGACCTATGGTTGACTGGTAGAGAATGCTTTTGGCATTAAGTCCGCCATATGTACCTACAATTTTATGTTGTGTGCATGAAGTTTTTAAATAAATAAATCTTAGAAACTAGACTGAATCAAATATGAATTTAATTTGTTTTTAGTTAATTAAACAATAAATACATGTTCATCAAGCTAACCTCATAGTATAAATAAAATGCAATATTACAATAACTAGAGTAACATATCGTGATCGCGCTTTTAACCACAGGTGCGTGTAGGTAGCTCTAATATTTAAGTGAAAGTATTCTAAATAATGTCATTCATATTGGCTCACGGTATGTTTATCAGTGAAATCAATAGTGCTCACCTGTATCTTTCTGGCAAGACCGGAATAATGACTCCTGAATAAAATTTATCACCATTTCGAAAAAACCTGACTCGTTTCGCTTTCCGCGCTGGCTGTGTTCGAAGCATAACGTTACGTCTATTCGGCCTACTTTTCATGATTTCCATGTCACTGAAATCTTTCTCGAGCTCGCATACGGAGCTCGATCGGCTTCCACTACGGCTCAAATTATTCTCCATTCTAGAATCAAAGAAAGTTCAACAAAAGTTACGATATAATTACGGATGTCTTATATGCACGCACGATTTGTCTCTCTTCTCACCTTATGTTCCTTGTCACCACCGTGTAAACTGATTATGTATTGGAAGTTTTACGTAGTCATCACTTTGAGTTCTATCGCTATTGCACACAAACTGTAAATATAGAAAACAATTTGGTATATAATCTGAATTATAGCATGAATCACAGAATCAGCGTAGACCGACGAAACAAAATGAAAATGAATGATGGATGAACGAATGCATAGATATTATGACAGATACTAACAACGAATGAACGAATGGATGGATACGGAGATGTAAGTGAGTGATGAAAACTAAAAGAGGAGAAGAATCAAGGTTAGAAAAGAGCGAGCTACCTTTTGGATTTGACAGAAAGACCGTTTGTCAGCGAAACCATTTTTGAAATATAGGTAAAGGATTTTTAGGGAGATGGCTAAACGACTGCCTTAAGAATGTATAAAGATTTGCGAATATCCTACTACTCTGAAATATTCATTAATTAATTATTCCGTATTAATTATTTCTCTAGAACTTGAGTAAAATAATTGAAATTTTTAAGTTTTTATATTGATTTTTTTCGACAATAATGACCTCAAAAATAAACAAACAATAATCCGGCGATAAAAAAAGACGTCACTCGATCGTGCTCACCATAAAATTATTATATCTTTGAAATAGAACGACAAAAGCGAGATGTCACTAGCAGAAAGCTGTGTGATAAAAAGAGATGCGAGATGCAATTTAGCAGAACCATTTTGGCGGCTGTCATACAGTTGGTCGCCTCAAAGAAGCTCGCGGAAAATTAGGTACTTGCATTTGATAGTTTATAATTGAAAGTGAAATTGTGTATACTTCGGAGAAACAATTCTTCTAAAACATGGTGCCTTGTCGGTGATTGATTGTTGTTCAACACAGCGAAATAATCCCAACAAATTTCCATTTTACAGGTAAAATATTCAAAATCGACACGTTTTAATTTACGGTTATTTTTTGCCAATGAGCTTCAATTTTTAAGCACTGAGTATGATTACTCTTTTCTATAAACGTTTATTTACGTAAAAAGCAAAGATCAAATAACATACTTGGCAGACCGGGCCAAAAGGTTGCTGGTTCAAGTCCCGCCCGTGCGCAATTTTTTGGTTTCTTATTTCATCTTTATGAATATAAAATATGACACTGTGAGTGTTAAAAACATTATAAACCATTAAATACATATTTACGAAAATTTTGTGTACCTAAAGAAATAATTTTCGTTTTACACTAGGGCTGCATCAAGATATCGATATTTCGTGTCGACTGTTGATCACGCGGTAAACTTATATGTTTAATCCATGACGATATGGTATTAGACACCTGGGCGATATGTAATCTCATTTATGGTTACAATGTTTGGCGGATATATGGCAGTTTTTATAGGTATCACAGGATTTTGACTGTAAGAATAGTGTAGGTAGGATTAATTGCAACTGTTATTATACTTTTGCATTAATCATATAAGTGGTTAGTGGTATGGTATAAGTAGAATTATTTAATAAAATGGAAAAAAAATGTTTTTTTTTTATTAATTAAATAGCGGACCCAACGAATACGGAACTGATTCTGCGCGAGTCGGACTCGTACTTAGCCGGTGATTTATATTGATACCTACTGTAACTGATACTAATGATTATTATCGATATCGATATTAATGTAAAAAGCGGTATGGCAAACATCAATGACACACATATTTAAACAATTTTACACACATAAATGTCATCCGAAATCGGTTTCGTTTGTTCTTCTCTTCCGATAGGGGATAGTACTTTTATTGCCTAGGCCGCACTTATCGCGATAAATGGCACCATCATTATCATCTCATGTTTGTCACTGTCTTAAAAATCGACTTTTGATGACAAAATATCGACCATGTTGGTGCGTGGGTTGGCTAAGAAACAAAACTCGCTAATTTTATTGAAAATACTTCCATCATGAAGATAGGCATCATTAAATACAATTTACTTAACGAAAATAGACTAGAAAAGACTTCATCGTCTAAGCTAAGTATTCGTTCAAAAAGTCTATTCGTGAGCTTTTTCTCAGTGAGAATACCACGTGATGCTTGATAAGGTTTGTCCTTCTCTGTTTCCCCTTTATTAATCTCTGTTAGCCTATGTATGGATAATTGTATGTATTCAAGTATGTTTAAGTAGGTTTATTTATTATTATTTATGTAAGTATATTAGTAGTTTAAATTTAATTTGTTGCTTTTATGTGTAATTTTACGCCGCCTCAATCGTTTCTGTTTCACCCAATGGTTGACTGGTAGAGAATGCTTTAAGCATTAAGTCCGCCATTTGTACTTTAGTTTTGTCAGTGCAATAAAGAATTAAAAAAAAAAAGATATTCGGACTCAAACATTTTTAATTAGATAGTTGTTTCTGCAGTTTGTAAAGGCGCACTGCATGCGGCATTGAGACACGTATACGCTGACGCCATCAAATCAAAGTCAAGACCTCACTTTGACATGAGGTAGTGTTTGCGTGACTACCTATCTTTTAGCGTCTCACCTGCCCCCTTACTCTGGACACAAAACCCGATCCAATGAATATAGCCATCCCTGTCACACGCGTACCTGTCCTGTTATGAGTGACAGGAATGGGTATGAATGTTTGTTTGTGAGCTTAATCTAATGATGGGTATATTTATTGGATCGGGTTTTGTGTCCAGGAGGCCTACCGCGCAAGTGTCGTCGGCATCGGTATCGACTACTTTTTGACAGCCGACGGCATATTTCGTACCGCGCAACTTCCCAAGCCGAGCTGTCAGTTTAACAATCGACGTCGAAGGTGAAAGCACAGATAAGATAGGGCGAAAGAACGAATGAAACGCTATATTTGACAGTAAATAGCTACCGCGCAAAGAAATCCAAACCGACGTCGAATACGAAACGATGTTTTGAAGTGTCATTTCAATACGACACCTCATGAGTAGTCGGTTTGCAGATTAAAGGTCTGGGCACACAGCCGGCGGGGCGGGACGGCGACGCGACGGCGACTCGACGCCGACGGGTTGGACGAGTTGTATAATATAGAAATATAGGAGACATGACAGACAGCGCCGCCACGCTCGGCGGGGCGGTAACTGGCGCGTCGCGTCGGCGTCGCGCCGAGCGCGAATACAAAACACAGCGCGGCGGGGCGGGCCACCGTCGCGCCGAGCGTGGCGTGAGCGGGACGGCAAGCGTTGTGTTATATGATGTTCGTATTTAGTAGCCACACAGACGGCGGAGCGTGGACGCGTCGCGCTGGGCGGGACGGAGTTTTGTATTTTTATACAACTTTTAGTACCAAAGAAATGGATGTTGAAACAATTGAACGTCTGATAGAATGAGTCAGAGGTTACACATTGATAAACGACCTTAGCCACAAAGAATATAAAAAAGATTCTCTGAAATCTGCCATTTCTTGCCTGCAATCTTGTTATCACGTCACACAGCGGGCGGAACGGCCGGCGCGACGCCAGCGGGACGGTCACGCCGGCAGTGTGACTGCCTCATAGCGCTGGCGTTCCGCCGGCGTCGCGTCGCCGTCCCGCCCCGCCGGCTGTGTGCCCAGACCTTAATACAATATCATTGGCCTAGGCATAAAGAACCGTAAAACGGGGAAAATTGGAACGGCGGGGTAAAATGGAACAAAAGTCTACATTTCTAAACCGTTCTTCTTGCGTTATTTTTTTTAAGAGAGATCTAAACTTTTTTTCATTTCTGAACGATAGAACGTTTTTTGTTACTGGCTACACTGAGCATTAACGCCAGCCAATCAGTGTTTACTAAAAAAAATACGTTGAAAGTTAGGTCGTCGTGAACACGTTTAAATTGTGCCTTTACACTTTGAGTATTTGTCTACTTATATTTATAGTAAGTGCTGAATTTGACTTAATTCGATCATATTAGTGGATTGTGCTTTAAATAAATGTAAAGTTGTATAAAAATTGCGAATTTTTGTTGACAAATCTTAGTTTTACTCGACCTGGTGTATTTAGTTTATTTTTGGAGATAATAGGAACGCGAATGGGGGAAATTGGCATAAGAACAGGTATAAATGGAACAACACGAGGGTTATTTGGTTCGATTACGAGGCAAATTGGGATTCATAAATAGGGTTGTCAAAAACTGAAATCTAAAATGTAGGTAGGGAATTAAAGTAAATTCATTTAGAATACCTACCCAAAGGTATTCTATGTCAGTAACTGTGACTTAGTTAATAATTCTGCATTAAAATACCTACCAAATTGTATTTGAATTTTAACTATAAGCAATTGCAAATTATCACTTTTTTATAGGTAGGTCAGTACCTGAACACAAAATGTTAACAATGAAAACCGCTTTGTTTTAATAAGCCATAGACTAGGTATTCATTCCTTCCACTTTACCTCGGGTATAAACCTAAATATACAGTCATCTACGTATATCTTAAAGTTTGCTTCTTTTACTATAGGTACTTTCTTTTACTATAGGTAGGTACTCAATTCAGGCCGATTATAAAGTACATAAAGTGCTACCATTTCTTTTTTCCAAATTTATATTATTTTTGCTTTTCAGGATGCCTCACAATTATGTTGCAAAACCAGGTGCTAAACGGTACAAAAAATACGATGATTTGGTTATTAAACAGGTTCTGGACGAAATAGCTCTAACCGAAAATAGCTTAGTGCTGTGGCCCAAAAATATAACATATCAAAATCGGTACTATGCCGCCATAAGAACCCATGGTAGGCCAACAGCACTAAGCAAAGAAGAAGAGCTTTATATTGTAGAAAATTTAATATCAATATTAATTCTTAGGTGCACAAATTGAAATTTCAATACAATTATTCAGTTAAGGTTGTTATAAGCACTTATAAAATTCAAAAAACTACGGGTAGGTATTAGGTTAGCACTTTCTTTGTAAGGTTAAGTGACAACCCTGGTAAAAATTCTGATTAACCTCTCTGTTGAACCTATTAACCCCGTTAGGGGTAAATTGGAATCTGATGGGGTTTTCGATGAATTTCTAAAAATATGACAATAATATAAGAAACTTAAGCTACATTTCATGTAAGTGAACTCACCATTCATATATAAGGATACCTAGAAAAACCATATGCGTAACAGAAGAAGGATAAATTTGAAGTTAAAAGTAAAGATTGGACCAATTTACCCCGTTTTACGGAATATACAAAGCTTTTTTCTTACCTCTATGAAAGGAACATAGACAAAGAAAACTCGCTTCGTAGGAATGAGATACCTAGTTATTTAAACAGTCATTTGATTGGTAAAAGAACAAAAATTTTGCAAAACTTAAGGCAATTTGACGTTTGTTTTTCTATGATATTATATTTATGTAAGTTTTCTATTGTTTTCTATTACTTCTTTCTATTCTTGTCTATGGCAAAGTTACATAGTTTTCTTTTTTTTGTAGCTCAATATATAGCTTATTCAATAATGGCAACACTCCAAACAGGTGACGCATTTATCAATTTCGTTTATGTCAAAAAGTACAGACAAAGAGTGTAATTGTATTTTGTATTTTTACCAAATTTATAAAATTTTTGTCGAAAATGTCATCACGGAAAAAGGTCCTTTTGAAGGTAATTATCCTCGGTGATAGTGGTGTGGGCAAAACATCCCTGATGAATCAGTTTGTCAACAAGAAATTTTCCAACCAGTACAAGGCAACAATAGGCGCAGATTTTCTCACGAAAGAGGTAATTGTTGATGATAGAATCGTTACCATGCAAATTTGGGATACTGCAGGCCAGGAACGTTTCCAATCATTGGGTGTCGCATTTTACCGTGGGGCGGATTGTTGCGTCTTAGTATTTGACGTAACTGCCCCCAACACGTTCAAGTCCTTGGAGAGTTGGAGAGACGAGTTCCTGATCCAGGCTTCACCTCGTGACCCAGAGAACTTCCCTTTCGTGATATTAGGTAATAAAGTTGACCTAGAAAATCGTGCTGTATCAGCTAAACGTGCACAACAATGGTGTCAAAGCAAAAATGATATACCTTACTACGAAACAAGTGCCAAAGAAGCTGTTAATGTGGAACTAGCATTCCAGACTATAGCTCGTAATGCTCTCGCCCAGGAGACAGAAGCAGAGTTGTATAATGATTTTCCAGACCACATCAAGCTAAATGCCAATGACAATGGACGTAATAAGGATGGAGACAACTGTGCCTGCTAGGCCTAAGTACACCTACTAGTGCTGGCATCATACTAGTTTCTCATTTTTTTAAATAAAGTTTAATACAATGGAGTTTAATGTTATTCTGTAAGTAAATTTCTTTTATATTAATATCATGTAAAAATGTATAGAGAAGATTATACTACAAAGGTCAGACACCGTTATGCTGCACATGTGGAGTGTTAAAAATTTATTATTGCACATTTAAGTAAAATTATTAAACAAAAGTTTTGAATTGTTAGCAAACTTAGCCATAGGAAGTTATGTCACCAGTGACTTCATTTAAGTACAATTGATAAATTTGGCTAAATCTAATGTGTTTGTATTGGTTTGTTCTGGTAAAATTTTAAAAAGATTCTGCTTCATCATGTAGACTCCTCTTTCATTGGTGATAATTCAGTTTTGTGAAACCCTACAGATAAGTTTAATATTGATTAAAATAATAGTGATTATATTTTTATGCTGAAATTTCAGCACATAATTAAGACCTGTTTAAAGTGTTTTGGTTCCAAAACAAAGCAGTATGTACCTTTTTTTCATTGACAATATTTTAGTTCTTATATTTTTTATTCTACCCTATTTATGTTATAACATATTAGTTATTATACACCAAAAATATTTTAAATTTAGTCATATAACTTGTTAGTGGGTCAAATCAAATATTTTGTTAACAGTTCAATAGAAAAAATACATAAATGGTATGTATTTAACTAAATATATTTTTTAATTTGTTACTCATATCATCAAACATTAGTTAAACATTCATAAAGTGTAACTTACTGTACTCTGTTCTTGTTAATAATAATTCTAAATCCTCCATACATATTATTAAATGATTGTGATAAGTTCTGGAGATGTTTATGTATTACCCCAAAATTTATTTATCCTACCTAATGTTTCTGTATATATTTGGATTTTAAAATGTTAGATATAAGTAGTTAATGATAACAACATAACATCATTATTACTCATTATGTCACAACACTAATAACATGTGTAATGAATGGAATAGTCTTAATAAATCCTGATTACCCACAAATAAAATGATAGACCTACATTGTGTGGGTCTGAAAATCAAATCTGACAGCTAATAGATGCCATTACACTAAACTATACATGGATGTGATATAATTTTTCGCAGCATTTTTTTAGAAATTAAATTCAGAAAATTGTTTATCATGTATTTTATTATTACACATTAGGTTGAATCATTGGAAACAAACTTATATTTTGTTGGTTCAGTTTTCAACTATTATTTAAGTCTAAATTGAGACACCACAGTAACATCCTCATTTTTAACTGCATTGCATGCCTTTAACAAATATATGCATACATAATATTGTATAATTACTATCTATTAAATTATAAGTAATTTGAGCTAGAGATGTATCAAGGTAACAAAATATGACCTATGCTGTAATAATGGTTGCTTTTAATTTTATATCAATAAAATATAAACCAAAAAGAAGTGTTTACTTCTATTTGTTACCTTATTTTACCTTCATCATTTTGTTAATCATCAGACCACTAGCAGACCCGGCAAACTTATTTTATTTATAATAGTAAAATTCGATTTAGGTTATCCTAATCCAACTGACATCCTTATGCCTTCATAACTATTTTTTTAGGTGAAAATTGAATTTGTAGCGGCGGCAAATAGAAAGTCAGTTTCCGTATTTCGGTATTAATTATTATCCTTTTAAATCACGTACCATTGAAGGCATTATCTTATCTCTGTATAAAATTCTCGTGTCACATGTTCGTTCCCGTACTCCTCCGAAACGGCTTTACCGATTCTTTCCAAACTTTATATGCGTAGGTACCTATTCAGTAGGTCTGAGATTCGGATACCTACTCTTTATTTTTCATACCCCTAAGTGATAAGGGTTGTTCACCCTTAAATATATTTTTTGTAATTTTTTGACGATATTTTTTGGTTTTATTTATTTTATAATGTGGCATTATAAATATTATTTTTTTAGCCATTTTAGTAATTTGATCCTTTTTCACCCCCTCGATAACTGATCAATTATAGTATTTTTCTTAACTTTTAAAATAACGAGGCTGGGCAAGACGAGGATGGGGGCGAAACAAAGTTCGCTGGGTCCGCTAGTTAATATCAATAAATTACTATTTGAATCATTCAAATCGGACATACCATAACAAAGTTACATGAGTAATACGAGGGCTGCACTAAAAGTCGGGAATTGAATACTTCCGTCTGCGATTCCACCAAGTGAGCAGCTTCAGATTCAATTAAATGTATATTTGTACCTATGTTGTATTGTATATTTGCAGTTTTTTTTTTGTCATAATTTTATTTGGCATATCATCAAATAGCATAAACTGCCTTTCGCAAAACATCAATTAGAATTCACTCATTTATCAGACGATCAAAACGCATAATCGTGTAAGCTAGAATCATCTTTAGGCAGCAATTTAATATCCATAATAGTCTTAAAGCAGAATCATCCTATCGCAGAAAGTTCACAGTTCGAATCGTCTTTTGGCATATTTTTCATATTTAAAATCATTACAAGGCAGAACTATCATATCTCAGAAATTTTATAAGTATAAGTAATTGAAACATAGTAATTGAATCCATAGTAATTCAGCATGCAAGCAAGTATGCAGCATGCCAGCAAGCAATCAAAACATGCAGCAAGCAAGCAAGCATGCAGCATGCAAGCAAGCATGCAAGCAAGCAAGCAATCATGCATGCACAACAGCTTACATGTATGCAAGCAAGGATGCAACATGCAAGTAAGCATGCATGCAGCATGCAAAATGCATGGTTTCTGTCACGGCTCCGGCGCTGCGGGGCTCCGGCGCAGATGCTTATCGTCGCAGATGATTTTCGCTCACCACCAAAGTTCTGGCTTGCTGGCCGGCTTAGCCGGCCAGCCTCAGCCGCGGCGGCGGTCTTTCGAATCACCTGCTCCTCAGCTCGCGGGCTGCCTCGCCCCCCCGCGCCTACGCGATTTTGAATTACACTCTTGGGGTGGGGCAAACAAGACTGCGTGGAGTCGGTTTTGCACCGATTCGTTTCTGTCACTAACTTTTGTACCACAACTTAATGACTTTTTAATTCAATTTTAGGGTAAAATACTATTTAAAAGAAATAGCAATATGCGTAGTGAAATTATTCTAAAGGAAATTCTGCTTTCTTCATAGTATGCCTAGTCAAATTATGCCAAATAAACATCGTACTTAATAAACATTATGCTTAGCGAAAGCATGCACAGTAAAATTTTGCCAAAGGTAATTATGCCTTATAAATTTCTGCTATCTTAAAAGTATGCCATTGTAATTTCGGGCATATAAATATTCGACCAAACAATAATTATGCTAACAGAAAATTCTGCCTGAATAGTATTCGATCAAATTAAAATTATGCCAAGTGTGTTATGCCAAGTGACTTAGAGCAAAAAGATTCTGCCAGATAGAGGGAACGCTTAGTTGAAATTTAATTGTTGAAAATAGTAAAGGAATAAATATTAAATATAATAAGGATAATTAAATATTTAATTAATTATTTTTAATAATCATCTACATAAAAATATTGGTATATCTCTATTAGTTCAAGAATGAATGTAACAAAGGATCTATCGACCAGTGCTATTTGATGCACGCACGAACACGGGGCAATTTTTTTAAGTTTAACTAGCGATTTTATTATTTCGTGAAATAAAAAAGGTTATTCTTCCATAATATCAGACAACATCATATACCTACATGACATTACATGTATATTGTTAAGTGGCCCAAGCAAGTGATAATTTAAAAATTTTTTTTTTAAAAAAAACATCATCTAAAAACTGAAATTAATAGGCCTACCTTGACACACCTGCACTTGGTCTAACTCCAAATCATCATCCGATTCAAATAATTACTTCACTAGACATCCCAAGTAACATTTTCGTTTGGGCCAAAGTTAAAAATAATGCCTTTAGGTTTTATAAGGCTCTTAAAAAGGTTAATGTTTTGCTATCAGGTCATATTAAGCACTTCAGAATGATCAATTAGTTCTAAAACTATTTATATATTACTAGAACCTAGAAGCCGCTGCCAAGAGTTTAAATTAACGTTATTTTGACTTGTGTTTCAAGAGGATAATATAGTCCTAGGACTTTACAGTTCTCGCAGACTCTTGATTAAGTCCTAAAAAGGCTAGTTTCATGCTAAAGTAGGAGTCGGAGGTTTCATTTTCAACTTTGATAAAACCTTATCGTTACGGAATGCTGAAATTGCTTACAAGCAATTTCTAAAACCTATCTGTAACCTTGTAGTTGTATTAATGTTGTCTAGACAAACAAAGTAGGACTCTATGGAGAAAATCAAAACCATTAGCTTTTGTTTGAGAGCTTAAGGCACGATTAAAGTCTTTCAAGAATATTTCAAAGCATTAAGGCATCCTCAAGAAATGTCAGTTGTTTCCGCGACTTCAAAGCATTGAGTTGTCTTGAAAAATGAACCGACACAGGGTGATATCAAAAAACCGGAGTCTGCCTAAACTGAAAAGCAACTAATTGTGCTCGGAGGTTAATTTCGCGACTGTCAAGTCTTAAACAACTCTTGGCAATAGCCTTAAAGCTTTGAACAAGACTTTGTGGATTTAGTAAGCTCCGCGAGGTTACCTTTAACTCTTATTTTGGAAAACATTAAGAGCATTTGGCCACTTCAGTTCTGAGAAGGTTAATTTCGATGCTATGTAGTAATTTACTTGCGGCAGCCATATTTTTTTATTGAATATAAATAAAACTCGTAATAAAAAGCAATATTACGATTAAATAAGGCAAAATTAAGTAAATTGCTCATGCGATTTCATTAGCATGCATAGCATTTTCAATTTAAATGCGTTTAACCACCAACTTTTTCATTTTATACATTTATTTTTTGTTAAAATATCTTTCATATTTTTGAGTAATAAGAAGCCCGTTTCGTATTTAGCAGTATCATCCTAACAATTCACGATAAAGTGCCGGTCGCACTATGTATCTCATGTTTTCGAGCTTACGAAGCTACCTTATTGTATGAATATAATTACTTACTTCGAAAGTAGCCATTTTGAAACTTTTTGTTACGACAGGAAATCACGCCATTATTAAAATAAATGATTGGTGTTTCTGAGTAAAAAAATCCTACACAGAAACATTTTAAAACCTGAGAGTGCTGGAAAATAATTTACTCATGCCCATCAAAAAGGTCTTAAGTTGTCAAAGAGTTACATCCAAGATTACTTCAGAACTCAATAGTTGCCTGCAAGTTTAAATAAACGTTATATTAACGTTAAATTAAGGTTGGGAAGGTTATATTTAGGTTCTGTGAAAGTAGTTCATATGGTTCTGGTTTTGAGCTATAGGTTTTGCCGTAGCTCTCAGAAAGGTTCTAAAACGTGGGCCCCTTTTTGCACTCAGGAGGTTAATATAACGTTAATTTAATGTTATCAGAACTATCAAGACTTACGAGCAGATTTCCATAAAAAGGTTCTAGGACCTTTTTAAAACCTAGCGAAAACCTTAAAATGTTACTTGGGATGTGGATAGCGGGGTCAGACGCAGAATGTGCACTTCGCAAAATGTACACTCGACAAAAAATGCGCATTTCGCATTTCGTGCACTTCTCAAAATGAGCACTTCGCAGAATGAGCATTTCGCAAAATGAGCACTTCGCAGAAGGAGCACTTTTTGTGGAAGTTATTAATTAATACAAAATATATGGGTACTGGGTATTCAAAATAAAATAAACACTTTTACAAAGGGAATCATTTATTTAAAAAGTAATCCACTAGGTTTTCATTACATATTTCTATGTATAATATAATATAATATATACGAAAAACTAAATGATTTTTCTTTCTGTACAAACAAAAAATACTATTAAAATTACATTATTCAATTATTTTTATTGTACCTTTTGTCACCACAAATAAGAGTTACAGCACCTTTTTGATTAGAGTACAATTGAATATTTTCTTGCCTCATTATTATATTTAATTCCACATTTAACACAAAATAAAAGAGTACAGTTGTTTGCAACTAGTTCAGCAAATCAACAATTCTACCCCACTAACGTCTTTTTAAACTACCATCACAGTAATTTAACCTTGTCAGTATTTTTTTTACCTACCCTCCAATGATATGGAATATTAATTTTATGGATATTTAGAACAGGGGTGGTGCGATGCGCTAGCATCTCTACTAAGTCTATGGGTGCGATTGTGTAATAAAGCAATCGTATTCATTTGACAATTCAAAATTTTTTTTTGGTTATTTTCGTTCCATTTTGGAACAGGCTAAGGTCAATGACCATGCTGCCTTGTCGTAGGTTTTTCATTTTTTTGTCAAATTAGGAAAAATAAAGTCTTCAGTATTTGTGATGTCTTCAATCCATGGCTTAGTCATTCATTTCAAATGTAAAGCAAAATACACGTAAAATCCAGTACAGTACAATGTCATAAGTTTATTTCATTTAGAGCAAATTAATTCTTTAGTTTTATATGCATGTCTTATCCAAGAATTCAGTCTTTTTTGAGATATTTAGATCCATTTTTATTTAAATGCATTAAGTAAAATCCAATAGACCACAAGTCCAAATCCATGTGGGATCAAAATGTCATAACCAGGGAACGAAGCGACGTATCAAACGTCAATGTCAAATTCAAAAATTATCAACAAACAAGCAATTTACAAAAATAACAACAAGAAAGTTTTAACAACGTTTTAACCACAACTAAATTTATACATATTTACAAAAACATTAGATTCTGAAAACTGTACAGAGAATAAATTTGTAGAGAGGTATGTAAGTCAGGCTATTTACAAGAAGAGCTTGAATGGAGCGCGGCACCAAATCAGGCTTGCCATAAATTTTAATCAGCTCGTCCATGAGCACAAGGCGCTGAATGCCAAAGGCCGAGCAAACAAAGAAAATGTGTGATAGAGTTTGCTCTACCACAAAATCACAATAATCACAATGAGAGCTATCAACCATTTTCAATCGGAAGAGATGAAAATTCAAATTACAATGTCCAAAACGTAGCCTTAGAATTGAAGTGTAAAATTTCCTATTTAAATAGGTGTCACCTTTGCAGAACCAAGGCAAAATTCCAATTTGGGTGTTACACTCATCATACCATACACCTTTCTTTTCAATTTGAACTTTATGTTTAAAATGTTTTCTCCAAATGTCAATGTACCTTTTCTTCAAAAGAGGAACAATATCAGAACAAGGTACATGGACATCTAGATTACTACTAGAATCGGGGACTATTGTAGCACAATTTGTTATGGTTCTAGCTAAAAAGTCAGCTCTCTCATTACCTAAGACACCAACATGAGACGGTACCCAAATAAAAGAAACATTAAAATTATTCATTGATATTAATTCCAACCATAACTGTTTGATTGCAACAATCAAATAGTTAGTGTCGGCATTAAATTTATTATTTTTAAGATTTTCTAAGACACTCATACTGTCACTGACTGTTATCCATTTAAGACAACCGCTATTTTTGTGTTTTATATGTTTCAAAGCAGCAAGAATAGCCACAGCCTCAGCTGTGAATATGCTTGTGTTTGAATTTATTTTGAAACCAGTTCCAGTATTCAATAAACTATCAAAAATAGCAAAAGAAACAGCAGACTCAGTTTTGGACCCATCAGTAAAGATAAATCTACAATCATCAAATTCAGAGAATTTACTATATACATCTTCTTTTGAGAACAAATTATGATCAATTATAATGTTGATTGCAGGAAAGTGACTTTGGAAGACTCCAACATAACATGGAAGAACAGAAGACCTATGTATTTGCAAAGTTTGAAGGAAATTTAGGAATTGTCTGAAGCCCTGCAATATGTAAAGGGGATTACGTAAGGGAGGAGGTGGAGCAAGTTTTAGGTTAAGAAACAGGTGATTATTAATTTTACTGTACAGTTTCAATAAGAATCTCTCTTTTAAATATGAGAACCTTATGCTTAAAGGTGGAAGTCTACACTCAACTTGCATTGCATTAATAGGAGTGCTTTTAAATGCTCCAGTTATAAGTCTCAAACTTTTATTTTGTATTTTTTCTAAGACATCAACCAGCTTAGTGTCATTGGCAAAACAAAGGAAACCGTATTCAAAATGACTTCGAATCAAAGATTTGTACAACATCAACAGTATCTTGGGATCAGCTCCCCAAGATGTTCTACATAATGATTTCAAAATATTGAAGGCTTTATTAGCTCTAGAAGCTATTAAATCAATGTAATTTTTCCAGGAAAGGTTATGAGTGAAAGTAACACCTAAAAACTTAACTTCATGAGAGACAGGAATAGGAACTTGATTGTAGACAATATCAGGGGTAGAATTTCTAACATTTCCAAATACTAAGAGTTTTGATTTTGATGCATTAACTTGAAGGTTTAAGTATGAGAAATAAGTAAACAATCCTTCCAATGCCTTATTTATAAGGGTTCTAACATTAGCCAAACTTTTTCCAGATGTATAAACTACTAAATCATCAGCAAATTGAAGATTTTTAACATCAGAACCCAAGATCATATTCAAACGACGAATATAGAGAATAAAAATTAACGGGGACAAGATGCCACCTTGGTTTGTGCCAACTGAAGCAAATCTTGGACCATACAGCAATCCATTATATTTAACATAAATTTCCCTTTCTACCAAAAAATTTTGAATCCAATGAACCACTTTGCTTGGAATCCCAATAGAAAGTAGTTCATTGCCCAAAATATCAACATTTACACTATTGAAGGCTCCAGAAACATCAAAAAACACAGACAACACAAAATCATTTTTATATAAACTACTTTGAATATCAAGCTGTAATTGAGAAATGCTTTCACGAGCAGACATACCCCTACGAAAGCCGTATTGATTAGAAGGTAGAAGGTTATTTTTTTCTATATAAAATTCCAGTCGTTGCTTCAATAACTGTTCAAATACCTTTCCTACACAAGATGTAAGAGCGATAGGGCGATAGGAGTCTGGACTAGATCGCTGCTTATCTGGTTTTAATATGGGAATTACACAATCAGTCTTCCATGCATGTGGGATATCATTTGTTAGCCATAGATTGTTCAGAATGAACAGGAGCATGTCCAATCCTTTGGTGCTAAGCTTTTTTAACATCATGTATGGAACACCATCAAGACCAAAAGCACTATCCTTTCTAGAATACAAGGCAGATATTAACTCTTGCTTGGTAAAGGAATCGGTCAAGAAACTATTTACAGAATTAGCATCACTAATGAAAGAAATGTTTGTTTTATTATTTACATAATCAGGAGTGTACTTACGAAGAAAATCTAGAACCCAACTGTCATCATTATTTGTCCAGGAGTATGTTTTATTAAATTTTCGCATAAAATTCCAGATTGTCGACAAGGGAGTACATCGATTAAAAGAGTTGCACAATTCTATCCAGCTATTGGATCTAACCGTTTTCAAGGTAAGTTTTTTAACAGCTTGTAAACGCTTAAATTCAATATATGTCTCATCTGAAGGGTTGTTTTTAAAATTAATATATGCAAATTTAGATTTTTGTACAGCATCTGAACATGTTTTGTTCCACCAAGGAAGGCGAGGGTTTTTGAATATTTTTTTAGGTGTACTATTAAAAGTAGTAGTAACGGTAGTATTACTATTACTATAAGTAGTAGTAGGGAAAGATATAGATACATTTTGGTTTGGAAGGCACTTACTTACAGCAGTGTGCAAAATTTTTATGAAAGTGGAGTATGCATCCAGTGGAGAATAATTTTCAATTCGAAAATCAGACAGCTCAAAATCCAAAATTTGCCCATACATTTTCCAATTTACACTTTTAAAGTTAGGATAAATTGGAGAATGCATGATACCATTATTATACAAATGATCTCTATTTACATTATTATTTACAAAGACTTTTAAAATTACAGGAAGATGATAGCTGCTGCCAAGAGGATCGTTATGAACGGACCAGTCGCAAGAAAGAGCTAATGATGAGGAAACCAATGATAAATCCAATGCATTTGAACGCCACGATAGAGATCCAACAGTTGTTACATGACCATTATTTAATAATACCAAATCACTATTGTCAATTATATCTAAAATGTCTCTGCCTCTAGAATCTATTGAGTGACATCCCCAATGTGTGTGATGAGCGTTAAAATCACCTGCGAAAATCATTGGTTCAGGTATTGAATCTATTAAAGACTGAAATTTAAGTTTATCAAAAGATGGTGTGGAATTCGCTGGGCAATAAAAACTAACAATACTTATTTCTACACTATGTACAGTTATTCTAACACAAATATTTTGTAAAGAATTGTCAGAATATGTGTTGATTTTTTTGTAATCTATACTATTATGAATTAAAATAGCTACTCCATTGTGTTTGTTGCCTATATCATTTCTTTCGGTTATATATCCTTTAATATTAAAACTTTTAATTGGCGTAAGCCAAGTTTCAGAAATAATAGCTATGTGTATATTGTTATCATATAAATATTTTGTAAGTGAAATCTTATTACTGGTTATACTTTGTGCATTCCATTGTAGAATGTTAAGTTCCATTTACGGGAAAAGAAGCGTTGTTTCGGAAGGTTAGGTGTAGGGTTTCTTTAATAGTTGTAGAGTTTATTGGGTTTTCTTTTTGATTCAAAATTAATTTGGTGACTGCGTTAGTCAGAATGTTCATAAAAAAATCTGATTTAGTAAGGTTTTCTAACTGAGTTTCTATGTTTCGTAATGACAATTGAGGGAAAGAATTTTCTTTAAAAAGATCGGAATAAGTGGTAGCTCTGGATTTTATTTTATTTTCTTCAATTTTGGCTTTCTTTTGTGGGCATGAATTTGAAATAGCAACGTGGTTGCCACTACAGTTTATACATTTGGCATCTTTTTGTTCAACTGTACAGGATTTGAAACTGTGAGAGCCTGAGCAGATAGAGCATACTTCAGCATTTTTACAATATTGAGCGATATGGCCAAACCTCATACAGCGCAAACACTGTTTCACCGGCGGTACGTATACACTTACTTCATGTCTCCATGAGTCAAGGTATACATACTGCGGGAGCTCTGTGGAGGCGAACGTCACCGCAACAGTCTGTGTGGGCTGGTACGAGACCGCACCACCCTCACTCCGCACTCGACGCATAAACCGCCGGACTTGTATTACATTTCGTGAGCTGCCAATAAGAGCTGAAATCTTTTTATTTGATAAATCGGTGGGTACTGAAGTGAGAACCCCAGTCACCTCCGTGTCGCTCGCCGGAATTGTACCTTTTAGACCTAAATCATCCAGAAGTTTCCTGTTTTGTAAGAATACATTGGCATTGTTGGATAAATCAAAAGTAATGCCGATTTTGTACTTATTGATGGACTTTAGATGGAGTATACCAGTCACGCAATACTTTCGTATGGCGTGAGAAATTGCTAGTCTATCTTTGTCGGTAAATGGCTTTTCTTCATTGTGTGATACAAAAACTATGTATTCGGTTTTTTTACTATTTTCAGGGTACTTTCTGGAGTACCCTGGTACCTTAAAGATTTTATATTTTGATGAAGCATCTTCTTCGTCAGATGATGAGTCACTTATTGGAGGCCCATCGGGAGGGTCTTGCTTTTTCCGCTTCTTGCTACCCCCCATGACTCCAACACTTTCACATATAAAACAAACTATTTACTAACTATTTACAAAGATATAAACAAGAAATGTACAGTAATGATAAAAAACTTTGAATTTTACAAAAATTGGGCGCCTTTCACTTACAAGGTTCCCGCGCTTTTTTTCTGACAATTCAAAACGTACGGTATGATCTGTCAAACGGCAAAGAACAAAGGGTTTGACAGATCAAACCGTACGTTATGAACTGTCAAATGAATACGATTGCTTTACACAATTCCAGCTCTGTTTAAGCATAATAATGTTGCCAATGCAAAAAAGTAGTGATGACAAGCATTTAGAAAATGTGTAATTTTTTTTGTTTTTATAGAAAGATAATCTAATAAAAATAATCTTGCATGAACAATTAGGTGTAAAAAAGTTGTTTTCCTGATGGATACCGTATTCGATCTGTGAAGAGCAAAAAAAAAAACCGGCCAAGTGCGAGTCGGTTTCGCGCACTGAGGGTTCCGTGCCAACTTTAACTGATTAAGAGATCCACTTACTTCCTCTTAGCTTAAATACCACAATATTTGGTTGACAGCAAATATAACTTTTTTTTCATAGTGTTTGTATGAAGAATAAAGATATGTTTGCGGTTGTTGAAAATGTGCTATATCTCAAAAATTTGTCGTTCGATCCCGTCCAAACCAATTTTCGTTGAAAGTATTTGTTAAGATCTACATTATATAATGGTTTAGAATGTTTTTAACACTCACAGTGTCATATTTTATAGTCATAAAGATGAAATAAGGAAACAAAAATTTGCGCACGGGCGGGATTTGAACCAGCAAGCTCTTGGCTGACCGGGCCAAACGCTCTACCAACTGAGCTACTGTGCTGTCATCTACATTATATATTCTTTTCAAAATTTACACTTGCTTAGTTTAGAAGTTAGATGGGGGGATGCCTATCTTACCACTTTGGAAGCGTCTAGCTATGAAACGTTAGACTTTAAAGGTAAATGGTTTTAGAAACTTATATGTCATTTTAAAAGACCTATCCACACGCATAGGTTTGACAAAAAAAAACATTTTTCGGTTTTAGTTTCAGAAATACTGTACTGTTTCAGCCCCCCCCCCCTTAATATCATTATTTTTAACCGAATTCAAAAATGGAGGAGGTTATCAATTCGATTGTACCTATGTTTTTTTTTGTATCTATGTTACTTCATATCTCAGTCGTTTGTCGACCGTATTGAAATTTTTTTTCGCCTACTTAGGGGGTGTACCTTCTAGTTGGTCCCGTTTTTTCCATTTCGGGATCTGATGATGGGATCTTGGTGTAATTGAGGGAAACCCCTTAAATTTCAAAGGCACGTATAGTGATTCTTTACTAGAATCTTAATTTTGACGTGTTGTTACATCTGATAGTCAACATCTTGTGGGGCTGAGCTGATGGTGTAACTCCTTAACGCTTAGGAGTTCAGTTATTATAATAAAATAACTTATAATAGGTAGTTTGTAGCTTCTTAAAGTGCAAATCCCGCCCCCCACCCCCCTTCTGAATAATGTAATGAAGAAAATAAAAGTTCTTAAAAAAATAAAAATAAAACTTTTTGGAGTCGGTGCTGTGATAGTTGATGCTTAATGGTCAAAGTGATGGCTTTATTTTGTGTATAAGAATCGTAAAGCGGTTAATAGGATACAGCTTCCTACGAAATTTTAACACTGTGATGCTTATAGTTGCAGAATAAAGTGGCTGTGACATACGGACGGACAGACAGACAGACTTGACGAAACTATAAGGGTTCCGTTTTTTGCCACTCGGCTACGAAACCCTAAAAAACGGCTCGCGTTACTTAGTGCGTCAGAACTCTCGAAAGATTCCACGCGGGATCCTTAAATGCTGTATCCAACATCGTATCAGGTGACGAATCCTGGATTTACGCGTACGAACCCGAAACAAAAAAACAGTCACGAGTTTGGGTGTTCGCAAATGAGTTAAAGCCAACAAAACTTGTTCGTTCACGGAGTGTTTCAAAAAAAACGGTGGATACGTTTGTCTCCAAAACCGGCCATGTTGTAACTATTCCTCTTGAGGGACAAAGAACGGTTAATGCAGAATGGTATTGCTAGCATTTGTTTGTCACAGGTCGTTTCGGAACTCCGTAAAGAGAACTGCAACCGCCGCATCATCCTCCATCACGACAATGTAAGTTCTCACACCGCGCACAGAACAAAAGAGTTTTTAGAGCAAGAAAACATAGAATTATTAGACCATCCGCCGTACAGCCCCGACCTAAGCCCTAACGATTTGTATACTTGCCCTAAAATAAAGAATAAATTGCGTGGTCAGAGATTTTCATCACCTGAAGAAGCTGTGGACGACTACACAACGGCCATTTTGGAGACCCAAACTTCCGAATGGAGTGGTTGCTTCAATTATTGGTTCCGTCGTATGGGAAAATGTGTCAAATTTCGTGGAGAATACTTTGAAAAGCAATAAATACAATTTTAACCGACTTCAAAAAAACTGGCCAAGTGCGAGTGGGACTCGCGCACTGAGAGTTCCGTGCCAGCTTAAACCGAATTAGGGAATCCACTTTGTGGGTTTTCATAGTGTTTGTATGAAGTACAAAGTAAATGTGCTGTGCCAAGACACCCTACACGCATAGGTTTGACTAAAAAAATATATTTTGGTTTTAGTTTCATGTATTGCCCCCCCTTAAATGTCATTATTTTTTATTTTTTGTATGAGTATCGTAAAGCGGTTAACAGAATACATCTTCCTACCAAATTTCAACAGTGTGATGCTTATAGTTACAGAATAAAGTGGCTGTAACATACGGACGGACAGACCGACAGAAAGACAGACAGACAGACTTGACGAAACTATAAGGGTTCCGTTTTTTGCCATTTGCCAAAAATTGTAAAATTTCTAACAAAATCAAGTGGTTTTGGTTGTGCTTCCGGGTTCTCCCCGGTTGAAATGTAAATTGAGTATGATAGAGTATACTTTATATATAATTAACATGCCCTAATAAGCCGTCCATACCCGCCTCCTTTTTTGCCAGAGGTGACAAACCAACAGTAAAAAATAATAAAATGTGATTTTATTATTTTTTTACTGTTGGTTGATTTTTTTACAGGGTCGCCTGGTAACTCAGGTGTTATAGTGTAGTAACTCATACATCACTTTTCGATAAAATGAAGGAGTAAAATTTGCGATTTTTTTAAGAAAAATTAAATTATTTGAAAAATTTGAATTTGTCCAGCGAAAACTGTTCTGAAAATGAATTTAAGGCGTTGAAGCACAAGTTTTTTCATATTAAGTCGAAATTTGAACAAAGGTGGAAAAAGCTAAAAAAACAGAAGCAAGATTTTTGCATAATAATGACGAATGGCTGAAAAATACAATCGAAATACCGAAAGCGCAGCTTAAAATTCCGGGTCGCCCATCAAAACCATTTAAGGAGCTGAGGGAATGAAGAAAGAGAAGTTATTTCAAAAACTGTGATAGATTCTTAGATATTTATTGAAATCAAATGTATATTTTTCAAAATAAAATACTATGACACACACACAAAAAAAGTTGGTGGTGACTAACAAAATCGATAGACATATGCTGTCTTGGACTTTATTGTAAAAATTTTAAAGCGGAACAATTCCGTCATACATGATTTTGATGTATCTTAAACGGTTTACGCTGCGTTCGTAACGGAAGCTCTGAAAAGGAATATTTTCCCCCCGATTTGCATCACTTTTAATTGTTGCTCGTAGTATCGAACGAAAATCACACGCCATATTCAAGCGAGTGATTCAAAAATAGAGCTCCAAGTCATTCGCACTTGGTCGAGCGACGAATATTATAAGGCTGAAGAGTTTCTCTTTTTGATGTACCTACGCGCTAATCTCAGTAACTAATTATCGATTTGAGAAATTTGTTTTTTTGGAAAGTTTATTTATTGAGGAAGGCTTTAGGTTAAAACATAACGATATGACTTATAAAAGCAGAGGAACAGAGATTCAAAAATAGAGCTCCTGGAGCTCTATTTTTTAATCACTCGCTTGAATATGACGTGTGATTATCGTTTAAAATCACACTAAAATACAACTAAAATCACACAAAAATCACGTAGGTAAGTAGTAAAATTCATTTTTTAACTCTGTCATGTTGATTTCAACTTTTTAGGGTTCCGTAGCCGAATGGCAAAAAACGGAACCCCTATAGTTTCGTCAAGTCTGTTTGTCTGCCTGTCCGTCCGTATGTCACAGCCATTTTATTCTGTAACTATAAGCATCATACTGTTGAAATTTGGTAGAAGTATGTATCCTGTTAACCGCTATACGATTCTCATACAAAAAAATAAGTCATTTAAGGGGGGAGGGGGGGGGGCTCCCATACTTGAAACTAAATCCCAAAAAAATTTTTTTTTGTCAAACGTATACGTGTTTCTATGGATAGGTCTTTTAAAATGACACCGAGGTTCCTAGAACCATTTTCTTTTAAACTATAACGTTTCATAGCTAGACGCTTCCAAAGAAGTAAAATAGGCGTCCCCCCCGCATCTAACTTCTAAACTAAGCGAGTGTAAATTTTGAAAAAAATATGAAATGTAGATCTTGATAAATACTTTCAACGAAAATTGGTTCGGACGGAATCGAACAAGAAGTTTTTGAGATATAGCACATTTTCAACAACCGCAAACATAACTTTGTACTTCATACAAACACTATGAAAAACAAGGTTATATTTGCTGTCAACAAAATATTGTGGATTTTACTAAGTGGAAGTAATTGGATTCCCAAATTCAGTTAAAGTTGGCACGGAACCCTCAGTGCGCGAGTCCAACTCGCACTTGCCGGTTTTTTTGATACTAAAATCGGACAGTAACCACTGTATATCAAACGCCATTTTGACACGAGTGATTCAAAGTAGGGCCCTTGGTCGGCGATAATTTATTCAGACTGCAACTTATAGAATAGTCATATTAGACAAAAAATTACGCTGAGGTTGCAATAAATGCGGTAAACCTGCATTTTTAGGGTTCCGTAGCCGAATGGCATAAAACGGAACCCTTATAGTTTCGTCAAGTCTGTCTGTCTGTCTGTCTGTCTGTCTGTCTGTCTGTCTGTCTGTCTGTCTGTCTGTCTGTCTGTCTGTCCGTCCGTATGTCACAGCCATTTTATTCTGTAACTATAAGCATTACTCTGTTGAAATTTGGTAGGAAGATGTATCCTGTTAACCGCTTACCGATTCTCATACAAGAAATAAAAAATAAAAACATTTTAGGGGGGCTCCTATACATGAAACTAAAACCAAAAAAATTTTTTTTAGTCAAACCTATGCGTGTGGGGTGTCTATGGATAGATCTTTAAAAATGACATTGAGGTTCCTAAAACCATTTTCTTTTAAAGTCTAACGTTTCTTAGCTAGACGCCTCCAAAGTGGAAAAATGGGCGTCCCCCCCCCATCTAACTTCTAAACTAAGCGAGTGTAAATTTTGAAAAAAATATATGATGTATATCATAACAAATACTTTCAACGAAAATTGGTTCAAACGGGATCGAACTAGTAGTTTTAGAGATATAGCACATTTTCTGCAACCGCAAACATAACTTTGTACTTCATATAAACACTATGAAAAACAAAGTTATATTTGCAGTCGATAAAATATTGTGGTATTTTACTTAGTAGAAGAAAGTGGATTCCCAAATTCAGTTAAAGTTGGCACGGAACCCTCAGTGCGCGAGTCCAACTCGCACTTGCCGGTTTTTTTGATACTAAAATCGGACAGTAACCACTGTATATCAAACGCCATTTTGACACGAGTGATTCAAAGTAGTTTTAGAGATATAGCACATTTTCTACAACCGCAAACATAACTTTGTTCTTCATACAAACACTATGAAAAACAAAGTTATATTTGTAGTCAACAAAATATTGTGGTATTTTACTAAGTGGAAGTAAGTGGATTGCCTAATTCAATTAACGTTGGCACGGAACCCTCAGTGCGCGAGTCCGACTCGCACTTGGCCGGTTTTTTAATGCTATTTGGGTCCATCTGGATAGTATTCATTTACCTAGATTTGCAGCTGTCTAAAATATAAGCGTCCTAAATTATTACAGGAAAGCCGAAAAAAATGTCATTTATAGTTTAGTACGTAAAAATTGGCAAACCAAGCCTCAGGCGAGAAAGTCACGTTTTTATATTTTTCAAAATGTTTGATCGTTTGACCTCTTATAACTTCTAAGATACTAGGCTCCCAATGTTCCCTATTTTTTTCTTTAAAAGTAAAAAATCGGATAGGACGAATAGCATTGTCCAGGCTTATAGAGTCTGAGTAATGAAAGGTGGCACCAGAAAAAAATAAAAACCGACTTCAAAACCAAAATGCACTAAAAAATCATAAATAAACTCCCTTTGACCTTTGACCCTTTTATTGGAAATGAATCCATTTTAAGAAAACAATTTATTTTTGGAGTCGGTGCTCTGATAGTTGATGCTCACTTTGATGGTCAAAGTGGCGGCGCCGACTTTTTAGTGCATTTTGGTTTTGAAGTCAGTTTTTACGTTTTTTAAAGTTATTTTATTCCTTCTTTTTTAGTTATTACAGGAGAGAGGAGGGGGGAGGGGAGTTGCACCTTATGACTCTGTTCTTTAAGAAGCCACAAATTACTTATCATAAGTTATAATTATGATATTGCCATTATAATTACTGAACTTCTAAGCGTTAAGGAGTTCCAGTAAGGGGAGCCTGACACGGATGGCTTCATCAAAGTGGAGCACAAGAAGAAGAAGCCCGTCAGCCGCAATCAATGCGGTACCGCACTGACTGGACCGAACATGCTGCTGCGTCCTGCGATTCCAACGACACAGTTGTAAAATGTCTGGCCTGCATCTCACCACGAAGGCTGAGGAGGTCATGGAATACGTGCATAAGAAGACCAACTATACTCTGCGGGTCGTCAAGTCTGAGTTTAGTCGAAATGTGAATTTAAATTCCTTTTTAATTAGAATTCCTACTGAAACTTTGACGACCTTCATTAAGGAAGATTTTTGACCTAAGGGTTTCGTATTCCGGCGGTTTCGCGGAAGTCTATGCGACACCACGAACAACACAAAGAGCGTGTAAATTTAATTTGTTTGTTTGTATTTTATTTTGATTATGCATGTTAGTCTGTAAGGTATTTATTTTATACGCCCGTATTGCATTATCTGTTGCCTGAAATAAACGTTAATTATTATTATTAAACTAAAAAAACCGGCCAAGTGCGAGTTGGACTCGCGCACTGAGGGTTCCGTGCCAACTTTAACTGAATTTGGGAATCCAATTACTTCCACTTAGTAAAATCCACAATATTTTGTTGACAGCAAATATAACCTTGTTTTTCATAGTGTTTGTATGAAGTACAAAGTTATGTTTGCGGTTGTTGAAAATGTGCTATACCTCAAAAACTTCTTGTTCGATTCCGTCCGAACCAATTTTCGTTGAAAGTATTTATTAAGATCTACATTTCATATTTTTTTCAAAATTTACACTCGCTTAGTTTAGAAGTTAGATGCGGGGGGGACGCCTATTTTACTTCTTTGGAAGCGTCTAGCTATAAAACGTTATACTTTAAAAGAAAATGGTTCTAGGAACCTCGGTGTCATTTTAAAAGACCTATCTATAGACAGCAAATAAAACTTTGTTTTTCATAGTATTTGTATGAAGAACAAAGTTATGTTTGCGATTGTTGAAAATGCGAGACATTATAAGATTATCAAGTTCATACTAATTTTCATTTGAACGCACGCAATGCGCTGCATTAAATCACAAGATAACATTTAATATTAATGCGATTTAAGTTTAGTAAGTATTTTGATCTGAAAGAAACTGCCTGCCTATCCTTTTACAAAATAGCTAGGAGAACAAATCAAAAAGATGTTACGTAACATTTTCTACTATATTTAAATAGTAGATTGTTATACATGGGGAGAAAGTGACCCATTTCACCCGAGTTATACATTCTATTTTTTATTTCGACTGTAAGGAAAAATAAATAAATTTATTTAGATATTATGTTGTTTGGCGACAGAGAGACAGTAAAAGACAGTAAAAGCACGGAAGATAACAGAGTACTACATAAAACGCGGACGATATCAAATATTTCAAATCATTGTTAAAAATATCGATCGATTTTTTCTCAGAAGAACGCAACCTTGCGAAACCAAGGTTACCTACTTGTCACCAAAACTACCACAGATTATGTCTGTGTGATACGACCAAATTAAAAAATATATATCGTCAAAGACAAACAAAGTGTGACAATTTAAAATGAAAAAAAAAGTGACACTATGTATGGCGGGAAACTGAAATATATTTATTTATTTAAACTTTATTGCACTGTTAATGGTACAATTGGCGGACTTAATGCCTTATGGCATTCTCTACCAGTTAACCGCTTGGGAAATGCAGAGAGTTTAATCAGTGGCGGAATATTTAAAAGTACTGAGAGGGACAAAAATTTAAAATGCATTAACATAAACATACATACAAAAATTACATAGATTAACAAAATTATTTGTAAATATATAAGCATTGGATTAATAAACTTACATAGAATACATATATTTAAAAAAAATAAAAAAATTAACTGCAGATAGGGAAGTGAAGATATTGATGACATCTATTAAAATATTACCGACAGCAGTGAACGAAATTGTGGTTAATTCTGAAGTGAGCCAAGGTTAAGATAGTGGGTGCGGAGAGACTTCTTAAAAGAAAGTTTGTTTGAGACATTCTGATTTCCATGGAAAGAGAATTCCAAAGGCGAATCGCAGAGATGGTGAAAGAGTCCGACATAAAGCCGGACTTGTAAAGAGGAGTGTGAAGAGTAAGAAAATGGGAAGAGCGCAGGTTGCGAGAAGTTGTAGAAGTCAGATAGTTGAACCGCTGTGTCATATAGGTCGGAGAATGAGGGTTACGAAGTATGTTGAAGAGTGTACACAGGATTCTTGTTTCTCTGCGATGACGGATGGGAAGCCATTTAAGCTTGGAACGGAAGGCAGAGATGTGGTCATATTTACGGAGACCGAAGATGAAACGAATACCGTAGTTAAGGAGTCGATCAAGTTTATTAAGAAAAGTTTCACTGATATTCGTACAACACACGTCGGCGTAGTCGAGAAGAGGCAGGACGAGGGATTGGACAAGAAGAGTTTTCGTGTGAAGAGGGAGAAAGTATTTGAATTTATAGAGTGCCCGTAAAGTGGCAGTTACCTTCCTGCTGACCTCGGCAATGTGTTAAGACCAGCTGAGGGTTCTGTCTATGTACAGCCCCAGGTTCTTAACACTCTCACTGTATGGTATCACGGCATTATTAAATATGATTGGAGCAGTGGAGTCTACGATGATCTTGGCCAGTTGTCGAGAACTGCCAACAATGATAGCCTGACATTTGGACGGGTTTACTGATATACCGAATTTTTCGGACCAATCGGCGATACAGACGAGGTCACGATTAAGGGCTGATATGGCCGAGTCTATATCGGAAACCTCTGCCTGAGCATACAGTTGAAGATCGTCTGCATACAGATGATAAGAGCAATTAAGACGGCTAGTGATAGTATTAATAAAAACTTAAAAGAGGAGCGGAGAGAGAATACCACCTTGAGGAACGCCAGTTGTGATATTGGACCAATCAGAAAACTTTTGTTCAATCCGAACAGCCTGTTGGCGTCCCTGAAGATATGAAGAGAACCATTCCAGTGCTACAGATAAGACCAGCAAGTGGGACATAATCGCAAGGAGCACATCATGGTCGACATTGTTGAATGCATTAGAGAAGTCGGTTAAAACGAGAACGGTGACTTTTTTACTATCCATGCCCTCTCTAATGTCCTCAATGACCTTAAGAAGTGCAGTGGTCGTGCTATGTCCGGGACGAAATCCAGACTGAAAATCATTTAGGAGGTTATTTTTGAGTAAGAACGTAGGAAGCTGCTTATGGACTACAGCTTCTAGGACTTTCGAAAGAAAGGGAAGAATGGAGATTGGACGAAAATGAGTGAGTTGGTTAGGGTTAGATAATTTAGGAAGAGGAAGAACGTAGGCTTTACGCCAAACAGCAGGTACCACCCCAGAGTAGAGAGAAAAAATAATTATGTGTGTGAGAATTGGAGTGATTTCAGTTAGCACTAGTGAGACCATAGTTCTACCTATATCATCACAACCAGTCGCACAGGATTTGATTGATGTGATGTACTTGCGAATCTCATCGACAGACACAGGAGAGAAGGTGAAAGGATCATGAGAGAGATTTGGTATAGAAGCCGAATAATTTAAGGTAGAAGTTTTAATATCTTGATGAAGGGAAACAGAGGATGAAAAATGAGAATTAACTTCATTAAGAGAGAAAGGATGACAGTTTGTGACTGAAATAGGCTTGCCTATGCCAAGTGTTTTAAAAATTTCCACGTATTCGCTTGAGAAGAATTTTGAATATTAGAATGAATGTAGTGGCGTTTGGCTGCTCTCACCACCGGATTGCAGCGATTTCTGTTTTTTTTTAACTTCTCCCACGTGTCCTTGCATCTGTCTTAAAGGCCCGAAAAAGACGGTCACACTTCGCCATGGCCGTTCTGACTTCCGGAGTGATCCAAGGGTCAGGAGGATGCTTAAGCTTTACAGACCGCTTGGGAGCATGAGCATCGACTTTAAATTTTTACTTTTGACTTGAGATTTTAAATTGTAAAATATTTGACCAATTGTACATTTTTCAAATCGTTGACCATAATAAACACGCTTTTAATGTTTAGCTAATCTTCAAAATATGAAAAGCTTGTTTATTTTAATAATATAATGTGACTCAATTACCTTTAGCTCCGTGTCTGATCGTAGCAAATAAAACTAAATTACTTTCCACTCTAGGGATGGAAAAACTATTTGCCACCCGTCTATCTTCACATGAAAGTTCAATTTTCCGAACAGAAGAAATGAAAAAACCTTTTCCCTACAACCTATAATTAATGACGTTTAGAAATAAAAATTCAGTTTTTTAATGAGATTAAATAATAACTAAATTTATACGCACTATTAACATATTTTCAAAACAATGAAAAATTACATTTTAAAAAATTTCGACGAAAAAAGGCAATGCATGGTGTCCCTTATCTTACAGACTCTTACTAATCTGTGTCTTACAGCCAAATCACTAGGTATTTACCATAAAATTATTATCCCTTTCCGATAGGAATATTAATTTTATGGTATTTACATTACACACTTTTTATTTTTTTCTCTTCGAGGCGAGTCGTGGCCATCTAGATTTTCGAATTACTCTTTGGTACGACCTCGCCCACAATGCCGCGTTCACACAAGCTCGTCTTCCAAATTCAATCTCATCTCACTACATCACATGGATTAATATTTATTTATAAACGCTAAAGAAATAAAGTTAGATAAATAAAATAACCGTACTTATTGGAAACTGAAAAGTTTGTTTGTTTGAACAAAAATTGACTGAAAAAAAATTGCCCCTTTGCGCTTAAAGCGAGGGTTGTTTTTAGTTCCACGTGTCTGCCTGCGGTAGCTCCCTAACAGATGAACCGATTTTCTATTTTTTTGAGTCGTAGATAATTTTATCCTTAGTGTGAAACCCAGAACAACAAGATACGCTTTATAAAAATCTGTTCATACCTTTTTAAAAATAAGTTTAAAAATAATAATAATGTCAAGATTGAATAAATTTGTTACTTTAGCGAGGAAGTACGCTACAGCAGCCTACGAGGATGGATGGTCGCGAGGGATCGTTAAATTATCATAAAACGAAGTGTTTAGTTAGTTTTATTTTTTTTCAATTCATCTTTTTGTTTATTTAGTTTTTTCACAAAACATATATTCGGGAAAAACTACCGATGTAAAAACATTTCATTAGAAGTAGCACAACATCGCATCCTTACCTCATTTATAACCAACTTTTCCATTCTATGTGGGTCACTACTTTATAATCTTAAATTTTCGTATAAAATCGCGGCAATATCATAAAACACATTTAAAAGTAGAGCCATACATACTTCCAAAACCTATTTTACTGTTGTAATGGGGGACTTCAACGCAAAACTGGGCAAGCGAGGCGAGAATGAGGGGACCCTTTGGATACGGGCATCGGAACGAAGGGGACAGAGGCTGGCCGACTTTCTGGAGAAGGAGGGACTCTTTGCAATGAACTCTTTCTTCCAGAAGCCGCCTCAAAGGAAGTGGACCTGGTTGAGTCACGATGGCTTCACGAGAAACGAGATCGACTTCATCATGACTTCCAAGAGACGGTAATTCAATGATGTCTCCGTGATCAACAGGGTGAAAACCGGCAGCGATCACCGAATGGTTCAAGGCACATTGAATATAAATGTAAAATTGGAAAGGTCCCGCCTGATGAAGTCCACGCTCCGACCTACTCGTGCCCATATCCAAAATCCCGAGAGCTTTCAACTCGAGTTGTCAAACCGCTTCGATTGCCTTTAGGCAATGTACACAATTCTTTAGAATTGCGTATCAGTGGACGAAATAAACAACGGGTTTGTGGACACTGTCCAAACGGTGGGGTCTAAGTTTTTTAGGCCTGGCCGTAAAGAAAGACCTCAAAAACTGTCGTTCCACACTCTCGACCTTATGGCAAAACGTCGATCTATGGCACTGCAGACCTCCGTTAATGCTGAAAACTTCAGGCAGCTCAATAGACAAATATGGAAGTCTCTGCGACACGACACCCGTCGCTTTAACACTAATAGTGTAAAAGAAACGATAGAGCGGAACCAAGGCTACAAAGTGTTTGCAGGGAACATGTCTGTTGGGCAAAGCCTGTTGACAAAGCTTAAGACAGAGGACGGCAGTGTAGCGTTGACGAAAGCAGAGGGTTTGAGGGAGATCGAAAGGTTCTATGGACAGTTGTACACCTCAGTTGCCAAACCCGTTGATAGCTCGGCTAGAGACCCACGAGCTATCCTGACCCGACACAGCACCGAAGACATCTCGGACATCAGCATCTACGAGATTAGGATGGCCCTTAAATAGCTCAAACACCAGAAGGCACCTGGAGAGGACGGAATCACAGCAGAGCTTCTGAAGGTGGGTGGAACACCGGTACTTAAAGTCCTTCAGAGACTTTTTAATTCCGTGCTGCTGGAGGGCATCACGCCCGAGGCGTGGAACAGGAGTGTGGTGGTGTTGTTCTACAAAAAAGGAGACAAAACCTTATTGAAGAACTTTAGACCCATCTCACTCCTGAGCCATGTCTACAAGCTGTTTTCAAGGGGTCTACCTTGTTTCGCAGAATTTTTATTGTCATAATTTTATTTGGAATATCATCAAATTGCATAAATTTCCTTTCGCAGAACATCAATTAGCATTCACTCATTTATCAGACGTTCAAAACGCATAATCGTGTAAGCTAGAATCATCTTTAGGCAGAAATTTAATATCCATAATAGTCTTAAAGCAGAATCATCCTAAAGCAGAAAGTTCACAGATAGAATCGTCTTGTGGCATACAATTCGTATATAAAGTCATTAATAGGCAGAAGCATCCTATCGCAGAAAGTTCACAGTCCGAATCGTCTTTTGGCATATTTTTATATTAAATATTCTCCTATAAACCTTAATTTCTCTGTGTATCCCAAAGTTCTATCTCAGCAATACTAACATACAACATGCATGGCAAATCAAACATGCAGCATGCAAGCAAGCATTCAGCATGCAAGCAAGCAAGCAAAGCATGAAGCAAGCAAGCAAGCATGCAGCAAGCAAGCAAGCATGCAGCATGCAAGCAAGCATGCAACATGCAAGCAAGCAACAGCTTGCATGCAGCATGCAACATGCATGGTTTCTGTCACGGCTCCGGCGCTGCGGGGCTCCGGCAGTCCCACGCGAGCTTATCGTCGCAGATGGTTTTCGCTCACCACCGCAGCCACCACCTGCTCCTCAGCTCGCGGGCTGCCTCACCCCTCCGCGCCTACGCGATTTTGAATTACACTCTAGGGGTGGGGCAAACAAGACTGCGTGGAGTCGGTTTTGCACCGATTCGTTTCTGTCACTAACTTTTCTACCACAACTTAATGACTTTTTAATTCATTTTGAGGGTAAAATACTATGTAAAAGAAATAGAAATTTGCGTAGTGAAATTATTCTAAACGAAATTCTGCTTTCTTCATAGTATGCCTAGTCAAATTATGCCAAATAAGCATCGTACTTAATAACCATTATGCTTAGCGAAAGTATGCAAAGTAAAATTTTGCCAAAGGTAATTATGCCTCATAAATTTCTGCTATCTTAAAAGTATGCCATTGTAAATTCGGGCATATGAATATTCGACCATACAATAATTATGCTAACAGAAAATTCTGCCTGATTAATATTCGACTAAAGAAAATTATGCCAAGTGTGTTATGCCAAGTGACTTTCGGAGTAAAAAGATTCTGCCAGATAGAGGGAACCCGTTTTCAAGGGTTATCACGAATCGTCTCGCACGTAGGTTTGATGACTTCCAGCCTCCCGAACAAGCGATTTCCGAAAAGGCTATAGTACCATAGACCACATCCATACGCTTAGGCAATTATACAGAAGTCAGAGGAGTATAATATGCCTCTATGCTTAGCGTTTGTGGACTATGAGAAGGCCTTTGATTCGATCGAAACTTAGGCGGTGCTTCAGTCTCTGCAGCGGTGCCACATAGACTATAGGTATATGGAGGTGTTAAAGTGCCTTTACAATAACGCCACCATGTCGGTCCGAGTACAGGAGCAGAATACGAGGGCGATTCCACTGCGGAGAGGTGTGAGACAGGGCGATGTTATGTCTGAAACTTTTCACAGCGGCATTGGAAGACGCCTTCAAACTTCTGGAATGGGACGGAATCGGCATCAATGTTAATGGCGAATACATCAGACACCTCCGATTTGCCGATGATATAGTCGTTGTGGCAAAGACGCTGGACGATCTTGGCACTATGCTCGAAGACCTTGACCGAGTCTCTCAACAAGTGGGTTTTAAAATGAACATGGAAAAGACGAAAATTATGTCGAATTCCCTTGTTGTACCCACTCCAGTATCCATTGGGAACTCAACTCTCGAAGTTGTCGACGAGTAAGTCTACCTGGGACAATTGATCCAATTGGGTAAGTCCAACTTCGAGAAAGAGGTCAATCGACGAATCCAACTCGGCTGGGCAGCATTCGGGAAACTACGCAAGAGTGTCTTCTCATCTCATCTACCTCAGTGTCTAAAGACGAAAGTCTTCAACCAGTGTGTGTTACCAGTGATGACATACGGATCCGAAACATGGTCTCTAACTAATATGGGCCTCATAAAGAAGCTCAAAATCACTCAACATCACTCAACGAGCGATGGAGAGGGCTATGCTGGGTGTTTCTCTACGGGATCGAATCAGGAATGAGGAGATACGTAGAAAAATTAAGGTAACGGACATAGCCTTGAGAATCATTAAGCTCAAGTGGTAATGGGCAGGGCACATAGCGCGAAGAACTGATGGCCGTTGGAGCAGGAAAGTTCTAGATTGGAGACTCTTCGACCGAAGACGCAGCGTAGGACGTCCACCAACAAGATGGACAGACGACCTTAAAAAGATCGCAGGATCAAACTGGATGCAAACGCAAGACGGCATTTTTGACGAATTAATTGACCAAATGTCACATTGCTTTTTGCTGCGAGTGGGAGTGAGTGACTGGGATACCGCGCATGCGTTGATGTCCGGGACCATCAATTTATTTCGCACGAGATTCCTTCGGGATGTCATTTCCATTCATAGTATTATAGTTCAATGGTTTAAGTGAACATTATGTGACGTGTAATCAAGCGTGTAATTGATCGATTCTGAGCAAGTGAAGCGAAAAATAAATAATTTCTCAGTCAAAAGAATTTTGACACGTCGCGCCTTCTTTTCAAATTATACAAATAAACAGCACATATATTTATTCTGCGTTTAAGGGTTCATCATAAGTTCCTTATTCAGAATTATTAAAAAAAAACATCAGTAGGAGGTACCTATTATTTCTAGCCGATTCTAAAAACTTTCAGTGCGACCGGCCGGCCCTCGTATGTAAAGGTGAACGCCTGATTATTTTTGTTACAAAATGTAGCATCTTAAGCATGCATGCGAAATATCTACAAACAGGAGTTCACAGATATTGATATCTATCAGACATATATATTTTGATTTAGCGACTACTAAACCAATTTATTTGAACATTTGGTGATGGTATCAAAAACTTTTGGGATTATATTTTCTATTACGAGTATGCATCTCTCACAACGGCTACGGTGCAAACTGGAAAAAAGCGAGGTCATTATAATATTTACTTATTTAAAAACTCACCTAGTTAGGTGAGGAATAAGTTAATAACTAGAGTAATGATTTGATAGCTTAAGTACATTGTACAATTTTGTTAACAAAGGTCACTCACATCACATCTTTTAATACGTACGATAATAAATATTATTATCGTACGTATGTTATACTTACTTTATTTTTATTTAACTTATTTTGGAGTTATGTAAATTTGTGTTAGGTATAATGATTATTCAGAGCCGCCCTAATATAGTACCTAACTAGTTTAAAAGTAAGTTTATAAATTCTTGCAATTATCAGGTGATTGCCAGCAAAGCCGTGAGCAATAGCTAAAATTGTTTACAAATTTTGTGCTAAAAGAGCTCGTTCATTTGATACTACGCATGACACCGTTTTTTTTTAGTTTTTTACTTTAAGTCTCCTAGGGGGCGCTGTAGTCAATTTATCGTTATTTCATGTAGCATATAACAGCGGACGATCAAGAGGCTTCCGACAACACCTCATCTGTCCAATTATGATAAATAGTTTAGTAGTTATCGTATTATATATAGGGAACAGATGCTGCACATCCATACTTACGTACACACATACATACTGTACCGTTACCATGAGTTTTCGACGGTTTTACTCGCTAGCGACGACGTAAAAAGTCTATAAATATTTGTACAACGCCTCTAGCGGCCACTGGCAGAACTAAAATTTTCCATACAAAAAGTTACGTCGTCGCTAGCCAGTAAAACGGTCGTCGCTAGCTTGTCAAACCGTCGTCGCTAGCGAGTAAACTTATGGTAACGGTACAGGTCAAAATAATAACTGGGCCATTATTTGAGCACCGTTTTTTGATGGTCACACGTTTGTAATTCCAAACATATTCAATGTTTAGTTTAAGAATAAATTTTGTATGTTTTATCATGTATCTATCTCTATGAATTAAAATGTGTAATAATATTTATAGTTTTGTAGGAAAAAATATTTTACCATCGGAATCGGGAGTAAAACTGCTGTTCTTCGCGCGTCACACCGAGTTGACGCTCAGTTTAAACACTTATGTCTTGCTGAGCTTTAACATTATAATAACATTATATATGTCAAAAAATTGGACATATAGTCAGGATAAGTTATATTGAGGTGGAAAAAAAACGTTATTAGATTTAAATTTAATATAATTAATTTTGTGTCGGTCACACGATTTTAGCATTTCCGAAAATGTGACACATAAATGCTCATAACTTCAAAAAGGTTCAACCTATCGACACAAACCAAAGGTCCGCAGAAACTTCAGACGCGTTAAAACACCAATACTTCTATTAATATTTAAATTAATATCTCACAGCAATGATATACCTTATTACAGCCCCTTGCTTTTTAATTTTTTTCTTCAGACCCTAGTTCATGTGACCCTTCATGGGTGATGTTTTAAGATTATAAGTCAGCGTTACGAATAAATGCCTACTATTGAATCATAAAACTCATAGTCAAGATTCATTTGAGCTGATTAGATTACATAAGCGTTAGTTACTTAATTTAATATTTCTGAAAATGTAAAATTTTCGTCACTTGCGTGGCACAACTTTCGTGGTCAATTACCCACGAAAGTTACAAATCACACCACGAAAGGTTATCAAAGTGTACTGATCTCACTAGAAATTATATTTTATGGTTTGTAAATGCAGTTAAAATAACCGCCTTAACGTTTTATACTTGTTTTTTTCTACTAAGACAGTTTCCAGGGGCACAGTTATGATTTATAGAAACAATGTAGCTTACTAGAAAAATATGTAGAACATGACGTCTTAAATATTGATTTTAATTCTAATAAGAATGATGGCAGTTTATGCCAGTTATCTTTATTTAATCAACCAAGCGGCATGGCTAAATTTTGAGACTGGTCTAAAGCTGAAAATTGTCGACTAGACCGTTAAAAGAGTCTTCTTTGAGGCTACTAGATAAAGACTGTAAATCATGAGTTTGTTTCACGGGATAAATACAATAAAAACTGATACTATACATCCAAGGTTTGACAATAAGTGCGTGACGTCTGGTGTTTATTTTCAAAGATGCTAAAGAAATATTTTAAAGAATTTTGAAATTTGGATAAGAAAAGGTCGTATTTTGAACGCTCTAACAGCTATGATCCCGCAGCTAGTAAATATTCTCACTCCAGGCAAGAAAAATATCTGGAAGACTAATTTGTTGCTTGGAAAGTTAATAAGGGGAATAATTTATGCATTTGAATTTGAAAATAAGTTCTGACTCTTCTCATAATAGCCGGCAAATATAACTACTAAAATGCAAGGTTACCTATATGTAATTTGAGGCACTACTTTGGAGGGTAAAGAGTTGATTGCTACAGATTTGCTACCATGTACCTTAGCTTAACTTTATAACCCCAGATAATTTCGACAGAATGCGAATACTTACCAAGATTTGTCAAGGAAGTGATTAGGTTACAAAACACTAAAAAATCTATCGTGAGTATGGGTTTAAATTGTCGAATGTCAAAATACCATTGATTTGAAAGTGTGAAACCGTAAAAATTAATAAAGTATCCTATCGCTGGAAGATACTGTCAGTGTTATGTGTCGAGAACAAATGCGAGTAAACAGTGAATTTGAGGTAAGTAATACCGCAAATGAGTGCAATAAATGAAGAAGGAGGGTAGACCATTAAGTCTGCAAATAACAGCACACTCCCAACAGTTTTAGGTACCCTGTGATCATGGCACTTGCGACAGTGTTGTTATATCAGATACTCGTAAATAATTTGGTATCAGATACTCGTAAATAATTTGGTACATAGTAGCAATATCGAAGGTAAATAAGCTATTCTTATGTTAATGTTCATCATGAATTTTAAAAAATATATGTCATACCTAAACACATTACTTTTTGTCTCATCTTCATTTAAATTAATGATTATGCTCATGACTGTAAAATAACCAGTCACATTTAAGGATATGTACTTAGATTTTTATTATTATGATGTTTGTAAGTTTGTAAAGGCTAATGAACCGATAATAACGTTCAATTTATGTTATGACAAATTATCTATTTAGCAGCAAGTATAATAAATGCAGTTAATTATGTAGTAATATTAGTAGTAAGTTAATTATGTATAAAGTTCAACATGAGGTAATAATTTAAGTAATTGATACTTTTACTACCGAATTATCTATCCAAAAAGACGCTGCGTAACTTTCGTGTCTCGGTGAGTAACTTTCGTGGCTGACGAAATTTCAATATTAAATATCTACATGAATAATGAACCGATTTTCATGAACTAACAGATTTTGTTACAGTTTGATAGCTTCTTTAAAGCAGTATTTTTTTCATTTAAATAGTATCCGTATAAATTTTCGCCACGAAGGTGACACGAAGAACACTTTCTGAAGAAATGCCCAACTCTCAATTTTGCTTTGCCGTAGTCGGATAAAAAGTAACGAGAACTGCGCTTAAGTAAATTGATGTAATCTCGTGTGTAAGGGTGGTGGTAAAGTTCGTTTTTCTTTCCTAGTCGAACATTGTAAACAATCCTAATATTCCTTTTAACGAAATAATTTATTTTAAAACAAAGGAAATTCATCGTTAAACACTGAGATCTTTTCAAATTAAATAATAATTTAGTTTTATTTAGTGATATTAATTTAAAAGTTATGAAAACATTGTGAAATAATGTTCACTGATAATGGACAAGAAAAGAAAAAAGGCGTTTAACCATGATAGGAGTTTCAATCCAACCAAGTTTTATTCCAGTGTAAGTCAAACGTCGTACGTACATATTTATTTGTCGTATTAGTACAAAGGTCGTTGTATTAGTGCTTAATATTGTTTGTACTTACTAAATGTACCTTACCAACCGTAATTAATAAGGTTAACTAGTTTATTCTGACCTACTGATCCTAAATATAGTAATAAATGCTATAATCCTACTTACAATAATGTCTACTCTTGTCAGCAGTTAACCGTTTATAATTGTTTGAGCTGAAAAAGTCATCTACTTTACAGGTTATGTCCAAACTTGAAATGCTTCGTGTAATTTAATTAGCGTATTGTGTTACGCAGACATGTCGTCACATGTGTATCATTGTGCTCATTCATTAGTAAGAGTGGTGGTGCGGTGTTCAGGAGTAAAGAGCTAGTAGGTAGGTAGGTAGAATGTTCAGGGCGCGCATGCGGCTAGCGGAGGCCGCGCGGGGCGGAGGGTGGCGGTCAGTGTTTCAGCCGCTGCCGCTCAGTCGCGCATTCAGTCTCGCTTGTGACATGAAAGGGCGCGATCCTCGACACGCATCACGGTGCTCCGAGCAATGCATCACAATGAACAGCCGCCAGGGAATGCATGTAATGGTGAGTTCGAAACTTTAATAACCTTTTTTAATAGCTCTACTGAAACGTGACTCTCTTAAAAGCTCCCAATCTTTTGCAACCGGCGTGGTTGTACTTTTCTTTCTATAGATTTGGCTAAGCATGGCTAAACCTACGAAGTGCATTTGAAAATCTAAACAATTATTTAAGTATTCGTAGTATTGTTCACTGTGATCTCTTTGAGAAGGTTTTATTTTATTAATTATCTCATTTAAATTCATAATTAAAATGTTTTTTTAATTAAAAACTATCTTGTTTTATCTTCGAAAGTTCACATTTGAACTGATTACAGTGGACTTATAAATATTAACACATTCATCCCATCTACTATAGGTATTACTTTGAACAGTTAATCCTAGAAATACACCTTTTCAAATACTATTCCCATAGTTATTGATGAACATTATACTTTTGTTTAATAAATAGTTTTTTTTAAATCCTTACATATTGCACATTATTAATTGTACTTCTCACTAAAGTGTGCTTCATGCATGATACATATGAATTATAACGATTTAATTTCCGGAGTCAAGCACAAGCTTTATACATATAACTGCTTTAAAAACATATATGAAAATGTTTTTAATAAACTTTCAATTAAAAAACAAAACGTTATCACCCCAAACTAGAAAATTCTTCTATTTCCTAAACCTGCATTTCAGTGTTGTAAATGATTTCGATTAGTTAGCTCTACACTAATAGGTTCAAATTCAGTGCACTAGTTTCATTCATTAGGTCTATATTATGCAAAATGCAAAAAGTTTACCTACTATCTTCGTCCCTCCGTTCAAGGTTAAAGGGTCGACTCGTCACGAGTCCACTAGGGGCGGGCGGCGCGCTGAAAACCGCCCGCCTAACACATTCTTGAGAGTTATCTCTTTTACGCTTAAGTAGGCAATTTTCTGAGTTAAAGCATTCGAAGTATTTTTTAATTAATCAATTTAGTGGTAAAATAACTCTGTTTCTTTGATAGAAACAATAACAATATCGCTTCGCATGGGCTAATGTAGAGACTAGATATTTGATTGATCACTTCTAATCCTCGGTTTAAAGGCTATCTGATAATGGAATGTTCACACGAAATCATAACACTATTTATCGTGTTATTAAACATTGTGATTTGAAAATGTAGGAGGGCTTAAGAAAGTTATCCTTGGATAACGACTATCAGTTATGCTAATGTAGGTATGTTATCTCGCGAGTGCATTATATCAGTGCCTATCACCACAAATATATCAGGTACTTCTCAAGTCTCAATCTAGCTATTTTTTTCAATTACTTTCTTAATATATTATTCTGGCTCCTTTTTGTTCAATGTGTTTGTAATATAAACTCTGTATTGACATGCAGGATCCTTACATACATTGAACGATGAATGATAACGTCGCGTCATCGCTCAAATAATACAATCACTGACTTGTCTAAAGATAAACACGCTTCACTTGCATTGATTATTTTTTGACGTCATTTAGATTCTACCTTATTTAATTTATCAAAAATATCAATCAAAAACAGTAATCAATTTCATTCATTCATAGTTTTGTGTGTGGGTTAGAAAAACTTTCCATTAAAATGAAATCTCATCATAATCGTCCTATATAAGTGCCTACCTAAAATAGAGATTAAGTTTGCAACTATGAATTATTTATAGTTAGTTTAGAAATGAACATTATTTCTAAAGGTTTTAACTTTTTACATAACATGAATCACCATAAGGCCTGTTAATAAAGTGTTGTTATACATGGAATTTCAAGGAACACGATTTTTGAGTTCGTTTCTTTGTTTAAACGACTTTGGAGGTAAAAATATCAAAAAAAATCATATATATGATATAGGTGAGATTGTGGACAAATGTCTGCCTAGATGCTAAAATAATATATATAATATATATACGAATAACTTAAAAATGTAACCTTACAACCCTCCCCATCCGCCCGGCTCAAGGGCTACGGGATGGGTATTTTGATACGAGTATGTTTTAACCTTCTATGTAGTCCAAACATAGTTACGAATTCAAAAATTGGGTTCCAAGTGATTCCCTCTATGATTCTTCCTTTTTTGTCTGCATAGAATGAATCTCATTACAATAGTGCTTATTTGTTTATTGAATTAATGATATTTGCTTGGTAAAAAGGACGAAAGAGTAGGAAATCTATACTCTATACTAATATTATAAAGCTGAAGAGTTTGTTTGTTTGTTTGTTTGTTTGAACGCGCTAATCTCAAAAACTACTGGCCCGATTTGAAAAATTATTTTTACGTTGGATAGTCCATTTATCGAGGAAGGCTTTAGGCTATATAACATAAAGATACGACTCATAAGACCACAGCAGAAATGAAAAATGTTGCGAAAACGGGAGAAAGATATTCCTTTTGAGAGCTTCCGCTGTATACGCTGCGGAAACCGCTTAAGTTACACAAAAATCATATATGACAGGATTGTTCAGCATTAAGAGTTCTATAATAAAGTCCGCGACAGCATATGTCTATCTTTTATGGTTAACTTACTACAACCTATTTTATGTTAATAAATTTGTAAAAAATAATGCATTATTTTTAGAGGTGTATTATACACACAGGTATTTATTCTTATCAAAATAAATACATTCATCATCACGAGCATTTCATTTAGAACAAAGTTGCCCTTTATATCATTTGATTCAAATAAATATCTTAGGAGCTATCACAGTTTTAACATAACTCCGCACCAGAATAATGTTCGCAGCTTAAGTACAACGTGCGCTTGCGCTAATATATTATAAAGCTGAAGAGTTTGTTTGTTTGAACGCGCTTATCTCAGGAATTGCTGGACCGATTTGAAAAAATATTTCTGTGTTGGATAGCTTATTTATCGAGAAAGGCTTTAGGATATAAAACATGACGCTGCGACGGGAGGGGAGGGAGCAAACTCAAAACGCGCGGACGAAGTCGCGGGGGACCGCTAGTTATTTATAAGTTTTTTAGTACGTAGAGATCCTTATTGGCTTATTCTAAAGGAACATTTAGGTCTTCTTAATTTAATCACAGTTGCCTTGCTATGTGCGTAAAAAAATATGAATATGATTATAAATTGCATTGCATAATGCATTTTAAAATTACAATTTACCAGTAAAAAGCATTTGTTCGGCTGGCTAAACTACCATATTTTTCATAATCTAGATGTTTTTTAATAAAAAAAATCTAATATAATTCGCCTGTAAAAAATAATAATTTGGAATAACGATGTAAGCAGATCTGTCATATTGACACTGTTTCTGTTATCTAAAGATTTATTTGACATTTCTATACATAAACTGTATCTTCATTCTTATAATTGGTGAGATTTCGTTATATATGTTGGTACTGTAAGTGCCTTTGCTTTTATACAATTTTACATTCTAGGAATTTACATTAGCGTATAACGTGCAACTCAGCGAACACGAGTCGCTGCTTGAGTCAATTTGTTACAAAATGAACTGAATTGGGGTCCAATCCGTCCAACATCAAGAATGTCAATGATACCTTATGATCATTGTCCCAATTAGATTCATTTGCTTGGATATAAAAGGAAAATAGTACTTATTTAACTTCATTCATGTGACTTTCGTTTACATAAGGATTGAGGAGTTTTCAAAATTAATAACCCATCCCAATATTCGTGATGTTTCGGTATTTTATAACAAAAATTACATTATAGAAGCAAAACTACAAGAAAAAAAATACCAGAAACTTTCATACTTTTGACACCTACTAACAAAGTATGAACCAATAAAACGCGAGACAAATGGTTATTTACAAACCATGAGCAATAAAGGAATACTTTATTAGGAATAGCACAGCACACGATAGTCACGTGCAGCTTATTACAAGTAGTACACCAACCAAGAACCCACTACTCATATATATTAATTTGGCCAACAGTCTATTACGCTCCATCATCGCATAGGAGTTAATTCGATACGAATCAATCTCTTAACAGGAGCAAATAAGTTGCGATTGTAGCGAAGCAGCCTTTTTGAGATTCTGTAATTTATTTCGAGTGTTTTTTTGCTACGAGAATAAAATGTTTAACGGACTTCCCAATAACTGGGTGGTTGAGAGATGCGGGTTTCATTTCTGCGGCAGATAAATATAATATTTTTGTAATCAATATAAATAATGTTAGTTAGATTTTGTTTATTGAAATGTCAATTGGTTCATGTTCATTAATTTTAGGGTACTATACAATGATTTTTATCATCAATTGAAGTTGCATTTAATTCGCGACTAAATTTCGTGATAAACCCTTACAGCTGAGTGGTCGGTTTTGATCAGTTTTTAGGTATTATGTGAGCAGATAAGATTAAATATTTTTATATATACATGCGCACCTACTTACGTGCGCATACACTCGTTGTTGGCGGTTTCCTTTCACAAAGATAACAGTTCGTTCAAAACAGACACTATAAAAAAAGGCAAGGTATGTGCTTAACTGTCATCGATTAGACGATAGGTTAAGGAGAAGTACCGGTTTAACTATGTGCGTATCTTGAGAAAACACTTTAACCCTTTAAATTTATCTAAATTACTAACCCCTTTTACCTTCAGTCACAACATCTACTTGACTCTGCTAAGCAAAGCAGTAAAATTTTATATAATCGTACTTTACTTAACATAACAATTCGTATTGTTTACCTACTATATGTACTTTATATTTAAAAAAGGAAATTGAACAGTTTTCTCATTACAGCATCACGAAAATCGTATTATGAAACGCTCCTGCGTTTCTTAGGAATTTAAAGACATCCCGACGCATGCGTGGAAATTATTGATTGGTCCAACGTTGATTTCAGTCTCGTGGCATTCAGTGAGATTCACAGATCACTGTTAGAGGGATGCTGCCCAATGCTGATAATTAATTGTGTTACTGCTCTCTTATGTCAAGGTCAAGGTCACCCATGCATGACACTAAAAATCCAAGTCACTGTAGGGCTAGGCTAACACCAGCACGCACACATTGACTTATTTGTTTCGTATCAAATACTTTAGTAACTTGTTAAAAGTAATTCCACTTCATTAGCGATATGTCGCTAATTTGCTAGTACTACTCCCATATAACGAGCTCTGTTCATCTGAGAGGTCATCCTAATTATGTGGAAAACCACAGCATTGTGAGGGATTTGTGTTAAATGTTGCTCTGTATATTTTCTTAGACCCCGTGTTTGGTGTACAGAGTTGTAACGTTGGATCACATGACAACGTTGAAATCTCAGAATAACTGACCGTCCGGTCTAATTATAAAACGAATCTCCTCTTTTGCCTTGCAGCATTTTTATTTACTTTGAAAACTTTCAATGAACTTTTATAAAATTGATTAGCTTCATCATTGTTTTCACTCCATCATACTAAAGAAATTAGGTTTTGATAACTAAAATGGTATGAATCATATTATATGTTGTTCCCAATTATTTGATAGGCTGGTCACATGAGCCAATTCTCTGTTCCATATTGAAACTAATCATTATACATATCTAATTATTATAAAGGTTAGATTAGATTCGTTAACCATGTCCTAAGAACATTTTTATTGGTCTTCTATATACTGTTTCGCCACATGGATTACACACTTATTGTTTGGATAGCAAAGTACGTATATTTCAAAATGGTAATAAAGTTATATCCTGTTGAATAAAGTTTTTCACAAAAATATCCCACAAATAATTATATTTCCCCCAAAAATTTGTACCCGCGCACGTTGCCCTTTTTGAAGATAAATGCTATCGTAGCAATAAACGCTACTACGGCGCACGGCGCTACGAAATGGTTTCGGAGTGTGGAAGGTCGACTGAAGGACGAAGGAAAGAGGCGTCACGATGTCTCACTGAAACTGAACTGTGGGGTTGTTCACCCTTCCTATTTTCGTGTGACAGTTCATGACTGGGCTGAAAAGGCATTGTACACTCGTCTCATTGATTGAAAAACATTGTTTATTCATAAACTTGTTCAGGTGCTCTATATTTGAAACACTCGTGTTACTATTCCGAGTGATTTTCGTTCGAATACCAACAAAAGTCAACGAAAATCACGCTTAATATTGACACCAATAGTTGCAAAAAACGAGTTAGGATATTTTTTCTAAACTCTGCCGTGAGAATTCCAACTGATTTTGAAACAAAATTCACACGCCATATTCAAACGAGTGATTTAAAAATACAGCCCCTGTGCTTTTTCATATCGGAAAAAACCGGCTAATTGCGAGTCGGACTCTCACGGTTCACCTACTTCCACTTAGCTAAAATACCACAGTATTTTGTTGACGGAAAATATATATTTAAAAAAATAGTTTTTGTGTAAATAATAAATAAATAAATCATTTATTCCATTTAAAACAGTTACAGTTACTCATTGACCAAAACTCCCTTTTAGGAAAGAAATAATCCTGAGCCAGGAAGTATGGCTCTTCTTTAGCTTAAAAAAGTAAACATTTGATTTACATAAAAGAAAAAAAGAAAGAAAAAGAAAATGTGTGTGTGTGTGTGTGTGTGTGTGTGTGTGTGTGTGTTCGTGTGCGCGTATGTGTGTGTGTTATGAATGTCTGTTTGTATGAGTGCTTTTTTTAGACTAATATATATTTTATATCACTACTCAGTATATTTTGAGTATGGAGGACAAAGTTATATTTGCGGTAATTAAAAATGTGCGGTTTTACCACTTTGGAAGCGTCTGGATAAAATGGTTTGAGACATCTCGATGTCATTTTAAAAGACCGATCCATAGACACCCCACACGCATAGGTTTGACTAAATAATTTATGTATGGGAGCCCCCCCGTTAATTTTTTTGCCCCGTTTTTTATTGTTTGTATATGAATCGTAAAGCGGTTAACAGGGACTTATAAAATAAGCGAGTGTAAATTTTGAAACTAAATATATATATTATAACTCAGACGGATCACGTGATCGTGTTATTTGTTTTGTGTAGTTAGACTCAGCTGATGTTTCTAAAGCAAATCTGATTATTCTTCGAAACAGAATATTCGAATGAAAAACGTGACAAGATTGCCTTATTATAAGGTTTTGATTCCCTTGAGATATATATAAATAACTATAAATAACCGAAATTATGAGACACCGATTACATCTTTTAATAGCGATGATTCACAATTTTGTTTTTTTTTTCTATAAGAAACAATCAAATAATTAATAGACAGCAGTTTCAGCTTGGAACCGTAACGCGATTTGGTGGAAATTATTTTTTCCGTAAATTATTATTGGTTTTTTGTTTTTAAAGTTTATGGACAAACTTCTCCCAACTACCATTTAGTTGGGAGAAGTTGGTGAAACATGACTGTAACAAAACATGATACGAAAACAGGTCACTTTATCGAAAAAATATTTGAACAAACTCATAAATATTTTGAAAGACTTATTCAACCGTACTTATTATTACTTTCTTCAATTGAATTATAAAGATTTTATTCAACAATACCTCACACGGTGGGTAAGGCAAGTATGAGAGGTAAGTAACCAATCTTTTTAGAATTTATTTAATTACTATGGCGAGGATATTATAATAACACTCATGCTAAATTAGAGTTTTCTACACAGCCTACAGGTGGACAGGCATGGCGGAACAATAAGGGTTGCTTGTTGGACTACAGAACCCTAAAACAATCGCGTTGTTTAATGGAACAATCGCTAAACAAAAAAACTTACTGTGCAGAAATACTACCTTATCGATATTGGTCTGTTGCCAACAGCCCATTCACGTACTTCTAAGTGAAACAAATTCTTGAAATTATGAAACGTTGCGAGTGAGCTTGGTGCATTTGTTTTCTGACATAAAATGACAACATTCACATTATGATCCTTCTCCTTTTACCGTATTTTTTACTCCTATCCGATTCCCAACCTTTCTGTCGTGGCTAAACGCAAACCGCGCGAGCCAAAAAAAAAAACATTCACATCACAATTCCTTTTTAATCAAGCAGTGGCCACAGTCTGAAGCACAAGAAATGTGAGAATTTTGACATTTCGTCTCGTTAAGTTCAATTTTCTGCTGCATCAAATATCCTATTAACTCATGTAGCCTATAATTGTAGCAAATCTAAAAAACATTTTTGGCTTCAAGGAAAAATTGTGGTGCCCCGCGACTCGACGCGAAACAACCACATTCATTTATATATGAGTGGAAAATATAAGAAAATCTAAATCTAGCCAGAAGCCAAGCTAAATGACTTATTTATTGCAAAGTAAAAAAATATCTTAAAGGATTAGGTATATGTAGAAGCAAACGGCAAATAATAATAGCCATAGTAATAAACATTAATTTCAACTCATACCATCAATTAACAGGGACATGAAGGACAGAAAGAAAACAATCATAATACGCGACGAGCTATAGTTCCGTGTTTTTCATTGAGCAAAATACTTCTACATACAGAATGGCTTAAATAGTGACGTCCTATTTTTTTTTGGATTCTTTTCATCTAGGTATATTCAAATATACGTACAATATTTATGATAGCCAAATTTTTGTAGGGCCTCTATATATATTTTTTGAAACTTTTGTTAGTCTAAGTTTTAGCTAGCTAAATTTTGTCTAAGTAAATTTAATTTATAAGATCACACTCCAATAAAAGAAACCAACATAATAACACCAAGTTGAGGATTTATTTGTTTGAAAATTCTCAAAATTTGCGAAATAAATTAATATCTCGAAAACTCCGAAAATTCGGCTAACATACATAGATGTATTTGGTTAGCCCTGGATTTAAGGCTTCCAAAAAAATTTTTTTGGACGCACTTCTTTTGCCACCCTGTGTAATCACTAGCGGCCCCCGCGGCGTTGCCCGTGTAAATTTCGGAATTCCCGTATAATCTTTCAACGCAAAACACATATTTTCATTGTAAGTAAGAAAGCGATTAGTGCAGGCGCGCGTTGTTCTTAAGCTACGATAATAATCCTAGTGCGGAGTTATTTTAAAACTGTTTATTAGTTTCTAGGATATTTATTGAAATCATGTCATGTATTCGAAATGCTCGTGATGATGAATGTATTATTTATTGTGATAAGAACACGTACCCGTGTACATTAAAATACCTTTGAAAATAGTACATTATCTTTTTAAATCAAATTTATGAACATAAAAAAGGTTTGTAGAGAGTTAACCATATAGACAAACATGTGCTGTCGCAGACTTTATCATAGAACTTTTAAAGCGGAACAAACCGTCATTCATTATTTCGGTGTATCTTAAACGGTTTTCAGGCTAAAAACGACTTAATTTTCGCCCGTTTTTGCAACATTTTTCATCGTCGTTCTGGTCTTAAAAGTCGTATCGTAATCTTTTAGAGTTTCAAGCCTTCCTAAATAATTGCTTTCTTCGAAAAAATAATTCATATCTGAACAGCAGTTCCTGAGATTAGCGCGTTCACCAAACAAACTCAATAAATCCATACCCTTGGTCACGACATTACGCGGGAACGGCAAGACCGATTTCACTGATATTTTTTTTCAAATGTTTGTTATAGTCAGAAAAAGGTTCTTATGAAAGAAAAATTTGAAAATCGAGCGGTTGTGCCGATTTTCATGCTTTTTACGTTGTGGGTTTTGTCTAAATTACGGGACCGTGGCGTGACGGAGTCGGGGGTGAAACAAAGGTCGCTGGGTCCGCGAGTATTAATATAGAGTAAGGAACCCAAGATACAGGACCACTAGGACCTTCTCTTTATTTTTAAATTTATTGATTGTGAATTTTCTTTTACAGGACCACTCAGAGTGCTCTTTTATTTATCTATTCTGTTTAGAGGTATAGTAGGTAAAGGCACTGCTTAATTGCACCATTATACCAGTTGCACTTCTAGATTACCTACTTTTATCCATCTATTCGTGAGTGGATGCACTTATCATAAACGGACTTAAGCGCAGTTCATCAAATTCCTAGTCTTCTAAAAGAGGTTATAGGGTCATTGTAAAAAGAGTGTTCGTAAGCAAAACTCTCGTTGCAAATCATTGAACTGCTATTACTAGCGTATAGAAGTGCCACCACGAACAAATTTCATGCTCCATGAATTGATGACGCAGACATCAACTTATAGTACAGATTCATAATTCGAACTTCTTGTGACACATTTTTGCTTGGCATAGCTGCTCTATACGTAGTAGTAACAACCTACTGCTACAAATTGACTCTCACCCACGTACGGATGTAGCAACGTAAATATGTGCGTTGTACGAAAATAATTGTTTTCCTAATCATTTACGTTATCTCAGTAATCACATCAATGTAATGGTCTGGTGGCAAACAGAAAATTGGCACCCAAAGCATTGTCTATTACAGTCCGGACGAGACGAATCAGTTATTTATTGAGTGCTAAAAAATATAGAGATTACCTATCTACTTCCCTTGAAATTCAAGTAATATGGCAAAATTAAAACATTTATGATTTTTTGTAAAGGCCTTGAAATGACACTAAATAAACTATTGTAACCTTTTTTACTACATAGTTTTTAATTAACTTTATTCAGTAATCCAATTTAAAATTATTCCTGTTTTCATAACTATATTTAAAACGCCATACAGATTTGACAGTTAGGTTTAGTTACATTACACTAACAGAAAATATTGGCATCGACACAATATATCGCTCGGATACAAGAGGGAAGTATTTTTCATCGAAATTCTCAATATTACATTAAAATTTACGACGTGATATATATTAAAACAGTGTCAATGCTCATCAAGAGACAGAACCTTCAAGGTCACCTATCAGTGCACTTTCAAAGACATTCTCAATGCAATGGATGCTCACTATTTTGATGTTTCACATTATTAAACCAGCGACTCGACCAACTATTACGGCCTCTGTGAGTTCCTATTACCAGGCAATAAGAGCCGAAGTATCTTGGATAGGTAGTTTAGTGTCTGCAGAAACAATGTTGTAGCTTGTAATAGGACTCGGGTGGTATGTGTTATTACAGTAGCAAGGTGCCAAAGTACTATGTTTCACTACACGATATACATACATACGTACAGTACAACAACAGGTGACGTAGTTCCTCTTTTATGAAATGATGCGCATGCAACTTGATCATCTCAATCTGCAGAGCGATGCTAAAACTAGACGAGCCGTGGATTACTAGTTTTGACATGAATCATGTTCACTAAGATGCCTTGAGCTTTTTATGATGTCTTTATTTCGGATGCACTCATCTAGCACACCTACGTTTTTTAAACATGTACTACCATATATTTTTTTAGGTTAAAGGATATGGCACACTGGTTGCGGTCTGCAGCCCGGTCTAAGTATACAAAACTGCCCGCATGCGGTTAATATTAATATTTTAAACATAATCCTAACCCAATTTATATTTTCCTGTCAATAAACTAAACATTTTAATAACTACAGTCTACCAACAGTTACTTTTTTATGAATTACATTTCTAAGTTGTTTGCATAGAGACGCGATATGCTTAGTAGCGATACAAAATATCATCGTCAGTGAATTGTCTCCAATTTTACCAGTCTGCAATGTTAGACTCGTATTGCGTCATACGCTTTAACGCCACAGTTAAAAAACTCGAACAGGAGTTAAGGTGTGCGTCCATCCAGATACTGCATTTTTTCCTTGTTCGGGTTTTAGCAGTTAAAAAGTGAGTTTTATCCTGGGGAAAAAACAAAGACTATAAATCAATACAAAACATATGCTTATTTTTTGATTATTTCATGGGTTTAATTAGGCCTTAGTAGTGGAGTCGTTGTCTAATCTATACAGCAATAAACTATTACAATGATGATAATGCGATGACTCAACAATAGGATACCTCGGCACTTTTCAGTGATACGTCATCAGAACTATGACGTCATAGTTCCAATGACGTACCTAAACTGTATCTTTATTGTACATCCACGTACGTGCATGCATGTACATTTGTATGTTACGCCATAGCTAGATAAACTTATTTAGAGTTCACACTATAACGACTCTGCATAGTTAGTGAATTGAAGATTTCAAACTAACTTTCTTATTGTCTCGTGGACTCAAGCGTTTGTTTATGCGAAGTTTGATAAGGACGTAGCTGGGGTAGGCTAGGTGTCAAATCTCGTAGCCATTGATCGGTGGGCGGGCGGCAGGGCGGGCGGCGCGCCCACGTGCTTGCTCGCGCCCGGAATAGACAGTCTGCTCCGTGCCACCGCTCACAACTCACATCGTTTCGTTTTATTCGCTTACAGAATATACGTGATAAATCATAGATACACAATCCAGACCGCCAAAACATAAAATTTTGTTCGTCTTAACTCATACGTCGTATTTTTTAATCGCTTGCGTAAATTACAGTGGTTTGGAGCGAAAAGTTTAGGTTATATTTCCGCGTGACTGTGATGTAAAGGTTGTGGAAACGTAGACAATATTGTTACGTATCGTTGCTATTTCTGACTGATTGATAGGTGCTAGCCTGCGATACACAGTGCGTTGAAGTTTATGAAGTTTGGTGGCATTCGGTGTATTCGAGTGTTGGCTACATATAGTGTGTGGTAGTGTTGAGGTGGGCGAGCGCCGGCGCCGCGGCTGTCAAGGTGCGTCGCGCGCATGTGCGATGCGATGCGTGACAAACTCGCTGCGTTGCTGCGAGGCTCAGTGCGTGCGCCCGCGCATACAAACAACACGGACAAGCTGCAGAATGGTTCGATCACACCCGTACTCGTGTTCCCGGATGAAGGTTCTTACTCACAATCTACTAACTAATTAAACATTTAACGAGTGTGCAATAAACAACTGCCATCAAACAAATTCACACCGTGTGAACAATTTTTTTTATTTAATAAAGTGTTACTACAACTTAACTGTTAACTCCATATTTCTCTTATGAAACTCAAACAAATCCTACTAAAAATCAAAATCAAAACATAAAATTTTGTTCGTCTTAACTCATACGTCGTATTTTTTAATCGCTTGCGTAAATTACAGTGGTTTGGAGCGAAAAGTTTAGGTTATATTTCCGCGTGACTGTGATGTAAAGGTTGTGGAAACGTAGACAATATTGTTACGTATCGTTGCTATTTCTGACTGATTGATAGGTGCTAGCCTGCGATACACAGTGCGTTGAAGTTTATGAAGTTTGGTGGCATTCGGTGTATTCGAGTGTTGGCTACATATAGTGTGTGGTAGTGTTGAGGTGGGCGAGCGCCGGCGCCGCGGCTGTCAAGGTGCGTCGCGCGCATGTGCGATGCGATGCGTGACAAACTCGCTGCGTTGCTGCGAGGCTCAGTGCGTGCGCCCGCGCATACAAACAACACGGACAAGCTGCAGAATGGTTCGATCACACCCGTACTCGTGTTCCCGGATGAAGGTTCTTACTCACAATCTACTAACTAATTAAACATTTAACGAGTGTGCAATAAACAACTGCCATCAAACAAATTCACACCGTGTGAACAATTTTTTTTATTTAATAAAGTGTTACTACAACTTAACTGTTAACTCCATATTTCTCTTATGAAACTCAAACAAATCCTACTAAAAATCAAAATTAAAAAATACCTCCGGCCGGTCATATTTTATTCATAGTTATCATCACCATGTTATTTCAATATCAATAAAGTAGCACGACACCAAATTTCAAATCGAAAGGGCATATGGAGGTAGTTAGATGGTAGTTATATTCGTATGCACTCATCAATTATTTAAGAGCTGATGATCGTCAAACGCCTGATCATGTTATTGTTACCTTACCACATACTTTTAATATCATTTAAATAATGAGCTGATGATCTTCAAACGGCTGAACAGATTTTCATGAAATATGACACAAAAAAAAAAAATCGGTTCATCCTTTTAGGAACTACGATATCACAGCCAGATACACAAATACACAGACAGAGACGTTAAATTTATAACACCCCTCTCGTTGAGTCGGGGGATAAAAAACGAAGCCAATACATATATACATACCTATGGTAACATGCTAATATTTATGAGTGTAACCAAAAGGGCACCTAGAGTGCTACGGCCCCTGTGCAGGCCGTAGAAGGGTCCTTTCTACGACGTAGTATCCTGCTACGAATTTCGTAGGCTACGCGGGAGTTCATAAAACCGTGATGCACATTTTATTTACTTACTATGTACATCTATACTACTACTTACTATGTATATCTAGCACGAACAGTAACGATTTATATTTGGGTGTTATGTTTGCCCTTGCTACTATTTGTTTAGTGAGCGCAGCAGTCGTTTGGGCAAAGCCAACTAAAATACATTACATCTACATTCTGCAAGAAGCTAGTCTAGTAAACTAAACTGCTATTTTTATTTTGGGCTCGATATTATGTACTAGCATACTTTATTATAATGATAGATGTTGTCATGCTTGAGTTCATAAACGATAATTAATTTCAAATTGGAATTGGTTTATATAATACTCGTTAATTCCAATGAATTCAATTGCATTTTATTCCATAGGTTTCATTCCATTACGTTAATTACGTTACCTACATAGTATAAAATAAAAGGGTGCGAGTGAAATAGAGCACATAACTAGGAGAATGTTGGGTACAATGCGTTTACGCTAAAATGAAACTGCTGGGGTAATGAAAAGGTCTGCCAGGTAGAAATGCGTACATGGTTTTAAAAGAAAGTCTGTAAAGTCGATAATTTATTACCGGCTGTTCACAAAAACTAACGTAAAATATTCTGGTTACAAAATAGGTGATTTAATAATACAACTTTTACACATCACAAAAGTATACTTATGGTAAATACGTAGTTTCGAGGCTCGTCAATTCTCACCTAGTAATCTGCTGTTTGATCTATATACACACATCAAAAGTGTCTAGGGATCAACATATATTTTTGCAATAACTTTTCTCCTGATTGATATTAATTAAAATTTTCTTTAAGGATTCATCAAATAAAGTGTTTTCGTTTGTCTACAGTAACGATAAACCAAGTCACCTTTGCATTAATAAAGAAATTTGCCATTTTCCTAATAAAGGGATTTTTGACATTTGAACCACTAACATTAAAATTCGAAAAAAAGACTAAAATAACAGTTTTCTTTAAAAATTTATTGGGTAACTTAAACAATTAATAATCCGTGTTTCTACCGCGAACACTAACAGCACAAGAACATCGGTTTGGCATACTCAAAATGAGTTCATCCAAATCACGCTGTGGAATGGCCACCCATGTTCGTTGCAACAACAAAAAAAGTTCTTCTTGCGACTGGATACCCTCCATATTCGGCAGAGCTCTTCTCTGTAGTATATCCCATGCATGCTCAATCGGGTTCAAGTCTGGCGACTGAGCAGGCCAGGGCAGGACATTGATGTTAGCTGCGGCGAGAGTCTGTCTTACAACTCTTGCGGTGTGCGGTCGTGCATTATTATGCATTAACTGAAATAAGGGACCGATTTGCACTTGTAGAGGAACGATGACGTCTGATACAATCGTCTCAGCATAAATTTAAGCGTTGAGGTTGCCTCTGATCCGAATAAAATCAGTTCTTCCGCCGATCCAAATACCCGCCCATACCATGATGGTTCCACCACTATAAGGGTGGACTTCCTGGCAGAATTTTAATCGCTGTTGGCGTCCAGGGGTTCCGGTCTCATACCAAAACGAGACTTATCAGAAAAGCACACGAAACGCCATTGTTCTTCTGCCCAATTTCTGTGTTCAAGAGCCCATTGATATCGAATCCTACGATTGTGCATTGCTATAGGTGGTACCCGTAGCGGTCTTCGGGAATGAAGGTTCACTTCATGCAAGCGGTTTCTGACTGTTAGGTCGCTAATTAAGTTCCCTGAAGAGTGATGAAGCCTCACGGCTAACATCATGGCGGTTATTGTAGGAGCTCTTCGAGCTGTGATTTGAATGTATCGGTCTTGTCTCCGTGTGGTGCAGCGATACCGTCCTCCATGGCGCTCAGCCACGGTACCAGTGCTTCGGTAACGTGTCCAAAGTCGACTGATAACACTCTGACTTGTATTCAGAGCTAAAGCCACAGTAGGTACGTTGCCGGGAACCAGCTTCTATCATTCCCACGGCTCTGAGCATTTCTTCCCTGCTTAAATGACGTCGCCGCTCCATAATAACGTTGGTTTTAATCATTAATAGGGAAAAAGTAGCTCTAATAATGTCTTCAATGCGTTGTATGTTTTTATAGGGAAAATATTGACAGCTGATTTTCATCTTTTACTCGAATTTGATTGATAGTTCCTGTTTCAAATTATGAAATGCACCAAAAAGGATCCATATAAATTTATAAAATCATAAATTTATTACAAAGTCACATCTCAATCTCAAGAAATCCGCATAAAAATGCTTGATCCCTAGACACTTTTGATGTGTGTATTTGTCAAACCAGTCATTTAAAAAGTAAGCATTTTTCATTCATCAAGCTCAATCACTCGTGCAAACCCACCTCTTGATAAATGTTGAGTATTCATCTCAGACTTGTAGAGTAGACCTAAATACAATTGATTTGAAAAGACGTTACCTACCAGTCTCGAAATTCGTTGACAAATATTTATAAATACCTAAGCAGAAAAGTGCTATTTTTTTCACATTTAAGCTCATTTTCCTTAAGATTTTATTATACCCATACATTGGCAAATATTGCACTTTAACCGCAAGCTACGTGTCGGCACACCAACCAGCCGGTACCGGCATGTTTATCTATACACTTACTAATAGAGGTATTGTGCTGACCGATGCCGTGGTGTACGTGACACAAAGCAGACACTGTTTTGACTGGCCGTGTCACTTCTTAATGCTGGATGTGGCTTAATTGTAAGGTGTTTTATTGTAGGTAGCAGTAATATGGAAATAATATTTATGCCGTTAACTTGTTATGTACCCATTTTTGTAGTCTCACAATGACAATATTCAGTTTGTTGTTTATTCAGTAGTTTAGGTATCTAGTACTATATTATTACTATATTAGTAGTATTGTATATTCGTATGAACTAGCTAGATTGCTTGATCACTAGTTCGGTAAAAAATAAACTAAATACGCGTACAATCCATCGTTGTTGTTGATTGAATCGAAATACAATTGTTAAGATGCTTTACTGTATCATAAAACATATGTATAAATAAAAACATTTGATTCATATGAAATCTGGCCAGACTACCCAGAAAGATTCGTTAGTAACCGATTTTTGTTTATTAGTGTAAGATGTAGTCCAGTACATATGTATTTGCATACCTACAATGTTTTGTTCGAAAAGTCTTATTAATATGTTTGCGCTAATGATATTTTAGTTTCACGCGTATAACGATTCAGTTTTTGTCAAAGTATGTGCCTCAACAACTCCCTTTAACTTTGATATATTTGGTGATCAAAACATTTTGCCAAATTATATTTTTTTTGTAAGAGAACTGATAGAATCACGATTATAATTTTAGTATCAAATTACCGAATGCTTTCTACGCTACGAATTGCGCTACGAGCCTACGACTGCTACGAGAACATTTAACTTGTAGTAAGTTAAAATCTACATTTTTAATAGTCCTTTTACTGTAGCGTATTAATAACCTATTAATATTATAAATGCGAAAATTTGAAAGATGTAAGGATATTTGTTTCTCTTTCTCACTAAAACTACTTATTGGATTTCGATAAATCTTTTAAAAAATAGCTTAAATATATTGGAATAGCACATAGGCTATAATTTACATTAAACTTACTAAACTGTACCAGCAAATAATACCAAGTGTCCTAAACAACAAAACTTGTATTGTAGGTAGAAAGAAGTTTGAACACGGGGTCTGACAATGTCTTAATTAGTACATACCTTATTTAGATAGTAAGCGTAATTTATTACATAATATTACGCTTACTACCTACACGTACACCTAACTAAACTTCAGAACTACACGTTTTGTTATAATGACCGAGCATGCATCAACAGTACATACAAATTATATCTAGGTCATAATAAATTCTATTAAATTATTTTAATTGGAGCAAGTACTGATGAAAACTGTGCGATGCTTGCGGTTAGGTTTATTTGTGTGCTGTTCAGTTTCATACTAATAAATTGACCAAGACTCAGCCCTTCAATAAGTACCTATCGACTAACGTTACGATGACCCAATAAAATTAATTCTTGTAATCTATATCCTAATTATGCAATAAAAGCTGACGAAGTCATAATCTAATTTGTTATAGCCCTAAAATTTTACTGGTGGATGAGCCAAAAGGTCTCGGATAAGATAAAACGGAAAAGGACACAATTCAAATATAATAAAATATATTGTTATATACACCACGTTATATATTAATAAGGGATTATAATCAAATATTAACAATTCTTTCCAGTAAGTCAAGACGAAACTGTATAATCTTTAACTAAGTTTTAATTAGATGAGTGTAAATGAAAACTTGACGGTACCAACACATGCAATTTTACCTTGAAAACACAAACCTATAAAGAAATTACACAATTACCTCAGCTCTAACAATACAGTAGATTAGTTAAAAACGCTTGATAATCGTTATGGCTACAGTAATATTTTATTCTTGTCCCGGTACTCCCGGTAGAACCCTGACTGACAGCGGCCTAGCTGTAGTATTGAACGTCACGAATCTTAGTTATTTTATCATTTGGCACCACCATGCTTAGAAGAGTTCAATAAAACGCCTAATTACTATTGGCAACGGTCTCTTACTCACACGTATCTGTTTACAACATTTTGGTCTGAAAGATGAAATAAGAAACCAAAAATTTTTGCGCACGGGCGGGACTTGAACCAGCAACCTTTTTGGCATACCGGGCCAAACGCTCTTACCAATTGAGCTACCGTGCTGTCAGTCCGACCCGGCGAAATTTATGGTTTCTTATGAAAACGTCAATTGCATCTTATTTCATCTTTGTGAATATAAAATATGACACTGTGAGTGTTAAAAACATTCTAAAGCATTTTGGTCTGAACTTACAGAAACAAAGGTGGTTTATAATTATAAGTCATGGACAGCACAAAATATCATTATTAAGAAATGCCTCATTGTTCATAGCGATAGCAAACAGGCAGGTACACACCAGCCTATTTTTATAAAGTGATTTTAATCAATACCCAAGCTTGGACACGTTGTCAAACCTTGAATCGATTTTTTCGCAATTTCACTTCTAATTTTAGCTTAGAACCTAATCCAACACCTTGACCGCGGCTAATGGCTTTGTGCGTAAAGGTGTCAATCAATAAAACTGGTGGAACATTTATCATGCAAAAATTTATATGAACTCGAGCAACAATAAATTCTTGAGATAAAATCTCCATATAACTCTTTGAAGGAAGTCTTATTACGTCATAATTTTACGCACTACTTGTATTTAGGCCATCTGTTGTTACACTTCTTTCATTCCGGTAAACACCAAGTTGAAAATTCAATACGCCTTCCGGTTCATTCAAATCTCATCATTGCGAATCACTTTGTGTTTTGGCAGACTTTCAATGTTTTTTCGCTGTCGGTATTAGCGTAAAATTTATATCTAGGATGACGTCACTTAATGTTTCAGTTTTCAGGATTATTTCACGGAGCACACCCATTCTGCTATTTTTAAATAAAGCGTACAAAATAAGTACGTGTTGATAGGCGGGACTATAATGTAGTGGTTAGCTACGAGAGTGAAGTAGCGGATCAGACAACGCAGTTGTTTCTACTCCCACTCGCGACAAAAAGACTATAAAGATTACAATAAATCTTGCAAAGTTATGCACGTTTCCATTGCATTGTTTTTGGCGCGCTTGGAGCTGTGTCCAAAAATACTAGGGATAGGATTTGTTTTTATTTTAAAATAAAAGTTTAACATGATTGTAAGCATATAACGAGTCGACTATAAAGCTGCAATCAATGTTGTTCGTAATCCTATTAAAATCGCAAGTTCTGGATGATTATGAACAAAAATTATATTTATTACAAACATTTGACTAGTCTAATGGTAAAAGCGAAGGTGCGGCTAATAATTCACATTAATCAGAATATGATAATAGCACAACATCCGAAGGACTAAATAGTCTATTCATATCAGTGTATTCACACTCTTACAGACATTCTAGGCTTCATCCGTAAAGCGCCAATTTTAATTCTTATTGCTCATCCTAAAGACCTGGGGGGCAATTCTCGCGGCAATCAAACTTTTTTCGTGTGGTAATTCGATTGCGAGTTTGACCATTTTACCTTAAAAATAAAGTAAAATATCTACACGTAAAAAACAAGCGCACAAACAAAATCTAAATACATAAAAATCGTGACCTTGAGATATCAAAAACTATTTTTTCTTCGACAAAGAAAATTCGATCGGTGAATTTTTTTCGTATACGAATTGCACGAGAATTGGCCCCCTGATTTTCCTGATTGCCGTTACGTATGACTACGTAATAGAAGTGACAGCCAGTGCTGAATTTTCGGCCAATAAATAACATAAAGGGATTGAGGGTTGTAATTTTAATCTTCTTGTGTGTTATTATTAACACACAAGAGTGCAGCGATCGGATGTTTTGAGTTTACTTTCGGTCCCGATTCTCTTTTGTTTTTATCCGACAGCTATCAACAGGGTTATGTTTAAAAAAGTGTGTAACGGTTTGATATTATCCTTGCAGGGGGCACACGCGAAGGCGGACTGGTGTGGCGCGGGTGCTCCACCGGCTTCGGCGCCGAGGATGGCGCGGCGGGAGCGCTCACCGACGGCAACGTCAACCCAGGAGACAAGGTTAGCTTGCATTTCACCTTACACAAATATGAAAGTTAACTCTACCAAATAAATAAACATTTGTGACCCGAAAATTTTGTAACCCGCTGTAATGAGCTTACAAATTTACGACGCATTCGTGTGTTTGTTTCCATTTATATATATCTTCAGGTTTATTTAAAAACGAATCTGAAAATTGTGTCGTACTTACTTAGCTAAATTATCAAACAAATTAACACACATTGGTTGCCATTGTATTTTTGTCTTACAAATCACACATGTCCTACATTACAATTAAATTGGGCCAAGTGACGGATGGATCGTCGTTGATGGCATATTATTTCTGAAACGTACGCACACGGCTAAAGAGACAGTGATTTCCAAGTAAACTTTAAACAAATCGTTGTTGTAAGTAAACTGAAAAGTCACATCCTTTCGTATGTGCAACATTTCTATAACCGTGGGTAAATTAATTTTAAAGTCAAATACAGCATTACTTCAAGAAACCAGTTTCTTTTCGGAGTGGAATATTGAGATTAAATCTTGAGGTCTGCAAATAGCTCCTATTACGTTTAGAGAGGCCACTCGAATCGCTGGAGCTCGTAAGATCTTATTTGCCGTCGCGTTCTAAGGCAAGATGAGTACTTGTTCAGGGTCTTAACATTTTAAATCAGGGTAGTAAGCGTTATTCTGTAGATACGTATATTATAAAGCTACGACGCGGGGAACTTGTAAAAGGTCGAGTGAGATAATTTTGCAGGATTGCGTAAGATGGTAAAATGTATAATATGATGCGACTTTCAATCGACGCTGTCTTTACCAACCTATCAAAAGAATCCGTTTCTAATGTCAATTACATTCGTGTTATAAATCGTATATGTTAATGCATTATGTAGCGCCACTTTTAATGTTAATTCCCGTATTAATGTCTGAAAGTTTCTGAAGAGGAAAGCTTGACGCTTCGTAGGCTACGTGCTAACTAGGTATGAGGTACTAGTAACTACTAATACTCCTACGTACTTAAATCTACTTCCCTACTTAAATATAGTATTTCGAAGCCATGTAATTTTTCTGCAGTTGGAGGGGTCGGACGCAGCTCCGGACGACCCTGTTCACCTCAAGAGACGGGTGGGACTCTTCAGTGGGGTGGCTCTAATCGTTGGCACCATGATTGGTAAGAATTTCAGTTGGTTTGCCATTCCTTTTCTCATTAGTATTCGATTAGGATAAGCTTGATCGATCTCAATATAGGATCGACGTGTTCAATGAACTAACCTACTAACATGAGCCTTTTAATAATCCGTGCTAAATTAGCAAATGATTTTGATACGAGTACTTATGAGGAACGTTTTTGCGGTTGTAGTATCTAACGGCCAACATGCATGAGCATATTCAATTCAGTATATTCATGCAAAATGTTAACTAATTACGAAATGCAAGTAAAGATGTGCTCATTTATTATGCTTTGTCAGCTGTATCCAACGGTCACTATTTGATGAGTAAGTTATGATTATCCGCATAACGCCACAACAAAGCAAATCAATAGGTACCTACCTATAGACGTACCTTACGTTGCTATGTTTTCACCATGCCTAACGTTCCCTAGAAACACGTCTACATAATATTGCACGTGATTAAAATTAACAAGATAAAAACAAATTAAGTACACCAGAATACGTTTATTTTTGTTAGGTATAGGTAAAGACCTACATTCCCGCGTCACATGATTGTTTCAACTAACGTAAAGTGTGCTTTGCTTGCGTCAAACAAACTACAAATCAAATTGGACGAAACAAAAATATACACGAGTTTTATACTCAAAGCTTTATGAACAAGGTGGCTCCCATATACAATATTACTTTTATCGTACGAACATCACAGAAGGTTAATAATCGAATGAAGCGTAAACGAGTGTCAATATGAGAGGACGTTGCGCTACATATATAAACGTGAAATCTAAATGTACATATCGTCTGTTATGTTTTCATTGCACAAACGACACCGTGAAGGAAGTGAGTATTTATCGGCGATTCTAAATGAAGATCACTTTCTAAACTAAACAACTTAATCATATCGGGACAGAAATAACACATATTTAGGAAGGTACATAATATACCCCTTTGTTATAGTAATGCGCCTATTGGAAAACCACACATTGATTTTATCTTTATAAGGTCGTTATGCATTAATCGTCATTGATTTATTTATTATTCAACCACTTATTGTTAATGAAATAATTAAGATATTGCGCACAAGCCAACTGTTCTAAATTAATATCAACTTCATCGACATAAATTTTGCATGACTTGTATCTTTTAAAATAAATAAAGTATATGGACATTTTTTAAGAACTTTTATGTAACAATTTGTTAGCAAAATTAAGTATTGAATTTGAATTTCAAAAGCAATTAGAAAAATAAAATCTCTTGAAAACTAATTGGGCGAGCACCGACTTCAAAAAAAATATTTCTCTTAAGAAGACGTGCGTTATTTTAAGTTTTTAATCGTTTTTTTAAGGCAGTTAAATTTAAAAATTACTTCCCTAATTTTATGATATTTAGTTATTACCCATATCTCAAAAACTACTGGACTGATTTTGATGAAACTTACACTAAGTTGAAGTATACTTGATAAAACTGAAAAGTAAATAATCATCGCGCTTTGACTTTTTGGCGGTGCACAAAACGATTAAATTCGGCTCACTAACGAAACTTAGCCTACGTGTTTGGAAGCTTTACTAGATCAACATACAAAAATATAAAATTCCATCGATATCCCACATACAAGGCTCTTAAAAAACTGGCTTGTGAAATCAATGACCAATTACTTAAGATATTTATCGTGCAGAGTGTAGAGAAAGGGATGTCTTCATCACCAACCAAGCACCATTTAGCTTATTGATCAAGTTTACCTGTAGGTATGACAATCAACGCTAAATATGTAGCGTGGCATTTCCTTTTTTCAGGTTCAGGAATATTCGTCTCGCCCTCTGGGCTCTTGGAGCGCACAGGCTCAGTGGGCATAAGTTTCATCATATGGATGGCTTGCGGCCTGCTCTCTTTGCTTGGTCAGTAAAACAACATGTGATATCGATAACTTGCCTAAAAATCTACAAACTATTTATTGCTATGCCAACATACTCGTATTATAAGAGGACCGTGGAGATAAACGTGAACATTAACGGTATCAAATTGATGTGAAACAGGAGCGCTCGCGTATGCAGAGTTGGGTACAATGAATACGTCGTCGGGTGCTGAGTACGCGTATTTCATGGACGCCTTTGGAGCGCCACCTGCATTTTTGTTTTCATGGGTAATGTTTCAGTGTTCCTCTTTTGTTTATATCCTCACCACGCATTCTCAGAACTTCGTTTATGCGTGTGGAGATTAATAATAGGTACTAGAGTTTAACCTCGTGAATCATACTTATTTCAGGTATCGACATTGGTGCTGAAGCCATCGCAAATGGCTATAATATGTCTGAGTTTCGCAAAATACGCGGTTGAACCGTTCGTCACGGAATGCGAGCCGCCGAACAGCCTCGTCAAGCTCGTCGCGGTCATTTCCATTGGTAAGACACACGAGTCATAAACTCCGATCACCTTGACGGTCAATTGATACTCACTGTCAATGTCAACGGGAATCAATAACCTGTCGCCTCTGTTCCAGTGATGATCTTGGCAGTGAACTGCTACAGCGTAAACCTGGCTACGAACGTGCAAAACATCTTCACGGCTGCTAAACTAGTGGCGATAGCGATTATCGTCTGCGGCGGAGCTTACAAGTTAATATTAGGTAATAAATCTAAAAAGAGGAAAAGTATACGTTGTATTCCATTATTTATATAAAAACAATGTACTTATTCCGATTTATAAGTTTCATCATCAACAATCACATGACGTTTGAATCCTGAACCACATTCGCTCGTCTTCAGTACCTTTCCGATACAATCATCATCAGCATCAGTTACTACCTATATTATGTTAATTAATGGGATGTAAATATTGTGTAAAGACTGACGGGTGGTGTGTCCGTATGGTGCAGGTAATACGCGACATTTACAGGAGCCCAACTTCGCCAGTAGTACGGCGACTCTGGGCAACATAGCCACCGCATTCTACACCGGCCTTTGGGCCTACGACGGTTGGAATAATCTCAACTATGTGACTGAGGAAATTAAAAATCCATCCAGGTATGTCCAGCATATAAAATAATAAAACCTATTGTTTTTCGTAATGCCTTGTTTAATTGTAAATATTGCATTTAGCTTTTTTAACATGAGACAGAAGAAATCTTATTTCGTTACGCTCAAAGTTGTTAAGACTACTAATTTTAGATTGACACTAATTAACCGTAAGTTAAGTAAGAAACGAATACAAATTCCAGGCCGCGTCAACTCGAATTAAAACTGAACTTTGATCGCCAATAAAATTCGCGAATCAATAAGTCTATTATTACTTGAACTTAATCAATGAATTTATTGGTGGTGGCACACGTCCAGCATCATTAACTGTATGTACACTGTATCGCATGATTATAGGAATCTTCCACTGAGCATAATAATCGGCATTCCGCTGGTGACGCTGTGTTACGCGCTGGTAAACGTTTCGTACCTGGCGGTGATGTCGGTGAGCGAGATGGCGGACAGTGAGGCTGTGGCGGTGACATTTGGCAACCGGCTACTGGGGCCCATGGCGTGGCTGATGCCGCTCGCAGTCACTATATCGACGTTTGGTTCCGCTAACGGCACGCTGTTTGTTGCGGGAAGGTACGTTGCTTGCTAGGTACACTTCTACAATCTTCTACGTACAAATAACGTACCTAAAGCTTAGCCGCTCAGATTATGCTATTTTGACCTTTTATATTTTGACACAAAATGCATGGAAATAATGTCAAGCTTCCTAAATTTGACTATTTCCCTATACATTTTCTTTTTAAAGGGAACGTCAGGACAGCACTATCTGAGCGACATAATTATAGAACATGTAGGTACTTGCTTCATGTGAATAAAATATTGGACTGCACTATTCAACCTTTGGGTGCAACCTTTTGGTTACTCTTTCTTCTCAGCAATCTAAAAAGCAATAAATCCATGTAAATTTTTTAGACACAACCATTTCTGATGTCTGGTAGATTTATTATGTATGCCTTGCGGGTAAATAGGTGGATACCCGTATATGCCTGATATATGTAATGTTTCTCAGGTTGTGCTTTGCGGCATCGCGAGAGGGGCATTTATTGGACATCCTATCATACGTTCATGTTCGTCGATTCACACCTGCTCCAGGACTCATTTTCCATGTGAGTAGACAGTATTTCAGACTAAAAAATATTTTCCACTAGACTTAACTACCGCTTTCCAATATCCGCCAAAAATTTGAAATTTTAACAAAACTTAAAGTACCTACTGACATACATTTTCGTGTTTTTCAGTCGCTGATAGCAGTGGCCATGGTGTTGTACGGCACGATAGACTCGCTGATCGACTTCTTTTCGTTCACCGCGTGGATATTCTACGGCGGCGCCATGTTGGCTCTTATTGTGATGAGATACACGAAGCCCCATGCACCTAGACCATATAAGGTAAGTTAGCACTTAGCCCAAATACCACAATATTTTGTTGACCGCAAATATAACTTTGTTTTTCATAGTATTTGTATGAAGAACAAAGTTATGTTTGTGGTTGTTGAAGATGTGCTATATCTCAAAAACTACTAGTTCGATTTCGCTCAAACTAATTTTCGTTGAAAGTATTTGTTAAGATCTACGTTGTTTTTTTTTTTCAAAATTTACACTATTAGTTTAAAAATTAGTTGGAGAGGGGGGGGGGGGGAGGGACGCCCATCTTACGGAAGCGCCTATCCTTCAAACGTGACACTTTTAGAGAATGGTTTTAGAAACCTCCATGTCATTTTTAAAAACCTATCTATAGACACCCAATACGCATAGGTTTTAACAAAAAAAATTTTTAGGTTTTAGTTTCATGTATTCAATTACATTTTGTCGGAATCGGAAAGCGGTAAATAAGATACACCTACGTACAAAGTTTCAGCTGTGTGATGCTAATAGTTTAAGAATAATGTGGCCGTGACATACGGACGGACAGATAGACAGACGGACAGACTTGACGAAACTATAAGGGTTCCATTTTTGCCATTCGGCTACGAAACCCTAAAAATAATACAATATCATAAATAAATAAACAGACAACTATATCAGTATAAGCATAAGTTTGTACGCGAATAGGTACCTACTTCATTTTCATTTTTAAGGCTAAGCAAACATTTCACCTAGATCGCACCTGATTTATTAAAACACATACAACATAGACAGTTTATTTACATAGGAGTCGCAGTCACAGACTTGAACAACGAACGACGTAAACTGTTTGAAACGTTAAGTATTGAAACTAAATAAAATGCCCACGAAGTTATCTATAAAGTGTTAATCATCATTAACATCCCGGCATTAATCCCAGTTGCGCGCTGTAATCGCACTGATATTACCTGGAGTTTATAGTGTGTTCTAAACAACCAATTCTCCAGAGATCATGTTTTTTTTTAAAATTAGTAATACTCATCCTTTTTCGTTTTAGGTGCCAATAATAATTCCGTACGTAGTGCTGGTGGTGTCAACATACCTGGTGGTGGCACCCATCATCGACAAACCGCAGTGGGAGTACCTTTACGCCACCGCGTTCATCTTCGGCGGGCTGCTGGTCTATCTACCCTTCGTCAAGTGGGGCTACTCTTTGCCGTTCATGGGTGAGATTAAGTCCTACTTTTGTATTCTTTAAAAGTTAAGATTTGATGTTTACGTTGACCCTATATTTAAATATAGGCTACAGTTTGAAAATACTACTTACCTTGTAAACGGTTTTTAACGGTTTTAAATATTTATTTCTCTAAAATAATAAAATTCACTTACTGTAGAAATACAAAAGAAGACTTAAATTAAATTGTTAACAAGTGTACGACACAATAAATTATCACTTACTTATAGTAGGTACGTAACCGAATGAAAATGGGTAAGGATAATTGGTAGCAAATGTGTTCCTGGTTTGTAAAAAAATAAAAGTTGCAGTACTGCCAGTACAATTTAAATAGACAGCATTATTTAACCAGATGCGATATTTTTTTAATTATTATTATTGATTATATTTCAGATAAAATAACCGTGTTCCTGCAAATGGTATTGGAAGTTGTACCAACTTCAACTACATTTGAATATTAAGTCTCTGCTAGACTTTAAAAAGCATTTGTGACAAAAATAGGCATTATCATAATATGATAGCTATCTACTTATTATTTTGTTATCGAATCATTTTCAATGTTGCATCGTGTTAGAGCCAATTTCAAGAAAAAAATATTTGTAGGTAATAAATTAAGTGAAGTTGGATAGAATTTTGCCAAAAAACAAATTGGTTGTTGTATTTTTTGACTGAAAATATGTTCCTTGGCCATAATTTTATCGTAATTGTTACCCATATTATTATAGTACCTATGAATTTCTTACATTATGAATATTTGATACTACTTTACATAGTGAAATGATTCAAATCGTTTTGTCCAACAGGGTGAAGGAGGCAGTTTAATTTTTATGTGATACAGTGCACTAGATAGATACGATTTTATTCATGTTTTATTGATATGTGACACTATTTCAAATATACAACCAATTGCTACGATTTTAACTAGCTAGGAATATGTTCATTATAAAGTTTTCATTTTTCAATTTATCATCAGATTTATCAGTCTTTCACATTAATTAACAAAGTATTCACCCACAACCCAGCATAACACACATTGTTATTTTAATAATTTGAATTTTATGCGCACCAGTAGTTATTATTTTAAACAAAATTTAAGTTGCCTCCTTCTTCCGACTTTAACATTATAGAACAGAGAAACGGTATTGCTTAACGGTTATGATTGTTTTTAACTTTTTGGTATTATTTACCTTCTTAATTATTTATTTAGAACCGACTAGCGGTTTTTGTGAATCTTTAGAATAGTGATTTCATCGTTCATTTCGTTAGTTTGCACGAATCATTCCCGCGGGGGCTAGGTGGGCGAGTTACGAGTAGAGTTAATCAGATTTAAATAAGTAGATGCCATACATTGCTGCTCAATTAAATGAAGGATACTCTTCTAGTAATTGTGTCTCTATCGAACCTCGTCAAACCTTGAAGCCCTATTCGTGTCACTATGAGTGATTGTGCTAAACTCATAGTCCGTAGTTCATCTCATCATAGCAGACCTTAGACATGAGAATACAGTAATAAGTAACGAGTTTGATTAATTTATTTTGCGGTTTTTTACTCACATGACATGGGATAGCAGATGTTACGGCGCATTTGTTATGCTTATCTCCAGATTGTTTTTGCTCATGAAATATTAATTAAATTCAGATTTCGCAGGTTTCGAAAACAAAATTACACGATTTGAACTTAGCAAGCCTCTAACAAAAGACAATTATTGCATGCTGCATGTACAATGTAGAAGAAATCTGTTGGGTAGTACATATTAAATGATGTAACTGAAGAATCTAAAAGAAATGATCTTGTTAGACTGGAGTATTATTGTTAAGCTATCCCATTTTAAAGACTTAAGTGTGTTTTTTAACGATTCTCAAAATAAATGTATGACAGTAGAACTTTGCGATCGGCAAAATTTGGTCTTATCATTCCTTGCCGGGGCAAAATGACCTGTCGACATTTCTTCTAATAAAGTTATTTTTATATCTTTTAATGTAATTATAATTTTGTCAGAGATAATTTAAAAGATTATGTATGGGTTAGTGAACGTTACCTATTGTAACATATTGTGCTTAGTTAGTGAATGTGTTGCCACATGAAGATTGAACTTTCACTGGGCAACGATGACTTTATGTATTTACTTTTGAAACAAAACGGGCACATTTAAAGTACACGCCTCTAACGATGTGATATTGTTATGGGTAAAACTAATGGTTTTATTTTGTGTACAGAAAATATCAGAAATACCTATATGTACTACATATTAATAACCTAATTATCTATGTACTTATCTCTGAAAGAGAAAAGAAATTAAATATTTATTGTTATACACTACAATGAAATGAAATGAAATTTTAAATAAAGACGACTTATAAAATGTTAGTTTAATTATTTCATCCCAATAAAATTTACTGACAGCTTTTTGAAAAAAGTATGCTTATAACGCAGATTTATCAATATTTTTGAGTTCTTCCTATGTATTTTTAAGCTATTACATACCTTCTATCGCGGGCCTTGAGCGTGGAGATCGAATCAAGCAAATCCGTAATGAAAATAACCTAACACCCCCACTCCGTCTGGCACAGCGGTGATACTTTTTAGTTTTTCCATCTATCGATGAATAGCTGAATTTTTAATGACTTTTTGAAATATCACGCTGTCAAATACAACCAATGCCACCTAAAGGCGCACCCCCCCTTTAGGTGGCATTGGTTGTATTAATAAAATACATAAATAATTATAATTGCATAAGGGCTGATTTTTCAATAGTCAGATAAGAAAGGTTTGTCAAACAAAATACAATACCTATGGCATTGTATTATTAAATTATAATAATACATTATGATAAATTGATTTAAATGTCATTGCTTTTTAATCTTTGTGATGCCACTACAGAAATACAAACCAGTGCTGCGACACAGTTGCTTTTTAATATTAAGATTTTACTACTTACTAGATTGTAATCACTTATCGTGCTTTATTTATTAAACTCCCAAATATAATTTCAATTAACGAATAACTTCAAAAAAAAACCGATTTGCTCAGCTTTACTGCATTTTAAATGCATATTTGTTGGTGTATTTTTTCTTTGGTCATACACCAATATATTATTTAAATTAATTTACATAGAACGAGATTGAAAACTTTGTTGAAATCTTTCTAAACTAAAAAACGGGTTCATACTAACAGCTATAGTTAAAAAAAACTTGAATATTAACGTATTGTATTTTTATTTTTTGGAATAGTAAGAGAATAATTTTGTATGAATTGCTTTTATTATCAATATAAAAGTACTATCACTTATGTGATAGAATACAATATTTATTTATTGCGCTATCGTACATATCTCACCATTGAAAACTCGACCCTAAGTTGTTAAAAAATGCTATGAAATAGCTTTACCGCGGCAGTCTCCGAGTGCCACACGTCTTTTTATTTTTTTAGTTTTTCAAAACATAATTTTATTTGCATCAAATGTTACGTTAAAGATTTTTTTTCATACTTACTGGAATTATAGTATTCGTATAAGGATCAATAACTAAAAGCCAATTGTTTATTCAACAATCAATATTTATTGTTGTGAAAATTAACACAAAGATCACAGATCTTTGACCATTTCGATACCATCTATTTAATATTTTGGTATATTTTTCTGTAACTTTATATGTAAGTAGGAAGCAACTATTACGGCCATGGCACACTGGCGGATTACAAGCGTTTTAAAAGCGAAGCGGCCACGCAGCGAATACGCCGCAGGTGCGCGGAGAAAACGTCGCGGCTGCGCAGCGAACACCTTGCGGACGCGAAGCGTACGCGTCGCGGAATCGCAACGTTTCCGCCTTGAGTGAGCGGCGAACGATACACTCAGTCACAGAATGGATTCCGACGAGAAAAAACTGCTTGTAGCTTTGTTACTTCGACGAAACACGAAACGTAAACCAATACTTCGAAAATATAGGGAGGATCCAATAACAACAAATCGTTTCAATGAAAGCGACTCTATGTGTTGTTGCAAAAGAATAAAAAATAATTCAAGACAATTTTAGTCTTACCTGCGTACGTCAAGTCCTACAATTTTATGTGTTGTTACGTATTCAAAGTGTCATAAAACATAAAGATAAACATATCACTCAGTAACAACTAGTAGCGCAGAGGCGGGGGTTTCTGTATGCGAGTGTACAAAATGGCGGCTACGCTTCTCTCCGCGGCAAAATCGTTGCGCGTCCGTCAACGTATTCGCTGCGCAACCGCTACGTTTTCGACGCGCACACGCGGCGGGTGCGCTAAGTGGCCGCTCCGCTTTGAAAACGCTTGTAATCCGCCAGTGTGGCATGGCTCTTAGATATTATTATGTCTGTAAGTCTGTATCCTCACGGAAAATTTATTAGCTAGCTACATTGTTTGCTAGATTCTGCTAAAACTTGGTGTAACTATCATATCATTTTACTATATTTTTAAAACTTTACTAAACAAAAATGTAGCATGTCATGTTTGTAAGACTGAATTTAATTTACAAAAATTTGTAAATTAAGTCATTTATTTTAAACAGATCTAAGTCGGTCAGGGTTGTTTAAAGTTAATTCATGTATTAATCTATCAAATGGACCCCTATTAGGCTGCACTACCACCAGAGATTTGCGAGGATGCGATGCGATGTGTTTGTTCAGAACCAACAGAACTACTTCATTTACCTAGCTTCGCCCAGCGCAGCTCAGAAACCATTCTATTGGTTCTTAGAAAACACATTCATAGCAACGCATCCCAGCACATTTCTGGTTTAAAGCCAGCCTAAGACATCGTGACACAGGGTATGATAGTCCATAGATTGGATTATTACACTGAATTGAAACTGTAGGTGGGATTCAGCCAAAATAATCCCTAAATGGTACGAACTGACTTAGATTCGCTTTGCTTTTAGAAAGCGTTTATTTTGATATTCACACGGTGTTATATAAACTATAGGATATATTTTATACAGCTAAAACAGACTTAGAATCTAAGATGCGGTTTATTCTTCATCATGTGCCTGAAACAATAAAAAAAACTAAGTGAAAACGCGTGTTTTGAAACAAAGCATCAGGTAAAGCAATTTTAATTCAAATTATTTATTTTTATAAATATGATTATGTTACACACGTTTCGGTAGTAAAACAGTTCGAATATTATTTCATAATATAATTTGTCAACAACTACGAAAAAAATATGCGACTGCAACTAATATAGAGACGTGTGGGGCAGTAAATAATTTTTAGGTTCAGAAGTCTTATTTTGTGACTATATTGAGACCTTTGATGAGGCATTTCATCACGGCAGAGACAGTGTTGTGATTGTGATCACAGTGAGTGAGTGAGTGATTTTATTGCAACGTGAATCGTCATTTTAGCATCTAGACCTGTGTAGAGTGTAGCCTTAGCATAAGTTCTTAAAGCTGGCTTTCTTTGATCTTCCTCTAGTTTTTTTTACCGATTTTGTATAAACGTCAATCTGCATATTGTTAGTAGAGCTGACTATACAGTCCATTTACTATAGTCGCGGGTTATCAATCGAGTCGTAAGGCCATAATGTCAATATACGCGGGACACTCAGAAAGTTGTGCGGCACTAAAATAATTTGTTCTACAGGTATATAGGATATATTTTTATTAAATCTTTTCAAATTACTCTCCACCAACCTCTATACAAAGATTCATACGTATGAACCAGTTTTCAAAATCCTTTTTCCAGTCCGCCACAGACCCTTCGTTCCAATCCTGCTCGAACGCATCTTCCGGAGACGAAAATTGAATCCCTTTGAGCTTATTTTATTTTTTAGAAATATAAAGAAGTCACACGGTGCTAGATCAGGGCTGTAAGGAAGGTGACCCAGGAGTGTGACTGGCGTGCTGTCTAGGAAGTCCCTCGTTTTGAGAGCGGTATGTTCAGGCACATCGTCGTGGTGGAGCAGTAGTCCGCGGAGCCCAGTGTTTGGTCGCTTGTTGTTCACAACAGGGAAAACTTCTGGTAAACATTTGGTAGTATACCATTCGGCGTTGATGCTTCTTTGATCTCATAATGGAATCGACACAAAGTGGCCAGTCAAATTAAAAAAGCTGGCGAATAAAATCTTCCCACCGCCCCAAGATTCCGAGATAGTTTAACTTTGGTAGGCGTTGGTTTATTTTAAAACACCCAAACTGTTGACATGCGCTTGGTTTCTGGATCGTTTTGATAAATCCAGGACTCATCACCTGTAACGATGTCGTAAACACGCCGAGACGAGCCTTTTACAAACTTGTTCAGCATATCACGGCACCATTCTACCCGGGCCTGCTTCTGAGCGTTGGTGAGGTAGTGCGGCACCCAGCGTGGTACTATCCTTCTCACGCGAAGATGCCCGCGTAGAATCTCGTGAACGCTTCCAGATACAATCTTCATTATGTGCTGAATCTTCTGTTATGTAATTGGCCTACCTATTATGTTAGATAAAATTTTTCACAGCTATCACGTTTTCTTCCGTAATAGCCGTCAAAGACCCCTTCGTTCTTCATCCCCCAAGGTTGGTCGACCGCACTTGGATTCGTTATACCAACGATACACGGTGGCCTTGGAGGGGTCATCATCCATAAATGCCATTTAAAGCCTATCGAACGATTCTTCCGTTTTCAGACAACACACAAGTGTTCCAGGGTTAATTTTTCAGTCAGACACGATACTTTGAATTGGCTTGCAAAAAATATGGAGGGAAAATTTAAAAAATGGAACACATTTATTTTTACTTATGAATAAATCATATTTACCAAAAATATTCTAAACAGCCAGTCTCCCATATACATAAACTTTATTCGCAATACTTTCCGAGTGGCCTGGTAGATGCAGCATATGCAGTGCTCTGCATTATCGTTAAATGCAAGCGAAATAGACATAAGAGACGACTTACTCAGTTGACAACACGCTAATTTTTTTAACCCTGAACAATGTGACAATACTCACTTGTCCAAAGTCTCCCAAAAGCCGAGCAGCACGGCGCGGTCCAGATGCCGTTTGGTGCGGCTCAGGTTGAGCACAGTGACCGCCCACTTCGCCACGTTCGCGTCCAGCTTCATCTCGTCATACTTCAGGTGGAAGGCGCAAACTGTGGACGAATAACGTCAAACTCAGATGGTTCATTCATAAAATAAATAAATAAAACAAGCAAGTCTTATCGTAATTCCTGTGTCTAGTGGAATAAGAGTTTCGACTTATTCACAGACAGATCAGACATAGTTGCCATGAGCAATGTGTAATACTCGTCATACTTCAGGTGGAAGGCGCTAACTGTGGACGAATAACGTCAAACTCAGATGGTCCATTCATAAAATTAAATAAAACTCAAGCAAGTCTTATCCTAATTCCTGTGACTAATAGAATACGAGTTTCGACTAATTCACAGACATATCAGACACAGTAGCCATGAGCAATGTGTAATATAGATTGTATCCAAGCAGCATTTTCAATATGGGATATCAGTTTTTAGTAGTTATCTCTCTTTTCCATCTGCAATTGAGTTTTGCCTTTTCTACAAAACGGGCCAAGGCCAGAATACACCTCAAACTAATTTATTTATAAACACACATACATTATCGAAACTAGGCTCGCTTCTTATGATACCTGTGTAATTATACAGGTCTTCGTAAGACAAGTGTATAATAATTAGCTACACAATCGTTTTTCATTTGGCGAGTCGCGACCTGGTACCGGGAAATCAAAATGAAATACCAGGTCGCAACATTGAGATCGATGCATCGTAAAAATTTAACCTTAATGTAACCAGCTTGGATTTTGACTGATTCGGTGGGTTACGAAGGGGCAATGTGAAAATTACCGGCCAAGGCAGAACAAAGTTTGGGAAACACTGGGCTATACTTACTGTTAGCAAATATCTGGACTGGGTTGCCATCCCATGGCCACCCCTTGAACTGCCAAGCCGGCCCTTGGACGAACACCGCGACAACACGATCCCATTCCGCTGCTGACAGTCTTCCGGGGTTGTCCACAACACGATAAGGTACCTGTAGAAAGATAATAAAAAGAAAGATTAAATGTGTGCTATAGGAGTAGGACTTTCTGAGCTATAATAATGCCACGTGTATGTAGGACACTTACTGAAGACCTAGTAAATCTGTGTTTTAAATGAATACAATTAATAATATCTTAAAAACTTACTGTGGTAGTGTTCGCAGTAGTCGCCGGGTGTTCACCGCCAGCTCCTTTCCTTCTTTGTAGCAGTATTTCATTCTCACGCACTGAACCCTCAGCTTTCTTCTGCTCTACTGGTACAAATCTGAATATGTACATTTTTAATTTAGAAACAGCTCTAATAAAATAATGCAGAACAGCCTTATCAAAATAGAGAGATGGTAAGCCAAATAGAGGATAGCTGCTAAAGTCACAAAATCTGTGCACGCCACTGCCCGCCTGTCAAGTACAAGTCGATCTGAGGATCGACTAAGGTGAGCCTCAAGCCAGTATGGACCTATGGGATTCAACTGTTAGGTTCTACAAATGAATCCAATGCAATGATCCTGCCAAGGGTACAAAACAACATACTGAGACAATTGTCTGATGCAGCATGGTTTGTGAAGACGACGAAAAAATCATATAGAGAAGACTGATTGCATGATAAACATAAAAAAACTATGTTATGTTATATAGAGGTCACTCCTGCCTCACCACTTAAGAGATAAAATCGTTTGCCCTTGATACTTGCGTCTATTGTTTGTACTTTTGACTTTGACGTGACGCCCGTTATTGGCCTGTGTGCAAGCGATTTAATTTAGAAGTGATTAGGCGCCAGACACCTAAACCATAAAGAAAAATATCTGATTTGTGTGCACATGCATGGCTTTCGAGGCCTTATTTATTATCACTTATTATTTTACATAATATGAAGTCCGACAGTTATTTGATAAATAAGGTAGAAGGTAGTGCAACACGACGGTAAGGTAGTCCAATACGACTGGAAACAGTTAATTTATTAAACTTGCAGATGACGCGTGACGTACTTGCCGCAGTCACAATAAATAAAGATGCGCCAGACAACACAGAAATTGTCGTGGTTTCGAAGTAAGGTACTTTCATCCTTGTGTTACTAATACCAGACAAAGATTATGACGGGGGCGTCTCCCATAAATACCTAAGACATTATAAACATCCATGACTTAGGTACAGTTCGTGTTCATCACACAAACATTTGCCACTTGCGGGATTCGAATCCGCGACGGCGGCGTAATAGTCCACCAATCCATCTATCGATGAATAGTAGAACTTTGAATGACTTTATGAAATATCACGCTTGTCTCTTTAGTTCAGCAACCCGCCTTTAGGTGGCATTGGTTGTATAAATCAAATAAATAAATAATTATAATTGTATAAGTTGATAAAAAATGTTATGCAATAGCTTTACCGCAACAGTCTCCGAGTGCCACACGTCTTTTTCTCTTTCGAAATGTAAATGCGTAGGTTTTGGTTTGCAAAAAATGAAATGTAATATTAGTGTGAGGAAACTTAATTGGTTTTAGTATTATCTTTAAGTGTTATTTATATTCATTACATACTAATGGTATGTTTTCTTATAATAATAATAATAAAAAACACGAAAAGAAGAAGAAGAAGTAGTCTAAAAACTCACTTGAGTTCCTGCAGCATGTCTTTAACATTGAACATGGATATGAGCGAAGTGGCCGCGGCGGGGATGATGATGATGGGCGTGCGCGAGGGCCGCTTGCCGCCGGGCGGGGGCCGCGCCGCAGCCGCCGGCAGCAGCTCGCGCCTGCCCCCCGGGCCGCTCGCCACGCCGGTTTCTGAACGACAATTTCACATTAGTACTAGCGGACCCAGCGAAATTTGTTTCGCCCCCATTCTCATCTCGCCCCGGCCCCGTCCCGCCCAGTCGCGTAATTTAAAATTTTAGGCGTTCTCAGAGTAACTTAGGGGTATGAATAATAGATCTCGGGAGATGAGAATCGGTCAAGCCGTTTCGGAGGAGTGACGGAACGAACATTGTGACACGAGAATTTTATATATAAGATTATAGCAATGAGTCAACCATGGAGGGTTTTGTTTTATTGAAAGTTATTATAAATCCTCGATCTCTTATATAAGAAGCTATAGCAACCATTAGGGGACTGCTGATTGAGGATTTCTTACCAAATTATACTGGTATTGCAGAAAAACATTGTAACGATCAATCGAGTAATTTGAAGTATTAAGATACTAGCGGTCCCCCGCGACTTTGTCCACGCGTTTTGAATCTGCTACCTTTCCCTCCCGTCGCAGCGTGATGTTTTATGCCCTTTAGCCTTCCTCGATAAATTAGCTATCCATCACAAATATAAGTTTTCAAATCGGTCTAGAGTTCCTGAGATAAGCGCGTTCAAACAAACAAACTCTTAATTTTTATAACATTAGTATAGATTTATTGAAATTAAATGATGTAAAAGGCAACTTTGTTCAAAATGAAATGCTAGTGATAATGATTGTATTTATTTTGATAAGAATCACTACACGTGTGTATAATACACCTTCAAAAATAGTGCAATAGTTTTTTATCAAATTTATTAACATAAAGGTTGTAGTCAGTAAACCATATAAGATAAGACATATTATTATGCTGTCGCAGACTTTATTGTAGAACTGTTAATGCAGAATAATCCTGTCTTACATGATTTTTGTGTAGATAACTTAAACGGTTTAAGCAGCGTACGTAGCGGAAGTTCTCGAATATTTTTCGCATATTTTCGCAAAATTTTTCGTTGCGGTATACGATGTGTTAATTTTACACTTGATCAAACTTTCAGGAAGTGTTCTACTCACGGTTTTGAATAACTTTTACTATGGGACCAACTTCGAAATCGAAAAAAGAAACAGCTGTTCCATACATTTAAGTCACTGTTCCATACTAAAAGTTTGACAAGTGTAAAATTAACACATTGTATAGCTTTAAAAGCTTTTCTCGATAATTGGGCTATCAAATGTAAAAATATTTTTTCAAAACGGTCTAGTAGTTTATGATATTAGCGCGTTCAAACAAATAATAAACAAACTCTTCAGCTTTTTAATATTAGTGTAGATAAAATATAAAGTCAAAAGTCAAGAGTTAAAAAACATTTGTTCAACGTCGTACGTTACGAACGTCAATAATTAAAAAGAAAGCATCACTTTGTTGCACAGCACATAGAGTGCATGATACAGAATAACATTTTGAATTTCAGGAAGAACCATATATGCGTCTCATTGCTAGTAATAAAAAAGCATTTTAAATGTATCTAGTACCCTAAGGTATGCATTTTCTACATGTGAAGGTCAATAGTGGTTATTTCTCATTAAATATGTTTGTAAACATTACAATAATGGAAATGTTTCCTGCTTATAGAATGAAACACATAGTCTCGGAATACTTACGCGACATTTGCCGTGGGTGCGTGGGCGTCTGGGGTGCTCGCGCCGCTACGGGCACACTGGGACCTTCTGTCACAGACTTCAATGTCATACCGTGATAAGTACCCATGGTATCAATTTTGAACCCTTCCGTTTCTGTAACAAAAATATACTTGGTTCATTTCCTTGTTCATGTATTGATTGAATGATAATCAAAATGATAATGGTGACTAAGCTATAATAATAAGTGCTTACCTTCTTTTTGTCTAATAAATCTTTCCTGATCGTATCTGTTATACTGAGCTTGCTGAGCTGGTAAATTAGTGGGTGGCGGCATAACCACTGGTTGTGGTCTTGGTGCCCCTGGCCTACCCTCTTCGCGAGCTTTTATACTGTTTAGCAGAGCATGAATGCTTTTGGCAAACATCTAAACAGAAACAATACAAGGTTTAATAAAACTATATTACACTAGTTAGTTAGTTAGTTTGGCTGGGGTGATTTCCGCACTTAGCCTCATGATTGGGCCATTGTGCGTTATATTACACTAGCTATAATATTAATTATACAATTAAGATTAATTAAGAAGACTAATTTACTAATAGAAAAACATGGTTTAAAGGCCAATTAAAGTACTTCTGCTGTAATGTATGGGACTAGCGGTCGCCCGCGGCTTTGCCCGCGTGCATTTCTGATTTCCCGTCAAATGTTTCAACGCAAAATACTATACCTATTATTATGGTTAGTACGGTCGATTTCTCTGCCGCCTAACTACTTGCACGACAAAAATAGCTTGCACACACCACACAAAGATGGACATCACTTCAAGCAAAAGGCGACGCGTGGTGCAAGCGATATTAGTTTTTGACCTCATGATCTGACGCTGTTTTATACTTTTAAGCCTTTTCCAAAAAAAAAGCACCCAGGATACCTGATAGCATCCGACACTGGGTTCGATTCCTGACACAGTCACTCATTAAAAGTGCAATTTAAATTTTACTGAAAATAATAAAGAGTGGATTTTACCAATGTCAGATAAGGAATATTTTTCGAATAAAATACAAAACGCCTAGTCCGAAAAGTCACTTATTTGTCAGTAATCATTTACGTTAATGTCATTTTAAAATAGCTCGTTTTATACTTATTCGGTCGAGCAAGTCCTATGTTTATAGAATCGACTCTTAAGGACTGGAAATTTTTTCCGCCTATCTCCAGGTATGACCCTTATATCTGATACAATGGAACGGTTTTTACATCAATCCAGTAGTTCTTCAGATTAGCGAATTCAAACAAACGAACTCTTCAGCTTTATAATATAAGTACCTCAATAGATTACGCATCCATAAGTCAAGCATAAAAAATACGGCCTTTACTTGGAATTAATGCATGAAAAACGTATCAAACTTTAGGTTTGTAACACACTTTTGGATTATTTTTAAGACAATAATTCTTATTATGTCCAGTCCTTTTAGTATAGCAATTACGATACCTATATGAATACCTACTTTTTAAAGTTCTGTGCCCACTGGAAATTCGTAGGCTCTTGTTAACAATCTTTAGTTTACAACACTGCAGTAAATCCTAGATGTTCAGGCAGTACATTTTAACTATATCTTACTCCCCTTCCTCTCCGCCACCCCTAATCGAATCTTCATCAGCCTAAATACAAAATTTCAAAATTCTAACTTTGATTCATAAAGATGAAATAAGAAACCAAAAATTGGGGCACGGGCGGGATTTGAACCAGCAACATTTTGGCTGACCGGGCCAAACGCTCTTACAAATTGAACTTCCGTGCTGGTCAGTCCGACCTTGCGAAATTTGTGGTCTCTTATGGATGCGTCCTTGCGTGACGCTTAGCGCCATCTAGCCGTCTGTTTATGAAGCAGATGGCCCAAGCAGTTATTCTTTACAGAATAAATTCAACTTGGAAATTGATGACGCTTCGCTATCTAATGGTTTAGAATGTTTTTAACACTTACAGTGTCATATTTTATATTCATAAAGATGAAATAAGAAACCAAAAATTTGCGCACGGGCGGGACTTGAACCAGCAACCTTTTGGCTGACCGGGCTAAACGCTCTTACCAATTGAGCTACCGTGCTGTCAGTTCGACCTTGCGAAATTTGTGGTCTCTTATGGATGCGTCATTGCGTGGCGCTTAGCGCCATCTAGCCGTCTGTTAATAAAAACAGACGGCTGGTTCAAGTCCCGCCCGTGCGCAAAATTTTGGTTTCTTATTTCATCTTTATAAATATAAAATATGACACTGTACTCACAGTTAAAAACATTCTAAACCATTCTAACTTTGAAATCAACGGACTTTTATGCAACCGTCATTTCACCCCCCTAGGGTATGAATTTTGAAAAGTCCATTTGTAGTGCTGACCTTCATCATTTAAGGAACCTTGGTACACATTTTCAAGTGAATCCAATCACGGAATAAGAAGTTTTATACAAATTTTCAACCCCTGCTTCACCCCCTTAGGGGTGGAATTTTGAAAAATCCTTTCTTAGCACATACTCTGTATAAGGTATCTGTGCAAAATTTCAAGTCTCTAGGTCCAGCCGTTTGAGCTGTGCGTTGATATATAACCCAGTGCGTCAGTTTAGAATTATATACATACAAATTAAGTAAAAAAGAAGAGAAAAATATCTTGTTAGATAACAACTATGAATGGTTTTCTAGTCTATGGGTTTAGAGTCCCTTTTTCTAAGTACACTTTGTATATATCAAAACATTAACATACCTTTCCATTGCTTTGTAATACAGTGGTCCTAGTTCTCCACTGTCTTTCACGACTAATAATATCCTTAGTAAGATCAACATCATAGTCAAGAATGGCACGCAAATCTGATCCCACAACTCCTAATGTGTCTGAGTAGTCATTACTTTTTATGGTGGTCCTCTTCTTGGCTAAACGTTTAGCTTTGATAGCAGCAATTTTTTCCACTGACATAGCCTCAGACAGAGACCTAACAAGATAAAATTAATAATTGATTATTACAGAACGTCAAATACTCATGTCATTTGATTTATAGTAACAAACTTACTTGATGTTATCAACAGTGACTGATGCTTCCTTTGGTGCATCAAGACGGGCTGCAAGTTGTTCTCTGACTTTTTGCACGTGTGTCTCTTCAATTCGAGGCTTTTTAGCAGCAGATTCTCCTCCATCATTATCATGTGAACGTTTTACCTAGAAAATACTTTATATGTTTAACTCTTTCACAGACAGTGACCGCCTATAGGCGTGATAACAATAAAATTTCTATTGTGTCTGGTGTACTGTCCGTTAAAGTGTTAATAAAATTAAAAGTAATGGGTTATCAACTCGAGTAAGAGGAGGCCTAGCAAGAGCCCAAAAAACAGGAATACCCTAATTGAACTGTGCTATTATTATGTATGGTTTCTTTCCACTATAAACAACATATTATATTATTACTGTTTTAAAATGCAGTTCAGACTTTTAACAGTACACTAACAATACAGTAAACTTATACAAGTTTCATGTACATGTGAATTAGATGTACCTGAGTTGGAATTTCTAGTGGAGCACTTTTATCAATTGATGCACATGTTGCCGTTTCACCATTTAAATATGCCAACAGCTCCTTTCGATCAGGACGACGTACAGCTGGTATATTCGCCGCCTATTGACAAATAAATAGGTATTTGATTGAGAAACTTTGTGACCAAGTTATCTATCAGCTGAGCTGAGACGAACGTTTTACTTACAGCTGCTTGTCGCACATACACTGGATGTGTAAGCTGAATGTTTTTAAGTATGAAGAGAAGACATTCGAGAGTGTAATATTCTTTAACACTGCCTTCTTTACCCGATCTAAAACACATAATCGTAAAAGTTAGCATAACACTGAACGAAGCATATCCGACGTGGTAAACATTTACGATGTCATCCGATTTTTGTGGTTACTTACCCATACATAAGATAATTTGTTTTGACATTTTTAGGCCACGAAAATTCTCCAAATATTATTTGATTGTCCCGTTCTATAATTTCTTTTTTATTTACATTATACTGGCGTAGTAAACTAAGGGGGTCCGCCATGATTACGTTATTGGTATTTTATTTATCCACGAAGTTCCTTTCACTGTTATCAAGGGTTATTCCGAGAAAAATCACCACACACTAATTACGCAGCAACACATCATCAAATTCACACTCAACTTTTATACACAATCCAAATTCGAAATAACATTAACTCGCGCAACACGATATATTATCGCCATTTTTAATCAATTTTACCAACCGCAGAAACTAAATACTAGTGGTGTGACTTTGGCATCAAACTGGTTGACGGTAAGTCAAAAAAATCGGAAATATCAACAAATATTCGTTAATATAAAAACATGTGCACGGCAATATTAAGGCGCCTTTTGACTGTGGGATATATTTAATTAATATATATTACGATATTCTTTACCCTTTCACACTGTGGGTTTTATAAATTCTTAATTTTGTATGGGATCTTCTATCACCGCAAGGGGCGAAAGGGCGTGCGTGCGGGGCCGAAAAATATGTCTCCCTCTTCGCGTATATATAGCCCTATATACTCAAAGGTCTCTTTCGAAACACTCCAAAATATATAATAGCGCTGGATATAAAATATTATATTTCTCAGTGAAAGGGTTACATTGTACTCTATGGTGAGCGAAATCGAGTATTCTAAAGTAAAGAATATTATGTGAATAGGCAGCTTTATTGTACCGCCATCTAGCGTTGAGTAGATAGGTTTTTTGTATCTATACAGATGGCGCTAGTTGACATAAAAAATCTGTATTGCAAATTGTTTCTAAACATGGCTGCCGGTCAGGTCTTCATTTATTGATATTTTTGTGAATAGTAATCTATTTTTTTATCGTTTTTTCATATGAATCGTGTCAGAAGTGATAGAATGCCATAGTGGATTAAATTTTCCTACACAATGACTTCTACACCCAAGACTGAGAAATGCGGACAAGGTAAGTTATTCGTAACATTGAGCATTTCTTTCAAATTGTAATTTTGCTGTTCCAAGTTGGCTTTCTAACAGAAATAAATTCATACGCTATTAAAAGTACATGTTCTTATTTATATGATATCAAGCAAGGATTTAAAATTATAATTTGCCATCAAGATGATTATGAGATGCACACTGGAGGTGCAGTACTCAAGTAGGTACTTTTTCTATGGGTTTGAGAATCAACAAGATCAACCTGTACGATATCTTGGAATACTTGGGACATCAATGATGTATTTATACTATGAGGAAATACCTATCACCTACTAGAAAGTAGGTGATAGATATTTCCTCAATCAAAAAGTCATAATTTAAAACTAGTGTAAGATGGGCCCACCGGGATATAATTATGTACCTACCTATTCTTACTTTTGTTTATTAATAACAACAACTTTTAGCAATAATGTTTGAACCCACTCTAGGAATCCTTGATCTATATTTAAAAAATAAAAATTGTTAGAAATTTATTTTAAAAGGTAACTTGGTTGCAAATTAATAATCTGGGTTGGTAATATGACGAGGAAAAAGATTTTTCCTTGAATAAATAATGATGCATGATGATGTTATTTTTATGATTGTATTTATTAATATATATAATATATGTATGTTTTATATAATATATTATTAGTTTCATAGATTGTCTTGATCTTTTATGCACATAATATCCTTCCCTATGAGCTCATTATTTCTTCACCCAAAGGTTTTCTGGAAGAGATAGCTTATAGCGATAAGCCCACCTAAATTGTACATTTCCTCGAAATGAATTTGTTATTAACCTATCTGATGTGCAATAAAGAGTTATCTTATGCATTATAACATTCTCTCTATAACCACACAAATGTTCTAGAACTGTGGCTTGGGTACCATGAAGGAAGCATGTGTATAACAATGTTTTTCCTAATTTATTGCATTCTCATAAAATCTGTATACTACATCAATTACTATTACAATTGTTAAATATGCATTTGCAAAAATATTACTTCAAATGACGAGAAATTATATAAAGTGATCCAGCATTCTCACTTGTGAAAAATCTTTCAAATTCAACAGGTCAGATAGCATGAGCCCACATAGCTCAGGATGTAGACATTTGGTTCTCTGCCTTAAGACTAGTGGATTGTTGATTCCAGTTCAATTTATAATTTCTAGTGCATCCCTGCAGGATTCTGTTATACTGAAATTGATGTATATGTCCCAGGAAATGTATGATATCCATCAGTGTACACAATTCCTACAAAGCTATATCTACTATATTATAAAGCTAAAGCTATTAGCTAAAGCTAAATAGTGTGTTTGTTTCTTTGTTTGAATGCGCTTACATCAGAAACAACTGGACCGGTTTAAAGATTATTTTTGTTTTGGATAGTAGCTTATTTATCGAGGAAGGCTTTAGCCTATAAAACATCACAAAACGACATGAAAGCAGAGCAACAATGAAACATTTTGCAAAATTGGGGGAAAAATATTCCTTTTGAAAGCATCCGTTGCATATGCAGCGTAAACAGTTTAAGATTCATAAAAAACATGTATGATGGGATTGTTCTGCTTTAAAAGTCCTACAACAAAGTCCGTGACAGCATGTTATGTCTATCTCATAATATAGTTTACTCACTAAACAGTTTTTTATGTTCATAAATTTGTTGATGTACATGAATATTTACTATTTTCATGAGGTTTCGATGCACAAGGGTATTTATTCTTAAATAATCATTTTCGTCATGACGAGCATTTCGTTTTGAACAACTTTGCCCTTTACATCATTTGATTCCAAGTAACTTAGAAGCTATTACAGTTTTAAAGTAATGCTTGCAGATTAACCCTAAAACCCTACTTGGGGTGCTGGAGAACCCCACATAGTTTATTTTACTCCCTTGTTTCGTAGTTTAGTAATGCACGTTTTTGACTCTTCGCGTTTTTACCTTTAAGGACATGTACTGCAGACTGGCTAGGAATGCGGCAACAGCCAGCTGATGTAGATTTTTGCACGTGGGGCATGAAGGTGACTTCCTTACTCTTTTGTTCTATTGACTACTAAAATTGATATGAAAATGGCAAGAATCATAATTTGACAACTATCCGTGATGATCTAAATAACAATAATGATGTTAAACTTTCAAAAATAAACTATTTTTCGACTAATACAAAAGGAAGTGTGGATGTGTTCTATGCAATTCCTATGGAATAAACTTTGAGGAGGGATTTAAGTAGAGTATCTCGGTGGTCCTCCAGCAACCCATGTCTGTGAATGCTTATAGATATAACATCACTCTCAGGGATGTTTTAGTTTTTGCCCAGGAAATAGTAATTGGTTGAACTAGACCTGGTGCAATAAGTCCAAAATTCCATTTTTATAACACTGATTCAAAGTACCTATGTCAAAAGAGCTCAAATGAATTTATTATTTTAAGGTGTAAAGCTACTATAAGATTTCATGACATCAATCCATATTAATATCAATTCGCTGTCGCCTTGGCTGTGGCGTAAGAATTCTAGGTACTCATCTTGCACTAAATTTTATCATAACAAGATGGTCACACAGAGTCTACGATACTATTTGGTAGTCCAACTAATGCAGATAATAGGTATATTATTTTTAAAATGAGCAACTTCTAAATACATTTTTCAAGTTTTTATGACGAGGAGACCGGCGGTACGACTAGGGTATGTAGCCGTTTTCAATGGATGTTAACACTTGTTTAAGAAGTCCATGTTATTTGTTTGTAACTACAACAAACTAAATTTTTCAACGGCAACAAACACCGATACAAGATTTTCTGGTTTCACATGATTGAACTGTTCTTTCCAGCTTATTTTGGAACTTTGTATGTATTTGCAATTAATTTTCCGATTTACTTCTTAGTTGGCCAATTACTCGTAAAAGAATAGATAAGGTTGTAATAAGAATTTAAAAGTATTAACAAGTTCAAGAATACGATAGTACTTAAAAAGTATTTCTACTCACTTCTTCACCTCCAGTTTGCGATCTCTTGGACCTCCCCTCGTATGTACAAATTAAAGTGGATTATGATACAATTACTGCCTACTCCATCATAATATTATGTACTAGAGGACCCAGCGAACATTGTTCGTCCCCCCACAAATTTTCAGCTAAATCGGTTCAGCCTTTCTTGCGTTATAAATAGTGTAACTAACACCACTTGTTTTTACGAGTATATATAGATTATTGTAAAGATATCAGCAAAAGCAGTGATTTATGATTGGGAGAATGGGGTAAGCTTAGGTAGGTGTTTCCGCCGTGTACCATATTCGTTACAAGTAGGTTTGCCAGTCGCTGTCGCTCGTATGCGTTTTGAATACGTTTATGGGAAGAGTGCGCAGCATCCGGTCTCGGTGTGAGAGAGGTTCCGCACTTATTTCCGTCCCACTTGAGCGAAACGCTTATCCTTGTTTGCCTTTAATTAAATCACGGTAAACCATGAAAGTACTATCTGCCTCCGACTTATTTAATTCGAAGTCGAGAAAATTTAGATAAAGTCGAAATAATAATAATTTGATGCTTAGGTGGTGTCAATAATTAGGTTTTAACTTTACCTTATTAATACTTATTATTTCTCTTAGAAGTAAGATGATACACATTACCTGTGCGCCATTAGACGCAAATAATGAAGTAAGTAACAAACATGTTACCTAATTGCTTATCTAAGAGAAAGTTGACGTATCACATTAATATATTAAGTGTTACGGCTCCAACAATACATAGCCCCTCTTATAACATCGAAAACTGTCCATCATGTTATTAGTAATAATTGTTTTATTAATCATACAATAATAAATGTAATCCTTCGGCAATTTCAATAATTTCAAAAGCCACCTTACCATACTATACAATCCTGTTTAGAGTAATTTAGCTTTTTTGAGTAATTTTGGCACAGTTTGGTTCGGATGATTCATTAATATAAAACCCAGTCGAAGTATGGAGTTCCCTTCATATAGCAAACCGGAATTTCAGAATATTTTACACTTTATACTTACTTTTTCGGAATTTTTTTTTTATTTTGTAAATGGTTGAATCGAACCAAACATTTCGATTGATTAGTAACTGCCACTTACATAGCGACGACTAGTATTAATATAACGGTCTAGGTATTAGGTACCTATGTTGTTTGAGTTTCTAGTCAATTGGGAAAGTTCTGTTCATCGTGTTTCCCCACACTTAAATTGTCCGTGAAGTGAAAAGCGACGACAGCCATACTTATGAATGATGGATATTTAGGAACAATACTTAAAATCATCAAAATTACTAAGATGCTTATTGTGTCTATTACTCTAGCCTACACCATAAAAAATTGTAGATGACAACGGTTTGTTGGACTCTATCATATTTAGATTGTGTGCGCCACTTGTGCTTACACTAAATGTCTGCCTTTGGCGCGATTCTGCAATCGTAACGGGACAGAACTCTCCATAAGGTTATTTGAATTAGAAATTCCTGTGTCGGCGCAGTCTTACCTGGTTAAGAGGCCTAGTGCGTCGGCCATGGCCCCATTTCGTCAAACCATCCTTATGAAATCTGTAAAAATTGGATCAATTTTTTTTTCAGTCTAGATTCTTTGTATTCTTTTATATACGTATGACCAAGTGTTATGGAACAACACCTGTATGTAAGTGTGTTTATCCGGATTCGATGAAGGAACTGTAATCAGAAAATGTTAATATTTAAAATAAATTTTGACCACTTCTCTGTGACTGAAAGTTCTTGTGACACTTGGAATAAGACGTAGTTGTTTATTTCGTTATCTTCACTAGACGTCTAATTTATGCGAATTGGCTGCCTGGTTTCTAGTCTTGGCTTCTGAACGTGATCTCAGTCACTTGCTCCCTTGCCTTACTTAGAGATACTGAGTCAAAGTACGATGCTAACGTTTCTAAGGCTACTGGAGATATTGTTTATAATACGGCACACAGCTTCGACCTTATGAATGTGTTATACACGAGTGACTTATCTCTGAATGTAATGACGATTTGAAAATAAAAAAATCCTAGAAAACTAATCGATTCGACAGATTTTCATGATGGATCCACGTACCATTTATTTCTTAATGTGACTATTAAACGGAGCTCAGGTAAAGACGGGTTACTTTTGAAAATAATTTATTTCAAAACACATAACGCGACGCCATTTTACGGCGCAAGCAAGAGACAGAAGATACATGTGACATGTCACACTTTTGGCGCGAATGGGCGCGCAAGGTGGGGAAGGAGCTATCTTTTTTAAATGCCTTACACTATGTTCTCATCAAAGAGAATTCGACAAGCATAAACTTGGCTATAATGGACCAACTGTGCGTTGATGTGAATATTATCTATGACTGACGCTTGCCCTGAAAAAACACATTCTTTTATTGGTATAGCACGTCCATCGCTCTTGAGCTCGACTGAAAGTACATTGTACTATACCAGGCGAGCGCTTCCTTGTTTCTTGTAGCCTTACATCTACAGAGCCGATCTGTGGCACTGTAACGGGACTGCGCCTGAGTCGCGGTCTCGCGACGTGCCGGCCAATCTATTGCCTTTATAAATAATCCAAATAATGTATATTTGTCTATGGTACTCTTATATCAACTTGGCTATTATATTATAACTCATTATTAATTTGTGCTATTCCTTTTAATACTATTATTTCCCAACTAGCTCTTCGTTTTCCTTCGTGCCCGTATAAATTATTATGATAGCTAAGACAAATTGTGAAGGAATATTTCATTATTTATATGATAATACCTGTCACCTGACTAGGTAATAATAATAATACAATAAAACCCAATTTTGAAATAAAATTGAAGTCGTTAGATGCCATTATTTTAATGCCACTTGCTCATCATCTATGATTGCGCATCCGTTTGTGTTCAAATAAATAGCTTATGCAATTGTTTTGAGATTAACCTTTGTGGAATGAATTGCCACTTCGTTGTGCTGCTGTTATAAAATTCGAAGTGTTAGGTCCGTCGTCGACAAAATTGATAAAATTGTCTGAAGTTGTGTTGGGGGTATATAACATTATGTAATGGTACATATTTCAAAACCATAGCGCTCTTCTGAACATAGAGACCCGTTATGAGGAACCCATTTGCACTTACCACATGTTGCCTCGATTACCCCAAGCTATTTACATAACGTCTTCCATGCAAATGTTCGTTTGAATGCGTCAATTCAATTCTCTTTAGTGAATCTAGGATGATACTTGAAACTTGTCGTCATGGTTTTTAAGTACCGCCATGCTGTTAACCTTGACAAGGTAGCCAGATAGATTAGATTGGTTAGAGCATCACGAAGGTTAATTGTCCCGTCTCACTGATGAAAGTGAAAGGATAAGCCGCTTCATCCTCCGATGATCAAACATTTATGCGTGAACCTGTTTTATGATTGATAAAAGAAGAGAAACAGTTCGATTTTTTTGGCAGAAATGTCTAAACATCGTCCGCACCGCATGAATATCTAGGTAGGTTAGGTTAGGTTAGGTACTACCTAATATGGTTTTTACTCCTCTATTTTTCCTTCGTTTATTTTAATTATGGATGGCTTACAAGATACATTGTGTTCCAAGAAGGGTGTACCAGCGGGCGTCTGGTGCTAGAGGACACCAAGGGTTATACTATACATTAAGGGTTTGACTCCGATGTATGTTTACCGACATTTGATTTTCTAGATCAAGTCGCAATCAGACCTAAATTCGTTCGAATCAAAATATCTCGAATACTATTGAATTTCGCTGAACATACATTGAGGTCAAATCTTATATTTGATAGCTCTTGGTGTCGTCTACCAGCAGACACCTGCGGGTACATCCTTCTTAGGACACCCCATATTCTATATAAAAGTGATGTAAGCTTAAAATCATCATCTGCCTACAATACTCAATCGAAGTCATCGATAAGTCATAGTAAGGTAACTCAGGGATACCCTTCCATAATCTCACTATCAGGTATACCAAGTAACACACCACGTTCCTTCTTCTGAATGAGCACTACCTATATGAATTTAATATGAAAAGTATTCCTGAGAACTCTTGAATTACTTAAATACACACCAATTATGCTCAATTAAGCGAATTGAGAAATTGCTGATGATAGGATTTTGACCTTCAGTGTGTAAGATATTTTGTTTAATAGTTTCTCGAGGGAGCCTTAATAAAGCTTCACACGAGTTTGGCCTTCCTGTTATTGATATGATTGACTGCTACTATTGTTACGGTCGTGTACGCGAGATGTGCTCGTGAGTAACTCTGCAAAAAAAAGTCTACATAAACGTAATATGCAATCAGTACTAAAATCGCAACTGCTAATGCTTGCTTGCCACATGAAATGTAATACATTTTGTCTCTATTACTAATAATACGGGACTTGGAACGTGATGCTCTTTTTTCACGTCCTCGTTTGTTCACTCACGACGGTTCTTCATAAAGTGCATCGTAATTCTTTTATCATTATGTACTGTTTTCTTGAGGCATTCTATCATACAAGTACCTATTTCAGCCAATTTTGAGCGCCAGATAGATTCACTTAAGTAATATGAAAAAAAGGGCTCATTGAAAGCCCTTTTAATCTCGTTTCATCTCGCATGGAATTTGATTGAAGATATAGTTTCAACCAACTCTACCTTGAGCTGCATGGCTCTTTTACTAATCCCGATATTTCCGTGCATGCATTTAACCAGATTGGTGTAATAGTCTAATTGCGGTATACTTTAGTTGGCTACGTAGATTAATTTGTTCAAGTAGTCTATGTGAAACAGTTTTACTTAATATTTCTTATTGAACTTAGATATTACTTACTGCTTTGGGTTGTGCTTAGGTGTAATGATCTAGTAAGTAACTCAAAGTGTATGATCCCGTTAGACTAGGTACCTAGCTATCTAAAGGCGGGCTAGTTTATTGGAAAGTAAGTTGCATTGCACGGTCCGTGACTGGTGGTGAGTAGCGCTGTTTTCTGTAGTTATGTCGAAGAAAAAAGCTTTTTATAGGCATAAATTGGTTAAAATGTAAGTTATTTGTTGTTTCTCATATCCTAATTGCAATGCTAACCGTCTGGCTAATATGGTCTACATTATGCCTACCTACGATTAATTGTTGATGTAAAATTTTACTTCTGTAATACCTTTCAGTGTTATTGCTTTTCCGTTATTTTTAATAATACCGTCACAAAACGGTCTGCTGGCCACTCTCGGTGACCAACTTACGCGAATGGTCGAAGTCGTTACATTCGGCTATTTGTTATATGCTTAACAAGGTTCAAATTTTAGTTTTGCTGTCAATAAACCGTGACAACTGCACGTTGCGTGTTCTATAGCAGTTACTAGGTAATTCACAGATAACATTGCATGTTAACCCTGGTGCAAACTGCAAATGGTCAAGTGACACAGATCTGTAACACACTTCTTACTGAGCTATTGCCTACTTACACGTATGTAAATGCAAGCATTTTAATAGCCGCTTTTCTTAGGTAAAGTGTCATTTCTAAAATACGCAAGTAAATATAAATATGAACTTAATAAAAAATTAACACATGTTCTACATAATAGGGAGAAAAATAATTGCTGATTGAGCATTATCGAAGCACTAGTTAGTCCTGTAAAAAATAATAAAATATTCCAATCTATTTGTAAATCTGACTAATACATACTATCATGTTGTTATATTATGTACAAGTTACCTTTAAAGTGGCAAAGAGTGATAATAGGATATAGGTCTAAGTTTTGTTTTCTATTTATTAGTCAAAGTCACGTATTGTTGCACACATGGTTGTAAAGCACCGGTTTAACATATTTCGTCATAGGTACGTTGCAAATGTTCTTCAAGGCTTCGAAACACTTACTTACATTACCGTGTAGGAAGAGATTACGGTTGTTAGGTAACGATAACATATTAGCGTAGAATCGTTCATTTGGAAGGACAGGTGTGCGCGGGCGCAGTTGGCGGAGATGCTTGGCGGAGCCGACACTTTCACTCTCGCCGGTGTGACAGCAGCAGCGGCCCAGCCTGCCGCAGTGCAGCCGTGCCGACGCCCTCGGCCGCACCGCTTGCTCTGCGCAAACGCACGGCCATCGCGACCGATCGGCACCCCGTGTCAATCTTATGCTCCGTTGCGCATGGGCTAGCCCACTCGTTGCTCTGCTGAATATCGAGATCGTGTTGTGAAAAACTCATGGTTATTTTTAGTTCTGCCGTGTCGTGCGTTCAATGTGGTTATCCTAGCCATTTTTGTGTAAAAAGACGTTTTGCGAATAGATATTATCGAGATCGATATTATCACATCGGTGTGCCTCGTTAAGCTGATTAGTGAAAACTGAAGTGACCAAAAACAAGTGTCGGATACCTAGAGAAAGTCGTGAATTTCGCTGTTCTGTTCGAATGTTTAGTTAGTGTAAACATCGATCAATGTTTCTCAATCCCACAAAAAAAACTGAAGTTAATTGTCAATTTTAATGAGACCAATTAGCCATGGGCACGCTGTACCAATTGAAGCGACAGATTCATTGGAGGATTTGAGTGGCGCCCAATTTTGTAGTGTCAAGGTTGTCGGATCAGACTGACTGAACAGCAATCTGTGTGGAGTCGCTGCTCGTGATGCGCATATGACGAGCGTCACGACGCTCACTGTAAATAAATAATGACCTAATTGTACATACGTTACTCGCTATTTCTGAGTCTGACTTACATATGTTCATCGTAACAAGGTAAACACCTTGTTTTATCAGCGTGATATACTCATGAGGCCAACATTTTAATATCAACAGAGCTCCAGCCCCAGAACTCAGTCTGATAAATATCATGTTTCAATGAAGATTAATTTTAATTAGAAAACTACAAAATGCCACATTACGACGAAAGTTTTATTCATGATGATAACCAAAACCAAAGGAGAAATAAAAGAAGTTATCGCGTTTATAAAAATGGGCTTAGCCCTCTACAGTTTTTGGAGACTAGCGATGGGTTTCGTAACCTTGAAGAAAGAGGAACTTCTGTCATAAAAAAGAATATAAAAAATATGAGACATAGAAGCAATCGTAAGCCAGAGCCTGTAACACAAGCAAATAATGCAAAATATAAGACACCAGACATAATTGTAGATCACTGTCCACGTCTTAGTGTCTTAGATCCAAGTAAATATTATGATGTAAGAAATAATAATATTTTGTCGTTATCACCTTGCAAAAGTTTTGATAACTTGACGTTTACTCCTGTACGAAAAAACGATTCGACAAAAGTGAAAATAAGAAATGGATGCAGTCTGCAGAATTTATTAGACGACGGAAAGCTCAAACATTATGTCTCGCCTTCCGAAGATATTTCGATGTCACCGCGTAATGGTGATGTTAAAAATTCATACTCAGTCGTAGATGCCCGGCGGCGCCCTATGCAGCGGCGCATATCGAGAGGCACCCTGGCGCCGGGCGTCGGCGTATACCGACAGATTACCGGCGAAAGACCCTCGGCTATCAATAATGCCCACGGTAGGAATACATATTTTTTACACAATTATTACAGGTAACAATTTGTTCTGCACATTAAAAGCTTATGTAATTTCACAAATAAAGTTCGTAAGCTCAAGTTTTCATGTATCTTACGTGTACTTGAAACGTACGTAGATAACTACCGTATTGTGGTTATTATCATAAATATTTATCAGATTTTCACGTCTTAATTGAATCTCAAAGTAGTGCTTGTCAATGCCACAATTAGGTGCATATTGAAATTCTAAAATACAACACTATGTACTATAGAGTATGTATCAAGAATTTATTGCAGTATACAATAACTAGGTACTTTCAAAAAAATATTTCATACAAATGTTGAAAAATATGCGATATGAAAATAATAACCAACTTATTAACGTAATACGTATGTACGATTGTCAATCTACATGCGTAACGTGATAGCTGGCTTCATTGCCGTATTGCAAAATTGAAAGTTGGACGTAACCAGATACTTTGCTCTATTTCTACATAGCGAAACGGAAGAGAATGCAGCCTGGAGAGCTTTCAGTTATTCTTCCTCATTCGTGTCGTTGCGCTTTGTAAAGAGCTAAGCTAGTGCATCTAATGAAATGCGTGATCTTGTATAACAAGCGTAAGAGACGCGGGAAACCACACCATTGTGTCCATACTCCATTGTTGCGATAATGTTAAGGCCGTACACAAAAACTACGTTGAATAATACCCTCTGAATACTATTACTTCGAGTAGTATTGATTGGCGCAATATTTGCAGTAGGCACCTACTCACTGCAACTTTGGTTGGTTTACGAATAACTTACCCAAGTTAACATAGCAGCAGGTGATCTTTTCTATTCTTGGAAACTCAAAAATAATTCAAATATATTCAAGTTTCTAACTTTCGTTTTCTTAAAATTTCAGACTCTTATTTGAATACGAATAAGTTAGTTTCTTTTATTTGACCAATCAAGATAAGTGGTAAAATAATACTTATATTAGCGACCCACCCGTATCAGCTTCACACCAGTGCAAACTCTTTAACTTCTTTAACTCTTCGAAATACATTATCAAAATACCATACAGTCAAACTAAAAAAAAAAGACTGGACCATACTCTACATTAACAAGAAAACAATCCTTAATCAATCGTCTCAATGTAGAATGTCTCCGCTTACCTCTGCAGATAGATAGACCTACTATATCCTCGAACTGATTAGCTATGCGTTTTCTCCTACATGATTTCACTTTTATCATTGCCAAATAAATAAAAAGCGCGTTTAACTTGGAACATTGTCTCTAGTAGTTTATTGAAATAAACGTAGAGCTATGAAATGATTACTTTTGTATGTCAGACGTAAGAGTATTCTGTTGGTATGATATAAATAAAGGGTCGAATGGGTGAAGACGATGGGCAGGGCCATCCTACCAAAGCTGCATGCTAAGTATGTTTTTAATATCGAGTATGTTTATGATGTGTACGCCATGACGCATTCGAAGTTGTACCGAGGACCGGCGGCGTCCGTCCGTCGCAAGTCAGTCGACGCAAACCGCGGCTTGGGCGCGTCCTGCTGTCGCCCCGGTATTTATTTATAAACTCACATCATCCAGTGATAAACTTGTGCTTACTTTTACTGCCCCTTAAGGGCTCAAACTAGTTAAAAGATCATTCGAGCTGCAGTGCTGACGCTTGAACGACTAAATACCTAACTGTAAACTGTGTGTACCTTTTTTGTGACTAAAACCTGACTTACGTCACTGTGCTCAGTCCCAAGGTAGGTTCAAATCACTTAAATCCAATCAGTTTCATGTTTCGTAATTTAATTTCGTACAGCTAAGTATGTACATATAATTAATTTCACATTAACAGTATTGATTTTAGTTTATTTCTTTTCTTTGGAGTTAAGTTAGTTTTGTGTAGTAATGTTAGTAAAATAAATTTATTTGAGAGACATATTTCTACTGTAAATATGTTTATTATAAAACAACAATCTTTGAAACACCTAAAAACAAATAAATAAGGTTCTTAAATTAGAGCCCACCTATTTTTAATGTGATTATCCATAAATTAAATATCACGCAATTGAGTGGTACGTTTCGATTCCTATCCTTTTATGGTTGGTAACTATGTATTCAGCATTCGCAGCATGATCAACTAGGCAGTACCTAAAAGGTTGGTAGTAGAATTTATAAATGTAGATTGTGTACCCATATGGATAAGTCCTAATTCAAGGATTCGTTCTGATTTATAGTCGCATTGGTGTCCATCATACCGTTACAATTTCAGGAAAAAAAAAACTACTTAAATTTATATTCAACAGAATAACATCATAGATTTCTATTAATGATCCATAAAATACAAATTCAACTTGAGGAAACGACATTGAAAGTTGCAAAATCATTGACGCAGCTGACCTTAAAAACATGTTTATATCGTTTAAATACCTGCTTACAGACATAATAACAGCATCATCATTATAATTTATGTTGGCAGTGTGTTTTTTAATCTATTATTTTAATCAGTGCATATTAGCTCTTATTGATTGCCTAAACTTATTTTTCCCGATTTTGATCATACAAATAACTGGCCAAGACTTCTCCTTTCTTATACGAACCCATACGCATTAGTACATTTGAAGATAGGAATGACCAAAATCTCAATTCAAAAGTTCAGAAGCTTCAGTCCTCAATAATTACTGGCAGGTAGCTAGCAGTTCATTGAATAGGCCCATTTAGCATAGTTTATTATACGTATTACCTGTTTCTCAATTTGTCTCCGGCTTTGAACTGGATGGATATCGGAACTAAGTCTTTCAAACTCCTTCTATTATTCTTGATTAATTTCGTCACGGGAGACATCAAAGACATTTTAAGACATTTTAACTCCCTCCTGAGACTCCCTAGCCTTCACTGGTTAGGCCCTTAAATTAAGCCATGCTGTAGATCCTGGCTATCCTGGCTACACAGGAGTAGCAGCGGGCAGCAAACTTATAAATAGTAACTTATAGTAGTTGGGGTTCGTGAGATGCGTCGGACCATCTATATATTCTGATCGATACTTGACTGACATGTGGTCATTTATTTGCAGAGAACGAGGCTTGCGGCGAGCCGGGCTCCGGGCACCGCGGGTCGCTTCGCGGTGCCAACAAGCTGGCGCGGCGCGCGCGCTCTTTCAAGGACGACCTGCTCGAGCGCATCTCCAACATGCGCTCGCCGGCACAACAGCATCACCCGCCGCACCTTTCTTCTGCTATCAGGTCAGCCATATCATACTTATCGCGCTGCTGTGACGTGCTTGGGTCACTGACGCGCCGGAACGGGTGCGTGCGTTTGTATCGCACATGCATTTCCGACGTGTGCGCAGCGCCATATCTTTGTCTAAAATATTTTACTTATTTAAATGTACTTAACATATGGAAAGAAAGTAGAGGAAATCAGATCTACATTTATTGAGACTGCATTAGGTACTAAACTTGTGATGTGATCTTACTGCGGGTAAACAATATCCTTACTGTTATCTGCTTTGTTTGCACTGCGATCAAATATTCAGACTGTATTGTTTCTTATCTAAATTGATAAATTTTACATACATACCTCCGTTATCTTAACTGACAACGTTGTAAGAAAGTGTCGCTATTAACAGTTTTATCTCCACCGCTAACGAAAGAACAATGCTGTTGAGACTTTGTAAATGATTTTGTTAAAATATTCAAGTTAATACTGGCGGCAGTGACGCGTAGTTAGTGCTAACCTTTGTACAGTGTCAGTTGCGAACTATGTGCCTGTGAATTGTTGGGGCCGCGCAGTGCTTTACTGTTTTGTGGCACGTTAATGTATACATTGCACTAAATGTGGATGTTATTATGAGTCACGATCGCGAACCGCCACTGTCGCATTCATTAGTGGCTGTCCGCTGAAATCTCATTAGTTAGTGCGTGCAATGTTAAGTGATTACATTTTAATGTCCGCGCCCGGGCTGTCAGCGTGACTGAATCGCTTTTTATTTATTGTGCGACTAGTGGACGCGAGTTTTTACCGGCGCTGAGGTTGTTCGAAAGTAGTTCTCTTTGCGAAACGTCCGAGCGACTAGTGTGGTCAAGTGTTCTTTACGGCTCGGCCGTCGTGGTTCGGGTGTGCATAAATGTCGAACGCGGTGCGATCGCCCGTCGGGGACTGGTTCAACAGACGCACGAATCAACTTCACCGAAGATTTGCTAACAATGGAAGACGGTAGGAATAATTAGATAAGTTGCTCATTATTCATGTTTTGTTAGGCGCAGGTAAGTAAGTAGGCAAGTACCAGTCAATCAGCATTTGATTTTGCTTGCGACATGAATAAATTAAAATTATTTAGTAAAGATGTTGTTGCTGTGCAAATTAAATAAGTAGTATTGATGTGACATTTGTAATAATTATCAGAAAAGAAATAAAAATTGATTCTGGTAAAAGTGGTTCCCTTTAAAAATTCCATATCAATTATGTTTGCAATCGGTTCACGTCATATGAAGTGCGTAAGCGCCGCCAATTAAACATTTTGCAATGTCCACAAATAAGGAAGTCACTTGACTTACTTTTCAATTGTACGGGCCCCATTTATTTATAACTTTTCTAACTTCAAAGTTGTAGACATGAATAGTTTTGTTTAAAATCCTCACCGTTATTGTGCCAATAATTCAGAACCTAAACAAAAGCGTCTAGCAAAGCTAGCATATAGAATTTTCAGTTTATAATATTGATTGTTCGTTTGTCTTATGATATTCAGATTGGGACTAGTAAATACAGCTATTTCTATGTCTTTGTTGCTGCCATTAGATAGCGATGGTTTGGACTAAACACGCAAACCGCAAGTCTCGCCGTATAATGCATTTGTGTCTATTTACAGTCATAGCGGTAATTGCTCCTTTCTAACAGTAGGTATAGTTATTTATTTTTGTTCGATCATTTATGTAGTCGGCTGAACCGGGACCTCCTACTTGAATGTCAAATATAAATCGTTGTTGTTATTCTCGATGCGGTGTGGGCTTTTTATGCAAAGCAGCATCTTTCGCAAGGTACGGGAGTACTAAGCATTGACATTTTAGGGTTTCGTAGCCGAATGACAAAAAACGGAACCATTATAGTTTCGTCAAGTCTGTCTGTCCGTCCGTATGTCACAGCCACTTAATTCTGATTTCTGAAACTATTACAATTACATAGTTGAAACTTTGTAGGCAGATGTATCATGTTTACCGAATTACGGTTCTCATACAAAAAAATAAATAATGATATTTAAGAGTGAGTCCCCATACATGAAACTAAAACCTAACAAAAAATATTTTTGAGAAACATATGCGTGTAGGGTGTCGTTGGATAGGTCTTTTAAAATGATATCGAGGTTCGTAAAACTATTTTCTCTAAAAGTCTAACGTTTGAGAGATAGACGCTTCCAAAGTGGTGAAATGTGCTTCCCCTCATCTAACTTTAAACTAAGCGAGTGTAAATAAAAAAAAAACACGATGTAGATCTTGACAAAGACTCAACGAAAATTTAAACGAGATCGAACTAGTAGTTTTTGAAATAGAGCACATTTTCAATAACCGCAAACATAACTTTGTTATTAATACTATAAAAAACAAAGTTATATTTGCTGTCAACAAAATATTGTGGTATATTGGCTAAGTGAAAGTAAGTGGATTAGTGTGCGAGTCCGACTCGCACTTGGCCGGTTTTTTTCAAATGTACTTTACGTAACGTGGTGTGTCACGTTACCGTATAATTTTAGTAAGTTTACGAAATATTGTGTTTTTACATTACCGAAACTATTACTAGATTACCTTTATATCTATTTTTGGATTTATATTTTAAGTATTAAATCCTTTTGCTGCGATAATTCAACGCGAAAATGTTAAAGAACGTTTTTGTATCTCAAAATATTTAATGTAATATTTCATGTTATTGCCAATGATTCGTCATCGTGAATTTGTACATCTTAGAATATTTCCAAGTTTTGTTTTGTTTTCAGATCACATTCCCCACTTAGTCCGAAGCTTCGGAACATGGGGGCCAAGTCCGTTACTGCCGAAGAGGGGGAAGTCACGCCTGCCAAAGAACTGGAACGGCTAGTCAAAGAGGTTCATTTTATGCGCCATTTTTGCTTTCTTGTGTTTACGTTTAGCTCGATCATCCGATAAATTACAGTAATCGCCGTCAATGCACTTTTTATGTCTAATTTCAGGTTACATTCGGTTTGAAACACTTCTCTGATGTTATAACAAAAAGGAAGTTAGAAATGCTGCCGGATAATGGCACAATCGTCTTCGAATCTATTGCCAATATACACAAAGGTAACGGTCTCAATAATTGTCTTCAATGTATTATTGTGTGGATTTGAATACCGTTTCTTTTTTACATTACCGGTTTACGTATTGAGCGTCAGCAATATTGTTAGCAATTTATTTGGTTGAAAGTATTAATAATCGAATTTGTTTCTCTGTATGTACCTGCGAAACCGGAATCCGCGGGTTACTGCTTAAATCAAAAGACATGCAACATAACTGTCGTTATTTTTTTACAGAAATAAAACCGTACTGCGCTCGGTCACAGCAACTGATGAACGCTGTCAAGCGGCTGTGCACAGCTCTGGCGATGTTGATCCGTCTGTGCGACGAGATCACTGCTGTGAGTTTACGCGCTGACGCGGGGAACGAGGAATTGGACACCTCTGCGGCTGCTTTGTCTCCTGAGCACGTGAGCTCGGTGGTGAAGGGCGTGACGTCGGCCGTGGAGGAGGTGGCGAAGCTGGCGCAGCAGCTCATGACGCGGCCCGCGCTGTCCCCGCGCCCGGCACTGGTCTCGCCGCGTGCCTCTACCCAGAGGAACTCGTTGCCTGGTGAGTTATGCTTGCACCTTTGTAGCTGTTGACAGTAATCTAATATATAAAATTCTCGTGTCACAGTTTTAGTTGCCAAACTCCTCCGAAACGGCTTGACCGATTTTGATGAAATTTTATATGCGTATTCAGTAGGTCTGAGAACCGGCCAACATCTATTTTTCATCCCCCTAAGTGTTGGGGTAGTCCACCCCTAAATTTTTTATTTTATTTTCTGGAGAAAATTTTTAATTTCTATTTTTTTATGATACAACACACAAAAATACTAGAGATGGGCCGAGTACTCGGTTAATACTCGGTACTCGGCGTACTCGGCGGGTTTTTTGATACTCGTACTCGGCCGAGTAACTCGGTTTTAGTGCCGAGTATACTCTGTTTAATTAAAGCAATACATTTAAGTAGATATCATCTAAACAACAGGGGAGATGTTCTACAATATCAATTACTAAACGAGTAGTAATGAGACCAAATGAGATTGGTATATGAAGAAAAATCAATATATAAACTAAAATAATTATGATTTAATAAAGTAAAATTATGATGCAGTAACATAAAGATGTCTGCACGTTCTGGTAACGGCCTATTATTTTTTTCTTCATAGACGTTACCAGCCTCTGTAAATAATCACTCGCTAAGCACGGTGCTTACGGGTGCACATAGTAACACTTGTGTACAAAAATACATACAATCCTCAATTTTCACCCTTCTACGATCAACCCTTATTTTTTAATAGCCATTTTAGTAATTTAAGGGCGAAACAAAATTCGCTGGGAATGCTTAACTTTTAATATTACGGGACTGGGCGGGACGGGGCTGGGGCGGGACGGGGCTGGAGGCGAAACAAAGTTCGCTGGGTCCGCTAGTTATTAAATAAAATAAAATTACCAATCAGCCAGTGGTATTGGCATTGACATTAAATTCAGAGTCGTAGCTCAATATGTGTAACATATTCGCAGACCCATTTATTCCACCAACTAGACTACTACCTAGAACTCGCACAACAAATTAATTAATTTGATAAAATGACAGGATCCCCTTTGCTTCGAGTTAGGGGAGCTCAAAATATATCTATCAGTAGCCGTAGAGCTGATTGATAGATAGAGCAAGGTAGAAACAACATCATACTGTAAAAAATACTTAACAAAATAACATTCAGAAAATTTCAGCATTCTTTTTATTTTATTTACGATAAATCAAGTTATTTCTCGATGCGTGCTACTATTGCTATCTTCTTTCAGATGTTTACCAAATGTTCAATCAACCTGTAATTACTGTATGCCAATGGCACTATTATTTATGCTTCAGCGGTTTTTTGAATTAAAGTCCGTGTAATTACTTTTAAAGGTAATTAATCAACTTAGGAATGATTTATTTGTGTGTGATCGAAGACAATTTCACGTGCATAATAAACGAGTAACGTTTTTACGTGCAAGATTGATTAAAAACGAAACCGTTTTTTTTATATTATAAATGTATAACTATGATTTATACTCCCGACTAACTTAACGGGAAACCCTTGACTAAGTATCCCTATGTAACCAGTCACGTGACATTGCTACACTAGACGATTATTGAATATTTACGTAATACTTACTAATCATTTCTCACTCGTGAGTAACGTGCGTGAGCCGATAAGTCAGGGTTAATATTAATTACGTCCATCACATTGTGTCGTTGTCAAGGAGGCTTATTTATTTTGTACACAACTCATTATAACGATAATGTGCGTCAGGGTGTTTCTAAGATTATTACATATTTATTAATTATTAATTAGTTCTGTTTTCTAATTTATGATTCATCATGAAAATATTTAAGTACTTCACCAAAGATTGAGGTTAAGTTTGTTAATTACGTCGACAGAAGGTTCTCTTGCAAATATTCTATCGTTAATCGTTTTTGTATGGTGTTTGCAGACATACCTCTAACACCAAAGGAGTTGTCGCTACTGACCGGCGAAGGCGGCAGTGAGTCGGCAGGAGTTCGTGCTTCGCACTCGTCTGAGTCAGTCTTAGACGCGCCCGACTCACCCCCGCCAAAGCCAGCGCGGCCTAATAGGTAAGAAACTCAGTCCTTTGTTATTGACACTGAGTCATGAAGTAAATGTAAGTAAAACTTTGCTCACAGTTATATCCTTAATAATATAATAATATCCTTTGGACATTCCCACACATCGCTATCTAGTCCCTAAGTAAGACAACGGATATAATACTCAAATACTTTTTGTTTGTAAATACATACATGATATACATAGAAAACACCTAGACCTTTACAAACAGACATGTTCATGCACACAAATGTTTGTATTGTGCGGGGATCGAACCCGCAACCCGCTGCGTAGTAGGCGATATCTCGACGGGTCGTCTAAGTCAGTAAGTTATCATCCACATCTTTGTAACATACCATAAAATCTGTGAAAACTTATTTTTTATCACGCAATCTATAAAAAAAAAAACCTTCAACGCCATACTTGTGAAGATAAGTATCTTAACATTGAACTGGCCTGTTATTAACGAAGCCACGATTATTATCTAAATGATTTGAATTGTTACATGGTCTTGGTTCTTGATACAATATAGTTACAAGTTCAGTGTCTGTTGCATTTCTTTTAAATGCGCAGGAAAACTACAATACCTATACTAATTACTTCATGTGTGGATCTAATCTTAATAGATAATATTTGAATCTTAATGAAAACGGTTTGTCAAGATTTTTAGCATATATTTACATCTGTGTTAGGCAAAGTGAAGATTTCTGTGTGGGAAATCATTATTGCATATTGTTGACCTCTAGTCGATAGCCGGCGATTTCGCGCAGGTGCCGGTTTTCTAATGTCGACGAGTTTGTGCGATAGTGAGAGTGAAATTGTGTTTGTTTGCAGGAAAATCGAGTTGGCCCCACCTCTGCCGCCGAAGCGCAAACCAGCCAACGACAACTCCCTTCTAGCGTTGTCCATCGACAGGTGAGTAAAAGGGCTATCATAAATACGTATGTAACACAACTGCTATTGCAGTTCGTTGATCCTGCTTTCACTTTGAGATGAAGCCCACTTATTAACTTCGCAGTAATTGATCAACGTTTTAGTATTTATGTAACTAAGTAACATCATTTTATTTACTTGAGACGTTTTACTTATGCGAAAAAAATAGATCCACAGTGGTGTGCACTGAATAGGAACTGGCTGTGCTTCTAACCACTTATAGAAAACGATTTGTGTATACTTCGTCAAAAGTACTACAATTTACTACTTTTAAGTTATTTTCTGTATAGATTATATATAACAGTGCTTATGTAAAACATCGGGTATTACATAAAAACTTCAAACATTTATTAACAGTTGTTATTCGTAGTGTTTGAAGTTTTTAAATTGTATTGATCGTATAATATTTAATATGATAATACGAGACGTAATGCGTTCAACCTCAAGAACATTAATATGTCATTAGTAGATAAATAAAACTTGATAGAATATGAAATTGCTGAGATAAGTGAATGCTCGAAAGATTTAAGTTTTTTGTGAAAAAAAATAGTTGGATATTATTACAAGTACTAGTGTTAAATAGTTTGGATGACCTCTGAAAGATTAACTGTTTCATGGAGTTCTAAGAGTGTACCCATTTAAAATCTTAGAAAGTAAATAAAAAAAAGTTTTACGTAATCGTAAAGTGCATATTTTAAAGTTTTATTTTAATCAATCGCCTGTAAATTCATAGATGCAAACATCATCGACATTGCTAGGTACTGCAACAGGTCATAGAAACGTCAACACTACAGTGAAGTCCAAAAGAGCAATATCACTTAAACAATGAATTTTAAATGAATTCCAGGAATGTTTCTGTTCATCAACTCCTTACATTAGTGTTTTAAGATGACCTAGTTAAATATTATTTACTTTCTAAACTTTTAAATGGGTACACTTTGTATACTCCATGTACTCTGTAATCTTTCAGGGGCCATTCAGACCTTTTAACACTATTAATGGTAAAATAATATATTTATTTAATAAAAACAATTTATCTTCTGATTTTTTACAATTCTCAGATATGTCAAGTGTAAGTTTATTAATCTTTTAATGACATACTAATGTTCTTGGGGTTGAAGGACTACGTCTCGCATTATCATATTTTATATAATACAATCAATACAAGTTTAGAACTTCAAACCTATTAAACCTTTTTAGACGTCATTTTTAGAGCCAATCGAAAATGCGTTCTTAAATCTGACGACCTACGTGGTGTAGTGGCTAAGCACGCTGGTTTCAAGGCGTCGTCGCTCCGAGGTCCCGGGTTCGATTCCTGGTCGGGTCAATGTAGACATCAAAATTTCTATATTGTCTCGGGTCTGGGTGTTGTGTCTGATTTCCATAACACAAGTGCATTAGCTACTTTGGGATCAGAACAATGTATATGATTGTTGTCCCATATTTATTATTTATTTATTTACTAAATTATTTGCATACTAATTGATATAAATGTTTGAAGTTTTTATGATGTTTTAAATAAAGTATATTAAAAATAACATATTTCTATACAGAAAATAACTCAAAAGTTGTCATTGATAATTTTTGACAAAGTATAAACAAATTGTTTTCTACAAGTGCTGAGAAGCACAGACCGTTCTTAATTCAGTGCACACTACTGTGTATCAAGAAATAATTGCCAATTAGCAATTAAAACATTAAAAATAATTTCTCTTGTGGAATTTGAAATTCATAAGCATACTAATTGTGTATAATTAAGTAAATATTTGCGATACTTTGCGATACAATCTGCGTTTAGTAAACATGGAATTCCCCTTAATATCTTTTCTATTTTAGTAACTTCCACAGGGGATTTGTTTTCCTCAATGTTTTGTACCGTTCCGTTTCTCCTTCTGAACTCCCTTTCAGGTTTTTAACTCTTTTATTCTAGGCTCTCCCTACAGTCTCACAGCAGTGGTTCGTTGGATTCCATGCTAAATGTGTCAAACGATGAAGACCGCAACGCTCACGAGGCGAACAATCATGACCACGTATTTATTTCACAGCCCAATGACATGTTAGGTGAGTCTTTTCAATTCATTGTTAACATTGACGTGTTCTTTTACCCAGCAACAACTAGTGGTTTGTGATTCTTGGGCTCCACGCCGACAGAATCGTAACGGAATTTCCTTATTACTTGGAGGCCATTTTATTGTTTTGGATTTTTTGTGATAGAGGATTATTTACAGAGACTCATTTGTTTTTCAATGCAAACTTTACGTCTAACGCTACCTTAGGCATGCGTGTTTGTCGCAGGGTTTAATTTCTGACCTGATTCAGTTGCTTTTTAAAGTCCGTTTTTCTTTGGTAGTCAAATAATGTAAACAATATTTTTAAAACTCTTAATATAATGCCAGTAAATAAAATTCTACTACTAATTGATTTAAAAAGATCTCAGTGCTAAATGATGAATTCCATTTGCAATTGTTGAGTTCTGTGTTTATCTTATTTTAAAATGAATTATTTTTGTAAAAAGGAATGTCAAGATTGTTTACAATATTCGACAAGCAAAAACAAACGTACATTACAAGTGCAATTAATAAAGACCATAATGATAAGTCTGCATAGTGACAAAACACCATAAAATAAAATAAAAATAAGTTTATGTTAATTTCTGAATATCGAAAAATGTGACGTCCTTGCACCTGACGATTCCTTATAAACATTTAACTCCGATAATTTTTCGTATAACTTTATAGGTATAGTCTTTGTTCGTTGTTCCTATAAGTTTTGTCTTCATAATAATATTATCACCCAGGTGTGTGCAGCTGCAACAACTCGAGCGAGATGCGCACGTCGGTGGAATCGCACGAGTCGGCGCTGAGCGCGGCGCACGCGCAGCACGCGCACTCGAACCACAATCGGTACGTCCACCTGTATGTACTTGATCTTTGTTTTTCATTCGCATTATCTATCTACTCGATGAGACTCGGCCAATGGTCACGATGTTATAGTGATGTGTTGCGAAATAAAAGTTAAAGAATTTAACACGGCAATTTGATAGTAAATTACTTTAAAGTATGCGATTTTGATGATGAGAACCTCTCGTTTTTTTATTGTTTATTAATTTTCGAGTTACTAAAGATGTTATTATCATTGTGAAATAACACAGCAATTTGATAGTAAATAGTTTAAAGTATTTGATGATGAGAACCGCTTGTTTGTTTATTTTTCAATTTTCGAGTTATATACAATGGTATTATTATTGTGGAATAACACATCAATTAGCAAACCAATCAATCGTTGTACTTTGACTTTCGATGTCAATGTAACAAAATTATGCATTATATAAAAAGTTTAAAAGTAAAAGCAACGCTTTAATGGAATCGTATGACGTGACATTCTGCTCAATCGGCTGATTACAGTTGTGGCTTTTTCTTCTTATATTATTTATAAATACTTTGCTGATACTTCCACTGTAATCACTTTATAGCTTTTTGTTTCTCTTCGAAGCTTCTCCAATGAGTCCGGGTTTGTTTCTGTCGGGCACACGGAGATCTCTACAGAACACAGTTTCACATCCTCGTTCTCTTCGCATCATTACTCCAGCCACTCGGATAGGTATACACACATGTTTCCTAGTTTTGTTTATTTGTTGACTAATGTGTTTACTGTTTTGTGAATCCACTATTTTGTCATCTCTTTTAATCATCTTGGTGATCTTCAATTGTTTTATGTTCTGTGTTTCCATCAAAAGTGTTGAATTTATTGTAATTTCTAATTTTAAAAATATAGTTAAATAATAGCACAATGTATTGAATGCTATCGATATTGAACACTTTTGGTTTCAATGCTTCCTGTTATTGTTTTTGCAGTCATTTTGACAGTACAGACAGTGTGAGCGAATTGAGGTGCACTCGGCAAAGCTTTGAGAGCCGCATGAATATAATGAATACGAACAGTTTAACCGCGCACCATTCTTCAAAGTGAGTGTTCTTCTCTGTTCTATCACTAACACATGAACGAGAACACATCTGTTATGTACGCACTACTATCTTGCACCACACGTTATGCTACTTACACAATAACAACCTTGTTACTGTAAATAAAATACATTTAAATTCTTAAAATCGCACTTTAGAATCATATTTATAATCTTACGTAACTTTACGTAATTAGCATTTTATTGTGTAAACTTATAAAATATATATTCCTTTATAAAAAGAGATAATAATTTCATAAATATACTACACAATCACTTTCATTTTTTTCTTAAACCAAGTTACAAATCTACATACTAGCATCGTGACACTGCATTTTACGTTTACGACATACATTCACTATTCACCGTACTAATTTCTTGTTTGTTACTCTAGTTGTTTTTTTGTTACTTATTCGTCGAAATAAAATACTTTTTTACGGATTAACCTTTCGCGATTTAATTAATTTTATCCCGAAGTTTTGAACACTTTACAGCGTTAGTGGTCACGGGTAGACTGACACACACACAGATACGGGTAGGCAGCCTACTCGTGACGTCGGGATAAAATTAATAAAATCGCGAAAAGTTAATCCGTAAAAAAGTGTTTTATTTCGATGAGTGATATTCGCGTAAATTTCAGAAACAAATATCGTATATTCGTATCTGTTTTTGTTTTGTTTCTATCAAATAATTCACTCGGACACGGTCAAGGGCGCGAGTGGCGTGGCAGTGAGTGCCTAGTTTCGTAAAGTGTTGTTGCCTGCAGGCTGGCCAGCATAACCTCAGACGAGAGCGAGACGCCGCCCGAGCTGCCGGCCAAGACGCGGCGCAACATTCGCGCCGACGTGCAGCAACACTTCCCCACTGTCGAAATCAGGTGATTACCTAACGCGACCTCGGGGTCTACTGTCTCGGTTACGGCTCGCCTGCCAAATTGGAAATGTTGTTAACAACCGTGTTGCGCGTAAATGCTTAATTTATTACTGAGACATTCTTGCGGTTTTGTTGACAACGATTTACGTTTTACCAGTGTTTTAAGTTTATTAGTTTTACGTATTTCAAAAACACAATAACGAAGTTCCTTATTTATAGTCTTATTGTTAAGTTAAATCTTCTTATATATAAAATTCGCGTGTCACAATGTTCGTTCCCGTACTGCTCCGAAACGGCTTGACCGATTCTCATGAAATTTTGTGAGCATATTGAGTAGGTCTGAGAATCGGCCAACATCTATTTTTCATACCCCTTAGTGATAAGGGTTGTTCACCCTTAATTTTTTTTATTTTAATTTTTGGACGATTTTTTTTTTGTTTTTTATATTTTTATGATGTGGCATTAAAAAATACATACAAGCCTAAATTTTTACTTTTTATCACCATCCCCTATTTTTTAATAGCCATTTTAGTAATTTAATAATTTTTCATCCCGCTCGATAACTGATCAATTATAGTGATTTTCTTAACTTTTAAAAAAACGAGGCTGGGCGAGACGGGGCCGGGGCGGGACGGTGCTAGGGGCGAAGCAAAGTTCGCTGGGTCTAGTATGATACAAAATGGTTATCTACGAATCTGCTTTCAGACAAACTCCGGTGTGTTCTCTCCATGGCGAGGCGCGGCCGCACACGCTGGCCGACCACCACCCGCCGCGGCCGCCGCCGCTACCTCTGAAGAAAAAACACAGTCAGTATCAATTTCACTTACTTTTGCCTAATCTGGGGAATGGATCAGATATTAACATAATTTATTGCACAAATGTGAAAATAGAAATCGAATATTTAATGCATTGCATTGCAGAAAATGGTTATCAATATTCTTTAGATAAACAGGTAAATGATATTGGTATTTTTTTGCCATATCATTGCCGTGACTGCTGCATTTATCGTGCTTTCGGGTTCTAATATCTTATTATAATTAGCATGGGAGCTGTATTTAACAACTTGAATGCATTTTGATTGGACGCTCAATACTATTGATTGATACGTGCCAGTAGACAATACTATTATAACGCAGCTTTAAATAAATATATAGGTCTGCACGAGTGAAAGTGCTTGGACAGGGTTTTTACTAGGGATTATGCATAAATAACACATCTTATCTCGATGCACTATATCATTGGTTACACTTTTCTGTATATAAACATGTTCTTTCTGTATAATCATCTCATTTCTTGCACTGTATGTTGTGGATGGCATACAATGCGTCAATGTTACTACGTTGTGTTCTCAAAATGTGGGGTTAATTGTATTATTTGAAGATATGGGTGGACGGATTAGGTTTGAATAGCATTCGATGTGGGGTTATAACGGCATGTTTGTCTGTTGTGCCGGTGCGGCGCGGCAGTGTTCCAAAGCGTCGCGTACAGTGGTGAGTGGATCTATGCATGCCAAGCGCTAATCTAGCTGCAGTATTCCGTGAGAACACCATAGTCGGTTACGAGTTGACTCATTTCAGGTTCACTCCAAAAGCATACGGTCTGGAGGTCATCAGCGCTTTTGTCCGTCTAGCACCAGCTTCTGTCACTGACCTTTCGATACACATTGTTTTGTAGTCTGGTACTGCATGAAGCATAATCATTAATCGCAATAGATTCGCCACACAGCACAGCATTGTTGTCGATAGTACTTTTTGGCAATCACACCTTAAAATATATGTTTCAATCAGTACCAGTGTAAAAGCTTGCTTATCACTCGAACATTCATTACGCAATGTTAGCAAATAGCTCCCATTACCATTTTAGATGGGCTTACCTCGCGCTGCCGCTTCGATGTATGTCAGTCAATAACAACGGAATTTTATTCGCGCGTAGTTAATTATCACGTGGTATGATTACGTGCTTAGCGCTTCATTAAAGATACATGCCCTTGCTCGGTTTCATTGTATTTCGGCAGTCATAGTTTGGAAGTTGTTCGATTTTATATTGCCTTTTGTACAGTCTCAGATCACCATTAGTGTAAGGTGGATTTTATTTGACCCTTGCACTGTTTCACAATAAGTATAATTTGATATTTTGCGAAAAAAACATCCAAAATGCACTAACGATACAATACAATTCCTACACTGATAAAGTGGTCATCTGCCATCGATAAAATAAATTTTGTAATAATACTGTTCGTCCTATATCTCACATATTTTAAAAATGTATACAGTAATGGCGTACATGGAGATGTTTGGCAACTGCAGCCACCCGCCGAATAACGCAGCGGCTCCCCCTGACATGTTCCGGCACTCGATACACACATACAATTTAGCCAGGTAACTATTTTATTTAATTTATTTATACTTTTTTGTACAACCAAAATTTGTTAAAAAGGTGGCCTTAACGCCATGTAGCATTCTCTACCAGTCATACCTTTGGACATACACGCACGATAAATTATATTCTAACACCCTTATTACTGTGTATGGAACACTTGCTGAATTTATTACAGTGGCCAACATGCAGCCGCAGGAGTGATAAATGTCCAACGACACCAACATATGCAAAGGACCATAGCGCAGTCCTTCACCGTTCAGCACTTTGGTACACCACCGCTAAGGTACCAAATTAATTATTCTATTTAAAGTCCGTTCCTTTATGTTTGTCGAATTTAAAAAAGTTAATTTTAAAAGTTATATAAATATTATTTACATTATTCGACTAGCAAAAAACGTACTTTATTTCGATAAATAATGTTGTTTTTATTATATTTATTTATAAGATGTGGTTAACTTGAATGTGATTGGTTACAGTGGTTCAGACGAGAGTATGGTCGGATGGAGTGGGACTAGTCCTCTACCGATTGAACCGCCAGCATTACCCCCAAAAACTAACAAAAATAAACAAGTAAGTTCTATTATTAGTTACCTGTGTTATGGTTATATACCCTTTTACATATGTTTGTTTTGTTTAATGTAACACTGTTTTTTATTTATAGCTTCAAATGAATTCGAGCAACGAACTATTGCCTCCGCCTTCACCACGGCCTTCGTCACACAACAGTTCCGCTGATGAATCTATCATCAATAATGTGGTAGGTGTCGATTGCATAACCTTCCTTTAGCGCCTTGAGATGCTTATCAGGCATTTTCTTTTCAAATTACGGGCTTGCTTATAATAATAAAGATAAAGGTATTTTCCCACTGCACTGTATTATGATCGTGCTAGGACCGTGTCAAGCTCGAAAAGCAACTCGATACGCTCAAAAACTATCCCACTGAACGCATCGACACCATTCTGTGCCCATATACAACCCGTGTTATAAATATATAAAATAATAAATATTGGACACCAATCACATACATTTCTCTGATCCCAAAGTAAGTTGCTTATGCACTTGTGTAATGGAAAGCAATACAACACATCACCCAGACCCGAGACAGTATAGAAAATTTTTGATTTCTGTATTCACCCTTCCGGGAATCGAACCCGAGGCCTCAGAGCGGCGACGCCTTGAAACCCAGCGTGCTTAGGCACTACACCACGGAGGTCGTCAAGTCGTATTATGCCAGCATACAACGCGTATGATGATGGTAAGCGACTCTTATGTAGAGGTTATATGTTATTTGGTGGTAGTGAGCGAACCGCAATTCGTCTTATATTTTGTTGGAAAGGTCTACCTAAGGCTCTGACCCAGAAGTGGCGTGATCAGTGTTACAGTCTGTATCGGCAGGACTATCAATGCACAGAATAAGTTACGGCGACGCTTTTATAACGGTCTTCATACGTATGCCCGCCCGTATGCTCACCGGCTAGCAACGTAGCGTGTCAGCACCGTGTCATAGTTTTCAGTACAAAAAATATTAATTTGCCGGACACGTTCCTAGCACATCATACGCTGTAGTGGAAAAAAAACCTTTACGACTTAGGATTTAGCTTAACTTATTCAATTTTAATGAATATGAGTAAGAAACTAATAGTTATTTATTTCGTTTCAGAATTCAGACGAATCATACGTCAGTTCGACGTCGCCAGGGAAATTCCCAGTAGAAGACGATTTGGAGACATTGGCTCCACAGCCTGCGCCTTCGCCGGTGCCATCACAGGTAAGATATACTTTTACAGTCTTATTAATAAACGTAGACTAGAGAAAGAATAACTTCATTCCAACGCTTAAGTTAAGAGTAATGAAATACGGTATTAATAAACACGGCATAAGGAGGGACTAAGCTATTCCGAATCTAATCTCGGAGTAAAAGTTAATCTTGGTCACTACCTAGTTTAAAGTCTGACTAAGCATAGTGTAGAGCTGTACGTAATATTTGTTTTCTTCGTCGACTCACACATATGTGACGTACGTTATACGTGTTGTTTTTTCGAAAAATGGACAGAGATTATTTTACTGAAGATTTGAGAGTCATTGATAAAATTAATGAAGTTTAAGCCCTAATGCCATCAATAAGACGTGTAAAGCTCTACAAAATACGTACTTATTAATCCATTAGAAGAACTTCAAGAAATTGAATTCAAATCTAAGTACAGATTTTCCAAAAGTACTGCTGTCTTGATTATTGATATGGTGAAAGATAACCTGGCTGGCAATGCAAGAGGAGGTTCATACCACCTCACATCAAAGTATTGACTGCTATTAGAACATGGGCCTGTGGAGAGGTAGGTACCTACCTAAATATATTTTTAATTTCATGTATATTGATATAATGTTTTTAATCAAACGTTTAAAAGTTCTTATCATCAAACTCCTTTATGTCAACAGATTCAAGAAAACACAAAGCTGTATATTGTTGCACTAGCAGTGTTGCATAATATTGCAATGAAAAAACAGGGCTTTTTAGTGGGAAAGCAAAGTGATAACAGAAATGAAGTGCCAGTGATTATGCCTATGAACAAATCCGTAAGAGGCAATTCTGCACGAGCTATGTTTATTAATGAAATTTTTTAAGATATAATTCACTGCATCTGTGTTGTATTCTAACTATTTTACACATTACTAAATAAAAACATTTTTATTACAAACAATTTTATTTACCAAAATTAAGTTAGCTCTTTTTTAATAATTCACATTCCTTTCTTAATTCAAATATTTCTCTTTCAAGAACTGCCATTTTCAATTTCTCCTTTAATATCTCCATGTTTATACCATGTTCTGCATCAGCAAATTCCATTCGTATCAAGTGTTCATCATCTTTTAACATTTTAATGTAGCTTTACTGGTGGTTACATAATCTGGAACCTGTAAATAAAACAAACAATTAAAAATATTTCTTAGTTTAATAGAATAAATAGCAGTAGAATATGTATATATTATACCTTGGACTGCAAACCACTGCCCCCAGTATTGCTTAATAATATTTTCTGTTTAGGCACCTGTAAGAAATTAAAAAATTACAATTTTTTTATAACAATAAAGCATAAATAATTTTATTAAGTCCATTTTAAATCATTTCAAATATGTATTATTACATACTAGTAGTTGAATAATAAGTTTATTTTGAATAAGTAAGTAGGTACTCTCTTTACTGGATTCATGTGTCTTTTTATCACTGGAGTACTTACTTCTTACAGTAATTTAAAATAAACTTTTGTAATAAAATAATAATACTTTAGAACAGGTCTAAGTTATTTTTATAATAGATTTTTACTTTTTGTGGACTTTTCCCAAGAAACTTAACTTTTTTTTAACTTTATTTTGTTGGTATTTGTGTCTTAAGATTGTTTCTCAATGATTTGTGAGTAATCCTTAAGTACAGACCGTAATAATTGCTGCAAATTCAATATTATGAATAAATAAATCATCAAACGAATCAAATAATACCACGCACACAGCGTGTATATAATCTACATGAATACTACCTTTTCTTCTTCGTCCCAGTTAATGGAACGGTTGCGTTTTTGGCTCATTTTTCACAAGGGTGGAGAATCACTATGCGGTAAAGTAACTTTTATTTGTACTTGTAGAGAAGATCGAAGAAAACTGTTTATCACCGAACATAAACACACGAGAATTTGGATCAATGAACGGATTTTATCAAATGTCATCATTTGACAGACAGCCTCATCATTTGACAAAAGTAAAAAGAGTGAGTTACTGAATGAATGAGGAACGAAACTGAGGCCAGTTTCGTTCCTCATTCATTCAGTAACTCACTCTTTTTACTTTTAAACTGATTGGGTTGCCATAACAATTGCGTTAATCTCGATGTAAGGAATGTATTGTTAGTCCAAAGTTACTCCATGTTTATTAATAACAATATTAATACCATGTTAATACTGTGTTACTCTGTGACTAACTAGTCCAAGCGTAATATTGGATTAAGTTGGGAATAGTCGATTTTTATTAATAAGACTTTTAAAGCTTTGTATTTGTAAAACTAATCTGATGACTACAAGTCTCAATATTTATATTTTAACTAACTACTATGTGCTATACCAAACAAATTATTTTTCTTTATTTCTATTCCAAATAATCGAAGAATACATGCTAACCAATTTGTCATTACAGAGAAGTGAAAGCAGCACTGAGCCGGCAGTACCTGCTATCGAGAACAACAATACTCCAGCAGCGTCCACTGATGCCGAAGACATCATTCTTCAGACGGACATCAGCTCTTGGCTACTCCTCAAGGCGCCCAGCAAAGATGGGCCTGAAGTGCGCGGGGGAAACCCCGACGCACTTATTGTTCTTGCTACCAAAGCTACCAAAGGTATTTTTTATTTTATGGACAATAAATAATGAAGAGGGAATAAATAACATAACATCAGGTGACAGGCATTCAGATTCTTGCATGATAGTTTATATTATTCGATCAAAGGCCTGTCAGTAACGTGCATTTAAAAAAACATGTGTCATCATGTAAGCAGAAATCAATTTATAATTTGTCCTTCGAATGCATTAACAAAAATGCCCGTATTGCCCGTATTCACTGTCCCCTGTTTACTAACTCAGTAACTGTTTAATTTAAAGAATAAAGGACGTCGAGAAGTAGTTTCACAGCGTAACAATTTCCTTTTGACAGTACTGTGAGACATCGCATCTAACCTCTAAACTTTCATGCTTTCACTTTACAGAAACGGACGAGTGTAAGTGGTTCAATCATTGTTTGAATTGGGGCTGTAACTGATTTGCTGTTTTTTTGTTTTTATCACAACTAAGATAATGCTTTGCCAACATTGCTCGAGTTGGTTTGTCACTGATTTGTAAAGACGCACATGATTATCACTAATAATTGAAAAAATAGCAGCTTCAATTTCACATATATGAAATACACTACGCTTTTTTATATGATAAACACTATAAACCGCAAAACTGGGTGGTTACTGACATCATTTTTTTATTTTGTCTTATTCCAATTTATGTACTTCTTATATTCATTATGAATTGAATGTTCGCCTTTTGGGTGAAAGAAATATTGCATTGCGTTGGATGCATAAGGGTGGTGAAAACGAAGGCGACAAAAGTGACGTCAGAAACGTATCTGATTTGCGGTCGACCTATAGCGAGTATATAAAATGGTAGTTTTATAAATGGTAACATGGAATGCCCTTGTTAGCTAAAGGCCGCACCACCGCAAAATATGCAAGCTTATTTTCGCTTTGAAATCCGTAACACTGTGATTTGAAGCAACAAAGGTACCTATAGCAATAAATAGTACCTAGCAATGTAGTGTGATTCTAATAAATTGCGTCTTTGTGCTATTTGAAAGCGTATTACAGTTTAGATTAGTAAACATCACGTCTTTGAGCATCCTAGTGTTATGTCATTAATGCTGGCTTGAAAAAAATGTCTAAAAGTTGAAAAACCGGGAATTCATAATAGCATTGGTATTAAGGTGGCCAGAGAGGTTTGCAAAGTATAATTCATATTTACCTTTGTCGTTGAAGAAAAGCGGAACCATAATTTTGCAAAAAGCAACTAACTACTTTTCTGGTAATGTTATGTATCACAAGATGCCATGTCGACATAATGTAATCAGCCTTAACCGTAGACTGCACAAGGATGCTCGAATCGTGGTAGTCTCTCACGAGCCCCGTATAAAGCCCGGTTTCCACCAAAGCACAGAGGAGAGGAGACGGGAGGAGATGTGCTGCAAAGCTGGCAGGTTATTGGTAGTTAGGAGAAGAGATGTGAAAATAACGAAATACAGGGTGTTGTTTTGGTCAGTGTCATCCAACTCAGGGATGATAATATGAGTTATGCTTATTCTAAAAAAATGTTTGCTTTAAGTTCTGAGCAAGTTTTATACAAGAAAACCTCTTCATAACATTCAAAAAAATTACAGACTAATGGGAAAATTCGCACCCTAGCGCGTAGCTAGCGCTTATATACGAAATACTTGGCCGTAGCTAGTATGCTACGAAGAGGCTACCTATTGTTGGTAATTTTATCTGATAGCTGTACCGCATATTTTTTTTTGGGTTTTTTCCATTTCAAAAACAAATGTATTTTTTTGGCATCAGTATCGTTTGTACAGCCACCCCTGAGTCGCTCGTCGCTGACCAAAACCACCCTGTATACATCTCCCGTCTCCTCCCCTCTCTGCTTTGGTGGGAACCGGGCCTAACACACCGTTCCGCGCAGACTTCGCGTACCAGGAGGCGTTCCTGGCGACGTACCGCACGTGGGTGTCGCCGAGCGGGCTCGTCGCGCGGCTGGTGCGCCGCGCGCAGCACTTCCGCCCGCGCGCGCACGAGCTGCGCTCCACGCTCGGCCTGCTCACGCGCGTCGTGGCCGACCTCACGTGAGCACCAACCTTTTTTTTAAATACTAGTTTAACGTCTTCGGCTCTACGCCATACAGACAATTCTTCATTTATTGTATTTGCACTTTTCAACACTTAAAACTGAAACTAGCCTATCTTAACCTAACCCATCGAAGTGCGAGGTGGTTCGCATTTTAATGCTCAACAAGGAAGCTTAGCAGGAACAGCGATACGGGTAAGACTGCGCGATCAGATCGCTTCACTTAATTACCCACTTTGATTGCATTGTTTTCTTCAAAATTACAAATTATCATGAGAATTCCACCGCACAATCACAAAAATTGACACGAAAAAAACAATTACTAAAACAAAGAAATAAGGTCCGTCCTTCCCTTTTCGTTTCCCGCGCAAAACTCCCCAGTACTAACCTTATTACGTCTAGGAGTGGGCGTTGCAAAGACAAACCGTTCCAAAAGACCGTTTTATGTTGCACGACGATGGAACATTTTACGTTTTGTTCCAAAACAGTCCTCGTCGCACATCTAGTCCTCGGATGGTCTTACGCGAATTTGTACTTAAGAATGAATTCAGTAGCCTGAAATACATTCTATAACGCAATGAGGGCATTGCGACGTCAACGTTCGTTCCGTTCGTTCTTATTTTTGATACAATGAAATAACCTTTATTACAAAATAATAACATTAAAATTCAAACGACGATACTGCGCAACCATTCACTCGTCGAGACAAATGTCGAAGAAATTTTCATAAGTGTGCTTTGAAGTTTCCGTTTCGCGCTCGTTCGTCCGTCGCTTCTCGTCGCCCGTCCTCCGTCAATCAAATCAGTTGCGAACGAGGACCGTTTCGAGAACTAGTTTTCGTTGACTAGTTTTCGTTCTTAAAGGAACAGCTGCGTTTCGTCGTCAAATTATTTGACAACGACCCACCACTAATTACGTCACAACAGTTCCCACATTTGTTTACGGGGTTTACCTGACTATGTATTTATGATATTTCCGCAACTTCTAATATTGAACTGAAATTGAGCTTTGCAATACGTTTACGTAATTAACTCTTTAGTCCAGTGGTGACAAACAGATCCAATTTACTAAATTAATCAGATTATTCACTTAAATGAATTTGTTCATTTTAAAGTTACAGGTTTGATAATTTCATTACTTTATTTATTCAACAGAATGTCCGATTTGGACCGTCCGTTGATGCAGGAAATCATGGAGTTCATCTATTGGCTGGTTGAAATTGAAGAGTTGCCAATAGCGAAAGCACTGAGACAAATACTAGTCGACAAACAAAAACAGATACATTTCCAGCAGGTAAGCTAATGTTTCTAGTCCTATTGCAAAATGTTGTTTTAATTTATTATCACTTTGACAATTACGTAAATGTAAAAAAGAAAATCTATGAAACTGTGAATGGATTTTCCGTTAACAGTGCAGCGTATCAGATAGGACTATCAGCAAGCTGATTTTGATAAATATGATAAAAACTTTAATAAGTTAAATAATAAATTACCAAATCGTTTCTCATATGTGTTTTAAATTCCAGACGAACAATAGATACGAGTATGACAACCCGTGTTATGGCACTGTGTCCCTCCGACGAGATACTCTCCTGGATTTCAAAGCGACGGAGTTGGCTGAACAGATGACGTTACTAGACGCCGCGTTGTTCGTGCGTATCACCACCGCTGAGGTGCTGTCTTGGCCGCGCGACCAGTCTGAAGAGAGTTCCCCGAACCTCACGCGGTTTACGGAGCACTTCAATAAGATGAGCTACTGGGCGAGGTCTAGGATACTGGAGCAGGTGTGTACAGTCTATTTTATTTAACAGCTCTTTGAAATTTAGAAGACATACAGTGAACAATTAGAAGACAAATTTCGCGTTGTGTTGATGTTTAAAGTTTAAAATTGAGTGGATCGGCAAACCCGCCATCAGGTTCTTGGGTCAACAAGCCCCTTACGTTTTTGAAACGTCAAACCCGATATCGGGTTTCACAGATACAGAAAGGTCGTAAATTTGGGTACAAATCATTATGACTCGACGATTACATGACACTAATGATTACAACGCCTTTAGTTCTCTGGAACTATCGGTTGATTATTGAATTCAAAAAGGCCATTTCGTAAATAGTTGAGCAAATCGGCTGATTAGATTTACTGCCATTTTCTAGTATACCAACAACGATGGTCTTAATTGTTTTCCCGCCCTTTTTCCAAATCCAATAAACATAGAGGTCCTAATTTGATCGTTCTGTATAGGACGAAGCGCGCGAACGCGAGAAATACGCCAACAAGTTCCTGAAGGTGATGAAGGCGCTGCGCAAGATGAACAACTTCAACTCGTACCTGGCGCTGGTGTCGGCGCTGGACTCGCCGCCCGTGCGCCGGCTGGGCTGGCCGCGCGCCATCGTCGAGGCGCTGCAGGACCACTGCGCCATCATCGACTCGTCCTCCTCCTTCCGCGCCTACCGCATGGCGCTCGCCGAGACGCAGCCGCCATGCATACCCTACATGTGAGTCACCCTTACACAGGCAGAGGAAACGGAGCGCTTGCAGCTCGCGATTGTCGAAGTGCTGCAGGCCATATCAACGTCAGTCCTATCATAATCATTTATTTGCTTTTGGACATGTACAAGTAGGATTATTAATAATAATGTCATTAAATTCATTCATATTCAGCCATAAAAACGCAAATATATCGAAATCGTAATATTCAATTAAATTAAAATATTAAATAAAACACATTTGCATTCCCTACAGTCATAGGTACTTGGGTCCTTGAAAGGCTAATTATAGCTTCTGAATGAAATCTCATAAGGTGAGACAATTTTCAATCAATAGTAAATTTAACTTGGAATGTTTATATTGCTTATTTTATACTTACAGCGGTCTAGTCCTTCAAGATCTGACGTTCGTCCACATCGGCAACCCTGACCTCCTGCCGGACGGCAGCATCAACTTCACCAAGCGATGGCAGCAGTATCACATCATGGAGAACATGAAAAGATTTCACAAAGAGTGAGTATCTTTATAAAATGATTAAAAAATGAGATCATCAAAGTTTCTAGTTATGACTTAGGTGAAAGATAATGTTCTACAACACGGGGAGTTTATGCCCTAGTGTGGAGATACGGGCCCATTTTACTTAGAAATCAGAAACATTAATGTTTAGCTTATTTACCAGATCAAGTAATTCTACATCTAGTTTTCTGCTTCCTCGCTATGACTGCTATCACGCGGTTGAGCCAGTCAGAGCAGTGTTAAATGGAAATGTAGTTTATGAATTATTTTCTGTATTTGTTTTCTTATACTCTTTAACAAATCCACTGACTCGAACAAAGCGCTTCTTATCAACTTTCATAATGCGCACAGTAAACTAGTGAAATTCTCTGTCCGCATTTGTGTTTCCAACAGTCTACTAACCTATTACCAAAAATCGAGTGAACAGGCTTCTTCTAGGTGAGCTCGCTACATCGACTATATCGTATAGTCTGGAGACAAGAGCAAACCCATATCATATCTCAAAAAACAGTAAAGGTCAATTATTCTAATTATGCTGTCTAATTGACGACCTCCGTGGGGTAGTGGCGAAGCACGCTGGTTTCAAGGCGTCGCCGCTTCGAGATCCCGGGTTCGATTCCCGGTCGGGTCAATATAGAAATCCAAATTTTCTATATTGTCTCGGGTCTGGGTGTTGTGATACCACCGTTGTATCTGATTTCCATAACACAAGTATATTAGCTACTTAGTTTGAAATCAGAGCAATGTATTTTTTTGGTGTCCAGTCCAATATATAGCTTTTAAAAATATGTATCTTTTTAGGTATTTTTTTAAAAATAAGGGTAACTTAATCGAGCAAATTGAACATAAACCGTTATCCCTCTTCAGCAGACAGTACAAGTTCAAGAAGAACGAACGCATCCAGGCGATGTTCAACGAGTTCGACGACGTGCTCAGCGAGGAGGCGATGTGGCAGGTCTCGGAGACGATCAAGCCGCGAGGGGGCCGAGCGCGCGCCGCCCCGCCCGCCCCTGCGCCCGCGCCGCAGCAGGCCGCCGCATAACCGCTCGCCCGGGCGGACTGCCACCGAATAGTAAGTATAGTACACGTGCTTATAACCAAGGCTTGAAACCGGTTCAAGATTTACTTATTTAAAATTCCGTTCCGGTTCGGCACCAAATAAGAGCGATACTGTGAACCTCAATAAACCGGTTAATTAGTAGCCGCTCGCGACGATCGCAACGCGACTTGTTTTTAGACCGAATATTCTTCAAAATATGTTAAACTAATTATCAGATTCAGAAACAAACGTCAGATGCGATCACCGCTTGCAGATCTTAACGAAGTTCAGAGTGGTTGTCCTGCCTGAACGAAAAGTTGAACCGGTTAATGCAAAATACCCATATTTTTCCAAACCGGTTTAAAAACCGGTTTAAAGGAACATAACCTTTTTCAAAAAGTTCCACCAGTATTTTCGTCAAACCGGTAAAAAAAAAACCGGTTTCCAAGCCCTGCTTATAACAATACGAAGACCTTCGTGGTGAAGTGGCTAATCACGCTGGTTTCGAGGCGTCGCCGCTCCGAGGTCCCGGATTCTATTCCCGGTCGGCTCAGTACAGAAATCATAATTTTCTATATTGTCTTGGGTCTGGGTGTTGTGGTACCACCTTTGTGTCTGATTGCCATAACACAATTACAATTAACTACTTACTTTGGGATCAGAGCAATGTATGTGATTGGTGTCCAATATTTATTTATATTATTATATTTAAAAAAAAACACATCACCGGAACATGTAAAACCTTAGTTCAATCCGATTATAAGCATCGCCACGACCAAGTAGCATCGTTAATCCATCAATACATTGCACGTAAGAACCAGTTTATATCACACACTGTCCCATATTATAAATACTCCTCCGCAGTAACTTACTAGTCAGTGGCCGAAAATAACAATTAAAAAATGTATTGGGACCGCACCATTTTGACTGATAAAACTATACATTTCAATAGGCCCGATATAACCATACACGAAAAAAGTAAAAAAAACCGTTTACCTAGTTGACATCGCCATTCCAAACACAGATAGATAGATAGATAACTCTTTATTGCACACCAGAAAGGTTAATAACAAATTAATTTTGAGAAAAATGTACAATATAGGCGGTCTTATCGCTATAAGCGATCTCTTCCAGACAACCTTCGGGTAAAGAAATAATGAGCTTATAGGAAGGGGTATATTGTGCATAATAAATTAAGACAAATTGTTATTAATAATATATTATATTAAACAAACATATATTCGTATATATATTAATTAATACATCATAAAAATCAAAATACATAATTATAAATAAAACAAATTAATGTAATTATGTACCAACACAATATTAACTATAAACATACTTATACATACATATAAACCAATGTGAAATGAAAGAAATTTACCGAGACACCAGAGAAAAGGAGAATTATTTTGAAGAGAGAAGATGTTCTTTTAGGCGATTTTTAAAAACAGTTATTGAAGTTGACTGCCTATTAGCAAGGGCTAAGGAGTTCCACGGTCGTACTGATTGAACGGTAAAAGAATTAGAATAATAGCTTGTTGTGTGACAGGGGGATTCAAGGTGGAGTTTCCTCGATGTCCGCATGTCAAGACCTCGCGATGGCTGCAGAAAATGAAAGCGCTCCTTGAGATAAGGTGGGAATTTCGGATTGAAAAGTATGGAGTACAATAAACAGAGAATATGAAAGTTACGCCGAAGTCGAATTGCGAGCCACTTGAGCCGAGAGCGGTATTCGGAGACATGATCATACTTCCGTAAACCATAGATTATCCTAATACAGAAATTTTGAAGACGTTCGAGCTTGTCGAGAAGAATTTCATTTAAATTAAGATAGCAGCTATCTGCATAATCTAAAATTGGAAACAATAGAGCCTGGACAAGCGCAATTTTAGTGGGTATAGGTATGAAGTTCCGAAGTCTGTTTAGCGACGCCGCTGCGGCAAAAAAAAATCCAACGAACGTTTGCAGTTTGTTGGGACCATGAGAGCGAACAGTCAATATTATACATTTGTTGTTCACGGATTTGCTAAAAAGAATTTGGACACCGACAATCGGAGGCATGGCCGGCCCGTCAATCCTAGCAATTTGCCAAGAACCGCCCACAATTATAACCTGCGTTTTAGTAGGGTTGACCTTGAGACCGAAGGCTTTACTCCAGTCAAGGATACGATTGAAATCAGTGTTAACCACCTCTATAACCGTAGGTAAGTCTTCAAGGTACCCTTGTGAATATATTTGGAGATCGTCTGCATAAAGATGAAAAAACGACGTAAGATTACGCGTGATAGAGTTAATAAAAATTGAAAAAAGGAGAGGAGACAGAACACCGCCTTGAGGAACACCAGCATTCAGGTCGCACCATGCAGAGAACGAATCCTCTGAACGGATGAGCTGCCGACGTCCATGCAAGTAACTATGAAACAAGTCAGTCAACACACACAATCTTCAAAACACAATTTCTGAAAAAAAATCTAAATATCAAGACCTTGCAATAGAATTAAAAATCTAATGGCATGCACAAACAGTTCACATGATACCCATAGTGATTTCGTCTACAGGAGTAATACCAACAAGTTTAAATAGAAGCCTTCAAGCGCTTGGCATTACTGACAGAATCACACCTCTTTTCCAAAAAGCAGACATACTAAATAAATGCTGTATCACCAGATTGTCTACTGACAATTCGTTACATACTGTGTCGCTTGGCTAAAGCCCGCGTCACAGTTGTTTTACCCAGTAACCCATTGCTTACCACAATGGAGAAAGAAAAACATCCAAAATAATAATAATAATAGGGCAAGGCAGCTTTGTGGGGAGCTGTGGTAAGTAGCGACACCACGGGGTTAATCCGAGTGCACCCGAGAGTCAAGACCACCGTCTTCCGCTCACCTTCTTCACCTGCCACCTGGCTTCACCCCTGGCTTGGCGTTGGTCGGCCGGTCAGAGTGGAGTCGAAAGAGCGTGATGCTCGAAGGGTGGATATAGCTGCGTAAGTGCGAGTGGGCACGTGATGCCGGACCCTCAAGAGAGCGCGTGATCGTTGTATAAAGTGTATAAACAGGGCCGCTTCTCCACCCTCAGCCGTCAGCACAGTGTTGCCCCTCAGTCCGGTCTATACGACTCATGACGCTAGGAGGGGCCATTTAGTTGATGGCGAGTCACCACCTGCCATTTTCATCCATCAACCAGGCAGGTGATCCGCAGTCTTAACCTACATGGCCCAATTGCCCAGTCCATCTAGAACTGAAACCCAGAATATTTTCTGGTCATATTTTTCAATAGTCCTAGCCGTCTAGTCCTAATAGACACGAGCCGATAGATAATAGATTATGTGCCAAAAATCGGTGGAATAAAAACGACGTTTTGAGCAAGTGTGATGAAAAGAATAATAATGAAGTTGTCTTTCAAGAATAAAAATCGTAGATTTCTGACAGTGTGAAAATTTGCATAATATTATTATTATTATATGTGTATATTCATGCTTTATGTATGTTTGTGTATGTACTTATATATCTTTGTAGTTTATTAATTTATAAGGACAGTTATTTAGTTAGTTAATTTATTTTAGTAATATATATATTAGATTCTTGTGACTGTGTTCCTACTTTCATTTGTTGTTTTTTTTCAATGCACCCTTTGCCATCTTTCTGCATAACCTAAAGGTTAGACTGTCAGAGAATGCTTTTAGCATTAAGTTCACCTTTGTATAGTCGCCAGCACATCAGGTTACCCACTTTTGTTGCAAACTAACCCTTATAACAACTGCATACGATACCGCAGTGTTTACCTTGAAGTGCTGTTGTCCGTACACTAAATTTATGAAATGAAGTCTTTAAATAAATATATTAACGTTAATGTTGCTGTCCTATTTTGAGGTTAATTTTAAGTTTGGCTACTCGATAGACACTTGTCTCTATTTGATGCAATGACTGAACAATATTTATTTCTTTACAGATATGAATCCCAAAGAAAGACCGAAATGTAATGGACGGAAAAAGCAATCCGCTCAAATAATGACTAAAAGGAATTGTGTAAGTTAGAAGAATTGTGATTATCTGTCCTAAAAAGGCCTAATTAATATTAGTGTATTTATTCGTAATCGTGCGATTTCATCTGTGATCGGGTATTCGGTCTGAGAGCGAACGAGACGTGTGCGCGGATCGACGGTGCATTTTACTCGCTTGCAGTTTCGACGCTTTTCATGTGAATCAAATATAACGAAATACGAAAGCCAAATATCTGTATCAGTATTTGAATCGAGTTACTGTCGTCTTTTACATATCAGCATGTGACTTGAATAGTTAACTAAAAACGAGCAACGCCTTGGTGTTTAGGTAATGTCAATGATAAAATTCATCATGTTGTCGTATTCGCCATTGATGTCGTATGTATACTTATGTAAACCAGCTTCGAAAGTTTTTCAATACATCGAATTACGTGAACTTTGAGATCGTGTAGTTATGGTAGTCATACTACTGTTTGATAGTAACTTAGTCCGTCGTTCGTAAGGCATTTCTAATGTTCTCGTATAAATGTGGTTTATGGGGAGTTTCGAAATTAGCTTGTGCGTGAGTTAATAAAAGAAATGGGACAAATTCTTGAGTATTTCAGAATTGCGTTTATAACGGGGCTTCCATAGAATAAATAAAATGAAAGATTCAACCCCGGTGATATTATTATGACGACACACTAGCAAAGTAATACAGACTATATGCATACATATTTTTATACCATTGCACGCTGTGCAACAGCCTACATACAACTGATACATATCATTATCGTGTGTGCCAAATAAGTGATTGAAAGAAGTGTCCCATTTCTGAACAAATAAATTTGGTTCATCTATATTAACTATAATTAATAATGATAGTGCTTTGCGCGATATAGTACAATTATTATTAAATTAATAAAAAGAGGGGTGTCCTTACAAGTATATGGTAACAGTCATAAAGATAGCAAAATTGCACGCAAGTGAGAATTTGCATTTATTAAATAACGATGCATGCTGTATTCAACCATAAGTATCAAAGAGAACCCCTTTGATCTTAACACTCGACATAAATAAATAACATACAGGATATAAAACAGCGATGCCCGTCTCTTCTATTCTTGTGATGTAAAGTAATTCATACAATGTGAAATCTTTGTTGGCGTTGTTTCGCATCAAAGCATTTTAATCGTGTCATTTAGGTCATTGCGATATTTTTTGTACTCTCTTGAAACTAATAAGAAATTGCATATGTACTTTTATTTTTGATATTCAGGAGTTATATTTTTCCTATAATTTGCTACCTACAAGGAAGCAAATAATTTTTGAGTAAAACATACTTTTGAGATCTATACTTATTTATACCTACTAAAGTCGTCACGATTTGTGTAATTTTACTGTGTAAGCTTTAGAAACAGATTAGGCTGTATAAAGCCGTAGATAGAATGTACCTTTGAATGTAACTTGTTGAAGTTCACTCGGTTTGGTATAGTACGAAATTCAGAAAACAATAATCACATTTTAAGATAAATATACTGATTAGGAAAAATAAACAAATAGTGTAATCAGCATTTACTTTGCCTTAAGACCACGAGTCTCCATTGAAATAGCAATAAATTTAATTGTTGGTAGAATCGCTGCACAAATTGTGATATTCATGTAGAGTGCCGCTTAAGTCCGTAACACACGCACTTTGTCTGAAATGTGCATTCAAATTTAATAAAGGCCGACTGTGCTCAAACGTCTCTTTAAGAATATCGAGTGTGCCTCCGCTGTTATATTTTATGCATATTTTAGACAACATGCGGGTATTCCGGATTGTTCAGTCTTATTGACGTCCTCTATGCGTACGCGTAGGCAATTATATTAGGAGAATATTAGCGATAAGAGTAATTAAACCCCAAATGTTGATAATACGATCGCGAAGGCCGGTATTGCACATTAGTGGAATGTGTACCTAGCTTAGTAAATAATTCAGTCAGTGATCGCAGTATGTCTTGATTGTGTTAGCCTTGTTTTGTATTGTACTAAAGTCAGTATTTTGATTTGGACACACTGATTATCGGCTACAAGGAGTGTGATGAGATAGATAAATTTCTAAACACGTTTAATTATAGAAAACAAAAATTTTACGTGTTAGCTGTATAGGATATACAGCTAACACGTAAAATTTTGCTGTTGCAGAGTTAAAAGATCATGTTGGTTGTGCTCGCCCTATTTTTTGCCGTGAAAACGTATTGAAAGTACTTTTTTTAAACTATGTGGCCTACGTCATTTCCAGTTTGTATTCTAAAACTGTTAATGGAATTAAGAAAATATCGCCCACTAAGTTACCACTTCGTTCTAGTTGTAAGGACAACAACACCTCAATGTAAACACTGCGGTATCTTATGCAGTTGTAATAAGGGCTAAGCTAGACTACGGAATTTTTAACAACATGTAATTGTCTAAAATAATGCTTCTATCAAAATTTCCGCTAAACACTTTTTAGCAGTTTTAGTTATCCTTACTCTAACGGATAACAATGACACAATAAAGCGCCACCCTTAATTTTGTTTTTTGTATAAAATTTTAAAAATAGTTTATTTCACATAAGGCGAAGTAACCATCAAGTCTAATTGAATTCTGTGATAACGCTGAAATGATTTAGTGGGTGACGTTATAAATATCCTTCAGCGTGTGTAAGAGACAAGCTTTTCAATAGTGTAATACTGGTCTATATTAATATAATTCGCAACGATCTGGTAGTTTGTGTGTCGTTCAAAAGGGCGCGAGTCCCATGCAATAAATAAACTAGACCAATATTTAGAATGTTTTACAATGCTTTACTGAAATTATGTGCTGATATTGTATTCTTTGTAAAATATTTTGATTGCTAGATAAGTTGTAGGGTATGTTACCATTCTGTTGTCTGCTATTAATATTTATTTAGTGTACCTTTATATGAGAGTTATGTAACGGTTTGATATAATTATTGATTGAAACATAATTAAAGACTGCCTAAATTAATTATTCAATATAATTGACGTGTAAATTAAATGAATTGTTTAAATTTTCCAAAAATGTCACACGATAGATTGTACTAACATGGTTATTTCGCGACCGCGAAGTGTGTTATTGGATGAGTTCATGCGCGCGCCACACAGCTCCCGGCGGCTGCTCGTGCGCAGCGCCCGCATTTTTACCACTAATCCTGTCTCATTTACGGGAATAAACATCGTACATATTTTGTTGTATTAGCAAGCTCAGTATTATGTTAAAAACATGAAATGCCATAATGTATGAAATGAAATTATTATTGTTTACTCGGGGATCTATTTTATGTTTTTATATTGTAATGTTGAATATTACTTTAGTAAAGTTTTTTATTATATAAATTACATATTATTGTAAATTTACTTTTATTTGAGTTAGTCGTAATGTTCACCATATAATCTGATTTGCATGCATGTACAGTCTACATTATGTGTGTCAAGATTTTTTTTGTAATTATTTTGTAAATTAAATATAGCACGTTATTTACAACTTAACATGATTTGTTTTTATTTCTTCTGTCTCACGACTTGTCGCATATCAAAGGATGTTATTGATTGAAAATAATGAATGCGTTAATGAGTACTCGTAAATCTACTAAAGTAAATCTCTTGAAATACTGTTATAGTATTTATTTACCTAGGTCTATGTGTATGTAGTGACTTCAATATCTGCTTTCCACTTTCGTTCTCAATACTGTTTACACAACTACGTTTAATAATATTCCTATGTTTGTTCGATATCATTCAAGTGAGAGAATTAAGTATCTGTTGAAGACGATTAGGTACATTTTTAAGATAATGATAATAATATTGTCGTTATTATCATATACACTTCACAGAGCGAAATAAAGCCAAGGCAATTTATTTATCAATACAGATACAAAGCATTGGACTGGGCTGTTAAATGGAATTTCATTAGTATTCGGTTTGCGAAATAGGCGATTATCGTTCGGTAAAGTAGGTGGGTGTCCTGTTGGGAGCTCAGCAGGGTCCTTCAAAGATAAGTTAGTTTCGAAATAAAACACTATTTCGAAAAGCAGCTTCGTTTTGACATTGCTTATCTATCTAAGTAACTGATCGATTGTCTAACCCATTGTTGTACGCAACAAGGACCTCTTTAAATATAAGTGTTCAAGACCTGAAGAGTTTAGTGAAGTGTTGTTCATTGTGATAGTTGGCCGAAGAACTCTGGATTTCTATTGCTCACAATGCAGGCCTTAGTTATAACAACATTCCTTTTGTTTGTGTCTTCACTCGCTGCGCCTGTAAAAGAGGAGGGAAATCTCGGTGAAGTCGAATATTTTAGTGACCGGAACGGTGATGGTAAATATAACTTTGTGTTATTTTTTATTATCTGCTACATATTTTAGTATAGCAGCATGATAATACATAGTTTATTGCACGTTCAGTTGGCGAAGAAGGAGAATACTTCGAGGGTGATATGCTTCTCACGGCGCAGCAGCATCGAGCCGTGAACACAGCGACGCTACAGAGAAACGGACTTTTAGGTGGTGCTAAGCGCTGGCCAGAGCGCACTGTAGTTTATCACATCGAAGACGAGGACTTTGGTTAGTAACATGGAAATTAATGTAAAAAGAAAGTTAATGAATAAGAATAAATAATTGATATCTGATCATTGCATTCCGTATAAAAAAGCTGCTTCATTCAAAGCTCAATCCTTTCGGAACAAAATACATACTTGCTTTCTATATGGAAACAGGTGTACTTGTAATCAAAAATGTATCATTATTTTGATATTTATGACTTGAATTTTGCGAAAGTAGAAGTTGGTCACGCACGCGTCAATAGGTAGTAATAGTCTGTTTTGTTACTTTAGATGAGGATCAAATCAAAATGATTGAGGAAGGGATGGCTGACATCGCTAACAAGTCTTGTATAAAATTCGTATCGAGAGCATCTGATGGTGAACATGCCGTGATAATACAGGTAGGTGGTTCACCTACCCGCATGCGGTCGAATGCCTTTGATTGAAATATATAGGTCTGCTATACCTGAAACAATGTGTTGGTATTACCATACTGTTATTTTTTTGGCTGTTAAAGATTATACGAGCACTTTCAGCACAATATCTGCATGATCAGTCGTTGATATTTTATATTTTATTCGACAACATTTACATCTTCAGACTGACGTCAGTCTGGTCCAACAGTACAGATGATCGGAGAATGGTCCTGTAACCACACGGACTGACGGAAATCATCCATCATTCTAGTATCAGTCCAGACCGATAGACAAACTGATGATGTCATACTGATGGGTAACGTTGCCTTACAGGGTTCTGCTAACGGGTGCTTCTCAAACGTTGGGTTTAGCAGCCCTGACACAGATGACGATGGAGAAATCAATCAAGTGCTGAATTTGTCAAAGGGCTGCTTCAAGCACGGTACTGTGGTCCACGAGATGTTGCATACGCTCGGCTTCTACCACATGCAAAGCACATACGATAGGGACGATTACGTTAAAATTGTATGGGAAAATATTAAATCCGGTAAAGTATTTGTTCTTCGCAGAAACTGTTATGATTATATAATTTGAATGGTGTAAAATCGACAATAAGGAAGTGGTGAGAGTATTTTAATAAAATTTTACTACACTAGTAGTAATAATTGTCATGAGATAATGTCGTTAACTCGATTAATTACGATTATGTGCGATTCCGTGGTTATGTCTTATCGATTTAAGCTTATTAGCACTTTCACTTCTGTTTAAGAAAAAATAAAATGTTTTAGGCACTGAACACAACTTCGCTAAGTATACAAATGACACAGTAACAGATTTTGGAGTGTCTTACGATTATGGCAGCGTAATGCATTATCCAGAGACAGCATTTTCCAAAAATGGAAATAGAACGATTATCCCTTTACAGGTAACAAACAACAATGCTTGCGCTTGTACTTTATTTGTTACAACCCGTCATTATCACTCATCCATATCATTCTCAATAGGTACTTATTATTACCGATACACCTTCTCGTCCTTACCTTTAATACATAGAATCAAATTAATAATAGATGAGACCTTCAATGAAGTAGAATTATGTCTGCTGTGCTTTGTTAACTGACTTAAAAAAGGACTGCATGTTTTTGTTTCTGTCATCTCAAATCAGTCATTTGTTTGTATATACCGATTTTAAAAAAAAACGCCTACATAGAGGTTATACCATAAAGGTGGTCCCATTGGTGCAAAGTTGGGATCTAATGATGGGATCTTAGTGCAATCAAATCAAATTTTAGAGGCACATACAGTGTTTTTGTACCTCAAATCTTAATGTTGACATGTTCTTACGTCTCATATAGTCAACACTGTGAGGAGCTGAACCGATTGTAGAACTCCTTAACGCTTAGGAGTTCCGTGATTGTAAAGACAGAACTTATATATGGTAATTTGTAGCTTCCTAAAGAACAAAATCAACTAGTGAACTTCCCCCACCCGCCACCCCCTTCTATAATCATTGAAAATAACAAATAAAATAAGCTTTAACAAAAAAGTTAAAATGCACTTTTCACGCTTAACTGTCTTAAATAAAGTCAATGCTCTGATAGATGATGATGATGAGAGATGGTCGAAGTGATGGCACCGACTCCAAAAATAAATTGTTTGCCTCAAAATGGATTCCTTTCCTTCAATGAGTCTAGAGTTAATTTAAGACTTTTTAATGCTTTTCAATTTTGAATTTGGTTTTTACTACAGATAATTTTATTTTATTTTCGACTCTCTTCATTTAATAACCGACACGCGTCGAAAATAATATTAAAGGGTCTAATAATAAATAGAATAAGTATAATAAATTAAGTTTGTGTCGAATAGTACCTCGAATGCATCACATTATCGAATGTTAGTATTTTCTTTATTTTCAGGATAACGCAGTGATAGGCCAAAGAAATGGTATGTCAGAAAGTGATATTCTGAAGCTGAACAGAATGTATTGTGATCAATCGGATAATGTCGTTGCCAGCCAACGCAGCTAATGCCTTGCTGATGCTTTCGAACGAACCTGTTATTATCGTCTGCTAAACACTAAGTTTAGCACCTTGCGCCTTGGCATTTAAGATCGAACAGCTATTTAGGAAATAAAGTTTTCAACTCTGCCGTCATTTCTTTTCATTCCAATGTATATCTGTATAGCCTTACATACCGTTTTCTTTTTTAACTTTATTCTGTCCGTGGCACAGAACAAACCACTATGAAAGAGGATAATTATGAAATATTTTCTCACTTGTAATGTCATTTTAAGTTGAATTTTGCCGTGTTACGTATATCAGTTCTCTTTTATACTTTTTCTTGATCGAATTATAATAAAATTATACTACCTTGCCGCTGAGATTCTGTTCGAAATAATTGTAGACCGTTAAGTTTTTTAAATCTTCCTAGTTGTGTCTTGTCCTTCCAGGCGCGGTCGCAGCCTGACATTTTGTAGGGGTCACTCACTCACTACAGTAATTAAAAACCGGCCAAGTGCGAGTCGGACTCGGGCACGGAGGGTTTTGTGCCAACTTTAACTAAATTAAGGGTCCACTTACTGCGTAGCCAAAATACCACGATCTCGTTCAAACTGATTTTCGTTGAAAGTATTTGTGAAGTCCTTCTTTGTCCTTTTTTTTATTTTTACTAGTTTAGTCCAAAAGGGGGGACGCCCATTATTCCACTTTGGAAGCGTTTATCTTACAAACGTTTGACTTTCATGTCCCTTTGCCCCCCCTTCGCCTGTGTCCTACTACCTATAGGTAGTATTTTGGATTTGATATTTCAACAGTTTTAAAACGGCTCATCAGGCACTTCAACTGAACAAAATGAAATGTAATAATAGTTTAAGTTAAGACATAGAAATAGGGCCTTAGATTACTGCATCGAATACGAGTACGAAATTCTCTGTACAACATAGGTATAGGTAAATTAAATGTGTTCCTGACAGAACCTATAAATAATTTTCTGACAACTGTAAAAAAAATATAAAACCCGTTACCTAATTTTTAATTTACGATCTGTGTTAATCAGAAATTACTTATAAGAAAAAGATAAGAAATCTATCCCTGTTCAATTTTGTTTTCCCTGTTGAAATCTAATCGAATAGAAGGTCGTGAAATTAAAACGTAGTCTGTTTTTCACGCGTTTTAAAAATTATTATTATATGGATCAACGTTTCGTCACTTATAGAATGACATTGAACGTAATTAAACAGAACCGAAACTGAAAGCTGAAAGTATGTAATAATAGTGCTATTTTTCTTCAAAGAAGCATCTGGTCAAATAATTGTTACTTTAGGTACCTAGGTGCAGTACCACCACTGCCGTTTAGGTAAATGCTTCTCGTCTCTAACTAAGGCGTTACTAAGCCAACCGTAATATATTTCCTGTACTTTTCATCCCCATTTTCACCTTTTCAGGGATGATTTCCAGATGATCGACCTAAAGTTTTACGACAACATAGTTTTATGTCAATATTCACTGGAATCGGTTCTCCTATTTCACTGCAAATATTAGGGGCATTTAGCACTGTTCCTGGCTCTGTGATGCCTGAATGCCTTTGTAGATAATGAAAAACTTATTTAGGTACTCTTAGTTAGGTGAGCTACCTTAGGCCTTTTCTGTAAATAATAATCTTTTAGAAATAAGATCAAAATACACATTGTGTTACACATAAAAACCCGTAAACTATGTCAACGTTATTGTCACCTCGAAATTTCTCTATTACAATAATCCAATTATCGTATAATAGTATTGGCCTTTTGTTGCACTGCGATAGAATTGTATGAAATGCTAAAATAAGTCGGACGATGTATTTAGCAATTGCTCTTGCGCGTAGTGGTGGCTGCTGTCACCGCGAAGCGCGGCTGTCGCAAGAGGCGCTCGCGCAGTTGCGACCCAGCACCTTGTGAAATGGTCGTACCTGAACCTATATTAAATCCCACACCTTTCCGATGGGTTTTGTTTCTCGGAAAAAATCACGTAGTAGAGTAAACGCCCTTTGTAAGCAAAATGGTAGTACAGTTAATATGACATACTTATAAACGCGTGTGACTTGCACATATAATTTCGCGGACTTGTTTCTATCCATACAAGTTTCTCAGAACTTAATACCTATATAGTTATGAAAATGAAAAAGTGTCTACAAATATGTGTGTTTATATTGGTAATTTATATGGTGCAGTGCAAAGGGATGTCTGTGGGCGAATTGGAGGATTTCGCAAACTTCCTTCATAAGACTTCGAAGTTGGACGAAACTTTGAAAAGTAAGTTTTTTGCAAACTTTGATTTAAAATTTCTTATTTAGTAGAAAAAAAACTTGTTTACTTGCAATGATGCTATTTATTCATTACTATTAACAAATACTTTATATTCATTCAGAAGGTACAGATCCCAATGATTTCGATGAGGACGAAGCAATATCAGACCACGCGTGGGAAGAGAGTGGCAAGTTCGAAGGTGATCTGATCCTGAATGATCGTCAAAGAAGGATGATTGTGGAGGATATTGCTGAAGGTCTCTCAAGGAATGGTCTTCGAGACAGCACCAAGAGATGGCCTGATAATGAGGTTATCTATTTTATACAGAAGGAGCATTTCAGTAAGGAACATTTACCTACCTATATCTAATTTATATGAAATTTTTGAGGTCGTATAAAATGCTAAATTGAAAATTGTTGTCTAAAGTATACCTAATAAAATCGATATTATTTCAGCTAGTGACCAGGTCGAAGCTATTCAAAATGGAATAGAGGATTTGGCTCGTGCATCATGCGTTAAATTTAGACCATACCGAAAAGGCGACCGAGATGCAGTAGTCATTCAGGTATTATTACATTAACCCATGTAAAATTGCGAATTATACTGCAGCAATTTTAAAAAAGCATGTCGCAAACCATTATTCTTGTTAAGTTGGCATGAAGTTACGTTTCAAGTGATTGGTTTGCAAGACTTAGATATCTGTAACTTTGCAGCTATTGTAAGGGTGAGGTGAATTTTTATACTGTGTATTTTCAGGGAAGTAGACGCGGCTGTTTCTCGCAAGTGGGTTACCAAGGAGGGTATCAGGTCCTGAACTTGTCGGCCCGCCATCCGGTCGGACGGGGCTGTTTCCGTCATGGAACAGTGGTTCACGAGCTGCTCCATACCCTCGGTTTCTACCACATGCAGAGTAGCCCTGACAGAGACGATTTCGTTGACATCGTTTGGGAAAATATTGTGCAACGTAAGTAATAAACATAATTTACACAATGTGTCAATTGACATTTACGGTATAGAATTTGGCATTTTTATCGACAAATTGCTGTTTTAAATCGTTTTTGCTCCCACGGTTGTATAGGTATATTGGCCGCCATTGTAATTTTTAAGTCAAGAACGGGCTCTCGCACTAATTCGACCACTACTTGTTGTGTTAATGTTGTATGTTCATAAAAAGTCGTATGTACGACGACCTCCGTGGTAGAGTGGCTAGCACGCTGGTTTCAAGCGTCGCCATCTCGTGAGGTTCCGGGTTCGATTCCCGGTCGGGTGAATGAAGAAAACGATCTTTTCTATATTATCTCGGGTCTGGGTGTTGTGGTACCACCGTTGTTTTCAATTTCCATAACACAAGTGCCTTAGCTACTTAGCTTGGGATCGGAGCAATGTATGTGATGTTGTCAAATATTTATTACTTCTTTTTATTATTATAATGTTGCCGTAAATAACGCTCGTAATCTATTTATATATCAAGAATAATTTTGAAAGTGTAAGTTATGTCATTTATCCATTATACCTACCTGCGGCATGCACACAACAAACAACTCAACTTATTTGTAAAGTAGGTAATGTATGCGTAGTACGGTATATGAATTATGGAAAATAAAGCCATTTAATAGCATGTCAATGATTAAGTTGTTATTTGACCGTTTATCAATCATCACAAGGGACATCCATTTTATTTATCATTTGTCTAGCTTCTCCTGCATTGTAATTTTGGCAATAAATAGTTTGTTCGGTTGGATTGCCTTTTATTACTAACTTGTGGCATAGGTCAGGCAACGGCCAAGTGAAACTTATGACGTCAGTTGTTAACATTGGTATAAATAAATAACAATGCGGTGAGTTCCAAAGAAAAGTTAAGTATTCCACCCCGTGGGAGAATTTACTTGTTTCGAAGTGGGAGAAGTTGTTTGCCTGTGTAAAACATTCAACGTAGCTTACTTATAAAGTATCTATCTACTTTGAGAGATATAGCCGAATACCTAGGTACTCACTTAGTATGACGTAGCCTGCTCCGTATGTAATCTGAATGCGAAATGCCATACCTAGTAGCAAATTCCATTTCTTCCTCGATGGCAAAGCCTTTTGATATGTAAGTAGATAATTGGGTTGCCAGGTTAACAGGATACCGATATGTTACACACTATCGATGAAATATACCACGTCTGTACAAATAATTAATTCATGCCTATACCCAGATAAACAAACCACTATGTGAAACGTATTATCGTGGTATTTTAGTGGTATTGGAGATATGTAGTGCGTTGTATATCTATAGGTACTTATTCTTATTTAATTATCTACACTACAATTATAAAGCTGAGCTAATTTGAAAAAGTATTTTTGTGTTAGATAGCTTATTTATCGAGGAATATTTAAGGCTATAAAACAGAACGCTGCAATGGAAGGGGAGGAAACAAACTCAAAACGCAGCCGCGAGGACCGCTAGTTATAATACTTATAAGGGTAGAGATTGTTTGTTTGAACGCGTTAACCTCAGAAAGTACTATATTGTTTTTTTTTTTAAATAAGTAGTTTATTTATAGAGGACAGTTTAAAGCAACACATCACGGTGCGACGGGAGGGGAGAGTTCAAACTCAAAACTCGCGCAAGAAGTCGCGGGAGACCGCTTGTTATTTCATAGAACAACGCACTACGACTCAACATCCAACTTACCTATCGTGTTATTTTTTCCAGCGGCCAGACACAATTTCAGAAAATACAACGCGTTCTCCGTGTCTGATTTTGGCGTGGGATATGACTACGACAGTGTCCTACACTACAGCCGAAGAGCTTTCTCCTCTAACGGGCAAGATACTATCGTGCCGAAACAGGTAATTATACATACCCAATCTTATACACATGATTAAGCACATTAATACAGCTCATTATTTAACTTACCTTAAATGAAAATTTCATTATGATTTCAGGGTGGTGCACAAATTGGACAAAGAGTAGGCCTTTCAGATAAAGACACTCAAAAACTAAACAAGATGTATTGCGACGCAGATTCAAGCAACTTCGATGGAGAAGAGAGTACGACGCATAGGGCACCGAGTAAAAAAAAGAAACCACAAAATAAGCCGTTCGATGGCCACGGTATTGGATACCATCAAGGTAAAGCAGTCGTCATAAAGTTGCTACCTGCACCAAAGACTTTTAATATTATAAATAAGCCAGTATTTCCTATGTTTAATTATTTTAGTAAATCGCCGCAAGTCTTGTCGCCGAAGGAAAGCGCAGGTTTCGGACTGGGAAAACAAATAGCGGATTCATACAGGCCATACAAAGAAGGTTATGAAACTCAAAGTTACAGTGAAGTTCAAAATCTAAATAGTTATAATGCAGCAGAAAATTATAATAAAAATCAACCAAATCACAGAGCTAATGACTTAAATCCATTGAAAGAAATTACTAATGGTGACAATCGCGCAATGCAACAGCCAGAAAAGTCGACGTCGGCACATGGGAATGAATCTGTATCATCAGAAAATGAGGACGAAGAACTTAACGATGCTTTTAAACGATTACAAAAAATATTAAAAACACATGTGTATCCCTCGCATGCACTTGATTTAAAAGCTTATAAAGTAAATACAGATTACAGTGAATATGAAGATCCTACAAAGTTACCAAAAATAGCATATGATTTTATTGACTTCACACCCTCAAAGGATGCTGGTAAAGATTCATCAGAATATATCAAAAGCCTTTACAAAAATGGTCCCGTCTCATTATATCCCGAACATCGTAGAAAGAAACTTGATAGATTATTAACTCCGAAAGAAATGTATGAATTATTTGTACCAGAACATAATATCCCGAACGAAGCCGAAGCAGTTTACCGTATTTCCTACCCATTTAAAACTCACCAGCATTTGTCTAACGGAACACTTCATATTCAAACACCAGAGTATGCTCGTTATGAGAATTTAAAGGATAAACACAATTACAGTGCTCTCTATGAACTGCCAACGTCTCAGAATGAAGATAAAAAGGGGCAAAAATACTCTTTGTTCGGCATTCCTGTGCCTTTGTATGATAATTGGTATCAGAAAGATTATTTAAAACGGAATCCTGTGGATTATGGTAAAGATTCTTTCACTTATGGGTCGGCTCCCAGTAGTCAGAATGAGAAGATCCGCGTGGACGACGCGTCTCAGAGTTCGGAATCCGAAGCAGAACTACCTGAGACAACATATCGATATACTGGCTCCTACTCGCCTCAGCTAAAACAAGCATATGCTTTGTTCGGAGCTCCAGTTCCTTTGACAAACGAATGGTATAGAGTGGACACTAAACAATTAACTGAACATTATCCTTATAAACGGCAGCATGTAACGGGATCTTCAGAGTCGCATGAATCTCAAGAACATAATAGATAGATTACAGATATTATATATTGTTAGGAATAGTTTCGTTAATTTTTATTAATAACGTAACCCAGTATTATAATAATAATGAGAAATATTGCATTTATGATTATGTATAGGTAGCTTCTACTTAATGGTACTTTCCGAAAAAAATCTTTTGTTTGTTGTTAATAGAGTTTCCTTAGAGGATGAGGACTGAAGAGCTAACTTTTATTACCTATTGCACCCTGAAGCTCATCTCATCTGGACGTTTGAAAGAAAAATGATAATTTATATTTATTTTGAAAAAAATAGATTTAAGCAACGGAGATATATTATGGTGTATCCACACTGGCCGCGGCCTACGTCAAGAACTGTTAGATGCTTATGGTGTATCCTCACCGCCCGGTGTCTGTAACTGATAGATACTATGGAAAAGCCGAAGCGACAAGAGCGGCATGGCATCCGGCACGGCTGGCGGCTCATGCCGCCTGCGATGTGGATACACCATTTTGAAACGATTTAATTTTGAAGATAGGTATTTGAATTTTATTTGAAACCACTTTAGCTTATTCAATACAACACAAAACAAATTCTACCATCCAAAATCCCCCTCCCCATCTTCTTAAATCTTTAAATTAAAATTATTGGTATTAAATAAGGTAGTCAGATTTAATACCTACCTAAAGGTAAATAAAACTACTTAGCTATGTAGTAAAGATGTGTTTTATTTGTGTATTACCATAAGGTCGCCTTACTTTAACTCCTTCGGGCAACTTAGACTCAAAAAAAAAAGAACTTCCCGCCAATTCGCTGCGAAAACAGTACTCGAGCTACTTTTTTTGAGCGGAATTCGTTAAATGGAATTACTGGCACTCATTTTCAATCGTTTGTACGCTTGTTGGTTAAGTGTAAAACTGCCATTTTTAGGGTTCCGTAGCCGAATGGCAAAATGACGGAACCCTTATAGTTTCGTCAAGTCTATCTGTCTGTCTGTCCGTCCGTATGTCACAGCCGTTTTATTCTGTAACTATAAGCATCACACCAATGAAATTTGGTAGGAAGATGTATCCTGTTAACTGCTTTACGATTCTCATACAAAATAATGACATTAAAGGGGGGGGGGGGGGCTCCCATACATGTAACTAAAACCAAAAAAATTTTTTTAGTCAAACCTATGTATCTATGGATAGGTATTTTAAAATAACATCGAGGTTCCTAAAACCATTTTTTTCTAAAGTCTAACGTTTCATAGCTATCCGCTTCCAAAGTGGTAAAATGGGCGTTCCCCCCCCATCTAACTTCTAAACTCAGCGACTGTAAATTTTGAAAAAAATGTATAATGTAGATCTTAACAAACACTTTCAACGAAAATTGGTTCAGACGGGATCGAACCATAAGTTTTTGCGATATAGCACATTTTCAACAACCGCAAACATAACTTTGTACTTCATACAAACACTATGAAAAACAAAGTTATATTTGCTGCCAACAAAATATTGTGGTATTTTACTAAGTGGATTCCCTAATTCAGTTTAAGTTGGCACGGAACCCTCAGTGCGCGAGTCCGACTCGCACTTGGCCGGTTTTATTAACTGTGTTGTGTGTCAGTGTGTGTTTTATTAACGTCTGCAAACTTTCTTGTGAAACTGAAATTTTAAGGTGAGTTTCGTTTGATATTATATTTAATGAGGTCGGAAATATATTAGGGAGTAGAAAGATCAAAGAAACAAAAGCTTTCTCACAAAATTTAATTTAAAAAATTTAATTGCCAAGTATTGCCTCATAAATTCGGGTAACATTGGCTCTTGACCTAAAGTTACCTGATCGTATAAATAATTTATCGCGTTTCAGACACCACAATGCAATTAAAATATCGTCGGAAAGCCAGGCAGTCGCCGATATGTCGATTACACAGACGCAGAACTCCAAAAATGCTTGAATATTGTGAGGTCTAGGGCCATGCCTCAGCGGGAAGCTGCCAATAAATACAACATTCCATGGAGCACCATCAAAAACAAATTAAAAGATAAGTTTAAAAATAAACCAGGTCGACCTACAGGATTCACAGAGCTAGAAGAGAGCTCGTTCGTTGCTCATATAAGCACTATTTGAATTCGGATTTCCACTGACCGATTTCGGCTTAAAAAGGTAGTTTTTCAGTACATACCTGAGTTAGATAATTAAGTAGGTACCCACGATATAGGAATCGATGATCAACATTGGTTAATCTCAATAATAAGGCTGTGCAATGGTAGATTCTATTACATAATTTTGTAAACATTGATACTTGTTACATTATTTCAATATTTATACTTTTCATAGAGATACTTTTGATAGAGATATACTTATTTAAAGTAGTATTAAAAAAAATAGAAAATGAGGAAAAACTCAGACAAAATTTCAAACGTAACTTTATTTTTTAAACATCAAAACCTAAACAAAACAACTACCTATAAAGTTTTAACTTTACTGTTGAGTTTTTAACATTTTTTAAATAAAAATTGTTGAAAACTAAAATTCATAGTCCGTGGATCCACCTAAGACTCTCTTGACATATCTGCAGCGATTCTGCATCCTCAAAACTAGGGTGTCGATATCCTGTTGTAGAATACTGTCCCAAGTCCTGTTGAGATGCAAGAAAAGCTGGTTTTTATGCACAATATCTTCAGGGCAATTCCTAAGAGCTCTTTTCTGAATACGCGCCGCATTAGCTGGAAATTTTGACCCGTTTGCTGTCTGTGGGGCAAGATTACAGGCTCTAGCACCTCATTTCGGTATTTTAGAGCAGTCGTATTGCCTTGTATCCAAACGAGGTCCGTTGTATCCAAATCCAAACCTGGATTCATCAGTGAAAAATACAAGTAACCATTGAGAATGGGTCTAGTTTTCGTGTGCAATAGCCCATTGTAATCTTCTTCCCCGATTGCCTCTCCTTAGCGCTGGTATGGAAGTGCACGTAGGTTGACTTCATGCAGTCGTCTTCTCAAAGTTTGACCGCTTACCAGCAAACCATACCCTCTCGTAGCCTTTGAACCGATTGCATCGCCGTTACATTTGGTTGATTTCGTGCACACATTTACTATGAATCGGTCCTGTACGTGTTGTAATAATGCGTTGATGAGGTCGTCGGTTTGCGGTTTTGATGTTTCAATTATAAAGTTAAGACTGGAATTTTGTGAGTTTTTTCTCTTCTTAGTTATTTTTTAATTCAACTGTAGATTAGTGTAGATACCTTAAATTTTATTATCAGGTTAAATAGGCTATTAAACAAGGTTCATTTTAATGTGTAGGTGTCTTAACAGAAAGTTAATATAATTTTAGTTAGGCATTTAGGTTTAACTGAAATATCCCCAGACCATGTTTATGTGTGTACCTATATTTATTTTCTCATGCGGTGCAATTCAAGCTGAACGCACACTCATCCGAGCCGATCGCGCCGAACGAAACGAATTTTATTTATTTATATAATATTACATAACTTTAATTATTTATTTGAAATATAATGAAACTTCGCACACTTATCCGCGTCGAATCGTCCGAAAGAAATCCTAGACGAATTCGGATGAATGACGTCAGATTCGGTAATGCGGTCGACTCGGACGATTCGGACGACTCGCCGGAAAAAATCTTCATACTCACTCCACTTTTAGATGTCACTCAAAACGTTATCTCATGATTTATTCGACGCGGTCGATTCGGCCGAATCGGATATGTGTGCGAGGCCTGCTTGACTTCGATTCTTTCGTCGCGTTCGGCTCGGATAAAGGTGCGCTCAACTTTAAAGAATGTGTGCTATGAATGCAGAAAGCAATGAAGGAAAAGAAAATGTCATTAGGTAGGTATACATATACCACTACGAACGACTACTAATAAGAGAATAATGTCTATGCAAAATTAAATGATGATAAATAAACTGCATGTTATAATGGTTGGCATCATAGTTTTAGACCTTAGCCTTGTTCATGCGCCAAAATAAACATTGGAGGAGGAGGATAAACTGTTTTCTTTTACCTTCTTTACATTTTAACGTTCTTGGCTCTGTGACGTAGGTACCTAAAATTCTTCCGTAAATGTTATTTTTTAATATTTTTTTCTAACTAAACTAGCCTACATTAACCTGATACATTGAAATACGAGGTAGTTGCTTCGCATTTCAATGCTCCTCAAGGAAGCTAAGCGCAAGAAAGAACGTCAATCCGTAATCAAGAGTCCATCTTCCCTATTCGATTCCCGCGTTAAACTCCATTTTTAACCTTGTACGAGGTAAGGACCTACTATTATATTTTCTGTGGTAGGGATGTGCCGAGTTGGCCTTTTTTGGTATTAAAATATTTTGGTATTCATATTGGTATGGAAATCATGTAAACCTTGTAAGATGGGCGGATGAGTTCTCCGAGCTTTACAGAATGGAGTGCGTGGTGAGCCAGGGGGGGATTGCACTCACCCAACTTATTGTACGTAAACGAACTGATCAAGGAGCTCAGCATTACGCGTGTCGGCTGTCACATTGAAAAGGTATGCGTCAATAACATCAGTTACGCAGATGACATTGTGCTGCTGGCCCCATCCACCCATTGGTGAGTGCGCTTAGAAAACTTCTTAAAGTCTGCCAGTCTTATGTGGGCTTACATGGTCTCCTGTACAATGTAAACAAAAGTGAGTACATGGTCTTTAAAGCTGGAAACAAGTGTCCAAAGGTCGTACCTGCCATAAAGCTTTACGATACACCTCTTAAAGAGTGAAACAATTTCAATACCTTGGGCACTTTCTTACCTAAAAGATGATGTTGATATGGAGAAGTAACGCAGGGCTCTGTCGATTAGAGCGAACATGTTGGCACGTAGAATTACACGGTGCTCGACTGCAGTAAAGATATCGCTTTTCAAAGCATACTGCACGTCGTTCTACACGAGTAGTCTGTGGGCAGACTACCACGAAGAATTCGTACAGGGCCTTGCAGATCCAATACAATAACGCCTTCAGGGTACTGATTAGGCTGCTACGTTTTTGTAGTGCCTCAGCAATCTTTGCACACGCAGTGGTCGAAAGTTTTGGTGCCATCCTTCGCAAGAAGGCGGCTTCACTGCTGCGCCGAATGAGGGCAGCAGCAGTAGTGTCCTGAGGACGATAGCAGACAGCGGAGACTGTCCTTTTGTTTACCACTTAAATAACATCACTCTGTCACTTATAGGTAGATATAAGTACTAACACACCTAGATATAAGTTTACTAACAAATTATGGATCATTTTATGCATTTCCCTTTTTCATATTGATCCCTAGTTATACAGTTTTAACCTACCTGCTGTATTATGTATCTTTAGGCGGGGGCCTGGCGACCTGTATCACCGGTTTTTTCAGACCTATTTCAGGCCCCAGCCTCTCGCACGTTGGGAACCTTATAAATTAAGAACAACTAATTTTGTACTTGCTACTTCCCTAATGTGCCAGAGAGAAATAAATGATTTAGTTGTCTGATAATAAACTTTTATTTATTATTTATTATTAATCTACGCCATAGTACCTAAAGTATCATTATTCCAGCTTCAAAGAGTTACATTCACATTTATAATATACTAGTGGTCCCCCGCGACTTCGTCCGGGCGTTTTTCGATTTTTTCGCCTTTTAAACCTCTCCTAGACCTCCACGAATATTTCAAGACTAAGAAAATATAAATCCTTTTTCGATCAGCCGTTCTCGAGTTTTAGTGACACTAACGAACAGGAATTCATTTTTATATGTAAAAGATTTATTTATTTATTTTTTCTAATATTGAAGTCCAGGCTGTGTTGACAAAATCCTTTGCCTTTTCAGTACGTAAAGAATAGAACAAAAAAACGTCATCTGCGGAAAACAAATTTCGTCGGAGTTTTGCGCGGGTAACGAAAAGGGAAGGACGGACCTGATTTCTTCGTTTTAGTAATTGATTTTTTTGGGTCAATTATTGTGACTGTGTGGTGGAATTGTCATGCTAATTTGTGCTTTTAAAGCAAACAATGCAATTAAAGTGGAGAATTAAGTCAAGTGATCCTGATCGCGTCGTCTTACCCGGATCGCTGTTCCTGCGCTTAGATGTCTTGTTGAGCATTGAAATGCAAACCACCTCGCATTTCAATGAGTTAGGTTAAGATAGGCTAGTTTAGTGTTAGTTTTAGTTATAAGTGATATAAAATGAAAGGCTGTGCCTCCGCTGCCGGAGCCGGCACCTAGAACAGCAGCCGGAGCCGGCACCACGAACGGCCGCCGGAGCCGGCACCTAGAACAGCCGCCGGAGCCGGCACTTAGAACCGCTGCCGGAGCTGGCACTGAGAACGGCAACCGGAGTCTGGCACCATGGCACTTAGATTTTTTAGATTTCGTAGGAAAATACGAGCTCCCTACAACATCCCTTTTTGTTGGTAGGGATGGATAGAGGGACTCATTACAAACTTCTTTTGTATCAACAACTTTTCTCTGTGGGCAATATTGATGATTTTATAGGAATTCGAAAATTCTGTGATCACATAAAATACCCAATATTGACGGCAGTGAAATATCGCTCATAAAAAAGAAAGAAAAAGCACTTCAGCCATGCCTACACCAAAAAGGGTTGTTAAAAGGAGCTTATATTTTTCTAGAAGAAGTCTTAAACACTTTTCACAACCCTTGGTACACCCTAACCCAGTGTTCTAGCGATGGTATAGTAGTTCTCAGGCCGAAACCAGGGGAGAGAGATTAACGGACTGTGCGGCAATATGAATGAAAATTAAAGAGGCAATATTAAAGAGCCAAAGTGTGTGCGTAACTTTCTCTGCCTTAAGTTTCTATCTCTATTAATAAAGTACATTAAAAAAAAGTGAAAATGATTTTAAAAACGAAAGAATGTTTTCAGACTTCAAAAAATGTATTTTCCAAAAAAATAACTAAAATATTTTTATTTATACGTATATACAGGTTACACAGACATTACTTTACTCTTTGATCACAGTATAACCTTTAGTATGCAGATTTGACAACCATAGACTATGCAGATTTATGGATGACTCATCGACGGCAACCGTTCCATTATTTCGCAGTAGCCGGCTCCGGCAGCGGAGTCACAGCCAAAATGAAAAATCAATAAAGAATAGTCTGTATGGCGTAGAGCCAAAGACGTTAAACTTGTATTAAAAAAAACGGCCGTCACTCTCCATGACAGACACAGATTAGAAAGAGTGAGTGTGACAGACAAACAATTACTATTCACTATTATCGGTGACAAACTTCTTGATCAATTACAAAGGGAAATTGATGGATTTTATCAAAATGATTGTGTTATAGCAAGATAGCGATGTTTGATTTTGTTATTGATATGACAAGTAGCTAAGTCTCTAGCAATGTTATATTACAATCGGTGACGAATAGATTATTGTGTGGATGCATTATTTTTCAACAATTTTCATGGGTTGTGCTGTATCCTGCGTGCAACAAACGACTATGTTGTTGTTTGGTAAGAATAATAGTAGCACAAACGAATCGCGTTCTAAGCTAGACAGAAAATTATACATAGCTAAAGAATCGCCTGAACCAGATTTTGATTTGACAAACTGCGACCTGCGCCAAGTCCCATCCGGAATTTATTCTATTTGTAAAGTATACAGAAAAGAATATTTGCATTTACAAGAAAACGAACTACAGTCCTTGGATGATGGTGGCATGATAGCAGACCTATATCTTATCAAAGTCCTCAATATAAGTTGTAATAGGTTCTCAAAGTTGCCCAATGATATTAAATATCTAGTAAACTTGACTGAGCTGCATGTCCGTAATAACTTATTGGAATTTATACCAGATAGTATAGAATGCATGCAAAATCTAAAGATATTAGATGTATCAAAAAATCAACTGAATAGGTTGACTCCAGCACTTGGCAAGTTGAAGAGACTGAGAAAGCTAAATATTACTGAAAATGTTAGCCTGAAAGAACTTTGTCCTGAGCTATGTTTAGCCTCAAATATTATTTGTCTTGAGTTGGATGCAGAATCTTTTGTTTTTCCTCCCACACATGTTATTGTCCTTGGTACAGAAGAAATAATGAAATTCCTTAGCAAGAAACTTGATTTGGAATATATTCCTCCACTTCCTCTGGACTCAGAGTTTTCCGCCATGCATATACCAAGCTTGTCAGTGGACCCATTTGCTAAACATAATAATGTGACATGGGAAGAGCAAGAAGCTGCCATCATTGAACAAGAAAACAAATTTCATGAAGCAGCTAAACAGCAGAGAGAAAGATTTCTTACAAAAGTTTTACAAGAACAACAAGAATTAGATAGTGAAATAGCAAAAGTTCATGAAACAAAGGAAATAGAAAGACAAAAATTATTAAAGGCTATACAAGAAGATGAAAAAGAAATTGAATGTTTGGTTAAAAACTTTATTCAGTCTGAGTTCCTGAAGCCAGAAATTTTACAACAACAGTTAGCATATGAGCAGGCAGAACATGAACGGTTACTTGAGATAGCCCGTCAAAATTATGACAATATAAAGAAATCTGATGTACTGAAAGCTATGGAAATGTTAATAGAAGAAGATTACACTATTCAACATTCCAAAAAGCTCTATGAAAGTAGTCAATGTGATAATAGGCAAAATTTGCTCATGCAAGAATGGGATGGCGATCATAAATTACAGGATTTGTTAAAAGCCAAAGATCAGTCCCGCACTGCCTTGGTCCAACAGCTATTAGAAGATCAGGATGTCCAGAAGGCTGCTGTTGCTTCATTAATTGAAAGGGTAGATGCCAAAAGTTGGAGCTTAAATGAAGAAATAGCATTAATTTCTTCCCATTTAGCTAGACTTAGCACCATAGAACAAGAGAAGAAAAAGTTACAAATTAATTACAATTACAATGAGCTTTTAGAGCAAAGAGTTCAAATGGTGACCTTATTAGATGATCTCTTGGACCAACAAAGCCAACGAAGGAAGCAACTTATTGGTACGTTGAAAGAGATGGAAAATGAAATAGATGCAAAAGCAACAGATTTTTGGTTGAAAAATTATCAGATGTTAATGGATTCTGCCCCAAGAACTTTACTGGATGTGGGAAAACATTTGGATCCTCTTTTAGCTAATTATTTATTGCAAGAAGGAGTTATACACTGTTTACCATTTTTGGTGAAATTTTTGTTTTCAGATGGATCTTTATTAGATATTAGTCATGAGAAACTAAAGGAAACTGGGATATCCTTATCTTCAGACAGAGAAGGCATTTTAAGGGCTATTAATGAATATGTTTGTTCAAAGAAAGAAATTGGAACAAAATATGAGAGCATAAGTGATGTACTAGATGCACCATCCCCTAGTGCTCCTATTGAGATTAATGTTGTGGAGCAAAATTGCAGTGGTGTAGTCACAGCAGGTGAAGGAGATAGCTCTGCATATGTTTCAGAGTGTGTTGTTTGTATGGATGCGAATTGCGAAGTGGTGTTCATTCCATGTGGACACATGTGCTGCTGTTTACTTTGCTCACAGAAGAAGATAGAGAACTGTCCAATATGTCGAGGTGATGTGGAGAGAGTCATTAGGGTCCGGTTGGCATGATCCTTGTAAAGACTGAAAATGAAGGTTTGTTTTTATCAGTATTATCAAGATTGTTATGCATACAAATTCATCATATTTAATTACTTATATTTTATTTACAGTATCCCATCAACCAAAAAATGAAGTCTAGAACATAAGGTATTTAATTCTATATTTTCTTCTATTCAACACACATTATTTGCTTCAGCTACAGTCAAATTTCTTATACACTACAGGTTACATAAAACCTTTTACTATAGATAAGAGTTTATTTCCGAGGGAAGATATTTCAACAATATTGTCATTCATTATTGTAGTGCTAAGTTTAGAATTAGTTCTGGATCAAACCATCATTCTGTCTCTGTCAGTTTCGTTGACGTTGACAAGGAAAGAAAGAGGAGTTAATCTGGAACTATAATAAACTGGACTTGTGGAATTGGGCTTACCGATAATTGAAAATTACTTTTCTTTGCAATTAGCCATGGCTTCATCTCTGTATGCTCAAAGTTAAGTATGCTTTATGCATATAAAATCAATGGACTGATAAATTAATGATGTATTGTTATCAATTATCATATTGAATAAAAAAACAGTTTAAGTCTGTTAGTTAAGCCTGACACGCACGTTTATCGCGTCGATATAATCATTTTATTATCTGAACGACACACTTTTCCACATTTGTTGTAACAAATGAGAACGTTAATAATAGGTATATAGTATAAATGTAAATGCTTTTTGTAAGAAAATACGTTTTAAATTACAGGATTGCCGGAAATGCCGTGATAAACGCTGTCGAGGCAATCATTGTTAATATAAACATTAAGATATTATAACAACTTCTTTATAGTATAAGCTAGTGATGCCATATTCAATACCTAAAGCATCTATTTTATTAAAATGGTACACGGATCTCTTCGAGTCATTATTAGAGTAAAGTATTGTGCCTTCAAAATGTTTCATGGTTGATTTTTATTGTTTAAAAATATATATTTTATTCTTATTCGTAAAAAATACTGGCTGTGCAGATCTATAATCGATAAGTGTTTATAAAAGGCCCCATTTTGGTGGTCTATTATTGTTGTTATGTGCATTTGTATTACTCTTATATTTGCTTTTCCAAACAGATCTATATTAATTTTATTATCACTAAGATACTCAGCTGGAGGAAATTGGCCAAATACGAGCAGTGGATACTTTAACTCAGTAGATAGAGTACTCTGATCATTATACTTGTGCACCATATAAAAACGAAAAGTATGTTTATGGATTAGTCCTAAGTTTAAACTTGTATTCCATGCAGATTTTTGTTTGATACAATTTATTTCATGTTTTATGCATTGTATTGCCTCAATATTAAGAAATAACTTATTATGTTTTACGTATTTATTAAGATGTGATACACTGAGATTGTAAGTGCAATTTGTATTATGCCATATTACACATTATAGTAATTTAATTACCAACGTAAAGTTCTTATTCACTAAGTTTGTAATACACGATTTAAGCACATTTTGAAGTTTATTTTAACATATCCTTTAATTTTTTTGAAGTATAGTAATCTATGTACAGATATATTTCTATTCCACTTATTCAGCTCTTCATTTTCTTTTTCTTTTCTTTTTATGCACAAAATACCCCTTCCTTTAAAACTCATAATTTCTTTACCCAAAGGTTGTCTGGAAGAGATCACTTATAGCGATAAGACCGCCTAAATTGTACATTTCATTTAAACGAATTTGTAAATCAATTTATCCCTCAAGCGTATGTGAACGAGACACAATGCAAATTCTATTGTTATGCGGTTGCCTGCAACCTGCAACCGCTCGGGTGTTGAAGCATTAAGTAACGTGCAATAAAGAGTTATCTATCTATCTATACACAGTTTACAGGGCCTGTTTCACAATCAGTAACAAAACTAATATATAAATAATAGGCTAGTTGCCCAATTTTCAAAAACAAGATAAGATAATGCTTTACATTAGTAAATTAATAATCAAAAATCTTCATATTTCATGGATGTCACGCACGGCACAAAGTGGAAACTGTAAATATTTGGTTTGAAATTTGAAACCCATGTTAGCACCATAATAGGAAATAGTTTTTACAACAAATTTTAATTGAGCCTAGAAAACCGAATCATGCACTGTGACTCGCTAGTACTGTTAAGTTTAATTACATGGATGTAAAGCAGCGACCAAGTCTTTGATGTAAAGGAGTTTAGTTTATGGCCCTAGATTGCTTGTCCAAACACAAAATTCCATCTAATTCATACAAGTCATTTTGTATAATAGGTACATCTCGCTGATAACGCTAAAGTTCGTTTTTATTTGCTAATCCAATAATGTAAACAATGTTTTTATAACTTTTAAAATAATATCAGTGAATAAAATTCATTTACTTATTTGACTTAAAAATATCTTAGTGCTTAAATATGAATTACCTATTCAGTGGGTAAAAAGGAATGTCAAGATTTCTTACAGTACCTAGTCGACAATCAAAAAGTAACGAACTTTACGCTAACTCTCATGTACTTATTAAATCAAAATGTAGGTAGGTATCTACCTAAAAAGGTAGATGCAATTTTATGCCATGAAATATGGATGTGCGGAGTTCACTGCTGTTCATTGATTCAGTACTGAAGAAAGCACTGAAATTGGCGTTGCATAGATGGCGCTTTTGACTGTATAGCGAAATTACTTTTTCTTTTGTACTGCTGATAGGTAAGTTACGAAACGATAGCTACAAAAATGCCCTGAAATTAATTTGGTTCTTAAAATAGTAATTAAAAAGTGTTTTCAAATGTGCGGCACGATTTTTTCAATGCTTAAGTTCACGAGGCCGATATTCGCGGCAATCGAACTTTTTTTGTGCGGTAATTCGATTGCCAGTTTAACCGTTTTGCCTAAAAAATCAAGTGAAATATGTATAGGTAAAAGAACTATCGCACAAACTAAATTTAAATACATTGAAATCGTGACCCTGCGAAAACAAAAACCATTTTTTCTTCGGCAAATAAAAATTGATCGGTAAACTTTTTTCGTATACGACTTGCACGCTCTTGCACGAGAATTGTGATCTACCAGATACAAAATGACGTTCATTTTGTGAATTAACAGTACGATAGTACTTACTGTCTGTAAATATGCAAATATAGAAGTTTTTATTTCGAGCAAATTTTTTAATAAGTAAGCGGATACAAAATTTTTCGTTAAATAAAGAACAATACTAATGGCCGATTTGACAACGTCATGTCCTATTTGCTATAATATAAAATATAATATAAAATTATACTCTTATAATATAAAATATAGGATACTTAGGGCTGATTTTTCAATAGTTAGATAAGAAATATTCGTCGAATAAAATACACTATGGCTGATTTGAAAACGTCACATAATTGTCAGCAATCATACGTAACTGACATTTTTAGGGTTCGGTAGCCGAATGGCAAAAAACGGAATCCTTATAGTTTCGTCAAGTCTGTCTGTCTGTCTTTCTGTCCGTCCGTATGTCAGCCATTTTATTCTGTAACTATAAGCATCACACTGTTGAAATTTGGTAGGAAGATGTATCCTGTTAACCGGTTTACGATTCTCATACAAAAAATAAAAAAATAATGACATTTAAGGGGGGGCTTCCATACATGAAACTAAAACAAAAAAAAAATTTTTGTCAAACCTATACGTGTGCGGTGTCTATATAGGTCTTTTAAAATGACATAGAGGTTCCTAAACCATTTTCTTTTAAAGTCTAACGTTTCATAGCTAGACGCTTCCAAAGTGGTATAATGGGCGTCCCCCCATCTAACTTTCAAACTAAGCGACTCTAAATTTTGAAAAAAATATGTAATGTAGATCTCAACAAAACCTTTCAACGAGAATTAGTTCGGACGAGATCGAACGAGAAGTTTTTGAGATACCTACAGCATCTTTTCAACAACCGCAAACATAACTTTGTACTTCATACAAACACTATGAAAAACAAAGTTATTTTTGCTGTCACAAAATATTATGGTATTTTACTAAGTGAAAGTAAGTGGATTCCCAAATTCAGTTAAAGTTGGCACGGAACCCTCAGTGCGCAAGTCCGACTCGCACTTGGCCGTTTTTTTAATTTAAAATCTGTCGTTTTATAATTTATCAGTCTGATAAGTTTTATCTGACCATTGAAAAATCGGCCCTTAATATAATATAAAATGATAGTATTTAAAAATAGGTTGCTTTTTATTTTATTTTATCGATCAGTTACCTATTAGTCGCGTTACTGTGAGTGTTTACGGTTGTGGATGTTGTGTAAATGTGTAGGTTCACACATCAAAAAAGTCTAGGCAACGCATACTATTTCAAAAATTAATCAATTATTATATCGTTGCTTATCAAGTAGGTAATACCTATGTAAACTTTTTGATCTAGAGGAAATACTGGCTGGTTATAAAAAAACCTTCCAAGTGCGAGTCGGACTCGCGTACGAAGGGTTCCGTACCTACTATACATATATGTAAGCACTTTTATCGACGATGATAACTTTGATGTTCTTATAGCTACAAGTACAACAGACAATACCAATATTTAACTACATTTTCAGTTTACTATCTTCACGCTTATCGGTGAAAAAAAAAAACTAAACTAAAATGTACATGAAAAATATTTGAAGTTTATGGACCACAACTCTGTCATTTGTTTACTGATTATAGCAGTAATAGTTTTTCTTATAAATTCATTGTAGGTATATGCTAGTGCTTTTCACGTATCCGACTACTACCATTTAGTTGGGAAAGGGTGGGGACATTGGAAACTAACAAACTTGCCTTTTAAAACTGAATGTTACGGAAACAAGTCACTTTATTGAAAAAAATATATTAGGAAACTTACTATCATTTTAAAAGACCTATTCAACGATACCCCACACGATGGGTTTGGCAAGAAAAAAGAAATCATCATCACGTTACATGAGAGGTACCCCAATCAAAATTTTATTTTACCACTTTTGCGGGAAGATTCCAATATATATGTATGCGAAATCACAGTTTTCTAGCACCTTAGGTTTCTGCGCTGGACTGTGGGTGGACAAACGGACATGGTGAAGCTATAAGGGTTCCATGTTGGACAAATTTAAAAGCGAATGCATTTGTTCGAATTTTATAGCGTTGTCTTTGCTTATTAAAATTTAGAATTCTGAACCAATTTTATGATTTCATCAATAATTTGAAAAATAATTGAACAGTTTTTGGATATTTTACGTAGTAATTTTAAGTCATGGAGCGACGTCATTTGAACGCAGATGAAATGCAAAGAGCTGTAAGGATGTTGCAAGCGGTAAGAAGTCAATCTCAGGTATATCGGTATTTTGGTGTCAACAGAAGCGTTACTTGCCATCTTCATCAGCGTCACACTAAAACGGGAGATCCTGCTGAGCAGCACTCAGGTCGAGGAAGGTGTACAACCACACGACATAGATTGATACATACAACTGACTGCAAGACGCCAGCCGATGTTAACCGCCCGAGAGATAGGTTTAAGGCTACAGAATCCCAGTGGCATTGTCATAAAAAAGTTATAAAAGTCATTTATTTACGCAAATAGAACACTTTTACACGTCCCAATATAAACCCTACCACAGCTTCGGGACAATTTTGGGCTAGTGGAATAGCAAGCTTATTTTTATAATACTTATAATTGTATATATCACTTTTTTTCGTGAATGAATGTAAATTTTTGAGTACATAGGTACATTATATTTTCATAAACATACTAAGAGGCTACAGGTAATATTCTAATTACTTTAAACACCGGTTCAGGTTTTAGATTATAAATAGCTCGCACAGCTCTTTTTAACCGACTTCAAAAAAGGAGGAGGTTATCAATTCGACTGTATGTTTTTTATTTTTTTTGTATGTATGTTACCTCATATCTCAGTCATTTGTGGACCGAATCGAATTTTTTTTTCACCTACTTAAAGGTTGCACCTTCTAGTTGGTCCCATTTTGGGATCTGATGATGGGATCTTGGTGTAATCGAGGGAAACCCTCAAATTTTAAAGGCACGTATAGTGTTTCTTTACTAGAATCTTAATGTTGACGTGTTGTTACGTCAGATAGTCAACATCTTTTGGGGCTGAGCTGATGGTGGAACTCCTTAACGCTTAGGAGTTCAGTAATTATAATGACGGAACTTATGGTAGGTAATTTGTAGCTTCTTAAAAAATAGAATCATAAGGTGCAACTCCCCCCCCCTCTTATGTAATCACTAAAAATGAAGAAATAAAATAAACTTTTAAAAAAAGTAAAAACCGACTTCAAAACCAAAATGTTAGTGCGTCTTCAAAGGAATCCGTTTTAGGCAAACAATTTCTTTTTGGAGTCGGTGCCATCACTTTGACCATCAAGCATCAACTATCACAGCACCCACTCCAAAAAGAAATTGTTTGCCTAAACATATTCCTTTCCTTTCAATGGTGAAGAGTTTATTTAAGACTTTTTAGTGCATTTTGGTTTTGAAGTCGGTTTTTACTTTTTTTATTTGTAATACAAAAATAATTCTATATTAGCAGCCGAGCCCCACAGTAAAATACCGTAGGACATCAAGCTATGAAAATAACTAAAATAAACTAACCTAGCTGTTTCTATATCAATCAAAAGTCTAATCTTTCTTACAGCAAAAGCAGCTGAGCTTAGTTTCCCTGACAAGGCCTCTATTTGAGGACCCCATTGTAGTTTGGAATCCAAAGTGATTCCCAAGAATGTTGTGTAGTCGATAATATCGAGCGATTTGTGTTTTATCTTAACCTGAGTTGATGCCTGTCGGACATTAGGCATCGAAACCTTTACACATTTAATTTTACTTCCATTAACAAGGAGATTGTTAACTGTAAACCAATGTAATACTTGTGAAAGAGTATTATTTACATCGTCATAATTTTCTTCACCTCTTGGGATCATCTGCAAACAATACTATATCACAAAGGTTCCCAATAAAATGCAATCATTTATATATATCAAAAATAAAAAATGGGTCCAATAAAGATCCCTAGGGCACACCCATTGTTAGACAACACCCAGACCCGAGACAATATAGAAAAGCACGTTTTATACATTGACTCGACCGGAAATCGAACCCGGATCCTCACGAGATGGCGACGCTTAATCTTAACCTTACCTTAACCTTACCGCCCGCTCTTTACAAAACCGCTTGCACCAAGCGACCGGTACCCGTGTTAGTGACCAAACGATTAGAAATCGGTTGCATGAAGACCAGCAATTCTCCAGCAGACGTGTAGTGCGAATTCCATTGACAGGAACGCATCGTACGTACCGATTATAATTTGCAAGGGAGCTCCAGGATTGGGACACGAGTGATTAGAGCACAGTATTGTTCACAGATGAAAGCAAAGTGATTTTTTTTAGTGACGATCGTCGCATAAGGGTTTGGAGACGAGAAGGTAAGTGATTTTCGGATGCTTGTATCCATGAAAGTGATAGATTCGGGGGTCCTAATGTTATCGTGTGGGGAGGAATCTCTCTATCGGTCCGAACTGAGCTCGTAATCTTAAATGAAGGCACGGTAGCGGCTCAACGATACATTGAGCAGGTGATCAGACCCCATTTGGTGCCATTTGCACAAAGATTTGGGACAGGATTCAAATTGATGCAAGACAACGCCCGCGCCCATACAGCTCGAGCCACCAGGGACGCTCTGGAAGAAGCCGGAATACTGGTCTTGCCGTGGCCCGCGAACTGTCCAGACCTTAATCTCATTGAGTATATGTGGAATTTGTTAAAAAAAAGTGTCCGAGACACAAATCAACCCGTGCATAATGAGAGATAGCTCATCAACGTGCTCAAAACAAGCTGGGAACAAATTTTACAAGAGACTGTGCGACATCTGGTAGAAAGTATGCCTTCCAGGATTCGAAAATGTGTTCAGAAAAGGGGAGGGAACACACGCGATACTGAAAAAAGTCCATAATCATTTAAAAAAATCCGATTATTTTTTCTTTTCATTTTTTTAAAATGGTTTGCATCCTTAGGTAAAATTGCATATTTTCGAAAACAAATTGAATATTCGTAATTTTTCAATTCTTAGTCATTGTTTTATAATTTTAATATTAAAAGGTTATCAATCAATTTAATTTAATTATTTCATTACCCCAAAACCCAAATCATTTTTCAAAAAACTTAAAATTTACTGTGGCCCTTATTTTGTTTTGACTAGTATCTATTGTATAGCGCTAAGTGTCGTAATACATAACTATGCGTTTGTATATAGTAATTCTTGCGCCACTTTAAAATGCTTTAATGATGGTGTATAACCTGTCTATCCTTTCGAACGTCTTTGGGAAACACATTGTGAAATTGAAATTTTTATGTGTTGCTTAGACTTTTTTGATGTGTGTACAACCGTAATGTGAATCAATTTACGCAACAGCATCGGGCTGATAGAGTCCCCATTAGTTAAAGGGCCAAGAGTTTATTTAAGACTTAAGTGCATTTTAGTTTTAAGTAGGTATTTATCGGTGTTTTTGAGTGTTTTTTTTTTTACGATTGCCGATTGAGGCGATGCCTCCTAACTTTATAATCCAATCTGAAGCGAGTATCTACTTGTCAATCTAGATATCACAAGCACCGGTTTTTTTTACTGGCCATCACTCGCGGCATTCACTGTCCATTCACACACGTATGCACTGAACCTTTGCTGGATATGGTGGCGAATGACTGCAGCATAAATCAGCATAATGTTGTGCATGCGCGTTATCTTTTGCCGCGTAAAATCTATCTTTTGCTGCAATTGCGCAGTAGACAACGGGATAGGATCGAGTTCGAGCTGTTCGACCTTGGGCGCGTAGTCCGTGTCAGCAGCAAATCTTGAACCTTGAAACCTCAAGTGATAAAGATGCAGGGCTTCATTGTGCAGAAACCGCCATAGCCAGCGTCTGCGATGTTTGGCACTAGTCGCCGGTAAAAATAATCCAGCACTATAACGGAACGTCCGTCACTCCTATAACTGGCAGTGATTGAAAATTGAAGTCAAATTAAAAATTAAGGTTTCATTAAATAAAATTAATTATTAATTAGGCCGTGTGTGTACAGCCTTATGTATAGACGCGTAGCAACGCAGGTTTTTGGCGGCAAAACTTCCCAAAATCGCTACTGCGCATGCGTAGAGAAATGTCGCCGTTGTCGCCACCTAAATAAATAAAAGGAAAAAAGCGGGCGGGGGCGGGGCTGGTTCGTTGACAATCGGTTCTTCGGTGAAACCCGGTGTTAGCATCCTAGTACTTTGGTACGTGCCTTACTTGATTTCGAGTTATACTTTTCTTTATTTTAAAATCTGTGTTAATATTTTGCTATAGATAATTCATAACTTTAACTTAGTAAAATTAGTATTTGTGTAACTCGAAGCCCTAACGGGACGTAAGTGTCTCGGGGTGTTCCATGGAAACCTAACGGTGATAAACGTAAATGGGGCATCTTAACTAGTTAACGCCAGGATGCAATTGATTGTGTCTTATATTGCAAGCGTTATATATCACAACGCTAAATGACACACTTCCAAGACCGGAGTAGCTGGACTGAGAAATCAGGCTGGTGAAGAAAGCTAGGGACGTCTCCCGACCTCTTGTCCGGAACCGGCCGCAGTCCAAGTCCAATTAGCGGTCGGATCCACATACTCACGGAGTAGGTTAGGTACACTAGAGGATTCCGCCTCGATCCCTTAACTAGCTTAGGAGTTACATCCATCCCTTAACAGGGGGGGTAAACTCACACACCACACACCATACGTTTAGTTTAAATGTGATGCCCCGCCTCTAGTTTGCAAATACACACACAATAGGGAATGTTAGGCTTTAACAGTAGCTTGGTCATGGAAAACATCTTCTGTTGGAATCTGGGGTGCGATTGTGTAAGGCAATCGTATTCATTTGACAGTTCAAAACGTACGGTATGGTCTGTCAAATGGCAAAGAACAAAGGGTTTGACAGATCATATCGTACGTTATGAACTGTCGAATGAAAACGATTGCCTTACACAATTCCAGCTCAGGTCCACCCCTAGTTGCATATCAGTTTTTTATTTATTTATTTAAACTTTATTGCATTGTTAATGGTACTATTGGCGGACTTGATGCCTTATGGCATTCTCTACCAGTCAACCGCTTGGGAAATGCAGAGAGTTAATTCAGTTTTGTTATCAGTTGTTGCACCCCTTGTGGTGAAGTCGGCGAGCCTTGGGTTCCGCGCGAATGATTCTGGGAGTCAGGATAGAAATGTCCACCCCAGACGCAATTGGTATGTGATGAATGGTTGGCTTGAGAAAGACTCTAGATAGATCTTAAGGAAAGCTTGATAGGCAGGTCGGAACGGATTTTATATCTTAGGGATTAAAGGGATTTACACCTTTAGTAGGTAGCATTTACGAACATAATAGGCAGGTAAATAACGACTAGAACGTTATAGGTATCATTTATATACATAATAGACAGGTTAATAAAGACTGTAATGTCCTAGGGAAATGAATAAGGTTTAATTTTATGTAGGTAAATTCATTCATGACAATAGGGGGTTTTGAATTGAGTTCAGTGATAGATTTTATAGAATGTCGACTGATTTTAGTATTTGAGTTAGGGAACCTAGTTGTAATAAATATAACAACTAACCACTGATGTTAATTCAAACACATTTAAGAGTTGACCATATGGCAATTCTGTAGCCACTAGTCGTACCATGCGGGCAATTATGCTACCTATGTTTACTACATCACTGATGAAACATCAGTTTATCATTAATATTCAAGAGACTTACAAAGAATGAAGTCAGTCAAATTCTATGGAATTATGTCATTGGAAATGGTTTCATATGAAACTAAGAAAATATGTCCTAAGGGAACATTACATAACACTACATACTCAAGTACTATTCTACTTTAAATTGGAGTAAAACTCCCAAGTAATAAATAAATAAATTGCTTCAATATTAAGAAAACCAACTTAATTTCATTTGTTCTCAAGGTAGACAAATCTAAACTACTGAAATAAGCAATATTGCTTAAACTAAGGTTACCAAAGGTACTGAATATTTACTCAGAATAAGAGTTAATTATGAGAAAAGTTATCTCTATTTGCAAGAAATGGTTGCAAAACTTACACTAGATTTGTAGAGGTATTCACAATCTTAGTGTTACTGTTGTTAGACAATGACAGAAATTACAGAACAAGTTCTGAACTAAGGAAAGGTTACTAAAAATAGAACCGAGTAAATGCAAGATTATTTATTTATATACATTTTATAAATATTTATTTATTGAAATACCTATATTGATTTGAACTTTTATTAAAACAGTTTGAATTGCCATATTTGCAGTAAATTAAGATGGTTAAAATACCAATAGTTTGGTTGAATGTCCTATTTTAATGATTTCAATTCAGTAATTATTTCCTGTGCAAAATTGCCAAATATGTAAAGTAAATGTGAATTATGGAAAATCACCAAAATCTGGGACTAGAAATGATTCAATTCCAAAAATATACCTATATAGAGATGAGTTCCATGGGGGCAGGCGGGTGACGGGGCCTGTTGCCTTTACCACGCCCTAATAAACTTTTATTAGTATTTTCACATAATATTTGTACTATTATATCTATTTTTCACTACATAATAATACTTCTCTATAGTTATGACTACTAATATCTGAACACATAGTTACCAAACAATAGTTTTACATTCACTTAGGAATGTTGAGGTTTTACCATCATTAAAGAAAGGCAGGCTAGGTAGGTATAGGTAGTAGGAATTGCTAGGGTTGGTTAGATTAATAAATGATTTAATGCAAGGTTTGTCAGATTCCAAGTCTCATAACAATACAAAGTATCAGGGTTATTTGTAAAAGGTTCACAACATAGGGTTCACTAGATGATCACTGGCCAAATGATATATTAAGATTATTCATACCACAAAGTTCTGAACTATCAAGGTTCTATCTTTTAATTGAATAAGGTAATTAGTATGTAAAGTTAGTTAAATTATTATTAAGTGCACGAGTAGTTTGATATAATTAATATGAAAGCATGAGAGGGATTCACTATGGTATGAAAGAGTTTAGTTTTATTTATGCTAAGATTAAGTTAAGATAGATTGTAATTTAGTAATAATTAGTTAGAGATAAAGTTAAGGCAGGTATTTACTAAATGCTGTCCAGGATAATTTTACGGTGTATTAGATAGGTGATTAAGTATTAGGTTAAAGTTAAGGGGGCAGTTACAGCACGTCGTTCTCGCTGTACCATGTCGAGGCGCCGGTGCCGATGGGCGGCGCGTTTGACATTGCCAGTCTTTTTTCTACATGTTTATAGGTTTTTTTTTTTCGAAAACTAGCTTATAAAAAATATTTCGTACAAAAAATGATTTGTTTATTTTTCAAAATCGGCCTTTTAAATATATATAATCACTTAAAACAAGGTGACTTTTTATACACCACCTTCACAAACTCACAAACTTAATTCACATGAATTATTATCTCGTAAACAGAGGGCAAATGGGTTTATTTTGGGTTCTCCCTTGTTTTGTCGAAAAACGTTTGTTATAATTTCACTTTTACTTATCACTCTTAACATAATGGTTGTTTAACATAATTTTGTTTAACATAATTTTTATGACAGATAATGTTTGTTTGATGTAACAACGTTTGTGCTAACATTTAAGAGGTATAATCATCATTCGACCTAATAATCATTTCATCTAATTTTTGTTTTACCTAAACTTATTTTATATAATTATCATTTTACATACTTTTATTTAGTATAATTATCAGTTCGCCCATATACATTTTTTTGATTATAAGATTTTAACAGTATTATTTTAAAGACAGCAAATAGGGCAACTTGAGTAGAACAAAGCTTTAATATTTTGCATTTAATCACAAAAAAGGAGCGCCACCGAGCACCAGAACTCCTCTCTGTTGGTGTCCTCTAGGTTAGGTTAGGTTAGAACAGTGTTCCGACAACTCGCGAAGGCGAGCGAGCGAAGCGAGCGTGCCGCGGGAGCGGCCGCCGAGCGCCAGAACTCTCCTCTATTGGTGTCATTTAGGTTAGGTTAGAACAGTGATCCGACAACGCGCGAAGGCGAGCGAGCGAAGCGAGCGTGCCGCGGCAGCGGCCGCCGAGCGCCAGAATTCCCCTTTGTTGATGTCATCTAGGTTATGTAGGTTAGAACAGTGACAGTTTTTTTTTGTTGTTTTATCTAGTGTTAATCTGTAAAACCTAGATGACATCAACAAAGGGGAATTCTGGCGCTCGGCGGCCGCTACCGCGGCACGCTCGCTTCGCTCGCTCGCCTTCGCGCGTTGTCGGATCACTGTTCTAACCTAACCTAACCTAGATGACATCAACAGAAGGGAGTTCTGGCCGTAGATATTTTACTTGTTTTTTTACCTAAAACGGTTAAACTCGCAATCGAATTAACACACGAAAAAAGTTCGATTGACGCAAGAATCGCCACCCTGGAAGTCTTTTGACGCTCAATTAGCGTAAGCATAAATGTGATTATTTTTTGTATTATTTAAGTTCAATTATAAAGTTTCCATTAAATAAAAATTAGATTAAGCACTCATTAGGCCAAGCAAACATTATGTCATGTGATATTAGGCAAAGTGAAAATTCGATGAAATGAAATTATATTACATGAACAATTATGTCAATCAAAATTAGATAAAATAAATATTATAGGAATCGAATAATTATATCAAATGAAATTAGATATTTTGAATGTTTGTGAAGTGAAATTATATCAAACGTTGTTCGACAAAACAAGGGAGAACCTTTATTTTGAGCTTATCAGCTTGTTTTGTGATGGCAGTTTGTGTTTTTTTTTACTCAATTTTGAAGTGTTACGTTTATAAGCAGTAGAGAAATCTGTCAGAAGGTCACTCCGCGAAACCGCTCCAGAAAATGAATTGTAAATGTAATGAGGTGACGGAAAACTTTCACTTGCGTAAATATTTCCTATTTGCTAAGACGAAGGTCTTAGATAAAGGCATTTCTCTTCGGGTAAATGTGAAGTCAATAGAGGAGGAAGAATAAATAAGGCAACATTCTTATTCAGATCATGTCTTGGCGAGGGCGTCAACAACGCTTTGACCTCGACGCTTTGACAAATGTTTTATCAGGTGCGAGTTATACGCTCACATTTTCATTAGTTTTGGGATATTTCATTTCCTAAGCTATCTAATAGATACTCGTACCTTCTTCCCTACGATAGAAAATTGTAACTTGGCCAAAAAAGTACCTTGACAAACATACCAAATATGGTAAAAAATAAATAACGTACCTTTACACTACATTGTTATTTAAACCATTGTTACTACCGGGGGTAGATTCTCATGCAGTTCGTATCTATTAAAAAATCACCGTACGAAGTTTAGTCTTTTATTTCTCTTAGTCACGATTTACGAGCGCTGCACTGAAAATACTTAGGTACCTACACGGGAATTAACGCGATCGCGATAAAAACATAAATACCTTATGTTTTAATCGCGTTAATTCCCGTATGTAAGTGTATTTAAATTTATATTTTTAAAGTTTAACAGTGTTCGCTGCATTGAAAGTTCTTAAAATCTGCTCGAAGGAAGAGATACTGATGATATTAATACTATTATTATAAATATGAAGAGTTTTCTTCTTTTTCGTTTATACAAACTGCGACGGGAGGGGAGGGAGCAAAACCAAATGCGCGGACACAGTCACGGGGGACCGCTTGTTTTTGAAATGATTCCGAGGAACTCATACTGAAGTCGTAAACACAGGAAACGCGCGAATGTATGATATCGTAAAGTAGAATAGGTCTACGGTTTTCTTCAGTGGAACATGAAATTAAAACTACTTATTATAAAACAAATATAGTAACTGTCTCCTACAAAATCCGCTTTTCGACTTTTTTAAAACTTCAGTGCCCCCACGTATATGCGTTTTGATTTCATGTGTGCAGTAGTTTTTTATACGTGTGGATATACTACTCATTTTTTTTGTTAACGGTCACACTCGTAATAAAATTACTTCACGAAAGAAGTTCGAGACGTGAGAATCGAGGCCCTAGGTTAGTAGTAGAGCGATGTAACAGAAAAATCAACAAATAAGTAAGGAGGTAGCAATTTTGTCATTTATTTTTAATAAACAAATTCATTTGAAAAAAAGATAAACACAAAACTTACAACATCATTAAATAAAGAAGTTCGAGACGTGAGAATCGAGGCCCTAGGTTAGTAGTAGAATGATGTAACAGAAAAATCAACAAATAAGTAAGGAGGTAGGAATTTTGTCATTTCTTTTTAATAAACAAATTCATTTGAAAAAAAGATAAACACAAAACTTACAACATCATTAAATACTGAATCAAATTATTTATTGCAGATATTATTTTAAAAGTTACTAAAAGATTGTTTACAATATTTTCCTATTAAAGTTAATATGACTTAACGTGGTTATGAAGATTGACTAGAACTTATTACCAAAAGCTACTTAATCCACCTGAGTGGCTTACGAAATTGGTGATTACAGGACCGGTGTAGATTCACCGTAGTCGAGGTAAACCTTGGGTACCCGGCATGCCGTATGGGGTCGTTATATAAACGTCAATCATCCGCCTTGGGATGTGTAAGCAACCAAATATCTGGAGAGGAAATTGAATCGAAGGAGCTTACGTTTCAATATCGGTAATGAAACTGGAACAGGAAACGATGCTCGCTCCGCACCCGCTTCGCATCGCGATGTTTGCGATTTTGGTAAAACTCCGCGAAGAAGCTGATAAGTAGGGTGAGTAAGGAGGTCTCTAGATCCAACATCTTTTTTGTTAAAAAATCGACCTATGGTTTGTTTTATTCGTGGAGCTAATAGTGTATACACCATTAGCTAGGTAGGTATACCTACCTACTTTCGTAATTGCCATAGTTTTGTTTCTTAGTTTTAGATAGTTAATGGTTATTTTAGTGGAGAAATGGTTTAGGTTCTGTTGAATTCTGTAAGGTTGTTTACAATGTATATAAGGCAGTATTGGATATAATGGAGGATGGAGTCTTTAGTACAGATTCAGATAAGTCAAAGGTATTTATTTTTAAGTCATTGCATATGGTGATGTGATTTAATCGTTTCGCACTTAAATGGGAGCAGGAATGCAGGAGCTGCTGCAGCAGAGCCAGCAGCTTTGGGTCTGGAACTTGTCACATGGACATTTATCATCTGCAGTAATATAGAAGCGGTAGAGGTATTCCTTGTTAAAGTTGTAACGATCATTAGTTAGTAGTTGTGTAACTGCAAGAACAGGCTTGACTTGTGACAGATACTTATCGAGATTATGGTATGTTGGAAAGAGAGTTTCGGTGTGTGTATGCTGGTATTTGGGTTGGAGTAAAGCGCTTCTGCCACTGCTTAAGATTTATGTATATTGATGTTTTAATGGGATTGTGCCGAAAATCCGGGGTTATTTGTAAGTTGGCAGCAGCTTTGGCCACCGTGTCAAATAGTTTGTTTCCAGGGTGTCCGGTATGTGCTTTCACTTATGCAAACTCGACGACCAAACCTGCTGCTTGAACTTGCACAAGATTTTTGTGAATGGCAACAGCTAACTTGTTCGTGTGTTGCTACTGCCGTTTTACAACTCTTGAAAGCTGGATTAACTGTCAGACAAAATAAAAAAATGTGGTAAATTTTCGAGCCAATATTTTTTTTATGCTTTAGCTTTACGACCGTTCTATGCGTTCCGTCTGGGTCAAAGATGATGAGTGCAGCGCCAACTTTTTCTTCGTATTTTTTACCATCAGTATACAGTTATGCTATTTACATAAATCAGTTCAAAATCAGTGATAGTATTATACATTTATATTTCCTTGTACTCTATACCTTTGCGAAGTGATGGATGTAAAAGGTCAGCATGTGGGCACAGTTTCTCTATGGGGACGTTATCCAGGAGTCATCAATAATTTGCAATGGCGAAGACTTTACCCGGCAGAGGTGGAAGTTGCGCAATAGATATGGAGGCGGCTGTGCCAGCAGTTCTGAATCCTTGAATGATTTTGATGGCGAACAAGCGTTGTAGAGAGTCTTTGTGAAGAGCACTGGTTTCTGACAGCTTGAGCCCAGCCAGATCTTGCTTGCTTGCTTCGAATCAGATTACAGGTTATATGACTTTATGTTACAATAATGAACATCTATTTTTATTGATTTATTTTATTTTATTTATGAGGTTTGTCAACTATTGATATAAAGTTTCTTGCTAAATTTAACAGCTTATTAGTTATATGGTTATTGCTTTCCAGGTTTATAGTCAAACTCAGTTAGCTTAGATATAAACATTAATACACATACGTTAAGATACTAATAAATATAATTAAGTACACTTATAAATGAATACTATTTTTGACTATTATTGGATAATTTTGTCAGGAGTCAAAGTTGACATCCAGAATTCTAGACTACTTGTTATATAGCCTACATATGCGGGGAATTGGCGAGCTGCTGACGAGCCGAGTCCTGCAGAGTGGCACAGAGAGAATATTTAGAATCTTCCTGCGTGGATATGGATATTTTGTCAAAAGTATTAAAAACCGGCCAGGTGCGAGTCGGACTCGCGCACTGGGGGTTCTGTGACAACTTTAACTGAATCAGGGAATCCACTTACTTCCACTTAGTAAAATACCACATTATTTTGTTGACAGCAAATATAACTTTGTTTTTAATAGTGTTTGTATGAAGAACAAAGTTATGTTTGCGGTTGTTGAAAATGTGTTATATCTCAAAAACTTCTCGTTCGATCCCGTCCAAACTGATTTTCGTTGAAAGTATTTGTTAAGGTCTACATTACATATTTTTTTCAAAATTTACACTCGCTTAGTTTAGAAGTTAGATGGGGGGGGGGGGGGGGGGGGGACGCCCAAATTTAAGCACTTTGGAAACTTCTAGCTATGAAACGTTAGACTTTAAAAGAAAATGGTTTTTGGAACCTCTATGTCTTTTTAAAAGACCTATCCATAGACACCCCACACGCATAAGTTTGACAAAAAAAAGTTTTTGGTTTTAGTTTCATGTATGGGATGGGAGCCCCCTAAAAATCAAATAGTAAAAAGATTTATTATGGTAGTAGGTTACCTACATTCTTAAGATTTATAAATGAGAGTAGATAACCTAAATTCTTATCGCCGCAGAATTATTGAGACCTTGGTTGGGTATCCAGAATAGTACTTTGGTATCTTCTTATCCAAGAGAAAAAAAAAACGATGGTCCAGAATCATTCCTTTTTATAATGGTTTATTTTTAATGCTTTACATTCACCTCTGCAGGCAATTAAGTTGGGGAGCTTTGCGTTATCGTCATGAATATGAAAGAGGCTTGGACCTTTGACGGGGCATTTTGATAGCATTTCTCAAGTAAGACCTTTGGTTATAATATATTGTGTCCCTTATAGACGGGCTTTGTTAGGTTTTGTGAAAATTTACTTAGATGAATATTAATAATCTTTGTAGTTTATGAGTATTTATAATAGTATTTATGTGCGGACTCTTGAATTTGCAATGAGAGGAAGTATAGTCCAAATCCAAATGAGCCCTGATAATACATATATGAATAAAACAATAATAATAATAATAAAAAACAAGAACACCACCGGGATTCGAAACCGGGACTTTAAAACAGTCCGGTAAAACAGGCAGGTTCCGAGCGTAAAGTCTTGGGTTCTAATCCTGGTGGTGTATCTGTACTTTTTACATATATATTTTTTATTAAAATATTATTGTTGTTTTATTATAGTGTTTTGAGCTTTTTTCCGTTTTTAAATATTGCACCGCGCAGTTTATTCAATTTTTCGCGATATATTCATTAATTATATTCAATAATTCGCCAATTCTCATGCAATTCTTATACGAAAAAAGTTCACCGTTTTGGATTTGTAAAGGTCATGATTTCTATGTATTTAGATTCTGTTTGTGCGATAGTTTTTTGACGTGTAGATATTTTATTTTAGTTTTTGAAATGTTTATCAGTTCTGGAAATTATATTTGTCTGTAAGTAGTACTGTTACATTACATAAACGTTATTAACTCAATGAAAATCCCGCCGACCCAAACAGTATCTTGCAATATTAAGCCACAGCGTTATCTAAAGTCTTTTGTACTGCTAGATATAGACGAACAAGAGGTAATGGACACAATACGGAACCTCAAAAATGACTCGGTGCCTGGTTGGGATGGCATCCCTGCGCGATTTCTGAAAATGATAGGTCACTGCATTGCCCCGGCCCTTACTTACATTCTTAATTAATGTCTGGCTTGTGGTATTTTCCCAAATGCATTTAAGAGGGCATTGGTAACACCTGTGTTTAAACAGGGAAACAGAGACGATGTCAGCAATTATAGACCGATATCGGTCTTGTCAGCTCTCTCTAAAGTCTTTGAAGCTCTTAAATAAACGCCTTATTACATTTCTAGAAAAGGAAAATTTGCTTGCCGCGTCACAATTTGGGTTCAGAGCCGGCAAGTCGACTGAGGACGCTGTCGGAAGCCTTACAGAATACCTTGTTGATAATATGGACGAAGGAAGAAAGTGCATTGGCATCTTCCTTGACTTAGCTTAAGCGTTTGACACCGTCTCTGTTCCCATTTTGCTGAAGAAATTGGAAAATATAGGTATATGTGGCATAACATTGAAAATCTTTGAGAATTATCTCACTAATCCCTCGTATTAGAAAACTGAAAGTTCTTAGAACTGGCCACTTATAAACAATATAATAAAAAAAATATTCTAAAATTTGAAAATAGAACTCTTTGCCAATATTACTGAGTATATATTTCATTCATTTGTCATTTGTTTTACGATTTGGCGGCAAATTGAAAATTGTCTGTGTCACGTCAACATGAATTTAACACGAGAAAATTTTCGTGCAATGATTTTTTATGACTTTCGATGTCATTTAAGTCAACAAGAAAGTTATGATAGACTACGATTGGCCTTTCACGATGAAGCCCCATCTCGTGCGACTGTTTACAACTGGTTTAATGAGTTTAAACGTGGTCGCACTAATCTCACTGATGATGTACGTGAGGGACGGCATTCTACGGCGACGACTGAAAATAACATCTGTGTTGTGCGGCGTATGATAGAGACTGACAAAAGAGTGACCTATCAGCAGATTCGGACAAGCTTAGGCATCGGTATGAGTCAAGTGCACAAAATCCTCCACGAACATTTAGCGGTCAGGAAGCTTTGCGCCCGGTGGATACCTCATAATTTGACTAAGGCTCAAAAACTCCATCGTGTGGATTGGTGCCGTAAAATGATTGAAAGATTTAACGGAGGTGACTCAAATGCTGTGTTCGACATACTAACAGGTGACGAAAGCTGGATTTACTGTTATGATCCTGAAACCAAAAGACAATCTGCTCAGTGGGTGTTTCCTTTCGAGGAGTTGCCAACTAAAGTGAAGAGAGATCGAAGTGCGGGGAAAAAAATGGTGGCCTCGTTCTTTGGAAGGATAGGTCATTTCGCAACAATTGTGTTAGAGGATCAAAAAACAGTTTCTGCAGAATGGTACACTACCAATTGTTTGCCACTTGTCTTGGAAAAAGTTCGAGAGAAACGACCTCGCAGTAGGATCCTCCTTCACCACGACAACGCCTCGTCGCACACCGCCAAGCGAACGATCGACTATTTGGCGACATCAAACGTTGAATTACTAGGTCACCCGCCGTATAGCCCCGACCTCGCGCCTTGTGATTTTTATTTATTTCCAAAAATTAAAGAAAAACTTAAAGGAAAGCGGTTTATGAATGCTGAAGAAGCGGTGGCTGCGTATCGCGATGCCATTGAAGAGACCCCTAAGGACGAGTGGGCAAAGTGCTTTTCCCAGTGGTTCCATCGCATGCAGCGGTGTATTGACGTCAAAGGACAATATTTTGAAAAGATATAATAAAACTAATAACTGGCTAAAGTAATCAGTTTTTGATTTTCTAAGAACTTTCAGTTTGACCCTCGTAGGCATCAATGTGTTAAAATTGGTGAGTATATTAGTTGTGAAACACCGATAAATTACGGAACACCACAAGGCAGCGTACTCGGACCAAGTCTTTTCCTTATTTATATCAATGAGCTATGCTTACATACTCCTGTAAATGGTAAAGTTTTCACGTTTGCAGACGACACTGCTCTGATATACTATGGAGACTCTTGGAACGACGCCCGCGTCTATGCTGAGCAGGGTCTGAGAGAGGTGATATCATTGTTAAACAAAAACTTGCTGTCACTGAATATTGGTAAAAATAAATATCTCATCTTTACCATCAACAACAGTACTCAGCCTGACTCTAACTTCAATATTCGGGCACATGCATGTGATAGGTTACAACTTTGTACATGTGTTTATCTTACGCGTGAAGACTACATTCGATACTTAGGTGTTGAAATCGATAAACATCTTTCTTGGACGAGACACATAGAACTCATGAGCGGTAGAGTTAGAAAAGTTATATGGGTTCTGAAAAATCTACGAAATATAGCGGATGTAAATGTATTGAAAACTGTTTATTATGCATTATGCCAGTCGATACTCACATACTGCATTGAAGCCTGGGGTGGAATATGCAGGACAAGACTACTGTCTGCAGAAAGAGCCCAAAGGTCTGTACTCAAAGTCATGACCCAAAAATCATGTAGATTTTGTACAACAGACTTGTATAAATTATGTGAGGTATTAACTGTCAGACAGTTATTCATTAGCAAAACAATTTTAAAACAGCACTCTAGATTGACTTATGACCCATTCATATTATTAAGTAACCGCAAAAGACGAAGACCCAAAAGGATATGTTCTATAGATAGATACAATACAGTCTTTTACAAGAGGTTTTCATGTTTTCTGGGACCACATTTATACAACAAAGTTAATAACATTTTAGATATTTATGAACAAAATTAAAACACGTTGTTGGATACAACAGTTAGATTACAAAAACACTGAAAATCTTCTAAATTAAAAAGTTTAAAATAAATTTATTAAAATAATATATTCTAAGCACCTTAATGTAGTAAAATAAAATACAAACACACACACACACACACACACACACACACACACACACACACACACACACACACACACACACACACACACACTATAAACAAATATTTTATAAATTCGTTCAAGTATGAGATTACGAGGGTCAAACTGAAAGTTCTTAGAACTGGCCACTTATAAACAATATAATAAAAAAATATTCTAAAATTTGAAAATAGAACTCTTTGCCAATATTACTGAGTATATATTTCATTCATTTGTCATTTGTTTTACGATTTGGCGGCAAATTGAAAATTGTCTGTGTCACGTCAACATGAATTTAACACGAGAAAATTTTCGCGCAATGACTTTTTTATGACTTTCTATGTCATTTAAGTCAACAAGAAAGTTATGATAGACTACGATTGGCCTTTCACGATGAAGCCCCATCTCGTGCGACTGTTTACAACTGGTTTAATGAGTTTAAACGTGGTCGCACTAATCTCACTGATGATGTACGTGAGGGACGGCCTTCTACGGCGACGACTGAAAATAACATCTGTGTTGTGCGGCGTATGATAGAGACTGACAAAAGAGTGACCTATCAGCAGATTCGGACAAGCTTAGGCATCGGTATGAGTCAAGTGCACAAAATCCTCCACGAACATTTAGCGGTCAGGAAGCTTTGCGCCCGGTGGATACCTCATAATTTGACTAAGGCTCAAAAACTCCATCGTGTGGATTGGTGCCGTAAAATGATTGAAAGATTTAACGGAGGTGACTCAAATGCTGTGTTCGACATACTAACAGGTGACGAAAGCTGGATTTACTGTTATGATCCTGAAACCAAAAGACAATCTGCTCAGTGGGTGTTTCCTTTCGAGGAGTTGCCAACTAAAGTGAAGAGAGATCGAAGTGCGGGAAAAAAAATGGTGGCCTCGTTCTTTGGAAGGATAGGTCATTTCGCAACAATTGTGTTAGAGGATCAAAAAACAGTTTCTGCAGAATGGTACACTACCAATTGTTTGCCACTTGTCTTGGAAAAAGTTCGAGAGAAACGACCTCGCAGTAGGATCCTCCTTCACCACGACAACGCCTCGTCGCACACCGCCAAGCGAACGATCGACTATTTGGCGACATCAAACGTTGAATTACTGGGTCACCCGCCGTATAGCCCGACCTCGCGCCTTGTGATTTTTATTTATTTCCAAAAATTAAAGAAAAACTTAAAGGAAAGCGGTTTATGAATGCTGAAGAAGCGGTGGCTGCGTATCGCGATGCCATTGAAGAGACCCCTAAGGACGAGTGGGCAAAGTGCTTTTCCCAGTGGTTCCATCGCATGCAGCGGTGTATTGACGTCAAAGGACAATATTTTGAAAAGATATAATAAAACTAATAACTGGCTAAAGTAATCAGTTTTTGATTTTCTAAGAACTTTCAGTTTGACCCTCGTAGGCATCAATGTGTTAAAATTGGTGAGTATATTAGTTGTGAAACACCGATAAATTACGGAACACCACAAGGCAGCGTACTCGGACCAAGTCTTTTCCTTATTTATATCAATGAGCTATGCTTACATACTCCTGTAAATGGTAAAGTTTTCACGTTTGCAGACGACACTGCTCTGATATACTATGGAGACTCTTGGAACGACGCCCGCGTCTATGCTGAGCAGGGTCTGAGAGAGGTGATATCATTGTTAAACAAAAACTTGCTGTCACTGAATATTGGTAAAAATAAATATCTCATCTTTACCATCAACAACAGTACTCAGCCTGACTCTAACTTCAATATTCGGGCACATGCATGTGATAGGTTACAACTTTGTACATGTGTTTATCTTACGCGTGAAGACTACATTCGATACTTAGGTGTTGAAATCGATAAACATCTTTCTTGGACGAGACACATAGAACTCATGAGCGGTAGAGTTAGAAAAGTTATATGGGTTCTGAAAAATCTACGAAATATAGCGGATGTAAATGTATTGAAAACTGTTTATTATGCATTATGCCAGTCGATACTCACATACTGCATTGAAGCCTGGGGTGGAATATGCAGGACAAGACTACTGTCTGCAGAAAGAGCCCAAAGGTCTGTACTCAAAGTCATGACCCAAAAATCATGTAGATTTTGTACAACAGACTTGTATAAATTATGTGAGGTATTAACTGTCAGACAGTTATTCATTAGCAAAACAATTTTAAAACAGCACTCTAGATTGACTTATGACCCATTCATATTATTAAGTAACCGCAAAAGACGAAGACCCAAAAGGATATGTTCTATAGATAGATACAATACAGTCTTTTACAAGAGGTTTTCATGTTTTCTGGGACCACATTTATACAACAAAGTTAATAACATTTTAGATATTTATGAACAAAATTAAAACACGTTGTTGGATACAACAGTTAGATTACAAAAACACTGAAAATCTTCTAAATTAAAAAGTTTAAAATAAATTTATTAAAATAATATATTCTAAGCACCTTAATGTAGTAAAATAAAATACAAACACACACACACACACACACACACACACACACACACACACACACACACACACACACACACACACACACACTATAAACAAATATTTTATAAATTCGTTCAAGTATGAGATTACGAGGGTCAAACTGAAAGTTCTTAGAACTGGCCACTTATAAACAATATAATAAAAAAATATTCTAAAATTTGAAAATAGAACTCTTTGCCAATATTACTGAGTATATATTTCATTCATTTGTCATTTGTTTTACGATTTGGCGGCAAATTGAAAATTGTCTGTGTCACGTCAACATGAATTTAACACGAGAAAATTTTCGCGCAATGACTTTTTTATGACTTTCTATGTCATTTAAGTCAACAAGAAAGTTATGATAGACTACGATTGGCCTTTCACGATGAAGCCCCATCTCGTGCGACTGTTTACAACTGGTTTAATGAGTTTAAACGTGGTCGCACTAATCTCACTGATGATGTACGTGAGGGACGGCCTTCTACGGCGACGACTGAAAATAACATCTGTGTTGTGCGGCGTATGATAGAGACTGACAAAAGAGTGACCTATCAGCAGATTCGGACAAGCTTAGGCATCGGTATGAGTCAAGTGCACAAAATCCTCCACGAACATTTAGCGGTCAGGAAGCTTTGCGCCCGGTGGATACCTCATAATTTGACTAAGGCTCAAAAACTCCATCGTGTGGATTGGTGCCGTAAAATGATTGAAAGATTTAACGGAGGTGACTCAAATGCTGTGTTCGACATACTAACAGGTGACGAAAGCTGGATTTACTGTTATGATCCTGAAACCAAAAGACAATCTGCTCAGTGGGTGTTTCCTTTCGAGGAGTTGCCAACTAAAGTGAAGAGAGATCGAAGTGCGGGAAAAAAAATGGTGGCCTCGTTCTTTGGAAGGATAGGTCATTTCGCAACAATTGTGTTAGAGGATCAAAAAACAGTTTCTGCAGAATGGTACACTACCAATTGTTTGCCACTTGTCTTGGAAAAAGTTCGAGAGAAACGACCTCGCAGTAGGATCCTCCTTCACCACGACAACGCCTCGTCGCACACCGCCAAGCGAACGATCGACTATTTGGCGACATCAAACGTTGAATTACTGGGTCACCCGCCGTATAGCCCGACCTCGCGCCTTGTGATTTTTATTTATTTCCAAAAATTAAAGAAAAACTTAAAGGAAAGCGGTTTATGAATGCTGAAGAAGCGGTGGCTGCGTATCGCGATGCCATTGAAGAGACCCCTAAGGACGAGTGGGCAAAGTGCTTTTCCCAGTGGTTCCATCGCATGCAGCGGTGTATTGACGTCAAAGGACAATATTTTGAAAAGATATAATAAAACTAATAACTGGCTAAAGTAATCAGTTTTTGATTTTCTAAGAACTTTCAGTTTGACCCTCGTAGGCATCAATGTGTTAAAATTGGTGAGTATATTAGTTGTGAAACACCGATAAATTACGGAACACCACAAGGCAGCGTACTCGGACCAAGTCTTTTCCTTATTTATATCAATGAGCTATGCTTACATACTCCTGTAAATGGTAAAGTTTTCACGTTTGCAGACGACACTGCTCTGATATACTATGGAGACTCTTGGAACGACGCCCGCGTCTATGCTGAGCAGGGTCTGAGAGAGGTGATATCATTGTTAAACAAAAACTTGCTGTCACTGAATATTGGTAAAAATAAATATCTCATCTTTACCATCAACAACAGTACTCAGCCTGACTCTAACTTCAATATTCGGGCACATGCATGTGATAGGTTACAACTTTGTACATGTGTTTATCTTACGCGTGAAGACTACATTCGATACTTAGGTGTTGAAATCGATAAACATCTTTCTTGGACGAGACACATAGAACTCATGAGCGGTAGAGTTAGAAAAGTTATATGGGTTCTGAAAAATCTACGAAATATAGCGGATGTAAATGTATTGAAAACTGTTTATTATGCATTATGCCAGTCGATACTCACATACTGCATTGAAGCCTGGGGTGGAATATGCAGGACAAGACTACTGTCTGCAGAAAGAGCCCAAAGGTCTGTACTCAAAGTCATGACCCAAAAATCATGTAGATTTTGTACAACAGACTTGTATAAATTATGTGAGGTATTAACTGTCAGACAGTTATTCATTAGCAAAACAATTTTAAAACAGCACTCTAGATTGACTTATGACCCATTCATATTATTAAGTAACCGCAAAAGACGAAGACCCAAAAGGATATGTTCTATAGATAGATACAATACAGTCTTTTACAAGAGGTTTTCATGTTTTCTGGGACCACATTTATACAACAAAGTTAATAACATTTTAGATATTTATGAACAAAATTAAAACACGTTGTTGGATACAACAGTTAGATTACAAAAACACTGAAAATCTTCTAAATTAAAAAGTTTAAAATAAATTTATGAAAATAATATATTCTAAGCACCTTAATGTAGTAAAATAAAATACAAAACACACACACACACACACACACACACACACACACACACACACACACACACACACACACACACTATAAACAAATATTTTATAAATTCGTTCAAGTATGAGATTACGAGGGTCAAACTGAAAGTTCTTAGAACTGGCCACTTATAAACAATATAATAAAAAAATATTCTAAAATTTGAAAATAGAACTCTTTGCCAATATTACTGAGTATATATTTCATTCATTTGTCATTTGTTTTACGATTTGGCGGCAAATTGAAAATTGTCTGTGTCACGTCAACATGAATTTAACACGAGAAAATTTTCGCGCAATGACTTTTTTATGACTTTCTATGTCATTTAAGTCAACAAGAAAGTTATGATAGACTACGATTGGCCTTTCACGATGAAGCCCCATCTCGTGCGACTGTTTACAACTGGTTTAATGAGTTTAAACGTGGTCGCACTAATCTCACTGATGATGTACGTGAGGGACGGCCTTCTACGGCGACGACTGAAAATAACATCTGTGTTGTGCGGCGTATGATAGAGACTGACAAAAGAGTGACCTATCAGCAGATTCGGACAAGCTTAGGCATCGGTATGAGTCAAGTGCACAAAATCCTCCACGAACATTTAGCGGTCAGGAAGCTTTGCGCCCGGTGGATACCTCATAATTTGACTAAGGCTCAAAAACTCCATCGTGTGGATTGGTGCCGTAAAATGATTGAAAGATTTAACGGAGGTGACTCAAATGCTGTGTTCGACATACTAACAGGTGATGAAAGCTGGATTTACTGTTATGATCCTGAAACCAAAAGACAATCTGCTCAGTGGGTGTTTCCTTTCGAGGAGTTGCCAACTAAAGTGAAGAGAGATCGAAGTGCGGGAAAAAAAATGGTGGCCTCGTTCTTTGGAAGGATAGGTCATTTCGCAACAATTGTGTTAGAGGATCAAAAAACAGTTTCTGCAGAATGGTACACTACCAATTGTTTGCCACTTGTCTTGGAAAAAGTTCGAGAGAAACGACCTCGCAGTAGGATCCTCCTTCACCACGACAACGCCTCGTCGCACACCGCCAAGCGAACGATCGACTATTTGGCGACATCAAACGTTGAATTACTGGGTCACCCGCCGTATAGCCCGACCTCGCGCCTTGTGATTTTTATTTATTTCCAAAAATTAAAGAAAAACTTAAAGGAAAGCGGTTTATGAATGCTGAAGAAGCGGTGGCTGCGTATCGCGATGCCATTGAAGAGACCCCTAAGGACGAGTGGGCAAAGTGCTTTTCCCAGTGGTTCCATCGCATGCAGCGGTGTATTGACGTCAATGGACAATATTTTGAAAAGATATAATAAAACTAATAACTGGCTAATGTAATCAGTTTTTGATTTTCTAAGAACTTTCAGTTTGATCCTCGTATGTGCATACTGACAAAAGTGATAAATTGTTACAGTATAGGGAAGAAGCTGTCTCCTAGAATACAGGATAAACCTAAACTAGGAGGCAGAGTCTCATTTTTTCTTGGAAAAAGCATTGTATAGTACAGTAAGCATTATGCAAAATGTTTATCATCTGTTCTTTGCTGGTAATGTACAATAAAAGTTTATACTATGATTGAAAGTGCTCTTTATCGTAGGTAGTAAATTTAATTTTATTTAGCTTTCATCATCCTATAGAAAAACAATGTTTATTTGTGAATATAAATGAGTAGTAATCTTCAACAATTTCCAACTGCGGAATTTGTCATTTTTTATTTCGATTATTATTTATTTATATTATATTGATAATAGATTATTTTATTTAGATTCCATACTGTCATAATATTGTCTAAGAAACATGAGTGTAACAAAATAAGAGCAACACTTTAATTTTGGCATGGTTATCGTAATTCAGCAAGGGTACGGCTAACAGCGATGCGTGGTGGTGTTGTTTAGATAGGTCCATGTTCCTTTCATTTTTACGTGCAGCTCGCATCAGCCAGTTTTCATTGCGACATCCAGTTCGACCGGGGCTATCGGAAAATTGCTTCTCTTTGATGTTGGCTTCAATTACGAACGAATATGAATCAGTTTATTTTTACTTTTTTGATTCTGATTCGTTATTCGTTTTGAGCCGTTTCGAAAGACCGTTCGCGTTCGTGTAACTTTGTTGATACTAATTTGCTTGGGAAAAAAAGATACATAAAAGTTATAGCGAACGATTTTACGTTAGGCACAGGTTTTACATTTTAGCTGTGCGGTGGAGTTGCCTTATAAGACCAATTTTCACATGTGGTCTGTTAACCAAGTGTTGAGGGTGAGCTATTTAGTTTATTGGATTAGTCGTTAGCAGGGTTGCGATGGCGATATATCTGCGATACGAACGCCTACCGTTGCCGCATAATTAACTCACAGTCAGAGCTAGTAGCCGTTTAGTTAGCCGCCCGTTAAGCGCGTTAATGTTGCACGCCAGAAATATTGCTTGCCTGTTTTGGTTTACTATACCACCACAGCAATTAATATTTTTTAATAGCTTTGAGCATATTTATGGGAAAAAGTATGATTTGCAAGTATGTAGTCATTATGATAGAACAGCATCCTGAATACGGGAGCAATAGGGTAACACTATTGCTGACAGACGTAGGCCCCGAACAATTTTCTAAGCACCGGTTGTATGGGACCGGACCTATTTTTGAATCACTCGCGTCAAGATGGCGTGTGATATTAATGGATTAATGTACGATTTTACAGATAGTTCAACTCAGTTGTGCGCGCGGCCTTATGTGTGGGTAAACCTTGTACATATACAGTGACTTTGTGTGCGTGACAAGAGGTACAGTCGGGTACAAATACAAATACTGTTATTTACGGGTTATAATATACGGGTTTAAAAAAAACAGTTATTTCGTAATTTAATGTTTATTTATTGAACATTATTCTGCATCGCTACTTGAAAAATCTAATGATGAATTTTCGGATTCGCTGCTCTCACCAAGGTTAATTATGATATCTGACTCCATGTCAAAATGTCTATAGTATTCTTCTTCTTTCTTTTGTACATGTCGACAAGTATTACCCCACATCCCTTCATCAATTTGACTTAAACGTTCATTTATGAGTTTCATTATTTCCGTCACATTTTGATCGACATTATGTGAAGCAATATATTTTTTTAAAATTCCCCACACATTTTCTATGGGGTTTAGTTCAGGATGATATGGTGGCAATCGAAGAACTTTTATGCCATATGGCTGAAGTATGTCGTCAATCTTGTAAGAAATATATTTTTCTTTATTTTTTTTAATCAAATCATACAGTTCAATTTTTTTCATTTCTTGATTAAAAGCTATATTTTTTTCTGTCATCCATCTCTGCATTTCTATTTTTTTTTTAATTAGAATTTGGGGCTCTGTCATTTTGAACGTTATGGTATGAGGCATTATCAAGCACAACCACAGAGTTAGGTGGAAGATTCGGTACTAGACGTTCTTTCAGCCACTTTTCATAGTTTTCTGCATTCATGTTAGAGTGGTAATCACCAGAAACAGTATTTGCTTTGTATGTCAATAGTGCGTTAGGTACGAAACCTTGTTCTGAACCAGCATGCACAATGATAATTCTTTGTCCTTTCGACAGGTTTCTCTTTAAAGGTGGTCCATCTTTATTACCCCATCCTTTGTTTTGCACATGGCTAGTTAAGATGTAGCTCTCATCTGTATATACGATACACCTATTTTCTTGACGGTATCTGAGTAATTTTTTTAGGTAGGAAAATCGTAGTTTTTGGATGTCATGCCGCTCTATAATAACACGTCTGTTATCCACAGTTTTTCGCCATTTGTATCCCAACTTTAACAAAGCTGTACGCAGAGTCGAAATACTTCCATCATAGTTAAGTTTATCTTGAAATATTCTTTTCAACTTTAGCAACGTAGGTAATTCACGATGTTCTAAATGGTAATTTTGAATAGTGGAACGTATAACATCAACGTTAAAGTTGTCTAATTCTAACTTCTTTAAACGTTTTTTACGGTCTTTATGCGGAGATTTAAATTTAGAGTCAGATTCTTTTCCTTCAGCCAATATATTAGTAATTGTTCTCTCTGATACCCCCACTGCCATTGCTGTTCTTTTCCGTACGCTATTTAAATGTTCACTTAATTTCGATATTAAAATTGGACTTGCGCTGCAAACTGGATCACTTACTAGTTCCAATATATCTCTCGCATCTATTTTCAGAAATTCGTATACCTTAGCAATGGTTTCTCGAGTCTAAAACAATAATACGTAAACGTCAACAAGGAAATTTTTTTTCTTATATAGAATCATAATCAGAGATCGGAATTAGGTGTGTGAAAATACAAAATATCGAGAATATAACACGTGCTCCATATTATGTCCCGCTGCAAACTTTAGGTATTTTCACACACCCAATTCCGATCTCTGAATAATAAATATTAATTACATCTAAATTAAAAAAATAAATAAATAAAATAAAAATCTTTTAATATTTACCTGACTCCTTAAACATTTACTCCGTGAAGAACTAGACATTTTCGTAAACGACTGAACCCGTAAGAAAAAGCGATAAGGACACGTCTTGCTCGGACGACGACTGCCGCGTCACTGCCACACGAATGAAAGTTGTATATTTACAAGCCCACGCACACATAGGGCCGCGCGCACAACTGATTTAAACTATCTGTACAATGAAAATGAGTAGGGTTCCCTCTATCTGGCAGAATCTTTTTGCTCCGGAAGTCACTTGGCATAACACACTTGGCATAATTTTCTTTATTCGAATATTATTCAGGCAGGAATTTTCTGTTAGCATAATTATTGTTTGGTCGAATATTTATATGCCCGAATTTACAATAGCATACTTTTAAGATAGCAGAAATTTATAAGGCATACTTACCTTTGGCAAAATTTTACTTTGCATACTTTCGCTAAGCGTAATGTTTATTAAGTAGGTACGATGTTTATTTGGCATAATTTGACTAGGCATACTATGAAGAAAGCAGAATTTCGTTTAGAATAATTACACTACGCATATTGCTATTTATTTTAAATAAAACCCTACCCTACCCTAAAATTGAATTAAAAAGTCATTAAGTTGTGGTATAAAAGTAAGTGACAGAACCGAATCGGTGCAAAACCGACTTCACGCAGTCTTGTTTGCCCCACCCCTAGAGTGTAATTCAAAATTGCGTAGGCTCGGAGGGGCGAGGCAGCCCGCGAGCTGAGGAGCAGGTGGTGAGCGAAAACCATCTGCGACGATAAGCTCGCGTGAGAATGCCGGAGCCCCGCAGCGCCGGAGCCGTGACAGAAACCATGCATGTTGCATGCTGCATGCAAGCTGTTGCTTGCTTGCATGCTGCATGCTTGCATGGCGATGAAATATTTTAAACAAATTTGAAGTGGACAGGTTTTTATAAAGAAACATAACAGAAGATGATAAGTAATTATCATATAAAATTAAATGTCAATAAATGACCATAAAATACACACCATAATACAAAATATATAAACTAATACATATGTAAACACATTTACATAATATATATATATAGATATAAATCGGTAAAATTAAATGCATAATCAGTTGCAAACCAGCGGATCCGAGAGCCAATGAAGAATAAAAGGAGTAGTAAGTAAGTAAGTAGATACTATAGAAATTATAAACGAGACATGAAAAAAGCTTTTACTTTACGTTTAAAAGTAGGCAGCGTTTTGGACTCCCTTATGGAAAGTACGAGTTCCATAAACGATCATATTCATTGGAGCACATAGCTTGGCACTGGTGGAAACGGATTCAACTAAGAATGTTTTTTATATGGAAGGATGCGTGCTAAAGCCATCGCGAGTAGTGTAGCTATGTGCAGAGCAGAGTACCTACATTATGCCCGCGTTTTTCGCTGCAAGGAGACCTATGAAGGAGACATGCGATCGTGGAAGCTACTTTGCGGCTGCACATCTTCGTAGCGCATCTTCCTCGCACAGCTACCTAGCGTAGTATTGGTGGAAACGGTCACTTATTTTTACCCGACTACGGCGAAGCAAAAAGGAGGGTTATGATTTTGACCTGTATGTATGTATGTGGGTATGGATGTTCATTTGTTCCCTCATAACCACTAAACTATTAATTATAATTGGACAAATGAGGTGTCGTTCGAAGCTTATTGATCGTCCGGTTAAAGGCTCCATGAAGTTACGTTAAACTAACTACAGCGCCCTCTAGGATACTTAAAGTAAAAAATCTAAAGAAAAATTGTTTACGATGTCATGTGGTATCATATTACATGAAAGAGCTCTTTAAGCACGTTTCAAGTCTGTAAACAATCACCTGATAATTGAAAGAATTTATAAACTTACTTTTAAACTAGTTAGGTGTTAGGTACTATACTAGGTCTGCTCTGCATAATAATTAAACCTTACACAAATTATCATAACTCAAATAGAACATTATGATACAAGTGTGCTAAGTTGACCATTATAAACCTACAAGGCGATATTGTGGGCGCACGAGCGAAAGCGAGTGCGCCATAAGAAAGCCGCGTATATAATGGTCACAGGCACACGTGTTTCATACGACGTTTTTCAACACTTGCGAGCCAAAAACAAAACTCTTCATTTGGTAAGTTTCTGAGGAAGAATGAGCATTCTTGCCGGTTTTCCATTCACTTGATTTTGATGGCGAAAGACTATCGCACACGTTTTTCGCCTCGTTACGTATCCGGCGGAGTAAATAATAGGTTTTCTTCGCTTGAAGTAGATATTTTCGTTAATATTAAACATCACAATTAATCCAAATTCGTCACAGCCGACAATTATTATTTACGAAAAAAGGCGCGTTGTTTTTATTTTCTTGCCGCGATACCGATGCGCGCGCAACGCTAAGGCGCGAACTAGATCGGCCAACAGCCAAGGTTAAAAATGTAATAATTCGTGTTTAAAACACAGATTACAGCAAAATTTAAATGAATTTGAGTTATTTTTTAGTAATAAAGCTGGTTACCATTTATTGAAATAAATATGTAGATAATGTTATTTTTCGCATACTTACTGTTTGTTGCTAAAATAAAAGTTATAACCCGACTAAATTATATCGCTTCTTCTTCTTCTTACTTACGACTTGCTACTAGGGTACAAATGTAAATTGGTCGGGTTAATAAACTAAAGGCACTAGTTCAATAATATAGTGAAAAAGCACGCGTGTTTAATATCTAGGATTATGAGCCAAAAATCGGTGGAATAAAAACGTCGTTTGCACTGCGCACTCGGAGCGATTCGTTCAAATCAAATCAAATCAAATCAAAAAATATTTATTCAATTTAGGACACAATATGCCACTTATTATATAGTTCGACGTTTTACTGTATGTCGATATGAACGGGCTTTTATGTTCCCTGATGGAGTACATGCATGGTGAGAGAAAGAGGGGCAGTGAATATTCCTTATGATAGGTTCGTTCGGTAAATAATCTCGAAGCGCTAGTAGGGCCCAAAGATAAGGAGACATGTTCTGGCCCCATATGGGCCGTAATTGACTGATAATTGATATTAACCAATTATTGACGTTCATAAGTGACATTTTGTGTCCTAAATTGAATTAATTAGCATGAATTTTGACTTTGAATATAAATAAGTAACATGGTGTGGTAATTCGATTACAAGTTTAACCGTTTTACCTAAAAAAAAACAAGTAAAATATCTACACGTTAAAAAACTATCGCACGAAGAAAATCTATTTTTTCTTCGACAAAGAGAATTCGATCGGTGAACTTTTTTCGTATACGAATTTCATGTAAATTGCTCCCTCGGCCACAAAAAATTATCTATTTTATTTTATTGAAAGTAGGTACGTGTAGTCGTACGTTAATTTTCACTGTGTATTTAAATGGGTGTTTAAATAATCGCATTCTGTATTTAAGTTAGATAGGTATTAATAAATACCAAGCTAAAAGTATGTAGTAGGTACTATTATCTATTCTGTGTTATAAGATATAACTTAATTATAATAACGATCATTTACTTTTTTCTGATATTCTGAAATTTGAGCTAAAATTACTTTGATTCGCCGAACAAAATAATATAATCGGTATCTCAAGATTGTACGAGAACTTTTGGGCATAAAAGCCCCATTAGATTTGACCTTTGCCTTGAGTAAAAGTTGAACACAATACGTTATTCAGTAAAAAGAGAATAGGAATGGAGTGTTTGCATCTCGCCTAAGAGCTCTATTGTTGGCTACGTAGGGCTGGGCCGTTCTCAAGTTCGATCCAAGAATTCAATTATCCCCGAACCTATTTCATGTCAATTGGATGCTGGTGGGACACTAGTGACCCCGCCCCCCTTATTAGGGATAAGCAATTACAAAGATCAGTATTGTCTACAGCACATTCATTTGTTCTTTAATTACACCGACGTGACCCTTGCCTTAATTGAACGTAGTGAAGTTACGGGCCATCGGAAAGCTCTGTTTTCGAACAGGGGGGAGTGGGTGCTTAAGCTAACTAATAGCTTCTCATTAGCTAACAAGTGGAACTTGGATTAGGGATTAGGCGCCGCAGCACATTTGAATGTCTGACGATCCCTTCTGAAGAGCGCGTTTGTGTTTTGGGTACTAACAAGCTTTTTAATTGGGCAGTGTGGAAAAATATGCCAGACTGATATAGCGTTCCTAAAGCATGTTAGTGTATTAAAAAGCTGAGTTTGAGAATTTGGTAGATCAATAATATAGTTCTGTGAATTTGTGTTGCAAAAGGTAGGTAAATAAGTAAATACTCCAAATAGAACAATGGAAATTCTTAACATAAATTTTGAAGGCAGCATAAGCACATTTGCGAACTTACACCCCGTACGTTATAAAGCATTCAATTGTGCTCAACAATACTGTAAAAACTTTTCCGAAAAAGTGTGACGTCAGACTTTATGAAATTTCATAGGAAGTTTGGCGAAGTTCGCGAGTCGGTATTGTCGGTGAGTTTCTTTTGACAGGCTCCGATACTCGCCGCGGGCAGCTTTCAATCGAAATTCGTACCCCTAAAACAGTCAGTTGAGAATGTTTTTGTCAAATGTACAGCTTCTACGAGTACACACACCACACACGATTCTGAATGATACCCAGAGTTTTCTGGAATAGCGTGACTGTTTGCGGGTGAGGCGACATTTGGTCTCACGTTGGTTTAAATTTCCAATACCTTATCTAAGTACCCTTAAAGTTACTTACATCTTTTACGTGCTAACAATCTATGGATACATGGAGTAAGTAAAAGTCAATATTCATAAATTATACACACTCATATACTTTAGCTAGGTATCTTTTAGCTGAATCCGACAGAGGAAAAAACATGTAGGTAATAAACGCGAAGGATTAATGGTTTTTTCGCACTACACCGTGCCATACCATGACCGTGCAAGGAAAACGTTTCTAGTATGTTACGGTGTAGTGGACAAAAACCTTTATACTCGGTGTATCAAAACGTTAAAATTTTCCATAACAGCTCTAGAAAACCTGTACACACACGTTTAATTTAAAACACCTTTGTTGTCATCTCCACCTTCCGGCGACACTTTTGTTCTTCAACTTCGAACCACTCCCGCTCAGACGATTTTGCTTTGTACTCAAGTCGGAGTTTCTTCATTTGTCATGTCTTTTATCGGCGAACAATTCCTTATTACTGCCTAAGTTTAGCTCGCGTCTACATACATAAAGAATCTCATATTTAAGAAGTATTCCAATCAGGGTCATTTCGGTCGATTAGTATCCTTTAACGGAAATAATACGAGCTACATATCATTTTGGAACGGAAATAATATATTAAAATGTTATTTTATATACCTTTAGGTTATTTATTAGCTCCATTTTATACGATAGATATAGCGGAGGTCGTGGTGAAGTGAAATTAATAGCGGGCCGGCGTAAAAGCCGCAGGGTGATTACGTAACTTGTAGATGATAGCGATACGATTGCAACCGATTGCTATAGATATAGACGAACACGGTATTTAAAGGGCTATGGTTTAGTAAATTACAATCATATTCAATCTGTTTATTTATATGTGAAGTTAACCTATCTTATAGTTATAGTTGTGAATTGTTGTTTGTACCTTTGTGTCAAATAAGGTTTATTCAATGACATGAATATTACAATAATTTATTTATTTATTTAAAAACTTTATTGCACAAATTAAGTGTACAAAGGTGAACTTAATGCTAAAAGTATTCTCTACCAGTCAAACCTTTAGGTCATGCAGAAAGGTGTCAACGGGTGCAGTGAAAAGCTTCTAAAGATAGAATAATGTCTGTAAGAGGTAGGTATTTTTGTAAATTATTAGAAAATTTACCTAGTTTTAGTATTAAAATTGTAAATATAAAGCTCTCTTTCCCGTGGTCACTCGTGAACGGCTAGACCGATTTCGATGATTATTTTTTGTTGTGTTTTTTATTGTCAGGAGAAGGTTCTTATGAAAGAACAAATTATGAAATATGAGCGGATGGACCAATTTTCATGATTTTTGCTTTGTGAGATTCGTCAAAATTTACGGGACATGTGTGTGACGGAGCCGGGAGCGCAACGAAGGTCACTGGGTTTACTACTTTGCAATAGAACTTGATTAAATTGTCGACTCGTCAATGCTAGGGCGTATCGAACCATCGCAACTGCTGTGTAGCCAACTAACTTAGCTAAGTAATAGCCCCGCCGGTCTGTCTGAACCCGTAGCAGTTCGATTGGTCGTCCTCGTCGCCTGACGCTGGGAAATGGACTCGATTAAAGTATTTTATTACTCTGCACTCTTATATTATCGGTTCTAAATGAAAAATAAATGGATTTAAAAGAAACGACTCACACTAACAATGCAAACGCAGCGCCTATACATTGCCTATATTTGCGGTCGAAATATGCTTCTTGTTTGATAACGTTTTTCAACCCGTTACAAATCGAATCCAACCTTTATGGAATGTCAGTCATTTTTATCCCAGCTAATCTTTAAGATCATTCGTCCATCAGTACCTACGGGACTGGAGGTTGGGGACAATTTTATGTTAAATAATATTAGCGGGATTTTGCAAATAAATCGTTACATCAGACAAAATCTATATTTCCTTATCGAACGATACACGATCACTATTATGCAGCCACCAAACGCATGCATGACAGATTTCTACTCATGACAGTTTGCTGTAGTGATGTGCGTCTTCTTGGAGCGGTGCACACAGACGGTATCCACGTTTCGTGTACATTCTTTTTGTACCACATACACTGGCTAGCTATTACTTCAACTAATACGCTAATCACTCGGGCTATTTCGAGCGGCCGGTATGTTGTACCCTTACAAAACTACTACGGAGATCGTACACTGGATAAACGCTTTCCATATTTAGTCAACGCCCTGTCGCCCGAAATAGCTAAACTGTCAAGCAAAAAAGAATTTGGCACTAACCTAAAACGGCACTACATGAGCTTGTTGTAGCATACGTTATAATATGGATGTTGAAATATGTTTATGTACTTTGCTTATATAAAATGTAGATTGTTTAGTTTAAGTTACATTCATATACAGAGCAAAATTCGCACTCGCAGTCAACCATGAAAGTTGATTGCGAGGCAATTAAGTTAAATTGATATTGTTAAAAAGAAAAAAAAACTACCGGCTGCGAGGTGACAAGCGCTCATATCATTGCCATGTGTTACAAATGCATGAGCCTGCCTGATTGTGCCAGATGGGACACGAGATAGCTAATTACGCATAGATTCTAGTCTGCAGGTCTGATTAACAAACTAACTGATTATTTATGTGAAATTATCTGCTAAGTAAAGTGCTAAATTCTAAATTTCATGAAGTATTTATTAGTTATGCGAAAGTTTCATAATACACAGAGAGTCTCAAAACTTCTTCATCCATAACCAACTGATTGCACTTTGAAAATTCTTGAAAGCTTCTGAATTGTTTTTCAATATGACAAACTTAAAACAGCGAAAAGCGTTATTACTCCGCGAAACAATAACAGCAAAGGGCACCTTGAAAGTTTTTTAATTTTGAAGTTCAACTAAGTGTTCGGTTTCAAGTCCGAGGAAATTGTCAAGCAATGAGTCATTTGCAGCGATTGAGTCGAAGGATTTTATGGGTAGTTTTATTGAGAGATGACACCAAATTAACGCAACCTTTTAGGTATTGGTCTGGTTTAAAGAAAATACATCATTAAGATGTAAGTAATCATTAAATGAATCAAAAAAACGTTTATTCTTCCACTTTAATTATAATAGCAGTAGTATATAGTATTACATGAACCCCAGTTTGTTGGTATATAGACATGATTCGATTTCGTATATCTGTTAACAATAATAATTGCCACTCAGAAAGTATTGCGACAAAAAGTTTTTATATATGGAAGAATGGCCGAATGGCCTCACGAGATCAAAGAAGTATCAACGCTGAATGGTATACTACCAAACGTTTTCCAGAAGTTTCCTCTGTTGTGCGCAATAAGCGACCAAACACTGCACACCGCGCTCAAAACGAGGGACTTCCTAGACAGCACGCTAGTCAAACTCCTGGGTCTCCATACAGCCCTGCTAAATCAGGGCTCCGTGTGACTTCTTTTTATTACCAAAAATAAAAAATAAGCTCAACGAGATACAATTTTCGTCGCCGGAAGATGCGCTGGCTGCGTTCGAGCAGGCTGTAAACGAGGTGACTGCGGCAGACTGGAAAAAGTGTTTTGAAAACTGGTTCAGACGTATAAATCTTTGTATAGAGGCAGGTAGAGAGTATTTTGAGAGTTTTAATAAAAACTTATGTACTTGTAGAATGAATCGTACCAAGTGATATCATTTGTATAACACAGCTGAAGAAGCGCGAATTTGGCTGAAAAGCGTGTTTACCAAGCTTGACAACTCTGTTTTGCAGAGTTCTACAAAAAATCAAATCCCTTTTTTGTAGGAATTTCTTTTAAGTACGATCGCGGCCCCATCTCTACGGCCGGCACACGGTGCGGCACCGTACCGTAGACTCTACGCGGCGCAATTAACTATATAGTTTATGTATCAAGAGGCTTTAATTCTGACATTGACTAAATAAATTTCGCCGTCTCAGACAATAAATAAATAAATATAAATATAAATAACCTTTGGACATTCCCAAACATCGCCATCTAGTCCCAAGGTAAGCTACTCAAGCTTGTGTTATGGGTACCAGACAACGGATATAATACTTAAATACTTTTTTTTGTTTGTAAATACATACATGATATACATAGAAAACACCCAGACCAATACAAACAGACATGTTCATGCACACAAATGTTTGTATTGTGCGGGGATCGAACCCGCACCCGCTGCGTAGTAGGCGATTTCTCCACCACTACACCAGACGGGTCAGACAATGTTAATATAGTTCAGTGGGAAAAACGGGCGGGTTCTGACCCTAAACACTCGGGTACGACTCCTGGCACTTATCTGCATTTTTAATTTTTATTTATATTTTAGCATTACATTATTTTTATTTTATTAGGGGTTTTAACTATTTTCCCTTTATTTACAATATATCAAAATTATCTAGCTAGGTAAGCCACAGGAGTAATAACAACTAAACGATCAGCTGTTTTTCAGATTTCTCTTACAGTTTATGATCAATAGCTTGTTTTACAAACAATAAAATGTAAATTATTAATTGAACATGTCTTAAACTAAGGAAGTACTTGACTTTTTTCTATTTTGGTTCAAAATGAAAGACATGAGTTGTCGACCAAAGTGAAATTTACAAGATAAAAGCACCAACTAATGTTAAAATTTCTCAAATCAACGATGCTTTGGAAGAAAAAAATAAGGTAAGTGTATAATATCATATCGAACACATATCTAAACAAAAACACGATAAATTAGATTAGGTTTAGGTTTGAAGATCTATATTATAATACATAAAATAAAAAATGAAATAGCCGGTATGTATTCGACTCTCAATACTATTTTAGCTTTTAATTTAAATATATTAATACCTACTTTCAAACTCTTTTATGGGGTTTTGTAGCATATTGAATAGCTGATAATTATACTTTACTATTAATTCAGAGATTATGAGGGTTACTTTTTAAAATCAATTTTATATTACTTTTACCAGAATTTGTTATTAATTAATTCACTTAAAAGCATGTATTGAATTTGTACAAAAACTGTTGTTAATTCCCACGTCGGATTTTGTACGTAATTATGAATTTTGTATAGGAAATTGAAGCAGCGCGTATACGCCTTTTAATAACTCGATAGTATGTTTTGGTACCAATATCTTTCTAATAGTGTCTCGCTTGGTCATTGTTATTTTTATCGCGCTAAGCAAGTGTCTTCACAAGTTTTATTGCAAATACATACTACACTTACATTGTGACTACTTACATGAGAGTGCGAAAATCGTCGCCACTCGAATTAAACTGTTTTCTGAGTCGATATTGTGTTGAGTTTGATGTACATCTATTGTCATTCTTACTTTTTTTCGTAGACTAATAAACAAAATATGTTAACTTCGTATTTGCGTTAAAATTAAAATTTTCACCTATGTTCAAATGAACGTTTGTGTTTCTTAAAATATTGTGTTAACTGTATTATTATTATACTTAAGCAAAGAGAGTTCGCTTAATTTTAACTATATGAAAAATTCTCTCCATCACGTATCTCTCAGACGCAGTTGGTTCGCCAGTGGGTATGGATAGTCATTCGATTAATTTAGTCCACTGCGCTGCCGTTCACTCGTGAGCACAGATACCTAGCTAACTAGTTACAATTTCAGCAAAAAGGAGCCTGGATATTTTGGGCCCGGAAAAGTTCTCCGCTGCAGCGATTTAATTCGGTGACGTTCGGAGCGCGGTCATTCCATGACTAGCGCCATGCAGTCGCGTGGAAATAGTGATAGCAAACTGCAACTGGGCACACCCGAAACAAAATGCAACACTGTCCGAATCGCGTTTTGTTTGAATTTTTGCGAAAATAAGAAGTGGAACTGGAGTAACAAATAACAGTTCACAAAACAAATCCAAAGTTAAAATTTATAAAACTCGAGTTTTTCCTTTTTTACTTTACGTTTATAATATAATTATTAAAAGTTGTATGTGTATCAAAATAACACACTAACTTTTATTTCATATTTACCACAGACGTTATTAGCAGGCATATTTTGAACTTGAAATCATTAAATCACTTGAACATTCATTATTTCGTGTCAACCACGAGAGGTACTAGATATGTTTTTCAAATGACGAGTACCTACTTATATTATTACCCATTTACTGCGATTTATTTAAACTCTGGCTGCAGCATTTTCAAAGAATTCACGATGAAAAGTTACGGTCGCTACTCCACAATATTAAAAAGGTACGATTGTATACTGCACGATGCAGATGACTTGAAATCTGTGTCGCCTCTAACTGCCGTTGTAAGTCGGTAACGTCAGGAGCGACGGTCATTCGATTAGTCTCGTATGAGCTCGTGTGCGATCGCCGGCTGTGACTCCCTCCGGGCGTTTCTTTTGCTGCATTGAGTGCTTTTTTACATTACGCCCTGAAGAATGCCATTTCTCTTTACGAATAAAACTATTTCAATAATATGGTCGTGACAAGACATAAATGTTTTACTAGAAAATTGACGTATGATATTGATACATGATAAGTAATGTCTATTAAATAACATTTACCTGTCTGATAGTAATAAATATAAATATTCTTTTTTGCACAAGTAAGGACATAAGAAACAATAACATTACCCACATCATTTGTACAATATTGGCGTATTCGCGAATATTCGTGATCATTAATGTTTAAACATTAAGGTAGGTCAAAACTTCCTTTTATGTTGGTGAGGATAGTGAGCCGGGGTGCGACAAATAAGACGACGAGGCAGGTATAGATGATTTTGAATGTATTTGAATAGTAAGCTAGGTACAATTTCGAAGAAGTGTTCTTGAAATAAGAGTGACATAACACGTATGGATTGGTTGCTGCCTGGAGACCGAATGGCCGAGTAATGGGTCGCGGGGCTCCTCGCTTGCATCGTCGCGCCGCAGGCGCCGAAACAGGTAGCTCGTTCTTTGTGTGCGTTGACCGTAGGCACGCCGTCCATATGTGTGCGTGCGTTAACAAGCTGCCGCCCTTGGAACATTCTGTTCCAATATAGGAAGAGGGCAGAGCCGATTGAAGGCTCTTCTCATTGTTCCTGTTGTAGTCTTGACGTCCGCCACCCGGATGACACCATCAGCGCCAGGGAAGACAGCTGTGACTCGACCCAGCAGCCATCTATTGGGTGGTAGGCGATCATCTTTGATAAGGACCATCTCGCCCATCTTTGGTTGTCCGCCATCCTTGCGCCATTTGTTTCTTCTCTGTAATTCTGCAATATATTCTGTATAATAGCGATTCCAGAAATGAGCCTTTATTAGCTGGGTCCTCGCGTATCTTGTCAGACTATTAATCTGACGGTCATGTACCTGGGGAGCAGGCAACATCGTTAAAGTACGTCCAATCAAAAAGTGCGCAGGTGTTAATGGGATCAGATCGGAGGGATCATTTGAGAGTGGAGTGAGAGGTCTAGAATTTAATATTGCTTCAATTTCTATGAGAACTGAATTTAATTCCTCATAAGTGAGATGAGTCATTGATAAAACTCTTCGTAAGTGATATTTTATTGATTTAACGGAACTTTCGGCTAGTCCGTTGAAGTGTGGGCTATAAACGGGACAGAACTTGAATATAATTCCCCTTTCAGCTGAATATGAAACAATATTATCGAAATTATTTTTGATGAATCTAGACATATCGTTATATGCGCCGACGAAATTCGTGCCGTTATCGGAAAATATAACGGCAGGCTTGCCTCTGCGAGCAATGAAACGATTCAGTGCTGATAAGAAGCCTTGTGAAGTTAGATCGGTGACAAGCTCGATGTGTACTGCCCGAACTGCCAAACAAACAAATATACATAAGTATGATTTTATTAGTTTACAGCCTCTGCCTTTCCTGTCGGCTATCAGAACTGGTCCAGCATAGTCCACAGCTGTATTATGAAAAGGATATTCTAAATGAAGTCTTTCTGAGGGGAGATTGCCCATAATAGGTTGATAAGTTCTGCCTGAAAATCTACAACAAGTCAAACAATCTCGTGTCGTTTTCCTAGTTAAGTTACGTCCGTTTATAATCCAAAATTTGTGCCTTAAATTTGCTAATAAAAGCTGTGGGCCTGCATGTAATAAAATATTGTGATAGTGTGAAACGAGTAATTTAGTAACATTGTGCGACGCGTGCAACAATATTGGATGTTTTGTATCTAGATCGTAATTGGAATTAGCTAGTCTTCCGCCTACTCTCATTAAATCTTTTTCGTCTAAAAATGGATTCAAACTAAGTAGTTTGTCTTTAGAAGGCAAGGATTCACCCTTTTTTAAAATTGAATATTGTTTACAAAACATATCTTGCTGCACTATTCGACAAAGTGTTTGTGCTGCGAAGTCAAGTTCCGATGTCGTAATTGGACCCGTGATTTTATAATTTGGATTTTGACAGTTATGTATAAATGGTTTTAAATAAGCTGTAACGCGTTGTAATTTTCTGTAATTTGAATAATTGTTTGTAAAATCATTTTTATGCGGTTCTATAGCTGACAAATGACATTGGAACTTTGTTTCAGGTAAGTGATCAATGTTTATGTTTTGAGGTTGTGTAGGTATTAGTATTTCCGTTTCGTGAAGGAAAGGAGGACCTCCCCACCACAAAATGGAGTTTTTAAGCTGAGACGCGTTTAGACCTCGCGATCCTATGTCGGCCGGGTTAGACCCTGTGGGTACATAGTTCCACGAGGAAGGTTCAGAGTTCCGTGTGATTTCACTTATACGATTGTAAACAAATTGTTTGAGTTTTGATTTACTACATGTTTTTATCCAACCAAGTACAATGGTTGAATCACACCAAAAATGCTTTGAATTAATTATCAAACGTAAAGAACTCTCAACCTTTTTGCATAAATGAGTAGCCAGAAGAGCACCCATTAGTTCGAGTCTAGGTGTGGTTAGTTTTTGTTTTAATGGAGCCACCCTGCTTTTTGCTAACAATAAATGGACCATGACATGGCCATTGTTTGAAATTGATCTTATGTATACGCATGCTGAATAGGCTTTTATTGAAGCATCACTAAAAATATGCAGCTCGATTTTAATTGTTTTATCACTGATAATAACACAGCGTGGTATTTGAATTTTATTCAACTCAGGTAGGTTTTTAATGAAATAGTTCCACTGAGATTGAATTTCAGAAGGTAATGGTTCGTCCCATGCAATATTTTTGGACCAGAGTGTTTGTAATATGAGTTTGGCCTGTAACATGCATGGATTAATAAGACCTAGAGGGTCAAATACCTGAGCGATTGAAGCCAAGATAGAACGTTTGTTTATTTGTGATTTTGTACTTTGTATTTGTGTTGATGAAAATAACAATGTATCCTCCTTGCATGCCCAATGTAGACCTAATGTTTTTGTATGTTCATTTTTGCTCAAATTAACTAAATCATTGTCATTTTCACCAACAATTTGATTAAGTATGTGTGGAATGTTTGTATGCCATTTACGCAAATGAAAATGAGCACCTCTTAGTTCGTGAATTACTCCTTTGCATATTTGAATTAATTCTGAATAGTCTGAATGACCTGTTACCAAGTCATCAGCGTAAAAATCAGATAGGATTGTTTCCCTAACATTCTTATCGGTGCAGTCAAGGCCAAGTTGTACAAGACATCGAAAAGCTAAAAATGGTGATGCAGACATTCCGTAAGTTATTGTGTTGAGTTTGTATTGTTTGATATCTTGTGTAGGATCCGATCGCCATAAAATCTGCTGCAAGCTGCGTTGCTTTTCAGCTACTAATATTTGTCGATACATTTTTTCAATGTCCGCAGTTACAACAAACTTATGCTGGCGAAAACGAATCAAAATGCTTATTAAATCGTCTTGTATAGTAGGACCTACATGTTGAATGTCATTTAATGACTTGCCTGTACTTGTGACTGCAGAGGCGTCGAAGACTGCTCTTAATTTTGTTGTTAGGCTGTCTTCTCGCAACACCCCATGATGTGGCAAGAAATATGAAATTTCTGTGTCTGTAGGATTAGTGTTTTCTGTCATGTGTCCTAATGAAATGTATTCATTCATGAATGTTATGTAACTTTGTTTGAATGTAGGATTGCGTTTGAATTTGCGTTCCAAGGCTTGTAATCTATTACGAGCTTGTTCGAATGAATCACCTAGACAGCTAGGCGACTCTTTGAATGGTATGGTGACCATGAATCTGCCGTCTGGTTGACGGACAGTCGTTTTCGTGAAAATTGATTCGCACTCGCTATCATCATCCTTTAGAGGGATTTTTTTTATGGTGTCTACTGACTCCAATTTGAAAAATTGATCGAGCTTTGTTTCGAGCTCAGTATCTTGAATAAAATTGCAGTGAACTGTATTTTGATTGTAATTTGAGTCTCTCACATAGCCAGAGACTATCCAACCGAGCATTGTTTCAGCTAGGATTGGTTTGTTCTTACCTAACGGTATTTTGTTATTAGATAAAACTTGCCAAAACAAGTCCGCGCCTAACAACATCTGCACTTCTGACGGAGTATTGAATTGAGGATCCGCGAGGTGGATGTGTGGCGGTATTTGGATGTGATCAATATTGATCGAAATGGAAGGTAATAACTGCGTGATCTGTGGCACTATGAAACAGTTAACCCTTGCGGTGTAACCGCTGTTTGTGAGTGACGATATTGTGACATCGCATCTCTTAGAAATGTTTGAACATTGATTATTTAATCCTTGAATGGATATAGAAGTAGAGGTAAATGGAATTTGTAACTGTTTATGTAAACTTTCGATAATGAAACTGCTTGTACTACCGCAATCTAATAATGCCCTGATTTTGTGTAATTTCCCATTGTTATCTTTGATATGGATTTGAACAGTGGATAGTAGTACCTGCCCTGAATGCATAGTAGAAAGTGTAATGTTATTGATTTGATTTGTCGGAGAACTTGATTCGGTCTGGCTTTGATTTTGCATTGCAGGTAGGACTACGCACTCCTTTTGTGTCTGAGGTTGTGGTTGTGTATTTTGTTTGGATAAATGTAGCATAGTGTTATGCTTGTGAGAACATAATTTGCATGCTCCAGATTTGCATCGTTTTTCATCATGACCACTACGTAAACAATTCATGCATAGATTTAACTGTTTAACCTTTCCTATACGCGCTTCTATCGGTAATTGTTTAAACTTCGAGCAATAATATATTGAATGCGACATTTTGCAAACTGGGCATGGAAACTGTGTATGTTGTGTAGTTGCTGGGTTAGCTATGAATGTTTTTGGTCGAATGTGTGTAATGTCACTGTGTCTGCGTAATGGTTGTCTGTGTTTTTCATCCATTGTTTCCAGTAAGTCAGCCCGATTTTTTAAGAAATCATTAAAGTCTTTTAACGTTGGCAAATCAAATTGTATTTATATGTGACTCCCAATCACGGATTGTGGCCGGGTCTAGCTTGTTGGATACAATATGTATGATGAGAATGTCCCAATGTTCTGTAGGAACATTCAATGACTTTAGGGATCGTAAATTTTTATTGACAACATCGATTATATTACGCAAGGCCCTTGCGGATTCCTTGGTAATGAGTTCAATATTAAATAGAGCTTGCACATGATTATTTATTAGAATACGATTATTATTGTAGCGATTACACAAAAGATCCCAAGCAACATTGTAATTTTCAGATGAAAAATCTAAAGATTGAATAATTAGAGCTGCACTGTCTCTCAAGGAGGCACGTAAGTAGTGGAATTTGTGGATGTTTGGGATGGATGAATTTTCGTGAATTAGTGATGTGTATGTTTCGCGATATTCTAACCAGTCCTGATAACGGCCAGAGAAAGTAGGTAAATTGATTGTGGGTAATTTAATGTTTGGTAAAGCACTTGCCACATTCGAACCTGCCACCGACGCGAAGTCATTGCCCCCAGAAGCAAAGCCGCCGTCCGCCGCGTGTCTGCTCAGCAGATCCTGCGCTGCGGCGATGGTGCTGAAGTAGGAGCTCTCGAAGTTCTCGCGCTCGGTGAACTCGGCATCTGGAATGTCGTTGGCATTTTCTATCTGAGTTTGGTTTGCATCAAATTCATCGTACAAAGCCTGAATTTTTGCAAGGCGTGTATTTAATTCGTGAATCTGTAAGCTACTAAGTTCCTTGCAAGCTAATAGCGGTTGCAGGTATGATTTAAAAATGGTAAGTTTTGCTTTGTGTGAGGCTCTGACCTTCTTAAATAATTTAAGATCTTCGCCCATTGTAAAATAAACTTTAAATGAAATTTAAGAATTCTAAAAAAAGCTTAAGCTTAAATTATTAATTCAGCTGAAAGTGAAAATTCAATTAAAAATATATGAAATTTAATTTGAAACTTGTGAAATTAGAAGATAAGTGGATAGAACGATACTTAAAATGAGAAAGGAAGTGTGCACTGAAGCGAAAAGAGGCTATGCATGCGCTTGCCACGTGCATGTGCGTAGCGCGGTTTTTGACCTTGCGAGTGCCAGCGGTCAAGCGAGCGCGCGTCCGACCCGCGCTTTTGATGTTTACTGGAATGTGAAATGAATTGCACTGGATTATTTCTGTGAAAAATGATTTACGAAAATAATTGTTGGTAAGCTAAAAATTAAATCTAGAAACCTCTTAAAATGGGTAGGGAAACTTATGTGAATAGATAACTAAAAAGAAAAATATTGGATTCAAATTAATTGGAATGATTTTACATATGATGAAAAGGTAGGTTAGGTAAAATTTGCGCTTTGCTTGGAACGAACTCACAATGCTCTGTCCTCGGTAATCTCTGAAATCTCCGTAATCACGTCTCGTTTCTTGAAAGGTCTGGACCGTTATTTTCCTTCTCTCATTCTTGACTGGTGTAAATGAGTTCTCGTCTTGAGAATTTTAGGCTGCCACGCCGCCACGTAGTTGCCGCGCGATGCCCTTGCCGTGTCCTCCTCACCGATGCGTCCTTGGCCGCCGTGCTGTTTCCAGCCGCTCCAATTTCGCATCCGGCTCGAACTCCTGGTGAGGATAGTGAGCCGGGGTGCGACAAATAAGACGACGAGGCAGGTATAGATGATTTTGAATGTATTTGAATAGTAAGCTAGGTACAATTTCGAAGAAGTGTTCTTGAAATAAGAGTGACATAACACGTATGGATTGGTTGCTGCCTGGAGACCGAATGGCCGAGTAATGGGTCGCGGGGCTCCTCGCTTGCATCGTCGCGCCGCAGGCGCCGAAACAGGTAGCTCGTTCTTTGTGTGCGTTGACCGTAGGCACGCCGTCCATATGTGTGCGTGCGTTAACAATGTACATTTTAACATTTGCCTATTCGTAAAAAAAACCTTTGATTACTTTATATGTGTAGCAACTAGGCATCCGCGACAAACTCGTTATGAGGTAAATGCATCGATGCTAAAAGTCGCAGTGTGTAAAGGGTCTAAATGCTTTATTGATTAATTGAAACCAAAAGAAACGTCAACAATACCAAAATTGAGTGCACTTAAATTTTTATTGATACCTCATTTTTAAAACGTTTTCCCATAAAATATCATGCTACTATAAAACTTTGATAAGTAACTCACACTTAGTCGTAAGTTTCTGCCATACGATGAAAATCTTACGCGAGGTTGGGCGGCCCGCCTAGCCTAGTACTCGGTTTCCCAGAAGCCTCCGCCGCATAACTTATTATAATATCAATCCCTAAAATTTGAAACTCCCAACTTTGGCCATTTCGTAAATATGAACTCAAAGTTTATACCATTACTGCAGCGATTTTTTGATTGAGTACACTGAGTAATTGAATAGTCGGGAATACGTACTTTGTATAGAATAGATACAATCTTTGTTAAATATTTTCCCCTTCATTGCAAACGCACAGTAGGTTTTGAATCCTAAGACCTCTTACACACTGCGACTTTTTGATGTCTTTAGATTAGATCGAGTCGAAAATTAGCGATGCATCGATTCTAAAAGCCGCAGTGTGTATAAGGGATCGCCTTTACTAAAATCTAACCTGGCTATTTAAAAATATACATAATGAAGTCCCTGATACCATCAAGACTTCATCGTCTAAGTCCTTCAAGAAGTCTATTCTTGAGCTTTTTCTCAGTGAGAATACCACGTGATGCTTGATAAGGTTTGTCCTTCTCTGTTTCCCTACTTTAATCTCTGTTAGTCTATGTATGGATAATTGTATGTATTCAAGTATGTTTATGTAGGTTTATTTAAAATTATTTATGTAAGTATATTTGTAGCTTAAAATTAATTTGTTGCTTGTATGTGTTATTTTACGCCGCCTCAATAGTTTCTGCTTCACCCAATGGATGATTGGTAGAGAATGCTTTAAGCATTAAGTCCGCCATTTGCATTTTATTTTTGTCAGTGCAATAAAGCAAAAAATAAATAAATGAAGTCATTTCAACATCAAAATACTTTTTTATCTGGTCGGGTAACCTTAGTCCTTGGTTTAATCCGGACACATTTTTTTTGAAAAAGGGAGGTTGAGTTTGAGTTCATATATCTATTTTCTATTTTTTTCTAAAAAGTATGATATAGTTACGAATATGTGCAAATAATTAATTATGTTTTTTTATTATCTGACTAACATCTCGCATAGATAGATTAGAACCACTAACGAAACAACCATACATAGCCGTACAGTCATCACACATAACATTGAAGGTATAAACACACAGACCGAGTTACAACAACACGAATCACCGCCTGTAAATATACGTAGGTAAAGCGGAAACATCAGTGAGGACAACCGAAACTAGCTTAAAATTTGTTTAACTGCCTCCACAAAGGACAAAGAGACCCCGAACAATAGTCAGTCTTGATTAGACCTGCCTACATTTGTAATCGTATAATGGATAACCCAATTTGTAGCATCCTCCTTTCCCATTGACTAGCGGGCTAATTGACTAGATATCGGTAAGTCGGAATGCCCATAAAGACGTTTTCGCGGTTCAATGGACACGTAACTTATATGATCGGGTGGGCTCAAATGTATTTTCAATTCCATTGGTTAGGGAATCTTAATAAAAGACGCGTCCCTCGGAAAGCCTTTGTTGAATTTCCAATTACGCATCAACAGTTAAAGTATTTAAAGGGTTTACTATATCGAAAATGAAAAACATAGGCTTTCATTATAATAACTACATATCTATTACAGCTTCTTTTTTATCCAAAATATGGACAATATTTTGGATGTTGAGTATGTTAAAAAAGAACGGCAATTTCGAAAAAGAAATAAGGTTCCAAAATTGCGAGCTTAAAAATTTCAGGGACTTACTCCGGGAAATACGTTGTAAAAACTTGGAATCGTGTTCACAATAGCGCACAGTAAATTCCAAAGTATATTTTTTTTTACTTTCAGGGATCCCTTGTCACTTTGTTACTTAATCTTACAGATCAAATTGATTTTTCTGTACGTTGTCATTATTTTTTTGTCTCTTATTATGGACTAGAATGGTGAAATGCATTATCAGTGTGTGAATAACGCTTATAGGAGAAACAAAATAATATGGAATCATATGTATGATGGATGTCAAGCTTAAAAGTACATCAACATACTAAGCACATCATGAATCAGTCTGTAATAACGTCTTAAATAACATATTTCATTACGATAACACTATTTTAGTTAAACACTTTAATGTATTTTTGTGTTTGGTCCATGCATAAGAGCTTGAAACTTAATTAGTGGGTTTCCACGCGGGAGCCTATATCGGCACGCGTGGGTCGTTTTTAATATTCGGCCATGCGTTATGGCACTCCAGCCGTCGATTCGTCTATTATTTCGTCATTCCCATATTTTCGTCGACACTCGTCGCGAACACGTCCAACGAGCATCTCGTTGTAATTGGGGCGTAGCATCAATATTCGTTAGTCGGCCGCTTTACATATTTCAAAGCCGGACTGTCGGACTGCAGCCGTATGACCGTACGAATTCAAAAACAGTTGTCCACTCATGTCTTGAAAATTCAGCTATGGACTCTCTGTTTTTTGCCTTCCCTGGTTTTACGCGGCATTCTATTTCTTCTTCATTGTTTATTTTATATTATGTTTGTGATTTAATGATCACAGGAAATGTTTCAATGTCAGATTAATGTTTAAACACCTAAAAAAGGGGAATATTGCAGTTTAGAAAAACATCGTCCCTTTTTAACCAACTTCCAAAAAAGGAGAAGGTTATCAATTCTACTGTATGTTTTTTTGTATCTATTTTACTTCATATCTCAGTCATTTGTCAACCGATTTGAATTTTATTTTCCTCTACCTAGAGGTTCTACCTTCTTGTTCGTCCCATTGTTACCAAGACGGGATCTGATGATGAGATCTTGGTGCAATCGAGAAAAAACCTCGAATTTAAAAGTTTAGTGTTTTTGTACTAGAATCTAGATAAAGACATTTTGTTGCGTCTGGTAGTTGACAGAGTGTGAGCTGAGCTGATAATCGACTTCTTTAACGCTTAGGAGTTCAGTGATTTAAATGACAGAATTTATGATAGGTTATTTGTAGCTTACTAAAGAGCAGAATCAAAAGGTGCAACCCCTGCTGTAATTACTGAAAATTTTGCAAATAAAATTAAACTTCACAACCAATATGCACTAAAAAATCTTAAATAAACTCTTCACTCTTTAAAGGAAAGGACTCCATTTGAAGTGAACAATTTAAAATTGAGTCCTTTCCTTTAAAAGAGTGAATAGTTATATTAAAGACTTTTTAGTGCATTTTGGTTTTAAAGTCAGTTTTTACTTTTTTAAAGTTTTATTTTGTGGATTACAATTATGTAGGTCTACCTAAACTAAAGTTTAAAAGTGGGCATTAGTTGTATTTTATCGCTATAGATGTAGGTAATTGTAAAAAGTATACTTATACATTTTCTTATATTAAACCGACGAAATGCTTGTACAAAATCTGCGACGCAGAATGCAAGTGGAATGCACTTTGCCGCTGCAGCAGTCAGGAAAGCCATGAAATACTGTCACCGCGGCATAAACCAGTGTGTCACTTGCAGCTTATAAAATTCTAACTCGTATAGCTCGCAGGCACGCTCTCGCCCGTACCGATGAATCTTGCAGAAAGGAGTTATTTTCACTGGAAATTGCTATGAAGGTTGCATTACACTGAAAATCTATCGTGGTTTAACACTTTAGTTGATATTTACCTCATTGTGTCTCTGAGTGATAAAGAGGGTTAGTTGTTTCCTTGAGTAGATATTCTGTATTATCTTGTTACGCAATTAATGCGTTTATTATGCGAATTTTTTTTTACTATCCAATCATCTTATATTTTCGACTATGTATTTTTTGACGGTTTTTTATTTAAAATCAACAATGGCATACCTTCGACCAAAGACGCAGCGTAAGACGTCCACCAACAAGATGGACAGATGGTTTTAAAAAGATCGCAGGATCAAACTGGATGCAGACCGCTAGTGTTCGGTCGCTGTGGAAAGCCGTGGGGGAGGCCTATGTTCAGCAGTGGACGTCCTTTGGCTGAGAATGATGATGATGATGACGATGATGAATGGCATGCACGGGTGCTAATTCTCATGCAATGCGTAGACGAAAAAAGTTCACTGATCAAATTTTCATTGCCGAAGCAAAAAATGTATTTAATTTCTCAAGATTCTTATGCCTTTCGATTTCGTTCGTGCGTAGTAATTTTTACGTGTAGATATATTACTTGATTTTTAGGTAAAACTAGGTTAAGTCTTTGGTTATACCTTATATTTTGTCTTAGTCTTATAAAAGTCTTAAATAAACTTTTGACTCTTTATAGGAAATGAAACCATTTTAGACGAACAAATTCTTTTTGAAGTCGGTGCCATCGCTTTGACCATCTTAAGCATCATCAGGCATAAAAAGCTGCTGCGGGCTTTAAAGAGTCAATAGTTTATATAAGAGAGCGGTTGCTCTTTGGACTCTGTTCTTTAAGCAGCTACAAATATCTTATCATAAGTTCTATAATGATAGTCATTTAACTTCTAAACGCTAAGGAGCTCCACTATCATCTGAGCCCCACCAACGTTGACTATCAGACGTAACAACAAGTCAACATTAAGAGTCTAGTACAAAAACACTTACAACTTTTAAAAATTTAGGGTCTCCCTCGATTGCACCAAGATCCTATAATAAGATCCCTACTTCGCAACAAAGGGACAAACATAGAAAGTATAACCTGTAGGTCAATGAAAAAAAAACAAATCGGTCCACAAATGACTGATATATGAGGTAACATAAACACAAAAAACATACAGTCGAATTGATAACTTCCTCCTTTTTTGAAGACGGTTAAAAATTCAACCAACCATGTGTCCGGATCAGACGGGAAGGATTCCATCAATCATTAATGCAAGTAATGGATTTCAATCCGTCCCCTTTATTGTATAATTAAATCAATTGTTTCCTTTTACCTCAAACGGGGTTAAACCGTTAGAGCCGCGAGGATTTCTCCCGCTGTCCTCGGTTTTAATGATTCTATTAGGGGTAAGAATTCGATTTAGTTCGGAACGTTCATCGGGCGAGTCAATATTGCCTGAAAATTGTTTTGCGATCGGCGTCCGATAACTTAATTATTTCAGGATTCAATTTAAGCTGGCCTTGTTGGCTCGCACTGGACGAACAAAAATGATTACCCACTGGGCGCTACGCCTTGTTTGAAATGCGCTTAGTTATGGCTAATCGTGTCAAGTCGAGAGTGTTAGCATAGCGTAAAAGTCAGCGTATTAACGAAGAAACGAAAAATAATTAGTAAATAGCTTATGGTAGTGATCACAAACATATACTTTTTTCTTTTTTGTACCTATTGTAATGGTAAGTAGGTCGAGGTCTCTGCCGCCTTACCATTTGCAGGACGAAAATTGCTTGCGCACCACACAAAACCAGGTGTCACTTCAAACAAAAGAAGACGCTTGGTGCAAAGCTATACAACGTCTAATGTTAAATGCACAAAACCGACACCCCATATGATTTTTTTAATTCAATTGACCTAAATCTGAAAGAAAAACTGAAATTGCAAAATAATTTAAGGTTGTATGTGGTGTTTTAGTTTTACTGGCACTTCTGATCATTTCTTGCCCTGCGGATGACGCTCTGTCGAGAGAGGATGGGTAGGTATTCGACGGGCCGATGCGACACGCTGCCATTATTATGATGACTATCTACGCTCTTAAAGAACTAACCATTTGTTTACATTTTTGGCGGGTTACGGCGACGGCAACATTTAAATTTAGATTTTTTGAAAAATGTGACCCATTTTAAAAAGTGGTTCAGATGGTTCTACTAGTTTTTCCAATTAAGCTATTTTCAGGTTTTGTTTCTATTTCACTGTTGTTATGGGGGACTTCAACGCAAAACTCGGCAAGCGAGGCGAGGATGAGTTGAAAGTGGGACCTTTTGGATATGGTCAAAGGAACGTCAGGGGAAATAGGCTGGCCGACTTTTTGGAGAAGGAGGGACTCTTTGCGATGAACTCTTTCTTCCAGAAGCCGCCTTAAAGGAAATGGACCTGGTTGAGTCCGGATGGAAAGGCGAGAAATGAGATAGACTTCATCATGACCACCAAGAGACACGTGATCAACAAGGTAAAAACCGGCAGTGATCACCGTATGGTTCGAGGCACATTGAATATAAATGTGAAATTATAAAGGTCCCGCTTGATGAAGTCCACGCTCCGACCTACTCGTGCCCATATCCAAAATCCCGAGAGCTTTCAACTCAAGTTGTCAAACCGCTTTGATTGCCTAGAGAATTGCGTATAAGTCGACGAAATAAACAACGGGTTTGTGGAAACTGTCCAAGCGGTCGGATCTAAGTTTTTTAGGCCTGACCGTAAAAATAGACCTCGAAAACTCTCGGTCCACACTCTCGACCTTATGGCAGAACGTCGATCTATGGCACTGCAAACCTCTTAATGCTCAAAGCTACAGGCAGCTTAATAGACGAATATTGAAGTCTCAGCGACATGACATTCGTTCCTTTAACACGAATAGTGTTAAAGTTTTTTTTTGTTAACTTTCGCGTTGCATTATAACTTATAACTGCGGGTCTATACGCGACGTATAAAATGTAGTAGTATTGTTATAAGTTAGTGTTAAAGAAACGATAGAGCGGAACCAAGCCTCCAAAGTGTTTGCAAGGGACATGTCTATTGGGCAAAGCCTGTTGACGAAGCTTAAAACGGAGGACGGCAGTGTAGCGTCGACGAAAGCAGAGATTTTGAGGGAGATTGAGAAGTTTTATGATTTTTATACAGAAGTCCGAGGAGTATAATATGCCTCTATGTTTAGCTGTTGTCTTGTGTAGTGGAACTAGATGAAAAATATTTAAGTGCCTGGAAGTAACTTCCCGCTCGCGAAAGGCCTCGTTAAGTGCACTAGCAATAAACAGCTATCCCGGTGGGCCGTTTAATTTTGTTTATAGTCGTGGTCCTCGTCAGCCAATGAAGGCTATTCTGAAGGCTTCTGAGGAGTGCTCCAAAATTTCGGAAGTAATTTTTAATTAACTTTATGTTATAAAGAAGTTTTGGAATGCCTCACACAGAAAACTAGAGATGCGCCGAGTAGCACTTTTGCCGAGAAACGAGTATCGAGTAATGCTCAGTTCATTTTTTTCCAACCGAGTACTCGGCCGAGTAACTCGGTTTAAAATCAAGTTCCTGTTTGCAAAACGGGTTAGCACATAATAAGCCAATAGAGCGCGATGATACTAAAATCCCCATTACTTTAAAATAAGCTGACAAAAGACAAGAGTTCTTTCGCGATGTGGTTAATACACCAAACAACGTATCTAGAACAAGCACGAGTGTGAGTGTTACTATGTGCACCTGCAAGCACCACGCATAGATCACTTTCGGAGGCTGGTAACATCTTCGAAGAAAAAAATAATAGGCTGTTACTAGAAAGTTCAGAGAGCTTTGTGTTACTGCATCATAATTTAACTTTATTAAATTTCACTTATTGATTTTTTTCGTTAACTTGTTCGCCTCATTTTGTCTCATTACTACTCGTTGAGTATCATAATTGAGATTGTGAAAGATCTCCCCTGTTGTTTATGTGATATCTACCGCAATATATTGCTTTAATTAAACCAAGTTACTCGGCCGAGTACGAGTATCAAAAAACCGGCAGAGTACGCTGAGTACTCGGCCCATCTCTACTCAAAACCATTAGGTGGTTTTCGCTTCATCATTAGATTTGTGGTAAAGCATTTGATTGATTTCACTTTGAAGATGCGAAAGATTCAAATGGTCAATTTGTTGTTATTTATTAGTGGTCTAAACTAGAAGTTCGAATCGAGGTTTCGATTTTTCTCGAAAACTTTGATCATTCTTTAAAATGACGAACTTGGGTATGTATCGTTGTTTCCTACTATCGTGTTTCATTTTAGTAATTGTTTTCAACTTTTTACCAACTTCAGAAACAAGGAGGTAATCAATTGAATGTGTATGTATGTAATATCAATATAATTTAATAATGTTTATCTTGTCTGGTTGCAAAATTTCGTAAGGGTATGTATGTTTGTATGCTTGTAAACGGATTTCTCGAAAATGAGAGGTCATAGCGATATTTAGTCTTTTTAGTTCAATCGAACAAAAAATGATTGACCTGATTAGGTATATTTTTATTAAGGATACAGTGTAAATTTCATTAAAATCGGTCCATTACTTTTGAAATATGGGTAACAACTAATAACTTAAACTCATGAAATAAAATAATAATTTCAAAAATTAAACCACCCAAAAAAAAATGTTCCTCCTAATCAGAGAGCAAATTGTTATTATGAGCTTTTTAGTCAGTTTATGGGCGTATTAATTTTACATGTTTAGGTTTAAAATAAACATCTTCAAAAAAATTTCCGAACAAGTTTTCGTTTAGCTACTCGGACTATACTTACCAACATAGGCATGAAGCATGTGAATTTGAAGAAGGTCGGACAAGGGTTCCTTCAGGAGTATATTTTGGTTGTACTCATATCAGGGCACCAAATAGTTTTGACACGTTGTATAATAAACACATTAGGAGCCTGGATAACGATAGCTTTACCGTCTATCAACACTGGTTACACTGGCTATACATTAACCCTATTGCAGGCCATTAATTAGTGTCAGTAAAATTACAACAGCCTATCAAATACTTGTTGAGTTGATTAAATGCTATGTGAAACATTATTTAGTTAAAAGTAAAATGAGTAATGTAATGTCAAAAGTCATTTTACACAGTTTGCCTTTTCAATCAATTTGATTGTTCCGAGCCCAGCCACCCGTTCTCCATCTGCGTAATATCTGTAAATATTTGTGTACATTGTACCAAAGTGACGCGATGCTACAAAGCTTTGGCAGGCGCACACGCCAAGTTTGCCGAACGCAGTAATCTCCTGCGACAATATTATCCTTCCCGCACGTAGCTCTATAGGTTCTACACCCAATTCGCAATTAGGTACAACACATTCACACACTGGAGCACTACTTTTGAATCACTGGCTTAAATATTCTGCGTAGTCTACGTTTGAATATTGATTAAATGACAACAATAAATCATACTCAATATTCACGAACAGTTACAAAATGGTGTTAAATTTATTTTTTAATCACCACCACTGCAAGCGCTGTGTGGATTTAAACCGATTTTCGTACATAATTGAATTAAGTACTCAAAGAAAATCACACGTCATATTGACGCGAATGACAAAAAATAGGCTCTACATCTGATCCCCAGTCACAACACATTCACACACTGCATTGTTAAATACTACGGTCTCCTCGGTGATACGAGCAATTTGCTGTAGCATAGATTTCTTCTTTATCCTTTAAACTATTAGGTATAGGTACACCTTTGGTTTGCCGATGATATAGTCGTTGTGGCAAAGACGCTGGATGATCTAGGCACTATGCTCGAAGACCTCGACCGAGTATCCCAACAAGTGGGTCTTAAAATGAACATGGAGAAGACAAAAATTATGTCAAGTTCCCTTGTTGTACCCACTCCAGTATACATTGGGAACTCAACTCTCGAAGTTGACGACGAGTACGTCTACCTGGGACAAGTGATCCAATTGGGTAGGTCCAACTTTGAGAAAGAGGTCAATCGACGAATCCAACTCGGTTGGGCAGCGTTCGGGAAACTGCGCAAGAGCGTCTTCTCGTCTCAATTACCTCAGTGTCTGAAGACGAAAGTCTTCAATCAGTGTGTGTTACCAGTGATGACATACGGATCCGAAACGTGGTCTCTTACTATGGGCCTTATAATGAAGCTCAAAATTACACAACGAGCGATGGAGCGGGCTATGCTCGGTGTTTCTCTACGAGATCGAATCAGAAACGAAGAGATACGTAGAAGAACCAAGGTAACGGACATAGCCTTGAGAATCAGTAAGCTTAAGTGGCAGTGGGCGGGGCACATAGCGCGAAGAACTGATGGCCGTTGGGGCAGGAAAGTTCTAGATTGGAGACCCTTCGACCAAAGACGCAGCGTAGGACGTCCACCAACAAGATGGACAGACGACCTTAAAAAGATCGCAGGATCAAACTGGATGCAGACCACTAGTGATCGGTCGCTGTGGAAAGCCGTGGGGGAGGCATATGTTCAGCAGTGGACGTCCTTTGGCTGATTATGATGATGATGATGATGGTTAGGTATTAGGTATGTTTTGTGTCAAGAAGATAGGACTAGTAGATTAGTCCGTTGTAATCATTTCAACGTTTCCAGCTAAAGGGTTAAATAGTCACGTTAAGTAAAACGAAAAGAAAAATATAAAGTATTTGGTTTCCTAAAATAACCACTATATTGGTTAACTAAGGCTAGTACATTGAGGCCTACATATTTTTAATTTCATGTTACTAATTGCATCTGAACATCCGTGTGGTAATTGTTTGTAAATATTTTATCATTTAAGGCGATCCTTTGCGTTGGTTTAGAAATAAATTGGTAATTATAATGAATATTATTGTGATTCAATTTGTAAAATACCGGGAAATATCGTCACCCACGCGTTCAATAACAAACTCCCACATTTTACGCGAAATGTTTATTTCGACAGCTTGTAAAACCACCCACTTATATTTCAAATAACGTTCTTTGAAAACAGTAATGGTATATTTGCTTGCCTCTATTTTTGACAGACGAACTGTCTATGTTTAACTTAACGAAATTAATAACGTCGACGTTTATTTATGGATTCATGGAATTGAGTTTTAATACAGCTATCTAGATTATGTATTTGTTTATTTTAAAAGTAATTACAAAAACTTAATGTAAGGTTAAGTTGTTCTCTGTATATAATTATTTAGGCACAACTCTCAACCAAAAAGAATTTTATGATAATATTGTGTTTTATGCAGTAAAACATAACGATTTGCAATATAAATAAAAGAACAGTAGACAAAGCAGAAAAATAGCGTTAAACTGGTATACACGGCACCATAAACGGTACATTTGGGACAGCCGCGTCTTGCGCCGAGCAATCCAAGTTTCATTTTGGTAGATGTTCACACATTAGGGGCCTTGCGTTTATTTTATTGCGGTGACCGCGGTCCGCTGTCGGTACAAAGTACAAAATAGTGCCAGAAAACCGTGAGCATACAAATAGTCGTCGAATAGATTTGTGTTCTGGGGAAAAAACTTCACAATGATATGACATGGCCAAAAATTGTTACCGTATCAAAAACAAAACGTATGATACCCGTAGTATCATACGTTTTGCATTATTTAGGCAAGGTGTTGTTTTTTCCTTGCACGTTGGCTCCTAGGTCCGTTGCAGTAGGAAAATACTGATTATGAAATTGGAACGTTCGCCAAATAAAGTTAACTGACCAAATTACAATTTGCGTGATGCCAAAGTTTCCGAACTTTGTACTCAGTTTTTTTGTGAGTAATAAAATAACTGTTATTATCTGTGTTATTAATATTGTCACAGTATAAGCAAACTGTAATAAAGACTAAGGTAAATACCTACCTTATTAAACCCAACATACTGTACTACAACAAGCTGTGTCGGACAGTGGCCAACCCTCACCGGACAGGACACCCGACTTCACACATTATAGTTGTAATAGAATTTACCCGCAGCAATTTGTCTCTGGGAGTGCGCAGTACAGTAAACAGAAGTAAATTTTACGAAGTGGACGTTATCCCGAAATATTACCTGTCCTATCCCGCGTGATAGCGCTTGCGAAATATTGACCGTGTGAAGTACAGTATACTTTGATAACTTTGCCGTGCGTATGTAGAGACGGGTGTTTACCCGTATGGGGATTAGGCGTGTTACACAGGTTTCTTGTATTAGGTACTTACTTAAGGCTTACTGATAGCATAGTTCAAAATTAATGTGAATAGTTTTTTTTGCTAGAAACAGCATTTTGAATTTCTCTAGTACATAGTAAGTGATTTATTAAGCGGGCAAATGTTACAGAATAATTATCCTGATTACAGATTTAAATGGTAAAAATAATAAATTCAAATCTTTATAAAGGAGCTTATGACAGCGATAAATCAAATAACACACTAAAATATCTACATGTAGACAACTTTGTGTGTGTATTGTTACCCCGAAACCGTAGACTATTAAACCTGGCGCCCGACGTGTTGTTTCCTTTTATCTGACAAAGGATCTTCGGAAACAATAAGAAAATTCAGATTTATTAATATATCACACATTCTCCCTAATCGGCGTTATCTTCGCCCTCTTTCTGGAAGCAATAATCGAGTAACCGTCCTAAGAGAGGCCGCAGAGTTTCTCACATGAATAAATAACAAACCAATCATTTTATACAAAAATAAGGATAATAGAGCTTTCATATTTCCGTTTATATCATAACGGATTATCCTGCCGAATAAAAGTAGACGAAATTGAATCTGATCCATAATTGGTTACCGACAAATAGGTCAGGCTCGGTCCTAAAAGCCAAAAGAAATTATTCAGTTATCTTCGCCCTCAAATGCTTTCTATTTTTGTATCGTATAATGAGACATGTTCAGCACTTTTTTTTGGCTACGTTAAACCTAAACGAGAAAGCGATTTAATGTTTCTCTTACTTATATTGCTGATGAAATAATTTTATTCATAAAGGTCTTTGGACTTTATACATGTACAGTATTTCTAGGGGTTTCAGCTTGCCCAGCCCTTCCATTGAAACGCTTACAAAGCAGTGAAGTAATCGAGTTGTAGCTAAAATGTTAAAAAATTTTTTTCCTACGATTCAATTTAATCACCTCGTCCTCACCAGTCATCGGCAACAATGTTAAACTAACCAACAGCATCGTTCAGAGGGCGTATTGCGATACAACTTAAGCCGTTCAATTTCCAGGCACCTAATTCCAGCTCCGTGTAAACGAATATTATCGATATAATAATATTATAATAATACTGCAATGGTAGGAATATAAATATTTACGTTGTTTTATTATAATAATAATATAATATCATGCGGAATCGCAATATGAATTTCTAATTTGACAGTAAAGCTGGAGGCCGATTCTCGCATGATCGAAAAAAGTTCACACACGTAAAAAAGTTCACCACTCGATTTTTTTTCGAAGGATTGTTTCCTTCGGCTTGTGTATTCTTAGACCTTCACAGTCGAACTAATTCGATGGAACGTCACACGAACATTTCGATTGCTGGAGACCTTTAGATTTTGAAATTCGTATATGAACTATTGAGGTTCTAATCGGGTGAAATGATTACCTAACCTAAAATCGAGAAAATTTACATTTACTTTGTATGATTTTTAGCCGACTTCAAGTAAAGAAAGTTTTCTGTGTGTCCAATATACAATGTTTTTTTGCCCCCTAATTAATATCATGTTTGGCTAAACCGATTTTGATGCGGTTTTCAGAAGGGTACTGCGTTTTAGAGTAGTTTTGAGTACATGAATTGACTTACAAAAAACAGGATCTCCGTTTGTCTGGCATGCCTAGGCCGTGGTCACTCCCGACTTACCACTTTCCAAGGAAAATTGCTTGCACACAAGATACAAAACAGGCGTCGGTTCAAACAAAAGTCGACACAAGGTGTAAGCGATTTCGGCTTTTAAGGTGGTTAGTCAGCGGTAACCTCGATAGGACTTAATGTTATGGTAAGAGCTTTCCAACCCTGGATACTATCTAGAGACAAAGTACTTGGCAATTTGAATCTTCGAGCGCAACTCGATTAGGTTTTGTTGTCTTATCACAGAGTACCTTTGGTCACCTTCAGGTTTATTTTCAGACCCTGGTTTTATATATTGATTTTGTTTCAAGCTCATGATCATGGATTTCCCCTATGTATTGAAAACAATCCTGAATTCAAATTTCCTAATGTCAATGACCAAGGAAGATTAAACAGTATAAATAAATAAATTTCATACAAATAAAAAATACCAATTTAGCAAGTGGTTTTATTTTCTTCATACATCAGTCAGAACGCACAACATTTAAGAAGCAATAATGTTATTGTTAAAAAAAAACTCTTTAAAGCCATTGGTCTTATTAATCAGGAAAGTTTACATTCTTTAATTCAATGCAATACTTTTCTAACTTATCATTTATTTTGTTGTGAAATGCATGCGGTTGTGTTTCAAGGAGTATTTAAAATCCCTTCATTTGGCACTCCTTCCTTTTTGATTATTATAATTTGTTCTACTGCTCGCTTCAGTAAAAAACAATAAGCAACATAAATATCACAGAAAGTTACCTACTACACACAAAACAAAAACAAAACTTGAACACCATTATTTATTTTAGCTCAGTATCTCTTTTCTGGGATAATAATGATTATTGTAGATAATTGAAGTGGAATCCATAAACTATGTTTAAACTCATTCAAGCACTCATAGAGCAGATTGCTAATGTACTAGGTATTTATTTATAATAAGGTAACTTGTCGTGAAGCGACAAATGTGAAGAAGTAGAAGTTAAAAGAAAGAGGTAGAAAAGAGGGAATAGAATTTATATTAAAACAAAAAAATACAGTACCGAAATATGAGATGAGTTGATGTCTGTATGAATGTAAGTAAAGTGCAGTGGGCGTGAGTTAGTGTCTTCAGATCTTCTATAAGTATTGTCCTGGAGGCAGCAAAGGGCGGCGTCGGAGTGCAGGGCCGACACAGCGGAGGTAGCAGCGACGCCGATGTGCAGCGGTGACAGGCGCCGTGAAGAGCAGTGACGCCGATGTGCAGCGGTGACAGGCGCCGTGAAGAGCAGTGACGCCGATGTGCAGCGGTGACAGGCGCCGTGAAGAGCAGCGACGCCGATGTGCAGCGGTGACAGGCGCCGTGAAGAGCAGCGACGCCGATGTGCAGCGGTGACAGGCGCCGTGAAGGAGTAACTCACAGCAGTGATGAGGGTAACGGGAACTATGTAGAAAATGTTATGATCAGTTGGAGTGCCAGAAGTACTTGGTCTCGGGTCCTCTTCCGAGAAGGAGACAGGTCCCTCCCCTAGAGCGAGAAGGTGTTACTGCAGTCAATGGACTCTGATAATCCTCCGGATATGTGTCCGGTCCCTCCCCTAGCGTGAGGAGGTGTTACAGCAGTCACTGGCGGTTCTTCAAGACTTCTTGAGGGAAAATGAAGAGTGTTAAACTTGTAGTATGTCTAATGAATAATAGAACTGTTCGAGCTTAGAACTCAGAATCGAATGAATTGAATGAAAAAAGTAAAGGCTTATATAGGAGCCTTGGCCGTTCAAATTTAGATCGAGGTAGGTTCAAAAATAGAACATGAATACTGGTGGTTTATAGAGGATTAAACCCGAAAAAGTAATAGAATTTGATAGAAGTTGTCAGACTTTGAAAGATATTGTCATAACAACCATGTCAATAAAGATAAAAATATGTCAAAAATCAAGTAATTTAAACAAATAATCAGAAAAACGAATCATCACCCAATGCAAATTAAAGGAAAATTGCAAACAAAGGTAAAACACAGCTATTTTTACAGTATTATGTACAGAAAAGTAGAATAACAGAGCTTCGAAAGTTTGACATTTTTAGATTCACAATAAATATTGTTCAAAAAGGATTAGAAAACATCAATAATCCAAAAATACAGAGTAATAGTATAAGAAGAGTAGAAAAGCAGGTAATGCCTATAGTTTAATGTCTACAGTACGACTTTTTAGGGAGAAAATACGAACTGCGTTATGGTAGATAGAATCTATGATTAACTCTATGTTCGTGTTTACAGCAAACAGACTCAAAGAGTAAGAATTCAGCAAGAACCCGCAATCTTTGGATGGAAAAAGGAAATGAAAGCATGGAAAAACAAAGATAATGTGATGAAAATGTTAATGTGGGTCCGAAGAATATTAAATATATTAAGGTACTCAATTTAGTACAACAGTACAAACTATAGGCAATACTATATGCATAGATTTAGGTTATGAATGGAAAATCTGATGGTTTGATTTATAAATTATTAAATAAAACTATCATTATGTGTCTAGTGCATTAAGTACTTACCTAGATACAGGAGAATTAAGGTATTCAAGTATTTCCATGTATTTAAACCAGTCTTTTATCGCATTATATTGGCCACTAAATATTCTCTTTGCTACAACATAATCCAGACTATCTGTTAATAAAAGTAGTTTGTTTTGTAAGAACACTACTTATCTATCACATTAAGAAGGTGCACTCATATCTGTGACGTTAATTATCCAAATCTATTACTACTAAAGAATTATTATATGCCTCTTTCTTGTAGTTAGGTAAATTATAAGCATATTATTAAACAAACAGCGTCATACCAACCTTAGAAAATAATATCTAGTTTTTGTTTGTATTTAGCATCGTAATTCTTACTTATTCCTATTTTAGGCAAAAGTTTAGAAAACAATAACAGTCACTGAAAAATCGATATTTGCACCAATCAACAATTTTGACATACACACACACATTGTCATTTATGGCCATAGAGTAAGGTAATATGGCGCCTCGCTGCGTTTCATTTCATGCTATGCATGAATAATAAAATTTTAATTATTGATCTACCGTTATTCTATTATTAACAATATGTATAGTTTTGTGAATATGGTCATCAAAATAAACAAACAAATAGATTTATTGTCTAATTTCACCTTTTTTTTTTTGATGGACTTAAATTTACTTTATTTCGGCGTTTTTAAAAACGCCCGTACGATAACTGTAATGGAACGTCGTAATGAAATTCGAAAGTGAATTGTTCTATCGGTGCTCGAGAATAGCAGTTTTATGTATCACTCGAACTTTTACAATAGAACGGTGATCTTCGTATACGAATAACCACACGGAAAAAGTACTACTTCACGAGAATTGGCCCCCAGGTCGCTTTCCTATCAAAACTGCATCGCAAATTTGCAATTCGCAGTAAAAAAATTAAAAAAATCTATAGGAGAGAAAATGATAAAATTTAAATGAATTACGAGTGCATCAAATTCACCAATATAAGCTCAATTACCAATCAATTAAAACATTTTGATTTACAAGATTAACCAGCATTTTTAATCTTTGTGCATTGTTTTTTATTCTGATATCTATGCTCTTACACATGTTATACAATTACAGATGCTTTTTAATATTTTTTGTGGGGTAAATTATAGTATAGCACCCTGAATAAATGAAATGTTTTATAACTATGATAAATATTTGCGCAAACGGAAAACGCGGCGTAATTTATGCCACTGCTACCATATAACCGTAGTTTGACCCGATTTAAAATGTCAATATCAATAACAGATAGACAAATATTGTTGTCTATTTATACGTTTTTGGTTAGTATCCTAGTTAACTTTTACACGAATAAATTCTTGGTTACGTTATCTTGCAGCTTTCAGGCCTATGAATTCATAGCACAACCAATGTTTGAAGATCTATGGCCAAATTAAGCGTAGTCCGAATTTCGCAGAATCGCTTTACATAGGCTAATTAGTACTAACCACATAAAATTATACCCTGATTAGCATGTACAGTGCTCAGGAATTAGTTATATTACTGTGTGTGCCTACGTAAGAGGCTTAATAAATAAGCTCGCGTCTATCGTATCAACTAACGATGTAGCTTTGACCCAGTAAATAAGTAATCTTATACAAGTATGTAGTACATTTATGTGCTAAGTAGAATTGTACACCCATTATCGCTTAGCGGCACCGCTTGACGGAGCTTTATATTTTCGCTTCATGGACTAGTTTGCATCACTGAACCTGATTGATAACTACCATCACTAACAGCCTAATAACCGATGTATATATTAGTATCAGTTTTGACACCAAACAGGCATCTATTTTGTTGTAGGAGAGCCTGAAAGTTAAGTGTTGAAAAAATATGGTCAAAAGTGAGGGTGCCTTTGAAATAACCATATATTTTTTTAGGTTTAAATATGGGCAGTGTATTTGTCGGTTTTAATATGTCGTTTTATTCCTTCTCTTTCATATCATAACCAATTTTATTCATTTTTTTAAAATATGTTTATGATTTTTGAAGTTACAACTTATGGGTGCCATATGGCACCGCTAATCGTTAACGATATCATTTCAACTATAATACTTTACCTGATGTTTGTGACGATTTTAATGTGAAATTTTGCAAATGTATGTTGTATATTTGTATAAATGTTACGTTCAACACTTTTTTTTAATAGATTCAGATGTTACATTAGAAATTACATTTAATTAAAATAAGTAATATTCATGTAAAACTTTTGTTTGTTCTTTATAATATAATTCTAGAAAATAAATAATAGTAATAGTAATAGCCTCCTCTAGCCGATTGACTACGGTGGCTAGTCACAACGACTTACCGACTGCGTGGGACATATTATAGTGCACAAGTGTGTGCGCAAACACAGGTGCACTCTCGGTTGAATCACCGTCAACTTCGAAACTTCGGGCTCCGGCAAAATAATTTCTGAACATAAAAACCCAGGTTATGTTAGGCCCGACTAGGGGACCGAACTCGAGGCCTCTGGCGCAGCCCTCGCTTTAAAGTGCGACGCACTTACCGCTACGCCACAAGGCAGTTGGAACTAAAATTATCACACAAACGCTGTCACATAAGCGCTTAGCAATTTTTCCAATTTTAGCAATTTTTTTAGGCAATTTTTCGAGGGGGGCAATTCTCGTGTACTTCATATACGAAAAAAGTACACCGATCAAATTTTGTTTGTCGAAGAAAAAATAGTTTTCAACACACTTGCTCAAAAAGACGTTTTTATTCCACCCATTTTTGGTTCACAATCCTAGATATTAAACACGCGTGCTTTTTCAGTATATTATTGCACTAGTGCATTTAGTTTATTAACCCGACCAATTTACATTTGTCCCTATTACCAAGTAGTAAGTAAGAAGAAGAAACGATATAATTTAGTCGGGTTATAACTTTTATTTTAGCAACAAACATTGTTTATGCGAAAAATAACAGTATGTACATATTTATTTCAATAAATTGTAAATCCAGCTTTATTCCTAAAAATAACTCAAATTCGTTGAAAATTTTCTGTAATTTATGTTTTAAACACGAATTATTACATTTTTAATGTTGGCTGTTGGCCGATCTAGTTCGCGCCTTAGCCTTGCGCGTGCATCGGAATCGCGGCAAGAAAAAAAAACAACGCGCCATTTTTCGTAAATAATTGTCGGCTGTGCTGTGACGAAGTTTTGATTAATAGCAAGTGTGTTGAAAAACGTCGTATGAAACACGTGTGCCTGTGACCATAATATACGCGGCTTTCTTATGGCGCACTCGCTTACGCTCGTGCGCACACAATATCGCCTTGAATATAATGGACAACTTAGCACACTTGTATCATAATGTACTATTTTGATTTCTGTGGGTCACGATTCCTATGTATTTAGATTATGTTTGGGCTATAGTTTTTTTACGTGTAGATATTTTACTTGTTTTTGTAGGTAAAATAGTTAAACTCGCAATCGAATCACTACACAAAATAAGTTTAATTTCCGCGAGAATCGACAACCAGGTCTAAGAAATGTGCATAAGTCTTTGACTTATTTTCATGTCTTTTAGGCCTATGTATATGAATTAAACACATAAAAAATACGCGAATTTTCACCATGGAAAACTCGATTAATAATGGGTTAATGAGTATGCTATTTGACTTGACAACTCTTACGCATATCATTGGATCATTTATTTAAAGGAATTGACAACGTCAGAGTAAATTAAAGTTTTAAAAGTTAAGAAAACAGTTACACGAAGCTTATAGAAACTCAAGTTACCCGCTTGTATAAGTTTCCTTTTTAAATTGCAGATGCCGCTGTGATTTTTAAGAAGTGCCTACTCATTAAAGTGTATTGGGCACGTTTGGCCCAAGGGTATTTTGCCCTTTCATGTCCGCCCTGCTCACGCGGTCGCCCGCCCTGCGCGCCTTACGCCCCGGGCGTGTGGGTTTATTTGATATTTGCCTATCTCGGGCACATGTTGAACCTATCAAGGTGTTTACTGGACACGAAATTGAGAGATGCTGCTTATTGATAACTTCATGTTTGTGAACGTGACTTTATGTACAAACCTAAATCATATAATAAGGGCCTGTTTCACCATCGACAAGTTAGCACTTATTAACAGTTATTCAAGGAAAGTAAATTCGTATAAAGTATATTTCGTAAGATTACGCTGATAGGAAGTAATGGGAACTTATGCAGATATTGTGAAATGCAGGTTCGTGTCCTGCCCGTGATCTATTTTTGGCTATTTATTACATCTTATAAGAATACAATAATAACACTAAGTGTTAAAACAGCAAATAGAAATCCGTGTAAATTATAGGTCTGTGGACCAACAAATGTACAGTCTTCCTTAATATACATATAGATAAACGAAAGTTAGTATCAATAGTGTCCACATGTATCTATACTTACCCCATGGTGAGAATCAAATTTTATCACGAGTTTCAAGGAATAGTAAATATAAGATGATTGTTTTAGTTTATTTTATGATATTATCATCAGTGTGTTATATATAGATTGACCTGTAAGTAATTCGGACCGGTAAGATCCGGACTCTCAATTCATAAGGAGATCATCATCATCATCATTCTGTTATCACGTCCACTGCTGAACCTAAGGCTTCCCCACGAGTGTGTGATCCTGCGATCTTTACAAGTTCGTCTGTCAATCATGTCGGTGGGCGTCTTACGCTGCGTCTTTCATCAAAGTGTCTGCAATTTAGATCAGTTCTTCGACCTATGTGTCTTGACCATTGCCACTTAAGCTTACTGATTCTCAGGGTTATGCCCGTTACCTTTGAACGTATCTCCTCATTTCTGATTTGATCTTGAAGATAAATACCGACAAAAAGTCCTAAGTGACTATATTAATGTAATAGAGAAGCCCTCGCACTTTGGAAGTATTCCAACAAATACCATCCATGGATTTCCGCTTTACCAGTTGTTTGTAATTACAAACTAAGCATATTGTATTCTAAGCAACACGTTCGGGAAAGAAAATGCTATAATAAAGCTAACGAAAACTTTAACGAGGGTGAGAGTTTCTGAAGTTTTGACAGTTGATTTGTAGGAATGTGTTTGAATATTTTGATTAAAATTTGTTTAAGTTAAGCTATAACTTTTTTTTTAAATATATTTTTATTACACGATTTTGATGGTACTTAAAAGGTTTTCTTTGTTAGTGTTTAGATCACTAAAGAAAGGTGAGTGCTCTATAATTATCACAAATAACGAGTGGTTCTAAATACAATATCATTGCGAGTGGACTAAGAAATAAACATATATTCTTGGAAAGGCACAAGAGATGTCAATAAAAATGATGACGATAAAACGCAATCAAGTAGATTGGCGCTTTATGTCTAATGGAATTTCGTAAGCAGATAGTAAACCACACCTGCAGCGATCATTATCCGAACACGGTCCTTTTGATCGGGAAATATATAAAAAATGTTAGTACACAAGGAGAAGGAAAATAAAAAGCAGCCTTCGTCATCTGAAAATGGCAAATGGAACTATTTGTCACAACGACGGGTAAGTAATCGAGGTTAGCCCCGCTCCCGTATCTTCGTCGATAAATTGTCTTTCATTTTGTATTGGCTTGACCTAGAACTGGGCCGTTCATCAAAGCTGTTTGCGTAGGGTAAGTAGGTCCCAGTGACGGATCAGTGGCCGTTTAAACACTTACTTTTTGCACTAAGAATCTAGACATTTTCCACGACACCTTGCCTAAGTTTAAGAAGAAGCTCTCTGAACTGCTGAATGAGTAATACGTTATAAAACTATTGTTTTCAGTATGGTTCCACTATGCAAAGTTATTGTCTTTAATTCCAGATAAAGATTGTTTATAAAGTTGTTTAACTAATTTTTACAATTATATTGCCTGGTCTGACTGAAAGACCGAAGTTTATCTTCGGATTTTATGCGACTGCATGGTCTTCAAAATTTTAGTAGCTTTTATCTACCCCTGTTTGTCGGCTAGCTTACGTATAGTTCTAGCATTATTTATAAAAAAAAACTTTACTGCACAAAAAGTGGACTTAATGCTAAAAGCCTTCTCTCCCAGTCATATCTACAGGTCATGCAGAGAGATTGTAATGAGTGAGAATTTGTTTTTTAGCAAAGTATCTGAACTTGTTTATTGTATTAAACTTAAATTCGTCTTTAACCACTTCACATGTGCCGGTATGAAATGATTCGTGTGGGAATACACAAAACTAGTACTACACTTGTCTATGTATAACTTGTTTACAAGCAGCGGCATACCTAAAGTAAATATGTTAATGAATAATCGTTGAATTTGTCTTTACTACTCTAACTCTCCCGGCTGCTGTAGTGACAAATGTCTCGTGTTTCGGAGTACAAACTGTAGCAACGGCGAAACAAATCACAATTTATTTTGGGAGCAATTGTTCACTTGTTTCTGAGAGACAGACTTATACGAAGAATTCACAACAAATTAAAGCTAGAACCAACTTCTCTATCCAATGTTTCGAACTGCATGATTTAGGCTCATCAGAATATTAGGCTCAAGAATATGTTAATGGGTCAGGCAATGAAAAGTCTTTAAAACTTATAGAGAGAATGGCAAGGAACATGATTTTTGACTTTGTATCTTTGTTTGGACTAGTTCGTTTGGAGGTCAATATATCAAAAGTCCTTGTCCGAAGCTCTTGAGCTGAAAGGGCGTGAAGGTATTTTCAGTTTTTCGCATAGGTAAATATAGGTATTATAGATAACTATGCGTAGGTACAAGCGACATGAGAACTTCTACAAAATGAAAGATGATATAATACCTCAAGGCAGTACATATTATTTGTCATGTATTTGCACTGGTTGTTTCCGACAAATATAAATAAAATTTGAATTAAATGATAAAATGAAGTTCGCGCTAGTTCATTTAAACTTATTTCACAGTTACAGCATTTCCTATACCAAGTAGCATCAAGTTGAGATATTTTGAAACTTATTTATAATCTTAAATAGTGCGGTGTTATGCAATGTTTCATTTTTATATTTTGATCTGGTGGACATTTATTTATTCCTGGGCGAAGGAAGGGCTAAGATTTGGAGTATAGCCCTATGTTTTAATATAAAAATGAAATGAAAAGTGATGCATAATTTTTGTTTCAGGTCAGCTAATGTGAAAATGAAGCGCAACAGCTAGGATCTTACTAAATGCTCTAACTTAAAATTAATGTTTATAACTGACTGCTTTTAGAAATATTTTTTATAAATAAATTTCATTTAGCAAAAGGCAAATTCAATAAGGAATTACTTTATGTTTCAGGTCATGTGTATAGAAGAGTGCAACTGAGAGTAAATCGTGATAACTGAGATCATTTTTTTTAAATTTAAAATGTAAGTTTTAGAAAAATCATATATTTAGTATGTGGCATAGACGCTTTATTTTATTTTTATATTATAAAAAAAGGTACACCAACAGTTTACATATTGTACACACTTAACTAAAGTGTCATTGACAGTGTTTGCCTTCTTATATGTAGACCTATTATAGGCGTACACAGCATTGTAGTAAAAAGAACAACAAACAACAAGTTAAGTCAATTAGACTTAAAGACAATCAGGAAGTTATGGTTATAAGAAATAATTTAAAATAAATTAGTTAAACAACTTTATAAACAATCTTTATCTGGAATTAAAGACAATAACTTTGCATAGTGGAACCATACTGAAAACAATAGTTTTATAACGTATTACTCATTCAGCAGTTCAGAGAGCTTCTTCTTAAACTTAGGCAAGGTGTCGTGGAAAATGTCTAGATTCTTAGTGCAAAAATCGTTATATTGAGAGCAACATCTGACGAGAGAAGCATGACGGCCTAGGTTAGTTCGAGTAGGAGGCAAAGCAAAGGTCTTTTTTATTGGGTAACGAGGAAAACGGGCTGGCACTGTTAGCTTGATACGTTCAACGAGATCAGGGCATTTGATACTTCTTCGTCCTTCTTCTCCTACTTCCCTCAAAGTCTATTTCGCAATAATAAATCTCAAGGTAGAAGGCTCCCTTAAGATAGGTAAAGCGGGAGTAGATTCAAGGGAATGCTGCTTGTCCCTGACACTGGCCTTTTTTATGGTTGTATGTGGCAAGTGGTATGCTCCAGACAGAGTATTCTAGTAAATCTGATGAATTCTAGCACCGGAAATAAAATATGTGACAAAGAAGTCCGATTTCGTTTGAAAAAGATAGTACTCGAACTTTTACCAGTTTTAAGGCCGAGCTTAAATGTTGCAAAAAAGTCAACCATACTTCGTTTTAAGTATTATAAAGTTGAGGAGATTTGTGTTTGTTTAGGAGGTTTAGGAGATTAGTGCAAGCAATCTCAAGATCTACCCACTGGTTTTATGAGAATAATCACGTGTGTGTTAGATTGCTGCAGGCTATAAAACATTAAGATACGACCTATGGTCGGAGTAAAACCAAAAAACGCAGACGGATTCGCGAGTGGCTAGTTTCTTATAAGATTTTATTGCACTAGTATAGATATTTAACGGATATATGTGTGAAAAAACTAAAAATTTTACCTTCGTATCTCAAGGGCTACTAGCTGCTACTTTTGACTTTTTAACCCCTTAATTAGTCCAAACAAAGTTAGTTAACTGTGTTCCCAGCAATTCCATCTTTAGATTTTCTTTTTTTTGGGCTACAAGTAGACAATTAGTTATGAAAAAGCGAAAAATGTGGACCAATTATTCTCTGTATGATTCTATTGTAAGTAGTACCTACTATGCCGCGGCATGCCGATATAATAATTACTTACGCAAAAGCCGACGGCCTTTCGATCCTTAACCGGTAAATAAATATTTTATATAAAGTGATATATAAATAATCACAACACTCCACTCACAAATATAAATGTAAAATTATACATAACATTGAATTTTGTATGCTGAATATTTACGGCACTGATAATCGGTTAGATTGTATAATTGAATAATTCATTGTAGCTTGTCTATCAAAAATATGAACCATTAGATACATCATAAATAAATGAAACTGTTTATTAAATCATTTGTACAGAAATATGAGAGAACTTAAAATTAATCACAAAGTGCATATCTAACTTTTCATACTCTGTAATAATGGCTGCTGATTATATACTGTTTTTAACAAAAACCAACAGCTTTACATTCTTCTGATACCCTTTCGGGTTAAAAAAAACAAATCCGTCATTTTCAATTATGGCCTCGTGGAGACACACAGCCGGCGCTAAATCGATACAAATGGATCATAAATAGTGGAAAGTAGCCCCGTATCACGCACCAAGGAAGGCCAGCCTGTCCTTGGGGACCACAACTGCCTCGTTTTTCATTTACAGCCCGTTAAATCCACAGTTCCCGAGACCGAAGTTTATCTTAGGATTTTATGCGACTGCATGGTCTTCAATTTTTAGTAGCTTTTATCTAGCCCTGTTTGTCGGCTAGCTTACGTATAGTTCTTGCATTATATTTTGATCTGGTGGACATTTATTTATTCCTGGGCGAAGGAAGAGCTAAGATTTGGAGTATAGCCCTATGTTTTAATACAACAATGAAATGAAAAGTGATGTATAATTTTTGTTTCAGGTCATTTAACGTGAAAATGAAGCGCAACAGCTAGGATCTTACTAAATGCTCTAACTTTAAATTAATGTTTATAACTGACTGAAAAAAAAATGAAATGAAATGAAATAACTTTATTCGACACAGAGTACTAACAAAAAAGAAAAATAAACAAAAAACAAACAATCCAAATGAATATTATAATACTTGTGTCGAAAAGGTCCCCGCTCAGTATGATTCGTGACAGCGTGAGGCATGTCACGATACTGGTATTCTGCGGGAACCCTTTCGATCAAGTATAAACACATAAATTGATTAATGAGAAAAAAAAAAACATTAAGAATAAAAAAAGACAAAAAATAGTAACTATATAACAATCATAAATATCAAAAATTAACAATAACATAATAATAATAATAAAAATATATAACTACGAACTATATGGATTATTTGATTCATAAATTGACTGCTTTTAGGAATATTTTTCTATAAATAAATTTCATTTAGCAGAAGGCAAATTTAATAAGGAATTACTTAATGTTTCAGGTCATGTGTATAGGAAAGTGAAACTGAGAATAAATCGTGATAACTGAGATCATTTTTTAAAAAAATAAGATGTAATTTTTAGGAAATACATATATTTAGTATGTGGCATAGACGCTTTTATTAATTTCAAACTAAACTTTACGACAAGTGGTGAACACACTACGTCAAAATCAAATATATTTCTTACGAACAATTTCATTCAAAGCATATTAATAAGCAAGTTTTTTTTTTCTTTTGGCAAAATTGCCAATTACGAGCCTGGTTTTGACATTTGAGTAGTACATTTTTACTACTTACTCAATGTTCCAGATGATGAGTGTAGACTTCCCTCAAAGTCTATTTCGCAATAATAAATCTCAAGGTAGGAAGCTCTCTAAAGATAGGTAAAGCAGGAGTAGATTCGAGGGAATGCTGCTTGTCCCTGACACTGGGCTGTTTTATGGTTGCATGTGGCAAGTGGTATGCTCCAGACAGAGAGTACTGGTAAATCTGATGACTTTTAGCACCGGAAATAAAAATGTGACAAAGAAGTCCGATTTCGTTTGAAAAAGATAGTACCCCTTGCAACTTTCACCAGTTTTAATGCCGAGCCGTTGCTCATTAAATGTAGCAAAAAACTCAACCATACTTCGTTTCTAGTATTATAAAGTTGAGGAGATTTGTGTTTCTTTGCTTGCACTAATCTAAAAATCTACCTACTGGTATGATGATAATAATTATGTGTGTGTTAGATTGCTGCAGGCTATAAAACATTAAGATACGACCTATATGGTCGGAGTAAAACCAAAAAATGTAGACGGATTCGCGGGCGGCTAGTTTCTTATAAGATTTTATTGCACTAGTATGGATATCAAACGGATATATGTGTAAAAAGGTGCTACTTTTGAGACTTCCTAACTAGTCCAAACCATGTTACGAACTCAAAAATTAAGTCCCAAGCAATTCTATCTTTAGATTTTCGTTTTATGGGCAACAAGTAGACAAATAGTTATGAAAAAAAACAGAAATGTGGACCAATTCTTTGTATTGTAAGTAGTACTTACTATGTATGCCGCGGCATGCCAATATATTTTAATTACCTACACGAACGCCGACGGCCTTTTGATCCTTAACCGGTGAATAAATATTTATATAAAGTGATATATAAATAATCACAATGTCTACATACTCACTCCATTCACAAATATAAATGTAAAATTATACATAACACCGAATTTTGTATGCTGAATATTTATGGCACTGATACATTAATGATTGATTAATCGGTTAGATTGTAATTGAATAATTCATTGAAGCTTGTCTATCAAATATAAGAACCATTAGATCATAAATAAAATAAGCTGTTTAATGTGACGACCTCCGTGGTGTAGTGGCTAAGAACGCTGGTTTCAAGGCGTCGCCGCTCCGAGGTCCCGGATTCGATTCCCGGTCGGTCAGGTCATTATAGAAATCAAAATTGTCTATATTGTCTCGGGTCTGGGTATTGTGGTACTGCCATTGTGTCTGATTTCCATAACACAAGTGCATTGGCATCAGAGCAATGTATGTGATTGGTGTTCAATATAATAACATTAATAATAATAATAAATTAATTTTGTTCAGAAATATAGGAGAACTTGAAATTATTCCCAAGGTGCATTTCTAACTTCTTATACTCTGTAATAATGCCTACTGATTAAATACTGTTTTTAACAAAAAAACAAAAGCTTTAACTTCTTCTGACACCCTTTCGGGTTGAAAAACAAATCCGTAATTTTCAATTATGGCCTCGTTGAGACACACAGCCGGCGCTACACCGATACAAATGGATCATAAATAGAGGAAAGTAGCCTCGTATCACGCACCAAGGAAGGCCAGCCTGCCCTGGGGACCACAACTGCCTCGTTTTTCATTTACAGCCCGTTAAATCCACAGTTCCCGAGGCTTACGCGAGCGCTGTTACCCGAGTCATAAACATATACGGGGTCCATAAAAAACGCAGGCGACTACTGGCTATGATGCTTCCGATATTAGATCGCTCAGATTAATTACGGGCCACAAAACTTGGGTTATCTTTCCTCCATGTCAGGTCCGAGAGGGGCGAGAGTAACGCAAAGATTGTTTGTCATGTATCCGAGGTCTTGCACTTGGTCAATACTGTCTCCATAAGTTAAAAAAGAAATGCCTCGATACAATACCAACAGCGATATATTTAAAGTATTTTCGTGAATCCATATTTCACTTTCACATAAATAAGGATACGCACACGAAAATGCTATCGCTTACTGAAACAATCGCAAAGTAAGTGCTTTCGCAAATATTTCATGCGAAAAGTCAGAAGTTTTCGTGCGTTATTTTTATGTGGTAATCGACAATTCTTGCTGTCAATACTTATAAAATATAGCACAGAAAATTTCTTTGAAACAAACATCAAAGTAACGACTTGCTTGGATAGGCACCACAGGATTTATTTTTTCTTTGTTCCAAGCAGGTAATATGCGTCATCGTCGGCAAATTCTTTTATGTACTAACGTTCTTAACTTGTTTTGATAGACAAATAAGAACTAACTATACCTTTAACTTGGCATCATAACTAATATTGCCAAAAAGGTTAACTTGTTTGCAAAAAATATTATGAGGCAGGGCAAGTCATGCAACTCGCAGTAGTTCGGATACGGTACTTATCTCGTGGAAAATTTATGTGGATCGAACAATAGCAATTTTAACTTTATCGTATCTCTCATACGAGTAGGTACTGCGGCTTCAATCGCACTACAACTGTTGTTTGTTGTTAACACGGCGAGCACGTCTAAAACTAAGTTGCCGTAAAAAGGAACGCAACGCTTTTCCGAGCTGCCATTCTCGCTATTTTCCTTTGTCTAAACTTAACTTTTTTTGGCGCCGTAAAAGTTGCCGCAAAGCGGTACCTATTTATTACTTTTTTTATTGAAAAAGGTTAGCTGAGTGATAAAGTTTTCTCCATAGCAATAACTCTTTCATCTTCAGAGATGAGGATGTTAGATCATAAATATTTGAACTTTAATTCCATGTACAAGACGTGCAGGAAGTCGACGACCAATAGTCATGAATGCGTATTTTTTCTATAATTAATTAACGATGCTTCTTTATTTACCACAACAGTAAGCCTGTCAAAAACTTTAACTTCTCACCATACTTCGGATAAGGTAATTATATACATAGCAATAATTTGCCTCGAAAGTCTTACCGAAGTTATGGTTCGTGTCTGAGACACCTATTCATTTCAAACGAAATATAATAAAGCCGACCAGAAATTTATGAGAACTGTCATAACGTGCGGCGCCCGTTTTATGCCCACTGTTTAGATTATAGATAAATCTTGAATCTAGAATGGGTAAATATTTGTAACCAGGGTATTAGACATTTCCATATCTAAGGTTTCTCCTGTAACGTATCACGCCGACGCACACAACATAGTTAGTTACAGTTAATGATACAAGTATACTTATACTAATTTAGGCGGTCTTATTGCTTACTTAAATGCTGTCCGTACATAAAGTTAAGGATAACTTTAAGAAAGAAAGAAGAAGAAAAGTATTAGACACATTATCTCATCTTCATTTATACATACATTTTGTTATTACTTAATTTGTTCTGTACTAAATTTACGGCCTGGTACAATGTCATTTAATTTCTGGTTAGCGTTGTCTGCTAGATACTCCAAACGAAATGACATTCTTCATTTGAATTACTAGTTGGTTAGTGCTTATTTGTTGATTGTGTAACCGGTCCTTGGTAAAGCGAATTATACCAAACATTGCTTCACCGTGACCTTTTCACATGATTTGTCTACGCGCTTATTTCAAAAACGTCGTTCTACCAATATTCAGATTTGAATAATCTGTTTTCATTTCCGTATCAATACGAACTAGGATTTGGTCCGGATAATATACGGATGCAATTTCCTATGGTGGCAATAAAGCTGGTGATCTTAAATCATTTTTGTTAGTCCGTGATTAATGTTTACTGTGTTTTGTCAATCGGTTTTTTATCATAACAATTTCCATTGTTTTTTATTTGTACTTTTACTTTCAGAGTAGCTTTTACTTCTTTCAGATACAACTTGCTATTTATCAAGTGGATATTACGATAAGACTACTCTTTTCAAAGGTATTATTATTATTTGAATACGCTTAAGCTTGACCCACGTCACATGCTAGCAACTAAATTATGACACCATCCTATTTTGGATCCCCTTACCTTCTATAGAGATCCTTTGACAACACGACTAAGCAATTCTCCCATGCAAATTGTATATAAAGCGCCTAGCTAGGCAAGTACGCGAATGAATGTGCCGTTCAATTGCTCGCTACATTATTACAGCAGATTACGTACATTATACATTACGGCAGGAGTTGCCAACCTGTGACGAGCAATTTATTATAATTCGTTAATTGATAAAGTTGGTGCTTAGTTCGAATATGTCCGAATTGAGCAAATTTGGTTTTGTTATGTTTTATACAGAGCAGCGGTTTGAAAATTATGCAGCTGTAGTCTTTTAATAACATTATTTGAGAAAGGTAAGAATGAATAAATCTGCAGAGAAATATGTATTTTTGAACGCCTTGTGCATTATTTTTTATTTTTTGACGACCGCCGTGGTCGAGTGGCTAGCACGCTGGTTTCAAGTGTCGCCATCTCGTGAGGTTCCGGGGTCGATTCTCGGTCGGGTCAATGTAGAAAACGACCTTTACTATATTGTCTCGGGTCTGAGTGTTGTGGTACCACCGTTGTGTCTTATTTCCATAACACAAGTGCATTGGCTACTTACTTTGGGATCAGAGCAATGTATGTGATTTTTGTTCAATATTTATTTTATTATTTTTTACGTACAAAATGATGTCAGGAGCATATCTTTGATGAATAATTTGCCTAGACTTATTAGCCTTAGTGTAGTCCTTGCGCTCAGCTCGAAGGTTGGCGAACCCTGCTCGTACAATGTAGCCTTTGAGGCAGTCGGTTGCGGTTGAATACATCATCAGTTCAAGTTGTACCCGATCATGTTTCCATTTCCCATTTCGATCAACCGTACGCCTGTTACAATTTTAAAATATGAAACATTCGCAATTGGGGATTGTGCAAATGGTAAATGGAGGAACTCGACTGTCACTTAATATAGCTTGAATAGAGTAAAGGGCATGTATTTAAAATTGCGAAATTCATATGCGTTATAAGTCATTTGTATATGTACAACAAAATGTGTCATAGCATGTATGTAAATATATGCATGTATGTCAAGTAGCCAATTATAATATAATTGGGTACTTGTCATAACACTAATAATTTATTCCTATTAAAATTCCAATTTGCCGGAAACATTTATAATTATTGTAATAAAACAAGTTTTTAAGTAATTCATTTTGAACACGCGCGTAAACGGCAGGTTACGTGATTCTTGACGTCGCTATACACATATGTATAGTGTATTCAGTTCCGTACATGAATAGTGATTTCGGTATAGGGAAAAAATATAAATAAACATTTCACCATACATTTAAATATATTATGCTGATATTTTAAGGTACTTATTACTAAAACCGTTTTAAATTTATTATTCTCACTCATTTTGTTGAAATAATATATCTTCTTCCTTGTTTGGGTATGAGGGACATAGTAATTTTTTTGACCTTTTACCGTCCTGTCATCAATATCAGTGCAATGAATGTGTGTGTTCAGCAGAAAGCAGCTGTCTAAGCGCCGAGTAAGAAAGCAAGCGCATAGCCCTAACAATGCTCAGTCATTTTTCCAGTACACGCTGAATCCTCTTAACTGTCGAACTCAATACAAAATGGATTTTTTATAGTCAACTTACGTTAAAACATACTCAGATTTGTCAGCGCAAATGAAATAAGCAAAAGTGGCCTGTCAGAAAAAGCGCTTAGGGTAGCAGTTTTCTGCCGAACACATAAAAAAAGTAATAAGTATTACACACCAATCACATACATTGCTGATCCCAAAGTTAGAAGCTAATGCACTTGTGTTACGGAAATCATACACAACGGTGGTACCAAGACCCGAGACAATATAGAAAAATTTGATTTCTATATTGACCCGACCAGGAATCGAACCCGGGACCTTGGAGCGGCGACGCCTTGAAACCAGCGTGCTTAGCCACTACACCACGGAGGTCGTCACGTCAAAATAAATCCTTGTTTATCGTAATAGGTATCCTTACAGGTATGTAAATACAGGGTGTTGTTCAGTGACATCCAACAGCTCAGGGATGATACTACGTCAACCATAACTTTAACTGAAGCAAAGTATCAAAACTTTTGTAATGCTCTAGAATGTTTTTTTTAACACTCACAATGTCATATTTTATATTCATAAAGATGAAATAAGAAACCAAAAATTTTGCGCACGGGGGGGACTTGAACCAGCAACCTTTTGGCAAACCGGGCCAAACGCTCTTACCAATTGAGCTACCGTGCTGTCAGTCCGACCTTGCGAAATTTGTGGTTTGTTTATGAAAACGTCAATTGCGTGACGCTTAACGCCATCTAGCCGTCTGTTTATGAAACAGATGGCCCAAGCAGTTATTCTTTACAGAATAAATTCAACTTGGAAATTGATGTCGTTTCGCTATCTAATGCTTTAGAATGTTTTTTTTTAACACTCACAGTGTCATATTTTATATTCATAAAGATGAAATAAGAAACCAAAAATTTGTGCACGGGCGGGACTTGAACCATTGGCACTACTGCTTGGGCCATCTGTTTCATAAACAGACGGCTAGATGGCGCTAAGCGTCACGCAATTGCCGTTTTCATAAAGAAACCACAAATTTCGCAAGGTCGGACTGACAGCACGGTAGCTCAATAAGTAAGATCGTTTGGCCCGGTCTGCCAAAAGGTTGCTGGTAAAAAAATCATATATGGCGTTATTATCAAACTGTAAGGTTTCATTTCCAACACATTTTACATCATTTGTTACAACAGTCAAGTAGCCAATTGAGTAAAGTATTTTATCAAGATTGACGACACGGCTTTTGCTAAACAATTTGGTTTCTGACTATGTAAATCGATAATAGTGTGTTATCCAAGTAAACACAGGACCATCGAAGAAACAATTTAGCCACCGCCGACTGACCAGCCGTGAATACAAAGGATTCAATTTACCTGCCACACTCACGTACACATGGATGTATGTAAATTTTTATGTTTGCACAATAAAATGTAAATAAATCCAGTGACTTCCGTGAGCCTCCCCTGAATATTACAGGACGTGTCAGGATAACGAATTTGGGGACGCAGCGACCATCTAATCTTCCAGAACACCATTCGTACGTTCTATCTACGCCACTACAATAACACAATAACATATTTCACAACCGGAATTAACAGGAACTTAAAGTTCGTGTTCACTTAACTCGGCCGGCACATGACGTTGAGTGAACGAATGAGTGAGCGGAGTGAGCGTAAGTTGATGACAACTCTTGTCGCGAGTCGGCGACGCGCGAGTGACTGCAGGTTTACAAAGAGCTCGGACACACGGCCGTATTGTGTTACAAACAAAGTATAATGTTTTCCTAAACGGACTGATATTATGCAATTTTGCATAGCTTCTAGGTCAGGGCGAATAGGCTTCATGTGGATTAACTTACATTTAAGATCGCATGTATTTATTCCTCTGGTGCCCCTTACCATTAAAATGATATCCACGTAGTATTATTTATTAAACTAACCTCTGTTATCAGAAAACAATTTTATTCAAAATTAATATCTTGTGGTTTCCGATTTGCTACAGCAAAACCCTTGCAAGTAATAGAGTAATAAACATAGTTTTAGCGGAAACATTTAATATGTACATTTTGTGTAACAAGGTTTCCAAATAGATGCACCAACATGGTCGCTACACAGGTAGTTAGAGAAATATAAAGAAAGATTAAATAATGTTAAATTAAAACTTAATAAACTTGCATAAGATAAGGTGAGTGGAAAAGTTAAGCGAGGAAAATATTGTTAAAATAACAATGTTTAATATAACATTCGGAGTATTTTGCTCTCCGATATTATTTCAGGCGTGAGTTTCGCGCATTTCCACCGTAAACTAATTTAATACTCGGCGCAATCTCGTTCCTCTAACTGTGTTTACACACGTATGTCTCGAAACTTAATCGCATATTCAATATTCTAAATCATTCCAAAGGATGCTCAGGTAGGGGCCGCTAATTGGATTACTATATACATACATAATGTATGTGCAATACGTGTATGTGCATCTCAGATGGGATCAGTCGATCAGACTGATGGTTAAATTAATTAATATTATGATTACTGTCTTCGAGTAAAGACATCAAGCGGAGAAGGATGGAAATCATTGTCTTTAGCTTATTCAAGTATACAGAGTACATAATAAACAGCATTTATTTTCGGTACTGATTCTGTTGCTAAAGTACAATAACCTTTTTGTATGCGACCAAGATTGAAATCACATTTTTTTACTTTTCAATACAAACTAACATTAAATGATCGGCATTTTAGTATGGGAAATTAAAATATTTATTTTGGAATTACGATTATACAAAAAAAAACTTGTATTTGAGCATCAGAATTAGCACCAAAGAGGAATGCAATTAATTTTGATAGACCCTTTGTACTATTTAGTTTTAATTACTTATACCTACTACATGTTTGTAACTGTACTGTAACTATCAATTTTTAACTTTCATTGTGCTTCATTAGGCCCAGTTGCGTAACTTATAGTTAAATGTAACCAGTTAATATACTTTTTCTTCAAAACACGCAAAAAATTCAACGTTCATTAGACATTAGTTGAGTTAACTATCGAATACGCAACTGGGCCTTAGAGTAATAAGTAAGGATTACCAAACTCAAATCGGTATTATTTGTTAACCTATTACTTACAGTCGAGATGGGTAAATGGGGACTACAAAACTTTCACGTTGGATCACCAAAAAAATTAACCCATCTTCCATAGGCTTAAGTTCCGTATGTATCAGTGAGCCGAGGGAACTCAGCGCGTCTGAAGGGCCTCACTGCGCTGAGGGCTTCAGCTACCACTAACTCTTACTGTAAGCTGGGACTGCACATATTTGCCTTGAACTCGCACTGGAGTTTAGCTTATTAATCTATGACGAACCGGTTAAATTAAACACGACAAGTTGCTGTTTGGTGACTTTGGGGATTGTCTGATATATCAACTAGTCTTCATGTTATACAAAACTCCGTTATTGGTTTTTAGTGAAGAGGTAATAACATGTTTAACATGATCGATTTCCAAATATCAGTCTTCTAAGACGGAAAATCCAATGCTTTAGAATGTTTTAACACTCACAGTGTCATATTTTATATTCATAAAGATGAAAATAAGAAACCAAAAATTTGCGCACGGGCGGGACTTGAACCAGCAACCTTTTGGCAGACCGGGCCAAACGCTCTTACCAATTGAGCTACCGTGCTGTTAGTCCGACCCTGCGAAATTTGTGGTTTCTTATGAAAACGTCAATTGCGTGACGCTTAGCGCCATCTAGCCGTCTGTTTATGAAACAGATGGCCTAAGCAGTTATTCTTTACAGAATAAATTCAACTTGAAAATTGATGTCGCTTCGCTATCTAATGCTTTAGAATGTTTTTAACACTCACAGTGTCATATTTTATATTCATAAAGATGAAAATAAGAAACCAAAAATTTTTCTTCGGTCTGCCAAAAGGTTGCTGGTTCAAGTCCCGCCCGTGCGCAAATTTTTGGTTTCTTATGTTCATCTTTATGAACGGAAAATTCAAGTTGGCTTTTATAATTGTAAAATAAATTAGCTATTTATAATTCAAGAAATCGTCAATTTTTGCTACAGGAAACTCATGCCCAGATATTAAATTTACCTGAAGGTTTATTTATGAAACAGGGGTTGTGGGTCACTACAGCGTTGCCATGGCAACGTGATTAGTCGCCTCCCTGGCAGTCTTCAAATATCACTGTAACAGGATAATAACGACACACTGAAAGTTTTAAAGTAACACGTATTAATATCCTTGTTGTAAATTAAATAAATTAGTTGATGCAACTATCATTTAGTTACGCCGTTAATTATTTCAATTAATGATTTAATTAAATAATTAAGGTTCGTTTATAGATAATGATTGGACACTTGTCAATAAAAGTGTTTTCCTATGTTTTTCCTTGAATATTCCTGTTTTATCATTCCTCCTGAGTTTGATTTCATCATTCATCTATACCTAATTATTATTATATCATATCATTATTTATCTAATCTGCAATGAATAAGAAACCAAAAATTTGCGCACGGGTGGGACTCGAACCAGCAACTTCTTGGCTTAGCCAAACGCTCTACCAATTTAGCTACCGTGCTGTCGGTCCATCCTTGCGAAATTTGTGGTCTCTTATGGATACGTCATAACGCGTGACGTTTAGCGCCATCTACCCGTCTGTTTATGCAACAGTGAAATGAATAGTTAAAACATATTTTGAAGTACTGGAGTCCACGATCAGATTTATTGTTTCACCGTCCACGTAAAAGTAGGCCAAGAAGGTGGGTGGTATCATCTTTTTGTCATTAGTATCACAAAAGGCCAATATGAGCTCTCGACACACAATTAATTTGGCCGGTGTAATAATACAGCGTGAGTTTTAAAAATGAGTTCACTGTGAACAATTTTTATCGAAACGGACCTCTGTAAGTATGTATTATCACCACAGCGTGCAGCGCGGATTTTAATTGTGAAATGGACTTTTTTTTTGACGCGGGGCATATTGTGCCATGCCGCTCCGCGCAAAATGGGAGAATGCACCGCGCCACGCGATCTGCGCCTCCGTCGCCGCGCGCTTTCTGCGGAGCGCGGTGGAGCGCGGTGCAGTAGGGGAACACCCCTTCCTTACACACTGTGACTTTTAGCATCGATGCAGTCGCGTGTTTTGAAAACGCGCTTCAGCATCGCGACTCACGCAATGAACAGATTAAATTGTCTGCGTTTCAACCAAGTGAGCAGCTCCAGATTCAATTAAATGTATATTTATCATTTAGTTACAGATTTAATACACTTGTAGAAACAAGGTTTTCTTTTTGTAATGCGATTGAATGAAAGCTATTTGGTTAAATGTGTGCTCACTCAGTCCTCACAAGCGGTCAGCCATATCTTCATACTGAAATAAGTTGGTCGATTCATTCAGTATTCTTTTTTTTGGTACACCTCTCTTTAATTGGAGCCTGTAATTTCAGATCGTCAAGTTTCGTATTAAAACATTTTCTATTAATCGATTATGCTCACTCCATCCACACGCTATTGTATCTCTATGAACCAACTATAGATTCGCATTCCATCGTTTACATTGTATGAATTGGCTAGAAATAGGACTATTCAGCATAAAAGCAAACCACTTTTACTGCGCGTCCATGAGTAAAACGGATGCCTGGTGCCCACTCCGTCCGCCATCGCTAAATACTTAAATCTTTTTCGCTAAGGTAACTTAAGAGAAAGAGTAAACATATGATTTTTTTTGTACAAAAATACTATAAAATATTCGGCATAAAAACTAAATTTTTGGTTTAAATGACATATATAATGGTGTCTCCACGTGACAATAATAAGAGGACATAAAATAAGGCTGAAATATGAAACGGTTTCATCCATAACTAATTCTCGCGCAATCCGTATACGAAAAAGTTCACCGATCAAATTTTATTTGTCAAAGAAAAAAAAAGTTTAAATTTCTCAGAGTCACAATTTCTATATATTTAGGTTTTGGTCTTGCGATAGTTTTTTTACATGTATCTTTACGATAGTTCTAATGCGATAGTTTTTCTTTCATTTCTCTTGATTTTTAGGTAAAAAAGTTAAACTCGCAATGGAAGTTCCACACGAAAAAAGTTCGATTGCCACGAGACTCGGCCTCTAGAACGCGTAAAACTGCTGGGAGAAATTAAAAGCTACATATAGATTTAGGTTTTGGATATTGCTTTGTTTCATTCCTCATCAACAGAGTCCACAAAAAATACTAATATCCCTGAAAAATATTATTTTATTTTTATTTTTATTGTTATTTAATGTGGGAAATAATCCCTGTGCCTGGGTAAGGACTTCTTTTTTTTGTCGCTACATATAAATCTTGTAAATTAATTTAAATTAAGTTTATTTATAACAAATTCAAATAAGTAAGTAAGTTATAAGTATGCTAACATAGAAATGTCAGTGCGGTTGTTGAAAATGTGCTATATCTCAAAAACTACTAGTTCGATCTCTTCCAAGCCAATTTTCGTTGAAAGTATTTATTAAGATCTACATTATTATTACTTTCAAAATTTACACTCGCTTAGTTTAGTTAGGTAGTTTGGGGCGCCCATTTTACCACTTTGAAAGCGTCTATCTGTGAAACGTTATAGACTTTAATATAAAATGGTTTTAGGAACCTCTATTTCATTTTAAAAGACCTATCCATAGACACTCCACACGCATAGGTTTGACTAAAAAAAAAACAGTTTTAGTTTCGCCCCCCTTAAATATCATTATTTTCTATTTTTTGTTTAAGGATCGTACAGCGGTTAACAAGATACATCTTCGTACCAAATTTCAACAGTGTGATACTTATAGTTACAGAATAAAGTGGCTGTGACATACGGACGGACAGACAGACAGACAGAGAGACAGACTTGAAAAAACTATAACGGTTCCGTTTTTTGCCATTCGGCTACGGCACCCTAAAAACAGAATCTCCAACATATTTAAAAATCTAACGGCGTATCTTCCTTCGTTAAGCCATAACCGATAAAAATCACGCACATTGACCGAAAATCACTTGTCAGTTAAAACTCAAATGGCAGTCAGTGTCACACACGTTCTAATTCTTAACTTCTTTTCTGTTCTACTTCTTTCCTAATATTCGTATTTTACCATTCGGCTATAGAGCTTGTGTTGAAAATGACTATTAAAATAGTCAAAAACGGTCATAAAATATGGTAATATTGATTCAGTAATATTTTATTACTTTTTCGGTTGTGCGTACGCAATTAGTGGAATTCGGTAGGTCACGTGAATTTCGCGTAGGTCCATGAAACACCGTTCTTTACATCTTATTTCAACCATATTTACAAAAAACAATATAAAGAAGTAATCAAAACTCATTCACACAACGACACAAAATGTGTTTTTTTGCGAAAGGAAATTATTTTTGCGGTTCATCACATACGGTCAAATTGATTATATTTGACCGGTCATGTATGGTTTACGACAAATGTGACCGGTCAGATATATTCATTTTACATTTAGTACACAAAACCTCAAAATTTAAACTTAACCCAAACCCCAGCCCAAACATAGTACCTATTAAGACCAAAACCTTTTCCTTTAGGCAATTAAGCGAGGATGACACGCAGCTGGCGTGAACACGTGAAGTTAAGTCAGCAAAGTCCTGCTATTTTATCACGTGTAGACACCCTATTCCACATCCTTCATAAAAAATATGAAACTTTGTTTAACTCTAAAAGTAAAAAGAAATATCAAACTGGGTACTTCCGAATATTTTATAGTATTTTTGCACAAAAAAATCATATGTTCACTTATTCTTTTAATTTAAGTTAGCAAAAAAGATTTAAGTATTTAGCGTTGGCGGACGGAGTGAGCACCAGGCATCCGTTTTACTCATGGACGCACAGTAAAAGTGGTTTGTTTTTATGCTGAATAGTCCTATTTCTAGCCAATTCATACAATGTAAACGATGGAATGCGAATCTATTGTTGGTTCATGGAGATACAATAGCGTGTGGATGGAGTGAGCACAATAAATTAATGGTATTTTTGGTATTTTATGTTTTACATTGTATGTGTTTACAAAAGTGTATTTTTTTAAAGTCAGCCCTGATGGGGAAAAATATGGGTTGAAAAAACGTGTGCAATTCGTTACTCTTGTAGATAGACACTTTAAATTATGTGTATATTATGCTTTTTGTTCAGAATAATACTAAGACGTGGAAATTAACAGATAATAGATGTATGGAGTTAAAACGATATGGGTATCGTTAATTAGGTTTACAGGGTTACTGATTCCGAAAATGGCACGCATGTATAAATCCAAGATGGCAGACATTAAATTTTCAGAAAATCGATATCGGTTTCATGTTTTAGGTTCCTTGGAAAAGTGATAACGAATTCGATTCTTATTTTACAAAGAATACTAATATGTATCTAAAAAAAAACTGCTCATTAGTCCCACACTAGTCGGCGTTAGCGACAGTAAAGGTTGCTTTTTATGGCAAAAAATAGTCTGTAAGGTGATTTAATAGGGGAGCAAAGCTAGTAATTAATAAATGAAAATTGTTATGCAGATATTATGATTTTTTAAGCTAATTTCAACATAATCGCAAACATAATCATATAGGTATAATATAGTGCTGAATTGTTTAGTGTTCATGAAGAGGATCTTTTTCTTCCACTTCCATGTCTAAAATGTGCATGCAGTGATAAATACATGTACACACACAAGCGTGCGAACGTAAGATTAGTCAGGAAACAAATCCGACGTTGCCACTTCGTGCAACGTGTGATGGTGCGAGCAATATTTTGTATGCATGAATTCAGTCGAAAAAATGCTAAGAAAGCATTGTTTTCAATGTTTGTGTTCATAATATGTATAGATATTTCAGAATATATAAATTCATTCTCCAGTGATACGTGAAAAACTTAAGCCAATTGCTTTGTGATAAGAAATAATAAAATACGAATAAAACGAAAACTACTGAATTCTATTGTAAAATACCGGTATGATTCAGTACCATTTGGTATAATACGGTATTTTTACATCTCTAGTTATAACACGAAACTTGACGATCTGAAATTACAGGCTCCAATTAAAAAGAGGTGTAACAAAAAAAGAACACTGAATGAATTGACCAACTTATTTCAGTATGAAGATATGGCAGACCACTTGTGAGGACTGAGTGAGTACACATTTAACTAAATATCTTTAATTCAATCGCATTACAAAAAGAAAACCTTGTTTCTATAATTGTTTTAAACCTGCAACTAAATGATAAATATACTTTTAATCCATATTCGATTGCTGCTCACTAAGTGGAAACGCAGACGATTTCATTTAGCATCGAAGTGGAGTATATTTAAGGGGGGGTTTAAGTCACACCTATGCATATTAGGTGTCTATGGATAGGTAAATGACATAATGTTGTGCATGCACGTTATCCTTGCCGCGTAAACGTGCAATTGCGCCGTAGACAACGGGATAGGACTCGAGCTCGAGCTGTTCGACCTTCGGCGCGTAGTCTGCGCCAGCGCAGCAAATCTGGGACCCTTAAGTGATAAAGGTGCAGGGCTTCGTTTTGCAGAAACTGCCATAGCCAGCGTCTGCGATATTTGACACCAGGAGCCGGTAAAAATAATCCAGCACGTCATTCTCGCCGTGCCACGTCGAGTCGCCGGTGCCGATGGGCGGCGCGTTTGACATTGCCAGTCTTTTTTCTACATGTTTATAGATTTTTTTTTTGAAAACTAGCGTATAAAAAATATTTCGTACAAAAATGTTTTATTTATTTTTCAAAATCGGCCTTTTAAATTTAACCACATAAAACGAGGCGACTTTTTATAAACCGCGTTCACACACTCACAAACTGAATTCAAATGAATTATTTTCTCGTAAACAGAGGGCAAATGGGTTATTTTGAGCTTATTAGACATTTCTGAAGGCGGCTTATGTTTTCTTTTCTTTTTTTCACACAAATTTGAAGTAGTGCTACGTTAATACTCATAAGTAGTAGATAAATCTGCCAGAAGATCACTCCGCGAAACCGCTCCAGAAAATGGATTGTGAATGCAATGAGGTGACGGAAAACTTTCCCTTGCGTCAATATTTCCTATTTGCTAAGACAAAGGTCTTAGATAAAGGCATTTCTCTCCGGGTACATGTGAAGTCAATAGAGGAGGTAGAATAAAAAAGGCAACATTCTTATTCAGATCATGTCTTGGCGAGGTCGTCAACAACGCTTTGACCTCGAAGCTTTGACAAATGTTTTATCAGGTGTGAGTTTTACGTTTACTCTTAAATTTTCATTAATAGTGGGATGTTTCATTTCCTAAGCTAAGTAATACCTTCGTCCATACGATAGAAAATTGTAACTTCGCCAAACAAGTATCTTGACAATCATACAAAATATGGCAAAAAATTAAATAAACGTAAAGTCTATTTTTCTTGGCTTGTCAAATATTGTAAACAATCTTAACATTCCTTTTTTGTGAAATGATCAATTTTAAAATAAAATAAAGATATAACTCTCTACTCACGTAGGTAATTTATCCTTGAATACTAAGATCTTTTTAAATCAAATGGTTACTTACATATTATTCCTGATAAAAAGATATAAAAGTTATAAAAAGATTGTTTACATTATTGGACTATCAAAGATAAACAGACTTTAGGTACTGTTACACTAGAAGATTGTAATTTCAAACATTGTTACTACCGAGGGCAGATTCTCATGCAGTTCGTTTTTATTAAAAAATCACCGTACTCCGTACACCGTACGCTTCTCCGTCGAAAAAAAAAGGTTTTTTATTTCTCTTGATCACGATTTCCGAGCGCTGCACTGAAAACACTTACACACGGGAATTAACGCGATCGCGATAAAAACGTTACGTTAAATCTGAATCTATAAGTATAAATCTGAAGAGTTTGTTTGTCTGTTCGTTTAAACAAACTGCGACGTGAGCGGAGGGAGCAAAACCAAATGCGCGGACGCAGTCACGGGGGACCGCTCGTTTTTGAAATAATTCCGAGGAACTCATACTGAAGCCGTAAACGTAGGAAAAATCATGCGCTGTTTATTGATAAAATTTGGTGATTATTCCAAAAAAACGCAGCGTAAGCGTAATTAATTATACTGAGAAAATTTTCATTCGTTGTCATGACTTTCGTTTGGGTCTTAATCAATACTAATGTCAAATGGTTTCTATTTTAAAATTAAAACCCATTCCATATAAATGTTTATGACTGATTTGAAAGGCGTTGAATCACTGAGTCTTCGTACCTACGGTACCAACCTGACACCTGATTACCTAAAAAAAAAATATAAACATTTCGGGATTTCCGCTATGTACCCCAAAGTTGATATAGCTACGTCTGAAAATACAGTAAAATCCCGACGCGTATAAGCAGGAAAACGTTATTTATAAGCGAGGGGGACCTACGGAACACGGACAATTAATTATTTACATGCCAACATTACTTGCATTCATGAACTTGTTTTATGAGAGATAATAATCTTTTAAGCCTTTTCAAATTTGGAAAAATTTAAGATCTTTGACTTATCCGAGTAAGTACTGACACATCAACAAACTGATTCAGTAGATTATATCTAATTAGGAGAAAACATAAAGAAATTAAGACTACTTAATTATTAAAAAAAGTAAATTCTGACTTCAAAACCAAAGTAAGTAACCAAATACCTACTATAATACCAATGTAAATAACCAAATAAGTCTTAAATAAACTCTTAAGAAAAGGAATCCATTTTGGGCAAACAATTTCTTTATGTAGTCGGTGCTGTGATAGTTGATGCTTGATGGTCAAAGTGATGGCACTAAAGGTATATAAGGTATACCCTCGAGGTAGGCGAATTTTTTTTTCGAATCGGTCTAAAAACGACTGAGATATGAGGTAACATAGATACAAAAAAACATACAGTCGAATTGATAACCTCCTCCTTTTTTGAAGTCGGTTAAAACAAATATAGTAACTGATAGTCTAAAGTCTCCTACTTAATCCTCTTTTAGATTTTATAAAAATCTTTAGTGCCCTCACGTATATGCGTTTTGATTTATTCTGTGCGGTAGGTTTTTATACGTGTGCATATACGAGTACTACGTATTTTTTTCTGTAAACGGTCTTCAAATAACTTCACGAAAGAGTTCGAATGACCCGAGAATCAAGGCCCTGCAGGTAAGAAGCTTAGAGAGATGTAAAATAAAAATAAACAAATAAGTAAGGAGCTAGGTAGGTACTATTTCTTTGCTTGTCGAATATTGCAAGCAATCTTAAAATTTCTTTTTTAATAAACAAATTCATTTGAAAATAAGGTAAACACAAAACCAACAACCAAAATAGGTATCGTTAAATACTGAATCAAATAATTTATTGCTGATATCATATTAAAAGTTACTAAAAGATTGTTTACAATATTTTCCTATTAAAGTTAATATGACTTTACGTGGTTATGAAGATTGACTAGAACTTATTACCAAAAGCTTCCAAGTGCGTAGGCACTAATCCACCTGAGTGGCTTACGAAATCGGTGATTACAGGACCGGAGTAGATTCACCGTAGTCGAGGTAAACCTTGGGCGCCCGGCATGCCGTATGGGGTCGTTATATAAACGTCAATCATCCGCCTTGGGATGTGTAAGCAACCAAATATCTGGAGAGGAAATTGAATCGAAGGAGCTTACGTTTCAATATCGGTAATGAAACTGGAACAGGAAACGATTCTCGCTCCGCACCCGCTTCGCGTGGCGATGTTTGCGATTTTGGTAAAACTCCGCGAAGAAGCTGATAAGTAGGGTGAGTAAGGAGGTCTCTAGATCCATCCTCTTTTTTGTTGATAAATCGACTTATGGTTTCTTTTATTCGTGGAGCTAATGGTGTACCTACCTACTTTCGCAATTGCCACAGTTTGGTTTCTTAGTTTTATATAGATAATGGATATTTTAGTGGAGACATGGTTTAGGTAATATTGCATTCTTTAAGGTTGTCTACAATGGATATGAGGCAGTATTCGATATAATATAGGAGGATGGAGTCTTTAGTACAGATTCAGATAAGTTAGAGGTATTTATTTTTAAGTCATTGCATATGGTGATGTGATTTAATCGTTTAGTATCTGAATGGGAGCAGGAATGCAGGAGCTGCTGCAGCAGAGCCAGCAGCTTTGGGTCTGGAACTTGTCACATGGACATTTATCATCTGCAGTAATATGGAAGCAATACAGGTATTCCTTGCTAAAGTTGTAACGATCATTAGTTAGTAGTGGTGTAACTTCAAGAACAGGCTTGACTTGTGACAGATACTAGTCGAGATTATGGTACGTTGGAAAGAGTGTTTCGGTGTGTGTATGCTGGTATTTAGGTAGGAGTAGAGCGCTTCTGTCACTGCTTAAGATTTATGTATATTGATGTTTTAATGGGATTGTGCCGAAAATCCGGGGTTATTTGTAAGTTGGCAGCAGCTTTGGCCACCGTGTCAAATAGTTTGTTTTCAGGGAGTCCGGTATGTGCTTTCACCTATGCAAACTCGACGACCAAACCTGCTGCTCGAGCTTGCACAAGATTTTAGTGAATGGCAACAGCTAACTTGTTCTGGCTACTGCCGTTCTGAAACTCTTGAAAGCTGGATTAACTCTCAGATAGAATTATAAAATGTGGTAGGTTATAGAGACAGTACTTTTTTATGTGGCTGGCTGTATAGCAAATTTCTGCTTGGGACATAGCGAAACAGTGAGGCAACTTTAGCTTTACGACCGTTCTATGCATTCCGTCTGGGTCAAAGATGATGAGTGCAGCGCCAACTTTTTCTTCGTATTTTCTACCATTAGTATACAGTTATGCTATTTACATAAATCAGTTAAAAATCAGTGATAGTATTATACATTTATATTTCCTTGTACTCGATACCTTTGCGAAGTGATGGATGTAAAAGGTCAGCATGTGGGCACAGTTTCTCTATGGGGACGTTATCATATATATTATGACAGGAGTCATCAATAATTTGAAATGGCGAAGACGTTAGCCGGCAGAGGTGGAAGTTGCGCAATAGATATGGAGGCGGCTGTGCCAACAGTTCTGAATCCTTGAATGATTTTGATGGCGAACAAGCGTTGTAGAGAGTCTTTGTGAAGAGCACTGGTTTCTGACAGCTTGAGCCCAGCCAGATCTTGCTTGCTTGCTCCGAATCAGATTATAGGTTATATGACTTTATGTTACAATAATGAATATCTATTTTTATTGATTTATTTTATTTTATTTATGAGGTTTGTCAACTATTGTCATAAAGTTTCTTGCTAAATTTAACAGCTTATTAGTTACTAGCGGTTCCCCGCGACTTCGTCCGCGCGTTTTGAGTTTGCTCCCTCCCCTCGCGTCGCAGCGTGATGTTTTATACCCTAAAGCCTTTCTCGATAAATAAGCTATCCAAAACAGAAATATTTTTAAATCGGTCGAGCAGTTTTGTGATATAATCGCGTTCAAACAAACAAACTCTTTAGCTTTATAATATTATTAGCGCAAGCGCACGTCGTACTTAATCTGCGAACATTATTTTGGTGCGGAGTTATGTTAAAACCGTGATAGCTCGTAAGATATTTATTGAATTTAAATGATATAAAGGGCAACTTTGTTCTAAATGAAATGCTCGTGATAAATGTATTTCTTTTGATACGAAACCTGTGTGTATAATACACCTCTAAAAATAATGCATTATTTTTTTACAAATTTATTAACATAAAAAAGGTTAGTGTATCTGTATTTTTTAATTTGTAATATAATTATAATGTAAAGGACGACTTTGAATATTATTTGTCACGATTTCTATGTATTTAGATTTTGTTCGTGCTATAGCGTTTACGTGTAGATATTTAACTTGATTATTTAGTTAAACGTTTACACGAAAAAAGTTCGATTGTCGCGAGATCGTCCTCAATTGCCGCGCCGCGCTACGGTACCAACGGTACGTGTTGTGCCGGTGGCGGCGCGCCGTCGCGTCTTACCATGGAACATGACAGGCGATCCTCCTCCACCAAAAGCAATTGGGAAAGTCTCAGCTAACCAAATTGCCACCCAACTTCTTCTTAACGGCAAAACCACAACGCGGCCCGAAAAAGTTTCTGTTTCGACTGATCAAATTGACTCGAACCACATAAGTTATCCCTTTGAGTTGGACGACCTCTTCTCTCAAATTCGTAACTTGAAGCTTGGTAAAGCCTCTGGTTTTGACGATGTGTCTGTCGAACAGATTAAGTGCCTTGGTCCGGGTGCGGTGGCTTGGCTTCTTGAGCTTTTCAATAACTGTTTAGGGTCACATAAAATCCCTCCACTCTGGCGGAAATCCAAAGTTATTGCTATCCTTAAACCAGGAAAGCCAGAGTCAGACCCTAAAAGCTATCGCCCCATCTCTTTGCTCTGCCACACTTATAAATTGTTTGAAAGAATGCTTTTGGCTCGTCTTTCCCCCTTTATAGACCCAAAGTTAATACCCGAGCAGGCGGGATTTCGTCCGGGAAAGTCGTGCTGCAGTCAGACTCTTAAACTTACCCAACACATAGAGGACGACTTTGAAACACATTAAGTGACAGGCACGGTGTTTGTAGATCTATCTGCAGCCTATGACACCGTAAATATCAGACGCCTTTTGGGGAAGGTAGAGTCTATTACTCAAGACCGTAGATTTGTGCAGATCCTAAGAGAATTGCTCCACAACAGGCGTTTCCAAGTTCATCTTCTAGAAGGAAAAAGCAGATGGAGAACACAAAAAAACGGCCTCCCACAGGGGAGCGTATTGGCGCCGTTGCTGTTCAACATCTATACTAACGACCAGCCAGTGACTGTGGATACAACCCGTTTCCTGTACGCCGACGATTTAGCACTGACCGCACAAGCCGAGAACTTTCTGCAGGTTGAGGCAGCCTTGACTACTGCCCTTAGTGCTCTCGACGATTATTACACACAAAATGCACTAAAACCCAACCAATTGAAGACCGAATCCTGTGTTTTCCACCTACGCAACAGAGAGGCTAAGCGCAAATTAAACATCATCTGGAAGGGAGTGCCTATAACACACAATGACTACCCCAAATATTTGGGTATTACACTGGACAGGTCTTTAACCTATAAAAAACACTGCCAGAATACCAAGGCTAAAATTCATGCCCGCAACAGCTTAATTCGTCGTCTTACCTCCACTAAATGGGGCGCGTCACCGGATGTCTTGCGGACCTCCGCTCTGGCCCTGTCGTTTTCCGTTGGCGAACACGCATGTCCAGTTTGGGGTCGATCTGCTCATACGAAGCTGGTAGATACAGTCTTAAACGAGACTTGCCGAAGTATTACAGGCTGCCTAAAACCCACCGGGTAGCAATGCTCTGTATTCACTAGCTGGTATCGCACCTCCGGACATTCGCAGGCGAGTGGCTAGTGGAGTGAAGCGTCGTAAGCAGGAGACGAGCGCACTTCATCCAATGCACGCTTACTGTACGGTCAGTCAAAGACTAAAAAGCCGCAGAAGCTTCATGAAGTGCATTCCTCCTCTTGACCGCGATCCCTCTACTGCGAGACGTGTCCTTTGGGAGAACGGCCCCTTACCGCCTGCTCCTTTTGTTCCTCCTTCCGAACATCCTCCTGCAGGACACAAACTGCCATGGCCCACCTGGAAGTCTCTTAACAGACTCCGGACCCAAGTGGGTAGATGCAAGGACTCCATGTACAAGTGGGGATTTTCCGACGGAACAGATCTGTCCTGTGTTTGCGGGTTTACTCCACAAAACATGTCCCATTTACTGTCTTGTCCTGCGTGCCCTGATTCGTGCTTGCTAGAAGACCTTATGTGTGCTAACGACAAGGCAATCCGCGTCGCCCATTACTGGGCACAAAAAAATTAAGTCGGTTTACCATCGACACGATAAGAAGAAGAAGAAGAACCATGGAACGGTGTACAACGCCGCAACGCAGAGATGGGTCCGCGGCCTTATAGAATACCAAGCCACGTATATGTAGGGCTGAGCAGGTAAACCTGTTCTTCACCTGGACTGTCTTCAGTGTGTGAGAAATACTTACAAAGAAAATTGAGTATATTGTGTGTATCCTAACAAAAACATAAATTTGAAAAATGACAGCTAATATCGCTACCAAAAATGTGTTTGATTGAAGACTTCGCTGAAAAAGGTATCGAGATCATGAGTGCCATGCAAGTTCCACAGAAAATAATATAAAAAAATGTTAAGACGAAAAAACATTATAAATAAGCAAATAGGCAACTTTATTTCTTGTTTACAACTACATAAATGTCTGTTAATTAAAAATTGATGACATTTTAATTTTACATTTACTGTGTGTGTGTTGATCGCAAATCGATGTAGGGTAACCCGTGCCTCTTCTGTGTATCCGTGTGCTTAACGACTAAACTGTACATCGAAATTTATTTTTTTGCGTACAGTGCAATTTGTACGCAAAAAAAAAACAGGTTTGTATATCCTTTTTTTTACTTCATTTTATTTTTATACTTGTTTTATAGAGGAAATGTAACGATACACTTTTTTTCGGGTTAATAAAAGATGTATGCGCACCCTCTCTATTTTTTAATTTTCTTTTGTTTTCAGATTTATTTCCTACGCTTCAATAAACCTAGCTAGTTGTCAATTTCTTCTGGAGGTAGGTTAAGTTTTTAATTGATGACCCTTTACAAACTACACTTTTGAAAGTTTGAAATGCGCTTCAGCATCGTGACTCACGCAGTGAACAGATTTAATTTAGCATCGATACAGTCGCGCGTTAGCATCGATGCAGAAGCGCGACTAAATCATATAAAATTCAGTACATAATTTGACAATTCCTAGCTTCTGCATCGCGACTGTATCGATACTAAAAGTAGCGCAGAGTGTAGAGGTTGACATTTTGCGACTGCATCGATGCTAACGCGCGTTAGCATCGCGACTGCATCGCTGCTAAAAGTCGCAGTGTGTAAGGGGTCTATACTTCAGTCAGCGGGAAAATTTGAACTTTTAAACCTTTGTATATATCTTAGTAACCGTTTGAGATCGGCTAATGAAAGCTGGGATTCTTTTCATTTTTAAAGACATGAATAAATAAACGAAATTTGATGATTATCTATTAAATTAACTTTGAGTTATAGGGGGATCAAAAGTAGCTCGAAATGGATCGTACAACACAGGGCGCCGGGTCCCCAGTTCTTTTGCTATAACTTGGCTTGACACATTGGGCGTGTCTAGATAATCTCTAGTCTACCGTTACTAGCCTTAACCGTATGCAACCCTTGTGAGCTTCTAAACAGTGCGCTTGAAATGTTTATCAGATCTGTAAATTATAGTAGTCTGTAAGTAGTACTGTAATATTAAATAAACGTTATAGATCCAAATGATTTAAATTTATTTGTATCGATAGTAAGCATTTTTAAGTGAGGGAACCTAATTATAAAGAAATAGAGTCTTAATAGAAAATATTCCTCCCATTTTGTTTCACTTGGCAAAAATAGGTAAGCTCCTGAGGAAATCTAGTTTTCTTGCAAGCGCAGATTCTATCTACGAGAGCGGTGCAGCTAAAGTGCCTAATTAAAGAACCCATTTGTTCCGTTAGATTCACTTAACATCTTAATTATGTGAGCACAGTAATTAATATTTAGGTATCGAGTACACAACATACGCAGTACACACTGCAGAGTGTGTGTTTGGCTGATGTCCTAAAATTAAGATGGGATTGTACACGAAGGCTTTAACGTCATCTGTAATAACTATGATTGAAAGTGCTATTTACCGTAGGTAGTAAATTGTATTTTATTTATTTTACATCGTTCTACAGAAAAGCAATGTTTATTTGTGAATATAAATGAGTAGTAATCTTCAACAATTTCCAACTGCGGAATTTGTCATTTTTTATTTCGATTATTATTTATTTATATTATGTTGATTATAGATTATTTTATTTAGATTCCATACTTTCATAATATTGTCTAGGAAACATGAGTGTAACAAAATGAGAGCAACACTTTTATATTGGCATATTCAGCAAGGGTACGGCTAACAGCGATGCGTGGTGGTTTTGTTTAGATAGGTCCATGTTCCTTTCATTTTTACGTGCAGCTCGCATCAGCCAGTTTTCATTGCGACATCAAGTTCGACCGAGGGCTATCGGAAAATTGCTTCTCTTTGATGTTGGCTTCAATTACGAACGAATATGAATCAGTTTATTTTTACATTTTTGATTCTGATTCGTTTGAGCCGTTTCGAATAACCGTTCGTGTAACTTTGTTGATACTAATTTGCTTGGGAAAAAAGCTACATAAAAGTTATAGCGAACGATTTTACGTTAGGCACAGGTTTTACATTAAAGCTGTGCGGTGGAGTTGCCTTATAAGACCAATTTTCACATGTGGTCTGTTAACCGAGTGTTTAGGGGTAGCTATTTAGTTTATTGGATTAGTCGTTAGCAGGGTTGCGATGGCGATATATCTGCGATACGAACGCCTACCGTTGCCGCATAATTAACTCACAGTCGGAGCTAGTAGCCGTTTAGTTAGCCGCCCGTTAAGCGCGTTAATATTTCACGCCAGAAATATTGCTTGCCTGTTTTGGTTCACTAGCACCACCACAGCAATTAATATTATTTAATACCTTTGAGCATATTTATGGGAAAAAAGTATGATTTGCAAGTATGTAGTTATTATGATAGAACAGCATCCTGAATACGGGAGCAATAGGTAGGTATCTACGAGTACATTATACTCATGGACACTATTGCTGACAGACGTAGGCCCCGAACAATTTTCCAAGCACCGGTTGTATGGGACCGGACCTATTTTTGAATCACTCGCGTCAAGATGGCGTGTGATATTAATGGATTAATGTACGATTTTACAATGAAAATGAGTAGGGTTCCCTCTATCTGGCAGAATCTTTTTGCTCCGGAAGTCACTTGGCATAACACACTTGGCATAAATTTCTTTATTCGAATATTATTCAGGCAGAATTTTCTGTTAGCATAATTATTGTTTGGTCGAATATTTATATGCCCGAATTTACAATAGCATACTTTTAAGATAGCAGAAATTTATAAGGCACTTACCTTTGGCAAAATTTTACTTTGCATACTTTCGCTAAGCGTAATGTTTATTAAATAGGTACGATGTTTATTTGGCATAATTTGACTAGGCATACTATGAAGAAAGCAGAATTTCGTTTAGAATAATTACACTACGCATATTGCTATTTATTTTAAATAAAACCCTACCCTACCCTAAAATTGAATTAAATAGTCATTTAGTTGTGGTATAAAAGTAAGTGACAGAACCGAATCGGTGCAAAACCGACTTCACACAGTCTTGTTTGCCCCACCCCTAGAGTGTAATTCAAAATTGCGTAAGACGAATTGACTGTGAATTTTCTGCGATAGGATGATTCTGCCTATTAATGACTATATATACGAATTGTATGCCACAAGACGATTCTATCTGTAAACTTTCTGCGTTAGGATGATTCTGCTTTAAGACTATTATGGATATTAAATTTCTGCCTAAAGATGATTCTAGCTTATACGATTATGCGTTTTGAACGTCTGATAAATGAGTGAATGCTAATTGATGTTCCGCGAAAGGAAGATTATGCTATTTGATGATATGCCAAATAAAATTATGACAATAACAATTCTGCGAAACAATGAGTATTATTTCGCACACGAGTGTTTTTATAAAGGAAAACTGAATTTTGTGAGTACTAACGTTCATATTTCGCGTGATTTACATAGATATTTAATTAGTTTTAGAACGAATACCATACGCTATATTCAAGCGAGTGATTCAAAAATAGGTCCCCTGTATCTATAGCGTTTTTGCCTGTGACACTTCAAATAGAGTCTGTCTATAGGAGGTAATCATCTAAATCTGTGTGCCTGTTACACACTTACTTGTAAATAACGTAGTCCATCTCATATATTACGCAACCGAAAGTTTATTCTGGTTTTGTCAAAGTAATGGCCACTTTGTCTGGTACTACGCACTAAATTTTTGGGTCCGCCCACACCTTTCTGAAAACTGTTTAGTCCACTTCACGCAATGTGACACATTAGTTTTGCTGTTTCCGAACCGCTCATGGCTGTGTGGCTGCCCTAATTTTGTACTTTGCACATTTAGAGGATATTATCACGCGTTTGTTCCACAGTTATTCCATTTGGCTTTTGCAGCCCACCCAATTAGATTAGGCTACTTATACTCTATTAATATAGTGACATAAGTGTGAATATTACTTTTTAATAAAATAGAAAGTTTAACCTTAAATAAACTTAAATACACGTAAAACTTGAGTAGTCAAATTGACAAACCATCATTCTTCGCTTGTTAATAAAGTTAACTATTTTAATAAAATATCACTTCAGTTTGTTCACAAAATACGGGGACAAAGATCATAAACGTAAGTTTAGTTAAAGTTCTTAAATATTTTATTCGACTTGAATTTGAATGCTTTTGAACACCTAATAGGTAAATTAAACTAAATCATAAAAAGGTTTTACAGCTCATCTAATCTAGAGGTAGGCCTCAATGTCAGGAGGGCAAAAATCGAGCAATTCGTACACGAAAAAAGTTCACCGATCGAATTTTATTTGTCTAAGAAAAAATAGTTCTTGAATTCTCAAGGTCACGATTTCTACGTATTGAGATTTTGTTTGTGCTAAAGTTTCTTACATGTAGATGTTTTACTTGATTTTTTAGGTAAAACGGTTAAACTAATCGAACTACCACACGAAATAGTTTAGATAGCCGCGAGAATCGGCCTGCAGATCATTAATTGTCTTTGATTGTCCATGCGTGAAACAGAAATCATACTTACTAAATTAGAACTTCCATCTAGGACCTTAATTACTCATTTAAGGTTTCAACCAGTGTTCAACCAGACTTCCATAAGTAATACCTTTAATAGCTGATTTCCTGTGATCGTTCGAGTGAAATTACCCTTGTCCCAGATAATATAATACTCCCTTGTCTACAGATTTCACGAACGATTCATCCTTAGTTACTATTTTAGTGAAGGTATGGGTAGGCCCTTTGATTTCGATTCGTTTGGTAAACTTCAAAACAGCGCCGAAACTTATACTATGTATGTAATGTTGATAATTTGGAGTTTAAATGATATATCATTAAAAGCAATACATACCTGGGGACCTATTTTTGAATCGCTCGTGTCAAGATGGCGTGTAATATAAATTGATTAATGACCGATTTTCCAATGAAAATTAGTAAAATTCCGCACGGGAATGATTCGAAAAATGAACTGATTTTTGCAAGTACTCACGTCTATATTTTACGTGATGTCCATTGATTCTTTGTTCGTTTTCAAGCAAAACTCACACATTCAAGCGAATGATTCAAAAATAGGGCTCCTGTAAGATGTGGCTCTAAGAATGTTGAACTACCAAGAAGTCCAGTGTAACTTTGCCAATAATAAAGGCGTCATGTCCCCTTCAGGTAGTAGCGCTTCAAAGGGTTAACAAATGCCGCAGCGTACGTTTGGACGCACATCTTTATTTGAAAGTCGAGGTCGACTCGTAGCATCTGCCACGATAAGAAATTTATCTATTCTTGCTTCTTAGTTACTAACAAAACCGACCTCTATTAATTTTCTTTAAATTTATAGAGGTCGGTATATTATAATTATTATAGTATATATATTTATAGTTTCATTTTATATCATCGCAATTCGTAAAATCATGTAATGATATAAAAAAACTGACTAAAGTGGTACAACTATTCTTATTCTTACATACATTTTACGTTTCATAAAAAAAATCAGTAATACAATAATTATAACACTTTCGAAATTAAAATAACTTATCTAAAAGGATTGTTGGTAGTCCCTAAACTAGATGATCCTATCTTTCTGGGGTTCGACTTTGGCAAATACATATTAAGATTAATATAAAAGTTTTAAATCGTTGTAAGTAGTGTGCCTATAGGTAAATAAGAAATATTATAACAAAATATAGGAGTGTAATATAATGTACGTGTAGCAATTTCGTAGCACGCCGCGTTCGCTGACATTGCTACGATTGTACTACGACGTACTGCCCTACGTAGCGTACATAACTTAATTCTACTTAGATCTATAAATCGATGTCATTATTAGGCCTACGTAGCGTACACACCTAATTCTGTATAAATCTATAATTCAATGTCTATATGAGGTAAACAATAAAATATGTAATTTCATCCCTAGCGCTAAGTAGTAAAACGTTACAGTTATGATCAATGAGGCGATATAATTGAGGATTAATTTGCGTGTGGTACTCAAGTTTACATAGCAAACTAATAATAATAATATGCATGTGTACGTTACGCACGACGACGAGTGCTCTCAGGGCGAGCTCAGCAACAATACCCATTAGAAGCGCCTAATCCATTCAATTAGTTGGAGATTAATCGATTAACTGGGTTTAACTGGCTCTTGTGATGGTTTAGCTTCGCTTTAATACAAAGGCGAGATTCGAATATACCCATAATTTATTGCTTAATACATAGCCAAATTTTCTGAAGATTAAACTAACAGTTTACTTAATGTGTATGAGTAAATTGAGACAAACTAAAATAATGGTATTTAAGTAAGGGCCCTTTCCCACGACTACCTAGTTCTGTTGGATCACTGCATTACTGGATCCCACAGACAACTCTGGTGTGTTTACGAATTTTTTTTTGGAGGTACGGTTGACGGTTAATTCCTGTCAATGACATGTTAATGTTAATCTTACCAATAAAGCGGCGCGCTGTATATTCCTATCTTTTATTGCGTTGCCATTGTAATTGCTATGTTTGTGCAGACTTTAGGACCAGTAAAAATCAGGTATCGGTTTTTTGCATGTCACTGTAAACTAGAGATGCGCCGAGTAGCCTTTTGTCGGGTAACGAGAACCGACAAACCGAGTATTCGGCCAAGTGACTCGGTTTAGAATCAAATTCCTGTTTCGGATGTGTAAAATCCTAAAAGCCCCATTCTAAAATCCTAAAAGCCCCATTATTTTAGAATAAGCTGACAAAAGACAAGACCTTTCGAGTGGTGGAGGGGACTAAATAAGGTATCCAGAACTAATTATGGTATCCAGAACTAACATGTTTAGCACGAGTGTTTCTGTGCACCTTCAAGCACCATGCATAGTGATTATTTTTGGAGGTTTCTAAAGTCTACGAAGAAAAAAGGAATAGGCTGTTACCAGAACGTGCAGAGAGGTTTTTGTTACTATATCATAATTTTACTTTATACAATTTCAAATATTGATTTGTCCTCATTTGGTCTCATTACTACTCATTCGTTATCATAATTGAGATTGTGAAAGATCTCCCATGTTGATCTACCTAAATATATTGCTTTACTCAAACTGAGTATACCCGGTATAAAAGCCGAGTTACTCGGCCGAATACGAGTACCAAAAAACCCGCCGAGTATGCCGAGTACCGAGTAGTACTCGGCCCATCTGTACTGCAAACGAGATGAACGTGTGCATATAGCATTAAATCGAGTAAACTAGGTACTAAATGGCATCCTGCACACTGTCGCCGTGTGAAACGGCCCTTAGTATATTATGTAAGTAATAAGATTGTTTGGTAATTTATGAAGTAAAATCAGACAAAGGACGCTTTAAATCATGTTATGTTCTAATGAATAGGAACTTAAGTTCTTACTTACATACTTTATCTAGTTTTGAACTAAGATTCGTATTAATAGATAATGTTACTTAATAAAAATATGACTGGCACTTAAATCACAAAGGGAAAGATCAAGAAAAATGTAAACTCCTTGAGAGGTAGACATCGTAAAAGCCTTTGCGCATTCTTCCGACGAATGAATTGAGATAAATTGTTATGGTAGCAAACAATACTAATGGTGAGTGAGTAACAATGATTTGTATACTTACTTCCTATTTTGTTATTACATTTTGTACTTTTCAGGCAGAAGGCAAGTGACGCCCGTCTTTCGGGCATTATCCTTTCAATTGCTTTGGTAAGTAAGTAAGTCTATCTTTTTCTGTCACGGCACGGTTAGTTATAAAGTAAGATAACTCTCTAGTTAATTGTTGGTAACACATGACTAAGAGTTTGACATCAATTTAACAATAACAGAGAGTAAAAAAAATAGTCAGCCCACCACTTCAGAACCATACGTTTAGAGATTTGGTTAAGATTCGATATTTTTTTCATAATATTAATAAACTTACAATAACTTGGATTTATCATATGCAATTGTTATTCATTTGTAAATTGACAAATCCTATGATAGCTCAGTATTGAATGGGACACAATCAGGGTTCACAAAAAAAATCTTTCACCAGCCTTACTTCATTGAATTACAGTAAATCCGATACCACACGGTTCACTTGGCACCGTTTTCTTGCGCAGGTAAACACGGTGTGTGTTTATCTGCGCAAGAAAACGGTCGTCCTCGCCCAACCGACTGTTAACGATTTCATTGTTCTCAAATAAAATAGAAAATATTTTATATCTCGCCGCTAGCTCGGATGAGTCCTGTCATTCCGATGTCGTGTTGCTCGGTGACCTTTCCTGTGATATCGGTGACATGTCCTTTGTGATGTTTTACTACAAGAATGATTTTTATTTAGGTTGCACCACTCTACCCAACCTTTATTAGAACTCAAAGGATGTCGTCTACCCACTTTTTAAGATTGTTACTGTTGTTTAATCTTATTGGCAAGCAGTACTTCCTACTTCAGTATGTATTTGTATTTGATAGTAGGTTTCTGCACATTCAGCCGTTTGCGTTCTATGAAATATGAAGTAAAATTTTAAAGAACAATATTTTCTTTGCAATAATGGTACAAATTTTTCCTTACTTTCAATTTTTAATGAGGTACCGCCCTAACCATTCTATACCTATTCCCCCAACGGGTTTAAATTGCCGAACTTCTTATAGCAAATTGCTAATTTGGCTAAACGCGAACAGTTTTACGCGTTTTCAAAAGACGATAACTCATTTAACTTTCATAATATCGAGCGGCAAAGAGCAAAAACGTTTAGATCTAAGATGGTCTCAAAGAGATTCACGTGATGGTGGGTAATTGATAACAATTAGCGTGCCGGCGGCCGCCGCAGGCGCGTCTCAATAGCCTATCTGGTCGTAGGATACCCACAAAACTCGTCTCGTTCGCTCTTCGAGATCGTTCCCATGGTAAATTGTTTTTGACGAACTTCATTAATTCTAAAAAGAGGCTATTACGCCGTTGGAATAAGGAATTTGGTGGAGAAACTCAATGATAGATTTATTTTATTTTAATAAATAAATCATTTGTAATCAGTTCAGGGGGCCAATTCTCGTGAAGTAGTACTTTTTCCGTGTGGTAATTCGTATACGAAGTTCACAATTCTATTGTAAAAGTTCGAGTGATACATAAAACTGCTATTCTCATGCACCGATAGAACATTTCACGTTCGAATTTCATTACAACGTTCCATTGCAGAGATCGTACGGGCGTTTTTAAAAACGCCGAAATAAAGTATATTTAAGTCCATCTAAAAATTTTAATTTTGGTGAAATTAGACAATAAATCCATTTGTTTGTTTAATTTGATGTATATATTCACAAAACTATACATATTGTTAAAATATAATAACGGTAGATCGATTATTAAAATTTCATTATTCATGCATAACATGAAATGAAACGCACGCCATATCACCTTACTCTATGGCCCTAAATGTCAATGTGTGTGTGTGTCAAAATTGTTCCAAATATCGAGTTTTCAGTGACAGAGAAAATTTATTTGTTTTCTCAAATTTTGCATAAAATTAGAATTACAATGCTAAATACAAACAAAATCTAGATATATTCTAAGGTTGGTAAGACGCTATTTGCTTTTTTTATTTACTTAACTACAAGAAAGAGGCATTCAATTATAGTAGTAATAGGTTCAGTTAACTAACATCACAGATATTAGTGTTCCTTCTTAATGTAAGGCCTGGATAAAGTTTTTAACATCCTTTGTAGATATGTAGTGTTCTTACAAACAAACTATTTTTATTTACAGATAGTCTGGATTATGTTGTAGCAGGGAGAATATTTAGTTGCCAATGTTATGCAATAAAAGACTGGTTAAAATACATGGGAATACTTGAATACCTTAATTCTCTGATATCTAGGTAAGTACCTAATTACCTAGACACAAACATAATGATAGTTTTATTTTCATAATTTATAAATCAAACCATCAGATTTTCCATTTATAACCTAAATCTATGTGAGTTATAGTATTGCCTATAGTTACCTTATTGTAAACAAATAGTACATTAGCAATCTGTTCTATGAGTGCTTAAATGTGTTCAAATATAGTTTATGAATTCCACCTACAAGTATCTAAAATAATCATTATTATCCCAGAAAAGAGATACTTACTAAGTTAAAGAAATGATGGTGTTCAAGTTTTGTTTTTATTTTGTGTAGTAGGTAACTTTCTGTGATATTTATGTTGGTTATTGTTTTTTACAGAAGCGAGCAGTACAACAAATTATAATAATTCAAATGGACGGAGCGCCAAATGAAGGGATTTTAAATACTCCTGGGAACACAACCGCATGCATTTCACAACAAAATAAATGATTAGTTAGAAATGTAAGCAAGTTGGATTAAAGAATGGAAACTATCCTGATATGACCAATGGCTTTAAATTGTTTTTTTTTTTTAACAATAACATTATTGCTCCTTAAATGTTTTGTGTTTTGACTGATGTATGAAGAAAATAAAACCACTTGCTAAATTGGTATTTTTTATTTGTATGAAATTAATTTATTTATACTGTTTAATCTTCCTTAGTCATTGACATTAGGAAATTTAAATTCAGGATTGTTTTCAATACATAGGGGCAATCCATGTTCATGAGCTTGAAACAGAGTCAAAATATAAAACCAGGGTCTGAGAATGAAGCTGAAGGTGACCAAAGGTACTCTGTAATAAGACAACAAAACCTAATCAAGTTGTATATAGTATCCAGGGTTGGATAGCTCTTAACATAATATTAAGTCCTATCGAGGTCACCGCTGCCTAACCATTGCTGAGCTGAAATCGCTTGCACCTTGTGTCGACTTTTGTTTGAACCGACGCCTGTTATGTCGTGTGTGCAAGCGATATTCCTTTAAAAGTGGTAAGTCGGGAGTGACCTTGGTTTTTTGTAAGTCAATTCATATACTCGAAACTTCTCTAAAACGCATTTGATGCGGTTTTCAGAAGTACTCTTCTGAAAACCGCATCAAAATCGGTTTAGCCAAACATGATATAATAGACGGCAAAAAAACATTATATATTGGACACATAGAAAACCTTCTTTATTTGAAGTCTACTAAAAATCATTCAAAGTCAATATAAATTTTCTCAATTTTAGGTTAGGTAATCATTTTGTACGATTAGAACCTCAATAATTCGTATACGAATTTCGAAATCTATTGGTCTCCAGCAATCGAAATGTTCGTGTGACGTTCCATCGAATTATTTCGACTGTGAAGGTCTGAGAATACACAAGCCTTGTTTCCTTCGAAAAAAATCGAGTGGTGAACTTTTTTACGTGTGTGAACTTTTTTCGATCATGCGAGAATCGGCCTCCTGGTGCTTGCAACTTTAGTCTTCGATTTTTTTTGTCCATTGGATTTTTCTATAAAGAATGTTTGACTAATTTTTAAACATTGGTATTGGTAGATAAATAAGGTTATGCAACCGAGTCTTATTAAAAGTTACCACAAAAAGTAGTTAGCGGTGTAGTAGTGTGGTTAAAGTACTGGACTTTAATCGTGCCACCTCGGTAATTAAATAAATAAATAAAATATTTCTTCACAAAAAGTTTTACATAATTAGTACTGTTAGGTTATATGAATGGTGTTACAGATAAAATTTTGTTAAGACTGGTGCTTGCTATGGATTGAGACAATCTGTAATACTGTCATTTGTAATTGACATGATAGATGGTAATGTTACGGTAATAAATTAGGTTCCTTTACTGTAGGATCTTTAAGAACATGACCAAGTTATTTACTTAGCTAAACCCTCATATAGGTTAGCATACAGTAAACAAACAAAAACAGTATAACCTGTGTATGTGTAAGTGTACACAAACATTGTCCATGACATGGCATCCATGTGATATCCAGTGGGATATCATGATATAACAAAGGAGATTTTTCTTAGACACGAAGCGACTGTTATTGAAAAAGTTACTAGAAATCTTTTCAAAACATTCTTTGCATTTTCAGCGCAACATATTTTCTGTACTATTAAGAATGTGAAGTAAGATCGTAGACGTCCTGTCTTTATTGCTTTTCTCGAGTATCTCGTACTTGAATCTGTGAGTGTGATTCATGGTAAATGAGATAGTGGTACAGAGTTTCGAGTAATTAAAACGTTCTCGACGTCAGTACATGCCTCCGTGCGGAGTTTGCGGTTTTTGCACCACATCAAACGCTACGTGACTTCGTAAAGGTAGGGGCGTAGGCGCTAGGCGCAGAGAACATTTTATTTTACAACCTACTTAAAATTCTCCTTTGAGGCTTGGGAAAGGCAACTTGTGGATGCTAGAGACAGGCAGTGATAACATATGTTGTACGTCATAACAGTTTATCAAATAGCTGCACGTGATCATGTTTCAACAGTTTTAATGCAGTAAAGAACTTATTGGTCACTTGAGTTTGCAGATCCCATCCGTCGCAGCGTGATGTTTTATAGCCTAAAGCCTTCCCCGATAAATAAGTAGTTATTCAACAATTCTTTTTCAATCGGTTCAGTAGTTCCTGAAATTAGCGCGTTTAAACAAACAAATAAACAATATCTTCAGCTATATAATATTATTATACCTATATGTAATGTACTACGTGTTTTACAGAAGAAAATATTACATATTTTACAAAAAATACTACTAAAAAAGGGAGCAATAATATATTTTGATCAAATTTGACACTACATTATGTTAATTTGACAAAAAAGTGAAAACCTGCCTTTCAATACATAGTAGCTATAAGCTACTCCTTAAGTTTGCTTTTAGCCTCAAGTAAAAACACGTGGGTACTCAGAACTTCTGTTTATAAACACCTCACCTCCTAAGATATGCACGGAGTGAAGTGCCGATCATATTTCGTTGATGGAGATTTAAGCGGCGAGGACAGCCGGTCTCTTGAATATGGAGAGGTAGTTAAGGAGTTTTAACGACTGAGGACTTAGCAAGTCCAGAGAGCGTGCCTCACGTAATCTACGAGGAAGTTTGCAAATGTTCCTTTAAAATTTTATAACCCGCATTTTGAAGATACGCTCGGAATAACAATGCAGGAAGAAGGTAGTTACAGTGTTAAGGTGATACTTACTTGTTAACAGAAGAAAAAAAAACTGCAGAAATTGCCAAGTTTTTGAAAACTTGTTACTGAAGGTACTAAGTCTGAATTAGATTACTATACCATTAACTGAACTAGTAGACAAACATTATTTTAACTAGAATCACCGTTTGTATCTCATGCTTGTTATATAAATGTTACAAGAAATGCATGATATCCATCATTCTATCAATTCCTTAGATTGTGTATAATTCCTAAAATCACGCGGAAATGTGTGATGTAAATGATATATATTTAATTACCTTAGTATATGTACCTTGTTAATCCCAATGAGAGTCCAAATAAAAACTATTATCAAGAATTATAAAGATATAATAATTAATAAACCGTGTGATTGTTACTTGATAATCTCAATGAGAGTCCTAATAAAAACTCTGATTAAATCTTACATATAAAATTCTCGTGTCACAATGTTCGTTCCCGTACTCCTCCGAAATGGCTTTACCGATTCTTACCAAATTTTATATAAGTATTCAGTAGGTCTGAGAATCGGCAACTATATATTATTCATACCCCTAAGTGATAAGGATTGTTCACCCTTAAATATATATTTTTTAATTTTTGAAAGGATTTTTTTCGTTTTTATTTTTTTATAATGTGGCATTAAAAAATACATACAACCCTAAAGTTTTACTTTTTTATCACCAACCCCTATTTTTTATAGCCATTTTAGTAATTTGATCATTTTTCATCCCGCTCGATAACTGATCAATTATAGTGTTTTTCTTAACTTTAAAATTACAAGGCTGGGCGAGACGGGGCCGGGGCGGGACAGTGCTTTATGCGTAGGTAGGTTTAGGAGGTACATGAATGAAAAGGCAATCTACTCAGCGTATGCCGCAGAATCAGATATTCTGAGGCGCTGGTCTTCCGTAGACGCCAGAAATAGAAAAAGAGAGCACTGCTACTCACAATAAACATTTTGAAATAAAGATAAACAATTTTATGAAACATTTTAAAATATTTAAAACAACGTTTTAAGATAGGGAAACATTATTCAATTTTTTGAAACTATTTTTAACTACATAACTGCATATTAAATAATCTCTTGATCAATCTTTTATACATATCTTAAATAGATTCGAAATTGTATATATTTCCTATGAGTTGTATACAATTCCTCAAATTCATACATTTCCTGTAACATAAATAAATATAAGTAATTGCAGCGCTTTCTGTCGCACAACAAAAATGATTTGCGCGCGTAAGTTCAGCACACTGTGTTCCAGTAATTCTGTGTAGCGTATTTCTTAGTGCGTTCGATGGAGTGCGATCAAATGCGGTGTGCGGCTGGCGCGCGGTTATTGCGCTTTCATTCAATCAACTAATTTACGAGCACTATAGCAGTGCGCACTCGGAGCGATTCGTTCGACGTTTTACACGATGTCGATATGAACGGGCGTTTATGTTCCCTGATGGAGAACATGGGTAGTGGGAGAAATGTGAGCAGTGAATATTCCTTATGATAGGTACGTTCGGTAAATAATCTCGAAGCGCTAGTAGGGCCCAAAAGATAAGGAGACATGTTCTGGCCCCATATGGGCCGTAATTGATTGATATTAACTAATTATTGACGTTCATAAGTGGCATTTTGTGTTCTAAATTGAATAACCGTTTTACCTAAAAAACAAGTAAAAAAACTATCGCACGAACAAAATTTAAATACATAGAAATGGTGACCCTGTGAAATCAAAAACTAATTTTTCTTCGACAAAGAATATTCAATCGGTGAACATTTTTTAGCGGTGAAATGAATATTTTTTGGGGTTTAGTGGCATAAGCCACGTGTAGTACACTATTTTTCATTGTGTATTTATAAATGGAAGTTTAACTAATCGTTTTCGGTATTGAAGTTAGATAGGTATACAAAGCTAAAAGTATGTAGGTACTAACATTTATTCTGTGCTATAAGATATAACTTAATTATAATAATGAAAATTTTCTTTTTTCTGATATTCTGAAATTTGAGCTAAAATTACTTTGATTCGCCGAACAAATATAATCTGTATCACAAGATATTACGAGAAGTTTTGGTGTATAAAAGCCCCATTAGATTTGACCTTCACTTTGAGTAAAAGTTGAACACAATACGTTATTCAGTAAAAAAAGAATAGGAATGGAGTGTTTGCATCTCGCCTAAGAGCTCTATTGTTGGCTACGTAGGGCTGAGCTGTGCTCAAGTTCGATCCAAGAATTCAATTATCCCTGAACCTATTTCATGTCAATTGGATGCTGGTGGAACGCTTGTGACCCCGCCCCCCTTATTAGGGATAAGCAATTACAAAGATCAGTATTGTCTACAGCAAATTAATTTGTTCTTTAATTACACCGACGTGACCCTTGCCTTAATTGAACGTAGTGAAGTTACGGGCCATCGGAAAGCTCTGTTTTCGAACAGGGGGGAGTGGGTGCTTAAGCTAACTAATAGCTTCTCATTAGCTAACAAGTGGAACTTGGATTAGGGATTAGGCGCCGCAGCACATTTGAATGTCTGACGATCCCTTGTGAAGCGCGCGTTTGTGTTTTTGGTACTAACAAGCTTTAAGGCTGAGTTTAAGTATTTAGTAGATCAATAATATATTTCTGTGAATTTGTGTTGCAAAAGGTAGGTAAATACTCCAAATAGATAAACAAAGGAGATTCTTAACATAAATTTTGTAGGCAGCATAAACAAATTTACGAACTTACACCACGTACGTTATAAAGCATTCAATTGTGCTCAACAATACAAGTTCGCTTTAAAAACTTTTCCGAAAAAGTGCGACGTCAGACTTTATGAAATTTCATAGGAAGTTTGGCGAAGTTCGCCAGTCGGTATTGTCGGCGAGTTTCTTTTGACAGGCTCCGATACGCCCCGCGGGCGGGCGGCTTTCAATCGAAACTCGTACCCCTAAAACAGTCAGTTGAGAATGTTTTTGTCAAATGTACAGCTTCTACAAGTACACACACCACACAAGATTCTGAATGATATCCAGAGGTTTTAGAAATAGCGTGACAGTTTGCGGGTAAGGTTACATTGCCATGGTCTCACGTTGGCTTAAATTTCCAATACCTTATTATTCAATACCTTTTTTACGTGCTAACAATCTATTCTATATTTCTATCCGTTTCATACGCGTTTCGGAGGTAATTTTTTTTTAGCGAAAATTTATATGAAAATGATTTTGCTATAAGGTTATGGCCATAATATACTAATACGATGACCAAATTCATCATATGTTAGTATTGTGTTGTGTTTTTTTGGTAGCCACCTATTATGGTACTACCGTTTAGTTGGGAGAGGGATTGGACTGTAACAAAAGTTTTAGTTCTGAATGTACGGAATCAGGCAGTCTTATCAAAAAATGATTTTAGAAAATTCATTGTAATTTTAAAATACTTCTTCAAAGATACCCCACACGATAGGTTTGCCAAGAGAAAACTATCATCCTCACGTTACTTGTATGAGCTACCCAAAAAACAATACTTTTGCAAATTTTTAAGGCCATATTACAGTTTTTTAACATCTCAGGTCTCTTCGCTAACATGGCGAAACTATGAAGGATTGATGTTGGACTAAGGAACCCTTAAAACCGCATAATTAAAACCTAACGGTTTAAAATCCGTTACATTGTAACCTATCGATTTATTGTGAACTGTTCAAACTGTATACATTATTAAAAGTAAACTGAAATAACGAATCACTGGGCCAAGTGGTGGCCCAGGGTAGGTGAAGGATAAACGGGATGAGTAAAGCGAACCCCCGTTTGTCCTTGTATAAGCATAAATGCTAAACCTTGTCGAGCTTGTTTACAAAAACCGGCCAAGTGCGAGTCGGACTCGCGCACTGAGGGTTCCGTGCCAACTTTAACTGAATTAGGGAATCCACTTACTTCTACTTAGTAAAATACCACAATATTTTGTTGACTGTAAATATAACTTTGTTTTTCATAGTGTTTGTATGAAGTACAAAGTTATGTTTGCGGTTGTTGAAAACATGCTATATCTCAAAAACTACTCGTTCGATCTCGTCCAAACTAGTTTTCGTTGAAAGTATTTGTTACGATCTATATTATATATTTTTTTCAAAATTTACACTCTTGGTTTAGAAGTTCGATAGGGGGGACGCCCATTTTACCACTTTAGAAGCGGATAGCTATGAAACGTTAGACTTTAAAAGGAAATGGTTATAGAAACCTTAATATCATTTTAAAAGACCTATCTATAGACACCCCACACGCATAGGTTTGACTAAAAAAAAATTTTTTGGTTTTAGTTTCATGTATGGGAGCCCCCCCTTAAATGACATTATTTTTTATTTTATGTATGTGAATCGGTAAGCGGTTAACAGGATACATCTTTCTACCAAATTTCAACAGTGTAATGCTTATAGTTACAGAATAAAATGGCTGTGACATACGGACGGACAGACAGACAGACAGACAGACAGACTTGACGACACTATAAGGGTTCCGTTTTTTGCCATTCGGCTACGGAACCCTAATAAAACGAGAGATTACAATCTAACACGTTATGTTATAATATTACGGTGATATTTATACACACTTATATACTTTAGCTAGGTATCTTTCTGCTGAATCCGGCAGCGTAAATAAAAGAATGTTGGTAAACAACTCAAAGGGTTAATGGTTTTTTCCCACTACACCTTGGGAACGTGTCAGGCACGAAAAATAACACGATATTCTCTACTTCGCCCAGCCCCCTTACTCTGGACACAAAACCTGATCCAATGAATATACCCATACCCATCCCTGTCATACGCGTACACGGCCTGGTATGAGTGACAGGGATGGGTATATGTATTGGATCGGGTTTCGTGTCCAGAGTAAGGGGGCAGAACGGATTGAGAACGAGAGCGAGCGATAACGTATTTTGCCGGTGCTGCTGTCATACTCCGTGCATGGTGTTGGTTGGTGACGGAACGGTCTAGTGGACGAAATGTCTAAGTTTTTTGTTGTTCACAAAGAATATTTTTTATTTTTATTTAAACTTTATTGCACTGTAAGTTGTTCAATTGGCGGACTTAATGCCTAATGGCATTCTCTACCAGTCAACCACCTGGTAATGCGAGAGTTCAATCAGTGGTGGAAAATTAATAACATGTGAGAAGAGTGGTAAGAAAAAGAAGTAAAATGCACTAACTTAAACATACATACTAATATTACACAAATATATAATAGGAGCAAAAGAATAATAAACATACAAAGAATACATAAACATAATAAATACAAAATTATGAATGATAAAGGTGATGATAATGACGACATCCAAAGAACACAAATAAAAGAAAGAAAATGGATGTTAATTCTGAAGAGAGCCAAGGTTGAGATAGTGGGTGTGGAGAGACTTTTTAAAAGTAAATTTGTTGGGGGACATTCTGATTTCATTGGGAAGAGAATTCCAAAGTCGAATCGCAGAGATGGTGAAAGAGTATAAAGCCGGTCTTGAAAAGAGGTGTGAAAAGAGTGAGATTATGGGAAGAGCGAAGGTTGCGCGAAGTAGTGGAAGCCAGATAGTTGAAGCGCTGTGCCAAATAGGGTATTTTTTGCGGACACGTTCCTAGAACGTTACGATGTAATTGAAAAAAACCTATATACACGGCGTATCACCAATCACCAATCACATACATTGCTCTGATCCCAAAGTAAGTAGCTAATGCACATGTGTTATGGAAATCAGACACAACGGTGGTTCCGCAACACCCAGACCCGAGACAATATAGAAAATTTTGATTTCTATATTGACCCGACCGGGAATCGTACCCGGGACCTCGGAGCGGCGACGCCTTAAGACCCAGCGTACTTAGCCACTGCATCACGGAGGTCCTCAACATATTAATATTTTCCATTACAGCTCTAGTAAACCTCTACAATGAATAAATCTAGAACTTAAAACACCTTTTTTGGCATCTTCACCTTCCGGCGACACTTTTGTTCTTCAACTTCGAACCACTCCCGCTCAGACGATTCTGCTTTGTACTCAAGTCGGAGTTTCTTCATTTGTCATGTCTTCTATCGGCGAACAATTCCTCATTACAGCCCGAGTTTAGCTCGCGTCTACATACATAATGTGAAATACCTATAGAATCTCATATTTAAGAAGTATTCCAAACAGGGTCATATCGGTTGATTCTTTCGGAACGGACATAATACCAGCTACATATCATTTGGGAACGGAAATATGTTTTAAAATGTTATTTTAAATAGCTTTAGGTTATTTATTGGCTCCATTTTATACGTTACATATAGCGGAGGTCGTGGTGCAGTGAAATTAATAGCGGGCCGGCGTCAAAGCCGCAGGGTGATTACGTAACATGCAGGTGATAGCGATACGATTGCAACCGATTGCTATAGATTACGGACACGGTATTTAAAGGGCTATGGTTTAGTTAAATTACAGAATATTTGATCTGTTTATTTATATGTGAAGTTAACCTATCTTATAGTTATAGTTGTGAATTGTTGTTTTTACATATATTTTTTTATAAATATTTTAATGTACCTTTGTGTCAAATAAAGTTCATTCAATGGCATGAATATTACAATAATATTTGTAAGAGGTATGTATTTTTGTTAATTAGTATAAATTTACCTAGTTTTAGTATTAAAATTGTACATATAAAGCTCTTTTTGTAATAAGTTTAATCATATTAATGTAACACCTACTCAAATACAAATGAATCCAAATCTCCCTTGGTCATGCGTGAACGGCTAGACCGAATTCGCTCGCTATTTTTTGTTGTGTTTGTTTGTGTTTTATTGTCACGAGAAGGTTCTTATGAAAGAATAAATCATGAAATATAAGCAGGTGGACCAATTTTCATGATATTTATTTTATTGGATTCGTCAAAATTACGGGACATGGGTGTGACGGAGCCGGGAGCGAAACGAAGGTTGCTGGGTCAACTAGTTTGCATTAAAACTTGATTTTGAATTGTCAACTCGGTCAATGCTAGGGCGTATCGAACCATCGCAACTGCTGTGTAGCTAACCAACTTACTCGTAGCTAAGTAATAGCCCCGCCGGTCTGCACCCGCAGCCGTTCGATTGGTCGTCCTCGTCGCCTGACGCTGGGAAATTGTCTCGATTAGAGTATTTTATTACTCTGCACTCTTATCTATATCGGTTTCAAATGAAAGAAAAATCCATTTAGATTTAAAAGAAACGACTCACATGAACAATGCAAACGCAGCGCCTATATTTGCGCTCGAAATATGCTTCTTGCTTGATAACGTTTTCCAACCCGTACCAATCGAACCCAACCTCTATGGAATGTCATTCGTTTTCATCAAAGCTAATCTAAGCTTCGCTTGATTGGTTAAAAATTGTCGAAATTGCTTTCCTTATATTTCTTTTTAAATTAAGACGCACAAGCATATTTTAAAAAAAATCTCAAACACGTAAAAAATAAATGTCGAATAATGTTTTTGTATAGAAGCTTGCGGACGAACTATCCCTTAAGTTTCTTATAATTTATATACGTTGCGTCGTAACTGGTTGAAATGTTTTATATGGGGTTACAAGATTTGTGCATCTTACGTATAGGTACGACCCTTTGCACACTGCTATTTTTGGATCGATATACTCGCGATGGAGAAGTTTGACATTAAAAAATTATGTACTTTAGACCCCTTATACACTGCGACTTCTAGCATCGATGCATCAATGCGACTCACGCAATTAAGAGATTTAATTTAGCATCGATGCGGGTGCACGTTAGGATGGACGCAGTCGCCAAAATGCAGTTACTTCTCAATTTCCAGCTTCTGCATCGCGACTGCATCGAAGCTAACGCGCGTTAGCATCGCGGCTGCATTGATGCTAGATAAGTCGCAGTGTATAAGGGGTGTTATACTCTCATATTTTATTACGAGAGCAGATAGTTCATATCAACAAGATACTAGACTCATTAATAACAATGGCATACCTACTAAGGAGCGTTGCCTAGATTTACTCGTAGCTGTCACAAATAAGCGCCAACTAGTTTGAAGGGAAACTGTACTCACGATTACAAATGTTAGTTATGTATTTTTTAAATAATGACCTTAGATTTTTATGATATTAATGAATTGTACCGATTACGCGAATGCTTATAATTTGTACAGGAATCGGAAGCGTCCGGCATCCAACATAACCAGCTATTTAAGATCATTGATCATCACTGATGGACAGTACGGGGCGCTTGAGGTTGGGGACAATGTTATGTTAAATAATATTAGCGGGATTTTGCAAATAAATCGTTACATCAGACAAAATCTATATTTCCTTATCGAACGACACACGATCACTATTATGCAGCCACCAAACGCATTCATGACAGATTTCTACTCATGATAGTTTGCCGTAGTGATGTGCGTCTTCCTTGAGCGGTGCACACAGACGGTATCCACATTTCGTGTACATTTTTGTACCACATACACTGGCTAGCTATTACTTCATCTAATACGCTAATCACTCGGGCTATTTCGAGCGGCCGGTATGTTGTACCCTTACAAAACTACTACGGAGATCGTACACTGGATAAACGCTTTCCATATTTAGTCAACGCCCTGCCGCCCCAAAAAGCTAAACTGGCAAGCAAAAAAGAATTTGGCACGAAGCTAAAACGGCGCTACATGAGTTTGTTGTAGCATACATTATAATTTATGGATGTTGAAATATGTTATGTACTTTGCTTATATAATGTAAATTGTTTAGTTTATGTTACATTCATATACATAGCGAGATTCGCACTTGCAGTCAACCATGATAGTAGTTTGCGAGGCAATTAAGTTAAATTGATATTGTTAAAAAAAAAACTACCGGCTGCGAGGTGACAAGCGCTCATTGCCATGTGTTACAAATGCATGATCCTGCCTGATTGTGCCAGACGGGACACGAGATAGCTAATTACGCATAAATTCTAGTCTGCAAGTCTGATTAACAAACTAACTGATTATGTATGTAAAATTATCTGCTAAGTAAAGTGCTAAATTCTAAATTTCATGAAGTACTTATTAGTTATGCGAAAGTTTCGTAATACACAGAGAGTCTCAAAACTTCTTCATCCATAACAAACTGATTGCACCTTGAAAATTCTTGAAAGCTTCTGAATTGTTTTTCAAAAGCATTGAAATTTGGTAGGAAGATGTATCTTGTTAACCGCTTACCGATTCTTATACAAAAAATTAAAAATAATGACAGTTAAGGGGGGGCTCTCATACATGAAACTAAAACCAAAAAAAAAAAATTTGTCAAACCTATGCGTGTGGGGTGTGTCTATGGATACGAGGGTCAAACTGAAAGTTCTTAGAAAATCAAAAACTGATTACATTAGCCAGTTATTAGTTTTATTATACCTTTTCAAAATATTGTCCATTGACGTCAATACACCGCTGCATGCGATGGAACCACTGGGTAAAGCTCTTTGCCCACTCGTCCTTAGGGGTCTCTTCAATGGCATCGCGATACGCAGCCACCGCTTCTTCAGCATTCATAAACCGCTTTCCTTTAAGTTTTTCTTTAATTTTTGGAAATAAATAAAAATCACAAGGCGCGAGGTCGGGGCTATACGGCGGGTGACCCAGTAATTCAACGTTTGATGTCGCCAAATAGTCGATCGTTCGCTTGGTGGTGTGCGACGAGGCGTTGTCGTGGTGAAGGAGGATCCTACTGCGAGGTCGTTTCTCTCGAACTTTTTCCAAGACAAGTGGCAAACAATTGGTAGTGTACCATTCTGCAGAAACTGTTTTTTGATCCTCTAACACAATTGTTGCGAAATGACCTATCCTTCCAAAGAACGAGGCCACCATTTTTTTTCCCGCACTTCGATCTCTCTTCACTTTAGTTGGCAACTCCTCGAAAGGAAACACCCACTGAGCAGATTGTCTTTTGGTTTCAGGATCATAACAGTAAATCCAGCTTTCGTCACCTGTTAGTATGTCGAACACAGCATTTGAATCACCTCCGTTAAATCTTTCAATCGTTTACGGCACCAATCCACACGATGGAGTTTTTGAGCCTTAGTCAAATTATGAGGTATCCACCGGGCGCAAAGCTTCCTGACCGCTAAATGTTCGTGGAGGATTTTGTGCACTTGACTCATACCGATGCCTAAGCTTGTCCGAATCTGCTGATAGGTCACTCTTTTGTCAGTCTCTATCATACGCCGCACAACACACATGTTATTTTCAGTCGTCGCCGTAGAAGGCCGTCCCTCACATACATCATCAGTGAGATTAGTGCGACCACGTTTAAACTCATTAAACCAGTTGTAAACAGTCGCACGAGATGGGGCTTCATCGTGAAAGGCCAATCGTAGTCTATCATAACTTTCTTGTTGACTTAAATGACATCGAAAGTCATAAAAAATTATTGCACGAAAATTTTCTCGTGTTAAATTCATGTTGACGTGACACAGACAATTTTCAATTTGCCGCCAAATCGTAAAACAAATGACAAATGAATGAAATATATACTCAGTAATATTGGCAAAGAGTTCTATTTTCAAATTTGAGAATATTTTTTTTATTATATTGTTTATAAGTGGCCACTTCTAAGAACTTTCAGTTTGACCCTCGTAGTTCTTTTTAAATAACATCATCATCATCATCATCATCATTATCAGCCAAAGGACGTCCACTGCTGAACATAGGCCTCCCCCACGGCTTTCCACAGCGACCGATCACTAGCGGCCTGCAACCAGTTTGATCCTGCGATCTTTATAAGGTCGTCTGTCCATCTTGTTGGTGGACGTCCCACGCTGCGTCTCTGGTCGAAGGGTCTCCAATCTAGAACTTTCCTGCCCCAACGGCCATCAGTTCTTCGCGCTTTGTGCCCTGCCCATTGCCACTTGAGCTTACTGATTCTCAAGGCTATGTCCGTTACTTTAGTTCTTCTACGTATCTCTTCATTTCTGATTCGATCCCGTAGAGAAACACCCAGCATAGCCCTTTCCATCGCTCGTTGTGTGATTTTGAGCTTCATTATAAGGCCCATAGTAAGAGACCATGTTTCGGATCCGTATGTCATCACTGGTAACACACACTGGTTAAAGACTTTCGTCTTCAGACACTAAGGTAGATGAGATGAGAAGACACTCTTGCGCAATTTCCCGAACGCTGCCCAGCCGAGTTGGATTCGTCGATTGACCTCTTTCTCGAAGTTGACCTACCCAATTGGATCACTTGTCCCAGGTAGACGTACTCGTCGACAACTTCGAGAGTTGAGTTTCCAACGGATACTGGAGTGGGTACGACAAGGGAGTTCGACATAATTTTCGTCTTCTTTTCCATGTTCATTTTAAGACCCACTTGTTGGGATACTCGGTCAAGGTCTTCGAGCATAGTGCCAAGATCGTCCAGCGTCTTTGCCACAACGACTATATCATCGGCAAATCGGAGGTGTGTGATGTATTCGCCATTAACGTAGATAAATAATGTAGATCTTAATAAATACTTTCAACGAAAATTAGTTCGGACGGGATCGAACTAGTAGTTTTTGAGATATAGCACATTTTCAACAACCGCAAACATAACTTTGTACTTCATACAAACACTATGAAAAACAAAGTTATATTTGTAGTCAACAAAATATTGTGGTATTTTACTAAGTAGAAGTAAATGGATTCCCTAATTCAGTTAAAGTTGGCACGGAACCCTCAGTGCGCGAGTTCGACTCGTACTTGGCCGGTTTTTCGTATTTGCGTTAAAAATAAAAAGAATACCTATGTTCAAATAAACGTTTGAATTTATTAAAATATTGTGTTAACTGTTTTATTATTATTAGAACTTAGGCGAAGAAAGTTCACTTAATTTAACGACATGAAACATTCTCTCCATTACGTATCTCTCAGACGCAGTTGGTTCGCCAGTGGGTATGGATAGTCATTCGATTAATTTAGTCCACTGCGTTACCGTTCACTCGTGAGCACAGATACCTAGCTAACTAGTTACAATTGCAGCAAAAAGGAGCCTGGATAATTCGGTCCCGGCAAAGTTCTCCGCTGCAGCGATTTAATTCGGTGACGTTCGGAGCGCGGTCATTCCATGACTTTAGCCATGCAGTCGCGTGGAAATTGTGATAGCAAACTGCAACTGGGCCACACCCGAAGTCCGAATCGCGTTTTGTTTGAATTGTTGCGAAAATAAGAGGTGGAACTGGAATAACAAATAACAGTTCACAAAACAAATCCAAAGTTAAAATTTATAAAACTCGAGTTTTTTCTTTTTTTACTTTACGTTTATAATATAATTATTAAAAGTTGTATGTGTATTAAAATAACACACTAACTTTTACTTCATATTTACCACAGACGTTATTAGCAGGCATATTTTGAACTTGAAATCATTAAATCACTTGAACATTCAATATTTCGTGTCAACCACGACAGGTACTAGATATGTTTTTCACGAATGACGAGTACCTACTTATATTATTACCCATTTACTGTGATTTATTAAAACTCGGGCTGCAGCAGTTTCAAAGAATTCGCGGTGAAAAGTTACGGTCGCTACTCCACAATATTAAAAAAGTACGATTGTATACTGCACGATGCAGAGGACTTGAAATCTGTGTCGCCTCTAACTGCCGTTGTAAGTCGGTAACGTCAGGAGCGACGGTCATTCGATTAGTCTCGTATGAGCTCGTGTGCGATCGCCGGCTGTGACTCCCTCCGGGCGTTTCTTTTGCTGCATTGAGTGCTTTTTTACATTACGCCCTGAAGAATGCCATTTCTCTTTACGAATAAAACTATTTCAATAATATGGTCGTGACAAGACATAAATGTTTTACTAGAAAATTGACGTATGATATTGATACATGATAAGTAATGTCTATTAAATAACATATACCTGTCTGATAGTAATAAATATAAATATTCTTTTTTGCACAAGTAAGGACATAAGAAACAATAACATTACCCACATAATTTGTACGTACGTATGTTAGGTCAAAACTTCCTTTTATGTATATTTTAACATTTGCCTATTCGTAAAAAAATATCTTAGATTACTTTAAATGTGTAGCAACTAGGCATCCGCGACAAACTCGTAATGAGGTAAATGCATCGATGCTAAAAGTCGCAGTGTGTAAAGGGTCTAAATGCTTTATTGATTAATTGAAACCAAAAGAAACGTCAACAATACCAAAATTGAGTGCACTTACATTTTTATTGATACCTCATATTTAAAACGTTTTCCCATAAAATATCATGCTACTTTAAAACTTTGATTAGTAGCTCACACTTAGTCGTAAGTTTCTGCCATACGATGACAATCTTACGCGAGGTTGGGCGGCCCGCCTAGCCTAGTGCTCGGTTTCCCAGAAGCCTCCGCCGCCTAACTTATTATAATATCAATCTCTAAAATTTGAAACTCCTAACTTTGGCCATTTCGTAAATATGAACTCAGTTTATACCATTACTGCAGCGATTTTGTGATCGAGTACACTGAGTAATTGAATAGTCGGGAATACGTTCTTTGTTTAAAATTAAAATAGAATAGATTGAATGTTTGGGAAATATTTTTCCCTTTATTGCAAAAATACAGTAGGTTTTGAATCATAGACCTCTTACACACTGCGACTTTTTGATGTCGTTAGATTAGATTGAGTCGCAAATTAGCGATGCATCGATTCTAAAAGTCGCAGTGTGTAAGGAATCTTCTTTACTAAAATCTTACCCGGCTAATTTAAAAAATATGCATTATGAAGTCCCTGATACCATCAAGACTTCATCGTCTGAGTATTCCTTCAAGAAGTCTATTCGTGAGCTTTTTTTCAGTGAGAATACCACGTGATGCTTGATAAGGGTTGTCCTTCTCTGTTTCCCTACTATAATAATCTCTGTTAGCCTATATATGGATAATTGTATGTATTCAAGTATGTTTAAGTAGGTTTATTTTTAGTTATTAATGTAAGTACATTTGTAACTTTAATTTAATTTGTTGCTTTTATATGTTATTTTACGCCGCCTCAATTGTTTCTGCTTCATCCAATGGTTGACTGGTAGAGAATGCTTTAAGCATTAAAAATAATAAAAATTAAAAGCAATAAATAATAAAATAAATAAATAAATGAAGTCATTTTAACATCAATAATACTTTTTTATCTGGTCGGGTAACCTTAGTCCTTGGTTTAATCCGGAAACAATATTTTTGAAAAAGGGAGGTTTGTGTTTGAGTTCATATATACGACGTTCTATTTTCTATTTTTTTTTCTAAAAAGTACGATATACATAGTTACGTATTTGTACAAATAAGTAATTATGTTTTTTATTAACTGACTAACATCTCGCATAGATATAGATTAGAACCACCAACGAAACAACCATATATAGCCGTACAGTCATCACACATAACATTGAAGGTATAAACATACAGACCGAGTTACAACAACACGAATCACCGCCTGCAAATATACGTAGGTAAAGCGCAAACATCAGTGAGGACAACTGAAACTAGCTTAAAATTTGCTTTAGAACATCAAAATGCGTCCCGCCCGTGCGCAAGTTTTTGGTTTCTTATATCATCTTTATGAATAGCCTAAAATTTGTTTAACTGCCTCCACAAAGGACAAAGAGACCCCCAACAATAGTCAGTCTTGATGCCTACATTTGTAATCGTATAATGGATAACCCAATTTGTAGCATCCTCCTTTCCCATTGACTAGCGGGCTAATTGACTAGATATCGGTAAGTCGGAATGCCCATAAAGACGTTTTCGCGGTTCAATGGACACGTAACTTATATGATCGGGTGGGCTCAAATGTATTTTCAATTCCATTGGTTAGGGAATCTTAATAAAAGACGCGTCCCTCGGAAAGCCTTTGTTGAATTTCCAATTACGCATCAACAGTTAAAGTATTTAAGGGGTTTACTATATCGAAAATGAAAAACATAGGCTTTCATTAAAATAACTACGTATCTATTACACCTTTTTTTATCCAAAATACGGAGAAAATTTTGGATGTTGAGTATATTCAAAAAGAACGGCAATTTCGAAAAAGGAATAAGGTTCTAAAATTGCGAGCTTAAAAATTTCAGGAACTTACTCCGGAAAATACGTAGTAAAAACTTGGAATCGTGTCCACAATAGCGCACAGTAGATTCCAAAATATATTTTTTTTACTTTCAGAGATCCCTTGTCACTTTGTTACTTAATCTTACAGATTAAATTGATTTTTCTGTACGTTGTCAATATTCTTTTTTGCACAAGTAAGGACATAAGAAACAATAACATTACCCACATAATTTGTACGTACGTATGTTAGGTCAAAACTTCCTTTTATGTATATTTTAACATTTGCCTATTCGTAAAAAAATATCTTAGATTACTTTAAATGTGTAGCAACTAGGCATCCGCGACAAACTCGTAATGAGGTAAATGCATCGATGCTAAAAGTCGCAGTGTGTAAAGGGTCTAAATGCTTTATTGATTAATTGAAACCAAAAGAAACGTCAACAATACCAAAATTGAGTGCACTTACATTTTTATTGATACCTCATATTTAAAACGTTTTCCCATAAAATATCATGCTACTTTAAAACTTTGATTAGTAGCTCACACTTAGTCGTAAGTTTCTGCCATACGATGACAATCTTACGCGAGGTTGGGCGGCCCGCCTAGCCTAGTGCTCGGTTTCCCAGAAGCCTCCGCCGCCTAACTTATTATAATATCAATCTCTAAAATTTGAAACTCCTAACTTTGGCCATTTCGTAAATATGAACTCAGTTTATACCATTACTGCAGCGATTTTGTGATCGAGTACACTGAGTAATTGAATAGTCGGGAATACGTTCTTTGTTTAAAATTAAAATAGAATAGATTGAATGTTTGGGAAATATTTTTCCCTTTATTGCAAAAATACAGTAGGTTTTGAATCATAGACCTCTTACACACTGCGACTTTTTGATGTCGTTAGATTAGATTGAGTCGCAAATTAGCGATGCATCGATTCTAAAAGTCGCAGTGTGTAAGGAATCTTCTTTACTAAAATCTTACCCGGCTAATTTAAAAAATATGCATTATGAAGTCCCTGATACCATCAAGACTTCATCGTCTGAGTATTCCTTCAAGAAGTCTATTCGTGAGCTTTTTTTCAGTGAGAATACCACGTGATGCTTGATAAGGGTTGTCCTTCTCTGTTTCCCTACTATAATAATCTCTGTTAGCCTATATATGGATAATTGTATGTATTCAAGTATGTTTAAGTAGGTTTATTTTTAGTTATTAATGTAAGTACATTTGTAACTTTAATTTAATTTGTTGCTTTTATATGTTATTTTACGCCGCCTCAATTGTTTCTGCTTCATCCAATGGTTGACTGGTAGAGAATGCTTTAAGCATTAAAAATAATAAAAATTAAAAGCAATAAATAATAAAATAAATAAATAAATGAAGTCATTTTAACATCAATAATACTTTTTTATCTGGTCGGGTAACCTTAGTCCTTGGTTTAATCCGGAAACAATATTTTTGAAAAAGGGAGGTTTGTGTTTGAGTTCATATATACGACGTTCTATTTTCTATTTTTTTTTCTAAAAAGTACGATATACATAGTTACGTATTTGTACAAATAAGTAATTATGTTTTTTATTAACTGACTAACATCTCGCATAGATATAGATTAGAACCACCAACGAAACAACCATATATAGCCGTACAGTCATCACACATAACATTGAAGGTATAAACATACAGACCGAGTTACAACAACACGAATCACCGCCTGCAAATATACGTAGGTAAAGCGCAAACATCAGTGAGGACAACTGAAACTAGCTTAAAATTTGCTTTAGAACATCAAAATGCGTCCCGCCCGTGCGCAAGTTTTTGGTTTCTTATATCATCTTTATGAATAGCCTAAAATTTGTTTAACTGCCTCCACAAAGGACAAAGAGACCCCCAACAATAGTCAGTCTTGATGCCTACATTTGTAATCGTATAATGGATAACCCAATTTGTAGCATCCTCCTTTCCCATTGACTAGCGGGCTAATTGACTAGATATCGGTAAGTCGGAATGCCCATAAAGACGTTTTCGCGGTTCAATGGACACGTAACTTATATGATCGGGTGGGCTCAAATGTATTTTCAATTCCATTGGTTAGGGAATCTTAATAAAAGACGCGTCCCTCGGAAAGCCTTTGTTGAATTTCCAATTACGCATCAACAGTTAAAGTATTTAAGGGGTTTACTATATCGAAAATGAAAAACATAGGCTTTCATTAAAATAACTACGTATCTATTACACCTTTTTTTATCCAAAATACGGAGAAAATTTTGGATGTTGAGTATATTCAAAAAGAACGGCAATTTCGAAAAAGGAATAAGGTTCTAAAATTGCGAGCTTAAAAATTTCAGGAACTTACTCCGGAAAATACGTAGTAAAAACTTGGAATCGTGTCCACAATAGCGCACAGTAGATTCCAAAATATATTTTTTTTACTTTCAGAGATCCCTTGTCACTTTGTTACTTAATCTTACAGATTAAATTGATTTTTCTGTACGTTGTCATTATTTTTTTGTCTCCTATTATGGACTAGAATGGTTAAATGCATTATCAGTGTGTGAATATGCGCTTATAGGAGAAACAAAATAACATGGAGTCATACGATGGATGTCAAGCTTAATTACACCAACATACTAAGCACATCATGAACCATTCGGTATTCGGTATATATTCGGTCGGTGGTAATAACGTCTTAAATAACACATTCATTAAGAGAACACTATTTTAGTTAAACACTTTAATGTATTTTTTTTGTCTGGTTCATGCGTAAGTGGTTGAAACTTAATTAGTGGGTTTCCATGCGGGCGCCCATATCGGCACGCGTGGGTCGTTGTTAATATTCGGCCATCCGTTATGGCACTCCAGTCGTCGATTCGTCAATTATTTCATCATTCCCGTATTTTCGTCGACACTCGTCGCGAACACGTCCAACGAGCCTCTCGTTGTAATTGGGACGTAGCATCAATATTCGTTAGTCGGCCGCTTTACATATTTCAAAGCCGGACTGTCGGACTGCAGCCGTATGACCGTATGAATTCAAAAACAGTTTCACTCATGTCTTGCAAATTCAGCTATGGACTCTCTGTTTTTTTGCCTTCATTGCCATTATTTATTTTATATTATGTATGTGATTTAATGATCTCAGGAAAAATTTTAATGTCAGATTGATGTTTAACACCTAAAAAAGTGGAATATTGCAATTTAGAAAAACATCGTCCCTTTTTAACCAACTTCCAAAAAGGAGAAGGTTATCAATTCGACTGTATGTTTTTTGTATCTATTTAACCTCATATCTCAGTTATTTGTCAACCGATTTGAATTTTATTTTCCTCTACCTAGAGGTTATACCCTCTAGTTCGTCCCATTGTTACGAAGACGGGATCTGATGATGAGATCTTAGTGCAATCGAGAGAAAACCTCGAATTTAAAAGTTTAGTGTTTTCGTACTAGAATCTAAATAAAGACATTTTTTTGCGTCTGGTAGTTGACAGAGTGTGAGCTGAGCTGATATTCGACTTCTTTAACGCTTAGGAGTTCAGTGATTTTAATTACAGAGTTGATGATAGGTTATTTGTAGCTTACTAAAGAACAGAGTCAAAAGGTGCAACCCCTGCTGTAATCACTAAAAAATTGCATATAAAACTAACTTCACAACCAATACCTATGCACTAAAAAATCTTAAAAAACTCTTCACTCTTTAAAGGAAAGGACTCCATTTTCGGCGAACAATTTAAAATGGAGTCTTTTACTTTAAAAGAGTGAATAGTTTATTAAATACTTTTTAGTTCATTTTGGTTTTGAAGTCGGTTTTTACTTTTCTTAAGTTTTATTTTTTGGATTACAATTATAAATGTCTACCTAAGCTAAAGTTTAAAAGTGGGAATCAGTTGTATTTTATCGCTAGAGATGTAATTGTTATGTATAGATATGATTACTATGATGTAAGTATTCTTATATTTTTTCTAATATAAAACCACCGAAATGCTTTTACAAAATCTGCCATGTAGAATGCAAGTGGAATGCACATAGCCGTCGCTGCAGCAGGAAAGCCATGAAATACTGTCACCGCGGCATAACCGCTCGGCAGTCCAATGGCACTACAGTGCCATTTTCTTTTTTACGGTAAACTGTCCGTGGTACTACAGTGCCCACCACTTGAAAATTATGTATTAAGTAGAGTATATATATAAATTAAGTATAGTATATATTATAGTATAGTAAGTGTATTAGATTTTCAATTTTTTATATATTTATAACTATTACCTATCTACCAGTATTTTTGTTTTCGTAATCACAACTTTACTTTTCTTTATATAATCGTTTTTATCGCGCGACAAGTCGCGCGATTTTTATCATGCAACCGTCGCGCGATATCGCCGGACAGTTTTCCCACATCATAGTCTGACAGCGCGGACAGTCGAGTGGATAAACCAGTGTGTCACTTGCAGCTTATAAAATTCTAACTCGTAGCTCGCAGGCACGCTCTCGCCCGTACCGATGCATCTTGCAGATAGGAGTTATTTTCACTGGAAATTGCTATGAAGGTTGCTATTTCATTGCACTGAAATCTGTCGTGGTTTATCACTTTAGTTGATGTTTTACCTCATTGTGTGACTGAGTTATAACGAGGGTTAGTTCTTTCCTCGAATAGGTATTTTGAATAATCTTGTTACGCACTAATGTTTATTATGCGAGAACTAGGCTGATCATCTTATATTTTCAACTATGTATTTTTCGACGGTTATTTATTCAAAATCAACAAAAGAATGCACGGGTGCCTATTCTCGTGCAATGCGTATACAAAAAAGTTCACTGATCAAATTTTCATTGCCGAAGCAAAAATTGTATTTGATTTCTCAAGGTCACGATATGCACTTATGCATTTCGATTTGTTCGTGCGTTTTTTTTACATGTAGATAGATATATTACTTCATTTTTACGTAAAACTGTAAAACTCGCAATCAAATTACCGTACGAATTAAGTTAGATTGACGCATAAATGCTACGATAACGGATGCTACGAAGCTACGAGTGTAGATATATGTAGAATTCGCGTACTTAATTCTGCTGTTACTATGCATTGCGACTATACAGGCCGTAACAAAAGGCTTAACGAAGCCAAAAACCAAGTTATCCCCCCATTTATACGATTATTTTTCTCAAAGACACTACACCTATGCTCTTTCTTATGTCCCTTTATTACTTTCTTCGCGCCGTCTGTATTTTCTCTGTTAAAACCTATGGTTGACTGGAAGATAATGCTTTTAGTTGTATATAAAGTTTTTAAATAAATACCTGGGAAATGACGCGTTACTAAGTCATTGACAGTCAAAGTGGTTTTGAATTATAGTTCTTTAAATTAAAATGTTCTATTAGTACTAAAAATGTATTCCCCTAAGAACAATGATAAATATTTTTTTTTGTAAATAGACCATACCATAGACATAGACATAACGGCGCACTATGCAATGTATTTGCGCGGTTGCTCCTTGGACTCTGTTCTTTGAGCTGTGCTACAAATAACTTATCATAAGTTCTATCATTATACACGTAATCATTGAACTTTTAAGCGCTAAGGAGTTCCACTATCATCTGAGTTCCACCAATGTTGACTATCAGACGTAACAACATGTCAACATTAAGATTCTAGTACAAAAACACTTATTCCTAGACTGCACCAAGATTTTATCAACAGATCCCGACTTGACATCAAAGGGACAAACTAGAAAGTATAACCTGTAAGTAAATGAAAAAAACAAATCGGTCCACAAATGACTGATATATAAGGTAACATAAACACAAAAAAACAAACAGTCGAGTTGATGACTTCGTCTTTTTTTGTAGACGGTTAAAAATTCAACCAACCATGTGTCCGGATCAGACGGGAAGGATTCCAATCAATCATTAATGCAAGTAATGGATTTCAATCCGTCCTCTTTATTGTATAATTAAATCAATTGTTTCCTTTTACCTCAAACGGGGTTAAACCGTTAGAGCCGCGAGGATTTCTCCCGCTGTCCTCGGTTTTAATGATTCTATTAGGGGTAAGAATTCGATTTAGTTCGGAACGTTCATCGGGCGAGTCAATATTGCCTGAAAATTGTTTTGCGATCGGCGTCCGATAACTTAATTATTTCAGGATTCAATTTAAGCTGGCCTTGTTGGCTCGCACTGGACGAACAAAAATGATTACCCACTGGGCGCTACGCCTTGTTTGAAATGCGCTTAGTTATGGCTAATCGTGTCAAGTCGAGAGTGTTAGCATAGCGTAAAAGTCAGCGTATTAACGAAGAAACGAAAAATAATTAGTAAATAGCTTATGGTAGTGATCACAAACATATACTTTTTTCTTTTTTGTACCTATTGTAATGATAAGTAGGTCGAGGTCTCTGCCGCCTTACCATTTGCAGGACGAAAATCGCTTGCGCACCACACAAAACCAGGTGTCACTTCAAACAAAAGAAGACGCTTGGTGCAAAGCTATACAACGTCTAATGTTAAATGCACAAAACCGACACCCCATATGATTTTTTTAATTCAATTGACCTAAATCTGAAAGAAAAACTGAAATTGCAAAATAATTTAAGGTTGTATGTGGTGTTTTAGTTTTACTGGCACTTCTGATCATTTCTTGCCCTGCGGATGACGCTCTGTCGAGAGAGGATGGGTAGGTATTCGACGGGCCGATGCGACACGCTGCCATTATTATGATGACTATCTACGCTCTTAAAGAACTAACCATTTGTTTACATTTTTGGCGGGTTACGGCGACGGCAACATTTAAATTTAGATTTTTTGAAAAATGTGACCCATTTTAAAAAGTGGTTCAGATGGTTCTACTAGTTTTTCCAATTAAGCTATTTTCAGGTTTTGTTTCTATTTCACTGTTGTTATGGGGGACTTCAACGCAAAACTCGGCAAGCGAGGCGAGGATGAGTTGAAAGTGGGACCTTTTGGATATGGTCAAAGGAACGTCAGGGGAAATAGGCTGGCCGACTTTTTGGAGAAGGAGGGACTCTTTGCGATGAACTCTTTCTTCCAGAAGCCGCCTTAAAGGAAATGGACCTGGTTGAGTCCGGATGGAAAGGCGAGAAATGAGATAGACTTCATCATGACCACCAAGAGACACGTGATCAACAAGGTAAAAACCGGCAGTGATCACCGTATGGTTCGAGGCACATTGAATATAAATGTGAAATTATAAAGGTCCCGCTTGATGAAGTCCACGCTCCGACCTACTCGTGCCCATATCCAAAATCCCGAGAGCTTTCAACTCAAGTTGTCAAACCGCTTTGATTGCCTAGAGAATTGCGTATAAGTCGACGAAATAAACAACGGGTTTGTGGAAACTGTCCAAGCGGTCGGATCTAAGTTTTTTAGGCCTGACCGTAAAAATAGACCTCGAAAACTCTCGGTCCACACTCTCGACCTTATGGCAGAACGTCGATCTATGGCACTGCAAACCTCTTAATGCTCAAAGTTACAGGCAGCTTAATAGACGAATATTGAAGTCTCAGCGACATGACATTCGTTCCTTTAACACGAATAGTGTTAAAGTTTTTTTTTGTTAACTTTCGCGTTGCATTATAACTTATAACTGCGGGTCTATACGCGACGTATAAAATGTAGTAGTATTGTTATAAGTTAGTGTTAAAGAAACGATAGAGCGGAACCAAGCCTCCAAAGTGTTTGCAAGGGACATGTCTATTGGGCAAAGCCTGTTGACGAAGCTTAAAACGGAGGACGGCAGTGTAGCGTCGACGAAAGCAGAGATTTTGAGGGAGATTGAGAAGTTTTATGATTTTTATACAGAAGTCCGAGGAGTATAATATGCCTCTATGTTTAGCTGTTGTCTTGTGTAGTGGAACTAGATAAAAAATATTTAAGTGCCTGGAAGTAACTTCCCGCTCGCGAAAGGCCTCGTTAAGTGCACTAGCAATAAACAGCTATCCCGGTGGGCCGTTTAATTTTGTTTATAGTCGTGGTCCTCGTCAGCCAATGAAGGCTATTCTGAAGGCTTCTGAGGAGTGCTCCAAAATTTCGGAAGTAATTTTTAATTAACTTTATGTTATAAAGAAGTTTTGGAATGCCTCACACAGAAAACTAGAGATGCGCCGAGTAGCACTTTTGCCGAGAAACGAGTATCGAGTAATGCTCAGTTCATTTTTTTCCAACCGAGTACTCGGCCGAGTAACTCGGTTTAAAATCAAGTTCCTGTTTGCAAAACGGGTTAGCACATAATAAGCCAATAGAGCGCGATGATACTAAAATCCCCATTACTTTAAAATAAGCTGACAAAAGACAAGAGTTCTTTCGCGATGTGGTTAATACACCAAACAACGTATCTAGAACAAGCACGAGTGTGAGTGTTACTATGTGCACCTGCAAGCACCACGCATAGATCACTTTCGGAGGCTGGTAACATCTTCGAAGAAAAAAATAATAGGCTGTTACTAGAAAGTTCAGAGAGCTTTGTGTTACTGCATCATAATTTAACTTTATTAAATTTCACTTATTGATTTTTTTCGTTAACTTGTTCGCCTCATTTTGTCTCATTACTACTCGTTGAGTATCATAATTGAGATTGTGAAAGATCTCCCCTGTTGTTTATGTGATATCTACCGCAATATATTGCTTTAATTAAACCAAGTTACTCGGCCGAGTACGAGTATCAAAAAACCGGCAGAGTACGCTGAGTACTCGGCCCATCTCTACTCAAAACCATTAGGTGGTTTTCGCTTCATCATTAGATTTGTGGTAAAGCATTTGATTGATTTCACTTTGAAGATGCGAAAGATTCAAATGGTCAATTTGTTGTTATTTATTAGTGGTCTAAACTAGAAGTTCGAATCGAGGTTTCGATTTTTCTCGAAAACTTTGATCATTCTTTAAAATGACGAACTTGGGTATGTATCGTTGTTTCCTACTATCGTGTTTCATTTTAGTAATTGTTTTCAACTTTTTACCAACTTCAGAAACAAGGAGGTAATCAATTGAATGTGTATGTATGTAATATCAATATAATTTAATAATGTTTATCTTGTCTGGTTGCAAAATTTCGTAAGGGTATGTATGTTTGTATGCTTGTAAACGGATTTCTCGAAAATGAGAGGTCATAGCGATATTTAGTCTTTTTAGTTCAATCGAACAAAAAATGATTGACCTGATTAGGTATATTTTTATTAAGGATACAGTGTAAATTTCATTAAAATCGGTCCATTACTTTTGAAATATGGGTAACAACTAATAACTTAAACTCATGAAATAAAATAATAATTTCAAAAATTAAACCACCCAAAAAAAAATGTTCCTCCTAATCAGAGAGCAAATTGTTATTATGAGCTTTTTAGTCAGTTTATGGGCGTATTAATTTTACATGTTTAGGTTTAAAATAAACATCTTCAAAAAAATTTCCGAACAAGTTTTCGTTTAGCTACTCGGACTATACTTACCAACATAGGCATGAAGCATGTGAATTTGAAGAAGGTCGGACAAGGGTTCCTTCAGGAGTATATTTTGGTTGTACTCATATCAGGGCACCAAATAGTTTTGACACGTTGTATAATAAACACATTAGGAGCCTGGATAACGATAGCTTTACCGTCTATCAACACTGGTTACACTGGCTATACATTAACCCTATTGCAGGCCATTAATTAGTGTCAGTAAAATTACAACAGCCTATCAAATACTTGTTGAGTTGATTAAATGCTATGTGAAACATAATTTAGTTAAAAGTAAAATGAGTAATGTAATGTCAAAAGTCATTTTACACAGTTTGCCTTTTCAATCAATTTGATTGTTCCGAGCCCAGCCACCCGTTCTCCATCTGCGTAATATCTGTAAATATTTGTGTACATTGTACCAAAGTGACGCGATGCTACAAAGCTTTGGCAGGCGCACACGCCAAGTTTGCCGAACGCAGTAATCTCCTGCGACAATATTATCCTTCCCGCACGTAGCTCTATAGGTTCTACACCCAATTCGCAATTAGGTACAACACATTCACACACTGGAGCACTACTTTTGAATCACTGGCTTAAATATTCTGCGTAGTCTACGTTTGAATATTGATTAAATGACAACAATAAATCATACTCAATATTCACGAACAGTTACAAAATGGTGTTAAATTTATTTTTTAATCACCACCACTGCAAGCGCTGTGTGGATTTAAACCGATTTTCGTACATAATTGAATTAAGTACTCAAAGAAAATCACACGTCATATTGACGCGAATGACAAAAAATAGGCTCTACATCTGATCCCCAGTCACAACACATTCACACACTGCATTGTTAAATACTACGGTCTCCTCGGTGATACGAGCAATTTGCTGTAGCATAGATTTCTTCTTTATCCTTTAAACTATTAGGTATAGGTACACCTTTGGTTTGCCGATGATATAGTCGTTGTGGCAAAGACGCTGGATGATCTAGGCACTATGCTCGAAGACCTCGACCGAGTATCCCAACAAGTGGGTCTTAAAATGAACATGGAGAAGACAAAAATTATGTCAAGTTCCCTTGTTGTACCCACTCCAGTATACATTGGGAACTCAACTCTCGAAGTTGACGACGAGTACGTCTACCTGGGACAAGTGATCCAATTGGGTAGGTCCAACTTTGAGAAAGAGGTCAATCGACGAATCCAACTCGGTTGGGCAGCGTTCGGGAAACTGCGCAAGAGCGTCTTCTCGTCTCAATTACCTCAGTGTCTGAAGACGAAAGTCTTCAATCAGTGTGTGTTACCAGTGATGACATACGGATCCGAAACGTGGTCTCTTACTATGGGCCTTATAATGAAGCTCAAAATTACACAACGAGCGATGGAGCGGGCTATGCTCGGTGTTTCTCTACGAGATCGAATCAGAAACGAAGAGATACGTAGAAGAACCAAGGTAACGGACATAGCCTTGAGAATCAGTAAGCTTAAGTGGCAGTGGGCGGGGCACATAGCGCGAAGAACTGATGGCCGTTGGGGCAGGAAAGTTCTAGATTGGAGACCCTTCGACCAAAGACGCAGCGTAGGACGTCCACCAACAAGATGGACAGACGACCTTAAAAAGATCGCAGGATCAAACTGGATGCAGACCACTAGTGATCGGTCGCTGTGGAAAGCCGTGGGGGAGGCATATGTTCAGCAGTGGACGTCCTTTGGCTGATTATGATGATGATGATGATGGTTAGGTATTAGGTATGTTTTGTGTCAAGAAGATAGGACTAGTAGATTAGTCCGTTGTAATCATTTCAACGTTTCCAGCTAAAGGGTTAAATAGTCACGTTAAGTAAAACGAAAAGAAAAATATAAAGTATTTGGTTTCCTAAAATAACCACTATATTGGTTAACTAAGGCTAGTACATTGAGGCCTACATATTTTTAATTTCATGTTACTAATTGCATCTGAACATCCGTGTGGTAATTGTTTGTAAATATTTTATCATTTAAGGCGATCCTTTGCGTTGGTTTAGAAATAAATTGGTAATTATAATGAATATTATTGTGATTCAATTTGTAAAATACCGGGAAATATCGTCACCCACGCGTTCAATAACAAACTCCCACATTTTACGCGAAATGTTTATTTCGACAGCTTGTAAAACCACCCACTTATATTTCAAATAACGTTCTTTGAAAACAGTAATGGTATATTTGCTTGCCTCTATTTTTGACAGACGAACTGTCTATGTTTAACTTAACGAAATTAATAACGTCGACGTTTATTTATGGATTCATGGAATTGAGTTTTAATACAGCTATCTAGATTATGTATTTGTTTATTTTAAAAGTAATTACAAAAACTTAATGTAAGGTTAAGTTGTTCTCTGTATATAATTATTTAGGCACAACTCTCAACCAAAAAGAATTTTATGATAATATTGTGTTTTATGCAGTAAAACATAACGATTTGCAATATAAATAAAAGAACAGTAGACAAAGCAGAAAAATAGCGTTAAACTGGTATACACGGCACCATAAACGGTACATTTGGGACAGCCGCGTCTTGCGCCGAGCAATCCAAGTTTCATTTTGGTAGATGTTCACACATTAGGGGCCTTGCGTTTATTTTATTGCGGTGACCGCGGTCCGCTGTCGGTACAAAGTACAAAATAGTGCCAGAAAACCGTGAGCATACAAATAGTCGTCGAATAGATTTGTGTTCTGGGGAAAAAACTTCACAATGATATGACATGGCCAAAAATTGTTACCGTATCAAAAACAAAACGTATGATACCCGTAGTATCATACGTTTTGCATTATTTAGGCAAGGTGTTGTTTTTTCCTTGCACGTTGGCTCCTAGGTCCGTTGCAGTAGGAAAATACTGATTATGAAATTGGAACGTTCGCCAAATAAAGTTAACTGACCAAATTACAATTTGCGTGATGCCAAAGTTTCCGAACTTTGTACTCAGTTTTTTTGTGAGTAATAAAATAACTGTTATTATCTGTGTTATTAATATTGTCACAGTATAAGCAAACTGTAATAAAGACTAAGGTAAATACCTACCTTATTAAACCCAACATACTGTACTACAACAAGCTGTGTCGGACAGTGGCCAACCCTCACCGGACAGGACACCCGACTTCACACATTATAGTTGTAATAGAATTTACCCGCAGCAATTTGTCTCTGGGAGTGCGCAGTACAGTAAACAGAAGTAAATTTTACGAAGTGGACGTTATCCCGAAATATTACCTGTCCTATCCCGCGTGATAGCGCTTGCGAAATATTGACCGTGTGAAGTACAGTATACTTTGATAACTTTGCCGTGCGTATGTAGAGACGGGTGTTTACCCGTATGGGGATTAGGCGTGTTACACAGGTTTCTTGTATTAGGTACTTACTTAAGGCTTACTGATAGCATAGTTCAAAATTAATGTGAATAGTTTTTTTTGCTAGAAACAGCATTTTGAATTTCTCTAGTACATAGTAAGTGATTTATTAAGCGGGCAAATGTTACAGAATAATTATCCTGATTACAGATTTAAATGGTAAAAATAATAAATTCAAATCTTTATAAAGGAGCTTATGACAGCGATAAATCAAATAACACACTAAAATATCTACATGTAGACAACTTTGTGTGTGTATTGTTACCCCGAAACCGTAGACTATTAAACCTGGCGCCCGACGTGTTGTTTCCTTTTATCTGATAAAGGGTCTTCGGAAACAATAAGAAAATTCAGATTTATTAATATATCACACATTCTCCCTAATCGGCGTTATCTTCGCCCTCTTTCTGGAAGCAATAATCGAGTAACCGTCCTAAGAGAGGCCGCAGAGTTTCTCACATGAATAAATAACAAACCAATCATTTTATACAAAAATAAGGATAATAGAGCTTTCATATTTCCGTTTATATCATAACGGATTATCCTGCCGAATAAAAGTAGACGAAATTGAATCTGATCCATAATTGGTTACCGACAAATAGGTCAGGCTCGGTCCTAAAAGCCAAAAGAAATTATTCAGTTATCTTCGCCCTCAAATGCTTTCTATTTTTGTATCGTATAATGAGACATGTTCAGCACTTTTTTTTGGCTACGTTAAACCTAAACGAGAAAGCGATTTAATGTTTCTCTTACTTATATTGCTGATGAAATAATTTTATTCATAAAGGTCTTTGGACTTTATACATGTACAGTATTTCTAGGGGTTTCAGCTTGCCCAGCCCTTCCATTGAAACGCTTACAAAGCAGTGAAGTAATCGAGTTGTAGCTAAAATGTTAAAAAATTTTTTTCCTACGATTCAATTTAATCACCTCGTCCTCACCAGTCATCGGCAACAATGTTAAACTAACCAACAGCATCGTTCAGAGGGCGTATTGCGATACAACTTAAGCCGTTCAATTTCCAGGCACCTAATTCCAGCTCCGTGTAAACGAATATTATCGATATAATAATATTATAATAATACTGCAATGGTAGGAATATAAATATTTACGTTGTTTTATTATAATAATAATATAATATCATGCGGAATCGCAATATGAATTTCTAATTTGACAGTAAAGCTGGAGGCCGATTCTCGCATGATCGAAAAAAGTTCACACACGTAAAAAAGTTCACCACTCGATTTTTTTTCGAAGGATTGTTTCCTTCGGCTTGTGTATTCTTAGACCTTCACAGTCGAACTAATTCGATGGAACGTCACACGAACATTTCGATTGCTGGAGACCTTTAGATTTTGAAATTCGTATATGAACTATTGAGGTTCTAATCGGGTGAAATGATTACCTAACCTAAAATCGAGAAAATTTACATTTACTTTGTATGATTTTTAGCCGACTTCAAGTAAAGAAAGTTTTCTGTGTGTCCAATATACAATGTTTTTTTGCCCCCTAATTAATATCATGTTTGGCTAAACCGATTTTGATGCGGTTTTCAGAAGGGTACTGCGTTTTAGAGTAGTTTTGAGTACATGAATTGACTTACAAAAAACAGGATCTCCGTTTGTCTGGCATGCCTAGGCCGTGGTCACTCCCGACTTACCACTTTCCAAGGAAAATTGCTTGCACACAAGATACAAAACAGGCGTCGGTTCAAACAAAAGTCGACACAAGGTGTAAGCGATTTCGGCTTTTAAGGTGGTTAGTCAGCGGTAACCTCGATAGGACTTAATGTTATGTTAAGAGCTTTCCAACCCTGGATACTATCTAGAGACAAAGTACTTGGCAATTTGAATCTTCGAGCGCAACTCGATTAGGTTTTGTTGTCTTATCACAGAGTACCTTTGGTCACCTTCAGGTTTATTTTCAGACCCTGGTTTTATATATTGATTTTGTTTCAAGCTCATGATCATGGATTTCCCCTATGTATTGAAAACAATCCTGAATTCAAATTTCCTAATGTCAATGACCAAGGAAGATTAAACAGTATAAATAAATAAATTTCATACAAATAAAAAATACCAATTTAGCAAGTGGTTTTATTTTCTTCATACATCAGTCAGAACGCACAACATTTAAGAAGCAATAATGTTATTGTTAAAAAAAAACTCTTTAAAGCCATTGGTCTTATTAATCAGGAAAGTTTACATTCTTTAATTCAATGCAATACTTTTCTAACTTATCATTTATTTTGTTGTGAAATGCATGCGGTTGTGTTTCAAGGAGTATTTAAAATCCCTTCATTTGGCACTCCTTCCTTTTTGATTATTATAATTTGTTCTACTGCTCGCTTCAGTAAAAAACAATAAGCAACATAAATATCACAGAAAGTTACCTACTACACACAAAACAAAAACAAAACTTGAACACCATTATTTATTTTAGCTCAGTATCTCTTTTCTGGGATAATAATGATTATTGTAGATAATTGAAGTGGAATCCATAAACTATGTTTAAACTCATTCAAGCACTCATAGAGCAGATTGCTAATGTACTAGGTATTTATTTATAATAAGGTAACTTGTCGTGAAGCGACAAATGTGAAGAAGTAGAAGTTAAAAGAAAGAGGTAGAAAAGAGGGAATAGAATTTATATTAAAACAAAAAAATACAGTACCGAAATATGAGATGAGTTGATGTCTGTATGAATGTAAGTAAAGTGCAGTGGGCGTGAGTTAGTGTCTTCAGATCTTCTATAAGTATTGTCCTGGAGGCAGCAAAGGGCGGCGTCGGAGTGCAGGGCCGACACAGCGGAGGTAGCAGCGACGCCGATGTGCAGCGGTGACAGGCGCCGTGAAGAGCAGTGACGCCGATGTGCAGCGGTGACAGGCGCCGTGAAGAGCAGTGACGCCGATGTGCAGCGGTGACAGGCGCCGTGAAGAGCAGCGACGCCGATGTGCAGCGGTGACAGGCGCCGTGAAGAGCAGCGACGCCGATGTGCAGCGGTGACAGGCGCCGTGAAGGAGTAACTCACAGCAGTGATGAGGGTAACGGGAACTATGTAGAAAATGTTATGATCAGTTGGAGTGCCAGAAGTACTTGGTCTCGGGTCCTCTTCCGAGAAGGAGACAGGTCCCTCCCCTAGAGCGAGAAGGTGTTACTGCAGTCAATGGACTCTGATAATCCTCCGGATATGTGTCCGGTCCCTCCCCTAGCGTGAGGAGGTGTTACAGCAGTCACTGGCGGTTCTTCAAGACTTCTTGAGGGAAAATGAAGAGTGTTAAACTTGTAGTATGTCTAATGAATAATAGAACTGTTCGAGCTTAGAACTCAGAATCGAATGAATTGAATGAAAAAAGTAAAGGCTTATATAGGAGCCTTGGCCGTTCAAATTTAGATCGAGGTAGGTTCAAAAATAGAACATGAATACTGGTGGTTTATAGAGGATTAAACCCGAAAAAGTAATAGAATTTGATAGAAGTTGTCAGACTTTGAAAGATATTGTCATAACAACCATGTCAATAAAGATAAAAATATGTCAAAAATCAAGTAATTTAAACAAATAATCAGAAAAACGAATCATCACCCAATGCAAATTAAAGGAAAATTGCAAACAAAGGTAAAACACAGCTATTTTTACAGTATTATGTACAGAAAAGTAGAATAACAGAGCTTCGAAAGTTTGACATTTTTAGATTCACAATAAATATTGTTCAAAAAGGATTAGAAAACATCAATAATCCAAAAATACAGAGTAATAGTATAAGAAGAGTAGAAAAGCAGGTAATGCCTATAGTTTAATGTCTACAGTACGACTTTTTAGAGAGAAAATACGAACTGCGTTATGGTAGATAGAATCTATGATTAACTCTATGTTCGTGTTTACAGCAAACAGACTCAAAGAGTAAGAATTCAGCAAGAACCCGCAATCTTTGGATGGAAAAAGGGAAATGAAAGCATGGAAAAACAAAGATAATGTGATGAAAATGTTAATGTGGGTCCGAAGAATATTAAATATATTAAGGTACTCAATTTATTACACATAATAATTGTACAACAGTACAAACTATAGGCAATACTATATGCATAGATTTAGGTTATGAATGGAAAATCTGATGGTTTGATTTATAAATTATTAAATAAAACTATCATTATGTGTCTAGTGCATTAAGTACTTACCTAGATACAGGAGAATTAAGGTATTCAAGTATTTCCATGTATTTAAACCAGTCTTTTATCGCATTATATTGGCCACTAAATATTCTCTTTGCTACAACATAATCCAGACTATCTGTTAATAAAAGTAGTTTGTTTTGTAAGAACACTACTTATCTATCACATTAAGAAGGTGCACTCATATCTGTGACGTTAATTATCCAAATCTATTACTACTAAAGAATTATTATATGCCTCTTTCTTGTAGTTAGGTGAATTATAAGCATATTATTAAACAAACAGCGTCATACCAACCTTAGAAAATAATATCTAGTTTTTGTTTGTATTTAGCATCGTAATTCTTACTTATTCCTATTTTAGGCAAAAGTTTAGAAAACAATAACAGTCACTGAAAAATCGATATTTGCACCAATCAACAATTTTGACATACACACACACATTGTCATTTATGGCCATAGAGTAAGGTAATATGGCGCCTCGCTGCGTTTCATTTCATGCTATGCATGAATAATAAAATTTTAATTATTGATCTACCGTTATTCTATTATTAACAATATGTATAGTTTTGTGAATATGGTCATCAAAATAAACAAACAAATAGATTTATTGTCTAATTTCACCTTTTTTTTTTTGATGGACTTAAATTTACTTTATTTCGGCGTTTTTAAAAACGCCCGTACGATAACTGTAATGGAACGTCGTAATGAAATTCGAAAGTGAATTGTTCTATCGGTGCTCGAGAATAGCAGTTTTATGTATCACTCGAACTTTTACAATAGAACGGTGATCTTCGTATACGAATAACCACACGGAAAAAGTACTACTTCACGAGAATTGGCCCCCAGGTCGCTTTCCTATCAAAACTGCATCGCAAATTTGCAATTCGCAGTAAAAAAATTAAAAAAATCTATAGGAGAGAAAATGATAAAATTTAAATGAATTACGAGTGCATCAAATTCAGCAATATAAGCTCAATTACCAATCAATTAAAACATTTTGATTTACAAGATTAACCAGCATTTTTAATCTTTGTGCATTGTTTTTTATTCTGATATCTATGCTCTTACACATGTTATACAATTACAGATGCTTTTTAATATTTTTTGTGGGGTAAATTATAGTATAGCACCCTGAATAAATGAAATGTTTTATAACTATGATAAATATTTGCGCAAACGGAAAACGCGGCGTAATTTATGCCACTGCTACCATATAACCGTAGTTTGACCCGATTTAAAATGTCAATATCAATAACAGATAGACAAATATTGTTGTCTATTTATACGTTTTTGGTTAGTATCCTAGTTAACTTTTACACGAATAAATTCTTGGTTACGTTATCTTGCAGCTTTCAGGCCTATGAATTCATAGCACAACCAATGTTTGAAGATCTATGGCCAAATTAAGCGTAGTCCGAATTTCGCAGAATCGCTTTACATAGGCTAATTAGTACTAACCACATAAAATTATACCCTGATTAGCATGTACAGTGCTCAGGAATTAGTTATATTACTGTGTGTGCCTACGTAAGAGGCTTAATAAATAAGCTCGCGTCTATCGTATCAACTAACGATGTAGCTTTGACCCAGTAAATAAGTAATCTTATACAAGTATGTAGTACATTTATGTGCTAAGTAGAATTGTACACCCATTATCGCTTAGCGGCACCGCTTGACGGAGCTTTATATTTTCGCTTCATGGACTAGTTTGCATCACTGAACCTGATTGATAACTACCATCACTAACAGCCTAATAACCGATGTATATATTAGTATCAGTTTTGACACCAAACAGGCATCTATTTTGTTGTAGGAGAGCCTGAAAGTTAAGTGTTGAAAAAATATGGTCAAAAGTGAGGGTGCCTTTGAAATAACCATATATTTTTTTAGGTTTAAATATGGGCAGTGTATTTGTCGGTTTTAATATGTCGTTTTATTCCTTCTCTTTCATATCATAACCAATTTTATTCATTTTTTTAAAATATGTTTATGATTTTTGAAGTTACAACTTATGGGTGCCATATGGCACCGCTAATCGTTAACGATATCATTTCAACTATAATACTTTACCTGATGTTTGTGACGATTTTAATGTGAAATTTTGCAAATGTATGTTGTATATTTGTATAAATGTTACGTTCAACACTTTTTTTTAATAGACTCAGATGTTACATTAGAAATTACATTTAATTAAAATAAGTAATATTCATGTAAAACTTTTGTTTGTTCTTTATAATATGATTCTAGAAAATAAATAATAGTAATAGTAATAGCCTCCTCTAGCCGATTGACTACGGTGGCTAGTCACAACGACTTACCGACTGCGTGGGACATATTATAGTGCACAAGTGTGTGCGCAAACACAGGTGCACTCTCGGTTGAATCACCGTCAACTTCGAAACTTCGGGCTCCGGCAAAATAATTTCTGAACATAAAAACCCAGGTTATGTTAGGCCCGACTAGGGGACCGAACTCGAGGCCTCTGGCGCAGCCCTCGCTTTAAAGTGCGACGCACTTACCGCTACGCCACAAGGCAGTTGGAACTAAAATTATCACACAAACGCTGTCACATAAGCGCTTAGCAATTTTTCCAATTTTAGCAATTTTTTTAGGCAATTTTTCGAGGGGGGCAATTCTCGTGTACTTCATATACGAAAAAAGTACACCGATCAAATTTTGTTTGTCGAAGAAAAAATAGTTTTCAACACACTTGCTCAAAAAGACGTTTTTATTCCACCCATTTTTGGTTCATAATCCTAGATATTAAACACGCGTGCTTTTTCAGTATATTATTGCACTAGTGCATTTAGTTTATTAACCCGACCAATTTACATTTGTCCCTATTACCAAGTAGTAAGTAAGAAGAAGAAACGATATAATTTAGTCGGGTTATAACTTTTATTTTAGCAACAAACATTGTTTATGCGAAAAATAACAGTATGTACATATTTATTTCAATAAATTGTAAATCCAGCTTTATTCCTAAAAATAACTCAAATTCGTTGAAAATTTTCTGTAATTTATGTTTTAAACACGAATTATTACATTTTTAATGTTGGCTGTTGGCCGATCTAGTTCGCGCCTTAGCCTTGCGCGTGCATCGGAATCGCGGCAAGAAAAAAAAACAACGCGCCATTTTTCGTAAATAATTGTCGGCTGTGCTGTGACGAAGTTTTGATTAATAGCAAGTGTGTTGAAAAACGTCGTATGAAACACGTGTGCCTGTGACCATAATATACGCGGCTTTCTTATGGCGCACTCGCTTACGCTCGTGCGCACACAATATCGCCTTGAATATAATGGACAACTTAGCACACTTGTATCATAATGTACTATTTTGATTTCTCTGGGTCACGATTCCTATGTATTTAGATTATGTTTGGGCTATAGTTTTTTTACGTGTAGATATTTTACTTGTTTTTGTAGGTAAAATAGTTAAACTCGCAATCGAATCACTACACAAAATAAGTTTAATTTCCGCGAGAATCGACATCCAGGTCTAAGAAATGTGCATAAGTCTTTGACTTATTTTCATGTCTTTTAGGCCTATGTATATGAATTAAACACATAAAAAATACGCGAATTTTCACCATGGAAAACTCGATTAATAATGGGTTAATGAGTATGCTATTTGACTTGACAACTCTTACGCATATCATTGGATCATTTATTTAAAGGAATTGACAACGTCAGAGTAAATTAAAGTTTTAAAAGTTAAGAAAACAGTTACACGAAGCTTATAGAAACTCAAGTTACCCGCTTGTATAAGTTTCCTTTTTAAATTGCAGATGCCGCTGTGATTTTTAAGAAGTGCCTACTCATTAAAGTGTATTGGGCACGTTTGGCCCAAGGGTATTTTGCCCTTTCATGTCCGCCCTGCTCACGCGGTCGCCCGCCCTGCGCGCCTTACGCCCCGGGCGTGTGGGTTTATTTGATATTTGCCTATCTCGGGCACATGTTGAACCTATCAAGGTGTTTACTGGACACGAAATTGAGAGATGCTGCTTATTGATAACTTCATGTTTGTGAACGTGACTTTATGTACAAACCTAAATCATATAATAAGGGCCTGTTTCACCATCGACAAGTTAGCACTTATTAACAGTTATTCAAGGAAAGTAAATTCGTATAAAGTATATTTCGTAAGATTACGCTGATAGGAAGTAATGGGAACTTATGCAGATATTGTGAAATGCAGGTTCGTGTCCTGCCCGTGATCTATTTTTGGCTATTTATTACATCTTATAAGAATACAATAATAACACTAAGTGTTAAAACAGCAAATAGAAATCCGTGTAAATTATAGGTCTGTGGACCAACAAATGTACAGTCTTCCTTAATATACATATAGATAAACGAAAGTTAGTATCAATAGTGTCCACATGTATCTATACTTACCCCATGGTGAGAATCAAATTTTATCACGAGTTTCAAGGAATAGTAAATATAAGATGATTGTTTTAGTTTATTTTATGATATTATCATCAGTGTGTTATATATAGATTGACCTGTAAGTAATTCGGACCGGTAAGATCCGGACTCTCAATTCATAAGGAGATCATCATCATCATCATTCTGTTATCACGTCCACTGCTGAACCTAAGGCTTCCCCACGAGTGTGTGATCCTGCGATCTTTACAAGTTCGTCTGTCAATCATGTCGGTGGACGTCTTACGCTGCGTCTTTCATCAAAGTGTCTGCAATTTAGATCAGTTCTTCGACCTATGTGTCTTGACCATTGCCACTTAAGCTTACTGATTCTCAGGGTTATGCCCGTTACCTTTGAACGTATCTCCTCATTTCTGATTTGATCTTGAAGATAAATACCGACAAAAAGTCCTAAGCGACTATATTAATGTAATAGCGAAGCCCTCGCACTTTGGAAGTATTCCAACAAATACCATCCATGGATTTCCGCTTTACCATTTGTTTGTAATTACAAACTAAGCATATTGTATTCTAAGCAACACGTTCGGGAAAGAAAATGCTATAATAAAGCTAACGAAAACTTTAACGAGGGTGAGAGTTTCTGAAGTTTTGACAGTTGATTTGTAGGAATGTGTTTGAATATTTTGATTAAAATTTGTTTAAGTTAAGCTACTACCTTTTTTAAAGTAATATTTTTATTACACGATTTTGAAGGTACTTTAAATGTTTTCTTTGTTAGTGTTTAGGTCACTGAAGAAAGGTGAAAGCTATATAATTATCACAAATAACGAGTGGTACTAAATGCAATATCCTTGCGAGTGGACTAAGAAGTAAACATATATTCTTGGAAAGGCACAAGAGATGTCAATAAAATGATGACGATTAAACGCAATCATGTAGCTATTTGAAATAAAACGATTTGGCGCTTGATATTAATCCATTGATGACTTGATAGTAAACCACACCTGCAGCGATCATTATCCGAACACGGTCCTTTTGATCGGGAAATATATAAAAAAATATTAGTACATAAGGAGAAGGAAAATAAAAAGCAGCCTTCGTCATCTGAAAATGGCAAATGGAACTATTTGTCACAACGACGGGTAAGTAATCGAGGTTACCCCCGCTCCCGTATCTTCGTCGATAAATTGTCTTTCATTTTGTATTGGCTTGACCTAGAACTGGGCCGTTCATCAAAGCTGTTTGCGTAGGGTAAGTAGGTCCCAGTGACGGATCAGTGGCCGTTAAAACACTTACTTTAACGTTATATTGCCTGGCCTGACTGAAAGATCGAAGTTTATCTTCGGATTTTATGCGACTGCATGGTTTTCAATTTTTAGTAGCTTTTATCTAGCCCTGTTTGTCGGCTAGCTTACGTATAGTTCTTGCATTATATATATTAAAACTTTACTGTACAAAAAACAGTGTACAAAAAGTTGACTTAATGCTAAAAACATTCTCTCCCAGTCATATCTTCAGGTCATGCAGAGAGATTGTAATGAGTGAGAATTTTGTTTTTTAGCTTTGTATTAAACTTAAATTCGTCTTTAACCACTTCACATGTGCCGGTAAAAAATGATTCGTGTGGGAATACACAAAACTAGTACAACACTTATCTATGTATAACTTGTTTACAAGCAGCGGCATACCTACAGTAAATATGTGAATGAAAAATCATTGAATTTGTCTTTACTTCTCCAACTCTCCCGGCTGCTGTAGTGACAAATGCCTCGTGTTTCGGAGTACAAACTGGAGCAACGGCGAAACAAATCACAATTTATTTTCGGAGCACTTGTTCACTTGTTTCTGAGAGACAGACTTTTACAAAGAATTCACAACAAATTAAAGCTAGAACCAACGTCTCTATCCAATATTTCGAACTGCATGATTTAGGCTCATCAGAATATTAGGCTCAAGAATATGTTAATGTGTTAATGGGTCAGGCAATGAAAAGTCTCTGAAACTTATAGAGGGAATGTCAAGGAACACGATTTTTGACTTTGTATCTTTTTTGGACTAGTTCGTTTGGAGGTCAATATATCAAAAGTCTCAGTCCGAAGCTCTTGAGCCGGGAGAACGTAAAGGTATTTTTTCAGTTTTTCGCATAGGTGAATATAGGTATTATAAATAACTATGCGTAGGTACAAGCGACATGAGAACTTCTACTAAATGAAAGCTGATATAATACCTCAAGGCAGTACATGTTATTTGTCATGCCTAACCTTTTTTTTTTTATCGTTGGAAAATGCATTACGCATACTCGTTGCCCGGGGGACACGACGAGTTAAACCGAGTAAACTAAGCACTAAATGGCATCCTGCACACTACGTAAACAGTACCTGCAAGTATGTCGCCGTGGCAAACGGCACTTAGTATATTTTGTAAGTACCTAATAAGATTGTTTGGTAATTTATGAAGTAAAATCAGACAAAGGACGCTTTAAATCATGTTATGTTCTATTGAATAGGTACTTAAGTACTTACTTACGTACTTTATCTAGTTTTGAACCAAGATTCGTAATAGATTGTTACTTAATGAAAATATGACTGGCACTTAAATGACAAAAGAGAAGATCAAGAAAAATGTATACTCTTTGAGAGGTAGACACCGTAAAAGCCTTTGCGCATTCTTCCGACGTATGAATTGAGATAAATTGTTAATGGTAGCAAACAATACGTGGTAATGGTGATTGAGTAACAATGATTTGTATACTTACTTCCTATTTTGTTATCACGTTTTGTATATTTCAGGCAGAAGGCAAGTGACGCCCGTCTTTCGGGCATTATCCTTTCAATTGCTTTGGTAAGTAAGTAATTCTATCATTCTCTGAAACGGCATGGTTAGTTGTAAAGTAAGATAACTCTCTAGTTAATTGTTGGTAGTAACATATGACTAAGAGTTTGACATCAATTGTCCTGCCTTTGACTCTGAGATTTAATTGACCATGTAGTATGCCCTACTACAAGTCTATTCACTCGCACACAGGTTTAGCGCAAGAAAGAGAAAGTAAATGACCTCACTCCCTCCCACGCCTCACAGCACTGCCAGCCGCCTGTCGCTCATTCATATTTCAGAGCAAGGAGACCGATGTATGAGATGTACAACATTAATTATACTTATTTTAAGGGTGACGATTATTTTTGCATAAAAAACGTACACGGGAATTGGGAAGGGTGGGACCTTAAATCTCATCGTCGAAGTCAGGACAATTTGGATCGAACTTCACTCAAGGTAAGTTCGTTTGATCATCCAATTAAACAATAATAAAGAGTAAAAAAAATATAGTCAGCCCACCACTTCAGAACCGAATGTTTAGAGATTTGGTTAGGATTCGATAACTTTTTCCTTCTTTCGATATTAATAAACTTACAAAAACTTGAATTTATCCTATGCAATTGTTATTCATTAGTAAATTGACAAATCATATGATAGCTCAGTATTGAATGGGACAGAATCAGGGTTCAAAAAAAACTTTCACTAGCCTTACTTCATTGAATTACAGCAAATCCGATACCACACGGTTCACTTGGCACCGTTTTCTTGCGCAGGTAAACACGGTGTGTATTTATCTGCGCAAGAAAACGGTCGTCCTCGCCCAACCGACTGTTAACGATTTCATTGTTCTCAAATAAAACAGAAAATATTTTATATCTCGCCGCTAGCCCGGATGAGTCCTGTCATTCCGATGTCGTGTTGCTCGGTGACCTTTCCTGTGATATCGGTGACATGTCCTTTGTGATGTTTTACTACAAGAATGATTTTTATTTAGGTTGCACCACTCTACCTAAACTTTATTAGAACTCAAAGGATGTCGTCTACCCACTTTCTAAGATCTTACTGGCAAGCAGTACTTCCTACTTCAGTATGTATTTGTATTTGAAAGTAGGTTTCTGCACATTCAGCCGTTTGCGTTCTATGAAATCTATACTAATATTATAAAGCTGAAGAGTTTGTTTGTTTGTTTGTTTGTTTGTTTGTTTGTTTGTTTGAACGCGCTAATCTCAGAAACTACTGGCCCGATTTGAAAAATTATTTTTATGTTGGATAGTCCATTTATCGAGGAAGGCTTTAAGCTATATAACATAAAGATACGACTCACAAGACCACAGCAGCAATGAAAAATGTTGCGAAAACGGGAGAAAGATATTCCTTTTGAGAGCTTCCGCTGCGTACGCTGCGGAAACCGCTAAAGTTACACAAAAATCATGTAGGACAAGATTTTTCAGCATTAAGAGTTCTATAATAAAGTCCGCGACAGCATAAGTCTATCTTTTATGGTTGACTTACTACAACCTTTTTTATGTTAATAAATTTGTAAAAAAATAATGCATCATTTTTAGAGGTGTATTATACACACAGGTATTTATTCTTATCAAAATAAATAGATTCGTCATCACGAGCATTTCATTTAGAACAAAGTTGCCCTTTATATCATTTGATTCCAATAAATATCTTAGGAGCTATCACAGTTTTAACATTACTCCGCACCAAAATAATGTTCGCAGCTTAAGTACAACGTGCGCTTGCGCTAATTAAATTATAAAGCTGAAGAGTTTGTTGGTTCTAACGCGCTTATCTCAGGAACTGCTGATCCGATTTGAAAAAATATTTCTGTGTTAGATAGCTTATTTATTGAGAAAGGCTTTAGGATATAAAACATCACGCTGCGACGGGAGCGGAGGGAACAAACTCAAAACGCGCGGACGAAGTCGCGGGGGACCGCTAGTATGAAGTAAAATTTTAAAGAACAATATTTTCTTTGCAATAATGGTACAACTTTGTCCTTACTTACAATTATTAATGAAGTACCGTCCTAACCATTCTATACCTATTCCCCCAACGGGTTTAAATTGCCGAACTTCTTATAGCAAATTGCTAATTTGGCTAAACGCGAACAGTTTTACGCGCTTTCAAAAGACGATAACTCATTTAACTTTCATAATATCGAGCGGCAAAGAGCAAAAACGTTTAGATCTAAGATCTCAAAGAGATTCACGTGATGGTAGGTAATTGATAACAATTAGTGTGCCGGCGGCCGCCGCAGGCGCGTCACAATAGCCTATCTGGTCGTAGGATACCCACAAAACTCGTCTCGTTCGTTCTCCGAGATCGTTCCCCTGGTAAATTGTTTTTGACGAACTTCATTAATTCTAAAAAGAGGCTATTACGCCGTTGGAATAAGGAATTTGGTGAAGAAACTCAATGATAGATTTATTTTATTTTAATAAATAGATCATTTGTTATCAGTTCAGGTGCTTGCAACTTTAGTCTTAAATTTTTTTGTCCATTGGATTTTTCTATAAAGAAAGTTTGACTAATTTTTAAACATTGGTATTGGTAGATAAATAAGGTTATGCAACCGAGTCTTATTAAAAGTTACCACAAAAAGTAGTTAGCGGTGTAGAAGAGTGGTTAAAGTACTGGACTTTAATCGTGCCACCTCGGTAATTAATTAAATAAATAAATAAAATATTTCTTCACAAAAAGTTTTACATAATTAGTACTGTTAGGTTATATGAATGGTGTTACAAATAAAATTTTGTTAAGACTGGTGCTTGCTATGGATTGAGACAATCTGTAATACTGTCATTTGTAATTGACATGATAGATGGTAATGTTACGGTAATAAATTAGGTTCCTTTACTGTAGGATCTTTAAGAACATGACCAAGTTATTTACTTAGCTAAACCCTCATATAGGTTAGCATACAGTAAACAAACAAAAACAGTATAACCTGTGTATGTGTAAGTGTACACAAACATTGTCCATGACATGGCATCCATGTGATATCCAGTGGGATATCATGATATAACAAAGGAGATTTTTCTTAGACACGAAGCGACTGTTATTGAAAAAGTTACTAGAAATCTTTTCAAAACATTCTTTGCATTTTCAGCGCAACATATTTTCTGTACTATTAAGAATGTGAAGTAAGACGTAGACGTCCTGTCTTTATTGCTTTTCTCGAGTATCTCGTACTTGAATCTGTGAGTGTGATTCATGGTAAATGAGATAGTGGTACAGAGTTTCGAGTAATTAAAACGTTCTCGACGTCAGTACATGCCTCCGTGCGGAGTTTGCGGTTTTTGCACCACATCAAACGCTACGTGACTTCGTAAAGGTAGGGGGCGTAGGCGCTAGGCGCAGAGAACATTTTATTTTACAACCTACTTCAAATTCTCCTTTGAGGCTTGGGAAAGGCAACTTGTGGATGCTAGAGACAGGCAGTGATAACACATGTTGTACATTATAATTTATCAAATAGCTGCACGTGATCATGTTTCAACAGTTTTTATGCAGTAAAGAACTTATTGGTCACTTGAGTTTGCAGCTCCCGTCCGTCGCAGCTTGATGTTTTATAGCCTAAAGCCTTCCCAGATAAATAAGTAGTTATTCAACAATTATTTTTCAATCGGTTTAGTAGTTCCTGAAATTAGCGCGTTTAAACAAACAAATAAACAATATCTTCAGCTATATAATATTATTATATGTAATGTAATACCTAAGTGTTTTACAGAAGAAAATATTACATATTTTACAAAAAATACTACTAAAAAAGTGAGCAGTAATATATTTTGATCAAATTTGACACTACATTATGTTTATTGGACAAAAAAGTGAAGACCTGCCTTTCAATACATAGTATAAGCTACTCCTTTAGTTTGCTTTTAGCCTCAAGTAAAAACACGTGGGTACTCAGAACTTCTGTTTATAAACACCTCACCTCCTAAGATATGCACGGAGTGAAGTGCCGATCATATTTCGTTGATGGAGATTTAAGCGGCGAGGGCAGCCGGTCTCTTGAATATGGAGAGGTAGTTAAGGAGTTTTAACGACTGAGGACTTAGCAAGTCCAGAGAGCGTGCCTCACGTAATCTACGAGGAAGTTTGCAAATGTTCCTTTAAAATTTTATAACCCGCATTACGGAGATACGCTCAGAATAACAATGCAGGAAGAAGGTAGTCACAGTGTTAAGGTGATACTTACTTGTTTGCGTAAAAAAAACTGCAGAAATTGCCAAGTTTTTGAAAACTTGTTACTGTAGGTACTAAGTCTCAATTAGGGTGCTATACCATTAATTGCACTAGTAGACAAACATTATTTTAACTAGAATCACTGTTTGTATCTCGTGCTTGTTATATAAATGTTACAATAAATGTATGTTATAATAAATGTATCCTTCATTCTATCAATTCCTTGGATTGTGTATAATTCCTAAAATCACGCGGAAATATGTGATGTAAATGATGTATATTTAATTACCTTAGTATATGTACCTTGTTAGTCCCAATGAGAGTCCAAATAAAAACTATCATCAAGAATTATAAAAATATAATAATTAATAAACCGTGTGATTGTTATTTGATTATCTCAATGAGAGAATAAAAACTCTGATCAATGAATTAGTAAGAGTTAAAGGTAATATAAACTGTATGATTGATACATAAAAATGAGTATTATTATTATATTCACACATAGTGTTCGGTTTATAAATTTCAATACGATATTGGAATTCTATATAATTCTTAGGAAATGTATACATTTTCTAGTATATTTGCATATTGAATAATCTCTGAATCAATTTTAAACATTTCATATATAGCTTAGAAATTGTATACATTTCCTACGAGTTGTATACAATTCCTAGAATCCATACATTTCCTGTAACAGAATATAAGTTATTGCAGCGCTTTTTGTCGAGCAACATAAATAATATGTGCGCGTCTTTTATTCGTTGGGTGCTTTTCCACCAGAGATGTGCTATGCTACGATGCTATGAATGCGTTTGATATCCACCAATAATATGGTGGATTCAACAATAATTGGTGGATATCAACCACTAATAATAAAAATAAACATAATAATTACACATGATAGTATCCTATACAGGATGTTGTTTTGGTCAGTGACATCCAACTCAGGGATGATAATTTGAGTTATGCTTATTCTAAAAAAAATGTTTCTTTAAAAATTCTGAGCAAGTTTTATACAAGAAAACCTCTTCACAACATGCAAAAAAATGACAAATCGAATGGGAAAACTCGCAACCTAGCACGTAGCTAGCGCTTATCTACGAAATACTACGCCGTAGCTAGTAAGCTTCGAAGAGGCTACCTGGTGATGGTAGTTTTGACTCGATAGCTGTACCGCATAAAAAAATGATTTTGTGGGTTTTTCCATTTAAAAAAAATATATTTTTTTTGGCATCAATATCGTTTGTACAGCCACCTCTGAGTCGCTCGTCGCTGACCAAAACAACACCCTGTATATTAGCTATAAGTACAATTTAGGCGGTCTTATTGCTTGATGCAATTTCTTCCAGACAACCTTCAGGTAAGGAAAAGCATGAAGAATGAAAGAAGAGGCATGGCGATGAAATATTTTAAACAAATTTGAAGTGGACAGGTTTTTATAAAGAAACATAACAGAAGATGATAAGTACTCATCATATAAAATTAAATGTCAATAAATGATCATAAAATACACACCATAATACAAAATATATAAACTAATACATATGTAAACACATTTACATAAAAATATATATATAGATATAAATCGGTAAAATTAAATGCATAATCAGTTGCAAACCAGCGGATCCGAGAGCCAATGAAGAATAAAAGGAGTAGTAAGTAAGTAAGTAGATACTATAGAAATTATAAACGAGACATGAAAAAAGCTTTTACTTTACGTTTAAAAGTAGGCAGCGTTTTGGACTCCCTTATGGAAAGTACGAGTTCCATAAACGATCATATTCATTGGAGCACATAGCTTGGCACTGGTGGAAACGGATTCAACTAAGAATGTTTTTTATATGGAAGGATGCGTGCTAAAGCCATCGCGAGTGGTGTAGCTATGTGCAGAGCAGAGTACCTACGTTATGCCCGCGTTTTTCGCTGCAAGGAGACCTATGAAGGAGACATGCGATCGTGGAAGCTACTTTGCGGCTGCACATCTTCGTAGCGCATCTTCCTCGCACAGCCACCTAGCGTAGTATTGGTGGAAACGGTCACTTATTTTTACCCGACTACGGCGAAGCAAAAAGGAGGGTTATGATTTTGACTTGTATGTATGTATGTGGGTATAGATGTTCATCTGTTCCCTCATAACTACTAAACTATTAATTATAATTGGACAAATGAGGTGTCGTTCGAAGCTTATTGATCGTCCGGTTAAAGGCTCCATGAAGTTACGTTAAACTAACTACAGCGCTCTCTAGGATACTTAAAGTAAAAAATCTAAAAAAGAAATGTTTACGATGTCATGTGAGGTATCATATTAAATGAAAGAGCTCTTTAAGCACGTTTCAAATCTGTAAACAATCACCTGATAATTGCATGAATTTATAAATTTACTTTTAGACTAGTAAGGTGTTAGGTACTATACTAGGTCTGCTCTGCATAATAATTAAACCTCACACAAATTATAATAACTCAAAAATAAGTTAAATGAAAAGAAAGTTTATAAAACTAAAACCCGACTGCTTTAAACACACTCTAAAAAGTGCGAAACAAGAAGATAGTCTTAAAGGATAGCCGTGGTCATATGCCACCTACTGTAGCAAAACAGATTCATTATAATAATAAAATAAAATAAAATCAAAGTGGCATACGACCGCGACTATTTTCTTGTTTCGTACTTTATAGCGTGTGTTTTAAGTAGACGGGTTTTAGTTTTATAAACTTTATTTTTATTGTAGCGTTTCAACGCTGGTATCAAGCGTCGCCATCTCGTGAGGTTCCGGATTCGATTCCCAGTCGGATCAATGTGGAAAACGATCTTTTCTATATTGTCTCGGGTCTGGGTGTTGTGGTACCACCGTTGTGTCTGATTTCCATAACACAAGTGCATTAGCTACTTACTTTGGGATCAGAGCAATGTACGAGTATGTGATTGGTGTCCAATATTTATATAGATAGCTGCATAGCACATCTCATGTGGAAGAGCACCCTAATTCTGTGTAGCGTATTTCTTAGTGCATTCGATGGAGTGCGATCAAATGCGGTGTGCGGCTGGCGCGCGGTTATTGCGCTTTTATTCAATCAACTAATTTACGAGCACTATGGCACTGCGCACTGGGAGAGATTCGTTCGACGTTTTACTCGATGTCGATATGAACGGGCTTTTATGTTACCTGATGGAGTACATGGGTGGTGGGAGAAATAAGAGCAGTGAATATTCCTTATGATAGTTACATAATCTCGAAGCGCTAGTAAGACCCAAAAGATGAGGAGACATGTTCTGGCCCCATATGGGCCATAATTGATTAATATTAACTAATTATTGACGTTCAAAAGTGGTATTTTGTGTCCTAAATTGAATATTTTTTTATGACTTTTGACTTTGAATATAAGTAAGCAACACGGTGTGGTAATTCCATTTATTCCACAAGTTTAACAGTTTAACCTTAAAAAACAAGTATAATACACACATCAAAAGTTTCTAGGGATCAAGCATTTTTATGCGGATTTCTTGAGATTGAGATGTGGCTTTGATATAAATTTATGATTTTATAAATTTATATGGATCCTTTTTGGTGCATTTCATAATTTGAAACAGGAACTGTCAATCAAATTCGAGTAAAAGATGAAAATCAGCTGTCAATATTTTCCCTATAAAAACATACAACGCATTGAAGACATTATTAGTGCTACTGTTACTACCTACTACTGATTAAAACCAACGTTATTATGGAGCGGCGACGTCATTTAAGCAGGGAAAAAATGCTCAGAGCCGTGGGAATGATACAAGCTGGTTCCCGGCAACGTACTGTGGCTTTAGCTCTGAATACAAGTCAGAGTGTTATCAGTCGACTTTGGACACGTAACCGAAGCACTGGTACCGTGGCTGAGCGCCATGGAGGACGGTATCGCTGCACCACACGGGGACAAGACCGATACATTCAAATCACAGCTCGAAGAGCTCCAACAATAACCGCCATGATGTTAGCCGTGAGGCTTCATCACTCTTCAGGGAACTTAATTAGCGACCAAACAGTCAGGAACCGCTTGCATGAAGTGAACCTTCATTCCCGAAGACCGCTACGGGTACCACCTATAGCAATGCACAATCGTAGGATTCGATATCAATGGGCTCTTGAACACAGAAATTGGGCAGAAGAACAATGGCGTTTCGTGTGCTTTTCTGATGAGTCTCGTTTTGGTATGAGACCGGATACAAGACGTATAAGACACTGGAGAACCCTTGGACGCCAACAGCCATTAAAATCCTGCCAGGAAGTCCATCCTTATAGTGCTGGAACCATCATGGTGTGGGCGGGTATTTGGATCGGCGGAAGAACTGATTTGATTCGGATCAGAGGCAACCTCAACGCTCAAATTTATGCTGAGACGATTGTATTAGACGTCATCGTTCCTCTACAAGTGCACATCGGTCCCTTATTTCAGTTAATGCATGGCACACCGCAAGAGTTGTAAGACAGACTCTCGCCGCAGCTAATATCAATGTCCTGCCATGGCCTGCTCAGTCGCCAGACTTGAATATGCTACAGAGAAGAGCTCTGCCGAATATGGAGGGTATCCAGTCGCAAGAAGATCTTTTTTTGTTGTTGCAACGAACATGGGCGGCCATTCCACAGCGTGATTTGGATGAACTCATTTTGAGTATGCCAAACCGATGTTCTTGTGTTGTTAGTGTTCGCGGTAGAAACACGGATTATTAATTGTTTAAGTAACCCAATAAAATTTTAAAGAAAACTGTTATTTCAGTATGTTAGTGGTTCAAATGTCAAAAATCCCTTTATTAGGAAAATGGCAAATTTCTTTATTAATGCAAAGGTGACTTGGTTTATCGTTACTGTAGACAAACGAAAACACTTTATTTGATGAATCCTTAAAGAAAATTTTAATTAATATTAATCAGGAGAACAGTAATAGCAAAAATATATGTTGATCCCTAGACACTTTTGATGTGTGTATCTAAACGTTAAAAAAACTATTGCACGAACAAAATCTATTTTTTCTTCGACAAAGAGAATTCGATCTGTGAACTTTTTTCGTATACGAATTGCACGAAAAATGCCCCCACGGTCACCAAACTATATAACTATTTTTATTTATTTATTTAAAAACTTCATGCACACAACATAAAATTGTAGGTTCATATGGCGGACTTAATGCCAAAAGCATTCTCTATCAGTCAACCATAGGTCAGGACAGAGAAAAATATATATACAGGCGGTGCAAGTAAAGTTATAGAGGCAATAAAAGAGAAGAGAATAGCGATAGATATAACTATAATACGATGATAAACATACATACTGCCTATTACTTATATACGATTATATAAAAATAATGAAATAATATATTTATTATATAAAAATAATCATCATTTAAATATACATAATATGGTACACATAGATAAATTAATGTCAATGAGACGGGTCAGTGAGTTCGTCTCTATATAGTGTTCGCAATGCCTTTTTGAAGGTAAATTTCGAGGTAGATGATTGGACACTTTTTGGAAGCCCATTCCAAAGTCGAATGGCTGTGAGAGTAAAGGAATTGGACATAAAGCCAGAAGTGTGACGGGGAGTGAATAGTTGAAGAGAGCTACTAGAGCTATAACTTAATTATAACAACGATCATTTACTTATTTCTGATATTCTGAAATTTGAGCTAAAATTACTTTTATTCGCCGAACAAATATAATCGGTATCTCAAGATATTACGAGAAGTTTTGGTGTATAAAAGCCCCATTAGATTTGACCTTCACTTTGAGTAAAAGTTGAACACAATACGTTATTCAGTAAAAAGAGAATAGAAATGGAGTGTTTGCATCTCGCCTAAGAGCTCTATTGTTGGCTACGTACGTAGGGCTGGGCCGGTTTCAAGTTCGATCCAAGAATTCAATTATCCCCGAACCTATTTCATGTCAATTGGATGCTGGTGGGACACTAGTGACCCCGCCCCCCTTATTAGAGATAAGCAATTACAAAGATCAGTATTGTCTACAGCAAATTCATTTGTTCTTTAATTACACCGACGTGACCCTTGCCTTAATTGAACGTAGTGAAGTTACGGGCCATCGGAAAGCTCTGTTTTCGAACAGGGGGGAGTGGGTGCTTAAGCTAACTAATAGCTTCTCATTAGCTAACAAGTGGAACTTGGATTAGGGATTAGGCGCCGCAGCACATTTGAATGTCTGACGATCCCTTCTGAAGCGCGCGTTTGTGTTTTGGGTACTAACAAGCTTTTTAAAGAAACGGAACGTAGCGTACATCTAATTGGGGTGTGCGTTACTGGGGCGGCATGTCGACTCGAATCGAGATGAGAATATATAGAAAATTTAGAGCCCTATATCCCATAAATGTGCCCCAAAAATCAAATCAGTGCCCATTAAGGTCTCCGAGTTATTTTAGAAAATAAGATGCCGCTGGAGTAACGTCTGAAAACGTTACTGCAGCGGCATGCTTTTTACCTATTGGCCCTAGCCAAATTTAAAGTAGCCTGAAGGGTAGCTTATATATGTGCCCTCTCTTGGCCGAGTAGCGGCATTTGTGCCCTTTGTGGATTTGTTGTAATTGCAAATGCCGCTGGAGTAACGTTTGGCGGATTTCCATATCTGCGGAACGGCTTGACGAACAGATATGATTTTTTGTCAGCTAGTTTGTTGTTATTTGTGCCTTAAGTGCCCCAAATTTTTTTACGAAAAAATGCACGGTTTATAAATAGGACGCGTTTCTCTGAAAATCGAAAATAGCCTCTAATTCTTAAACCACATAAAATGGTGTGCTGTAATTGCAGTGCCCTATGCCTTTTAGGCATATGGATGGTCTGACAAAATTTCAAAACCCTAAGTCTAATATTCGTCGAAATAAATGTTTGTTTCTGTGAAAGTGGTTTTGCTTATTTCAGACCTAAAAAAAGAGCATTGTGAACAAGATAATAACTAAACATGATTTGCCCATAAATAGAGCCCATATTCAAATAGAGGCACACAGAATTTCAGCTTTCTACACCTTATAATAACCCTGAAATATATAAAACAATGTAACGAGAATTATTTAAAAACTATCCGACCAAATGCGAAAGGTAGTTAAAAAGCGGACGTTGGAAACATTCACCTTACCTCCTTAATTTGTCTAATAGATTTCTTTTATGTCTGTACAATGGTGCGGAAAAGCTGTTTTGATAATTTTAATTTTTTTGCTATAATCAGTTAATATTCAATGTCTTACTGTTAGACTGCACTCAGTAAGGGTTTCCATCGTCATGACCGAGAGTATATACAGGGTGACTTTGTTATCAGTACCCAAATTTTGTAAAGACTCCACTGATGAATATGAACAACTTTTACTATGGGGGCAATAGTGAAATCGAGACAAAAAATCAGCTGTTCCATACATTTTGACCGCGCGCCAATTGAACTTTTGTATGGAACATTTTTTTTTCATTGGATTTTTTTTCTCGATTTCAGTATTGCCCCCATAGTAAAAGTTGTTCATATTCATCAGTGGAGTCTTCACACAAAATTTCAGTAATGATAACAAAGTCACCCTGTATTACAAAATAAAAACAAAAATATATATTTCATAAATAAAGTAATAAGAATATTATAATTGTAACAAATAAAATAAAAAAAACAGTAGGCTGATAGGTAGTAAGTATAAATAAACTTAATAAATACATATTAGGTACTTATAAACGGGTTATTTAATTGTGTTATGAGTTTCAATTTAAAAGTTTTTATGACTTTCCTAAACTTTATTATAAAAATAGATGGGTATTTTAGAACTGATTCCCATAAAATTATTTCATGAGAAACAAAACGTTTGTAACGAATCGTCGTTGTAAGAAAAAAAAAATATAATTCTTATAGCGCAGCAATACGGTCTGTATTTAAATGTGCGGCAGATCCTGTTGCTGTAGGTGTGCAAGCGTATAAGAGGAAGCCGAGGCGTGCCTATTCTAGTCGACTGCATAACAGTCGAAACAATGCAATCTGAACCTTATTAGTAAATGCAATAGTAATATTTGTGTGCGCATAGATGGTGCGCATACATAGGCAAGTTAAAGTAACTCTTTTTTATACCGGTCAGCCGGCTTGTTTATAACAACGCTACATTACATCAAGACGGACGGAATCAGGCATGATGATTAATTAATGTATGAATAGTTCAATGATTTTTGTGTTGTTGTGTGTGAGTGCACGTTTAATGTGCTTATGTCGTTGCAAATAATGGGCCACGACCCACGGCTAGAACACGTTTGCAACACAGTGTGGGAATAGGTAATTTGTATATGATGAGTTACCTACTTTAACAATTTCACACCAAAACTTGTTTCCGTGACTGTACCTGTTATCGAAAATGACAAGGCTACCAATTTGAGAATGCTGACTTGAAGTACTGAATGGCCGCTTTTTAACTACCTTTCGCATTTGGTCGGATAGTTTTTAAATAATTCTCGTTACATTGTTTTATATATTTCAGGGTTATTATAAGGTGTAGAAAGCTGAAATTCTGTGTGCCTCTATTTGAATATGGGCTCTATTTATGGGCAAATCATGTTTAGTTATTATCTTGTTAACAATGTTTTTTTTTTAGGTCTGAAATAAGCAAAACCACTTTCACAGAAACAAACATTTATTTCGACGAATATTAGACTTAGGGTTTTGAAATTTTGTCAGACTATCCATATGCCTAAAAGGCATAGGGCACTGCAATTACAGCACACCATTTTATGTAGTTTAAGAATTAGAGGCTATTTTCGATTTTCAGAGAAACGCGTCCTATTTATAAACCGTGCATTTTTTCGTAAAAAAATTTGGGGCACTTAAGGCACAAATAACAACAAACTAGCTGACAAAAAATCATATCTGTTCGTCAAGCCGTTCCGCAGATATGGAAATCCGCCAAACGTTACTCCAGCGGCATTTGCAATTACAACAAATCCACAAAGGGCACAAATGCCGCTACTCGGCCAAGAGAGGGCACATATATAAGCTACCCTTCAGGCTACTTTAAATTTGGCTAGGGCCAATAGGTAAAAAGCATGCCGCTGCAGTAACGTTTTCAGACGTTACTCCAGCGGCATCTTATTTTCTAAAATAACTCGGAGACCTTAATGGGCACTGATTTGATTTTTGGGGCACATTTATGGGATATAGGGCTCTAAATTTTCTATATATTCTCATCTCGATTCGAGTCGACATGCCGCCCCAGTAACGCACACCTAATTGGGCAGTGTTGAAAAATGTGCCTGACTGATATAGCATTCCTTAAGCATGTTGGAGAATTAAAAGGCTGAGTTAAAGTATTTGATAGATCAATAATATAGTTCTATGAATTTTTTATTGCTAAAGGTAGGTAAATAAGTAAATACACCAAAAAGATCGTTAAACAAAGGAGATTCTTAACATAAATTTTGTAGGCAGCATAAACACTTTTACGAACTTACACCACGTACGTTATAAAGCATTCAATTTTGCTCAACAATACAAGCTCGCTTTAAATACTTTTTCGAAAAAGTGCGACGTCATACTTTATGAAATTTCATAGGAAGTTTGGCTAAGTTCGCGAGTCGGTATTGTCGGTGAGTTTCTTTTGGCAGGATCCGATACGCCCCGCGGGCGGGCGGCTTTCAATCGAAACTCGTTCCCCTAAAACAGTCAGTTGAGAATGTTTTTGTCAAATGTACAGCTTCTACAAGTACACACACCACACACGATTCTGAATGATATCCAGAGGTTTGAGGAATAGCGTGACAGTTTGCGGGTAAGGTGAGGCGAGGCTCGCTTTAAAAACTTTTCCGAAAAATTGTGACGTCAGACTTTATGAAATTTCATTCGCGACTCTGTATTGTCGGTGAGTTTCTTTTGACAGGCTCTCTATGTATGTCAGCACTTTTATTGCATGACCTGTAAAACACGTTTAATATTGCCTTATAAAGCGATAATTCCCTTAAAATAAATAAATTTCCTTCATTATAAATAAAAACGGTTAAATCTTTATAAATTCGATTTTAAGTATTTTCAGCTAAAAGATACAATCAAAACAATCAATATTTTAATACAGATTCAATTTCATACGCGTTTAGGAGGTTATTTTTTTTAGCGAAAATTTATATGAAAATGATTTTGCTTTAAGGTTATGGCCATAATATACTAATACCATGGCCAAATTCATCATATAAGCTAGTGTTGTGTTTTTTTTCGTAGCCACCTATTATGGTACTACCGTTTAGTTGGGAGAGGGTGGGGACATTGGACTGTAACTAAGTTTTAATTCTGAATGTACGGAATCAGGCAGTCTTATCGAAAAATGATTTTATCAAATTCATAATCATTTTAAAATACTTCTTCAAAGATACCCCACACGATAGGTTTGCCAAGAGAAAACTATTATCCTCACGTTACTTGTATGAGCTACCCAAAAAACAATACTTTTGCAAATTTTTAAGGCCATATTACAGTTTTTTTACATCTCAGGTCTCTTCGCTAACATGGCGAAACTATGAAGGATTGATGTTGGACTAAGGAACCCTTAAAACCGCATAATTACAATCTAACGGTTTAAAATCCGTTACATTGTAACCTATCGATTTATTGTGAACTGTTCAAACTGTATACATTATTAAAAGTAAACTAAAATAACGAATCACTGGGCCAAGTGGTGGCCCAGGGTAGGTGAAGGATAAATGGGATGAGTAAAGCGAACCCCCGTTTGTCCTTTGTATAAGCATAAATGCTAAACCTTGTCGAGCTTGTTCACAATAAAGCGACAGAATACAATCTAACGCGTTATATTATAATATTACGGTGACATTTATACACACTTATATACTTTAGCTAGGTATCTTTCAGCTGAATCCGGCAACGTAAACAAAAGAATGTTGGTAAACAACGCAAAGGGTTAATGGTTTTTTCCCACTACACCGTGGGAACGTGTCAGGCACGAAAAATAACACGATATTTTCTACTTCGCCCAGCCCCCTTACTCTGGACACAAAACCCGATCCAATGAATATACCCATCCCTGTCATACGCGTACACGGCCTGGTATGAGTGACAGGGATGGGTATATATATTGGATCGGGTTTTGTGTCCAGAGTAAGGGGGCAGAACGGATTGAGAACGAGAGCGAGCGATAACGTATTTTGCCGGTGCTGCTGTCATACTCCGTGCATGACACGTGACAGTCTGACAGTGTTGGTTGGTGACGGAACGGTCTAGTGGACGAAATGTCTTAGTTTTCTGTTGTTCACAAAGAATATTTTTTTGTCGGACACGTTTCTAGTATGTTACGGTGTAGTGGAAAAAAACTATATACACTGCGTATCACCAATCACCAATCACATAACATTGCTCTGATCTCAAAGTAAGTAGCTAATGCACTTGTGTTATGGAAATCAGACACAACGGTGGTACCACAATACCCAGACCCGAGACAATATAGAAAGTTTTGATTTCTATATTGACCCGACCGGGAGTCGAACCCGGGACCTCGGAGCGGCGACGCTATGAGACCCAGGGTGCTTAGCCACTACACCACGGAGGTCGTCAACATATTAATATTTTCCATTACAGCTCTAGTAACACACTCTACACACACGTTTAATTTAAAACACCTTTGTTGTAATCTTTACCTTCCGGCGACACTTTTGTTCTTCAACTTCGAACCACTCCCGCTCAGACGATTCTGCTTTGTACTCAAGTCGGAGTTTCTTCATTTGTCATGTCTTCTATCGGCGAACAATTCCTCATTACAGCCCAAGTTTAGCTCGCGTCTACATACATAATGTGAAATACCTATAGAATCTCATATTTAAGAAGTATTCCAAACAGGGTCATATCGGTTGATTTTTTCGGAACGGACATAATACCAGCTACATATCATTTTGGAACGGAAACAATGTTTTAAAATCTAATTTTATATAGCTTTAGGTCATTTATTAGCTCCATTTTATACGCTAGATATAGCGGAGGTCGTGGTGAAGTGAAATTAATAGCGGGCCGGCGTAAAGCCGCAGGGTGATAACGTAACTTGCAGGTGATAGCGATACGATTGCAACCGATTGCTATAGATATAGATGAACACGGTATTTAAAGGGCTATGGTTTAGTAAATTACAATCATGTTCAATCTGTTTATTTATATGTGAAGTTAACCTATCTTATATGTAGTTATAATGGTGATTATTGTTTTTTTTTATTTTCATAAATATAATAATGTACCTTTGTGTCAAAATAAGATCATTCAATGGCATGAATATAACAATAATGTCTGCAATAGGTAGGTACTTTTGCAAGATTTGTTTTAGTATCTATTAAAATTGAATATATAAAGCTCTCTTTGTAATAAGTTTAATCATATTACCAATGTAACACCTAATCTCAATATAAAAAATAATCCGAATTTCCCTTGGTCACGCGTGAGCGGCTGGATCAATTTCGATGAATGTTTTTTCGGTGTGTTTTATGTTGTCAGGAGGAGGTTGAAGAATAAATTATGAAATATAAGTGGGTGGACGAATTTTCATGATTTTTAATTTGTTGGATTCGTCAAAATTACGGAACATGGGTGTGACGGCGCCGGGAGCGCAACGAAGGTCAAAGGGGCCACTACAATGCAATAAAACTTGATTTTGAATTGTCAACTCGGTCAATGCTAGGGCGTATCGAACCATCGCAACTGCTGTGTAGCCAACCAACTTAGCTGAGTAATAGCCCCGCCGGTCACCCGCAGCCGTTCGATTGGTCGTCCTCGTCGCCTGACGCTGGGAAATGGACTCGATTAGAGTATTTTATTACTCTGCACTCTTAGCAATATCGGTTTTAAATGAAAACTAAATGGATTAAAAAAAAACGACCCACACGAACAATGCTTTCTCTTAAGACTATCGTGAGCGGGCGGAACGCAGCGCCTATACATTGTCTATATTTGCAGTCGTAATGTGCTTCTTGCTTTATAACGTTTTCCAACCCGTACCAATCAATCAAACCAAACCTTTATGGAATGTCATTCGTTTTCATCCTAGCTAATCTAAGCTTCGCTTGATTGGTTGAAAATTGACGAAATTCCGAAGTTTTTTTGTCTAAACAGCGAATATAGGTTCTTATATTTTTTTAAAATTAAGACGTACAAGCATTTTTTTAAATCTCATACATTAAAAAAAAAAACAAATAATGTTTTTGTATAGAAGCTTGCGGGCGAACATCCCTTAAGTTCCTTATAATTCATATACGTTGCGTCGTAACTGGTTGAAATGTTTTATATGGGGTTGCAAGATTTGTGCATCTTCCCTATAAGACCCACACACAGCACACTGCTATTTTTAGTATCGATATAGTCGCGATGCAGAAGCTGGACAATGACGGATTATGTACTTTAGACCCCTAACACACTGCGACTTTTAGCATCGACGCGACTTACGCAATGAACAGATTTCATTTAGTATCGATGCAGGTGCGCGTTAGCATCGATGCAGTCACCAAAATACAGTACATTATTTGTCAATTTCTAGCTTCTGCATCGCGACTGCATCATTGGTTCTGAAAGTCGCAGTGTGTAAGGGGTCTTATAATCTCATATTTCATTTTGAGAGCAGATAGTTTATATCAACAAGATACTCATATTTATTTAAAATACTTCATGCCCAAACAAAAGGAACAAATACATATAGGAGAAATAAATCTTATATGGCGGACTAAATGCCAAAAGCATTCTCTACCAGTCAACCATAGGTCTATGCAGAAAAAATACTGGCGGCGCGATGGAAGTGAAGAAGGGAAAAAGTGAGAGCTAGATTAAAATTACAATAATAAAAACATTAATAACGATGGCATGGCATAGGTATCTACTAAGGAGCGTTGCCCTAATTTACTCGTTCGTAGCTGTCACAAATAAGCGCCAACAGCTCGAAGGAAAACTTTTCTTACGATTACAAATGTTAATTATATACATATATACATATATATATATATATATATATATATATATATATATATATATATATATATATTTAAATAATTACCTCGACTTGTAATGCTTATCATTTTAACAGGAATCGGAAGCGTCCTGCATCCAACATAACCAGCTTTTTAAGATCATTCGTCCATCAGTACGGGGCGCTTAAGGATGGGGACAATGTTATGTTAAATAATATTAGCGGGATTTTGCAAATAAATCGTTACATCAGACAAAATCTATATTTCCTTATCGAACGACACACGATCACTATTATGCAGCCACCAAACGCATTCATGACAGATTTCTACTCATGATAGTTTGCCGTAGTGATGTGCGTCTTCTTTGAGCGGTGCACACAGACGGTATCCACGTTTCGTGTACATTTTTTGTACCACATACACTGGCTAGCTATTACTTCATCTAATACGCTTATCACTCGGGCTATTTCGAGCGGCCGGTATGTTGTACCTAGGGTTCAAAACTACTACGGAGATCGTACACTGGATAAACGCTTTCCATATTTAGTCAACGCCCTGCCGCCCCAAATAGCTAAACTGTCAAGCAAAAAAGAATTTGGCACTAAGCTCTACATGAGCTTGTTGTAGCATACATTATAATTTATGGATGTTGAAATATGTTATGTCCTTTGCTTATATAATGTAAATTGTTTAGTTTAAGTTACATTCATATACAGAGCGAGATTCGCACTTGCAGTCAACCACGATAGTAGTTTGCGAGGCAATTAAGTTAAATTGATATTGTTAAAAAAAAAAAAAACTACCGGCTGCGAGGTGACAAGCGCTCATTGCCATGTGTTACAAATGCATGATCCTGCCTGATTGTGCCAGACGGGACACGAGATAGCTAATTACGCATAAATTCTAGTCTGCAGGTCTGATTAACAAACTAACTGATTATGTATGTAAAATTATCTGCTAAGTAAAGTGCTAAATTCTAAATTTCATGAAGTACTTATTAGTTATGCGAAAGTTTCGTAATACACAGAGAGTCTCAAAACTTCTTCATCCATAACAAACTGATTGCACCTTGAAAATTCTTGAAAGCTTCTGAATTGTTTTTCAATATGACAAACTTAAAACAGCGAAAAGCGTTATTACTTCGCGAAACAATAACAGCAAAGGCCACCTTGAAAGTTTTTTAATTTTCAAGTTCAACTTAGTGTTCGGTTTCAAGTCCGAGCCAAATTGCCAAGCCATGAGTCATTTTAAGCGATTGAAACGAAGGATTTTATGGGTAGTTTTATTGAAAGATGACACCAAATTAACGAATCCTTTTAGGTATTGGTCTGGTTTATAGAAAATACTTCATTAAGATGTAAGTAATCATTAAATGAATCAAAAAAACGTTTATTCTTCCACTTTAATTACAATAGCGTAGTATATAGTATTACATGAACCCCAGTTTCTTGGTATATAGACATGATTCGATTTCGTATATCTGTTAACAATAATAATTGCCGATCAGAAAGTATAGCGAAAAAAGTTTTTATATCCATATATAAAAACTTTTTTCGCTATACTTTCTGATAGCCTGAAGATGAAGATGAAGAATAGCCGATATTGTCACAGATGGGTCCTGGATTTATCAATACGATCCAGAAACCAAGCGCATGTCGACAGTTTGGGTGTTTCAAAATGCACCTACGTCTACCAAAGTGAAGCGATCTAGGAGCGGGGGGAAGATTTTGATCGCCAGTATTCGCCAGCTTCCCTTACGAGAGCAAAGAAGCATCAACGCTGAATGGTATACTACAAAACGTTTACTGGAAGTTTTCTCTGTTGTGCGCAATAAGCGACCAAACACTGAGCTCCGCGGAGTAATGCTCTATCACGACAATGCGCCTGCACACACCGCGCTCAAAACGAGGGACTTCCTAGCTAGACAGTACGCCAGTCAAACTTCTGGGTGATGGGTCTGGGCCTCCATACAAAACAAAAGATGAGCTAACCCTTTTTTTTTTGGTTTCGCTGGAAAATGCTTTACGCATACCCACCGCCCTCGGGGGAAGGCAGCAGGTTATGTGGGACTCTCCCAATTGGGGCATACCCACTAAAAACCAGCGGCGTTCTCGTGAGCCATGAGTTCGGGGCCACGAGTCAGCGCCATAAGCACACATCCGCGGCCCCTCACTGACTAGACCGACACACGGCCTCACCCGATCTGAAGAGGGCAAGTGCCCCTGCCTTCAGCGCCGAAGGAGATTATCCTCCGGCTTGATATCCCGACGATGCGCAGAACGCATTACACACCATCGCGCCTCTTAGTGGGAAGTGGACGCCCCCGCGTCCACGACCCGAGGCACAGGGAGGGGCATGTTCAGGTGGTGGATGTTCCTCCTGCGCCCAGTACGCCTTCGGCGCATAAGGAGTGCGTCAGCCGCAGCCTCTCGCTCTCGCTCCGCGCTCTCCTTTTCGGCGATCACCCGCTCGCAAAATGCGGCCATGGCTCGCCATGCCTCCCTGTCTTCGACCATACGCCGGACTATAGAGCCCAGGCTGAGGTAAGTCCCCACGTGTGCTCGGAGGGCACGGCGGTCAGCGACCCACGTCAGCCACACCTCAAGGGTGTGCTGTGCCGTATCCTCCGGAGCATCGCAGTGCCAGCATCGGGTTGTGGGTTCCCTGCCAATGCAGCAGAGGTATGATATATCAATGACCCGGACGCCAAAGTGGCTACTGGCCAATCTACGGCGCCATTGCTCGTGGGTTAGCTCTGTGAGCTGTGTCCTGTGCCCCCCGTACCCCCCGCGTCACCGTTGGACGAGGGTTAAGTCGCTCGCCCGCAGCCGAATAACCCGTGGACCGGCTACTCCACGGGCCCCCCGTGTGCCCGGAATCCGAGGCCAAAGACAATGTGTTGCCTGGGTGGTTTGCCTCAGGCTCACCGTCCAGGGCCCTCTTCTCCCAGGATTACGGGACCCAGCGCACGGCACAAATGCGCTGCCCGGGTTGTCATGATGACAGGCTACAACCCGGGAAAAACCCACGGATCCGGGCAATATGCCCCGACGACCCAATAGGCCCATAAGGCCTTCCCTTCCGGCCCGACAGGTCCACCGAGTTGACAAAACCTGCCGCACTCTGGTTTTGGTTTGCGCCGGCCGAAGCCGGTACCCCCCATATCTGGGAGGCGTTCCCCTATCCACCACCTGGGGACGCGCCCAATGTGGGACCAGTAACCCGACACGGGAAGGTGAGCTAACCCTACTACGAGCCTCAAATGGTATTTTACGGATTTAACTCCAGTTTCCCAGAGCCCGCCGAAGTGAGCAGCGTTTACAGGAATAAACAAGAACTGAATCCCTTCGTCACTACCATAATGAGATAGATCTTGCTACCCTTGGATAGCCAGAGCGCCCGATGGTGGGCGCTGAGCATGAGTTTCGCGATTTTACCAAGCGCCCACCTGTGGGCGCTTTTTAATTACTTTTTTGCAAAAAAAAAAAATGGGTGTATAAATGCTTATTCCTTGGGCATGTTGACCTTTATGAGTAAAAAACAGATGTTTCTACACCATAGACCGCAAACACATCAGGTTGCTGTCAGGTATTGATTAAAATTCGAATTTTTTTTCTCGCATTTTTTTCGTATAAATCGTCACCCTACCACGAATTTGTTTGGTTCTATTTTTTCATTTTTGAATCCATTTTTTTTTAATTATAAGCATAGGTTATTAATTCAGTAACAATAAGCTTTTTACAGAATGATAATAGCTTGTTTCAATAAGATTTTATAACTGTTTACGTAACGTGTATCCTGTCACCGCGCGAATTGCGTACGCGCACGCAGTCCACCGCGCAAACGCGACCGCCACCGCAATTGCGGCTTAGGAGGTTAAGATCGTTCCAAGCCCCAATAAAATTCGTCCCATTATCGCAGTGAATACGTGAAGGCTTTCCACGACGACCTATAAATCGTTTTAAAGCGAGCAGTAACGACTCCGACGACTGATCAACTCTAGGTGCACTGCTTTTGTTGCAAAACATACAAAAATACAAATGTAAGACTCAATAAGCTTGGCTCCACATCCCTTTTTATTACTAATGTATATGGGGCCAGCGTAATGAACACCAGTGTCTGTGAATGACTGTGATGGTGTAACTCGTTCGCGTGGTAACTGTCCCATCCACGGCATTTTAATTCGTGCAGTTAATCGAAAACATTTAACACACAGATGTACAACCCTTTTTGCTAAGTTTCGTCCGCCGATTGTTCAATATCTTTGCCGAGTTGTGTTTAATAAAAGTTGAGGACCAGCGTGTAACGTAGTTTTGTGTTCGAGTTCGAATAACCTCCTAGCAAAGATATTATGACCGTGTATTTTTTTATTTTTTTTATTTTTTTTATTACAGGATAACCAGGGTTTTTAAATAGGTGATATGAGATTGTATGGTTAACTCATATTCTTATTCTATTCTTATTCTATAGGTTCTCACATATAGAATAAGAATATAGAGTATGAATAGTGTATAAAAGCAGGGTGCTTGGAATCATATGGAAGATCTGAATATTCAAGTCGGTCGTAAACTTTAAGTACACCGACATTATCTGAAAATGGACAGAGTCTTGAAAGTTTGCTGCCTTTTGGAATGGGTTTACCTTGTTTTAGCAAGTCTATTTCAGTACTAAAATCACTTTTTTGAATGTGTTTTAAAATAATTACGTTAGCGTTTAATATTTTGTGACAAGTAAGAGAACCGTTTTTTTTTGTTTTCGTTACGAACTATGTAAATAAATCTCAGTACGTATGCCCAAATATGCCGTATTTTCTTCAAACAGGACACACGTTCAAAAACAGTATCAAAATCAGATTTATTTGTAGTAACGTTACTTATCGCCACTGTGTGATGTTGTATAGTTTCAGGTATATCGTTAGATTGTTTTTCTGTTAAGTTGGCAGGCCAGGAATTTTGACTGTGAGACAAAATTTCGGGGCCATGCCACCATAAATCTAAGTTAATTAGAATGTTTGGTTTGACTCCGCGGGAAACCAAGTCCGCTGGGTTACAGTCAGTGGGTACATAACGCCATTCATCTTCTGCAGTGAGATTTTGTATTTAAACGGTAAGGATCCATTTTTAACCAACACAAAACAATGGTGGAATCGTTCCAAAAAACACTTTGTTGATATGGACTCGAAGTGTTTTTCGAATGAATTCACCGAGACGTGCTGCCATCAAAGCGCCACACAACTCAAGCTTCGGGATAGTCACTGGCTTAAGTGGTGCGACTCTGGCCTTGACACATAGGAGATCGACGTAGACTGTATCGTGTTCGTGTGTACGAGAATAAGCACAAGCACCATAAGTGCGCTGCATCTGCGAATATATGCACTTCTGTGTTATGGCCATGGACACCTTGACGAGGAATATTAAAGTCGTTAATTTCTTGTAACGAATTGACGAATTCTAACCAACGTTCGGCTATTTCAGGGGGAATATGATCATCCCAAGAAAGTTTATGAAGCCACAAAGACTGCATAAGCTGTTTAGCTTCGATAAGATATGGACTAATGAGTCCTAACGGGTCAAACACTTGAGATATTATTGAAAGAATTACTCGTTTAGTTTGTTTTCCAGGTAGATCTATATTGATTACAAATTTTAACACATCCTTAAAATCATCCCACAGTAAACCCAGTGTTTTGAAGATGGTAGTCTCACTCAACTTGTGCTCATTGGATGCTGATACGTCGACAAGGACGTTTGGATCGTTTGATCGCCATTTACGGAGGGGAAAACCTGCGGATTGTAGTTCCTCAGAAACACGTTTTGCGAGATCAATACTTTCCTGAGCTGAAGATGATCCAGACAAAAAAACATGTTCAATTACACTAGCAATGCTTTTGTCTTTACATTCTTATGCAACTTGCTTTAGGCACCGAGTAGCCAGATAAGGAGCTAAAGCAGTACCGTAAGTTACGGTATTTAATTAATAGTAGTTTATGAAACTTTTTTAAAAGTATCACACGAGTGTATAATACCTAGTTATGTGCAGTTTCATACACTACTTTATCTACTCTCATTGAACACGAACATATCAAATAAAAGATAGAGATTTCCATGCTAAAAAGTCTTGATAACATTTATCGTATAATTTTCTTGACTTTACTGGTAGTAGATTAAAACAGACTGCTGTCGCAGTCTCTAAAATGTCGGGCGGCGGCAAATTTTCTGCACTTTCACTATCAGACATTTTAATAAACACTAAGTGGTAACTCTGGGAAACCACGTCATATAATACGTTGCAATACTCTATCTTCAGACCGAACTAAGATTTGTCTATACATCTGTAGCGGCTCAATAACGCTACAGTTTTGCATCGTGAGCAGTTTCGGGGCTCGCGATGTAAATCAGGCAGTCGTCACCTGCCGCGCTTCCCGACCACTCATATCCATTGTCATAATTATGTATTGGTGCACCAGGTAAAGTATTTATCATGAAGCTCAAGACTTCTTATTTACCACCACCGCACGCGAACCCCGACACCACTAAGCCTCAACACTGGTGACCACCCGACGATGAAGATTTGAAGAGCAACAACGTGCGTGACGAAAACCGACGCTATGTAACATGATCCATCGGAATGTCGACGTTCGAGGACCTTCCAGTGCGGTGCGTGCGTGTGGTGGCGACTCAATTTCGGCAAATTCGGAGCGCGGCACCTCAAAATTTCAACATCGTGTGAGTAATCATCATCATCAAGTCAACGCAGATACCCGTCATATGAAGTCAAAGTCGTACCTCGTGGGAACAGTTACGCAGCTACAACGTGGCACATGCGGCTATTTCCCGAGCATCATACAGCAACGTTTACGGCAGTGATGTGGAACAGGTTCAGCAGCCCACAGCCGGTATGGTGCACATTTTCACCGGTGTGACAGAAACTGCAAGATGACCTTCACGGAACTGGCAAGACCTGTTCGTAGATGTGACTCTAGAAAATGGACGGAGCATACCAGCAGCGTGTTAAAGCTTACCTCGTAATATGAATAAATCTGTGAGAAAAAAATACTTTCCGACGTCTACAAAGAGTGAAATAAATTAGCCACGTAGACAGACGAACGAGATATATCACGAAAAGCTCATGAAGTGCAAGATATAGAAGAATACTTTCGCTCGCCATTTCACCATGCAGATCGTTTGGGCATCAGGGACCACGACCATGGAACGGGGCTGGAGCAGAGCAGTTCAAGTACCGCAGCAGACTCCAGGCTATTTAAGGCTCGCCACAGATGCAACGGCTGGAGCAGTGTTCAGTATTTCCTATGTATCGTCATAGATTGCGGATGTTATGTTATTTGTTACGCAGTAGAGCAAATTTTTTACCGAGGTTAAGATGACGCATTTGTTAAATGTTAACTTAGTATGTAATAAATAAGGCTGGTATATCGATAATGTAGTAACTATGTGTAATTTAGTGATGATGATGTACGTAATGAAATATTGTGTTTAATTGGTAAAATACTTGTATTCTCGTTGAGGCAACTTTTTGTGATAAAATGTAACACGCAAATCCTTCTGATGAATTTATTTTGTAAATATTTATATATATTTCATTTGTGAATATTTTAGAAAGCAATCTTTAGTGATCAATTTTGCAGTTCATAAAATTTATTTAATTCAATGTATTAAAATAACGTTTGTAACTAGACTTAAAAATTTTATATTTGTATCGCAATAAGTAGGTCATGATTATGTGTAAATTACCTTCTTGCAAGTCGAGCTATCGAACGATGTCGGTAACGCGATACTTGTTATAACTCGGAACGCTCCTTGCATCGTAAGCTTTTTCGTCATCGGAACGTGTGACTGATTTGTTTTGTGTAACTTTAATTGGCAAGTTAGTAATGCACTTATTGTGATCGATTATTTTAATAACCATACCCGAATTTAGATTTTTTTTAAAAAAGGGGGGGTATGATGTAGCGGCTCAATGACGCTACAGTTTTGCATCGTGAGCAGTTTCGGGGCTCGCGATGTAAATCAGGCAGTCGTCACCCGCCGCGCTTCCCGACCACTCATATCCATTGTCATAATTATGTATTGATGCACCAAGTCAAGTATTTATCATGAAGCTCAAGACTTCTCATATACCACCACCGCACACGAACCCCGATACCACTAAGCCTCAACACATCTTTTCGATGTCACCACAAATTACTACGTTATGTTCTCGAAAACGTAACAATATTGATATAATCGGATCTTAGACTACTGGTCCGACCAGCTGCAAATCATTAAGAGATAGACCCGATGTTGTCGGCGCCGACGCGTTAAAAACAACTCGAAGTTTGGTAGTAGCACTACTTTCCCTCAATACTCCGTGATGAGGTAGGTAGTATGAAGTAGATCTCAGAGTTAGTTGGTTTTGGACCTAAGGAGATGTGTTTCGAACCAAGTATGTCACAAAATATTTCACCGCCTATGAGTATATCAATGTTACTTTGTTTTAAATAATCAGGGTCAGCCAGTTCTATCGAACTAGGAATATTAATACTGGCCGTATTTATGTACTGATGAGACGGTGGCGACTCTAAAATACTAGGGATTGTTAGGCAACTGATCGGCATTTTAAATAAACTTGTTCTAGAATGAATTACAAGATTAGATTTACCCGTTATCGCAGTAGACTAGTTACCGATTCCAGATTCAGTATTTCAGCTTTACACACCGGTAGATTTAACGTTTTAGCTAGTTCTTCTGTGATAAAACTGGAGGTGCTCCCACTGTCTAGGAGGGCACGAGCTGAATAAGGATGGCCATTCGCATCATACACAGTCACAAGTGCGGTTGACAACAGAACACGTTTACATGTGTGTTGTGTCGAAATCGAAAGTGTTACATTGTCAGGCGGGGCTGAAGTTTGGAGTCACTCTCAATATGTAACAAAGTATTATGTTTTAGAAAACATTTGACAGTGACTGCGCTTGCACTCTGTTGCGGTGTGGTTAGGCCTTAAACAATTCAGGCAAACATTCGACTCTTTCGCTTTATTAGGTACTGCGCATAATATCGGTCAAATCTCGGAACGCATTACAAAAGTATAACCTATGCCCTTTATTACAGAGAGGGCAAGAGGGCGGAATAAATGTAGCCTGTCGAGTTGGATTACTTGTCAAAGCAAAATTTTGATGTCGTTTATTTTCCGCGCGATATTGATGAGAATTGGTACTTTTATTCGAACTCGTTTTATTTACAGAAATTTTATCACTATGTACAGGTTTAGTGTCCAGGATTTGTGTAGACTCTAAAGTTTCCAGTAAAATCGCTCGACTTTTAAGGAAATTCATCATATCGTCATAAGACGGTTTTGTTATGGCCATTTTAGCCTGCTCCCACTCTTTCGATGTGAAAGAATCGAGCTTCGAACTAATTAAATAAACAGGAATGTATCTCATTGCGAAGTATTTTCCCCCAATGAAGACAAGGCACGCAAATTAGTATTACATTTATCAATAATATTGCGAATTTCTGATGACGTTTCGTTACACATAGGTGTTAAATTAAAAATAGATTTAACATGGTTATGTATAAGAGCTTGCAAATTATTATACCGCTCCAGCAATAGCTGCCCAGCAATGTCGAATTAGCTGTAGATAAAGTGATTGATTGGATGACATTGGCAGCGTTGCCTTCGAGGCTCGACCGTAAATAATGGAACTTACTAATTAATAGCAGTGCTGAAGGAGTGTATACATAATCTTGATGTGATATGTCTGACAGAGATAAATATAAAAAAGAATGAGATCTATAAATATCGATTGGATGGTTTAAATGTTTATACCTGGACAAGAGAAGAGAGGAGAGGTGGAGGAATCCTGTTGTATGTGAAATCTGCCTATTTGTTCACTATGAAAAAATCGCCAGTGTTACACAGTGAGATTCTTTTAGGCGAGGTGCTGAATAATAATTATAAAGTTACTATACTTATCATATACAGGCCGCCTGACAACAACAAAACATGCTACATAACTGAGCTGGAAGCACTACTAAAGCGTGTACCCAAGCGTGAAAACTTAATAATAATAGGAGATATTAATATCAATATTTTAAAAAATGAATTAAACGCAGTTTCCCGAAGATACCTCAATGTGTTAAGCGATCAAGGAATGCAGTGTGGGATACAGGACGTTACGCGTGAGTGTGTAGTTGCTGGGCGAAGAGTGGCGTCTTGCGTCGATCACGTCTTCCTGCGAACTGGCGCGGCAGGTGCGCTCCACACATATACCGTTACGCACAAGGTCGCTGACCATTACATAATCGGTATGACAGCTGATTTAAACTTGCAAGCAACAATCCCGCTCCCCCGAGCCTATTTAAATAATAAAGACGTGATTAGGAAGCTCACTGATACTAGCTGGCAAGAGCTTCTAAAATGTACTGATCCTATCGAAATATATAATTCTATTGTAAAAATATTTAATGCTATCTATGAATCATGTACTTTTCAATGTACGCAGAATAATAAAAGAGACTCGCAACTATGGGTGAATAAAAACATACAAAATGAACTTGAAAAGAAGGATTTGCTCTTTAGAAAGTGGAAATCTCATCCTGATAACCATAACTTTAGACTTGCGTATACCAGACATAGGAACTATACACAAGGAATTCACGAACTACAGACCTATAGCAATTCTAAATGTTATTAATAAAATAGTGGAAAAAAATATTGTTAGCCAAATCACATCTTTTTTAGAAAATAATCAAATTATTAGTAATGTTCAGCACGGTTTTCGCCCAAACAGAAGTACAGCAACCGCGTTGTCAGAGTTTGTTGATTACGTGAATAATGCATTAAATGAGCAAAAAATAGTATTTGCGATATTTGTGGATTTTAAGAAAGCTTTTGACACACTTGATCACGACGGCTTGCTCCAGTCCATGATGGAATGTGGCTTAAGGGGACCAATTAATACGTGGTTTAGAGAGTACCTTCTAGGCAGGCAGCTTGCTGTCAGTGTTTGTGGAACTAAAAGTAAAAAAGGCAAAATTAAATATGGAGTCCCTACTGGTTCTGTCTACGGCCCTGTCGGGTATATAATGCATGTAAATAGCATGCCCAATGTTATTAAAAAATGTAAGTCCTATATGTACGCCGATGACACGTGCATTGTATGCAGTGGCACGGCCCAGGACAGAATTCAGGAGGCAATGCAGGAGGACTTTGACAATGTTGTGCGCTGGGCCCACGACAACGGAATACTTATTAATATTGATAAGACTAAGTGTATGCCTATTCTGTCACCATATAACAAAGATAAAATTATTAATATTAAAATTAAGGGTCACTCTTATGACTGCTTACACAGAGCCCACGCAAACTGTAACTGTGTGCATATTGAAATGGTACAATCTTATAAATATCTAGGATTGACAGTAGATGACCGATTTAGCTGGATTCCCCATGTAGACTCTGTTTGTAGCAAGCTAAGATCAATCCTCGGGAAATTGCACTATTTAAAATTTGTGGCTACAAAAGGAACTATGTATCTAGTTTATCACTCGTTGGCTGATGCGGTCATATCGTATGGACTAGGAGCGTACGGTTTAACCTTTCCTGTACATTTAAATAAAATTAAGTCACTACAAATTAGAATTCTTAAACTGCTCGCAGACTATAACGTTAAAAAATCTTTAGGAGGCGACTATGAAAAACTATTTAAGATATGTAAAGTGCTCCCAGTAGAATATAAATTAAGAATGGCCATCCTAATGGAACAGTTTGGCAAAACTGACCATAGACATGAAAGGAAATATGCCCATCAGACACGCGCATCAAAACAGCCTAAGTTGATCGTCCCTAAGACCAAAAACTATTATGGTAAGCGCACTAGGCGCTGGCTGACTCCTGTCTTTAGTAATGAGTTACCACACGATTTGCTGCATACAGTGCAAAGTAAGAAACACCTGAAGGCTTTGCTAAGAAGACACTACCTGTCTTTATGTCCATAGACATGATTAAAGGCTAATAATATATACCTAGGCTAATATAATTATACTTTTTCCACGGTACCCCTTACTAATAACATGTACCTACGTACATAGGCCGTGTGTGGAGTATAAACAACCAACAAGAAAAGTTTTATCGCAACCATAAACACAATCTGTTTAATGAAATGTCACGTTAAATAGTTATAATTGCTTGGTTGATTAACCCCATCGGTCGTAGTCTGTTGTTTTCATTGGTGAGGGAGTATGTGTAGGTATATGTTTAGGTATAAATTTATTTAAAAAAAAAGGATGAATGTTATTAACTGAGTTTGGTAACTTATTAACTGTTTATTTCTAAGTCCTGTATAAGTGTAGCATTTGTTAAAAACTATAACTAGCCACGTGAACTACTGCCGACAAACTGTTGCACAGTTTGGCAGAAAGCTAAACATTGTACACTTATTATTATATTATGTTAAATAAATAAAAAAATAAAAAAAAAATCAATGGCTTGATTTTCATGAATTAATGACGCAAATATGTCTATCTATGTGTATCCATCAAATCTCGGCAAATTGATACTAGAAAAGTCACGGGTGGAGCCAACCTGGATTTTGTCCGGCGGAGTGATGCAGTGACCTAAAAGACTGCTCGTCGTTGCAGTCGCTCGGAGCTCGGGATCGCGGTTGCCTCGATGAGATCAGTAGGTTGGCGAACCCAATTGCCTCGAAGAAGCTATCCTCGAAATCGTCTCGCTCTTCATATAGGTTTTGTACCAGTTTCTCATCAGCCTCCGCGCATTCAAGTTCGATAGCTTATGAAATTCATCCTGAAACGAGGTAATTTTGTCAATGCGGTATTTAAGTTGGTGCTGATCTATTTCATTTAATGGTTTTTCTAATGATGCAAGGTATGTTTTGAACTTAGTCATGCTTTTACACAGCCTTTTTTCTGTTATATTGAATAATATCAGGTTTAGGATTGGTATCGGCTGCATTTTCCATCGTTAAAATTACTTAAATAAAACGGAACTAAGTGAAACTGGAAGTATAAAATGGTTTGTTAACAGGTAAGTGAAAAATAACGAGAATTTACAAAGAAGATTTGGTAATAGAAAAGAAAACCTGATCGGTAAGTCCACCTCAGCACACTTGAACCCCCCAGTCTCCCGGGGCGTAGCAAAGGTAAGTGCGTCTTACCTGGTGGTCCTGGTATTAATTTTCTTATGACCTGGTGGTAGCCGCGGCAGCTTCGGCCGGCGGCGGTGCAGATCGGTATGAGATATCCGGAACGATGTGGCCAAAAAAATATTTTTCGTATTTGTTCGTAAATTCTTAGGTCGCTGGATTGTTCAAAATAAAAGTAACATACTGGTTTTAACGTTATTAATCATAAAGTAATATTAACAAAATAATAAACGAAGTTTTCTGTTAGTAAGTCAGGCACGGCCAAAAAAATTGTGTCAAAAAAACAATCGCCGCGCGACGGTCGCATTTCTTCTTTTTTCGTTTTTTCTCGCTGGCCAGTGTGCGCGGCTAAGCTGATGGAGGTTGGTTTTTCATAACAAGCTGTTTTTCAGATTTCTCTTACAGTATATGTTTGCGGTTTTTTTAAAAACAATAAAATGTAAATTCTTAATTGAACATGTCCTAAACTAAAAAAGTATTTGATTTTTTTTTCTATTTCTGTTCAAAATAGAAGACATGAGTTATCGAACAAAGTAAATTTCTCAAGAAAAAGCACCAACAAATGCTACAGTTTTTCAAATTAATAATGGTTTGAAAGAAAAAATTAAAGTAAGAATATCGTATAAAAATTACAATAATATCATATGGAACTCATATGTAAACAAAAAAACCACTAAATTACATAAGGATTAGGTTTGAAGATCTTTATTATTATACGAAATTACATTTCATTTATAATGAGATACGTAAAATAAAAATAACCGGTATTCGACTCTAAATGCTATTTTAGCTTTATTTTCAATGTGTTTATACTTTCAAACTCTTTTATAGGGCAGTAGCAAATTGAATAGCTGATAATTGTACTTCATTTTTGATTAAGAGATTATGTAATATTTAATATAACATTTAATTGAATTTGTTATTGCATGCATTATACTAAAATGCATGTATTGAATTGTACAACTGTTTATTACTGTCTTTCATTCATATTATTTCGTTTCAAAACTGCTCAATAACACCGTAAACGTCGGATTTTGAACGTTATTATAAACTTTGTATAGGAATTTGAAGCAGCGCGTATACGAGTAAGTACGCCTTTTAATAACTCGATAATATGTTTTGGTACCTATCTCTTACCCATAGAGTGTCTCGCTTAGTCATTGTTATTTTTATCGCGTTAAGCAAGTGTATTCACATTTTTTTATTGAAAAGACGACACTTACAGTTTGACTACTTACTCGAGAGTGCGAAAATCGTCGCCACTCAAATAAAACCGTTTTCTGACTCGATATTGTTTTAAGTTTGATGTCCACCTGTGTTTATTCTTACTCTTTCTCGCAGACTAAAAAACTTCTTGTTTTCGTATTTGCATTAAAAAAAAAACACCGATGTTGAAATAAACTTTTGTGTTCCTTGAAATATTTTGTTAACTGTATTATTCTTATTATAACTTAGGCGAAGAAAGTTCACTTAATTTAACTACATGAAACAATCTCTCCATTACGTACCTTTCAGATGCAGTTGGTTCGCCAGTGGGTATGGAAGTCATTCGATTAATTTAGTCCACTGCCGTTTGAGTTGCCGTTCACTCGTGAGGACAGATACCTAGCTAACTAGTTACAATTGCAGCAAAAGGAGCCTGGATAATTCGGTCCCGGAAAAGTTCTCCGCTGCAGCGATTTAATTCGGTGACGTTTGGAGCGCGGTCATTCCATGACTTTAGCCATGCAGTCGCGTGGAAATAGTGATAGCAAACTGCAACTGGGCACACGCGAAACGAAATGCAACACTGTCCAAATCGCGTTTTGCTGTTGTTGTTGCAAAAATTAGAAGTGGAACTGGAATAACAAACAACAGTTCACAAAACAAATTCAAAGTTAAAATTTATAAAACTCGGGTTTTTCACTAATATTACTATTAATAATAATTAAAAGTTGTGATGTGTATTATAATAACACGCAAACTGTTACTTTATATCTACCAAGACGTTATTAGCAGGCATATTTTGAACTTGAAATCATTAAATCACTTGAACATTCATTATTTCGTGTCAACCACGAGAGGTACTACATATGTTTTTCACGAATGACTAGTACCTACTGATATTATTACCCATTAACTGTGATTTATTACAACTCGGACTGCAGCAGTTTCCAAGAATTCGCGATTAAAAGTTACAATCGCTACTCCACAATATTAATAAATTTAAGATTGTATAGGCACGATGCAGAGGACTTGAAATCTGTGTCGCCTCTAACTGCCGTTGTAATTCGGTAACGTCGGGAGCGACGGTCATTCTATTAGTCTCGTATGAGCTCGTGTGCGATCGCCGGCTGTGACTCCCTCCGGGCGTTTCTTTTACTGCATTGAGTGCTTTTTTACATTAAGCTCTGAATATTGCCATTTCTCTTTACGAATAAAACTATATCACTTAACTATTTCACGATGAAATACACGCACACAAACCCAATCTGTAGCGCTTCGTGCGCGCAGTGCGCTATACATTGCTGGCAATAAATGCATGATTTATTTTAATGCCTAAAAATAAAAGTCGTTTCCCAGCGATAATTTTTGTTACATACGACTCGGTACGATGTACATGATGCGAGGTTTAAGGCTTCGCTAAGCCTTTTGTTACACCCTGTATGGTCGTGACAAGACATTTATGTTTTACTAGAAAATTGACGTATGATATTGATGCATGATGAGTTATGGCTATTAATTAACAAATACCTGTCTGATAGTAATAATTATAAATATTCTTTATTGCACAAGTAAGGACATAAGAAACAATAACATTCGCGATCATCATCATCATTATCAGCCAAAGGACGTCCACTGCCGAACATAGGCCTTCCCACGGCTTTCCATAGCGACCGGTCACTAGCGGTCTGCATCCAGTTTGATCCTGCGATCTTTTTAAGGTCGTCTGTCCATCATATTGGTGGACGTCCTACGCTGCGTCTTTGGTTTAAGGGTCTCCAATCTAGAACTTTCCTGCCCCAACGGCCATCAGTTCTTCGCGCTATGTGCCCTGCCCACTGCCACTTAAGCTTACTGATTCTCAAGTGCGATATTCGCGATCACTAATGTTTAAACATCAAGGTAGGTCAAAACTTGCTTTTATGTACATTTAAAATTTGCCTATTCGTAAAACATACTTAGATTACTTAGGCATCCGCGACAAACTCGGAATATGGTAACTGCATCGATGCTAAAAGTCGCAGTGTGTAAGTGGTCTAAATGCTTTATTGATTGATTGAAACCAAAAGACACGTCAACAATTCCAACATTGAGCGCACTTAAATTTTTATTGATACCTCATATTTAAAACGTTTTCCCATAATATATCATGCTACGATAAAACTTTGATAAGTAGCTCACACTTAGTCGTAAGATTCTGCCATACGATGAAAATCTTACGCGAGGTTGGACGGCCCGCCTAGCCTAGTGCTCGGTTTCCCAGAAGCCTCCGCCGCCTAACTTATTATAATATCAATCTCTAAAATTTGAAACTCCCAACTTTGGCCATTTCGAAAATATGAACTCAGTTTATACCATTATTGCAGCGATTTTGTGATAGAGTACACTGAGTAATGAAATAGTCGGGAATACGTTCTTTGTTTAAAATTAAAATAGAATGGAGAGAATCTTTGTTAAATATTTTCCCCTTTCTTGCAAAAATACAGTAGGTTTTGAATCATAGACCTATTACACACTGCGACTTTTTGATGTCTTAAGATTAGATCGAGTCGCAAATTAGCGATGCATCGATTCTAAAAGTCGCAGTGTGTAAGGAATCTTCTTTACTAAAATCTTACCCAGCCAATTTAAAAAATATACACAATGAAGTCATTCAGGCAACCTTAGTCCTTGGTTTAATCCGGACACTAACTTTATGAAAAAGGGAGGTTTGAGTTGGAGTTCATATATCTATTTTCTATGTTTTTAAAAAAAGTATGATATGGTTACGAATTTGTACAAATAAGTAATTAAGTTTTTTTATTATCTGAGTAATATTTCGCATAGATAGATTAGTACCACCAACGAAACAACAATACATAACCGTACAGTCATCACACATAACATTTAAGGTACATACAAACCGAGTTACAACAACAAGAATCACCGCCTGCAAATATACGTAGGTAAAGCGCAAACATCGGTGAGGACAACCGAAACTAGCTTAAAATTTGTTTAACTGCCTCCACAAAGGACAAAGAGACCCCGAACAATAGTCAGTCTTGATTAGACCTGCCTACATTTGTAATCGTATAATGGATAACCCAATTTGTAGCATCCGCCTTTCCCATTGACTAGCGGGCTAATTGACTAGATATCGGTAAGTCGGAATGCCAATAAAGACGTTTTCGCGGTTTAATGGACACGTAACTTATATGATCGGGTGGGCTCAAATGTATTTTCAATTCCATTGGGTAGGGAATCTTAATAAAAGACGCGTCCCCAGGAAAGCTTTTGTTGAATTTCCAATTACGCATCAACAGTTAAAGTATTTAAGGGGTTTACTATATCGAAAATGAAAAACATAACTACATATATATAAGATATTTTCTAATATTTCTGTGATTTAGACGACACAGTCAGTCAAACACAATTGAGTTTCTCTGTAAGAAAAGATTTATTTTGTTATTTTACATGTACGATAATTCACATGAAATTAACGTGATTACTAACAAATCCTTACATACCTGTAAGAAAAGAAACGACATTTAATGTTATCTATCACAATGTCGATACCTAAATCACTAATAGTTTTTATTTCTGCTTTCACGCAATAATTAATTGACGAGACGTATTTTTAGGTTATACCTTTTACATTACTTAGAAAATTCATCTGTCATGTCACAGTACGGCTCGATGTCACAGCGGTGATGTTTGACCGCGGGAAAATTTAAACTAAAGAAAAGTATTAAAAATGTTTTTCTTTACATCTCCCCTCCCGGAGTAGTGAAGACAATGCGTCAGCTCATGCATACTCTTCAAGCGTAGGCAGGGGCTGGAGTTAGCTTCGAGATGTGGTAGAAGTTTGACTCTGATTTCTTATGGTCTGTGTTTATTCTGTAAATTGAGCTTGATATTTTTTCTTTGATTATGTAGGGTCCGAGTTTCAATTCATCAAGTTTCTTCCTATTCAACCTGTTTCCATTTTCTACAAAAACGGTATCACCCACTTTGAAGTCTATGTGTCTTCGATTTTTATCATAAATTGTCTTGTTGTAATTATGTGATTTGATTGTATTTTCCAAAGCTGTCTTCCTAGCTTTTATTAAATCATATTCAGTCTTCTTCTGTTTCAGCTCATTCGGCAAGATAGTAACATCTGTGCCATAAAGTAGGTATTTTGGAGCATACCCAGTAACAGTGTGTTCTGTTTCATTGTATTTCTTTACACAGTTGTGTGCTATAGTTGTCCATGCTACTTTTCTATCCTGTTCATTTATCTTGCATCTGATTTTGTTGACCAATGTTTGATTTAATCGCTCGTTTAAGCCATTCGAGAATGGGGAGTTTACAGCTGTAAAAATCATTGGAATATTTTTTTTTTCCAAAAATCTCTTGAATTCTTTAGAATTGATACCTGGGTATTGGTCTGAGAGTATCAAGTCAATGTCATCATTTTCAGCACAGTTTTTGATCAGTTTAATGAAATCATTTGCATTTTGAGTACTTGATGTCAAAACATATGCATACCTAGTGAAATGATCGGATAGCAGGTGTAAATATCTCTTTGTTGATCTGGAACCTCCAAAGCCTCCAATGGTATCAATAGAACATATCTGAAAAGGTTTTGTAGCCGGACCCAAGTGGGACATCAGTCCATATTTATTTTTTCCTCTTGATTTATTCTTCAAACATACTACACAGCTCTCACAGATTATTTTTATGTTTTTAGTCATGTTTTCTGCTGTATAAAAAGAGCTGATCATTCTTTGCATCTGTTTAATTCCTATGTGACTAAGATCTGTATGTACTTTTTTCATGAATTCAATACTAAATTCCTCTGATATAATAATTTTTTCTCTTTCCTTTACTTTCTTGTAGTAAACATTGTTTTTTCTTAGTAACTTTTCTTTTCTGCATTGTATATATTTATTTTTTTGTTGATCACTTAAGATATCTGCTAGTGTTATTGTGTTAACCACTTTTAATTGTTCATCTAGGTTTTCATTTGGTTCAAGGACTGGGTTTCTACTTAAGCAATCAGCTTCAATGTTGTATTTTCCTGGAGAATATTTAATTTGAAAATCATATTGGGATAAGTAGTATGTTAGGTCGCCCAACTCTTCATCTGTTCTAGATCTTATGTTCATATTCTCTAGTGGTTTGTGATCTGAAAAGACAGTAAATTTCCTACCTATTAACATGTGCTGCCAATACTTAACACATTCTTTAATTGCTAAGCACTCCAGATAAATAGCTTTCTTCCTTTTTTGCACTTCATTCAGTTTTTTGGAAAAGTATGCTACTGGTTTTTCTTCATTGTTTTCTTGTGGCTGTTTTAGGACTGCTCCTACTCCAAGTATACTAGCATCTGTGTATATGTTAATAGGAAGTTTTGGGTCAAAAATTGTTAATATTGGTTGAGAACATAATATTTCTTTCATTTCATTGAATGACTTTTGGCATTCTTCAGTCCAGTTGAAGGTCTGTCCCTTTCTCAAAAGATTATGCAATGGTTCCAATTTTATAGCTATATTTGGCACATATTTATGATAAAAGTTTATTTTTCCCAGGAATTGTCTAATATTTTTTTGAGTTTTTGGGGTTGGGAAATTTTTAATCGATATTAAGTTGTCTTTCAGCGGTCTAACTGAATTATTCTGTACCACATGACCTAAGTATTTAACTGTGTCTGCTGCAAACGTACATTTAGAGAACTTTAGTTTGAGGCCTTCACTTTTAATTGCTTGAAATAGTTGTTTCAGATGTTTGACATGATCGCTGAACGACTTCGAGAATAACAAAATGTCATCGATGAAACACACTGCAAACTCTCCGAGCTTGTGCTTGCGAATTATATTACACATTATTCTCTGGAATATGGCTGGAGAGGTTTTTAAGCCAAATGGTAAACTGGTCCATTGATAATGGCCTTCTTGGGTCACAAATGCAGTTTTGGGTCTATCTGTTATACGCAGAGGTACAGACCAAAACGCTGAATTTAGGTCTAGTGTTGAAAAGTACTTGCAGTCTCTTGTTTTTACTATTAGGTCCTCAATGAGAGGGAATGGCTGCGATTGGGGTACAACTATTTTATTTAAGTCTCTAAAATCTATGCATAATCTTGATCTTTTATTTTCATCTCTTTTATATGCCAATGTGACTGGTGCTGCAAATGGGCTATATGATTCCTCTATTATATTTTTTTCCAATAACTTCGCAACTTGGGTTTCAATTTCCTTTTTGTCTTCCATTGTGCAACGATATGGTCTTTTACAGCAATATTTTTCTACTAGTAGATCAATGTGTGCTTCATAACCCGTTACCTTTCCAATGTCATATTTGTCCTTTGCAAACACAGATTTATTCTCTGATACTAATTCATCAATCACAGCCTGTTTTTGATAGTCTAGATGATTTATAAAAATCTTGAAGTTTTCTTTATTTAAGCCTTCATTGAAGTTTACTGAATTAACAGATTTTTCTTCTTTGGAATCTTTTTCACTTCTTTGTATAGGTATCTTCTGTTTAATTTCTAAGTTTTCATTTAGAACTAGGTAAAATTCTTTTATAAAATCTAGTCCCACCAAAAAATCATAATCAAAGTTTTCATTGTCTATTACAAAAACATTCATTCTTTTTTCTACATCAAAAATGGCTACATCAATTGTGATAAGTCCATTTGCCTTTTTAACGCCATTAATCGTTTTAAAATAAGTATTGTTGGAAAGACTGGCATCTTTATTTTTAATCTTTAACAACTTTGAATTTATCAAGGAAACATTCGACCCTGAGTCAAAGATCCCGATTACTTCAATATTTTTATTCAGTACTAATTTCACTTTGATCAATGGCGGCACTATTAGTTTTTTTGGTCTTCACATTTAAGTTCACATTCCAATTCGGAATTGTTGATCAATCTTATTTGTTTATTTTCCTTTTCACTATTTATTTTTGTCTTAAACCAACATGAATCTTCTGAATGATAGCGTACACCTTTCTTCAATTTTTCGCATATACTACACTTTTCTTTAACCGGCTTAGTATCTTCTTTTTTTTTGAAAATCCTTTTTCTTGAAACCAAATGTTCTAATCTGCCAAGTTCATTAAATAAGTTCTTTGTATGTATGATTTCTTCTTTGTTAATTCTATCTGTTACAAAATCTGGTAAGCCGGCAGCAATTATATCAATTAGAGTACCTTCATCCATTGTTTTTCTGTTTTCTAGTAAAAGTTTTTCTTTTTTAACTGCATATTCCAATAAAGATCCTCCTTGATACTTGAAAGATAAAGCATACTTGCTCGTAGTCCAACCTTTATTTGCATAAGTTTGCAAAAAACTCGATTTCCATTCTGACCACTCGGAATGTAAACTCAGCTTGATCATCATTGAAGAATACCAATCAGTGCATGATTTTTCTAAAAATAATCTGAAGATTTCAATTTTCTCTTCCTCTTTGACTATGTCAAACCTTGCACATTCTTTTTCAAATACTTCCATCCATTGATATGCACTTGAATTTTTTCCATCAAATTTTTCAATCACAAACCTGTCAGCTAACTTTTTTATGTTTTGTTTTTCTTTGTTTTGTTGACCTTCAACCAATTTTTCCAAAATTTTCACAATGGGATCTTCTGAAGACTGTTTATTAGCAATAACCAATTGTTCTTGGGTGGTTTCCTCTAAAAATTGGTTCAGAAATATCATGTTTTCATCCTCATCAACATATGTTTTTAATATATCCTGCGTTGTTTTTATCCAAACATTTCTTGTTTGATATCTTTTCTTCAAAGTATTTTTCACTGTTGCAAATGTTTTCGAGGATTGGATATGTGTATGAAGTGTTACTGCTTGATACTCTTCAGGAATAAGAAAAATTTTGTTGTCTTGTGTGGCAAGTGAGGTTATGGCGATAAAGTTTGACTTTCCGTCTATTGTCGGTTTTACTTGAAAGGTAAATTTCAACTTCTCCATTTTGTTTCGACAATAAATGTCGTTTTATAAGATATTTTCTAATATTTCTGTGATTTAGACGACACAGTCAGTCAAACACAATTGAGTTTCTCTGTAAGAAAAGATTTATTTTGTTATTTTACATGTACGATAATTCACATGAAATTAACGTGATTACTAACAAATCCTTACATACCTGTAAGAAAAGAAACGACATTTAATGTTATCTATCACAATGTCGATACCTAAATCACTAATAGTTTTTATTTCTGCTTTCACGCAATAATTAATTGACGAGACGTATTTTTAGGTTATACCTTTTACATTACTTAGAAAATTCATCTGTCATGTCACAGTACGGCTCGATGTCACAGCGGTGATGTTTGACCGCGGGAAAATTTAAACTAAAGAAAAGTATTAAAAATGTTTTTCTTTACATATTATATATTACACCTTTTTTATCCAAAATATGGAGAACATTTTGGATGATGAGTATGTTCAAAAAGAACGGCAATTTCTAAAAAGAAATTAGGTTCTAAAATTGCGAGCTTAAAAATTTCAGGAACTTACTCCGGGAAATACGTTGTAAAAACTTGGAATCGTGTTCACAATAGCGTTTAGTAGATTCCCAAGTATATATTTTTTTTACTTTCAGGGATCCATAAGTAAAAAAACACTTTGTTACTTAATCTTACAAATTAAATTGATTTTTCTGTACGTTGTCATAGTTATTGTCTCTTATTATGGACTAGAATGGTAAAATGGATTATCAGTGTGTGAATCACGCTTATAGGAGAAACAAAATAATATGAAGTCATGTGTATGATGGATGTCAAGCTTAATTACACCAAGATACTAAGCGCATCATGAACCAGTCGGTGATAACGTTTTAAATAACATATTTCATTAAGAGAACACTATTTTAGTTAAACACTTTAATGTATTTTTGTGTTTGGTCCATGCATTAATGCTAGAAACTTAATTAGTGGGTTTCCACGCGGGAGCCCATATAGGCACGCGTGAGTCGTTGTTAATATTCGGCCATGCGTTATGGCACTCCAGCCGTCGATTCGTCTATTATTTCGTCATTCCCGTATTTTCGTCGACACTCGTCGCGAACACGTCCAACGAGCCTCTCGTTGTAATTGGGGCGTAGCATCAATATTCGTTAGTCGGCCGCTTTACATATTTCAAAGCCGGACTGTCGGACTGCAGCCGTATGACCGTATGAATTCTAAAACAGTTCCACTCATGTCTTGCAAATTCAGCTATGGACTCTCTGTTTTTTTGCCTTCATTGCCATTCTTTATTTAATGTTATGTATGTGATTTAATGATCACAGATTTTTTTTTAATGTCAGATTGATGTTTAACACCTAAAAAAGGGGAATATTGCAATTTAGAAAAACATCGTCCCTTTTTAACCAACTTCCAAAAAGGAGAAGGTTATCAATTCGACTGTATGTTTTTTGTATCTATTTAACCTCATATCTCAGTTATTTGTCAACCGATTTGAATTTTATTTTCCTCTACCTAGAGGTTATACCCTCTAGTTCGTCCCATTGTTACGAAGACGGGATCTGATGATGAGATCTTAGTGCAATCGAGAGAAAACCTCGAATTTAAAAGTTTAGTGTTTTCGTACTAGAATCTAAATGAAGACTTGTTGTTGCGTGTAGTAGTTGACAGTGTGTGAGCTGAGCTGATAGTCGACTTCTTTAACGCTTAGGAGTTCAGTGATTTTAATTACAGAGTTGATGATAGGTTATTTGTAGCTTACTAAAGAACAGAGTCAAAAGGTGCAACCCCTACTGTAATCACTAAAAATTTGCATATAAAACTAACTTCACTACCAATATGCACTAAAAAGTCTTAAATAAACTCTTCACTCTTTAAAGGAAAGGACTCCATTTTAGGCGAACAATTTAAAATGGAGTCTTTTACTTTTAAGAGTGAATAGTTTATTAAATACTTTTAAGTTCATTTTGGTTTTCAAGTCGGTTTTACTTTTATTAAGTTTTATTTTTTGGATTACAATTATATATGTCTACCTAAGCTAAAGTTTAAAAGTGGGAATCAGTTGTGTTTTATCGCTAGAGATGTAATTGTTATGTATAGATATGATGACTATGTTGTAAGTATTCTTATAATTTTTCTAATATAAAACCACCGAAATGCTTGTACAAAATCTGCCATGTAGAATGCAAGTGGAATGCACATAGCCGTCGCTGCAGCAGGAAAGCCATGAAATACTGTCACCGCGGCATAAACCAGTGTGTCACTTGCAGCTTATAAAATTCTAACGCGTAGCTCGCAGGCACGCTCTCGCCCGTACCGATGCATCTTGCTGAGAAGAGTTATTTTCACTGGAAATTGTTATGAAGGTTGCTATTTCATTGCACTGAAAATCTGTCGCGGTTTAACACTTTAGTTGATGTTTTCCTTCATTGTGTCTCTGAGTGATAACGAGGGTTAGTTGTTTCCTCGAGTAGGTATTCTGTATTATCTTGTTACGCAATAATGTTTATTATGCGAAAAATAGTTTGATCATCTGATATTTTCAACTATGTATTATTCGACGGTTACTTATTCAAAGTCAACAATGGCATGAACGGGTGCCAATTCTCGTGCAATGCGTATACGAAAAAAGTTAAATGATCGAATTTTCATTGCCAAAGCAAACAAAACACCTATTTAATATCTAGGGTCAAGATTTCTATGCATTTCGATTTCGTTCGTGTTTAGTTAAGTGTATTACTTAATTTTTAGGCAAAACGGTAAAGCTCGAAATCTAATTATGTTAGAATTAAGTTCGATTGACGCGAGAATCCTCCCTGCAACAACTTCAAGTCTTATGCGCTACGATTCGTCGGACGGATGCTACGAAGCTACGAGTGTAGATATATGTAGAATTTGCTTTGTTACTATGCATTGCGACTATACAGGCCGCAACAAAAGGCTTAACGAAGCCAAAAACTAAGTTATCCCCCATTTATACGATTATTTTTCTCAAAGACACTATACCTACGCTCTTTCTTATGTCCCTTTATTACTTTCTTCGCAACGTCTGTATTTTCTCTGTTAAGACCTATGGTTGACTGGAAGATAATGCTCTTAGCATTTAATCCGCCACCTGTACCGTTTGTATATAAAGTTCATAAATAAATACCTGGGAAATGACGCGTTACTAAGACATTGACAGTCAAAGTGGTTTTTGAATCATAGTTCTTTAAATTAAAATGTTCTATTAGTACTAAAAATGTATTCCCCTAAGAACAATGTCTTTTTTTTGTAAACAGACCATACCATAGACATAGACATAACGGCGCACTATGCAATGTATTTGCGCGGTTGCTCCTTGGACTCTGTTCTTTGACCTGTGCTACAAATAACTTATCATAAGTTCTATCATTATTCACGTAACCATTGAACTTTTAAGTGCTAAGGAGCAGGGCTTGTTAACGATACCAAATTCACACTATAATTATCGTTAAATAACGATATTTTCATAAAGTTACAATTTTAACCGTTACATGGGTAACGGTAGTTTAAAATTGATTCCGATATAATAATATTAACAAGTAACGGTAAAAGTATCGATATTTTTATCGTTATATAAAGCGATGTTGCCATTCGGCGCGGCGACGTGCGCTATTCCACGCTACGCGGGCCGGCCGATCGTCGAAATGGCAACATTATCAGCCCGTAGATAGATGCAAACACATGATTTGGTTTCGCAAACACGTGCTTAGTGTTTGGTGGCAAGTTTTATTTTATTTTATTGTAGTATACTTCATGATAACGGTAAGTTTAACGATACTTGTGGTATTGATTTGGTATCGTTATCAAGCCTAGCCTATGGTAACATTATCACTTACCGATAAAATTGTCGATAACGTTAGGTCAATTTAACGGTAAAAGGTCATCCGAGGTATCGTTACCAAGCATAACGTTACCTTTGCCATTAACGTTACCTTCGTCTGGCGTAGGTAACGATACCTGAATTTTAACGGTATTCAAAGCCCTGCTAAGGAGTTCCACTATCATCTGAGTTCCACCAATGTTGACTATCAGACGTAACAACATGTCAACATTAAGATTCTAGTACAAAAACACTTTAAACCTTGAAAAAATGAGGGTATTCCTAGACTGCACCAAGATTTTATCAACAGATCCCGACTTGACATCAAAGGGACAAACTAGAAAGTATAACCTGTAGGTAAATGAAAAAAAAAACAAATCGGCCCGAAAATGACTGATATATAAGTTAACATAAACACAAAAAACATACAGTCGAGTTGATGACTTCGTCCTTTTTTGTAGACGGTTTAAAATTCAACCAACCATGTGTCCGGATCAGACGGGAAGGATTCCAATCAATCATTAATGCAAGTAATGGATTTCAATCCGTCCCCTTTATTGTATAATTAAATCAATTGTTTCCTTTTACCTCAAACGGGGTTAAACCGTTAGAGCCGCGAGGATTTCTCCCGTTGTCCTCGGTTTTAATGATTCTATTAGGGGTAAGAATTCGATTTAGTTCGGAACGTTCATCGAGCGAGTCAATATTGCCTGAAAATTGTTTTGCGATCGGCGTCCGATAATTTAATTATTTCAGGATTCAATTTTAGCTGGCCTTGTTGGCTCGCACTGGACGTACAAAAGTGATTACCCACTGGGCGCTACGCCTTGTTTGAAATGCGTTTAGTTATGGTTAACCGTGTCAAGGCAAGAGTGTTAGCATAGCGTAAACGTCAGCGTATCAACGAACATAAAGTGATTGGAAGATAAATAGCTTATGCTTGTGATCACCAACTTTGACTTTTTACTTTTTTGTACCTATTTTCATGGTAAGTACGGTCGACGTCTTTGCCGCCTAACCACTTGCAGGATGAAAATCGCTTGCACACATCACAGTAAAGCCAGGCGTCACTTCAAACAAAAAACGACGCGAGGTGCAAGCGATTTTGGAACTTAGGTGGTAAGGCGGCGATTACCTTTATAGTTACTCCTCGCAGAAGTCAGTGTAGCGTTCAGCGGCAAGCGCGCGTCGAACCTACCAACTTTAGCCATGAGCATTATTTTTAAGTTATTTGATATAAGTATACATATATAGGAAAAAAAAGTGGGTTCAAACAAACAAACTCTTCAGCAATATTAATAGTACCTACTAGTCAGCGTATTATCAACTTGAGTCTATCTCACTAGCATTTTCTATTGACAAAGAGGCCCCAAGACTCGATTGCCAATGGACCAAGACCTTATCCTGAAAGAAAAACCGAAATTGCAATTTAAGGTTGTATATGGTGTTTTAGTTTTACTGGCACTTCTGATCATTTCTTGCTCTGCAGATGACGCTCTGTCGAGAGAGGATGGGAAGGTATTCACGGGGACGCTGCGTCACGCTGCCATTATTATTAGGTTTATTCCGGTCTGATCCTCCTAGTGGCGATCCACCAGGGGGAACACTATTATTTTTTATTCCGGACTGATTGTTGTGACGCATAAAGGGGATCACATATTTTGAATTATTTTCTGTTCCGGTCTGATTCACCTTCTTGTTAAAAGCATAATTTTCGTACAGTCGGCAATGGTTCTAAATATTTATTTTTTATTATCGTTAGAATTAGGGCTGATTTAAACTTAATCGTTATTATTATTTTTTTAAATTTCAATGAGAAATAATTTTTGTGATGATTTCTTGCATATCTGTGATAATTATGATGAATAAATGAGTGTTGATTTTTAACATAGTAGTTTTTTTGGAGGTGACAATGTAGGTGGATCAGTTAGGACGAACTAAATATAAGGGGGATCAGTCCAGAAATTATTAATAATAATATAATCATGAGAGGTGGATCACAACAAGGGGGATCAGACCAGAATAAATACTATCTACGCTCATAAAGAACTAACCATTTGTTTACATTTTTTGGCGGGTTACGGCGACGGCAACATTTTTATTAAGATTTTTTGAAAAATGTGAGCCATATTAAAAAGTGGTTCAGATGATTCTGCTAGTTTTTCCAATTTAGCTATTTTCAGGTTTTGCGCATTTAACGTTACACATTGTATAGTGCCGCCAACTTATTTCATCATCATGATCATTATCAGCCAAAGGACGTCGTCTGCTGAACATAGGCCTCCCCCACGGCTTTCCACAGCGACCGATCACTAGCGGTCTGCATCCAGTTTGATCCTGCGATCTTTATAAGGTCGTCTGTCCATCTTGCCGGTGGACGTCCTACTCAGGTCGAAGGGTCTCCAATCAAGAACTTATCTGAAGAATGACAAAATGGAGCAACGATCGAAAAGGATCACTTCTGGCTTTTTTCATACTCGCCGTAACTACGTGTTTAATTAAAAACATGTGTTTATTCAACTTTTTTCCTTAATTAAATCTAATTACACAGCCAAAGGTAGAATTACTGCCGAATGGCGAAAAGTCAAATGAGAACCATTTTACTTAACTTCGGATGTCATCGTAGGCAACTGGGATCAACGTCGGGATGATGATGATAATGATTTTCGGTACCGTTACTTTTTTTTTATAATTCATAAATAAAGTGCAACTTTTTAGAATTATTTCTGAGAAATTTTGATAATCGTCACATTCTTTACACACTGTGACTTTTAGCAGCGACGCAGTTGCGATGCTAACGTCCGTTAGCATCGATGCAGTCGCAAAATATGAACCTTTACACACTGCGATACCTTGAGCAAAGATAAGGCCAAGTGCAAGCGGTAATGGAACTCAAGGTGGTTAGACGGCGATGACCTTCGTAGAACCTCCTCGCAGAGGCCAGTGCAGCGACCATAGCGGCTTAGCGCGCGTCGTGTTTGTCTACTAGTGTCATTAGCATTATTTTTAAGTTATTTTAAATGAGCTATTTAGCACAAAAGGGACTATTCCAATCTAGAAAAATATACTACCCATAGTCGGCGTGTTATCAACTTTAACAACAATAAAATATGTTGTACAAAATATTGTTGAAAGAAATTTTCAAATTGGATCAGTAGTTGCGGCGACTTTCGCAGCAAACCAACTAACAATCAAATTTTTTGCTATTTTATAGCATTAAAGGATGCACATCGTAATTTGCAAAATTATTGCAACGGTCTTTTATTGCAAGCAACCCATGAGGAAAAGTTATACTTATGTAGATATTTGTTATGAGGTACATTTTAGATTTTGGTTACATGGAGGTAAATAGTAACAGTTGAATCGTATTACTTGAAAAAAAAAATAGTGACATTATTTTCAGTATTGTTTTTTGACTGATTGACATGGTTATACCGTTCTGCCGCCATTATGACAGCAATCCTTGAACAAGAAGCTATTGCAGAAAACGTTGTCCATTAACCGGCCGTGTGTCGAAATGTAATTAATATTGGCTTTCGGAACTATAAAGGCCGCTTGAGTACAGTTTGGTGCTATTAGGCTTCAAAGTCTAAAAAATGACACAGACAGCAAACAGGTGGACCTTTGTGACATGGCGTGAGGGTCAGCGGATCAACGGAGCGGATTTGAAATATTTCGATCAGTGCTGGGCTTGTTAAGTAATGGGCCCTATTGCTCTCTGAAATTCCAGGCTTCAGAGCGTCCTATTGGAAATGCAGCTTGTGTCTCCTGTTTTAGACCATAATCGGCATATGTTTTTTATTTATTTTATGTAGAGTGGTGTTAGTTTCAAAAGCACTTTAAAGCAAACGCGTGTCGATCAATAAGTACCCGTGTTCGGATTGAAAACGAAATATTTGCCAAATTTGTTTTATTTACGTTAAAACGTAGTCTTCTTTTAGGGTTATAAACTTCTCTCAACGTTTCTCCTACTTCCTTAAACTCTCCAAAAATATGTTTTTGAAACTCTGAAAAAAGGCGATGTTTCCGCGATGACCACTTCATTTATTTTTCCAGCGGGCGAAGTCTGATGCAACATTTTTGACATTTCGCGTAGACAATTTCAATTTTATAATTTTATAATTCATCAAATATCATTTTACCTTGTGTAGCTTGTATGTTTAATAAATCTTAAAAAATATTTGTAATTTTTAAGCTTCATTCGAAAATTCTTCTCGATCAATAAATACACGAAAACACTTATTTGTTACGACATTTTTCGAGCGCCACCTGGTGGTTTTACAGGGAACTATGTCGAGACTTCCGACACTGGTTTTCATATTAAGTAATAAAAAATAGTAACAGGATCTCTTTTGTTCTTTAGAAGTCACAGTCGGGCGAGTAAGGTGTTTGTAAAAACACTGCGTTGACATTTTTACTCGTAACTGCTTGTTGCCCAGTGTTTGCAATCGCGGCAGCCATCGCGCCGACACCTCACATCTCATTTCTGATGCAAAGATTGCCGTTCCAATCCATACGAAATGCCTAAAGCCTGAACTACTTCGCATACTTTCGTTCGGCGATCAGCGATAATAATACCCCGGACCTTTTCTCGGTAACCACGTCTGAAAGGCGTCCTGGCCATTCCCTGTTGAAAACAGTTGTACGACCACTCTTTAATTTGTTAAATCAAAATGTAACGTTGTCATTGACGGCGAAGGGTCTCCATAAAGAGCATCAAACTTAACATTTATTTCATCGCATGTTTTCCTCACAAAAATAAAATGTAAATTACGGATCGGTTTGCTCTTGATCAATTTTATCAAGAAACACCAGACACGAAAGATAAACAAAAAGTAACCCGTGCATTAAATAACCTAAAATTAAGAACAATGGTAAGATGATATTACACGATGGTTATGTCAAATTTAATACCTAACGCCACCTATCGTCAAAAAATGGGTACTTTTTGATCGATCTAGTAGGTACTACTCGTATATATGTTTTTACTCAAACACAATACATAACATTTTGTCATCAACTTTAAACAACGTTTTCAACACACTTGCTCAAAACGACGTTTTTATTCCACAGATTTTTGGCACATAATCCTAGATATGAAACACGCGTGCTTTTTCGGTATATTATTGCACTAGTGCCTTTATTTTATTAACCCGACCAATTTAGGTTTGTACCCTTGTCGAAAGTAAGAAGAAGAAGCGATGTAATTTAGTCGGGTTATAACTTTTATTTTAGCAACAAACATTATTTATGCGATAAGTAACAGTATTCTACATAGTAGTCCATTGAATGAGTCCCTCCAAGGGGGGTCTAGAGTGCGTGAGTTAGTAACGTAAGATGTTTCTTCGGAAACATGTTAAGAGTCCCTAGGTAATAAACATACTAAAACCCCGGGACACTAGGAGGAGACCCGGAGTGGGGGGAGGGGGGGGGGGAAAGGGTCCATTTTTTCATTTTTCGCTTAAATCTCCAAAACGGTACATGTTAGAGAAAAACTTTCAAGGAAAAGTTGAAAGGCCATAAAATTATCTACAAGTTGTACCTAAATCATTTTTTTTTATTAGCAGCCGTTTTCGAGCTACATCCCATGAAAGGTGGAAAATTCGAAAACATAAGCAAACTTTAGCATAAGCTTAACGAGGGCGGACCCCTTCCCATGCTACGTGTGAAACTTCATCGAAAAAATCCGAACAACGGATAATGTTGGGACATTGATGTCATATGAGAGGCACAAGAAGAAAAAAATAAAAAGTTCAAGTATCGTAACTACCCTAATAAAATTCAATTCCTCCTAAACGCCTCCATGGTGGAATCTGGTTTTTTTATCAATGATAGACCTAATTATGAGCAATCTATCTGTACCGGTCACAAGTTGCACTTTTGAGTTTTTTGGAAGAAAAAAATAAAAAGATCATGTTCAGTAACTCAAACTACCCTAATATAATATTTTGACAATCGATTCCTCCTAAAGGCTTCTATGGAGGAATTTGTTTATTTTACCTATTATAGACCTAATTAAGAGCAATCTATCAGTACCGGTCACAAGTTGCACATTTGAGTTTTTTGGAAGAAAGAAATATTTTTTGATCGATTGATGTGATAAACATGGGTATGTAGTATGGGGAAATTGTTTGAGCCAAAATCATTTTTTACTGCGTGTAACTCAGAAATGGTAGGATATAGGAAAAAATGATTTAGGTACAACTTATAGATAATTTTATGGCCTTTCAACTTTTCCTTGAAAGTTTTTCTCTAACATGTGCCGTTTTTGAGATTTAAGCGAAAAATGAAAAAATGGACTCTTTCCCTCCCTCCCCCCACTCCGGGGCTCCTCCTAGTGTCCCGGGGTTTTAGTATGTTTATTACCTAGGGACTCTTGACATGTTTCCGAAGAAACATCTTACGTTACTAACTCACACACTCTAGAACTTTTTATTCAATGGACTATAGGTATTTATTTCAATAAATGGCAAATCTAGATTTTTCATTTTTTTTTTCTGTAATTTGTGTTTTTAACACGAATTATAAGATTTTTAATCTTGGCTGTTGGCCGATCAAGTTCGCGCCTTAGCCTTGCGCGCGAATCGGTATCGCGGCAGGAAAAAAAAAACAATGCGCCATTTTTCGTAAATAGGTAATTGTCGGCTGTGACGAAGTTTGGAGTAATTGTAAAGTTTAATATTAACGAAAATGTCTACTTCAAGTAAAGAAAATGATAAAAACCTCTTATTAACTCTGCCGGACATACGTAACGAGGCGAAAAACGCGTGCGATAGTCTTTTGCCATCAAAGTCGAGTGAAATGTATTTTTACAAAATGTTTTATTAATTAAAAACGTAGTAAATGAAGAGTCTTGTTTTTTCCTCGCAAGTGTGTTGAAAAACGTCGTATGATACGCGTGTGCCTGTGACCATTATATACGTGGCTTTCTTATGGCGCACTCGGTTTCACTCGTGCGCACACAATATCGCCTTGTATATAATGGTCAACTTAGCACACTTGTATCATAATGTACTATTTCAACAAACTTGCTCAAAATGACGTTTTTATTCCACCGATTTTTGGCACATAATCATAGATATTAAACACGCGTGCTTTTTCTGTATATTATTGCACTAGTGCCTTTTGTTTATGAACCCGACCAATTTACATTTGTACCCTAGTACCATGTAGTAAGTAAGAAGATGAAGCGATATAATTTAGTCGGGTTATAACTTACACAACAAACAGTATTTATGCGAAAAATAACAGTACGTACATATTTATTTTAATAAATTGTAAATCCAGGTTTATTACTAAAAATAACTCAAATTCATTTAAAATTTTCTGTAATTTGTGTTTTAAATAACGAATAATTACATTTTTAATCTTGGCTGTTACCCGATCTCGTTCGCGCCTTAACCTTGCGCGCGCATCAGTTTCGCGGCAAGAATAAAAAACAACGCGCCATTTTCGTAAATAGTTGGCGGCTGTGGTGTGACGAAGTTTGGATTAATGGCAAGTGTGTTGAAAAACGTCGTATGATACGCATGTGCCTGTGACCATTATATACGCGGCTTTTTTATGGCGCACTCGCTTTCGCTCGTGCGCACACAATATCGCCTTGTATATAATGGTCAACTTAGCACACTTGTATCATAATGTACTATTATTACATTAACAACACAGCGGTTTTTTTTCCCCGATACTGTTAAGTCGTTTATTTTATTAACAAAAAATAGGTGGAGGCGGAAAAAATATTAATATTCTCTAAAAATATTTTCATCAAAATTTTAAAAGCCTTTGGCATGCCGCTGAGAGGTGTAGAGGAGATTTCCTACCTATTTATTTAAATAATTCATTTTGAATCGTTCAGAGTGACGGCGTCCAGTATTTTACCCGCCATTTCTGGGCAGCGATTCGAGTGTGGTTATTTTAAAAGAAATAAATACTTATTCATTTCTCTGTCTATAAGTTTACAAGCTTTCATCTTAACCTATCAGTACAAATGTCACATAAAATTCATTTTGGGAGCCCGACGTCCAGGAGCTCTATTTTTGAATCACTCGCTTGGATATGGCGTTTGGAGCTAAATTTATACGTAAATACTGACAATATTGAGTAATATTTTTTTCATCACTCCTGTGTGGAATAAAACTGTTTTTCATTCGATAATCGGACATTAATAAATGTATATCATACGCCATTTTGTCGCGAGTGATTAAAAAATAGAGCTCCTGGAGGCTTGTATTTCATATGATTGTTTACCGTTTTACCTAAAAATCAAGTAAAATATCTAGACGTAAACTATTACACTAACGAAATTGAAATGCATAGAAATTGCACCCCTGCGAAATCAAAAAACGATTATTTCTTCGACAAACAAAATTCGATCGCAGAACATTTTTTCGTATATAAACTGCACGAGAATCTGGAGTGCATAAAGAGTGGGTAGTGAAACTAGATGAAAAATATTTAAGTGCCTGGAAGCAGGGGCGTGCATAAAAAAAATAATGGAGTAGGCATATACTAATTTTGTGTCCTAACTTCGGTACAAATTCAATATCGATCTTGGATTTTGTGTCTAGTAAAGAGCTATATGAAAATGACGCTGTAATAACAGCAAATAATAACTCACCTAGTTTTTTCTGTGCCATTTATGAAGGAAGCATACAAACTGTGTTTGCGATTATTTAACACCACACACAAGTATCAAGGAAATGGATAATTTTCTAATGACATGCCATTTAACTGATACCCATAGCGGCGATGATACGATTTCGACCTTCCTTATTCACAAGCAAACGTCTTGCCTTTAGTTAGGGGGGGATCAGCGCACAGTTAAAACTTTCAAAACAAAACGAATCTTCTTTCGAACCCTCATCACACACAATACCACTTTTATGGCACTCAAAGTAACACTGCAATTTCACTATCGTTTCAAATGCAAAATATACAAACCCCGAAAACACTTTCATTCTATCGAAATACAATTGTATACTTGAAATTTAAGATTTCTTACACTCGCGGAAAGCAAGCGAAAAGCAAAACAAGAACTCCATAGATAAAAAAATGACTGCCGCAAACTTTTAAAGAATGTTTGCATTACTTTTAAACCAAAACTTTAGCTGGGTTGACTTACTTGCATAAGAAAAATCATTTAAAATAAAATTACGGACTTTCTTGTGTTCATAATATCATAAATATGAGCTTTATTTAAGATTATGAATTAGGAAAATAGCGCAGGAAATTGGAACGTCGCGCCATCTAGTATCGGGTAGACGAGTAACGACGAAATTCCCGCTTGCACACAATTATTTCTTTTAAATAATGTTACATTAGTTTATGAATATCATAATCACTTTAAAATAAAACCATGGTTTATTAATATAAAACCATGTTTCTACCCTAATTTAAAATTAAAGTTTCTCATAAGAGATGTGTTTTGATTAGACTCCGAAGAATTTTACGTCATTTGCGCGCGAGTAGGACAAAACACTCTCCAGTAGGGAACTGATAGAGAAAGAAGATAGTATGCATGCCTACTTTATGAGTCTATGATGCGAATATCCTGTGCCACCTTGAATTGTATGAACAGAGCGTCATTTTCAATTTGGTCGGGTTTATATCATCATTGTGTGACATTGTAGGTACGAGGGGCGATTGCAAGAGTGTGCGTGTATTTAGCAAGCAGCCGCTGGGCAGCCTACTACCTAAATATTTTCGTTTTAAAGTTGAGCGTTAGTATTTAATGTATGTAAGTTGATAATAAAAATGATTTTAGTTTAAGCTTAGTTTATAGATATATTGTAATATTGATTGCATTATAATGACGAGGTAGGCACTGCTTAACTACCTATATGAAATGCACGCCCTTGCCTGGAAGTAACTTCCCGCTCGCGGAAGGCCTCGTTAAGTGCACTAGCAATAAACAGCTATCCCGGTGGGCTGTTTCATTTTGTTTATTGTCGACCTCCTCGTCTTCATTGGCTATTCTTAAGGCTTCTGAGGAGTGCTCCAAAATTTCGGAAGTAATTTTTTAATTAACTTTACGTTATAAGGAAGTTTTGGTATGCTTCAAAACCATTAGATGATTTTTAGGGTTCCGTAGCCGAATGGCAAAAACGGAACCCTTATAGTTTCGTCAAGTCTGTCTGTCTGTCTGTCTGTCTGTCCGTCCGTATGTCACAGCCATTTTACTCTGTAACTATAAGCATCACACTGTTGAAATTTGGTAGGAGTATGTATCCTGTTAACCGCTTTACGATTCATATACAAAAAAAAATATGTCATTTAAGGGGGGCTCCCATACATGAAACTAAAACCAAAAAAAAAATCTTAAGTCAAACCTATACGTGTGGGGTGTCTATAGATATGTCTTTAAAATGAAATAGAGGTTCCTAAAACCATTTTCTTTTAAAGTCTAATGTTTCATAGCTAGACGCTTCCAAAGTGGTAAAATGGGCGACCCCCCCATCTAACTTCTAAACTAAGAGAGTGTAAATTTTGAAAAAAATATATAATGTAGATCTTAACAAATACTTTCAACGAAAATTGGTTTGGATGGAATCGAACGAGAAGTTTTTGAGATATAGCACATTTTCAACAACCGTAAACATAACTTTGTACTTCATACAAACACTATGAAAAACAAAGTTATATTTGCTGTCAACAAAATATTGTGGATTTTACTAAGAAGAAGTAAGTGGATTCCCAAATTCAGTTAAAGTTGGCACGGAACCCTCAGTGCGCGAGTCCGACTCGCACTTGGCCGGTTTTTTGCTTCATCATTAGATTTGTGGTAAAGCATTTGATTGATTTCACTTTGAAGATGCGAAAGTTTCAAATGTTTATATTTATTAGTGGTCTAAAGTAGAAGTTCGAATCGAGGCTTAGATTTTTCTAGAAAACTTCGACCATTATTTAAAGTAATAATCTTGAGTACGTATCGTGGATATCTTCTCTCGTCTTTCATTTCAGTAATTGTTTTCAACTTTTTAAAGTAATCAATTCAATATGTATGCACCTAATATTGATAGGATTTCATAATGTTGATCTGTTAAGGATGCAACATTTCGAAAAATTTCGTTATGTTTGTATGTTTGTCCACCGATTTCTCGAAAACGAGAGGTCATAGCAATATTTTTCTTTTTAGTTCAATCAGGTATTTTTCAACTTTGGGTACAGTGTAAATTTCATTAAAATCGGTCCAGTACTTTTGAGATATGGGTAACAACTAACAACTAAAACTCATGAAATAAAATAATAATTTCGAAAATCAGACCACCCTAAAAAAAAATATTATCAGCTTTTTAGTCAGTTTTTTGGGCGTATTAATTTTTCACGTTAAGGTTTAAAATAAACATCTTGAAATTATTTTCCAAACAAGTTTTCGTTTAGCTACTCGGACTATACTTACCAACATAGGCATGAAGCATGTGAATTTGAAGAAGGTCGGACAAGGGTTCCTTCAGGAGTATATTTCGGTTGTACTCATATCAGGGCACCAAATAGTTTTGACACGTAGTATAATAAACACATTAGGAGCCTGATAACGATAGCTTTACCGTCTATCAACACTGGTTACACTGGCTATACATTAACCCTATAGCAGGCCATTAATTAGTGTCAGTAAAATTACAACAGCCTATCAAATACTTGTTGAGTTGATTAAATGCTATGTGAAACATAATTCAGTTGTGGAATATTATAAGTAAAATGAGTAATGTAATGTCAAAAGTCATTTTACACAGTTTGCTTTTTCAATCAATTGGATTGCTCCGAGCCCAGCCACCCGTTCTCCATCTGCGTAATATCTGTGAATATTTGTGTACATTGTACCAAAGTGACGCGATGCTACAAAGCTTTGGCAGGAGCACACGCCAAGTTTGCCGAACGCAGTAATCTCCTGCGACAATATTATCCTTCGCGCACGTAGCTTTATAGGATCAACACCCAATTCACAATTACAACACATTCACACACTGGAGCACTATTTTTGAATCACTGGCTTAAATATTGTGCGTAGCCTTCGTTCGAATATCGATTAAATGACAACAAAAAATCACACTCAATATTCACGAGCAAATATATTTTTAATCACCACCATTGCAAGCGCTGTGTGTATTTAAACCGATTTTCGTTCATAATTGAATTAAGTACTCAAAGAAAATCCACACGTCATATTGACGCGAATGACAAAAAATAGGCTCTTATATCTGATCCCCGGTCACAGCACACCACACACTGCATTGTTAAATACTCGTACTACGGTCTCCTCGGTGATACGAGTAATTTGCTGTAGCATAGATTTTTTCTTTATCCTTTAAACGATTAGGTATTAGGTACGAGTATGTTCTGTGTCAAGAAGATACACAGTAAAGGGAAGTAAGGACTAGTAGATTAGTCCTTTGTAATCATCTCAACCTTTACAGCTAAATGGTTTTAGTACTCACGTTAAGTAAAACGAATAGGAAAATACAAAGTCATTGGTTTCTTAATAACCATTATATTGGTTAACTAAGGGTAGTAAATTGAGGCCGCATAAATAACTAACTGATAGTTTTTGGTAATGATATGGATTTAAAAAAAAATCAATGTCGTAATTTTCAAATAAATAGCTGCTATCGTTTATTCGAACTGGTATTTATAACAGTTACATTTAAATTTATTTCCTGGCAACACCGATATATTTTGGAGGGGAGTTTTGTATTCGGGGAGAGCGCGGAGTCTGGCAGTGCAGTTGGTTTGCGGCATCAAGTTGAAGAGGTTGTATCTAAAGTTGTACCCAGTTCGAAGAATAAAAGTATTGAAAAAGTCTCAGTGTTATAAATTCATCACAAGTCAGAGGTGGTGCTGTCCCACGAGCTATGTCCGAGAGAAACTGTAAGTAGTTTTTATTATTCTTAAAGTGATTATAACGCTTCTCAGATATTAATAAACGAATTCTATATACAAACCACACTACATACACTGATTTCACACCCATTGCTCTCCGGAGTCACAGGCACCCCTTGTGGGCACTTTACACGAAGAGACAATGATGGTATTGAGTGGGCTAGTGCTTGCGCTGTTTTTGGTCGGGGCTACTCTCCGATAAAATAGGTGCAGCATTTGGCTCATCCATAACCATCAGATTAGACTGTTTCATTTTGAACATTGTATTTAAATATTAGGTTTAGAAGAACTTGAAATAACCTTACATTATTCTCATTAACCTCTGAAGCGTGTGTGAACGAGACACGATAGATATTTTATTGCTTGCTGCAATTGCTTAGATATTGAAAAGTTAATTGCCATCAGAATTTCAACAGATTCATTTTATTTAAAGGTTATATGACCTTCAATAAAGTTATGAGAAGTTCTGTTGTCATGTGATATTAGTATTTGTTTAAAATGAAATTATTTGAAGGCCATGAAGCCATGTAGCCATGTATGTGTGCTGCGTAGAAAAATAATAGCCATGTAGGTGTGCTATTAAAATATAACCATGTGAAGTGATCTTGGTTTTTATTTGAAGTGAATCTGAAGGCCGTGTAGCCATGTAGGTGTGCTGTGTGCAAAAGAAGTAGCCATGTAGGTGTGCTGTGTGCAAAAGAAGTAGCCATGTAGGTGTGCTGTGTGCAAAAGAAGTAGCCATGTAGGTGTGCTGTGTTCAAAAGAAGTAGCCATGTAGGTGTGCTGTGTGCAAAAGAAGTAGCCATGTAGGTGAGCTGTAAAAATATAGTCATCCGAATTGATAATGATAGCTGTGCCAAATTAATGTAACTTATAGTCGTAAATGTATGCTATTAGCATAAAAAGTAATATAATGTATAAGTGGACGTAGTTACGCAAAAAGGATCCAACCCACAAAAATTGCAAAACTGACATAAATATACCAAAGCAGTCGTCAAAGTATATTCTTTCAAGTAGCAAAAAGATTAAAAATCTGTCATTTTAACATTTTTTTCCTCGTGAGGTACCATCCCACATGTATGGAGAGTGTATTTTTTAAAATCTCAGTAATGCTCCAAGCTCCTTGGATCCTTATTGCGAAATTGATATTCCAAGTAATGAAGACAAATTTCATTCATCTAAAAAGATCCATGCCACTTGGATCCTTTTAGAGAAATAGATATTCAAAGTGATGAAGACATATTTCTTTCATCAAAAATGATCCAAGCCACTTGAATCCTTCTGGAGAAATAGATATTCAAAATGATGAAGATATATTTCATTCCTCAAAAATGATCCATGCCACTTGGATCCTTCTAAAAACATGATATTTAAAGTAAGTTTAGATATTTTTCTTTTATCAAAAACGACCCATGCCATTTAAATCCTTATTAAGAAAATGATAATCAAGTAATAAAGATATGTTACAGTCACTTAAAGTAACCATACTGCTTAGTTAAAGCCTTTTTAGGGTATAAGTCATTAATGACAGCATTATTTGATCAAAAACGATCCACTTGGCTCAGATAATTTTATAGAAATTCAGAATTTGCAATATGTTTTTACGAAAACGATTCAGAGATTTATTTCTCACAATAAATATATATGTTTAATTAAATCACACCTGAATATAACGAAAATGCAAACTTTATTTTAAAAAAAATATATAAACTATTTGGTTTCAGTTCAGTGCCGTCAATTGCTTTTAAAATTGTTGGCATTTGTGAATCGTTTGTGAAACGTAAAAGTTTGACAGCATGTTATTCCGTAATTTGGGTTATTCCGATTTTCAACACTAGTGTGGAAAATATGACTGCTTTTCTGTTTATCTACCTAATCTGATGGTTTGGTGTGGGCAAATTTTTCAGTTCCGAGGAATTTTGTGGATTTTAGTAGCAGCACTTTTATTATTAGTAGTACTCCAGTACTCGTGGCTTTAACTGTTCTTTTCAAATTGTGTAGTATAAAAATAAACGTTGAAAGATTTAAAGCACAAAAACGATTTTTCTTTACTTTGACGTCATTTATTTAAATTATGCCAGCAATTAACTTTTTTTTATGATTGGTAATAGTTACACGGTCGCAAATGTACCTACCAACTTTATAAGCAAAATACGTTATAGCGATAATACTTAAAACCATTAAAGTAATTAATAAAATAAGTACTGCGTTGTGTTACATTCTTTTGTTTTTTGCTTTATTGTCTACCACCAGTTACCTTACCGGTTTATTTGCCGAAATGCAGATGGTCATAAAGAAACTGTATTCTATTTTTTTGATAAAATGATAATAAACAATGATTTGTGAAATTACGGTATGTTTTTCGTCAAGATAAAAAAACCGAATTTACGTTTTAATCTCTCCATTGATCTACCCCTTATTATAAAAAAATTGAAATTTACGTGAATTAAACATCATTTATAGATATTTTTGTAGAACATTAATATTTAATGAAATTACCGCAATTTTTGTTGTGAATTGTTCTTCAATTAATGTCTGTAGAGTAATGATGAAAGAGACTCTGGCTTATAAGGCTTTTAATAAAGACTCGCCTCCTTTTTTAGTCCTCAACCTTAAGTCATAAGACTGGCTTTATTAGTCCCAGTCTTTTAACGTAAAACGCTCAGCACTCACTGAGACTTTCAAGACCTTTTAGTCGTTTAAGGCATTTAAGTCGTTTCATTCGTTTAAGTCATTTAAGTCTATTAGTCTCATACATTAACTAACTGAGTCACCATTAAGACTACAACTAACGTCCTAATTTTTAGTCTTTTTTGTAGTCTTATTTTAAACGACTGGGTTTCTTTCATCAAAAAGCAATAAGAAAATAAAATAAAAAGTCATTGATTACGTTATTAATAACCTAATAAATAAATAATCTAATAAAATGAAATAATAAATATTTGATTTTTGAAAATTCCCCCCACTGATGTCAGAAAGTGAAACATTTGTCAAACAGTCAAAAAGTCCCATTTTCTAAAAAAAAAGTTGTGTTATGAATAATACTTATATTTAAATGAAAATAGATAGAAAGAAAAAGAATGATTCAGTAAGAATTACAAAGTTTCGATAAAAGAAAGACTGATATAATGTACGAAATACGTAATTAGTTTAGTAAGGATACTTCTTAAATTTTCATAAAATTTCATTTTTCAATAAAGAAAAAAATATTCTTATTAAAGCAACTACTTCGACCTGTATATAAAGTATATTTAAGGTTCTGTATTAATATTTATAACGATTTAGCTACAATAATTATTTAAATTAAATCAATTGGATCTCTATTGTTAAATACCATTTGTACGCTTTGTTATAGAAAACATTATTTAGCAAAAAGGATCCAACCCAATGTTTTTGTTAATATTAAAGGAATAAATAACTAATATTAATTATCTTTATCACAAACCAAAAGTAGAATATAAATAGAAATAATAAAAATTAAAACACAGTTTGACAGCTTAGAGAATCAATGAAAAAAACAATGCTACACTTTAAACGTAAATTACTCAAAAGTAACTTGCTGTGGGTTGGATCCTTTTTGCGTAACTACGTCCAAGTGAACTCAGTTTTAGTTTCATTGCTAGATAAGTTTAAAGGTTTTGTTTTGTGCTATGACCCTGACGCGAATAATTTCCCTTAGACTAATTAAGTGTGCCAGTTTGCACTTTAATATAAAATGATTTCGTAGCTAATTATGCTACTTTACTGTTTTCTTTGTTAGGGAATAGTTAAGTGCGCTATGACCCTGACGAGAGTAATTTGCCTTAGACTGATTATGTGTGTCATTTGTACTTTAATATGAATTGCTTTCATAGCTATGTATGATACATGGTTGTTTTCGTTGTCTGGGAATAGTTAAGTGTACTATGACCCTGACGATAATGATTTGCCTAAGACTGATTAAGTTTGTCAGTTTGTTCTTTAATATGAATTGATTTTGTAGCTAAGTATGCTACCTAGTTGTTTTATTTGTCGGGGAATAGTTAAGTGTGCTATGACCCTGACAAGAATAGTTTGCCCTAGACTGATAAATTGTCAGTTTCTACTTTCATATGAATTGATTTCGTCACTAAGTATCCCAACTGGTTATTTTCTTCCTCACTGGATAGTTTTATCCCTATCGAGAATAATTTGCCTTCATACTGATAAGTGTGTCAATGTCAGACTGATTAAGATGTACTTCGATATGAATTAATTTTGTAACTAAGTACGCTACTTCATTTTTTTCCATACCGAGAAATAGTTAAGTGGGCTATGACCCTAATAGGAATTATTTGCTTTAGAGTGATTAAATGTCACTGTCAGACTGATAGTCACCGACAACTTTTATATGGATTGGTTTTGTAACTAAATATGCCGAGTGGTTGTTTTTTTTTCGTCGGGGAATTGTTAAGTTTATTACTTTTATATGGACTGATTTTGTAGCTAAGTGTGCAAATTGACAGGTTCCTTGTCAGATGATAGTTAAGTGTGATATTTCTCTGACGGAGGCAACTGTGGCTGATTATATGTCCGTTTGTACTCTAGTATGAACTGAGTTTGCCACGCGGTTATTCTCTTAATGACATAGTTTTTTTTGATACAGTGATATAAGGTAATGGTAAACTTACAAGTGGCTAACATAGCTAGATAATAATCTTGATGCTAGGCAAAGTTATAATGGTGATGAAATTTTGAGTGCTATATTAATTACCTACCATAAATGAAAGATATTTTTATATGTAAAAGTTAAATAAAATATGCAATTTTTCATAAATATTACCTTATGCCCTTGTGCTAATTTTTTCATAATTGCTTTTATTTTACTTCTTAAAAACCCTTGAGAAAAACATTTACTCATAACTTCGAATTCATAATTGAAATTTTCAGGTTCAAAATTAATATTCTATTAAAGAATAAATGTTTTCTGCCTACTTGATTAAATTCAAATCATTTACTAGCGAAAATGTGTAAAATATAAAATGCTAGTTAAAAGCACAGGTTCACAGGTTTTTACAAAAAGCAATGCAAGGCGTGAAAGCTTTATTTAAATGTCATACAATATTTTGTCCCGTAGCGAAATCTAATTTATCAATACATGACAAAGTTTTTCATATTTTATTATTATAAATTATAAGTGTATTATTATTAATTTCTACTAAGTTATGAAGACTAATGATTATACAATAAAGGCATCTGATGAATCCTAATGATTTTGTCTTATGCGATCTGATGAGTCTGCATCACACGCGATGTCGCGCATGAGCTCGAAAGAAGCAAAGACCCCACGGTGAACGATGGAGGATGTCACTAAGAGGCAGAGCCGAGAAGGAAGACGCGTAGCTGGCTGGACCCACTCAAAGCTCCAAATTATACCCTAATACAGCTTTGGGGCAATTTTGGGGGTACCTAATGCTGAGCAGCACAAGAAACTGTCACTGTTTTCAATGCCTCTTTTCAAGGAGTTGACTATGTTGTAGTAGGTATTCAATTTAAGTCGGTACATTTTATTAGCCTTGAAATAATTTTCTGCGTTATAATACACTTTTGTAATGACCTACCCTCTTGAGGGTTTCCTCTTTGTAACAATTGTTTTAAGTGTAGTATTGGTAAGTCTATAAAACATTCTGATGATTCATAAAAAAAAAATCATTTCCCCATGAAATAATCAATCAAATAATCCCAAAGAGCAATATTAAGCAGCTAGTATAGCTGGAGTTTAATTTTTCTAAAGACATTCTTATGAATAGGCTGTTTGCCTAAGCTTTTAAAAATTTAGACGAAATATTATTTGAAATTTAATTTAAGTAAATCGTAAAGCAAGTACCTATTATATATACTGCCTTAGGCTCTATTGTAAAATAGATTGTTGTAGTTATCAGAACACGATATTTGACATATTTTCATCAAATACTGCATTATATGATTACATTCAGAACAACAAAAATAATACATAATAGCAAGCTTTCATTTTTAATTCTTACAACTTATATCATTGTATATTTTTCTTTCGATGAGTTTTATAAACATATCATAGTGTTTCTGTTACTAAACCGTCTTTGTTTTCATACTATGAAAACAAGTACCGTATCTTACCTAGGTCTCAGTGGATTAAATTAGTAACACTAGAACCATTTAATATAATTTCCCCATCATGCTAAAAAACTATTACTTGATTCAGAATAAGGTTAATAAATTTGGGAAAATAATGCTTATTTTGTGTGTATTCATCTTAACTTGCAAATTCTTGTGCGCACAACCAACCATTCCCTATCGTATGGGTTGTTTTTGCTGAATTTTTGGTTCACAAAAAGGGTATGATTGTGATTTCTTTTTTAAATTAAGTAAAAGTACACCACAGCTTTTTGCTTGATAAACCTTAATTATTTATTGCTCCCAAAGAATACAATTCACTTGACCAAAGATATACAAAACACAAATGGTATTAGGAATTGCAAACAGGTGACATGTTACACGAATTATTTTTATTTTTACTTTTGGCTAAACTTTAGCAAGAATCGAGTCATTCATTAAGTATCAATAATGTTGCGGGTGGTATTGATAAAAGTTTCGTCCTAACCGGTTCTCCGTTCGCATTTGAGAAACGCATTACGTAACTGTAAGTAATTGTAATTGTTTTTTTATTATAATTTTATAAATAATAAGTGTTATAAACTTTTAATCTAATTTGATGATTTATTGGATTTGAAATAATTTATACACTATTAAATATCAAGATCTTTTAGGAAATGTTGTATCACGCTTCTTTTTTTTTTTTTTTTTTTTTATTGGGTCTATCAACTACAAATACAATAATGTTTTCTTAAATTAAAATATCATCTGAATCACAAGTAAAATTGCTCTATAGATTTACAGATAAACACAGCTTGCTTAAAAATAATACACACAGTTAAAACATAAATGACATAGAAAGAAGTTTAGTTTCAAATTTTCAATTAGTTTTAATTATCTTAAGTTTTTCCTGTGAAAACTTAAATATTTCTTTGGGAATAAATTCTTTTCTTTTAACAGATAAACTGAATATGATTTAGTTTTTAAGCTGTCTGGCAAATGCTTGGAACATTACACCTTGATAATGTAAAAGCAATACACTGCACTTTTTATAAATAAAATATTTAGGTTACATTACAAAACTTTATTAGCTATGTTTGAAGGTTAGTAAATGTAAGATCACTATTTACAGACGAATAACATTACGACTTAAACTCTCAAAACATTCTAAAGCGTATTTTATTCAATTTAATTCTTTATAATGTGCACTTAGCGTTACATAAACTATAACTTAATTAACAAATTGCACTTTAAACTTAGTTACCGCTAGTTAATGAGTAAAACTAAACAGTTTTAATGTAGTGCATCTACAAGTCTGGTATTAAGCAGCCGCTTATAAAGTTACAAGTTACGTTTGTTGAGAACGTTTTAATGGATTTTGAAAGTTATTTAATTTTTTTATGAATATTCAGAGTACGCAAAAGTAAACTTACAATAGTTGAAATCGCCGCTTTTGATGAATGATTAGATCAATTGACAACCTTAAATAAAAACACTGAGACGGTTGTAAGCTTGAGTCGAAGTAGTACACAAAATCTGCAAGATTTCAAAATATTTTTTAAAATATTAGTTCTACAGCTTATAATTACTCAATGTAGACATTGTTGCTGTATAATCAAATCATTGGGCATTTTTTTTATAATTTTACGAATTCATAGCATTTTATCACCATATCCATGAATGATATCTATCATAAATTATCGCCATCTAGTGATGGTGTTGGCGACGCTGTAAGAACAATATTTAACAATGTTTGCTGGCACAAATATTTTATCTGCCATGTTTAATGTTGTACAATGTTTGAATTATTTGCTTTATTTTGACGACCCGTTTGGTGTAGTGGTCGAGAAATCGCCTACTACGCAGCGGGTTGCGGGTTCGATCCTCGCACAATACAAACATTTGTGTGCATGAACATGTCTGTTTGTATTGGTCTGGGTGTTTTCTATGTATATTATGTATGTATTTACAAACAAAAAGTATTTAAGTATTATATCCGTTGTCTGGCACCCATAACACAAGCTTTGAGTAGCTTACTTTGGGACTAGATGGCGATGTGTGGGATGTCCAAAAGATATTTATTTATTATTTTATATAAAATAAGACCCAAAGAAAACTAAATTAATATTGATTTACAGTTTTAATTATAACTTAATCTTGATAAATCTTACCAAAATTGTATTCAAATTATTTATATGCTGTTTCGAATGGTTAAGTAGATCAATAAGAAGATATATTTGTTTTTAGATTTAACTTTAGTACTAGACGGTCTGGTATATACAAACTGTTGAAATATAATGTAGAATATTTGCTATTGCTGCGCGAATGTCGTAATGACTCAAGGAAATTATTAATTATCTGAAACAAATTTTATAAATACTTTCTTAGCATTTTGCAACCAATTTTTTTATTATTATTTCATTTTCATTTATTTCATTATTATGAGTGTAAAATGAAAATTTAATGTTTTATTTATTACACTATAATTTTCTTGGCATTAATAATTATTCATGCACATGTTAAATTATTTAAATTCCGTTTGAAAACTTTAGATTGCACTTAGATGCTATTTTTACTATTCAAAATCATAAGGTAATGTTTGGTTATTTATGTACTCGTTTCAACCCAACTGAACTGCAAGCCATTCGAGCGCCAGGAGGCTGCTCGATGTAGGACGGCCGAATGTCGTAATTTTCAAATAAATAGCTGCTATCGTTTATTCGAACTGGTATTTATAACAGTTACATTTAAATTTATTTCCTGGCAACACCGATATATTTTGGAGGGGAGTTTTGTATTCGGGGAGAGCGCGGAGTCTGGCAGTGCAGTTGGTTTGCGGCATCAAGTTGAAGAGGTTGTATCTAAAGTTGTACCCAGTTCGAAGAATAAAAGTATTGAAAAAGTCTCAGTGTTATAAATTCATCACAACAATAACCAGAAAAACCATTACACTCGGTATTCGAATACATATTTTTAATTTCATGTTACTAATTGCAACTGAACATCTGTGTGGTAATTGTTTGTAAATATTTTATCATTTAAGCGATCCTTTGCGTGGGTTATAAATAAATTGGTAATTAAAATGAATATTATTGTGACTCAATTTGCAAAATACCGGGAAATATCGTCGCCCACGCGTTCAATAACAAACTCTCACATTTTACGCGAAATGTTTATTTCGACAGCTTGTGAAACCTATATTTTAATTAACGTTCTTTGAAAACAGTAATGGTATATTTGCTTGCCTCTATTTTTGACAGACGAACAGTCTATGTTTGACTTAACGAAATTAATAACGTCGACGTTTATTTATGGATTCATGGAATTGAGTTTTAATATAGTTATCTAGATTACGTATTTGTTTATTTTAAAAGCAATTACAAAAACTTAATGTAAGGTTAAGTTGTGCTATGTAGATAAATATTTAGGTAAAACTCTCAACCAAAAAGAATATTATAATATTATTTAACTTTTATATCCAAAAGCATAACGATTTGCAATATAAATAAAAGAACAGTAGACAAAGCAGGGAAATAGCGTTAAACTGGTATACACGGCACCATAAACGGTACATTTGGGATAGCAGCGCCTTGCGCCGAGCAATCCAAATTTCATTTTGGTAGATGTTCACACATTAGGGGCCTTGCGTTTATTTTATTGCGGTGACCGCGGTCCGCTGTCGGTACAAAGTACAAAATAGTGCCAGAAAACCGTGAGCATACAAATAGTCGTCGAATAGATTTGTGTTCTGGGGAAAAAACTTCACAATAATATGGCATGGCCAAAAATTATTACCGTATCAAAAACAAAACGTATGATACCCGTAGTATATATCCCTATAGTTGTCGTTTTTTTGTGCCGGAAATGTTCCTAGCACGTTGGCTCCTAGGTCCGTTACAGTAGGAAAATACTGTTTATAAAATTGGAACGTTCGCCAAATAAAGTTACTTGCCAAATTTTATTATGCGTGATGCTAAAGTTTCCATACTTTGTACTCAGTTTTTTTTTGTGAGTAATAAAATAATTGTGTTATTAATATAGTTCACAGTATAAGCAACCTGTAATAAAGACTGAGGTAAATACCTACCTAATATTTAAAAAAAACACATTTAACGCTAAACCCAACTTGCTGTACTACCACTAGCTGTGTCGGACAGTGGCCAACCCTCACCGGACAGGACACCCGACTCCACACATTATAGTTGTAATAGAATTTACCCGCAGCAATTTGTCTCTGGGAGTGCGCAGTACAGTAAACAGAAGTACATTTTACGAAGCGGACGTTATCCCGAAATATTACCTGTCCTATCCCGCGTGATAGCGCCCGCGAAATATTGACCGTGTGTAGTATTACTTAGTATACCTTGATAACATTGCCGTGAGTATGTAGAGACGGGTAAACTATGTGGATTAGGCTTGTTATATAGGTTTCTTGTATAACTTACTGATAGTATAGTAAAAAAAAAAAGTGAATAGTGTTTTTTTGCTAGAAACAGCATTTTGAATTTCTCTGGTACAAAGTAAGTGTTTTAGTAAGCGGGCAAATGACACTGAATTATGATCCTCTTGTTAACTTGATTTAAATGGTAAAAATAATAAATTTAAATCTTCATAAAGGAGCTTATGTTAGCGATAAATCAAATAACACACAAAAATATCTACATGTAGACAACTTTGTGTGTGTATTGTTACCCCGAAACCGTGGACTATTAAACCTGGCGCCCGACGTGTTGTTTCCTTTTTATTTGATAAAGGGTCTTCGGAAACAATAAGGAAATCCAGATTTATTAATATATCACACATTCTCCCTTATCGGCGTTATCTTCGCCCTCTTTCTGGAAGCAATAATCGAGTAACCGTCCTAAGAGAGGCCGCAGAGTTTCTCACATGAATAAATAACAAACCAATCATTTTATACAAAAATAAGGATAATAGGGCTTTCATATTTCCGTTTATATCTTAACGGATTATCCTGCCGAATAAAGGTAGAAGAAATTGAATCAGATCCATGATTGGTTACCGACAAGTAGGTCAGGCTCGGTCCTAAAAGCTAAGAGAAATTATTCAGTTTTCTACACCCTTAAATGCTTTCCATTTTTAGGGTTCCGTAGCCGAATGGCAAAAAACGGAACCCGTCGAAAATTATAGTTTCGTCAAGTCTGTCTGTCTGTCTGTCTGTTTGTCTGTCTGTCCGTCCGTATGTCACAGCCATTTTATTCTGTAACTATAAGAATTACACTGTTTAAATTTGGTCGGAAGATGTATCCTGTTAACCGCTTACCGATTCTCATTCAAAAAATAAAAAATAGTGTCATTTAAGCTCCCATACATGAAACTAAAACAAAAAAATAATAATTGTTAAACCTATGCGTGTGGGGTCTATGGATAGGTCTTTTAAAATGATATTGAGGTTTCCTAAACCATTTTCTTTTAAAGTCTAACGTTTCATAGCTATTCGCTTCCAAAGTGGTAAAACGGGCGTCCCCCCCATCTAACTTCTAAACCAAGAGAGTGTAAATTTTGCAAAAAATATATAATATAGATCGTAAAAGTTAGTTTGGACGAGATCGAACGAGTAGTTTTTGAGATATAGCATGTTTTCAGCAACTGCAAACATAACTTAGTACTTCATACAAACACTATGAAAAACAAAGTTGTATTTGCAGTCAACAAAATATTGTGGTATTTTACTAAGTAGAAGTAAGTGGATTCCCTAATTCAGTTAAAGTTGGTACGGAACCCTCAGTGCGCGAGTCCGACTCGCACTTGGCCGGTTTTTATATCGTATAATGAGACATGTTCAGCACTTTTTTTGGTTACGTTGAACCCGAACGAGAAAGCGATTTAATGTTACTCTTACTTTTTTATTGCTCATGAAATAATTTTATTCAAACAGGTCTTTGACTTTATATATGTACAGTATTTCAAGGGGCTTCAGCTTGCCCAGCCCTTCCATTGAAACGCTTACAAAGCAGTGAAGTAATCGAGTTTTAGGTAAACTATTGAAAAAATAAACCCTCGATTCAATTTGATCACCTCGTCCTCACCAGTAAACAATGTTAAACTAACCGACAGCATCCGTTTAGGGGGCGTATTGCGATCCAACTTAAGCTGTTAAATTTTCAGGCATTTCAAATTATTATTGTCAATAAAATAATATTATAATAATACTACAATGGTACGAAATTAATCTTTATGTTGTTTTATAATAATGATAATATAATATCATGCGAAATCGCATATGAATTGCTAATTTGACAATAAAGCTGAGTCGCTTACCTATCATTTTAATCACTGGCGTCAAGATGGCGTGTGATTTTTCATTGATTAATGCACGATTTTTCAATGAAAATTAGTATAATTCCACACGGGATTGATTTAAAAAAGATCACTGAATGTTTTTAATTCTAACGGTTATATTTCGCGTCATTTTCATTGATATTTATAAAGTTTTTGAACTAAAATTATACGCGATATTGAAGCGAGTAATTCAAAAATCTCAAAGAGCTCCTGTTCGCAGTGAAAATTATAATTATTATTTATAATTATAATTAAAATTAATCTATAGGAGACGCAATTGATAAAATGGAAATAAATAACGAGTGCATCAATTTTACCAATATAATCTCAATTACCAATTAATAAAATCAATTTGATGTCCAAGATTAACCAGCATTTTAAATCTTTGTGCATTGTTTTTTATTCTGATATCTATGCTCATATGATACTTATACAGATGCTTTTTACTATATTTTTTGTGAGGTTGGGTAAATTTTAACACCCGGAAATAATCAAATGTTTCACGAGTATAAATAACTATGATAAATATATTTGCGCAAACGGAAAACGCAGCGAAATTTATGCCACTGATACCATATAACCGTAGTTTGACCCGATTTAAAATGTCAATATCAATAACAGGAGGCCGATTCTCGCAGCAATCAAACTTTTTTCGTGCGGTAATTCGATTGTGAGTTTAACCGTTTTACCTTAAAAACCAAGTAAAATATCTACGCGTAAATAAACAATCGTATAACTAACAAAATCCAAATACATAGGAATCGTGTTCCTGAGCAATCAAAAACTATTTTTTCTTTGACAAAGAAAATCCGATCGGTGATCTTTTTTCGTATACGAATTGCACGAGAATTGCCTCCCAAATAGGCAAATATTGTTGTCTATTTATATGTTTATGGTAAGTATCCTAGTTTACTTCTACACGAATAAATTCTCGGTTACATTATCTTGCAGCTTTCAGGCCTATGGATTCATAGCACAACACAACAATGTTTGAAGCTCTTTGGCGAAATTAAGCGAAGCCGGAATTTCACTGAATTGCTTTACATCGGCTAATTAGTACTAACCACATAAAATTATACCCTGATTCGCATGTACAGTGCCCCTATAGAAACCATTCTTAATGGAATGGAGGCAAATGGGATAAATGAAAGCACCATCATATGGGTAAAAAACATGCTCTCAAATCGAGTAGCAAACATTACCCTCAATGCTTCAAAGCTTGTATTCCTTGCCACGAGAGGATGTCCACAAGGAAGAGTACTGTCTCCACTTCTATGGACCCTAGCAGTAGACCAATTACTTGTTAAGATGGCAGAAAAAGACTATGATACACAAGGCTATGCTGATGATCTAGTAGTGATCATCAGAGGTCCCGCACTCAGCACAATTTCTAGTCTAATGCTAGGCGCTCTCAACACCATAAGTAAGAGGTGTAGAGAAAACGAATTATCTATCAATGCAGATAAAACAGTGAAAATCCCATAAATCCCATTCACAAGGAAGAGAAAACTGGAAAAACTGGTGAATCCAAAGTTAAACGGTAAAATTCTTCCTTACTCTAGTGAAACCAAGTATCTAGGGGTAACGTTTGACCAAAAACTTACTTGGAACTCACACCTAGATAATATCATTCAAAAAGCCAAAATGGCTCTGTGGAGCTGCTGTCGAATGGCGGGGTCAAGATGGGGACTAAAGCCCAAAATTGCCCTATGGTTGTACACAGCGGTCGTGAGACCAGTAATAACGTATGCACCTGCCGTCTGGTACAGCAAGGTCAACCAAGCGACAACAATACAGAAACTGAGCAGCCTGCAAAGGCTTGCCTGCATTACAGCAACTGGAGCACTGTCTACGACACCAGGGGCAGCTTTGAACGCTATGCTTGATCTAACACCTCTGCATTTACACGTACAAAAGAGGCCAAAATTCAAAATTCAAAAATGTTTATTCAATTTAGGACACAATATGCCACTTATGAACGTCAAATGCACAGTGAAAAATATAATAAAAATAATTGTGCCCTGAAGGGGCCGAATCATGTCTCCTTATCTTTTGGGCCCTACCAGCGCTTCGAGACAGAACACAGACAATTAGGCAAGTGCTGAGAAGAAACGCCGGAACAAACTCAGGCACCACTAGCTGCCGTAAAATCAAAATCATCAAAGGTAAGTAAATCAGTCGGTGCAGGCTGGACAGACCACACATTCGTGTCGTTCAGGTAGTCTTGAACCTTATAATAGCCTTTAGACAAGCGTGTTTTTAACGTGTTTGTTAAATTTATCAACCGGCAATTCGACAAGATTGTGTGGTATATTATTAAAGAATTTTATACAATTTCCCATGAACGAATTACTAGTTTTAACTAATCTGAAGTTAGGAACGACAAGCTTGTGTTTATTTCTTGTGTTATATGAGTGAATGTCGCTCTTCTTCATGAAATTATCTAAATTTTTACGGACGTACATTATATTGTCAAAAATGAATTGAGAAGCCACAGTTAATATGTTGATTTTCTTAAAGACCTCTCTCAGGGAGTCACGAGGACTAAGTTTATAAATAGCACGAATGGCTCTTTTCTGCAAAATAAATATGGTATCAATGTCTGCAGCAGAACCCCACAAGAGAAGACCGTAAGACATAATACTGTGGAAGTAACTAAAATACACAAGCCTCGCCGTTTCAACATCAGTCAGATACCTTATTTTTTTAACTGCAAAGGCAGCCGAGCTTAGCCTCTTAGCTAGGGCTTCAATATGAGGTCCCCACTGTAATTTTGAGTCAAGTGTAATGCCTAGAAATACAGTAGAGTCGATTAAGACTAGATTATTACCATTTAGTACAATATTTGGTGTAAGTTGCTTTACATTAGGCAAAGTGAATTTTACACATTTAGTTTTACTAGCATTCAGCAACAAGTTATTGGTGGTGAACCAATTCAATACTTTGGAGAGAGTATTGTTTACTTCGTTAAAATGTTCTTCATGACTTTTCATTTTAAAAATCAAAGAAGTATCATCAACAAACAGAACCATCTCACAAAGATTTGTGGAATAAAATGGCAGGTCGTTTCCATATATCAGGAAAAGTAAAGGCCCCAATATTGAGCCCTGGGGGACCCCCATTTGAAGAGGGGCTCCGGAAGAGTAGGTACCATTTATGTTAACTGATTGTATTCTACCCGATAAGTACGAACTTAACAACTTAGATGAGTTTTCCGAGACACCATAGTGTTCTAACTTAATGAGCAGTGTCTGATGGTCTACACAATCAAACGCCATGGATAAATCACAGAATACACCTACGGCATCATGTTTGTCTTCATAAGCATCAAGAATGTGTCTGATGAGTGCTACTCCGGCATCAGTTGTATTTCTACCTTTAGAGAACCCAAATTGTTTTTCGTGTAGTAAATTATTAAGTTTAAAATGGGAAAGTAATTGATTATAAATGAGTTTTTCAAAAATTTTACTTATTGTGGGTAATATTGAAATAGGCCTTAAATTGCTGGGGTCACTTTTGTCTCCCGATTTAAATAAAGGGACAACCTTACTATGTTTCAATAAATTTGGGAACTGATTTTGGTCAATACATTCATTAAAGATATAAGATAAGTAAGGAGCTATTAGAGGTATAATGGGTTTTATTGTGTCTATTGATATACCCGATTTATACTCTGTTTTCTTTTGTTTTAATTCTTTAAATGTTTTTATGATGTCTAAAGGACCAATATTTCTGAATTTAAATGAGGATTCGCACCTATGAACACTCGACACTAGTAATGATTTCGCGTGACTTGAGCAAGAACTCAACTGTTTAGTCGTCTCTATAGGAATGTTACAGAAGTAATCCTCAAAAGCGTTTGCTACCTCCTCATCAGATTTAATAAGCTTGTTGTTTATTTCTAGACTAAATTTGTATGTTTCTTTATTTATAATATTCCATGTTTCTTTGATTTTATTACTAGATTTTTTAATTTTATCGCGTATGTAATTCGATTTAGCTACATAGCAAACTCTTTTGAAAATTTTTGAGTACCTCTTAACGTACTCATGAAACGATAGATCCTTTCTATATGCTTTTTTGTTATACAATTCAAACATTTTTTTCCTACTTGTATAAACTCCTCGTGTAGCCCAGTCACTGAATTTCAGTTTACAGTTATTGATAACTATTTTCTTTTGAGGGAAAGTCATATCAAATTGTGTTTTGACTACTTGAAATAATTGTTCATACAAGTCACTAGCATTTTTATTATCAAAAGGTATAAACGGTATTTTATCACTTACAAGGTTTTTAAATTTGTCCTTACGAGATGCAGTGACCGGCCTGCATTTGATTTCTAGACGGGGTGGAATAAACGGTTCTGTAGTGTAACTATCTAACCGCAATGATCCGATTAATAGATTGTTTGATGGTTTTACAGTTGCAGAGAATATTATCTAAGCAAGTAGCTGTTGTAGGAGTTACTCTAGTGGGCTCAGCAAAATCCGGAGTGAGGTCAAATGATTTAAAAATGCTCAAAAACCGAACGCGATGTTCCTCCGTAATATCTATAATGTCCACATTGGAATCTCTACATACAACTACTTTCTTTGTAGTTTTACATATTTTGTTTAACACATTTTCCATTACAGATTCAAATAATTTAAAGTTTCTACTTGGGGCTCTATAAACACAGACAATAATGTAGTCGTCCAGCTCCGCACACGATATCTCAATTGTTCGCTCAATAGTGAGAGACACTATGTCTTTTCGCTCTTTACATTTTAGTTTATTATTAATTAATATAAGTGTCCCGCCGCGAATGGCAGTCTCCCTAGTGAACGAACTAATAAGATTATAATTATCTATCGATAACATCAGTTAATGCTGCTTGAGCCAGTGCTCAGTTATGCAGCGAACATGAATATTCATTTTATTTAAAAACAATTCAATTTCTAAATCTTTTCCAGAAAAGCCTTGAATATTTTGATGTACTATATTTAATTGATTTGATTCTACAATTTCTGAAAAGCAAGAGTTATCCTCTATTGTCCTCTATTGCCAAGCAGAGCACCTATAGTATCTGCTCCCGCACGAAAGTGAGATGGGCTTCTCAAAATCTGATAAGACTCAAGGAATCAGTACTTGAAAACCTACTACTAAGCATGCCTAGTGATGACATGCATACGAAATGTAACTTTACTAAGCTATACTCCGTAAACATACCTTCTAAAGACAAATGGCTTGAGGGCCAAATGTCATTTAAGAAAGGTAGCCACGTCTGGTGCACGGACGGATCCAAAAAAGGAAATGATGTAGGATGTGGGGTCTACGGAAAGAGGCCTAAGCTCAAAGTAAGTGTAAACATGGGGACTGAAACCTCCATCTTCCAAGCCGAGGTCTTTGCCATAAACAAATGTGCAGAGATAAACCTTGAGAAGAGACTTCGGAACCAACTTTTCTACATCAACTCAGATAGCCAAGCTGCATTGCTGGCTCTAAAATCCTTCGAACAAATGTCAAAACTGGTGCAAATATGTACTGAGACATTGAATGAACTGGGAAACACCAACAAAGTCACACTTACATGGGTACCAGGGCATTCAAAGATTGAAGGAAACGAAGTAGCAGATGAACTTGCTAGAGAAGGAGCCGACAACCCTCAAATAGGCGTAGAACCTTTCTGTGGCATCATCAAACAACGCGCCACTACGCTTCTAACCACCCTCTGTAAGCAAGAGGCTATTGAGTCGTGGAATTCTACACAAGGACAAGAACACTCAAAAGCACTAATTCGAGGTTACAACAACAAAGTAGCTAAAGAACTGTTAAAGTTCGAAAGATACAAAGCTTGTGCAGTAACCAGAATACTAACTGGCCATTGCAAACTGAACAAACATTTGGCCAATATGAACATGACCGAAGACGCTCTATGTAGATTATGTAATACAGAAGAAGAAACGGCCATGCATATTCTCTGCTCATGCGGGCCGTTTATGAGCAAAAGAAGTATCCATCTCGGGCGGCACATCATGCACCCGGATGAGATAGCAGATATCACGCTCCAAAGAATCTGGCAATTTATAGACTCAACGGGACTAAGCAGTGAAATTTAAATATAAGGGCGCCACAATAGATCATACCTGGTTGAGCTGGCAACATTAGAGCCAAACAACCAATAATAATAATGTACAGTGCTCAGGAATTAGTTATATTACTGTGTGTACTTACGTAAGAGGCTTAGTAAAGAAGCGCGCGTCAATCGTATCTACTCTGTCAATCGTATCTATTTATACGTTTATGGTAAGTACCCTAGTTTACTTCTACACGAATAAATTCTTGGTTACGTTATCTTGCAGCTTAAAGGCCTATGGATTCATAGCACAACACAAAAATGTTTGAAGCTCTTTGGCCAAATTAAGCGTAGCCAGAATTTCACAGAATCGCTTTACATCGGCTAATTAGTACTAACCACATAAAATTACACTCTGATTAGCATGTACAGTGCTCAGAAATTAGTTATACTACTGTGTGTGCCTACGTAAGAGGCTTAGTAAATAAGCTCGCGTCAATCATATCTACTCGTACTAACGATGTAGCTTTGACCCAGTTAATAAGTAATCTTATACAAGTATGTAGTACATTTATGTGCTAAGTAGAATTGTACACCCATTATCGCTTAGAGGCACCGCTTGTCGGAGCTTTATATTTTCGCTTCATGGACTGGTTTGCATCACTGAACCTGATTGGTGACTACCATCACTAACAGCCTAACAACCGATGTATAGATTAGTATCAGTTTTGACACCAAACAGGCATCTATTTTGTTGTAGGAGAGCCTGAAAGTTAAGTGTTGAAAAAATATGGTCAAAAGTGAGGGTGCCTCTGAAATAACCATATATTTTTTTAGGTTTAAATATGGGCAGTATAGTAAACTTGTCGGTTTTAATATGTCGTGTTTCATTTTTTTAAAATATGTTTATGATTTTTGAAGTTACAACTTATGGGTGCCATATGGCACCGCCAATCGGTAACGATATCATTTCAACTATCATACTTTACCTGATATTTGTGACGATTTTAATGTGAAATTTTGCAAATGTACGTTGTACTTTGTATAAATGTAACGTTCAACACTTTTTTTAATAGATTCAAATGTTACATTAGAAATTACATTTAATTTTTTATATGTATTAGTTTTTTATAATATGATTTTAGAAAATATATAATAGTAATAACCTCCTTTAGCCGATTGACTACGGTGGCCAGTCACAACGACTTACCGACTAGTCCATTGAATGAGTCCCTCCAAGGGGGGTCTAGAGTGCGTGAGCTAGTAACGTAAGATGTTTCTTCGGAAACATGTTAAGAGTCCCTAGGTAATAAACATACTAAAACCCCGGGACACTAGGAGGAGCCCCGGAGTGGTGGGAGGGGGGGAAAGGGTCCATTTTGTCATTTTTCGCTTAAATCTCCAAAACGGTACATGTTAGAAAAAAACTTTCAAGGAAAAGTTGAAAGGCCATAAAATTATCTATAAGTTGTACCTACATCATTTTTTTCTATTAGCAGCCGTTTTCGAGCTACATCCTATGAAAGGTGAAAAATTCGAAAACATAAGCAAACTTTAGCATAAGCTTAACGAGGGCGGACCCCTTCCCATGCTACGTGTGAAACTTCATCAAAAAAATCCGAACAACGGATAATGTTGGGACATTAATGTCATATGAGAGGCACTAGAGGAAAAAAAAATTAAAAGTTCAAGTATCGTAACTACCCTAATAAAATTCAATTCCTCCTAAACGCCTCCATGGTTGAATCTGTTTTTTTATCAATGATAGACCTAATTATGAGCAATCTATCGGTACTGGTCACAAGTTGCACTTTTGAACTTTTTGGAAGAAAAAAATAAAAAAGATCAAGTTCAGTAACTCAAACTACCCTAACATATATTTTGACAATCGATTCCTCCTAAAGGCTTCCATGGAGGAATGTGTTTATTTTACCAATTATAGACCTAAATAAGAGCAATCTATCAGTACCGGTCACAAGTTGCACTTTTGAGGTTTTTGGAAGAAAAAAAATAAAAAGGTCAAGTTGCGTAACTACCCTAATATAATATTTTGACAATCAATTCCTCCTAAAGGCTTCCATGGAGGAATTTGTCTTTTTTACCAATGATAGACCTAATTAAGAGCAATCTATCAGTACCAATCACAAGTTGCACTTTTGAGCTTTTTGGAAGAAAAAAAATAAAAAGTTCTAGTATCGTAACTACCCTAATAAAATTCAATTCCTCCTAAAGGCTTCCATGGTGGAATCTGTTTTTTTTATCAATGATAGACCTAATCATGAGCAATCTTTCTGTACCGGTCACAAGTTGCACTTTTGAGTTTTTTGGAAGAAAAAATAAAAAGATCAAGTTCAGTAACTCAAACTACCCTAATATAATATTTTGACAATCGATTCCTCCTAAAGGCTTCCATGGAGAAATGTGTTTATTTTACCAATTATAGACCTAATTAAGAGCAATCTATCAGTACTGGTCACAAGTTGCACATTTGAGTTTTTTGGGAAGAAAGAAATATTTTTTGATCGATTGATGTGATAAACATGGGTATGAAGTATGGGGAAATTGTTTGAGCCAAAATAATTTTTTACTGCACATATTATAGTGCACAAGTGTATGCGCAAACACAGGTGCACTCTCGGTTGAATCACCGTCAATTTCGAAACTTCGGGCTCCGGCAAAAGAATTTCTGAACATAAAAACCCAGGTTATGTTAGGCCCGACTCGGGGCCTCTGGCGCAGCCTTCGCTTTAAAGTGCGACCCACTTACCGCTGCGCCACGCCACAAGGCAATTGGAACTAAAATTATCACACAAACGCTGTCACATAAGCGCTTAGCAATTTTCCAATTTTAGCAATTTTTTAGGCAATTTTTCGAGGGGGACAAATCTCGTGTACTTCATATTGTAACTGCCCTAACTAAACCTACTACTTAATATCCTAATGAAAACACCGTATAATTATCCTGGACATGGTGCTCCTTTTGTTACTATCTGCTCTAACTTAAACCTAACTTTTACACTATCCTGGTCACTACGGGACCATTTTGTAACCCCCCTAAACTTTTAACTAATTCTAATACCTAATTAATTATTGCTAATTTACAATCTATCTTAACTTAATCTTAGCTTATATAAAACTAATCTCTTTCATACTATAGTGAATCCCTCTCATGCTTTCATATTAATTATATCAAATTATTCATGCACTAAATAATAATCTAACCTAACCTTACATACTAATTACCTTGTTCAAACGAAACATAGAATCTTGATAGCTTAGGACTTTGTGGTATGATTCATCTTAATATTTAATTTGGCCAGTGATCATCTAGTGAACCCTATGTTGTGAACCTTTTACAAATAACCCTGATACTTTTATTGTTATGAGACTTGAAATCTGACAAACCTTGCATTAAATCATTTATTAACCTAACCAACCCTAACAAAACCTACTACATACGAGGGTCAAACTGAAAGTTCTTAGAAAATCAAAAACTGATTACATTAGCCAGTTATTAGTTTTATTATATCTTTTCAAAATATTGTCCATTGACGTCAATACACCGCTGCATGCGATGGAACCACTGGGAAAAGCACTTTGCCCACTCGTCCTTAGGGGTCTCTTCAATGGCATCGCGATACGCAGCCACCGCTTCTTCAGCATTCATAAACCGCTTTCCTTTAAGTTTTTCTTTAATTTTTGGAAATAAATAAAAATCACAAGGCGCGAGGTCGGGGCTATACGGCGGGTGACCCAGTAATTCAACGTTTGATGTCGCCAAATAGTCGATCGTTCGCTTGGCGGTGTGCGACGAGGCGTTGTCGTGGTGAAGGAGGATCCTACTGCGAGGTCGTTTCTCTCGAACTTTTTCCAAGACAAGTGGCAAACAATTGGTAGTGTACCATTCTGCAGAAACTGTTTTTTGATCCTCTAACACAATTGTTGCGAAATGACCTATCCTTCCAAAGAACGAGGCCACCATTTTTTTTCCCGCACTTCGATCTCTCTTCACTTTAGTTGGCAACTCCTCGAAAGGAAACACCCACTGAGCAGATTGTCTTTTGGTTTCAGGATCATAACAGTAAATCCAGCTTTCGTCACCTGTTAGTATGTCGAACACAGCATTTGAGTCACCTCCGTTAAATCTTTCAATCATTTTACGGCACCAATCCACACGATGGAGTTTTTGAGCCTTAGTCAAATTATGAGGTATCAACCGGGCGCAAAGCTTCCTGACCGCTAAATGTTCGTGGAGGATTTTGTGCACTTGACTCATACCGATGCCTAAGCTTGTCCGAATCTGCTGATAGGTCACTCTTTTGTCAGTCTCTATCATACGCCGCACAACACAGATGTTATTTTCAGTCGTCGCCGTAGAAGGCCGTCCCTCACGTCCATCATCAGTGAGATTAGTGCGACCACGTTTAAACTCATTGAACCAGTTGTAAACAGTCGCACGAGATGGGGCTTCATCGTGAAAGGCCAATCGTAGTCTATCATAACTTTCTTGTTGACTTAAATGACATCGAAAGTCATAAAAAATCATTGCACGAAAATTTTCTCGTGTTAAATTCATGTTGACGTGACACAGACAATTTTCAATTTGCCGCCAAATCGTAAAACAAATGACAAATGAATGAAATATATACTCAGTAATATTGGCAAAGAGTTCTATTTTCAAATTTTAGAATATTTTTTTATTATATTGTTTATAAGTGGCCAGTTCTAAGAACTTTCAGTTTGACCCTCGTATACCTGGCCTGCCTTTCCTTATATTATTTAAAGGCCATAAATAGGGATAAGCCATAAATAGTAAAACCTTAATATTCCTAAGTGAATGTAAAAATATTGTTGGGTGGGTAACTATGTGTTCAGATATTAGTTATAATAACTATAGAATAGTATTATTAGGTAGTGAAAAATAGATATAATAAGGACAAGTTTTATGTGAAAATACTAATAAAAGTTTATTAGGGCGTGGTAAAGGCAACAGGCCCCGTCACTCGCCTGCCCCCATGGAACTCATCTCCTTGCTAATAGCTCCTCTGCCACAAGGGTTTTTCTGTGCAGATTCTAATAGATACCATCACCTAGTATCATCAAAAGGGATATAATTTAAAGTAATGAGCTGTCCTTCACTCAGAACTTGTATTATTAGAGTATATGGGGTGGACATTTCTATCCTGACCCTCAGAATCATTCGCGCGGAACCCAAGGCTCGCCGACTTCACCACAAGTGGTGCAACAACTGATATGCAACTAGGGGAGGACCTGATTCCAACAAAAGATGTTTCCCATGACCAAGCTACTATTTAAGTCTACTGATAAGGCCTAACATTCCCTATTGTGTGTGTATTTGCAAACTAGAGGCGGGGCCTCACATTTAATCTAAACGTGTGGTGTGTGGTGTGTGAGTTCACCCCCCTGTAAAGGGATGTAACTCCTAAGCTAGCTAAGGGATCGAGGCGGAATCCTCTAGTGTACCTATCCTACTCCGTGTGTATGTGGATCCGACCGCTAATTGGACTTGGACCGCGGCCGGTTCCGGACAAGAGGTGGGGAGACCTCCCTAGCTTTCTTCACCAGCCTGATTTCTCAGTCCAGCTACTCCGGTCTAGGAAGTGTGTCATTTAGCGTTGTGATATATAACGCTTGCAATATAAGACACAATTAATTGCATCCTGGTGTTAACCAGTTAAGATGTCCCATTTACGTGTATCACCGTTAGGTTTCCATGGAACACCCCGAGACACTTACGTCTCGTTAGGACTTCGAGTTCCGAAAACACTAATTTTACTACGTTAAAGTTATGAATTATATAGATAATCTGCTATAGAGCAAAATATTAATACAGATTTTAAAATAAAGAAAAGTATAACTCGAAATCAAGTAAGGCACGTACCAATGTACTAGGATGCCAACACCGGGTCTCACCGAAGAGACGATTGTAAACGAACAAGCCCCCTCCCAGCCCGCTTTTTTCCTTTTATTTAGGCGGCGACAACGACGACATTTTACTACGCATGCGCAGAAGCGATTTTGGGAAGTTTTGCCGCCAAAAACCCGCGTCGCTACGCGTCTATACTTAAGGCTGTGCACACACGGCCTAGTTATTAATTAATTTTATTTAATGAAATATGAATTTTTAATTTGACTTTAATTTTCAATCACTGCCAGTTATAGGAGTGACGGACATTCCGTTACAGTATACAAAAAAAGTACACCGATCAAATTTTCTTTGTCGAAGAAAAAATAGTTTTTGATTTCTCAGGATCACGATTCCTATGTATTTAGATTATGTTTGAGCTATAGTTTTTTTACGTGTAGATTTTTTACTTGTTTTTTAGGTAAAATAGTTAAACTCGCAATCGAATCATTACACGAAATAAGTTTGATTGCCGCGAGAATCGACCTCGGTCTAAGAAATGTAAATAAGTTTTTGACTTATTTTCATGTCTTTTAGGCCTATGTATATCAATTGAACACATAAAAAATACGCGAATTTTCCACCACGGAAAACTCGGGTGATAATGGGTTGATGAGTATGCTCTTTGACTTGACAACTCTTACGCATATCATTAGATCAATTATTTCAAGGAATTGACCACGTCAGAGTAAATTTAAAGTTTTAAAAGTTAAGAAAACAGTTACACGAAGTGTATAGAAACAAAAGTTACCCGCTTGTATTAGTTTCCTTTTTAAATTGCAGATGCCGCTGTGATTTTTAAGAAGTGCCTACTCATGAAAGTGTATTGGGCACGTTTGGATCAAGGGTATTTTGCCCTTTCATGTCCGCCCTGCTCACGCGGCCGCCCGCCCTGCGCGCCTTACGCCCCGGGCGTGTGGGTTTATTTGATATTTGCCTATCTCGGGCACATGTTGAACCTATCAAGGTGTTTACTGGACACGAAATTGAGAGATGCTACTTATTGATAACTTCATGTTTGTGAACGTGACTTTATGTACATACCTTAATCATATAATAAGGGCCTGTTTCACCATCGACAAGTAAGCACTTATTAACAGTTATTCAAGGAAAGTATATTCGTATAAAATATATTTCGTAAGATTACGCTGATGGGAAGTAATGGGAACTTATGCAGACATTGTGAAATGCAGGTTCGCGTCCCAACCGTGATCTATTTTTGGCTTTTTATTACATCTTATAAGAATACAAAAAAAACACAAAGTGTTAAAAAAGCGAATAGAAATCCTTGTAAATTATAGGTCTGTGGACCAACAAATGTACAGTCTTCCTTAATATACATATAGATAAACGAAAGATAGTATCAATAGTATCCACATGTATCTATACTAACCCCATGGTGAGAATCAAATTTTATCACGAGTATGAGGTAATAGTAAATATAAGATAATTGTTTTAGTTTATTTTATGATATTATCATCAGTGTGTAATATATAGATTGACCTGTAAATAATTCGGACCGGTAAGATCCGGACTCTCAATTCATTAGGAAATCATCATCATCATCATTATGTTATCACGTCCAATGCTGAACCTAAGGCTTCTCCACGTGTGCGTGATCCTGCGATCTTTACAAGTTCGTCTGTCCATCTTGTCGGTGGACGTCTTACGCTGCGTCTTTCATCAAAGTGTCTGCAATTTAAATCAGTTCTTCGCGCTATGTGTCTTGTCCATTCCCACTTAAGCTTACTGATTCTCAGGGCTATGCCCGTTACCTTTGAACGTATTTCCTCATTTCAGATCTTGAATTGATCTTGAAGATAAATACCGACAAAAAGTCCTAAGCGACTATATTAATGTAATGGCGAAGCCCTCGCACTTTGGACGTATTCCAACAAATACCATCCATGGATTTCGGCTTTCCAGTTGTTTGTAATTACAAACTTTATTCTTAGCAACACGTTTGGGAAAGAAAATGCTATAATAAAGCGAACGAAAACTGTAACGAGGGTGAGAGTTTCTGAAGTTTTGACAGTTGATTTGTAGGAATGTGTTTGAATATTTTGATTAAAATCTGTTTAAGTTAAGCTACTACCTTTTTTATAAAGTGTATTTTTATTACATAATTTTGAAGGTACTTAAAAGGTTTTCTTTGTTAGTGTTTAGATCACTGAAGAAAGGTGAGTGCTCTATAATTAATACAAATAACGAGTAGTTCTAAATACAATATCATTGCGAGTGGACTAAGAAATAAAATATGTTTATTTCTTTTCTTGGAAATTTTGGAAATTCAATTTCAATTCTTGGAAAGGCACAAGAGGTGTCAATAAAAATGATGACGATTAAACGCAATCAAGTAGCTATTCGAAATAAAACGATTTGGCGCTTTATGTCTAATGGAATTTCGTAAGCAGATAGTAAACCACACCTGCAGCGATCATTATCCGAACACGGTCCTTTGATCGAGAAATATATAAAAAATGCTAGTACACAAGGAGAAGGAAAATAAAAAGCAGCCTTCGTCATCTGAAAATGGCAAATGGAACTATTTGTCACAACGACGGGTAAGTAATCGAGGTTAGCCTCTCTCCCGTATCTTCGTCGATAAATTGTCTTTCATTTTGTATTGGCTTGACCTAGAACTGGGCCGTTCATCAAAGCCGTTTGCGTAGGGTAAGTAGGTGCCAGTGACGGATCAGTGGCCGTTAAAACACTTACTTTAACGTTATAGTGCCTGACCTGACTGAAAGACCGAAGTTTATCTTCGGATTTTATGCGACTGCATGGTCTTCAATTTTTAGTAGCTTTTATCTAGCCCTGTTTGTCGGCTAGCTTACGTATAGTTCTTGCATTATTTATTTAAAAACTTTAATGCACAAAAAACAGTGTACAAAAGCTGGACTTAATGCTAAAAGCATTCTCTCCTAATCATATCTTCAGGTCATGTAGAGAGATTGTAATGAGTGAGAATTTTGTTTTTTTAGATTAGTATCTGAACTTGTTTATTGTATTAAACTTAAATTCGTCTTTAACCACTTCACATGTGCCGGTGTGAAATGATTCGTGTGGGAATACACAAAACTAGTACTATGTATAACTTGTTTACAAGCAGCGGCATACTTACAGTAAATGTGTAAATGAAGAATCATTGAATTTTCTTTACTTCTCCAACTCTCCCGGCTGCTGTAGTGACAAATGCCTCGTGTTTCGGAGTACAAACTGGAGCAACGGCGGAACAAATCACAATTTATTTTGGAGCAATTGTTCACTTGTTTCTGAGAGACAGACTTTTACGCAGAATTCACAACAAATTAAAGCTAGAACTAACTTCTCTATCCAATAATTCGAACTGCATGATTTAGGCTCATCAGAATATTAGGCTCAAGAATATGTTAATCGGTCAGGCACTGAAAAGTCTTTAAAACTTATAGAGGGAATGTCAAGAAACATGATTTTTTACTTTGTATCTTTGTTTGGACTAGTTTGTTTTGAGGTCAATATATAAAAAGTCCTAGTCCGAAGCTCTTGAGCCGAAAGGGCGTGAAGGTATTTTTTCAGTTTTTCGCATAGGTAAATATAGGTATTATAGATAACTATGCGTAGGTACAAGCGACATGAGAACTTCTACAAAATGAAAGCTGATATAATACCTCAAGGCAGTACATATTATTGGTCATGTATTTGCACTGGTTGTTTCCGATAACTGAGATCTTTAAAAAAAAACCATATATTTGGTATGTGGCATAGACGCTTTTATTAATTTCAAACTAAACTTTATTACAAGTGGTGAACACACTACGTCAAAACCAAATATATTTCTTACGAACAATTTCATTCAAAGCATATCCATATCGAAAAAAAATTATGCAATAAGCAGGACATATTTTTTTTCTTAAGCAAAATTGACAATTACGAGCTTGGTTTTGACATTTGAGTAGTACATTTTTCTCTATGGTAAACCCGCATCTTTAAAGGTATACAGGGTGTTGTTTTGGTCAGTGACATCCAACTCAGGGATGATAATATGAGTTATGCTTATTCTAAAAAAATGAGTTCTTTAAATTCTGAGCAAGTTTTATACAAGAAAACCTCTGCACAATATTCAAAAAAATTACAAAACGAATGGGAAAAGTCGCACCCTAGCGTACGCGCTATCGCTTATCTACGAAATACGCTAGCGCTTATCTACGAAATACTTCACCGTAGCTAGTAAGCTACGAAGAGGCTAGCTGGTGTTGGTTTTGACTCGATCGCTGTACCGGACAAAAAAAATATTTTATAGGATTTTTCCATTTCAAAAAATATATATATTTATATTTTTTTGGCATCAGTATCGTTTGTATAATCACCCCCGAGTCGCTCGTCGTTGACCAAAACAACACCATGTATAATCGTGATTACCATGGAGAACAAACAGTTTCTATATTTATGGTGATTACTACTTACTTAATGTTCCAGATGATTTAGACTTCCATCAAAGTCTATTTCGCAATAATAAATTTCAAGGTAGGAAGCTCTCTTAAGATAAGCGGGAGTAGATTCGAGGGAATGCTGCTTGTCCTTGACACTGGCCTGTTTTATGGTTGTATGTGGCAAGTGGTATGCTCCAGACAGAGTGTTCTAGTAAATCTGATGAATTCTAGTACCGGAAATAAAATATGTGACAAAGAAGTCCGATTGCGTTTGAAAAATATAGTACTCCTTTTTAACTTTCACCAGTTTTAAGGCCGAGCCGTTGCTCATTAAATGTAGCAAAAAAGTCAACCATACTTCGTTTTTAGTATTATAAAGTTGAGGAGATTTGTGTTTGTTTGCTTGCACTAATCTCAATATCTACCTACTGATCTGATGAGAATAATCATGTGTGTGTTAGATTGCTGCAGGCTATAAAACATTAAGATACGACCTATGGTCGGAGTAAAATCAAAAAACGCAGACGGATTCGCGGGCGGCTAGTTTCTTATAAGATTTTATTGCACTAGTATGGATATTAAACGGATATAACAATATGTGTAAAAAAGGTGCTACTTTTGAGACTTCCTAACTAGTCCAAACAATGTCACGAACTCAAAAATTGTGTCCCAAGCAACTCCATCTTTAGATTTTCGTTTTTTGGGCAAAAAGTAGACAAATAGTTATGAAAAAGACAGAAATGTGGACCAATTCTCTGTATTGAAAGTAGTACTTACTATGTATGCCGTGGCATGCCGGTATATTAATTACCTGCACAAACGCCGACGGCCTTTCGATCCTTAACCGGTAAATTAATATTTATATTAAGTGATATATAAATAACCACAATGTCTACATACTCACTCCACTCACAAAAAAAAATGTAAAATTATACATTACACCGAATTTTGTATGCTGAATATTTATGGCACTGATACATTGACGATTGATTAATCGGTTAGATTGTCTATCAAATATAAGAACCATAAGATACATCATAAATAAAATAACCTGTTTAATGTGACGACCTCCGTGGTGTAGTGGCTCTAAGAACGCTGGTTTCAAGGCGTCGCCGCTCCGAGGTCCCGGGTTCGATTCCCGGTCGGGTCATTATAGAAATCAAAATTGTCTATATTGTCTCGGGTCTCGGTGTTGTGGTACACCCGTTGTGTCTGATTTCCATAAAACAAGTGCATTGGCTACTTACTTTGGGATCAGAGCAATGTATGTGATTGGTGTCCAATATAATAATAATAATGAATTAATTTTGTACAGAAATATAGGAGAACTTAAAATTATTCACAAGGTGCATTTCTAACTTCTCATACTCTGTAACAATGTCTGGTGATTATATAGATAGATAGATAGATAACTCTTTATTGCACACCAGAAAAGTAAATAGCAAATTAATTTCGAGAAAATGTATTTGACAATAGTATTTGTACATGTACAATAGTATTTGTTGCAATTTTAATATCTATTTACAATATTCTCCTGCACCCATAACAATCTCTCTGCATGATCTGAAGGTATGACTGGGAGAGAATGCTATTAGCATTAAGTCCACCTTTTGTACACTTTTATTTGTGCAATAAAGTTTTTAAATAAATAATAAATAATAAAAATGTACAATTTAGGTGGTCTTATCGCTATAAGCGATCTCTTCCAGACAACCTTCGGGTAACGAAATAATGAGCTTTATAGGAAGGGGTTTTATGTAAAACCCCTCTAAGCTCTATACTGTTTTTAACAAAAAAACAAAAGCTTTAACTTCTTCTGACACCCTTTCGGGTTGAAAAACAAATCCGTAATTTTCAATTATGGCCTCATGGAGACAAACAGCCGGCGCTAAACCGATACAAATGGATCATTAATAGAGAAAAGTAGCCCCGTATCACGCACCAAGGAAGGCCACCCTGTCCTTGGGGACCACAACTGCCTCGTTTTTCATTTACAGCCCGTTAAATCCACAGTTCCCGAGGCTTACGCGAACGCTATTACCCGAGTCATAAACATATACGGGGTCCATAAAAAACGCAGGCGACTACTGGCTATGATGCTTCCGATATTAGATCGCTCAGATTAATTACGGGCCACAAAACTTGGGTAATCTTTCGTCCGAGAGGGGCGAGAGTAACGCAGATTGTTTGTCATGTATCCGAGGTCTTGCACTTGGTCAATACTGTCTCCTTAAGTTAAAAAAGAAATGCCTCGATACAATACCAACAGCGATATACTTAAAGTATTTTACGTGAATCCATATTTCACTACATAAATAAGGATACGCACACGAAAATGCTATCGCTTACTGAAACAATCGCAGAGTAAGTGCTTTCGCAAATATTCCATGCGAAACGTCAGAAGTTTTCGTGCGTTATTTTTATGTGGTAATCGACAATTCTTTCTGTCAATATTCATAAAATATAGCACAGAAATTTTCTTTGAAACAAACATCAAAGTAACGACTTGCTTGGATAGGCACCACAGGATTTATTTTTTCTTTGTTCCAAGCAGGTAATATGCGTCATCGTCGGCCAATTCTTTTATGTACTCACCTTTCACCCTTCACCTCGACAAATAAGAACTAACTAAACCTTTTACTTGGCATCATAACTAATATTGCCAAAAAAGTTGACTTGTTTGCAAAAAATATTATGAGGCAGGGCAAGTCATGCAACTTGCAGTAGTTCGGATACGGTACTTATCTCGTTGAAAATTTATGTGTATTGAACAATAGCAATTTGAACTTTATGGTATCTCTCATACGAGTAGGTACTGCGGCTTCTATCGCACTACAACTGTTGTTTGTTGTTAACACGGCGAGCACGTCTAAAACTAAGTTGCCGTAAAAAGGAACGCAACGCTTTTCCGAGCTGCTATTCTCGCTATTTTCCTTTGTCTAAACTTAACTTTTTTTGGCGCCGTAAAAGTTGCCGCAAAGCGGTACCTATTTATTACTTTTTTTATTGAAAAAGGTTAGCTGAGTTATAAAGTTTTATCCATAGCAATAACTCTTTCATCTCCAGAGATGAGGATGTTAGATCATAAATATTTGAACTTTAATTCCATGTACAAGACGTGCAGGAAGTCGACGACCAATAGTCATGAATGCGTATTTTTCTATAATAAATTAACGATGCTTCTTTATTTACCACAACAGTAAGCCTGTCAAAAACTTTAACTTCTCACCATACTTCGGATAAGGTAATTATATACATAGCAATAATTTGCCTCGAAAGTCTTACCGAAGTTATGGTACGTGTCTGAGACACCTATTCATTTCAAACGAAATATAATAAAGCCGACCAGAAATTTATGAGAACTGTCATAACGTGCGGCGCCCGTTTTATGCCCACTGTTTAGATTATAGATAAATCTTGAATCTAGAATAGGTAAATATTTGTAACCAGGGAATTAGACATTTCCATATCTAGGGTGTTTCCTGTAACGTGTCAAGCCGACGCACACAACATAGTTAGATACAGTTAATGATACATGTATACTTATACTAATTTAGGCGGTCTTATTGCTTACTTAAATGCTGTCCTTACATAAAGTAAAGGACAACTTTAAGAAAGAAGAAGAAAAGTATTAGACATATTATCTCATCTTCATTTATACATACATTAGGTTATTACTTAATTTGTTCTGTACTAAATTTATGGCCTGGTACAATGTCATTTAATTTCTGGTTAGCGTTGTCTGCTAGATACTTCAAACGAAATGACGTTCTTTATTTGAATTATTAGTTGGTTAGTGCTTACTTGTTGATTGTGTAACCAGTCCATGGTAAGGCGAATTATACCAAACATTGCTTCACCGTGATCTTTTCACATGATTTGTCTACGCGCTTATTTCAAAAACGTCGTTCTACCAATATTCAGATTTCCGTATCAATACGAACTAGGATTTGGTCCGGATAATATACGGATCCAATTACCTGGTGGCAATAAAGCTGGTGATCTTAAATCATTTTTGTTTGTCCGTGATTAATGTTTACTGTGTTTAGTCAATCGGTTTTGATCATAACAATTTTCATTGTTTTTGATTTGTACTTTTACTTTCAGAGTATCTTTAACTTCTTTCAGATACAACTTGCTATTTATCAAGTGGATACTACGATAAGACTACTCTTTCCAAAGGTATTATTGTTATTTGAATACGCTTAAGCTTGACCCACGTCACATGCTAGCAACTAAATTATGCCACCATCCTATTTTGGATCCCCTTACCTACTATAGAGATCCTTTGACAACACCACTAAGCAATTCTCCCATGCAAATTGTATATAAAGCGCGTAGCTAGACAAGTACGGGAATGAATGTGCCGTGCAATTGCTCGCTACATTATACATTACGGCAGGAGTTGCCAACCCGTGGCGAGCAAATTATTATAATTCGTTAATTGATAAAGTTGGTGCTTAGTTCGAATATGTCCGAATTGAGCAAATTTGGTTTTGTTGTGTTTTATACAGAGCAGCGGTTTGAAAATGATGCAGCTGTAGTCTTTTAATTACATTATTTGAGAAAGGTAAGAATGAATAAATCTGCAGAGAAACCTATATGTATTTTTGAACGCACCTTGTGCATTATTTTTTATTTTTTGGCGACCGCCGTGGTCGAGTGGCTAGCACGCTGGTTTCAAGTGTCGCCATCTCGTGAGGTTCCGGGTTCGATTCCCGGTCGGGTCAATGTAGAAAACGACCTTTTCTATATTGTCTCGGGTCTGAGTGTTGTGGTACCACCGTTGTGTCTGATTTTCATAACACAAGTGCATTGGCTACTTACTTTGGGATCAGAGCAATGTATGTGGTTGTTGTCAAATATTTATTTTATTATTTTTTACGTACAAAATAATGTCAGGAGCATATATCAGGAAACTCTCGAAAGCCTTCGTAGTAAGCATCCTTCACATCCAGATTCTCCATCTTTACCTGTTCCTCCTCCTCAAAATTTCCAACCCTTACAGATACTTGATGATGGCGACACGTTTGCTGCCATCATGTCATTTCCGGTTGGTTCTGCTGGCGGCATCGACGGCATCACTCCCCAACACCTTAAGGACTTGGTGAGTGCTTCCGCTGCTGACGCCGGTAGAATTTTGCTTTCCAACATTACGAAATTGTGCAACTTTCTCTTATCTGGCAAGGTAACTGAAAGTTTTGTCCCATTTTTATTTGGTGCTAGACTTTGTGCCTTTCGAAAAAAAGATGGTGGCATTCGCCCTATTGCTATTGGCTCAACGTTTCGTCGTCTTGCAGCCAAATTAGCTTGTCGTGATCTTTTTTCTCCTTTGAAAGAGTATTTTCAACCCATTCAACTTGGTTTCGGCAGTAAGGGAGGTTGCGAGGCCGTGGTTCATTCCGCTCGCAATTTCCTCTCCTGTGACGAATCTGAAGTTTTTTTGAAAGTTAATGTGAAGAATGCTTTCAATTCTCTTGACAGGTCTGCCTTGCTGAATGAAGTTCAGACTCACACTCCACAGATTTATCCCTTTGTTTTTCAGTGTTACCATAATCAATCAAAATTACTTTACAATGAACATTCAATTGTTTCTGCAGTCGGTGTTCAGCAAGGCGACCCTTTAGGTCCAGCCTTTTTAGTTTAGGCATCCATCCTGTCATTTCATCCTTAAATTCTAAATTCAATGCCTGGTATCTGGATGACGGCTCCTTTGGAGGCAAAGCAGATGTTGTTTTCCAAGACCTTGTCCTGATTATTGAAGGATTTAAGAAATTAGGCTTGTAACTGAACCTTTCAAAATGTGAACTTTTTATTAATGATCACGTTTCGTCTGGTTCCCGTCAGGCAATCATTGATAAATTCAATTCCCTTGCTCCTAACATCAAAATTCTAAATTCTGAATCGCTTTGCCTCCTGGGTGCCCCTCTTCTTGATCCCAGCATCGAACCTTTTCTTGATAAAAAATTGAATGATTTCACCCTTTCAGCCCCCAGATTAGAACACCTAAATTCACACATTGCATTTACTATACTTAAATCGTGTCTTTTTGTGCCTAAATTTACATATTTCTTACGTGCTAGTCCTATCTGGAAAAAAAATAATTATTTAAAACTATTTGACACCACCCTTAAAAATAGTTTGGAAATTTTTTTAAATTTACATTTCGATAATAATTCTTGGGCTCAGGCTTCGCTTCCTATTCGTTTTGGTGGTATCGGAATTCGCCAAATTTCTAGTATAGCCCTCCCCGCTTTTCTCTCCTCTTTGCATAGCACTTCCGTTTTAGCCGGAAAAATCTTCGAACATCCTCGCCAACTTTCTGAGGTGAGAGAGGCGGAGGAGTTTTGGCAAGGCCTCTGTCCTAGAGAAGACATCCCAAAGGAACGTCACCAGCATAAACTTTGGGATGTCCCTCTTGCGAGAGAGACCTTCAATTATTTACTTCAAAATTCCGTCAGTGACAGTGGTCGCGCAAGGCTCTTGGCAGTTTCCTGCAAAGATTCTGGTCATTGGCTTCATGCTTTACCGTCGAAAAATTTGGGCACTCTTTTCGATAGTGAGTCTTTCCGGGTGTGTGTGGGCCTCCGCCTTGGTACCCCTATATGTGAAATTTTTACGTGTCCATGTGGCAAGGAGGTTGATAAATTTGGTCTCCACTGCCTTTGTTGCCAGCAAAGCACTGGGCGTCTCGCCCGTCACGCTACCCTTAATGACGCCATCAGAAGAGCTCTTGCGACCATTAATGTTCCTTCCACGTTGGAACCACGTGGTTTGGTCCGTGATGATGGCAAGAGACCCGATGGCCTAACGCTTATTCCCTGGGAACGGGGTCGGGCCTTAGTTTGGGATGCAACTTGTGTCGATACTTTGGCCCCTTCCCATCTCAGAGAATCAGCCCTTAAAGCTGGAGCAGCAGCGGAGTTGGCTGAAAAAGCCAAGCGTCGCAAGTACGTTTCACTTGCAAGTGATTATGTGTTTGCGCCGTTTGGCGTTGAAACATTTGGGCCGTGGGGACCCTCTGCAAATTGCTGTTTAGTAAAATTGCGCCAAAATTAAATTCTTTAACAGCCAATAATAAAGCTGGCTGGTTCCTAGCTCAAAGGATCAGCATAGCTATCCAACGCGGCAACGCAGCCAGCATCATAGCCTCCTTGCCGCAAGGAAATGGTTTCGTTTTTGAATAGGTAGATATTAAGTTTACATGTCTTAGTTTAATTTTTTCTTGTTTGGTATTAATAAAAATAAATATGCTTGGCATTATTTTTAACTGTAAGGTTTCATTTCCAACACATTTTACATCAATTTGTTACAACAGTAAAGTAGTCAATTCGGTAAAGTATTTAATCGAGATTGATGACACATCTTATGCTAAACAATTTGGATTCCGACTATGTAAATCGATAATAGTGTGTTATCCAAGTAAACACAGAACCATCGTAGAAACAATTTAGCCACCGCCGACTGACCAGCCGTGAATACAAAGGATTCAATTTACCTACCGCATTCACGTACACCTGGATGTATGTAAATTTTTATGTTTGCACAATAAAATGTAAATAAATCCAGTGACTTCCGTGAGCCTCCCCTAAATATTACAAGACGTGTCATGATAACGAATTTGGGGACGCAGCGAATATTATATTTATTTTCTTGGTCGAATTTATAACACGTACAAAATGTTCGTATTACCAATCTCGCGGGGCTCGTATACCCATACGAGCCTAAATTATAATATCGCATGAGTTTTGAAGGCATTGTGCATTTGAGATTGTGATTAATGGTTCTAAGTAGACGTCTTTCGCAGTCGTAGATCAGTTTCGCGTTAGCAATTCATTTTATAAACGATTGTTCTCAATAGTCAATCAATACTTACTTAACGTTTATATTGCATATAAATACGTTTTTTAACAAACTTTAAAAACAATATTTTTCAAAATTTTTTTTTAACACTCACAGTGTCAATTTGAAAGGTCGAAATAAAGGTTAAACCCACAACCTCTGACAAACCCAAGAGTTGGTAAGAGCGTTGGCCCGCTTTGTCAAATGTCGTGTATTCAAATCCTAATCATGAGGAAGTTAAGTTTCTTATTTCATCCTTTAATACATTTTTCAGTTCACTATAATACTCTTTCTAAACATGCGCAAATTGTTCACTGAGCTGATATGAGTGATATACTTCTGTGGACGCCAAAGATATATATCTCTCATCTAATTCATTTAGTTCAGTAGTTCTACTATCATTATATCAATCACTACTTTACATTCATTCAGCTCAATTGAGCTTGGACACACGCTTGGATGTGCTTAGAAGTACTCTGAAAATCACGTTAAACATCAATCTATGAAACAATACTAAAATCTTACTTATTGTAAAGTTACTAAAGAAAATTTCTGCTTGCGCGTCTTACATTCAATTTGGCGTCAAACTCACGCGAGCCGAGCCGTTCTTGCTGTAACTAACCAAAATATCCCTACTACTAATCAACCCGGTACGTGAACCGCACCAACGAGGCGTCAACCATACGGAAGCAAGTTACGTTAAGGGAACAGCAACGCCTCAGATGGGAGCGGCAACGGATAGCGAACGCGTCGCCTCGGATCGTGTTTGATACAACTTATGATAGTTTTTCTTGTTAATGACAGCCCGTTTCCATCATCAGCACGTCGTCAACCAGCGGGCGACGCGCCGTAAGCGCGTTACAACGCATGCGCCGCTGGTCGAGAGTGAGTTCCGAGTTGGTCTCGATTCGAGGTGGTGTCGTTACGAAGTTGATAGATGTGCGTTGAAGTACGGAGTTTCACACAAAAAATAATGAACGCCTCGAGTTAATACGGTGCCGTCACGGTGACGGGTTGATCAGTGGGATACGGCCTTTACTCTCTATCACTGAACGACTGGACTGGACTGTTGAGCCGTATTGGACGATAGTGAACGAGTGAGTGAAGGAACTAGATTGCTGAAGTACTTCAATATTCATTCAAGAACTACCCAACTCTAATCATACACAATTTGCAATAAGTTCGAGTAATTATTTAAGTTCCTGTCGCACGAAATGTGAGCAATGTGAGCCAGAAATGTTTCGCGCAAAGCTTCTATTTCTTGTAGCGTTTATTTACAAACACAATATCAACGCACGATTGACCACATGCGCGGTCGAACGAAACATTCACAATAAATAGAAGTGTGACAAGGCCCATGAAACAAAACAACGAGCGAGCGGACCCGGAGCAAATTGAAAATGTTTCAGTTTTCAGTTTGAGCGAAAATTGAAAAATGTTCGACGGCAATCCACGCGACATAACGGCGTTTGACGGCGCACGTGGCGTTCGCAAGTACCGATTTTTCTCTTATCATACCGGAAACTGGTACCGACCTATTTCATTCGGCACGTGCTTGCTGACACTATTTTCAATAAGGACTTGACACTTCGATTACACTGTTAGATTTTTTTGGGTTCCGTAGCTGAATGGTATAAACGAAATCCTTATTAGGTAGTTTCGTTAAGTATGTCTGTATAGATGGATGGATGGAGATGGATTACTCTTTATTGCACATAACAGACATTGATTTACAAATTCGGTTTAAGGAAATATACAATTTAGGCGGACTTATCGCTAAAAGCGATCTCTTCTTACAACCTTTGGTTAAAGAAATTATGAGTTTTATAGGAAGGGGTATTTTGTGCATAAAAGAAAATGAAGAGCTGAATAAGTAAAGTAGAAATATATCTGTATAATACAAATATTGTATAAAATAAATAATAAACAAGAATAATATTAATAAATAATATACATGTATATAAAATATAACAGATTAATATATACAGCCCGGAGTTTGGAAGTTGGCGGTGTTTCACCCCCGTGCCTCGGAAAAGCACGTAAAGCCGTTGCGCCTGATCTCTCTCCGCTCGTGTCAGATTGCTGTCCCATCGGGCTATGAGAGTGAAAAGAATCGAGAGTGCACCTGTGTTTGCGCACACACTTATGCACTATAATATATCCCGCGCAGTTACTACTACCAACACAATAATAATCATACATTATAATATATGAAATGAAAGGAAATTAACTGAGACATAAGAGTAGATAGAATTATTTTGAAGAGAGTAGATGTTCTTTAAGCAGTTTTTTTTAAAAATAGAAATAGATTTTGATTGCTTGATAGCCAGGGCTAAGGAGTTCCACAAGCGTACTGATTGGACAGACACTGTATGTCAGCCACAGCCACTTTATTATAATCAAATTCAAAAAATTTTTGGTACATATAGATTATGGTGGGCTGATACCTGAACTAGGATGATTCCTGTATCTCAGGTTATCAACCCTCCACCCCATCTGTGATCTTATGTTATGTAATGAATGAGCAATATTAGTGAGTAAATTTTTAAAAGGTAGATACATAAATTTGGAGGGTAGTTTTAATCGCGCTAGCAACCGTGCGCCAAGTTGCCGAACAATTATCAATCCCACATTTACTTGGTGCGAAGCTATTTTGTAATAGAACTAGTTGGTGTGTGGTACAAGTTAAAAATTATCAGCGACTTTGCAATCAGTTGCTAAGATGAAAAATATGAAAATATATAAAAGTATACTTACTGACTAGCTAACTTAATATGCGTATACAAGCATTCTAGATTGTTGTATTAGTATTATTATTAGTAGCATTAATAATAATTAACAAACTTTTAACTTTATTTATAATTAGCTTTAGTGTTATATCATATATTGGTTTATAAATATCTAGTAATATATCTAGACAAATACTTTTATTCACCAACATAATCATTAGAAATTTTATACAAACTTTATACCGTAAACTAAAATATACATCTATGAAATAATATATACAACTTAAAGCATAGAAATTATAAACTACAAAATAAATTAAAAAGTATTACAAAAGGGATATTAAAATAAAATTATAAAAATGGCCCTTGTGGTAAGGTGCCCAAAATTCTGGCAGCATTGCCTCGCTGAATGGCTATTCTTATACGCTGTGCGAGGTAGCTGCCAGCTCTTGGGTCACCACTGACGTCAGTTAGCCTCTTAGCAATTTGCCTGTGCAAAGAGATAGCGTTGGGACCCCACGAACCTAATGTCTCGACTCCGAACGGTACAAAATGATATCGGGAGTCGATCAGGCTGTATTTTTTTGTTTTATTATTTTCTGCGCTTGACGCAGCCAAACCAGCACCACGGGTTGTACTTGGTAGATGGGAGGCTGCCAATGTGTCGACACAGGTAGCATCCCACACTAGAGCCCGACCCATCCGCCAAGGAACAAGTGACATGCCATCCGGTCTCTTGCCGTCATCACGCGCGATACCGTTCGGCTCATTAATAGCCGGCACGTTGATGGAGGCAAGAGAACGACGAATGATGTCGTTGATGCTGGCATGGCGGGAAAATCGGCCTGCGCTCTTAACACATGAAAGTCCGTGGTGTCCCAGCGAGCTGACTTCAGAACCACAAGGACATCTGTGTGGTTGACAAATCTCAGCACCAACACGAAGACCAATCGCCACGCGGAGGGTCTCTGCATCAAGAAGGGTACCAACGTTCGATGATGGGTATGCATTTAACCAGTACCCTGCCTCTTTTGCAGAGACAGCCTTGAGCCTGGCGAGGTCCTCCTTTGTCGGTTGCACTCTCAATTAAACTATTAAAAAGGGACTCACAAGAAATTTGGTCCCAGCTCCTTTGAATTTTGTAATCTGATGGGAATTTATCTGGGTACGCCACTTGCCATGCATTTTTAGCTTCATCCAAGCATGCCACTTCGATGTTTGCGGTGGAAAGCCGCAGGATACTACCAACGAGAGCGGACGTGCTGTAGGATGATGAGAGAAAAGCAGGTAAACAAACACTAGAAATTTTTCGAGCTCCAATCCCACCAAAACGGATGGGAAGGGAAGCCTAGTCCCAGGACCGTTCCGAAAGACGAATGTTCAGAATTTTTTCAAGTTGTATTTTAACCAAACTGTCAAAACTGTTTGTAAAGTTTTGGAACTTCCAAATCGGACAACATCGAATCAAATAACTAAATTTAGGGACTAAAAGACACGATTTGAGAATAAAGAGAGCCGAATGTGCGTTGATTTCTAAAAGACGATCTGAACATTCATTGAATTTGGTAATATTTTTTTGAAAATGAGTGTGGACAGAATTTTCGAAAATCGGAGATCCTAGGAGGTTGAGGGCTGATTCAGTTAAAATCTTTATGCCAGGAGCCAGTGTATTAAATTTTGAAATTATTTCAGCTTTTCTAGAGGGAAATAGCAGTTCTGAAATGAAAATTTCGCACTTATCAAAATTTAAAGAAAGGCCTATAGTGTCAAATTTTTGTACAATTCTTGATAGGTCTAGAATAACGGTATCGGCATCACCTCCTAAGCTCCCGTCGTCCAAATACCAAACATTAAATTTTGAAAATAAATTTTGTATAAATGGGTTGATGCACAAGCTAAAAATGGCAGGCCCGAGAGGGTCTCCTTATTGACAGCCAACAGCAGAATAAATTTCATGACTTTTGTAAAGCAATTTAGATGGGTTATAGTAGCACTGATTAACAAAGTTAAAAATTTCTGGAGAGTTTATTGTCACTTCATGCAACAAGAAGTCCCTGTGAACCGAATTAAAAGCATTTTTGACATCTAATTTAAGCAACACCTCCGTCTGATTTTGTGAAAGAAGAGTACGAAGCGCATGAACAGCGGCTTCGCAGCCCCCCTTGGTACAAAAGCCTAACTGGTGTGGTACAAAATGATCGCGTAGTTTATAAGTGAGGAACTTCACACATAACTTTTAGCATATGCGCCGAAAAGTGGAACCAACCGCAATGGGTCTGACACTGCCATCTTTCTTAGTTAGCGCAATTAGATTTGCGCCATACAAAATGGGGACGATTTCAGAATTTACTTTGCCAAAAAGCATAAAATTACAAAGTTTTGTGATGGCTGAAAGTAAACTTCGACCAGCATCACCTGCCTGAAATGAAATAAGGTCTTTCAAGTGCTGTGGCGACAAACCGTCCAGACCAGCAGCTGAACCAGGCTTAAAAGATAATATTGCTGACAAGACTTCCTTATCGTCCACTTGCAAGCAGAAAGATTCATCAGTCAGTGGTTCCGAAGGAGGAGGTGTTGCTGAAGCTGGGGGGTGTTTCGAAATAAGGGCATTGAGAGTGTCCTGGCTGTCAGATGATATCACGTCGCTAGAGAAGAGGAGTCGCGCGGCGCCTTTCAAATCACCATCACTTACTTTATCTTCGACTTTTCTGAACAAATTAAAATTACTAAACGGTCGGTCGGTCGTGGCTGGGCATGGGATATTAGCCGCAATGCAGTTATTTTTTATGATTTGGGTAAGAGATGATTGGTTGGAAGAAAGATCACGTGGTGCATGCAGAATTTGGAAAGAAAAGGTTAAGAGATTTTCCCATGAAGAGACAGAGTTTTGGTTAATACAGTCTAAGATTACGTGCGTTAATTTAGTCGCAACGGTGATTCTGGCACCGCGCGGAATCCTCTTTACTGTAGGAATTGATTGCTTTAAGCTACTTAATTTATTTACAAAATTGTCTTTGTTGGCAGATTGGGCTGCTAGTTGATGGGGGGTGATTGTTATGTATACGTGAAATATGAATGTTTAAACCCCTAGATGTTGTGAAATGCCTACGGCAGGAATTGCAGGTAAATGTGGGCGGCGTGATATCATTCGATGGCATCGGACTGAGATTTAACGTGCATAATAATAGATATACTTACTTTTTAAATAAATAATTAAGATTATCTCTTAAAAAACACAAAATAAACACAATATTTACAAAATAAATAAATGTCAGAAAAATGTCACAAGGCACACACGAACAAACAACCGAATCTAAAATCAAGGCATTTCATTGGCCAGCTATGGACGATGATAGACTTTGCGTCACAAGCAAAAGCACCTTATTGGGTAATGGGCAGCAGGCGTTTAGCAACCGTTGCTAATGACGACCTTAGCAACCAGAAATTTCAGGGGGTCAGCTGATTTTCCAACAATGTAATTTTCACTTTTCCTCAACAATTGCTCGGGAATATTTTATCTTTTGTGAAATCAGAGATTACTTATAGATTCATCTTCTTAATCTCATGCTAACGAAAATTGAACATTTGACATTTGACAAGTTTTGAAAATCAGTGTCGTGGCATGCTTAATATCTGCAGTCACGATATATAACGATATATATCTAGTAACTTTAACATTTATTTTTATATAAGTGTGAGTGTTGTGTGTGTGTGTGTGTGTGTGTGTGTACTTAAGATAGCCCTATGACATTACAATCTTGGGATCAGTAGGTTCCTAGCTAGGATACCTGCCACTATCTTAGGTATGAATTATGTATGAAAGGGCATAACAAAACAACAACTATCGTGAAGACATTCAATTGACTAACCTAAGTAACAATTTTGAGTATGTTCTCTGTTGCGTCGTAGCCGAGTGCTTTCAAATTGTTAGCTAAAACTGATTTTAAGTTCATTCTATTCATATTAACTATTTTATGAGAGTCATTGAAAATCTATACAGAAACGGTCCAGTGAATGAGAATTGACGTCGCGCAAAAACTGTGTTAACATTTGGCACGTGGGTGCGTATTCTTCGTTTATGTTGTGGTAATTGGGAGGGATCAACTGTTTTATGGTGGCGAAGGACTGTTTGCATAATAAACAGTTGTCTGACTGTGAGTAGGTTCGTTTCTTGAAACAATGTTTCAGTTGGGTGCAGCCTGGGTTTTCTCAGCAAAAATTTTTATAACGGCTCTTTGCGCTCTTTCTAGCTCTAGAAGGTGTGTTGCAGCAGCACCACCCCATACGGGAATATATACGGGACCCCATATTCTGAAACTATTAGCATTATAGAGATGAAACTTAGCAGATAGTGTATCCCGTTAACCATTTTACGATGCCTATCCAAAAATAATAAAATGACGTTTGAGGGAGGCTCCCATACATGTAAATAAAAAAATATAGATTTTTGCTCAAACCTATTGTTTGATAGGTCTCTTAAAATGTCATCGAGGTTTCTAAGCCCTTTTTTTCTGAAAGTCTAACATTTGGGCGCCATTTCTAATTGTTGAACGAAGCAAGTCTGTCACTTTTGAGCGGGTGAAGCCGTGGTGAAGGAATATTTTGGTTGACCTCTGTTGCACACAACACAGTGGCAACACTGTCGCTGCATGAAATCAGCCATCAACTTTTTTTCAGCAGCACAGGTGTAGATATTTTAATTAGTTTTCGGTCAACCCGACTGGTAAGGGTTTATCGGCTTTCCGATGAATACAGTCGACACTATGATTTCCAAACGGAGTCCTAACGGCGCTGAGCGGGGCAAAGCGCGCTGACACGTAGCCCGGATCAAAGAATCTGATATTTCAGTTCGAAGCTATGAACAGAAAGGCGCACTACGAAATGCCAATCGGTTTACGATTCGGAGTATGTGAAATGCAGACGGATGTCTAAAACGGACGGGCTCTAACTTCTGTAAAAGCATTCAAACAAAATACTCTAATACGATCTCGCTCTGTTATTGGATAGGATAGAAAGGCTTTCAATTCTAAGTAGATTTCCGTTACATCTGACCTCTTGAAATGGAGGTCATTAAACGCTTGAATAAGATTTTTTTAACTCCTTAATTGGCTTTTCCTAAGCCATAAGTTTTTTTATTTCATTTTTTTAAATGTTTACTTAGTTTTACACAATTGAATATGATTATTCAGTTTTAAATCATTTCAGAAGATCAATATAGATAAAAGGTGTTCCGAAAAGTATTTATGAAGGTGAAAAGTAACACCAATAATTACATGTCTTGCCCTTGCGCGGGAGCCCTAAAAGCCCTGTCGTCCTTTTCGTAACCCGAGGTGGGTGACTAGGGATGTGTCGCAACAACACCCTTAGTTAAGTATTTGTTAACAGTACAAATTATACCTACCATTATAATGCCTAGCATTCTATTTTACAGTTTTTGTGTAAATTAAAATGCAAGAAATTAATAAAAATGATTTATTAACTGCATTTTTGGTAACCGTGCCTCATCATTAAATACGTTGAGAGTATCACAGAGAATGACCATTTTATTATATATATAACATAAATGGAGACCTATAAGAAGACGTATTACGTCGGAAACTTATAACTCGAGAACGTGTGGAAAGATATTCATGATTTTGAGGGTTCCGTAGCTGAATGGCAAAAACGGAACCCTTATAAATAAAATAAATAATAAATAAATTATTTATTAATAAACAAAAGGTATTTATGGTTACAAAAAAAAGGACTTAAGCTTATAGTCTTATTATAGTATTTGTCTGAACTAGGTTGGACCTGTGTTTCAGACTATAAAAAATAACTATGTTAGTAAACTAATTACAATAAACTTACTAAGATGACACAAATAAACCTATTAATTAATTATAAATATACCCTTCTACCTACTGGATGATGACAAACAGGTCTTCAGTCTCATCATATGACAGTTTCTTAAGATACAGATCTAATTTTAACTTACAGTTATGGTAATTAAGTTCGTATAAGTTTAGTAAACCGTTTAATCTATTATACAATAATGGCGCAATAAAACTAAAGAACCTATTAGTAAAAGTAAATTTCAAAGTCCATTGTGGATTGCAGACTTTATCCATCCTTCTTTTGTTAGTTACTTCGGCATTGTAAGGGAGTAGTGCGTGTTGTTTTAATATGGTGTGCTGGATGAAAAGTTGGCGCACAGTAAGCACTTTGCAGAAATTGTAAAGCAAATCTGTTCGATATAAAAAAAGTAAGGAGTTGGCGACTTTTAAAATAGCTCTTTGGGCACGCTCCAGAGGCATCAAAACAGTTTTGGGTGCTCCACCCCAGGATGTGATACAGTACTGTATTATAGATTGACCTAAGGCTTGGTATACTTGAGTAATAAGTTTTATATCAGCGATAGATCGTAATTTTTTAAAAATATATATTAATTTACGGACCCTAAGAGCTAAATTATGTATGTGCGGTCTAAATGAAAGGGTTTCATCCAGGGTTACTCCCAAATATTTTACGGTGCAAGTGCTAACAATAGAGGGACAACAACAGATAGTGTCGACTTTAGGGTCATGACATTGGTGTGCATGCAACGTGTGTGCGTCTTTGTTGTGTGTTCGGCGCATGCTAAAGCGAATGTATTTGGTCTTGTCGACGTTCAATGTTAGTAAGTTACAGCGAAGCCAGTTATTAACAATATCAAATCCTTTTTGTGCATTATCATACAGATCTTTATCAGTTTTCCCCGTGAAAATGAGTGCAGTATCGTCAGCGTAAGATATTATTTTCCCATGATCTAGATTTAATTTACACAGGTCATTTATATACACGAAAAACAGAGTAGGGCCCAGGATGCTTCCTTGAGGAACACCGAAACCAGAACTTCTATGCTCCTCACTAACTATTTTATCTATTCTAACACATTGCGATCGGTCGCTTAGGTAGTCAGAGATAAGATTTAACTGAGTTCCTCTTACACCCAGTGCTTCAAGTTTTTTTAAAAGTATTGGAATGGATATTGTATCGAAAGCCTTTGCTAAATCAACAAATATTCCCATGATTTTGTTTCCTCTACCGAGTTCTTTTGTGGTGTATTCCGTTAGGCTGTGTACTGCGTCCGCCGTCGACAGTTTTTGTCTGAAACCGAATTGCGCTGTAGAGAAAAGCTTATGTTTTTCAATATAGTTTATTAGTCTATTATTTATGATTTTTTCCAGGATTTTGGATATTGAGGAAAGCAAAGATATTGGCCTGTAGTTGGTGACTAAGTCTTTTCTTCCGTTTTTATGCATTGGTATGACCACCGCTTTCTTAAGACATTTAGGAAACACTCCTTTAGAGAGGCAGATACTGAAAATACGTGTTAATGGTGGAGCTAAGATTTGTTTAAATCGTTTGAGTATCTTATTGCTAATGTTATCCCACCCAGCGGCACAATCATCTCTTAATTTCGAAATAGTTTGGCATACTTCCTCTTCATCTGTATCTGAAAGGACAAAACTGTGTGGGTAGTTAGAGAGGGATATTGATTGTTGGGGAGTTTGCTTATGAATTTGTTCAGCAAGGGTCTTACCTACGTTAGCGAAAAAGCTATTTACATTATCGGCTGAAACTTGCGGAGAAGAGTGCGTAAGTAACAAATTCGAACTTGATTCACGCTGTTTTGTCATTAGAGTTACAGTTTTGATGTGTTTCCAAAGTAGTTTGCTGTTGTTACGAACTTTATTTAGTTCATTTTTTTCGTAAGTGGATTTCAATTTCTTTAACAATCCGTTACAAAAGTTTCTGTATCGCTTATAAGTGGTTTGAAGATTAATATTATCTGGATATTTTCTGACTTTCAGGTGAAGTTTATCCCTGTGTCGTATACAACGGATAAGGCCAGGTGTAATCCAGGGTCGTATATTATGATTTTTATTATTAAGAGTTACTTCTGTTGTATAACGTAAGATTGCTTCTTGCACTTTTGTAATGACATACGTTAGTGACTGATTTGCGTCAGCAGTTTTGTAAACTGGGTTAAAGTCAATGTTGCATAAATCACGTTCGAGTTTGTGCATGTTTAGTTTGGATTTATTCACGATGCGTTTTTGCTTATGTAGCGTTAAATCTAGGGTTAGTAGGACAGCGTGGTGGTCAGTTATTGTTGAGTTAGTCACAAGTGTTTAATACGGAAGCCTAGATTTAACTATCATATGATCGAGGCATGACCCAGTTTGAAACGTCGTCAATGTATGCCCTGGGTGGAGTCCGTGGGATGAGCATAGGCTTAGGTAGTCTTGAATTCCTTCACTATCATAATGCTGCACTTCGGGCCTTATATATTAAATATATTAAATATTAATATTAAATATTTGACAACATCACATACATTGCTCCGATCCCAAGCTAAGTAGCTAAAGTCAAAGTCAAATATTGTTTATTCAATTTAGGACACAATATGCCACTTATGAACGTCAAATGTACAGTGAAAAATAAAATAAAAATAAATGTGCCCTGAAGGGGCCGAATCATGTCTCCTTATCTTTTGGGCCCTACCAGCGCTTCGAGACAGAACAAGGACAATTAGGCAAGTGCTGAGAAGAAACGCCGGAACAAACTCAGTCACCACTAGCTGCCGTAAAATCAAAATCATCAAAGGTAAGTACATCATTCGGTGCAGGCTGGACGGACCACACATTCGTGTCGTTGAGGTAGTCTTGAACCTTATAATAGCCTTTAGAAATAAGCGTGTTTTTAACGTGTTTCTTAAATTTATCAACCGGCAATTCGACAAGATTGTGTGGTATATTATGAAAGAATTTTATACAATTTCCCATGAACGAATTACTAGTTTTAACTAATCTGAAGTTAGGAACGACAAGCTTGTGTTTATTTCTTGTGTTATATGAGTGAATGTCGCTCTTCTTCATGAAATTATCTAAATTTTTACGGACGTACATTATATTGTCAAAAATGTATTGAGAAGTCACAGTTAATATGTTGATTTTCTTAAAGACCTCTCTCAGGGAGTCACGAGGACTAAGTTTATAAATAGCACGAATGGCTCTTTTCTGCAAAATAAATATGGTATCAATGTCTGCAGCAGAACCCCACAAGAGAAGACCGTAAGACATAATACTGTGGAAGTAACTAAAATACACAAGCCTCGCCGTTTCAACATCAGTCAGATACCTTATTTTTCTAACTGCAAAGGCAGCCGAGCTTAGCCTCCTAGCTAGGGCTTCAATATGAGGTCCCCACTGTAATTTTGAGTCAAGTGTAATGCCCAGAAATACAGTGGAGTCTATTAAGACTAGATTATTACCATTTAGTACAATATTTGGTGTAAGTTGCTTTACATTAGGCAAAGTGAATTTTACACATTTAGTTTTACTAGCATTCAGCAACAAGTTATTGGTGGTGAACCAATTCAATACTTTGGAGAGAGTATTGTTTACTTCGTCAAAATTTTCTTCATGTCTTTTCATTTTAAAAATCAAAGAAGTGTCATCAGCAAACAGAACTATCTCACAAAGATTTGTGGAATAAAATGGCAGGTCGTTTACATATATCAGGAAAAGTAAAGGCCCCAATATTGAGCCCTGGGGGACCCCCATTTGAAGAGGGGCTCCGGAAGAGTAGGTACCATTTATGTTAACTGATTGTATTCTACCCGATAAGTACGAACTTAACAACTTAGATGAGTTTTCCGAGACACCATAGTGTTCTAACTTAATGAGCAGTGTCTGATGGTCTACACAATCAAACGCCTTTGACAAATCACAGAATACACCTACGGCATCATGTTTGTCTTCATAAGCATCAAGAATGTGTCTGATGAGTACTACTCCGGCATCAGTTGTATTTCTACCTTTAGAGAACCCAAACTGTTTTTCGTGTAGTAAATTATTAAGTTTAAAATGGGAAAGTAATTGATTATAAATGAGTTTTTCAAAAATTTTACTTATCGTGGGTAATATTGAAATAGGCCTAAAATTGCTGGGGTCACTTTTGTCTCCTGATTTAAATAAAGGGACAACCTTACTATGTTTCAATAAATTTGGAAACTGATTTTGGTCAATACATTCATTAAAGATATAAGATAAGTAAGGAGCTATTAGAGGTATAATGGGTTTTATTGTGTCTATTGATATACCCGATTTATCCTCTGTTTTCTTTTGTTTTAATTCTTTAAATGTTTTTATGATGTCTAAAGGACCGATATTTCTGAATTTAAATGAGGATTCGCACCTATGAACACTCGACACTAGTAATGATTTCGCGTGACTTGAGCAAGAACTCAACTGTTTAGTCGTCTCTATAGGAATATTACAGAAGTAATCCTCAAAAGCGTTTGCTACCTCGTCATCAGATTTAATAAGCTTGTTGTTTATTTCTAGACTAAATTTGTTATCATGAGATTTCGTTTTACATGTTTCTTTATTTATAATATTCCATGTTTCTTTGATATTATTACTAGATTTTTTAATTTTATCGCGTATGTAATTCGACTTAGCTACATAGCAAACTCTTTTGAAAATTTTTGAGTACCTCTTAACGTACTCATGAAACGATAGATCCTTTCTATATGCTTTTTTGTTATACAATTCAAACATTTTTTTCCTACTTGTATAAACTCCTCGTGTAGCCCAGTCACTGAATTTCGGTTTGCAGTTATTGATAACTATTTTCTTTTGAGGGAAAGTAATATCAAATTGTTTTTTAACTACCTGAAATAATTGTTCATACAAGTCACTAGCATTTTTTTTATCAAAAGGTATAAACGGTATTTTATCACTCACAAGATTTTTAAATTTGTCCTTACGAGATGCAGTGACCGGCCTGCATTTGATTTCTAGACGGGGTGGAATAAAACGATTCTGTAGTGTAACTATCTGACCGCAATGATCCGATTTTACAAAATAATTATAGATTGTTTGATGATTTTACAGTTGCAGAGAATATTATCTAAGCAAGTAGCTGTTGTAGGAGTTACTCTAGTGGGCTCAGCAAAAACCGGAGTGAGGTCAAATGATTTGAAAATGCTCAAAAACCGAACGCGATGTTCTTCCGTAATATCTATAATGTCCACATTGAAATCTCCACATACAACTACTTTCTTTGTAGTTTTACATATTTTGTTTAACACATTTTCCAGTACAGATTCAAATAATTTGAAGTTTCCACTTGGGGGTCTATAAACACAGACAATAATGTAGTCGTCCAGCTCCGCACACGATATCTCAATTGTTCGCTCAATAGTGAGAGACACTATGTCTTTTCGCTCTTTACATTTTAGTTTATTATTAATTAATGTAAGTGTCCCGCCGCGAATGGCAGTCTCCCTAGTGAACGAACTAATAAGATTATAATAATCTATCGATAACATCAGTTCATGCTGCTTGAGCCAGTGCTCAGTTATGCAGAGAACATGAATATTCATTTTATTCAAAAACAATTCAATTTCCAAATCTTTTCCAGAAAAGCCTTGAATATTTTGATGTACTATATTAAATTGATTTGATTCTACAATTTCTGATAAGCAAGAGTTATCCTCTATTGTCTTCTTCTTCTTATTCTCTTTTATGGCTAATCAGTGTTTCCACTTTCGCCAGTGTCAAGTGTGAGCATTGTTTGTGCACTGTTTATGGGAGAATGATTAAGTGTGATTCTGCAATGTTAGTTTTAACCTACAACAAACAGAATTAAGACGACACAAATAAATAATAAATGTATTAAAATATCAACATACGGACATAGACAGTCAGACAGAAGCAAGAAGGGAAGTGGGGATAGATAATGAGTAAGTGAAGAGGGCGTAGAATTTAAAGTTTAATTTTGTTGCGCATTATAAAATTAGTCAGTATTTCCAGGATTGGGGAATCAACTAGGCTGAGCAAAGAGGTAAAGTTACAAGGGCGGGGTATAGAGCTGGGTAAGTAGTCATATAGAGAAGAGCCAATTTTTGGGCAAGCGAAAAATATATGATCAGTGGAACCTTCATATAAGCCGCATTCACAAAGAGAGCTATCTTTGACTTTTATTTTGGCGAGGTGGACAGGGGTACACGAGTGTCCTAAGCGTAGTCTACATATGGTAGAGAGAACAGGTTTCGGGAGGTTGGGGTATTTGAAAAACCAAGGCCTGTGTGGAATCTCTTTCTGGATGTTAAAGTAGAACTTTCCTGCTAGAAGTCTTGTATTCTTCCAATCTGTGTTCCAGGATAGGAAGAGATGGGAGTGGGCCAAGTTAGTGACATCATGGGAAAAATGCTTGTAATGTTCCATGGAGCCGATGAATATCGCATTTTTGGCACATGAGTCAACAGACTCGTTGCCTGGAATACCACCGTGGCTTGGGATCCAAGCCAAAACTACGTTTATGTTTTTAGCCTTACAATTGAATAAAGATTCTCGAATCTTAAGAATATTTGGAAATTTAGATTTAGATTTTAAAGGGTAAGATATAATTGACTGAAGGCAACTTAAAGAGTGAAAAGATGACTGAATTGTTAAGATTATGTGATTCTATGTATAAGATAGCTTGCAAAATAGCTAAAGATTCGCCAGTAAAGATTGAAGTAGAAGGGGGACATTTAAACAATAGAGCAATTATGAATGCAGGTAGCCAGACAGCGCAGCCACCGTCTGAGAGTTTAGAAGCATCGGTGTAAAAATAATTCCAACCTGGCCAGTGTTTTGGAAGTAGGGCACAGAATTCTTGTTGGGCCGATGGAGAGTTCTTCTGGATTCCAAGGTTTAAGATTGCATTGGGTTTAAAGATGAGGGATTCATAGTTGGTTGAGAAGGGGGGGTTTAGAGAAAAAATTTCTACTGGGGCAGGGAGACGAGAGAATTTGCGAAATGAGTGAAGGATGCACGGAAGTTTATCAGCAGCGTTGAAAGCATCAGATAGAGATTGAAGTATATTTAAAAGAGGATGAGAAGAGTTTTGAAGGATCTTAGCCAGAAACCTATCGCTCAGATATTGTCTTCGAAGGAACAGAGGTGGATCCACACATTCGATTTGGAGTCCATTGATGGGGGACGATTTCATGGCTCCCAATATTATTCGTAGGCATTTAGCCTGAATCTTTTTAAGCTTATCTAAAGCGGTCTTGTTGCAAGGGTCAAGCAAAAATGAGGCATAATCCAAGTGGCTTCGAATAATAGCATTGTATAGTAGTTTTTGAGAATAGGGGTGGGCGCCTCATCGAACGCCCGAGAGGGAACGCAAAATGTTTATACCTTTTTCGGCCTTGTTAATCACATAATAAAAGTGTGGAGAACCAGATAGTTTGCTGTCCAGAATCAGACCCAAAAATTTCACCTGGTTTGACACGGGGATAGGTACGCCATTCAGGTGGAGATCAGGGTCGGGGAAACGAAGTTTTTTTGTGAAAACGACTGTTGAGCACTTGGGAGTGGGAGTTGGGAGACTAAGGCCATGATCTTCTAACTAGCTGTTTAAATAGGACAATGCAGAATTTAGTCTGGCGGTTGCTTCTGGAATCGTTTTGGTTGAGGTATACAAGGCTATATCGTCAGCGTATTGGAGTATGTTGGAGAAGGGTAATACGGTTGTGTCCAAGTGTGATGTAAATGCTGTAAAGCAAGGGACTGAGTACCGAGCCCTGGGGGAGACCTTTCCAAACCAAGTTAGGGGGAGATAAAAAAATTTTAAAATTTTACAATGATTGATCGTGACATTAGAGCATTACAGATAAAACGAACCATCTTCGGCGAGATACTCAGCTGCAGGAGTTTCTCCCTGAGCACTGGAAGGAGGACGTTATCGTATGCTGAAGACACGTCAAGGAAGACCCCAACGAGAAATCCTTTGTTTTTAAAAGCTAGGCAAATTTCGGAGGTAAGTATGCTCAGACTGTCTAAAGTACTAAAGCCTTTTCTGAACCCGAACTGGCTGCTAGAGATGAAGTTATTGGATTCAACATAATGTTCGAGGCGGTTTCTGATCATGTGCTCTGCCACCTTCAACAATACAGAGGAGAGAGCGATCGGTCTGTAGGCGTTAGGATCTAGAGGGTCTTTGCCTGGTTTCAGGATTGGGATCACAATTTGCTGTTTCCAGGATTCAGGTAAAACACCACTGTCATAAAAACAATTAACTAGGTTAAGAAAGTAGGACTTTGCAATAATAGAAGCTCTACATAGAAAAGAATAAGGAACTCCGTCTATACCGGGGGAGGAGTCAGATAGACCTGTGAGGGCACATTGAAGTACATCAAGAGTGAAGGGATCGTCTAATTTATTTGAAGTTGGGAAGGAAGGATTCATATCATAATATGGAAAGCTATCTATAAACGGAACGAATGGGGGAGCCAGTTTATCAATAAAACCTGTGAGCCAGGAAGATGGGTCATTGCTGGAAACGTTTATGTAGTTTACCGACTGTCTGAACCGTTTAATCTGTTTCCATACAATGGAAGAAGGAGTTCTGGGCACATATTCTCACAGAATTTAATCCATCCAAGTTTCTTTTTTTGCGATAACACTTTTTTATTTTGAGCAGCTGTCCGTTTATATGCTAGAAAGTTATCTAATGTCATTGCTCGGCTGTAGGCTTTTTGAACCTCTTTGCGCTTACGAACAGCGGCAGTGCACTCTGCATCCCACCAAGGTGGAGAGGGGGTTTTACGGAGAGACTTTTTAGTGGGGATAGAAGCATCAGCGGCGGAATTTAAAGCTTCTAAAAAGCCTGAGTAGCAGGAAGAAGAGTTGGCAAGGTTTATAGCTGGAAGAGATTCTAAATTTTGATCCATGAGAGAAAAATAGGACGACCAGTCAGCCTGGTTCAGTTTGTATTTTAATAGAGGAGGAGGGGGGCAAGTATTTGGAGAAGAATTAGGGAATGTCATTAGAATCGGGAAGTGATCGCTGCCAAAAGAACTGTCAAGAAGTTGCCAGGAGAGAATAGACGACAAGTTTGGGGAGCAAAGAGAAATATCCACAGCTGAGGATGGATTTTGCGTTGGAGAGCATCTTCTAGTCGGGGAACCGTCATTGAGGATACAAAGATTAAAATCATCTACAAGATCGAGAAGGGAAGATCCAGCCGAATCGATAGAGTAGCAGCCCCATGAAGTGTGATGAGAGTTTAGGTCACCCATTACTAGAATGGGCGGTGGAAGGGAAGAGATGATAAAGCGGAGTTCAGTGGTAGTTGAAGAGTTAGGGCGGGGGATATAGACAGAGAGAAATGAAATATTGTTAACACGAACAGCCACGGCATTTATATCCGGGCTGTGAGAGGGAAGGTTGAGCTGGGCGAAAGTGAGAGAGCGCCTTATTAATAAGGCACTTCCAGCATACCCATCGTCCCTATCATCTCGGAGATATGAGAACCCTGAGACACGAAAGTGTGAATCAGGGACCAGCCAAGTCTCCGAGATTGCAAGGATAGATGGGGAGTGTTTACCTATAATATATAAAAGTTCATGTTTGCTTCGCCGGATACTTTTACAGTTCCATTGAAGAACTGCCGACGGAGCCATGAGAAGCTAAATTGCCTATCTGGGACAGTTTCTGGGCAACGTTGTGCGGTAGGGAGTTTGTAGGGGAGGATAAAAGGCAGAGTAACATAGACAGGAGATAATCAAGAAGATTTTCTGTGGAAGTTGGCAATGGAGGGGAGTCTTCATCATCATTGTTGCTGTTATTCATTAGTGCACAGCCATTCGGCAGGGAAGATGGAAGGTACTAATAAGATTATAATTATCTATCGATAACATCAGTTCATGCTGCTTGAGCCAGTGCTCAGTTATGCAGAGAAATTGAATAATCATTTTATTCAAAAACAATTAAATTTCCAAATCTTTTCCAGAAAAGCCTTGAATATTTTGATGTACTATATTAAATTGATTTGATTCTACAATTTCTGATAAGCAACAGTTATCCTCTATTGTCTGATCTACTAATTTAAATGATTGTTTGTTATTGGAACTGATTCCAATGGTTGAATATTCATGTCAATAATCTGCTCAATAAAAGCAGATTTGGTAGCCAAGTTCTTGGCTGAATAGTCAAAATAATATGATAGCGACATTGCTTTCTGTCGTTTGAAATAATTATTAACATAATAATTATCTCGCGTCAAATATACTTTGTTTTTTAAATAATTATTCATGTCAATTAGGTGGAATTTATTCACCTCATATAATGTCAATTTATGCAGTTGCAAATTAATTTTATATCTTAAATCATTTTCTTCGTCTGGCAATCCACTACTGTAAGGTAATGTAAACAATATTGTTTTATTCACATTTAATTTTCTTAAACTGTCAAAGTATGTACTTAGGTTTTTCTTGTTCATATTACCTCTGTTTCCTATGAAAATAATTAAATCTAAATTTTCTTGAAACTCATAAGAAAGCACTTTCTGAACTATTTCTGAATATGATGCCCCTGGCATGCAATGGTTGATCACATTTTGTCCCATGTATTTTGATAATAAGTGACCCATGTTTTTCCCAATCTGATCACTAAACAAAACTATATTTTTAACAGACTTGCTTAGCGATCAACTGGGTTGAGAACAGGAAGGGTTCACATTACACTTAGTTCTAGTAATCTTATTGGTGAGTTGTGATGACTCATTTCCAGAGATATCAATGGAGTTTTTTGAAATCACACGTGATGAGTTACATTCACAGGAAGCTATTATATTTGTCAAAGCCTGGATTAGTTCACCACACTCCTTTTTTGTACAATTATAAGTTTCAGTCATTATTTTTAATGACTGCTTAAGTTCCCTAATTTGACATTCTAAACTCATAACATCTTTCTCATATTTGCCTACATTTTGTTCTAAAATTAAAGAATACATATCCAGTTCATCTCCAAGTTGTCTCCGCTCATTGATGTATTTTACTTTAGTGTGTAAGGATTTTTGTTTTTTGATTAATTTATTAGTTTATTTTATGAAACGGTTTATTCTAACATATTTCTTAAACTTATTTTTGCTGCACTTAGTAATACCTTTAGAAGGTGTGTCATGAGTTAAATCTATTGTCAAAATTGGTTGATTACTAGGTGCAGCTGTTGTCAGGCTGGGCGCACTACCAACCAACTTATTAAATAGAAGGGTGGTTTGGCTGTTTATTTGGTCCTGTTTCTCCGTCTCCAGCTGGTTGATATAATCATGGGCATCACCAAGATCTTGTTCAAGAACAGTTATGCGTTTCAGGTTCCGTTCATACTCCTCACAGCACTACTTCTATCACCAATTTCAATTGATCCCGTTCTTTAACAACCAAGATATAGTTGGTGTGCAGCTCAGCCATCTCTTTTCTTAGTTGAGAGTTCCTATCAAACTCACCTAACATTTCCCTTTCATTGTCATCTCTTTCCCTATGCAGTTTTTCGATCGACTCCTTGGCCGCCTGTAGTTCGCTCAAAGCCATCCTGAGCTTGGACTCCTCCTGGCGAGCGCAGGCCTTGCGAGTAAGCATATTTACGTCAAAATACAAAGGATCAAAACAAAAACGTAAAGCAAAGTGCCGCTCGACCAACTCGAGGCTATTTACAGAATGTAAACAAAGTTATAACCTCAACGCGATAGAAATACAAAACCGTAGCTAAGTAAATTGTTAGATATTCATAAAAATAAGCTTATAAACACGTGATTTGAATTTTCGCTAAGTCATTGACCGGTTATCACTAGCGTAGCACTTAACACTAAATACGTATTTAAAACACTGATTATCACAAACGCACACAGAATACGATTTTCAAACGTTTTTCTTACGTTTTTGACCTATAAAACACTTAAAAACTAATTAAATTAAAATTATTTTATGGGACAAAAGCCGATCAGGTGTTAGCGGTAATGTTGCCAGACGAGAAAAAAAAAAAAAAACACTTGTGTTATGGAAATCGAAAACAACAGTGGTACCACAACACCCAGACCCGAGACAATATAGAAAAGATCGTTTTCTACATTGACCCGACCGGGAATCGAACCCGGAACCTCACGAGATGGCGACGCTTGAATCCAGCGTGCTAGCCACTCGACCACGAAGGTCGTCTAATTACTCATGACTCATAAAATTGGTCACAGTTTTTAGTGGAGGGAGATCTATAAATGGCTATAATGGCCGTGTTTGTGCCAATTTTAATAATTAGACTATTACAGTCCTCTAAATTTGGCTCTTCTACTATAGCGCTTACAGTGTCCTTTACAAAGACTACCACGCCGTCATTTTGATGGTGGTGAATTGAAGTATGGTACATATTAAACCCTGCAATTCCTGGAATGATGTTAGTTCTGTTAGGTAACCTGCATTCCGTTAGGACTATGATATCACAGTCAAAGTCGGTGCAAAAAAATATTAAAACCATCAATGTTCTTAAATATACTACGAATGTTTTGGGTTAAAACGGTTAGTGAGTTTTGATTTGATTTATAGTTTTGTCAATTCTGTCTGTCTGTCCGTCTGTACGTCACAGCCACTTTATTCTGAAATTATTATTACACAGTTGAAACTTAGTAGGTAGATGTATCCATTTAACCGCTTTACGATTCTCAAATTTATAGGGGGTTCACATACATAAAACTAAAACCTATTTTTTTGTCAAACCTATGCGTTGTTTCTAAAACTATCTTCTCAAACAGTTTAACTTTTGAGAGATAGATGCTTCCAAAGTGGTATAATGGGCGTCCCTAACTTTAAAAAAATACGTAATGTAGATCTTGACAAAGACTTTCAACGAAAATTGGTTTTAACGAGATCGAACTAGAAGTTATTGAGATAGAGCACATTTTCAATAACCGCAAACATTACTTTGTTATTTATACAAATATTATGAAAAACAAAGTAATATTTGCTGTCAACAAAATATAGTCGTATTTTGACCACTCACCACTAGTCACTTAGACTAGTGAGTGAGTTAAAGTTGGCACGGAACCCGTAGTGTGCGAGTCCGACTCGCACTTGGCCGTTTATTTGGATGTCTTGGCTTCGAATAAGATAAGCGAAACTAAATTCGCTTTGGCTGCTAGTGTGAACATAAATATGCACGATAGAAATATCCATAAAAGTAAATCAGACAACATTGCCGAATCGTGCTTTTCCCATACCTAGTCCAGAAGTAAAAGTCACGCTGTATTATTACACCGGCCAAATTAATTGTGTGTCGAGAGCTCATATTGGCCTTTTATGATACTAATAACAAAAAGATGATACCACCCACCTGGTTGGCCTACTTTTACGTGGACGGTGAAACAATAAATCTGAGTGGACTCGAGTACTTCAAAATATGTTTTAACTATTTATTTCACTGTTGCATAAACAGACGAGTAGTGGCGTAAAACATCACGTTTTACGCCATCTCGTCTGTAAGCGTTTTGCCCGGTAAGCCAAGAAGTTGCTGGTTCGAGTCCCACCTGTGCGCAAATTTTTGGTTTCTTATTTCATCTTTGTGAATATAAAATATGACACTGCGAGTGTTAAAAACATTCTAAACCATTATTCATTTCATATTAGATTTATCATTATAAATGATATAATAATATGATATAATAATAATTAGGTATAGATGAATGATGAAATGAAACCTAGGAGGAATGATAAAACAGGAATATCCAAGGAAAAATACACAGCGAAATACTTTTATTGGCAAGTGTCCTATCATTATCTATAAACGAACCTTAATTAGTTAATCAAATCATTAATTGAATTAGTTAACGGCGTAACGAAACGAAAGTTGCATCAACTAGTTTATTTAATTTACTACAAGGATATTAATTCGCCTTACTTTAAAGAAGAATAAAACACTGATCAGAAACCTATTGTCCGACAGACATCAAATCAGGTTAAGGTACTTTTATCTTAACCTGACTTGATGCCTGTCTGTCTGATAATATCAAGCGATTTGTAAAGACAAATGTGTCCGTTACTCTAGCAGGAAAGTGTCTCGTAGGGCACATTGAAGTATGCCGTTGGATAGTGCTAAGTATGCTTAATTAGTGCGCCAAATAGAAAATTTGTGGGGGCCACAGTTTTTGCATAAAACGGAAAATACGTTTTCTGCTGGAGAAACGCTGCTCCAGCAGGAAATTTTTTAAATAATGACTCTAGAGCAGAACAAAGTATATTGTTAGATAGATCTTATAACAAATAATTTGTGCAACTAAAAATTTAATCTGTTAGGACTCACCGTTTTCAAGATATTCCATTTCCTGCTAGAGAAACGTTTCTCCATATCCTATATCACGGGAACCGGTTAATGTGCGACCGTAAAAAAACTTACACTAAAAGGTGTTAATTTGTGACACTTAATCCAATATTTGTATGTAACTATATCTTTCTGGTTCTTGAGAAATAAGCAGGTATTTGGAAATGTAAAAATCGATAGAACTATTTAAATAAGCAACCAATGAATACAGTTCCAACGTTTGAAGAACACATTTATTATTTTAAACCACCTCAAAGAGTATGAAGAGCAGCCGTTTATTAGTTTCCTAATAATTCCACTTTGACTCCAAACTCACAGTGCATTATTTTGTCATGTAGATTTAATAATTAGAACAAACTGTATGTGTTCAAGTATACACCAACGTTTAGTGCGCTTAACAAAGAACGTGTCTTGAAATATTTACATTAAAATAAGGCAAGTTTTAGCAGATACAAGCAATAAGGCTAATTGATTTTACGTTATTGATTATCCGGTCAAATTAGAATGGTCACAAAAAAACGGACTCTACATATAAATTGACGGCCTCCTTTGAAAAGTCATATAATATAAGGCCCTTTTACGTACAGTCAGGTACGTATGTATCTGCTCAAATTTGTGGAGGTATAAGAGGTAAACATTTAATAGGTACGGCTTTCCTTTCTTTTTGATACAAATTTGGCTTTTCTTTTATATTCATTGTTTTTACCTATTTGAATTGTAAATTGAATAAAAAGCAATAAAATGTTTATTATTTTCTGTGTATTTTATTATTATCTCTGTTACTTTACATTGGTATTGGAAGCACTGAAACACTACGTTTAATATTTTTATTTAATTACACGATGCGCGCGGATTATGAACCTTAAAGCTGACTAGCTTAAAACCAACGCTGCAACGTCTAATGAGTCACTAGGCCCTATATAGAGTTACAGATATCTTAAGCATTGCTATAGCCGCACAACATTTATATAGTGGTTCTAAACTTCACGTTTGTTTTTAATTGAAACTGATGTCATACTTATTAGTTTGTCTTTTATTCAGGATGAAAACGAAGAGTTGGTAAAACCTTTCGAAGTTGCTTTTTATCCAGGGATATGCTGTTTTATAAGTATACATATATTATGATATGATATGATGATACACATTATGATGTAATTTATCATTTTTATATTCTATTAATATAAATAAACAGGTCAACATGCTTTTTAGGGTTCCGTAGCTGAATGGTTAAAAACGGAACCCTTATAGGTTCATCAAGTCTGTACTACTATTAATATTAACTAACTATTAATATTACACAATTGAAACGTTAAAAAGGTGTTAGCGGATAATCATATTCGATCATAGCCTTATTTAAAACAATATATCTGTTTGTTCAAGGACAGTTTTATTTTCTGCATGGAGAAAACTAATATTTATTGCATGATTTTTATACTTCCCACTAGATGGCTTTGATAACTCTAGGAACAATATATTAAAATGTTTATTATTAATTATGATATATTATATTTCATTGCAAAAAAATGTTTACGATTAAACTTGTACACTATATCAATTGTGTGTTACTCGTTTACTTTAAATTTATGTTGGCGTAACACAGTTATCCTCTGCCATGTTACTGAAAGTCAGACAGCGCCATCTTCTTATGATAAAAATTATTTAATGCTCAATAATATTTCACGGGACATTTAATTTAAAGTTTGACCAGAAAGCAATCAAGTTAATTTAATTTGTTACAAAATCGCTAAAGTTGTATAAAGAGTTCTAATCTTTGAACCATAGAATTGGAACATAAAATTTTGCAGCAAATTATACAAGGCCAAGTATATGTCAACCAGATTGTAAACAAAATGAAGGAGGTCGTCAATTTGTATATAGAGGCCGCTTTTTTGTGACCATTCTAATTTGGTCGAATAATCAATAACGTAAAATCGATTAGCCTTATTGCTTATATCCGCTTTAATTTGCCTTATTTCAATATAAATATTTCAAGACACGTTATTTGTTAAACGCACTTAACGTTGGTGTATACTTGAACACATACAGTTGGTTTTAATTATTGAATTCACATGACAAAATTATGCACTGTGAGTTTGGAGTCAAAGTGGAATTATTAGGAAACTAATAAACGGCTGCTCTTCATACTCTTTGAGGTGGTTTAAAATAATAAATGTGTTCTTCAAACGTTGGAACTGTATTCATTGGTTGCTTATTTAAATAGTTCTATCGATTTTTACATTTCCAAATACCTGCTTATTTCTCAAGAACCAGAAAGATATAGTTACATACAAATATTGGATTAAGTGTCACAAATTAACACCTTTTAGTGTAAGTTTTTTTACGGTCGCACATTAACCGGTTCCCGTGATATAGGATATGGAGAAACGTTTCTCTAGCAGGAAATGGAATATCTTGAAAACGGTGAGTCCTACAGATTAAATTTTTAGTTGCACAAATTATTTGTTATAAGATCTATCTAACAATATACTTTGTTCTGCTCTAGAGTCATTATTTAAAAAAAATCCTGCTGGAGCAGCGTTTCTCCAGCAGAAAACGTATTTTCCGTTTTATGCAAAAACTGTGGCCCCCACAAATTTTCTATTTGGCGCACTAATTAAGCATACTTAGCACTATCCAACGGCATACTTCAATGTGCCCTACGAGACACTTTCCTGCTAGAGTAACGGACACATTTGTCTTTACAAATCGCTTGATATTATCGACTCCACAACATTCTTGGGAATCACTTTATACTCCAAACTACAATGGGGTCCTCAAATAGGGGCCTTGTCAGGGAAACTAAGCTCAGCTGCTTTTGCTGTAAGAAAGATTTAGACGTTTGACTGATATAGAAACAGCTAGGTTAGTTTATTTTAGTTATTTCTATAGCTTGATGTCCTACGGTATTTTACTGTGGGGCTCCGTTGCTGATATAGGATCAATTTTTGTATTACAAAAAAGAGCCGTCGAGCTATTTATAATCTAAAACCTCAAGATTCCGTACGAGAAATGTTTAAAGAAATTATAATATTAACTGTAGCCTCAGTATATTTATGAAAATTTAATGTATGTACGCAAGTACGAGTATTAACATTCATTCACGAAAAAAAGTGATAAATACAATTATAATACTGGGAATAAAAATAAGCTTACTATTCCACAATTCAGGCTTCGAATGGTTGGTAATTCTTTGATGGGGGAAAGGTATAATATTTTTCAATAAACTGCCAGAACATATTGAAAACTTACCGGTCAATAAATTTAAAACTGTCATTCAAGAAACCCTAATGACGAAACACATGTAAAACTGTTAAGATTATAAAGAAATATATTTTGCGCGAACTTACTAAACAAATAATTTGGAAATTGGTTATTTTTCTCTGATTCATTAAAAAGAGCGAAAGTAAGTCCAATTGTTAAGTCAGGTTGCAGAACTGAAGCTAATAATTTCAGGCCTATATCTGTATTACCAATCATGTCTAAAATATTTGAGAAAGCAATCTACAATCAATTGGAACAGTATCTCAACTCCATAGATTTCTCTTTGACAAACAGTACGGGTTTCGCCCAAAGTCTAAAACTCTTTCTGCATGCATGGATTAACCAACAAATATAAAGCTAAACACTGATCAGAAACCAATTATTTAAATGATCCTTCTTTGGAAGGATGTCTTCTCATTTGATTATACAAGAACCAAATTTATAATATAACTGCAGGACTTTAAATGCGTTCACTATGAACCATTTTTATCAAAACGGACCTATGTCGGTATGTATTATCACCACCGCGCGGCGTTTGATTGTGAAATGGACTTTATTTGACGCTGGGCATATTGTACATGCCACTACGCGCAAAATGGGAGAATGCACCGCGCCACGCGATCTGCGCCTCCGTCGCCGCGTGCGTTCCGCGGAACGCGGTGGAGCGCGGTGCAGTAGGGGAACACCCCTTCCTTACACACTGTGACTTTTAGCATCGATGCAGTCGCGTGTTTTGAAAACGCTTCGGCATCGCGACTCACGCAATGAACAGATGTAATTTATCATCGATGCTAACGAGCATTAGTATCGATGCAGTCGCCAAAATTCAGTACATAATTTGACAATTTCCAGCTTTTGCATCGCGACTGCATCGCTGCTAAAAGTCGCAGTGTGTAAAGGGTCTAACGTTTGCGTTTGCGCGTGGGATGACGCTGCACGCTGGTTGCATCGCACGGCGCCTCAATATAAACGCTAAAACGCCTGACGCGCCGCGTAAGCCACGCTGAACGCGATGGACGCGACGCTGGACGCCACGTTTATCTCTAAAAAGATTACTATGTCTAAATCAATGTATTTTTTTAAGATGGCGCGACTTAGCTTAAATCTTAATTTGTACGTAAATACGACCTTTAATAATCTGACCAAAAAGCCTTATTTAACGCATTTGTCTTGAAACAAATTCGTTTGTGTACGTCCTCGTAAGCGTGACATATGCATGTTTGTCTACGCATTGCTCAAAAACGAGAAGCCGTAGCCATGCCATAGATGTTTTTTTAGTGCAATTAGGTATACTTTAACTTAGGGAATAGGATACAATGGACCGATTTTGATAAATCATAGTAGGGTAGGTACGATTATCTGAGAAATAAACTAAACTTAGGTAGGTATGTGTTCATTGTTGCCAAGTCGGAATCTGATGATGAGATCTTGGTGCAATCGTGGGTAACCCCCAAATCTGAATTTTGACGTGTTGCTTCGTCTGTTCGTCAATATTGTGTGGAGCTGCGCTGATGGTGGAACTCCTCAACGCGTAGGAGTTAAGTGATTATAATGAGAGAACTTATGATAGGTAATTTGTAGCTAGTGCAATGTGCAACCCATTCCCTCCCTACATCCTGTAGTGACTAAAAATGAAGAAATAAAATTATGTCAAAAAAAAAGACTTTAAAACAAGACTTTTAAGTGCATTTTGGTTTAAAGTTAAAGTTTTTACTTTTTTTGGGTTATTCTTTAACGATTGCCTATCGAGGCGATGCCTCAAAACCTTATTATCCATACTGAAGCGAGTATCTACTTGTCAATCTAGCTATTACGAGCACTGGATTTTTTTCTGGCCATCACCGTGAGTGATGCAGCATTCACTGTTCATTCACACACGTATGCACTGAACCTTCGCTTGATATGGTGGCCAATAACTGCAGCATAAATCACCATAATGTTGTGCGTTATCCTTTGCCGCGTAAACGTGCAATTGCGCAGTAGACAACGGGATAGGACTCGAGCTCGAGCTGTTCGACCTTCGGCGCGTAGTTCGCGCCAGCGCAGCAAATCTTGGATCCTCAAGTGATAAAGGTGCAAAGGGCTTCATTGTGCAGAAACCGCCATAGCCAGCGTCTGCGATGTTTGGCACCAGGTGCCGGTAAAATTAATCCAGCACGTCGTTCTCGCTGTACCATGTCGAGGCGCCGGTGCCGTTTGGCGGTGCGTTTGACGTTGCCAGTCTTTTTTCTACATGTTTATAGATATTTTTTCGAAAACTAACGTTTGACAAAATGTTTCGTACAAAAAATGTTTTATTTATTTTTCAAAATCGACCTATTAAATATAACCACATAAATCGAGGTGACTATTTATAAACCGCGTTCACAAACTCACAAACTGAATTCAAATGAATTATTTTCTCGTAAACAGAGGGCAAATGGGTTATTAGACATTTCTGAAGGCGGCTTATGTTTTCTTTTCTTTTTTTCACACAATTTTGAAGTAGTGCTACGTTAATACTCATAAGTAGTAGATAAATCTGCCAGAAGATCACTCCGCGAAATCGCTGCAGAAAATGAATTGTTAATGCAATGAGGTGACGAAAAACTTTCCATTGCGTTAATATTTCCTATTTGCTAAGACGAAGGTCGTAGATAAAGGCATTTCTCTTCGGGTGAATGTGAAGTCAATAGAGGAGGTAGAATAAATAAGGCAACATTCTTATTCAGATCATGTCCTGGCGAGGGCGTCAACAACGCTTTGACCTCGAAGCTTTGACAAATGTTTTATCAGGTGCGAGTTTTACGCTTACATTTTCATTAATATTGGGATGTTTTATTTTCTAAGCTAACTTATACTCGTACCTTCATCCCTACGATAGAAAATTGTAACTTGGTAAAACAAGTACCTTGACAAACATACCAAATATGGCTAAAAATAAATAAAGTACCTTTACACGAGAAGATTGTAATTTAAACCATTGTTACTACCGGGGGTAGATTCTCATGCAGTTTGTATCTATTAAAAAATCACCGTACCAAGTTTCGTTTTTTAACCGACTTCAAAAAAGGAGTAGGTCTTATTGGTACCTCATATTCATATCTCAGTCGTTTGTCGACCGAATCGAAATATTTTTTTACGTACTTAGAGGGTGTACCTTCTAGTTGGTCCCATATTTTCCATTTTAGGATCTGATAATGGGATCTTGGTGTAATCGAGGGAAACCCTCAAATTTTAAAGGCACGTATAGTGTTTCTTTACTAGAATCTTAATGTTAACGTGTTGTTACGTCTGATAGTCAACATCTTGTGGGACTGAGCTGATGGTGGAACTCCTTAACGCTTAGGAGTTCAGTAATTATAATGACGGAACTTATGGTAGGTAATTTGTAACTTCTTAAAAAAAAAAGAATCATAAGGTGCAACTCCCCCCCCCCCCCCTCTTATGTAATCACTAAAAATGAAGAAATAAAATAAACTTTAAGGAAATGTAAAAACCGACTTCAGAACCAAAATGCACTAAAAAGTCTTAAATAAACTCTTCACCATTGAAAGGAAAGGGATCCGTTTTAGGCAAACAATTTCTTTTTGGAGTCGGTGCCATCACTTTGACCATCAAGCATCAACTATCACAGCACCGACTCCAAAAAGAAATTGTTTGCCTAAAACGGATTCCTTTCCTTTCAATGGTGAAGAGTTTATTTAAGACTTTTTAGTGCATTTTGGTTTTGAAGTCGGTTTTTACGTTTTTTTAAAGTTTATTTTTATTTCTCTTGGTCACGATTTACGAGCGCTGCACTGAAAACACTTAGGTACCTACACACGGGAATTAACGCGATCGCGATAAAAACATAAATACCTTATGTTTTTATCGCGTTCATTCCCGTATGTAAGTGTATTTAAATTTTTAAAGTTTAAAAGTGTTCGCTGCACCGAAAGTTCTTAAAATCTGCTTGAAAGAAGAGATACTAATGATATGTATACTAATATTATAAATCTGAAGAGTTTGTTTCTTTTTCGTTTATACAAACTGCGACGGGAGGGGAGGGAGCAAAACCAAATGCGCGGACACAGTCACGGGGGACCGCTTGTTTTTGAAATGATTCCGAGGGACTCATACTGAAGTCGTAAACACAGGAAACGCGCGAATGTATGATATCGTAAATTAGAATAGGTCTACGGTTTGATTCAGTGGTACATGAAATTAAGACTACTTAATTATAAAACAATTAACTGTCTCCTACTAATCCTATTTTCGATTTTATAAAAATCTTCAGTGCTCCCACGTATATGCGTTTTGATTTCATGTGTGCAGTTGTTTTTTATACGTGTGGATATACTACTCATTTTTTTTGTTAACAGTCAAAATCGTAATAAAATTACTTCACGAAAGAAGTTCGAGACGTGAGAATCGAGGCCCTATGTCAATAGTAGAGCGATGTGACAGAAAAAATAACAAATAAGTAAGGAGGTAGGTAGACACTATTTTTTGCTTGTCGATTATTGCAAGCAATTTTGTCATTTGAAAAAAGATAAACACAAAACTAACAACTTATTTTAAAAGTTACTAAAAATTGTTTACAATATTTTCCTATTAAAGTTAATATTACTTTACGTGGTTATGAAGATTGACTAGAACTTATTACCAAAAGCTTCCAAGTGCCTACCCAATCCACCTGAGTGGCTTACGAAATCGGTGATTACAGGACCGGAGTAGATTCACCGTAGTCGAGGTAAACCTTGGGCGCCCGGCATGCCGTATGGGGTCGTTATATAAACGTCAATCATCCGCCTTCGGATGTGTAAGCAACCAAATATCGGGAGAGGAAATTGAATCGAAGGCGCTTACGTTTCAATATCGGTAATGAAACTGGAACAGGAAACGATGCTCGCTCCGCACCCGCTTCGCGTGGCGATGTTTGCGATTTTGGTAAAACTCCGCGAAGAAGCTGATAAGTAGGGTGAGTAAGGAGGTCTCTAGATCCATCCTCTTTTTTGTTGATAAATTGACTTATGGTTTCTTTTATGGTGTACCTACCTACTTTCGGAATTGCCACAGTTTGGTTTTATATAAATAGCTAGCGGACCCGACAGACGTTGTCCTGTCTACACGTCTTTAATTTGAAAATTAAAAAAAAAGTGAATCCAAACCATTCCCAGATCCCCTTGAACATACACAAAAAAAATCATCAAAATCGGTCCAGTCGTTTGAGAGAAGTTCAGTGACATACACACTCACCGAAGAATTATATATATATAAATCTTCGTATTTTCTACCATCAGTATACAGTTATGCTATTTACATAAATCATTTCAAAATCAGTGATAGTATTATACATTTATATTTCCTTGTACTCGATACCTTTGCGAAGTGATGGATGTAAAAGGTCAGCATGTGGGCACAGTTTCTCTATGGGGACGTAATCATTTATATTATGACAGGAGTCATCAATAATTTGAAATGGCGAAGACTTTAGCCGACAGAGGTGGAAGTTGCGCAATAGATATGGAGGCGGCTGTGCCAACAGTTCTGAATCATTGAATGATTTTGATGGTGAAGAGCACTGGTTTCTGACAGCTTGAGCCCAGCCAGATCTTGCTTGCTTGCTCTGAATCAGATTATAGGTTATATGACTTTATGTTACAATAATGAATATTTATTTTTATTGATTTATTTTATTTTATTTATGAGGTTTGTCAACTATTGATATAAAGTTTCTTGCTAAATTTAACAGCTTATTAGTTATATGGTAATTGCTTTCCAGGTTTATAGTCAAACTCAGTTAGCTTAGTTATAAACATTAATACACATACGTTAGGGTACTAATAAATATAATTAAGTACACTTATAAATGATTGCTTTAACTTCTATTTTTGACTATTATTGGAAAAAATATGTTTCCGATAATTTTGTAAGGAGTCAAAGTTGACATCCAGAATTCTAGACGACTTGTTATATAGCCTACATATGCGGGAAATTGGCGAGCTGCTGCCGAGCTGAGTCCTGCGGAGTGGCACAGAGAGAATATTTATAATTTTCCTGCGTGGATATGGATATTTTTGTCAAAAGTATTCAAAACCGGCCAAGTGCGAGTCGGACTCGCGCACTGAGGGTTCCGTGCCAACTTCAACTGAATCAAGGAATCCACTTACTTCCACTTAGTTAAATACCACAATATTTCGTTGACAGCAAATATAACTTTGTTTTTCATAGTGTTTGTATGAAGAACAAAGTCGTTCTATCCCGTCCAAACTTATTTTCGTTGAAAGTATTTGTTAAAGTCTACATTACATATTTTTTTCAAAATATGCACTCGCTTAGTTTAGAAGTTAGATGGGGGGGGGGGGGGGACGCCCAATTTAAGCAGTTTGGAAACTTCTAGCTGTGAAACGTTAGACTTTAAAAGAAAAACTATAAGGGTTCCGTTTTTTGCCATTCGGGTACGGAACCCCTTAAAACCAAATAGTAAAAAGATTTATTAATGATAGTAGGTTACCTACATTCTTAAGATTTATAAATGAGAGTAGATAACCTAAATTCTTAACGCCGCAGACTTTGATTGAGACCTTGGTTGGGTATCAAGAATAGTACCTTGGTACCTTCTTAGCCAAGAGAAAAAAAAACGATGGTCCAGAATCACTCCTTTTTATAATGGTTTATTTTTAATGCTTTACATTCACCTCTGCAGGCAATTAAGTTGGGGAGCTTAGCGTCATCGTCATGAATATGAAAGAGGCTTGGACCTTTCATGGGGCATTATGATAGGATATCTCAAGTAAGACCTAAGGTTATAATATATTGTGTCCCTTATAGCCGGGCTTTAATAGGTTTTGTGAAAACGTACTTAGATGAATATTACTAAACTTTGTAGTATGTATTATGAGTATTTATAGTAGTATTTATGTGGGGACTCTTGAATTTGCATTGAGAGGATGTATAGTCCAAATCCAAATGAGCCCTGATAATATATGAATAAAACAATAATAATAAAAAACAAATACACCACCGGGATTCGAAACCGGGACTTTGAAACAGTCCGGTAAAACAGGAGGGTTCCGAACGTCTTGGGTCTTTGGGTCTGTCTTGGATCTTGTCGAATCCTGGTAGTGTATCTGTATTTTTTACTTATTTTTGTTTTATTAAGATATTTTTGTTGTTTTATTATAGTGTTTAAAGCTTTTTTCCGTTTTGTAAATATTGCACCGCGCAGTCCAGGGGGCCAATTCTCGTGAAGTAGTACTTTTTCCGTGTGATAATTCGTATACGAAGTTCACAATTCTATTGTAATAGTTCGAATGATACATAAAACTGCTATTCTCATGCACCGATAGAACATTTCACGTTCGAATTTCATTACAACGTTCCATTGCATTGATCGTACGGGCGTTTTTAAAAACGCCGAAAAAAAGTATATTTAAGTTCATCTAAAAAAAAATCATTTTGGTGAATTTAGACAATAAATCTATTTGTTTCTTTAATTTGATGTACATATTCATAAAACTATACATATTGTTAAAAAATAGAATAACAGTAGATCAATTATTAAAATTTCATTATTCGTGCATAGCATGAAATGAAACGCAGCGACGCGCCGTATTACTTTACTCTATGGCCCTAAATGACAATGTGTTTGTGTGTGTGTGTGTCAAAATTGTTGCATTTGCAAATATTGATTTTTCAGTGACCGTTAAAGAAATTTATTTGTTTTCTCAGCTTTTGTCTAAAATAAGAATAAGTAAGAATTACGATGGTAAATACAAACAAAAACTTTATATTTTCTAAAGTTGGTATGACGCTGTTTGTTTAATAATATATTATGTTTTTATTTTGTTTACTTAACCACAAGAAAGAGGCATATAATAATTATTTAGTAGAAATAGGTTTAGTTAACTAACATCACAGATATTAGTGCACCTTCTTAATGTGGAGCCTGGACAAAGTTTTTAATATCCTTTGTAGATAAGTAGTGTTATTACAAAACAAACTATTTTTACTTTCAGATAGTCTGGATATGTTGTAGCAGAGAGAATATTTAGTTGCCAATCTAATGCGATGAAAGACTGGTTAAAATACATGGGAATACTTGAATACCTTAATTTTTTGGTATCTAGGTAAGTACCTAATTAACTGGACACATAATGATAGTTTTAGTATCATAATTTATAAATCAAACCATCAGATTTTCCATTTATAACCTAAATCTATGTGTGTTATAGTATTGCCTATATAGTTACCTTATTATAAACAAATAGTACTTTAGCAATGTGTTCTATCAGTGCTTCAATGTGTTCAAACATAGTTTATGGATTCCACCCTCAAGTATCCACAATAAACATTATTATACCATAAAAGAGATACTGAGCTAAAAAAATGATGGTGTTCAAGTTTTGTTTTTATTTTGTGTGTAGTAGGTAACTTTCTGTGTTAATTAGGTTTTTTTTTTGCAACAATAACATAATTGCTTTTTAAATGTTTTGTGTTTTGACTGATGTATGAAGAAAATAAAACCACTTGCTAAATTGGTATTTTTTATTTGTATGAAATTTATTTATTTATACCGTTTAATCTTCCTTAGACATTGACATTAGGAAATTTGAATTCAGGATTGTTTTCAATATATCGGGGCAATCCATGACCATGAGCTTGAAACAATAAAACTAGGGTCTGAGAATGAAGCTGAAGGTGACCAAAGGAACTCGGTAATAAGACAACAAAACCTACTCGATTTGACTTGTCAAGTACTTCTCTAGATAGTATCCAGGGTTGGACAGCTCTTAACATTATATTAAGTCCTATCGATATCACCGCTGCCTAACCACCTTAAGAGCTGAAATCGCTTGCACCTTGTGTCGACTTTTGTTTGAACCGACGCCTGTTTTGTGTCTTGTGTGCAAGCGATTTTCCTTTAAAGGTGGGAAGTCGGGAGTGACCACGCCTAGGCATGCCGGACAAACGGAGATCCTGTTTTTTGTAAGTCAATTGATATATTCGAATTGCTCGAAACTTCGCTGAAACGCAGATGAACTCTTCTGAAAACCACATCAAAATCGGTTTAGCCAAACATGATATAATAGATGGCAAAAAACATTATATATTGGACACACAGAAAACTTACTTTATTTGAAGTCGGCTAAAAATCATTTAAAGTCATTGTAATTTATCTCAAATTTTAGGTTAGGTAATCATTTTGCCCGATTAGAACCTCAATAGTTCGTATACGAATTTCGAAATCTATTGGTCTCCAGCAATCGAAATGTTCGTGTGACGTTCCATCGAATTAATTCGACTGTGAAGGTCTGAGAATACACAAGCCGTGTTTCCTTCGAAAAAAAATCGAGTGGTGAACTTTTTTACGCGTGTGAACTTTTTTCGATCATGCGAGAATCGGCCTCCAGGGGCAATTCTCGTGCAATTCGTATACGAAAAAAGTGCACCGATCGAATTTTCTTTGTGGAAGGAAACGTAGTTTGTAAAAGAAAACATGATTTCTATGTATTTATATTTTGTTTGTGAGATAGTTCTTTGACGTGTAGATATTTTACTTGAGTTTTCAGGTAAAACTCAGGAAAATAAAATAAAAAAATGTGAAGACGAAAAAACATTATAAATAAGCAAAAAGGCAACTTTATTTCTTGTTTACAACTACATAAATGTCTGTTAATTAACAATTGATGACATTTTAATTTCACATTTACTGTGTGTGTGTTGATCGCAAATCGATGTAGGGTAACCCGTGCCTCTTCTGTGTATCCGTGTGCTTACCGACTAAATTGTACATCGAATTTTATTTTTTTGCGTACAGTGCAATTTGTACGCAAAAAAACAGGTTTTTATATCCTTTTTAAGGGGGTTCCGTAGCCGAATGGCAAAAAACGGAACCCTTATAGTTTCGTCAAGTCTGTCTGTCTGTCAGTCTGTCTGTCCGTCCGTATGTCACAGTCATTTTATTCTGTAACTATAAGCACCACACTGTTGAAATTTGGTAGGAGTATGTATCCTGTTAACCGCTTTTCGATTCTCATACAAAATACAAAAAAATATGACATTTAAGGGGGGGCTCCCATACATGAAACTAAAACAAAAAAAATAAAATTGGCGAACCTATACGTGTGGGGTGGGGTGTCTATAGATAGGTCTTTTAAAATAACACCGAGGTTTCTAAAACCATTTTCTTTTAAAGTCTAACGTTTGAGAGATAGACGCTTCCAAAGTGGTAAAATGGGCGTCCCCCCCCATCTAACTTCTAAACTAAGCGAGTGTAATATGTATATATGTAAATAGTGATGATTTTCTATTAAATAAACTTTGAGTTATAGGGGGATCAAAAGTGGCTCGAAATGGATCGTACAACACAGGGCGCCGGGTCCCCAGTTCTTTTGCTATAACTTGGCTTGACACATTGGGCGTGTCTAGATAATCTCTAGTCTACCGTTACTAGCCTTAACCGTATGCAACCCTTGTGAGCTTCTAAACAGTGCGCTTGAAATGTTTATCAGATCTGTAAATTATAGTAGTCTGTAAGTAGTACTGTAATATTAAATAAACGTTATAGATCCAAACGATTTAAATTTATTTGTATCGATAGTAAGCATTTTTAAGTGAGGGAACCTAATTATAAAGAAATAGAGTCTTAATAGAAAATATTCCTCCCATTTTGTTTCACTTAGCAAAAATAGGTCAGCTCCTGAGGAAATCTAGTTTTCGCGCAAGCGCAGGTTCTATCTACGAGAGCGGTGCAGCTAAAGTGCCTAATTAAAGAACCCATTGTCGTGAAGCGACAAATGTGGAGAAGTAGAAGAAGGTAAAAGAAAGAGGTAGAAGAGGGAATAGAATTTATATTAAAACAAAAAGAATACGTATCTTCAAATCTTCAATAAGTATTGTCCTGGAGGCAGCAAAGGGCGGCGTCGGAGTGCAGGGCCGACACAGCGGAGGTAGCAGCGACGCCGATGTGCAGCGGTGACAGGCGCCGTGAAGAGCAGTGACGCCGATGTGCAGCGGTGACAGGCGCCGTGAGGGAGTGACTCACAGCAGTAATGAGGGTAACGGGCACTATATAGAAAATGTTATGATCAGTTGGAGTGCCAGAAGTACTTGGTCTCGGATCCTCTTCCGAGAAGGAGACAGGTCCCTCCCCTAGAGCGAGGAGGTGTTACTGCAGTCAATGGGCTTGGATACTCCTCCGGTGTCCGGTCCCTCCCCTAGCGTGAGGAGGTGTTTCAGTAGTCACCGGCGGTTCTTCAAGACTTCTTGAGGGAAGATGTAGAGTGTTTATTTCTTGAAGTATAATAGAACTGTTCGAGCTTAGAACTCGGAATCGAATGAATTGAATGAAAAAATTAAAAGGCTTATATAGGGGGCCTGGGCCGTTCAAATTTAGATCGAAGTAGGTTCAAAAATAGAACATGAATACTGGTGGTTTACAGAGGATTAAACCCGAAAAAGTAATAAACTTTGATAGAAGTTGTCAGACTTTGAAAGATATTGTCATAACAACCATGTCAATAAAGATATAAAAATTGACGAAAATCAAGCAATATACGTTAATAACCTGAATAACGAATCATCACCCAATGCAAATTAAAGGAAAATTGCACACAAAGGTAAAACACAGCTATTTTTACAGTATTATGTACAGAAAAGTAGAATAACAGAGCTTCGAAAGTTTGACATTTTTAGATTCACAATAAATATTGTTCAAAAAGGATTAGAAAACATCAATAATCCAAAAATACAGAGTAATAGTATAAGAAGAGTAGAAAGGCAGGTAATGCCTATAGTTTAACGTCTACAGTACGACTTTTTAGGGAGAAAATACGAACTGCGTTATGGTAGATAGAATCTATGATTAACTCTATGTTCGTGTTTACAGCAAATGAACCAGCAATCTTTGGATGGAAAAAGGAAATGAAAGCATGGAAAAACAAAGATAATGTGATGAAAATGTTAATGTGAGTCCGATGAATACTAAATATATTAAGGTACTCAATTTATTACATATAATACATGTACAACAGTACATTTCCCCCACAACCCCAGAAAAATTTTCGACTTAGAGAAAATTTTTGAAAGAAGACCTAAAGAAAACCTAGGAATCTATTTCGCCTAATATACAACCTTACATAAAAATATTTATTCTTCTTCTAGCATTCTATCATCTTCATACCGTAAGGGTGGAGTTCACATTCAATGACTGCCACTCTAGAAAAGAATTCCTCAATAACGACAGGCTTATTTAGGGAGTTGTCAACCGCTCCATAGATGGAAAAAAAAAGTTTGATCTAGGCCTACTTAAGGAGTAATCAACCGCTCCAATCTAAGGCTTATTTAACGAGTAATCAACCGCTCGGACCTAAGGCTTATTTAACGAGTAATCAACCGCTCAAAAGAACGTACTAGTTAGTACTAAGGGGTTTAGAGTCCCTTAAGTAAAGAGAAGAGGTTTAGAGCCTCCCGAGTTAACGTAAGGGATTTAGAGTCCCTTAAGTAAAGAGAAGAGGTTTAGAGCCTCCCGAGTTAACGTAAGGGATTTAGAGTCCCTTAAGTTAAAAAATTAAAAAGTTAAAAATAAAAAGTTAAAAATAAAATTGAGTACCTTAATTCCTCTTCAAATAGTGATTAAGGTGAATTAGTGAAGATATAGGTTGAGAAAGAAAATCGGAGAGTAAAAATAAATAGGTAGAGAGTTTAAGAAAAATAAGAGTTCTCGGTTAATTAAGTTAATTAGAGAACAATTATTTAAATCAAAGTTAAGTTAAAAGAACAAAGTTAACTGAAGACCAATTAAGGTAGATTTAGTTAAGTTAATAATTCTCAAGTTAAGTTAATTAGAGAACAGTTATTTAAATCAAAGTTAAGTTAAAAGAACAAAGTTAACTTAAGACCAATTAAGGTAGATTTAGTTAAGTTAATAATTCTCAAGTTAAGTTAATTAGAGAACAGTTATTTAAATCAAAGTTAAGTTAAAAGAACAAAGTTAACTTAAGACCAATTAAGGTAGATTTAGTTAAGTTAATAATTCTCAAGTTAAGTTAATTAGAGAACAGTTATTTAAATCAAAGTTAAGTTAAAAGAACAAAATTAACTTAAGACCAATTTAGTTAAGTTAATAATTCTCAAGTTAAGTTAACTAAAACAAAATTTTACTATCTCCGAGTTTCAAGGAGTTAAGTTCTGAAATGATAGTTAAGGTGTTAAGATTTAGGATGATATGAGATGGTAGTGAAGGGGTTAAGATATGAAGATAATGAAGGAGTTAATAATATGTTATCCAAAAGAGATAGCCAAAGAGGGTGATAAGGTAAATAGGGTGAAAAGGTAAAGAGGGTGAAAAGGTAAAGAGGGTGAAAAGGTAAAGAACACTAGATAAAGTGTTATTTTTGAATTTAGAAAAAGATAGAAGATGAAAAGAATGAGATGTAAGAAAAGAAAGAAAGAGGGAAGACTGAAGACTAAAAGTTGGGCGCCAATTTGTCGTGAAGCGACAAATGTGGAGAAGTAGAAGAAGGTAAAAGAAAGAGGTAGAAGAGGGAATAGAATTTATATTAAAACAAAAAGAATACAGTACCGAAAAATGAGATGAGGTGATGTCTGTATGAATGTAAGTAAAGTGCAGTGGGCGTGAGTAAGTATCTTCAAATCTTCAATAAGTATTGTCCTGGAGGCAGCAAAGGGCGGCGTCGGAGTGCAGGGCCGACACAGCGGAGGTAGCAGCGACGCCGATGTGCAGCGGTGACAGGCGCCGTGAAGAGCAGTGACGCCGATGTGTAGCGGTGACAGGCGCCGTGAAGAGCAGTGACGCCGATGTGCAGCGGTGACAGGCGCCGTGAGGGAGTGACTCACAGCAGTAATGAGGGTAACGGGCACTATATAGAAAATGTTATGATCAGTTGGAGTGCCAGAAGTACTTGGTCTCGGATCCTCTTCCGAGAAGGAGACAGGTCCCTCCCCTAGAGCGAGGAGGTGTTACTGCAGTCAATGGGCTTGGATACTCCTCCGGTGTCCGGTCCCTCCCCTAGCGTGAGGAGGTGTTTCAGTAGTCACCGGCGGTTCTTCAAGACTTCTTGAGGGAAGATGTAGAGTGTTTATTTCTTGAAGTATAATAGAACTGTTCGAGCTTAGAACTCGGAATCGAATGAATTGAATGAAAAAATTAAAAGGCTTATATAGGGGGCCTGGGCCGTTCAAATTTAGATCGAAGTAGGTTCAAAAATAGAACATGAATACTGGTGGTTTACAGAGGATTAAACCCGAAAAAGTAATAAACTTTGATAGAAGTTGTCAGACTTTGAAAGATATTGTCATAACAACCATGTCAATAAAGATATAAAAATTGACGAAAATCAAGCAATATACGTTAATAACCTGAATAACGAATCATCACCCAATGCAAATTAAAGGAAAATTGCACACAAAGGTAAAACACAGCTATTTTTACAGTATTATGTACAGAAAAGTAGAATAACAGAGCTTCGAAAGTTTGACATTTTTAGATTCACAATAAATATTGTTCAAAAAGGATTAGAAAACATCAATAATCCAAAAATACAGAGTAATAGTATAAGAAAAGTAGAAAGGCAGGTAATGCCTATAGTTTAACGTCTACAGTACGACTTTTTAGGGAGAAAATACGAACTGCGTTATGGTAGATAGAATCTATGATTAACTCTATGTTCGTGTTTACAGCAAATGGACCAGCAATCTTTGGATGGAAAAAGGAAATGAAAGCATGGAAAAACAAAGATAATGTGATGAAAATGTTAATGTGAGTCCGATGAATACTAAATATATTAAGGTACTCAATTTATTACATATAATACTTGTACAACAGTACACCATTTGTTCCGTTAGATTCACTTAACATCTTAATTATGTGAGCGCAGTAATTAATATTTAGGTATCGAGTACACAACATACGCAGTACACACTGCAGAGTGTGTGTTTGGCTGATGTCCTAAAATTAAGGTGGGATTGAACACAAAGGCTTTAACGTCATCTGTAATAACTATGATTGAAAGAACTCTTTACCGTAGGTAGTAAATTGTATTTTATTTATTTAACATCGTTCTACAGAAAAGCAATGTTTATTTGTGAATATAAATGAGTAGTAATCTTCAACAATTTCCAACTGCGGAATTTGTCATTTTTTATTTCGATTATTATTTATTTATATTATATTGATTATAGATTATTTTATTCAGATTCCATACTTTCATAATATTGTCTAGGAAACATGAGTGTAACAAAATGAGAGCAACACTTTTATATTGGCATATTCAGCAAGGGTACGGCTAACAGCGATGCGTGGTGGTTTTTGTTTAGATAGGTCCATGTTCCTTTCATTTTTACGTGCAGCTCGCATCAGCCAGTTTTCATTGCGACATCCAGTTCGACCGAGGGCTATCGGAAAATTGCTTCTCTTTAATGTTGGCTTCAATTACGAACGAATATGAATCAGTTTATTTTTACATTTTTGATTCTGATTCGTTAGAGCCGTTTCGAATAACCGTTCGTGTAACTTTGTTGATACTAATTTGCTTGGGAAAAAAAGCTACATAAAAGTTATAGCGAACGATTTTACGTTAGGCACAGGTTTTACATTATAGCTGTGCGGTGGAGTTGCCTTATAAGACCAATTTTCACATGTGGTCTGTTAACCGAGTGTTTAGGGGTAGCTATTTAGTTTATTGGATTAGTCGTTAGCAGGGTTGCGATGGCGATATATCTGAGATACGAACGCCTACCGTTGCCGCATAATTAACTCACAGTCGGAGCTAGTAGCCGTTTAGTTAGCCGCCCGTTATGCGCGTTAATGTTGCACGCCAGAAATATTGCTTGCCTGTTTTGGTTCACTAGCACCACCACAGCAATTAATATTATTTAATACCTTTGAGCATATTTATGGGACAAAAGTATGATTTGCAAGTATGTAGTTATTATGATAGAACAGCATCCTGAATACGGGAGCAATAGGTAGGTATCTACGAGTACATTATACTCATGGACACTATTGCTGACAGACGTAGGCCCCGAACAATTTTCTAAGCACCGGTTGTATGGGACCGGACCTATTTGTGAATCACTCGCATCAAGACGGCGTGTGATATTAATGGATTAATGTCCGATTTTCCAATGAAAATAAATATTATTTCATGCAGGAGTGTTTTAAAAAAGGAAAACTGAATTTTGTGAGTACTAACGTCCATATTTCGCGTGATTTCCATAGATATTTAATTAGTTTTATAACGAATACCTCACGATATATTCAAGCGAGTGATTCAAAAATAGGGCCTTTGTATCTATTGCGTTTTTGCCTGTGACACTTCAAATATTGTTAGTCCTTCTTACAGAAGCAAATCGTCTAAATCTATATACCTATTACATACACACTTACTTAAATAAATAAAAATAAATATCCTTTGGACATTCCCACACATCGCCATATAGTCCCAAAGTAAGCTACTCAAAGCTTGTGTTATGGGTGTGCTAGACAACAAATATAATACTTAAATACTTTTTGTTTGTAAATACATACATGATATACACAGAAAACACCCAGACCAATACAAACAGACATGTTCATGCCCACAAATGTTTGTATTGTGCGGGGATCGAACCCGCACCCGCTGCGTAGTGGGCGATTTCTCGACAACTACACCAGACGGGTCGTCGAACTTACTTGTAATCTCATATTTTACGCAACCGAAAGTTTATTCTGGTTTTGTCAAAGTAATGGCCACTTTGTCTGGTACTACGCACTAAACTTTTGGGTCCGCCCACACCTTTCTGGAAACTGTTTAGTCCACGCAATGTGACACATTATTCGTAGTTTTGCTGTTCCCGAACTGCTCATGGCTGTGTCGCTGCCCTAATTTTGTACTTTGCACATTCAGAGGATATTATCACTCGTTTGTTCCACAGTCATTCTATATGGCTTTTGCAGCTCACCCAGTTAGATTAGGCTACTTATAATCTAGTGGGATAAGTGTGAATATTATTTTTTTATTAAATAGAAAGTTTAACCCTAAATAAACTTAAATGCACGTAAAACTTGATAAGTCAAATAAAAAAGTAAAAGTAAACAATTTTAATAAAATATCTGTTCAGATTGCTTTTCAAAATAAGGTAACGAAGTTATTAAACCAGCCATATTGTATTTATAGCTTCTTATACTCTATTAATATAGTAGGATAAGTGTAAATATTTTTTATTATTAAATAGAATGTTTAACCCTAAATAAACTTAAATACACGTAAAACTTGATTAGTCAAATTGACAATCCATCATCCTTCGCTTGTTAATAAAGTAAACTATTTTAATAAAATATCTCTTCAGTTTGTTCACAAAATAAGGTGACGAAGTTCCCAAACTAGCTATATTGTGTTTTATTTGACTTGAATTTGAATGCTTTTGGACACTTAATTAGTAAATTCAACTAAAAGCTAAATAGGTTTTACAGCTCATCTAATCTAGAGGTAGGATCGAATTTTCTTTGTCTTAGAAAAAAATAGTTCTTGATTGCTCAAGGTCACGATTTCTACGTATTAAGATTTTGTTCGTGCTATAGTTTTTTACTTGTAGATATTTTACTTGATTTTTAGGTAAAACGGTTATACTCGTAATCAAATTACCACATGAAAAGGTTTAGATTGCCGCGAGAATCGGCCTGTAGATCATTAATTGTCTATGACTGTCCATGCGTGAAACAGAAATCATACTTACGAAATTAGAACTGCTATCTAGGAACTTAATTACTCATTTAATATTTCAACCAGTGTTCAACCAGTCTTCCATAAGTAATACCTTAGTTAACTGATTTCCTGTGATCGTTCGAGTGAAATTACCCTTGTCTGCAGATTTCAAGAACGATTCCCATTTTAGTGAAGGTATGGGCAGACCCTTTGATTTAGATTCGTTTGCTAAACTTCAAAACAGCGCTGAAACTTATACTATGTATGTGATGTTGATAATTTGGAGTTTAAATGATATATCTATCAAAAACAATACATACCTGTACGATGCGGCGCTAAGAATGTGGAACTACCAAGAAGTCCAGGGTAACTTTGCCAACAATAAAGGTGTTATGTCCCCTTCAGGTTTTCAAAGGGTTAACAAATGCCGCAGCGTAAGTTTGGACGCACATCTTTATTCGAAAGTCGAGGTTGACTCGTGGCATCTGCCACAATAAGAAATTTATCTGTTCTCACTTCTGTGTTACTAACAAAACTGACCTCTATTAATTTTATTAAATTGTGTATAGTTTAATTTTATATCTTCGCAATTCGAAATCATGTAATAAAATCATGAATAAAAATAAAAAATAAAAACTGACACAAAAGTGGTATCACTATTCTTAATCTTACATACATTTAAAATTGGTATTCTTTTTATTTATTATTATTCAGTAACACAACGGATAAGTTTAACTATCCAGAGGGGTAACGCTGCCAGCATTTTGGGCACCATTCCATATGGCAGCGCTGGGGGTGATGTTTTTTATATTTTATAAATTCGGCATCTTTTTTGTTTTTATGTATTTAAGTTATTAAGCTAGGTTATTACATTATATAATAGTATCCAAAAAATAACACAACAATTTTAATAAGTTCGAAATCAAAATAACTTATCTAAAAGGATTGCTGGTAGTCCCCAAACTACGTAATCGTATCTTTTGGGGGTTCGAGTTTGGCGAATACATATTAAGAATAATATAAAGGTTTTAAATCGTTGTGTGTGAGTAAGTAGTGTGACTTTAGGTAAATGAGAAATATTATAACAAAATATAGGAGTATAATATAATGTATGAGTAGCAATTTCGTAGCACGCCGCGTTCGTAGTCATTGCTACGATTGTACTACGACGTACAGCCCTACGTAGCGTACATAACTTAATCTACTTAGATCTATAATTCGATGTCATTATTAGGCCTACGTAGCGTACATACCTAATTATGCATAGATCTATAATTCAATGTCTATATGAGGTAAATAATAAAATATGGAATTTCATCCCTAGAGCTAAGTAGTAAAACAAAAAAGTCATAAAAGTCATAAAAGTCATTTATTTATGCAAATAGGCCCACTGGGGGCACTTTTACACGTCCCAATATAAACCCTACCAAAACGTTACAGTTATGATCAAGGAGGCGATATAATTGAGGATTAATTTGCGTGTGGTACTAAAGTTTACATAGCAAACTAATATAATAATATGCATGTGTACGTTACGCACGACGACGAGTGCTCTCAGGGCGAGCTCAGCAACAATACCCATTAGAAGCGCCTAATCCATTCAATTAGTTGGAGATTAATCGATTAACTGGGTTTAACTGGCTCTTGTGATGGTTTAGCTTCGCTTTGATACAAAGCCGAGATTCGAATATACCCATAAGTTATTGCTTAATACATAGCCAAATTTTCTAAAGATTAAACTAACAGTTTACTTAATGTGTATGAGTAAATTAAGACGAACTAAAAAAATGGTCATTAAGTAAGGGCTCTTTCCCACGACTACCTAGTTCTGTGGGGTCACTGCATTACTGGATCCCACAGACAACTCTGGTGTGTTTACGAATTTTTTTCGAGGTACGGTTGACGGTCAATTCCTGTCAGTGACATGTAAATCTTACCAATTAAGCGGTGCGCTGTCATGTTAATTGCTATGTTTGTGCAGACTTTCATTTTAGAAGTGGAACTGGTTCAGTTTAATAAAGAACTGGAACAGTAAAAATCAGGTATCGGTTTTTTTCATGTCACTGTAAATTAGAGATGCTCCGAATAACCTTTTGCCGGGTAACGAGTACCGAGTTTTGCTCTCATTTTTTTTAAACCGAGTATTCGGCCATATTCCGGTTACGAGGTAATCAAAATCCTAAAAGCTCCATTCATTACTTTAGAATAAGCTAACAAAACACAAGAGTCCTTTCGAGTGGTGGGCAGGGCACCAAATACGGTATCCAGAACTAACTATGGTATCCCGAACTAACATGTTTAGCACGAGTATTACTGTGCAAGCACCATGCATAGCGAGTGATTATTTTCGGAGGTTTCAAATTTCTACGAAAAATAAGGAATAGGCTTTTGTTACCAGAACGCTCAGAGAGGTTTGTGTTACTATATCATAATTTTACTTTATACAATTTCACATATTGATTTGTCCTCATTTGGTCTCATTACTACTCATTCGTTATCATAATTGAGATTGTTTTACTTAAACTGAGTATACTTGGTATAAAAACCGAGTTACTCGGCCGAATGCGGGAATCAAAAAATCCGCCGAGTATGCCGAGTACCGAGTAGTACTCGGCCCATCTATACTGCAAACGGGATGTACGTGTGAATATAGCATTAAACCGAGTAAACTGGTACTAAATTGCATCCTGCACGGTTGCCATTTAGTCCGGTCCTTAGTATGTTTTGTAAGTAATAAGTTTGTTTGGTAATATATGAAGTAAAATCAGACAAAGGACGCTTTAAATCATGTTATGTTCTAATGAATAGGTACTTAAGTACTTACTTACGTACTTTATCTAGCTTTAAACCAAGATTCGTAAAAGATTATGTTACATAATGAAAATATGACTGGCACTTAAATCACAAAAGAGAAGATCAAGAAAAATGTATACTCCTTGAAAGGTCTACCTCTCGTAAAAGCCTTTGCGCATTCTTCCGACGTGTGAATTGAGATAAATTGTTAATGGTAGCAAACAATACGTGGTAATGGTGAGTGAGTAACAATGAATTGTATACTTACTTCCTATTTTGTTATTACATTTTGTACTTTTCAGGCAGAAGGCAAGTGACGCCCGTCTTTCGGGCATTATCCTTTCAATTGCTTTGGTAAGTAAGTAATTCTATCATTCTCTGTCACGGCACGGTTAGTTGTAAAGTAAGATAACTCTCTAGTTAATTGTTGGTAGTAACATATGACTAAGATTTTGACATCAATTAAACAATAACAGAGAGTGTTCAGGCAACTTAAAACTCCTGAATCAAGCAGAGCAGCAAATACACAGATATGCGACGGGCCCCGGCAACCGACGATAATTCAACGAACACCCACAAAATTCATTGCGCTTTGAGCTCCGGAAGAATTCACATCGAACCATATTTTATTGTAACATTTCACATTAATTATATTCATCGAACTGTTTTCCGGCGTATCAATTCAAAGTCCTCGTCACAAGAAGACCGCGTAATCAAGATGGTGACCCCTACGTAATGCGAAAACACGGACTCATTCTTCAGGAAAGTGCCAGTATCCAGCTGCAGCCATCATTCCGAGGAATCCGAGGGAAGTGCGTTTTCAATCCATTCATCCATTCTATACATTCATCCTTTCCATAAAACATAGCTTCAATTATCTCATTTACGCATATTTTACTTCAATTCAGTTCTATATTAACGGTGCACTGCGTTGTCAATTACTGCAAGTCATCGTCCATTTTACATATTGGATAGACATAGTTTTCATACTAAAACCCTCAATTCATTAAAATATCATTCGAACATAAATTCAAATAAGATTTGCTGACTATTTCAGGGAGATTATCAAGCAAATTATTCAAAATCAAAATAATCCCGGCCAGATTTGCGGTAACGTTTTTCAACAAGCGTACACGCAAAACACTGTGTCGTCGCATCATCAGCTGTGCATCGAGCCGCCCGGCTGCAAAACCAGTTTGTTATCATCGCTAGCAAGATTTAACGTAACGTATTCATCTTTTATTAGTTACAGTTGTGATTCGTTTAAAACATTAAGTGCATTTCATTCTTTGTGTCGACAAAATGGCTGATTTAAAGGAACTTGTGAAGCAGAGAGGTAATATCAGGTGCCGATTAAAATATTTTGAAAAATACTTAGAACCGTTAGCGAATTCAAAGGAAACAAGTGCCGTAAACATAAATGAACTGCGTTTGCGATGCAGTAAAATGCGTGACGTAGCATGTAATTTTGAGGAAATTCAGTGTCGAATTGAAATGTTAGCTGAGGATACAGATAATCAAATGGAACAACGTGAAAAGACTGAAAGCTACATCTTCAACTTAATTGCCCAAGGTGAGTCTTTGATTGAATTCTTTGAAAATCAACATAAGCAATTAGAATCTGCATCAGGTACGACAAGTAAACTACACAATGTTAAGTTGCCACCGTTATCTATTCCCATATTTAATGGAGATCCAAATAAATGGCTTTCATTTAGAGATACATACTTGTCATTAATTCATCAGAATGAAAACATAGATGATATCAATAAATTTCATTATCTCAAATCATATTTACAAGGGCCAGCTTGTTCTGTCATGAATTCTGTTACTGTGTCTTCTAATAATTATGCAATTGCGTGGAATTTATTGATTGAACGCTATGATAATAGACGTCTTCTAATTAATGAGCATATAAAGTGTTTATTTTCAATTGAACCTTTAGTTAGGGAAACTCACAGCGGCATCAGGAACCTTATAGATACACTATCTAAAACCCTTAATGCTTTAAAATCTCTAGGTGAGCCAACCCAAAACTGGGACACACTGATTATATACATGGCCTCAGTGAAATTAGACAGCGTAACAGCTAGAAATTGGGAAGAATTTAGAGTCAGTCTTGAGTTTCCTACCTTAGATGACTTCTACTCATTCCTGCGCCAGCGAGCTACTATTCTAGAAACTATTAATGCTACTAAATCATCCACCAATAGAACAGAGAAGCGGCATAGTCTTCCTAACATGAAATCATTTCATAGCTCTTCTCTCGATAATTCATCTCCTATAAAGCAATGTCCGGTCTGCAAACAAGATCATAAAATCTATGACTGTTCAGTTTTCAAATCAATGCCAGTTGCTGAAAGGATTTCTAAGCTTACCTCACTAAAATTATGCAACAATTGTCTTCGTTCTGGCCATCAATCCAATAGTTGTAGGCTAGGTGGCTGTAGAATTTGTCATAAGAAACATAATACACTCATACATAAACAACATTCAATACAACAAACACATTCAAATCAAAATATATTAAATGAAAACAAATCCAACTTACCTATTCCTGTCGTTGAACCCTCTCCATCAAATACAGCTTCTTCTTTGGTGTCAATGTCTGCTGCCTGCTCAGGTCAAGCGCTTCTATCCACGGCATTGGTCAAGGTGACCAACGATGGAAAAACATACACTCTTAGAGGAATTATCAATGGATTGTTGGACTGTGGGAGTCAATCTTCCTTCATCAGTGATAAGGCGCAAAGGAGGATTGGTTTGCAATGAACAAGTGACACTTATCATTCGGTTACCGGCATAGGCAACACAGTATTTAACATAACGGAACATTGTCAATTGCGTCTTATTTCTACTCATACATCTTTCAGCGCTATTGTCAAGTGTTTCATATTGCCTCATATCACAGACAAGTTACCCCAAACTAAAGTGCGTATTCAAGATCTGAATATTCCTCATTATATTCAACTCGCAGATCCAGGATTCCATTAGCCCTCTGATGTCGACATTTTACTAGGCGCTGATATATTTTGGGACATTTTAGGGCCAGGTAAGGTGACTTTGGGATCAAACGGACCAACGTTACGTGAGACACAGTTGGGGTGGATAGTGGCTGGTCCTATGGCGGTAGGCTACTATGACACACATGAAAGAAATATAAAATGTAACTTTTCAAAGGAAATAAGTCAACAATTAAAAAGGTTTTGGGAACTCGAAGAAGTACCATCAAACATTAAATACGATTCTCATAGTTCTTGCGAGCAATTGTTTATTACTACCACTCGTCGAGAAAATAACGGTAGATTTTGTGTCCAAATTCCACTCAAAGAATCTACAGATCGCTTAGGTGACTCATACTCAACAGCAGCTGAAAAAAGATTATTACAAATAGAAAGAAAATTAAACAATAATTCTCATCTAAAACAACAATATCACGAATTCATTCATGAGTATGAGCGTCTTGGTCACATGACCGAAATTCCTCAGCCTGTCTTCGGTTATTATCTTCCACACCATTGTGTGATACGAGAAGCAAGTGAAACAACAAGGCTTCGAGTCGTTTTCGACGCCTCTTCTAAAACCACCACAGGTGTGTCGTTTAACGACATACAACATGTCGGACCAGTGGTACAAGATGACTTGTTTTCCATTCTTCTTCGGTACAGACAGCATAGATTTGTAGTTTCAGCAGACGTGGAGAAAATGTATCGCCAGATTTTGGTGGATCCTAATCAGCGGCACTTACAACTCATTTTGTGGCGCGACAATCCAACTGATCCAATTAAAACATATCAGCTAAATACCATCACGTATGGTACAGCTTCAGCCCCATTTCTGAGTACAAGATGTTTGTTACAGCTTTCTCAAGATTGTGAAGATGATGATCCACAGCTAGCACAGCAGATAAGAGAAGATTTCTACGTTGAGGATTTTCTCTCGGGTGTTGAAAGGGAAACTGATCTACATAAACTGATTCATTCAGTTACCTCCGTTCTTGATTCAGCATGCCTTCCATTACGAAAATGGCGATCCAATGCGCCACACATCCTACAAAGGGAATCAGAAACCTTTCAGCCCAAGAATTTAGACTTATCTGCTCAGTCAAGCGTGCTAGGTCTCAAGTGGGATCCATTTAACGATGTTCTACAATTCTCTGTCGAAATGGGACAAATACAAACACCAACCAAACGGACAATCTTGTCCAACTCAGCAAAACTTTTTGACCCACTAGGCTTGCTCAGTCCATGCACCATCATTCCTAAAATTATTTTACAAAAATTATGGCTTTCAAAATTAGGCTGGGATGACCCAGTTGACGGTGCATTACAAAGGGAATGGGAAAGTTTTGCAACCAATTTAAAATCAATTTCAGACTTTCCAATTCCTAGGTGTGCACTCATTAACGATCCCAAGGAAATACAGTTGCATGCTTTTTCAGATGCTTCGCAACTAGCTTACGCTTCTGTCATCTACCTCAGATCCATCGACGGTTCTGGTCAGGTCTTAGTTAGAATTTTATGCGCAAAGACTAAAGTTGCTTCAGTAAAGGCTACAACAATACCTAGACTTGAACTGTGTGGAGCGTTACTTTCAGCACGTCTAGTCGCTAAGGCACTGAAAGCTCTTCGTTGCAAAATTAATTCGGTTTTTTACTGGACCGACTCATCGGTAGTTCTGGGTTGGTTAGCTTCTCAATCGTGTGACTTAAAACCATTTGTTTCAAACCGAGTTAGTCAAATTCAGGATCTCAGCCAGTCTGGTGTTTGGAGGCATGTCCCTGGTGATAAAAACCCAGCAGATCAAGCATCCCGGGGGGTGAATCCTAAATCTATTCAAACCGCTCACTTATGGTGGGAAGGTCCCAATTTCTTGACAGAGGATCCAAGTTGTTGGCCAAGCAACTTACAAGTTCAAGTTGTCCTCGAACTCCCCGAAAGAAAAATAGCTAAACCATCACAAACAAACATACCAAAAAAAACCTTACAAACTAAGAACCTAAACACTACTATACAAACTACTACTAATCTACAAACTAACACTACTGTACAAGATGATACAAACTTACAAACTAAAGATCAAATTCAAAGCAATAATACACTACATTCAAATTCTATTGACAAACCATTTTCAGCTACAAGCATTGGTAATGTTGTAGAATTTGGCAGGTTTTCTAACTTTTCAAGATTACACAGAGCTACTGCGTATGTCATGCGGTTTATACACAACATACGCAACAAGGACTCAAGATTAACAGGCGAATTAAGTGCCCATGAATTGAATAATGCTTTAAACATATTAATTAAACAACATCAAATGGAATGCTTTTCAAATGAAATTAAAATCTTAAAAAATAAGCAATGCTTACCTTCCAACTCCCGCATTTTGTCATTGAGTCCATTTCTTAGCGAAAACGGGATACTCTTTGTTGGAATTCAAATGAACCTTTTAGTAAAAGGCATCCATTTCTTCTCGATACAAATCATCATTTTACAAAATTACTTTTTATTAATCATCACCTTAAATTGCTTCTCTGTGGTCCTCAATTATTGCTTTGTGATTTGAGAAATAAGTTTTGGCCTTTACGAGGCAGAATACTAGCTAGAGCTACAGTTAATAATTGCAAACTATGCAGATTAATGAAAGCAAAATCTTACAATCCCATAATGGGAAACTTACCTTCAAGCAGAGTGATCTCTAATCACCCCTTCTACATCAGCGGTGTCGATTTTGCTGGGCCATTCTATATAACCGACCGCAAAGGTCGCGGTTGTAGGATTTCAAAATGTTATCTTTGTCTATTCATCTGCTTCAGTACTAAGGCTGTTCACTTGGATGTAGCCAGCGACATGACAACTGACGTATTTCTTTTGTGTTTACGGCGCTTTATAGCTCGCAGAGGCAAACCATTACAGTTATTTTGCGATAATGGCACAAATTTTGTCGGTGCAAACAATGAAATTACAAAATTTCTGAAGGAGGCAGGTGTTAAGTCTGCGAAGCACCATATCGTTCGAATTTTAGGGGACAAACACTTCACATTTGAAGAGCTCGCGACTTTATTCACGCAAATCGAAGCTATCCTTAACTCCAGACCTCTAACCCCACTCTCATCTGATCCTAATGACCTCGATCCCCTCACTCCGGCGCACTTTCTGATCGGTAAACCTCTCACATCGCTGCCATCAGAGAACCTGCTGGATACCAACCTCACTCGACTCGACAGATACAAGCTTCTAGAGCAAATGCGGCAGCACTTATGGGAACGCTGGAGAAATGAGTACCTGTGTGAGCTACAGCAGAGGAATAAGTGGCGAGCGCAACTGAAGGGACTCCAAGAAGGCGATTTAGTAGCTATCAGGGAACCCAATCTACCACCTCTAAAATGGCGTATGGCGCGCATCTACAGACTGTATCCAGGACCTGATGGGATTGCTCGCATTGCAGACGTCTACACTTCAAAGGGCATCGTCCGCAGAGCACTACACAACCTTTGTCCTTTACATTCATCTCTACCTCAAGAGGCATCGTGCAGCACCTCCCCCCCCCTCGAAACCCTAAAGCTTTCGAGGGGGGGGAAGATGTTCAGGCAACTTAAAACTCCTGAATCAAGCAGACCAGCAAATACACAGATATGCGACGGGCCCCGGCAACCGACGATAATTCAACGAACACCCACAAAATTCATTGCGCTTTGAGCTCCGGAAGAATTCACATCGAACCATATGTTATTGTAACATTTCACATTAATTATATTCATCGAACTGTTTTCCGGCGTATCAATTCAAAGTCCTCGTCACAAGAAGACCGCGTAATCAGAGAGTAAAAAAAATAAAGTCAGCCCACCACTTCAGAACCATACGTTTAGAGATTTGGTTAGGATTCGAAAACTTTTTCATAATATTAATAAACTTACAATAACTTGGATTTATCCTTTGCAATTATTATTCATTTGTAAATTGCCAAATCCTATGATAGCTCAGTATTGATTGGGACACAATCAGGGTTCAAAAAAAAACTTTTACCAGCCTTACTTCATTGAATTACAGCAAATCCGATACCACACGGTTCACTTGGCACCGTTTTCTTGCGCAAGTAAACACGGTGTGTGTTTATCTGCGCAAGAAAACGGTCGTCCTCGCCCAACCGACTGTTAACGATTTCATTGTTCTCAAATAAAATAGAAAATATTTTATATCACGCCGCTAGCTCGGATGAATCCGCTCGGTGCTCGGTGACCTTTCCTGTGATATCGGTGACATGTCCTTTGTGATGTTTTACTACAAGAATGATTTTTATTTAGGTTGCACCACTCTACCCAACCTTTATTAGAACTCAAAGGATGTCGTCTACCCACTTTTTAAGATTGTAACTGTTCTTTAATCTTATTGGCAAGCAGTACTTCCTACTTCAGTATGTATTTGTATTTGATAGTAGGTTTCTGCACATTCAGCCGTTTGCGTTCTATGAAATATGAAGTAAAATTTTAAAGAACAATATTTTCTTTGCAATAATGGTACAAATTTTTCCTTACTTTCAATTTTTAATGAAGTATCGCCCTAACCATTCTATACCTATTCCCCCAACGGGTTTAAATTGCCGAACTTCTTATAGCAAATTGCTAATTTGGCTAAACGCGAACAGTTTTACGCGTTTTCAAAAGACGATAACTCATTTAACTTTCATAATATCGAGCGGCAAAGAGCAAAAACGTTTAGATCTAAGATGGTCTCAAAGAGATTCACGTGATGGTGGGTAATTGATAACAATTAGCGTGCCGGCGGCCGCCGCAGGCGCGTCACAATAGCCTATCTGGTCGTAGGATACCCACAAAACTCGTCTCGTTCGCTCTCCGAGATCGTTCCCATGGTAAATTGTTTTTGACGAACTTCATTAATTCTAAAAAGAGGCTATTACGCCGTTGGAATAAGGAATTTGGTGGAGAAACTCAATGATAGATTTATTTTATTTTAATAAATAAATCATTTGTAATCAGTTCAGGTGCTTGCAACTTTAGTCTTCGATTTTTTTTGTCCATTGGATTTTTCTATAAAGAATGTTTGACTAATTTTTAAACATTGGTATTGGTAGATAAATAAGGTTATGCAACCGAGTCTTATTAAAAGTTATCACAAAAAGTAGTTAGCGGTGTAGAAGTGTGGTTAAAGTACTGGACTTTAATCGTGCCACCTCGGTAATTAAATAAATAAATAAAATATTTCTTCACAAAAAGTTTTACATAATTAGTACTGTTAGGTTATATGAATGGTGTTACAGATAAAATTTTGTTAAGACTGGTGCTTGCTATGGATTGAGACAATCTGTAATACTGTCATTTGTAATTGACATGATAGATGGTAATGTTACGGTAATAAATTAGGTTCCTTTACTGTAGGATCTTTAAGAACATGACCAAGTTATTTACTTAGCTAAACCCTCATATAGGTTAGCATACAGTAAACAAACAAAAACAGTATAACCTGTGTATGTGTAAGTGTACACAAACAATGTCCATGACATGGCATCCATGTGATATCCAGTGGGATATCATGATATAACAAAGGAGATTTTTCTTAGACACGAAGCGACTGTCATTGAAAAAGTTACTAGAAATTTTTTCAAAACATTCTTTGCATTTTCAGCGCAACATATCCGTTCAACGGCAGACATCTTGGAACTTCGATGACGTCAACTGCACCGCGCCCCCCCCGCTTTAATGGCCATTGACGACTCCGGTTACAAAAACAGGGATAAGTGGGCACCCATTTAGCCTGTGTGCATGTAATTTATGTCGTTGTGTTCCTCAAAACACAAGCTACCTTGTTGTATCATAATATAAACATGTGCACCTTTGTAATTTCAACAATGTTTTGCTCAAATTGCTGGTTCTACCTTAGTTCCACATGTTTCCATTTAAACCCTAAGATATAGTAAATAAAACCCTTTTATGAAGAAATAGTTGGTTATTTTACTTAAAAAAACATTATTCTTTTGTGTTTTATTAAAAGTAGTTAAGTCTTCATACATTTTTTTAACAAAAAGAGCATCTGAACATTTAGGCTGATAACGGCGGCGCCAGCGCCCGGCAAAAAGATATGTATAGATTTGTGGGTATTTTTAAGGTTAAATAAGAGACGAATGTGATAAAATTCAGTTTTTATTCCAAGACCATGCTGTTGACATAATAAATACAAAGTTATAGCAACTACAAGTGTTTAGTTTATGAATTATGTCCAAAAGCCTTAGAACGCTTGAAAACCAATACCTTCATAGGTCGGAGTATATTTTGTGTTGTAGAAACTAATGTGATCTACTTTCTAGAAACGTTATTGTAAATTCTATATTTAGAATGTATTGTTTTATCAATTTTATGAAAACAATACACAGTTATGCAGAAAAATATTTCAAAATACTTTTACAAAAAAATGCAAAAAGTACACAATTTCACCACAAAATGTACCTAGAAGGGCTAACTTAGTATGGATACGACTTTTGGACTTTTTTTGACGTTTCGTACAACGTTTATGGTCACGTTGTATATGACGTATGTATGTTCCATTTTTACACTAAAACGGCTGAGCTGATTTTGATGAATTTTAAAAATATTAAATAATGGACCACCGACACGAACATAATTCTAAATTAATGACTAACTAAATAAATAAATAAATATTGGACAACATCACATACATTGCTCTGATCCCAACCAAAGTAAGTAGGTAGCTAAAGTACTTGTAATATGGAAATCAGAAACAACGGTAGCACCACAACACCCAGACCCGAGACATATACAAAATATCAATTTCTATATTGACCGACCGGGAATTGAACCCGGAACCTCAGAGTTTTTTTTTTGGACGTACGTGCTGAAACAGCAGCGGCAAAAATGACTAAGCTAAATTTGATGATTAGTGCCTGGCAAACCCTAGCCCTACGTTTTATAAAACTTGGGTTCGGTATCTGTAATCCACTAGGGCATGCCAATACACAGCCCAGATAGAAAAACGACGGGGTATTATAAGTCTGACGTGTATGGGTGTATATGCGCGCGTGTGTGTGTGCCTGCATGCGTGAGTGTGTCTGTCTGTCAGTGACTTGATATCATAGCTCTCGAAAAGATGAACCGATTGTGATATTTATTATTTAAAACTTTATTGCACAAACAAAAGTGTACAAAAGGTGGACTTAATGCTAAAAGCATTCTCTGCCAGTCAAACCTTTAGGTCATGCAGAAAGATGGCAATGGGTGCAGTGAGAAGTTAATAAAAGAAAGATCATAAAGTATCCAACAGTATGTTTTTTTGTTTCAAAGGTGAATTAGTCGGGAGTGTTTTTATCTAGCTAGCTATGTTTGATAAAAATTGGTCCTAGATGGCCGCCAACAAAAAAGTCCCACACGCCTTGCTCACCCTTTGGTACATTCCAACCACTAAAGTGCAATGTAATTAAAAGTGACATTCAAATAATTAAAAAAAAATGTACCGCAATTTAGAAAAAATCCGGAAGCCCTATCCATACTATTCAACCCCGGACCAAAATGACGGAATCACCAACTTTTACCGATCTGCAGAGCAGACATATTATGTTCGCTTGATACCGGCGATCGAATTTATGCTTAATTTCGGTAATTTTGTTGATATTTTGACATTAAAACACTTATTCCAAATAGAATATTAGTAGAATATAAATAGTTTTGAGATAATATAAATAGTTTTGGAACAAAACACTACAATTTTATCACAAAACGAAACTCGGAAAGATACCGGGAATTTCAAAAGTTTTAGTTGGGTTAAGGCATGCTAGTTAATTAGCAAATTTCTTATTGGAATCTTGTTAGTTAGACTGTTTAACAATTAAATACAGTTTATAGTTTACCTGTTCATCGTTTTCATAGTCAGGAATCCACAAAATTCACTGCAAACACAAAAACTGACCGGACAAAATTCTCGCGTCGCGCTTACAAATCGTTCGCGGGAATGATTGAATTCTAAGAAAAAGTATAATGGCAGCCGGTCCGCTGGCGCCAAATATGCCGTCCTTGTTTATCTTAGTGTTCCGTTTCATTCTTACACGGCTGCGTTCACAGGTAATGTAATTTAAAGCAGAAATTTGAGATCACAGCTGAGCGACCACATTATATCTGGTCTGCAGTTGGCAACTTTTTGACAGCAGCCACAATATGGCTGCGCTGCAGTGGAGCGGATATTTTCTGTACTATTAAGAATGTGAAGTAAGATCGTAGACGTCCTGTCTTTATTGCTTTTCTCGAGTATCTCGTACTTGAATCTGTGAGTGTGATTCATGGTAAATGAGATAGTGGTACAGAGTTTCGAGTAATTAAAACGTTCTCGACGTCAGTACATGCCTCCGTGCGGAGTTTGCGGTTTTTGCACCACATCAAACGCTACGTGACTTCGTAAAGGTAGGGGGCGTAGGCGCTAGGCGCACAGAACATTTTATTTTACAACCTACTTCAAATTCTCCTTTGAGGCTTGGGAAAGGCAACTTGTGGATGCTAGAGACAGGCAGTGATAACACATGTTGTACGTCATAACAGTTTATCAAATAGCTGCACGTGATCATGTTTCAACAGTTTTTATGCAGTAAAGAACTTATTGGTCACTTGAGTTTGCAGATCCCATCCGTCGCAGCGTGATGTTTTATAGCCTAAAGCCTTCCCCGATAAATAAGTAGTTATTCAACAAATCTTTTTCAATCGGTTCAGTAGTTCCTGAAATTCGCGCGTTTAAACAAACAAATAAACAATATCTTCAGCTATATAATATTATTATACCTATATGTAATGTAATACGTGTTTTACAGAAGAAAATATTACATATTTTTACAAAAAATACTACTAAAAAAGGGAGCAATAATATATTTTGATCAAATTTGACACTACATTATGTTTATTTGACAAAAAAGTGAAGACCTGCCTTTCAATACATAGTAGCTATAAGCTACTCCTTAAGTTTGCTTTTAGCCTCAAGTAAAAATACGTGGGTACTCAGAACTTCTGTTTATAAACACCTCACCTCCTAAGATATGCACGGAGTGAAGTGCCGATCATATTTCGTTGATGGAGATTTAAGCGGCGAGGACAGCCGGTCTCTTGAATATGGAGAGGTAGTTAAGGAGTTTTAACGACTGAGGACTTAGCAAGTCCAGAGAGCGTGCCTCACGTAATCTACGAGGAAGTTTGCAAATGTTCCTTTAAAATTTTATAACCCGCATTACGGAGATACGCTCAGAATAACAATGCAGGAAGAAGGTAGTCACAGTGTTAAGGTGATACGTACTTGTTTGCAGAAAAAAAAACTGCAGAAATTGTCAAGTTTTTGAAAACTTGTTACTGTAGGTACTAAGTCTCAATTAGGGTTCTATACCATTAATTGCACTAGTAGACAAACATTATTTTAACTAGAATCACTGTTTGTATCTCGTGCTTGTTATATAAATGTTACAATAAATGTATGCTATCCTTCATTCTATCAATTCCTTGGATTGTGTATAATTCCTAAAATCACGCGGAAATGTGTGATGTAAATGATGTGTATTTAATTACCTTAGTATATGTACCTTGTTAGTCCCAATGAGAGTTCAAATTAAAACTATTATCAAGAATTATAAAAATATAATAATTAATAACCGAATGTGATTGTTATTTGATTATCTCAATGAGAGAATAAAAACTCTGATCAATGCATTAGTAAGAGTTAAAGATAATATAAACTGTATGATTGATACATAAAAATGAGTTTTATTATTTTATTCACACATAGTGTTCGTTTTATAAATTTCAATACGATATTGGAAGTCTATATAATTCTTAGGAAATGTATACACTTTATAGGATATGTGCATATTGAATAATCTCTGAATCAATTTTAAACATTTCATATATAGCTTAGAAATTGTATACATTTCCTACGAGTTGTATACAATTCCTAGAATCCATACATTTCCTGTAACAGAATATAAGTTATTGAAGCGCTTTTTGTCGAGCAACATAAATAATTTGTGCGCGTCTTTTATTCGTTGCTAGCACGATGAGTTCCAGTAAGGGTGCTTTTCCACCAGAGATGTGCTATGCTACGATGCTATGAATGCGTTTGATATCCACTAATAATAAAAATAAAAATACTTTATTGCACACCATAAACATAATAATTACACATGATAGTATCCTATACAAGATGTTGTTTTGGTCAGTGACATCCAACTCAGGGATGATAATTTGAGTTATGCTTATTCTAAAAAAAATGATTCTTTAAAAATTCTGAGCAAGTTTTATACAAGAAAACCTCTTCACAACATGCAAAAAAATGACAAATCGAATGGGAAAACTCGCACCCTAGCACGTAGCTAGCGCTTATCTACGAAATACTACGCCGTAGCTAGTAAGCTTCGAAGAGGCTACCTGGTGATGGTAGTTTTGACTCGATAGCTGTACCGCATAAAAAATGATTTTGTGGGTTTTACCATTTAAAAAAAAAATTTTTTTTTGGCATCAGTATCGTTTGTACAGCCACCTCTGAGTCGCTCGTCGCTGACCAAAACAACACCCTTAATATTAGCTATAAGTACAATTTAGGCGGTCTTATTGCTTGATGCAATTTCTTCCAGACAACCTTCAGGTAAGGAAAAGCATGAAGAATGAAAGAAGAGGCATGGCGATGAAATATTTTAAACAAATTTGAAGTGGACAGGTTTTTATAAAGAAACATAACAGAAGATGATAAGTAATTATCATATAAAATTAAATGTCAATAAATGACCATAAAATACACACCATAATACAAAATATATAAACTAATACATATGTAAACACATTTACATAATATATATATATAGATATAAATCGGTAAAATTAAATGCATAATCAGTTGCAAACCAGCGGATCCGAGAGCCAATGAAGAATAAAAGGAGTAGTAAGTAAGTAAGTAGATACTATAGAAATTATAAACGAGACATGAAAAAAGCTTTTACTTTACGTTTAAAAGTAGGCAGCGTTTTGGACTCCCTTATGGAAAGTACGAGTTCCATAAACGATCATATTCATTGGAGCACATAGCTTGGCACTGGTGGAAACGGATTCAACTAAGAATGTTTTTTATATGGAAGGATGCGTGCTAAAGCCATCGCGAGTAGTGTAGCTATGTGCAGAGCAGAGTACCTACATTATGCCCGCGTTTTTCGCTGCAAGGAGACCTATGAAGGAGACATGCGATCGTGGAAGCTACTTTGCGGCTGCACATCTTCGTAGCGCATCTTTCTCGCACAGCTACCTAGCGTAGTATTGGTGGAAACGGTCACTTATTTTTACCCGACTACGGCGAAGCAAAAAGGAGGGTTATGATTTTGACCTGTATGTATGTATGTGGGTATGGATGTTCATTTGTTCCCTCATAACTACTAAACTATTAATTATAATTGGACAAATGAGGTGTCGTTCGAAGCTTATTGATCGTCCGGTTAAAGGCTCCATGAAGTTACGTTAAACTAACTACAGCGCCCTCTAGGATACTTAAAGTAAAAAATCTAAAGAAAAATTGTTTACGATGTCATGTGGTATCATATTACATGAAAGAGCTCTTTAAGCACGTTTCAAGTCTGTAAACAATCACCTGATAATTGAAAGAATTTATAAACTTACTTTTAAACTAGTTAGGTGTTAGGTACTATACTAGGTCTGCTCTGCATAATAATTAAACCTTACACAAATTATCATAACTCAAATAGAACATTATGATACAAGTGTGCTAAGTTGACCATTATAAACCTACAAGGCGATATTGTGGGCGCACGAGCGAAAGCGAGTGCGCCATAAGAAAGCCGCGTATATAATGGTCACAGGCACACGTGTTTCATACGACGTTTTTCAACACTTGCGAGCCAAAAACAAAACTCTTCATTTGGTAAGTTTCTGAGGAAGAATGAGCATTCTTGCCGGTTTTCCATTCACTTGATTTTGATGGCGAAAGACTATCGCACACGTTTTTCGCCTCGTTACGTATCCGGCGGAGTAAATAATAGGTTTTCTTCACTTGAAGTAGATATTTTCGTTAATATTAAACATCACAATTAATCCAAATTCGTCACAGCCGACAATTATTATTTACGAAAAAAGGCGCGTTGTTTTTATTTTCTTGCCGCGATACCGATGCGCGCGCAACGCTAAGGCGCGAACTAGATCGGCCAACAGCCAAGGTTAAAAATGTTATAATTCGTGTTTAAAACACAGATTACAGCAAAATTTAAATGAATTTGAGTTATTTTTTAGTAATAAAGCTGGTTACCATTTATTGAAATAAATATGTAGATAATGTTATTTTTCGCATACTTACTGTTTGTTGCTAAAATAAAAGTTATAACCCGACTAAATTATATCGCTTCTTCTTCTTCTTACTTACGACTTGCTACTAGGGTACAAATGTAAATTGGTCGGGTTAATAAACTAAAGGCACTAGTTCAATAATATAGTGAAAAAGCACGCGTGTTTAATATCTAGGATTATGAGCCAAAAATCGGTGGAATAAAAACGTCGTTTGCACTGCGCACTCGGAGCGATTCGTTCAAATCAAATCAAATCAAATCAAAAAATATTTATTCAATTTAGGACACAATATGCCACTTATTATATAGTTCGACGTTTTACTGTATGTCGATATGAACGGGCTTTTATGTTCCCTGATGGAGTACATGCATGGTGAGAGAAAGAGGGGCAGTGAATATTCCTTATGATAGGTTCGTTCGGTAAATAATCTCGAAGCGCTAATAGGGCCCAAAGATAAGGAGACATGTTCTGGCCCCATATGGGCCGTAATTGACTGATAATTGATATTAACCAATTATTGACGTTCATAAGTGACATTTTGTGTCCTAAATTGAATTAATTATTTATGAATTTTGACTTTGAATATAAAAAAGTAACATGGTGTGGTAATTCGATTACAAGTTTAACCGTTTTACCTAAAAAAAAACAAGTAAAATATCTACACGTTAAAAAACTATCGCACGAAGAAAATCTATTTTTTCTTCGACAAAGAGAATTCGATCGGTGAACTTTTTTCGTATACGAATTTCATGTAAATTGCTCCCTCGGCCACAAAAAATTATCTATTTTATTTTATTGAAAGTAGGTACGTGTAGTCGTACGTTAATTTTCACTGTGTATTTAAATGGGTGTTTAAATAATCGCATTCTGTATTTAAGTTAGATAGGTATTAATAAATACCAAGCTAAAAGTATGTAGTAGGTACTATTATCTATTCTGTGTTATAAGATATAACTTAATTATAATAACGATCATTTACTTTTTTCTGATATTCTGAAATTTGAGCTAAAATTACTTTGATTCGCCGAACAAAATAATATAATCGGTATCTCAAGATTGTACGAGAACTTTTGGGCATAAAAGCCCCATTAGATTTGACCTTTGCCTTGAGTAAAAGTTGAACACAATACGTTATTCAGTAAAAAGAGAATAGGAATGGAGTGTTTGCATCTCGCCTAAGAGCTCTATTGTTGGCTACGTAGGGCTGGGCCGTTCTCAAGTTCGATCCAAGAATTCAATTATCCCCGAACCTATTTCATGTCAATTGGATGCTGGTGGGACACTAGTGACCCCGCCCCCCTTATTAGGGATAAGCAATTACAAAGATCAGTATTGTCTACAGCACATTCATTTGTTCTTTAATTACACCGACGTGACCCTTGCCTTAATTGAACGTAGTGAAGTTACGGGCCATCGGAAAGCTCTGTTTTCGAACAGGGGGGAGTGGGTGCTTAAGCTAACTAATAGCTTCTCTATAGCTAACAAGTGGAACTTGGATTAGGGATTAGGCGCCGCAGCACATTTGAATGTCTGACGATCCCTTGTGAAGAGCGCGTTTGTGTTTTGGGTACTAACAAGCTTTTTAATTGGGCAGTGTGGAAAAATATGCCAGACTGATATAGCGTTCCTAAAGCATGTTAGTGTATTAAAAAGCTGAGTTTGAGAATTTGGTAGATCAATAATATAGTTCTGTGAATTTGTGTTGCAAAAGGTAGGTAAATAAGTAAATACTCCAAATAGAACAATGGAAATTCTTAACATAAATTTTGAAGGCAGCATAAGCACATTTGCGAACTTACACCACGTACGTTATAAAGCATTCAATTGTGCTCAACAATACTGTAAAAACTTTTCCGAAAAAGTGTGACGTCAGACTTTATGAAATTTCATAGGAAGTTTGGCGAAGTTCGCGAGTCGGTATTGTCGGTGAGTTTCTTTTGACAGGCTCCGATACTCGCCGCGGGCAGCTTTCAATCGAATTTCACACCCCTAAAACAGTCAGTTGAGAATGTTTTTGTCAAATGTACAGCTTCTACGAGTACACACACCACACACGATTCTGAATGATACCCAGAGTTTTCTGGAATAGCGTGACTGTTTGCGGGTGAGGCGACATTTGGTCTCACGTTGGTTTAAATTTCCAATACCTTATCTAAGTACCCTTAAAGTTACTTACATCTTTTACGTGCTAACAATCTATGGATACATGGAGTAAGTAAAAGTCAATATTCATAAATTATACACACTCATATACTTTAGCTAGGTATCTTTTAGCTGAATCCGACAGAGGAAAAAACATGTAGGTAATAAACGCGAAGGATTAATGGTTTTTTCGCACTACACCGTGCCATACCATGACCGTGCAAGGAAAACGTTTCTAGTATGTTACGGTGTAGTGGACAAAAACCTTTATACTCGGTGTATCAAAACGTTAAAATTTTCCATAACAGCTCTAGAAAACCTGTACACACACGTTTAATTTAAAACACCTTTGTTGTCATCTCCACCTTCCGGCGACACTTTTGTTCTTCAACTTCGAACCACTCCCGCTCAGACGATTTTGCTTTGTACTCAAGTCGGAGTTTCTTCATTTGTCATGTCTTTTATCGGCGAACAATTCCTTATTACTGCCTAAGTTTAGCTCGCGTCTACATACATAAAGAATCTCATATTTAAGAAGTATTCCAATCAGGGTCATTTCGGTCGATTAGTATCCTTTAACGGAAATAATACGAGCTACATATCATTTTGGAACGGAAATAATATATTAAAATGTTATTTTATATACCTTTAGGTTATTTATTAGCTCCATTTTATACGATAGATATAGCGGAGGTCGTGGTGAAGTGAAATTAATAGCGGGCCGGCGTAAAAGCCGCAGGGTGATTACGTAACTTGTAGATGATAGCGATACGATTGCAACCGATTGCTATAGATATAGACGAACACGGTATTTAAAGGGCTATGGTTTAGTAAATTACAATCATATTCAATCTGTTTATTTATATGTGAAGTAAACCTATCTTATAGTTATAGTTGTGAATTGTTGTTTGTACCTTTGTGTCAAATAAGGTTTATTCAATGACATGAATATTACAATAATTTATTTATTTATTTAAAAACTTTATTGCACAAATTTAGTGTACAAAGGTGAACTTAATGCTAAAAGTATTCTCTACCAGTCAAACCTTTAGGTCATGCAGAAAGGTGTCAACGGGTGCAGTGAAAAGCTTCTAAAGATAGAATAATGTCTGTAAGAGGTAGGTATTTTTGTAAATTATTAGAAAATTTACCTAGTTTTAGTATTAAAATTGTAAATATAAAGCTCTCTTTCCCGTGGTCACTCGTGAACGGCTAGACCGATTTCGATGATTATTTTTTGTTGTGTTTTTTATTGTCAGGAGAAGGTTCTTATGAAAGAACAAATTATGAAATATGAGCGGATGGACCAATTTTCATGATTTTTGCTTTGTGAGATTCGTCAAAATTTACGGGACATGTGTGTGACGGAGCCGGGAGCGCAACGAAGGTCACTGGGTTTACTACTTTGCAATAGAACTTGATTAAATTGTCGACTCGTCAATGCTAGGGCGTATCGAACCATCGCAACTGCTGTGTAGCCAACTAACTTAGCTAAGTAATAGCCCCGCCGGTCTGTCTGAACCCGTAGCAGTTCGATTGGTCGTCCTCGTCGCCTGACGCTGGGAAATGGACTCGATTAAAGTATTTTATTACTCTGCACTCTTATATTATCGGTTCTAAATGAAAAATAAATGGATTTAAAAGAAACGACTCACACTAACAATGCAAACGCAGCGCCTATACATTGCCTATATTTGCGGTCGAAATATGCTTCTTGTTTGATAACGTTTTTCAACCCGTTACAAATCGAATCCAACCTTTATGGAATGTCAGTCATTTTTATCCCAGCTAATCTTTAAGATCATTCGTCCATCAGTACCTACGGGACTGGAGGTTGGGGACAATTTTATGTTAAATAATATTAGCGGGATTTTGCAAATAAATCGTTACATCAGACAAAATCTATATTTCCTTATCGAACGACACACGATCACTATTATGCAGCCACCAAACGCATGCATGACAGATTTCTACTCATGACAGTTTGCCGTAGTGATGTGCGTCTTCTTGGAGCGGTGCACACAGACGGTATCCACGTTTCGTGTACATTCTTTTTGTACCACATACACTGGCTAGCTATTACTTCATCTAATACGCTAATCACTCGGGCTATTTCGAGCGGCCGGTATGTTGTACCCTTACAAAACTACTACGGAGATCATACACTGGATAAACGCTTTCCATATTTAGTCAACGCCCTGTCGCCCGAAATAGCTAAACTGTCAAGCAAAAAAGAATTTGGCACTAACCTAAAACGGCACTACATGAGCTTGTTGTAGCATACGTTATAATATGGATGTTGAAATATGTTTATCTACTTTGCTTATATAATGTAGATTGTTTAGTTTAAGTTACATTCATATTCTGAGCGAGAATTGCACTCGCAGTCAACCATGAAAGTAGTTTGTGAGGCAATTAAGTAAATTGATATTGGTAAAAAAACAAACGACTGCAAGGTGACAAGCGCTCATTGCCATGTGTTACAAATGCATGAGCCTGCCTGATTGTGCCAGACGGGACACGAGATAGCTAATTACGCATAGATTCTAGTCTGCAGGTCTGATTAACAAACTAATTGATTATTTATGTAAAATTATCTGCTAAGTAAAGTGCTAAATTCTAAATTTCATGAAGTATTTATTAGTTATGCGCAAGTTTCATAATACACAGAGAGTCTCAAAACTTCTTCATCCATAACCAACTGATTGCACCTAGAAAATTCTTGAAAGCTTCTGAATTGTTTTTCAATATGACAAACATAAAACAGCGAAAAGCGTTATTACTTCGCGAAACAATAACAGCAAAGGGCACCTTGAAAGTTTTTTAATTTTGAAGTTCAACTAAGTGTTCGGTTTCAAGTCCGAGGAAATTGTCAAGCAATGAGTCATTTGCAGCGATTGAGTCGAAGGATTTTATGGGTAGTTTTATTGAGAGATGACACCAAATTAACGCATCCTTTTAGGTATTGGTCTGGTTTAAAGAAAATACATCATTAAGATGTAAGTAATCATTAAATGAATCAAAAAAACGTTTATTCTTTCACTTTAATTATAATAGCAGTAGTATATAGTATATTACATGAACCCCAGTTTCTTGGTATATAGACATGATTCGATTTCGTCTATCTGTTAACAATAATAATTGCCACTCAGAAAGTATTGTGACAAAAAGTTTTTATATATGGAAGAATGGCCGAATGGCCTCACGAGATCAAAGAAGTATCAACGCTGAATGGTATACTACCAAACGTTTACCAGAAGTTTCCTCTGTTGTGCGCAATAAGCGACCAAACACTGGGCTCCGCGGACTACTGCTCCACCACGACAATGCGCCTGCACACACCGCGCTCAAAACGAGGGACTTCCTAGACAGCATGCTAGTCAAACTCCTGGGTGGTGGTCTGGTCCATACAGCCCTGCTAAATCAGGGCTCCGTGTGACTTCTTTTTATTGCCAAAAATAAAAAAATAGCTCAACGAGATACAATTTTCGTCGCCGGAAGATGCGCTGGCTGCGTTCGAGCAGGCTGTAAACGAGGTGACTGCGGTAGACTGGAAAAAGTGTTTTGAAAACTAGTTCAGACGCATAAATCTTTGTATAGAGGCAGGTAGAGAGTATTTTGAGAGATTTAATAAAAACGTATGTACTTGTAGAACTATTTTTTAGTGTCGCATAACTTTCTGAGTGTCCCACGTATCTACGCGGTAATTTACCATATTATATGAATCGTACCAAGTGATATCATTTGTATAACACAGCTGAAGAAGCGCGAATTTGGCTGAAAAGCGTGTTTACCAAGCTTGACAACTCTGTTTTGCAGAGTTCTACAAAAAATCAAATCACTTTTTTGTAGGAATTTCTTTTAAGTAAGACCGCGGCCCCATCTCTACGATGTACACCGTGCCGCGGCACGACGCAGCCACCGGCCGGCACACGGTGCGGCACCGTACCATAGACTCTACGCGGCGCAATTAACTATATAGTTTATGTATCAAGAGGCTTTAATTCTGACATTGACTAAGTAAATTTCGCCGTCTCAGACAATGTTAATATAGTTCAGTGGGAAAAACGGGCGGGTTAGGTTTAAAGACATTTATTCTCATAAAGAATTTACATAATTCACTTATATGAGAATACACAATTTAAGATAACAAACAAGTTAACATAATAAGTAAGACTAAAAAATGAAGCGGGTAATCAACGAACTAAATAGTCATTCGCGTTCGGGCAAAGATGTTCAGTAAGTCAATGAAAGTAGATTGCAAGCTAGTTCGCTCTTATACCGTATCCATAAGATTCATGTTCGCGCTAAAACACGTTTTGACGAGGAACAAGTCGTTGGATTTGTGTTGCACTCACTACAATGGATATAAAGCCGTCCTACGTTCACGCTTGGGCTGGAAGTGCTAAGGTAAGAATTTAAGAAATTTTATACTTGTTTTTTTTTATTATTTTTTTATGAAATTTATTATTAATTTTTTTTTAATTTTATTTATTAATTATTTATTATAAACTTCATGCACAAACAAACTGTACATCTAACCTTAATGAAATTTTAAGTATGATTATGTATTTGCTTTATTGTTTTTGTATTAGTTATGCAATATTTTTAACCACATGAAATTTTAGTATTCTTTTAATACTTTTTAGTGACTGAGCGTCTTTTATGTCGTTTGGGAATTTATTATACAATTTTGCGCCTTCATACATTAAGTTTTTTTTTGCCATAATTAATCGTTCTTGGAGCTCGCAGCACTAGATTATTTGCATTTCGAAGTTTTATCTTTTGTATTTGTTTTCTTTTTGTAAAATTTATTTGAGTATGTATATCTTTTTTCAATATTTTACGTATCAAGATGCAAGTCAAGTATACATATGTTTGATTAATGTTAAGTAATTTTGTTTCACTATACACTTTGTCTGTTGGTGCTAGATAATTGTACTGGAACAATACTTTTATTAGTTTGTTTTGTGCTCTTTGGATTTTATTAAGGTTAGGTGCTGCAGCGGATTCCCAAATCTCAATAAGGTAGTCGATATGGGGTTTTACAAGAGAGTTATAAATGACATACCGGATATTGTAAGGAACACAACGAGCAAAGCCTCTTAGTGATCCTGTCAAAGAAGATATTCGTGATCTTATTTTCTCAATGTGTGACCGCCATGTGAGTTGGTCGTCAATTAGAAGTCCTAGATATTTTTCACAGCTAGATCTAGAGATCGGTTGATGGTTTATTTTTAAGGGTTCATAATCATTGATTATTTTATTTTTGGCCTTAAATATAATATATGGTAATATTTAGTCTTATTGATATTAATGGTTAACAGGTTACATTGGAACCACTGATGCAGCAAATTTAGGTCATTTTGTGCATCCTGAACAAGCTGCTCAATCTCGGGACCAAAGTAAAACAAACTTGTATCATCGGCATATAGGGTAATGTCGCCTTTTAGACCAATGTCTTTTATGTTGTTAATGTATATCAAGAATAGGATTGGCCCCAGAATTGAGCCTTGAGCAACTCCGAAAGTTATGGTCTTTGGATTACTTTGGTTTCTGCCTATCCTGACTACTTGACTGCGACTAGAAAGGTATGATTTAAAAATGTTGTGTGCTGCACCAGTGACACCAATCTCCTTCAACTTTTGAAGAATTATTTCGTGACTGACGGTATCAAACGCCTTTTTGAGGTCAATAAATATGCCTAAAGCTACAGATTTTTGGTCAATGTTAATTTTTAATTTGGTGATAAGGTCTATGGTGGCCGAAAGTGTATTTGACTTTGGTCTAAAACCATATTGTTTGCCGTAGATAATTGCTTTTAAATTAAGGTATGTTTCAAGTCTGTTAGATATAACTTTTTCAAAGATTTTTGATATAACTGGCAGCACAGATATAGGTCTGTAATTCCCGGGATCGGTTTTACTACCGGATTTGAAAATTGGGGAAACTTTGGCGGACTTGAGAGACTCTGGAAATTTTCCTTTTTTAAGACAATTACTAATGCACTTACTTAATTCCTCGGCTATCTGGCTTTTTACACTTTTTACAGCTTTAACATTTATTCCATCTATGCCCGACGCTATGTTACATTTAAATTATCTATGATTTTATTAATTTCATCTGAAGTGGTTGGTTCCAGTTGTGTTAGTGTCTGGTCTTGTGGTTCCATCGAATTTGCTGCATCTGTGTTTTGGTGAGCGTACAACGGTGTATTAGAGATTTGTTCAGCCAGTACTTGTCCAATTGTTGAAAAGTAATTATTGAAGTGCTCACATATTTCTTGCGCATCCATGATTGTGTGTGTTTCTGTATTAAGTTTGCTAGGGGTGCATATGTCCTTAACTTTATTACATGATAGCTCATTTATTAAACTCCACATCTTAGCAGGTTTTTGTTTGCAATTTGTAAATGCCTTAAAATAATAATCCCGTTTTGAGCGCTGTATGGAGCATCTGACCTCTTTTCTTTTTGAAACAAAATCTTGTTTGTCACTCGGGTACGACTCCTGGCACTTATCTGTATTTTTAATTTTTATTTATATTTTAGCATTACATTATTTTTATTTTATTAGGGGTTTTAACTATTTTCGTACGGTCGAGTAAATTAGATTAGGTTTAGGTTTGAAGATCTATATTATAATACATAAAATAAAAAATGAAATAGCCGGTATGTATTCGACTCTCAATACTATTTTAGCTTTTAATTTTAAATATATTAATACCTACTTTCAAACTCTTATATGGGGTTTTGTAGCATATTGAATAGCTGATAATTATACTTTACTATTGATTCAGAGATTATGAGGGTTACTTTTTATACTCAATTTTATATTACTTTTAACAGAATTTGTTATTAACTAATTCACTTAAATGCATGTATTGAATTTGTACAAAAACTGTTGTTAATTCCCACGTCGGATTTTGTACGTAATTATGAATTTTGTATAGGAAATTGAAGCAGCGCGTATACGCCTTTTAATAACTCGATAGTATGTTTTGGTACCAATATCTTACTAATAGTGTCTCGCTTGGTCATTGTTATTTTTATCGCGCTAAGCAAGTGTCTTCACAAGTTTTATTTCAAATACTACACTTACATTGTGACTACTTACATGAGAGTGCGAAAATCGTCGCCACTCGAATTAAACCGTTTTCTGAGTCGATATTGTGTTGAGTTTGATGTCCATCTGTTGTCATTCTTACTTTTTTTCGTAGACTAATAAACAAAATATGTTAACTTCGTATTTGCGTTAAAATTAATATTTTCACCTATGCTCAAATGAACGTTTGTGTTTCTTAAAATATTGTGTTAACTGTATTAATATTATACTTAAGCAAAGAGAGTTCGCTTAATTTTAACTATATGAAACATTCTCTCAATCACGTATCTCTCAGACGCAGTTGGTTCGCCAGTGGGTATGGATAGTCATTCGATTAATTTAGTCCACTGCGTTGCCGTTCACTCGTGAGCACAGATACCTAGCTAACTAGTTACAATTGCAGCAAAAAGGAGCCTGGATAATTCGGGCCCGGAAAAGTTCTCCTCTGCAGCGATTTAATTCGGTGATGTTTGGAGCGCGGTCATTCCATGACTTTAGCCATGCAGTCGCGTGTAAATTGTGATAGCAAAATGCAACTGGGCCACACCCGAAGTCCGAATCGCGTTTTGTTTGAATTGTTGCGAAAATTAGAAGTGGAACTGGAATAACAAATAACAGTTCACAAAACAAATCCAAAGTTAAAATTTATAAGACTCGAGTTTTTCCTTTTTTAACCAACTTCAAAAAAGGAGGAGGTTATCAATTCGACTGTATGTTTTTTTTTTGTATGTATGTTACCTCATATCTCAGTCGTTTGTCAACCAAATCAAAAACTTTTTTCGCCTACTTAGAGGGTGTACCTTCTAGTTGGTCCCATTTTTTCCATTATGGGATCTGATGATGGGATCGTGGTGTAATCGAGGGAAACCCTCAAATTTTAAAGGCACGTATAGTGTTTCTTTACTAGAATCTTAATGTTGACGTGTTGTTACGTCTGATAGTCAACATCTTGTGGGGCTGAGCTGAAGGTGGAACTCTTTGACGCTTAGACAAACTTAAAACAGCGTAAAGCGTTATTACTTCGCGAAACAATAACAGCAAAGGGCACCTTGAAAGTTTTTTAATTTCGAAGTTCAACTAAGTGTTCGGTTTCAAGTCCGAAGAAATTGTCAAGCAATGAGTCATTTGCAGCGATTGAGTCAGCAGGAGGAGCACCCAGGAGTTTGACAGCACGCTAGTCAAACTCCTGGGTCTCCATACAGCCCTGCTAAATCAGGGCTCCGTGTGACTTCTTTCTATTGCCAAAAATAAAAAAATAGCTCAACGAGATACAATTTTCGTCGCCGGAAGATGCACTGGCTGCGTTCGAGCAGGCTGTAAACGAGGTGACTGCGGCAGACTGGAAAAAGTGTTTTAAAACTGGTTCAGACGTATAAATCTTTGTATAGAGGCAGGTAGAGAGTATTTTGAGGGATTTAATAAAAACGTAAGTACTTGTAGAACTATTTTTAGTGTCGCATAACTTTCTGAGTGTCCCACGTATCTACGCGGTAATTTACCATATTATATGAATCGTACCAAGTGATATCATTTGTATAACACAGCTGAAGAAGCGCGAATTTGGCTGAAAAGCGTGTTTACCAAGCTTGACAACTCTGTTTTGCAGAGTTCTACAAAAAATCAAATCCCTTTTCTAGGGTTCCGTAGCCGAATGGCAAAAAACGGAACCCTTATAGTTTCGTCAAGTCTGTCTGTCTGTCTGTCAGTCTGTCTGTCCGTCCGTATGTCACAGCCATTTTATTCTGTAACTATATGCATCACACTGTTGAAATTTGGTAGGAGTATGTATCCTGTTAATCGCTTTACGATTCTCATACAAAAAATAAAAAAATATGACATTTAAGGGGGGGCTCCCATACATGAAACTAAAACCAAAAAAAAAAAATTTAGTCAAACCTATACGTGTAAGGTGTCTTTAGATAGGTCTTTTAAAATGGCACCGAGGTTCCTAAATTCATTTTCTTTTAAAGTCTAACGTTTCGTAGTTAGACGCTTCCTAAAATGGGCGTCCCCCCCGTTGACGTTCGGAGCGCGGTCATTCCATGACTCGCGCCATGCAGTCGCGTGGAAATAGTGATAGCAAACTGCAACTGGGCACACCCGAAACAAAATGCAACACTGTCCGAATCGCGTTTTGTTTGAATTGTTGCGAAAATAAGAAGTGGAACTGGAATAACAAATAACAGTTCACAAAACAAATCCAAAGTTAAAATTTATAAAACTCGAGTTTTTCCTTTTTTTACTTCACGTTTATAATATAATTCTTAAAAGTTGTATGTGTATCAAAATAACACACTAACTTTTACTTCATATTTACCACAGAAATTATTAGCAGGCATATTTTGAATTTGAAATCATTGGATCACTTGAACATTCATTATTTCGTGTCAACCGCGAGAGGTACTAGATACGTTTTTCACGAATGACGAGTACCTACTTATATTATTACCCATTTACTGCGATTTATTTAAACTCTGGCTGCAGCATTTTCAAAGAATTCGCGATGAAAAGTTACGGTCGCTACTTCACAATATTAAAAAGGTACGATTGTATACTGCACAATGCAGAGGACTTGAAATCTGTGTCGCCTCTAACTGCCGTTGTAATTCGGTAACGTCGGGAGCGACGGTCATTCGATTAGTCTCGTATGAGCTCGTGTGCGATCGCCGGCTGTGACTCCCTCCGGGCGTTTCTTTTGCTGCATTGAGTGCTTTTTAACATTACGCCCTGAAGAATGCCATTTCTCTTTACGAATAAAACTATTTCAATAATATGGTCGTGACAAGACATAAATGTTTTACTAGAAAATTGACGTATGATATTGATACATGATAAGTAATGTCCATTAAATAACATATACCTGTCTGATAGTAATAAATATAAATATTCTTTTTTGCACAAGTAAGGCCATAAGAAACAATAACATTACCCACATCATTTGTACAATATTGGCGTATTCGCGAATATTCGTGATAACTAATGTTTAAACATTAAGGTAGGTCAAAACTTCCTTTTATGTACATTTTAACATTTGCCTATTCGTAAAAATATCTTAGATAACTTTAAATGTGTAGCAACTAGGCATCTGCGACAAACTCGTAATGAGGTAAATGCATCGATGCTAAAAGTCGCAGTGTGTAAAGGGTCTAAATGCTTTATTGATTAATTGAAACCAAAAGAAACGTCAACAATACCAGAATTGAGTGCACTTAATTTTTTATTGATACCTCATATTTAAAACGTTTTCCCATAAAATATCATGCTACTATAAAACTTTGATAAGTAGCTCAGACTTAGTCGTAAGTTTCTGCCATACGATGAAAATCTTACGCGAGGTTGGGCGGCCCGCCTAGCCTAGTGCTCGGTTTCCCAGAAGCCTCTGCCGCCTAACTTATTATAATATCAATCTCTAAAATTTGAAACTCCCAACTTTGGCCAGTTCGTAAATATGAACTCAAAGTTTATACCATTACTGCAGCGATTTTGTGATTGAGTACACTGAGTAATTGAATAGTCGGGAATACGTACTTTGTATAGAATTAAAATAGAATAGATACAATCTTTGTTAAATATTTTCCCCTTCATTGCAAACGCACAGTAGGTTTTGAATCCTAAGACCTCTTACACACTGCGACTTTTTGATGTCTTTAGATTAGATCGAGTCGCAAATTAGCGATGCATCGATTCTAAAAGCCGCAGTGTGTATAAGGGATCGCCTTTACTAAAATCTTACCTGGCTATTTAAAAAATATACATAATGAAGTCCCTGATACCATCAAGACTTCATCGTCTAAGTCCTTCAAGAAGTCTATTCTTGAGCTTTTTCTCAGTGAGAATACCACGTGATGCTTGATAAGGTTTGTCCTTCTCTGTTTCCCTACTTTAATATCTGTTAGTCTATGTATGGATAATTGTATGTATTCAAGTATGTTTATGTAGATTCATAAAGATGAAATAAGAAACCAAAAATTTGCGCACGGGTGGGACTTGAACCAGCAACCTTTTGGCATACCGGGCCAAACACTCTTACCAATTGAGCTACCGTGCTGTCAGTCCGACCCGGCGAAATTTGTGGTTTCTTATGAAAACGTCAATTGCGTGACGCTTAGCGCCATCTAGCCGTCTGTTTATGAAACAGATGGCCCAAGCAGTTATTCTTTACAGAATAAATTCAACTTGTAAATTGATGTCGCTTCGCTATCTAATGCTTTAGAATGTTTTTAACACTCACAGTGTCATATTTTTTATATTCATAAAGATGAAATAAGAAACCAAAAATTTGCGCACGGGCGGGACTTGAACCAGCAACCTTTTAGCATACCGGGCCAAACGCTCTTACCAATTGAGCACCCGTGCTGTCAGTCCGACCCGGCGAAATTTGTGGTTTCTTATGAAAACGTCAATTGCGTGACGCTTAGCGCCATCTAGCCGTCTGTTTATGAAACAGATGGCAGATGACAGCACGGTAGCTCAATTGGTAAGAGCGTTTGGTCCGGTATGCCAAAAGGTTGCTGGTTCAAGTCCCGCCCGTGCGCAAATTTTTGGTTTCTTATTTCATCTTTATGAATATAAAAAATATGACACTGTGAGTGTTAAAAACATTCTAAAGCATTAGATAGCGAAGCGACATCAATTTCCAAGTTGAATTTATTCTGTAAAGAATAACTGCTTGGGCCATCTGTTTCATAAACAGACGGCTAGATGGCGCTAAGCGTCACGCAATTGACGTTTTCATAAGAAACCACAAATTTCGCCGGGTCGGACTGACAGCACGGTAGCTCAATTGGTAAGAGCGTTTGGCCCGGTATGCCAAAAGGTTGCTGGTTCAAGTCTCGCCCGTGCGCAAATTTTTTGTTTCTTATTTCATATTTATGAATATAAAAAATATGACACTGTGAGTGTTAAAAACATTCTAAAGCATTAGATAGCGAAGCGACATCAATTTCCAAGTTGAATTTATTCTGTAAAGAATAACTGCTTGGGCCATCTGTTTCATAAACAGACGGCTAGATGGCGCTAAGCGTCACGCAATTGACGTTTTCATAAGAAACCACAAATTTCGCCGGGTCGGACTGACAGCACGGTAGCTCAATTGGTAAGAGCGTTTGGCCCGGTATGCCAAAAGGTTGCTGGTTCAAGTCCCGCCCGTGCGCAAATTTTTGGTTTCTTATTTCATCTTTATGAATATAAAAAATATGACACTGTGAGTGTTAAAAACATTCTAAAGCAATGTTTATGTAGGTTTATTTTAAATTATTTATGTAAGTATATTTGTAGCTTAAAATTAATTTGTTGCTTGTATGTGTTATTTTACGCCGCCTCAATAGTTTCTGCTTCACCCAATGGTTGATTGGTAGAGAATGCTTTAAGCTTAAGTCCGCCATTTGCATTTTATTTTTGTCAGTGCAATAAAGCATAAAATAAATAAATGAAGTCATTTCAACATCAAAATACTTTTTTATCTGGTCGGGTAACCTTAGTCCTTGGTTTAATCCGGACACAATTTTTTTGAAAAAGGGAGGTTGAGTTTGAGTTCATATATATTTTTTTTTCTAAAAAGTATGATATAGTTACGAATATGTGCAAATAATTAATTATGTTTTTTTATTATCTGACTAACATCTCGCATAGATAGATTAGAACCACCAGCGAAACAACCATACATAGCCGTACAGTCATCACACATCGACTGCTGCAACAAACAGTATCGAATCTGCAAAATTACCTTTTTTATTTTTATTCCACTAATTGTAATAGAACACGTTATATTTTGAAGTAACATTTTTTTATATATATTTTCTTAACTATTTAATCAAGTTTTAAATTGAACAAAATCGAAACTTCACATTTAAAGCGACGAACATGAACGAATGTGGTAAATTCGATACTGTTCCAATGCGATGGTACGCACACACAGTTTGTAACTGCCCGAGTCGTCAGTGTTCACCGCAATGTGAGAGAAGGAGGGCGCATCGGCTTAGGTTACTAAACTTTTCAGTTGTTATTTTTATTTTATGGTTTGTATTATAGTCGAAGTATAAAAATGAATAGCCGTGGAAAATATTTGGTTAATTTAATTTAAAAAGACGAACAACGCCAGCGTAGTGAAACCAAGCCCAACGAAAAAAATGACGATCGTCCGGGTAAGTGATATTTAATATAATAAATATAACTACGAAATTATTTATAATAAATCTAGTGATTTCATCTTTTAAAATTATTAGTAACTTTGTTGTTTTCTTATCCTTGTGACCAAATTTGAGATTAACAATCTAAACTATCGAAATTGGTAGATTCGATTGTATTCTAGGTAAATATTTTTTGAAAAATATTGTAAGTGGCAGTTTCGATAGTTTACGCATATGTTTCGAAACTGAGACCTATTGAATGTGGTACTTTCGATAGTTTACTTTTAAAAATATTTTTCGAATTTACCAGTTACTATACTGTTCTACGCTAATTCTTGGTTAGATGACAGATCCAATTTTAATTGACATTAATTTTTAACTGAACTAAACTAACTAACCTAAAACTTTATATGTTTTAGGTTAATTAAATATTTTTCCCTTTTATTTAAGAATCCCCTGCATACTACAAGGATTATACAGAGGAAGAATGGAGGATATTGAATGATATTTATGACGATGTTTTTCCAACATCACAAATAGAATCAGATGATGACAAGACTAATGATATCCAGGCAAATGACTCCAACAGCGTTATATTTGCCAGCGAAGAATGCACACCAGTGCCATCATCCAACTTTAGACAAGACTTTACCTTGGGGTCATCACCAACGAATGTTAATACGCTAAATAAAGACGACGAAGAAGGGATGCCAACACCATTACCCTCTTCCAAACAAGAAAATAACTTCGGGTCACCACCAACTGATAACACTGTTACTACTCTAAATAAAGGAAATGCGCCGATTGAACTTTTTTCCAAACAAAAAGACCTCAGTGCAACAACGCCACCAGTACCGGAAGACCATAACTTACCAAGCATAAATTCACTCATTTCGACATCTGATAATGACAATCCTTCTACTCCTTATTTATCCACTACGCGCAAACGCAAACGAACTTACAAAACTGATCCTGGTCGTAAACGAAAACGACACGTCAACGAGTGGGCTGATGTTCGTAGAAAATTATTAACGAATTCCGGGAAACAGTGTGTTTCCAAAAGAGGTAAGATCATTCTAGCTAAATTTATAAAACCTTCATGACCTCCTGCTAGCTAAAGTGCACACAATATTTCACAGAAGACATACGAAGAAACATTTTTGACGAGTTCTGGCATTTATCCGATCACACTAAGCAATGGCAGTACATAAACAAATTTACTAATAAATATAATATTGACATCACACACAGGTTTCTAGAGTCTGGTCATACGCAACAGGAAGCAGACAGTGTACATGCCCTTATTGAGAGATCTGCAAAAGGTAAAATAATATATACACCAGATCAATGGTATGCTTTGGTTCGTTGGGCAAATACAAATGATAAGCTATATCACGTTATAGAAGTGTCTCAAGAAATGCTGTATGATTAAAAAAAACTCTAACAAAACAGAAATTTTAAAAAAACACTCTAAATCAAGACATTAAATGGAATAACATTACGGAAATATGTGTGAAGAGATCTGAACCTGGTATTATTTTGTACACGTATGATTTGGATTCTGATTATCTTAGATTGAATACCTTAGTTCAAACACGCCGTAACAAGAAAAAAGTTGTTGCAACCTGCAACGATGCATTAAAACAATTGTATGCAGACAGTTTTCCGATTCCTGAAGCAAAATACAAAGACTTGATGCATCTTTGCCAAGCAAGATACATTCCAAAGCAATATCATGCATTCTTTAAAAATCTGAAAAGCGGTCAAGATGAAAATAATGATTCGGGGAGCGATGAAGATATTCTTATAAAAACATTCAAGAAATGCCTAACTTAGATTTATAATGCTTTGACTGTTTTTGATTTATCATTGCAATTTTTTGGACTGTACTTGTTATTGTTGCTAGTGTATTTAAAAGATTATTTTTTGTTTAAGCACCCAAAAAGGGTTTTTGTTATAAGTACTTTTGAGTTCCTAATGTTTAACCTACAAGACTGAATATTGTCATGTTACCTACTTAACTAAGGAATTTTAAGCTACATGATAAAAGGTGGTTTATATTTACATAATAAGACTAAGATCTCACAATATAGCACATTAGTATAAACTTAAGGATATTTGTTTTAAGTCGTCACTTGCGATGAATCTCATGATAATGTTATTGTTTAATTTCATAATTAATAAACGTATGTAATAAAATTACAAAACTAGCGTTTTCTTTATTAAAAAAGCAAAAATTAGAGCTAATTGCTCAGGAACTAACTATCGAAACTTTTTTATGTCTACATAAATTGTAGAAGAATAGTATCGAAACTGGTAGATTCGATGATTGTTCAAATTTCAAAAACCTTGAATAGTATCGAATCTACCACTTTCAATAAAATTGCAGCCTATACTGACAAGGTAAATCAACGAATCTAAAATATCTAGAAAAATATCATAAATATTATAAACATGCTCAGGCACAAAAAAAACACAGAAAATTAGCTATCACACAGAGGAGTAAATTTCACGACACTATTAAAACTTATTATTCTAACTCAAAATAAAACTTTAAACGGCCCTACTGTAAAGTATGTAATTTGTAGTTTCGATTCTGTACGTTGTGACCGTCGATATTTTGTAGTAACATTTTTTTATATATATTTTCTTAACTATTTAATCAAGTTTTAAATTGAACAAAATCGAAACTTCACATTTAAAGCGACGAACATGAACGAATGTGGTAAATTCGATACTGTTCCAACGCGATGGTACGCACGCACAGTTTGTAACTGCCCGAGTCGTCAGTGTTCACCGCAATGTGAGAGAAGGAGGGCGCGTCGGCTTAGGTTACTAAACTTTTCAGTTGTTATTTTTATTTTATGGTTTGTATTATAGTCGAAGTACAAAAATGAATAGCCGTGGTGAATATTTGGTTAATTTAATTTAAAAAGACGAACAACGCCAGCGTAGTGAAACCAAGCTCAACGAAAAAAATGACGATCGTCCGGGTAAGTGATATTTAATATAATAAATATAACTACGAAATTATTTATAATAAATCTAGTGATTTGATCTTTTAAAATTATTAGTAACTATATTTTTTTCTTATCCTTGTGACCAAATTTGAGATTAACAATCTAAACTATCGAAATTGGTAGATTCGATTGTATTCTAGGTAAATATTTTTTTAAAAATATTGTAAGTGGCAGTTTCGATAGTTTACGCATATGTTTCGAAACTGAGACCTTTGAATGTGGTACTTTCGATAGTTTACTTTTAAAAATATTTTTCGAATTTACCAGTTACGATACTGTTGTACGCTAATTCTTGGTTAGATGACAGATCCAATTTTAATTGACATTAATTTTTAACTGACTAAAAAATTTTTAGTGTCTACCTAGTGGCTTTATATGTTTTAGGCTAATTAAATATTTTTTCCTTTTATTTATTTAAGAATCCCCTGCATACTACAAGGATTATACAGAGGAAGAATGGAGGATATTGAATGATATTTATGACGATGTTTTTGTAACATCACAAATAGAATCAAATGATGACAAGACTAATGATATCCAGGCAAATGACTCCAACAGCGTTATATTTGCCAGCGAAGAATGCACACCAGTGCCATCATCCAACTTTAGACAAGACTTTACCTTGGGGTCATCACCAACGAATGACCCAGTTAATACGCTAAATAAAGACGATGAAGAAGGGATGCCAACACCATTACCCTCTTCCAAGCAAGAAAATAACTTCGGGTCACCACCAACTGATAACACTGTTACTACTTTAAATAAGGGAAATGCGCCGATTGAACTTTTTTCCAAACAAAAAGACCTCAGTGCAACAACGCCACCAGTACCGGAAGACCATAACATACCAAGCATAAATTCACTAATTTCGACATCTGATACTTACTTCTACTCCTAATCTATCCACTACGCGCAAACGCAAACCAACCTACAAAACTGATCCTGGTCGTAAACGAAAACGACACGTCAACGAGTGGGCTGATGTTCGTAAAAAATTAGTAACGAATTCCGGGAAAATAGTGTGTTTCCAAAATAGGTAAGATCATTCCCGCTAAATTTATAAAACCTTCATGACCTCCTGCAAGCTGAAGTGCTCACAATATTTCACAGAAGACATACGAAGAAACATTTTTGACGAGTTCTGGCATTTATCCGATCACACTAAGCAATGGCAGTACATAAACAAATTTAATAATAAATATAACATTGACATCACACACAGATTTCTAGAGTCTGGTCATACGCAACAGGAAGCAGACAGTGTACATGCCCTTATTGAGAGATTTGCAAAAGGTAAAATAATACATACACCAGATCAATGGTATGCTTTGGTTCGTTGGGCAAAAACAAATGATAAGCCATATCACGTTATAGAAGTGTCTCAAGAAATGCTGTATGATTTAAAAGAACTCTAACAAAACATAAATTTTAAGAAAAACACTTTAAATCAAGACATCGAATGGAATAACATTAAGGAAATATGTGTGAAGAGATCTGAACCTGATATTATTTTGTACACGTATGATTTGGATTCTGATTATCTTAGATTGAATACCTTAGTTCAAACACGACGTAACAAGAAAAAAGTTGTTGCAACCTGCAACGATGCATTAAAACAATTGTATGCAGACAGTTTTCCGATTCCTGAAGCAAAATACAAAGACTTGATGCATCTTTGCCAAGCAGGACACATTCCAAAGCAATATCATGCATTCTTTAAAAATCTGAAAAGCGGTTAAGATGAAAATAATGTTTCGGGGAGCGATAAAGATAATTAAATATTCTTATAAAAACATTCAAGAAATGCCTAGATAACTTAGATTTATAATGCTTTGACTATTTTTAATTTATCATTGCAATTTTTTGGGCTGTACTTGTTTGTTATTGTTGCTAGTGTATTTAAAAGATTATTTTTTATTTAAGAGGGTTTTTGTTATAAGTACTTTTGAGTTCCTAATGTTTAACCTACAAGACTGAATATTGTCATGTTACCTACTTAACTAAGGAATTTTAAGCTACATGATAAAAGGTGGTTTATATTTACATAATAAGAATAAGATCTCACAATATAGCACATTAGTATAAAATTAAGGATATTTGTTTTAAGTCGTTACTTACGATGAATCTCATGATAATGTTATTGTTTAATAATAAACGTATATAATTGATAAACGTATGTAATTAAATTTAAAAAAAAAACTAGTGTTTTCTTTATTCAAAAAGCAACAATTAGAGCTAATTGCTTAGGAACTAACTATCGAAACTTTTTTATGTCTACATAAATTGTTGAAGAATAGTATCGAAACTGGTAGATTCGATGATTGTTCAAATTTCAAAAACCTTGAATAGTATCGAATCTACCACTTTCGATAAAATTGCAGCCTATACTGACAAGGTAAATCATCGAATATGAAATATCTAGAAAAATATCTAAAATATTATAAACATGTTTAGGCAAAAAAAAAACACAGGAAATTAGCTATCACACAGAGGAGTAAATTTCACGATACTATTACAACTTATTATTCTAACTCAAAATAAAACTTTAAACGGCCCTACTGTAAAGTATGTAATTTGTAGTTTCGATTCTGTACGTTGTGACCGTCGACATAACATTGAAGGTATAAACATACAGACCGAGTTACAACAACACGAATCACCGCCTGCAAATATACGTAGGTAAAGCGCAAACATCAGTGAGGACAACCGAAACTAGCTTAAAATTTGTTTAACTGCCTCCACAAAGGACAAAGAGACCCCGAACAATAGTCAGTCTTGATTAGACCTGCCTACATTTGTAATCGTATAATGGATAACCCAATTTGTAGCATCCTCCTTTCCCATTAACTAGCGGGCTAATTGACTTGATATCGGTAAGTCGAAATGCCCATAAAGACGTTTTCGCGGTTCAATGGACACGTAACTTATATGATCGGGTGGGCTCAAATGTATTTTCAATTCCATTGGTTAGGGAATCTTAATAAAAGACGCGTCCCTCGGAAAGCCTTTGTTGAATTTCCAATTACGCATCAACAGTTAAAGTATTTAAGGGGTTTACTATATCGAAAATGAAAAACATAGGCTTTCATTAAAATAACTACATATCTATTACACCTTCTTTTTTATCCAAAATACGGAGAAATTTTTGGATGTTGAGTATGTTCAAAAAGAACGGCAATTTCTAAAAAGAAATAAGGTTCTAAAATTGCGAGCTTAAAAATTTCAGGAACTTACTCCGGGAAATACGTTGTAAAAACTTGGAATCGTGTTCACAATAGCGCACAGTAGATTCCAAAGTATATTTTTTTTACTTTCAGGGATCCCTTATCACTTTGTTACTTAATCTTACAGAAAATATATAAATTGATTTTTCTGTACGTTGTCATTATTCTTTTGTCTCCTATTATGGACTAGAATGGTGAAATGCATTATCAGTGTGTGAATAACGCTTATAGGAGAAACAAAATAATATGGAGTCATATGTACGATGGATGTCAAGGTTAATTACACCAACATACTAAGCACATCATGAACCATTCGGTAATAACGTCTTATATAACATATTCATTAAGAGAACACTATTTTAGTTCAACACTTTAATGTATTTTTTTTGTCTGGTCCATGCGTAAGTGGTTGAATCTTAATTAGTGGGTTTCCACGCGGGAGCCCATATCGGCACGCGTGGGTCGTTGTTAATATTCGGCCATGCGTTATGGCACTCCGGCCGTCGATTCGTCAATTATTTCGTCATTCCCGTATTTTCGTCGACACTCGTCGCGAACACGTCCAACGAGCCACTCGTTGTCGTGTTCGCGACGGCCGGACTGTCGGACTGCAGCCGTATGACCGTATGAATTCCACTCATGTCTTGCAAATTCAGCTATGGACTCTCTGTTTTTTGCCTTCCCTGGGTTTACGCGGCATTCTATTTCTTCTTCATTGTTTATTTTATATTATGTATGTGATTTAATGATCACCGGAAATGTTTCAATGTCAGATTAATGTTTAAACACTTAAAAATTGGGAATATTGCAATTTCGAAAAACGTCCCTTTTTAACCACCTTCCAAAAAGGAGAAGGTTATCAATTCTACTGTATGTTTTTTTGTATCTTTTCTACCTCATATCTCAGTCATTTGTCAACCGATTTGAATTTTATTTTCTTTTTAGAGGTTATACCATCTAGTTCGTCCCATTGTTACCAAGACGGGATCTGATGATGAGATCTTGGTGCAATCGAGAGAAAACCTCGAATTTAAAAGTTTAGTGTTTTCGTACTAGAATCTAAATGTAGACATGTTGTTTCGTCTGGTATGAAATGAAATGAAAATGTATATTTGCCCAAAACATGGTCATATGCAGATGGTATAAATAACAGTAAAAGAATATAACACTCATGTTTTACCTTTATATATGTCATGCAAATATAATTAATTTGTACCCTATAGATTTTATTCATATTAATTTAATTTTGTAATTATAATTATTGTTTAAAAATATCACTAATCTTATAAAAGTTCTTGTCCCTAAGCCATTTTACCAAATTTCTTTTAAAGCGAACAGTGGGAAGGTCTTTAATGTCATTCGGAATAGCATTGTAAATCTTGACGCACATGGCATCACATTGATTGTGATAATGCTGAAGCTTTGGCAAACAATTGTAAACTAGTTTACTCGTGTTTCTGAGTTTCCTGTTATGAATATCACTTCTCTTTATAAATAAATTCATATTCTTTTTGACGAACATAGCGATTTCATAAATGTACAAACACGGTAAGGGCAATATATGTAAGTCCTTAAATACAGATTTACAAGACTGACGAGGGGACATACCACAGGTCGCCCTTATGCACTTTTTTTGTGATTTAAATAGTAAATCAAAGTCCGTAGAGTTTCCCCAAACCAAAAGTCCATACTTCAGAATTGAGCCTATATAACCGTGATAGGCAGAAAGGGAAGTCTGCAAGGTAGACGTCTGCCGCAGTCTTCTTAAAACGTAAACGTATCGGTTTATTTTTTCTCTTAATGCTTCAATTTGTAGCCTCCAATCTCAATTATCATCTACTACAATACCCAAAAATTTAGTGTCATTTGTTTCTTGAATATTCATTTTATTATAATTGATGTCAAGTTTCAGTTTAGTTCAGTTTCAGTTTAGTAGTTGACAGTGTGTGAGCTGAGCTGATAGTAGACTTCTTTAACGCTTAGGAGTTTAACGTAGTGATTTTAATGATAGAATTTTTGTAAGGTTATTTGTAGCTTACTAAAGAGCAGAGTCAAAAGGTGCAAACCCTGCTGTAACTAAAAAAATGAAAATAAAACTATCTTCACAACCAGTATGCACTAAAAAGTCTTTAATAAACTCTTCACTCTTTAAAGGAAAGGACTCCATTTTAGGCGAACAATTTAAAATGGAGTCCTTTCCTTTAAAAGAGTGAAGAGTTTAATAAATACTTTTTAGTGCGTTTTGGTTTTGAAGTCAGTTTTTACTATTTTGAAGTTTCATTTTTTGGATTACAATTATATAGGTCTACCTAAGCTAAAGTTTAAAAGTGGGAATCAGTTGTATTTTATCGCTAGAGATGTAATTGTTATGTATATATATGATTAATATGATGTAAGTATTCTTATAATTTTTCTAATATAAAACCACCGAAATGCTTGTACAAAATCTGCCATGTAGAATGCAAGTGGAATGCACACAGCCGTCGCTGCAGCTAGGGACACGGTATCGAATAAAAAGTATCGATACTGTACTCATGAGTAGTATCGATAAGAAAGTATCGTACTCGGAAAAGAACCGACACAAAAGTATCGATACCTTAAAGTATCGAGTACTTTTCTCAGGCAGGGGGGGGGGGGGGGCAGGGCACGTTAAACATTAGTTTATATTGTCAATAACTTATGTATGTTTAACTTTATGTTTAGTATTGTCTGTAACTTCATTCAGTAAGAGAAAATTAAAATATAACAAATGGTACATAAATATAAGATTAATAAAAACAACCTGTAACCTGTAAGTAAAGCCACAATTTTTTAATGAAAAGTATTATAAATCCCATTCCTCCTCCGTACAATCGCTCAAAAAAAGAAGTTTGTCGAGCCTTTTCGGCGATAGGCGGTTACGGGTTTTAGTAATTGTACTTCCAGCTTTCGAAAACAATCTTTCTGAGGGCACTGAAGTCGCAGGAATCGATAAAAATTCTCGTGCCAACTTATACAATTTAACTATTCATAAATTTAACTGAATAAAAGCTTCAGCACGATCGAACAAGATGGCGTTGCTAATGTTGCCATAAATTATAAAATGAATGAAACCTATGTAATAATTGGCAGCATTGGGGCGACCCAAACGCCATCTCATGTATTTTTTCAATAATAAAAAATAAATAAAAAAATAATATATTCGATACGATACTTGTCAAAAAGTACTTGTTAAGTAAAAGTATCGAACACAAAGTATCGAGTAAAAAAGTATCGGTATCGAAAGGAAATCTACTCGATACCATAAGGTATCGATACTTTTTTCGTGTCCCTAGCTGCAGCAGGAAAGCCATGAAATACTGTCCGCGGTGACAGGCATAAACCAGTGTGTCACTTGCAGCTTATAAAATTCTAACTCGTAGCTCGCAGGCACGCTCTCGCCCGTACCGATGAATCTTGCAGTAAGGAGTTATTTTGACTGGAAATTGCTATGAAGGTTGCGTTACACCGAAAATTTATCGTGGTTTAACACTTTAGTTGATGTTTACCTCATTGTGTCGCTGAGTGATAAAGAGGGTTAGTTGTTTCCTCGAGTAGTTATTCTGTATTATCTTGTTAAGCAATTAATGCGTTTATTATGCGAAAAACATTTTTGCTATCCAATCATCTTATATTTTCGACTATGTATTTTTTGACCGTTTTTTATTCAAAATCAACAATGGCATACCTTCGACCAAAGACGCAGCGTAAGACGTCCACCAACAAGATGGACAGACGACCTTAAAAAGATCGCAGGATCAAACTGGATGCAGACCGCTAGTGATCGGTCGCTGTGGAAAGCCGTGGGGGAGGCCTATGTTCAGAAGTGGACGTCCTTTGGCTGACAACGATGATATGGTGAATGGCATGCATGGGTGCCAATTCTCATGCAATGCGTATACGAAAAAAGTTCACTGATCAAATTTTCATTGCCGAAGCAAAAAATGTATTTAATTTCTCAAGGTTCTCAGGCACGATTCTTATGCATTTCGATTTCGTTCCTGCGTAGTATTTTCTACGTGTAAATATATTACTTGATTTATAGGTAAAACGGCAAAACTCGCAATCGAATTACCGTACGAATTAAGTTAGATTGACGCAAAAATGCTACGATCACGGATGCTACGAAGCTACGAGTGTAGATATATGTAGAATTCGCGTAAGCACTTAATTCTGCTGTTACTATGTGTTAGTAAGGAACGCGAGACGCGAGTGAAACCACTGCTTGCTGTAGACAAACTGATTTATTAACATAATGATGTCAGTCGCTGTCATTGACTGTTACGACACAATGTGTAGATACCTACATACACAACATCTCCTCCCTCTTAGTACAGAATACATCTAAGCAATATAACCAAATAAATATTAACTAAAGAACATTACAAATATGGCTTGTAATCGACACGGGGTATATTTCTCAACAACCTTGTTGGGTGTCTTGAATCGTGCTGGTAACTATCAACTACTGATTGCGTCTCATTAGTAGTATTCAAAGTCAATTCTCCATCTATCCTCTCCCCTTCAACTGGTGGTGGCCGTTGTGGTTCCTGGACTTCTGGAGATTGCGCTTGAGGAGGAATAGACGGCGCAATAATATCATAAGTATCGAAGCTCTGATTCGGTTGCCCAAGGTAGCCTTTGAACATCATTATTTGATTTTTATGTTTTTTTACAGTAATGCCAGAGGAAAAATCTTTTAACATGTACAACACTTTGCCTATCTTTTCAGTAATAGTTCCTTTACACCAGCTAAAATGTTTATTGCCAAAATGTTTCTTATATAAAACAGTATCACCAGGTGAAAAACATTGTTTATTTTTGCCGCCGTAGTTTTTACTCTGTAAACACTGTTTCTCAATAACAGTATTTTCTAATGTGGTGGGCGAATCAGACAATTCAGGTGGCTTAAATAAATCGAGTCGTGACCTAAGTTTGCGCCCGTATACTAACTCGGCTGGGGAAACACCTGTGACAGAATGCACGGAATTCCTATAATCGAACAAAAACTTTAGTAGTTTAATTTTCGCATCTCTTACATTATTTGCCGTTAATAAAACCGATTTTATGCCCTTTTTTGCTATTTTGACAAATATTTCTGCCTGGCCATTGCTAGACGGATGGTAGGCCGGGGAGGTCAAGTGCAAAATGCCATTAAGAGCACAAAAATGCCTAAAATCCTCAGAGGTAAAAGCTGTACCATTATCACTGACCACTGTGTGTGGTAATCCAAACCTTGACATGAAAGTCTACAATTTTTCTACTACTGACGAAGTTGTTGTGTTGTTACCCATGTCGTATATTTCTAACCATTTCGTATGAGCATCCACTACAACAAAATACATACGGTCTTTTATTGGTCCTAGAAAATCTATATGTAGTCTACAAAAGGGTTTTGATGGGTATTTCCACGGCGCAAGGGGAGCCCGCGGGGGTGACGGCCTTAATTGTGTACAGACATCACAAGAGCTTACCATCTTTTCCAGCGCTGCATCCACTCCTGGGAACCAAAACCGCGACCTCGCCTCAGCTTTTGTTTTAACTATTCCCAAGTGTGAAGCATGTAGTTCTTTGATGACCGATTCCTGTAGCTTCACTGGTATTACCACTTTATGGCCTCTCATTAGGCAACCATTCTCAAACGCTAATTGTGTTCTACACAAATAATAAGGAAGTAACTTGCGATTCTTGACTTTATTTGGCCAGCCATTTGAAACAAATTTTTTTACTAGCATCAAAATATCGTCCTTTGCTGTTTCGTCCCGTAAAACGCTTAAAGTTACTGGCATATCACCTTCAATAACAAAGTTAACATATGTCGCGGGATCGCCGTCAACCGCGGGGGAGGTATCGACGCGATGCGCAGGCGTCCCGGCCGCTCCCGCCTGTGGCTCGGGCAGACTGGCGCGAGACAGGTAATCAGCGCTGTTATCTGCGCTGCGTACATATTCAATGGTATAGTTATACGCACTCAAGAATAAAGCATACCTTTGTAAACGATTAGCCGATACTTCAGGTACGCCTTTGTAAGGACCGAAAATTGAAATTAAGGGCTTATGATCTGTTCGGAGAATAAATGGTTCCGATCTGCCATATAAATATTGATGATATCTGCGAACTCCGAAAATAATCGCCGTAGCCTCTTTTTGGATTTGCGAATAACGCTTTTCGGCTGGATTAAGTGTTCGCGATGCAAACGAAATAGGTCTTTCCAACCCATCGGTACCTACTTGGGACAGAATCGCCCCGAGTCCTGAAGGAGAAGCGTCTACCGTAAGAATTAACTTGGCTTTAAGGTCAAAATGTGTGAGAACTTGTTCGGAAGTTAAAATATTCTTTATAGTCTGAAATGCTTTCTCGTGCCTTTCTGTCCACTGCCATTTAGCACCTTTTTTCAACAATTCATACATAGGGCTGAGTATACTGGACGCTCCGGGCACAAAATTTCTATAATAATTCACTAATCCTAAAAATGATTGAAGCTTGTTGACATCTGTAGGTACGGGTGCGTCCAAAATAGCCTTAATTTTATCCGGTGATTTTTTTAGCCCGAATTGATTTATGGTGTATCCTAAGTAACTAATTTCGTTTTTGAAAAATTCACACTTTTCCGTTTGCAATACCAATCCTGCATTTTTTAATCGATCTAAAACAGCATTTAATCTTTCTAAGTGCATTTGAGTGTCAGGGGCTGTAATCAAAACGTCATCCAATAGGCATATAACACCATCCATTCCTGATAGTACGTTTTCCATAGCACGCTGAAAAATAGCCGGCGCGCTAGCTAATCCGAACACTAATCGCGTATACTTGAACAGACCTTTATGTGTGTTAATGCATGTTATGTTTTGAGAGTCTTCATCGAGTACGAATTGGTTATATGCCATAGATAAATCTAATTTTGAAAAGTGTTTACCTCCGTGAAGTTTAGAAAATAATTCATTTATTGTGGGCAAAGGGTATTGATCTACAATCAGCTGTTTGTTTATTGTGACTGAGTAGTCCCCACACACCCTAACGGAGCCGTTGCGCTTTAGCACCGGCACAATAGGTGACGCATACTCAGCACTGTCAACCTGTTTGAGCACTCCAAGCTCGACTAATCGTTCTATCTCTTTTCCTACTTTGTCTCGCAGCGCAAACGCAACGGGCCGCGCTTTAAAAAATATCGGTTTAGCATCGTCTTTCAAACGTAGTGAAACTGTGTACTTATTAAATTTCCCTAGTTTGTCCGAAAACACCTGAGGGTAGCGCTTTTGTAATGTTTCACGTATGGCTAAATTGTTCGTTTCGCTAACATAATTACAAGGGGTAAACTGAAGATTAAATGTAGATATGAAATCACGCCCCAGAAGCGGCGGCCCGCCGTCACGGACTACATACACATCGAGTGTGTGCGTGCGATTTAAATACATAGCCGGCATCCTAGCTACACCAACACAGCTTATACGGTCTCCTGTATATGCACACAGTTTTTTATTAGTCGATGATAATGGTACATTCTTAAAAAGATTCAAAAATAATTTTTCAGACATTACCGTTATCGCAGAACCGCTATCTATTTCGAATTTTAACCTTTTGCCATTTAATAAAATACTTTCTGTCATAGGTTCTCCCTTGTGAGCACGAATAACAAACAACTTACCGTCATCGTCGTCCTCGCCCGTCTCATTAGAAATTAAGTTCACTTTGCACATTCTTCGCAAATGACCCTTCGCGTTACACTTTTTGCACTTATAATTTGCAAATCGGCACTGTGACGCTTTATGATTTGTATAACCACAAACACTACACTTTTCTTTTACTGCCTGAGATTTCGACGAATTGTTCGGCCGTGAATTAATCTTGAACAATTGTTCTGGCTGACACGTAGACGTAAAACTGGAAGCGGCGGCGCCGGCTCCCAGCCGTGCGCTGCGCACGCTCTCCGCCAACTCCACTGCTTTGGCCAGGTCCAACATATCCACATCTTGCGCGAATAATTTTTCTTTCTCTGGGCTCGGTGACATCCCCATGATAAACCGGTCTCGTAAAGCTTCCTCCACACTGCTGAATTTGCAATGAGCCGTGAGCCCTCGTAGTCTCGCCGCCCATTGTGATGGAGTTTCCCCCGGCTCCTGAACCGCTGCATAAAATTTATGCCTTTACTAAATCCATTAACTTTTGGCGTAAAATGATTATCCAAGAGCTGCAAAATCTTCTCGTAAGGAACTTCCTCGAGCTTTTCCGGTAATGCTAAGTCGGATGTGAGTTTGTAGGTAGTGTCAGCGAGTGCGCTCAGCAGTATTGCTCGCCTTTTCACGCCTTTCTCATCTGTTTCCGCATCGATGGCATTCGCAATGAACCACTGTGTAACGCGACTTTTATAGGTGGCCCATGTTTGTTGCGTGTGGTCGAAGCTGGATAATATTCCAAAGGTCGACATTTTTATTTTTCTTATGTCGTGGGTACTCGTTGCCAATGTTAGTAAGGAACGCGAGACGCGAGTGAAACCACTGCTTGCTGTAGACAAACTGATTTATTAACATAATGATGTCAGTCGCTGTCATTGACTGTTACGACACAATGTGTAGATACCTACATACACAACACTATGTATTTTGACTATACAGGTTGTAACAAAAGGCTTAACGAAGCCGAAAACCACGTTATCCTCCCATTTATACGATTATTTTTCTCCAAGACAATTTACCTACGCTCTTTCTTATGTCCCTTTATTACTTTCTTCGCGCTGTCTCTATTTTCTTTGTTATGACTTATGGTTCACTGGAAGATAATGCTTTTAGCATTAAGTCCGCTACATGTACCGTTTGTACATGAAGTTTTTTAATAAATTAATAAATACCTGGGACATGACGCGTTACTAAGACATTGACAGTCAAAATGGTTTTTGCATCAGAGTTCTTTAAATAACGATGTTCTATCAGTACTAAATTGTATTCCCCTAAGAAAAAAGCGGCTTATAAATAAACGATTTATTTAATGCTCAAAAATAAAAGATGTTACCCAGCGTTTATTTTAAGTACATATGTTTTGGTTTGATGTACTACTTTTTCGGCTTCGTTAAGCCTTTGGTTATACCAATATTTTGTCGTATTCTAATAAAAGTCTTAAATAAACTTTTGACTCTTTATAGGAAAGGAAACCATTTTAGACGAACAATTTCTTTTTGAAGTCGGTGTCATCGCTTTGACCATCTTAAGCATTCATCAGGCATAAAAAGCTGCTGCTGGCTTTAAAGAGTCAATAGTTTATATAAGAGAGCGGTTGCTCTTTAGACCCTGTTCTTTGAGCAGCTACAAATAACTTATCATAAGTTCTATAATGATAGTCATTGAACTTCTAAACGCTATGGAGCTCCACTATCATCTGAGCCCCACCAACGTTGACTATCAGACGTAACAACAAGTCAACATTCAGAGTCTAGTACAAAAACTCCCTCGATAGCACCAAGATCCTATAATAAGATCCCGACTTCGCAACAAAGGGACAAACATAGAAAGTATAACCTGTAGGTAAATGAAAAAAAAAACAAATCGGTCCACAAATGACTGATATATGAGGTTACATAAACACAAAACACATACGGTCGAATTGATAACTTCCTCCTTTTTTGAAGACGGTTAAAAATTCAACCAACCATGTGTCCGGATCAGACGGGAAGGATTCCAATCAATTATTAATGCAAGTAATTGATTTCAATCCGTCCCCTTTATTCTATAATTAAATCAATTGTTTCCTTGTACCTCAAACGGGGTTAAAACCGTTAGAGCCGCGAGGATTTCTCCCGCTGTCCTCGGTTTTAATGATTCTATTAGGGGAAAGAATTCGATTTAGTTCGGAACGTTCATCGGGCGAGTCAATATTGCCTGAAAATTGTTTTGCGATCGGCGTCCGATAATTTAATTATTTCAGGATTCAATTTAAGCTAGCCTTGTTGGCTCGCACTGGACGTACAAAAGTGATTACCCACTGGGCGCTACGCCTTGTTTGAAATGCGTTTAGTTATGGTTAACCGTGTCAAGGCAAGAGTTAGCATAGCGTAAACGTAAGCGTATCAACGAACATAAAGTGATTGGAAGATAAATAGCTTATGCTTGTCACTACAAACTTTGACTTTTTACTTTTTTGTACCTATTGTCATGGTAAATACGGTCGAGGTCTCTGCCGCCTAATCACTTGCAGAACGAAAATCGCTTGCACACACCACAGAAAAACCAGGCGTTACTTCAAACAAAAGACGACGCGTGGTTCAAGCGATTTTGGATCTTAAAGTGGTAAAGCGGAGACCACCTTTATAGTACCTCCTTGCAGGGCCAGTGCAGCGACCACAGCGGCTAGCGCGCGTCGCACGTACCTAATTTAGCCATGAGCGTTATTTTTAAGTTATTTGAGATCGCTCTTCAGCAATATAAATAGTACCTAATAGTCAGCGTATTATCAACTTGAGTCTATCTCACTTGCATTTTCTATTGACAAAGAGGCCCCAAGACTCGATTGCCAATGGAGCTGACCATAGGGAGTATGACAAAATCGATATCGCAGCAGCGCTTTTCTTCTTTCAGTTTCGAAGTCCTCCGAGACTTCCTTTCGAAGACTTTGGCTATTCGGAAAATTTCGAGCTATACAACGTGTACTGTTAAATGCGTAAAACCGTCACCCCATATGATTTTTAAATGATTGACCTGATTCTGAAAGAAAAACTATAATTAAAAATAATTTAAGATTGAATGTGGTGCTTTAGTTGTACTGGCACTTCTGATCATTTCTTGCTCTGCGGAACACGCTCTGTCGAAAAAGGATATGTAGGTTTTCACCGGGCCGCTGCGCCACGCTGCCATTATTAACGCTCATAAAGAACTAACCATTATTTTTTTTAACGTTTTTGCGGGTTTGCGCACATAATCTTATCTTATTAAGAAATAGACAGGACAACATTTCAATTAAGACCGGCCAAGTACGAGTCGGACTCGCGCACGGAGGGTTCCGTGCCAACCTAAACTGAATTAGGGAATCCACTCACTTCCACTTAGGGCCGATTTTTCAATAGTCAGATAAAACTTATCAGACTAATAAATCATAAAACGACAGATTTCAAAAAATGACAGGTACCTATGATTGCTGTCAATTAGGTGACGTTTTAAAATTAGCCATATTGTATTTTGTTCTACGAAAAAAAAATAGCGACATTATTTTCGGTAATGTTTTTTGACTAATTTACATAGTTATACCGTTCTGCCGCCATCATGACAGCAATCCTAAAACAAAAGGCTATCGCAGAAAACGTTGTCCATTGACCAGCCGTATATCGAACTGTAATTAATATTGGCTCTCGGAACTATAAAGGCCGCTCAAGTACACTGAAACAGCAAACAGGTGGACCTTTGTGACATGGCGTGGAGGTCAGGGGTTCAACGGAGCGAATTTGAAATATTTCAATCTTTGTTGGGCTTGTAAAGATATGGGTCCTATTGCTCTCTGAAATACCTGGCTTCAGGGACTCCCTATTGGAAATGAAGCTTGTGTCTCCTATTTTAGACCATACTCGTCATATGTTTTTTATTTAGTTTGTATAGAGTGGTGATGAAAACTAAATTGCCAAATTATTTTATTTACTTTTAAACATAGTTTTCATTTAGTTCTCTGAAAGTTTCCTTCACTTGTTTAACTCCTCCAAAAAATATTGTTTGATACTCTTAAAATAGGCCTCTGTTTACAGGATTACCACTTTTTTAATTATTTTCTTCCCTCGCTGCCAGGTTTTCATATCGGGAGTAAAAAGCAGTAAAAGGATCCCTTTTGGTCCCTAAAAGTCATAGTTAGGCGAGTAAGATGTTTGTAAAAACACTGCGTCCACATATTTACTCGTAACCGCTTGTTGCCCAGTGTCAATCGCGGCAGCCATCGCGCCGACACCTACTCACACCATTCTTTTATTTAAAGATTGCCGTTCCAATCCATACGAAATGCCTAAAGCCTGAGGTACTTCGCTCACTTTCGTTCGGCAATCAGATATAATAAATCCCCGGACCTTTTCGACAAATTTCTCGGTAACCACGCCTGACGGGCGTCCTGGCCATTCCCTGTTGAAAACAGTTGTACGACAACCCTATAATTCGTTAAATCAAAATGTAACGTTGTCATGGACGGCGAAGGGTCCCAATAAAGTGCATCCAACTTAACATTTATTCCATTGCATGTTTTCCTTCTAAAAATAATATGTGAATTACGGATCAATCGGTTTGCTCTTGATCAATTTTAAATAACATAACATCAAGGACAATTTTAAGTTGATATTACTCGTACACGACGGTAATGTCAAATTTAATACCTTACGCCACCTATCCTCCAAAATGAGTACTTATTGATCGATCTAGTAGGTACTAGTTGTATGTGTTTTGACTCAAACACAATACGTAACATTTTGTTAGCAACTTTAAATATTAACATCACAACTGGTTTTTTCTGCCCCGATATTGGTTATTTTATTTAAAAATAAAGGAATAAATAGGACGCGGAAGAAATATTAATATTCGCTAAAAATGTTTTCATCAAAATTTTAAAAGCCTTTGGCATGGCGATGAGAGGTGTAGAGGAGATTACCTACTTATTTATTTAAATAATTCATTTTGAGTCGTTCAGAGTGACGGCGTCCAGTATTTTACCCGCCATTTCTGGGCAGCGATTCTCACGGCAATCGAACTGTTTTGTGTGGTTATTTTAAAAGAAATAAATATTTATTTATTTTTCACTCCACAATATATTAAGATTACAAACTTCCATCTTAGTACAAATGTCAAATAGAATTTATTTTGGAGCCCGGCCTCCAGGAGGCTTGTATTTCAGTTTAACCGTTTTACCTAAAAATCAAGTAAAATTTCTAGACGTAAACTATTACACGAACGAAATTGAAGTGCATAGAAATCGCACCCCTGCGAAATCAAAAAACGATTTTTTCTTCGACAAACAAAATTCGATCGCAGAACATTTTTTCGTGTATAAACTGCACGAGAATCTGGAGTGCATAAAGAGTGGGTAGTAAAACTAGATGAAAAATATTTAAGTGCCTGGAAGTAACTTCCCGCTCGCGGAAGGCCTCGTTAAGTGCACTAGAAATAAACAGCTATCCCGGTGGGCCGTGTAATTTTGTTTATTGTCGAGCTCCTCGTCTTCATTGGCTATTCTTAAGGCTTCTGAGGAGTGCTCCAAAATTTCGGAAGAAATTTTTAATTAACTTTATGTTATAAGGAAGTTTTGGAATGCCTCAAAACCATTAGGTTTTTGCTTCATCATTAGATTTGTGGTAAAGCATTTGATTGATTTCACTTTGAAGATGCGAAAGTTTTAAATTGACCATTTGTTGTTATTTATTAGTGGTCTAAACTAGAAGTTCGAATCTGGGCTTCGATTTTTCGCGAAAACTTTGATATTTTTTTAAAATGATGAACTTGGGTATGTATCATGGATTTCTACTCTCGTGTTTCATTTTAGTAATGGTTTTCGACTTTTACCAACTTCAGAAACAAGGAGGTAATCAATTCAACCTGTATGTAAGTAATATCGATATAATTCGTAATTCTTCGTAATTTCGTAAGGGTATGTATGTTTGTATGCTTGTGAACGGATTTCTCAAAAATGAGATGTCATAGCGATATTTAGTCTTTTTATTTCAATCGAACGAAAAATAACGCTACCTGATTAGGTATATTTCAACTTAGGATACAGTGTAAATTTCATTAAAATCGGTCCAGTACTTTTGAAATATGGGTAACAACTAATAACTTAAACTCATGAAATAAAATAATAATTTCAAAAATTGTCCTCCTAATCAGAGAGCAAACTGTTATTATGAGTTTCTTAGTCAGTTTATTGGGCGTATTAATTTATCACGTTTAGGTTTAAAATAAACATCTTGAAATTATTTTCCGAACAAGTTTTCGTTTAGCTACTCGGACTTTACTTACCAACATAGGCATGAAGCATGTGAATTTGAAGAAGGTCGGACAAGGGTTCCTTCAGGAGTATATTTCGGTTGTACACATATCAGGGCACCAAATAGTTTTGACACGTTGTATAATAAACACATTAAGAGCCTGGATAACGATAGCTTTACCGTCTATCAACACTGGTTACACTGGATATACATTAACTCTATTGCAGGCCATTAATTAGTGTCAGTAAAATTACAACAGCCTATCAAATACTTGTTGAGTTGATTAAATGCTGTGAAATATAATTTAGTTGTGGAAGATTTTAAGTAAAATGAGTAATATAAAGTCAAAAGTTATTTTACAGAGTTTGCCTTTTCAATCAATTTGATTGCTCCGAGCCCAGCCACCCGTTCTCCATCTGCGTAATACCTGTGAATATTTGTGTACATTGTACCAAAGTGACGCGATGCTACAAAGCTCTGGCAGGCGCACACGCCAAGCTTGCCGAACGCAGTAATCTCCTGCGACAATATTATCCTTCCCGCACGTAGCTCTATGGGCTCTACACCCAATTCGCAATTAGGTACAACACATTAACACACTGGAGCACTACTTTTGAATCACTGGCTAAATCGATATTCGAACGAAAGCTACGCAGAATGCGTAGCTTTCGTTCGAATATCGATTCAACAAAAAATCACACTCAATATTCACGAGCAGTTAATAATGGTGTTAAATATATTTATAATCACCACCACTGCAAGCGCTGTGTGGATTAAAACCGATTTTCGTACGTAATAAAATTAAGTACTCAAAGAAAATCACCCGTCATATTGACGCGAATGAAAAAAAATAGGCTCTACATCTGATCCTCAATCACAACACATTCACACACTGCATTGTTAAATGCTACGGTCTCGGTGATACGAGTAATTTGCTGTAGCGTAGATTTCTTCTTTATCCTTTAAACTATTAGGTATTAGGTACGAGTATGTTCTGTGTCAAGAAGATACACAGAGAAGGGAAGTAAGGACTAGTAGATTAGTCCTTTGTAATCATCTCAACCTTTACAGCTAAATGGTTTTAGTATTCACGTTAAGTAAAACGAATAGGAAAATACAAAGTCATTGGTTTCTTAATAACCATTATATTGGTTAATAAGGCTAGTAATATAAATAGCAAATTGCGCTTGTAAAAAGCAACTTTGGCTGTTGTGACAGACGAGGAATCGAACCCCGTGTCTTACGCAATCCGGGCGTATGCCTATACCACTCGGCCACCGTCACATTAGCAAGCCTGTTGAATTTTGCAAGCGCTTTCTTTAACGCGTAGGCTGCGTGGCGTCATCAATGTTGCGAGATTGCTCTCACAATTACGCGTTAAAGAAACTACGCTTAAAAACTACGCGTTAAAGAAAGCGCTTGCAAAATTCAACAGAATTGCTAATGTGACGGTGGCCGAGTGGTATAGGCATATGCCCGGATTGCGTAAGACACGGGGTTCGATTCCTCGTCTGTCACAACAGCCAAAGTTGCTTTTTACAAGCGCAATTTGCTATTTATATTATTAAGTTTGTATAGTGACAAAACACTATAATAATTATAAGGCTAGTAAGTTGAGGCCGCATAAATAACTAACTGATAGTTTTTGGTAATGATATGGATTTAAAAAAAAAAACAATAACCAGAAAAACCATTACACTCGGTATTCGAATACATATTTTTAATTTCATGTGTGTGGTAATTGTTTGTAAATATTTTATCAGTTTATACGATCCTTTGCGTTGGTTTATAAATAAATTGGTAATTACAATGAATATTATTGTGATTCAATTTGCAAAATACCAGGAAATATCGTCGCCCACGCGTTCAATAACAAACTCCCACATTTTACGCGAAATGTTTATTTCGACAGCTTGTGAAACCACCCACTTATATTTCAATTAACGTTCTTTGAAAACAGTAATGGTACCTATATTTGCTTGGCTCTATTTTTGACAGACGAACAGTCTATGTTTGACTTAACGAAATTAATAACGTCGACGTTTATTTATGGATTCATTGAATTGAGTTTCAATATAGCTATCTAGATTTTTATTTCAAAAGCAATTACAAAAACTTAATGTAAGGTTAAGTTGTGCTCTGTAGATAATTAATTATTTAGGCACAACTCTCAACCAAAAAGATTTTTATGATAATATTGTGTTTTATGCGGTATAAAACACAAAATTGTAATATTATTTAATTTTTATATCAAAAAGCATAACGATTTGCAATATAAATAAAAGAACAGTAGACAAAGCAGGAAAATAGCGTTAAACTGGTATACACGGCACCGTAAATGGTACATTTGGGATAGCAGCGCCTTGTGCCGAGCAATCTAAGTTTCATTTTGGTAGATGTTCACACATTAGGGGCCTTGCGTTTATTTTATTGCGGTGACCGCGGTCCGCTGTCGGTACAAAGTACAAAATAGTGCCAGAAAACCGTGAGCATACGAATAGTCGTCGAATAGATTTGTGTTCTGGGGAAATAAAATACAGTGATATGGCATGGCCAAGAATTGTTACCGTATCATACGGCTATCATATGTTTTGCATTTTTTAGGCAAGGTGTTGTTTTTTTTATGCCGGACACATTCCTAACACGTTGGTTCCTAGGTCCGTTGCAGTAGGAAAATACTTATTATGAAATTGGAACGTTCGCCAAATAAAGTTAACTGACCAAGTCTTAATTTGCCAAAGTTTTCATACTTACTTTGTACTCAGAAAATTTTAGTGAGTATTATTACTCACTAAAATTAATTAATTAAAACTGTTATTAACTGTGTTATTAATATAGTCACAGTTTAAGCAACCTAACCTGAATCTATAAAGACTGAGGTAAATACCTACGAAATTTATATAAAAAAAACCACATTTAACACTAAACACTAACACTAAGCTGTGTCGGACAGTGGCCAACCCTCACCGGACAGGACACCCGACTCCACACATTATAGTTGTAATAGAATTTACCCGCAGCAATTTGTCTCTGGGAGTGCGCAGTACAGTAAACAGAAGTAGATGTTACGAAGCGGACGTTATCCCGAAATATTACCTGTCCTATCCCGCGCGATAGCACCCGCGGAATATTGACCGTGTGAAGTACTACTTAGTATACTTTGATAACATTGCCGTGAGTATGTAGAGACGGGTAAACTATGGGGATTGGGCGTTTTATACAGGTTTCTTGTATGACTTACTGATAGTATAGATAAAAATTAATGTGAATAGTTTTTTTTGCTAGAAATAGCATTTTGAATTTCTCTGGTACATAGTGATTTAGTAAGCGGGTAAATGTCACTGAATAATGATCCTATTGTTAACTTGATTTCAATGGTAACAATAATTTAATTTAAATCTTTAGGAGCTTATGTTAGCGATAAATCAAATAACACACAATAATATGTATGTCGTGGCCAAATCGCTGAATTGATCATTTCATGAAATGGTTGACCATTTCGTGAAGTGTTCACGTTTCATGAAGTGGCCAACTTATGGTAACCAAATTGTTAAACGATAAACGTTTAGCGATTTGGTCACCCACGTTTGACCATATCGTGAAAGTAGGGTAAACATAAAATATTTAATGAAAACTCAGAATAATTTTGTTACGTACTTTTTTATTTTTAGTTGTTTAAATTTACTATGGAATATTAAAATAAATTTAAAATAATTATAACAAACTTACTTAATCTAAAAAGACACATGGACGAACGCGCTCACACGCACTGAACCACACGTGACATCTAAGGCGCGCACTAGAGTTGTATAGGTATCTCAAGATTTTGGTAGGAATATTTCTTTACCTGAGTCTAAATCACATACTTACTAATTAGGTAACTCTTATATTATTTATAAAAAATATACGTAACATAATATTAACTAATGTTGAACAAAAAGGTAGGTACCTAAGTAAGTTTAATAACGAATTATTCTCGTTTTTGCTGTGAGAAAATACGTCTTCGCTTACAAGGGCCGCCATCTTGACACATACAAAGCGCTTAGGCGCTTTCAGCGCCTCTACCGGTAGTCAATGAAACAATTTCACGATATGATCGATTAGGATTGATTATTTCATGAAATAGCAGTGTGTCCAGCTGGCCCTATCGTCAATTTCTTATCATTGATCTGGCCTGGGCACATCATGATATGGCCAATGGACAGTGAAATATTTAATCAAATGCAACCATTTCATTAAATGGCCGATCATTTCATGAAATGGGCAATTCTACGATGCGGCTACGACATGTACATGAAGACAACTTTGTGTGAGTTACCCCGAAACCGTGGACTATTAAACCTGGCGCCCGACGTGTTGTTTCCTTTTATCTGATAAAGGGTCTTCGGAAACAATAAGGTAATCCAGATTTATTAATATATCACACATTCTCCCTTATCGGTGTTATCTTCGCCCTCTTTCTGGAAGCAATAATCGAGTAACCGTCCTAAGAGAGGCCGCAGAGTTTCTCACATGAATAAATAACAAACCAATCATTTTATAGAAAAATAAGGATAATAGGGCTTTCATATTTCCGTTTATATCTTAACGGATAATCCCGCCGAATAAAGGTAGACGAAATTGAATCTGATCCATAATTGGTTACCGACAAATAGGTCAGTCTCGGTCCTAAAAGCCAAAAGAAATTATTCAGTTTTCTACGCCCTTAAATGCTTTCCATTTTTGTATCGTATAATGAGACATGTTCAGCACTTTTTTTGGTTACGTTGAACCTGACGAGAAAGTGATTTAATGTTTCTCTTACTTTTATATTGCTAATGAAATAATTTTATTCAAAAAGGTCTTTGACTTTATATATGTACAGTATTTTAAGGGGCTTCAGCTTGCCCAGCCCTTCCATTGAAACGCTTAAAAGCAGTGAAGTAATCGAGTTAAAGGTAAACTATTGAAAAAAAATTTGCACTCCGGGAGTGCCGGCAGAAGTGAAAACTTGAATATCAACGTTGTGCATTTTTGATTTTTTGGAATAGTTAGGGAATAATTTTGAATAAATTTCTCTTATTATCAATATAAAAGTACTATCATTTTTGTGATAGAATACAATAATAATAATAATAATAATAATAATATAATATTTTTATAGAATACAATATTTATTTATTGCGCTATCGTACACAAACATTACAATTTACATTATATTAAATTACATTAAAAAGTTTATCTCTCAGAAAAATCAACTTACATCCATAATTTCGCCAACCGTCTTACGGTTTTTCGATCAGCCCACGTGTCCTGACGCGAGTTTCACATTTTTCCCTCATCCCACAAAAGTGCTCAACGCCGCTAAAGAAGTTTTCACTTCAAAAAACCCACGATTCAATTTGATCACCTCGTCCTCACCAGTAATCGTAAATAATATTAAACTAACCGACAGCATCCGTTTAGGGGGCGTATTGCGATCCAACTTAAGCTATTAAATTTCCAGGCATTTTAAATTATTTATTGTCAATAAAATAATATTATAATAATACTACATTGGTACAAAATTAATATTTATGTTGTTTTATAATAATGATAATATAATATTATGCGAAATCGCATATGAATTGCTAATTTGACAGTAAAGCTGAGTCTCTTACCTATCATTTTAATCACTGGCGTCAAGGTGGCGTGTGATTTTCATTGATTAATGCCCGATTTTTCAATGAAAATTAGTATAATTCCACACAGGATTGATTTAAAAAAAACACTGAATGTTTTTAATTCTAACGGTTATATTTCGCGTCATTTTCATTGATATTTATTAAGTTTTTGAACGAAAATTATACGCGATATTGAAGCGAGTAATTCAAAAATAGAGTCCCTATTCGCAGTGAAAATTATAATTATTATTTATAATTAAAATTAATCTATAGGAGACGCATTTGATAAAATGGAAATGAATAACAAGTGCATCAACTTCACCAATATAATCTCAATTACCAATCAATAAAATCAATTTGATTTACAAGATTAACCAGCATTTTAAATCTTTGTGCATTGTTTTTCATTCTGATATCTATGCTCCTACATATGTGATACTTATACAGATGCTTTTTAATATATATTTTTTGTGAGGTTGGGTTAATTTTAACACCCTGAAATAATCAAATGTTTTACGAGTATAACTATGATAAAATAGATATATTTGCGCAAACGGAAAACGCAGCGAAATTTATGCCACTGATACCATATAACCGTAGTTTGACCCGATTTAAAATGTCAATATCAATAGCAGATAGGCAAATATTGTTGTTTATTTATACGTTTATGGTAAGTATCCTAGTTTACTTTTACACGAATAATTTCTTGGTTACGTTATCTTACAGCTTTCAGGCCTATGAATTCATAGCACAACACAATAATGTTTGAAGCTCTTTGGCCAAATTAAGCGTAGTCGGAATTTTGCAGAATCGCTTTACATCGGCTAATTAGTACTAACCACATAAAATTATACCCTGATTAGCATGTACAGTGCTCGGGAATCAGTTATATTACTCTGTGTGCCTACGTAAGAGGCTTAGTAAATAAGCTCACGTCAATCGTATCTACTAACGATGTAGGTTTGACCCAGTTATTAAGTAATCTTATTCAAGAATGTTGTACATCTATGAGCAAAGTAGAATTGTACACCCATTATCGCTTAGCGGCACCGCTTGTCGGAGCTTTATATTTTCGCTTCATGGACTGGTTTGCATCACTGAACCTGATTGATAACTACCATCACTAACAGCCTAACAACCGATGTGTAGATTAGTATCAGTTTTGACACCAAACAAGCATCTATTTTGTTGTAGGAGAGCCTGAAAGTTACTATACTTGTGTTGAAAAAATATGGCCAAAAGTAATATATTTTTTTAGGTTTAAATATGGGCAGTATGGTAACGTGTATTTGTCGGTTTTAATATGTCGTGTTATTCCTTCTCTTTCATATCATAACCAATTCTATTATTTTTTTTTTAATTATGTTTATGCTTTTGAAGTTACAACTTATGGGTGGCCATATGGCACCGCTAGTCGGTAACGATATCATTTCAACTATCATACTTTACCTGATGTTTGTGATGATTTGAATGTGAAATTTTGCAAATTTACGTAGTACTTTTGTATAAATGTAACGATCAAAACTTTTAATAAATTCAAAATGTGACATTAGAAATTATATTTAAATTAAAAGAAGTTATATTCATGTAAAACTTGTGTTTGTTCTTCATAATGTAATTCTAGGAAATAAATAGTAGTAATAGTAATAGTCTCCTCTAGCCGATTACGACTTCGGTGGCCAGTCACAACGAATAACCGACTGCGCGGGACATATTATCTATACACTCCTCCATTTATACACACCTCTTCACAAGACTGCTTATGTCTCTAACTCCTTCACCCTCAGTGCTATAAGACTCTGGAACACTCTCTCTGATACCATCAAGACTTCATCGTCTAAGTATTCCTTCAAGAAGTCTATTCGTGAGTTTTTTCTCAGTGAGAATACCACGTGATGCTTGATAAGGTTTGCCCGTCTCTGTTTCCCCTACTATAATCTCTGTTAGCCTATGTATGGATTATTGTATGTATACAAGTATGTTTAAGTAGGTTTATTTTTAATTATTTATGTAAGTATCAGTAGCTTAAAATTAGGTATTATTTTACGCCGCCTCAATCGTTTCTGCTTCACCCAATGGTTGACTGGTAGAGAATGCTTTAATCATTAAGTCCGTCATTTGTACTTTAGTTTTGTCAGTGCAATATAGAATAAAATAAATAAATATTATAGTGCACAAGTGTGGGCGCAAACACAGGTGTACACACTATTCCTTTCACTCTTATAGCCCGATGGGACAGCAATCTGACACGACCGGAGAGAGATTAGGCGCAGGTTCAACAGCTTTACGTGCTCTTCCGAGGCACGGGGGTCAAACACCGCCAACTTATAACAACTACCATGAAAGACTGTTAAAATTTAGTTTAATGTCATTACAAACACGTCGGGTGAGGTATCAGTTGCTTTATCTTCACAAAATTCTGCACTCATCTATTGACGGTCCTGGATTGCTCCCTACTCTCAGTATAAATACCCAATACAGGATGCGAGTTCCCAAAACATTAGCGATCAATGTTTATAAAAACAACACCTCCTACTATAATACAGTAGTCGGAATGTGCAGGACTTACAACGAAGTGGTCAACAAAGATACGTCTATAGACGTGTTTGATAACAGGTTTTCAGTTTTTAAAAAGGCTGTTACCATTATTTTTTTTTTAACTAGGTTTTTGTGCTCTTTTTATTATATGTTATCGGTTAGTAAAATTTACAGCTCTTTATTTTCTTTAATTATATTTTAGGTCTTTACACCTATCACTAGATTAATCACGCTGTGTATACCATTTATGGATTATCGTCTAGTCTTAAGAGTTAATATTATATTATATTAAGTGCATGTTTTGATTGTAATCTGTTGGTGTACGTAATAATAAATAAATAAATAATTAGGTAAATAAAACTTCGAAACTCCGGCTTCCGGCAAAAGAATTTCTAAACAGAAAAGACCAGGTTATGTTTGGCCTGACCCGGGAAGCAAACCCGGGGCCCCTAGCTCAGCCGTCGCTTTAAAGTGCGACCCGCTTACCGCTGCGCAAGCCAACAAACCAAGGCGTTGGCACTAAAATTCTCACAAAACGCTTAGCGGTGACACATGGCACCGGCAAATTTTCTCAGGTCTAAGAAATGTGCATAACTTTTTGATTTTATTTCAGGTCTTTTAGGCCTATATCAATTAAATGGAAAAACTCGGTTGAGTATGCTATTTGACTTGACAGGTCTTGCATATCATTAGATCATTTATTTAAAGGAATTGACAATATCCGAGTAAATTTGAAGTATTAAATGTTAAGAAAACAGTTACACGAAGTTTATCTGACTTCTACAACTTCTCGCAACCTGCGCTCCTCCCATTTTCTTACTCTTCACACTCCTCTTTACAAGTCCGGCTTTATGTCGTACTCTTTCACCATCTCTGCGATTCGCCTTTGGAATTCTCTTCCCATGGAAATCAGAATGACCTCAAACAAACTTTCTTTTAAGAAGTCTCTTCGCACCCACTATCTTAACCTTGGCCCAGAATTAACCACAATTTCGTTCACTGCTGTCGGTAATATTTTTAATAGACGTCATCAATATCTTCACTTCCCTATCTGTAATTTTTATTTTTTATTAAATATATGTATTATATGTAAGTTTATTAATCCAATGCTTATATATTTTCATTTTTTTATCTATCTATTTTTTGTATGTTAATGCATTTTAAATTTTTGTCCGTCTCAGTACTTTTAAATATTCCGCCACTGATTTAACTATCTGCATTTCCCAAGCGGTTGACTGGTAGAGAATGCCATAAGGCATTAAGTCCGCCAATTGTACCATTAACAGCAATAAAATTTTAATAGAAAAATAAGTTTATAGAAACACAAGTTACCCGCTTGTATTGGTTTCCTTTTTAAATTTCAGATGCTGCTGTGATTTTCTAAGAAGTGCCTTCTCATTAAAGTGTATTGGGCACGTTTGGCCCAAGGGTATTTTGCCCTTTCATGTCCGCCCTGCTCACGCGGCCGCCCGCCCTGCGCGCCTTACGCCCCGGGCGTGTGGGTTTATTTGATATTTGCCTATCTCGGGCACATGTTGAACCTATCAAGGTGTTTACTGGACACGAAATTGAGAGATGCTGCTAATTGATAACTTCGTTTGTGAACATGACTTTATGTACTTATCTAAATTTTATAATATATATATAAGGGCCTGTTTCACCATCGGCAAGTAAGCACTTATTAACAGTTATTCAAGGAAAGTTATTTCGTATGAAGTACTGGAAATATAATGGGAAGTCATGGCAGCTTATGCAAATATTGTGAAAAAGGCCGTAAATGGTTTAGTTTTTTTTGACAGTCTTGAAAACAATCAAAATTGAATAGCAAAGCATTATAATTATCAATTTCCGAGTTGAGTTTATTCTGTAATGAATAACTACCTACTTGGTCCACTATTGAACAGACAAGTAGATTGCGCATTATGAAGTATCCTTAAAAGACTAGAATTTCGCGCGGTTGGACCGACAGCACGACAGCTTAATTGGAAAGTGCGTTGGCTCGGTTAACCAGAAAGATGCAGGTTCGAGTCCCGCCCGTGCGGAATTTTAGGTTTCTTATTAAATCTTATAAGAAGACATTAAGTGTTGGTCTGTTGCACAAATCCTTGTTAATTATAGGTCTGCACGGTAAAAACAGATTTCTTTAAATAAGAAACACCAATTTCTCAAAATATATAGTTATTCTAAGGATATATTTATTAACGTCAACGAAATATTTTTGAAATAAAAGAACGGCCTATCTTTGTCTAAGTAAATTATTTTTTTAATTTCGTTCTAACTTTGAGAGAAAAATTTTAATAACAAGATTTTATCATTTCTTATCAATTAAATGACTTTATTTGGATAGAAATAATGTTATTTTCTTACATCAAGTATAAATTATATCAGGTCAATTGCGAATTACTTAAATCAAGATTTAAACTAAGCAAGACATTATTTTCTTGTATTAATAAATAGTTTATTAAATGTGAAGAACAAAATGTGTTAATTTAAAAAAACAATATGCTCATTTTAATTTAAATTTTTGCATCGGATCTATTATAAAATATCTACGGCTAAGTAAGAACATTCTTAATCCAAAATATTCATTATCTTGATCCAAAATATTAAAATTCTTTATTGGAAAAGGTCAATATATTTCAAGCGATATCATTTTTCTTCTTTTCAAGAAACGTTTTGTTTAATTAAAAAAGTAAGTAGCATGAAACAAAAGAAATTATTTTTTTAAGATAACATATCACATTCTTGCTTAAACACAATAAATTTTAAGGCGACAAAATATATTCTTTCATTAAGATTATTTATATTATTATTTATTATTAGTGGGTCGCTTCTGGTTGTTCTGTTCAGTTATTTTGCCTAATTAATATAAAATAAAAAACAGTAGAGTCCACTCTGTGGACCTTTGAAAACGACCGAAATGGATTCTTTACTTACACGATTTATTAGAATCAAGGAAAGTACCAGTTTACAATATTAAAAACTTTGTAGGTAAGTCTTATTTCATTAATTTATTGTTGTACGTGTCCTAAGATCACCCTCTGACCCAATATTCTATTAGTAAGACTTAATCTAACAATATCCCCAGAGTTAACCGACCGATATTTTACTTGTTTTGCAGAAAATGGCATAACCATAGAGCATTTACCAATATTAACATAGGAGGACCATAAGGTATTGTGTCCTCACATGGCCACACGAATACTATTAAATGAAAAAAATACAGGAGCTTACAAATTTATATAATAGGTAGGTACTAAGAGTATCTTTTTAGACAGAGAGTCTGTTATGCAATATTTTTTTGACCTTTGTGACTAAAAATTGTATTTAAAAAAAGTTGTTTAATTTGTAGGTACGTAACGTAGGTAGGTTAATAGGAATTATTTTTTGTAGACAGTGTTGTTTGTTGTGTTTTTGTTGTTTTGTTTTGTTTTTAATTTTTAATTTGACATTAATAATTTAAAAAAATATTACTAAAAATTGTACGTAATGTAACTTAGGTAGGTACTAAGAGTATTTTTTGTAGACAAAAAGTCTGTTTTGTTTTTTAATATTTTTCTTGACATTTGTTACTAAAAAAAAATATTAAAAAGTTTTTTAATTTGTAGGTACGTAACATTATGTAGGTAGGTAATAAGAGTAATGTTTGTAGACAGAAAGTCTGTTTTATTTTTTATTAAAAAAAATGATATTTAAAGACTGATTATGTGTAGAGTTGTTGCAATGCAAACTTTTATAACTTTATCAGACTTTTAACGCTGACTATGTGTAAGACTTGTTGCTATGCAAATGTTTATAAAACGAGACATTAATTAATACAAAATCGTGTACAAATCCCAATATTGTTAAATAATTATGTACTTATGAAGGGTTTTTTACATAATAAATTTGAATTCTATGTATATGCGGTCTTCTTAATTTTTAAGTCATTTTGTATTAATCAAGAGGAAACACAGCACATGGTATTAATAAGTAGTGTCTTCTGACGATTTATATTGACACGGAGAGAAGAAAAGGGAAACAAAGCAACTTTTTAGAACGAAAATTTTATGTGCAAACTATTATGAACGAAATTTATTTTTATATTGGTTCTTAATGGTATATCGTACAATTTCGTTTCGAAAAATACGCTTGCTTTTCCATTCTTCTCTTGCGTGGCAATGAATTTCAATTCAAATCTGTACTCTTGGTTTAAGGCGCTACCCGGATTTTCGACGCGCACACTAGCGCCACTTTAGTAGAAATATCATATCTCGTTAAATAAAAGACCAATCAAAAATCTGGCAGGCACGATTGTAGTACAGATTCTATAGTTTATTCAGTACGTTTAAATTGTTTCTAAAGTACTTTACTGTAGTTAGAGTTAGAAAAACTGCTAAATATGGCCACTTTTGGTAATTTTTCTAACTGTAACTGCAGAGAACTCTGTTATTTTGAACTTAAACATTGTGTCTAAACCACATAACCAGAGCTACAATCGCATCAATCAGATTTTCTACTGGTCTTTTATTTAACGAGTTATGATTTTTCTACTTAAGTGGCGCTAGTGTGCGCGTTAAAAATCCGGGTAGCCCCTAAAGCAAAATGGCTTCAATCAAAATTACCCCATATCTTGATGCAACACAATATATTCTTTCATTAAGAAAGCAACTTCATTACTAAAGATATTAAATGCTTTGATTTAATAATTATAACAACCATAATAATAATAAAAAATTTCAATATAAGGCCACATTACTCTTAAATCAACACCTTGAATTATTAATATCGAAAAAATATTATTCTTAAACTAATAAAAAAAAAAACAATTTCTCTTGACACAACACAATTTTTTTTTAATTAAGAATATAAACTTATTATCTTAAGTACAGAGTTCTTTACGAAAGATATTAAAAGTTTTGTTTAAACAAACATAATTTTAATCTAAGAAATTAAAATATCATTTATTACCATTTTGTATTCTCCAGCCAACCGAACATTTTGTTGAATCAAGTAATAAAAATTCATTCTTTGAGTAAGTCTAATCTACAATTGATAAGGAGGAGTTTTCGAATAAAAAATAAATTTGCTTGTCTGGAGAAGCAGGGTGTCTTAAATGAAGCACTACATAGTGTTTCGTTTAAGACAGAATAGATTAATTTGATTCAAGAAACATTTCTTGAATCAAATTTTGTTTATCTCATAACAAATAAAGATATTTAGGAAGAAAATTTTCTATTACGAAGAGATTATTCTCTTACGTCTATAGGGAGAGAATGGTTTTCTTAGAGTTATTAAATCTGCTTTAACGTAAAGCAATTTGTCTTATTGTAGGAAATCTGTTTTTACCGTGTGAGCACCAACAAATGTACAGTCTTCCTTTATATACAAATTAAGTATTTAACGAAAGTAAGTATCAATAGTATCCACATATATTTATACTAAATCCATAGTGAGAATCAAATTTTATCTCGAGATTTAAGTAATACTGAATATAAGATTATTATAATAAATAAAATAATAAATAACATGTTCCTTTGGACATTCACACACTATTGATTTAGTTTATTTTGTGATATTATCATCATTTATAGACTGATCTGTATGTAATTGAACTCGACTCTCACTTCATTAGGAGGTCATCATCATAACGAGTATTTTCATCTTGTCGGTGGACATCGTACGCTGCGTCTTTGATCAAAGGTTCTGCAATTTAGACGTTTCGTACCCCAACGGTCATCAGTTCTTCGCGGTATGTGTCTTGTCCATTGCCACCTGAGCTTACTGATTCTCAGGGTTATGCCCGTTACCTTAGTACGTATCTCCTCATTTCTGATTAGATCTTGTAGATAAATACCGTCGAAAAGTCCTATGTGACTATAACAATGTAATGGTTAGCGAAAGCTCTTGCTCTTTGGACGTATTTCAACAAATACCATCCATGGATTTCTGCTTTCCAGTTATTTGTAATTATAAACTTTGTTCTAAGCAACACGTTCGGGAAAGAAAATGTTTTAAAGCATTTCCTTGAATAAATCGAACTAAATTTTAACGAGGGTGAGAGTTTCTGAAGTTTGACAGTCGATTTGTAGGAATGTGTTTATATAATTTGATTAAAATTTGTTTAGCTATTTATTTCTAAAGTAATATTTTTTATTACACGATTTAACATGTACTTTAAAGGAGAAATGTTTTATTTGCATTTGGTCACTGAAGAAAGGTTAGTGCTCTATAGTTATCGAAAATAAAGAGTGGTTCTGAATATCATTGCGAGTGGATTAAAAAGTAAATATATATACTTGGAAAGGCACTAGAGATGTCAATAAAAATGTTGACGATTTAACGCAATCAAGTAACTATTCAAAATAAAACCATTTGGGGCTTTATGTCTAATGGAATTTCGTCAGCAGATAGTAAACCACACCTGCAGCGATCATTATCCGAACACGGTCCTTTGATCGGGAAATATATATAAAATGTTAGTACACAAGGAGAAGGAAAATAAAAAGCAGCCTTCGTCATCTGAAAATGGCAAATGGAACTATTTGTCACAACGACGGGTAAGTAATCGAGGTTAGCCCCGCTCCCGTATCTTCGTCGATAAATTGTCTTTCATTTTGTATTGGCTTGACCTAGAACTGGGCCGTTCATCAAAGCTGTTTGCGTAGGGTAAGTAGGTCCCAGTGACGGATCAGTTGCCCTTAAAACACTTACTTTAACGTTATATTGCCTGGCCTGACTGAAAGACCGAAGTTTATCTTGGGATTTTATGCGACTGCATGGTCTTCAAATTTTCAGTAGCTTTTATCTACACCTGTTTGTTGGCTAGCTTACGTATAGTTCTTACATTATTTATTTTAAAACTTTAATGCACAATAAAACAGTGTACAAAAGCTGGACTTAATGCTAAAAGAATTCTCTCCCAGTTATATCTTCAGGTCATGTAGAGAGATTGTAATGAGTGAGAAGTTGTTTTTTAGCTTAGTATCTGAACTTGTTTATAGTATTAAACTTAAATTCTTCTTTAACCACTTCACATGAGCCGGTATGAAATGATTCGTGTGGGAATACACAAAACTAGTACCACATTTATCTATGTAATAACTTGTTTACAAGCAGTGGCATACCTACAGTAAATATGTAAATGAAGAATCATTGAATTTGTCTTTACTTCTCCAACTCTCCCGGCTGCTGTAGTGACAAATGCCTCGTGTTTCGGAGTACAAACTGGAGCAACGGCGAAACAAATCACAATTTATTTTGGGAGCAATTGTTCACTTGTTTCTGAGAGACAGACTTTTACGAAGAATTCTTAACAAATTAAAGGTAGAACCAACTTCTCTATCCAATGTTTCGAACTGCATGATTTAGGCTCATCAGAATATTAGGCTCAAGAATATGTTAATGGGTCAGGCAATGAAAAGTCTTTAAAACTTATAGAGGGAATGTCAAGGAACATGATTTTTGACTTTGTATCTTTGTTTGGACTAGTTCGTTTGTAGGTCAATATTTCAAAAGTCCTAGACCGAAGCTCTTGAGCCGGAAGGGCGTGAAGGTATTTTTTTATTTTTTCGCAAAGGTAAATATAGGTATTATAGATAACTATGCGTAGGTTCAAGCGACATGAGAACTTCTACAAAATGAAAGCTGATATAATACCTCAAGGCAGTACATATTATTTGTCATGAATTTGCACTAGTTGTTTCCGACAAATATAAATAAAATTTTAATTTAAATTATAAAATGAAGTTCGCGCTAGTTCATTTAAACTTATTTCATAGTTACAGCATTTCCTATACCAAGAAGCATCAAGTTGAGATATCTTGAAACTTATTTATACCCTAAAATAGTGCGATGGTATGCAATGTTTCATTTTTATATTTTGATCTGGTGGTCATTTATTTATTCCTGGGCGAAGGAAGGGATAAGATTTGGAGTATAGCCCTATGTTTTAATATAATAATGAAATGAAAAGTGATGCATAATGTTTGTTTCAGGTCATTTAATGAGAAAATAAAGCGCAACAGCTAGGATTTTACTAAATGCTCTAACTTAAAATTAATGTTTATAACTGACTGCTTTTAGGAATATTCTTCTATAAATAAATTTCATTTAGCAAAAGGCAAATTTAATAAGGAATTACTTAATGTTTCAAGTCATGTGTATAGAAGAGTGCAACTGAGAATAAATCGTGATAACTGAGATCATTTTTTTTTTTAATTTTAAATGTAAGTTTTAGAAAAATCATATATTTAGTATGTGGCATAGACGCTTTTATTAATTTCAAACTAAACTTTACAACAAGGGGTGAACACACTACGTCAAAATCAAATATATTTCTTACGAACAATTTCATTCAAAGCATATTGATAAGCAGGACATTATTTTTTCTTTTGACAAAATTGCCAATTACGACCCTGGTTTTGACATTTAAGTAGTACATTTTTACTACTTACTCAATGTTCCAGATGATGAGTGTAGACTTCCCTCAAAGTCTATTTCGCAATAATAAATCTCAAGGTAGAAGGCTCCCTTAAGATAGGTAAAGCGGGAGTAGATTCAAGGGAATGCTGCTTGTCCCTGACACTGGCCTTTTTTATGGTTGTATGTGGCAAGTGGTATGCTCCGGACAGAGTATTCTAGTAAATCTGATGAATTCTAGCACCGGAAATAAAATATGTGACAAAGAAGTCCGATTTCGTTTGAAAAAGATAATACTCCTTTATAACTTTCACCAGTTTTAAGGCCGAGCCGTTGCTCATTAAATGTAGCCAAAAATTCAATCATACTTCGTTTTTCGTATTATAAAGTTGAGGAGATTTGTGTTTGTTTGCTTGCACTAATCTCAAGATCTACCTACTGGTCTGATGAGAATAATCATGTGTGTGTTAGATTGCTGCAGGCTATAAAACATTAAAATTCGACCTATGGTCGGAGTAAAACCAAAAAACGCAGACGGATTCGCGGGCGGTTAGTTTCTTATAAGATTTTATTGCACTGGTATGGATATTAAACGGATATATGTGTAAAAAAGGTGCTACTTTTGAGACTTCCTAACTAGAACAAACAAAGTTACGAAATCAAAAATTGTGTCCCAAGCAATTTTATCTTTAGATTTTCGTTTTTTGGGCAACAAGTAGACAAATAGTTATGAAAAAGACAGAAATGTGGACCAATTCTCTGTTACTGTACTTATTATGTATGCCGTGTACTGTACTTATTATTATTTCCTACACGAACGCCGACAGCCTTTCGATCCTTAACCGGTAAATAAATCTATACTTAATATTATAAAGCTAAAGAGTTTGTTTGTTTGTTTGTTTGAACGCGCTCATCTCAAAAATACTGGCCCGATTTGAAAAATTATTTTTACGTTGGATAGTCCATTTATCGAGAAAGGCTTTAGGCTATATAACACAAAGATACGACTCATAATACCACAGCAGAAATGAAAAATGTTGCGAAAACGGGAGAAAGATATTCCTTTTGAGAGCTTCCGCTGCATACGCTGCGGAAATCATGAATGACAGGATTGTTCAGCATTAAGAGTTCTATAATAAAGTCCGCGACAGCATATGTCTATCTTTTATGGTTGACTTACTACAACCTTTTTTATGTTAATAAATTTGCAAAAAAATAATGCATTATTTTTAGAGTTGTATTATACACACAGGTATTTATTCTTATCAAAATAAATACATTCATCATCACGAGCATTTCATTTAGAACCAAGTTGCCCTTTTTATCATTTGATTTCAATAAATATCTTAGGAGCTATCACAGTTTTAACATAACTCCGCACCAAAATAATGTTCGCAGCTTAAGTACAACGTGCGCTTGCGCTAATCTATACTAATATTATAAAGCTGAAGAGTTTGTTTGTTTGTTTGTTTGTTTGTTTGAACGCGCTAATCTCAAAAACTACTGGCCCGATTTGAAAAATTATTTTTATGTTAGATAGTCCATTTATCGAGGAAGGCTTTAAACTATATAACATAAAGATACGACTCCCAAGACCACAGCAGCAATGAAAAATGTTGCGAAAACGGGAGAAAGATATTCCTTTTGAGAGCTTCCGCTGCGTACGCTGCGGAAACCGCTAAAGTTACACAAAAACCATGTATGACAAGATTGTTCAACATTAAGAGTTCTATAATAAAGTCCGCGACAGCATAAGTCTATCTTTTATGGTTGACTTACTACAACCTTTTTTATGTTAATAAATTTGTAAAAAAATAATGCATCATTTTTAGAGGTGTATTATACACACAGTTATTTATTCTTATCAAATAAAATACATTCATCATCACGAGCATTTCATTTAGAACAAAGTTGCCCTGTATATCATTTGATTCCAATAAATATCTTAGGAGCTATCACAGTTTTAACATAACTCCGCACCAAAATAATGTTCGCAGCTCAAGTAAAACGTGCGCTTGCGCTTATATTATAAAGCTGAAGAGTTTGTTGGTTTGAACGCGCTAATCTCAAAAACTACTGGCCCGATTTGAAAAATTATTTTTATGTTAGATAGTCCATTTATCGAGGAAGGCTTTAAACTATATAACATAAAGATACGACTCCCAAGACCACAGCAGCAATGAAAAATGTTGCGAAAACGGGAGAAAGATATTCCTTTTGAGAGCTTCCGCTGCGTACGCTGCGGAAACCGCTAAAGTTACACAAAAACCATGTATGATAAGATTGTTCAACATTAAAAGTTCTATAATAAAGTCCGCGACAGCATAAGTCTATCTTTTATGGTTGACTTACTACAACCTTTTTTATGTTAATAAATTTGTAAAAAAATAATGCATCATTTTTAGAGGTGTATTATACACACAGTTATTTATTCTTATCAAATAAAATACATTCATCATCACGAGCATTTCATTTAGAACAAAGTTGCCCTGTATATCATTTGATTCCAATAAATATCTTAGGAGCTATCACAGTTTTAACATAACTCCGCACCAAAATAATGTTCGCAGCTCAAGTAAAACGTGCGCTTGCGCTAATATATTATAAAGCTGAAGAGTTTGTTGGTTTGAACGCGCTCATCTCAGGAACTGCTGAACCGATTTGAAAAAATATTTCTGTGTTAGATAGCTTATTTATTGAAAAAGGCTTGAGGATATAAAACATCACGCTGCGACGGGAAGGGAGGGAGCAAACTCAAAACGCGCGGACGAAGTCGCGGGGGACCGCTAGTATATTATAAAGCTAAAGAGTTTGTTTGTTTGAACGCGCTTATCGCAGGAACTGCTGGACCGATTTGAAAAAATATTTCTGTGTTGGATAGCTTATTTATCGAGAAAGGCTTTAGGATCTTAAACATGACGCTGTGACGGGAGGGGAGGGAGCAAACTCAAAACGCGCGGACGAAGTCGCGGGGGACCGCTAGTATAAATGTAAAATTATACATAACACCGAATTTTGTATGCTGAATATTTATGGCACTGATACATTAATGATTGATTAATCGGTTAGTTTGTAATTGAATAATTGATTGCAGCTTGTCTATCAAATACACGAACCGTTAGATACATCATTAATAAAATAAACTGTTTATGAATTCATTTTGTACAGAAATTTAGGAGAACTTAAAATTATTCACAAGGTGCATTTATAACTTCTCATACTCTGTAATAATGTCTGCTGATATAGATAGATAGATAGATAACTCTTTACTGCACACCAGAAAGGTAAATAACAAATTAATTTCGAGAAAAATGTACAATTTAGGCGGTCTTATCGCTACAAGCGATCTCTTCCAGACAACCTTCGGGTAAAGAAATAATGAGCTTATAGGAAGGGGTATTATGTATATACTGTTTTTAACAAAAAACAAAAGCTTTATATTCTTCTGACACCCTTTCGGGTTCAAAAACAAATCCGTAATTTTCAATTACGGCCTCGTGGAGACACACAGCCGGCGCTAAACCGATACAAATGGATCATAAATAGTGGAAAGTAGCCGTATCACGTACCAAGGAAGGCCAGCCTGTCCTTGGGGACCACAACTGCCTCGTTTTTCATTTACAGCCCGTTAAGTCCACAGTTCTCGAGGCTTACGCGAACGCTATTACCCGAGTCATAAACATATACGGGGTCCTTAAAAAACGCAGGCGACTACTGGCTATGATGCTTCCGATATTAGATCGCTCGGATTAATTACGGGCCACAAAACTTGGGTAATCTTTCCTTCATGTCAGGTTCGAGAGGGGCGAGAGTAACGCAAAGATTGTTTGTCATGTATCCGAGGTCTTGCACTTGATCAATACTGTCTCCTTAAGTTGAAAAAGAAAAGCCTCGAAACAATACCAACAGCGATATCCTTAAAGTATTTTACGTGAATCCATATTTCACTACATAAATAAGGATACGCACACAAAAATGCTATCGCTTACTGAAACAATCGCAAAGTAAGTGCTTTCGCAAATATTCCATGCGAAACGTCAGAAGTTTTCGTGCGTCATTTTTATGTGGTAATCGACAATTCTTTCTGTCAATATTCATAAAATATAGCACAGAAAATTTCTTTGAAACAAACATCAAAGTAACGACTTGCTTGGATAGGCACCACAGGATTTATTTATTTTTTGTTCCAAGCAGGTAATATGCGTCACCATCAGCAATTTTTTTATGTACCAACCTTCTTAACTTGTTTTGATAGACAAACAAGAACTAGGTAACTATACCTTTAACTTGGCATCATAACTAATATTGCCAAAAAAATGATTTAAAAAAAAGTTCAAATCATGCAACTCGCGGTAGTTCGTTACTTATCTCGTGGAAAATTTATGTGGATCGAACAATAGCAATTTAAACTTTATCGTATCTCTCATACGAGTAGGTACTGCGGCTTCGATCGCACTACAACTGTTGTTTGTTGTTAACACGGCGAGCACGTCAAAAACTAAGTTGCCGTAAAAAGAAACGCAACGCTTTTCTGAGCTGCCATTCTCGCTATTTTCCTTTGTGTAAACTTAACTTTTTTTGGCGCCGTAAAAGTTGCCGCAAAGCGGTACCTATTTATTAGGGTTCCGTACCTCAAAAGGAAAAAAACGGAACCCTTATAGGATCACTTTGTAGTCCGTCTGTCCGTCCGTCTGTCAAGACCCTTTTTCTCAGGAACGCGTGGAGGTATGAAGCTGAAATTTATATCAATTACTCAGGTCTCATGCCAACGCAATCAAAAGATACAGCCGTTTATGCCGCAAATTTTCGACACTTGCAAGGGAATCAAAACCTACAGGGTGCTTCCCGTGAACTCAGAATCTTGAAATTTGGTACGAAGCAACGTCTTATAGCATAGATAAAGGAAAAATTACGAAAACCATAATTTTTTTGTTACATCACATAATATATATTTTTTTAATAATTTTAAACTTACTACCCATTTCCTCATAAACGCGTAGAGGTATTAAATTGAAATTCATACCAAATTCTCAGGTCTATAATACCTTTAAGCTGTAACAAAATCAAACTTCTATGTCAACGCAATCAAAGGAAACAGCAATTTAAGCTGCATATTTTGAAACTAGCAAGTACTCGCAAGGGAATCAAAACCTAAAGGGTACTTCCAGTCGACCTAGAATCTTGAAATTTGGCATGAAGCAACGTTTTATAGCACACATAAAGGAAAAATTCCGAAAACCTTAAATTTTTAGTTACATTACAAAATATATATTTTTTAATAAATATAAACTTATTACTTTTTTCCTCATGAACGCGTAGAGCTATCAAGTTGAAATTCATATCAAATACTTAGATCTAATTGCTTTAACCCGTGAAAAAAAAAAAACTAAGTCAACGCAAAAACGCAAAACGCGAAAGTACAACCATTGATACCGATTGTCGTAATGAACGAACTTTGTAAACCTTGCAGGTTTGTACGGAACCCTCGGTGCGCGAGTCCGACTCGCACTTGGCCGGTTTTTTTTTATTGAAAAAGGTTAGCTGAGTTATAAAGTTTTCTCTATAGCAATAACTCTTTCATCTTCAGAGATGAGGATGTTAGATCATAAATATTTGAAATTTAATTCCATGTACAAGACGTGCAGGAAGTCGACGACCAATAGTCATGTATGCGTAATTTTTCTTTAATAAATTAACGATGCCTCTTTATTTACAACAACAGTAAGCCTGTCAAAAACTTTAACTTCTCACCATACTTCGGATGAGGTAATTATATACATAGCAATAATTTGCCTCGAAAGTCTTACCGAAGTTATGGTTCGTGTCTGAGACACCTATTCATTTCAAACGAAATATAATAAAGCCGACCAGAAATTTATGAGAACTGTCATAACGCGCGGCGCCCGTTTTATGCCCACTGTTTAGATAATAGATAAATCTTGAATCTAGAATAGGTAAATATTTTTAACCAGGGAATAGACATTTCCATAACTAGGGTGTTTCCTGTAACGTGTCAAGCCGACGCACACAACATAGTTAGTTTCAGTTAATGATACATGTATACTTATACTAATTTAGGCGGTCTTATTGCTAACTTTAAATGCTGTCCTTATATAAAGTTAAGGATAACTTTAAGAAAGAAAGAAGAAGAAAAGTATGAGACACATTATCTCATCTTCATTTATATATACATAAGGTTATTACCTAATTTGTTCTGTACTAAATTTACGGCCTGGTACAATGTCATTTAATTTCTGGTTAGCGTTGTCTGCTAGATACTTCAAACGAAATGACGTTCTTTATTTGAATTATTAGTTGGTTAGTAGTGCTTACTTGTTGATTGTGTAACAGGTCCTTGATAAAGCGAATTATACCAAACATTGCTTCACCGTGATCTTTTCACATGATTTGTCTACGCGCTTATTATAAAAACGTCGTTATACCAATATTCAGATTTGAATAATCTGTTTTCATTTCCGTATCAATACGAACTAGGATTTGGTCCGGATAATATACGGATGCAATTTCCTGGTGGCAATAAAGCTGGTGATCTTAAATCATTTTTGTTTGTCCGTGATTAATGTTTACTGAGTTTTGTCAATCGGTTTTGATCATATCAATTTCCATTGTTTTTGATTTGTACTTTTACTTTCAGAGTAGCTTTAACTCCTTTCAGATACAACTTGCTATTTATCAAGTGGATACTACGATAAGACTACTCTTTCCAAAGGTATTATTGTTATTTGAATACGCTTAAGCTTGACCCACGTCACATGCTAGCAACTAAATTATGCCACCATCCTATTTTGGATCCCCTTACCTACTATAGAGATCCTTTGACAACACGACTAAGCAATTCTCCCATGCAAATTGTGTATAAAGCGCGTAGCTAGGCAAGTACCGGAATGAATGTGCCGTTCAATTGCTCGCTACATTATACATTAGGGCAGGAGTTGCCAACCCGTGGCGAGCAAATTATAATAATTTGTTAATTGATACAAGTTGGTGTTTAGTTCGAATATGTGCGAATTCAGCAACTTTGGTTTTGTTGTGTTTTATACAGAGCAGCGATTTGGAAATGATGCAGCTGCAGTATATTGATAATATTTTTTTAGCGAGTATGGATAGAATTTGCATAGGAACCTTTATGTACTTTTGAATGCATCTTGTGCGTTATATATTACACACAAAATAATATCAACGGCACTTTAGCTTAAATAAATATTTTTCCTACACTTATGGGCCTAGTATTAGTGTAGTCATTGCGCTCAGCTGGAAGGTTGGCGATCCCTGCTCGTACAATGTAGCCTTTGAGGCAGTCGGTTGCGGTTGAAAAGATCATCAGTTCAAGTTGTACCCGATCATGTTTCCATATCCCATTTCGATCAACCGTACGCCTGTTAGGTACAGTATATTTCAAAAATATGAACCATTCGCAACTGGGGATTGTGCATGGTAAATGGAGAAACTCAACTGTCACTTAATACAGCTTGAATAGAGAAAAGGTCATTGTTTTTAAAATTGCGGAATTCATATGCGTTCTAGGTCATTTGTATATGTACAACAAAATGTGTCATAGCATGTATTTCAAGTAACCAATTATAATATAATTGGCTACTTGATAACTTTTGGAAAAGTGTTGTATAATGGGCACACTAATAATTTATGCCTATTAAAATTCCAATTTGCTGGGAACATTTTTAATTATTGTAATAAAACAAGATTTTAAGTAATTCATTTTGAACACGCGCGTAAACGGCAGGTTACGTGATACTTGACGTCACTATATGTATATAGCGTATTCCGTTCCATGCTTGAATTGGAAATACAATTAAATATATGATGCTGATATTATAAAGTATTTATTTCTAAAACTATTTGAATTTTATTATTCTCACTCATTTTGGTAAAATAATATCTTCTTCCTTGTTTAGGTATGAGGGACATAATAATTTTTGACCTGTTACCGTACCATACTCAGCTTTGTCAGCGCAAATGAAGTAAGCAAAAGTTGCCTGTCAGAAAAAGCGCTTAGGGTAGCAGTTTACTGCTGAACACTAAAAAAAAAATTGGACACCAATAACATCCATTGCTCTGATCCCAAAGTTAGAAGCTAATGCACTTGATTTATGGAAATCAGACACAACGGTGGTACCACAACACCCAGACCCGAGACAATATAGAAAAAAAAACTATTTTGACCCGACTGGGAATCGAACCCGGGACCTCGGAGCGGCGACGCCTTGAAACCAGCGTGCTAGTCACTACACCACGGAGGTCGTCACGTCAAAATTAATCCTTGTTTATCGTAATAGGTATCCTTACAAGTATGTAAATACAGGGTGTTGGTCAGTGACATCCAACAGCTCAGGGATGAACTACTTCAACCATAACTTAAACTGTAGCAAAGTGTCAAAACTTTTGTATCAATCAACCGGCGATATGGTCAATCGCCTATTTTAATTATTTGTAAAATGAGATTAGATTAGATTAGATTAGATTTATTTATTTGCAGGAATTATTGTACAAAATGATGGTACATACAAACAAATTTAAAGTTCGCACAATTCACCAGAAGCTGGCATGCAAATTACAACACATTATTGAAATTTAAACTTAGTACAATTATTCAAACCGTGGAAAATGTATAACAATAATAATAGAAAAAAATTTAAGTCAAACCAGGGATACATGTCAATTTGGTGAACGTTAAACGTTTTAATATGACAATGTCAAATACGACTCACGGACAGAAACTAAGTAGGTTACAATTCACAATCGAAATTAAAAGAATTAAAAATATTCTTTCAAAAAATAAAAACATTTTTCTAGCAACCAAATTTTCAGTTTAGTTATGCTTATCTATTTAAAAAAAACGGGTTGCACTCTGGGAGTGCCGACAGAAGTGAAAACTTGAATATTACTGTTGTGCATTTAAGATTAATTGGAATAGTTAGGGAATAATTTTGAATGAATTGCTTTTATTATCATTGTAAAACTACTATCAGTTATGTAATAGAATACAATATTTATTTATTGCGCTATCGAACACAAACATTACAATTTATATTACATTATATTGCATTAAAAAGTTTATCTCTCAGAAAAATCAACTTACGTCCATACATCCATAATTTCGATGACTTTTAATTTTCTAATTCTTTCAATTTTTTTTATACTTTGAAAAAAAAAATTTTTGAAACCAAAATTTGATAAAAATATATTTTTTTTTTTAATTTATCGAAACCCTTACAATCGATTAAAAATATCGACAATCGGAAGAAAACAATCGATTGTTCTATTAATCGATTTCGATGTTACAACACTACTCTCCAACCGTATTACGGTTTTTCGATCAGCCCACGTGTCCTGACGCGAGTTTCACAGTTTTTACCCATCTCACAAAAGTGCTCAACGCCGATAAAGAAGTTTTCACTTCAAAAATATCTTTAAATTATTTACAAGTTATTTGCAATGTTGTTAATACCCACTTGGCACAAGGTGTCAAGATGAGTGTCGCTTCGGTCTTTTCGGGTTTGTTTACACAGTAACATTATTATTATTATTATTATTGGTTGTTGGGCTCTAATGTTGCCATCTCGACCAAGTATGATCTATTGTGGCGCCCTTATATTTAAATTTCACTGCTTAGTCCCGTTGAGTCTATAAACTTCCAGATTCTTTGGAGCGTGATATCTGCTATCTCATCCGGGTGCATGATATGCCGCCCGAGATGGATACTTCTTTTGCTCATAAGCGGTCCGCATGAGCAGAGAATATGCATGGCCGTTTCTTCTTCTGTATTACAGAATCTACATAGTGCGTCTTCGGTCATGTTCATATTGGCCAAATGTTTGTTCAGTTTGCAATGGCCAGTTAGTATTCTGGTTACTGCACAAGCTTTGTATCTTTCGAACTTTAACAGTTCTTTAGCTACTTTGTTGTTGTAACCTCGAATTAGTGCTTTTGAGTGTTCTTGTCCTTGTGTAGACTTCCACGACTCAATAGCCTCTTGCTTACAGAGGGTGGTTAGAAGCGTGGTGGCGCGTTGTTTAGTGATGCCACAGAAAGGTTCTACACCGATTTGAGGGTTGTCGGCTCCTTCTCTAGCAAGTTCATCTGCTATTTCGTTTCCTTCAATCTTTGAATGCCCTGGTACCCATGTAAGTGTGACTTTGTTGGTGTTTCCCAGTTCATTCAATGTCTCAGTACATATTTGCACCAGTTTTGACATTTGTTCGAAGGATTTTAGAGCCAGCAATGCAGCTTGGCTATCTGAGTTGATGTAGATGTGTTGGTTCCGGAGTTTCTTCTCAAGGTTTATCTCTGCACATTTGTTTATGGCAAAGACCTCGGCTTGGAAGATGGAGGTTTCAGTCCCCATGTTTACACTTACCTTGAGCTTAGGCCTCTCTCCGTAGACCCCACAACCTACATCATTTCCTTTTTTGGATCCGTCCGTGTACCAGACGTGGCTACCTTTCTTAAATGACATTTGGCCCTCAAGCCATTTGTCTCTAGAAGGTATATTTACGGAGTATAGCTTAGTGAAGTTACATTCCGTGTGCATGTCGTCACTAGGCATGCTTAGTAGTCGGTTTTCAAGTACTGATTCCTTGAGTCTTATCAGATTTTGAGAAGCCCATCTGACTTTCGTGCGGGAGCAGATTCTATAGGTGCTCTGCTTAGCCTCTTTTTGTACGTGTAAATGCAGAGGTGTTAGATCCAGCAGAGCGTTCAAAGCTGCCCCTGGTGTCGTAGACAGTGCTCCAGTTGCTGTAATGCAGGCAAGCCTTTGCAGGCTGCTCAGTTTCTGTATTGTTGTCGCTTGGTTGACCTTGCTGTACCAGACGGCAGGTGCATATGTTATTACTGGTCTCACGACCGCTGTGTACAACCATAGGGCAATTTTGGGTTTTAGTCCCCATCTTGACCCCGCCATTCGACAGCAGCTCCACAGAGCCATTTTGGCTTTTTGAATGATATTATCTAGGTGCGAGTTCCAAGTAAGTTTTTGGTCAAACGTTACCCCTAGATACTTGGTTTCACTAGAATAAGGAAGAATTTTACCGTTTAACTTTGGATTCACCAGTTTTTCGAGTTTTCTCTTCCTTGTGAATGGGATTATCACTGTTTTATCTGCATTGATAGATAATTCGTTTTCTCTACACCACTTACTTATGGTGTTGAGAGCGCCTTGCATTAGACTAGAAATTGTGCTGAGGCAGGGACCTCTGATGATCACTACCAGATCATCAGCATAGCCTTGTGTATCATAGTCTTTTTCTGCCATCTTAACAAGTAGTTGGTCTACTGCTAGGGTCCATAGAAGTGGAGACAGTACTCCTCCTTGTGGACATCCTCTCGTGGCAAGGAATTCAAGCTTTGAAGCATTGAGGGTAATGTTTGCTACTCGATTTGAGAGCATGTTTTTTACCCATCTGATGGTGCTTTCATCTATCCCTTTTGCCTCCATTCCATTAAGAATGGTTTCTATAGGAGTATTATCAAATGCACCTTCAACATCTAGAAAAGCACACAGGGCTGTTTGCTTATCCTCTAGGGATTTTTGCACCTTGTCGACCAGATCGAGGAGGGCTGTTTCAGTGGATTTTCCCTTTTGGTATGCATGTTGGTTGATACTTAATGGCCTGTCCACTAAGTATTTGGCCCTAATGTGCTGGTCTACAATCCTTTCCATGGTCTTCATTAGGAAGGATGTAAGACTTATGGGTCTGAAGGATTTGGGTTGTGAGTAGTCTCTCTTCCCTGTTTTTGGTATAAAACGTACTTTGACCCAATTCCATGGTTCTGGTATAGTACCCCAGGCGTAACTTGCTCTGAATATTTTTACCAGATGTGGAAGAAGCAGGTCATTTCCTTTTTGCAGCAGAGCAGGAAAAATGCCATCTTCTCCCGCTGATTTAAATGGTTGGAATTTTTCCAAAGCCCATCTAATCTGGTTAGGCCTAAAGATATTAGCGGCCTTATTCCAGTCTGAGCATTTTGCCCTATGGAATTCATCATTCCTTTGGGTGTAGCTTTGTGTGTCGATTTGGTACGAACCCGGAAAGTGTGAAGACCTAAGGAGATCTAGAGTCTCCATCTCAGTGTTCGTAAATGTGTTATCTGGCTTTTTAAGTAGTCCAAGATATTTATTTGGGGTCTTAGCGAGTATTTTGTGAATTCTTGCTCCTTTGTGGGTTTGGGCAATTTGTTCACAAAAGCGTCGCCAAGAAGCTCTTTTGGCTTTTCTGATTTGTTTGTTATATTCTGTAAGGGCCTTGCCGTACTGGTCCCAATTGCACGGTTTGGCCCGGTTGAATATACGACGTGTGGTGGTTCTGAGCTTTTCCAGTTTTTTGTTCCACCACACGGGTGATTTGTTCGGCTTTATTTCTCTTTCGGGACAGCTCTGTTCGTAGGCATCTATTATGCCATTGTTGAGCATCTTGACCGCGGCATTAAGAGAGTCAGGTGTTTTGATAGTTTTGGGTATGTCCTTTAGATTCTCGCTGAGTATGGTTCTATACATATCCCAGGAGGTGTCTTTTGGATTTCTCACTCTTATGTGTTGAGCTTCTGCTAACCCGGAAACATCAAAAAGTATATGTCTATGGTCGGACATTGAATTCTCGCTGCTGACGTGCCATTTTGTAATACATTTTGACACATTTTTAGTTGCGAATGTTAGGTCTAATACTTCTTGTCTATTTTTTGTTACGAATGTTGGCGTGTGGCCATTGTTCAGCACATGTAGACAATTAGTTAGTAGAAAATCGGATAGTAGCTCACCTCTTTTGTTCGTATCCGAGCTCCCCCAGATGGTATGGTGGGCGTTAGCATCGCATCCCACTATCAGCTCCGACTTTTGTCTTCTAGAATAATCCAGGACTTTAGTCAGTTCTTCAGTGAGATCCTGCTTATCACCAGGAAGATATGCCGAGCAGAAAAGTACTTTGGACCTGTTCGGCCCTTTGACTTCTACGTATGCGGTGACTGTATCTTCGCTGCAAAGTTCTGGAACAGGTAAGAAGTTCATATTTTTGTTAAATACAATGCAGGCCCTAGGTTTAAGGCCTTTTTCGTATACAAGGATCTTACCCGCATTGTTCAGACCGGCTACCACGGAATCGGCGTTTATCCATGGTTCTTGAATGAGAGCGATGTCCAGGCCACCTTCGCTGAAGATCTTCTCTACAACCGCAGAGGCTGCAATAGCGTGGTGAAGATTGGCCTGAAGCACCGCCAGCCCCTTTGGGCGTTGAGGTTGGTGGGGACTACTGGCTGTGGGAGCCGCGGCGCCCTTGTGTGCCCCGCCGTCCTCGGTTTGTACCCCTGCTGTGTCCCCTACCTCTGGACGGATGTGCGCCCCTAGTGGCCCCCCTATGGAGGGGAAACCGCGTACCTCTTCCCCTATTGGTCCCTGTCGAAGTGGAGGTGGAGGGAGTTGGAGGAGGGTTGTTCCGTTGTGGTCCTGCACGGACCTGCACGGTGCCCTCAGCGGGAGTGGTTGTAGGTATGGGGGTTGGGGTGGTGTTGGTTGCGGTGGAGGTCGAGGGTTCAGCGGGAGGTGGATCAATGGCCAAGGTGATAGGGCCTCTGATCCTGAACTGGACCTTTTTGAAGCCAATGTTGGCCTTTAGGTCCGCAATCTTGAGGGCCTCAAACGAGTGGTCGTCCAAGGATACGGTCAAGGTAAGACCTCCCTTTTCGACCTTCGTGTTGAGGACCTTCCAATGTTCGGTGTTCAGACCCTCATTCTGAGCACCGAAAAGTTCTAAGGCCCGCTTTGCGCAATCGGCCTCAGAGTTTGGGATAAATACCACCCCCACATTCGGTTTCCGGATGTCAGCCTCGTTCATGAGAACGAGTCTCGCCTCCGGCCACGGTCTGAGGGGGGGTATTTCTCTCTCAAGCCATGCTTTAGACCGCTCATTCTTACATGTAATGAGAAGCCAGCCTGGCTTGAAGGAGCAGCCCTTAAATTTAGGCCCTTCACCCCTTCCGGATCGAGCGATGCTTTGCAGGATGGTATTGCGCAGCGACTCCAGTTGTGTGTCAGTCATCAAGGACTTGGAGTCTTTTATGCCGACCCGGATTGAGCGTACGGCCTCGCTGTAGGCTACGGTGGTTGGGGTGTCTAAGTCCTCACTCACCTTTGGGGCTTTGGTGATATGTCCCTTTGGTGATTCTTCCTCTGAGCGAACCCGTTTGACCGGTTTGCGCGCAGATTCAGATTGTGAGGATTTAAACTTATACCCCATCTGCTTCAGCTCAGCGAAGCTCTTTAACGCTAGTGTTGAAGCCATACTCGGCTCCACTCCCAGCTGTCTCAGAGCCACGAAGCGCTTTTTGGCAGCACTTGACAGTTTCCTGTCACTACGTTTGGAGGCGGTGGATTCATCAGTCGGCGAGGGTGAGCCGCAAGCAGCCCTTTCCGCCGTGCTGATGGAGTCCTCTGTCTCCATGGAGAGTTGCTCCGATATTTGGGCAGGTTGCTCTGCGCCTTCTATCAGAGGCATAAGTTCCTGGCATAGGTCTTCCAGGTTACCATCGTTTTTATTTTTTAAATCTTTATTCATGTTGGTCCCACGAGTAGCTAGGGAAAGTAGGTCCACTCCGGCAGAGCCCCGCATGCCGGAGTAAGGCTAGATACACCTCGAGGTCGCCTGGTATCGAGGGCCCACCGTTAACGACTGAGCTCCCCCTCAGCCACGCATCTCTCGGCACGGTACGGATAACACCTTAGATTGGGGATGGTATCGAGTCTTTAGCCGCCAGATACCACGTCATTGAGATCCCAGAGAGGAATTTCAGGTCCTAGATGGCGCTAAGCGTCACGCAATTGACGTTTTCATAAGAAGCCACAAATTTCGCAGGGTCGGACTGACAGCACGGTAGCTCAATTGGTAAGAGCGTTTGGCCCGGTTTGCCAAAAGGTTGCTGGTTCAAGTCCCGCCCGTGCGCAAATTTTTGGTTTCTTATTTCATCTTTATGAATATAAAATATGACACTGTGAGTGTTAAAAACATTCTAAAGCATTAGATAGCGAAGCGACATCAATTTCCAAGTTGAATTTATTCTGTAAAGAATAACTGCTTGGGCCATCTGTTTCATAGACAGACGGCTAGATGGCGCTAAGCGTCACGCAATTGACGTTTTCATAAGAAGCCACAAATTTCGCAGGGTCGGACTGACAGCACGGTAGCTCAATTGGTAAGAGCGTTTGGCCCGGTTTGCCAAAAGGTTGCTGGTTCAAGTCCCGCCCGTGCGCAAATTTTTGGTTTCTTATTTCATCTTTATGAATATAAAATATGACACTGTGAGTGTTAAAAACATTCTAAAGCATTAGATAGCGAAGCGACATCAATTTCCAAGTTGAATTTATTCTGTAAAGAATAACTGCTTGGGCCATCTGTTTCATAGACAGACGGCTAGATGGCGCTAAGCGTCACGCAATTGACGTTTTCATAAGAAGCCACAAATTTCGCAGGGTCGGACTGACAGCACGGTAGCTCAATTGGTAAGAGCGTTTGGCCCGGTTTGCCAAAAGGTTGCTGGTTCAAGTCCCGCCCGTGCGCAAATTTTTGGTTTCTTATTTCATCTTTATGAATATAAAATATGACACTGTGAGTGTTAAAAACATTCTAAAGCATTAGATAGCGAAGCGACATCAATTTCCAAGTTGAATTTATTCTGTAAAGAATAACTGCTTGGGCCATCTGTTTCATAGACAGACGGCTAGATGGCGCTAAGCGTCACGCAATTGACGTTTTCATAAGAAGCCACAAATTTCGCAGGGTCGGACTGACAGCACGGTAGCTCAATTGGTAAGAGCGTTTGGCCCGGTTTGCCAAAAGGTTGCTGGTTCAAGTCCCGCCCGTGCGCAAATTTTTGGTTTCTTATTTCATCTTTATGAATATAAAATATGACACTGTGAGTGTTAAAAACATTCTAAAGCATTAGATAGCGAAGCGACATCAATTTCCAAGTTGAATTTATTCTGTAAAGAGTAACTGCTTGGGCCATCTGTTTCATAGACAGACGGCTAGATGGCGCTAAGCGTCACGCAATTGACGTTTTCATAAGAAGCCACAAATTTCGCAGGGTCGGACTGACAGCACGGTAGCTCAATTGGTAAGAGCGTTTGGCCCGGTTTGCCAAAAGGTTGCTGGTTCAAGTCCCGCCCGTGCGCAAATTTTTGGTTTCTTATTTCATCTTTATGAATATAAAATATGACACTGTGAGTGTTAAAAACATTCTAAAGCATTAGATAGCGAAGCGACATCAATTTCCAAGTTGAATTTATTCTGTAAAGAATAACTGCTTGGGCCATCTGTTTCATAGACAGACGGCTAGATGGCGCTAAGCGTCACGCAATTGACGTTTTCATAAGAAGCCACAAATTTCGCAGGGTCGGACTGACAGCACGGTAGCTCAATTGGTAAGAGCGTTTGGCCCGGTTTGCCAAAAGGTTGCTGGTTCAAGTCCCGCCCGTGCGCAAATTTTTGGTTTCTTATTTCATCTTTATGAATATAAAATATGACACTGTGAGTGTTAAAAACATTCTAAAGCATTAGATAGCGAAGCGACATCAATTTCCAAGTTGAATTTATTCTGTAAAGAATAACTGCTTGGGCCATCTGTTTCATAGACAGACGGCTAGATGGCGCTAAGCGTCACGCAATTGACGTTTTCATAAGAAGCCACAAATTTCGCAGGGTCGGACTGACAGCACGGTAGCTCAATTGGTAAGAGCGTTTGGCCCGGTTTGCCAAAAGGTTGCTGGTTCAAGTCCCGCCCGTGCGCAAATTTTTGGTTTCTTATTTCATCTTTATGAATATAAAATATGACACTGTGAGTGTTAAAAACATTCTAAAGCATTAGATAGCGAAGCGACATCAATTTCCAAGTTGAATTTATTCTGTAAAGAATAACTGCTTGGGCCATCTGTTTCATAGACAGACGGCTAGATGGCGCTAAGCGTCACGCAATTGACGTTTTCATAAGAAGCCACAAATTTCGCAGGGTCGGACTGACAGCACGGTAGCTCAATTGGTAAGAGCGTTTGGCCCGGTTTGCCAAAAGGTTGCTGGTTCAAGTCCCGCCCGTGCGCAAATTTTTGGTTTCTTATTTCATCTTTATGAATATAAAATATGACACTGTGAGTGTTAAAAACATTCTAAAGCACGAGTCAAGTAGCCAATTGAGTAAAGTATTTTATCAAGATTGATGACACAGCTTATGCTAAACAATTTGGATTCCGACTACTAAAATCGATAATAGTGTGTTATCCAAGTAAACACAGGACCATCGAAGAAACATTTTTTCACCGCCGACTGACCAGCCGTGAATACAAAGGATTCAATTTACCTGCCACACTCACGTACACATGGATGTATGTAAATTTTTATGTTTGCACAATAAAATGTAAATAAATCCAGTGACTTCCGTCAGCCTCCCCTGAATATTACAGGACGTGTCAGGATAACGAATTTGGGGACGCAGCGAATATTATATTTATTTTCTTGGTCGAATTTATAACACGTACAAAATGCTCGTGTTACCAATCTCGTGGGGCTCGTATAGGTCTAAATTATAATATCGTATGAGTTTTGAAGGCATTGTGCATTTGAGATTGTGATTAATGGTTCTAAGTAGACGTCTTTCGCAGTCGTAGATCAGTTTCGCGTTAGCAATTCATTTTATAAACGATTGTTCTCAATAGTCAATCAATACTTGCTTAACGTTTATATTGCATATAAATACGTTTTGTCACAAACTTTAAGAAAAACATTTTTCAATGGTTATGAATATTTTTAACACTCACAGTGTCGATCTGAAAGGTCGAAATAAAGGTTAAACCCACGACCTCTGACAAACCCAAGAGTTGGTAAGAGTGTTGGCTCGCTTTGTCAAAGGTTGTATATTCACATCCTACTCGTGAGGAAGTTTACTTTCTTATTTCATCCTTTAATGCATTTTTCAGTTCACTGTAATACTCGTACTAAACATGCGCAAATTGTTCACTGAGATGATATGAGTGATATAGTTCTGTGGACGCCAAAGATATGTATCTCTCATCTAATTCATTTAGTTCAGTAGTTTTACTATCATTATATCAATCACTAGTTCACATTCATTCAGCTCAATTGAGCTTGGAAACACGCTCGGATGTGCTAAGAAGTACTCTGAAAATCACGTTAATCATCAATCTATTAAACAATACTAAATTTTTACTTATTGTAAAGTTATTAAAGATCATTTCAACTCACTCAGAAAGTATTGCGAAAACAGTTTTTATATATAGGATACTGGCCGGTTAGAATCTATCGAAAATATGATTATTTATAAGTACAAAAAATAGGTGTGATCCATTTTCAAAATTTCCCTTTGTTGTTGCGAGCCGATTCATAGTATCGTGTCTGACTGAAAAATGAAGATTGAAGAAAACAAATCTAAAAACTCGGCACGGGAACGGCACCAACGACGTCTATATATAGACTAGATAGACTGGCGTCAACCATACGGAAGCAATTTACGAAAAGAGAACAGCAACGCCTCGGATGGGAGCGGCAACGGATAGCGAACGCCTCGCCTCGGATCGTGTTTGATACAACTTATGACAGTTCTTCTTGATAATGACAGCCCGTTTCCATCATCAGCACGTCGTCAACCAGCGGGCGGCGTGCCGTAAGCACGTTACAACGCATGCGCCGCAGGTCGAGAGTGAGTTCCGAGTTGGTCTCGATTCGAGGTGGTGCCGTTACGAAGTTGATAGATGTGCGTTGAAGGACGGAGTTTCATACAAAGAATAATGAACACCTCGAGTTAATACGGTGCCGTCACGGTGACGGGTTGATCAGTGGGATACGGCCTTTACTCTCTATCACTGAACGGCTGGACTGGACTGCTGAGCCGTATTGGACGATTGTGAACGTGTGAGTGAAGGAACTAGATTGCTGAAGTTAAGATATTCATTCAAGAACTACCCAACTCTTATCATACACACTTTGCAATAACTTCGAGTATGTATTCAAGTTCCTGTCGCACGAAATGTGAGCCAGAAATGTTTCGCGCAAAGCTTCTATTTCTTGTAACGTTTATTTACAAACACAATATCAACGCACGATTGACCATATACGCGGTCGAACGTAACATTCACAATAAATAGAAGTGTGACAAGGCCCATGAAACGAAACAACGAGCGAGCGGACCCGGAGCAAATTGAAAAATGTTTCAGTTGTCATTTTGAGCGAAAATTGAAAAATGTTCGACGGCAGTCCACGCGACATGACGGCGTTTGACGGCGCACGTGGCGTTCGCAAGTACCGATTTTTCTTGTATTATACCGGAAAATGGTACCGACCTATTTCATTCGGCGCGTGCTTGCTGACACTGTTTTTCAATAAGGACTTGACACTTCGATTACACCGTTAGATATTTTTAGGGTTTCGTAGCTGAATTGCATAAACGGAATCCTTATAGTTTCGTTAAGTATATCTATCTGTCTGTATAGATAGATAGATAATACTTTATTGCACATAACATACATTGATTAACAAATTCCTTTTAAGGAAATATACAATTTAGGCGGTCTTATCTCTTCCAGACAACCTTTGGGTAAAGAAATTATGAGTTTTCTAGGAAGGGGGGGGGGGGGGAGTATTTTGTGCATAAAAGATAATGAAGAGCTGAATAAGTAAAGTAGAAATATATCTGTGTAATAAAAAACATTGTATAAAAATAAATACAAGAATAATATTAACAAATACGAGGGTCAAACTGAAAGTTCTTAGAAAATCAAAAACTGATTACATTAGCCAGTTATTAGTTTTATTATATCTTTTCAAAATATTGTCCATTGACGTCAATACACCGCTGCATGCGATGGAACCACTGGGAAAAGCACTTTGCCCACTCGTCCTTAGGGGTCTCTTCAATGGCATCGCGATACGCAGCCACCGCTTCTTCAGCATTCATAAACCGCTTTCCTTTAAGTTTTTCTTGAATTTTTGGAAATAAATAAAAATCACAAGGCGTGAGGTCGGGGCTATACGGCGGGTGACCCAGTAATTCAACGTTTGATGTCGCCAAATAGTCGATCGTTCGCTTGGCGGTGTGCGACGAGGCGTTGTCGTGGTGAAGGAGGATCCTACTGCGAGGTCGTTTCTCTCGAACTTTTTGCAAGACAAGTGGCAAACAATTGGTAGTGTACCATTCTGCAAAAACTGTTTTATGACCCTCTAACACAATTGTTGCGAAATTACCTATCCTTCCAAAGAACGAGGCCACCATTTTTTTTCTCGCACTTCGATCTCTCTTCACTTTAGTTGGCAACTCCTCGAAAGGAAACACCCACTGAGCAGATTGTCTTTTGGTTTCAGGATCATAACAGTAAATCCAGCTTTCGTCACCTGTTAGTATGTCGAACACAGCATTTGAGTCACCTCCGTTAAATCTTTCAATCATTTTACGGCACCAATCCACACGATGGAGTTTTTGAGCCTTAGTCAAATTATGAGGTATCCACCGGGCGCAAAGCTTCCTGACCGCTAAATGTTCGTGGAGGATTTTGTGCACTTGACTCATACCGATGCCTAAGCTTGTCCGAATCTGCTGATAGGTCACTCTTTTGTCAGTCTCTATCATACGCCGCACAACACTGATGTTATTTTCAGTCGTCGCCGTAGAAGGCCGTCCCTCACGTACATCATCAGTGAGATTAGTGCGACCACGTTTAAACTCATTAAACCAGTTGTAAACAGTCGCACGAGATGGGGCTTCATCGTGAAAGGCCAATCGTAGTCTATCATAACTTTCTTGTTGACTTAAATGACATCGAAAGTCATAAAAAATCATTGCACGAAAATTTTCTCGTGTTAAATTCATGTTGACGTGACACAGACAATTTTCAATTTGCCGCCAAATCGTAAAACAAATGACAAATGAATGGAATATATACTCAGTAATATTGGCAAAGAGTTCTATTTTCAAATTTTAGAATATTTTTTTTATTATATTGTTTATAAGTGGCCAGTTCTAAGAACTTTCAGTTTGACCCTCGTAATATACATGTATATAAAATATAACAGATTAATATATATAGCCCGGAGTTTGGAAGTTGGCGGTGTTTCACTCCCGTGCCCGTGCCTCGGAAAAGCACGTAAAGCCGATGCGCCTGATCTTTTTCCGGTCGTGTCAGATTGCTGTCCCATCGGGCTATGAGAGTGAAAGGAATGAAGAGTGCACACACACTTATGGTTTGCGCACACACTTATGGTTATGTACTATAATATGTCCCGCGCAGTTATTATTACCAACACAATAATAATCATACATAATAATATACACACAAACCAATACGAAATGAAAGGAAATTAACTGAGACATAAGAGTAGATAGAATTATTTTGAAGAGAGTAGATATTCTTTAAGCAGTTTTTCGATAATAGTAATAGATTTTGATTGCTTGATAGCCAGGGGTAAGGAGTACCACAAGCGTACTGATTGGACAGACGCTGTATGTCAGCCACAGCCACTTTATTCTGAAACTATTAGCATTACAGAGATTAAACTTAGTAGATAGGTGTATCCCGTTAATCATTTTACGATGCCCATCCAAAAAAAAATGACGTGTGTGGGAGGCACCCATACATGTAAATAAAAAAAATCTTTTTTTTTTTCAAAGCTATGCATGTGTCTCTTAAAATAACATCGAGATTTCTAAACCCTTTTTTTTCTAAAATTCTGACATTTGGGCGACAGATGCTTTCAAAGTGATAAAATGGGCGCCCTCTCTAACTGTTGAACGAAGCAAGTCTCTCACTTTTGAGCGGGTGTAGCCGTGGTGAAGGAAAATTTTGGTTGACCTCTGTTGAACACAACACAGTGACAAGACACTGTCGCTGCATGAAATCAGCCAACAGGTTTTTTTCAGCGGCACAGGTGAAGGTATTTTAATTAGCATTCGGCCAACTCGGTTGGTAAGGGTTTATCGGTTTTCCGATGAACACAGTCGACACTATGATTTCCAAACGGAGTCGCAATGGCGCTGAGCGGGGCAAAGCGCGCGCTGACACGTAGCCTGGATCAAAGAGTCTGATATTTCAGTTGGAAGCTATGAACAGAAAGGCGCACTACGAAATGCCAATTGAACCGATTCGGAGTATGTGAAATGCAGACGGATTTCTAAAACAGTCGGGCTCCAAGTACCGTAGAAAGTATTCAAACAAAATACTCTAATACGATCTGGCTCTGTAATTGGATAGGATAGAAAGGATTTCAATTCTAAGTAGATTCCCGTTACATCTGACCTCTTAAAATGGAGTTATTTAAATGCTTGAATAAGTTTTTTTTAACTCCTGACTTGGCATTTCCTAAGCCATAAGTTATTTAGTTTCAATTTTTTTTAAATATATATATATATCCTTTGGACATTCCCACACATCGCCATCTAGCCCCAAAGTAAGCTACTCAAAGCTTGTGTTATGGGTGCCAGACTACGGATATAATACTTAAATACTTTTTTTTTGCAAATACATACATGATATACATAGAAAACACCCAGACCAATACAAACAGACATGTTCATGCACACAAATGTTTGTATTGTGCGGGGATCGAACCCGCACCCGCTGCGTAGTAGGCGATTTCTCGACCACTACACCAGACGGGTCGTCTAAGTTAAACTAAATGTTTATTTAGTTTTACACAGTTGAATTGTACTATGACTATTCAGTTATAAATCATTTCAGAAGATCAGTATAGATAAAAGGTGTTGCAAAAGTTATTATGTAGGTGAAAAGCAACACCTATAATTACATGTCTTGCCCTTACGCGGGAGCCCTAAAAGCCCTGTCGTCCTTTTCGTAACCCGAGGTGGGTACTAGGGATGTGTCGCAACAACACCCTTACTTTAGTATTTTTAAACAGTACAACTTATACCTACCATTATAATGCCTTGCATTCTATTTCACAGTTTTTGTGTAAATTAAAATGCAAGAAATTAATGCAAACACATGTTTCTATAACTACACAGTTGAAACTTAGTAGGTAGATGTATCCAGTTAACCGCTTTACGATTCTCATATTTAAAGGGGGCTCCCATACATGAAACTAAAACCTAAAATTTTGTCAAAGCTATGCGTGTAGGGTCTATGGTATAGGTCTTTTAAAATGACATCGTGGTTTCTAAAACTATTTTCTCTAAAAGTTTAACTTTTGAGAGATAGACACTTCCAAAGAAGTAAAATGGGCGTCCCTAACTTTAAAGAAATACGTAATGTAGATCATGACAAAGACTTTTAACGAAATTTGGTTTGAAAGAGATCAAACTCGAAGTTATTGGGATAGAGCACATTTTCAATCCGCAAACATAACTTTGTTATTCATACAAATACTATGAAAAACAAAATTATATTTGCTGTCAACAAAATATTGTGGTATTTTGACTAAGTGACTAGTGAGTGAGTTTTAGACTCACTCACTAGTCACTTAGTTAAAGTTGGCACGGAACCCGTGCCTGAACCTAGTGTCCGAGTCCGACTCGCACTTGGCCGGTTTTTTTTTTTGGATTTGTCTTCGCTTCGAATAACATTGGCGAAACTAAATTCGCTTGGGCTGCTAGTGTGAACATGAATAAACACGATAGAAATATCCATAAAAGTAAATCAGACAACATGGCCGAAGTACATGCTTTTCCCATACCTAGTCCAGAAGTAAAAGTCACGCTGTATTATTACACCGGCCAAATTAATTGTGTGTCGAGAGCTCATATTGACCTTTTGTGATACTAATGACAAAAAGATGATACCACCCACCTTCTTGGCCTACTTTTAGGTGACTCGAGTCCACTCAGATTTATTGTTTAAATCTGAGTGGACTCGAGTACTTCAAAATATGTTTTAACTATTCATTTCACCGTTGCATTAACAGACGGGTAGATGGCGTTAAACGTAATGCGTGTGACGTAGCCATAAAAGATCACAAAATTCGCAAGGTTGGACCGACAGCACGGTCGCTGAATTGGTAGAGCGTTAGGCCCGGTAAGCCAAGAAGTTGCTGGTTCGAGTCCCGCCCGTGCGCAAATTTTTGGTTTCTTATTTCATCTTTGTGAATACAAAATATGACACTGCGAGTGTTAAAAACATTCTAAATCATTATTCATTTCAGATTAGATTTATAATGATATGATATAATAATTAAGTATAGATAAATGATGAAATCAAACTTAGGAGGAATGATAAAACAGGAATATCCAAGGAAAAATACACAGGAAAATACTTTTATTGGCAAGTGTCCTATCATTATCTATAAACGAACCTTAATTATTTAATCAAATCATTAATTGAATTAGTTAACGGCGTAACGAAATGATAGTCGCATTAACTTATTTATTTAATTTACAACAAGGATATTAATACGTGTTACTTCAAAACTTTCAGTGTGACGTTATTATCCTGTTACAGTGATATTTGAAGACTGCCAGGGAGGCGACTAATCACGTTGCCATGGCAACGCTGTAGCGACCCACAACCCCTGTTTCATAAATCAACCTTCAGGTAAAATTTAATATCTGGGCATGAGTTTCCTGTAGCAAAAATTGACGATTTCTTAAATTATAAATAGTCAATTTATTTTATAATTATTAAAGCCAACTTGAATTCTATGTCTTAGAAAGCTGATGTTTGGAAATCGATCGTGTTAGATTTATGAATTATGTTATAACCTTTTCACTGAATACTTATAACAAAGTTTTTGTGACATGAAGGCTAGTTGATATTTTAGATTATCCCCAAGTCACCAAACAGCAACTTGTCGTGTTTAATTTAGCCGGGTCGTCATAGATTAATAAGCTAAACTCCAGTGCGAGTTCAAGGCAAATATGTGCAGTCCCGGCTTACAGTAAGAGTTAGTGGTAGCTAAAGCCCTCTGCGCAGTGAGGCCCTTCAGATGCGCTGAGTTCCCTCGGCTCACTGATACATACGGAACTTAAGCCTATAGAAGATGGTTTTTTTTTTGGTGATCCAACGTAAAAGTTTTGTTTTCCCCATTTACCCTTCTCGACTGTAAGTAATAGGTTAGCAAATAATACCTATATAGAGTTTGGTAATTACTTATTACTTTAAGGCCCAGTTGCGTAGTCGATGCTTAACTCAACTAATGTTTAACCGTCGGTACCAGCAGTTGAACATTGAATTTTTTGCGTGTTTTGATGAAAAAATATTTAAACTGATTACATTTAACTATCTATTATGCAATTGGGTCTAATGAAGCACAATGAAAGTTTAAAATTGTTAGTTACAGTACAGTTACAAACATGAAGTAGGTATAAGTTAATAAAACTAAATAGTACATTGGGTCTATCAAAATTAATTGCATTCCTTCTTGGTGCTAATTCTGAGGCTCAATTACAAGATTTTTTGTATGGGACCGAAATCATAATTCCAAAGTAAATATTCCAATTTCCCATAGTAAAATGCCGATCAGCTAATGTTAGTTTCTATGGAGAAGTCAAAAAAAAATGGGATTTCAATCTTGGTCTCATACAAAAAGTTGTTGTACTTTAGCAACAGAACCACTACCGAAAAGAAATGCTGTTTACTACGTTAAACCCTGTATACTTAAATAAGCTAAAGACAATGATTTCATACTTCTCCGCTTGATGTCTTTACTCGAAGACAGTAATCATACTCGTAATATTAATTAAATTAACCATCAGCCCGATCGACTGATCCCATCTGAGATGCACATACACGTATTGCACATACATTATGTATGTAGGTAGTAATCCAATTAGCGGCCCCTACCTGAGCATCCGTTAGAATGATTTAGAATATTGATTACTGCGATTAAGCTTCGAGACATACGTGTGTAAACACAGTAAGAGGAATGAGATTGCGCCGAGTATTAATTTAGTTTACGGTGGAAATGCGCGAAACTCACGCCTGAAATAATACCTGAAAGCGAAATACACCAAATATTATATGAAACATTGTGATTTTATGAATATTTTCCTGGCCTAAACCTACGCAATACTATTTTTGGCTTTAAAGCCTATGTTTACATTTTCGTCTCAAAAAGCTTTTCAATGCGTAGAACTGGACGTGTTTTCAGATTTAATCATATAGCGGTCCAACGCGCTTTAAATACGGTTTTCATCGAGTTTAAAAGTTAAGTTTTCTCAAAGGCTATTGAAATTTTTCGGGAGCTTACGTGTACAATCTACTTAAGAATATTAAAACACGTCTTAGTGCTAGCTTAAATCACACAAATCTATAGGTGTTTATTAAAACGTTATAAGAAGTTTGAAAGTGATGCTTATAAATAATATTTCGTATTAACACATCAAGAAATTTATGTATACTATCTTTTCCACTCACCTTATTTTATGCAAGTTTCGAATGGGTCAAAATAAACAACGAAGTTAATTTAACATTATTTAATCTTTCTTAATAACTACCTGTGTAGCGACCATGTTGGTGCATCTATTTGAAAACCTTGTTTCACAAAATGTACATATTAAATGTTTCCGCTAAAACTATGTTTACTCTATTACTTGCAAGGGCTTTGCTGTAGCAAATCGGAAACCACAGGATATTAATTTTGAAGAAAATTGTTTTCTGATAACAGAGGTTAGTTTAATAAAGGATACTACGTGGATATCATTTTAATGGTAAGGGGCACCAGAGGAATAAATAGATGCGATCTTAAATGTAAGTTAATACACATGAAGCCTATTCGCCCTGACCTAGAAGCTATGCAAAATTGTATGATATCAGTCCGTTTTAGCAAAACATTATACTTTGTTTGTAACACAATACGGCCGTGTGTCCGAGCTCTTTGTAAAGCTGCAGTCAGACGCGCGTCGCCGACTCTCGACAAGAGTTGTCATCAACTTACGCTCACTCCGCTCACTCATTCGTTCACTCAACGTCATGTGCCGGCCGAGTTAAGTGAACACGAACTTAAAGTTCCTGTTAATTCAGGTTGTAAAATATGTTATTGTAGTGGCGTAGATAGAACGTACGAATGGTGTTCTGGAAGATAAGATGGTTATGAAGTTTTGTTTGTGTAGAAATAGTTTATGGAATAAATTACTAGTGTATGATCTCATTTACGGTATGGTTATTAACACGGACACCGATTCGTTTTCATCGCAAGGTGTAGCATTTTTGTAAATGCAAACACTTACATAGGCTTTGTAGTGAGCAAGAAGGTATACATTAAAACATTTCCAGTTTATTTTTATTTTAGGTCAAGTGCTACCCTTTGGTAGCATAGTCATATTTGCTTATCTACCCTCTTCGTATTTTTAATTGGTAAAAAATATTTTCCTACTCCAGAAAGTTGAAGCACTTATTCCAAACTGTGCTTAAATTAATTAATTACGAGCCACTTCAGTGTGTCCACACTCTTATGTGGTGTATTCAAATTCACACGACGTGAACAGTCTTCCAAGTGTAGGGGACTTTCAACTACTTATGCGCACTTGGCTCACTCATTTCAGTTTAGTTAGGACTTTCAGTTTTCAGAGCTTATGAGATGTTTCTGGAATTCCTTGAAACCAAGTGGGCAAAGCGCAGGAAAATACGAATGTAGTTATACAGAATCATGGGAGGTATAAATACTCATGACAATTGTTATTACGTTTTACTTTGAATTATTTAACATGCCACATTGCTTATCATCCCAAATTAACACTGCATACATCCAAATTAAGCCTAACGTTTAAAATTCATAATGCATAATTGGGGAAGCATTATAGGTATTATTACTTCAATGTTGCTAAACATCGGTTAAACGTTAATGAGCTGGTCCAAATGGCGTGATTAATTAAAAGCAATTCTGTTGGCTGGCATACTAACGACGGTTTTGTTAGCTGCGGCATAATACGCCATGTCGGTGTGGTGTAATGGGTCCATTACACTAGCCCTGCCTCTATTTTATGGTGCATTCGATGCAGGTGATAGCGAAATGGAAAATGAGGAATCGGGTTATTATCGCATAAAGGGAGTTTGAAAAAAAAACTGACCCAGGTAACTAGAAAGGTTCCAAATTAGAGAGCCACACCTAGGTACGAAGGCGGGTGGAACATCGGTACTTAAAGTTCTTCAGAGACTTTTTAATTCCGTGCTGCTGGAGGGCATCACGCCCGAGGCGTGGAACAGGAGTGTGGTGGTGTTGTTCTTCAAAAAAGGAGACAAAACCTTATTGAATAACTATAGACCCATCTCACTCCTGAGCCATGTCTACAAGCTGTTTTCAAGGGTCATCACGAATCGTCTCGCACGTAGGTTTGATGACTTCCAGCCTCCCGAACAAGCCGGTTTCCGAAAAGGCTATAGTACCATAGACCACATCCATACGCTTAGGCAAATTATACAGAAGTCAGAGGAGTATAATATGCCTCTATGTTTGGCGTTTGTGGACTATGAGAAGGCCTTTGATTCGATCGAAACTTGGGCGGTGCTTCAGTCTCTGCAGCGGTGCCACATAGACTATAGGTATATAGAGGTTTTAAAGTGCCTTTACAACAACGGCACCATGTCGGTCCGAGTACAGGAGCAGAACACGAGGGCTATTCCACTACGGAGAGGTGTGAGACAGGGAGACGTCATATCTCCGAAACTGTTCACAGCGGCATTGGAAGACGCCTTCAAACTTCTGGAATGGGAAGGAATCGGCATCAATGTTAATGGCGAATACATCACACACCTCCGATTTGCCGATGATATACTCGTTGTGGCAAAGACGCTGGACGATCTTGGCACTATAAGTGGGTCTTAAAATGAACATGGAGAAGACGAAAATTATGTCGAGTTCTCTTGTTGTACCCACTCCAGTATCCATTGGGAACTCAACTCTCGAAGTTGTCGACGAGTACGTCTACCTGGGACTAGTGATCCAATTGGGTAGGTCCAACTTCGAGAAAGAGGTCAATCGACGAATCCAACTCGGCTGGGCAGCGTTCGGGAAATTACGCAAGAGTGTCTTCTCATCTCATTTACCTCAGTGTCTTAAGACGAAAGTCTTCAACCAGTGTGTGTTACCAGTGATGACATACGGATCCGAAACATGGTCTCTAACTATGGGCCTTATAAAGAAGCTCAAAGTCACACAACGAGCGATGGAGAGGGCTATGCTGGGTGTTTCTCTACGGGATCGAATCAGAAATGAGGAGATACGTAGAAGAACTAAGGTAACGGACATAGCCTTGAGAATCAGTAAGCTTAAGTGGCAATGGGCAGGGCACATAGCGCGAAGAACTGATGGCCATTGGGGCAGGAAAGTTCTAGATTGGAGACCCTTCGACCAAAGACGCAGCGTGGGACGTCCACCAACAAGATGGACAGACGACCTTATAAAGATTGCAGGATCAAACTGGATGCAGACCGCTAGTAATCGGTCGCTGTGGAAAACCGTGGGGGAGGCCTATGTTCAGCAGTGGACGTCCTTTGGCTGATAATGATGATGATGACACCTAGGTAATTTCAGGCGGAATAACTTTTTGGTGCATCTATTTATAAGTCTACAACAGAATTAACATGCTAGTCTTAGATTTCATACCAGATTTAATAAGAAAGAAAAGCCAAAGAGCTAACTTAATTATTGCTATAATCATTACATAAATATCAGAAAATGAAAACAATCAATATTTAAAACCTATGGATATTTAGCTTTTATCTTAAACCGGTATGGATATTTAGCATATATTAAAAAAAAACAAGTTCCATTAAACTTGTTTTCTTACCTACCACGATTTCGGTTTCTATTGTCAAAATTACAATAGTGTAATGCAAATTACAAAAATCTAACAAACTACTCGTATCTACGTAACAAATAATTAGACGACGAGTTTCCTAACGCACTGATTAGTTAAACTTCAAACATACCGAACATCAAACTTGCGTACTAACGCAATGCAACTTCGAAATAGGAAGCGAAGTAATTTTGCTTGGATAAAACTTAAATAGTTGTAGTAAGCACTTAGTTTATTCTAGCGCCAGAGGTACTGAATAAATAAAGACATAAGGAAGTATGAAGATAAATTTTATGACTAACGCCGCGTCAGATGCTCCATCAAAATCAAACGCGTAAAAAATCGCTTCTCTATAAAACCACTCGTAACCATACAACGCCGTTAGTTTGAGTTAAAAGCGAACCACGTCGCCCAACGTAACGAGCGACGCCCCGCGTCTCCTTAAAAGAGGCCTTAAACATTCCGCCACATCTCTTTAACTACGGTATATTAGAAAATTGTCTTCCATGTTTGAACGGAATGAGAGTTGACATGAAAGGCTTGGCAGTAATTGCTATTTGTGTATAAAATCCAATATTATGGCCCACGTCGTAGGTAATAATAATGTTAGAGCACTCTGCAAGCAGATAACATTTATCTAGTGGGGACTCTATCAGCCCGATGCTGTTGCGAAAATTGATTCACATTACGGTTGTACTCACATCTGGAAAGTTTAAGCATCACATACAAATTTCAATTTTACAATGTGTGTTTTCATTAAATCCTTAGTATTTTCTTATTTATATATTTGTGCTTATTTATGCTTTATTGACATTGAACAACATTGTTTTTTTAATGATGTTTTTAATAATCTCAGTTAACAATTAATTCGAGTAAGTACTGTGTGTACGTGGTACAAAGTAAGGTACCTAATCAACTAAACTTAAATTAAATGGTTGTACAAATTTTGAATAATTAATACAAAGTGTGGCCTCTTCTGTTATTTATTGAGAACTTACTGGCACCGATTATTGATAGAAACGATGAAACTGTTAATGTTATCCTGCGGCAAGCTCCCAATGAAATTTTAGAAGTCCGTTAATTATTGGATTATTGTTACTCCATAAAAGTCCTTCAAAACACGTCTCTGGAGCATGTCCCACGCATGCTCGATGAGGTTGAGATATGGTTATTGCGCAGGCCAAGGCAATACCAGGATGTTTTCCCTTGCTAATTATTCCTGTTTGTGCAAATCTGTATGCAAACGCGCATTGTCCTGCATCAACGTGAAATCGGAGCCAAGCCTTCGTGCGGATAGATGGACATAAATCCTCAACGTAATTTACAGCGTTGTTTCCATTTACAAAAACGACCCCAGTTCGTCTGTTCTTCATAATACCACCCATACCGTAACTGTTGAGCCGTTGCATGGATGCACTTGCTGAACACACCGCAGTCTTTAAGTATTTCCAGGACGACGGTACACTCTTACCCTTCTAGTATCAGGCTTGAACCCAAATCGAGACTCATCGCAAAATAAATGTTTATACCATTGTTTCCGGGTCCATGTAATGTGTTCCCTACACCAATCATTTCAAAGAGCGCAATTCCCGGGACGTATCGGTGGGCACCTAGTTGGTTGTCGTGCTCGTAGGTCATACTCATGCAGTCAATTTCGTACAGTTTGGCAGCTAACAACAATAAAAAAATACGTCATTATGGGGCATCATTAAACTCATTAAACTTAATTAATCCTTATCTATCAGGTAGAACGCAAAAAGTATATGAAAACGGAATTGAGTCTTCTGGAGCGCCTCTTACAATGGGTGTGCCCCAGGGATCTATATTGGGACCACTTTTATTTTTGATACGAGTTTATATAAATGACCTCCCGCATTTTGTAGGGAATCTTTGTGATATGGTATTGTTTGCAAATGATATTTCACTAATCTTTAAAATCCCAAGAGATGAAGAAAATTTTGACGATGTAAATAATACCCTTGCACAAGCATTACATTGGTTTACAGTTAAACTCCAACAATCTTTTTCTTAATGGAAGTAAACTAAATGTGTAAAGTTTACGATGCCTATTGTGCGACAGGCATCAACTCAGGTTAAGATAAAAGACAAATCGCTTGATATTATCGACTCCACAACATTCTTGGGAATCACTTTATAATCCAAACTACAATGGGATCCTCATCTTATAGAGGCCTTGTCAGGGAAACTAAGCTCAGCTGCTTTTGCTGTTAGAAAGATTAGACGTTTGACTGATATAGAAACAGCTAGGTTAGTTTATTTTAGTTATTTCTATAGCTTGATGTCCTACGGTATTTTACTGTGGGGCTCTGCTGCTGATATAGGATCAATTTTTGTATTAAAAAAAAGAGCCGTGCGAGCTATATATAGTCTAAAACCTCAAGATTCCCTACGAAAGGTATTTAAAGAGATTAGAATATTAACTGTAGCCTCTCAGTATATTTATGAAAATTTAATGTATGTACGCAAATATTTACATTCATTCACGAAAAAAGTGATATATACAATTATAATACCAGGAATAAAATAAGCTTGCTATTCCACAATTTAGGCTTCGAAATGTTGGTAATTGTTTCATGGGGAAAGGTATAAAATTTTTCAATAAACTACCAGAACATATTGAAAATTTACCGGTCAATAAATTTCAAACTGTCATTTAAGAAACCCTAATGACGAAAAATGTAAAACTATTAAGGTTATAAAGAAATATATTTTGCGCGAACTAACTAAATGTTTAAACACGTATTTGGAAATTGGTTATTTCCCTGATTCACTAAAAAGGGCGAAAGTCAGTCCAATTTTTAAATCAGGTTGTAGAACTGAAGCTAATAATTACAGGCCCAGGTATTACCAATCATGTCTAAAATATTTGAGAAAGCAATCTACAATTAATTGGAACAGTATCTCAACTCCATAGATTTTCTCTTTGACAAACAGAACGGATTTTGCCCAAAGTCTAATACTCTTTCTGCATGCATGGATTTAACAACAAATATAAAGCTAAAGATTGATCAGAAACAAATTATTTGAATGATCCTTCTTTGAAAGGATGTCTTCTTATTTGAGTATACAAGAACCAAATTTATAATATAACTGCAGGACTTTAAATGAGTTCACTATGAACCTCTTTTATCAGAACAGACCTCTGTAAGTATGTATTATCACCACAGCGCGGCGTTTGATTGTGAAATGGTCTTTATTTGACGCTGGGCATATTGTACAATGCCGCTACGCGCAAAATGGGAAAATGCACCGCGCCACGTGATCTGCGCCTCCGTCGCCGCGTGCGTTCTGCGGAACGCGGTGGAGCGCGATGCAGTAGGGGAACATGCCTTCCTTACACACTGTGACTTTTAGCATCGATGCAGTCGCGTGTTTTGAAAACGCGCTTCAGCATCGCGACTCACGCAATGAACAGATTTAATTTATCATCGATGCTAACGAGCATTAGTATCGATGCAGTCGCCAAAATTCAGTACAGAATTTGACAATTTCCAGCTTCTGCATCGCGACTGCATCGCTGCTAAAAGTCGCAGTGTGTAAAGGGTTTAACGTTTGCGTTTGCGCATGGGATGACGCTGCACGCTGGTTGCATCGCACTGCGCATCAATATAAACGCTAAAACGCCTGACGCGCCGCGGAAGCCACGCTGAACGCGATAGACGCGACGCTGGACGCCACGTTTTTGGGACTGAAAAGAAAGGCAGGACTTATTCTTATCTTTAAAAAGATTACTATGTCTAAATCAATGTATTTTTTAAGTTGGCGAGACTTAGCTTAAATCTTAATTTGTACGTAAAAAAAAACGACCTTCTTTAAAAATCTGACCAAAAAGCCTTATTTAACGCATTTGTCTTGAAACAAATTCTTTTGGAGTCGGTGTATGATGTGCGTAAGCTGTTTGTGTACGTCCTCGTAAGCGTGACATTTTGCATGTTTGTCCACGCATTGCTCAAAAACGATAAGCCGTAGCCATGCCATAGATATTTTTTTTTAGTGCAATTAGGTATACTTTAACTTAGGGAATGGGATACAATGGACCGATTTTGATAAATCATAGTAGGGTAGGTACGATTATCTGAGAAACTAAACTTAGGTAGGTATGTGTTCATTGTTGCCAAGTCGGAATCTGATGATGAGATCTTGGTGCAATCGTGGGAAACCCGCAAATCTGAATTTTGACGTGTTGTTTCGTCTGTTCGTCAATATTGTGTGGAGCTGCGCTGATGGTGGAACTCCTCAACGCTTAGGAGCTAAGTAATTATAATGAGAGAACTTATGATAGGTAACTTGAAGCTTGTGCAAGGTGCAACCCAGTTCCCCCTTCATCCTGTAGTGACTAAAAATGAAGAAAAAATTAATTTAAAAAAAAATTAAAACAAGTCTTTTAAGTGCATTTTGGTTTTAAGTCAGTTTTTACTTTTTTAGGGTTCCGCAGCCGAAAGGCAAAAAACGGAACCCTTATAGTTTCGTCAAGTCTGTTTGTCTGTTTGTCCGTCTGTATGTCACAGACACTTTATTCTGTAACTATAAGCATTACACTGTTGAAATTTGGTAGGAAGATGTATCTTGTTACCCCCTTTACGATTCTTATACAAAAAAACAAAAAGATATGACAATTAAGTATTGTTTTATAATACTAAATAATTTATGAAATTCCTATACATGAAACTAAAACTGAAATATTTTTTTAATCAAACCTATGCGTGTCTATGGATAGGTATAAAATGACATAGAGGTTTCTAAAACAATTTTCTTGTAAAGTCTAACGTTTCATAGCTAGACGCTTCCAAAGTGGTAAAATGGGCGTCCCCCTATCTAACTTCTAAGCTGAGCAAGTGCAAATTTTGATTAAAATATGTAATGTGATCTTAACAAATACTTTCAACGAAAATTGGTTCGGACGGGATCGAACAAGCAGTTTTTGAGATATAGGACATTTTCAACAACCTCAAATATAACCTTGTTATTCATACAAACACTTTGAAAAACAAAGTTATATTTGCGGTAAACAAAATATTTTGGTATTAAACTGAGTGGAAGTAAGTGCATTCCCCATTCAGTAAAAATTGGGACGGAACCCTCAGTGCACGACTCCGACTCGTACTTGGCCGGTTTTTTTTTACGATTACCGATTGAGGCGATGCCTCCTAATCTTCTAATCCGAACTGAAGCTTGTCCTTGTCAATCTATAGCTATCACGAGCACTGTATTTCTTTCACTGGTCATCACTTGCGGCCATTCACTGTTCATTTACACACGTACGCACTGAACCATTGCTGGATATAGTGACGAATAACTGCCGCATAAATCAGCATAATGTTGTGCATGCACGTTATCTTTTGCTGCGAAAACGTGGACTCGAGCTCGAGCTGTTCGACTTTCGGCGCGTAGTCCGCGCCAGCAGCAAATTTTGGACCCTCAAGTGATAAAGGTGCAGACCTTCGTTATGCAGAAACCGCCACAGCCAGCGTCTGCGATGTTTAGCACCAGGTGCCGGTAAAAATATAACCCAGCATGTCGTTCTCGTCGTGCCACGTCGAGGCGCTGGTGGCGATGGGCGGCGCGTTTGACATTGCCGGAAGTCTTTTTTCTACATGTTTATAATTTTTTTTTTCGAAAACTAGCGTATAAAAATACATATCGTTCAAAAATGTTTTATTTATTTTTCAAAATCGGCCTTTTCAATATAACCACTTAAAACGAGGTGACTTTTTATAAACCGCCTTCACAAACTCACAAACTGAATTCAAATGAATAATGTTCTCGTAAACAGAGGGCAAATGGGTTATTTTGATCTTATTAGACAGTTTTGTGAAGGCGGTTTGTTTTATCTTTTCACACAATTTTGAAGTAGTGCTACGTTAATACTCATAAGTAGTAGATAAATCTGCCAGAAGATTACTCCGCGAAACCGCTCCGGAAAATGGTGACCGAAAACTTTCTCTTGCGTCAATATTTCCTACTTGCTAAGACGAAGGTCTTAGATAAAGGCATTTCTCTCCGGGTAAATGTGAAGTCAATAGAGGAGGTAGAATAAATAAGGCAACATTCTTATTCAGATCATGTCCTGGCGAGGGCGTCAACAACGCTTTGACCTCGAAGCTTTGACAAATGTTTTATCAGGTGCGAGTTTTACGTTTACTCTTAAGTTTTCATTAATAGTGGGATAAATAAATAAATAAACTTTTATTGTACATTACCAGCAAAGAAAATATAATAAACATTTTGCATAATGCTTACTGTACTATACAATGCTTTTTCCAAGAAAAAATGAGACTCTGCCTCCTAGTTTAGGTTTATCCTGTATTCTAGGAGACAGCTTCTTCCCTATACTGTAACAATTTATCACTTTTGTCAGTATGATATCACTTCTCTCAGACCCTGCTCAGCATAGACGCAGGCGTCGTTCCAAGAGTCTCCATAGTATATCAGAGCAGTGTCGTCTGCAAACGTAAAAATTTTACCATTTACAGGAGTATGTAAGCATAGCTCATTGAAATAAATAAGGAAAAGACTTGGTCCGAGTACGCTGCCTTGTGGCGTTCCGTAATTTATCGCTGTTTCACAACTAATATACTCACCAATTTTAACACATTGATGCCTATTAGTGAGATAATTCTCAAAGATTTTCAATGTTATGCTACGTATACCTATATTATCAACAACAAAATGGGAACAGAGACGGTGTCAAACGCTTTAGCTAAGTCAAGGAAAATGCCAATGCACTTTCTTCCTTTGTCCATATTATCAGCAAAGTATTCTGTAAGGCTTCCGACAGCGTCCTCAGTCGACTTGCCGGCTCTGAACCCAAATTGGGACGCGGCAAGCAAATTTTCCATTTCGGTCACAGTCACACATATGCGGAGAATTGGCGATCTGCTGCCGAGCCGAGTCCTGCAGATGGCACAGAGAGAATATTTAGAATTTTCCTGCGTAGATATGGATATTTTTCACAAAAGTAAGGCATGTATTAAAAATTAAATGGTAAAAAGATTTATAAATGATGGTAGGTAACCTACATTCTTATGACTTATGAGAGTAGATAACCTAAATTAACATCAATAGTAATAGTTGATTATCAAGATTAGTACTCCAGGATCTGGATGGTCCAGAATAAGTCCTTTTTATAATGGTTTATTTCTAATGCTTTACATTCACCTCTGCAGGCAATTAAGTTGGGGAGCTTAGCGTCATCGTCATGAATATGAAAGAGGCTTGGACCTTCCACGGGGCATTTTGATAGCATATCTCAAGTAAGACCTTTGGTTATTATATATTGTGTCCCTTAAAGCCGGGATTTGATCGGTTTTGTGAAAACGTACTCAGATGAATATTACTAAACTTTGTAGTATTATTAGTATTTATATTAGTATTTATGTGAGGACTCTTGCAATGAGAGGAAGTAGAGTCCAAATCTACCTGGGACGGGACTTTAATACAGTCCGGTAAAAAAGGCGGGTTCCGAACGTAAAGTCCTAGGTTTGAATCCTGGTGGTGTATCTGTACTTTTTACTTATTTTTGTTTTATTAATAAATTATTGTTGTTTTATTACAGTGTTTTGAGTTTTTTTCCGTTTTTTAAATATTGCACCGCGCAGTACAGGGAGGCAATTTTCGTGCAATTTGTATACGAAAAAAGTTTATCGATCGAATTTTCTTTGTGGAAGAAAACTTAGTTTTGGATTTCTCAAGGTCATGATTTCTATATGTTTAGATTTTGTTAGTGCGATAGTTTTAACTCGCAATCGAATAACTACACGAAAAAAGTTCGATTGCCGCGAGAATCGGCCTCCAGAAGGCAATTCACGAGCAATTCGTACTTATTCGATAAATGTTTACTGAATCGAATTTTATTTGTCGAAGATTTTTTATTTTTTATTTCTCTGAGTCATGATTTCTATGTATTTAGATTTTGTTCGTGCTATAGTTTTTACGTGTATATATTTAAATTATTTTTTTAGTTAAACGTTTACACGAAAAAAGTACAATTGCCGCGAGAATCGTCCTCAATTGCCGCGCCGTGGCACGGTACGGCGCCGCGCTGTGCTACGCTACCAACGCACATAGGGGTATTTGGACAATCTGGGCGGCCAAAAACAAAGTTTCTCAACTTTAATGGGGATAGACAAAAAATATTTCTAATTAACTTAAACATTGAACGGATCAGAAAAAGCAAATACCTACCTTTTCGTGCAATCCCAGCCTTTGTAATGCTACTCGAAACTTGGACGTCAATCAAAGTGAAACGTATATCTTATCGGCTTTAAATTTATGCGTAGCTTTTAAATGCTTATTTATTTAAATAAGTGTAAAACACGAAGATAAAAAAATGTGTTGAAGAAGGTAAGTGTATTTCGTTTCTATAATGCTTCAAAGCAATATTTTTTATAATGTCGGAAATAAATAGAAACATAGATGAGTGATTATTCATGGGTTTATTTTCAAAAACTTTAACAAACTCGAGAGTAAAAGTTGTTTAAACCGAAGAGCCCCGGCATTGATTTTCGATTTAGAAAAATCTTTGAGATCTCAGCTATCTTATGGTGAAAAAAGATTTTGCTACTTTTTGCTTATTCTTGAGATATTCTATTTTTAAAGGGTAGTCATAATTAAGGATAATTAACTGCATATTCTTAGTTTTTTTTCCATTGTTATAGGACCATCAAATGTTTTTTTTTATAAAGTTTTTAATGAACTATTTAGGTAGGTATTTTTTTTGTTTAATAAAAAAATTTTTTTTTGTTTAATAAAAAACGTTTATTTTCACCACAGCAACAATATTAAAAAAGGTTGCTACACATAAATTCTAAGCTAATATGTATTCTTAAAGTAGCTGTGGATGACTGGTGCCTGTGGTAGTTATTAAAAGACCTGTATTACAGGTCATCAGGTCTCCACCTCTAGACCGGTGACAAATCAGTAGCTTAGAAATAGTGCGCGCGCGCGTGTGTGTGTGTTTGTGTATGCTTGTGCATGTGAGAGTGCGTGTGTGCGTCTGAGTGTGTGTATTATGTGTGTGTGTGTGAGTGAAGGCGTCACAACGTCAAAAAAGAAGTAAAAAATATCAAAGAGCCGGGCCAAGTCGCAGGGGACCTCTGGTGTTAAATTAAATTTAAAAAATAAAAATATAATAACTAAATTACGTCATAACCGCCAGTAAATGTTCAGTCACATCATGAGGCTGTGCTTGAAGCCATGATTGCAAATCACATTTATATTTGTATTTGTTCTTTCCATGAAGCGATAGAATTGCTTGTTTTTTTTTATAAAGAAAAGGTCAAAGAAAAACGAAAAATCTACGACTAAAGGCCGTTTTAGTCACAGCATCAAATCTATTAACACCAAGTGGATGGCGGCGAGCAGAGGATTCAACGTAAGTTATCTGTGAATGTTGTTTTAATGCTGTATACAAAATAAAAAGTTGTCTAACAGTTAATACTTGACAGTATTCATATAGTTTATCGCTAGGGAACAGTCGATGCTTGAAGGTGCACTTTTTGAGCACAGCTCTCTGCGCTCGCTCGATGGCCATAAAGTGAGTTGTTGTGAGAGGTTAAACAGTAGGTGAGTATGGACTGACAAAGGGCCATGTAGACTATTTTTAGGACCTCAGCATCAGCAGATTGACGAAGTAGCCTGAAGACAAATAACAGCTTTCTAACACGACCAGTCAGTTGACTAATGTGTTGTTTGAAATTAAGGTTGCAGTCAATTACCACTCTAAGATATGTCGTGTATGAGACTCTTTCTATTGTATGGTATGAGTCCACATGAGACTGATTCGTGCTATTAGTTGCAGCAGAAGTTACGACTGTAATTCTGAGTGACTCTGCCAGGCCGGGATTTATACCACGCATGGAAAAATTCATGAGTTTGGTTTTGGATAAATTTAGGGTTAATAAATGATCATTGAGCCAGTCTCTAACTGTGTCAAAACCAATCTGTGCGTAGTGGTATACCTTGTTCCACTCCTTAGCAGAAAAAACCAAAGCAGTATCATCAGCGTAGGAGAATACCGAGCAATTGGTAAGATTAAGGTTGCACAGGTTGGTTATGTAAATCAGAAACAGGCTAGGCCCGAGAATGCTACCTTGGGATACTCCGTAGTTAATTGGTAGTTCAGAACTTACATAATCACCAATCTTAACACATTTCTTTCTGCCATACAAATAAATTTTGCACAGGGATAGCTGAGTACCTCTTATGCCCATCGATTCCAATTTAGAACAAAGGATGGGGATCGACACCGTGTCGAAGGCTTTGGTCAGGTCTAAAAAGAGTGCTGTGCATTTGTGACCAGCATCAAGTTTCTTAACTATATGATCTACCATTTCATGAACCGCATCAGACGCAGAATTTTTTTTTCTGAATCCAAATTGGTGTGGTGATAGTAGTTTTTGATTTTCCAGAAACGATACTAACCTATTATTTATATTTTTTTCAAGAATTTTTGAGACTGGAAGAAGTGATATTGGTCTATAATTTTCCGCACGGTTTCGATCCCCTGACTTAAAAATTGGGACAAGAACAGCAATTTTTAGCTTGTCAGGAAAAACTCCAGTCGATAGCGACAAATTACAGATATGGGCAATCGGAGCAGCAACAGCATCAAGATGTTTTTTTAGAAGAATAGAAGAGATGCCGTCCCATCCAGTGGCAGGGCTATTTTTCATCGAAATCAAAAGGCGTTTAACTTCGTTCTCATCAGTGTTCAAAAGTACAAAAGAGTTGGGATGGTGATTTACATGAGATGAAGCACCGTTTTTGGAGTGTATTTGTTTGGAAAGAGTTTTACCAATACTAGTGAAGTAGGTACCTTGTTAACTGAGCCAATTTTGTCACCGGAAAGTAGCAGGTCACAACCAGATGAACTAGCTTTCCTCATGTTAGTGACTGAGTTAATAACTTGCCATATTCGTTTGGTGTTGCCGCCAGCCTTCTCAAATTGTAGCTTTTCATAGTCACATTTTGCTTTACGTAAGGCTGAGGTACAAAAATTGCGGTAGCGTTTATAAGATATTAACAATATGTCATTAAGAGGGTTCTTTCTTACCAGTTTATATAAATTATCTCTGTGCCGCATACATTTAAGCAAGCCTTGTGAGATCCGTGGTTTTAGCGGCCTGTGTCTGCAAGAAAGTTGTATAAAACTACTATTTTTAGATATTGCAATGCGAATTGGGTCCATAAAAAGTTCAAGTGCTTTATTTGGGTCTGTGGTATTAAAGACTTGATAGAAATCTATATTAAAAATATCAACTGCTAATTTATCTTCATCTATCCTCACAGGGAGTGGTTGTTTGGATAACTTCGGCTTATCTTTCGAGAGGGCTAATAGCGTGGAAAAATGGTCTGTTATAGTAGATTCTAAAACCAAGTTTAAATTCACGTGATCAAGGCAAGTAAAACCATGCGTAGGAAAGTTATGCCCTGGAAAAATGCCATGATCAGCAAGTACATCCAGGTAATCCAAAGAATTTTTTTCCTGACATTTATGAGCAATATCAATATTTATATCTCCTGTTATAATGACATTTCGATAGGATTTTAGTCTTTAGTGTGTTATCAATAGACTCGATAAACGGGGAGGGATCCCGGAAAGCATAAGGTCTGTATATAGCGAGGATTGCTAATTCATTACCCATTGTAATAATTAAACAGTTGGATTCGGTAACCGCTAGTTCTGTAACCTTGACATTTGCCAGTGACTTCTTTACATAAACTACCACCCCGTCGTTTTGGTTAAATGAATGAGACGTTTTATAGTAGTTATATCTAGACAGAGTTGGTATAATCGGGTTGAAAGAAAGCCAACTTTCGGGTAAAATAATGATATCACAAGAAACCTAAATTCGTAACATCAATGTCAAAAAACTCGAAAAATTAGCACCAACACTGCGTATATTCTGACATAATATAGTAAAATTGTAGTTGGAATTCAGTAGTAGGTTGGTACACTGTTCAGGATCGCAAACTGAGGCTTCACAAATGCCTGTTCGTCTAACGTTTTAAATAGGTCATTAATCGCTGCGAATTTTATAAAATATTTGTGGGGGTGGCAGAATAATAAATCGCAAATGACTGTCAAGACAGTGCTGACTCGATGTTACACGAGCGGTCACGGTCAGGCAGGTAATAGAAGCTCCGAACATAATGTATAGGTTTAGGTAGCACGCAGGTGTTTGCACTATGATGCTGTGTTTACGAGTTTCATAACAATACGACCAGTATGCTAAATACAACAATACTTTTAATAGAAAGATTGCAGTAATGAAATTATAATGTTTAAGCGGCAGTGAATAAAAACAGTTCCTTTCAGGCGTCGTGATGATTAATGTGACGTGTGTTTCATGTGTAATTAATAAAAAAAATGTTGACTTGTAATGTGTGTTTACAGAGTGCAGTAAGTATGATTTGGGTAGTATAAACATTATTTGTAAGGGCATGTGTACACAGGGTGTGAAGTGCGGTTGGGTGGTATTGAGAAAAAAATGTGAATTTACAGTATAATAAAGTAAGATACGTCTGCAGCGTAAAGAAAATTAACACAATAAGGCTAAGGCTACACAGATAACAGTGTTTCGAATTGAGGCCAGTTAAAAATACTTATCAATACATCCAGTCATTTCTTTCTCAACACTATTAGATCCAATTCTTCTCTGATTTCGATCCGCGTACCTCCTTCGCTTTTCCTCATATAAATATGGCCGTTATTTGTCCAGCAGAACTTGAATTGAAGGTCTTTTGCAGCCTCTCTTGCTTGACCATACTGTTTCCTGTCCTTTGCAGTAAGGCTTTCTGTGACAAAAATAGGTGATTGGGGCCCTGGGCAGCCAATTGTGGACGTTGAGAGTTTGCTATTGGGATTCATTTGATTGAACTCCCTGACGCCGTGTAAGATCTTGTTTTTTGTTAAGACAGAGGAAAGTTCCGTCACGACCGCAGTTGCTCCAGATTTATTCTTGATTCGATATATGTCTTTAATATCAGATGTAACCAGTTGAACGTTCACGGTGTCGCAGATCCTCTGTACAAGATCGCAAAGGTCGCGTTGTGTTTCCTTCCTTAGGGCCAGCGAAGGGGCTGGCAAATTTCTGAACTCGATAACTGTGGACTTCATCTTTTTTTGCATGTCATCGAGTTTGTTCTCCAAAGTTTTTATGTATTTAATGTTTTCTTATCGCTCCGCTTCCAGAGTTGTAAGTTTTGTTTTCAAGTCTTCGTATTACAAGGACATAAATTGTAAAGCCTTGTCCATGTCAGCTGTAGTTGATTGAATATTAGTGTTCTGTTGCTTCAGTTCCGAGATATCGGCGCATAGTCGGTTTAAAACAATATCCTGATCTTTTTTCCAACTGGACAGCATTGACAGTAATTCATCTTTTAAGGATGTCTCCTCATATTCCTCTTCTTGACTACGTGGTCTTTTTGGCCTTCTGCCAACGTAGTTCAAAGGATCGATGCTTGATAGATCACTTTCTGATTGTACGTGCTGGACGTTGCTGGTTGGTGGAGGTCTAAGTATCTTCGCCATGTTGTTACGTTTTCTTAGGTTCACAGTTACTGCGTTCGCACGGCAGGAGTAAACGTAAATGTCATAGTAATGACCCGAAAATATTTATTTTGTGCAACGCAAAATTACCTTTTGCAGCTCCAACCTTTTTTTTCAGAGTAAATATTTAAAATTACGAACGATTTTTTGCGTTTAAAGGCTAAATTAAGCATAGGTGGTCTCAAACATGCCATAATGAGAAAATATATACAAAAAAAATGCGAAATGACTTGAAGGTACATGCACCGGGCGACCATCCAAGTCGATTGATCAATCGAGTGATAAAATCAAAAGAAAGAAGACCGAAGATCTTCGTGTATCTTCCGACTTAGAATGGCTTACCCATGCTCATCAATAGGCCTCTTCATCTTGACAGATGATTTAAACAGCGCCTACGTGAGAGGAGCATCGTCGCTCGTGGCTAAACAAACCGATCCTCGAACGACACTTTCGTCCGCACTTGCGGCACGCGAACTGAGAGTCCGTTGTGACGGAACCCTCTGCACGAGCATGTCGTTTTTCCCGTTTTTCGGCCAGAATATGAAACCAGGCTTTATCATGGGTCTCACAGCCCTCGTAGATGGCTTTTCTCCACTCATCGCGGTCGCTAGCCAGGTCCTCCCATGTGTCACGATCGATGTTGAATGCGATCATGTCGCGTTTTGCGCAGTCCTTAAATCGCAGTATGGGACGTCCAACTTTACGCTTCGAGAAAGCGACTTGGCTCAACATGGTCTGTCTGGGCAAACGAGTGCTGCTCATTCGGTGCACATGCCCTAGCCACCGCAAACGTCTCTGTTTAAGTAGGGCGGTGATGCTAGGAAGCTGTGCAATCTCTAGCACTCTCTCGTTTGTTACTCTGTCCTCCCATGTTATGTTGAGAATGCTACGAAGACAGCGCATATGAAAGGTGTTAAGACGACGTTCCTGTTTAGCATACGACGTCCAGGTTTCGGCCCCGTACAAAAGTATGCTCAAGACGCAAGTTTGGTATATGATCACTTTTGTCCTGACCGTTAAATGTTTATTATTCCATACTCTTGTACATAGTTTTCCGAATGCCGTGGCCGCCTTGCCTATACGAATATTGATCTCACCGTCAAGGGAGAGATTGCTCGACACGGTTGACCCCAGGTAACAAAACTTGTCGACTACCTCCAAGGTTGCACCTTCCAACAAGATGGTCGGCTGGTAGGTATAACCTTGCGCTAGGATGACGGTCTTCTTTGCATTTATGGACATGGAGAACAGGGCACAAGCGTGGTGAAATTTGTCCAGTAGAACCTGGAGCTCTTGAGGAGTTTTTGCAACAAAGGCCGCATCGTCAGCAAACAGCATGCTGTCAACAAATAAGTCCTCACGATTACGACGAGATTTAAGAAGGGCGATATTAAATAGTTTCCCGTCTGCTCGAGTGTGTAGATGGACACCCTGTTGCGCGCCACCGAAGGCAACTTTGAGCAGAAGTGAAAAGAATATGCCAAACAAAGTTGGTGCCAAGACGCAGCCTTGGCGAACTCCTCTACGCATATCAAAAGCGTCAGACGTTTGACCATTGTAGACAACGGTGCCTTTCATGTCCTCGTGAAAGCATTTCACCAACTTCAGCAGCTTCGGGGGACATCCTATTTTCTCAAGTACAATATAGAGACCCTCTCTGCTGACCGCGTCGAAGGCCTTATTCAGGTCAACGAACGCGATCACCAAAGGCGTATTCTGCTCACGACACTTCTCTTGAAGTTGCCGAATGGTAAATATCATATCCGTAGTGGAACGCTGGGAGCGGAAGCCACATTGTGCCTCAGGATACACGCGTTCGGCAAGACATTGCAGTTTAGTCAGTATGACCCTTGCAAAAAGCTTACCGACAATGCTGAGAAGGGAAATACCACGGTAGCAGTTACAATCTCCGCGGTCACCTTTCCCTTTGTAAAGGGTAACAATATTTGCATCGCGCATATTCTGTGGGAATAGCTCCCTCTCCCAGCATTTCCCCAGGAAGTTATGCAATACTGGTAATATGCACTTGAGTTTTAGGAGCTCGGTGACTATACCATCAATCCCTGGACTCTTACCACATTTAAGCTGTAGTACAGCCGCACGAAGATCCCACACGGTGGGTAAATCATCAAGCTCAGTCATAATAGGTAGGTTTGGAATTAAATCCACGGCTGCAGGACTGATCTCAACTGGTTGAGAATAAAGCCCAGTATAGTGTTCTACCCACCGATCAAGCTGACGAATGCTGTCAGTGATAATAGTGCCGTCGATCTCCTTTAGAGGGGCCGTCCTTTTTTGCACTGGACCAAGAGCCACATTTATCCCTGCATATACTCCGCGGAAATTTCCTGTGGCCGCGCAATCCTGGATGCTTTTGCACAGTTCTATCCAGTAAGCATTAGCGAGCTGGCGACAAGTTCGCTGTAGGGATGACTTTGCTGTGCAGAGTTTAGTGCGCGTGGCGTCGCAGGGACCAAGGCGATACTCTAGCGCAGCTTGGCGTTTTGCGTCAATAAGGGGCTGAAGTTGGACTATATTTTCGGTAAACCAATCCGGTGATTTCACCTTAGCATATCCGAAAACCTCGCCGGCTGTTGTGGTGAGGAGGTCCTTAATGCATTCCCATTCTGTTTCTACGGGCGCATCCGCATCCCAGGTAGCTACTATCCGTTGCACCAGTGAACTGAAAGTATCCACTAACTCAGGGTTCCTAGTCTTGGAAAGATTTAGCATCTTCCTTCCGGGATTTTTGGAAGAGTGAATTTTTTTGGGTGACAGGAGAACTTTGCATACTACCAGGGAGTGATCAGTGTCGCATTGTGCACTATGGTACGTTCTAGAATGGGTAACTTCCTTTAAATCCCGCCTTTTGGTTAAAACAAAGTCTAATTGGTGCCAATGACCGGACCGAGGATGTTTCCAGGAGACCTTACGCATCAATTTCCCTTTGAAATATGTGTTTGTAACACACAGCTGAAATTTGGCGCAGAACTCTAGCAAACGTTGCCCATTTTCATTCTGCTTTCCTATGCCGTGATTTCCTAGAGAATCGGGCCAGGCGGTATTGTCTTGACCTACACGAGCGTTAAAGTCCCCTAGAATAAAAAGTCGGTCTCCGGTCGGTACACTGGCCACAACAGAGCAGAGCTTATCATAGAAATCATCCTTAGACTCTGCTGTCGAGGTGAGAGTTGGAGCGTAGGCGGAAATCAGGGTAACAAAGCCGCTTTTGGTATTGAGGCGCATGACCATAATACGCTCACTTACACTTCAAGGTGTTTCTATGGCACTTAAGAGTGTGTTGTGAACTGCAAAGCCCACACCGTGCTCGCGATTTTCACCAGAGGCCTTGCCTCTCCAAAAGAAGGTATAATTTTGTTCACGCAATGAGCCTCCATCTGGGAGCCTGGTTTCTTGGAGTGCAGCAATAGATATATTGAGGCGTGTCATTTCTAGATCGATAACAGCCGTTTTACGCAGATCTTGTGCGTAATTTGAAGTCTCTGAGCTATCCGGGAGACCTGTCCTCATAGTTCGGACATTCCAAGAACCAAAGCGCATGGAAGTGCTAGCTTTAAATTTGTTTTTATATGGCTGTTTAGTCGTGGGTGTACAACAGTACAGCGCCGTCTTCCGGGTTTCCCCTGTGTTCCCAACACCCAAGAGGAACAAACGACGCCGAGGCGGACCAGTACCTTATTGACTGGGGGCTGCCCAGTTTGGAGCGGGCGGTAACTGGTCAGTGGGCCTACAATGGACCCTCCCACTGTCGAGAGCGACCCCTGGCGCCCGCGCATACGCCCATGCGCACGGGCTTACAACCGGTATCTGCCACTCTCCGTGTTGTTATCCACGCCGTGGAACGACGAGGGTGAAGTGTCCTCTCCACAGACGCTGCATCGCCTGGGACGCAGTTGATGACGTAGGGTTGCCCAGGACCTTCGCCACCCTCTCGGCCTCCCCAGCTTGGCTCACAGGAATGGCATGCCAATACGTGCGAAACCACCAGGTTGGCTGCAGGTGACTGACGCTTTTCGGATTGTATCCTACTTGCGCCTAACGAAGCCACCAATTCCGGGTTAGGGCGAGATGGGCGTCCTTAGCATTGGTCTGCAACCTGTCTAGGGGAAGGAAAACTCCAAACCCATGCTACAATCTCTATATTAGGGGAGAGTGGCAAGAGAGATGCTGCTGTTGTTCTTAAAGATATTTTATCATCACCAAAGCGAGCTGCAAAACATTAAAAAGCATTTTGCTCATGTCGGCAAGATAAAGAGATAAGATTGTCTCCAGCCTTGTCTATTTTTGTTTTCTAGACGGCAGTACCAAATAATAACGAGTGCTAATAAATATACTGTTGGTACAGAATTTTGCAAAAAGCGATTTGGATAACACTCCTAATGTTACCCAAATCAAGAATCGTATCGTGTAACTGAAACATGTCCTGAAACTATGCTGCAATCTTTAATTGATTATACAGTCACATGATTACTAATACATTTGGAAGAAGTTGTACAACATCTTAATGAGGAAAAGAGGTTATCATTAACCAAAATTTGTAAGTGGGGTTTTGTCGGGGCTCAACAAGCTCAATATATACAATGCTCTGATACCAACCTATTCTAGAGTTAATTTGCACCCCTGTTACTCATCTGTTCTTCTAACAATAATCTTGTATGGTTAAACCCAACTCCTACTTCGCCGAGAAAAAAATGTTTTGATTTTTCTATAAAAAAAAAGATTTTTTTATGTAAAATGTATTTTATTTTATTTTTTGCACTATCCTCTTATTAAATTATATATTTAGAATAAACTAAAATGACGAAATAATTTTGGCCGCCCAAATTGTTCAAATACATGGGGGATTTGGTGCAACGGTACGTGTGCCGGTGGCGGCGTCGCGTCGTACCATGGAACGGTGTACAACGCCGCAACGTAGAGATGGGTCCGCGGCCTTATAGAATCCCAAGCCACGTATATGTAGGGCTGAGCAGGTAAACCTGTTCTTCGCCTGGACTGTCTTCAGTGTGTGAGAAATACTTATTGAGTTTATTGTGTGTATCCTAACAAAAACATAAATTTGAAAAATGACAGCTAATATCGCTACCAAAAATGTGTTTGATTGAAGACTTCGCTGAAAAAGGTATCGAGATCATGAGTGCCAAGCAAGTTCCACAGAAAATAAAATAAAAAAATGTGAAGACGAAAAAACATTACAAATAGGCAACTTTATTTCTTGTTTACAACTACATAAATGTCTGTTAATTAACAATTGATGACATTTTAATTTTACATTTACTGTGTGTGTGTTGACCGCAAATCGATGTAGGGTAACCCGTGCCTCTTTTGTGTATCCGTGTCCTTAACGACTAAACTGTACATCGAATTTTATTTTTTTGCGTACAGTACAATTTGTACGCAAAAAAAAACAGGTTTTTATATCCTTTTTTAGGGTTCCGTAGCCGAATGGCAAAAAACGGAACCCTTATAGTTTCGTCAAGTCTGTCTGTCTGTCTGTCCGTCCGTATGTCACAGTCATTTTATTCTGTAACTATAAGCACCACACTGTTGTAATTTGGTAGGAGTATGTATCCTGTTAACCGCTTTTCGATTCTCATACAAAATACAAAAAAATATGACATTTAAGGGGGGGCTCCCATACATGAAACTAAAACAAAAAAAAAATGTCAAACCTTTACGTGTGGGGTGGGGTATCTATAGATAGGTCTTTTAAAATGACACCGAGGTTTCTAAAACCATTTTCTTTTAAAGTCTAACGTTTGAGAGATAGACGCTTCCAAAGTGGTAAAATGGGCGTCCCCCCCATCTAACTTCTAAACTAAGCAAGTGTAAATTTTGAAAAAAATATATAGTAATGTTGATCTTAATTCATAACAAATACTTTCAACGAAAATTGGTTCGGACGGAATCGAAAGAGAAGTTTTTGAGATATAGCACATTTTCAACAACCGCTAACATAATTTTGTACTTCATACAAACACTATGAAAAACAAAGTTATATTTGCTGTCCACAAAATATTGTAGATTTTACTAAGTGGAAGTAAATCTGGCGCGGAACCCTCAGTGCGCGAGTCCGACTCGCACTTGGCTGGTTTTTTTTACTTCATTTTATTTTTATACTTGTTTTATAGAGGAAATGTAACGATATACTTATGTTCGGGTTTATAAAAGATGTATGCGCACCCTCTCTATTTTTTAATTTTCTTTTGTTTTCAGATTTATTTCCTACGCTTCAATAAACCTAGCTAGTTGTCAATTTCTTCTGGAGGTAGGTTAAGTTTTTAATCGATGACCCTTTACAAACTACACTTTTGAAAGTTTGAAACGCGCTTCAGCATCGTGACTCACGCAATGAACAGATTTAATTTAGCATCGATACAGTCGCGCGTTAGCATCGATGCAGAAGCGCGACTAAATCATATAAAATTCAGTACATAATTTGACAATTCCTAGCTTCTGCATCGCGACTGTATCGATGCTAAAAGTAGCGCAGTGTGTAAAGGTTGACATTTTGCGACTGCGTTGATGCTCGCGCGCGTTAGCATCGCGACTGCATCGCTGCTAAAAGTCGCAGTGTGTAAGGTGTCTATACGACAGTCAGCGGGAAAATTGGAACTTTAAACCTTTGTATATATCTTAGTAGGTAACAGTCTGAGATCGGCTAATGAAAGTTGGGATTCTTTTTATTTTTAAAGACATGAATAAATAAACGAAATTTGATGATTTTCTATTAAATAAACTTTGAGTTATAGGGGGATCAAAAGTAGCTCGAAATGGATCGTACAACACAGGGCGCCGGGTCCCCAGTTCTTTTGCTATAACTTGGCTTGACACATTGGGCGTGTCTAGATAATCTCTAGTCTACCGTTACTAGCCTTACCCGTATGCAACCCTTGTGAGCTTCTAAACAGTGCGCTTGAAATGTTTATCAGATCTGTAAATTATAGTAGTCTGTAAGTAGTACTGAAATATTAAATAAACGTTATAGATCCAAACGATTTAAATTTATTTGTATCGATAGTAAGCATTTTTAAGTGAGGGAACCTAATTATAAAGAAATAGAGTCTTAATAGAAAATATTCCTCCCATTTTGTTTCACTTAGCAAAAATAGGTCAGCTCCTGAGGAAATCTAGTTTTCTCGCAAGCGCAGATTCTATCTACGAGAGCGGTGCAGCTAAAGTGCCTAATTAAAGAACCCATTTGTTCCGTTAGATTCACTTAACATCTTAATTATGTGAGCGCAGTAATTAATATTTAGGTATCGAGTACACAACATACGCAGTACACACTGCAGAGTGTGTGTTTGGCTGATGTCCTAAAATTAAGGTGGGATTGAACACAAAGGCTTTAACGTCATCTGTTATAACTATGATTGAAAGAACTCTTTACCGTAGGTAGTAAATTGTATTTTATTTATTTAACATCGTTCTACAGAAAAGCAATGTTTATTTGTGAATATAAATGAGTAGTAATCTTCAACAATTTCCAACTGCGGAATTTGTCATTTTTTATTTCGATTATTATTTATTTATATTATGTTGATTATAGATTATTTTATTTAGATTCCATACTTTCATAATATTGTCTAGGAAACATGAGTGTAACAAAATGAGAGCAACACTTTTATATTGGCATATTCAGCAAGGGTACGGCTAACAGCGATGCGTGGTGGTTTTGTTTAGATAGGTCCATGTTCCTTTCATTTTTACGTGCAGCTCGCATCAGCCAGTTTTCATTGCGACATCCAGTTCGACCGAGGGCTATCGGAAAATTGCTTCTCTTTGATGTTGGCTTCAATTACGAACGAATATGAATCAGTTTATTTTTACTTTTTGGATTCTGATTCGTTATTCGTTTTAGCCGTTTCGAAAAACCGTTCGCGTCCGTGTAACTTTGTTGATACTAATTTGCTTGGGAAAAAAAGCTACATAAAAAGATAAAGCGAACGATTTTACGTTAGGCACAGGTTTTACATTGTAGCTTGTAGTGGAGTTGCCTTATAAAACCAATTTTCACATGTGGTCTGTTAACCAAGTGTTTAGGGTGAGCTATTTAGTTTATTCGATTAGTCAGTGAGTAGGGTTGCGATGGCGATATATCTGCGATACGAACGCCTACCGTTGCCGCATAATTAACTCACAGTAGGAGCTAGTAGCCGTTTAGTTAGCCGTCCGTTAAGCGCGTTAATGTTGCACGCCCGAAATATTACATATATATACATATTTATGGGCAAAAGTATGATTTGCAAGTATGTAGTTATTATGATAGAACTGCATCCTGAATATGGGAGCAATAGGTACACGAGTACACTATACTCATGGACACTATTGCTGACAGACGTAGGCCCCGAACAATTTTCTAAGCACCGGTTGTATGGGACCGGACCTATTTTTGAATCACTCGCGTCAAGATGGCGTGTGATATTAATTGATTTATGTACGATTTTACAATGAAAATGAGTATTATTTCATACAGGAGTGTTTTAAAAGAAAAACTGAATTTTGTGAGTACTAACGTCCATATTTCGCGTGATTTTCATAGATATTTAATAAGTTTTATAACGAATACCTCACGATATATTCAAGCGAGTGATTCAAAAATAGGGCCTTTGTATCTATTGCGTTTTTGCCCGTGACACTTCAAATATTGTAAGTCCTTATAGGAGCAAATCATCTAAATCTATGTACCTATTACATACACACTTACTTGTAATCTCATATTTTTCGCAACCGAAAGTTTATTCTGGTTTTGTCAAAGTAATGACCACTTTGTCTGGCACTACGCACTAAACTTTTGGGTCCGCCCACACCTTTCTGAAAACTGTTTAGTCCACTTCACGCAATGTGACACATTACTCGTAGTTTTGCTATTCCCGAACTGCTCATGGCTGTGTGGCTGCCCTAATTTTGTACTTTGCACATTTAGAGGATATTATCACTCGTTTGTTCCACAGTCATTCTGTTTGGCTTTTGCAGCTCACCCAGTTAAATTAGGCTTCTTATACTCTATTAATATAGTGGGATAAGTGTGAATGTTATTTTTTATTAAATAGAATGTTTAACCCTAAATAAACTTAAATACACGTAAAACTTGATAAGTCAAATTGACAAACTATCATCCTTCGCTTGTTAATAAAGTAAACTATTTTAATAAAATATCTCTTCAGTTTGTTCACAAAATAAGGTGAGGAAGTTCTCAAACTAGCTATATTGTGTTTTATTTGACTTGAATTTGAATGCTTTTGAACACTTAATTAGTAAATTCAACTTAAACCTAAATAGGTTTTACAGCTCATCTAATCTAGAGGTAGGTCTCAGTGTCAGAGGGACAAATCTCGTGCGATTCGTACACGAAAAAAGTTCACCGATCGAATTTTCTTCGTCTAAGAAAAAAATAGTTCTTTATTGCTCAAGGTCACGATTTCTACGTATTAAGATTTTGTTCGTGCTATAGTTTTTTACTTGTAGATATTTTACTTGATTTTTAGGTAAAACGTTTATACTCGTAATCAAATTACCACATAAAAAGGTTTAGATTGCCGCGAGAATCGGCCTGTAGATCATTAATTGTCTATGACTGTCCATGCGTGAAACAGAAATCATACTTACGAAATTAGAACTGCTATCTAGGAACTTAATTACTCATTTAATATTTCAACCAGTGTTCAACCAGTCTTCCATAAGTAATACCTTAGTTAAATGATTTCCTGTGATCGTGCGAGTGAAATTACCCTTGTCTGCAGATTTCAAGAACGATTCGTCCTTAAAATATTGATATAAGTGAAACTCATGATGATCCAAGGACCGATGATTACTTGGACCTCCTTGCATCCCATGGACTGCTTCCAAGTCACACAATATATACACGTGAGTCCAGATGCTTAGATCATTGCATTTTAAAATCTAATTATAAAGTTCGAACTGCTATATGTAAATCATCCGTCACAGATCACACCTGTGTCTATACATCGATACCAGATACACAACATAAAGAAAAAATATCAAAAGAACCAATCAAAACAATTAACTACCAAAAAGCTTGTAATTATTTACGGGAGAATAATTGGGATGAATTCTATGCAACACAAGATCCAAATACAGCTACAAAAATATGTATAGATACGCTACAAACTGCAATTAAAAACTCTACTCAGACACATAAACTCCCAAACAGAAAACAGACATACCAGCCTTGGGTTACTCCAGGGCTACTGAGGTGCATGCGATTTCGAGATACTCTTCATAGAAGGCATAAAAACTCTCCAGATGATTTAAACCTAGCCATAACTTATAAAAGATACAGAAATTATTGTAATAATATTCTACATAAACTTAAAAACAACTACAATCAACATGAACTTATAAATAATAGAAAAGATATAAAAAAAAACTTGGACTACTTTCAAGCGTATATGCAATTTGACAAATAAAAACAAATCACAGATGCCATCAGAACTCCTGAGACTTAAAAATACGCCCCAAGAATCAATCGACTCCATTAATGACTACTTTGTCAATGTTGGAAATAATCTTGCTGAAAGTATTCTAAGTACAATTAATTTTTTTGAAAAAAAAATTAGCACTTGCTTATAAGTCCGAAATTTCTCATCCAAACTCCTTCTTACTTTTGGAAACAGACTTACAAGAAATTAAAAAAGATAATTGGTTCACTTAAAAATACAGCCTCCTGTGGATGGGATGGCATATCTTCTTTGTTTCTTAAAAATTGCATTGACTCTATAGATACTCAAATTGTCTACCTTTTTAACCTTTGCATATAGATGGGTGTCTTCCCTAAACTGTTGAAACAATCTATTGTGGTTCCTATATTCAAATCAGGTGATAAAAACAATGTTACAAACTACCGACCGATTTCGCTACTACCCACCTTGGCAAAAGTACTGGAAAAGATTATTAATCACCGACTTGTAAACTATTTAGAAACTAACAACTTTCTATCCAAAAATCAATATGGCTTCAGACGTAAAATGTCAACAGTTAATGCTATAGAACACCTTGTCAACCATGTCACTAATTATTTAGACAACAATCAGAAGTGCTTGGCAGTCTTTCTTGACTTGGCTAAGGCTTTTGACACAGTGTCTGTCCCTCTATTATTACGTAAGCTGGAGTCTTTGGGAATCAGGGGAGTGCCCTTTGAACTACTAAAGGACTATTTAAATGACAGAACCCAAGCAGTCAGACTCGGTGACCGCTACAGCTGTGAACGTACGATCAACTTCGGTGTACCACAGGGTTCTGTACTTGGCCCAACCCTTTTTCTTATTTATATCAACGGCCTCTGTAATATCAAACTACCAAACGCTGACATTATTAGACTAAACTTTTGCTGATGATACGGCTATAATATTCAAGGGCCCTGATTGGGAAGACGTTCGTCAATCAGCTGAGATTGGCATCCGTATGGTCATGGATTGGTTAAAAAATAATCTCCTTACGCTAAATTTAAATAAAACTAAATATATTACTTTCTCCATATATAACAATACCCAACCTGACCCTGAGTTCACATTAAGAGCCCACACGTGTCCCAATATTAATCATGAAACTTGCAACTGCAACACCCTGTCAGCCACTAACAGCATAAGATACCTTGGAGTCATTATCGATCTGAACTGGAAAGATCATATTGGAAACTTATCATCACGAGTACGAAAAATGATCCCGATTTTCAAAAAAATTCGTCATCTCAAAGACTTTAGGACCAATAATCTCGTATATTGTACGCTATGCCAATCTATAATTACATATGGTATCTCTGTCTGGGGTGGTGCGTGTAAGACAACTCTTCTTCTACTGGAGCGGGCACAACGGTGTATCATTAAAGTACTTAACTTCAAACCCTATGGTTACCCAACGATAAATGTGTACCGCGACTTTCCGGTTTTAACTGTGCGACAACTATTTATTAAATACATTGTAACAAGACAACACTGTCAGACAACTCGTAAGAACATATCCAAGAGAAGACCACACAAAGTATATGACGTCCCTCTGTGCAGGACAGTTTTCTTGCAGGAATTCTTGTCTTTTCTTGGCCCCTTTCTTTACAACCGCATTAGTGAAAAGGTTACACTAAATGACAAAAATAAATACCTTTGTCAAAAAGCATTGGAAAAATTTCTACTGGAACTGGACTATAATCAAACTGAGAATCTCTTTCTTATAGATAAATAAAATGTATTTTAATGTATTATTAATTTATGTATGCATAAATACACTATCATCTACTCATTATAATAACACATAAATAATATATACATATATATATATATATATATTTATATATATATACTACAATTCATACTACTACTATAAATTATACATACTATGCATTCCTTACTAACATTTATATTAATTAAAACCAATGTTTTGGTTTTGGTTATTATAAATATGCCACGATATTATAAATACCTACATAAACCATTACTTTTTATCTCTAGGCTCTAATGTACCTAAATAATTATTTTCTTTTTAGTCACAACGATTGTTTGTAAATCACAACGATTTATCTGTAAAATAAGCGTATACTACCATAAGTTGTTTACTCGATACTCAACGCAGTGACCGGTTCTATTGTTTAGTTGAACCAAGGAGTATGCGTGCAAAAATGGCCTGTATTTATATGGAACGAGAATCATTACCTTGCCGTAACACAGTTAAAACTAGCACGGGAGGTAAAGATACGTTATTCAGTATACTTACCGTCATACCCACATACCACACAAAACAAAACAACGAATTTACAGTGCATTTATAGGTATTTCTAAGCTCTTTAAGTTATTTTTAAGTGATTTAAACTGTTTTTCCTATGTTATTAAGTAAGTATCAATGTACCCAAAGTTTTGAAATAAAAAAAATAATTTTAATTTAATTTAATTTTACTTCCCATTTTAGTGAAGGTATGGGTAGGCCTTTTGATTTAGATTCGTTTGCTAAACTTCAAAACAGCGCTGAAACTTACACTATGTATGTTATGTTGATAATTTGGAGTTTAAATGATATATCTATCAAAAGCAATACATACCTGTACGATACGGCGCTAAAAATGTTGAACTACCAAGGACTTCTTGAAGTCCAGGGTAACTTTGCCAACAATAAAGGTGTCATGTCCTCTTCAGGTAGTAGCGTTCCAAAGGGTTAACAAATGCCGCAGCGTAAGTTTGGACGCACATCTTTCTTCGAAAGTCGAGGTTGACTCGTGGCATCTGCCACAATAAGAAATTTATCTGTTCTCACTTCTATGTCACTAACAAAACCGACCTCTATTAATTTTATGAAAAATTATTAAATTGTGTATAGTTTAATTTTATATCATCGCCATTCGTTATTAAATCATGTAATGATATAAAAATAAAAACTGACACAAAAGTGGTATCACTATTCTTAATCTTACATACATTTAAAAATGGTATTATTTTTATTTATTATTATTCAGTAACACAACGGATAAGTTTAACTGTCCAGAGGGGTAACGCTGCCAGTATTTTGGGCACCATTCCATATGGCAGCGCTGGGGGTGATGTTTTTTATATTTTATAAATTCAGCATCTTTTTTGTTTTTATGTATTTAAGTTATTAAGCTAGGTTATTACATTATATTATAGTATCCAAAAAATAACACAACAATTTTAATAAGTTCGAAATCAAAATAACTTATCTAAAAGGATTGCTGGTAGTTCCCAAACTACGTAATCGTATCTTTTGGGGGTTCGAGTTTGGCGAATACATATTAAGAATAATATAAAGGTTTTAAATCGTTGTGTGTGAGTAAGTAGTGTGACTTTAGGTAAATGAGAAATATTATAACAAAATATAGGAGTATAATATAATGTATGAGTAGCAATTTCGTAGCACGCCGCGTTCGTAGTCATTGCTACGATTGTATTACGTACTGCCCTACGTAGCGTACATAACTTAATTCTACTTAGATCTATAAATCGATGTCATTATTAGGCCTACGTAGCGTACACACCTAATTCTGTATAAATCTATAATTCAATGTCTATATGAGGTAAACAATAAAATATGTAATTTCATCCCTAGCGCTAAGTAGTAAAACGTTACAGTTATGATCAAGGAGGCGATATAATTGAGGATTAATTTGCGTGTGGTACTCAAGTTTACATAGCAAACTAATAATAATATGTATGTGTACGTTACACACGACGAGTGCTCTCAGGGCGAGCTCAGCAACAATACCCATTAGAAGCGCCTAATCCATTCAATTAGTTGGAGATTAATCGATTAACTGGGTTTAACTGGCTCTAGTGATGGTTTAGCTTCGCTTTGATACAAAGGCGAGATTCGAATATACCCATAAGTTATTGCTTAATACATAGCCAAATTTTCTGAAGATTAAACTAACAGTTTACTTAATATGTATGAGTAAATTGAGACGAACTAAAATAATGGTATTTAAGTAAGGGCCCTTTCCCTGCCCTGTCAGTGACATGTTAATGTTAATCTTACCAATAAAGCGGCGCGCTGTATATTCCTATCTTTTATTGCGTTGCCATGGTAATTGCTATGTTTGTGCAGACTTTAAGACCAGTAAAAATCAGGTATCGGTTTTTTGCATGTCACTGTAAACTAGAGATGCGCCGAGTAGCCTTTTGTCGGGTAACGAGAACCGACAAACCGAGTATTCGGCCAAGTGACTCGGTTTAGAATCAAATTCCTGTTTCGGATGTTGTCGTGAAGCGACAAATGTGGAGAAGTAGAAGAAGGTAAAAGAAAGAGGTAGAAGAGGGAATAGAATTTATATTAAAACAAAAAGAATACAGTACCGAAAAATGAGATGAGGTGATGTCTGTATGAATGTAAGTAAAGTGCAGTGGGCGTGAGTAAGTATCTTCAAATCTTCAATAAGTATTGTCCTGGAGGCAGCAAAGGGCGGCGTCGGAGTGCAGGGCCGACACAGCGGAGGTAGCAGCGACGCCGATGTGCAGCGGTGACAGGCGCCGTGAAGAGCAGTGACGCCGATGTGCAGCGGTGACAGGCGCCGTGAAGAGCAGTGACGCCGATGTGCAGCGGTGACAGGCGCCGTGAAGAGTGACTCACAGCAGTAATGAGGGTAACGGGCACTATATAGAAAATGTTATGATCAGTTGGAGTGCCAGAAGTACTTGGTCTCGGATCCTCTTCCGAGAAGGAGACAGGTCCCTCCCCTAGAGCGAGGAGGTGTTACTGCAGTCAATGGGCTTGGATACTCCTCCGGTGTCCGGTCCCTCCCCTAGCGTGAGGAGGTGTTTCAGTAGTCACCGGCGGTTCTTCGAGACTTCTTGAGGGAAGATGTAGAGTGTTTATTTCTTGAAGTATAATAGAACTGTTCGAGCTTAGAACTTGGAATCGAATGAATAGAATGAAAAAAATAAAGGCTTATATAGGGAGCCTGGGCCGTTCAAATTTAGATCGAGGTAGGTTCAAAAATAGAACATGAATACTGGTGGTTTACAGAGGATTAAACCCGAAAAAGTAATAAACTTTGATAGAAGTTGTCAGACTTTGAAAGATATTGTCATAACAACCATGTCAATAAAGATATAAAAATTGACGAAAATCAAGCAATTTACGTTAATAACCTGAATAACGAATCATCACCCAATGCAAATTAAAGGAAAATTGCAAACAAAGGTAAAACACAGCTATTTTTACAGTATTATGTACAGAAAAGTAGAATAACAGAGCTTTGAAAGTTTGACATTTTTAGATTCACAATAAATATTGTTCAAAAAGGATTAGAAAACATCAATAATCCAAAAATACAGAGTAATATAAATAAGAAGAGTAGAAAGGCAGGTAATGCCTATAGTTTAATGTCTACAATACGACTTTTTTAAGGAGAAAATACGAACTGCGTTAAGGTAGATAGAATCTATGATTAACTTTAAGTTCGTGTTTACAGCAAATGAACCAGCAATCTTTGGATGGAAAAAGGAAATGAAAGCATGGAAAAACAAAGATAATGTGATGAAAATGTTTATGTGGATCCGATGAATACGAAATATATTAAGGTACTCAATTTATTACATATAAAACATGTACAACAGTACATTTCCCCCACAACCCCAGAAAAAATTTCGACTTAGAGAAAATTTTTGAAAGAAGACCTAAAGAAAACCTAGGAATCTATTTCGCCTAATATACAACCTTACATAAAAATATTTATTCTTCTTCTAGCATTCTATCATCTTCATACCGTAAGGGTGGAGTTCACATTCAATGACTGCCACTCTAGAAAAGAATTCCTCAATAACGACAGGCTTATTTAGGGAGTTGTCAACCGCTCCAAAGATGGAAAAAAAAAGTTTGATCTAGGCCTACTTAAGGAGTAATCAACCGCTCCAATCTAAGGCTTATTTAACGAGTAATCAACCGCTCGGACCTAAGGCTTATTTAACGAGTAATCAACCGCTCAAAAGAACGTACTAGTTAGTACTAAGGAGTTTAGAGTCCCTTAAGTAAAGAGAAGAGGTTTAGAGCCTCCCGAGTTAACGTAAGGTATTTAGAGTCCCTTAAGTAAAGAGAAGAGGTTTAGAGCCTCCCGAGTTAACGTAAGGGATTTAGAGTCCCTTAAGTTAAAAAATTAAAAAGTTAAAAAGTTACAAATAATTAAAAAGTTAAGAAGTTACTAATAATGCAATAAAGTTAAAAATAAAATTGAGTACCTTAATTCCTCTTCAAATAGTGATTAAAGTGAATTAGTGAAGATATAGGTTGAGAAAGAAAATCGGAGAGTAAAAATAAATAGGTAGAGAGTTTAAGAAAAATAAGAGTTCTCGGTTAATTAAGTTAATTAGAGAACAATTATTTAAATCAAAGTTAAGTTAAAAGAACAAAGTTAACTGAAGACCAATTAAGGTAGATTTAGTTAAGTTAATAATTCTCAAGTTAAGTTAATTAGAGAACAGTTATTTAAATCAAAGTTAAGTTAAAAGAACAAAGTTAACTTAAGACCAATTAAGGTAGATTTAGTTAAGTTAATAATTCTCAAGTTAAGTTAACTAAAACAAAATTTTACTATCTCCGAGTTTCAAGGGGTTAAGTTCTGAGATGATAGTTAAGGTGTTAAGATTTAAGATGATATGAGATGATAGTGAAGGGGTTAAGATATGAAGATAGTGAAGGAGTTAATAATATGTTATCCAAAAGAGATAGCCAAAGAGGGTGATAAGGTAAAGAGGGTGAAAAGGTAAAGAGGGTGAAAAGGTAAAGAGGGTGAAAAGGTAAAGAGGGTGAAAAGGTAAAGAGGGTGAAAAGGTAAAGAGGGTGAAAAGGTAAAGAACACTAGATAAAGTGTTATTTTTGAATTTAGAAAAAGATAGAAAATGAAAAGAATGAGATGTAAGAAAAGAAAGAAAGAGGGAAGACTGAAGATTAAAAGTTGGGCGCCAATTTGTCGTGAAGCGACAAATGTGGAGAAGTAGAAGAAGGTAAAAGAAAGAGGTAGAAGAGGGGATAGAATTTATATTAAAACAAAAAGAATACAGTACCGAAAAATGAGATGAGGTGATGTCTGTACGAATGTAAGTAAAGTGCAGTGGGCGTGAGTAAGTATCTTCAAATCTTCAATAAGTATTGTCCTGGAGGCAGCAAAGGGCGGCGTCGGAGTGCAGGGCCGACACAGCGGAGGTAGCAGCGACGCCGATGTGCAGCGGTGACAGGCGCCGTGAAGAGCAGTGACGCCGATGTGCAGCGGTGACAGGCGCCGTGAAGAGCAGTGACGCCGATGTGCAGCGGTGACAGGCGCCGTGAAGAGTGACTCACAGCAGTAATGAGGGTAACGGGCACTATATAGAAAATGTTATGATCAGTTGGAGTGCCAGAAGTACTTGGTCTCGGATCCTCTTCCGAGAAGGAGACAGGTCCCTCCCCTAGAGCGAGGAGGTGTTACTGCAGTCAATGGGCTTGGATACTCCTCCGGTGTCCGGTCCCTCCCCTAGCGTCAGGAGGTGTTTCAGTAGTCACCGGCGGTTCTTCAAGACTTCTTGAGGGAAGATGTAGAGTGTTTATTTCTTGAAGTATAATAGAACTGTTCGAGCTTAGAACTCGGAATCGAATGAATAGAATGAAAAAAATAAAGGCTTATATAGGGAGCCTGGGCCGTTCAAATTTAGATCGAGGTAGGTTCAAAAATAGAACATGAATACTGGTGGTTTACAGAGGATTAAACCCGAAAAAGTAATAAACTTTGATAGAAGTTGTCAGACTTTGAAAGATATTGTCATAACAACCATGTCAATAAAGATATAAAAATTGACGAAAATCAAGCAATTTACGTTAATAACCTGAATAACGAATCATCACCCAATGCAAATTAAAGGAAAATTGCAAACAAAGGTAAAACACAGCTATTTTTACAGTATTATGTACAGAAAAGTAGAATAACAGAGCTTTGAAAGTTTGACATTTTTAGATTCACAATAAATATTGTTCAAAAAGGATTAGAAAACATCAATAATCCAAAAATACAGAGTAATAGTATAAGAAGAGTAGAAAGGCAGGTAATGCCTATAGTTTAATGTCTACAATACGACTTTTTTAAGGAGAAAATACGAACTGCGTTAAGGTAGATAGAATCTATGATTAACTCTAAGTTCGTGTTTACAGCAAATGAACCAGCAATCTTTGGATGGAAAAAGGAAATGAAAGCATGGAAAAACAAAGATAATGTGATGAAAATGTTAATGTGGATCCGATGAATACTAAATATATTAAGGTACTCAATTTATTACATATAAAACATGTATAACAGTACAATGTGTAAAATCCTAAAAGCCCCATTATCTATACTAATATTATAAAGCTGAAGAGTTTGTTTGTTTGTTTGAACGCGCTAATCTCAAAAACTACTGGCCCGATTTGAAAAAATATTTTTACGTTGGATAGTCCATTTATCGAGGAAGGCTTTAGGCTATATAACATAAAGGTACGACTCATAAGACCACAGCAGAAATGAAAAATGTTGCGAAAACGGGAGAAAGATATTCCTTTTGAGAGCTTCCGCTGCATACGCTGCGGAAACCGCTTAAGTTACACAAAAATCATGTATGACAAGATTGTTCAGCATTAAGAGTTCTATAATAAAGTTCGCGACAGCATATGTCTATCTTTTATGGTTGACTTACCATAACCTTTTTTATGTTAATAAATTTGTAAAAAAATAATGCATTATTTTTAGAGGTGTATTATACACACAGGTATTTATTCTTATCAAAATAAATACATTCATCATCACGAGCATTTCATTTAGAACAAAGTTGCCCTTTATATCATTTGATTCCAATAAATATCTTAGGAGCTATCACAGTTTTAACATAACTCCGCACCAAAATAATGTTCGCAGCTTAAGTACAACGTGCGCTTGCGCTAATATATTATAAAGCTGAAGAGTTTGTTTGTTTGAACGCGCTTATCTCAGGAACTGCTGGACCGATTTGAAAAAATATTTTTGTTTTGGATAGCTTATTTATCGAGAAAGGCTTCAGGATATAAAACATGACGCTGCGACGGGAGGGGAGGGAGCAAACTCAAAACGCGCGGACGAAGTCGCGGGGGACCGCTAGTTTTAGAATAAGCTCACAAAAGACAAGAGTCCTTTCGAGTGGTGGAGGGGACTAAATAAGGTATCCAGAACTAATTTTGGTATCCAGAACTAACATGTTTAGCACGAGTGTTTTTGTGCACCTGCAAGCACCATGCATAGTGATTATTTTTGGAGGTTTCTAAAGTCTACGAAGAAAAAAGGAATAGACTGTTACCAGAACGTGCAGAGAGGTTTTTGTTACTATATCATAATTTTACTTTATACAATTTCAAATATTGATTTGTCCATATTGATTTACCATAATTGAGATTGTGAAAGATCTCCCATGTTGATCTACTTACCTAAATATATTGCTTTACTCAAACTGAGTATACTCGGTATAAAAGCCGAGTTACTTGGCCGAATAAGAGTACCAAAAAACCCGCCGAGTATGCCGAGTACCGAGTAGTACTCGGCCCATCTGTACTGCAAACGAGATGAACGTGTGAATATAGCATTAAACCGAGTAAACTAGGTACTAAATGGCATCCTGCACACTGTCGCCGTGTGAAACGGCCCTTAGTATATTTTGTAAGTAATAAGATTGTTTGGTAATTTATGAAGTAAAATCAGACAAAAGACGCTTTAAATCATGTTATGTTCTAATGAATAGGTACTTAAGTACTTACTTACGTACTTTATCTAGTTTTGAACCAAGATTCGTAATAGATTATATTACTTAATGAAAATATGACTGGCACTTAAATCACAAAAGAGAAGATCAAGAAAAATGTATCCTCCTTGAGAGGTAGACATCGTAAAAGCCTTTGCGCATTCTTCAAGGAAGTAAAACTAAATGTGTAAAGTTTACGATGCCTAATGTCCGACAGGCATCAACTCAGGTTAAGATAAAAGACAAACCGCTTGATACTATTGATTCCACAACATTCTTGGGAATCACTTTAGACTCCAAACTACAATGGGGTCCTCATATAGAGGCCTTGTCAGGGAGACTAAGCTCAGCTGCTTTTGCTGTAAGGAAGATAAGACGTTTGACTGATGTAGAAACAGCTAGGTTAGTTTATTTTAGTTATTTCCATAGCTTGATGTCCTACGGCATTTTACTGTGGGGCGCGGCTGCTGATGTAGAGACAATTTTTGTGTTACAAAAAAGAGCCGTGCGAGCTATTTATAATCTTAAACCTCAAGATTCCTTACGAGAGGTGTTTAAAAAAATTAGAATATTAACTCTAGCCTCTCAGTATATTTACGAAAATTTAATGTATGTACGGAAAAATTTTCATTTATTCACGAAAAATAGTGACATACACAAATATAATACTAGAAATAAGGATAAGCTTGCTATTCCACAATTTAGGCTTCGAAAGGTTGGTAACTCTTTCATGGGGAAAGGTATAAAATTTTTCAATAAACTACCAGAACACATTATTAACTTACCGGTTAATAAATTTAAAACTGTTATTAAAGAAACCCTTATGACGAAAGGGTATTATAAAGTAGATGATTATTTAAATGATAATAATGTATGGACTTGCATGATCACTACAAACATTGTAAACCTTTTGAAAAGAGGCATTGACAATAGTGACTGAGTTTGTTGCGCAGCTTCTTCTCAGCACTAGCCCACAATTGTCCCGAAGCTGTGGTAGGGTTTATATTGGGACGTGTAAAAGTGCCCCCAGAGGGCCTATTTGCATAAATAAATGACTTTTATGACTTTTATGACTTTTATGACTTCCGACGTATGAATTGAGATAAATTGTTAATGGTAGCAAACAATACGTTGTAATGGTGAGTGAGTAACAATGATTTGTATACTTACTTCCTATTTTGTTATTACATTTTGTACTTTTCAGGCAGAAGGCAAGTGACGCCCGTCTTTCGGGCATTATCCTTTCAATTGCTTTGGTAAGTAAGTAAGTCTATCATTTTCTGTCACGGCACGGTTAGTTATAAAGTAAGATAACTCTCTAGTTAATTGTTGGTAACACATGACTAAGAGTTTGACATCAACCAAACAATAACAGAGAGTAAAAAAAAAAATAGTCAGCCCACCACTTCAGAACCATACGTTTAGAGATTTGGTTAGGATTCGATAACTTTTTCATAATATTAATAAACTTACAATAACTTGGATTTATCCTATGCAATTGTTATTCATTTGTAAATTGACAAATCCTATGATAGCTCAGTATTGAATGGGACACAATCAGGGTTCACAAAAAAAAATCTTTCACCAGCCTTACTTCATTGAATTACAGTAAATCCGATACCACACGGTTCACTTGGCACCGTTTTCTTGCGCAGGTAAACACGGTGTGTGTTTATCTGCGCAAGAAAACGGTCGTCCTCGCCCAACCGACTGTCAACGATTTCATTGTTCTCAAATAAAATAGAAAATATTTTATATCTCGCCGCTAGCTCGGATGAGTCCTGCTGTCATTCCGATGTCGTGTTGCTCGGTGACCTTTCCTGTGATATCGGTGACATGTCCTTTGTCATATTTTACTACAAGAATTCTTTTTGTTTAGGTTGCACCACTCTACCTAAACTTTATTAGAACTCAAAAGGATGTCGTCTACCAACTTCTTAAGATTGTTACTTTTGTTTAATCTTATTGGCAAGCAGTATTTCCTACTTCAGTATGTATTTGTATTTGAAAATAGGTTTCTGCACATTCAGCCGTTAGCGTTCTATGAAATATGAAGTTTAATTTTAAAAAACAATATTTTCTTTCCAATAATGGCGCAACTTCGTCCTTGCATTTAATTTTTAATGAAGTACCGTCCTTACCATTCTATACCTATTCCCCCAACGGGTTTCAATTGCCGAACTTCTTATAGCAAATTGCTAATTTGGCTAAACGCGAACAGTTTTACGCGCTTTCAAAAGACGATAACTCATTTAACTTTCATAATATCGAGCGGCAAAGAGCAAAAACGTTTTGATCTAAGATGGTCTCAAAGAGATTCACGTGATGGTGGGTAATTGATAACAATTAGTGTGCCGGCGGCCGCCGCAGGCGCGTCACAATAGCCTATCTGGTCGTAGGATACCCACAAAACTCGTCTCGTTCGTTCTCCGAGATCGTTCCCCTGGTAAATTGTTTTTGACGAACTTCATTAATTCTAAAAAAAAGGCTATTACGCCGTTGGAATAAGGAATTTGGTGAAGAAACTCAATGATAGATTTATTTTATTTTAATAAATAAATCATTTGTAATCAGTTCAGGTGCTTGCAACTTTAGTCTTCGATTTTTTTTGTCCATTGGATTTTTCTATAAAGAAAGTTTGACTAATTTTTAAACATTGGTATTGGTAGATAAATAAGGTTATACAATCGAGTCTTATTAAAAGTTACCACAAAAAGTAGTTAGCGATGTAGAAGTGTAGTTATAGTTCTGGACTTTGATCATGCCACCTTGATAATTAAATAAATAAATAAAAAAGAAAAATATTTCTTCACAAAAAGTTTTACATAATTAGTACAGTAAGGTTATACGAATGGTGTGACAGATAAACTTTTGTTAAGATTCTCCTTTGAGGCTTGGGAAAGGCAACTTGTGGATGCTAGAGACAGGCAGTGATCACACATGTTGTGCATAATAACATGCAACAAATAGCTGCACTTGATCATATTTTAGCAGTCTTTAAGCAGTAAAGAACTTATTGGTCACCTGAGTTTGCAGCTCCCGTCCGTCGTAGCGTGATGCTTTATAGCCTCAAGCCTTCCCCGATAAATAAGTAGTTACACAACAGTTTTTTTAATCGATCCAGTAGTTCCTGAAATAAGTGCGTTTAAAAAAAAAACCTACAGTTTAGAATATTAGTATATCTAATATGTAATGTAATAAGTGTTTCACAGAAGACATTATTAAACATTTTACAAAAATACTACTGAAAGAGGGAGAATTAAAATATTTTGGACAAATTTTACACTTCGTTATGTTTATTGGACAAGATAGTGAAGACCTGCCTTTCAATACATGGTAGCTATAAGCTACTTCTTAAGAAGCTTTTAACCTCAAGTAAAAACACGTAGGTACTCAGAAGTTCTGTTTATAAACACCTCACCTCCTAAAATATGCACAGAGTGAAGTGCCGATCATATTTCGTTGATGGAGATTAAAGCGGCGAGGGCAGCCGGTCTCTTGAATATGGAGAGGTAGTTAAGGAGTTTTAAGGACTGAGGATTAGCAAGTCCAGAGAGCGTGCCTCACGTAATCTACGAGGAAGTTTGCAAATGTTCCTTTAAAATTTTATAACCCGCATTTTGGAGATACGCTCGGAATAACAATGCAGTAAGAAGGTAGTTACAGTGTTAAGGTGATACTTACTTGTTTACAGTAAAAAAAATGCGGAAATTGCCAAGTTTTTGAAAATTTGTTACTGTAGGTACTAAGTCTGAATTAGGGTTCTTTACCATTAACTGCACTAGTAGACAAACATTATTTTAACTAGAATCACTGTTTGTATCTCATGCTTGTTATATAAATGTTACAATAAATGTATGATATCCGTCATTCTATCAATTCTTTGGATTGTGCATAATTCCTAAAATCACGCGGAAATGTGTGATGTAAGTGATGTAGGTATATTTAATAACCTTAGTATATGTACGTTGTTAGTCCCAATGGGAATCCAAATAAAAACTATTAACAAGAATTATAAAGATATAATAATTAATAAATTAAAATTATTTGTAAATATATAAGCATTGGATTAATAAACTTACATAGAATACATATATTTAATAAAAAATAAAAAAATAAACTACAGATAAGGAAGTGAAGATATTGATGACATCTATTAAAGTATTACCGACAGCAGTGAACGAAATTGTGGTTAATTCTGAAGTGAGCCAAGGTTAAGATAGTGGGTGCGGAGAGACTTCTTAAAAGAAAGTTTGTTTGAGGACATTCTGATTTCCATGGGAAGAGAATTCCAAAGGCGAATCGCAGAGATGGTGGTGGAGAAATTTGAGCTAACATTACTTTTATTCGCCGAACAAATATAATCGGTATCTCAAGCTATTACGAGAAGTTTTGGTGTATAAAAGCCCCATAAGATTTGACCTTCACTTTGAGTAAAAGTTGAACACAATACGTTATTCAGTAAAAAGAGAATAGGAATGGAGTGTTTGCATCTTGCCTAAGAGCTCTATTGTTGGCTACGTACGTAGGGCTGGGCCGTTCTCAAGTTCGATCCAAGAATTCAATTATCCCCGAAACTATTTCATGTCAATTGGATGCTGGTGGGACACTAGTGACCCCGCCCCCCTTATTAGGGATAAGCAATTACAAAGATCAGTATTGTCTACAGCAAATTCATTTGTTCTTTAATTACGACGACGTGACCCTTGCCTTAATTGAACGTAGTGAAGTTACGGGCCATCGGAAAGCTCTGTTTTCGAACAGGGGGGAGTGGGTGCTTAAGCTAACTAATAGCTTCTCATTAGCTAACAAGTGGAACTTGGATTAGGAATTAGGCGCCAGAGCACATTTGAATGTCTGACGATCCCTTCTGAAGCGCGCGTTTGTGTTTTGGGTACTAACAAGCTTTTTAAAGAAACGGAACGTAGCGTATAATTGGGCAGTGTGGAAAAATATGCCAGATTGATATAGCGTTCATTAAGCATGTTGGTAAATGAAAAGGCTGAGTTTAAGTATTTGGTAGACCAATAATATTGTTCTGTGAATTTGTGTTGCAAAAGGTATGTAAATAAGTAAATACTCCAAATAGATCGTTAAACAAAGGAGATTCTTAACATAAATTTTGTAGGCAGCATAAACACATTTACGAACTTACACCACGTACGTTATAAAGCATTCAATTGTGCTCAACAAACAATACAAGTTCGCTTTAAAAACTTTTCCGAAAAAGTGCGACGTCAGACTTTATGAAATTTCATAGGAAGTTTGGCGAAGTTCGCGAGTCGGTATTGTCGGTGAGTTTCTTTTGACAGGCTCCGATACGCGCCGCGGGCAGCTTTCAATCGAAATTCGTACCCCTAAAACAGTCAGTTGAGAATGTTTTTGTCAAATGTACAGCTTCTACGAGTACACACACCACACACGATTCTGAATGATACCCAGAGGTTTCTGGAATAGCGTGACTGTTTGCGGGTGAGGCGACATTTGGTCTCACGTTGGTTTAAATTTCCAATACCTTATCTAAGTACCCTTAAAGTTACTTACATCTTTTACGTGCTAACAATCTATTTTTATTTATTTAAAGACTTTATTGCACAAATCATAGTGTACAAAGGTGGACTTAATGCTTATCTATGGATACATGGAGTAAGTAAAAGTCAATATTCATAAATTATACACACTCATATACTTTAGCTAGATATCTTTTAGCTGAATCCGACGGAGGAAAAAACATGTAGGTAATAAACGCGAAGGATTAATGGTTTTTTCGCACTACACCGTGCCATACCATGACCGTGCTAGGAAAACGTTTCTAGTGTGTTACGGTGTAGTGGACAAAAACCTTTATACTCGGTGTATCAAAACGTTAAAATTTTCCATAACAGCTCTAAAAAACCTGTACACACACGTTTAATTTAAAACACCTTTGTTGTCATCTTCATCTTCCGGCGACACTTTTGTTCTTCAACTTCGAACCACTCCCCCTCAGACGATTCTGCTTTGTACTCAAGTCGGAGTTTCTTCATTTGTAATGTCTTCTATCGGTGAACAATTCCCTATTACTGCCCAAGTTTAGCTCGCGTCTACATACATAATGTGAAATACCTATAGAATCTCATATTTAAGAAGTATTCCAAACAGGGTCATATCGGTTGATTCTTTCGGAACGGACATAATACCAGCTACATACCATTTTGGAACGGAAATAATGTTTTAAAATCTTATTTTATATAGCTTTAGGTTATTTATTAGGTCCATTTTATACGCTAGATATAGCGGAGGTATGGTGAAGTGAAATTAATAGCGGGACGGCGTAAAAGCCGCAGGGTGATTACGTAACTTGTAGATGATATCGATACGATTGCAACCGATTGCTATAGATATAGACGAACACGGTATTTAAAGGGTTATGGTTTAGTAAATTACAATCATGTTCAATCTGTTTATTTATATGTGAAGTTAACCTATCTTATATGTAGTTATAATTGTGAATTGTTGTTTTTACTTTTTTTTTTATAAATACAATAATGTACCTTTGTGTCAAAATAAGATCATTCAATGGCATGAATATAACAATAATGTCTGCAATAGGTAGGTACTTTTGCAAGATTTGTTTTAGTATCTATTAAAATTGAATATATATCCTAAGCTCTCTTTGTAATACGTTTAATCATATTTCTAATGTAACACCGAATCTCAATATAAAAATTAGTCCGAATTTCCCTTGGTCACGCGTGAACGGCTGGATCAATTTCGATGAATGTTTTTTCGGTATGTTTTATATTGTCAGGAGGAGGTTGAAGAATAAATTATGAAATATAAGTGGGTGGACGAATTTTCATGATTTTTAATTTGTTGGATTCGTCAAAATTACGGAACATGGGTGTGACGGAGCCGGGAGCGCAACGAAGGTCAAGGGGCCACTACATTGCAATAAAACTTGATTTTGAATTGTCAAATCGGTCAATGCTAGGGTGTTTCGAACCATCGCAACTGCTGTGTAGCCAACCAACTTAGCTGAGTAATAGCCCCGCCGGTCTGCACCCGCAGCCGTTCGATTGGTCGTCCTCGTCGCCTGACGCTGGGAAATGGACTCGATTACAGTATTTTATTACTCTGCACTCTTCGCAATATCGGTTTTAAATGAAAACAAAATGGATTAAAAAAAAACGACCCACACGAACAATGCTTTCTGTTAAGACTATCGTAAGCGGGCGGAACGCAGCGCCTATACATTGCCTATATTTGCGGTCGAAATATGCTTCATGCTTGATAACGTTTTCCAACCCGTACCAATCGAACCAAATCTTTATGGAATGTCATTCGTTTTCATCCTAGCTGATCTTAGCTTGGCTTGATTTAAAAATTGACGAAATTCCGGAGGTTTTTTGTCTAAACAGCGAATATAGGTTCTTATATTTTTTTTTAATTACAAGACGTACAAGCATTTTTTTTAAATCTCAAACATTTTTTTAAAAAAAACGAAGAATAGAAGCTTGCGGGCGAACTTCCCTTAAGTTCCTTATAATTCGTACACGTTGCGTCGTAACTGGTTGAAATGTTTTATATGGGGTTACAAGAGTTGTGCATCTTACCAATACGACCTATTGCACTTTGCACACTGCTATTTTTAGCATCGATATAGTCGCGATGCAGAAGCTGGACAATGACAGATTATGTACTTAGACCCCTAACACACTGCGACTTTTAGCATCGATGCGACTCACGCAATGAACAGATTTCATTTAGTATCGATGCAGGTGCGCGTTAGCATCGATGCAGTCGCCAAAATGCAGTACATTATTTGTCAATTTCCAGCTTCTGCATCGCGACTGCATCATTGGTTCTAAAAGTCGCAGTGTGTAAGGGGTCTTATAATCTCATATTTCATTTTGAGAGCAGATCGTTTATATCAACAAGATACCTAGACTCATTATTTATTTAAAACACTTCATGCACAAACAAAAGGAACATATACATATAGGAGAAATAAATCTTATATGGCGGACTTAATGCCAAAAGCATTCTCTACCAGTCAACCATAGGTCTATACAGAAAAAATGCTGGCGGCGCGATGAAAGTGATAGAAGGGAAAAAGTGAGAGCTAGATTAAAATTACAATAATAAAAACATTAATAACGATGGCATGGCATAGGTATCTACTAAGGAGTGTTGCCCTAATTTACTCGTTCGTAGCCTTCACAAATAAGCGCCAACTAGCTCGAAGGAAAACTTTTCTTACGATTACAAATGTTAATTATATATATCTTTTTAAATAGCTACCTCGACTTGTAATGCTTATCATTTTAACAGGAATCGAAAGCGGCCTGCATCCAACATAACCAGCTTTTTAAGGTACGGAACCCTTATAGTTTCGTCAAGTCTGTCTGTCTGTCTGTCTGTCTGTCCGTCCGTATGTCACAGCCATTTTATTCTGTAACTATAAGCATTACACTGTTGAAATTTAATAGGAAGACGTATCCTGTTAACCGCTTACCGATTCTCATACACAATATAAAAAATAATGACATTTAAGGAGGGCTCCCATACATGGAACTAAGACCAAAAAATTTTTTTTTGTCAAACCTATGCGTGTGGGGTGTCTATAGATAGCTTTTAAAATGATACCGAGGTTTCTAAAACGATTTTCTTTAATAGTCTAACGTTTCATAGCTAGACGCTTCCAAAGTGGTAAAATGGGCGTCCCCCTCTAACTTCTAAACCAAGCATGTGTAAATTTTGAAAAAAATACATTAGGTATGTAGATCTTAATAAATACTTTCAACGAAAATTGGTTTCGACGGGATCGAACGAGTAGTTTTTGAGATATAGCACATTTTCAGCAACCGCAAACATAAGTTTGTTCTTCATACAAATACTATGAAAAACAAAGTTATATTTGCAGTCGACAAAATAATGTGGTATTTTTCTAAGTAGAAGTAAGTGGATGCCCTAATTCAGTTAAAGTTGGCACGGAACCCTTAGCGCGCGAGTCCGACTCGCACTTGGCCGGTTTTTTTGATCATCCGACTATCAGTACGGGGCACTTGAGGTTGCGGACAATTTTATGTTAAATAATATTAGCGGGATTTTGCAAATAAATCGTTAGGTACATTAGACAAAATCTATATTTCCTTATCGAACGACACACGAGCACTATTATGCAGCCACCAATCGCATGACAGATTACTACTCATGACAGTTTGCCGTATATAGTGATGTGCGTCTTCCTGGAGCGGTGCACACAGACGGTATCCACGTTTCGTGTACCACATACACTGGCTAGCTATTACTTCATCTAATACGCTAATCACTCGGGCTATTTCGAGCGGCCGGTATGTTGTACCCTTACAAAACTACTACGGAGATCGTACACTGGATAAACGCTTTCCATATTTAGTCAACGCCCTGTCGCCCGAAATAGCTGAACTGTCAAGCAAAAAAGAATTTGGCACTAACCTAAAACGGCACTACACGAGCTTGTTGTAGCATACATTATAATTTATGGATGTTGAAATATGTTATGTCCTTTGCTTATATAATGTAAATTGTTTAGTTTAAGTTACATTCATATACAGACCGAGATTCGCACTTGCAGTCAACCATGATAGTAGTTTGCGAGGCAATTAAGTTAAATTGATATTGTTAAAAAAAAAAAAAACTACCGGCTGCGAGGTGACAAGCGCTCATTGCCATGTGTTACAAATGCATGATCCTGCCTGATTGTGCCAGACGGGACACGAGATAGCTAATTACGCATAAATTCTAGTCTGCAGGTCTGATTAACAAACTAACTGATTATGTATGTAAAATTATCTGCTAAGTAAAGTGCTAAATTCTAAATTTCATGAAGTACTTATTAGTTATGCGAAAGTTTCGTAATACACAGAGAGTCTCAAAACTTCTTCATCTATAACAAACTGATTGCACCTTGAAAATTCTTGAAAGCTTCTGAATTGTTTTTCAATATGACAAACTTAAAACAGCGAAAAGCGTTATTACTTCGCGAAACAATAACAGCAAAGGCCACCTTGAAAGTTTTTTAATTTTCAAGTTCAACTTAGTGTTCGGTTTCAAGTCCGAGCCAAATTGCCAAGCCATGAGTCATTTTAAGCGATTGAAACGAAGGATTTTATGGGTAGTTTTATTGAAAGATGACACCAAATTAACGCATCCTTTTAGGTATTGGTCTGGTTTATAGAAAATACTTCATTAAGATGTAAGTAATCATTAAATGAATCAAAAAAACGTTTATTCTTCCACTTTAATTACAATAGCGTAGTATATAGTATTACATGAACCCCAGTTTCTTGGTATATAGACATGATTCGATTTCGTATATCTGTTAACAATAATAATTGCCGATCAGAAAGTATAGCGAAAAAAGTTTTTATATATGGAAGAATAGCCGATATTGTCACAGATGGGTCCTGGATTTATCAATACGATCCAGAAACCAAGCGCATGTCGACAGTTTGGGTGTTTCAAAATGCACCTACGTCTACCAAAGTGAAGCGATCTAGGAGCGGGGGGAAGATTTTGATCGCCAGTATTCGCCAGCTTCCCTTACGAGAGCAAAGAAGCATCAACGCTGAATGGTATACTACAAAACGTTTACTAGAAGTTTTCTCTGTTGTGCGTAATAAGCGACCAAACACTGGGCTCCGCGGAGTAATGCTCTATCACGACAATGCGCCTGCACACACCGCGCTCAAAACGAGGGACTTCCTAGACAGTACGCCAGTCAAACTTCTGGGTGATGGGTCTGGGCCTCCATACAAAACAAAAGATGAGCTAACCCTTTTTTTTTGGTTTCGCTGGAAAATGCTTTACGTATACCCACCGCCCTCGGGGGAAGGCAGCAGGTTATGTGGGACTCCCCCAATTGGGGCATACCCACTAAAAACCAGCGGCGTTCTCGTGAGCCATGAGTTCGGGGCCACGAGTCAGCGCCATAAGCACACATCCGCGGCCCCTCACTGACTAGACCGACACACGGCCTCACCCGATCTGAAGAGGGCAAGTGCCCCTGCCTTCAGCGCCGAAGGAGATTATCCTCCAGCTTGATATCCCGACGATGCGCAGAACGCATTACACACCATCGCGCCTCTTAGTGGGAAGTGGACGCCCCCGCGTCCACGACCCGAGGCACAGGGAGGGGCATGTGCAGGTGGTGGATGTTCCTCCTGCGCCCAGTACGCCTTCGGCGCATTAGGAGTGCGTCAGCCGCAGCCTCTCGCTCTCGCTCCGCGCTCTCCTTTTCGGCGATCACCCGCTCGCAAAATGCGGCCATGGCTCGCCATGCCTCCCTGTCTTCGACCATACGCCGGACTATAGAGCCCAGGCTGAGGTCGGTCCCCACGTGTGCTCGGAGGGCACGGCGGTCAGCGACCCACGCCAGCCACACCTCAAGGGTGTGCTGTGCCGTATCCTCCGGAGCATCGCAGTGCCAGCATCGGGTTGTGGGTTCCCTGCCAATGCGGCAGAGGTATGATATATCAATGACCCGGACGCCAAAGTGGCTACTGGCCAATCTACGGCGCCATTGCTCGTGGGTTAGCTCTGTGAGCTGTGTCCTGTGCCTCCCGTACCCCCCGCGTCACCGTTGGACGAGGGTTAAGTCGCTCGCCCGCAGCCGAATAACCCGTGGACCGGCTACTCCACGGGCCCCCCGTGTGCCCGGAATCCGAGGCCAAAGACAATGTGTTGCCTGGGTGGTTTGCCTCAGGCTCACCGTCCAGGGCCCTCTTCTCCCAGGATTACGGGACCCAGCGCACGGCACAAATGCGCTGCCCGGGTTGTCATGATGACAGGCTACAACCCGGGAAAAACCCACGGATCCGGGCAATATGCCCCGACGACCCAATAGGCCCATAAGGCCTTACAGGCAGGTCCACCGAGTTGATAAAACCTGCCGCACTCTGGTTTTGGTTTGCGCCGGCCGAAGCCGGTACCCCCCATATCTGGGAGGCGTTCCCCTATCCACCACCTGGGGACGCGCCCAATGCGGGACCAGTAACCCGACACGGGAAGGTGAGCTAACCCTACTACGAGCCTCAAATGGTATTTTACGGATTTAACTCCAGTTTCCCAGAGCCCGCCGAAGTGAGCAGCGTTTACAGGAATAAACAAGAACTGAATCCCTTCGTCACTACCATAATGAGATAGATCTTGCTTAAGATCGTTCCAAGCCCCAATAAAATTCGTCCCATTATCGCAGTGAATACGTGAAGGCTTTCCACGACGACCTATAAATCGTTTTAAAGCGAGCAGTAACGACTCCGACGACTGATCAACTCTAGGTGCACTGCTTTTGTTGCAAAACATACAAAAATACAAATGTAAGACTCAATAAGCTTGGCTCCACATCCCTTTTTATTACTAATATATATGGGGCCAGCGTAATCAACACCAGTGTCTGTGAATGACTGTGATGGTGTAACTCGCTCGCGTGGTAACTGTCCCATCCACGGCATTTTAATTCGTGCAGTTAATCGAAAACATTTAACACACAGATGTACAACCCTTTTTGCTAAGTTTCGTCCGCCGATTGTTCAATATCTTTGCCGAGTTGTGTTTAATAAAAGTTGAGGACCAGCGTGTAACGTAGTTTTGTGTTCGAGTTCGAATAACCTCCTAGCAAAGATATTATGACCGTGTATTTTTTTAATTTTTTAATTTTTTTTATTACAGGATAACCAGGGTTTTTAAATAGGTGATATGAGATTGTATGGTTAACTCATATTCTTATTCTATTCTTATTCTATAGGTTCTCACATATAGAATAAGAATATAGAGTATGAATAGTGTATAAAAGCAGGGTGCTTGGAATCATATGGAAGATCTGAATACGAGGGTCAAACTGAAAGTTCTTAGAAAATTTAAAAACTGATTACATTAGCCAGTTATTAGTTTTATTATATCTTTTTAAAATATTGTCCATTGACGTCAATACACCGCTGCATGCGATGGAACCACTGGGAAAAGCACTTTGCCCACTCGTCCTTAGGGGTCTCTTCAATGGCATCGCGATACGCAGCCACCGCTTCTTCAGCATTCATAAACCGCTTTCCTTTAAGTTTTTCTTAAATTTTTGGAAATATATAAAAATCACAAGGCGCGAGGTCGGGGCTATACGGCGGGTGACCCAGTAATTCAACGTTTGATGTCGCCAAATAGTCGATCGTTCGCTTGGCGGTGTGCGACGAGGCGTTGTCGTAGTGAAGGAGGATCCGACTGCGAGGTCGTTTCTCTCGAACTTTTTCCAAGACAAGTGGCAAACAATTGGTAGTGTACCATTCTGCAGAAACTGTTTTTTGATCCTCTAACACAGTTGTTGCGAAATGACCTATCCTTCCAAAGAACGAGGCCACTATTTTTTTTCCCGCACTTCGATCTCTCTTCACTTTAGTTGGCAACTCCTCGAAAGGAAACACCCACTGAGCAGATTGTCTTTTGGTTTCAGGATCATAACAGTAAATCCAGCTTTCGTCACCTGTTAGTATGTCGAACACAGCATTTGAGTCACCTCCGTTAAATCTTTCAATCATTTTACGACACCAATCCACACGATGGAGTTTTTGAGCCTTAGTCAAATTATGAGGTATCCACCGGGCGCAAAGCTTCCTGACCGCTAAATGTTCGTGGAGGATTTTGTGCACTTGACTCATACCGATGCCTAAGCTTGTCCAAATCTGCTGATAGGTCACTCTTTTGTCAGTCTCTATCATACGCCGCACAACACAGATGTTATTTTCAGTCGTCGCCGTAGAAGGCCGTCCCTCACGTACATCATCAGTGAGATTAGTGCGACCACGTTTAAACTCATTAAACCAGTTGTAAACAGTCGCACGAGATGGGGCTTCATCGTGAAAGGCCAATCGTAGTCTATCATAACTTTCTTGTTGACTTAAATGACATCGAAAGTCATAAAAAATCATTGCACGAAAATTTTCTCGTGTTAAATTCATGTTGACGAGACACAGACAATTTTCAATTTGCCGCCAAATCGTAAAACAAATGACAAATGAATGAAATATATACTCAGTAATATTGGCAAAGAGTTCTATTTTCAAATTTTAGAATATTTTTTTTATTATATTGTTTATAAGTGGCCAGTTCTAAGAACTTTCAGTTTGACCCTCGTATTCAAGTCGGTCGTAAACTTTAAGTACACCGACATTATCTGAAAATGGACAGAGTCTTGAAAGTTTGCTGCCTTTTGGAATTGGTTTACCTTGTTTTAGCAAGTCTATTTCAGTACTAAAATCACTTTTTTGAATGTGTTTTAAAATAATTACGTTAGCGTTTAATATTTTGTGACAAGTAAGAGAACCGTTTTTTTTTTGTTTTCGTTACGAACTATGTAAATAAATCTCAGTACGTATACCCAAATATGCCGTATTTTCTTTAAACAGGACACACGTTCAAAAACAGTATCAAAATCAGATTTATTTGTAGTAACGTTACTTATCGCCACTGTGTGATGTTGTATAGTTTCAGGTATATCGTTAGATTGTTTTTCTGTTAAGCAGGCCAGGAATTTTGACTGTGAGACAAAATCTCGGGGCCATGCCACCATAAATCTAAGTTAATTAGAATGTTTGGTTTGACTCCGCGGGAAACCAAGTCCGCTGGGTTACAGTCAGTGGGTACATAACGCCATTCATCTTCTGCAGTGAGATTTTGTATTTAAACGGTAAGGATCCATTTTTAACCAACACAAAACAATGGTGGAATCGTTCCCAAAAACACTTTGTTGATATGGACTCGAAGTGTTTTTCGAATGAATTCACCGAGACGTGCTGCCATCAAAGCGCCACACAACTCAAGCTTCGGGATAGTCACTGGCTTAAGTGGTGCGACTCTGGCCTTGACACATAGGAGATTGACGTAGACTGTATCGTGTTCGTGTGTACGAGAATAAGCACAAGCACCATAAGTGCGCTCTGAGGCATCTGCGAATATATGCACTTCTGTGTTATGGCCATGGACACCTTGACGAGGAATATTAAAGTCGTTAATTTCTTTTAACGAATTGACGAATTCTAACCAACGTTCGGCTATTTCAGGGGGAATATGATCATCCCAAGAAAGTTTATGAAGCCACAAAGACTGCATAAGCTGTTTAGCTTCGATAAGATATGGACTAATGAGTCCTAACGGGTCAAACACTTGAGATATTATTGAAAGAATTACTCGTTTAGTTTGTTTTCCAGGTAGATCTATATTGATTACAAATTTTAACACATTCTTAAAATCATCCCACAGTAAACCCAGTGTTTTGAAGATGGTAGTCTCACTCAAATTGTGCTCATTGGATGCTGATACGTCGACAAGGACGTTTGGATCGTTTGATCACCATTTACGGAGGGGAAAACCTGCGGATTGTAGTTCCTCAGAAACACGTTTTGCGAGATCAATACTTTCCTGAGCTGAAGATGATCCAGACAAAAAATCATGTTCTATTACACTAGCAATGCTTTTGTCTTTACATTCTTATGCAACTTGCTTTAGGCACCGAGTAGCCAGATAAGGAGCTAAAGCAGTACCGTAAGTTACGGTATTTAATTAATAGTAGTTTATGAAACTTTTTTAAAAGTATCACACGAGTGTATAATACCAAGTTATGTGCAGTTTCATACACTACTTTATCTACTCTCATTGAACACGAACATATCAAATAAAAGATAGAGATTTCCATGCTAAAAAGTCTTGATAACATTTATCGTATAATTTTCTTGACTTTACTGGTAGTAGATTAAAACAGACTGCTGTCGCAGTCTCTAAAATGTCGGGCGGCGGCAAATTTTCTGCACTTTCACTATCAGACATTTTAATAAACACTAAGTGGTAACTCTGGGGAACCACGTCATATAATACGTTGCAATACTCTATCTTCAGACCGAACTAAGATTTGTCTATACATCTGTAGCGGCTCAATAACGCTACAGTTTTGCATCGTGAGCAGTTTCGGGGCTCGCGATGTAAATCAGGCAGTCGTCACCTGCCGCGCTTCCCGACCACTCATATCCATTGTCATAATTATGTATTGGTGCACCAGGTAAAGTATTTATCATGAAGCTCAAGACTTCTTATTTACCACCACCGCACGCGAACCCCGACACCACTAAGCCTCAACACTGGTGACCACCCGACGATGAAGATTTGAAGAGCAACAACGTGCGTGACGAAAACCGACGCTATGTAACATGATCCATCGGAATGTCGACGTTCGAGGACCTTCCAGTGCGGTGCGTGCGTGTGGTGGCGACTCAATTTCGGCAAATTCGGAGCGCGGCACCTCAAAATTTCAACATCGTGTGAGTAATCATCATCATCAAGTCAACGCAGATACCCGTCATATGAAGTCAAAGTCGTACCTCGTGGGAACAGTTACGCAGCTACAACGTGGCACATGCGGCTATTACCCGAGCATCATACAGCAACGTTTACGGCAGTGATGTGGAACAGGTTCAGCAGCCCACAGCCGGTATGGTGCACATTTTCACCGGTGTGACAGAAACTGCAAGATGACCTTCACGGAACTGGCAAGACCTGTTCGTAGATGTGACTCTAGAAAATGGACGGAGCATACCAGCAGCGTGTTAAAGCTTATCTCGTAATATGAATAAATGTGTGAGAAAAAAATACTTTCCGACGTCTACAAAGAGTGAAATAAATTAGCCACGTAGACAGACGAACGAGATATATCACGAAAAGCTCATGAAGTGCAAGATATAGAAGAATACTTTCACTCGCCATTTCACCATGCAGATCGTTTGAGCATCAGGGACCACGACCATGCAACGGGGCTAGAGCAGAGCAGTTCAAGTACCGCAGCAGACTCCAGGCTATTTAAGGCTCGCCGCAGATGCAACGGCTGGAGCAGTGTTCAGTATTTCCTATGTATCGTCATAGATTGCGGATGTTATGTTATTTGTTACGCAGTAGAGCAAATTTTTTACCGAGGTTAAGATGACGCATTTGTTAAATGTTAACTTAGTATGTAATAAATAAGGCTGGTATATCAATAATGTAGTAACTATGTGTAATTTAGTGATGATGATGTACGTAATGAAATATTGTGTTTAATTGGTAAAATACTTGTATTCTCGTTGAGGCAACTTTTTGTGATAAAATGTAACACGCAAATCCTTCTGATGAATTTATTTTGTAAATATTTATATATATTTCATTTGTGAATATTTTAGAAAGCAATCTTTAGTGATCATTTTTGCAGTTCATAAAATTTATTTAATTCAATATATTAAAATAACGTTTGTAACTAGACTTAATAATTTTATATTTGTATCGCAATAAGTAGGTCATGATTATGTGTAAATTACCTTCTTGCAAGTCGAGCTATCGAACGATGTCGGTAACGCGATACTTGTTATAACTCGGAACGCTCCTTGCATCGTAAGCTTTTTCGTCATCGGAACGTGTGACTGATTTGTTTTGTGTAACTTTAATTGGCAAGTTAGTAATGCACTTATTGTGATCGATTATTTTAATAACCATACCCGAATTTAGATTTTTTTTTAAAAAGGGGGGGTATGATGTAGCGGCTCAATGACGCTACAGTTTTGCATCGTGAGCAGTTTCGGGGCTCGCGATGTAAATCAGGCAGTCGTCACCCGCCGCGCTTCCCGACCACTCATATCCATTGTCATAATTATGTATTGGTGCACCAGGTAAAGTATTTATCATGAAGCTCAAGACTTCTTATTTACCACCACCGCACACGAACCCCGATACCACTAAGCCTCAACACATCTTTTCGATGTCACCACAAATTACTACGTTATGTTCTCGAAAACGTAACAATATTTATATAATCGGATCTTAGACTACTGGTCCGACCAGCTGCAAATCATTAAGAGATAGACCCGATGTTGTCGGCGCCGACGCGTTAAAAACAACTCGAAGTTTGGTAGTAGCACTACTTTCCCTCAATACTCCGTGATGAGGTAGGTAGTATGAAGTAGATGGTATGTTTGTAGGTAATACTTCCGTCCTGTGTTGTAGTTCGCGATATTCACCAAGAAACTCCCTATAGCGTTGATCGAGTAATTCGTCATGAGTTAGGCATTTTTCAAGTGATTTGAGGCGTTTATGTGCTAGTGTGTAAGTTTCACCCAATTTTGAAGGTGAGTCCTTCAATGGAATCGAAACCTCGAATCTACCATCGGACAGTCGCTTGGTCGAATTAACAAAGATTTCCTCGCATCTTTGCTCTTCAAAAGACAACGACGAAGCTTCAGGGACATTTTCGAGTTCCCAAAAGCTCGCAAGTTGTTTTTGTATGTGTATAGCTGCTGTCAAGCCAACTTCCCGTTCATTATTCGTAGTAATTGATGAAACACTGCAAGAAACTATCCAACCTAACTTGGTTTCTCTCAGAGTTAGTTGGTTTTGGACCTAAGGAGATGTGTTTCGAACCAAGTATGTCACAAAATATTTCACCGCCTATGAGTATATCAATGTTACTTTGTTTTAAATAATCAGGGTCAGCCAGTTCTATCGAACTAGGAATATTAATACTGGCCGTATTTATGTACTGATGAGACGGTGGCGACTCTAAAATACTAGGGATTGTTAGGCAACTGATCGGCATTTTAAAAAAACTTGTTCTAGAATGAATTACAAGATTAGATTTACCCGTTATCGCAGTAGACTAGTTACCGATTCCAGATTTAATTATTTCAGCTTTACACACCGGTAGATTTAACGTTTTAGCTAGTTGTTCTGTGATAAAACTGGAGGTGCTCCCACTGTCTAGGAGGGCACGAGCTGAATAAGGATGGCCATTCGCATCATACACAGTCCCAAGTGCGGTTGACAACAGAACACGTTTACATGTGTGTTGTGTCGAAATCGAAAGTGTTACATTGTCAGGCGGGGCTGAAGTTTGGAGTCACTCTCAATATGTAACAAAGTATTATGTTTTAGAAAACATTTGACAGTGACTGCGCTTGCACTCTGTTGCGGTGTGGTTAGGCCTTAAACAATTCAGGCATACATTCGACTCTTTCGCTTTATTAGGTACTGCGCATAATATCGGTCAAATCTCGGAACGCATTACAAAAGTATAACCTATGCCCTTTATTACAGAGAGGGCAAGAGGGCGGACTAAATGTAGCCTGTCGAGTTGGATTACTTGTCAAAGCAAAACTTTGATGTCGTTTATTTTCCGCGCGATATTGATGAGAATTGGTACTTTTATTCGAACTCGTTTTATTTACAGAAATTTTATCACTATCCACTGACACGTCCGTGGATAGATTAGTATCCAAAAAAATATACTAACTTACGTCCGTGGACAGTTTGGTATCCACACAGAGTGCTTCATGGGTGCGTGCACAAAAGTTTAAATATCGCCATCTATACAGATTGTTCCCAACTTTTGAAAGTGTTTAAAGCAAGCTGACATGTTAGATAAACTAAAAAAATACAGATGGCGTACTTAACGCTTAAAATTTGTTACAGATATTTTTTTTCCTTTAGTGCAACTTTTTGTGTTGAAGTGTTTCGTCGGTACTCGGAATTATGTCGTAATTGTACCATATTTCATTAGTTAATTCTATAAGTGTTATATGCGAAAACAAAATTAAAGAATAGGCCTTTCCCACACACTATTCAAAACACAGATTATATGGAAAATACTAAACTAAAGTTAACTTGAAAAGTGATTGTGTTAACCGTATCAATACAATGGCCGCGTTGTTTGAGTTTTATTTTAAATATGCTTCCATTTAGTAAACCCATTGCCTTTACTTTCATATTAGTTATAATAATAGATATATTTAAGTACTGTTTTGAAAGAAATATATAGAAATAAGGCGAGATTCACAAAAAAACTTTATACAATTCACAGGTTATTTCCCTTGGACGGTTTAGTATCCATGGACGTACTTTGATTCATCTGTCTAAGGGTCTGTACAAACGGGCAAAATGTGTGGTTTAAGCACATTTATTATTTATTGGTGGCGTGTTATTAATGCTGTATGGAATAATTTGCCGTGTTTTTTTTTTCAAATATATTGTGTTTTACTGCTCGTCTTATTATTTTTTGTTTTTCATTTTTAATTAATTATCATCACCTAACGCTATTAATAAACAAACATATTTGCATGAAGGTGATCTACCCCCTAATGCGTATCTCAGTTGACAGTGAGACAGTAAAACGTATTTTTATTACGTATAAATTAACTTCGAGGCCTAAGTGCGACTTTTTTACGTGAAAATTTAGTTCCAGTAGTATATCACCAGACCGCGCCACCCCAAACTCCATACAAATTTACATTTACGTTTCGATCGTGAACACGTAAAAAATTTGAGCTTCACTCGCACTAAGGCCTAAATGTAGTATGTGCGCGGACAGCCTAATTTGGCAGCCATCTTGCTGCAAATAAACTCGTCGCGTTGAATGAACGGCGCGTGAAAACATTGCAGTGAAGGCATTTTCATTATGCTGATTTTGCTCACGTTTAATGTTGTAAATTGAAACATCATAGCATCATTTTAAAGTGTAGTAATTATCACAAAATTTAAATAAGTTTGGGTGGTTTTTTTTCGTTTCTGCATGATTCAACCTTGAAATTTTAAATTAAATTCGAATTCATGGGTTTTTTAAGACATAAATTATTATTCTGTATACTTAAACCTATCCGTACATATTTTTTTGTGCTTACAGCTGCAAAGGTTTAGCTACTATGAAGCATTTATTGACGAAGGATTGAGGTTACAGAAGCGCGCGCCGTCACTTGCAGTGTATGGACGTTATCCGCGAGATTGATCGTGCGAGTCGGACGTGTCAGTGGCTATGTACAGGTTTAGTGTCCAGGATTTGTGTAGACTCTAAAGTTTCCAGTAAAATTGCTCGACTTTTAAGGAAATTCATCATATCGTCATAAGACGGTTTTGTTATGGCCATTTTAGCCTGCTCCCACTCTTTCGATGTGAAAGAATCGAGCTTCGAACTAATTAAATAAACAGGAATGTATCTCATTGCGAAGTATTTTCCCCCAATGAAGACAAGGCACGCAAATTAGTATTACATTTATCAATAATATTGCGAATTTCTGATGACGTTTCGTTACACATAGGTGTTAAATTAAAAATAAATTTAACATGGTTATGTATAAGAGCTTGCAAATTATTATACCGCTCCAGCAATAGCTGCCCAGCAATGTCGAATTAGCTGTAGATAAAGTGATTGATTGGATGACATTGGCAGCGTTGCCTTCGAGGCTCGACCGTAAATAATGAAACTTACTAATTTTATCAATGGCTCGATTTTCATGAATTAATGACGCAAATATGTCTATCTATGTGTATCCATCAAATCTCGGCAAATTGATACTAGAAAAGTCACGGGTGGAGCCAACCTGGATTTTGTCCGGCGGAGTGATGCAGTGACCTAAAAGACTGCTCGTCGTTGCAGTCGCTCGGAGCTCGGGATCGCGGTTGCCTCGATGAGATCAGTAGGTTGGCGAACCCAATTGCCTCGAAGAAGCTATCCTCGAAATCGTCTCGCTCTTCATATAGGTTTTGTACCAGTTTCTCATCAGCCTCCGCGCATTCAAGTTCGATAGCTTATGAAATTCATCCTGTAACGAGGTAATTTTGTCAAACTTAGTCATGCTTTTACACAGCCTTTTTTTCTGTTATATTGAATAATATCAGGCTTAGGATTGGTATCGGCTGCATTTTCCATCGTTAAAATTACTTAAATAAAACGGAACTAAGTGAAACTGGAAGTATAAAATGGTTTGTTAACAGGTAAGTGATAAATTAACGAGAATTTACAAAGAAGATTTGGTAATAGAAAAGAAAACCTGACCGGTAAGTCCACCTCAGCACACTTGAACCCAGCCCAGTCTCCCGGAGCGTAGCAAAGGTAAGTGCGTCTTACCTGGTGGTCCTGGTATTAATTTTCTTATGACCTGGTGGTAGCCGCGGCAGCTTCGGCCGGCGGCGGTGCAGATCGGTATGAGATATCCGGAACGATGTGGCCAAAAAAATATTTTTCGTATTTGTTCGTAAATTCTTAGGTCGCTGGATTGTTCAAAATAAAAGTAACATACCTACTGGTTTTAACGTTATTAATCATAAAGTAATATTAACAAAAAAATAAACGAAGTTTTCTGTTAGTAAGTCAGGCACGGCCAAAAAAATTGTGTCAAAAAAACAATCGCCGTGCGACGGTCGCATTTCTTCTTTTTTCGTTTTTTCTCGCTGGCCAGTGTGCGCGGCTAAGCTGATGGAGGTTGGTTTTTCATAACAAGCTGTGTTTCAGATTTCTCTTACAGTATATGTTTGCGGTTTTTTTTAAAAACAATAAAATGTTAATTCTTAATTGAACATGTCCTAAACTAAAGAAGTATTTGATTTTTTTTTTCTATTTCTGTTTAAAATAGAAGACATGAGTTATCGAACAAAGTGAATTTCTCAAGAAAAAGCACCAACAAATGCTACAGTTTTTCAAATTAATAATGGTTTGAAAGAAAAAATTAAAGTAAGAATATCGTATAAAAATTACAATAATATCATATGGAACTCATATGTAAACAAAAAAACCACTAAATTACATAAGGATTAGGTTTGAAGATCTTTATTATTATACGAAATTACATTTCATTTATAATGAGATACGTAAAATAAAAATAACCGGTATTCGACTCTAAATGCTATTTTAGCTTTATTTTCAATGTGTTTATACTTTCAAACTCTTTTATAGGGCAGTAGCAAATTGAATAGCTGATAATTGTACTTCATTTTTGATTAAGAGATTATGTAATATTTAATATAACATTTAATTGAATTTGTTATTGCATGCATTATACTAAAATGCATGTATTGAATTGTACAACTGTTTATTACTGTCTTTCATTCATATTATTTCGTTTCAAAACTGCTCAATAACACCGTAAACGTCGGATTTTGAACGTTATTATAAACTTTGTATAGGAATTTGAAGCAGTGCGTATACGAGTAAGTACGCCTTTTAATAACTCGATAATATGTTTTGGTACCTATCTCTTACCCATAGAGTGTCTCGCTTAGTCATTGTTATTTTTATCGCGTTAAGCAAGTGTATTCACATTTTTTATTGAAAAGACGACACTTACAGTTTGACTACTTACTCGAGAGTGCGAAAATCGTCGCCACTCAAATAAAACCGTTTTCTGACTCGATATTGTTTTAAGTTTGATGTCCACCTGTGTTTATTCTTACTCTTTCTCGCAGACTTAAAAACTTCTTGTTTTCGTATTTGCATTAAAAAAAAAACACCGATGTTGAAATAAACTTTTGTGTTCCTTGAAATATTTTGTTAACTGTATAATTTTTATTATAACTCAGGCGAAGAAAGTTCACTTAATTAACTACATGAAACAATCTCTCCATTACGTACCTTTCAGATGCAGTTGGTTCGCCAGTGGGTATGGAAGTCATTCGATTAATTTAGTCCACTGCCGTTTGAGTTGCCGTTCACTCGTGAGGACAGATACCTAGCTAACTAGTTACAATTGCAGCAAAAGGAGCCTGGATAATTCGGTCCCGGAAAAGTTCTCCGCTGCAGCGATTTAATTCGGTGACGTTTGGAGCGCGTTCATTCCATGACTTTAGCCATGCAGTCGCATGGAAATAGTGATAGGAAATTGCAACTGGGCACACGCGAAACGAAATGCAACACTGTCCAAATCGCGTTTTGCTGTTGTTGTTGCAAAAATTAGAAGTGGAACTGGAATAACAAACAACAGTTCACAAAACAAATTCAAAGTTAAAATTTATAAAACTCGGGTTTTTCACTAATATAACTATTAATAATAATTAAAAGTTATGATGTGTATTATAATAACACGCAAACTGTTACTTCATATCTACCAAGACGTTATTAGCAGGCATATTTTGAACTTGAAATCATTAAATCACTTGAACATTCAATATTTCGTGTCAACCACGAGAGGTACTACATATGTTTTTCACGAATGACTAGTACCTACTGATATTATTACCCATTAACTGTGATTTATTACAACTCGGACTGCAGCAGTTTCCAAGAATTCGCGATTTAAAGTTACAATCGCTACTCCACAATATTAATAAATTTAAGATTGTATAGGCACGATGCAGAGGACTTGAAATCTGTGTCGCCTCTAACTGTCGTTGTAATTCGGTAACGTCGGGAGCGACGGTCATTCGATTAGTCTCGTATGAGCTCGTGTGCGATCTCATACGAGACTAATCGCCGGCTGTGACTCCCTCCGGGCGTTTCTTTTACTGGATTGAGTGCTTTTTTACATTACGCTCTGAATATTGCCATTTCTCTTTACGAATAAAACTATATCACTTAACTATTTCACGATGAAATACACGCACACAAACCCAATCTGTAGCGCTTCGTGCGCGCAGTGCGCTATACATTGCTGGCAATAAATGCATGATTTATTTTAATGCCTAAAAATAAAAGTCGTTTCCCAGCGATAATTTTTGTTACATACGACTCGGTACGATGTACATGATGCGAGGTTTAAGGCTTCGCTAAGCCTTTTGTTACACCCTGTATGGTCGTGACAAGACATTTATGTTTTACTAGAAAATTGACGTATGATATTGATGCATGATGAGTTATGGCTATTAATTAACAAATACCTGTATGATAGTAATAATTATAAATATTCTTTATTGCACAAGTAAGGACATAAGAAACAATAACATTCAAAGGACGTCCACTGCTGAACATAGGCCTTCCCACGGCTTTCCATAGCGACCGGTCACTAGCGGTCTGCATCCAGTTTGATCCTGTGATCTTTTTAAGGTCGTCTGTCCATCTTATTGGTGGACGTCCTACGCTGCGTCTTTGGTTTAAGGGTCTCCAATCTAGAACTTTCCTGCCCCAACGGCCATCAGTTCTTCGCGCTATGTGCCCTGCCCACTGCCACTTAAGCTTACTGATTCTCAAGTGCGATATTCGCGATCACTAATGTTTAAACATCAAGGTAGGTCAAAACTTGCTTTCATGTACATTTAAAATTTGCCTATTCGTAAAACATACTTAGATTACTTTAAATGTGTAGCAAATAGGCATCCGCGACAAACTCGGAATATGGTAACTGCATCGATGCTAAAAGTCGCAGTGTGTAAGTGGTCTAAATGCTTTATTGATTGATTGAAACCAAAAGACACGTCAACAATACCAACATTGAGCGCACTTAAATTTTTATTGATACCTCATATTTAAAACGTTTTCCCATAATATATCATGATACGATAAAACTTTGATAAGTAGCTCACACTTAGTCGTAAGTTTCTGCCATACGATGAAAATCTTACGCGAGGTTGGGCGGCCCGCCTAGCCTAGTACTCGGTTTCCCAGAAGCCTCCGCCGCCTAACTTATTATAATATCAATCTCTAAAATTTGAAACTCCCAACTTTGGCCATTTCGTAAATATGAACTCAGTTTATACCATTATTGCAGCGATTTTGTGATAGAGTACACTGAGTAATGAAATAGTCGGGAATACGTTCTTTGTTTAAAATTAAAATAGAATGGAGAGAATCTTTGTTAAATATTTTCCCCTTTCTTGCAAAAATACAGTAGGTTTTGAATCATAGACCTATTACACACTGCGACTTTTTGATGTCCTAAGATTAGATCGAGTCGCAAATTAGCGATGCATCGATTCTAAAAGTCGCAGTGTGTAAGGAATCTTCTTTACTAAAATCTTACCCAGCCAATTTAAAAAATATACACAATGAAGTCATTCATGCAACCTTAGTCCTTGGTTTAATCCGGACACTAACTTTATGAAAAAGGGAGGTTTGAGTTGGAGTTCATATATCTATTTTCTATGTTTTAAAAAAAGTATGATATGGTTACGAATTTGTACAAATAAGTAATTAAGTTTTTTTATTATCTGAGTAATATTTCGCATAGATAGATTAGTACCACCAACGAAACAACAATACATAACCGTACAGTCACACATAACATTTAAGGTACATACAAACCGAGTTACAACAACAAGAATCACCGCCTGCATATATACGTAGGTAAAACGCAAACATCGGTGAGGACAACCGAAACTAGCTTAAAATTTGTTTAACTGCCTCCACAATGGACAAAGAGACCCCGAACAATAGTCAGTCTTGATTAGACCTGCCTACATTTGTAATCGTATAATGGATAACCCAATTTGTAGCATCCGCCTTTCCCATTGACTAGCGGGCTAATTGACTAGATATCGGTAAGTCGGAATGCCCATAAAGACGTTTTCGCGGTTCAATGGACACGTAACTTATATGATCGGGTGGGCTCAAATGTATTTTCAATTCCATTGGGTAGGGAATCTTAATAAAATACGCGTCCCCAGGAAAGCTTTTGTTGAATTTCCAATTACGCATCAACAGTTAAAGTATTTAAGGGGTTTACTATATCGAAAATGAAAAACATAACTACATATATATTACACCTTTTTTATCCAAAATATGGAGAACATTTTGGATGATGAGTATGTTCAAAAAGAACGGCAATTTCTTAAAAGAAATTAGGTTCTAAAATTGCGAGCTTAAAAATTTCAGGAACTTACTCCGGGAAATACGTTGTAAAAACTTGGAATCGTGTTCACAATAGCGTTTAGTAGATTCCCAAGTATATATTTTTTTTACTTTCAGGGATCCATAAGTAAAAAAACACTTTGTTACTTAATCTTACAAATTAAATTGATTTTTCTGTACGTTGTCATAGTTATTGTCTCTCATTATGGACTAGAATGGTAAAATGGATTATCAGTGTGTGAATCACGCTTATAGGAGAAACAAAATAATATGAAGTCATGTGTATGATGGATGTCAAGCTTAATTACACCAAGATACTAAGCGCATCATGAACCAGTCGGTGATAACGTTTTAAATAACATATTTCATTAAGAGAACACTATTTTAGTTAAACACTTTAATGTCTTTTTGTGTTTGGTCCATGCATTAATGCTAGAAACTTAATTAGTGGGTTTCCACGCGGGAGCCCATATCGGCACGCGTGAGTCGTTGTTAATATTCGGCCATGCGTTATGGCACTCCAGCCGTCGATTCGTCAATTATTTCGTCATTCCCGTATTTTCGTCGACACTCGTCGCGAACACGTCCAACGAGCCTCTCGTTGTAATTGGGCGTAGCATCAATATTCGTTAGTCGGCCGCTTTACATATTTCAAAGCCGGACTGTCGGACTGCAGCCGTATGACCGTATGAATTCTAAAACAGTTCCACTCATGTCTTGCAAATTCAGCTATGGACTCTCTGTTTTTTTGCCTTCATTGCCATTCTTTATTTTATATTATGTATGTGATTTAATGATCACGGGAAATTTTTTTATGTCAGATTGATGTTTAACACCTAAAAAAGGGGAATATTGCAATTTAGAAAAACATCGTCCCTTTTTAACCAACTTCCAAAAAGGAGAAGGTTATCAATTCGACTGTATGTTTTTTGTATCTATTTAACCTCATATCTCAGTTATTTGTCAACCGATTTGAATTTTATTTTCCTCTACCTAGAGGTTATACCCTCTAGTTCGTCCCATTGTTACTTTTTTTCGTCTGGCAACATTACCGCTTACACCTGATCGGCTTTTGTCCCATAAAATAATTTTAATTTAATTAGTTTCTAAGTGTTTAATAGGTCAAAAACGTAAGAAAAACGTTTGATAATCGTATTCTGTGTGCGTATGTGAGTTTGTGATAATCAGTGTTTTAAATACGTATTTAGTGCTAAGTGCTACGCTAGTGATAACCGGTCAATGACTTAGCAAAAATTCAAATTGTTAATCGTTGTCATCGCTTTTATTTCATCCGATCTAGCATTATAACCGTGTGTATTCAATATATCACGCGTTTATAATCTTATTTTTATGAATATCTAACAATTAACTGAGCTACGGTTTTGTGTTTTTATCGCGTTGAGGTTATAACTTTGTTTACATTCTATAAATAGCCTCGAGTTGGTCGAGCGGCACTTTGGTTTACGTTTTTGTTTTGATCCTTTGTATTTTGACGTAAATATGCTTACTCGCAAGGCCTGCGCTCGCCAGGAGGAGTCCAAGCTCAGGATGGCTTTGAGCGAACTACAGGCGGCCAAGGAGTCGATCGAAAAACTGCATAGGGAAAGAGATGACAATGAAAGGGAAATGCTAGGTGAGTTTGATAGGAACGCTAAACTAAGAAAAGAGATGGCTGAGCTGCACACCAACTATAACTTGGTAGTTAAAGAACGGGACCAATTGAAATTGGTGATAGAAGGGTTCGGTGAGTGCTGTGAGGAGTATGAACAGAACCTGAAACGCATATCTGTTCTTGAACAAGATCTTGGTGATGCCCATGATTATATCAACCAGCTGGAGACGGAGAAACAGGACCAAATAAACAGCCAAACCACCCTTCTATTTAATAAGTTGGTTGGTAGTGCGCCCAGCCTGACGACAGCTGCACCTAGTAATCAACCAATTTTGACAATAGATTTAACTCATGACACACATTCTAAAGGTATTACTAAGTGCAGCAAAAATAAGTTTAAGAAATATGTTAGAAAAAACCGTTTCATAAAAAAAACTAATAAATTAGTCAAAAAACAAAAATCCTTACACACTAAAGTAAAATACATCAATGAGCGGAGACAACTTGGAGATGAACTGGATATGTATTCTTTAATTTTAGAACAAAATGTAGGTAAATATGAGAAAGATGTTATGAGTTTAGAATGTCAAATTAGGGAACTTAAGCAGTCATTAAAAATAATGACTGAAACTTATAATTGTACAAAAAAGGAGTGTGGTGAACATATCCAGGCTTTGACAAATATAATAGCTTCCTGTGAATGTAACTCTTCACATGTGATTTCAAAAAACTCCATTGATATCTCTGGAAAGGAGTCATCACAACTCACCAATAAGATTACTAGAACTAAGTGTAATGTGAACCCTTCCTGTTCTCAACCCAGTGGATCGCTAAGCAAGTCTGTTAAAAATATAGTTTTGTTTAGTGATCAGATTGGGAAAAACATGGGTCACTTATTATCAAAATACATGGGACAAAATGTGATCAACCATTGCATGCCAGGGGCATCATATTCAGAAATAGTTCAGAAAGTGCTTTCTTATGAGTTTCAAGAAAATTCAGATTTAATTATTTTCATAGGAAACAGAGGTAATATGAACAAGAAAAACCTAAATACATACTTTGACAGTTTAAGAAAATTAAATGTGAATAAAACAATATTGTTTACATTACCTTACAGTAGTGGATTGCCAGACGAAGAAAATGATTTAAGATATAAAATAAATTTGCAACTGCATAAATTGACATTATATGAGGTGAATAAATTCCACCTACTTGACATGAATAATTATTTTAAAAACAAAGTGTATTTGACGCGAGATAATTATTATGTTAATAATTATTTCAAACGACAGATAGCAATGTCGCTATCATATTATTTTGACTATTCAGCCAAGAACTTGGCTACCAAATCTGCTTTTATTAAGCAGATTATTGACATGAATATTCAACCATTGGAATCAGTTCCAATAACAAACAATCATTTAAATTAGTAGATCAGACAATAGAGGATAACTCTTGCTTATCAGAAATTGTAGAATCAAATCAATTACATATAGTACATCAAAATATTCAAGGCTTTTCTGGAAAAGATTTGGAAATTGAATTGTTTTTAAATAAAATGAATATTCATGTTCTCTGCATAACTGAGCACTGGCTCAAGCAGCATGAACTGATGTTATCGATAGATAAAGACAAAAGACATAGTGTCTCTCACTATTGAGCGAACAATTGAGATACTCGTATCGTGTGCGGAGCTGGACGACTACATTATTGTCTGTGTTTATAGACCCCCAAGTGGAAACTTTAAATTATTTGAATCTGTAATGGAAAATGTGTTAAACAAAATATGTAAAACTACAAAGAAAGTAGTTGTATGTGGAGATTTCAATGTGGACATTATAGATATTACGGAGGAAAATCGCGTTCGGTTTTTGAGCATTTTCAAATCATTTGACCTCACTCCGATTTTCGCTGAGCCCACTAGAGTAACTCCTACAACAGCTACTTGCTTAGATAATATTCTCTGCAACTGTAAAATCATCAAACAATCTATTATTAATTTTGTAAAATCGGATCATTGCGGTCAGATAGTTACACTACAGAACCGTTTTATTCCACCCCGTCTAGAAATCAAATGCAGGCCGGTCACTGCATCTCGTAAGGACAAATTTAAAAACCTTGTAAGTGATAAAATACCGTCTATACCTTTTGATAAAAAAATGCTAGTGACTTGTATGAACAATTATTTCAGGTAGTTAAAAAACAATTTGATATTACTTTCCCTCAAAAGAAAATAGTTATCAATAACTGTAAACCGAAATTCAGTGACTGGGCTACACGAGGAGTTTATACAAGTAGGAAAAAAATGTTTGAATTGTATAACAAAAAAGCATATAGAAAGGATCTATCGTTTCATGAGTACGTTAAGAGGTACTCAAAAATTTTCAAAAGAGTTTGCTATGTAGCTAAGTCGAATTACATACGCGATAAAATTAAAAAATCTAGTAATAAAATCAAAGCAACATGGAATATTATAAATAAAGAAACATGTAAAACGAAATCTCATGACAACAAATTTAGTCTAGAAATAAACAACAAGCTTATTAAATCTGATGACGAGGTAGCAAACGCTTTTGAGGATTACTTCTGTAACATTCCTATAGAGACGACTAAACAGTTGAGTTCTTGCTCAAGTCACGCGAAATCATTACTTGTGTCGAGTGTTCATAAGTGCGAATCCTCATTTAAATTCAGAAATATTAGTCCTTTAGACATCATAAAAACATTTAAAGAATTAAAACAAAAGAAAACAGAGGATAAATCGGGTATACAATAGACACAATAAAACCCATTATACCTCTAATAGCTCCTTACTTATCTTATATCTTTAATGTATGTATTGACCAAAATCAGTTTCCAAATTTATTGAAACATAGTAAGGTTGTCCCTTTATTTAAATCAGGAGACAAAAGTGACCCCAGCAATTTTAGGCCTATTTCAATATTACCCACAATAAGTAAAATTTTTGAAAAACTCATTTATAATCAATTGCTTTCCCATTTTAAACTTAATAATTTACTACACGAAAAACAGTTTGGGTTCTCTAAAGGTAGAAATACAACTGATGCCGGAGTAGCACTCATCAGACACATTCTTGATGCTTATGAAGACAAACATGATGCCGTAGGTGTATTCTGTGATTTATCAAAGGCGTTTGATTGTGTAGACCATCAGACACTGCTTATTGAGTTAGAACACTATGGTGTCTCGGAAAACTCATCTAAGTTGTTAAGTTCGTACTTATCAGGTAGAATACAATCAGTCAACATAAATGGTACCTACTCTTCCGGAGCCCCTCTTCAAATGGGGGTCCCCCAGGGCTCAATATTGGGGCCTTTACTTTTCCTGATATATGTAAACGACCTGCCATTTTATTCCACAAATCTTTGTGAGATAGTTCTGTTTGCTGATGATACTTCTTTGATTTTTAAAATGAAAAGACATGAAGAAAATTTTGACGAAGTAAACAATACTCTCTCCAAAGTATTGAATTGGTTCACCACCAATAACTTGTTGCTGAATGCTAGTAAAACTAAATGTGTAAAATTCACTTTGCCTAATGTAAAGCAACTTACACCAAATATTGTACTAAATGGTAATAATCTAGTTTTAATAGACTCCACTGTATTTCTGGGCATTACACTTGACTCAAAATTACAGTGGGGACCTCATATTGAAGCCCTAGCTAGGAGGCTAAGCTCGGCTGCCTTTGCAGTTAGAAAAATAAGGTATCTGACTGATGTTGAAACGGCGAGGCTTGTGTATTTTAGTTACTTCCACAGTATTATGTCTTACGGTCTTCTCTTGTGGGGTTCTGCTGCAGACATTGATACCATATTTATTTTGCAGAAAAGAGCCATTCGTGCTATTTATAAACTTAGTCCTCGTGACTCCCTGAGAGAGGTCTTTAAGAAAATCAACATATTAACTGTGGCCTCTCAATACATTTTTGACAATATAATGTACGTCCGTAAAAATTTAGATTATTTCATGAAGAAGAGCGACATTCACTCATATAACACAAGAAATAAACACAAGCTTGTCGTTCCTAACTTCAGATTAGTTAAAACTAGTAATTCGTTCATGGGAAATCGTATAAAATTCTTTAATAATATACCACACAATCTTGTCGAATTGCCGGTTGATAAATTTAAGAAACACGTTAAAAACACGCTTATGTCTAAAGGCTATTATAAGGTTCAAGACTATCTGAACGACACGAATGTGTGGTCAGTCCAGCCTGCACCGACTGATGTACTTACCTTTGATGATTTTGATTTTACGGCAGCTAGTGGTGACTGAGTTTGTTCCGGCGTTTCTTTTCAGCACTTGCCTAATTGTCTGTGTTCTGTCTCGAAGCGCTGGTAGGGCCCAAAAGATAAGGAGACATGATTCGGCCCCTTCAGGGCACAATTATTTTTATTTTATTTTTCACTGTACATTTGACGTTCAGAAGTGGCATATTGTGTCCTAAATTGAATAAATATTTTTTTGATTTTGATTTTTGAAGACGGGATCTGATGATGAGATCTTAGTGCAATCGAGAGAAAACCTCGAATTTAAAAGTTTAGTGTTTTCGTACTAGAATCTAAATGAAGACTTGTTGTTGCGTGTAGTAGTTGACAGTGTGTGAGCTGAGCTGATAGTCGACTTCTTTAACGCTTAGGAGTTCAGTGATTTTAATTACAGAGTTGATGATAGGTTATTTGTAGCTTACTAAAGAACAGAGTCAAAATTTGCATATAAAACTAACTTCACTACCAATATGCACTAAAAAGTCTTAAATAAACTCTTCACTCTTTAAAGGAAAGGACTCCATTTTAGGCGAACAATTTAAAATGGAGTCTTTTACTTTAAAAGAGTGAATAGTTTATTAAATACTTTTTAGTTCATTTTGGTTTTGAAGTCAGTTTTTACTTTTATTAAGTTTTATTTTTTGGATTACAATTATAAATGTCTACCTAAGCTAAAGTTTAAAAGTGAGAATCAGTTGTATTTTATCGCTAGAGATGTAATTGTTATGTATAGATATGATTACTATGATGTAAGTATTCTTATAATTTTTCTAATATAAAACCATCGAAATGCTTTTACAAAATCTGCCATGTAGAATGCTAGTGGAATGCACATAGCCGTCGCTGCAGCAGGAAATACTGTCACCGCGGCATAAACCAGTGTGTCACTTGCAGCTTATAAAATTCTAACTCGTAGCTCGCAGGCACGCTCTCGCCCGTACCGATGCATCTTGCAGATAGGAGTTATTTTCACTGGAAATTGCTATGAAGGTTGCTATTTCATTGCACTGAAATCTGTCGTGGCTTATCACTTTAGTTGATGTTTTACCTCATTGTGTGACTGAGTTATAACGAGGGTTAGTTCTTTCCTCGAATAGGTATTTTGAATAATCTTGTTACGCACTAATGTTTATTATGCGAGAACTAGGCTGATCATCTTATATTTTCAACTATGTATTTTTCGACGGTTATTTATTCAAAATCAACAAAAGAATGCAAGGGTGCCTATTCTCGTGCAATGCGTATACAAAAAAGTTCACTGATCAAATTTTCATTGCCGAAGCAAAAATTGAATTTGATTTCTCAAGGTCACGATATGCATTTATGCATTTCGATTTGTTCGTGCGTTTTTTTTACATGTAGATAGATATATTACTTGATTTTTACGTAAAACTGTAAAACTCGCAATCAAATTACCGTACGAATTAAGTTAGATTGACGCATAAATGCTACGATAACGGATGCTACGAAGCTACGAGTGTAGATATATGTAGAATTCGCGTACTTAATTCTGCTGTTACTATGCATTGCGACTATACAGGCCGTAACAAAAGGCTTAACGAAGCCAAAAACCAAGTTATCCCCCCATTTATACGATTATTTTTCTCAAAGACACTACACCTATGCTCTTTCTTATGTCCCTTTATTACTTTCTTCGCGCCGTCTGTATTTTCTCTGTTAAAACCTATGGTTGACTGGAAGATAATGCTTTTAGTTGTATATAAAGTTTTTAAATAAATACCTGGGAAATGACGCGTTACTAAGTCATTGACAGTCAAAGTGGTTTTGAATTATAGTTCTTTAAACTAAAATGTTCTATTAGTACTTAAAAATGTATTCCCCTAAGAACAATGATAAATATATTTTTTTGTAAATAGACCATACCATAGACATAAACATAACGGCGCACTATGCAATGTATTTGCGCGGTTGCTCCTTGGACTCTGTTCTTTGAGCTGAGCTACAAATAACTTATCATAAGTGCTATCATTATACACGTAATCATTGAACTTTTAAGCGCTAAGGAGTTCCACTATCATCTGAGTTCCACCAATGTTGACTATCAGACGTAACAACATGTCAACATTAAGATTCTAGTACAAAAACACTTATTCCTAGACTGCACCAAGATTTTATCAACAGATCCCGAATTGACATCAAAGGGACAAACTAGAAAGTATAACCTGTAAGTAAATAAAAAAAAACAAATCGGTCCACAAATGACTGATATATAAGGTAACATAAACACAAAAAACAAACAGTCGAGTTGATGACTTCGTCTTTTTTTGTAGACGGTTAAAAATTCAACCAACCATGTGTCCGGATCAGACGGGAAGGATTCCAATCAATCATTAATACAAGTAATGGATTTCGATCCGTCCTCTTTATTGTATAATTAAATCAATTGTTTCCTTTACCTCAAACGGGGTTAAACCGTTAGAGCCGCGAGGATTTCTCCCGCTGTCCTCGGTTTTAATGACTCTATTAGGGGTAAGAATTCGATTTAGTTCGGAACGTTCATCGGGCGAGTCAATATTGCCTGAAAATTGTTTTGCGATCGGCGTCCGATAATTTAATTATTTCAGGATTCAATTTAAGCTGGCCTTGTTGGCTCGCACTGGACGAACAAAAGTGATTACCCTCTGGGCGCTACGCTTTGTTTGAAATGCGCTTAGTTATGGCTAATCTAGTCAAGTCGAGAGTGCTAGCATAGCGTAAAAGTCAGCGTATCAACGAAGAAACGAAAAATAATTAGTAAATAGCTTATGGTAGTGATCACAAACATATACTTTTTTCTTTTTTGTACCTATTGTAATGGTAAGTAGGTCGAGGTCTCTGCCGCCTTACCATTTGCAGAACGAAAATCGCTTGCGCACCACACAAAACCAGGCGTCTCTTCAAACAAAAGAAGACGCTTGGTGCAAAGCTATACAACGTCTAATGTTAAATGCACAAAACCGACACCCCATATGATTTTTAATTCAATTGACTAGATCTAGTCATCTATCTAATTGAAAGAACTAAATCTGAAAGAAAAACTGAAATTGCAAATAATTTAAGGTTGTATGTGGTGTTTTAGTTTTACTGGCACTTCTGATCATTTCTTGCTCTGCGGAACACGCTCTGTCGAGAGATGATGGGTAGGTATTCACCGGGCCGCTGCTCCACGCTGCCATTTTTTTTATGAACATCTACTCTCATAAAGAACTAACCATTTGTTTACAATTTTTGGCGGGTTACGGCGACGGCATCATTTTAATTCAGATTTTTTGAAAAATGTGACCCATATTAAAAAAAGTGGTTCAGATGATTCTGCTTGTTTTTCCAATTAAGCTATTTTCAGGTTTTGCGCATTTAACGTTACACATTGTATAGTGCTGCCAACTTATTTCATCATCATTATCATTATCAGCCAAAGGACGTCCTCTGCTGAACATAGGCCTCCCCCACGGCTTTCCACAGCGACCGATCACTAGCGGTCTGCATCCAGTTTGATCCTGCGATCTTTATAAGGTCGTCTGTCCATCTTGCCGGTGGACGTCCTACTCAGGTCGAAGGGTCTCCAATCTAGAACTTATCTGAAGAATGACAAAATGTCGCAACGATCGAAAAGAATCACTTCTGGCTTTTTTCATACTCGCCGTAACTACGTGTTTAATTAAAAACATGTGTTTATTCTACTTTTTTGCTTAATTAAATTATGGTGATAATGATTTTCGGTACCGTTACTCTTTTTTTATAATTCATAAATAAAGTGCAACTTTTTAGAATTACTTCTGAGAAATTTTGATAATCGTCACATTCTTTACACACTGTCGGCCTTACTACAAATAAATAAACAAGGTTTGAACTACTGTTTAAATGTTATGCGACCAAAGTGTAATGTATGTCACCCTTATGTCATTTGACTTGTTTGACGTTATTTTTAATTTAGCCGTATCATACTTAAACAGTTGTCCAAACCTAGTTTAATTATTTGTGGTAAGGCAGTGTGACTTTTAGCAGCGACGCAGTCGCGATGCTAATGTCCGTTAGCATCGATGCAGTCGCAAAATATGAACCTTTACACACTGCGATACCTTGAGCAAAGATAAGGCCAAGTGCAAGCGGTAATGGAGCTCAAGGTGGTTAGACGGCGATGACCTTCGTAGAACCTCCTCGCAGAGGCCAGTGCAGTGACCATAGCGGCTTAGCGCGCGTCGTGTTTGTCTACTAGTGTCATTAGCATTATTTTTAAGTTATTTTAAATGAGCTATTTAGCACAAAAGGGACTATTCCAATCTAGAAAAATATACTACCCATCTAATAGTCGGCGTGTTATCAACTTTAACAACAACAAAATATTTAGCCCATGTTGTTGAAAGAATTTTTCAAATTGGATCAGTAGTTTCGGCGACTTTCGCAGCAAACCAACTAACAATCAATTTTTTTGCTATTTTATAGCATGAAAGGATGCACATCGTAATTTGCAAAATTATTTCAACGGTCTTTTATTGCAAGCAACCCATGAGGAAAAGTTATACTTATGTAGATATTTGTTATGAGGTACATTTAAGATTTTGGTTACATGGAAGTAAATAGTAACAGTTGAATCGTATTACTTGGAAAAAAAAATAGTGACATTATTTTCAGTATTGTTTTTTGACTGATTGTCATGGTTATACCGTTCTGCCGCCATTATGACAGCAATTCTTGAACAAAAGACTATTGCAGTAAACGTTGTCCATTAACCGGCCGTTTGTCGAACTGTAATAAATATTGGCTCTCGGAACTATAAAGGCCGCTCGAGTACAGTTTGGTGCTATTAGGCTCAAAGTCTAAAAAATGACACAAACAGCAAACAGGTGGACTTTTGTGACATGGCGTGAGGGTCAGGGGTTCAACGGAGTGGATTTGAAATATTTCGATCAGTGCTTGGCTTGTTAAGGAATGGGCCCTATTGCTCTCTGACATTTCAGGCTTCAGAGAAATTTGTTTTTTAACGTTAAAACGTAGTCTTCTTTTAGGGGTATAAAACTTCTCTCAACGTTTCTACCACTTCCTTAACCTCTCCAAAAATATGTTTTTAAAACTCTAAAAAAAGGCCTCTGTTTCCGCGATGACCACTTTATTTATTTTTCCAGGTTTTCATATTAAGTAATGAAAAATAGTAACAGGATCTCTTTTGTTCTTTAGAAGTCACAGTCGGGCGAGTAAGGTGTTTGTAAAAACACTGCGTTGACATTTTTACTCGTAACTGCTTGTTGCCCAGTGTTTGCAATCTCTCGACAGCCATCGCGCCGACACCTCACATCTCATTTCTGATTCAAAGATTGCCGTTCCAATCCATGTGAAATGCCTAAAGCCTGAACTACTTCGCATACTTTCGTTCGGCGATCAGCGATAATAATACCCCGGACCTTTTTCGGTAACCACGTCTGAAAGACGTCCTGGCCATTCCCTGTTGAAAACAGTTGTACGACCACTCTTTAATTTGTTAAATCAAAATGTAACGTTGTCATTGACGGCGAAGGGTCTCCATAAAGATCATCCAACTTAACATTTATTTCATCACATGTTTTCCTTACAAAAATAAAATGTTAATAACGGATCGGTTTGCTCTTGATCAATTTTATCAAGGAACACCAGACACGAAAGATAAACAAAAAGTAACCCGTGCATTAAATAACATAAAATTAAGAACTATGGTAAAATGATATTACACGATGGTTAAAATAAATACCTAACGCCATTAAATTTAATACCTAACGCCACCTATCGTCAAAAAATGGGTACTTATTGATCGATCTAGTAGGTACTACTCGTATGTGTTTTGACACAAACACAATACGTAACATTTTGTTAGCAACTTTAAACATTAACATCACAGCTTGTTTTTTTTTGCCCCGATACTGGTTGTTTTATTTCAAAATAAATGAATAAATAGGACTCGGGAAAAATATTAATATTCGCTAAAAATATTTAATTCAAAATGTTTTAAGAGCTTTGGCATGGCGCTGAGAGGTGTAGAGGAGATTACCTAGTTATTTATTTAAATAATTCATTTTGAGTCGTTCAGCTTCAGAGTGACGGTCCAGTATTTTACCCGCCATTTCAGGGCAATCGAACTGTTTTGTGTGGTTATTTTAAAAGAAATAAATATTTATTTATTTTCACTTCACAATAAATTAAGTAATTAAGGACGTGAGGGAATGCTTTAGAATGTTTTTAACACTCATAGTGTCATATTTTATATTCATAAAGATGAAATAAGAAACCAAAAATTTGCGCACGGGCGGGACTTGAACCAGCAACCTTTTGGCAAACCGGGCCAAACGCTCTTACCAATTGAGCTACCGTGCTGTTAGTCCGACCCTGCGAAATTTGTGGTTTCTTATGAAAACGTCAATTGCGTGACGCTTAGCGCCATCTAGCCGTCTGTTTATGAAACAGATGGCCCAAGCAGTTATTCTTTACAGAATAAATTCAACTTGGAAATTGATGTCGCTTCGCTATCTAATGCTTTAGAATGTTTTTAACACTCATAGTGTCATATTTTATATTCATAAAGATGAAATAAGAAACCAAAAATTTGCGCACGGGCGGGACTTGAACCAGCAACCTTTTGGCAAACCGGGCCAAACGCTCTTACCAATTGAGCTACCGTGCTGTTAGTCCGACCCTGCGAAATTTGTGGTTTCTTATGAAAACGTCAATTGCGTGACGCTTAGCGCCATCTAGCCATCTGTTTATGAAACAGATGGCCCAAGCTAGAATAGATTAAGTAAGTCTTGTATCGATCACATCTACGCACGATCCCGCTCACTAGACCTGTACACTGCGGCGTTGGGGACTGCACTGGCCGACCATCGCGTTATCGCGCTTGCAGCTATTGATACAAGGAGCGGTGGTACCACACGGGCGGATTCCAAATACATCACTCGCTATGACACGTTTAAACTAACTGAAAATCTAAAAAATATTGACTGGGAACCATCAAGGAAAATAATATGCCCTCATAAACTATACGAAATTATAGTAAACAACATACATGAATGCTACAATAAATCGCTAATTAGAATAAAAATAACCAATAATAAAAAACGCGAAAATAATACATGGATTACTAATAAAATCATACGGGCCTGTGAGCATAGGGACAAATTATTCAAAGAATGGATTGCTGATCCATCAAACAAAATTTTAAAATTAAATTACAACGCATCTAGGAACTACGTAAATAAAATGATAAATACTAATAAAAATATTAAATTAAGACAGGACATAACTAATCAAATAAAAAACCCTAAGAAGTTATGGGAAATATTAAATGAAATTACTGGTAGGGCTAAAGCGCTAGCTGACACAATTATTACGAATGCACTAATAGACAATAATACTACAACCCTCGATATCGCGAACAACTTTGCTACAACTTTTGCCAATAGTGTTACTAATATAGTACCAAAATGTACCACAAAACTCCTTGATAAACAAAACTATGCGTTTTGTCCGAAAATTACGTGTCGATATCAAAAAATTTCTAACAATGATGCACTTAAGGAAATAAGATGTGCAAGTAGTAATAAGGCACCGGGGATTGACAAAATTAGAGCTCGAGATTTAAAAATTATTGATACCAAGATTGCTCCTGTTATCGCCCAATTTATCAATGAGTCTGTTAATCAAGGTAAATACCCAAAAGATCTAAAAATGGGTTGTAAAGAATAACTGCTTGGGCCATCTGTTTCATAAACAGACGGCTAGATGGCGCTAAGCGTCACGCAATTGACGTTTTCATAAGAAACCACAAATTTCGCAGGGTCGGACTAACAGCACGGTAGCTCAATTGGTAAGAGCGTTTGGCCCGGTTTGCCAAAAGGTTGCTGGTTCAAGTCCCGCCCGTGCGCAAATTTTTGGTTTCTTATTTCATCTTTATGAATATAAAATATGACACTATGAGTGTTAAAAACATTCTAAAGCATTAGATAGCGAAGCGACATCAATTTCCAAGTTGAATTTATTCTGTAAAGAATAACTGCTTGGGCCATCTGTTTCATAAACAGACGGCTAGATGGCGCTAAGCGTCACGCAATTGACGTTTTCAAAAAGAAACCACAAATTTCGCAGGGTCGGACTAACAGCACGGTAGCTCAATTGGTAAGAGCGTTTGGCCCGGTTTGCCAAAAGGTTGCTGGTTCAAGTCCCGCCCGTGCGCAAATTTTTGGTTTCTTATTTCATCTTTATGAATATAAAATATGACACTATGAGTGTTAAAAACATTCTAAAGCATTAGATAGCGAAGCGACATCAATTTCCAAGTTGAATTTATTCTGTAAAGAATAACTGCTTGGGCCATCTGTTTCATAAACAGACGGCTAGATGGCGCTAAGCGTCACGCAATTGACGTTTTCATAAGAAACCACAAATTTCGCAGGGTCGGACTAACAGCACGGTAGCTCAATTGGTAAGAGCGTTTGGCCCGGTTTGCCAAAAGGTTGCTGGTTCAAGTCCCGCCCGTGCGCAAATTTTTGGTTTCTTTTTTCATCTTTATGACGTGAGGAAACTTAACCAAGACCCAAAGCTTAAGCCAACCTCACCTTCACGCGGTACGTCCTGTTTCAACAGACGATGTTCTGGCGACCGACCAATGGCGGGATAACCATTCAACAAAAGGCGCAGTAAAATGTTGAGCGGTGATGGGCAGCAGCGTCACACCTAAAAGAGACTGCGCCTCTGCGCTCGCCAACCCGCCTGCCAAGCGTGGCGAATACTGGCAAATACCCCCCTAAATGGTAGGACACAAAAAATCCAGGCCCCCAGTCTCCGGCAGCCCCGCTATTCCTGATTACTGAATCAGGAATAGCGGAAGTAGCGAAGGCAGGAGTAGCGGTCACGTTAACGGCGGGGCAGGGGATGCTAAGAATCCCCGGAGGCGATCGCGCTACCACCCCCAACGACAACTGGCCCTGGTAACTTATAACGCGTGCACACTGAGGACAGACGACTAGTTGCTCGAGCTGGAGGAGGAATTGAGCAGGTTACACTAGGACATAGTGGGTTTATCAGAAGTCCTTAGAGAGGGCGAGGACACGATAACTCTGAAGTCCGGCAAACTGCTCTTCTACCGGGAGTGTGACCTAAAGTCCCAAGGTGGTGTTGTGTTTCTTGTCAACAGGTCCCTCGTAAACAACATCGTAACCATCGAGAGTGTGTCGAACAGGGTGATATACCTTACCTTACTCAGAATAACCGAAAGGTATTCGCTGAAGGCCATACAGGTATATGCACTGACCTCGAACCACCCGGATGAAAAGGTGTAGGAAATGTATGAGGACGTAAGTAGAGCCATACACACTTCCAAAACCTATTTCACTGTTGTTATGGGTGACTTCAACGCAAAACTCGGCAAGCGAGGCGAGGATGAGTTGAAAGTGGGACCTTTTGGATATGGTCAAAGGAACGCCAGGGGAAATAGGCTGGCCTACTTTCTGGAGAAGGAGGGACTCTTTGCGATGAACTCTTTCTTCCAGAAGCCGCCTCAAAGGAAATGGACCTGGTTGAGTCCGGATGGCAAGGCGAGAAATGAGATAGACTTCATCATGACCACCAAGAGACGGTTATTCAATGATGTCTCCGTGAACAAGGTAAAAACCGGCAGTGATCACCATGTGATCACCGTATGGTTCGAGGCACATTGAATATAGATGTCAAATTAGAAAGGTCCCGCTTGATGAAGTCCACGCTCCGACCTACTCGTGCCTATATCCAAAATCCCGAGAGCTTTCAACTCAAGTTGTCAAACCGCTTTGATTGCCTAGAGAATTGCGTATCAGTCGACGAAATAAACAACGGGTTTGTGGAAACTGTCCAAGCGGTCGGATCTAAGTTTTTTAGGCCTGGCCGTAAAAATAGACCTCAAAAACTCTCAGTCGACACTCTCAACTTTATGGCAGAACGTCGATCTATGTCACTGCAAACCTTTTAATGCTCAAACCTACAGGCAGCTTAATAGACGAATATTGAAGTCTCAGCGACATGACATTCGTTCCTTTAACACGAATAGTGTTAAAGTAACGATAGAGCAGAACCAAGGCTCCAAAGTGTTTGCAAGGGACATGTCTATTGGGCAAAGCCTGTTGAAGAAGCTTAAAACGGAGGACGGCAGTGTAGCGTCGACGAAAGCAGAGATTTTGAGGAAGATTGAGAAGTTTTACGATTTTTATACAGAAGTCCGAGGAGTATAATATGCCTCTATGTTTAGCTTTTGTGGACTATGAGAAGGCCTTTGATTCGATCGAAACTTGGGCGGTGCTTCGGTCTTTTCAGCGGTGTCACATAGACTATAGGTATATAGAGGTGTTACAGTGTCTATATAACAACGCCACCATGTCGGTCCGAGTACAGGAACAGAATACGAGGGCGATTTCATTGCAAAGAGGTGTCAGACAGGGTGATGTTATATCTCCGAAACTGTTTACAGCGGCATTGGAAGACCCCTTCAAGCTCCTGGAATGGGAAGGATTCGGCATCTCCGTCAATGGCGAATACATAACACACCTTCGGTTTGCCGATGATATAGTCGTTGTGGCAAAGACGCTGGATGATCTTGGCTCTATGCTCGAAGACCTCGACCGAATATCCCAACGAGTGGGTCTTAAAATGAACATGGAGAAGACGAAAATTATGTCGAGTTCCCTTGTTGTACCCATTCCAGTATCCATTGGAAACTCAACTCTCGAAGTTGTCGACGAGTACGTCGACCTGGGACAAGTGATCCAATTGGGTAGGTCCAACTTTGAGAAAGAGGTCAATCGACGAATCCAACTCGGCTGGGCAGCGTTTGGGAAACTGCGCAAGAGCATCTTCTCATCTCAATCACCCCAGTGTCTGAAGACGAAAGTCTTCAACCAGTGTGTGTTACCAGTGATGACATACGGATCCGAAACGTGGTCTCTTACTATGGGCCTCATAAAGAAGCTCAAAATTACACAACGAGCAATGAGGCGTGCTATGCTCGGTGTTTCTCTACGAGATCAAATAAGAAACGAGGAGATACGTAGAAGAACCAAGGTAACGGACATAGCCTTGAGAATCAGTAAGCTTAAGTGGCAGTGGGCAGGGCACATAGCGCGAAGAACTGTAATGTCAAATAGAATTTATTTTGGGAGCCCGACATCCAGGAGGCTTGTATTTCATATGATTGCGTGTTTAAACGTTTTACCTAATAAAAAAAGTAAAACCGCCTTCAAAACCAAAATGCACTAAAAAGTCTTAAATAAACTTGACTATTGAAAGGAAAGGTAGGTTCTAGGCAAACAATTTCTTTTTGTAGTCGATGCTGTGCTAGTTGATGCTTGATGGTCAAAGTGATGGCACCGACTTCAAAAAGAAATTGTTTGCCTAGAACCCACCTTTCGTTTCAATAGTCAAGAGTTTATTTAAGACTATTTAGTGCATATTGGTTTTGAAGTCGGTTTTCACTTTTTTAAAGTTATTTTTATTTCTTCATTTATAGAGATTATAGAAGAAGGGGGGGAGGGGGAGTTGCACCTTAGTTAAGGAGTTCCACCATCAGATCAGCCCTACAACATGTTGCCTATCAGACGTAACAACACGTCAAAATTAAGATTCTAGTAAAGAAACACTATACGTGCCTTTAAAATTTGAGGGTTTCCCTCGATTACACCAAGATCTCATCATCAGATCCCAAAATAAAAAAAAAAATTTTTCGAATCGGTCGACAAACCACTGAGATATCATAGCTTACAAGAAAAACACACAGTCGAATTGATAACCTCCTCCTTTTTTGAAGTCGGTAAAAAAAAATAGTGAAATATCTAGACGTAAAAAACTATTACACGAACGAAATGAAAATGCATAGAAATCGCACCCCTGTAAATTTTTTTTTTTTTGGACAGAAAATTATATCGCAGTACATTTTGTCGTATATAAACTATACGAGAATCTGGAGTGCATAAAGAGTGGGTAGTGAAACTAGATGAAAAATATTTAAGTGCCTAGAAGTAACTTCCCGCTCGCGGAAGGCCTCGTTAAGTGCACTAGCAATAAACAGCTATCCCGGTGGGCCGTTTAATTTTGTTTATTGTCGTGGTCCTCGTCTTCATTGGCTATTCTTAAGGCTTCTGAGGAGTGCTCCAAAATTTCGGAAGTAATTTTTAATTAACTTTATGTTATAAGGAAGTTTTGGAATGCCTCAAAACCATTAGGTTTTTGCTTCATCATTAGATTTGTGGTAAAGCATTTGATTGATTTCACTTTGAAGATGCGAAAGTTTTAAAAAGATTATTTGTTGTTATTAATTAGTAGTCTAAACTAGAAGTTCGAATCTGGGCTTCGATTTTTCTCGAAAACTTTGATATTTTTTTAAAATGATGAACTTGGGTATGTATCGTGGATTTCTACTCTCGTGTTTCATTTTAGTAATGGTTTTCAACTTTTACCAACTTCAGAAACAAGGAGGTAATCAATTCAACCTGTATGTAAGTAATATCGATATAATTCGTAATTCTTCGTAATTTCATAAGGGTATGTATGTTTGTATGCTTGTGAACGGATTTCTCAAAAATGAGATGTCATAGCGATATTTAGTCTTTTTATTTCAATCGAACGAAAAATAACGCTACCTGATTAGGTATATTTCAACTTAGGATACAGTGTAAATTTCATTAAAATCGGTCCAGTACTTTTGAAATATGGGTAACAACTAATAACTTAAACTCATGAAATAAAATAATAATTTCAAAAATTATCCTCCTAATCAGAGAGCAAACTGTTATTATGAGCTTTTTAGTCAGTTTTTTGGGCGTATCAAGTTATCACGTTTAGGTTTAAAATAAACATCTTGAAATTATTTTCCGAACAAGTTTTCGTTTAGCTACTCGGACTTTACTTACCAACGTAGGCATGAAGCATGTGACTTTGAAGAAGGTCGGACAAGGGCTCCTTCAGGAGTATATTTCGGTTGTACTCATATCAGGGCACCAAATAGTTTTGACACGTTGTATAATAAACACATTAGGAGCCTGGATAACGATAGCTTTACCGTCTATCAACACTGGTTACACTGGCTATACATTAACCCTATTGCAGGCCATTAATTAGTGTCAGTTACAACAACCTATCAAAATTTGTTAAGTTGATTAAATGCTATGTGAAACATAATTTAGTTAAAAGTAAAATGAGTAATGTAATGTCAAAAGTCATTTTACACAGTTTGCCTTTTCAATCAATTTGATTGCTCCGAGCCCAGCCACCCGTTCTCCATCTGCGTAATATCTGTGAATATTTGTGTACATTGTACCAAAGTGACGTGATGTTACAAAGCTCTGGCAGGCGCACACGCCAAGTTTGCCGAACGCAGTAATCTCCTGCGACAATATTATCCTTCCCGCTCGTAGCTCTATAGGTTCTACACCCAATTTGCAATTAGGTACAACACATTCACACACTGGAGCACTACTTTTGAATCACTGGCTTAAAAATTCTGCGTAGTCATCGTTTGAATATTGATTAAATGACAACAATATATCACACTCAGTATTCACGAGCAGTTAGAAAATGGTGTTAAATATATTTTTTAATCACCACCACTGCAAGCGCTGTGTAGATTTAAACCGATTTTCGTACGTAATAAAATTAAGTACTCAAAGAAAATCACCCGTCATATTGACGCGAATGACAAAAAATAGGCTCTACCTGATCCTCAATCACAACACATTCACACACTGCATTGTTAAATGCTACGGTCTCGGTGATACGTGTAATTTGCTGTAGCATAGATTTCTTCTTTATCCTTTAAACGATTAGGTATGTTCTGTGTTAAGAAGATACACAGTAAAGCGAAGTAAGGACTCGTAGTTTAGTCCGTTGTAATCATCTCAACGTTTCCAGCTAAAGGGTTCTAATAGTCACGTTAAGTAAAACGAATAGGAAAATACAAAGTTACTGGTTTCTTAATAACCATTATATTGATTAACTAAGGCTAGTAAACTGAGGCCGCATAAGAAACTAACTAATAGTTTTTGGTAATGATATGGATTTTAAAAAAACAATAACTAGAAAAACCATTAAATTCGGTATTCGAATACATATTTATAATTTCATGTTACTAATTGCATCTGAACATCTGTGTGGTAATTGTTTGTTAATATTTTATCAGTTTATACGATCCTTTGCGTTGGTTTATAAAGAAATTGGTAATTAAAATGAATATTATTGTGATTCAATTTGCAAAATACCAGGAAATATCGTCGCCCACGCGTTCAATAACAAACTCCCACATTTTACGCGAAATGTTTATTTCGACAGCTTGTGAAACCACCCACTTATATTTCAATTAACGTTCTTTGAAAACAGTAATGGTACCTATATTTGCTTGGCTCTATTTTTGACAGACGAACAGTCTATGTTTGACTTAACGAAATTAATAACGTCGACGTTTATTTATGGATTCATGGAATTGAGTTTTAATATAGGTAGCTATCTCGATTATGTATTTGTTTATTTTAAAAGCAATTACAAAAACTTAATGTAAGATTAAGTTGTGCTCTGTAGATAATTAATTATTTAGGCACAACTCTCAACCAAAAAAGATTTTTATGATAATATTGTGTTTTATGCGGTATAAAACACAAAATTGTAATATTATTTAATTTTTATATCAAAAAGCATAACGATTTGCAATATAAATAAAAGAACAGTAGACAAAGCAGGAAAATAGCGTTAAACTGGTATACACGGCACCATAAACGGTACATTTGGGATAGCAGCGCCTTGCGCCGAGCAATCCAAATTTCATTTTGGTAGATGTTCACACATTAGGGGCCTTGCGTTTATTTTATTGCGGTGACCGCGGTCCGCTGTCGGTACAAAGTACAAAATAGTGCCAGAAAACCGTGAGCATACAAATAGTCGTCGAATAGATTTTTGTTCTGGGGAAAAAAAATACAGTGATATGGCATGGCCAAAAATTGTTACCGTATCAAAAACAAAACGTATGATACCCGTAGTATCATACGTTTTGCATTATTTAGGCAAGGTGTTGTTTTTTCCTTGCACGTTGGCTCCTAGGTCCGTTGCAGTAGGAAAATACTGATTATGAAATTGGAACGTTCGCCAAATAAAGTTAACTGACCAAATTACAATTTGCGTGATGCCAAAGTTTCCGAACTATGTACTCAGTTTTTTTTGTGAGTAATAAAATAACTGTTATTATCTGTGTTATTAATATAGTCACAGTATAAGCAAACTGTAATAAAGACTAAGGTAAATACCTATCTAATATATAAAAAACACATTTAACGCTAAACCCAACATACTGTACTACCACTAGCTGTGTCGGACAGTGGCCAACCCTCACCGGACAGGACACCCGACTCCACACATTATAGTTGTAATAGAATTTACCCGCAGCAATTTGTCTCTGGGAGTGCGCAGTACAGTAAACAGAAGTAAATTTTACGAAGTGGACGTTATCCCGAAATATTACCTGTCCTATCCCGCGTGATAGCGCTTGCGAAATATTGACCGTGTGAAGTACAGTATACTTTGATAACATTGCCGTGCGTATGTAGAGACGGGTGTTTACCCGTTTACCCGTATGGGGATTAGGCGTGTTATACATGTTTCTTGTATTACTTACTTAAGGCTTACTGGTCTTGGGCTTACATAGTTCAAAATTAATGTGAATAGTTATTTTTGCTAGAAACAGCATTTTGAATTTCTCTAGTACATAGTTAGTGATTTATTAAGCGGGCAAATGTTACAGAATAATTATCCTGATTACAGATTTAAATGGTAAAAATAATAAATTCAAATCTTTTAAAGGAGCTTATGAAAGCGATAAATCAAATAACACACAAAAATACCTACATGTAGACAACTTTGTGTGTGTATTGTTACCCCGAAACCGTAGACTATTAAACCTGGCGCCCGACGAGTTGTTTCCTTTTATCTGATAAAGGGTCTTCGGAAACAATAAGGAAATTCAGATTTATTAATATATCACACATTCTCCCTAATCGGCGTTATCTTCGCCCTCTTTCTGGAAGCAATAATCGAGTAACCGTCCTAAGAGAGGCCGCAGAGTTTCTCACATGAATAAATAACAAACCAATCATTTTATACAAAAAATAGTATAATAGGGCTTTCATATTTCCGTTTATAATTGGTTACCGACAAATAGTTCAGTCTCGGTCCTAAAAGCCAAAATAAATTATTCAGTTTTCTACGCCGTTAAATGCTTTCCATTTTTGTATCGTATAATGAGACATGTTCAGCACTTTTTTTTGGTTACGTTGAACCTGAACGAGAAAGCGATTTAATGTTACTCTTACTTTTATATTGCTCATGAAATAATTTTATTCAAAAAGGTCTTTGACTTTATATATGTACAGTATTTCAAGGGGCTTCAGCTTGCCCAGCCCTTCCATTGAAACGCTTACAATGCAGTGAAGTAATCGAGTTTTAGGTAAACTATTGAAAAAAAAACCTCGATTTAATTTGATCACCTCGTCCTCACCAGTAATCGAAAACAATGTTAAACTAACCAACAGCATCCGTTTAGGGGGCGTTTTGCGATCCAACTTAAGCTGTTCAATTTTCAGGCATTTCAAATTATTATTGTCAATAAAATAATATTATAATAATACTACAATGGTACGAAATTAATATTTTTGTTGTTTTATAATAATGATAATATAATATCATGCGAAATCGCATATGAATTGCTAATTTGACAATAAAGCTGAGTCGCTTACCTATCATTTTAATCACTGGCGTCAAGATGGCGTGTGATTTTTCATTGATTAATGCATGATTTTTCAATGAAAATTAGTATAATTCCACACGGGATTGATGTAAAAAAGATCACTCAATGTTTTATGTTGATATTTATAAAGTTTTTGAACGAAAATTATACACGATATTGAAGCGAGTAATTCAAAAATAGAGCCCCTGTTTGCAGTGAAAATTATAATTATTGTTTATAATTATAATTAAAATTAATCTATAGGAGACGCAATTGATAAAATGGAAATGAATAACGAGTGCATCAATTTTACCAATATAATCTCAATTACCAATTACGAGTAATAAAATCAATTTGATTTCCAAGATTAACCAGCATTTTAAATCTTTGTGCATTGTTTTTTATTCTGATATCTATGCTCATATGATACTTATACAGATGCTTTTAATATATTTTTTGTGAGGTTGGGTAAATTTTAACACCTTGAAATAATCAAATGTTTCACGAGTATAAATAACTATGATAAATATATTTGCGCAAACGGAAAACGCAGCGAAATTTATGCCACTGATACCATATAACCGTAGTTTGACCCGATTTAAAATGTCAATATCAATAACAGGAGGCCGATTCTCGCAGCAATCAAACTTTTTTCGTGCGGTAATTCGATTGTGAGTTTAACCGTTTTACCTTAAAAATCAAGTAAAATATCTACGCGTAAATAATCTATCGTACTACCAAAATCTAACTACACAGGAATCGTGATCCTAAGCAATCAAATCATTTTTTCTTTGACAAAGAAAATTCGATCGGTGATCTTTTTTCATATACGATTTGCACGAGAATTGCCTCCCAAATAGTTGCCTATTATGATGTCTATTTATATGTTTATGGTAAGTATCCTAGTTTGCTTCTTCACGAATAAATTCTCGGTTACATTATCTTGCAGCTTTCAGGCCTATGGATTCATAGCACAATACAACAATGTTTGAAGCTCTTTGGCGAAATGAAGTGAAGCTGGAATTTCACTGAATCGCTGTACATCGGCTAATTAGTACTAACCACATAAAATTATACCCTGATTAGCATGTACAGTGCCCCTATAGAAACCATTCTTAATGGAATGGAGACAAAAGGGATAGATGAAAGCACCATCAGATGGGTAAAAAAACATGCTCTCAAATCGAGAAGCAAACATTACCCTCAATGCTTCAAAGCTTGAATTCCTTGCCACGAGAGGATGTCCACAAGGAGGAGTACTGTCTCCACTTCTATGGACCCTAGCAGTAGACCAACTACTTGTAAAGATGGCAGAAAAAGACTATGATACACAAGGCTATGCTGATGATCTAGTAGTGATCATCAGAGGTCCCTGCCTCAGCAATTTCTAGTCTAATGCAAGGCGCTCTCAACACCATAAGTAAGTGGTGTAGAGAAAACGAATTATCTATCAATGCAGATAAAACAGTGAAAATCCCATAAATCCCATTTACAAGGAAGAGAAAACTGGAAAAACTGGTGAATCCAAAGTTAAACGGTAAAATTCTTCCTTACTCTAGTGAAACCAAGTATCTAGGGTTAACGTTTGACCAAAAACTTACTTGGAACACACACCTAGATAATATCATTCAAAAAGCCAAAATGGCTCTATGGAGCTGCTGTCGAATGGCGGGGTCAAGATGGGGACTAAAACCCAAAATTGCCCTATGGTTGTACACAGCGGTCGTGAGACCAGTAATAACATATGCACCTGCCGTCTGGTACATCAAGGTCAACCAAGCGACAACAATACAGAAACTGAGCAGCCTGCAAAGGCTTGCCTGCATTACAGCAACTGGAGCACTGTCTACGACACCAGGGGCAGCTTTGAACGCTCTGCTAGATCTAACACCTCTGCATTTACAGGTTCAAAAAGAGGCCAAGCAGAGCACTTATAGAATCTGCTCCCGCACGAAAGTGAGATGGGCTTATCAAAATCTGATAAGACTCAAGGAATCAGTACTTGAAAACCTACTACTAAGCATGCCTAGTGACGACATTCATACGGAATGTAACTTTACTAAGCTATACCCCGTAAACATACCTTCTGGAGACAAATGGCTTGAGGGCCAAATGTCATTTAAGAAAGGTAGCCACGTCTGGTACACGGACGGATCCAAAAAAGGAAATGATGTAGGTTGTGGGGTCTACGGAGAGAGGCCTAAGCTCAAAGTAAGTGTAAACATGGGGACTGAAACCTCCATCTTCCAAGCCGAGATCTTTGCAATAAACAAATGTGCAGTGATAAACCTTGAGAAGAGACACCGGAACCAATATTTCTACATCAACTCAGATAGCTAAGCTGCATTGCTGGCTCTAAAATCCTTCGAACAAATGTCAAAACTGGTGCAAATATGTACTGATACATTGAATGAACTGGGAAACACCAGCAAAGTCACACTTACATGGGTACCAGGGCATTCAAAGATTGAAGGAAACGAAGTAGCAGATTAACTTGCTAGAGAAGGAGCCGATAACCCTCAAATCAACGTAGAACCTTTCTGTGGCATCACCAAACAACGCGCCACTACGCTTCTAACCACCCTCTGTAAGCAAGAGGCTATTGAGTCGTGGAATTCTACACAAGGACAAGAACACTCAAAAGCACTAATCGAGGTTACAACAACAAAGTAGCTAAATAACTGTTAAAGTTCGAAAGATACAAAGCTTGTGCAGTAACCAGAATACTAACTGGCCATTGCAAACTGAACAAACATTTGGCCAATATGAACATGACCGAAGACGCTCTATGTAGATTCTGTAATACAGAAGAAGAAACGGCCATGCATATTCTCTGCTCATGCGCACCGCTTATGAGCAAAAGAAGTATCCATTTCGGGCGGCACATCATGCACCTGGATGAGATGGCAGATATCACGCTCCAAAGAATCTGGCAATTTATAGACTCACTGGGACTAAGCAGTGACATTTAAATATAAGGGCGCCAATATAGATCATACCTGATCGAGCTGGCAACATTAGAGCCCATCAACCAATAATAATAATGTACAGTGCTCAGGAATTAGTTATATTACTTTTCAACACACTTGCTCAAAATGACGTTTTTATTCCAACGATTTTTGGCACTTAAACATAGATATTAAACACGCGTGCTTTTTCTGTATATTATAGCACTAGTGCCTTTTGTTTATTAACCCGACCAATTTACATTTGTACCCTAGTACCAAGTAGTAAGTAAGAAGATGTAGCGATATAATTTGAAAGAAAGAAAGAAAATACTTTATTCGACCGAAATCATTGACAGGAAAAAAAACATGCAGAAGAAAAAACAGGGCTAAGTATCCGAGTCGAAAAGGCACCCGCTCAGCATAAGTCGTGGCAGCAGAACGCATACCACGACGCTGATTTTCAGCGGGTGCCTTTGTGGGTAGAATTAATTATTATAATAATAAAATACAATAAAATTCGAACAAATCCAAAAAATAATCATTACATAAACCATTAGACAAACAAACATAACAAACAAACAAACCAGACAAATGCTAACACAAAAATTTCAAATATATGTAAAAGAAAAGTATACAATTTAAATTAAAGAATTATAATTTACAATTTTATAATATTATTATTAAAATACAATCAGTTAAGAAAATCATTACAATTACATCACAATTAAAAAATATATGAAAAAACAAAGAAAAAATGTTTATAACAATAAAATAAAAAATAATAACAATAAATAATAGACTAAATAACCTTTAAATAGTAACACCTAAATACACATGTGTGTTCAGCCTTCGGGTCATTTTAGATCTTATGAGCTCTGCTGTGAATCAGTAATGAGCTCAATATTTGTTTCGGCACAAGCCGTGCGAAAAGGCAGAAAGAGAGAAAAAAAAGTCTTTGGTTTGAAAGGGTATTGGCTAATGCTTGCTCGCGGCGGCCATCATGTTTTCCGACACTTACTCATCTGTGTTCCCGACAAAGTACGAGGAAAACCGAAGATCATGCCACGCAATCCAGCCACGTACTAGAAGAGGAGACGTGTTTTTGGACACGTTGGCATTGAAGAATTTAGAACTAACTAGGAAGTTGGAAGGAACAATCAATCATCGAGTTCCGAGTAGACGCAACGTGTCACGACCACGCAGGACAGAAGCTGTTTATGGTGCGCACGCGGGCGTACAGTTAACGAAGGTAACCCCCTCGGCGGAGAGAACGGCGTCGGATTACCTTTGTCTTGGTTTGAGACGCCCTCGCTCGACGCGCATACCCCGTTGGTAAGTGAAAGCGTGCATTTCGTTTTCACATTGAATATGGAGTAGGTGCTGTTTGAGTTTTAATTTGAAAGTTGTTTTTACTTTTAGGGCGCGCAATGGTGGGGGCAACGAGTTCCAGCACCGTGTCGCAGCGAATTTGGAGGAACCGCGGAATGCGACAGTGCGGTGTCTTGGGGTCAGAAATACGCTAACACACTCCCTCCTTCCACGCCCATTCCTACCCCGAGCCCATGCCAGGTTCTCATGTAAGTAACGTGGTTTCTGTGTGTTTATGGCTTCAAACATCAGACTTGCTAAGTGGAGTTTCCTGCGTGCCTCCATTCGCAGCATGCTCGCAGCATTAATGTATGGAGAGACGTGAGTCCGAGGCGGGACATGATAGCAGAAGCGCACACAGGCATTTTGCACTCGCTGAATGAGCTTTTCTGACCTCGCCAACAAACAGGGGCCATACACTGGATAAAACAAGTGACTCGCAGAGTGTTTTCCTGATTGCCTCGCTCAGATAGGGCCTTATCTTGTATAGAAGCTTGAGTCTATAAAAACAGTTTTTCGTGCATTCAGTGATATGACTTTCAAATCTCAAATTGCTATCAAAAATCAGGCCCAGGTTTCTTGCTCTATCTACCCTTTCTACTGGCTCTCCATTTATGGTAATATTTATTGTATTAATGTGTAATTTCAGAATATTTTTAGGTGTTCCTATTATTAATAGTTTGGACTTTTTTGGATTTAGTGTGAGGCAGTTTCTCTTATCCTTTTAAGCTCATTGTTCACTGTGATCACTGCGCTACTGCACTGCTCAGGCTCAAATGAGAAGTACAATTGCAGGTCATCTGCATAAAGATGGTAGCTACAGCGAGCGATGCATTCAGTGATGTCAGCACTGTACAGGATGTAGAGGATTGGGCCCAAGATTGAACCCTGAGGAACCCCCCTTTTCACCACTCGTGGTGCAGAATGCACTTTGACACCATCTGCTCCAGTTATCTCCACAAACTGCTGACGCTGATAAACGTAACTGTGGAAACACTTTATGGCTCCAGAATCAAGTCCGTAGTATGTTAGCTTTGAGAGCAGCAGGGGGATACTGATGGAGTCAAACGCCCGTGAAAAATCCAGCAGCAATAAGAATGTCACATCATCGCGAAGAGCATCGATCCTGGACTGGGTCGCTTTCGCCTCCGCTCGAATCTCTTCCCTGAATTGGCGCATTTCCACCACGAACAGCTGAAAGTCTGTTAGCTCAACGGACATATTGAGTGCAGTGTCATCGAGCATAGACGCGTCCATCTCTACCGGCCTGGATGCCCCGCGTCGCAGGGTAACTCCGTCTTCACGTCCGACGTCCGCAGCACGCACGGGAGTGTTAGTGTTGTCACCCTTGGGCCGCTTACTCTTGCATGTAACACAACTCCAGGCGGCCCTGTGCTCTCCCGTTAAGGTGTTATAGAAGCGCTGTTCCGACACACCCGCGCACTCCAGATCGTAGTGCATCTGGCATAGACTGCAAGTGAGGAACCGACGGTGGTCTATTTCCTGCCTGCAGCCACTGCAGCATCTGCGGGCGCAGACGTCATCCAAGCGCGGCATTTCAAAAGCGGAAAAAAACACTGTCGCGGCGATATATTTTGGAAGTTATAATGTGTGTTAAGTTTGCACTTCACTTCACTTGTGTTTGTTGTGATTTTTAATTACGTATTATGCTGTTTTTAATAATAAATATGAGGAGCAAAAATAAGGTATGTCTTTACTCTACCCACTTTTTTTTTCTATTTGAATTTGAATTTGAATTTAGTCGTCGTAGTTATAACTTACACAACAAACAGTATTTATGCGAAAAATAACAGTATGTACATATTTATGTCAATAAATGGTAAATCCAGCTTTATTACTTAAAATAACTTAAATTCATATTTTTTTTGTAATTTGTGTTTTAAATAACGAATTATTACATTTTTTAATCTTGGCTGTTGGCCGATCTAGTTCGCGCCTTAACCTTGCGCGCGCATCAGTTTCGCGGCAAGAAAAAAAACAACGCGCCATTTTTCGTAAATAGTTGGCGGCTGTGGTGTGACGAAGTTTGCATTAATGGAAAGTGTGTTGAAAAATGTCGTATGAAACACGTGTGCCTGTGACCATAATATACGCGGCTTTCTTATGGCGCACTCGCTTTCGCTCGTGCACACACAATATCGCCTTGTATATATAATGGTCAACTTAGCACACTTGTATCATAATGTACTATAGTGTGCTTACGTAAGAGGCTTAGTAAATAAGCTCGCGTCAATCGTATCTACTAACAATGTAGCTTTGACTTAGTTAATAAGTAATCTTATAAAAGTATGTAGTACATTTATGTGATAAGTAGAATTGTACACCCATTATCGCTTAGCGGCACCGCTTGTCGGAGCTTTATATTTTCGCTTCATGGACTGGTTTGCATCACTGAACCTGATTGGTGACTACCATCACTAACAGCTTAACAACCGATGTATTAGTATCAGTTTTGACACCAAACAGGCATCTATTTTGTTGTAGAGGAGAGCCTGAGAGTTAAGTGTTGAAAAAATATGGCCAAAAGTGAGGGTGCCTCTGATATAACAATATATTTTTTTAGGTTTAAATATGGGCAGTATAGCGAACTTGTCGGTTTTAATATGTCGTGTTTCATTTTTTTAAATATGTTTATGATTTTTGAAGTTACAACTTATGGGTGCCATATTGCACCGCTAATCGGTAACGATATCATTTCAACTATCATACTTTACCTGATGTTTGTGTCGATTTTAATGTGAATTTTTGCAAATGTACGTTGTACTTTTGTATAAATGTAACGTTCAACACTTTTTTTAATAGATTCAAATGTTACATTAGAAATTACATTTAGTTAAAAGAACAGTAGCAGTGGGACATATTATAGTGCACAAGTGTGTGCGCAAACACAGGTGCACTCGCGGTTGAATCACCGTCAACTTCGAAACTTCGGGCTCCGGCAAAAGAATTTCTGAACATAAAAACCCAGGTTATGTTAGGCTCGACTAGGGGATCGAACTCGGGGCCTCTGGCGCAGCCCTCGCTTTAAAGTGCGACCCACTTACCGCTGCGCCACAAGGCAGTTGGAACTAAAATTATCACACAAACGCTGTCACATAAGCGCTTAGCAATTTTTCCAATTTTAGCAATTTTTTTAGGCAATATTTCGAGGGGAGCAATTCTCGTGTACTTCATATTCGAAAAAAGTACACCGATCAAATTTTCTTTGTCGAAGAAAAAATAGTTTTTGATTTCTCAGGGTCACGATTCCTATGTATTTAGATTATGTTTGGGCTATAGTTTTTAACGTGTAGATATTTTACTTGTTTTTTTTAGATAAAATAGTTAAACTCGCAATCGAATCACTACACAAAATAAGTTTGATTGCCGCTAGAATCGACCTCCAGGTCTAAGAAATGTGCACAAGTTTTTGACTTATTTTCATGTCTTTTACGTCTATGTATATCAATTCAACACATAAAAAATACGCAAATTTTCCACCATGGAAAACTCGGGTGATAATGGATTAATTAGTATGCTATTTGACTTGACACCTCTTACGCATATCGTTGGATCATTTATTTAAAGGAATTGACAACGTCAGAGTAAATTAAAGTTTTAAAAGTTAAGAAAACAGTTACACGAAGCTTATAGAAACTCAAGTTACCCGCTTCTATTCGTTTCCTTTTTAAATTGCAGATGCTGCTGTGATATTAAAGAAGTGCCTACTCATTAAAGTGTATTGGGCACGTTTGTCCCAAGGGTATTTTGCCTTTTCATGTCCGCCCTGCTCACGCGGCCGCCCGCCCTGCGCGCCTTACGCCCCGGGCGTGTGGGTTTATTTGATATTTGCCTATCTCGGGCACATGTTGAACCTATCAAGGTGTTTACTGGACACGAAATTGAGAGCTTATTGATAACTTCATGTTTGTGAACGTGACTTTATGTACATACCTAAATCATATAATAAGGGCCTGTTTCACCATCGACAAGTACACTATTATATATAGCACTTATTAACAGTTATTCAAGGAAAGTAAATTCGTATAAAGTATATTTCGTAAGATTACGCTGATGGGAAGTAATGGGAACTTATGCAGACATTGTGAAATGCAGGTTCGTGTCCCGTCTGTGATCTATTTTTGGCTATTTATTACACCTTATAAGAATACAAAAATAACACTAAGTGTTAAAACAGCGAATAGAAATCCTTGTAAATTATAGGTCTATAAACCAACAAATGTACAGTCTTCCTTAATATACATATAGATAAACGAAAGTTAGTATCAATAGTATCCACATGTATCTATACTTACCCCATGGTGAGAATCAAATTTTATCACGAGTTTCAAGTAATAGTAAATATAAGACGATTGTTTTAGTTTATTTTATGATATTATCATCAGTGTGTAATATATAGATTGACCTGTAAGTGATTCGGACCGGTAAGATCCGGACTCTCAATTCATTAGGAGATCATCATCATCATCATTATGTTATCATGTCCACTGCTGAACCTAAGGCTTCCCCACGTGTGTGTGATCCTATGATCTTTACAAGTTCGTCTGTCCATCATGTCGGTGGACGTCTTACGCTGCGTTTTTCATCAAAGTGTGTGCAATTTAGATCAGTTCTTCGCGTTATATGTCTTGTCCATTGCCGCTTAAGCTTACTGATTCTCAGGGTTATGCCCGTTACCTTTGAACGTATCTCCTCATTTATGATCTTGAATTGATCTTAAAGATAAATACCGACAAAAAGTCCTAAGCAACTATATTAATGTAATAGCGAAGCCCTCGCACTTTGGAAGTATTCCAACAAATACCATCCATGGATTTCGGCTTTCCAGTTGTTTGTAATTACTGTCGTGAATCAAACTCGGTTGAGTTTATAAATTTCTTTATTCGATCACCACACTTATCTATGATACAAATCACTATCTCTAGTCACATTAATAATTATAACTACATTTTAACATAGGTTCCTTCCCACAACCTTTCGCTTCGGCGGTCAGTACTAGACTGGCTCGCCTTTCGAGTGCACTCCGCAAGTCAGAAAATAAGAAGGGAAGGGGCAGCCAGTGTTGCCATTTTTAAATAGCGAGAACGTTGTTCGATAAAGTAACAATACTCGTTTTTACAGAAATAACGTTAACTGTTATTATAATGAGTTAAGATTACAACAGGGCTACTGATTGAATCTAAATACAAAAATCATCACATTCGGCCATCCGACCTAATGCACATCCTGGTGCATTTTTTAAAATATTTACAATGGTGCATTTATATCAATACTACTACAGTATACTACATTTATCATATTACAAGCAATAAAGATTATGCCAAAATTAAGCTGTTGAGTACACATTAGAAAATCATCACATTCGGCATTTAAGTTTAACAAGAAATAAAGGTTATGCTACAATCATACTGTTGAGCTCACTCAGTAATACATAATTACAAAACATACTTATTAATAACAATTATCGCATTTCTAGTACTTTTTATAATTATAAATTGTTTTTGGTTTACTTGACCAATATCGATTGATCTATTGAATCTTTAGATTGATTATGCTTTATCAAGGGTGAAGTAATAATTCAGTGTCTTATAAGACTTGTGGCAACGAACATTTTATACATCTTATATCTTTTATGTAACCGGGTTCATAACCTATTATGTACCTATAATTTCATGGTTATTTCGTTCTAAAGGCTAATAAGTTAAGTATGGTTATGTTATTATAATTATGATCACAATCGTTATTAATGCGACTAATCTTTTTTTTTTTACTCCTGTCTATGAATGACAAAGGGTCATTTATCGAAGCCATTTTTATTTTATTTTATTACAGTCTATTATGTTATAATATATTTAATAGGAATTTAAAAAAAAAAACATCTGATTTTAAGATAACAAAATGGAAAGAATTTTTAACTTAATTGACTTTTAAATTGATGAATGAATGAAATTTATAGGTTACTTTTTGTAGTTTTAAGTATGTGACATATTAACGATCCTAACTTTAAAGAGACCTTATCTACATAAACAACAGTTCATTTAGAAAGTAATAAAGCAGTCAAGTCAGTAAAAAAACAATTAATTGGACACCAATCACATACATTGTTCAGTGTTATGAAAATCAGACATAAAGGTGGTACTACAACACCCAGACCCAAGACAATATAGGAAATTTTGATATCTATACTGACCCGACCGGGAATTGAACCCGGGAACTCAGAGCGGCGACGCCTTGAAACCAGCGTGCCTAGCCACTACACCACGGAGGTCGTCAAATTAATACCTCATTACTACAAATAACATCATAATACTCCATTACAATATGTTTTCGAGTCTTTAATTTCTATTATCGACATTTTCTAGCATCTAATTCAATTTTCGAATAACTTAAAGGAATGACTGAACGGTGCATTCAGCAATATGATAATAGTTCACAATTTGTATAATGATAATATGTATAAATTAAATTAAATAATAAGGTTAAAACAATAAAGTTTCTTTCTGAAACAGTCTCATGATTTGAATTTTTCATATTAAGTTATGTATTAGGATATAAACCTATGTATTGAGATAGATATTAAGAAAATCACTAAAGCGCCCAAATGTCACTTGTTAATCGGGGAGAATGTAATCAAGAATTATTGAAGCTACTTAGATAACTGTTTACTACAATAATTTGATCAATTCATGTGTTGCCATCCTAGTCTTACGGCGCGCGCTCCTACGCACATCATTTTGAATACTTACCTATTTTTTTGTTTGTCTTGAGAACCCCGTAAAGGAGTCGCTCGCGAGACGTTGTTCCCTTGACACTAACTGACCTACCAGGACTCAATTTCGCGTGTGATTTACCCAAGAACTTACCTGAAGACCTTTGTGACTGTGCCTGTGTCCTCGGTGATCACCTGCAACCCTGAAAACAGCTATTGGCGAATAATAGGTGAGTCTTGACGGACAACAAAAATTTCCCTTATGTCTTTGCCCTCCACGTTGAATCCACTGCCGATCTCGAACATTTTGGTAGCAGAGCGTAGTTTATTTTGGACCTTTGCATAATTAAAAAAAAAAAAAAATAAATAAAATAGCCTTTATTGCTGAACTTATTTTTACAGTAATTTTTCTTACAAATACGTTTATAACTTTTAACAGTTTCTTTTCTTTTCATAAATCAGGTATCGGTAAACGGTCGTTTCTACATTTCAGCTTGTCTTTCGACATAGGCCTCCTCTAAAGATTTCCACTCTGTTCTATTTTTCGCTATGCGCGTCCATATTGGGCCCGCCACTTTTTTGATGTCGTCCTCCCATCTTCTAGTCTGTCTGCCTCTGTTTCTTTTACTATCTCGTGGTTGCCATTCAGTTATTATTCTCGTCCATTTCTCCTTCTTCTCTCTTATCATATGCCCAGCCCACCTCCACTTTAAGCACCTGTATGTTGTGTATGCATTCTTAAATTTTGTTTTGTTTTTGATACATTTTAGTTTAACTCGGTCTTTTCTTTTAATTCCTATTGTGCTTCTCTCCATTCCATTCTGACAAACTTTTATTTTCCTTGCTTGTTCTTCTGTCAATGCCCATGTTTGGCACCCATATAGTAAGCATGGTAAGATACACATATTGTATATTCTCCTCTTGTTCCTCATAGACATATCCTGGTTCTTCATGACTTCACTGAGTGACCAATATCTCTTCCAAGTATTAGTTATTCTTCTTTCTATTTCTTTTTGCATACATTCCTCAGTAGATATTAACTGTCCCAAATACACATACTCCTTTACATACTCTATTTCTTCATCATTTACTGTTATGGACTCTGTTTGTGAGGAGTTAGACATTACTTTTGTTTTCGTTAAGTTCATTGACAGGCCTGCCTTCTCACTTTCTTCCGCTAACTGTTGCAACATTTCCTTTAGGGTTTTCGGGTTTTCCGAAAATAAGATTAGGTCGTCTGCAAAGCGTAGGTGACTCAGATTTTCGCCATTTATATTTAGTCCTTTATTCGTCCAATCCAGATTTCTGAATATCATTTCCAGAACTGCTGCAAATATTTTTGGTGAAATTGGGTCTCCCTGGCGTACACCTCTCTCAACCGGAAATTCTTCGCCTATAGATTCTAGTTTTACTTGTGCGGTGCTTTTTGTGTATACGTTTTTCAGTATCCGTATGTATTTTGCATGTACGCCTTGATCTTTTAGTGCGTCCCAGATAAATCTATGTTCAAGTGTGTCGAATGCTTTGTTGAAATCCACGAACCCTATGTAGTAAATTTTGTTATATTCTTTAAATTTCTGGAGTATTTGTCTAAGGGCGTGTATGTGGTCTATTGTTGAAAAATGTCTACGGAATCCAGCTTGTTCTTTGGGTTGGTTTTCTTCAAGTGTGTTTGTGATTCTAGATAATATTATTTTTGAAAACACTTTGTAAATATTGGACATTAAACTGATTGGTCTGTAATTTGCTATATCTCCTTTGTCACCTTTTTTATGTAGTAGTATAATTGTAGATTTTGTCCAATCCTCTGGAATGTTTTCCGTATTGATAATTTCATTAAATATATCTGTAAGTTTTGGAGCGATTACTGGTAACGTTGCTTTTAGAAGTTCGTTTGTAACAAGATCAGATCCAGGGGCTTTATCGAGTTTTTGTGTATTTATTGCTTTTATGGTTTCTTCCTTCATTATTTCCGGTATATATTCTTCATTAGTTATTTCGTCGTTTTCTTTTATAGTGTCTTTCTCTTTTTGACTTCGGTATAAGTTTCGGTAGAATTCTGTAGCGATTTTTAATATTTCGAGTCTTTTACCTGTACTATTACCATCTTTCTTTCTCATACTTGGTATCCAGTCCTTTTTGTAGTTTAACTCCTTCAATGCCTTTTTTATTCCTCCTGTCTTTTCTATGTAACTTTTCATTGTATTAGATCTTTTAGTTTTTCTTTCTTTCCTAAGTTGTTCACTGATCTTTTTGCTTACTTCTGTTACTCTTTGGCGGTTTCCTTTAATTTCCTTTTGTCGTAAAAGTTCTTTTCGTTCTTGTAATAATTGTTTGATTGTAAGTGAGACTTCTTTCTTGATACTTTTGTTTGTTTTTCTGGTTACTGTTTTTAGTTGATTTAGTAATAGGTTGTACTTTTCTTGTATCGATGGATATTCTTTCTTCTCTAATTCCGCGGCATCTAGAGATGTTTGAAGATTATTAAGTAATAGTTTAGGGTCACCTGAGTATTGTACCGCTAATTGTTTATTTTGAAATCGTCTTGTTTTCTTGAACATTCCTGACATCGCAACTCGAACCATCCTATGGTCTGTGTGGAAGTTTAAATTGTTTATGATCGAAATGTTCTTGAAGGCTTTTCTATTATTAGACATAATAAAATCGATTTCATTCTTATATTGTCCATTGGGTGAGATCCATGTCCATTTTTTTGATGGTTTCCTTTTATAAAAACTGTTTAGAATACTTAATCTGTTTTCCAGTGCAAAGTTTACTAGTCTTGTTCCGTTTTTGCTTCTATTTCCATACCCATAATTTCCTATGGTATTTTCTTCCCCACTATTTTGAATCCCAATTTGTCCATTAAAGTCTCCCATCACGATGACGTTTTTGTGTGCGTTATCAATAGCGTTTTGGAGATTTTCATAGAATTTCTCAATTGTTTTTACGTCCTCTTTTTTATCAGATTCAGTTGGTGAATATGCCTGTATAATAGACCATCTCTCTTCTTTATCTCCGTTCACGGGCAGTTTTATATTAAGGATTGCAATACGTTCCGAGAATCCACTAAGTTCTTCTATGTTGTTGACTAGATTTACTTTCACCATGAATCCAACTCCATACAGCCCGGGCGTCTCCCCTTTATAATGTAGTACGTATTTGCCATGGTTTTCTATACCTTCTCCAAATCTGCGCATTTCGCTAATACCTATAATATCCCACTTTAACTCTTCTATTGCCAGCTCTAGTTCTTGGAGTTTTTCAGGTGTTCTAAGAGATCGACAGTTAATAGTTGCTATGTGGATGTCATTTACTTTGTTTTTCATGTTAGTGTTATTTTTTTCCTTTAGAGGGTCGTGGTCATTTTTCCCCACGATGACCAGTCGGCTTGGGGAAGTATTTTGTTTTGTTATTTTATGTTGGTTCATGTTGAGCTGTTTATTTTTCCGTTTGCATAATTATTTATCTCAAAATAACGTAATTATTAGCTTCCACCCTTTTACATACAACGTCTCATTTTTTGATATAGTTTTTTCAGAGGTTTGAATTTACCTTTTGCACGCGGTAGCCATCTTAGTTCCTTTAATAACCAAATTCATAATTTATTATAAATAATTAATTGTGTTACGGGGTGCGTGAGCGCATTTTAATTACTTGCATTCCTGCCTATTGTTGTGCTATTGATAACGTTCGCCGGTCCCTGCCGCCACGTGTGTGTGTATGCGAGTTGTTTACTAGTTACGATTATTCCTTACCTATCTTATTCAGTACACATTTTATGAGCCGTCCTGCATTCCTCTGCGTTTTAGAAACTTACGTATTGATTTAGTAAACTTGTCCTATTGATCATAGTCTGAGTACCTACCTACTTAAAATATGCCTGATTCTGAAGCGAGTAACGAGACCGTAAGGGCCTTACTTTACACGGACTCAGCTGAATACCATGAGGCTTTAGGTGAAATCCGTTATGTTAGTGATTGGGTTGATGATTCCCATCGCGTCCTTGAGACCTTTTCAGTTAATCGCATGCGTGCGCGTCTTTCTGACCTCCCACTTATGTGTGATAAGTTTAGGGCTGCCTGTTCGAAGTTGTTAGGAAACCTTGACCCCGCTATTTATGAACAAGAATATGTCCTAATTAAAAATGAGATGCGCGTTGTGAGGGACAAAGTGGATGACCTTAAAATCAGGTTGGAGGAGATAAAACCTCACCAGTTTGAGTCTCCCCGAACTAGTACGCCCTTGAAGGATAATAGATCCATGATTGTTGACACCCCGGCTAGTAAATTACCTGACCTACCTATACCTAGGTTTGACGGCCGTCCCGACGGATGGATTAGCTTTATAGACCAGTTCGATAGTGTGGTCGACAATCAGCCGACTTTGACCCCAACCTTAAAGCTTCATTACTTAGTTGGTGCCTTGTCTGATGAGCCCCGTAGGTTGATTCAGCATCTTAAGATTGAAGCGGGCAATTATACTGTAGCCCGTGACCTTCTCAAGCGTAGGTATCACAACCTTCGTGTCCTGGCAGATACGCATATCGCGCAGATAATGATGCTACCTAATATTTCACCAAAGCTGTCCGGCTTACGCGTATCGTTTCTTAACCCTCTTCTTTCAACTTACCGTTGTTTAGAACGATTAGACCTGCCTGTTAACCATTGGTCATATTTACTGGTACACCTATGCCTTGCGAAGTTGCCTTCTGAATTGAAATCCCGTTTTGAGCGTCGTTTTGGTGATGACCCTAATAAACTTCCAACTTTTGATCAACTTATCACCTTCTTAGAGGATGAATGCAGGCATCACGACAATGTAGGCAGTGCTTTGGTTGTCGATACTACTGCCTCACTTGGTACGAGTTCTACTCGATTCCCGAAGTCTAACGCGCGGTCTCCACCTCCTACGAGGACATTCGTTACGTTTGCACCTACACCGAAGTGTCACGTTTGTAATAGTACGTCGCATTACGTGCGTGAATGCCCCGAGTTTGTTCGCCTCCCTACACGTCAACGTGTTAATGTAGTTAAAGACGCCCGTTTGTGTTATCGATGCCTAGATAAACACTCCATCTCTCAATGCAAGCGAGACTACCGCTGTAATACCTGCCGTCGTTCTAGTCATCATACGTTGCTGTGTTATGCCGATGACGCCCCCGTGAAATATCAGCGTGAACGCTCCTACCGTGACGTCACAGCTTTACCTTCAAACTCGCCGAGGACGTCCCCGCCGCGAGACCTGAAGGAACGTACTTTCTCACGCACTCGAGCCTATAACAGCCCCCCACCTCGCAATTCCCACAGAGCTTCACCCCCGCGTTCGGGCGGGCGATTTTCACCTGAACCTGATAGTGATCGTGTTTATCACGCCCCTCCTCCAAGAACTCAGGATGAACGTGCCTTCTATTCGAAACCAAACGACTCTTCACGATTCTGACTAGACAGCCCTCCATCTGTACCTACCCTAACTTCAGTTTCACGTAATTCTCTCGTTCTTTTACCTACGGCCCTAATTCACGTTAAAACTTCGTCTGGGTATTACGCGGAAGCCCGTGCCTTATTAGATACCGGCGCCCAAGGCTGCCTCCTCACCACAGAGTTTGTTACAGACCAAATGAACTTACCTATCACTCCTTCACATGTGCCCGTTCGTGGAATAGGTAATATACAGTCAGTCCATTCTCATGGAACTGTATCCCTTTCGTTTAAGCCTGTCAATTCTAACCTACCTGTGATATCGACTACCGCCATAGTAGTCGACGTGATTGCTGGGTCCCTCCCGGATGTAGATGTACCTAAAAGTGTTGTTATCCGTACTAAGCATCTGCCACTTGCTGACCCCTTCTCCATAAACCTGGTACAATAAGTGTACTACTTGGGGCCGATATCATTGGCCGCCTGTTGAAACCTGAGTTGTATGTTTTACCTGATGGCCTAACTGCCATATTGACAATCTTTGGGTTTGTCTTGTCAGGCCCTGTTCCTGGATGTCTATCCGAATTGGAACCTCCTATGACTGGAGTCTCATTGTCCCAAATAGTGGAAAGGTTCTGGAAGATTGAAGAGGCCCCCCAGCTGTCTAATTCAAACCCGTTGGACTTAGAATGTGAGACATTCTTTAAAGCAACCACCACTCGTGAAAATGATGGACGTTTTATGGTTAGGCTCCCTTTTTTACAAGATCGTCCACCCCTCGGTGATTCTAAGGCCAATGCCGTTAAGCGATTTGGTAGCCTTCAAAGGCGTTTGCAAGGTAACCCTGACTTTCGTAAAAAATACATATCCTTTATGCGTGAATATATTGAGTTGAACCACATGTCCCTTTCGTCATATGATCACACCCGTGAACATTATTTCATTCCCCACCATGGAGTTTTTAAAGGCGTTGGTGGTAAAATACGAGTTGTTTTCGATGGGAGTAGCCCGACATCCAATAAAGTGTCCTTAAATCAATGTTTACACACTGGCCCTAAACTTCAGCGAGATATCTCCCATATCCTTACCAATTTCCGCATGCACGAAGTAGTGTTTGTCGCAGACATTCGTATGATGTTCCGCATGACCTGGGTACACCCTGAGGACAGAAGGTACCAACTAGTACTCTGGCGTGAGGACCCTTCTCATCCTTTCCTCACATACGAGCTTAACACTAATACGTATGGCCTTCGCTCTAGTCCTTATATTGCGATTCGCGCTCTTCTTGAGCTCGCAGAACAGGAGCGGTTGAACTTTCCCCGAGCTGCCGAAGTTATTGAAAGGGATATTTACGTGGATGATTGTCTTAGTGGAGCACCTTGTATTTCTTCTGCACGGGCCTTAAAATCAGAGCTCGAAGGCATCATGGCCGCTGGTGGGTATGAGCTTCGGAAGTGGATATCTAATAAACCCGAACTCTTGGATGATCTGCCACCAGACCATTTGCAACTTCCTCACTCGATCGTAGACCAGGGTAACCCTCAGACTATTGCAGTTTTAGGTGTTCAGTACAACCCAGTGAGTAACTCATTTACCTATAACTGTTCCTATGATGCCCGTGACACAGTGATTACTAAGAGAAAGGTATTATCTGTGATTGCCCGAATTTATGACCCCTGTGGCTGGATATCTCCAGTCGTGTTTAAGGCCAAAGAGTTCATCCAACGCTTGTGGCTATCTGGCCTCTCCTGGGATGACCCCCTTACTGAGCCCCTCGCTTTAGAGTGGACTACCTTCATTCAAGATATGACCAAAGTGAGCGAAGTGGCTATTCCTCGTCATATTCTTGCTAGCGGTTCCTCCTCCTTATCACTGCATGGTTTTTGTGATGCCTCAGAGTTAGGTTATGCCGCGGCCGTTTATTTACGCGCAGAGCATACGTCTGGTAATTGCTCCGTCCATCTTGTTATGGCCAAATCAAAGGTTGCACCCGTTAGGACCCGTTTAACAATTCCCAAGTTGGAATTGTTAGGAGCTACCCTCCTCTCTAAATTATTACATCACGTCGCTCTTTGTCTGCAAAGATCGTCTGTGTTGACTTCAATCCATAGTTGGACGGATAGCAAAATTGTTTTGTGTTGGTTGAAAACACCTCCCCACCTACTTCAGACTTTTGAGTCCAATCGTGTTTCCCAAATTAATAATTCTCCAACATCTAGTCATTGGAGACATGTTCCTGGCTATATGAACCCTAGCGACTGTGCATCAAGAGGCATGTCTGTCTGTAAATTGGTAAACCACACTCTGTGGTTTTCACCTCTGTGGTTAACCGAGTCTCCTGACCAGTGGCCTGTAACTGCGGAACCTACCTCGAACAATGATCTCCCGGGCCTACGTTGTTTAGTAGTGTCTGCTGAAGTTCCTCCTCCAGACCCTTCCTTTTTATTAGAGCGGTATAGTTCCTTGAACAAGTTAATAAATGTAACTTGTTACCTAAGGCGGTTTGTATATCCTAAATCCTACTCTTCATTTCTGAGCACTGAAGAGCGTAGAGAGTCTCTTTTATATTTAGTAAAAATTGTTCAATTGACATCCTTCAGTGATGAACTAGACCGTTTGAAAAGGGATGATACCATCACCAACTCCCTAAGAAAATTGAGCCTGTTTTTAGATGACAGAGGCCTAATACGAGTGGGAGGCCGTTTACGATACTCTGACCTTCCCTTTGACGCTAGACACCCCCTGCTTCTGCCTAAAAATGGTAATTTCGTGAGCATTTTAATTTCTCATTATCACCGTGAAAATACTCACGCAGGTGCGAATGCCCTTTTGGCTATATTGAACAGAGAATTTTGGATCCTGTCTGCTCGTCGCGCTATTCAACATGTGATTTTTAAATGCCTTCCTTGTTATCGTCTGAAAGCGGCTGTCTCCCAGCCTCTTATGGGTGATCTTCCTAAGGATCGTGTCACCGCGGCTAGACCATTTGATGGTGTAGGCACTGACTTCGCGGGCCCCTTCTACACCAAAGTTCAGGCCTATAGGAATAAAAAATTGGTTAAGAGTTACCTTTGTGTGTTTGTTTGCCTGTCCACCAAGGCAGTCCACCTTGAGGTCGTGTCGGACCTAAGTACCGAAGCCTTTGTTGCCGCCTTTTCCCGATTCGTTTCACGTCGTGGTGTACCTCACCTTATCCGCTCGGACTGTGGCCGAAATTATATCGGTTCACGTAATTATTTACAGGAGTTAGAGTCTTTTTTATCCCAAAATCAAGCTATTATTGGTTCTGAACTTTCCAAGCGTAATATTAACTGGGTTTTCGACCCCCCTGTCTGCCCCCACTGGGGAGGCCTTTTCGAGGCTGCTGTGAAATCGGCAAAATCCCATCTCAAACGCGTGATAGGAGAAACCCCTCTTACCTTTGAGGAATTAACAACTGTTTTTACCAAAATAGAAGCAGTTTTAAACTCGCGGCCCCTATGTCCACTTTCTCCGGACCCTAATGATGTCGAAGTATTGACGCCCGGACATTTTTTGATTGGTCAGCCTTTAACCGCTTTACCTGAATACCCTTATGAGAATGTTAAGCTACATCGCCTTACACGGTTTCAACTGATCCAACAAGTTACGCAGCACTTTTGGTCTCGTTGGCATTTAGAGTACTTAAATACCTTACAGGCGAGGAATAAGTGGACAACTCCTTGTAATCCTCCCCAAGTTGGCGAACTAGTTTTGATAAAAGACGACAACCTCCCACCTTTGCAATGGCGCCGTGGTCGCATTGCCCATTTATACCCTGGAAAAGACAATATTATTCGCGTCGTTGATGTGAAAACTCCCACAGGTATCCTTAAGAGATCTGTGACGAAGCTGGTTCGTCTTCCAGTTAAGTAAATAACCTTTCCTTTTACCCTTCCTTTTCTTCTCGTAAACACTTAACGTGTTTAGGGCGGGCGATATGTTTACTACAATAATTTGATCAATTCATGTGTTGCCATCCTAGTCTTACGGCGCGCGCTCCTACGCACATCATTTTGAATACTTACCTATTTTTTTGTTTGTCTTGAGAACCCCGTAAAGGAGTCGCTCGCGAGACGTTGTTCCCTTGACACTAACTGACCTACCAGGACTCAATTTCGCGTGTGATTTACCCAAGAACTTACCTGAAGACCTTTGTGACTGTGCCTGTGTCCTCGGTGATCACCTGCAACCCTGAAAACAGCTATTGGCGAATAATAGGTGAGTCTTGACGGACAACAAAAATTTCCCTTATGTCTTTGCCCTCCACGTTGAATCCACTGCCGATCTCGAACAATAACTTTTTTTAAAAGTTAAATTTCGTAATTTGCGTGGCGCATATCAATATTGAAAGTTATGAATCTTAGCACTTAAAGTCATACGAGTAGAATTAAGCTATTATGTATATTATTAATAACTCGTTATTTTTTTATTGCAATTGAATGGCCACCTTAATGTCTGTTCTCAATCTCTTAAGACTGTTTACAGAGATACAGTCATTTAAGGGAACATTATTATTATTAAATTATCTGAGTGACTTATATAATCTCTTATGATCTTTCAATTTATTGTTACCATAAAATATTACTTTGTAGTTTAACTTTCCCTAATATTATTTGTGTCCGTATGAGAAAAATTCAATAATTTAGGGACCATATTAATACATATTTGTTAATTATTTACGATCAGTACATGAAGATGTGGTTTTTATTTAGTAGTAGGAACAAGTACCTACTCCACTTTATTAATCATTATACATATAATTTAAATAGAATTGAGATTAGATTTAATAGTCAAATGACATTAATAATTAAGCCCCACTACGAATACAATTTACTCAGCAAGGTAAACTCAACGATATTATGCTGTTACATGTAAAAAAAAAAGAATAAACTGCATGATATTGCCAAGAATACAGAAAAATATCAAAGTGGGGAATTAGAATAAAAACTAGTTTTGAAATAAAGCCTTTGTGCATATATTTATTAATTGACCTACAAGAGCACGGTCTCCTATTTACGTTTTAGCGTGTAGACGTCCCTAGTCCCCATTTAAATGTATTGCAGAGCAAACGTCATGTTTAGCGTCAATTAGAAATTCATAAATGAAAATATATTTCTTTTCAAGTCAATGCTTAGTACATTATGTAAGGTCACCTCGTTTTAAGTGATAATATTTTAACAGAGCATCAAACAATAACATAGAAAGAGTACTCATTTTTTTTGAAAAATACGATTTTATTTTTCCTAACAAAAAAAATATTATTCTTTAAGGGCACCCTGTCCCGCGACAATGCCTTTCGTCTCTTACATAAGTACTAGATTGAGCGAAAACTAGACAGACGTATATAATAAAAGTGCTAAAATACAATAAGTGTAAAAATAATATTACAAAGCAAATGTTTTTACAAATTGTCGGAGTAATGATTTAAAGATAGACAATGTCATTTAAAACAAATTTATGTAGACATTGAGGATACATCAATTTATGTATAGCTGACTGTCTACTAGTCAGGGATACTTATAAGAAGGTTATTTAATAAGTAAAAGTAAAGTATACCTACAGAAGCTCGTGATTGATGTATAATTTCAATTATTTATTTTTTTATTGTTTGTGCAGTATTACAGAAATATGTAGTATGTTATTTGATTCCTAAATGTTTATAGAAGTCATAAATTAATATTAATATGTATAAGTATCGGACCATCTGTCCCAAAATTAATATAATTACTCCACAATTTATTAACAGGTAAAACTCACCTAAAAAATTGTTTGACTTTGCTGTACCCTACCGGGTGTGCACATGTAGCGAGCGATGTTAAGTTTGTAATTAATTATTTATCTACTGTGTATTTCTTTCATTAAATAAATGATAATTGATAAACTTTTTATATACATTTTATGTCTCACAAGTTTGGCGGTTAACTGCGTTATCAAAATTGCAACGGAATCTCCTACCCTTTATAGTTCTAGTATGGTTAAAACGACAGAACAATTTATATAGAGGAAGTAAGGGTATTTTCTATGAATGTTACATAAACGAACTGCATTGTAACGCGTTACGCGACTTTAATGGCGTTTAAGTAAGCCGACAATAAAATCACCGCGTCAATGAATTAATTAAATCTTTGTTTTGAAATAATTAAGTCACAACGTTAATTCAAGTAAGAATTTACTGACATCGTGTGTTAAAAGGTATATTTTTCTCATGATCGTGATAAATGCGCGGTATTTTTTTACAAAGTCAACTTAGTATTTTAGGTCTGTGGGAGCAATTACAATATAAATATTACTCTAATTTATTTTTAATCAAAGCATTGACAGTGGTCTCATACAAGACGGTGAAAAGGGCTTCTGATGTTTATACATTTACCAAAATTATCAGTTGTACGGAAAACTGCACGTCAAGGTAAGAACTGCGGTATTTTATGCAATTGCAATAAGGTTAAGTTTGCAACAAAAGTGGCTAATTTGATATGCTGTCGACTATACATATATTCAAAATTCTGTACGCAATAGCAACAAAATAAACCATTCTACTAAGAAGTGATGATATTTTTTTTCTTTTGTAAATGATAAATAACATCCTAGCCTACCCGCGACCACGAACGCTGCAATGGTTTTAAAACGACGGGAATCAAGATAAACCTCCGCGAAAAATATCAGAATTGTGTGTACAAGGACTTATCCAGTGAATGAATATACTACAGTTAAAACATAGTAGTTCTTCTTTTTTGCTCTTTGTGATCGGAGCCAAACAGTCACTTCGGATTGTGTGAAACGGTAATTTCAGGTAACTCGACGGTTTCGAGCGTTGGTGACGCCGAAAGGGTACTTTTTGATTTGTGACTTCCTTTAGAATATGTCGATGTCCTCAACCTCGATCGCGAGCTCTTTCGTCTTTTTAGGCCCAACCAGCCTGGTTTTGTCTCGTGCTCTTCAGTCTCATCACCTCGGAAGAAAAAGAATATCAGCATTAGTGTTGTTATCAACAAAATCATATTTTGGATATGGTAATTATTTACTAAGTTATGGTTTCAATAATTATCTTTGTAAATGAACTGTATGTATTTATGAGAATAAATGTCTTTAAATCTAATTACTATGGAGCCATATCTTCATTTATTAGAGCATAATTTTAGTAAAGGAATAATGTTGCAAATAATCCTGAATTCTCTTACTTGCAAGAGCGCCTATATGGCTCACATGACCGTAGCTAATGAAAATTTCTAGTAAAAGAATTCACAGTTAGACTTGACCTTTTGTAACCCTACACTACATAGCTCTTTCATGGCACGTTTGGCCCGATCTAATCGAGGAAAATACATAGCTACTATACATAACTTACATGTACATAACTAATGTACTTGTATTCCACAATAAATGAATTTGGTTGATTGATTGACTAACTTGGCCACTTCTACTGCTTTTGAATAATTAAATGTACAGAACTATGGACACACTTGGCCCAAGCGACACTCTTAGCCGCTACCTAAGGACACACTTGGTCCACGCGACACTGCTGGCCGCTATTTAAGGACACACTTGGTCCACGCGACACACCTGGCCGCTATATGAGGACACACTTGGTCCATGCGACACACCTGGCCGCTACTTAAGGACACACTTGGTCCACGCGACACACCTGGTCGCTACATAAGGACACACTTGGCCCATGCGACACACCTGGCCGCTACTTAAGGACACACTTGGCCCACGCGACACACCTGGCCGCTACAACTACTTTGTAAAATCTGACACTATGGCCTTTATTTCAAGTTATATATTGAATGAGTTCGAATGTATATTAATTTAAAATAAAAATATATATGAATTTAAATTGGGTTGAATGGGCAATAAGGCATTTACCTGAAAATGCCTTTATATCAAGTCATATCAAATGGAATGAAGTGAAAGAAAACTGATTCTAATTTAATTTACTTGAGTTGGTTTAAATTGAACTAAGTTAAATAAATAAATATAACTCAGTATTGTTTAACTCACTTACATAATCAATGGGTGTATTAACAAATTATATACCCTAAAGGACACTCAATTCAAGTCATATAACAAACGAAATTGAATTGCAATAAGAAATGATTCGAATATTCATAATCAAATTGGATTGAATTGGTTGAAATTTAACACAATTGATTAAAAACACACAATTGTTGAACTCACTAACATAGTTTATAAGTCTGTTAACAAATTATGAATGCAGTCTGTAATAAAGATTTTTTATTGTTTAATTATTTATGAACACAAAAATATTAGCCCTAGAACAGTTGCAGGTTGAACGGTTGTTCTCAATCAACTAAACATAGCTACCTACAATAGGCAATGTCATGATAATATTTAATACCTATTTCTTTTCGTATTTCTTATTAGGATGGAGGAACTACTGAGGTCATTTATTATATTTAGCAATTTAGTTGCACGTACTCGTGTCTCGTATCCACTGAACATTATCAAGGAGTAGCCTTGACCAAATGGTCAGTTAGAAACTTAACACAATTTTATCAGGATAGTATCGCTACAGTCTACTTACCATAGCAGAATACTATCCCAACAAACTGATCAATTTAAAGCAAAAGCTTGTTACTTTACGAAAACTAATTCATAAGCGATTAACAAATAAATTATAATATAATATTCTAATACTAGTTTAGTATAAAATAATAATAATAGTACGTACGTACCGTTTGTGAGCTGAAGGTTTCCTCTTCCACTTCCGACGTGTCGTGAATCAAACTCGGTTGAGTTTATAAAGTTCTTTATTCGATCACCACACTTATCTATGATACAAATCACTATCTCTAGTCACATTAATAATTATAACTACATTTTAACATAGGTTCCTTCCCACAACCTTTCGCTTCGGCGGTCAGTACTAGACTGGCTCGCCTTTCGAGTGCACTCCGCAAGTCAGAAAATAAGAAGGGAAGGGGCAGCCAGTGTTGCCACTTTTAAATAGCGAGAACGTTGTTCGATAAAGTAACAATACTCGTTTTTACAGAAATAACGTTAACTGTTATTATAATGAGTTAAGATTACAACAGGGCTACTGATTGAATCTAAATACAAAAATCATCACATTACAAACTTTATTTTAAGCAACACGTTCGGGAAAGAAAATGCTATAATAAAGCGAACGAAAACTTTAACGAGGGTGAGAGTTTCTGAAGTTTTGACAGTTGATTTGTAGGAATGTGTTTGAATATTTTGATTAAAATTTGTTTAAGTTAAGCTACTACCTTTTTTAAGTAATATTTTTATTACACGATTTTGAAGGTACTTTAAAGGTTTTCTTTGTTAGTGTTTAGGTCACTGAAGAAAGGTGAAAGCTATATAATTATCACAAATAACGAGTGGTGCTAAATACAATATCCTTGCGAGTGGACTAAGAAGTAAACATATATTCTTGGAAAGGCACAAGAGATGTCAATAAAAATGATGACGATTAAACGCAATCAAGTAGCTATTCGAAATAAAACGATTTGGCGCTTGATGTCTAATGTGATTTCGTTAGCAGATAGTAAACCACACCTGCAACGATCATTATCCGAACACGGTCCTTTTGATCGGGAAATATATAAAAAAATATTAGTACATAAGGAGAAGGAAAATAAAAAGCAGCCTTCGCAGTATCGCGTAAGCGGCCGTAAGGTGCGCACACGTCACAAGCCGATTAACCACGCTCGCGTTATTATTATTGTGACTGTTTTCGATCTACCCTCATTATGGACGACGAGAATTCAGCAGACGGGAGTGATAAAAGTGATACGGAAATAATAAAGGAATGTGAAATGGAATTAAATCAAATCTTAGAGAAAAGAATAAGCCAAATTTCGGAGTTAGAGAAGGATTGTATGAAGTTGACTTCTCAGAATCCTGATATAAGGTTAGAGAAAAGAAAAGAACGAGAAGAAGATACTAACAGTGAAGAAGGATTTGTAGAAGTAAGAAGAAGGAAAAAACGTATTTTAAGAAGTAATTCTACAAATCAAACAGAGGAAAGTTTAGTCAGATCTGAGGGGATGCCTCAATTTGAGGTTTGTATGACGTCGAATAAAGAGCTACCAAAACAAATGGCTTTGGCGAAATTGTTGAGAAATGAGAATATATGTAATATCAGCAGGATTAAATATAAATCTTCTTTCAAGGTGTTTATTTCCTTTGAAAACGATTCTGATGCAATAAAATTAGAAGAAAATGAAAACTTGAAAAAACTTGAGTATAATTGTAGGAAAACTTTAGAAACAAATATCAAATATGGATTAATAAGAGGCGTGGATTTAGAATTTACCGAAGAAGAAATTCTTGCCGTTTTAAAAAGTGAAATAAAGATTTTAGCGGTAAAAAGACTGAAACGTTTAGACTATAACGGTAAATGGGTTGAAAGTGAAAGTGTAAGGATATGTTTCGAAGGTAAAACAATACCTATGTATGTGACTGCATATGAATGTAGATTTACCGTTGAAAATTATACCTTCCCTGTAACGCAATGCTCAGGATGTTGGAAATTTGGTTACATAATCAAAGTATGCCCAACAAAGAAAATCTTATGCCCTAAATGTGGCAGCCTTGAACATAGTAACTGCGAAATAAAAACCTTCACATGTCTAAATTGCAAAGGCGCTCATTTCGTTTTAGACAGATCTTGTCCAATGTATCGCAAAGAAAAGGAAATACGGCATGTCATGAGCAGAGATAATATTCCTTACAAAAAAGCACTTCAAACTGTATTAGGAGTCAGTAAAGGGGAAAGTTCGTTAAGCACCACTCAACCTTTAGATATACCAACACAAGATAGCGGAGTTACTGCCCATCCTACATTTAGTCAGGTAGTTTCATGTGCGAACATTGATAAAGACGTAAGCCCAGAAAGAAATGTAGAAGATGAAGGAATCAATCAGAATAAGAAACAAAAGAAGAAGTTCAGAAAAGATAAAATTAAGGTAAGGCAGGTTGAGAATATAGGAGAAAATAATATGCAATTTGAAGAAATACAAGAAGAACAAAATAGTTCAACAGATAATGATGACAACAAACAAAGAAGATTCGAGCTGAAAAAATTACTGGCAAATGTTTACAATATCTGGATGTCGAAAAAATCAATGGAAGAAAAAATAAGTGCACTATGTATAACAATATTTGAAGAAATTAAAGTGTTTGTAAGTAGTTTGTTTCTAAGCCGAAAAATGTTTGAGACAATTATAGATCTATTTAATACTAATAATGGTTAGTATAAGTTCAAATAATATTCGCATAAATGTTGTGCAATGGAACGCGCAAAGTTTAAAGCCCAAGTTGTTAAGTTTTGGGGAACTTCTGATAAAAGAAAAAATTCATGTGGCTATATTGAGTGAGACTTGGTTAGACAGTGAAGACAGTATACGAGTAAAAGATTATGATATATACAGAAAGGACAGGGATGACTCTTATGGTGGGGTAGCAATAATCGTGCATAGATCCATTAAAAGTGAATTAAAAGCCTTACAATTACGAAACTCAGATATAGAAATTATCCAGGTCGTTCTGCACAACTGTCAATATGTGCAAAATATTGTCTCTGTATATTGCCCATCCTCTGTGAGAACACAGGTTTCGGACTGGGATGAACTGTTTACACTATTACCAAGCAATACATTAATATGCGGTGATTTCAACGGCCATCATGGTAACTGGTCCTCCAGATCAGATTCTAGGGGAGGACAGCTCGCAGATTCGATTTTGGAAAACGGTTATACTTTTCTTAATGATGGCTCACATACTAGGGTAAAATTGGTTAACGGAGTCCTTCAACAGACATCACCAGACATCTCACTCGTCTCCAACGACATTGCCGTACACTTTGATTGGCAAGTTTTAAAGGAAAACTTAGGTAGTGATTACTTAATAATAAAATTAAATGCAAGTATATCCAAAAGCCAAAATCATTTACATAGACGGAATTTTAGGAAAATCAATTGGCCAGTCTTTATTAGAAGTCTAATGACATCTTTTAATCTTGAAAATCCTATTAATTTCGATCCGTTAGGCGAGTGGCCTATACAGGAGATGTATAATTATTTACTTGCTCAAATTAAAATTGCTGCGGATACTAGCATACCTTTAATTAAAATATGTACAGACCCAGAGTCAAAATTTAAGCCCCAGAGTTATTGGAACCAATCCTTGTCAAAGGCAGTGGCTCAGAGGAGATTGGCCCTTAGTGCATTTCGGCGTAATCCAACACCATATAACCTCACTGTGCTAGAATCAAAAACTGAAGACGCCCGTAAACTCATAAGAGCAGCTAAGTCATCACACTGGCACAGTTTTTGTAATTCAATAGACGAAAGCACTACATCTTCTGAAATGTGGCGACGTATGAGATGGATGAAAGGAGTTAAAAAACGAAGGCATTTCGTTTCGCTAGATAAACAAGAGAAACTGTTATCATCTCTTACCCCAGTTTCAGCAACTAATGAACCTCCAAACTTTGTATCTCAAAATGAAATGTTAGAATCAGATTTTACTATTTCAGAGCTCGAGAGCTGTTTAAAAAAGAAGGATACGGCTCCAGGCGACGATGAAATCACATATAGTATGTTATACAATCTTCCTCTAGATGTAAAAAGATATTTATTGAAGCTTTATAATCTTATTATCAAATTGGGTATAATTCCAGAACAATGGCGTAATATTTTAATTCTACCTATTCCCAAGTCTTCAGAACATAGTTCGACAGACCCTAAACTTAGACCTATATCTTTAATGTCGTGTATATGCAAGGTCTTACACCATATGATACTTAAACGATTAGAGTGGTATGTGGAGAAGAATCAAACATTCTCTCCCTTTACGGTAGGTTTTAGAAAATCCCAATCTTGTATGGATTGCCTTACTCGTTTGGTTACATTCATTCAAATAGGTTTTACAGAAAATGAACCAACACTGGCTTGCTTCTTAGATATTGAAAATGCCTACAATAATGTTTGTATCGAAAGTGTTTTAAACATCTTGGATGAATTACAAGTTGGGAGTAGGTTTTGCAAGTATCTGTGGTCCTTCTTAAGTGAAAGATATTTAATTATAAGGTCTGAGGATGGAAAGAAAATAATCACCAGAAGAGCAAATAGAGGGCTAGCTCAGGGAGATCCAATCTCACCATTTCTCTTCAATGTAGCCACATACAAATTTGTCGTTATCTAGCAGAAGACGTAGGTATAGCGCAATATGCTGATGATTTCGTGGTGTATGTAAAAGATAAAAATATTTGTGTAAGTGAATCCCAGATCCAGACTGCATTAGACTGTATTATACGGGTATTAGAACAATTAGGTTTACAATTGTCTAGTAGCAAAACTAAACTTTGTCTTTTTAGTCGAGGTAAAAGAAGAAGTTTGCCTGTTGTTAAGATTGATGGATCATCATTAGTCTTCTCTGACTGTGTTAAATACCTAGGTGTATGGTTAGACAGAAGTCTATCTTGGTGTAAACACATCAATGAAGTAGCGCAAAATTGTACAAAATTCTTGAATCTTATCAAAATCTTATCTGGATCATCTTGGGGGCTACACCCGAAACACATTCGTCGGTTGTATATATCATTGATACGGAGCAGGATGGATTATGGTAGTTTTCTTTTTGATAATAGTGCTAATTGTCATGTTTCAAAATTAGATAAAATACAAAATCAAGCTCTACGAATTATAGGCAGCTTTGTCAGAAGTTCACCAATTCATGTAATGGAAGCCGAACTTTGTATACCTCCATTGTTTATTCGTAGATTATACCTCTGCTACAAATACATCTTAAAAGCTCGTTCATGGACCGATAACATTACTATAGAATTAATAAAACAATTGTATACATATGGTCTTACTAGATACTGGCAAAATAAAAAGAAACCACTAACAATTGAGGTATATAACAGGACAAAAGACACAGATATTTACTCCTCCCCAGTTTTAGATGTATTTACAGCTGACACGTGGCTTTCTGTTTTAGATATTAAGGATATAGCTATAAGTGAACTAGATTGTCTTAAAAGCTCCAAAAATTGTTTTTCATACGATACATTAAAGTGCTATGTAATTGAGGAACTCCAGACAAAATATTATGATTGGCATGTGATCTTTACAGACGGATCAAAAAGTAAAGAGAAACAAGGAGCAGCTTTCTACGATCCATCTTTAAAGAACAGTGGGAAATATAAAGTAAAGAATAAAGTATGTATTATGACGCTGGAACTCATTGCAATTTATAAAGCACTTGAATATGCTGAAACTTATGACTGGAAAAAGGTTGCCATTTGCTCTGATAGTAAAAGTGCGATACAGCACCTGGCTCGATGCGCCTCTGGATACAGAGGTGTATCGATAGCCTTCTGTGTACTCGCACAGCTACTACAGTTCAATTCACGCAATGCAAAAGTAAAATTGCAATGGGTTCCTGCGCATAGTGGAATACGGGGCAACGAGGAGGCCGATAGATTAGCGAAGTCAGCACATTTAGATGGGTCCGAGCACCATATTAACCCATGCTACTCGGAAGCATTGACCGAATTTAAAACAGCTTGCCAAATACAATGGAATGAATACTTCAATGAACGGTCGAAGTCAAAAGGTATATGGTATAAAACTATTCAAAGTGAGCCTCCTCGTATACCGTGGTTCATGACGAATAATTTACCTAGAAGTAAAGTTAAATTAATTATAAGAGTAAGGTCCGGTCATATTCCTTCAGGGAAGTTTGTATTTTTAATGAAGAAAGCTAGTTCCCCTAATTGTGAAACATGTGGCAAAATCGAGGATGTCACTCATCTCTTGATGGAATGTGAGCGGAACCGAACAGCTAGGCAACTTTTTCTGGATAAGTTTAAAGTTAACAGACTGGATGTGGGAATTGTTCAGAGCATTCTAAGCAATCCTAATTCTGATACCACCCTGTGCTTGTGCGGCTTATTAGAGTCCTGCCAATTAAACACAAGTATTAGGTAGCTAGCCGATTGAAATGTAGCTAATAGTTAGTTATAAGGTATTTTTGTATGTTGTTTGTTCGATGGGACTGACATGTCTTGTAGACAAAAGCCCCCAAAAAAAAAAAAGATAATAAAAAAAAAAAAAGCAGCCTTTGTCATCTGAAAATGGCAAATGGAACTATTTGTCACAACGACGGGTAAGTAATCGAGGTTAGCCCCGCTCCCGTATCTTCGTCGATAAATTGTCTTTCATTTTGTATTGGCTTGACCTAGAACTGGGCCGTTCATCAAAGCTGTTTGCGTAGGGTAAGTAGGTCCCAGTGACGGATCAGTGGCCGTTAAAACACTTACTTTAACGTTATATTGCCTGGCCTGACTGAAAGACCGAAGTTTATCTTAGGATTTTATGCGACTGCATAGTCTTCAATTTTTAGTAGCTATTATCTAGCCCTGTTTGTCGGCTAGCTAACGTATAGTTCTTGCATTACATATTTCAAAACTTTACTGTACCTACAAAAAAAGTGTACAAAAGGTTGACTTAATGCTAAAAGCATTTTCTCCCAGTCATATCTTCAGGTCATGCAGAGAGATTGTAATGAGTGAGAATTTTTTTTTAGCTTTGTATTAAACTTAAATTCGTCTTTAACCACTTCACATGTGCCGGTAAAAAATGATTCGTGTGGGAACACACAAAACTAGTACCACACTAATCTATGTATAACTTGTTTACAAGCAGCGGCATACCTACAGTAAATATGTAAATGAAGAATCATTGAATTTGTCTTTACTTCTCCAACTCTCCCGGCTGCTGTAGTGACAAATGCCTCGTGTTTCGGAGTACAAACTGGAGCAACGGCGAAACAAATCACAATTTATTTTCGGAGCAATTGTTCACTTGTTTCTGAGAGACAGACTTTTACAAAGAATTCACAACAAATTAAAGCTAGAACCAACTTCTCTATCCAATATTTCGAACTGCATGATTTAGGCTCATCAGAATATTAGGCTTTAGAATATGTTAATGGGTCAGGCAATGAAAAGTCTTTAAAACTTATAGAGGGAATGTCAAGGAACAGGATTTTTGACTTTGTATCATTGTTTGGACTAGTTCGTTTGGAGGTCAATATATCAAAAGTCCTAGTCCGAAGCTCTTGAGCCGGAAGGGCGTGAAGGTATTTTCAGTTTTTCGCATAGGTAAATATAGGTATTATAGATAACTATGCGTAGGTACAAGCGACATGAGAACTTCTACAAAATGAAAGCTGATATAATACCTCAAGGCAGTACATATTATTTGTCATGTATTTGCACTGGTTGTTTCCGACAAATATAAACAAAATTTGAATTAAATGATAAAATGAAGTTCGCGCTAGTTCATTTAAACTTATTTCACCACAGTTACAGCATTTCCTATACCAAGTAGCATCAAGTTGAGATATTTTGAAACTTATTTATACTCTTAAGTAGTGCGGTGTTATGCAATGTTTCATTTTTATATTTTGATCTGGTGGACATTTATTTATTCCTGGGCGAAGGAAGGGCTAAGATTTGGAGTATAGCCCTATGTTTTAATATAAAAATGAAATGAAAAGTGATGCATAATTTTTGTTTCAGGTCAGCTAATGTGAAAATGAAGCGCAACAGCTAGGATCTTACTAAATGCTCTAACATAAAATTAATGTTTATATCTGACTGCTTTTAGAAATATTTTTCTATAAATAAATTTCATTTAGCAAAAGGCAAATTTAATAAGGAATTACTTTATGTTTCAGGTCATGTGTATAGAAGAGTGCAACTGAGAATAAATCGTGATAACTGAGATCATTTTAAAAAAAAATAAAATGTAAGTTTTAGAAAAGTAATATATTTAGTATGTGGCATAGACGCTTTTATTAATTTCAAACTAAACTTTACAACAAGTGGTGAACACACTACGTCAAAATCAAATATATTTCTTACGAACAATTTCATTCAAAGCATATTGATAAGCAGGACATTTCTTTTTCTTTTGACAAAATTGACAATTACGAGCCTGGTTTTGACATTTGAGTAGTACCTACATCATGTTTTTTTACTTACTTAATGTTCCAGATGATGAGTGTAGACTTCCCTCAAAGTCTATTTCGCAATAATAAATCTCCAGGTAGAAGGCTCCCTTATGATAGGTAAAGCGGGAGTAGATTCAAGGGAATCCTGCTTGTCCCTGACACTGGCCTTTTTTATGGTTGTATGTGGCAAGTGGTATGCTCCAGACAGAGTATTCTAGTAAATCTGATGCATTCTAGCACCGGAAATAAAATATGTGACAAAGAAGTCCGATTTCGTTTGAAAAAGATAGTACTCCTTTATAACTTTTACCAGTTTTAAGGCCGAGCTTAAATGTAGCAAAAAAGTCAACCCTACTTCGTTTTTAGTATTATAAAGTTGAGGAGATTTGTGTTTGTTTGCTTGCACTAATCTCAAGATCTACCAACTGGTCTTATGAGAATAGTCACGTGTGTGTTAGATTGCTGCAGGCTATAAAACATTAAGATACGACCTATGGTCGGAGTAAAACCAAAAAACGCAGACGGATTTGCGAGCGGCTAGTTTCTTATAAGATTTTATTGCACTAGTATGGATATTTAACGGATATATGTGTGAAAAAAATAAAAATTTTACCTTCGTATCTCAAGGGCTACTAGCTGCTACTTTTGACTTTTTAACCCCTTAATTAGTCCAAACAAAGTTAGTTAATTGTGTTCCCAGCAATTCCATCTTTAGATTTTCTTTTTTTTGGGCTACAAGTAGACAAATAGTTATGAAAAAGCCAAAAATGTGGACCAATTATTCTCTGTATGATTCTATTGTAAGTAGTACCTACTATGCCGCGGCATGCCGATATAATAATTACTTACGCAAAAGCCGACGGCCTTTCGATCTTTAACCGGTAAATAAATATTTTATATAAAGTGATATATAAATAATCACAACACTCCACTCACAAATATAAATGTAAAATTATACATAACATCGAATTTTGTATGCTGAATATTTACGGCACTGATAATCGGTTATCTAACCGATACAATCTTGTAATTGAATAATTCATTGTAGCTTGTCTATCAAAAATATGAACCATTAGATACATCATAAATAAATGAAACTGTTTATTAAATCATTTGTACAGAAATATAGGAGAACCTAAAATTAATCACAAGGTGCATTTCTAACTTCTCATCTGTAATAATACCTGTTGATTACCTATATGCTGTTATTAACAAAACACAAAAGCTTAAACTTCTTCTGACACACTTTCGGGTTGAAAAACAAATCCGCAATTTTCAATTATGGCCTTGTGTAGACACACAGCCGGCGCTAAATCGATACAAATGGATCATAAATAGTGGAAAGTAGCCCCGTATCACGCACCAAGGAAGGCCAGCCTGTCCTTGGGGACCACAACTGCCTCGTTTTTCATTTACAGCCCGTTAAATCCACAGTTCCCGAGGCTTACGCGAACACTATTACCCGAGTCGTAAACATATACGGGTCCATTAAAAACGCAGGCGACTACTGGCTATGATGCTTCCGAGATTAGATCGCTCAGATTAATTACGGGCCACAAAACTTGGGTAATCTTTCCTCGATGTCAAGTCAGAGAGGGGTGAGAGTAACGTAAAGATTGTTTGTCATGTATCCGAGGTCTTGCACTTGGTCAATACTGTCTCCTTAAGTTAAAAAAGAAATGCCTCGATACAATACCAACAGCGATATACTTAAAGTATTTTACGTGAATCCATATTTCACTACATAAATAAGGATACGCACACGAAAATGCTATCGCTTACTGAAACAATCGCAAAGTAAGTGCTTTCGCAAATATTTCATGCGAAACGTCATAAGTTTTCGTGCGTTATTTTTATGTGGTAATCGACAATTCTTTCTGTCAATACTCATAAAATATAGCACAGAAAATTTATTTGAAACAAACATCAAAGTAACGACTTGCTTGGATAGGACCACAGGATTTATTTTTTCTTTGTTCCAAGCAGGTAATATGCGTCATCGTCGGCCAATTCTTTTATATACTCACCTTTCACCCTTCACCTCGACAAATAAGAACTAACTAAACCTTTTACTTGGCATCATAACTAATATTGCCAAAAAAGTTGACTTGCTTGCAAAAAATATTATGAGGCAGGGCAAGTCATGCAACTTGCAGTAGTTCGGATACGTTACTTATCTCGTTGAAAATTTATGTGGATTGAACAAATGCAATTTAAACTTTATGGTATCTCACATACGAGTAGGTACTGCGGCTTCTATCGCACTACAACTGTTGTTTGTTGTTAACACGGCGAGCACGTCTAAAACTAAGTTGCCGTAAAAAGGAACGCAACGCTTTTCCGAGCTGCCATTCTCGCTATTTTCCTTTGTCTAAACTTAACTTTTTTTTGGCGCCGTAAAAGTTGCCGCAAAGCGGTACCTATTTATTACTTTTTTTATTGAAAAAGGTTAGCTGAGTTATAAAGTTTTCTCCATAGCAATAACTCTTTCATCTTCTGTACAGGCGGGAAGAAGTCCCGTCTCTACAGTATATATAAGGTTAGATGGAAACTAACTCCCTAGTGGCGTAGATATCCCTTTACCTAAGATACTAAGTCCCTAGAGCCCTAGCCCAGCCTAACAATAGATACTTAGATATAATAAAGATGTTGGGGTAGGATATCTGCTCCCAGGTCGCCCAGGGTAGCAGCGTGAGGACAGTAGGTAGGTGGCGTGGACCCGCTGCCAGTCTGGCAGGCTCACCAGACTGATCATACTGACGGCTAAAGGTGTCTTGGCCGCAGCGGAGGGAAATGAGAACCAACACGGACGGTTGATATCTAGTTTATTGTGGTTTAGTTACATGTATTTATAATTATTACATAGTGTGTAAACATATAAAGGTTTGAGGTTGTGTGCCGCCGGTGTGAGTGCCGACGGTGCATGATGGGTCCATCGGTCAGCCGCTGCGATGTAGGTCGCTGACGCCGTGGTTGTCGCAATGTACGATGCTAGCTCGTACATATTGGCATCTTCAAAAAGAGAGAGAGAAAGAAGATGCAGCCCCGTCTCCTGGTGTCCAGTGATGTGATCGAAGATGCGATGTACTGCTAGCACCATCCGTCGTTGTTGATTTCATCTGCTTGCTGTCCCGTTGCAGCTGTTGTGTTGACTGACTCGATGGAAGTGTTGCTTGTTGTTGGCTTGATAATGATCCATGAAGTGAGTTGATGATGAGGTAATCTGATGTCGACGCGACGACTCTGACCCGTCCGAAGTCCTGATGTCTGGACGAGGTGGTTATCTCACTCCGGGAAGACGATGTTGGTGTACAAGCCTCCTGACTTGCACAAGTGTAATAAGAGAGTACACGCCTCCTGGCCTGTGCTCCGAATGTATTGCTTGTGGCTGCAGGCCTCCTGGCCTGCAACGTGTTGATGATGATGTTCTGCTCGTTCACTCCTCCTCTTCTTGATGATGTTGATGTTCTTCTTTGTTCTGAACAGAATGCGGTGGTGTTTCAGTTACTGGTGAGACCCGCTTCTGGGAGGCCAGTAACCGAACCGCTACTGTCAGTTGTCGATCTTCTTTCTTCTTTGATGTTGAATTGAAGTTAAGCTTATTTCTGTTTGCTGCTTCCTGAGAAGTCCTCCGTTTGTTGATCCTCAGGATGTTGGATAGAACAAACAAGGGAATAGGTAAAGGTTGATAATAGTTACATGTAATATTAGTTTATACCTATTTAAGTCCCTGTCGAGCCAAGTAATGGTTAAGTCAATGATAAATAATACGTAGATAACTAAATATTGATAAGTCGGGATTTAGGTGGTCGTAAGTCACCGTTGTTCCCTATAATTCTAATGTTTGTTTGTTATAAACTAAGGCGGGATGCAGGTGGTTGTAAGGCACCTGACCCTGTAATGAGCTTGTTTTGATAATTGCTAAACTTGGTCTCCTTGATTTGAGTCCCAAGAAAATGTTATGCTTAAACTTGGTCTCCTTGCTGAGTCCCAAGTAAGACTTGAGCTCCTTGCTGAGCTTCAAGCCATGATAATACTAAAACTTGAGCTACTGATGAGCCTCATATTGTGTTTGTTTGTTTGCTTGCTAAAACTTGAGCTACTGATGAGCCTCAAGTTGTGTTTGTTTGCTTGCTAAAACTTGAGCTACTGATGAGCCTCAAGTTGTGTTTGATTGCTTGCTAGATAAAACTTGATCACCACGTCGAGTGTCAAGCCATTAAAAAGCTAATACTCGAACTACTGTTGAGCTTCAAGTTAATGTTTGGTCAAGTCAATAATATAACGGAAAGTGGTGGTTGTAAGTCATCGCTCCCGTTAGTCGATGTCACGCTATGTCGGAAAGTGGTGGTTGTAAATCACCACTCCCAGCTAATAGTCTTGTTTTATTTCCCTAACCTACCCTACCAATGTTAGTCACGTTCGACGTTAAAAATGTAGGTCAGCTAAAATATTTATAAATGTCCCTCAATAGAATGTAATTACCTTCTGAATTTGCTGAATTGCGTTAGGCGCTAATGCAAGAATGTCTGAGTTCTCACATTTCACTTGCACTGAACAAGTGTTGGCGATATTACTTTGATAATTGAAATAATTTTAAATAAGTTATTAGTAATTAAGTACTGCCGGTATAGTTTTGAATTGAACGGCAGACTTACTGCTTTGCTTGTCTCTACCAGTCAACGTCATTTGACATAACTGCAGTCAGTCAGTTTATGTATGTACGTTGCTGGTCCATGGTCACTGATGATCTATCCGGCTCAAAGATGTACAGGCGGGAAGAAATCCCGTCTGTACGGTATATAAAAGGTTAAGATGGAAACTAACTCCCTAGTGGCGTAGATATCCCTTTGCCTAAGATACTAAGTCCCTAGAGCCCTAGCCCAGCCTAACAATAGATACGTAGATATAATGATGTTATGATAGAAAAGCTGCTCCTAGGTTGCCCAGGGTAGCAGCGTTAGGACGGTAGGTAGGTGGCGTGGACCCGCTGCCAGTCTGGCAGGCTCACCAGACTGATCATACTGACGGCTAAAGGTGTCTTGGCCGCAGCGGAGGGAAATGAGAACCAACACGGACGGTTGATATCTAGTTTATTGTGGTTTAGTTACATGTATTTATAATTATTACATAGTGTGTAAACATATAAAGGTTTGAGGTTGTGTGCCGCCGGTGTGAGTGCCGACGGTGCATGATGGGTCCATCGGTCAGCCGCTGCGATGTAGGCCGCTGACGCCGTGGTTGTCGCAATGTACGATGCTAGCTCGTACATCTTTAGAGATGAGGATGTTAGATCATAAATATTTGAACTTTAATTCCATGTACAAGACGTGCAGGAAGTCGACGACCAATAGTCATGAATGCGTATTTTTTCTATAATAAATTTAAGATGCCTCTTTATTTACAACAATAGTAAGCGTGTCAAAAACTTTAACTTCTCACCATACTTCGGATGAGGTAATTATATACATAGCAATAATTTGCCTCGAAAGTCTTACCGAAGTTATGGTTCGTGTCTGAGACACCAATTCATTTCAAACGAAATATAATAAAGCCGACCAGAAATTTATGAGAACTGTCATAACGCGCGGCGCCCGTTTTATGCCCACTGTTTAGATTATAGATAAATCTTGAATCTAGAATAGGTAAATATTTGCAACCAGGGAATTAGACATTTCCATATCTAAGGTGTTTCCTGTAACTTGTCAAGCCGACGCACATAACATAGTTAGTTTCAGTTAATGATACATATATACTTATACTAATTTAGGCGGTCTTATTGCTTACTTAAATGCTGTCCTTACCTAAAGTTAAGGACAACTTTAAGAAAGAAGAAGAAAAGTATTAGACACATCATCTCATCTTCATTTATATATACATTAGGTTATTACTTAATTTGTTCTGTACTAAATTTACGGCCTAGTACAATGTCATTTAATTTCTGGTTAGCGTTGTCTGCTAGATACCTCAAACGAAATGACGTTCTTTATTTGAATTATTAGTTGGTTAGTGCTTACTTGTTGATTGTGTAACCGGTCCTTGATAAAGCGAATTATACCAAACATTGCTTCACCGTGATCTTTTCACATGATTTGTCTACGCGCTTATTTAAAAAACGTCGTTCTACCAATATTCAGATTTGAATAATCTGTTTTCATTTCCATATCAATACGAACTAGGATTTGGTCCGAAAAATATACGGATGCAATTTCCTGGTGGCAATAAAGCTGGTGATCTTAAATCATTAAATATAATTCGTTAATTGATAAAGTTGGTGCTTAGTTCGAATATGTCCGAATTGAGCAAATTTGGTTTTGTTATGTTTTATACAGAGCAGCGGTTTGAAAATTATGCAGCTGTAGTCTTTTAATAACATTATTTGAGAAAGGTAAGAATGAATAAATCTGCAGAGAAATATGTATTTTTGAACGCCTTGTGCATTATTTTTTATTTTTTGACGACCGCCGTGGTCGAGTGGCTAGCACGCTGGTTTCAAGTGTCGCCATCTCGTGAGGTTCCGGGGTCGATTCTCGGTCGGGTCAATGTAGAAAACGACCTTTACTATATTGTCTCGGGTCTGAGTGTTGTGGTACCACCGTTGTGTCTTATTTCCATAACACAAGTGCATTGGCTACTTACTTTGGGATCAGAGCAATGTATGTGATTTTTGTCCAATATTTATTTTATTATTTTTTACGTACAAAATGATGTCAGGAGCATATCTTTGATGAATAATTTGCCTAGACTTATTAGCCTTAGTGTAGTCCTTGCGCTCAGCTCGAAGGTTGGCGAACCCTGCTCGTACAATGTAGCCTTTGAGGCAGTCGGTTGCGGTTGAATACATCATCAGTTCAAGTTGTACCCGATCATGTTTCCATTTCCCATTTCGATCAACCGTACGCCTGTTACAATTTTAAAATATGAAACATTCGCAATTGGGGATTGTGCAAATGGTAAATGGAGGAACTCGACTGTCACTTAATATAGCTTGAATAGAGTAAAGGGCATGTATTTAAAGTCATTTGTATATGTACAACAAAATGTGTCATAGCATGTATGTAAATATATGCATGTATGTCAAGTAGCCAATTATAATATAATTGGGTACTTGTCATAACACTAATAATTTATTCCTATTAAAATTCCAATTTGCCGGAAACATTTATAATTATTGTAATAAAACAAGTTTTTAAGTAATTCATTTTGAACACGCGCGTAAACGGCAGGTTACGTGATTCTTGACGTCGCTATACACATATGTATAGTGTATTCAGTTCCGTACATGAATAGTGATTTCGGTATAGGGAAAAAATATAAATAAACATTTCACCATACATTTAAATATATTATGCTGATATTTTAAGGTACTTATTACTAAAACCGTTTTAAATTTATTATTCTCACTCATTTTGTTGAAATAATATATCTTCTTCCTTGTTTGGGTATGAGGGACATAGTAATTTTTTTGACCTTTTACCGTCCTGTCATCAATATCAGTGCAATGAATGTGTGTGTTCAGCAGAAAGCAGCTGTCTAAGCGCCGAGTAAGAAAGCAAGCGCATAGCCCTAACAATGCTCAGTCATTTTTCCAGTACACGCTGAATCCTCTTAACTGTCGAACTCAATACAAAATGGATTTTTTATAGTCAACTTACGTTAAAACATACTCAGATTTGTCAGCGCAAATGAAATAAGCAAAAGTGGCCTGTCAGAAAAAGCGCTTAGGGTAGCAGTTTTCTGCCGAACACATAAAAAAAGTAATAAGTATTACACACCAATCACATACATTGCTGATCCCAAAGTTAGAAGCTAATGCACTTGTGTTACGGAAATCATACACAACGGTGGTACCAAGACCCGAGACAATATAGAAAAATTTGATTTCTATATTGACCCGACCAGGAATCGAACCCGGGACCTTGGAGCGGCGACGCCTTGAAACCAGCGTGCTTAGCCACTACACCACGGAGGTCGTCACGTCAAAATAAATCCTTGTTTATCGTAATAGGTATCCTTACAGGTATGTAAATACACGGTGTTGTTCAGTGACATCCAACAGCTCAGGGATGATACTACGTCAACCATAACTTTAACTGAAGCAAAGTATCAACACTTTTGTAATGCTCTAGAATGTTTTTTTTAAATTAGTCATATTTTATATTCATAAAGATGAAATAAGAAACCAAAAATTTTGCGCACGGGGGGGACTTGAACCAGCAACCTTTTGGCAAACCGGGCCAAACGCTCTTACCAATTGAGCTACCGTGCTGTCAGTCCGACCTTGCGAAATTTGTGGTTTGTTTATGAAAACGTCAATTGCGTGACGCTTAACGCCATCTAGCCGTCTGTTTATGAAACAGATGGCCCAAGCAGTTATTCTTTACAGAATAAATTCAACTTGGAAATTGATGTCGTTTCGCTATCTAATGCTTTAGAATGTTTTTTTTAACACTCACAGTGTCATATTTTATATTCATAAAGATGAAATAAGAAACCAAAAATTTGTGCACGGGCGAGACTTGAACCATTGGCCCAAGCAGTAGCTTGGGCCATCTGTTTCATAAACAGACGGCTAGATGGCGCTAAGCGTCACGCAATTGACGTTTTCATAAAGAAACCATAAATTTCGCAAGATCGGACTGACAGCACGGTAGCTCAATTAGTAAGAGCGTTTGGCCCGGTCTGCCAAAAGGTTGCTGGTAAAAAAATCATATATGGCGTTATTATCAAACTGTAAAGTTTCATTTCCAACACATTTTACATCATTTGTTACAACAGTCAAGTAGCCAATTGAGTAAAGTATTTTATCAAGATTGATGACACGGCTTTTGCTAAACAATTTGGTTTCCGACTATGTAAATCGATAATAGTGTGTTATCCATGTAAACACAGGACCATCGAAGAAACAATTTAGCCACCGCCGACTGACCAGCCGTGAATACAAAGGATTCAATTTACCTACCACACTCACGTACACATGGATGTATGTAAATTTTTATGTTTGCACAATAAAATGTAAATAAATCCAGTGACTTCCGTGAGCCTCCCCTGAATATTACAGGACGTGTCAGGATAACGAATTTGGGGACGCAGCGAATATTATATTTATTTTCTTGGTCGAATTTATAACACGTACAAAATGCTCGTGTTACCAATCTCGTGGGGCTTGTATGGGTCTAAATTATAATATCGCATGAGTTTTGAAGGCATTGTGCATTTGAGACTGTGATTAATGGTTCTAAGTAGACGTCTTTCGCAGTCGTAGATCAGTTTCGAGTTAGCAATTTATTTTATAAACGATTGTTCTCAATAGTCAATCAATACTTGCTTAACGTTTATATTGCATATAAATACGTTTTTTTACCAACTTTAAAAACAACATTTTTCAATGGTTATGATTTTTAACAGTCACAGTGTTGATTTTTAATCTGAAAGGTTGAACCCTGCACGACCTCTGACAAACCCAAGAGTTGGTAAGAGCGTTGGCTCGCTTTGTCAAAGGTCGTGTATTCACATCCTACTCGTGAGGAAGTTTACTTCCTTATTTCATCCTTTAATGCATTTTTCAGTTCACTATAATACTCGTACTAAACATGTACGAGTACTAATCACTAGTTCACATTCATTCAGCTCAATTGAGCTTGGACACACGCTCGGATGTGCTTAGAAGTACTCTGAAAATCACGTTAATCATCAATCTATTAAACAATACTAAATTCTTACTTATTGTAAAGTTATTAAAGATCATTTCAACTCACTCAGAAAGTATTGCGAAAAAAGTTTTTATATACGGGATACTGGCCGGTTAGAATCTATCGAAAATATGATTATTTATAAGTAAAAAAAAAATAGGTGTGATCCATTTTCAAAATTTCCCTTTGTTGTTGCGAGCCGATTCAAAGTATCGTGTCTGACAGAAAAATGAAGATTGAGGGAAACAAATCTAAAACCTCGGCACGGGAACGGCACCAACGAGGCGTCAACCATACGGAAGCAAGTTACGAAAAGAGAACAGCAACGCCTCGGATGGGAGCGGCAACGGATAGCGAACGCCTCGCCTCGGATCGTGTTTGATACAACTTATGACAGTTCTTCTTGTGAATGACAGCCCGTTTCCATCATCAGCACGTCGTCAACCAGCAGGCGGCGTGCCGTAAGCGCGTTACAACGCATGCGCCGCTGGTCGAGAGTGAGTTCCGAGTTGGTCTCGATTCGAGGTGGTGCCGTTACAAAGTTGATAGATGTGCGTTGAAGGACGGAGTTTCATACAAAGAATAATGAACGCCTCGAGTTAATACGGTGCCGTCACGGTGACGGGTTGATCAGTAGAAAACGGCCTCTACTCTCTATCACTAAACGGCTGGACTGGACTGCTGAGCCGTATTGGACGATAGTGAACGAGTGAGTGAAGGAACTAGATTGCTGAAGTACTTCAATATTCATTCAAGAACTACCCAACTCTAATCATACACACTTTGCAATAACTTCGAGTACGTATTCAAGTTCCTGTCGCACGAAATGTGAGCCAGAAATGTTTCGCGCAAAGCTTCTATTTCTTGTAACGTTTATTTACAAACACAATATCAACGCACGGTTGACCATATACGCGGTCGAACGTAACATTCACAATAAATAGAAATGTGACAAGGCCCATGAAACGAAACAACGAGCGAGCGGACCCGGAGCAAATTGAAAAATGTTTCAGTTTTCAGTTTGAGCGAAAATTGAAAAATGTTCGACGGCAGTCACGCGACATGACGGCGTTTGGCGGCGCACGTGGCGTTCGCAAGTACCGATTTTTCTCGTATTATACCGGAAAATGGTACCGACCTATTTCATTCGGCGCGTGCTTGCTGACACTATTTTCAATAAGGACTTGACACTTCGATTACACCGTTGGATATTTTTAGGGTTTCGTAGCTGAATTGCATAAACGGAATCCTTATAGTTTCGTTAAGTATATCTATCTGTCTGTATAGATAGATAGATAATTCTTTGTTGCACATAACATACATTGATTAACAAATTCCTTTTATGGAAATATACAATTTAGGCGATCTTATCTCTTCCAGAAAACCTTTGGGTAAAGAAATTATGAGTTTTCTAGGAAGGCGGGGGGGGGGGGGGGGGAGTATTTTGTGCATAAAAGATAATGAAGAGCTGAATAAGTGAAGTAGAAATATATCTGTGTAATAAAAAATATTGTATAAAAATAAATACAAGAATAATATTTACAAATAATATACATGTATATAAAATATAACAGATTAATATACGAGGGTCAAACTGAAAGTTCTTAGAACTGGCCACTTATAAACAATATAATAAAAAAAATATTCTAAAATTTGAAAATAGAACTCTTTGCCAATATTACTGAGTATATATTTCATTCATTTGTCATTTGTTTTACGATTTGGCGGCAAATTGAAAATTGTCTGTGTCACGTCAACATGAATTTAACACGAGAAAATTTTCGTGCAATGATTTTTTATGACTTTCGATGTCATTTAAGTCAACAAGAAAGTTATGATAGACTACGATTGGCCTTTCACGATGAAGCCCCATCTCGTGCGACTGTTTACAACTGGTTTAATGAGTTTAAACGTGGTCGCACTAATCTCACTGATGATGTACGTGAGGGACGGCCTTCTACGGCGACGACTGAAAATAACATCTGTGTTGTGCGGCGTATGATAGAGACTGACAAAAGAGTGACCTATCAGCAGATTTGGACAAGCTTAGGCATCGGTATGAGTCAAGTGCACAAAATCCTCCACGAACATTTAGCGGTCAGGAAGCTTTGCGCCCGGTGGATACCTCATAATTTGACTAAGGCTCAAAAACTCCATCGTGTGGATTGGTGCCGTAAAATGATTGAAAGATTTAACGGAGGTGACTCAAATGCTGTGTTCGACATACTAACAGGTGACGAAAGCTGGATTTACTGTTATGATCCTGAAACCAAAAGACAATCTGCTCAGTGGGTGTTTCCTTTCGAGGAGTTGCCAACTAAAGTGAAGAGAGATCGAAGTGCGGGAAAAAAAATGGTGGCCTCGTTCTTTGGAAGGATAGGTCATTTCGCAACAATTGTGTTAGAGGATCAAAAAACAGTTTCTGCAGAATGGTACACTACCAATTGTTTGCCACTTGTCTTGGAAAAAGTTCGAGAGAAACGACCTCGCAGTAGGATCCTCCTTCACCACGACAACGCCTCGTCGCACACCGCCAAGCGAACGATCGACTATTTGGCGACATCAAACGTTGAATTACTGGGTCACCCGCCGTATAGCCCCGACCTCGCGCCTTGTGATTTTTATTTATTTCCAAAAATTAAAGAAAAACTTAGAGGAAAGCGGTTTATGAATGCTGAAGAAGCGGTGGCTGCGTATCGCGATGCCATTGAAGAGACCCCTAAGGACGAGTGGGCAAAGTGCTTTTCCCAGTGGTTCCATCGCATGCAGCGGTGTATTGACGTCAATGGACAATATTTTGAAAAGATATAATAAAACTAATAACTGGCTAATGTAATCAGTTTTTGATTTTCTAAGACCTTTCAGTTTGACCCTCGTATATAGCCCGGAGTTTGGAAGTTGGCGGTGTTTCACTCCCGTGCTCGTGCCTCGGAAAAGCACGTAAAGCCGATGCGCCTGATCTTTTTCCGGTCGTGTCAGATTGCTGTCCCATCGGGCTATGAGAGTGAAAGGAATGAAGAGTGCACCTGTGTTTGCGCACACACTTATGGTTATGTACTATAATATGTCCCGCGCAGTTACTATTACCAACACAATAATAATCATACATAATAATATACACACAAACCAATACGAAATGAAAGGAAATTAACTGAGACATAAGAGTAGATAGAATTATTTTGAAGAGAGTAGATGTTCTTTGAGCAGTTTTTTGAAAATAGTAATAGATTTTGATTGCTTGATAGCCAGGGGTAAGGAGTACCACAAGCGTACTGATTGGACAGACATTGTATGTCAGCCACAGACACTTTATTCTGAAACTATTAGCATTACAGAGATGAAACTTAGTAGATAGGTGTATCCCGTTATACATTTTACGATGCCCATCCAAAAAAAAATGACGTGTGTGGGAGGCACCCATACATGTAAATAAAAAAAAACTTTTTTTTTCAAACCTATGCATGTGTCTCTTAAAATGATATCGAGATTTCTAAACCCTTTTTTTTCTGAAAGTCTAACATTTGGGCGACAGATGCTTTCAAAGTGATAAAATGGGCGCCCTCTCTAACTGTTGAACGAAGCAAGTCTCTCACTTTTGAGCGGGTGTAGCCGTGGTGAAGAAATATTTTGGTTGACCTCTGTTGAACACAACACAGTGACAAGACTGTCGCTGCATGAAATCAGCCAACAGGTTTTTTTCAGCGGCACAGGTGAAGGTATTTTAATTAGCATTCGGCCAACTCGGTTGGTAAGGGTTTATCGGTTTTGCGACAAACACAGTCGACACTATGATTTCCAAACGGAGTCGCAATGGCGCTGAGCGGGGCAAAGCGCGCGCTGACACGTAGCCTGGATCAAAGAGTCTGATATTTCAGTTCGAAGCTATGAACAGAAAGGCGCACTACGAAATGCCAATTGAACCGATTCGGAGTATGTGAAATGCAGACGGATTTCTAAAACGGTCGGGCTCCAAGTACCGTAGAAAGTATTCAAACAAAATACTCTAATACGATCTCGCTCTGTAATTGGATAGGATAGAAAGGATTTCAATTCTAAGTAGATTTCCGTTACATCTGACCTCTTAAAAAATGGAGTTCTTTAAACGCTTGAATAAGCTTTTTTTTAACTCCTGACTTGGCATTTCCTAAGCCATAAGTTATTTAGTTTCAATTTTTTTTTGAAATGTTTATTTTGTTTTACACAGTTGAATTGTACTATGACTATTCAGTTTTAAATCATTTCAGAAGATCAGTATAGATAAAAGGTGTTGCAAAAGTTATTATGTAGGTGAAAAGCAACACCAATAATTACATGTCTTGCCCTTACGCGGGAGCCCTAAAAGCCCTGTCGTCCTTTTCGTAACCCGAGGTGGGTTACTAGGGATGTGTCGCAACAACACCCTTAGTTAAGTATTTTTAAACAGTACAACAGTTTTTGTGTAAATTAAAATGCAAGAAATTAATGCAAAAACATGTTTTTATAACTACACAGTTGAAACTTAGTAGGTAGATGTATCCAGTTAACCGCTTTACGATTCTCATCATTTTTTCTATGATTCTCATATTTAAAGGGGGCTCCCATACATGAAACTAAAACCTAAAATTTTGTCAAAGCTATGCGTGTAGGGTCTATGGTATAGGTCTTTTAAAATGACATCGTGGTTTCTAAAACTATTTTCTCTAAAAGTTTAACTTTTGAGAGATAGACACTTCCAAAGTAGTAAAATGGGCGTCCCTAACTTTAAAAAAATACGTAATGTAGATCTTGACAAAGACTTTTAACGAAATTTGGTTTGAACGAGATCAAACTCGAAGTTATTGGGATAGAGCACATTTTCAATCCGCAAACATAACTTTGTTATTCATACAAATACTATGAAAAACAAAATTATATTTGCTGTCAACAAAATATTGTGGTATTTTGACTAAGTGACTAGTGAGTGAGTTTTAGACTCACTCACTAGTCACTTAGCTAAAGTTGGCACGGAACCCGTAGTGTGCGATTCCGACTCGCACTTGGCCGGTTTTGTTTTGGATTTGTCTTGGCTTCGAATAACATAAGCGAAACTAAATTCGCTTGGGCTGCTAGAGTGAACATCAGTAAACACGATAAAAATATCCATACAAGTAAATCAGACAACATGGCCGAAGTACATGCTTTTCCCATACCTAGTCCAGAAGTAAAAGTCACGCTGTATTATTACACCGGCCAAATTAATTGTGTGTCGAGAGCTCATATTGACCTTTTGTGATACTAATGACAAAAAGATGATACCACCCACCTTCTTGGCCTACTTTTAGGTGGACGGTGAAACAATAAATCTGAGTGGACTCGAGTACTTCATTTCACTGTTGCATAAACAGGCGGGTAGATGGCGCTAAACGTCACGCGTTATGACGTATCCATAAGAGACCACAAATTTCGCAAGGATGGACCGACAGCACGGTAGCTAAATTGGTAGAGCGTTTGGCTAAGCCAAGAAGTTGCTGGTTCGAGTCCCACCCGTGCGCAAATTTTTGGTTTCTTATTCACTGCAGATTAGATAAATAATGATATGATATAATAATAATTAGGTATAGATGAATGATGAAATCAAACTTAGGAGGAATGATAAAACAGGAATATTCAAGGAAAAACATAGGAAAATACTTTTATTGACAAGTGTCCAATCATTATCTATAAACGAACCTTAATTATTTAATTAAAACATTAATTGTAATAGTTAACGGCGTAACTAAATGATAGTTGCATCAACTAATTTATTTAATTTACAACAAGGATATTAATACGTGTTACTTTAAAACTTTCAGTGTGACGTTATTATCCTGTTACAGTGATATTTGAAGTCTGCCAGGGAGGCGACTAATCACGTTGCCATGGCAACGCTGTAGCGACCCACAACCTCTGTTTCATAAATCAACCTTCAGGTAAAATTTAATATCTGGGCATGAGTTTCCTGTAGCAAAAATTGACGATTTTTTGAATTCTAAATAGCTAATTTATTTTACAACTATAAAAGCCAACTTGAATTTTCCGTCTTAGAAAGTTGATGTTTGGAATCGATCATGTTAGATTTATAAATTATGTTATTACCTTTTCACTGAATACTAATAACAAAGTTTTTGTGACTTGAAGACTAGTTGTATTTCAGACTATCTCCAAAGTCACCAAACAGCAACTTGTCGTATTTAATTTAGCCGGGTCGTCATAGATTAATAAGCTAAACTCCAGTGCGAGTTAAAGGCAAATATGTGCAGTCCCGGCTTACAGGAAGAGTTAGTGGTAGCTAAAGCCCTCTGCGCAGTGAGGCCCTTCAGACGCGCTGAGTTCCCTCGGCTCACTGATACATACGGAACTTAAGCCTATAGAAGATGGGTTAATTTTTTTGGTGATTCAACGTAAAAGTTTTGTTTTCCCCATTTACCCTTCTCGACTGTAAGTAATAGGTTAGCAAATAATACCTATATAGAGTTTGGTAATCCTTACTTGTTACTCTAAGGCCCAGTTGCGTAGTCGATAGTTAACTCAACTCATGTTTAACCGTCGGTACCAGCAGTTGAACATTGAATTTTTTGCGTGTTTTGAAGAAAAAATATTTAAACTGATTACATTTAACTATCTATTATGCAACTGGGTCCAATAAAGCACAATGAAAGTTTAAAATTGTTAGTTACAGTACAGTTACAAACATGAAGTAGGTATAATAGTCCATTGAATAAAAAGTTCTAGAGTGCGTGAGTTAGTAACGTAAGATGTTTCTTCGGAAACATGTCAAGAGTCCCTAGGTAATAAACATACTAAAACCCCGGGACACTAGGAGGAGCCCCGGAGTGGGGGGAGGGGGGGAATGGGTCCATTTTTTCATTTTTCGCTTAAATCTCTAAAAACGGCACATGTTAGAGAAAAACTTTCAAGGAAAGTTGAAAGGCCATAAAATTATCTACAAGTTGTACCTTAATCATTTTTTCCTATAACCTACATTTCTGAGTTACACGCAGTTAAAAATGATTTTGGCTCAAACAATTTCCCCATACTACATACCCATGTTTATCACATCAATCGATCAAAAAATATTTCTTTCTTCCAAAAAACTCAAATGTGCAACTTGTGACCGGTACTGATAGATTGCTCTTAATTAGGTCTATATTTGGTAAAATAAACACATTCCTCCATGGAAGCCTTTAGGAGGAATCGATTGTCAAAATATTATATTAGGGTAGTTTTAGTTACTGAACTTGATCTTTTTATTTTTTTCTTCCAAAAAACTCAAAAGTGCAACTTGTGACCGGTACAGATAGATTGCTCATAATTAGGTCTATTATTGATAAAAATACCAGATTCCACCACGGAGGCGTTTACGGGTAATTGAATTTTATTAGGGTAGTTACGATACTTGAACTTTTAATTTTTTTTTCTTCCAAAAAGCTCAAAAGTGCAACTTGTGACCAGAACCGATAGATTGCTCATAATTAGGTCTATCATTGATAAAAAAAAAACAGATTCCACCATAGAGGCGTTTAGGAGGAATTGAATTTTATTAGGGTAGTTACGATACTTGAACTTTTTATTTCTTTTCCTCTAGTGCCTCTCATATGACATCAATGTCCCAATATTATCCGTTGTTCGGATTTTTTCGATGAAATTTCACACGTAGCATGGGAAGGGGTACGCCCTCGTTAAGCTTATGCTAAAGTTTGTTTATGTTTTCGAATTTTTCACCTTTCATAGGATGTAGCTCGAAAACGGCTGCTAATACAAAAAAATGATTTAGGTACAACTTGTAGATAATTTTATGGCCTTATAACTTTGTCTTGAAAGTTTTTCTCTAACATGTACCGTTTTGGAGATTTAAGCGAAAAATGAAAAAATGGACCCTTTCCCCCCTCCCCCCCACTCCGGGGCTCTTCCTAGTGTCCCGGGGTTTTAGTATGTTTATTACCTAGGGACTCTTGACATGTTTCCGAAGAAACATCTTACGTTACTAACTCACGCACTCTAGACCGCCCTTGGAGGGACTCATTCAATGGACTAATAAGTAAATAAAACAAAATAGTACATGAGGTCTATCAAAATTAATTGCATTCCTTCTTGGTGCTAATTCTGATGCTCAACTACAAGAATTTTTTGTATGGTACCAAAATCGTAATTCCAAAATAAATATTTTACTTTCCCATACAAAAATGCCGATCAGCTAATGTTAGTTTGAATGGAGAAGTCAAAAAATTTTGGGATTTCAATCTTGGTCTCATACAAAAAGTTATTGTACTCTAGCAACATAATCACTACCGAAAAGAAATGCTGTTTATTATGTTAAACCCTGTATACTTAAATAAGCTAAAGACAATGATTTCCATCCTTCTCCGCTTGATGTCTTTACTCTGAGATAGTAATCACTATATTAATTAAATTAACCATCAGCCTGATCGACTGATCCCATCTGAGATGCACATACAAGTATTGCACATATATTATGTATGTAGTAATCCAATTAGCGGCCCCTACCTGAGCATCCGTTAGAATGATTTAGAATATTGATTACTGCGATTAAGCTTCGAGACATACGTGTGTAAACACAGTTAGAGGAACGAGATTGCGCCGAGTATTAATTTAGTTTACGGTGGAAATGCGCGAAACTCACGCCTGAAATAATATCGGAGAGCAAAATACTCCGAATGTTATATTAAACATTGTTTTTTTATCAATATTTTCCTCGCTTAAACCTACACAATACTATTTTTAGCTTTAAAGCCCGTGTTTACATTTTCGTCTCAAAAAGCTTTTCAATGCGTAGGACTGGAAGTGTTTTCAGATTTAATCATATAGCGGTCCAACGCGCTTTAAATACGGTTTTCATAGAGTTTAAGTTAAGTTAGAGGGCATCACAAACTTTTCACTTTTTTCTTTAAGGCTGTTGACATTTTTCGAGAGCTTATGTGTACCATCTGCTTTATAATATTAAAAACACGTCTTAGTGCTAGTTGAAATCACACAAATCTTTAGGTGTTTATTAAAACGTTAAAAGAAGTTTGAAAGTTGATGCTGATAAATAATATTTCGTAGTAACATATCAATTAATTTATGTGTACTATCTTTTCCACTCACCTTATCTTATGCAAGTTTCGAATGGGTCAAAATAAACAACGAAGTTAATTTAACGTTATTTAATCTTTCTTAATAACTACCTGTGTAGCGACCATGTTGGTGCATCTATTTGGAAACCTTGTTACACAAAATGTACATATTAAATGTTTCCGCTAAAACTATGTTTACTCTATTACTTGCAAGGGCTTTGCTGTAGCAAATCGGAAACCACAAGATATTAATTTTGAAGAAATTTGATAACAGAGGTTAGTTTAATAAAGGATACTACGTGGATATCATTTTTATGGTAAGGGGCACCAGAGGAATAAATAGATGCGATCTTAAATGTAAGTTAATCCACATGAAGCCTTTTCGCCCTGACCTAGAAGCTATGCAAAATTGTATGATATCAGTCCGTTTTAGCAAAACATTATACTTTGTTTGTAACACAATACGGCCGTGTGTCCGAGCTCTTTGTAAAGCTGCAGTCAGACGCGCGTCGCCGACTCGCGACAAGAGTTGTCATCAACTTACGCGCACCCCGCTCACTCATTCGTTCACTCAACGTCATGCGCCGGCCGAGTTAAGTGAACACGAACTTTAAGTTCCTGTTAATTCAGGTTGTGAAATATGTTATTGTAGTGGCGTAGATAGAACGTACGAATGGTGTTCTAGAAGATTAGATGGTTATGAAGTTTTGTTTGTGTAAAAATAGTTTATGGAATAAATTACTAGTGTATGGTCTTATTTACGGTATGATAATTAACACAGACACCGATTCGTTTTCATCGCAAGGTGTAGCATTTTTGTAAATGCAAACACTTACATAGGCTTTGCAATGAGAAATAAGGTAATACATTAAAACATTTCCAGTTTATTTTCATTTTAGGTCAAGTGCTACCCATGCAGTCATATTTGCTTACATCTCTATCCTCTTCTTAGTTTTATTTGGTTAAAAAATCTTTTCGTATTCCAGAAACTCGACGCTCTTATTTCGAAGTGTGCTTACATTAATTAATTACGAGCCACTTCAGTGTGTCCACACTCTTATGTGGTGCATTCAAATTCACACGACGTGAACAGTCCTCCAAGTGTAGGGGACTTTCAACTACTTATGCGCACTTGGCTCACTCATTTCAGTTTAGTTAGGACTTCCAGTTTTCAGAGCTTATGAGATGTTTCTGGAATTCCTTAAAACCAAGTTAGTAGACAAAACGCAGGAAAATACGAATTTAGTTACAGAGAATCATGTAGTTACAGAGAATCATGGGAGGTATAAATACCCATGTCAATTGTTATTACGTTTAGCTATTAATTATTTAACATGCCACGTTGCTTATTATCCCAAATTAACACTGCATCCATCCAAATTAAGCCTAACATTTAAAATTCAGAATGCATAATTGGGGATGCATTATATTATTACTTCAATGTTGCTCAACATCGGTTAAAAGTTAATGAGCTGGTCCAAATGGCGTGATTAATTAAAAGCAATTCTGTTGGCTGGCATACTAACGACGGTTTTGTTAGCTGCGGCATAATACGCCATGTCGGTGTGGTGTACTGGGTCCATTACACTAGCCCTGCCTCTATTTTATGGTGCATACGATACAGGTGATAGCGAAATGGAAAATGAGGAATTGGGTTATTATCGCATAAAGGGAGTTTGAAAAAAAAAACTGACCCCGGTAACTAGAAAAGGTTCCAAATTAGAGAGCCACACCTAGGTAATTTCAGGCGGAATAACTTTTTGGTGCATCTATTTATAAGTCTACAACAGATTTAACATGCTAGTCTTAGATTTCATACCAGATTTAATAAGAAAGAAAAGCCAAAGAGCTGACTTAATTATTGCTATATCATTAGATAAATATCAGAAAATGAAAACAATTAGTATTTAAAACCTATGGATATTTAGCTTTTATCTTAAACCGGTATGGATATTTAGCATTTATTAAAAAAAAAAAAACAAGTTCCATTAAACTTGTTTTCTTACCTGCCACGATTTCGGTTTCTATTGTCAAAATTACAATAGTGTAATGCAAATTACAAAAATCTAACAAACTACTCGTATCTACGTAACATATAATTAGACGACGAGTTTCCTAACGCACTGATTAGTTAAACTTCAAACATACCGAACATCAAACTTGCGTACTAACGCAATGCAACTTCGAAATAGGAAGCGAAGTAATTTTGCTTGGATAAAACTTAAATAGTTGTAGTAAGCACTTAGTTTATTCTAGCGCCAGAGGTACTGAATAAATAAAGACATAAGGAAGTATGAAGATAAATTTTATGACTAACGCCGCGTCAGATGCTCCATCAAAATCAAACGCGTAAAAAATCGCTTCTCTATAAAACCACTCGTAACCATACAACGCCGTTAGTTTGAATTAAAAGCGAACCACGTCGCCCAACGTAACGAGCGACGCCCCGCGTCTCCTTAAAAGAGGCCTTAAACATTCCGCCACATCTCTTTAACTACGGTATATTAGAAAATTGTCTTCCATGTTTGAACGGAATGAGAGTTGACATGAAAGGCTTGGCAGTAATTGCTATTTGTGTATAAAATCCAATAATAAGGCCCACGTCGTAGGTAATAATAGCCAATTATGTTAGAGCACTCTGCAAGCAGCTAACATTTATCTAATGGGGACTCTATCAGCCCGATGCTGTTGCGAAAATTGATTCACATTACGGTTGTACTCACATCTGGAAAGTTTAAGCATCACATACAAATTTCAATTTTACAATGTGTGTTTTCATTAAATCCTTAGTATTTTCTTATTTATATATTTGTGCTTATTTATGCTTTATTGACATTGAACAACATTGTTTTTTTTAATGATGTTTTTAATAATCTCAGTTAACAATTAATTCGAGTAAGTACTGTGTGTACGTGGTACAAAGTAAGGTACCTAATCAACTAAACTTAAATTAAATGGTTGTACAAATTTTGAATAATTAATACAAAGTGTGGCCTCTTCTGTTATTTATTGAGAACTTACTGGCACCGATTATTGATAGAATCGATGAAATTGTTAATGTTATCCTGCGGCAGGCTCCCAATGAAATTTTAGAAGTCCGTTAATTATTGGATTGTTGTTACTCCATAAAAGTCCTTCAAAACACGTCTCTGGAGCATGTCCCACGCATGCTCGATGAGGTTGAGATATGGTTATTGCGCAGGCCAAGGCAATACCAGGATGTTTTCCCTTGCTAATTATTCCTGTGTGTGCAAATCTGTATGCAAACGCGCATTGTCCTGCATCAACGTGAAATCGGAGCCAAGCCTTCGTGCGGATAGATGGACCTAAATCCTCAACGTAATTTACAGCGTTGTTTCCATTTACAAAAACGACCCCAGTTCGTCTGTTCTTCATAATACCACCCATACCGTAACTGTTGAGCCGTTGCATGGATGCACTTGCTGAACACACCGCAGTCTTTAAGTATTTCCAGGACGACGGTACACTCTTACCCTTCTAGTATCAGGCTTGAACCCAAATCGAGACTCATCGCAAAATAAATGTTTATACCATTGTTTCCGGGTCCATGTAATGTGTTCCCTACACCAATCATTTCAAAGAGCGCAATTCCCGGGACGTATCGGTGGGCACCTAGTTGGTTGTCGTGCTCGTAGGTCATACTCATGCAGTCAATTTCGTACAGTTTGGCAGCTAACAACAATAAAAAAATACGTCATTATGGGGCATCATTAAACTCATTAAACTTAATTAATCTTTATCTATCAGGTAGAACGCAAAAAGTATATGAAAACGGAATTGAGTCTTCTGGAGCGCCTCTTACAATGGGTGTGCCCCAGGGATCTATATTGGGACCACTTTTATTTTTGATACGAGTTTATATAAATGACCTCCCGCATTTTGTAGGGAATCTTTGTGATATGGTATTGTTTGCAAATGATATTTCACTAATCTTTAAAATCCCAAGAGGTGAAGAAAATTTTGACGATGTAAATAATACCCTTGCACAAGCATTACATTGGTTTACAGTTAAACTCCAACAATCTTTTTCTTAATGGAAGTAAACTAAATGTGTAAAGTTTACGATGCCTATTGTGCGACAGGCATCAACTCAGGTTAAGATAAAAGACAAATCGCTTGATATTATCGACTCCACAACATTCTTGGGAATCACTTTATAATCCAAACTACAATGGGATCCTCATCTTATAGAGGCCTTGTCAGGGAAACTAAGCTCAGCTGCTTTTGCTGTTAGAAAGATTAGACGTTTGACTGATATAGAAACAGCTAGGTTAGTTTATTTTAGTTATTTCTATAGCTTGATGTCCTACGGTATTTTACTGTGGGGCTCTGCTGCTGATATAGGATCAATTTTTGTATTACAAAAAAGAGCCGTGCGAGCTATATATAATCTAAAACCTCAAGATTCCCTACGAAAGGTGTTTAAAGAGATTAGAATATTAACTGTAGCCTCTCAGTATATTTATGAAAATTTAATGTATGTACGCAAATATTTACATTCATTCACGAAAAAAGTGATATATACAATTATAATACCAGGAATAAAATAAGCTTGCTATTCCACAATTTAGGCTTCGAAATGTTGGTAATTGTTTCATGGGGAAAGGTATAAAATTTTTCAATAAACTACCAGAACATATTGAAAATTTACCGGTCAATAAATTTTTAACTGTCATTTAAGAAACCCTAATGACGAAAAATGTAAAACTATTAAGGTTATAAAGAAATATATTTTGCGCGAACTAACTAAATGTTTAAACACGTATTTGGAAATTGGTTATTTCCCTGATTCACTAAAAAGGGCGAAAGTCAGTACAATTTTTAAATCAGGTTGTAGAACTGAAGCTAATAATTACAGGCCCAGGTATTACCAATCATGTCTAAAATATTTGAGAAAGCAATCTACAATTAATTGGAACAGTATCTCAACTCCATAGATTTTCTCTTTGACAAACAGAACGGATTTTGCCCAAAGTCTAATACTCTTTCTGCATGCATGGATTTAACAACAAATATAAAGCTAAAGATTGATCAGAAACAAATTATTTGAATGATCCTTCTTTGAAAGGATGTCTTCTTATTTGAGTATACAAGAACCAAATTTATAATATAACTGCAGGACTTTAAATGAGTTCACTATGAACCTCTTATATCAAAACAGACCTCTGTAAGTATGTATTATCACCACAGCGCGGCGTTTGATTGTGAAATGGTCTTTATTTGACGCTGGGCATATTGTACAATGCCGCTACGCGCAAAATGGGAAAATGCACCGCGCCACGTGATCTGCGCCTCCGTCGCCGCGTGCGTTCTGCGGAACGCGGGGGAGCGCGATGCAGTAGGGGAACATGCCTTCCTTACACACTGTGACTTTTAGCATCGATGCAGTCGCGTGTTTTGAAAACGCGCTTCAGCATCGCGACTCACGCAATGAACAGATTTAATTTATCATCGATGCTAACGAGCATTAGTATCGATGCAGTCGCCAAAATTCAGTACAGAATTTGACAATTTCCAGCTTCTGCATCGCGACTGCATCGCTGCTAAAAGTCGCAGTGTGTAAAGGGTTTAACGTTTGCGTTTGCGCATGGGATGACGCTGCACGCTGGTTGCATCGCACTGCGCATCAATATATAAACGCTAAAACGCCTGACGCGCCGCGGAAGCCACGCTGAACGCGATGGACGCGACGCTGGACGCCACGTTTTTGGGACTGAAAAGAAAGGCAGGACTTATTCTTATCTTTAAAAAGATTACTATGTCTAAATCAATGTATTTTTTAAGATGGCGAGACTTAGCTTAAATCTTAATTTGTACGTAAAAAAAAACGACCTTCTTTAAAAATCTGACCAAAAAGCCTTATTTAACGCATTTGTCTTGAAACAAATTCTTTTGGAGTCGGTGTATGATGTGCGTAAGCTGTTTGTGTACGTCCTCGTAAGCGTGACATTTTGCATGTTTGTCCACGCATTGCTCAAAAACGATAAGCCGTAGCCATGCCATAGATATTTTTTTTTAGTGCAATTAGGTATACTTTAACTTAGGGAATGGGATACAATGGACCGATTTTGATAAATCATAGTAGGGTAGGTACGATTATCTGAGAAACTAAACTTAGGTAGGTATGTGTTCATTGTTGCCAAGTCGGAATCTGATGATGAGATCTTGGTGCAATCGTGGGAAACCCCCAAATCTGAATTTTGACGTGTTGTTTCGTCTGTTCGTCAATATTGTGTGGAGCTGCGCTGATGGTGGAACTCCTCAACGCTTAGGAGCTAAGTAATTATAATGAGAGAACTTATGATAGGTAACTTGCAGCTTGTGCAAGGTGCAACCCAGTTCCCCCTTCATCCTGTAGTGACTAAAAATGAAGAAAAAATTAACTTAAAAAAAAATTAAAACAAGTCTTTTAAGTGCATTTTGGTTTTAAGTCAGTTTTTACTTTTTTAGGGTTCCGCAGCCGAAAGGCAAAAAACGGAACCCTTATAGTTTCGTCAAGTCTGTTTGTCTGTTTGTCCGTCTGTATGTCACAGACACTTTATTCTGTAACTATAAGCATTACACTGTTGAAATTTGGTAGGAAGATGTATCTTGTTACCCCCTTTACGATTCTTATACAAAAAAACAAAAAGATATGACAATTAAGTATTGTTTTATAATACTAAATAATTTATGAAATTCCTATACATGAAACTAAAACTGAAATATTTTTTTAATCAAACCTATGCGTGTCTATGGATAGGTATAAAATGACATAGAGGTTTCTAAAACAATTTTCTTGTAAAGTCTAACGTTTCATAGCTAGACGCTTCCAAAGTGGTAAAATGGGCGTCCCCCTATCTAACTTCTAAGCTGAGCAAGTGCAAATTTTGATTAAAATATGTAATGTGATCTTAACAAATACTTTCAACGAAAATTGGTTCGGACGGGATCGAACAAGCAGTTTTTGAGATATAGGACATTTTCAACAACCTCAAATATAACCTTGTTATTCATACAAACACTTTGAAAAACAAAGTTATATTTGCGGTAAACAAAATATTTTGGTATTAAACTGATTGGAAGTAAGTGCCTTCCCTCATTCAGTAAAAATTGGGACGGAACCCTCAGTGCACGACTCCGACTCGTACTTGGCCGGTTTTTTTTACGATTACCGATTGAGGTGATGCCTCCTAACCTTCTAATCCGAACTGAAGCGAGTACTTGTCAATCTATAGCTATCACGAGCACTGTATTTCTTTCACTGGTCATCACTTGCGGCCATTCACTGTTCATTTACACACGTACGCACTGAACCATTGCTGGATATAGTGACGAATAACTGCCGCATAAATCAGCATAATGTTGTGCATGCACGTTATCTTTTGCTGCGAAAACGTGGACTCGAGCTCGAGCTGTTCGACTTTCGGCGCGTAGTCCGCGCCAGCAGCAAATTTTGGACCCTCAAGTGATAAAGGTGCAGACCTTCGTTATGCAGAAACCGCCACAGCCAGCGTCTGCGATGTTTAGCACCAGGTGCCGGTAAAAATATAATCCAGCATGTCGTTCTCGTCGTGCCACGTCGAGGCGCTGGTGGCGATGGGCGGCGCGTTTGACATTGCCGGACTTTTTTCTACATGTTTATAAATTTTTTTTCGAAAACTAGCGTATAAAAAATTCATTTTGTTCAAAAATGTTTTATTTATTTTTCAAAATCGGCCTTTTCAATATTACCACTTAAAACGAGGTGACTTTTTATAAACCGCCTTCACAAACTCACAAACTGAATTCAAATGAATTATGTTCTCGTAAATAGAGGGCAAATGGGGTATTTCGAGCTTATTAGACAGTTTTTTGAAGGCGGTTTGTTTTTTCTTTTCACACAATTTTGAAGAAGTGCTACGTAAATACTCAAAAGTAGTAGATAAATCTGCCAGAAGATTACTCCGCGAAACCACTTCAGAAAATGGTGACCGAAAACTTTCTCTTGCGTCAATATTTCCTATTTGCTAAGACGAAGGTCCTGGATAAAGGCATTTCTCTCCAGGTAAATGTGAAGTCAATAGAGGAGGTAGAATAAATAAGGCAACATTCTTATTCAGATCATGTCCTGGCGAGGGCGTCAACGCTTTGACCTCGAAGCTTTGACAAATGTTTTATCAGGTGCGAGTTTTACGTTTACTCTTAAATTTTCATTAATAGTGGGATGTTTCATTTCCTAAGCTAAGTAATACCTTCGTCCATACGATAGAAAATTGTAACTTCGCCAAACAAGTATCCTGACAAACATACAAAATATGGCTAAAAATTAAATAAACGTAAAGTCTATTTTTCTTGGCTTGTCAAATATTGTAAACAATCTTAACATTCCTTTTTTGTGAAATGATAAATTTTAAAATTAAATAAAGATATAACTCTCTACTCACGTAGGTAATTTATCCTTGAATACTAAGATATTTTTAAATCAAATAGTTACTTACATATTATTCCTGATAAAAAGATATAAAAGTTATAAAAATATTGTTTACATTATTGGACTTTCAAAGATAAACAGACTTTAGGTACTATTACACTAGAAGATAGTAATTTCAAACATTGTTACTACCGAGGGCAGATTCTCATGCAGTTCGTATTTATTAAAAAATCACCGTACTTAGTTTCTCCGTCGAAGAAAGGTTTTTTATTTCTCTTGATCACGATTTCCGAGCGCTGCACTGAAAACACTTACACACGGGAATTAACGCGATCGAGATAAAAACGTTACGTTAAATCTGAATCTATAAGTATAAATCTGAAGAGTTTGTTTGTCTGTTCGTTAAAACAAACTGCGACGGGAGGGGAGGGAGCAAAACCAAATGCGCGGACGCAGTCACGGGGGACCGCTCGTTTTTGAAATAATTCCGAGGAACTCATACTGAAGCCGTAAACGTAGGAAAAATCATGCGCTGTTTATTGATAAAATTTGGTGATTATTCCAAAAAAAAAAACGCAGCGTAAGCGTAACTAATTATACTGAGAAAATTTTCATTCGTTGTCATGACTTTCATTTGGGTCTTAATCAATACTAATGTCAAATGGTTTCTATTTTAAAATTAAAAACCATTCCATATAAGTGTTTATGACTGATTTGAAAGGCGTTGAATCACTGAGTCTTCGTACCTACGGTACCAACCTGACACCTGATTACCAAAAAAAATAAATATAAACATTTCGGGATTTCCGCTATGTACCCCAAAGTTGATATAGCTACGTCTGAAAATACAGTAAAATCCCGACGCGTATAAGCAGGAAAACGTTATTTATAAGCGAGGGGAACCTACGGAACACGGAAAATTAATTATTTACATGCCAACATTACTTGCATTCATGAACTTGTTTTATGAGAGATATATTTTAAGCCTTTTCAAATTTGGAAAAACTTAAGATCTTTGACTTATCCGAGTAAGTACTGACACCTCAACAAACTGATTCAGTGGATTATATCTAATTAGGAGAAAACATAAAGAAATTAAGACTACTTAATTATTTAAAAAAAGTAAATTCTGACTTCAAAACCAAAATGCACTAATAAGTCTTAAATAAACTCTTAACCATTAAAAGAAAAGGAATCCATTTTGGGCAAACAATTTCTTTATGTAGTCGGTGCTGTGATAGTTGATGCTTGATGGTCAAAATGATGGCACTAAAGGTATATAAGGTATACCCTCGAGGTAGGCGAAATTTTTTTTCGAATCGGTCTAAAAACGACTGAGATATGAGGTAACATAGATACAAAAAAACATACAGTCGAATTGATAACCTCCTCCTTTTTTGAAGTCGGTTAAAACAAATATAGTCATTAAAACAAATAACAAATAAGTAACTGATAGTCTAAAGTCTCCTACTTAATCCTCTTTTAGATTTTATAAAAATCTTTAGTGCCCTCACGTATATGCGTTTTGATTTGTTTTGTGCGGCAGGTTTTTATACGTGTGCATATACGAGTACTACGTATTTTTTTCTGTAAACGGTCTTCAAATAACTTCACGAAAGAGTTCGAATGACCCGAGAATCAAGGCCCTGCAGGTAAGAAACTTAGAGAGATGTAAAATAAAAATAAACAAATAAGTAAGAAGCTAGGTAGGTACTATTTCTTTGCTTGTCGAATATTGCAAGCAATCTTAAAATTTCTTTTTTAATAAACAAATTCATTTGAAAATAAGGTAAACACAAAACCAACAACCAAAATAGGTATCGTTAAATACTGAATCAAATAATTTATTGCTGATATCATATTAAAAGTTACTAAAAGATTGTTTACAATATTTTCCTATTAAAGTTAATATGACTTTACGTGGTTATGAAGATTGACTAGAACTTATTACCAAAAGCTTCCAAGTGCCTACCTAATCCACCTGAGTGGCTTACGAAATCGGTGATTACAGGACCGGAGTAGATTCACCGTAGTCGAGGTAAACCTTGGGCGCCCGGCATGCCGTATGGGGTCGTTATATAAACGTCAATCATCCGCCTTCGGATGTGTACAAGCAACCAAATATCTGGAGAGGAAATTGAATTGAATCGAAGGAGCTTACGTTTCAATATCGGTAATGAAACTGGAACAGGAAACGATGCTCGCTCCGCACCCGCTTCGCGTCGCGATGTTTGCGATTTTGGTAAAACTCCGCGAAGAAGCTGATAAGTAGGGTGAGTAAGGAGGTCTCTAGATCCATCCTCTTTTTTGTTGATAAATCGACTTATGGTTTCTTTTATTCGTGGAGCTAATGGTGTCCCTACCTACTTTCGCAATTGCCACAGTTTGGTTTCTTAGTTTTATATAGATAGCTAGCGGACCCGACAGACGTTGTCCTGTCTACACGTCTTTAATTTGAAAATTAAAAAAAAAGTGAATCTAAACCATTCCTAGATCCCCTTGAACACACACAAAAAAATTCATCAAACTCGGTCCAGTCGTTTGAGAGAAGTTCAGTGACATACACACTCACAGAAGAATTATAAATATATAAAGATGGAAAGATGGATATTTTAGTGGAGACATGGTTTAGGTAATATTGCATTCTTTAAGGTTGTCTACAATGGATATGAGGCAGTATTGGATATAATGGAGGATGGGGTCTTAAGTATAGATTCAGATAAGTATAAAGAATTTATTTTTAGGGCATTACGTATGGTGATGTGATAAAATCGTTTCGAGCTGAAACGGGAGCAGGATTGCAGGAGATGCAGCAGCAGAGCCAGCAGCTCTTGGTTAGGTATTGTCACAAGGACATTCATCATCTGCAGTAATATGGAAGCGGTACAGGTATTCCTTGCTGTAGTCGTAACCATGATAAGTTAGTAGTTGTGTAACTGAAAGAACAGGCTTGACTTGTGAAAGATATTCGCGAGATTATGGTACGTTGGAAAGAGAGTTTTGGTGTGTGTATGCAGCTATTTGGGTTGGAGTGGAGCACTTCTCGCGCTCTCTTAGTGTGCTCTCTCTACTCTTTTGTGACAAAAATCCGGGGTTTTAAGTGAGTTAGCAGCAGCTTTGGCGTCCGTCTCAACTAGTTCGTTTCCAGGAAGTACGGTATGTGCTTTCACCTTTGCAACCTTGACAACCAAACCTGCTGCTTGAGCTTGCACAAGATTTGTGTGAATAGGAACAGCTTACTTGTTCTGGCTACTGCCGTTTTGCAACTCTTGAAAGCTGGATTTACTTTCAGATAGAATTATAAAATGTGGTAGGTTATAGAGACAGTACTTTTTTATGTGGCTGGCTGTATAGCAAATTTCTGCTTGGGACCGTTCTATGTATTCCGTCTGGGTCAAAGATGATGAGTGCAGCGCCAACTTTTTCTTCGTATTTTCTACCATCAGTATACAGTTATGCTATTTACATAAATCAGTTCAAAATCAGTGATAGTATTATACATTTATATTTCCTTGTACTCGATACCTTTGCGAAGTGATGGATGTAAAAGGTCAGCATGTGGGCACAGTTTCTCTATGGGGACTTGATCATTTATATTATGACAGGAGTCATCAATGGGTCTACCTTGTTTCGCAGAATTTTTGTTGTCACAGCCATTGTTACAGCCTCAGCCGCGGCGGCGCGCTTTCAAACCACCTGCTCCTCAGCTCGCGGGCTGCCTCACCCCTCCACGCCTACGCGATTTTGAAATCCACTCTAGGGGTGGGGCAAACAAGACTGCGTGGAGTCGGTTTTGCACCGATTCGTTTCTGCCTCTAACTTTTGTACCACAACTTAATGACTTTTTAATTCAATTTTAGGGTAAAGTACTATTTAAAAGAAATAGCAATATGCGTAGTGAAATTATTCTAAACGAAATTCTGCTTTCTTCATAGTATGCCTAGTCAAATTATGCCAAATAAACATCGTACTTAATAAACATTATGCTTAGCGAAAGTTTGCAAAGTAAAATTTTGCCAAAGGTAATTATGCCTTATAAATTTCTGCTATCTTAAAAGTATGCCATTGTAAATTCGGGCATATAAATATTCGACCAAACAATAATTATGCTAAAAGAAAATTCTGCCTGAATAATATTCGACTAAAGAAAATTATGCCAAGTGTGTTATGCCAAGTGACTTTCGGAGCAAAAAGATTCTGCCAGATAGAGGGAACCCGTCATCAATAATTTGAAATGGCGAAGACGTTAGCCGGCAGAGGTGGAAGTTGCGCAATAGATATGGAGGCGGCTGTGCCAACAGTTCTGAATCCTTGAATGATTTTGATGGCGAACAAGCGTTGTAGAGAGTCTTTGTGAAGAGCACTGGTTTCTGACAGCTAGAGCCCAGCCAGATCTTGCTTGCTTGCTCCGAATCAGATTATAGGTTATATGACTTTATGTTACAATAATGAATATCTATTTTTATTGATTTATTTTATTTTATTTATGAGGTTTGTCAACTATTGATATAAAGTTTCTTGCTAAATTTAACAGCTTATTAGTTATATGGTAATTGCTTTCCAGGTTTATAGTCAAACTCAGTTAGCTTAGTTATAAACATTAATACACATACGTTAGGGTACTAATAAATATAATTAAGTACACTTATAAATGATTGCTTTAACTTCTATTTTTGACTATTATTGGAAAAAATATGTTTCCGATAATTTTGTAAGGAGTCAAAGTTGACACCTAGAATTCTAGACGACTTGTTATATAGCCTACATATGCGGGAAATTGGCGAGCTGCTGCCGAGCTGAGTCCTGGGGAGTGGCACAGAGAGAATATTTAGAATTTTCCTGCGTGGATATGGATATTTTTGTCAAAAGTATTCAAAACCGGCCCAGTGCGAGTCGGACTCGCGCACTGAGGGTTCCGTGCCAACTTCAACTGAATCAGGGAATCCACTTACTTTCACTTAGTTAAATACCACAATATTTCGTTGACAGCAAATAAAACTTTGTTTTTAATAGTGTTTGTATGAAGAACAAAGTTATGTTTGCGGTTGTTGAAAATGTGTTATATTTAAAAAACTTCTCGTTCGATGCCGTCCAAACTAATTTTCTTTGAAAGTATTTGTTAAAGTCTACATTACATATTTTTTTCAAAATTTACACTCGCTTAGTTTAGAAGTTAGATGGGGGAGAGGGACGCCCAATTTAAGCAGTTTGGAAACTTCTAGCTGTGAAACGTTAGACTTTAAAAGAAAAACTATAAGGGTTCCGTTTTTTGCCATTCGGCTACGGAACCCCTTAAAATCAAATGGTAAAAAGATTTATTAACGATAGTAGGTTACCTACATTCTTAAGAATTATAAATGAGAGTAGATAAGATAACCTAAATTCTTATCGCCGCAGACTTTGATTGAGACCTTGGTTGGGTATCAAGAATAGTACCTTGGTACCTTCTTATCCAAGAGAAAAAAACGATGGTCCAGAATCACTCCTTTTTATAATGGTTTATTTTTAATGCTTTACATTCACCTCTGCAGGCAATTAAGTTGGGGAGCTCAGCGTCATCGTCATGAATATGAAAGAGGCTTGGACCTTTCATGGGGCATTTTGATAGCATATCTCAAGTAAGACCTATGGTTATACGAGTAATATATTGTGTCCCTTATAGCCGGGCTTTAATAGGTTTTGTGAAAATTTACTTAGATGAATATTACTAAACTTTGTAGTATGTATTATAAGTATTTATAATAGTATTTATGTGGGGACTCTTGAATTTGCATTGAGAGGATGTATAGTTCAAATCCAAATAAGCCCTGATAATATATGAATAAAACAATAATAATAAAAAACAAGTACACCACCGGGATTCGAAACCGGGACTTTAAAACAGTCCGGTAAAACAGGAGGGTTCTGAACGTCTTGGGTCTTTTGGTCTGTCTTGGGTCTTGTCGAATCCTGGTAGTGTATCTGTATTTTTTACTTATTTTTGTTTTATTAAGATATTTTTATTGTTTTATTATAGTGTTTAAAGATTTTTCCGTTTTGTAAATATTGCACCGCGCAGTCCAGGGGCAATTCTCGTGCAATTCGTATACGAAAAAAGTGCACCGATCGAATTTTCTTTGTGGAAGGAAACGTAGTTTGTAAAAGAAAACATGATTTCTATGTATTTATATTTTGTTTGTGGGATAGTTTTTTGACGTGTAGATATTTTACTTGAGTTTTCAGGTAAAACGGTTTACCTCACAATCGAATAACCACACGAACAAAGTAAGATTGCCGCTAGAATCGTCCTCCACAGGGGGCATCACGAGTAATTCGCATTCGAAAAATGTTCACTGAATCGAATTTTATTTGCCGAGGAAAAATTTTTTTTTGATATCTCAGGGTCACGATTTCTATGTATTTAGATTTTGTTCGTGCTATAGTTTTTACGTGTAGATATTTAACTTGATTATTTAGTTAAACGTTTACACGAAAAAAGTTCGATTGTCGCGAGATCGTCCTCAATTGCCGCGCCGCGCTACGGTACCAACGCAACGGTACGCTTATGTGCCGGTGGCGGCGTCGCGTTGTACCATGGAACGGTGTACAACGCCGCAACGTAGAGATAGGTCCGCGGACTTATAGAATCCCAAGCCACGTATACGTATGGCTGAACAGACAAACCTGCTCTTCACCTGGTAGACGATGATAGACTGTCTTCAGTGTGTGTGAAATACTTACAAAGAAAATTGAGTATCCTAACAAAAAAATAAATGTGAAACATGACGGCTAATTTCACTACTAAGAATGTGTTTGGTTGTAGACTTCGCCGAAAAAAGTATTGAGAGTTTAATAAGTGCCAAGCAAGTTCCACAGAAAATCCAAAAAAATTGAGGAGACGAATTAACATTAACAAACATATTAATAAGCAGATATGCAACTCTATTTCTTGTTTTATCATTATTGTCAACTACAAAAATGTCTGTTAAATAACACGTGAAGACATTACAATTTTACGTTTACTATGTCATAGTGGACGTATGACGTATCGTACGAGTCCAATTTAAAGTAAAAATTAAGATGAATGAATGTAGATGAATGATGTAGGGTAACTTGTGCCATTTCTATATATCCGTGTGACTAGCGGCTAAACTGAACATCGAATTGCGGTTTTAATACAAGTTTGTAAAAGATGTATGCGCACCCTTTCCCTTTTTGAATTTTCTTTTGTTTTCAGATTTATTTCCTACGCTTAAATAAAACAAGCTAGATGTCAAATTTCTTCTGAAGCTAGGTTAAGTTTTTAATCTATGACCCTTAACATTGCGACTTTTGAAAGTTTGAAATGCGCTTCAGCATCGCGACTCACGTAATGAACAGATTTAATTGAGCATCGATAAAGTCGCGCGTTAGAATCGATGCAGTCGCCAAAATTCAGAACATAATTTGACAATTTCCAGCTTCTGTATGTAACTGTATCGATGCTTAAAGTAGCACAGTGTGTAAAGGTTGTCATTTTGCGACTGCATCGATGCTAACGCGCGTTAGCATCGCTGATAAAAGAAAGTTGGGGTTCTTTTTATTTTTATAGACATGAATAAAAAAACATAATTTGATGATTTTCTCTTAAATAAGTTATGGGTTAAGGGGCTACCCGGATTTTTAGCGCACTTACTAGCGCCACTTTAGTAAAAAAAAACATTACTCGTTAAATAAAAGACCAATCAAAAATCTGCTAGATACGATTGTAGTACAGGTTCTATAGTTTATTTAGTACGTTTAAATTGTTTCTAAAGTAGTTAACTGTAGTTAGAGTTAGAAAAACTGCTAAATATGGCCACTTTTAGCATTTTTGCTAACTGTAACTGCGGATAACTGTGTTTAATTGAACTTAAACATTGTGTCTAAACCACATAATCAGAGCTACAATCGTATCTACCAGATTTTTGATTGGTCTTTTATATAACGAGTTATGATTTTTCCAGTAAAGTGGCGCTAGTGTGCGCGGTAAAAATCCAGGTAGCGCCTTAAGGGGGATTAAAAATCGCTCTAAATGGATCGTGCAATACAGGGCGCCGAGTCCCCAGTTCTTTTGCTTGAACTTGGCTTGACACACTGCGCTTGTCTAAATAACCATCAGTCTACCGTTACTAGCCTTACGTATATGCAACCCGTGTGAGCATTTAAACAGTGCGCTTGAAATGTTTATTAGATCTGTAAATTATAGTATTAGATCTGTAAATTACTGTCATATTAAATAAACGTTATAAACTCAAATGATTTTACCTTAATCTGTATCGATTGTAAGCATTTTCAAGCGAGGGAACCTAATTATAAAGATATAGAGTCTTAATAGAAAATATTCCTCCCGTTTTGTTTCACTTCGCAAAAATAGGTCAGCTCCTGAGGAAATCTAGTTTTCTCACAAGCGCAGATTCTATCTACGAGAGCGGTGCAGCTAAAGTGCCTAATTAAAGAACCCATTTGTTCACTTAACATCTTAATTATGTAAGCGTAGTAATTAATATTTAGGTATCGACACAACACACACAGTACACACAGTACACACTGCAGAGTGTGTTTGGCTGATGTCCTAAAATTAAGGTGGGATTGAACACGAAGGCTTTAACGTCCTCTGTAATAACTATGATTAAAAGTGCTCTTTACCGTAGGTAGTAAAATTAATTTTATTACTTTTACATTATTCTACAGAAAAACAATGTTTATTTATGAATATAAATGAATAATCTTTAACAATATCCATCTGCGGAATTTGACATTTTAATTTGAATTAAATTACCATTGATGTATCAAGATTCCATACTTTCATAATATTGTTTAAGAAACATGAGTGTAAAAAATTAGAGCAACACTTTTATATTGGCATGGCTATCTTAATTTAGTAAGGGCACGGCTAACAGCGATGCGTGGTGGTGTTGTTTAGATAGGTCCATGTTCCTTTCATTTTTACGTGCAGCTCGCATCGGCCAATTTTTCATTGCGACATCCAGTTCGACCGAGGGCTATCGGAAAATTGCTTCTCTTTGATGTTGGCTTCAATTACGAACGAATATGAATCAGTTTATTTTTACTTTTTTGATTCTGATTCGTTATTCGTTTGAGCCGTTTCGAAAGAACGTTCGCGTTCGTGTAACTTTGTTGATACTTATTTGCTCGGGAAAAAAGCTACATAAAAGATAAAGCGAACCATTTTACGTTAGGCTCAGGTTTTACATTATAGCTGTGCGGTGGAGTTGCCTTATAAGACCAATTTTCACTGTGTGTGTTCTTTTAAACAAGTGTTGAGGGTGAGCTATTTAGTTTATTGGATTAGTCGTTAGCAGGGTTGCGATGGCGATATATCTGCGATACGAACGCCTACCGTTGCCGCATAATTAACTCACAGTCGGAGCTAGTAGCCGTTTAGTTAGCCGCCCGTTAAGCGCGTTAATGTTGCACACCCGAAATATTGCTTGCCTGTTTTGTTTCCCTAGCACTACCACAGCAATTAATATTGTTATATCGCTTTGAGCATATTTATGGCAAAAAAGTATGATTTGCAAGTATGTAGTTATTATGATAGAACAGAATCCTGAATATGGGAGCAATAGGTACACGAGTACACTATATTCATGGACACTTGCTGACAGACGTAGGCCCTGATCAATTTTCTAAGCACCGGTTGTATGGGACCGGACCTATTTTTGAATCACTTTGTTTAATGTCCGATTTTCCAATGAAAATGAATATTATTTCATAAAAGAGTGTTTTAAAAAGGAAAACTGAATTCAGTGAGTACTAACGTCCATATTTCGCGTGATTTCCATAAATATTTAATAAGTTTTATAACGAATACCTCACGATGTATTCAAGCGAGTGATTCAAAAATAGGGCCTTTGTATCTATTGCGTTTTTGCCTGTGACACTTTAAATATTGTTAGTCCTTTTTATAGGAGCAAATCATCTAAATCTGTATACCTATTACATACACACTTACTTGTAATCTCATATTTTACGCAACCGAAAGTTTATTCTGGTTTTGTCAAAGTAATGGCCACTTTGTCTGGTACTACGCACTAAACTTTTGGGTCCGCCCACACCTTTCTGAAAACTGTTTAGTCCACTTCACGCAATGTGACACATTATTCGTAGTTTTGCTGTTCCCGAACTGCTCATGGCTGTGTGGCTGCCCTAATTTTGTACTTTGCACATTTAGAGGATATTATCACTCGTTTGTTAGAAAGTCATTCTATTTGGCTTTTGCAGCTCACCCAGTTAGATAAGGCTTCTTATACTCTATTAATATAGTGGGATAAGTGTGAATATATTTTTTTATTAAATAGAATGTTTAACCCTAAATAAACTTAAATACACGTAAAACTTGATTAGTCAAATTGACAAACTATCATCCTTCGCTTGTTAATAAAGTAAACTATTTTAATAAAATATCTCTTCAGTTTGTTCACAAAATAAGGTGACGAAGTTCTCAAACTAGCTATATTGTGTTTTATTTGGCTTGAATTTGAATGATTTTAAACACTTAATTAGTAAATTCAACTAAAACCTAAATAGGTTTTACAGCTCAAATAATCTAGAGGTAGGCCTCAATGTCAGGGGGACAAATCTCGTGCAATTCGTACACGAAAAAAGTTCACCGATCGAATTTTCTTTGTCTAAGAAAAAAATAGTTCTTGATTGCTCAAGGTCACGATTTCTACGTATTAAGATTTTGTTCGTGCTATAGTTATTTACGTGTAGATATTTTACTTGATTTTTAGGTAAAACGGTTATACTCGCTATCAAATTACCACATGAAAAGGTTTAGATTGCCGCGAGAATCGGCCTGTAGATCATTAATTGTCTTTGACCGTCCATGCGTGAAACAGAAATCATACTCACGAAATTAGAACTTCTATCTAGGAACTTAATTACTCATTAAGGTTTCAACCAGTGTTCAACCAGTCTTCCATACGTAATACCTTTAATAACTGATTTCCAGTGATCGTTCGAGTGAAATTACCCTTGTCTACAGATTTCAAGAACGATTCATCTTTAGTTTCAATTTTAGTGAAGGTATGGGTAGGCCCTTTGATTTAGATTCGTTTGTTAAACTTCAAAACAGCGCCGAAACTTATACTATGTACGTTGCGTTGAAAATTTGGAATTTAAATGACATACTTATCAAAAGCAATATATACCTACCTGTAAGATGTGGCTCTAAGAATGTTGAACTACCAAGAAGTTCAGTGTAACTTAGCCAACAATAAAGGTAGCAAGCAAGTAACAAACGCCGTAGCGTAAGTTTAGACGCACACCTTTCTTCGAAAGTCGAGGTCGACTCGTGGCATCTACCACGATAAGAAATTTATCTATTCTTGCTTCTGTGTTACTAACAAAACCGACTTCTATTAATTATCTTAAAATTTTTAAAATTGTGTTTGATTTTGAATTTTTTATATCATTTTCACACTACATTTTATTAACAAAATAATTCAGTAACACAACAATTTTAACAAGTTCAAAATTAAATTATCTTATCTAAAAGGATTGCTTGTAGTCCCCAAATTAGGTGATCCTATCTTTTGGGGATTAGAGTTTGGCGAATACCTCTACCTCGCATCGTACGCCTCATTGCTGAGAGTCGTGACACCGCTTTCTGAGTTTTCTTTTGATGATGGTCATCCATCTATTTCTGTCCTTGGCGTCGTGGGGAGCGGCGTGGAGACTAGCATCCACCGCAGTGCGAATCTGATCGGACCATCTATTGGGCTGCGTCGTCCCGGTCTTTCTTGCCAAATGCATATTTAAGATTATTAAAAAGGTTTTAAATCGTTGTGAGTAAGTAATGTGACTATAGGTAAATAATAAATATAATAACAAAATATAGGAGTATAATATGATGTATGAGTAGCAATTTCGTAGCACGCCGCGTTCGTAGTCATTGCTACGATTGTACTACGACGTACAGCCCTACGTAGCGTACATAAATTAATTCTACTGAGATCAATAAATTTGTCAATATGAGGTAAACAATAAAATATGTAATTTCATCCCTAGCGCTAAGTTGTAAAACGTTACTGTTATGGTCAAGGAGGCGATATAATTGAGGATTAATTTGCGTGTGGTACTCAAGTTTACATAGCAAACTAATAATAATATGTATGTGTACGTTACACACGACGAGTGCTCTCAGGGCGAGCTCAGCAACAATACCCATTAGAAGCGCCTAATCCATTCAATTAGTTGGAGATTAATCGATTAACTGGGTTTAACTGGCTCGGGTGATGGTTTAGCTTCGCTTTGATACAAAGGCGAGATTCAAATAATACTATAATTTATTGCTTAATGCATAGCCAAATTTTCTGAAGATTAAACTAACAGTTTACTTAATGTGTATGAGTAAATTGAGACGAACTAAAATAATGGTATTTAAGTAAGGGGGGAACCCATCACTTAATCGCAATTTTCTTCATCGATTTTTATTTCCCATAAAACGATTCGCAGATGTTTCAAAATAATATTCAACAAATTCTAGAATCTTGTTACATCACAATTTCATTTACTCGAATGCTTATTATCTTCAAACTTACTTCATCGTTACTTCTTTTCATAAATTACGTATTTTATCGAAGTAACGTTAGCTTTCTATTTTGTTACCCATAATTTTATTTCCACGTAAGTTTCAATATGCAGAATTCTTGAAACATCGATTTTTACTTCACTAAAGTCCGTATTTCCAAACGAATTTGTTACTAATCTTATATTGCATACTTAATAATAGACAATTTAAAGCATAACTGATATAAATATGTAATAAATATTGATCTAATAAATAAACTGCGTCCCGACTCGCCGTGAGTTTCTGTGCACCTGCAAGTACCATGCATAGTGATTATTTTTGGAGGTTTCTAAAGTCTACGAAGAAAAAAGGAATAGGCTATTACCAGAACGTGCATAGAGGTTTTTGTTACTATATCATATTTTTATTTTATACATTTTCATATATTGATTTGTCCTCATTTGGTCTCATTACTACTCATTCGTTATCATAATTGAAATTGTGAAAGACCTCCCCACTTGTTAAGATGATTTACCTTAATACATTGTTTTATTTAAACTGAGTATACTCGGTATAAAAACCGAGTTACTCGGCCGAATACGAGTATCAAAAAACCCGCCGAGTATGCCGAGTACCGAGTAGTACTCGGCCCATCTGTACTGCAAACGAGATGTACGTGTGAATATAGCATTAAACCGAGTAAACTAGGTACTAAATGGCATCCTGCACACTGCAGAAAACAGTACCTGCAATGATGTCGCCGTGTGAAACGGCCCTTAGTATATTTTGTAAGTAATAAGATTGTTTGGTAATTTATGAAGTAAAATCAGACAAAGGACGCTTTAAATCATGTTATGTTCTAATGAATAGGTACTTAAGTACTTACTTACGTACTTTATCTATTTTGAACCAAGATTCGTAATAGATTATATTACTAAATGAAAATATGACTGGCACTTAAATCACAAAAGAGAAGATCAAGAAAAATGTATACTCCTTGAGAGGAAGACATCGTAAAAGCCTTTGCGCATTCTTCCGACGTATGAATTGAGATAAATTGTTATGGTAGCAAACAATACGTGGTAATGGTGAATGAGTAACAATGATTTGTATACTTACTTCCTATTTTGTTATTACATTTTGTACTTTTCAGGCAGAAGGCAAGTGACGCCCGTCTTTCGGGCAGTATACTTTCAATTGCTTTGGTAAGTAAGTAATTCTATCATTCTCTGTCACGGCACGGTTAGTTGTAAAGTAAGATAACTCTCTAGTTAATTGTTGGTAGTAACATATGACTAAGAGTTTGACATCAATTAAACAATAACGGAGAGTAAAAAAATAAAGTCTGCCCATCATTTCAGAACCATACGGTTAGAGATTTGGTTAGGATTCGATAACTTTTTATCATATTAATAAACTTACAATAACGTGAATATATCCTATGCAATTGTTATTCATTTGTAAATTGACAAATCCTATGATAGCTCAGTATTGAATGGGACACAATCAGGGTTCACAAAAAAAATACTTTCACCAGCCTTACTTCATTGAATTACAGTAAATCCGATAGGTACCACACGGTTCACTTGGCACCGTTTTCTTGCGCAGGTAAACATGGTGTGTGTTTACCTGCGCAAGAAAACGGTCGTCCTCGCCCAACCGACTTTTAACGATTTCATTGTTCTCAAATAAAATAGAAAATATTTTATATCTCGCCGCTAGCTCGGATGAGTCCTGCTGTCATTCCGATGTCGTGTTGCTCGGTGACCTTTCCTGTGATATCGGTGACATGTCCTTTGTCATATTTTACTACAAGAATTCTTTTTGTTTAGGTTGCACCACTCTACCTAAACTTTATTAGAACTCAAAAGGATGTCGTCTACCAACTTCTTAAGATTGTTACTTTTGTTTAATCTTATTGGCAAGCAGTACTTCCTACTTCAGTATGTATTTGTATTTGAAAGTAGGTTTCTGCACATTCAGCCGTTAGCGTTCTATGAAATATGAAGTTTAATTTTAAAAAACAATATTTTCTTTCCAATAATGGCGCAACTTCGTCCTTGCATTTAATTTTTAATGAAGTACCGTCCTTACCATTCTATACCTATTCCCCCAACGGGTTTTAATTGCCGAACTTCTTATAGCAAATTGCTAATTTGGCTAAACGCGAACAGTTTTACGCGCTTTCAAAAGACGATAACTCATTTAACTTTCATAATATCGAGCGGCAAAGAGCAAAAACGTTTTGATCTAAGATGGTCTCAAAGAGATTCACGTGATGGTGGGTAATTGATAACAATTAGTGTGCCGGCGGTCGCCGCAGGCGCGTCACAATAGCCTATCTGGTCGTAGGATACCCACAAAACTCGTCTCGTTCGCTCTCCGAGATCGTTCCCCTGGTAAATTGTTTTTGACGAACTTCATTAATTCTAAAAAGAGGCTATTACGCCGTTGGAATAAGGAATTTGGTGAAGAAACTCAATGATAGATTTATTTAATTTTAATAAATAAATCATTTGTAATCAGTTCAGGTGCTTGCAACTTTAGTCTTCGATTTTTTTTGTCCATTGAATTTTTCTATAAAGAAAGTTTGACTATTTTTTAAACATTGGTATTGGTAGGTTATGCAACCGAGTCTTATTAAAAGTTACCACAAAAAAGTAGTTAGCGATGTAGAAGTGTAGTTATAGTTCTGGACTTTAATCATGCCACCTTGATAATTAAATAAATAAATAAAAAAGAAAAATATTTCTTCACAAAAAGTTTCACATAATTAGTACAGTAAGGTTATACGAATGGTGTGACAGATAAACTTTTGTTAAGACTGGTGCTTGCTATGGATTGAGACAATCTGTAATACTGTAATCTGTAATTGACATGATGGATGGTAATGTCACGGTAATAAATTAGGTTCCTGTATTGTAGGATCTTTAAGAACATGACCAAGTTATTTACTTAGCTAAACTCTCATATAGGTTAGCATAGAGTAAACAAAAAAAAAACTGTGTATGTGTAAGTGTACACAAACAATGTCCATGACATGGCCTCCGTGTGATATCATGATATAACAAAGGATATTTTTCTTAGACACGAAGCGACTGTTATTGAAAAAGTTACTAGAAATCTTTTCAAAACATTCTTTGCATTTTCAGCGCAATATATTTTCTGTACTATTAAGAATGTGAAGTAAGATCGTACACGTCCTGTCTTTATTGCTTTTCTCGAATATCTCGTACGTGAATCTGTGAGTGTGATTCATTGTAAATGAGATAGTGGTACAGAGTTTCGAGTAATTAAAACGTTCTCGACGTCAGTACATGCCTCCGTGCGGAGTTTGCGGTTTTTGCACCACATCAAACGCTACGTGACTTCGTAAAGGTAGGGGGCGTAGGCGCTAGGCGCAGAGAACATTTTATTTGGATGATCAAACGAACTTACCTTAAGTGAAGTTCGATCCAAATTGTCCTGACTTCGACGAAGAGATTTAATTGACCATGTAGTATGCCCTACTACGCGTCCATTCACTCGCACACAGGTTTAGCGCAAGAAAGAGAAGGTAAATGACCTCACTCCCTCCCACGCCTCACAGCACTGCCAGCCGCCTGTCGCTCATTCATTTCAGAGCAAGGAGACCGATGTATGAGATGTACAACATTGATTATACTTATTGTAAGGGTGACGATTATTTTTGCATAAAAAACGTACACGGGAATTGGGAAGGGTGGGACCTTAAATCTCTTCGTCGAAGTCAGGACAATTTGGATCGAACTTCACTTATGGTAAGTTCGTTTGATCATCCAATTGTCCTGCCTTCGACTCTGAGATTTAATTGACCATGTAGATGTTTGGAGTAAAATCAATGTTGTTACAATAGAATAAGTTGACATCTCTGATGTTAGTAGTGATTGATCATTAAAACGATCATATTAAACAACAATTCATTGTTCATGTCGCTATCTTTGACATATACATGTATCACTATTACTAAAAAACATTAGTTGTATGATAAGTTATAACTTTCTACTAATAAAAATATCTTTATTAGAAAGAAAGAAGATATTTGTTAGTATTTTTTATTAATGATTAACTAAAAATTGATAATTTATTTATTTTAGTGATTTTAAGCTGAAATAAAGCATTTCTGTTTAATTGTGGCATGTTATAAAAATTGCAAACAATACAGAAGACGTATTGTTGGGCTGAGACGGTTTGCGAATAATATAGTTTTACACACTGAATTTGGCACGTAAAACAAATGATAATTTTATTACGAGGAAAGCCACATACAGAAAACACTTTTTAGTTAGCGCCTTATCTTTGGTAAGATAAAGGGCGTGAAGGTAATGTCGTCTGAAAAATCGTTATCTTATTCTTGCAGTATTTAGCATATTTTATAATTATAGTTTTGAAATACGTATGTACATGCTATTCTATTGCTTTTCAGTATGGGATATGTAGGTATTAATGCGACTGTTTGAAAAATATTCGATCGAATACCAAACACATAAATAATATTTTATAAATTAAAATTTCGAATACCTGAGAAAATTTATATACTTAATTTGGTTATAAAATGTGTTTATGATTTGTATAAAAGTAATTGATTAAAAGATTCATTCTTAGGAATGTAATTATTTTAAGATCATGATTATATTCACGGGTGTCTATCAATGATATATGATTATTTGCTGTGTAAGAAAAAGAATACAATAATTCAATGGCTTTGAAATATTATCGTTATCAGAAAGTTTAAGGCATAGGTAGGTAAGTAATGATTTTTTATGTATTATTTATATTTCATTAAGTATATTAGTTTTTTTATTTTTTAAATAAGATTTAAAATCGGCTTCTGGGAGCTTTATAAGGGCAAACGACCGCAAACGATTTCTCCGATATAAGTTTTGGTACCACCCGGCCCCGACCAAATACGTTTGCCTAATATTCGACTAATCGACCAGGAATGTTCGCCGAGTATTCGATAGTTGGCACATGTTCAGATTTATATATATGATGTATATGATAAATTTAATCATAATTTTATTGCCTGGGTAAATGTCTGGATTACTTTTAAGGATTACAATAAATATCAATCCTATGTTTCAGGTTGGTTGCTATGAGTTTTTTATTTATTTAACTTTATATATATTTTTAAGTTTGACAAATATTTGTAACATATTTGGCTACAGATGAGACTTGTTTCAATATTATAAGCTGTGTCAAAAAAAAAAAAAACTGATGATGACTTAGAATAAGGGTACCTATTTTGACACGAAATCCAAAAATAAACGGATATCGTATTAAAAGTACCTATGTCATATCGAGATCCCAAGGGTAAACTGGTTTTATACATATTTAAAAACATCTTTACATATGGTTGATAAAAAACATAGATAATTTGGTTTGAAATAATTAATTGATTCAAATTTTAATAAATAGTCGAATCACATGACGTCCTCTGGCGTAAGAATTAAGGAAAAGTCCATTAAAAAAAAAACATTTTCAAAATAAAATACTTTTTCTCAACCATACCACCCGACCTATTTTATTATTAATTTTTAATTTTCAATTGTTCCACCGTATGTAAGTAACTGGTGAATATCAAGACAAAATGTCCTTTGAAAAATTATTAAACACAGTATATCGAATACTATAAACATCAAACAATAAAATGCATATAATAAGTACCTATTTTATTGCTTATTAGAGCAACGTTTTCAAGGAACAGTTCCTTAATAACTTAGTGGCTTTCTGGGGAAGATTGTTGGGGAGTGGGTGGATGTAATTGATTGCAAAAAACTGATGATTAGAGAATATATTTACTTGATGTACTTTATTCTTAATTCACAGAATAAATAGTAGGAAAATAAACATGGTTCATATTTCCAATAACTGGAATTAGATTATTATAGTGCAATTTGATTCTAATGCTGCATTGCATTTAGGATACGTCAGTTTTTTTTTTTAAATATATATATATAAATAATAATTTCCTAGCCTTTTGTTAAAAAATATTGATAGTGATATTTTTGTAATAATGAATATGGCTTGTATTTATTTCACGTCAAACGTAGGTGTGTGTGTAAATGGCAAATAAAAATAACCGAATTATATGAAATATTGTAATAATACTTGAGAAAATAAAATTGTGTCAATTTATATGCTTTGCTTATGCGTTTCCATAAAAAGCAAAAAATGCATTATCTTCATAAAATGAGCTTGTTTCAATTTAATAGCTACCTACTCTTATGGTATATTTAACAATGTGTCGATAAGTTTTGGTTTATGCTATCTGCCGCATACTTCAATACAATAGAACGTTTGATTTGAATTATTCTTAGGTGGTGCTTGAAACAAGGTCATAGAAACAAAGGTCAATTCCAGGTGACCAAAGGTTGTCACAATTTTTACTGGGCGTTGGCTGGCTTTTCCAAAGATAAAGGACACAGATCTTTATTAAGTTTTCTCGACTCGAGATTAAGTACCGAACTTTGCGACGGTTAAATGAACGTATTCATAAAAAAGCATATCACTTTCACAGCATATTTTTCGAAAAACGAAATAACCTCTAAAACAATGGAATACAGCGCACCCTAATAAATCTTATATGACGGTAGTACTATATTGATTTCGGGGTTTGATAAGATGTCTCATTGGCATATTTAAAAAAAATACGCTTTCCAGGTAGTTGTTATTGCTTCAGTAAATAAAATCTAAGCTTTACCGAATTATTTACTGAGAAGTTGATTTAATCTTAGTTGGATATAAAATAAATACGGCAAATTTCCTACCACTCAGAATCATACATTTGCCAGGTATTTAGCAAAGCTCATTCTCATTTTTATTATAGCTGTTAAAATTAAAAGCATTTAATGGAGTTTTTAAACGGACTGGTTTTTATATAGACCCAACCATATTTTGGTACGTCCTGGGCAAGCTTACAGCTTGCTTGCTTGCTAGTTATAATCAAAGAGCCAACCACAAGCTAAATAGCTGTAGGTATGAGCAGAAAGCAGAATTGTATGTAGAAAAATCTTGCTTTCTTAAAAAGTACATTGTTTTCTTTTTACAAAATCTATTACATTCAATATTTTAAGTAGTATTATTAAGCAATTAATGTTTACCATAGCATTGTCTAGTTAGACAATTTTATAGCCATTGGCAAGAAATAAGTACAAAAGAGTTGTGATCAATGGATAAGGACCCAAACCACCCATAACTATGTGAGCTATGGTGGGATGCTATGCTACCGTTTTTAGAGCTTTGTGGAAAACATATTAGGAACGTGTACTGCAGGTTGCAGAGTACGTGTATTTATGATTAAGGTCTAAGTTGTTGAAAGTGTTTTTGAGTCTCTCATGTTTACTATTCTGAGTAAAAATTTACAAAATAAATATTAATTTATTCGATTTGAAATAAATCTTCTGCCACTATTATTACTTGGTAAACCATTTTATTGCTATTTTGGTTTGTACATGTGATAGCTCACATTATGCTCCATTTTAATATTTGCCTAAATATTGGCTGAGACAAGTGTTCGGTCGTGGTTTTGCCACGAGTGGAATACGGTAGCCCGTAATAAGTACATGTACGTACGGCCTTAAGGTGATATAACAAAGCATTCATAAGAACACATACCTTTTTTGGTCGGATTCTGATTCCGAGTGCGAGACGTTTAAAACACGCTGGAATTGTGACGGTAGATCACTGTTGCGAAGCAATTCGCGGCGCGTCATGGGCCACACACATCACAGGTATGGCCGGATGAGTGCGGGCGAGGGCCGCTGATTCATACTCAGAGGCCATAGTGGCGCATCGTCAGCGCTGCTTAATATTAATCATGAATGTCTTTGACTGTAATTTATTATTATAGCATCAAAGAACAATTGGCTGTAAATTCAGCTAACTGGTTTCCCTTTTTTCGCAATGAAAATGAGGGTAGGATATTGGAAGCAACGCATACCAAAAGTCTCAGATAAGATCTAGAATAATCTAGATAATTAGGACTGGCTGACCTCACGTGTCAGCTCTGCCAGTATTTGCTACAGATCAATCTCGCGTATTGATTCGGAGCGGAAAATGCGGACTGGCTAGCATCGCGTGCTAGCTCGGCCGCGAAGCGTAAAGCATGCATGGTGCAGCCACGCTGGGTAGTGCGTTTTACTTCACATTCACTTGTTAAATTAATAACAAAAACATTTTTGAACTAACATGTCACTATAAGATAAATTTCGTTTAGCACGAAATAAAAACTTAACGGTTATATACTGTGGTTACTGCGTGCGTTGGAACGGCGCGCGCGCACGGACACGAATGAGCGACAGGCGGCTGGCAGTGCTGTGAGGCGTGGGAGGGAGTGAGGTCATTTACCTTCTCTTTCTTGCGCTAAACCTGTGTGCGAGTGAATGGACGCGTAGTAGGGCATACTACATGGTCAATTAAATCTCAGAGTCGAAGGCAGGACAATTTATAACCTACTTCAAATTCTCCTTTGAGGCTTGGGAAAGGCAACTTGTGGATGCTAGAAACAGGCAGTGATCACACATGTTGTGCATAATAACATGCAACAAATAGCTGCACTTGATCATATTTTAGCAGTCTTTAAGCAGTAAAGAACTTATTGGTCACCTGAGTTTGCAGCTCCCGTCCGTCGTAGCGTGATGCTTTATAGCCTCAAGCCTTCCCCGATATATAAGTAGTTACACAACAGTTTTTTTAATCGATCCAGTAGTTTCTGAAATAAGTGCGTTTAAAAAAAAAACTTCAGTTTATAATATTAGTATATCTAATATGTAATGTAATAAGTGTTTCACAGAAGACATTATTAAACATTTTACAAAAATACTACTGAAAGAGGGAGAATTAAAATATTTTGGACAAATTTTACACTTCGTTATGTTTATTGGACAAGATAGTGAAGACCTGCCTTTCAATACATGGTAGCTATAAGCTACTTCTTAAGAAGCTTTTAACCTCAAGTAAAAACACGTAGGTACTCAGAAGTTCTGTTTATAAACACCTCACCTCCTAAAATATGCACAGAGTGAAGTGCCGATCATATTTCGTTGATGGAGATTTAAGCGGCGAGGGCAGCCGGTCTCTTGAATATGGAGAGGTAGTTAAGGAGTTTTAACGACTGAGGATTAGCAAGTCCAGAGAGCGTGCCTCACGTAATCTACGAGGAAGTTTGCAAATGTTCCTTTAAAATTTTATAACCCGCATTTTGGAGATACGCTCGGAATAACAATGCAGTAAGAAGGTAGTTACAGTGTTAAGGTGATACTTACTTGTTTACAGTAAAAAAAATGCGGAAATTGCCAAGTTTTTGAAAATTTGTTACTGTAGGTACTAAGTCTGAATTAGGGTTCTATACCATTAACTGCACTAGTAGACAAACATTATTTTAACTAGAATCACTGTTTGTATCTCATGCTTGTTATATAAATGTTACAATAAATGTATGATATCCGTTATTCTATCAATTCTTTGGATTGTGCATAATTCCTAAAATCACGCGGAAATGTGTGATGTAAATGATGTAGGTATATTTAATTACCTTAGTATATGTACGTTGTTAGTCCCAATGGGAATCCAAACAAAAACTATTAACAAGAATTATAAAGATATAATAATTAATAAACCGTGTGATTGTTACTTGATAATCTCAATGAGAGCTTTAATATAAACTGATCAATGAATTAGTAAGAGTTAAAGATAATATAAACTGTATGATTGATACATAAAAATGAGTTTTATTATTTTATTCACACATAGCGTTCGTTTTATACATTTCAATACGATATTGGAATTCTATATATTTCCTAGGAAATTAATACACTTTCTAGGATATGTGCATATTAAATAATATCCGAATCAAAATTTTAAACATTTCGTATATAGCTTTGACATTGACATTTCCTTGGAGTTGTATACAATTCCTAGAATTCAAAAATTTCCTGTAACAGAATATAAGTAATTGAAACGGATTCAACTAAGATATGTTTTTATATGGAAGGATGCGTGCTAACGATGCCTGCTATGAGCCATCGCGAGTGCTGTAGTTATGTACATAGCAGAGTACATTATGCCCGCGTTTTTCGCTGCAATGAGACATGCGCTCGTGGACTTACTTTGCGGCGGCGCATCTTCGTAGCGGATCTTCCTCGCACAGCTACCTAGCGTAGTATTAGTGAAAACGGTCACTTATTTTTACCCGACTACGGCGAAGCAAAAAGGAGGGTTATGATTTTGACCTGTATGTATGTATGTATGAATGTGGGTATGGATGTTCATCTGTTCCTAACTACTAGACTATTAATTATAATTGGACAAATGAGGTGTCGTTCGAAGCCTATTTATCGTCCGGTTATAGGCTCCATAAAGTTACGTTAAATTTACTATAGCGCCCTCTAAGATACTTACCCACTTAATATCTACGGAAAAATCCACCTAAGAAACATAAGGTCCTATGTACAATATCAGTTCGAAACTTGTTTGTTTGAAATAGTTATTAAAAAAGTTGTATAATTATACATATATTTCAAAGTTACATTTAATTAAAAATAGGTGAAAATGAGTTTCAGGTACACAAAATAGTATTTTTTTTTCTAATTTGGATTTAAAATAAATGTAAACTGATAAAAACCATTAACGTCTTTTCTAATAACTAAGGTGTCCTTTTAAGAGGCCAGTAGTATAATCTGGGTTAAAGTAAAAAAACCGGCCAAGTGCGAGTCGGACTCGCGCACCGAGGGTTCCGTACAAACCTGCAAGGTTTACACAGTTCGTTCATTACGACAATCGGTATCAATGGTTGTACTTTTGCGTTTTGCGTTTTTGCGTTGACTTAGAATTTTTTTTTTCACGGGTTAAAGGCAATTAAATCTAAGTATTTGATATGAATTTCAACTTAATAGCTCTACGCGTTCATGAGGAAAAAAGTAATAAGTTTATATTTATTAAAAAATATATATTTTGTAATGTAACTAAAAATTTAAGGTTTTCGGAATTTTTCTTTATGTGTGCTATAAAACGTTGCTTCATGCCAAATTTCAAGATTCTAGGTCGACTGGAAGTACCCTTTAGGTTTTGATTCCCTTGCGAGTACTTGCGAGTTTCAAAATATGCAGCTTAAATTGCTGTTTCTTTTGATTGCGTTGACATAGAAGTTTGATTTTGTTACAGCTTAAAGGTATTATAGACTTGAGTATATGGTATGAATTTCAATTTAATACCTCTACGCGTTTATGAGGAAATGGGTAGTAAGTTTAAAATTATTAAAAAAATATATATTATGTGATGTAACTAAAAATTTATGGTTTTCGTAATTTTTCCTTTATCTATGCTATAAGACGTTGCTTCGTACCAAATTTTAAGATTCTGAGTTCACGGGAAGCACTCTGTAGGTTTTGATTCCCTTGCAAGTGTCGAAAATTTGCGGCATAAACGGCTGTATCTTTTGATTGCGTTGGCTTAGAAGTTTGATTTTTTCACAGCTTCAAGGGACAGTAGACCTGAGTAATTGATATAAATTTCAGCTTCATACCTCCACGCGTTCCTGAGAAAAAGGGTCTTGACAGACGGACGGACGGACGGACAGACGGACAACAAAGTGATCCTATAAGGGTTCCGTTTTTTCCTTTTGAGGTACGGAACCCTAAAAAAGAAAATAATTTACGATGTCATGTGGTGTATCAAATGAAAGTTACGTTAAAGCTCTTTTAGCACATTTCAAATCTGTAAACAATCACAACAATTTAGGTGTTAGGTACTATACTAGGTCTGCTCTGCAAAATAATTAAACCTTACACAAATTATCATAACTTAAAAATAAGTTAAATGAAAAGAAAGTTTATAAAACTAAAACCCGACTGCTTACGAAACAAGAAAATAGTCTTAAAGGATAGCCGTGGTCATATGCCACCTACTGTAGCAAAACAGATTCATTATAATAATAAAATAAAATCAAAGTGGCATACGACCACGACTATTTTCTTGTTTCGTACTTTTTAGCGTGTGTTTTAAGTATGTTTATGTTAAGTAGGTTTTAGTTTTATAAACTTTTTTTTATTGTAGCGTAGATTTTATAACTTTTGACGACCTCCGTGGTCGAGGGCTAGCACGCTGGTTTCCAGCGTCGCCAATTCGTGAGGTTCCGGATTTGATTCCCGGTCGGGTCAATGTAGAAAACGATCTTTTCTATATTGTCTCGGGTCTGGGTGTTGTGGTACCACCGTTGTGTCTGATTTCCATAACACAAGTGCATTAGCTACTTACTTTGGGATCAGAGCAATGTACGAGTATCTGATGGGTGTCCATTATTTGATGTCCAATATTTATATAGCTGCATAGCACATCTCTTGTGGAAAAGCACCCTAATTCTGTGTAGCGTATTTCTTAGTGCATTCGATGGAGTGCGATCAAATGCGGTGTGCGGCTGGCGCGCGGTTATTGCGCTTACATTCAATCAACTAATTTACGAGCACTATAGCACTGCGCACTGGGAGCGATTCGTTCGACGTTTCAGTCGGTGTCGATATGAACGGGCTTTTATGTTCCCTGATGGAGTACATGGGTGGTGGGAGAAATAGGAGCAGTGAATATTCCTTATGATAGGTTCGTTCGGTAAATAATCTCGAAGCGCTAGTAGGGCCCAAAGATAAGGAGACATGTTCTGGCCCCATATGGGCTGTAATTGATTGATATTAACTAATTATTGACGTTCATAAGGCGCATTTTGTGTCCTAAATGGAATTAATTATTAATGACTTTTGACTTTGAATATAAAAAATAAGTAACACGGTGTGGTAATTCGATTACAAGTTTAACCGTTTTACCTAAAAAAAAAAACAAGTAAAATTACTACACGTTAAAAACTATCGCACGAACAAAATCTATTTTTTCTTCGACAAAGAGAATTCGATCGGTGAACTTTTTTCGTATACGAATTGCACGAAAATTGCCCCCACGGTCTCAAACAATTATCTATTTTATTTCATTGAAAGTAGGTACGTGTAGTAGTACGCTAATTTTCACTGTGTATTTTTAAATGGGAATTTAAATAATCGCATTCTGTATTGAAGTTAGATAGGTATTAATAAATACCAAGCTAAGAGTATGTTGTAGGTACTATTATTTATTCTGTGCTATAAGATTTAACTTAATTAAAATAACGATTATTTACTTATTTCTGATATTCTGAAATTTGAACTAAAATAACTTTGATTCGCCGAACAAATATAATCGGTATCACAAGTGCATAGGGAAAGAGATGACAATGAAAGGGAAATGTTAGGTGAGTTTGATAGGAACGCTCAACTAAGAAAAGAGATGGCTGAGCTGCACACCAACTTTATCTTGGTTGTTAAAGAACGGGACCAATTGAAATTGGTGATAGAAGGGTTCGGTGAGTGCTGTGAGGAGTATGAACGGAACCTGAAACGCATATCTGTTCTTGAACAAGATCTTGGTGATGCCCATGATTATATCAACCAGCTGGAGACGGAGAAACAGGACCATATAAACAGCCAAACCACCCTTCTATTTAATAAGTTGGTTGGTAGTGCGCCCAGCCTGACAACAGCTGCACCTAGTAATCAACCAATTTTGACAATAGATTTAACTGAAGACACACCTTCTAAAGGTATTACTAAGTGCAGCAAAAATAAGTTTAAGAAATATGTTAGAATAAACCGTTTCATAAAAAAAACTAATAAATTAATCAAAAAACAAAAATCCTTACACACTAAAGTAAAATACATCAATGAGCGGAGACAACTTGGAGATGAACTGGATATGTATTCTTTAATTTTAGAACAAAATGTGGGCAAATATGAGAAAGATGTTATGAGTTTAGAATGTCAAATTAGGGAACTTAAGCAGTCATTAAAAATAATGACTGAAACTTATAATTGTACAAAAAAGGAGTGTGGTGAACATATCCAGGCTTTGACAAATATAATAGCTTCCTGTGAATGTAATTCTTCACATGTGATTTCAAAAAACTCCATTGATATCTCTGGAAATGAGTCATCACAACTCACCAACAAGATTACTAGAACTAAGTGTAATGTGAACCCTTCCTGTTCTCAACCCAGTGGATCGCTAAATAGGTCTGTTAAAAATATAGTTTTGTTTAGTGATCAGATTGGGAAAAACATGGGCCACTTATTATCAAAATACATGGGACAAAATGTGATCAACCATTGCATGCCAGGGGCATCATATTCAGAAATAGTTCAGAAAGTGCTTTCTTATGAGTTTCAAGAAAATTCAGATTTAATTATTTTCATAGGAAACAGAGGTAATATGAACAAGAAAAACCTAAGTACATACTTTGACAGTTTAAGAAAATTAAATGTGAATAAAACAATATTGTTTACATTACCTTACAGTAGTGGATTGCCAGACGAAGAAAATGATTTAAGATATAAAATTAATTTGCAACTGCATAAATTGACATTATATGAGGTGAATAAATTCCACCTAATTGACATGAATAATTATTTAAAAAACAAAGTATATTTGACGCGAGATAATTATTATGTTAATAATTATTTCAAACGACAGATAGCAATGTCGCTATCATATTATTTTGACTATTCAGCCAAGAACTTGGCTACCAAATCTGCTTTTATTGAGCAGATTATTGACATGAATATTCAACCATTGGAATCAGTTCCAATAACAAACAATCATTTAAATTAGTAGATCAGACAATAGAGGATAACTCTTGCTTATCAGAAATTGTAGAATCAAATCAATTAAATATAGTACATCAAAATATTCAAGGCTTTTCTGGAAAAAGTAAAAACCGACTTCAAAACCAAAATGCACTAAAAAGTCTTAAATAAACTCTTCACCATTGAAAGGAAAGGAATTCGTTTTAGGCAAACAATTTCTTTTTGGAGTCGGTGCTGTGATAGTTGATGCTTGATGGTCAAAGTGATGGCACCGACTTCAAAAAGAAATTGTTTGCCTAAAACGAATTCCTTTCCTTTCAATGGTGAAGAGTTTATTTAAGACTTTTTAGTGCATTTTGGTTTTGAAGTCGGTTTTTACTTTTTTTTAAAGTTTATTTTATTTCTTTATTTTTAGTGATTACATAAGAGGGGGGGAGGGAGTTGCACCTTATGATTCTATTTTTTACGAAGCTACAAATTACCTATCATAAGTTTCGTCATTATAATTACTGAACTCCTAGGCGTTAAGGAGTTCCACCATCAGCTCAGCCCCACAAAATGTTGACTATCAGACGTAACAACACGTCAACATTAAGATTCTAGTAAAGAAACACTATACGTGCCTTTAAAATTTGAGGGTTTCTCTCGAATACACCAAGATCCCATCATCAGATCCCAAAATGGAAAAAATGGGACCAAATAGAAGGTATACCCTCTAAGTAGGTGAAAAAATTTTTCGATTCGGTCGACAAACGACTGAGATATGAGGTAACATACATACAAAAAAAAAAATAATGATAATAAAAAAAAACATACAGTCGAATTGATAACCTCCTCCTTTTCTGAAGTCGGTTAAAAAGATTTGGAAATTGAATTGTTTTTGAATAAAATGAATATTCATGTTCTCTGCATAACTGAGCACTGGCTCAAGCAGCATGAACTGATGTTATCGATAGATAATTATAATCTGATTAGTTCACTAGGGAGACTGCCATTCGCGGCGGGACACTTATATTAATTAATAATAAACTAAAATGTAAAGAGCGAAAAGACATAGTGTCTCTCACTATTGAGCAAACAATTGAGATATCGTGTGCGGAGCTGGACGACTACATTTTTGTCTGTGTTTTTAGACCCCCAAGTGGAAACTTTAAATTATTTGAATCTGCAATGGAAAATGTGTTAAACAAAATATGTAAAACTACAAAGAAAGTAGTTGTATGTGGAGATTTCAATGTGGACATTATAGATATTACGGAGGAACATCGCGTTCGGTTTTTGAGCATTTTCAAATCATTTGACCTCACTCCGGTTTTTGCTGAGCCCACTAGAGTTACTCCTACAACAGCTACTTGCTTAGATAATATTCTCTGCAACTGTAAAATCATCAAACAATCTATAATTAATTTTGTAAAATCGGATCATTGCGGTCAGATAGTTACACTACAGAACCGTTTTATTCCACCCCGTCTAGAAATCAAATGCAGGCCGGTCACTGCATCTCGTAAGGACAAATTTAAAAACCTTGTAAGTGAGAAAATACCGTTTATACCTTTTGATAAAAAAAATGCTAGTGACTTGTATGAACAATTATTTCAGGTAGTTAAAAAACAATTTGATATTACTTTCCCTCAAAAGAAAATAGTTATCAATAACTGCAAACCGAAATTCAGTGACTGGGCTACACGAGGAGTTTATACAAGTAGGAAAAAAATGTTTGAATTGTATAACAAAAAAGCATATAGAAAGGATCTATCGTTTCATGAGTACGTTAAGAGGTACTCAAAAATTTTCAAAAGAGTTTGCTATGTAGCTAAGTCGAATTACATACGCGATAAAATAAAAAAATCTAGTAACAAAATCAAAGAAACATGGAATATTATAAATAAAGAAACATGTAAAACGAAATCTCATGATAACAAATTTAGTCTAGAAATAAACAACAAGCTTATTAAATCTGATGACGAGGTAGCAAACGATTTTGAGGATTACTTCTGTAATATTCCTATAGAGACGACTAAACAGTTGAGTTCTTGCTCAAGTCACGCGAAATCATTACTAGTGTCGAGTGTTCATAGGTGCGAATCCTCATTTAAATTCAGAAATATTGGTCCTTTAGACATCATAAAAACATTTAAAGAATTAAAACAAAAGAAAACAGAGGATAAATCGGGTATATCAATAGACACAATAAAACCCATTATACCTCTAATAGCTCCTTACTTATCTTATATCTTTAATGAATGTATTGACCAAAATCAGTTTCCAAATTTATTGAAACATAGTAAGGTTGTCCCTTAATTTAAATCAGGAGACAAAAGTGACCCCAGCAATTTTAGGCCTATTTCAATATTACCCACGATAAGTAAAATTTTTGAAAAACTCATTTATAATCAATTACTTTCCCATTTTAAACTTAATAATTTACTACACGAAAAACAGTTTGGGTTCTCTAAAGGTAGAAATACAACTGATGCCGGAGTAGCACTCATCAGACACATTCTTGATGCTTATGAAGACAAACATGATGCCGTCGGTGTATTCTGTGATTTGTCAAAGGCGTTTGATTGTGTAGACCATCAGACACTGCTCATTAAGTTAGAACACTATAGTGTCTCGGAAAACTCATCTAAGTTGTTAAGTTCGTACTTATCGGGTAGAATACAATCAGTTAACATAAATGGTACCTACTCTTCCGGAGCCCCTCTTCAAATGGGGGTCCCCCAGGGCTCAATATTGGGGCCTTTACTTTTCCTGATATATGTAAACGACCTGCCATTTTATTCCACAAATCTTTGTGAGATAGTTCTGTTTGCTGATGACACTTCTTTGATTTTTAAAATGAAAAGACATGAAGAAAATTTTGACGAAGTAAACAATACTCTCTCCAAAGTATTGAATTGGTTCACCACCAATAACTTGTTGCTGAATGCTAGTAAAACAAAATTTGTAAAATTCACTTTGCCTAATGTAAAGCAACTTACACCAAATATTGTACTTAATGGTAATAATCTAGTCTTAATAGACTCCACTGTATTTCTGGGCATTACACTTGACTCAAAATTACAGTGGGGACCTCATATTGAAGCCCTAGCTAGGAGGCTAAGTTCGGCTGCCTTTGCAGTTAGAAAAATAAGGTATCTGACTGATGTTGAAACGGCGAGGCTTGTGTATTTTAGTTACTTCCACAGTATTACGTCTTACGGTCTTCTCTTGTGGGGTTCTGCTGCAGATTGATACCATATTTATTTTGCAGAAAAGAGCCATTCGTGCTATTTATAAACTTAGTCCTCGTGACTCCCTGAGAGAGGTCTTTAAGAAAATCAACATATTAACTGTGGCTTCTCAATACATTTTTGACAATATAATGTACGTCCGTAAAAATTTAGATAATTTCATGAAGAAGAGCGACATTCACTCATATATCACAAGAAATAAACACAAGCTTGTCGTTCCTAACTTCAGATTAGTTAAAACTAGTAATTCGTTCATGGGAAATTGTATAAATATCTTTAATAATATACCACACAATCTTGTCGAATTGCCGGTTGATAAATTTAAGAAACACGTTAAAAACACGCTTATGTCTAAAGGCTATTATAAGGTTCAAGACTACCTGAACGACACGAATGTGTGGTCCGTCCAGCCTGCACCGACTGATGTACTTACCTTTGATGATTTTGATTTTACGGCAGCTAGTGGTGACTGAGTTTGTTCCGGCGTTTCTTCTCAGCACTTGCCTAATTGTCTGTGTTCTGTCTCGAAGCGCTGGTAGGGCCCAAAAGATAAGGAGACATGATTCGGCCCCTTCAGGGAACATTTATTTTTATTTTATTTTTCACTGTACATTTGACGTTCATAAGTGGCATATTGTGTCCTAAATTGAATAAACAATATTTGACTTTGACTTTGACTTGACAAGGTATTACGAGAACTTTTGGTGTATAAAAGCCCCCTTAGATTTGACCTTCCCCTTGAGTTAAAGTTGAACACAATATTTTATTATTCAGTAAAAAGAGAATAGGAATGGAGTGTTTGCATCTCGCCTAAGAGCTCTATTGTTGACTACGTACTTAGGGCTGGGCCGTTCTTAAGTTCGATCCAAGAATTCAATTATCCCCGAACCTATTTCATGTCAATTGGATGCTGGTGGGACACTAGTGACCCCGCCCCCCTTATTAGGGATAAGCAATTACAAAGATCAGTATTGTCTACAGCAAATTCATTTGTTCTTTAATTACGGCGACGTGACCCTTGCCTTAATTGAACGTAGTGAAGTTACGGGCCATCGGAAAGCTCTGTTTTCGAACAGGGGGGAGCGGGTGCTTAAGCTAACTAATAGCTTCTCATTAGCTAACAAGTGGAACTTGGATTAAGGATTAGGCGCCGGAGCACATTTGAATGTCTGACGATCCCTTCTGAAGCGCGCGTTTGTGTTTTGGGTACTAACAAGCTTTTTAAAGAAACGGAACGTAGCGTATAATTGGGCAGTGTGGAAAAATATGCCAGACTGATATAGCGTTCATTAAGCATGTTGGTAAATTAAAAGGCTGAGTTTAAGTATTTGGTAGATCAATAATATTGTTCTGTGAATTTGTGTTGCAAAAGGTATGTAAATAAGTAAATACTCCAAATAGATCGTTAAACAAAGGAGATTCTTAACATAAATTTTGTAGGCAGCATAAACACATTTACGAACTTACACCACGTACGTTATAAAGCATTCAATTGTGCTCAACAAACAATACAAGTTCGCTTTAAAAACTTTTCCGAAAAAGTGCAACGTCAGACTTTATGAAATTTCATAGGAAGTTTGGCGAAGTTCGCGAGTCGGTATTGTCGGTGAGTTTCTTTTGACAGGCTCCGATACTCACCGCGGGCAGCTTTCAATCGAAATTCGTACCCCTAAAACAGTCAGTTGAGAATGTTTTTGTCAAATGTACAGCTTCTACGAGTACACACACCACACACGATTCTGAATGATACCCAGAGGTTTCTGGAATAGCGTGACTGTTTGCGGGTGAGGCGACATTTGGTCTCACGTTGGTTTAAATTTCCAATACCTTATCTAAGTACCCTTAAAGTTACTTACATCTTTTACGTGCTAACAATCTATGGATACGTGGAGTAAGTAAAAGTCAATATTCATAAATTATACACACTCATATACTTTAGCTAGGTATCTTTTAGCTGAATCCGATAGAGGAAAAAACATGTAGGTAATAAACGCGAAGGATTAATGGTTTTTTCGCACTACACCGTGCCATACCATGACCGTGCTAGGAAAACGTTTCTAGTATGTTACGGTGTAGTGGACAAAAACCTTTATACTCGGTGTATCAAAACGTTAAAATTTTCCATAACAGCTCTAGAAAACCTGTACACACACGTTTAATTTAAAACACCTTTGTTGTCATCTCCACCTTCCGGCGACACTTTTGTTCTTCAACTTCGAACCACTCCCGCTCAGACGATTCTGCTTTGTACTCAAGTCGGAGTTTCTTCATTTGTCATGTCTTTTATCGGCGAACAATTCCTTATTACTGCCTAAGTTTAGCTCGCGTCTACATAAATAAAGAATCTCATGTTTAAGAAGTATTCCAAACAGGGTCATTTCGGTCGATTAGTATCCTTTAACGGAAATAATACCAGCTTCATATCATTTTGGAACGGAAATAATGTTTTAAAATCTTATTTTATATAGCTTTAGGTTATTTATTAGCTCCATTTTATACGCTAGATATAGCGGAGGTCGTGGTGAAGTGAAATTAATAGCGGGCCGGCGTGAAAGCCGCAGGGTGATAACGTAACTTGTAGATGATAGCGATACGATTGCAACCGATTGCTATAGATATAGACGAACACGGTATTTAAGGGCTATGGTTTAGTAAATTACAATCATGTTCAATCTGTTTATTTATGTGTGAAGTTAACCTATCTTATATGTAGTTATAATTGTGAATTGTTGTTTTTACTTGTTTTTTTTTATAAATATAATAATGTACCTTTGTGTCAAAATAAGATCATTCAATGGCATGAATATAACAATAATGTCTGCAATAGGTAGGCCACTACATTGCAATAAAACTTGATTTTGAATTGTCAACTCGGTCAATGCTATGGCGTATCAAACCATCGCAACTGCTGTGTAGCTAACCAACTTAGCTAAGTAATTGCCCCGCCGGTCTGCACCCGCAGCCGTTCGATTGGTCGTCCTCGTCGCCTGACGCTGGGAAATGGACTCGATTAGAGTATTTTATTACTCTGCACTCTTATCTATATTGGTTTCAAATGAAATCTGAATGGATATAAAAAAAAATAACGACTCAAACGAACAATGCTTTCTCTTAAGACTATCGTGAGCGGGCGGAACGCAGCGCCTATACTTTGCCTATGTTTGCGGTCGAAATATGCTTCTTGCCGTATAACGTTTTCCAACCCGTACTTACCGAACCCAATCTTTATGGAATGTCATTCGTTTTTATCCTACTATAATCTAAGCTTCGCTTGATTAGTTAAAAATTTACGCAATTTCGAAGTTTTTTTGTCAAAAAAACGAATGTAGGTTTTTATATTTACTGATATAATTTTTAATCAAGACGTACAAGCATATTTTAAAAAAAATCTCAAACATGTAAATAAATGAATATTGTTTTTGTATAGAAACTCGCGGGCAAACTATCCCCATAAGTTTTTTATAATTCATATACGTTGCGTCGTAACTGGTTGAAATGTTTTATATGGGGTTGCAAGATTTGTGCATCTTCCCTATAAGACCCACACACAGCACACTGCTATTTTTAGCATCGATATAGTCGCGATGCAGAAGCTGGACAATGACAGATTATGTACTTTGGACCCCTAACACACTGCCAATTTTAGCATCGATGCGACTCACGCAATGAACAGATTTCATTTAGTATCGAACGATCATCAATGGTTCTAAAAGTCGCAGTGTGTCTTATAATCTCATATTTCATTTTAAGAGCAGATAGTTCATATCAACAAGATACTCATATTTATTTAATACACCTAATGCCCAAACAAAAGGAACATATACATATAGGAGAAATAAATTGTATATGGCGGACTTAATGCCAAAAGCATTCTCTACCAGTCAACCATAGGTATATACAGAAAAAATGCTGGCGGCGTGATGGAAGTGATAGAAGGGAAAAAGTGAGAGCTAGATTAAAATTACAATAATAAAAACATTAATAACGATGGCATGGCATAGGTACCTACTAAGGAGCGTTGCCCGAATTTACTCGTTCGTAGCTGTCACAAATAAGCGCCAACTAGCTCGAAGGAAAACTTTTCTTACGATTACAAATGTTAATTATATTTTTTTTTAAATAGCTACCTCGACTTGTAATGCTTATCATTTTAACAGGAATCGAAAGCGGCCTGCATCCAACATAACCAGCTTTTTTTGATCATCCAACCATTAGTACGGGGCACTTGAGGTTGCGGACAATTTTATGTTAAATAATATTAGCGGGATTTTGAAATAAACCGTTACATTTACATCAGACACAATCTATATTTCCTTTCCTTAACTGAGAGTGGCCTGCGGTTAATTGACAACTGGATGAAAAATAATCTCCTAACCTTAAACACTAGTAAAACTAATTATATTTGCTTCAGCATCCAAAATCGCACTCAACCTTACACTGATTTCAAAATTATTATACACTCTTGCTCGCGAAACTCTATGACAAATGACTGCGGCTGCCCAACCTTAAAAAAAATTGAACACACAAAATACCTGGGTGTTGTTGTTGATCAGAGACTGTCCTGGCACTCACATATTGAACTTGTTGCCGCCGGAATCAGGAAACTGTTCTGGATATTTAAAACTTTAAGACATGTAGTGCCGGCGCAACAGTCAATGGATCGCGGCCCTTCAGGTAGAAATATCCTAATGGAAATTTACTCCGCGCTGGCGCAATCAGTTATCACGTACTGTATTTCACAGTCTGGGGAGGAGGAAGTAAAACCAAAATGACTCAGGTTGAATACGCACAGCGATCCTTGTTGAAGGTCATTCACTTTTAAGCTCGCAGATTCCCAACTAATATTCTATATAGCATTAGTCAGGTTTTGTTAGTAAGAAAACTTTATATTCTTAATGCTATACTAAAACAACATAAATCCACACATTACAAGCCATGTAAGAAACGCGCTAGAAAAAGAAATGTCGTTCCTCAAATTCCCATTAAAACTGCCTTCGCTTCTAAGCAATTGTATAGTCGCTCTGTCTTTCTCAACAATAAAATAAATAATATTATAGAGGTATAAATAGTAAAACATTACACGAATGCAAAAGAACAGTCACTAATTTCCTTATGCCCTTAAACTATGAGGAAACAGAAGACATCCTCAAACACACAGTATAGGATATTAAACACAAAACACTTACGCCACACACCCAAACACACATGCGCGCCCGCACACACACACACACACACACACATGCACACAGACGCGCAGACACACACACACACACACAACTGTTTTTTAAGAAAGACATGTGTTTATTATTATTATTATTTTTAACCGACTTCAAAAAAGGAGGAGGTTATCAATTCGACTGTTTTTTTTTTTTGTATGTATGTTACCTCATATCTCAGTCGTTTGACGACCAAATCGAAATTTTTTTTCGCCTACTTAGAGGGTGTACCTTCTAGTTGGTCCCATTTTTTCTTGGTGTAATCGAGGGAAACCCTCAAATTTTAAAGGCACGTATAGTGTTTCTTTACTAGAATCTTAATGTTGACGTGTTGTTACGTCTGATAGTCAACATCTTGTGGGGCTGAGCTGATGGTGGAACTCCTTAACGCTTAGGAGTTCAGTAATTATAATGACGGAACTTATGATAGGTAATTTGAAGCTTCTTTAAAAATATAATCATAAGGTGCCACTCCCCCCCCCACCCCTCTTATGTAATCACTAAAAATGAAGAAATAAAATAAACTTAAAAAAAAGTAAAAACCAACTTCAAAACCAAAATGCACTAAAAAGTCTTAAATAAACTCTTCACAATTAAAAGGAAAGGAATCCGTTTTAGGCAAACAATTTCTTTTTGGAGTCGGTGCCATCACTTTGACCATCAAGCATCAACTATCACAGCACCGACTCCAAAAAGAAATTGTTTGCCTAAAACGGATTCCTTTCCTTTCAATTGTGAAGAGTTTATTTAAGACTTTTTAGTGCATTTTGGTTTTGAAGTTGGTTTTTACTTTTTTTTAAAGTTTTGTTTTTTATTGTAGTATTGATCTCTAAAATAACGGCCACTTAATGGCCCTACAATATGTTTATAGTTTTAAATTAAAAGTAAATCTCTTAATAATAATTTATAACAATACAACTTACTTTTGTTACAATTTACTAGCATCTTAGAATAAAACCATATAGTGTAATTGTAGTTATGGAAGAGCGAAGTCCCCTGTCACAGGCATATTTTGCTTAAAAGGTGACCTCGATCCCCTTTAAATACTGTAATCTTTTGGTGAAGAATAATAGTAGTTTATGAAACTGGTTCATAATGAGAGGTATTATACACGAGTGTATAATACCTAGTAATTATGTGCAGTTTCATACACTACTTTATCTACTCTCATTGAACACGAACATATCAAATAAAAGATAAAGATTCCCATGCTAAAAAGTCTTGATAACATTTATCGTATAATTTTCTTGACTTTACTGGTAGTAGGTTAAGACGCGCAGTCTCTAAAATGTCGGGCGGCGTCAAATTTTCTGCACTTTCACTATTAGACATTTTAATAAACACTAATAATTATCTACCGAAACACAAACGTACTATGACGCCAAAATTCCCGTTATCACCGCGCATGCGCCAAAGCGCGCGCAGCCACAGATAAAAAATTAAATAGATGTATCTATGACCACAAAGACTGCATAAGCTGTTTAGCTTCGATAAGATATGGACTAATGAGTCCTAACGGGTCAAACACTTGAGATATTATTGAAAGTATTACTCGTTTAGTTTGTTTTCCAGGAAGATCTATATTGATTAAAAATTTTAACACATCCTTAAAATCATCCCACAGTAAACCCAGTGTTTTGGAGATGGTAGTCTCACTCAACTTGTGGTCTCAACTCAAATTGGATGCTGATACGTCAACAAGTTCTTTAAGGACGTTTGGATCGTTTGATCGCCATTTACGGAGGGGAAAACATGCTGATTGTAGTTCCTCAGAAACACGTTTTCTGAGATCAATACTTTCCTGAGCTGAAGATGATTCAGACAAAAAATCATCGACATAAAAATCATGTTCAATTACACTAGCAATTATTATATAATTATTGCTTTAGGCACTGAGTAGCCAGATAAGGAGCTGAAACAGTACCGTAAGAAACGGTATTTAATTAAAAGACTTTACTCGTAAGTGGTAACTCTGGGGAATCACGCCATAAAAAACGTTGCAATAATCTATCTTCAGACCGAACTAAGATTTGTCTATACATCTTTTCGATGTCACCACAAATTACTACGTTATGTTCTCGAAAACGTAAAAATATTGATATAATCGGATCATAGACTACTGGTCCGACCAGCTGCAAATCATTAAGAGGTAGACCCGATATTTGAGGCGTTTATGTGCTAGTGTGTAAAAGTCACCCAATTTTGAAAGTGAGTCCTTCAATGGAATCGAAACCTCGAACCTACCATCGGACAGTCGCTTGGTCGAATTAACAAAGATTTCCTCGCATCTTTGCTCTTCAAAAGACAACGACGAAGCTTCAGGGACATTTTCGAGTTCCTAAAAGCTCGCAAGTTGTTTTGTATGTGTATAGCAGCTGTCAAGCCAACTTCCCGTTCATTATTCGTAGTACTTAATGAAACACTGCCAGAAACTATCCAACCTAACTTGGTTTCTTTCAGAGTTGGTTGATTTCGACCAAAGGAGATGTGTTTCGAACCAAGTATGTCCCAAAATATTTTACCGCCTATGAGTACATCAATGTTTCTTTGTTTTAAATAATCAGGGTCAGCCAGTTCTATCGAACTAGGAATATTAATACTGGCCGTATTAATGTATTGATGAGGTGGCGACTCTAAAATACTAGGGATTGTTAGGCAACTGATCGGCATTTTAAATGAACTTGTTCTAGAATGAATTACAAGATTAGATTTACCCGTTATCGAAGTAGACTAGTTACCGATTCCAGATTCAATTATTTCAGCTTTACACACCGGTAGATTTAACGTTTTAGCTAGTTGTTCTATGATAAAACTGGAGGTGCTCCCACTGTCTAGGAGGGCACGAGCTGAATAAGGATGACCATTCGCATCATACACAGTCACAAGTGCGGTTGACAACAGAACACGTTTACATGTGTGTTGTGTCGAAATCGAAAGTGTTACATTGTCAGGCGGGGCTGAAGTTTGGAGTCACTCTCAATATGTAACAAAGTATTATGTTTTAGGAAACATTTTACAGTGACTGCGCTTGCACTCTGTTGCGGTGTGGTTAGGCCTTAAACAATTCAGGCATACATTCGACTCTTTCGCTTTATTAGGTACTGCGCATAATATCGGTCAAATCTCGGAACGCATTACAAAAGTATAACCTATGCCCTTTATTACAGAGAGGGCAAGAGGGCGGAATAAATGTAGCCTGTCGAGTTGGATTACTTGTCAAAGCAAAATTTTGATGTCGTTTATTTTCCGCGCGATATTGATGAGAATTGGTACTTTTATTCGAACTCGTTTTATTTACAGAAATTTTATCACTATGTACAGGTTTAGTGTCCAGGATTTGTGTAGACTCTAAAGTTTCCAGTAAAATCGCTCGACTTTTAAGGAAATTCATCATATCGTCATAAGACGGTTTTGTTATGGCCATTTTAGCCTGCTCCCACTCTTTCGATGTGAAAGAATCGAGTTTCGAACTAATTAAATAAACAAGGAATGTATCTCATTTCGAAGTATTTTCCCCCAATGAAGACAAGGCACGCAAATTAGTATTACATTTATCAATAATATTGCGAATTTCTGATGACGTTTCGTTACACATAGGTGTTAAATTAAAGAGATATTTAACATGGTTATGTATAAGAGCTTGCAAATTATTATACCGCTCCAGCAATAGCTGCCAAGCAATGTCGAATTAGCTGTAGATAAAGTGATTGATTGGATGACATTGGCAGCGTTGCCTTCGAGGCTCGACCGTAAATAATGGAACTTACTAATTTTATCAATGGCTTGATTTTCATGAATTAATGACGCAAATATGTCTATCTATGTGTATCCATCAAATCTCGGCAAATTGATACTAGAAAAGTCACGGGTAGAGCCAACCTGGATTTTGTCCGGCGGAGTGATGCAGTGACCTAAAAGACTGCTCGTTGCCGCAGTCGCTCGGAGCTCGGGATCACGGTTGGCGAACCCAACTGCCTCGAAGAAGCTATCCTCGAAATCATCTCGCTCTTCATATAGGTTTTGTACCAGTTTCTCATCAGCCTCCGCGCATTCAAGTTCGATAGCTTATGAAATTCATCCTGTAACGAGGTAATTTTGTCAAACTTAGTCATGCTTTTACACAGCCTTTTTTTCTGTTATATTGAATAATATCAGGCTTAGGATTGGTATCGGCTGCATTTTCCATCGTTAAAATTACTTAAATAAAACGGAACTAAGTGAAACTGGAAGTATAAAATGGTTTGTTAACAGGTAAGTGATAAATTAACGAGAATTTACAAAGAAGATTTGGTAATAGAAAAGAAAACCTGACCGGTAAGTCCACCTCAGCACACTTGAACCCCCCAGTCTCCCGGAGCGTAGCAAAGGTAAGTGCGTCTTACCTGGTGGTCCTGGTATTAATTTTCCTATGACCTGGTGGTAGCCGCGGCAGCTTCGGCCGGCGGCGGTGCAGATCGGTATGAGATATCCGGAACGATGTGGCCAAAAAAATATTTTTCGTATTTGTTCGTAAATTCTTAGGTCGCTGGATTGTTCAAAATAAAAGTAACATACTGGTTTTAACGTTATTAATCATAAAGTAATATTAACAAAAAAATAAACGAAGTTTTCTGTTAGTAAGTCAGGCACGGCCAAAAAAATTGTGTCAAAAAAACAATCGCCGTGCGACGGTCGCATTTCTTCTTTTTTCGTTTTTTCTCGCTGGCCAGTGTGCGCGGCTAAGCTGATGGAGGTTGGTTTTTCATAACAAGCTGTGTTTCAGATTTCTCTTACAGTATATGTTTGCGGATTTTTTTAAAAACAATAAAATGTTAATTCTTAATTGAACATGTCCTAAACTAAAGAAGTATTTGATTTTTTTTTTCTATTTCTGTTCAAAATAGAAGACATGAGTTATCGAACAAAGTGAATTTCTCAAGAAAAAGCACCAACAAATGCTACAGTTTTTCAAATTAATAATGGTTTGAAAGAAAAAATTAAAGTAAGTATATCGTATACAAATTACAATAATATAATATGGAACTCATATTTAAACAAAAAAACCACTAAATTACATAAGGATTAGGTTTGAAGATCTTTATTATTATACGAAATTACATTTCATTTATAATGAGATACGTAAAATAAAAATAACCGGTATTCGACTCTAAATGCTATTTTAGCTTTATTTTCAATGTGTTTATACTTTCAAACTCTTTTATAGGGCAGTAGCAAATTGAATAGCTGATAATTGTACTTCATTTTTGATTAAGAGATTATGTAATATTTAATATAACATTTAATTGAATTTGTTATTGCATGCATTATACTAAAATGCATGTATTGAATTGTACAACTGTTTATTACTGTCTTTCATTCATATTATTTCGTTTCAAAACTGCTCAATAACACCGTAAACGTCGGATTTTGAACGTTATTATGAACTTTGTATAGGAATTTGAAGCAGCGCGTATACGAGTAAGTACGCCTTTAGTCCATTGAATAAAAAGTTCTAGAGTGCGTAAGTTAGTAACGTAAGATGTTTCTTCGGAAACATGTCAAGAGTCCCTAGGTAATAAACATACTAAAACCCCGGGACACTAGGAGGAGCCCCGGAGTGGGGGGAGGGGGGGAAAGGGTCCATTTTTTCATTTTTCGCTTAAATCTCAAAAACAGCACATGTTAGAGAAAAACGTTCAAGGAAAAGTTTGAAGGCCATAAAATTATCTACAAGTTGTACCTAAATCATTTTTTCCTATATCCTACCATTTCTGAGTTACACGCAGTAAAAATGATTTTGGCTCAAACAATTTCCCCATACTTCATACCCATGTTTATCACATCAATCGATCAAAAAATATTTCTTTCTTCCAAAAAACTCAAATGTGCAACTTGTGACCTTTACTGATAGATTGCTCTTAATTAGGTCTATAATTGGTAAAATAAACACATTCCTCCATGGAAGCCTTTAGGAGGAATCGATTGTCAAAATATTATATTAGGGTAGTTTGAGTTACTGAACTTGATCTTTTTATATTTTTCTTCCAAAAAACTCAAAAGTGCAACTTGTGACCGGTACTGATAGATTGCTCTTAATTAGGTCTATAATTGGTAAAATAAACACATTCCTCCATGGAAGCCTTTAGGAGGAATTGAATTTTATTAGGGTAGTTACGACACTAGAACTTTTTATTTTTTTTCTTCCAAAAAGCTCAAAAGTGCAACTTGTGATTGGTACTGATAGATTGCTCTTAATTAGGTTTATCATTGGTAAAAAAAACACATTCCTCCATGGAAGCCTTTAGGAGGAATTGATTGTCAAAATATTATATTAGGGTAGTTACGCAACTTGACCTTTTAGTTTTTTTCTTTCAAAAAACTCAAAAGTGCAACTTGTGACCGGTACAGATATTGCTAATGATTAGGTCTATCATTGATAAGAAAACCAGATTCCACCATGGAAGCCTTTAGGACGAATTGAATTTTATTAGGGTAGTTAAGATACTAGAACTTTTTAATTTTTTTTCTTCCAAAAAGCTCAAAAGTGCAACTTGTGATTAGTACTGATAGATTGCTCTTAATTAGGTCTATCATTGGTAAAAAATAACACATTCCTCCATGGAAGCCTTTAGGAGGACTTGATTGTCAAAATATTATATTAGGGTAGTTACGCAACTTGACCTTTTTATTTTTTTTCTTCCAAAAACCTCAAAAGTGCAACTTGTGACCGGTACTGATAGATTGCTCTTAATTAGGTCTATAATTGGTAAAATAAACACATTCCTCCATGGAAGCCTTTAGGAGGAATCGATTGTCAAAATATATGTTAAGGTAGTTTGAGTTACTGAACTTGATCTTTTTTATTTTTTTTCTTCCAAAAAACTCAAAAGTGCAACTTGTGACCAGTACCGATAGATTGCTCATAATTAGGTCTATCATTGATAAAAAAAAACAGATTCCACCATGGAGGCGTTTAGGTGGAATCGAATTTTATTAGGGTAGTTACGATACTTAAATTTTTTATTTTTTTTCCTCTAGTGCCTCTCATATGACATCAATGTCCCAACATTATCCGTTGTTCGGATTTATTTTTTCGATGAAGTTTCACACGTAGCATGGGAAGGGGTCCGCCCTCGTTAAGCTTATGCTAAAGTTTGCTTATGTTTTCGAATTTTTCACCTTTCATGGGATGTAGCTCGAAAACGGCTGCTAATAGAAAAAAATGATTGAGGTACAACTTGTAGATAATTTTATGGCCTTTTAACTTTTCCTTGAAAGTTTTTATCTAACATGTACCCTTTTGGAGATTTATACAAAAAATGAAAAAATGGACCCTTTCCCCCCTCGCCACACTCCGTGGCTCCTCCTAGTGTCCCGGGGTTTTAGTATGTTTATAACCTAGGGACTCTTAACATGTTCCCGAAGAAACATCTTACGTTACTAACTCACGCACTCTAGACCCTTCTTGGAGGGACTCATTCAATGGACTACTTTTAATAACTCGATAATTTGTTTTGGTACCTATCTCTTACCCATAGAGTGTCTCGCTTAGTCATCGTTATTTTTATCGCGCTAAGCAAGTGTATTCACATTTTTTATTGAAAAGACGACACTTACATTTTGACTACTTACTCGAGAGTGCGAAAATCGTCGCCACTCAAATAAAACCGTTTTCTGACTCGATATTGTTTTAAGTTTGATGTCCACCTGTGTTTATTCTTACTCTTTCTCGCAGACTAAAAAACTTCTTGTTTTCGTATTTGCATTAAAAAAAAAAATCACCGATGTTGAAATAAACTTTTGTGTTCCTTGAAATATTTTGTTAACTGTATTATTCTTATTATAACTTAGGCGAAGAAAGTTCACTTAATTTAACTACATGAAACAATCTCTCCATTACGTATCTTTCAGATGCAGTTGGTTCGCCAGTGGGTATGGAAGTCATTCGATTAATTTAGTCCACTGCCGTTTGAGTTACCGTTCACTCGTGAGGACAGATACCTAGCTAACTAGTTACAATAGCAGCAAAAAGGAGCCTAGATAATTCGGTCGCAGACAAGTTCTCCGCTGCAGCGATTTAATTCGGTGACGTTTGGAGCGCGGTCATTCCATGACTTTAGCCATGCAGTCGCGTGGAAATTGTGATAGCAAACTGCAACTGGGCACACCCGAAACGAAATGCAACACTGTACAAATCGCGTTTTGCTTAAGTTGTTGCAAAAATTAGAAGTGGAACTGGAATAACAAACAACAGTTCACAAAACAAATTCAAAGTTAAAAATTATAAAACTCGGGTTTTTCACTAACATAACAACTATTAATAATGATTAAAAGTTATGACGTGTATTATAATAACACGCAAACTGTTACTTTATATCTACCAAGACGTTATTAGCAGGCATATTTTGAACTTGAAATCATTAAATCACTTGAACATTCAATATTTCGTGTCAACCACGAGAGGTACTACATATGTTTTTCACGAATGACTAGTACCTACTGATATTATTACCCATTAACTGTGATTTATTACAAACTCGGACTGCAGCAGTTTCCAAGAATTCGCGATTAAAAGTTACAATCGCTACTCCACAATATTAATAAATTTAAGATTGTATAGGCACGATGCAGAGGACTTGAAATCTGTGTCGCTTCTAACTGCCGTTGTAATTCGGTAACGTCGGGAGCGACGGTCATTCGATTAGTCTCGTATGAGCTCGTGTGCGATCGCCGGCTGTGACTCCCTCCGGGCGTTTCTCTTGCTGCATTGAGTGCTTTTTTACATTACGCTCTGAATATTGCCATTTTTCTTTACGAATAAAACTATTTCACTTAACTATTTCACGATGAAATACACGCACACAAACCCAATCTGTAGCGCTTCGTGCGCGCAGTGCGCTATACATTGCTGGCAATAAATGCATGATTTATTTTAATGCCTAAAAATAAAAGTCGTTTCCCAGCGATAATTTTTGTTACATACGACTCGGTACGATGTACATGATGCGAGGTTTAAGGCTTCGCTAAGCCTTTTGTTACACCCTGTATGGTCGTGACAAGACATTTATGTTTTACTAGAAAATTGACGTATGATATTGATGCATGATGAGTTATGGCTATTAATTAACAAATACCTGTCTGATAGTAATAATTATAAATATTCTTTATTGCACAAGTAAGAACATAAGAAACAATAACATTCGCGATCATCATCATCATCATTATCAGCCAAAGGACGTCCACTGCTGAACATAGGCCTTCCCACGGCTTTCCATAGCGACCGGTCACTAGCGGTCTGCATCCAGTTTGATCCTGCGATCTTTTTAAGGTGTCTGTCCATCTTATTGGTGGACGTCCTACGCTGCGTTTTTGGTTTAAGGGTCTCCAATCTAGAACTTTCCTGCCCTAACGGCCAATCAGTTCTTCGCGCTATGTGCCCTGCCCACTGCCACTTAAGCTTACTGATTCTCAAGTGCGATATTCGCGATCACTAATGTTTAAACATCAAGGTAGGTCAAAACTTGCTTTTATGTACATTTAAAATTTGCCTATTTGTAAAACATACTTAGATTACTTTAAATGTGTAGCAACTAGGCATCCGCGACAAACTCGGAATATGGTAACTGCATCGATGCTAAAATTCGCAGTGTGTAAGTGGTCTAAATGCTTTATTGATTGATTGAAACCAAAAGACACGTCAACAATACCAACATTGAGCGCACTTAAATTTTTATTGATACGTCATATTTAAAACGTTTTCCCATAATATATCATGCTACGATAAAACTTTGATAAGTAGCTCACACTTAGTCGTAAGTTTCTGCCATACGATGAAAATCTTACGCGAGGTTGGGCGGCCCGCCTAGCCTAGTGCTCGGTTTCTCAGAGGCCTCCGCCGCCTAACTTATTATAATATCAATCTCTAAAATTTGAAACTCCCAACTTTGGCCATTTTGTAAATATGAACTCAGTTTATACCATTATTGCAGCGATTTTGTGATAGAGTACACTGAGTAATTGAATAGTCGGGAATACGTTCTTTGTTTAAAATTAAAATAGAATGGAGAGAATCTTTGTTAAATATTTTCCCCTTTCTTGCAAAAATACAGTAGGTTTTGAATCATAGACCTCTTACACACTGCGACTTTAATCATTTAATCATTTATTTATTTGCAAAAATACATTGTAGTGTATCACATAATGAATTATGTACTACATGCTCACCCGGGAGGGTACAGCAAACATGTTACACTTAAGTAAGTATTACTCTTAATCTAAATTAAATTATAACATTTATCATTTTATAACATATTAAACAACAATTGAACACAGAGATAATGAATCTGTTGTAATTATAAACTATTATCACATATTTTTTTTATCATCCATGAACTCACAAACATCATAGTAACTTTTCTTTACTAAAATAGACTTTAACTTTTTCCATATTATTTGGTCACTAGAAATACTTTTGAGACTATTTGGTAGCTTATTATATATTTGTATACACCGATAAGCTGGACTATTTCTATACATTTCCATTAGAGGAATTGGGAGTACTAAGTTGAATTTACGACGTGGGTTTTTTTCAAACTTGAATAAATTAATGTGTGTCCTTACAAACATTACTATTTCTAACAAGTATATACAAGGTAAAGTCAGGATATTTTCTTATATAAAGTGAGGCTTACAGCTAACCCGTGATTTTATGTTTAAAATTATTCGGAGGCACTTTTTCTGCATTATAAATAGATCTGTAGCGTGACAACTATGACCCCAAATAATAATGCCATACCGTAACTATGCATGTGCGTAAGCATAATACGCGGCAAGAGCGGCTTCTTTTGATGAGTTGGTTTTTAGAACACTGAGAGCGTAAAGGAACTGCGATATCTTTGTTTTTGATAATTCAACATGCTTTTTCCACGTAAGATGTGAGTCAAGGGTTATGCCTAAGAGTTTGAATTCACTTACTTCTTGAACTTTTAGTAGATTAGTTAGTGGCTTAAGGTTGATCGGTTGTTTTTGGTAGGGTTTAAATTGTATAATTTTAGTTTTTTTGTTACTTATTTCAAGATTATGTTTATTTAGCCAAAGATGTATTGTGTTGTAAGTTTCTGTGATAATTTGGACGTTGTTAGGACTATTGTTCAGAGTTTTAAAAAGTAGTGAGATGTCATCAGCGAAAAGAATGCAAAGGGAGTTACTAAGCTGAGGTAGGTCGTTAATATATATTAAGAAAAGTATGCATCCTAGTACACTACCTTGAGGAATGGACCAGTTTGTGGTGAGTTTATTCGATCTCACGTCTTGCAGTTCACCTGTGGTGTTATTTAAATATTGCATTTGTACATATTGTTCCCTATTATGTAGGTAAGATCGTAGCCATTTGTGGGCATCACCACGAATACCTACTCCGTAAACTTAAAGCTTAGTGAGTAGAATTTCGTGCGAGACTTTATCATAGGCTTTGGTCATGTCTAACAGGAGGCCTATTGCATATTGTTTGTCTCGGATATATTTTAGTATCTCCTGAGTGTAAGTGTAGATGGCTAGTGTGGTGGATCGGTTTTTACGGAATCCGTATTGATTGGTGTCTAGTACATTGAATTTTTTTAAGAATTTACTGATTCTGTTTGCCATAAATTTTCCAAATATTTTAGAAATTGTAGATGGGACAGCTATTGGACGATATTGTTTTAAGTTGTCTGCTTCTGTTTTGTTCTGTTCTGTTCTTTTTGATGTCTTAAGATTAGATCGAGTCGCAAATTAGCGATGCATCGATTCTAAAAGTCGCAGTGTGTAAGGAATCTTCTTTACTAAAATCTTACCCAGCCAATTTTAAAAATATACACAATGAAGTCATTCAGGCAACCTTAGTCCTTGGTTTAATCCGGACACTAACTTTATGAAAAAGGGAGGTTTGAGTTGGAGTTCATATATCTATTTTCTATATTTTAAAAAAAAGTATGATATGGTTACGAATTTGTACAAATAAGTAATTACGTTTTTTTATTATATGAGTAATATTTCGCATAGATAGATTAGTACCACCAACGAAACAACAATACATAACCGTACAGTCATCACACATAACATTTAAGGTACATACAAACCGAGTTACAACAACAAGAATCACCGCCTGCAAATATACGTAGGTAAAGCGCAAACATCGGTGAGGACAACCGAAACTAGCTTAAAATTTGTTTAACTGCCTCCACAAAGGACAAAGAGACCCCGAACAATAGTCAGTCTTGATTAGACCTGCCTACATTTGTAATCGTATAATGGATAACCCAATTTGTAGCATCCGCCTTTCCCATTGACTAGCGGGCTAATTGACTAGATATTGGTAAGTCGGAATGCCCATAAAGACGTTTTCGCGGTTCAATGGACACGTAACTTATATGATCGGGTGGGCTCAAATGTATTTTCAATTCCATTGGGTAGGGAATCTTAATAAAAGACGCGTCCCCAGGAAAGCTTTTGTTGAATTTCCAATTACGCATCAACAGTTAAAGTATTTAAGGGGTTTACTATATCGAAAATGAAAAACATAACTACATATCTATTACACCTTTTTTATCCAAAATATGGAGAACATTTTGGATGATGAGTATGTTCAAAAAGAACGGCAATTTCTAAAAAGAAATTAGGTTCTAAAATTGCGAGCTTAAAAATTTCAGGAACTTACTCCGGGAAATACGTTGTAAAAACTTGGAATCGTGTTCACAATAGCGTTTAGTAGATTCCCAAGTATATATTTTTTTTACTTTCAGGGATCCATAAGTAAAAAAACACTTTGTTACTTAATCTTACAAATTAAATTGATTTTTCTGTACGTTGTCATAGTTATTGTCTCTCATTGTGGACTAGAATGGTAAAATGGATTATCAGTGTGTGAATAACGCTTATAGGAGAAACAAAATAATATGAAGTCATGTGTATGATGGATGTCAAGCTTAATTACACCAACATACTAAGCACATCATGAATCAGTCTATAATAAAGTCTTAAATAACATATTTCATTAAGATAACACTATTTTAGTTAAACACTTTAATGTATTTTTGTGTTTGGTCCATGCATAAGAGCTTGAAACTTAATAAGTGGGTTTCCACGCGGAAGCCCATGTCGGCAAGCGTGGGTCCTTGTTAATATTCGGCCATGCGTTATGGCACTCCAGCCGTCGATTCGTCAATTATTTCGTCATTCCCGTATTTTCGTCGACACTCGTCGCGAACACGACCAACGAGCCTCTCGTTGTAATTGGGCGTAGCATCAATATTCGTTAGTCGGCCGCTTTACATATTTCATAGCCGGACTGTCGGACTGCAGCCGTATGACCGTATGAATTCAAAAACAGTTCCACTCATGTCTTGCAAATTCAGCTATGGACTCTCTGTTTTTTTGCCTTCATTGCCATTCTTTATTTTATATTATGTATGTGATTTAATGATCACAGGAAAAGTTTTAATGTCAGATTGATGTTTAACACCTAAAGAAGGGTAATATTGCAATTTAGAAAAACATCGTCCCTTTTTAACCAGCTTCCAAAAAGGAGAAGGTTATCAATTCGACTGTATGTTTTTTGTATCTATTTTACCTCATATCTCAGTTATTTGTCAACCGATTTGAATTTTATTTTCCTCTACCTAGAGGTTATACCCTCTAGTTCGTCCCATTGTTACTAAGACGGGATCTGATGATGAGATCTTAGTGCAATCGAGAGAAAACCTCGAATATAAAAGTTTAGTGTTTTCGTACTAGAATCTAAATGAAGACTTGTTGTTGCGTGTAGTAGTTGACAGTGTGTGAGCTGAGCTGATAGTCGACTTCTTTAACGCTTAGGAGTTCAGTGATTTTAATTACAGAGTTGATGATAGGTTATTTGTAGCTTACTAAAGAACAAAGTCAAAAGGTACAACCCCTACTGTAATCACTAAAAATTTGCATATAAAACTAACTTCACAACCAATATGCACTAAAAAGTCTTAAATAAACTCTTCACTCTTTAAAGGAAAGGACTCCATTTTAGGCGAACAATTTAAAATGGAGTCCTTTACTTTAAAAAAATGAATAATTCATTAAATACTTTTTAGTTCATTTTGGTTTTGAAGTCGGTTTTTACTTTTTTTAAGTTTTATTTTTTGGATTACAATTATATAGGTCTACCTAAGCTGAAGTTTAAAAGTGGGAATCAGTTGTGTTTTATCGCTAGATATGTAATTGTTATGTATAGATATGATTACTATGATGTAAGTATTCTTATAATTTTTCTAATATAAAACCACCGAAATGCTTGTACAAAATCTGCCATGTAGAATGCAAGTGGAATGCACATAGCCGTCGCTGCTGCAGGAAAGCCATGAAATACTGTCACCGCGGCGCATAAACCAGTGTGTCACTTGCAGCTTATAAAATTCTAACTCGTAGCTCGCAGGCACGCTCTCGCCCGTACCGATGCATCTTGCTGAGAAGAGTTATTTGCACTGGAAATTGTTATGAAGGTTGCTATTTCATTGCACTGAAAATCTGTCGTGGTTTAACACTTTAGTTGATATTTTACTTCATTGTGTCTCTGAGTGATAACGAGGGTTAGTTGTTTCCTCTAGTAGGTATTCTGTATTATCTTACGATACTAATTACCGTACGAATTAAGTTCAATTGACACGAGAATCCTCTCTGCAACAACTTCAAGTCTTATGCGCTACGATTCGTCGGACGGATGGTACGAAGCTACGAGTGTAGATATATGTAGAATTTGTGTAATGTGACCGCGTGTGGGGTGCTTGAATAATAAACACATAGTATAAATCTCCAGGTTCTTCTCCAATAGTTTTATTCCAACAAAATACCACAAAGATAGGGCACAAAGTGAAAGTAAGTACAAACAGAGGCTATATTCTGGCATGCAGCTCGCTTTTATACAAATCAAAACCCTGAACAACGGTAGGAAAACGGTGGGGACGACATCCGTTTCCATATATGAACATTTACTATAATATTTATTTGTAGGGACAAACAATCTGCTAATTAAATATATAAATTCATTAATTATTTAGTTATTCATCGTAATTAATTTAGTAAGCCTTTTAGATAATTATTTTAATAGTTACAATATTTAAAATAAATCTAACCTCCACCAACCAATCAGAATCAACTTCCTTTTGGCGGCAAAATGAACATTTGTTATACGGCAAACATTAAAATCTAATAACTGTCCCAATAATCTTTAAATAATCAATTTACGATTAATAAAATATTATTACAATAATAAGATAATCTAAAGATTAATCCAAAATATTCTTATATCATAGCCAAGTTACATTCAACATGGTGGACACTTCCGGCATTTCCATAACAAACGTTAAATAGGTTTGACACCTAGATACGTGTATAACTTATGATGTATTGAACATAATATGAGGAAGAGAATGTGTAATTTAGTGAATACAGTGGGGTTACATAAGTCACACACAGTGAGTATATGGTTTAGTGCATAAGTCTACTATTACAGAACTAAGTAAATATGTGGGGCAGACTAGGATCGGGAATCATCGTGTAACAGTAATTAATTCTGCTGTTACTATGCATTGCGACTATACAGGCTGCAACAAAATGCTTAACGAAGCCGAAAACCTAGTTATCCCCCCATTTATACGATTATTTTTCTCAAAGACACTATACCAACGCTCTTTCTTATGTCCCTTTATTACTTTCTTCGCAACGTCTGTATTTTCTCTGTTAAGACCTATGGTTGACTGGAAGATAATGCTTTTAGCATTTAATCCGCCACCAGTACCGTTTGTATATAAAGTTATAAATAAATACCTGGGAAATGACGGGTTAATAAGACATTGACAGTCAAAGTGGTTTTTGAATCACAGTTCTTTAAATTAAAATGTTCTATTAATACTAAAAATGTATTCCCCTAAGAACAATGTTTTTTTTTGTAAACAGACCATACCATAGACATAGACATAGACATAACGGCGCACTATGCAATGTATTTGCGCGGTTGCTCCTTGGACTCTGTTCTTTCAGCTGTGCTACAAATAACTTATCATAAGTTCTATAATTATACACGTAATCATTGAACTTCTAAGCGCTAAGGAGTTCCACTACCATCTGAGCTCCACCAATGTTGACTATCAGACGTAACAACATGTCAACATTAAGAGTCTAGTACAAAAACGCGTCAAACTTTAAAAAAAATAGGGTCTCCCTCAATGCACCAAGATCCTATCATCAGATCCCGACTTGGCAACCACAAACTAGAAAGTATAACCCGTAGGTAAATGGAAAAACCTTTAAAAAAAAGTAAAAACCGACTTCAAAACCAAAATGCACTTAAAAGTCTTAAATAAACTCTTCACCATTGAAAGGAAAGGAATCCGTTTTAGGCAAACAATTTCTTTTTGGAGTCGGTGCCATCACTTTGACCATCAAGCATCAACTATCACAGCACCGACTCCAAAAAGAAATTGTTTGCCTAAAACGGATTCCTTTCCTTTCAATGGTGAAGAGTTTATTTAAGACTTTTTAGTGCATTTTGGTTTTGAAGTCGGTTTTTACTTTTTTTTAAAGTTTATTTTATTTCTTCATTTTTAGTGACTAGATAAGAGGGGGGGGGGGGGTATTTTTTAAGAAGCTACAAATTACCTATCATAAGTTCCGGCATTATAATTACTGAACGCCTAAGCGTTAAGGAGTTCTACCATCAGCTCAGCCCCAGAAGATGTTGACTATTAGACGTAACAACACGTCAACATTAAGATTCTAGTAAAGAAACACTATACGTGCCTTTAAAATTTGAGGGTTACCCTAGATTACACCAAGATTCCACCATCAGATCCCAAAATGTAAAAAATGGGACCAACTAGAAGGTACACCCACTAAGTAGGTGAAAAAAAATTTCGATTCGGTCGACAAACGACTGAGATATGAGGTAACATACATACAAAAAAATAAAAATAAAAAAAACATACAGTCGAATTGATAACCTCCTCCTTTTTTGAAGTCGGTTAAAAAAATACAAATCGGACCACAACTGACTGATATATGAGGTAACATAAACACAAAAAAAACATTGAGTCGAATTGATAACTTTATCCTTTTTTGAAGACGGTTGAAAATTCAACCAACCATGACGTGTCCGGATCAGACGGGAAGGATTCCAATCAATCATTAATGCAAGTAATGGATTTCAATCCGTCCTCTTTATTCTATAATTAAATCAATTGTTTCCTTTTACCTCAAACGGGGTTAAAACCGTTAGAGCCGCGAGGATTTCTCCCGCTGTCCTCGGTTTTAATAATTCTATTAGGGGTAAGAATTCGATTTAGTTCGGAACGTTCATCGGGCGAGTCAATATTGCCTGAAAATTGTTTTGCGATCGGCGTCCGATAATTTAATTATTTCAGGATTCAATTTAAGCTGGCCTTGTTGGCTCGCACTGGACGTACAAAAGTGATTACCCACTGGGCGCTACGCCTTGTTTGAAATGCGTTTAGTTATGGTTAACTGTGTCAAGGCGAGAGTGTTAGCATAGCGTAAACGTCAGCGTATCAACGAACATAAAGTGATTGGAAGATAAATAGGTTATGCTTGTGATCACCAACTTTGACTTTTTACTTTTTTGTACCTATTGTCATGGTAAGTACGGTCGACGTCTTTGCCGCCTAACCACTTGCAGGATGAAAATCGCTTGCACACACCACAGTAAAGCCAGGCGTCACTCCAAACAAAAAACGACGCGAGGTGCAAGCGATTTTGGAACTTAGGTGGTAAGGCGGCGATTTCCTTTATAGTAACTCCTCGCAGAAGCCAGTGCAGCGTCCAGCGGCAAGCGCGCGTCGAACCTACCAACTTTAGCCATGAGCATTATTTTTAAGTTATTTGATATAAGTATACATATATAGGAAAAAAAAGTGGGTTCAAACAAACAAACTCTTCAGCAATATAAATAGTACCTACTAGTCAGCGTATTATCAACTTAAGTCTATCTCACTTGCATTTTCTATTGACAAAGAGGCCCCAAGACTCGATTGCCAATGGACCAAGACCTTATCCTGAAAGAAAAACCGAAATTGCAAATAATTTAAGGTTGTTTGTGGTGTTTTAGTTTTACTGGCACTTCTGATCATTTCTTGCTCTGCAGATGACGCTCTATCGAGAGAGGATGGGAAGGTATTCACGGGGACGCTGCGCCACGCTGCCATTATTATTAGGTTTATTCCGGTCTGATCCTCCTAGTGGTGACCCACCAGGGGGATCACTATTATTTTTAATTATTTTTTATTCCGGACTGATCCCCCTTGTTGTGACGCATAAGGGGGATCACATATTTTGAATTATTTTCTGTTCCGGTCTGATTCACCTTCTTGTTAAAAGCATAATTTTCGTACAGTCGGCAACGGTTCTAAATATTTATTTTTTATTATCGTTAGAATTAGGGCTGATTTAAACTTAATCTTTATTATTATTTTTTAAAATATCAATGTGAAATAATTTCTGTGATGATTTCTTGCATATCTGTGATAATTATGATGAATAAATGAGTGTTAATTTTTAACATAGTATTTTTTTTTCTGACTGTACCTACACACTTTGCAAAAAATGTAGGTGGATCAGTTAGGACGAACAAAATATACGGGGGATCAGTCGAGAAATTATTAATAATAATCATGAGAGGTGGATCACAACAAGGGGGATCAGACCGGAATAAATACTATCTACGCTCATAAAGAACTAACCATTTGTTAACATTTTTTGGCGGGTTACGGCGACGGCAATATTTTTATTAAGATTTTTTGAAAAATGTGACCCATATCAAAAAAGTGGTTCAGATGATTCTGCTAGTTTTTCCAATTAAGCTATTTTCAGGTTTTGCGCATTTAACGTTACACATTGTATAGTGCCGCCAACTTATTTCATCATCATTATCATTATCAGCCAAAGGACTTCCACTGCTGAACAAAGGCCTCCCCCACGGCTTTCCACAGCGACCGATCACTAGCGGTCTGCATCCAGTTTGATCCTGCGATCTTTATAAGGTCGTCTGTCCATCTTGCCGGTGGACGTCGAAGGGTCTCCAATCAAGAACTTATCTGAAGAATGACAAAATGGCGCCATGATCGAAAAGGGTCACTTCTGGTTCTGGCTCTTTTCATACTCGCCGTAACTACGAGTTAAATTAAAATCATGTGTTTATTGAACTTTTTTTGCTTAATTTAATTAAATTACACAGCCAAAGGTGGAATTACTGCCGAATGGCGAAAAGTGAAAAGAGAACCATTTTACTTGACCTCGGATGTCATTGCAGGCAACTGGGATTAACGTCGGGATGATGATGTTGATGATTGTCGTTGCCGTTACTCATTTTTTTGTATTTCATAAATAAAGTACAACTTTTTAGAATTACTTCTAAGAACACTGTGACTTTTAGCAGCGACGCAGTCGCGGTGCTAACGTCCGTTAGCATCGATGCAGTCCCAAAATATGAACCTTTACACACTGCGATACTTTAAGCAAAAATAAGGCCAAGTGCAAGCGGTAATGGAACTCAAGGTGGTTAGACGGCGATGACCTTTGTAGAACCTCCTCGCAGAGGTCAGTGCAGCGACCATAGCGGCTTAGAACGTGTCGTATTTGTCCACTAGTGTCATTAGCATTATCTTTAAGTTATTTTAAATGAGCTATTTAGCACAAAAGGGACTATTCCAATCTAGAAAAATATACTACCCATCTAATAGTCGGCGTGTTATCAACTTTAACAACAACAAAATATTTAGCCCATGTTGTTGAAAGAATTTTTTTTAATTTTTTTTTAAATTGGATCAGCAGCAAACCAAGTAACAATCAATTTTTTTGCTATTTTATAGCATTAAAGGATGCACATCGTAATTTTCAATGTATGCAAAATTATTGCAACGGTCTTTTATTGCAAGCAACCTATGAGGAAAAGTTATACTTATGTAGATACTAGCGGTCCCCCGCGACTTCGTCCGCGCGTTTTGAGTTTGCTCCCTCCCCTCCCGTCGCACGGTGGATTCTGTAATATGAAGCGTTTGGCAAATAATCATTTTTTGAAATTGTGGGTAGATGACTATTGTTCTTCGATTTTATAACTTGAAAGTATATTACATTACTTTTTGATAAACAATGTGGTTTTAGTCGTTTAGTATTGCTTCTGTGATCCGTCAAACATCAACCTATTTTGTTTTTAACATCACGCTGCGACGCATCGCAGTCGTTTATATCCTAAAGCATTTCTCAATAAATAAGCTATCTAACACAGAAATATTTTTTCAAATCGGTTCAGCAGTTCCTGAGATAAGCGCGTTCAAGCCAACAAACTCTTCAGCTTTATAATATAATTAGCGCAAGCGCACGTTGTACTTAAGCGGCGAACATTATTTTGGTGCGGAGTTATGTTAAAACTGTGATAGCTCCTAAGATATTTATTGGAATCAAATTATATAAAGGGCAACTTTGTTCTAAATGAAATGCTCGTGATGATGAATGTATTTATTTTGATAAGAATAAATACCTGTGTGTATAATACACCTCTAAAAATGATGCATTATTTTTTTACAAATTTATTAACATAAAAAAGGTTGTAGTAAGTCAACCATAAAAGATAGACTTATGCTGTCGCGGACTTTATTATAGAACTCCTAATTTTGAACAATCTTGTCATACATGATTTTTGTGTACCTTTAGCGGTTTCCGCAGCGTACGCAGCGGAAGCTCTCAAAAGGAATATCTTTCTCCCGTTTTCGCAACATTTTTCATTGCTGCTGTGGTCTTGTGAGTCGTATCTTTATGTTATATAGCTTAAAGCCTTCCTCGTTAAATGGACTATCCAACATAAAAATAATTTTTCAAATCGGGCCCGTAGTTTCTGAGATTAGCGCGTTCAAACAAACAAACAAACAAACAAACAAACAAACAAACAAACAAACAAACAAACTCTTCAGCTTTATAATATTAGTATAGATTTGTTATGAGGTACATTTTAGATTTTGGTTATATAGAGGTAAATAGTAACAGTTGAACCGAATTACTAGGAAAAAAAATAGTGACATTATTTTCGGTATTGTTTTTGACTGATTGACATGGTTATACCGTTCTGCCGCCATTATGACAGCAATCCTTGAACAAAAGACTATTGCAGTAAACGTTGTCCATTAACCGGCCGTGAGTCGAACTGTAATAAATATTGGCTCTCGGAACTATAAAGGCCGCTCGAGTACAGTTTGGTGCTATTAGGCTTCAAAGTCTAAAAAATGACACAAACAGCAAACAGGTGGACCTTTGTGACATGGCGTGAGGGTCAGGGGTACAACGGAGCGGATTTGAAATATTTCGATCAGTGCTTGGCTTGTTAAGGAATGGGCCCTATTGCTCTCTGAAATTTCAGGCTTCAGAGCCCCTTATTGGAAATGCAGCATATGTCTCCTATTTCCGACCATACTCGTCATATGTTTTTAATTAGTTTGTAATTTTATTTAGATTGGTGATGGTTTAAAAATCACTTTTAAGCATACGTGGGTCGCTCAATAAGTACCCGTGTTCGGATTGAAAATAAAATATTTGCCAAATTTGTTTTTTAACGTTAAAACGTAGTCTTCTTTTAGGGGTATAAAACTTCTCTCAACGTTTCTCCCACTTCCTTAACCTCTCCAAAAATATGTTTTTGAAACTCTGAAAAAAGGCCTCTGTTTCCACGATGACCACTTCATTAATTTTTCCAGGTTTTCATATTAAGTAATAAAAAATAGTAACAGGATCCCTTTTGTTCTTTAGAAGTCACAGTCGGGCGAGTAAGGTGTTTGTAAAAACACTGCGTTGACATTTTTGCTCATAACTGCTTGTTTCCCAGTGTTTGCAATTTCTCGACAGCCATCGCGCCGACACCTCACATCTCATTTCTGATTCAAAGATTGCCGTTCCAATCCATACGAAATGCCTAAAGCCTGAATTACTTCGCATACTTTCGTTCGGCGATCAGCGATAATAATACCCCGGACCTTTTCTCGGTAACCACGCCTGAAAGGCGTCCTGGCCATTCCCTGTTGAAAACAGTTGTACGAGCACTCTTTAATTTGTTAAATCAAAATGTAACGTTGTCATTGACGGCGAAGGGCCTCCATAAAGATCATCCAACTTAACATTTATTTCATCGCATGTTTTTCTTACAAAAATAAAATGTGAATTACGGATCGGTTTGCTCTTGATCAATTTTATCAAGGAACACCAGACACGAAAGATACACAAAAAGTAACCCGTGCATTAAATAACATAAAATTAAGAACAATGGTAAGATGATATTACACGATGGTTATGTCAAATTTAATACCTAACGCCACCTATCGTCAAAAATGGGTACTTATTGATCGATCGATCTATCACAATACGTAACATTTTGTTAGCAACTTTAAACATTAACATCACAGCTGGTTTTTTCTGCCCCGATACTGGTTGATTTATTTCAAAATAAATGAATAAATAGGACGCGGGAAAAATATTAATATTCGCTAAAAATATTTTCATCAAAATGTTAAGAACTTTGGCATGGCGCTGAGAGGTGTAGAGGAGATTACCTAGTTATTTATTTAAATAATTCATTTTGAGTCGTTCAGCTTCAGAGTGACGGCGTCCAGTATTTTATCCGCCATTTCAGGGTAATCGAACTGTTTTGTGTGGTTATTTTAAAGGAAGTAAATATTTATTTATTTTCACTCCACAATAAATTAAGTAATTAAGGACGTAAGGGAACTTAACCAAGACCTAAAGCTCCAAGCCAACCTCACCTTCACGCGGTACGTCCTGTTTCAACAGACGATGCTCTGGCGACCGACCGATGGCGGGATAACCATTCAACAAAAGGCGCAGTAAAATGTTGAGCGGTGATGGGCAGCAGCGTCACACCTAAAAGAGACTGCGCCTCTGCGCTCGCCAACCCGCCTGCCAAGCGTAGCGAGTACTGGCAAATACCCCCCTAAATGGTAGGACACAAAAAATCCAGGCCCCCAGTCTCCGGCAGCCCCGCTATTCCTGATTCCGGTAGCGGTCACTTTAACGGCGGGGCAGGGGGTGCTAAGAATCCCCGGAGGCGATCGCGCTACCACCGCCAACGATAACTGGCCCTGGTAACTTATAACGCGTGCACACTGAGGACAGACGAGAAGTTGCTCGAGCTGGAGGAGGAATTGAGCAGGTTACACTGGGACATAGTGGGTTTATCAGAAGTCCGCAGAGAGGGCGAGGACACGATAACTCTGAAGTCCGGCAAACTGCTCTTCTACCGGGAGTGTGACCTAAAGTCCCAAGGTGGTGTTGGGTTTCTTGTCCACAGGTCCCTCGTAAATGACATCGTAACCATCGAGAGTGTGTCGAACAGGGTGATATACCTTATACTCAGAATAACCGAAAGGTATTCGCTGAAGGCCATACAGGTATATGCACTGACCTCGAACCACCCGGATGAAGAGGTGTAGGAAATGTATGAGGACGTAAGTAGAGCCATACACACTTCCAAAACCTATTTCACTGTTGTTATGGGGGACTTCAACGCAAAACTCGGCAAGCGAGGCGAGGATGAGTTGAATGTGGGACCTTTTGGATATGGTCAAAGGAACGCCAGGGGAAATAGGCTGGCCGACTTTTTGAAAAAGGAGGGACTCTTTGCGATGAACTCTTTCTTCCATAAGCCGCCTCAAAGGAAATGGACCTGGTTGAGTCCGGATGGCAAGGCGAGAAATGAGATAGACTTCATCATGACCACCAAGAGACGGTTATTCAATGATGTCTCCGTGATCAACAAGGTAAAAACCGGCAGTGATCACCGTATGGTTCGAGGCACATTAAATATAAATATCAAATTAGAAAGGTCCTGCTTGATGAAGTCCACGCTCCGACCTACTCGTGCCCATATCCAAAATCCCGAGAGCTTTCAACTCAAGTTGTCAAACCGCTTTGTTTGCCTAGAGAATTGCGTATCAGTTGACGAAATAAACAACGGGTTTGTGGAAACTGTCCAAGCGGTCGGATCTAAGTTTTTTAGGCCTGGCCGTAAAAATAGACCTCAAAATCTCTCGGTCCACACTCTCGACCTTATGGCAGAACGTCGATCTATAGCACTGCAAACCTCTTAATGCTCAAACCTACAGGCAGCTTAATAGACGAATATTGAAGTCTCAGCGACAAGACATTCGTTCCTTTAACACGAATAGTGTTAAAGATATTTTTTTTTAAACTTTCGCGTTGCATTATAACTTATAACTGCGGGTCTATACGCGACGTATAAAATGTAGTAGTATTGTTATAAGTTAGTGTTAAAGAAACGATAGAGCGGAACCAAGGCTCCAAAGTGTTTGCAAGGGACATGTCTATTGGGCAAAGCCTGTTGACGAAGCTTAAAACGGAGGACGGCAGTGTAGCGTCGACGAAAGCAGAGGTTTTGAGGGAGTTTGAGAAGTTTTATGATTTTTATACAGAAGTCCGAGGAGTATAATATGCCTCTATGTTTAGCTTTTGTGGACTATGAGAAGGCCTTTGATTCGATCGAAACTTGGGCGGTGCTTCGGTCTCTTCAGCGGTGTCACATATACTATAGGTATATAGAGGTGTTAAAGTGTCTATATAACAACGCCACCATGTCGGTCCGAGTACAGGAACAGAATACGAGGGCGATTTCATTGCAAAGAGGTGTCAGACAGGGCGATGTTATATCTCCGAAACTGTTTACAGTGGCATTGGAAGACGCTTTCAAGCTCCTGGAATGGGAAGGATTCGGCATCTCCGGCAATGGCAAATACATAACACACCTTCGGTTTGCCGATGACATAGTCGTTGTGGCAAAGACGCTGGATGATCTTGGCTCTATGCTCGAAGACCTTGACCGAGTATCCCAACAAGTGGGTCTTAAAATGAACATGGAGAAGACGAAAATTATATCGAGTTCCCTTGTTGTACCCACTCCAGTATCCATTGGAAACTCAACTCTCGAAGTTGTCGACAAGTACGTCTACCTGGGACAAGTAATCCAATTGGGTAGGTCCAACTTTGAGAAAGAGGTCAATCGACGTATCCAACTCGGCTGGGCAGCGTTTGGGAAACTGCGCAAGAGCATCTTCTTGTCTCAATTACCTCAGTGTCTGAAGACGAAAGTCTTCAACCAGTGTGTGTTACCAGTGAGGACATACGGATCCGAAACGTGGTCTCTTACTATGGGCCTCATAAAGAAGCTCAAAATTACTCAACGAGCGATGGAGCGTGCTATGCTCGGTGTTTCTATACGAGATTAAATAAGAAACGAGGAGATACGTAGAAGAACCAAGGTAACGGACATAGCCTTGAGAATCAGTAAGCTTAAGTGGCAGTGGGCAGGGCACATAGCGCGAAGAACTGATGGCCGCTGAGGCAGGAAAGTTCTAGATTGGAGACCCTTCGACCAAAGACGCAGCGTAGGACGTCCACCAACAAGATGGAGAGACGAACTTAAAAAGATCGCAGGATCAAACTGGATGCAGACCGCTAGTGATCGGTCGCTATGGAAAGCCGTGGGGGAGGCCTGTGTTCAGCAGTAGACGTCCTTTGGCTGATAATGATGATGATGATGATAAATTAAGATTACAAGCTTCCATCTTAACCTATCAGTACAAATGTCAAATAGAATTTATTTTGGGAGCCCGACATCCAGGAGGCTTGTATTTCATATGATTGCGTGTTCAAACGTTTTACCTAATAAAAAAGTAAAAACCGCCTTCAAAACCAAAATGCACTAAAAAGTCTTAAATAAACTTTACTATTGAAAGGAAAGGTGGGTTCTAGGCAAACAATTTCTTTTTGGAGTCGATGCTGTGATAGTTGATGCTTGATGGTCAAAGTGATGGCACCGACTTCAAAAATAAATTGTTTGCCTAGAACCCATCTTTCGTTTCAATAGTCAAGAGTTTATTTAAGACTTTTTAGTGCATATTACTTTTCATACTCGCCGTAACTACGAGTTAAATTAAAATCATGTGTTTATTAAACTTTTTTTGCTTAATTTAATTAAATTACACAGCCAAAGGTGGAATTACTGCCGAATGGTGAAAAGTGAAAAGAGAACCATTTTACTTGACCTCGGATGTCATTGCAGGCAACTGGGATTAACGTCGGGATGATGATGTTGATGATGAGGCCTCGTTAAGTGCACTAGCAATAAACAGCTATTCCGGTGAGCCGTTTAATTTTGTTTATTGTCGTGGTCCTCGTCTTCATTGGCTATTCTTAAGGCTTCTGAGAAGTGCTCCAAATTTTCGGAAGTAATTTTTTAATTAACTTTATGTTATAAGGAATTTTTGGAATGCCTCGAAACCATTAGGTGGTTTTCGCTTCATCTTTAGATTTGTGGTAAAGCATTTAATTGATGTCACTTTGTAGATGCGAAAGTTTCAAATGAGCAATTTGTTGTTATTTATTAGCGATCTAATCTAGAAGTTCGAATCAAGGCTTCGATTTTTCTTTTTCGGATAAGCACAAAAAAAATCATCAAAATCGTTTCGGAGGAGTATGGCAACGAAAACTGTGACACGAGAATTTTATATATTAGATATGGATCCTTTTTGGTGCATTTCATAATTTGAAACAGGAACTGTCAATCAAATTCGAGTAAAAGATGAAAATCAGCTGTCAATATTTTCCCTATAATAACATACAACGCATTGAAGACATTATTAGTGCTACTGTTTCCCTACTACTGATTAAAACCAACGTTATTATGGAGCGGCGACGTCATTTAAGCAGGGAAGAAATGCTCAAAGCCGTGGGAATGATAGAAGCTGGTTCCCGGCAACGTACTGTGGCTTTAGCTCTGAATACAAGTCAGAGTGTTATCAGTCGACTTTGGACACGTTACCGAAGCACTGGTACCGTGGCTGAGCGCCATGGAGGACGGTATCGCTGCACCACACGGAGACAAGACCGATACTGAATATATCGGTCTTGTCTCCGTGTGGTGCAGCGAATCACAGCTCGAAGAGCTCCAACAATAACCGCCATGATGTTACCCTTGAGGCTTCATCATTCTTCAGGGAACTTAATTAGCGACCAAACAGTTAGAAACCGCTTGCATGAAGTGAACCTTCATTCCCGAAGACCGCTACGGGTACCACCTATAGCAATGCACAATCGTAGGATTCGATATCAATGGGCTCTTGAACACAGCAATTGGGCAGAAGAACAATGGCGTTTCGTGTGCTTGTCTGATGAGTCTCGTTTTGGTATGAGACCGGATACAAGACGTATACGACACTGGAGAACCCCTGGATGCCAACAGCGATTAAAATCTTGCCAGGAAGTCCATCCTTATAGTGGTGGAACCATCATGGTATGGGTGGGTATTTGGATCGGCGGAAGAACTGATTTGATTCGGATCAGAGGCAACCTCAACGCTCAAATTTATGCTGAGACGATTGTATCAGACGTCATCGTTCCTCTACAAGTGCAAATCGGTCCCTTATTTCAGTTAATGCATGATAATGCTCGACCGCACACCGCAAGAGTTGTAAGACAGACTCTCGCCGCAGCTAACATCAATGTCCTGCCCTGGCCTGCTCAGTCCCCAGACTTGAACTCGATTGAGCATGCATGGGATATGCTACAGAGAAGAGCTCTGTTGAATATGGAGGGTATCCAGTCGCAAGAAGACCTTTTTTTGTTGTTGCAATGAACATGGGCGGCCATTCCACAGCGTGATTTGGATGAACTCATTTTGAGTATGCCAAACCGATGTGCATTGTTTAAGTTACCCAATATTTTTTTTAAAAACTGTTATTTCAGTCTTTTTTTCCAACTTTAATGTTAGTGGCTCGAATGTCAAAAATCCCTTTATTAGGAAAATGGCAAATTTCTTTATTAATGCAAAGGTGACTTGGTTTATCGTTACTGTAGACAAACGAAAACACTTTATTTGATGTATCCTTAAAGAAAATTTTAAATAATATCAATCAGGAGAAAAGTTATTGCAAAAATATATGTTGATCCCTAGACACTTTTGATGTGTGTATTAAAAAATGTTGATCTTTTAAGGCTGCAAAATTTCGTAAGGGTATGTGATGTATGTTTGTATATTTGTCCACGAATTTCTGGTAAACTAGTGGTCATAGCGATATTTTTCTTTTTAGTTCAATTATTTATATTTCAACTTAGGGGATAGTGTATATATTATTTAAATCGGTCTAGTATTTTTTGTGTTATGCGTAACAACTACTGCCTATAACTAAAACTCATGAAATAAAATAATAACTTCAAAAATTAAACCGCCTTCAAAAATGTTTCTCCTAAACAGAGGGCAAATTGTTGTTATGAGCTTTTTAGTCAGTTTTTTTCGGGCGTATTAATTTTTCACGTTAAGGTTTAAAATAAACATCTTGAAAATATTTTCCGAACAAGTTTTCGTTTAGCTACTAGGACTATACTTACCAACATAGGCATGAAGCATGTGAATTTGAAGAAGGTCGGACAAGGGTTCCTTCAGGAGTACATTTCGGTTGTACTCATATCAGGGCACCAAATAGTTTTGACACGTTGTTTAATAAACACATTAGGAGCCTAGATAATGATAGCTTTACCGTCTATCAACACTGGTTACACTGGCTATACATTAACCCTATTGAAGGCCATTGATTAGTGTCAGTAAAATTACAACAGCCTATCAAATACTTGTTGAGTTGATTAAATGCATTGTGAAACATAATTTAGTTGTGGAAGATTACAAGTAAAATGAGTAATGTAATGTCAAAAGTCATTTTACACAGTTTGCCTTTTCAATCAATTTGATTGCTCCGAGTTGAGCCACCCGTTCTCCATTTGCGTAATATCTGTGAATATTTGTGTACATTGTACCAAAGTGACGCGATGCTACAAAGCTTTGGCAGGCGCACACGCCAAGTTTGCCGAACGCAGTAATCTCCTGCGACAATATTATCATTCCCGCACGTAACTCTATGGGCTCTACACCCAATTCGCAATTATAACACATTCACACACTAGAGCACTATTTTTGAATCACTGGCTTAATATTCTGCGTAGCCTTCGTTCAAATATCGATTCAACAAAAAATCACACTCAATATTCACGAGCAGTTACAAAATGGCGTTAAATATATTTTAATCACCACCACTGCAAGCGCTGTGTGTATTTAAACCGATTTTCGTTTGTAATTAAGTACTCAAAGAAAATCCACACGTCATATTGACGCGAATGACTAAAAATAGGCTCTTATATCTGATCCCCAGTCACAACACACCACACACTGCATTGTTAAATACTACGGTCTCCTCGGTGATCCACCATCCACGAGTAATTTGCTGTAGCATAGATTTCTTCTTTCTCCTTTATACCTTTAAACGATGAGGTATTAGGTATGTTTTGTGTCAACAAGATACACAGTAAAGCGAAGTTAGGACTAGTAGATTAGTCCGTTGTAACAACGTTGTATCTTAACGTTTCCAGCTAAAGGGTTTTAATAGTCACGTTAAGTAAAACGAGTAGAAAAATATAAAGTCATTGGTTTCTTAATAACCACTATATTGGTTAACTAAGGCTAGTAAATTGAGGCCGCATAAGTAACTAACTAATAGTTTTTTGTAATGATATGGATTTAAAAAAGATCAATAACTAGAAAAACTATTAAATTCGGTATTCGAATACATATTTTTAATTTCATGTTACTAATTGCAACTGAACATCTGTGTGGTAATTATTTGTAAATATTTTATCATTTTATGCGATCCTTTGCGCTGGTTTATAAATAAATTGGTAATTAAAATGAATATTATTGTGATTCAATTTGCAAAATACCAGGAAATATCGTCGCCCACGCGTTCAATAACAAACTCCCACATTTTACGCGAAATGTTAATTTCGACAGCTTATGAAACCACCCACGTGTATTTCAATTAACGTTCTTTGAAAACAGTGATGGTATATTTGCTTGCCTCCATTTTTGACAGACGAACAGTCTATGTTTAACTTAACAAAATTTATAACATCCACGTTTATTTATGGATTCATGGAATTGGGTTTTAATATAGCTATCTAGATTATGTATTTGTTTATTTTAAAAGCAATTACAAAAACTTAACGTTACAACGTTGTTCTCTGTAGATAATTATTCAGGCACAACTCTCAACCAAAAATAATTTTATGAGCGGTATAAAACACAATATTATAATATTATTTAATTTTTATATCAAAAATAAACTTTAAAAAAAGTAAAAACCGACTTCAAAACCAAAATGCACTAAAAAGTCTTAAATAAACTCTTCACCATTGAAAGGAAAGGAATCCGTTTTAGGCAAACAATTTCTTTTTGGAGTCGGTGCTGTGATAGTTGATGCTTGATGGTCAAAGTGATGGCACCGACTCCAAAAAGAAATTGTTTGCCTAAAACGGATTCCTTTCCTTTCAATGGTGAAGAGTTTATTTAAGACTTTTTAGTGCATTTTGGTTTTGAAGTCGGTTTTTACTTTTTTTAAAGTTTATTTTATTTCTTTATTTTTAGTGATTACATAAGAGGGGGGGAGGGGGCGGGAGTTGCACCTTATGATTCTATTTTCTACAAAGCTACAAATTACCTATCATAAGTTTCGTCATTATAATTGCTGAACTCCTAGGCGTTCAGGAGTTCCACCATCAGCTCAGCTCCACAATATGTTGACTATCAGACGTAGCAACACGTCAACATTAAGATTCTAGTAAAGAAACACTATATGTGCCTTTAAAATTTTAGGGTTTCCCTCGAATACACCAAGATCCCATCATCAGATCCCAAAATGGAAAAAATGGGACCAACTAGAAGGTATACCCTCTAAGTAAGTGAAAAAATTTTTCGATTCAGTCGACAAACGACTGAGATATATATGAGGTAACATACATACAAAAAAAAATAATGATAAAAAAAAAACATACAGTCGAATTGATAACCTCCTCCTTTTTTGAAGTCGGTTAAAAAGCATAACGATTTGCAATAAAAATAAAAGAACAGTAGACAAAGCAGGAGAATGGCGTAAAATTGGTAAACAGAGCACCATAAACGGTACATTTGGGATAGTTGCGCCTTGCGCCGAGCAATCCAAGTTTCATTTTGGTAGATGTTCACACATTAGGGGCCTTGCGTTTATTTTATTGCGGTGACCGCGGTCCGCTGTCGGTACAAAGTACAAAATAGTGCCAGAAAACCGTGAGCATACAAATAGTCGTCGAAAAGATTTGTGTTCTGGGGAAAAAACTTCACAATGATATGGCATGGCCAAAAATTGTTACCGTATTAAAAACAAAACGTATGATACCCGTAGTATCACACGTTTTGCATTATTTAGGCAAGGTGTTGTTTTTTGTGCCGGAAACGTTCCTAGCACGTTGGCTCCTAAGTCCGTTGCAGTAGGAAAATACTGATTATGAAATTGGAACGTTCGCCAAATAAAGTTAACTGACAAAATTACAATTTGCATGATGCCAAAGTTTCCGAACTTTGTACTCAGTTTTTTTTGTAAGTAATAAAATAACTGTTATTAACTGTGTTACTAATATAGTCACAGTATAAGAAACCTGTAATAAAGACTGAGATAAATATCTACGAAATTTATTTAAAAAAAAAAACACATTTAACACTAAACCCAACTGACTGTATTACCACTAGCTGTGTCGGACAGTGGCCAACCCTCACCGGACAGGACACCCGATTCCACACATTATAGTTGTAATAGAATTTACCCGCAGCAATTTGTCTCTGGGAGTGCGCAGAACAGTAAACAGAAGTAAAAAATATTACCTGTCCTATCCCGCGTGATAGCGCCCGCGAAATATTGACCGTGTGTTGTACGACTTAGTATACTTTGATAACATTGCCGTGAGTATGTAGAGACGGTTAAACTATGGGCATTAGGCTTGTTATACAGGTTTCTTGTATAACTTACTTAAAGCTTACTGATAGGATAGATCAAAATTAATGTGAATAGTTTTTTTGAGCTAGAAACAGCATTTTGAATTTCTCTAGTACATAGTAAGTGATTTAGTAAGCGGGCAAATGTCACTGAATAATGATCCTCTTGTTAACTTGATTTGAATGGTAAAAATAATAAATTTAAATCTTCACAAAGGAGCTTAAGTTAGCGATAAATCAAATAACACACAAAAATATTTATTGTCAATTTAAATTATTTATTGTCAATAAAATAATATTATAATAATACTACAATGGTGCGAAATTAATATTTATGTTGTTTTATAATAATGATAATATAATATATAATATATCGCATATGAATTGCTAATTTGACAGTAAAGCTGAGTCGCTTACCTATCATTTAATTCACTGGCGTCAAGATGGCGTGTGATTTTTCATTGATTAATGCACGTTTTTTCAATGAAAATTAGTATAATTCCACACGGGATTGATTTAAAAAAGATCACTGAATGTTTTTAATTCTAACGGTTATATTTCGCGTCATTTTCATTGATATTTATTAAGTTTTTGAATGAAAATTATACGCGATATTGAAGCGAGTAATTCAAAAATAGAGCCCTTGTTCGCAGTGAAAATTATAATTATTATTTATAATTATAATTAAAATAAATCTATAGGAGACGCAATTGATAACATGGAAATGAATAACGAGTACATCAATTTCACCAATATAATCTCAATTACCAATCAATAAAATCAATTTGATTTACAAGATTAACCAGCATTTTAAATCTTTGTGCATTGTTTTATATTCTGATATCTATGCTCATGTGATACTTATACAGATGCTTTTTAATATATGTTTTGTGAGGTTGGGTAAATTTTAACACCCTGAAATAATCAAATGTTTCACGAGTATAACTATGATAAATATATTTGCGCAAACGGAAAACGCAGCGAAATTTATGCCACTGATACCATATAACCGTAGTTTGACCCGATTTAAAATGTCAATATCAATAACAGGAGGCCGATTCTCGCAGCAATCAAACTTTTTTCGTGCGGTAATTCGATTGTGAGAATAACCGTTTTACCTTAAAAATCAAGTAAAATATCTACGCGTAAATAAACTATCGTATAACTAACAAAATCCAAATACATAGGAATCGTGATCCTGAGCAATCAAAAACTATTTTTTCTTTGACAAAGAAAATTCGATCGGTGATCTTCTTTCGTATACGAATTGCACGAGAATTGCTTCCCAAAAAGGCAAATATTGTTGTCTATTTATATGTTTATGGTAAGTATCCTAGTTTACTTCTACACGAATAAATTCTCGGTTACATTATCTTGCAGCTTTCAGGCCTATGGATTCATAGCACAACACAACAATGTTTGAAGCTCTTTGGCGAAATTAAGCGAAGCCGGAATTTCACTGAATCGCTTTACATCGGCTAATTAGTACTAACCACATAAAATTATACCCTTATTAGCATGTACAGTGCCCCTATAGAAACCATTCCTAATGGAATGGAGGCAAAAGGGATAGATGAAAGCACCATCAGATGGGTAAAAAACATGCTCTCAAATCGAGTAGCAAATATTACCCTCAATGCTTCAAAGCTTGTATTCCTTGCCACGAGAGGATGTCCACAAGGAAGAGTACTGTCTCCACTTCTATGGACCCTAGCAGTAGACCAATTACTTGTTAAGATGGCAAAAAAAGGCTATGATACACAAGGCTATGCTGATGATCTAGTAGTGATCATCAGAGGTCCCGCACTCAGCACAATTTCTAGTCTAATGGTAGGCGCTCTCAACACCATAAGTAAGTGGTGTAGAGAAAACGAATTATCTATCAATGCAGATAAAACAGTGATAATCCCATTCACAAGGAAGAGAAAACTGGAAAAACTGGTGAATCCAAAGTTAAACGGTAAAATTCTTCCTTACTCTAGTGAAACCAAGTATCTAGGGGTAACGTTTGACCAAAAACTTACTTGGAACTCACACCTAGATAATATCATTCAAAAAGCCAAAATGGCTCTGTGGAGCTGCTGTCGAATGGCAGGGTCAAGATGGGGACTAAACCCAAAATTGCCCTATGGTTGTACACAGCGGTCGTGAGACCAGTAATACCATATGCACCTGCCGTCTGGTACAGCAAGGTCAACCAAGCGACAACAATACAGAAACTGAGCAGCCTGCAAAGGCTTGCCTGCATTACAGCAACTGGAGCACTGTTTACGACACCAGGGGCAGCTTTGAACGCTCTGCTGGATCTAACACCTCTGCATTTACACGTACAAAAAGAGGCCAAGCAGAGCACCTATAGAATCTGCTCCCGCACGAAAATGAGATGGGCTTCTCAAAATCTGATAAGACTCAAGGAATCAGTACTTGAAAACCGACTACTAAGCATGCCTAGTGACGATATGCATACGGAATGTAACTTTACTAAGCTATACTCCGTAAACATACCTTCTAGAGACAAATGGCTTGAGGGCCAAATGTCATTTAAGAAAGGTAGCCACGTCTGGTACACGGACGGATCCAAAAAAGGAAATGATGTAGGATGTGGGGTCTACGGAGAGAGGCCTAAGCTCAAAGTAAGTGTAAACATGGGGACTGAAACCTCCATCTTCCAAGCCGAGGTCTTTGCCATAAACAAATGTGCAGAGATAAACCTTGAGAAGAGACTCCGGAACCAACACATCTACATCAACTCAGATAGCCAAGCTGCATTGCTGGCTCTAAAATCCTTCGAACAAATGTCAAAACTGGTGCAAATATGTAATGAGACATTGAATGAACTCGGAAACACCAACAAAGTCACACTTACATGGGTACCAGGGCATTCAAAGATTGAAGGAAACGAAGTAGCAAATGAACTTGCTAGAGAAGGAGCCGACAACCCTCAAATCGGCGTAGAACCTTTCTGTGGCATCACCAAACAACGCGCCACTACGCTTCTAACCACTCTCTGTAAGCAAGAGGCTATTGAGTCGTGGAAGTCTACACAAGGACAAGAACACTCAAAAGCACTAATTCGAGGTTACAACAACAAAGCAGCTAAAGAACTGTTAAAGTTCGAAAGATTCAAAGCTTGTGCAGTAACCAGAATGCTAACTGGCCATTGCAAACTGAACAAACATTTGGCCAATATGAACATGACCGAAGACGCTCTATGTAGATTCTGTAATAAAGAAGAAGAAACGGCCATGCATATTCTCTGCTCATGCGGACCGCTTATGAGCAAAAGAAGTATCCATCTCGGGCGGCACAACATGCACCCGGATGAGATAGCAGATATCACGCTCCAAAGAATATGGCAATTTATAGACTCAACGGGACTAAGCAGTGAAATTTAAATATAAGGGCGCCACAATAGATCATACCTGGTCGAGCTGGCAACATTAGAGCCAAACAACCAATAATAATAATGAACAGTGCTCAGGAATTAGTTATATTACTGTGTGTGCTTACGTAAGAGGCTTAGTAAATAAACTCGGGTCAATCGTATCTACTCTGTCAATCGTATCTATTTATACGTTTATGGTAAGTACCCTAGTTTACTTCTACTCGAATAAATTATTGGTTACGTTATCTTGCAGCTTAAAGGCCTATGGATTCATAGCACAACACAAAAATGTTTGAAGCTCTTTGGCCAAATTAAGCGTAGCCAGAATTTCACAGAATCGCTTTACATCGGCTAATTAGTACTAACCACATAAAATTACACTCTGATTAGCATGTACAGTGCTCAGAAATTAGTTATACTACTGTGTGTGCCTACGTAAGAGGCTTAGTAAATAAGCTCGCGTCAATCATATCTACTAACGATGTAGCTTTGACCCAGTTAATAAGTAATCTTATATACAAGTATGTAGTACATTTATGTGCAAAAGTAGAATTGTACACCCATTATCGCTTAGAGGCACCGCTTGTCGGAGCTTTATATTTTCGCTTCATGGACTGGTTTGCATCACTGAACCTGATTGGTGACTACCATCACTAACAGCCTAACAACCGATGTATAGATTAGTATCAGTTTTAACACCAAACAGGCATCTATTTTGTCGTAGGAGAGCCTGAAAGTTAAGTGTTGAAAAAATATGGCCAAAAGTGAGGGTGCCTCTGAAATAACCATATATTTTTTTAGGTTTAAATATGGGCAGTATAGTGAACTTGTCGGTTTTAATATGTCGTGTTTCATTTTTAAAAAATATGTTTATGATTTTTGAAGTTACAACTTATGGGTGCCATATGGCACCGCTAATCGGTAACAATATCATTTAAACTATCATACTTTACCTGATGTTTGTAACGATTTTAATGTGAAATTTTGCAAATGTACGTTGTACTTTTGTATAAATGTAACGTTCGACACTTTTTATTTAATAGATTCAAATGTTACATCAGAAATTACATTTAATTAAAAGAAGTAATATTCATGTAAAACTTGTGTTTGTTTTTTATAATATGATTTTAGAAAATATATAATAGTAATAGCCTCCTCTAGCCGATTGACTACGGTGGCCAGTCACAACGACTTACCGACTGCGTGGGACATATTATAGTGCACAAGTGTATGCGCTAACACAGGTACACTCTCGGTTGAATAACCGTCAACTTCGAAACTTCGGGCTCCGGCAAAAGAATTTCTGAACATAAAAACCCAGGTAATGTTAGGCCAGACTAGGGGATCAAACTCGGGGCCTCTGGCGCAGCCCTCGCTTTAAAGTGCGACCCACTTACCGCTGCGCCACGCCACAAGGCAGTTGGAACTAAAATTATCGACGCTGTCACATAAGCGCTTAGCAATTTTCCAATTTTAGCAATTTTTTAGGCAATTTTTCGAGGGTGCAATTCTCGTGTACTTCTTATACGAAAAAAGTACACCGATCAAATTTTCTTTGTCGAAGAAAAAATAGTTTTTGATTTCTCAGGATCACGATTCCTATGTACATATTTAGATTATGTTTGGGCTATAGTTTTTTTACGTGTAGATTTTTCACTTGTTTTTTTAGGTAAAATAGTTAAACTCGCAATCGAATCACTACACGAAATAAGTTTGATTGCCGCGAGAATCGACCTCCAGGCCTAAGAAATATGCATAAGTTTTTGACTTATTTTCATGTCTTTTAGGCATATGTATATCAATAAAACACATAAAAAATACGCGAATTTTCCACCATGGTGAACTCGGGTGATAATGGGTTAATGAGTATGCTATTTGACTTGACAACTCTGACGCATATCATTAGATCATTTATTTAAAGGAATTGACAACGTCAGAGTAAATTAAAAGTTTTAAAAGTTAAGAAAACAGTTACACGAAGCTTATAGAAACTCAAGTTACCCGCTTCTATTCGTTTCCTTTTTAAATTGCAGATGCTGCTGTGATATTAAAGAAGTGCCTACTCATTAAAGTGTATTGGGCACGTTTGGCCCAAGGGTATTTTGCCCTTTCATGTCCGCCCTGCTCACGCGGCCGCCCGCCCTGCGCGCCTTACGCCACGGGCGTGTGGGTTTATTTGATATTTGCCTATCTCGGGCACATGTTGAACCTATCAAGGTGTTTACTGGACACGAAATTGAGAGATGCTGCTTATCAATAACTTCGTTTGTGAACATGACTTTATGTACTTATCTAAATTATATAATAAGGGCCTGTTTCACCATCGGCAAGTAAACTTATTAACAGTTATTCAAGGAAAGTAAATTCGTATAAAGTATATTTCGTAAGATTACGCTGATGGGAAGTAATGGGAACTTATGCAGACATTGTGAAATGCAGGTTCGTGTCCCGCCCGTGATCTATTTTTGGCTTTTTATTACATCTTATAAGAATACAAAAATAACACTTAGTGTTAAAACAGCGAATAGAAATCCTTGTAAATTATAGGTCTGTGGACTAACAAATGTACAGTCTTCCTTAATATACATATAGATAAACGAAAGTTAGTATCCATAGTATCCACATGTATCTAACCTCATGGTGAGCATCAAATTTTATCACGAGTTTCAAGTAATAGTAAATATAAGATGATTGTTTTAGTTTATTTTATGATATTATCGTCAGTGTGTAATATATAGATTGACCTGTAAGTAATTCGGACCGGTAAGATCCGGACTCTCAATTCATATGGAGATCATCATCATCATCATTATGTTATCACGTCCACTGCTGAACCTAAGGCTTCCCCACGTGTGTGTGATCCTGCGATCTTTACAAGTTCGTCTGTCAATCATGTCGGTGGACGTCTTACGCTGCGTCTTTCATCAAAGTGTCTGCAATTTAGATCAGTTCTTCGTGCTATGTGTCTTGTCCATTGCCACTTAAGCTTACTGCTTCTCAGGGTTATGCCCGTTACCTTTGAACGTATCTCCTCATTTCTGATCTTGAATTGATCTTGAAGATAAATACCGACAAAAAGTCCTAAGCGACTATATTAATGTAATAGCGAAGCCCTCGCACTTTGGACGTATTCCAACAAATACCATCCATGGATTTCAGCTTTCCAGTTGTTTGTAATTACAAACTTTATTCTAAGCAACACGTTCGGGAAAGAAAATGCTATAATAAAGCGAACGAAAACTTTAACGAGGGGGAGAGTTTCTGAAGATTTGACAGTTGATTTGTAGGAATGTGTTTGATTAAAATATTTTGATTAAAAATTGTTTAAGTTAAGCTACTACCTTTTTTTTTAAAATATATTTTTATTACACGATTTTGATGGTAATTAAATGGTTTTCTTTGTTAGTGTTTAGATCACTGAAGAAAGGTGAGTGCTCTATAATTATCACAAATAACGAGTGGTTCTAAATACAATATCATTGCGAGTGGACTAAGAAATAAACATATATTCTTGGAAAGGCACAAGAGATGTCAATGAAAATGATGACGATTAAACGCAATCAAGTAGCTATTCGAAATAAAACGATTTGGCGCTTTATGTCTAATGGAATTTCGTAAGCAGATAGTAAACCACACCTGCAGCGATCATTATCCGAACACGGTCCATTTGATCGAGAAATATATAAAAAATGTTAGTACACAAGGAGAAGGAAAATAAAAAGCAGCCTTCGTCATCTGAAAATGGCAAATGGAACTATTTGTCACAACGACGGGTAAGTAATCGAGGTTAACCCCGCTCCCGTATCTTCGTCGATAAATTGTCTTTCATTTTGTATTGGCTTGACCTAGAACTGGGCCGTTCATCAAAGCTGTTTGCGTAGGGTAAGTAGGTCCCAGTGACGGATCAGTGGCCGTTTAAACACTTACTTTAACGTTATATTGCCTGGTCTGACTGAAATACCGAAGTTTATCTTCGGATTTTATGCGACTGCATGGTCTTCAAAATTTTAGTAGCTTTTATCTACCCCTGTTTGTCGGCTAGCTTACGTATAGTTCTAGCATTATTTATTAAAAAAACTTTACTGCACAAAAGGTGGACTTAATGCTAAAAGCCTTCTCTCCCAGTCATATCTTCAGGTCATGCAGAGAGATTGTAATGAGTGAGAATTTGTTTATTAGCATAGTATCTGAACTTGTTTATTGTATTAAACTTAAATTCGTCTTTAACCACTTCACATGTGCCGGTATGAAATGATTCGTGTGGGAATACACAAAACTAGTACTACACTTATCTATGTATAACTTGTTTACAAGCAGCGGCATACCTAAAGTAAATATGTTAATGAAGAATCGTTGAATTTGTCTTTACTTCTCCAACTCTCCCGGCTGCTGTAGTGACAAATGCCTCGTGTTTCAGAGTACAAACTGGAGCAACGACGGAACAAATCACAATTTATTTTGGGAGCAATTGTTCATTTGTTTCTGAGAGACAGACTTTTACGAAGAATTCACAACAAATTAAAGCTAGAACCAATTTCTCTATCCAATGTTTCGAACTGCATGATTTAGGCTCATCGGAATATAAGGCTCAAGAATATATTAATGGGTCAGGCAATGAAAAGTCTTTAAAACTTATAGAGGGAATGTCAAGGAACATGATTTTTTACTTTTGTATCTTTGTTTGGAATAGTTCGTTTGGAGGTCAATATATCAAAAGTCCTAGTCTGAAGCTCTTGAGCCGGAAGGGCGTGAAGTTATTTTTTCATTTTTTCGCATAGGTAAATATAGGTATTATAGATAACTATGCGTAGGTACAAGCGACATGAGAACTTCTACAAAATGAAATCTGATATAATACCTCAAGGCAGTACATATTATTTGTCATGTATTAGCACTGGTTGTTTCCGACAAATATAAATAAAATTTGAATCAAATGATAAATGAAGTTCGCGCTAGTTCATTTAAACTTATTTCAAAGTTACAACATTTCCTATACCAAGTAGCATCAAGTTGGAGATATTTTGAAACTTATTTATACTCTTAAATAGTGTGGTAGTATGCATTGTTTCATTTTTATATTTTAATCTGGTGGTCATTTATTAAATCCTGGGCGAAATATTTTTCTATAAATAAATTTTATTTAGCAGAAGGCAAATTTAAAAAGGAATTACTTAATGTTTCAGGTCATATGTATAGGAAAGTGCAAATGATAATAAATCGTGATAACTGAGATCATCATCATCATCATTATTAGCTGCCAAAGGACGTCCACTGCTGAACATAGGCCTCCCCCAAGGCTTTCCACAGCGACCGATCACTAGCGTTCTGCATCCAGTTTGATCCTGCGATCTTTACAAGGTCGTCTGTCCACCTTGTTGGTGGACGTCCCACGCTGCGTCTCTGGTCGAAGGGTCTCCAATCTAGAACTTTCCTGCCCCAACGGCCATAAGTTCTTCGCGCTATGTGCCCTGCCCATTGCCACTTGAGCTTACTGATTCTCAAGATAACTGAGATCATTTAAAAAAAAATTAAGATGTAATTTTTAGTAAAGTCATATATTATGTATGTTGCATAGACGCTTTTATTAATTTCAAACTAAACTTTACGACAAGTGGTGAACACACTACGTCAAAACCAAATATATTTCTTATCTTACGAGCAATTTCATTCAAAGCATATCCATATCGAAAAAAAAACATGCAATAAGCAGGACATATTTTTTTCTTTTAGCAAAATTGACAATTACGAGCCTGGTTTTGACATTTGAGTAGTACATTTTTCTCTATGGTAAACCCGTATCTTTTTAAAGGTATATAATCGTGATTACCAGGGAGAAAAAACAGTTTCTATAGTTTATGGTGATTACTTCTTACTTAATGTTCCAGATGATGAGTGTAGACTTCCCTCAAAATTTATTTCGCAATAATAAATCTCAAGGTAGGAAGCTCTCTTAAGATAGGTAAAGCGGGAGTAGATTCGAGGGAATGCTGCTTGTCCCTGACACTGGCCTGTTTTATGGTTGTATGTGGTAAGTGGTATGCTCCAGACAGAGTGTTCTGGTAAATGTGATGAATTCTAGCACCGGAAATAAAATATGTGACAAAGAAGTCCGATTTTGAAAAAGATAGTACTCCTTTATAACTTTCACCGATGAGGCCGAGCCGTTGCTCATTAAATGTAGCAAAAAAATCAACCATACTTCGTTTTTAGTATTATAAAGTTGAGGAGATTTGTGTTTGTTTGCTTGCACTAATCTCAAGATCTACCTACTGGTCTGATGAGAATAATTATGTGTGTGTTAGATTGCTGCAAGCTATAAAACATTAAGATACGACCTATGGTCGGAGTAAAACCAAAAACGCAGACGGATTCGCGGGCGGCTAGTTTCTTATAAGATTTTATTGCACTAGTAAGGATATTCAACGGATATATCTGTAAAATAATTAATTTTGAGACTTCCTTACTAGTCCAAACAAAGTCACGAACTCTAAAATTGTGTCCCAAGTAATTCCATCTTAAGATTTTCGTTTTTTGGGCAACAAGTAGAAAAATAGTAATGAAAAAGACAGAAATGTGGACCAATTCTCTGTATTGTAAGTAGTACTTATTATGTATGCCGCGGCATGCCGGTAACGCCGACGACCTTTCGATCCTTAACCGATAAATAAATATTTATATACAGTCATATAAATAATCACATGTCTACATACTCACTCCACCCACAAATATAAATGTAAAATTATACATAACACCGAATTTTGTATGCTGAATAATTATGGCACTGATACATTAATGATTGATTAATCGGTTAGATTGTAATTGAATAATTCATTGTAGCTTGTCTATCAAATATAAGAACCATTAGATACATCATAAATAAAATAAGCTGTTTAATGTGACGACCACCGTGGTGTAGTGGCTAAGAATGCTGGTTTCAAGGCGTCGCCGCTCCGAGGTCCTGGGTTCGATTCCCGGTCGGGTCATTATAGAAATCAGAATTGTCTATATTGTCTCGGGTCTGGGTATTGTGGTACTACCGTTGTGTCTGATTTCCATAACACAAGTGCATTGGCATCAGAGTAATGTATGTGATTGGTGTCCAATATAATAATAATAATAAATTAATTTTGTTAAGAAATATAGGAGAACTTAAAATTATTAACAAGGTGCTTTTCTAACTTTTTATACTCTGTAATAATGCCTACTGATTATATACTGTATTTAACAAAAAAACAAAAGCTTTAACTTATTCTGACACCCTGTCGGGTTGAAAAACAAATCCGTAATTTTCAATTATGGCCTCGTGGAGACACACAGCCGGCGCTACACCGATACAAATGGATCATAAATAGAGGAAAATAGCCCTATATCACGCATCAAGGAAGGCCAGCCTGCCCTGGGGACAACAACTGCCTCGTTTTTCATTTACAGCCCGTTAAATCCACAGTTCCCGAGGCTTACGCGAACGCTATTACCCGAGTCATAAACATATACGGGGTCCATAAAAAACGCAGGTGACTACTGGCTATGATGCTTCCGATATTAGATCGCTCAGATTAATTACGGGCCACAAAACTTGGGTAATCTTTTCTCCATGTCAGGTTCGAGAGGGGCGAGAGTAACGCAAAGATTGTTTGTCATGTATCCGAGATCTTGCACTTTGTCAATACTGTCTCCTTAAGTTAAAAAAGAAATGCCTCGATACAATACCAACAGCGATATACTTAAAGTATTTTTCAAAACACTTGCTCAAAATGACGTTTTTATTCCACCGATTTTTGGCTCATAATCCTAGATATTAAACACGCGTGCTTTTTCAGTATATTATTGCACTAGTGCCTTTAGTTTATTAACCCGACCAATTTACATTTGTCCCTAGTACCAAGTAGTAAGTAAGAAGAAGAGGCGATATAATTTAGTCGGGTTACAACTTTTATTTTAGCAACAAACAGAATTTATGCGAAAAATAACAGTATGTACATATTTATTTCAATAAATGGCAAATCGAGCTTTATTACTAAAAAATAACTCAAATTAATTAATTTTTTCTGTAATTTATATTTTAAACACGAATTATTACATTTTTAATCTTGGCTGTTGGCCGATCTATGTAGTTCGCACCTTCGCCTTGCGCGCGCATCGGTATCGCGGCAAGAAAAAAAAAATAACGCGCCATTTTTCGTAAATAATTGTCGGATGTGTTGTGATGAAGTTTTGATAATAGGGAAGTGTGTTGAAAAACGTCGTATGAAACACGTGTGCCTGTGACCATAATATACGCGGCTTTCTTATGGCGCACTCGCTTTCGCTCGTGCACACACAATATCGCCTTGTATATAATGGTCAACTTAGCACACTTGTATCATAATGTACTATTACGTGAATCCATATTTCATTACATAAATAAGGATACGCACACGAAAATGCCATCGCTTACTGAAACAATCGCAAAGTAAGTGCTTTCGCAAATATTTCATGCGAAACGTCAGAAGTTTTCGTGCGTTATTTTTATGTGGTAATCGACAATTCTTTCTGTCAATACTCATAAAATATAGCACAGAAAATTTCTTTGAAACAAACATCAAAGTAACGACTAGCTTGGATAGGCACCACAGGATTTATTTTTTCTTTGTTCGAAGCAGGTAATACTCGTATGCGTCATCGTCAGCAAATTCTTTTGTGTACTAACCTTCTTAACTTGTTTTGATAGACAAATAAGAACTAACTATACCTTTAACTTGGCATCATAACTAATATTGCCAAAAAGGTTTACTTGTTTGCAAAAAATATTATGAGGCAGGGCAAGTCATGCAACTCGCAATAGTTCGGATACGGTACTTATCTCGTGGAAAATTTATGTGGATCGAACAATAGCAATTTAAACTTTATCGTATCTCTCATACGAGTAGGTACTGCGGCTTCTATCGCACTACAACTGTTGTTTGTTGTTAACACGGCGAGCACGTCTAAAACTAAGTTGCCGTAAAAAGAAACGCTACGCTTTTCTGAGCTGCCATTTCCTTTATTTTTCTTTGTCTGAACTTGACTTTTTTTGGCGCTGTAAAACTCGCCGCAAAGCGGTACCTATTTATTACTTTATTATTGAAAAAGGTTAGCTGAGTTATAAAGTTTTCTCCATAGCAATAACTCTTCCATCTTCAAAGATGAGGATGTTAGATCATAAATATTTGAACTTTAATTCCATGTACAAGACGTGAAGTCGACGACCAACAGTCATGAATTTGTATTTTTTCTATAATAAATTAACGATGCCTCTTTATTTACAACAACAGTAAGCCTGACAAAAACTTTATTTTCTCACCATATTTCGGATGAGGTAATTATATACATAGCAATAATTTGCCGCGAAAGTCTTACCGAAGTTATGGTTCGTGTCTGAGACACATATTTATTTCAAACGAAATATATTAAAGCCGGCCAGAAATTTATGAGAACTGTCGAAACGCGCTGCGCCCGTTTTATGCCCACTGTTTATAAATCTTGAATCTAGATTAGGTCAATATTTGTAACCAGGGGATTAGACATTTCCATATCCAGGGTGTTTCCTGTGACGTGTCAAGCCGACGCACACCACATAATTAGTTTCAGTTAATGATATGTGTTCTTATAATAATTTAGGCGGTGTTATTGCTTACTTAAATGCTGTCCTTACCTAAAGTTAACCTTACAACTTTAAGAAAGATAGAAGAAAAGTATTAAACAGATTATCTTATCTTCATTTGTACATATAAAGGTTATTACTTAATTTGTTCGGTACTGTTGCCTGTTACACGATGTCATTTAATTTCTGGTTAGCGTTTTCTGCTAGATACCTACTTCAAACGAAATGACGTTCTATATTTGAATAATTAGTTGGTTAGTGCTTACTTATTGATTGTGTAACAGGCCCTTGGCTTATACCAAACATTGCTATGCCGTGATCTTTTCACATGATTTGTCTACAAAAACGACGTTCTTCCAATATTCAGATTTGAATAATATGTTTTCATTTCCGTATCAATACGAACTAGGATTTGGTCCGGATAATAATCGGATGCAATTTCCTGGTGTCAATAAAACTGGTGATCTTAAATCATTTTTGTTTGTCCGTGATTAATGTTTACTGTGTTTTGTAAATCGGTTTTTGATCATAACAATTTTCATTGTTTTTGATTTGTACTTTTACTTTCAGAGTAGCTTTTACTTCTTTCAGATACAACTTGCTATTTATCAAGTGGATATTACTATAAGACTACTCTTTTCAAAGGTATTATTATTATTTGAATACGCTTAAGCTTGACCCACGTCACATGCTAAGCAACTAAATTATGCCACCATCCTATTTTGGATCCCCTTACCTACTATAGAGATCCTTTGACAACACGACTAAGCAATTCTCCCATGCAAATTGTATATAAAGCGCGTAGCTAGGCAAGTACGGGAATGAATGTGCCGTTCAATTGCTCGCTACATTATACATTACGGCAGGAGTTGCCAACCCGTGGCGAGCAAATTATAATAATTTGTTAATTGATACAAGTTGGAGTTTAGTTCGAATATGTGCGAATTCAGCAACTTTGGTTTTGTTGTGTTTTATACAGAGCAGCGATTTGGAAATGATGCAGCTGCAGTATATTGATAATATTTTTTAGCGAGTATGGATAGAATTTGCATAGGAACCTTTATGTACTTTTGAATGCATCTTGTGCATTATTTATTACACACAAAATAATATCAACGGCACTTTAGCTTAAATAAATATTTTTCCTACACTTTAATAAGTGTAGGAAAAATATTTAATAAATAGGCTAATGCCTAGTATTAGTGTAGTCATTGCGCTCAGCTGGAAGGTTGGCGATCCCTGCTCGTACAATGTAGCCTTTGAGGCAGTCGGTTGCGGTTGAATTTATCATCAGTTCAAGTTGTACCCAATCATGTTTCTATTTCCCATTTCGATCAACCATACGCCTGTTACAGTATATTTCAAAAATATGAACCATTCGCAACTAGGGATTGTGAATGGTAAATGGAGAAACTCAACTGTCACTTAATATAGCTTGAATAGAGAAAAGGGCATTGTTTTTAAAATTGCGGAATTCATATGCGTTCTAGGTCATTTGTATATGTACAACAAAATGTGTCATAGCATGTATTTCAAGTAACCAATTATAATATAATTGGCTACTTGATAACTTTTGGAAAAGTGTTGTAAAATGGGCACACTAATAATTTATGCCTATTAAAATTCCATTTTGCTGGGAACATTTTTAATTATTGTAATAAAACAAGATTTTAAGTAATTCATTTTGAACACGCGCGTAAACGGCAGGTAACGTGATTCTTGACGTCACTATATGTATATAGCGTATTCCGTTCCATGCTTGAATTGGAAATACAATTAAATATATGATGCTGATATTATAAAGTATTTATTTCTAAAACTATTTGAATTTTATTATTCTCACTCATTTTGGTAAAATAATATCTTCTTCCTTGTTTAGGTATGAGGGACATAATAATTTTTGACCTGTTACCGTACCATACTCAGCTTTGTCAGCGCAAATGAAGTAAGCAAAAGTTGCCTGTCAGAAAAAGCGCTTAGGGTAGCAGTTTACTGCTGAACACTATAAAAAAATTGGACACCAATCACATCCATTGCTCTGATCCCAAAGTTAGAAGCTAATGCACTTGTTTTATGGAAATCAGACACAACGGTGGTACCACAACACCCAGACCCGAGACAATATAGAAAAAAAAACTATATTGACCCGACTGGGAATCGAACCCGGGACCTCGGAGCGGCGACGCCTTGAAACCAGCGTGCTAGTCACTATACCACGGAGGTCGTCACGTCAAAATTAACCCTTGTTTATCGTAATAGGTATCCTAACAAGTATGTAAATACAGGGTGTTGGTCAGTGACATCCAACAGCTCAGGGATGAACTACTTCAACCATAACTTTAACTGTAGCAAAGTGTCAAAACTTTTGTATCAATCAACCGGCGAGATGGTCAATCGCCTTTTTTAACTATTTGTAAAATGAGTTATGCTTATCTATTTAAAAAAAAATCTTTAAATTATTTACAAGTTATTTGCAATGTTGTTAATACCCACTTGGCACAAGGTGTCAAGATGAGTGTCGCTTAGGTCTTTTCGGGTTTGTTTACACAGTAACATACTGTTACGTCATCTGACAGCCGGTCCAAAGTTGGTCACGTTAAGGTTTTAAAAGTTTTAGAAAAAAATGACCGAATTTTTTGCAAAAATAAAATATTTAACATTATTTTTATTGAGAAAAATCATATATGGCATTATTTTCAAACTCTAAGGTTTCATTTCCAACACATTTTACATCATTTGTTACACCAGTCAAGTAGCCAATTGAGTAAAGTATTTTATCAAGATTGATGACACAGCTTATGCTAAACAATTTGGATTCCGACTATTTAAATCGATAATAGTGTGTTATCCAAGTAAACACAGGGCCATCGAAGAAACAATTTAGCCACCGCCGACTGACCAGCCGTGAATACAAAGGATTCAATTTACCTACCACACTCACGTACACATGGATGTATGTAAATTTTTATGTTTGCACAATAAAATGTAAATAAATCCAGTGACTTCCGTGAGCCTCCCCTGAATATTACAGGACGTGTCAGGATAACGAATTTGGGGACGCAGCGAATATTATATTTATTTTCTTGGTCGAATTTATAACACGTACAAAATGCTCGTGTTACCAATCTCGTGGGGCTCGTATAGGTCTAAATTATAATATCGTATGAGTTTTGAAGGCATTGTGCATTTGAGACTGTGATTAATGGTTCTAAGTAGACGTCTTTCGCAGTCGTAGATCAGTTTCGCGTTAGCAATTCATTTTATAAACGATTGTTCTCAATAGTCAATCAATACTTGCTTAACGTTTATATTGCATATAAATACGTTTTTTAACAAACTTTAAAAACAACATTTTGCAATATATTTAACACTCACAGTGTCGATCTGAAAGGTCGAAATAAAGGTTAACGATAGATCGTCCAGAGTCCTGCTAGCAGGATTTTTTGTACTTCCGGAAGGACGCCTTTTTATTGGGTCACAGTTCCTTAAAAAATTATAATTCAAAGTTCGAATTTACATGAAAATATAGTGTATTTCTTTCTCTTTCACCTGAATATAATATTTATTACTAACCGGTACCGCTATTCAATTAGCAAGCGATGGCGCACGGATATAAACGCGGGCAGCGCGTTCGCGCGTCGGCGACGTGTTTCGACCTGCCCGGCACCCATCACGCCTGGAGTCGCCAACATTTTGGCGAACATTATGATTATTTATAATACGCGTAAAATATTTGGAGTTATTGTGCGTATTCACGAAGTAAACAAAGTACTAGTGCGATGGAATACTGACGGAAAATTAACTTATATTCCCACTTTGTTGATAAATCCAGCGAATGACAAGTCAGGTAGGATTTCTTCATAATAAAAAAATAAATAAAAAGGAATGTTATGTTGGTGTTTGAAGTTTATAATTTAAGAAATACAATAAAAAAATAATTTTGCGTTGTTTTTTTTTACACCCTTGCATGGTCTGGATCATTCTCAATGCAAATTAGTAGGACTATATTGAATTTCTTAGGAGGGCGATAAAAAGTTCACTGGGTAATCTAGTATTTTATGAAAGCAAACCAATGTTTACAACCCCTGGCAATACGAAAGCTCAAGGTCAAGGTCACCGTACTGCCGGAAGGACCAGGAGCAGATTTCATACAAACCGCGTACTTCCAGCAGGACGCAGGTTCCGTCTTCCAGCAGGACTTTTTGAAAAAATCGGACGTCCTTCCGGAAGCGCTTCCAGCAGGACACGGGGTCGGACGATCTATCATTAAACCCACGACCTCTGACAAACCCAAGAGTTGGTAAGAGCGTTGGCCCGCTTTGTCAAAGGTCGTGTATTCAAATCCTACTCATGAGGAAGTTAAGTTTCTTATTTCATCCTTTAATGCATTTTTCAGTTCACTATAATACTCTTTCTAAACATGCGCAAATTGTTCACTGAGCTGATATGAGTGATATACTTCTGTGGACGCCAAAGATATATATCTCTCATCTAATTCATTTAGTTCAGTAGTTCTACTATCATTATATCAATCACTACTTTACATTCATTCAGCTCAATTGAGCTTGGACACACGCTTGAATGTGCTTAGAAGTACTCTGAAAATCACGTTAAACATCAATCTATGAAACAATACTAAAATCTTACTTATTGTAAAGTTACTAAAGAAAATTTCTGCTTGCGCGTCTTACATTCAATTTGGCGTCAAACTCACGCGAGCCGAGCCGTTCTTGCTGTAACTAACCAAAATATCCCTACTACTAATCAACGCGGTACGTGAACGGCACCAACGAGGCGTCAACCATACGGAAGCAAGTTACGTAAAGGGAACAGCAACGTCTCAGATGGGAGCGGCAACGGATAGCGAACGCCTCGCCTCGGATCGTGTTTGATACAACTTATGATAGTTTTTCTTGTTAATGACAGCCCGTTTCCATCATCAGCACGTCGTCAACCAGCGGGCGACGTGCCGTAAGCGCGTTACAACGCATGCGCCGCTGGTCGAGAGTGAGTTCCGAGTTGGTCTCGATTCGAGGTGGTGCCGTTACGAAGTTGATAGATGTGCGTTGAAGTACGGAGTTTCATACAAAGAATAATGAACGCCTCGAGTTAATACGGTGCCGTCACGGTGACGGGTTGATCAGTGGGATACGGCCTTTACTCTCTATCACTTAACGACTGGACTGGACTGTTGAGCCGTATTGGACGATAGTGAACGAGTGAGTGAAGGAACTAGATTGCTGAAATACTTCAATATTCATTCAAGAACTACCCAACTCTAATCATACACACTTTGCAATAACTTCGAGTAAGTATTTAAGTTCCTGTCGCACAAAATGTGAGCCAGAAATGTTTTGCGCAAAGCTTCTATTTCTTGTAGCGTTTATTTACAAACACAATATCAACGCACGATTGACCACATGCGCGGACGAACGAAACATTCACAATAAATAGAAGTGTGACAAGGCCCATGAAACGAAACAACGAGCGAGCGGACCCGGAGCAAATTGAAAAATGTTTCAGTTTTCAGTGTGAGCGAAAATTGAAAAATGTTCGACGGCAATCCACGCGACATGACGGCGTTTGACGGCGGTCGTGGCGTTCGCAAGTACCGATTTTTCTTGTATTATACCGGAAACTGGTACCGACCTATTTCATTCGGCACGTGCTTGCTGACACTGTTTTCAATAAGGACTTGACACTTCGATTACACCGTTAGATTTTTTTGGGTTCCGTAGCTGAATGGCATAAACGAAATCCTTATTAGGTAGTTTCGTTAAGTATGTCTATCTGTCTGTATAGATAGATAGATAATACTTTATTGCACATAACATACATTGATTAACAAATTCTTTTTAAGGAAATATACAATTTAGGCGGTCTTATCTTTTCCAGACAACCTTTGGGTAAAGAAATTATGAGTTTTCTAGGAAGGGGGGGGAGTATTTTGTGCATAAAAGATAATGAAAAGCTGAATAAGTGAAGTAGAAATATATCTGTGTAATAAAAAATATTGTATAGAAATAAATACAAGAATAATATTAACAAATAATATACATATATATAAAATATAACAGATTAATATATATAGCCCGGAGTTTGGAAGTTGGCGGTGTTTCACTCCCGTGCCCGTGCCTCGGAAAAGCACGTAAAGCCGATGCGCCTGATCTTTTTCCGGTCGTGTCAGATTGCTGTCCCATCGGGCTATGAGAGTGAAAGGAATGAAGAGTGCACCTGTGTTTGCGCACACACTTATGGTTATGTACTATAATATGTCCCGCGCAGTTACTATTACCAACACAATAATAATCATACATAATAATATACACACAAACCAATACGAAATGAAAGGAAATTAACTGAGACATAAGAGTAGATAGAATTATTTTGAAGAGAGTAGATGTTCTTTAAGCAGTTTTTTGAAAATGATAATAGATTTTGATTGCTTGATAGCCAGGGCTAAGGAGTTCCACAAGCGTACTGGTTGGACAGATACTGTATGTCAGCCACAGCCACTTTATTCTGAAACTATTAGCATTACAGAGATGAAACTTAGTAGGTGTATCTCGTTAACCATTTTACGATGCCGATGCCGATACGTTTTTTTTTTCTCAAACCTATGCATGTGTCTCTTAAAATGTCATTGAGATTTCTAAACCCTTTTTTTTCTGAAAGTCTAACATTTGGGAGACAGACGCTTTCAAAGTGATAAAATGGGCGCCCTCTCTATCTGTTGAACGAAGCAAGTCTCTCACTTTTGAGCGGGTGTATAGCCGTGGTGAAGGAATATTTTGGTTGACCTCTGTTGAACACAACACAGTGACAATTTCAGCGGCACAGGTGAAGGTATTTTAATTAGCATTCAGCCAACTCGGTTGGTAAGGGTTTATTGGTTTTCCGATGAACACAGTCGACACTATGATTTCCAAACGGAGTCGCAATGGCGCTGAGCGGGGCAAAGCGCGCGCTGACACGTAGCCTGGATCAAAGAGTCTGATATTTCAGTTCGAAGCTATGAACAGAAAGGCGCACTACGAAATGCCAATTGAACCGATTCGGCGTATGTGAAATGCAGACGGATTTCTAAAACGGTCGGGCTCCAAGTACCGTAGAAAGTATTCAAATAAAATACTCTAATACGATCTCGCTCTGTTATTGGATAGGATAGAAAGGCTTTCAATTCTAAGTAGATTTCCGTTACATCTGACCTCTTAAAATGGAGTTCTTTAAACGCTTGAATAAGCTTTTTTTTAACTCCTGACTTGGCATTTCCTAAGCCATAAGTTATTTTGTTTCAATTTTTTTTAAAATGTTTATTTAGTTTTACACAGTTGAATTGTACTATGACTATTCAGTTTTAAATCATTTCAGAAGATCAGTATAGATAAAAGGTGTTGCAAAAGTTATTATGTAGGTGAAAAGCAACACCAATAATTACATGTCTTGCCCTTACGCGGGAGCCCTAAAAGCCCTGTCGTCCTTTTCGTAACCCGAGGTGGGTGACTAGGGATGTGTCGCAACAACACCCTTAGTTAAGTATTTTTAAACAGTACAACTTATACCTACTATTATAATGCCTTGCATTCTATTTCACAGTTTTTGTGTAAATTAAAATGCAAGAAATTAATGCAAAAACGTTTTCTTAACTGCATTTTTGGTAACCGTGCCTCATCATTAAATACGTTAAGAGTGTTACAGAGAATGACCATTTTATATATATAACATAAAAAGAGACCTATAAGAAGACGTATTACGTCGGAAACTACTTATAACTCGAGAACGTATGGAAAGATATTCATGATTTTGAGGGTTCCGTAGCCGAATGGCAAAACGGAACCCTTATATACTATAGTTTCGTCTACAGTACTATAGTCTGTCTGTATGTCACAGCCACTTTATTCTGAAATTATTATTATTACACAGTTGAAACTTAGTAGGTAGATGTATCCAGTTAACCACTTTATGATTCTCATATTAAAAGGGGGCTCCCATACATAAAACTAAAACCTAAAATTTTGTCAAACCTATGCGTGTAGGGTCTAGGGATAGGTCTTTTAAAATGACATCGAGGTTTCCAAAACTATTTTCTCTAAAAGTTTAACGTTTGAGAGATAGACGCTTGCAAAATGGTATAATGGGTGTCCCCCCCCAAACTTAAAAAAAAGACATGATGTACATCTTGACAAAGACTTTCAACGAAAATTGGTTTGAACGTGATCGAACTAGAAGTTATTGAGATAGTGCACATTTTCAATAACTGCAAACATAACTTAGTTATTCATACAAATACTATGAAAAAGCTGAAAAACAAAGTAATATTTGCTGTCAACAAAATATTGTGGTATTTTGACTAAGTGACTAGTGAGTGAGTTTTAGACTCACTCATTCAGTCACTTAGTTAAAGTTGGCACGGAGCCCGTAGTGTGCGAGTCCGACTCGCACTTGGCGGGTTTTGTTTTGGATTTGTCTTGACTTCGAATAAGATGAGCGAAACTAAATTCGCTTGGGCTGCTAGTGTGAAATTAACTAAACACGATAGAAATATCCATAAAAGGAAATCAGACAACATGGCCGAAGTACATGACATAATATTTTTGCACAAAATTATACATTCGCTCATTGACTGCCCCTATTTAGTAGCTCAGTTATCTTTCAACACCCTGTATAGATGCCTTCGATCTAAATTGTTTGCTCTTGAAGTCTACAGGAATAACACCTCGTTTTATAATCCCCTTGTACGGATGCGTCGATTTTATGATGAATTGGTTGAGTCCCATCCGGACCTCGATATCTTTCAGTCCAAATTTCACTTGTTTCGTAAGAGAATTGACAGAACTCTTGACATCTGCCCACAACATTGAAAACATTGTGAAATTAGGTAAACTTTTTTTTTAGTTTTAGTTTTGTTTGTAAACAGTTCTTATTATATAATAGGGCCTTGTCTGTGCGTGCTAATATGATTGCCCGCAGATTTGCTCGTTGTTCGAGGGGCGTCAAAATTACTCTGTTTAGAGCGTTTTGTACGTCCTTTTACACGAGCAGTCTGTGGGTGAGCTATACGCAGAAACAGTACAATGCCCTACGTATACAGTACAACAATGCTTTCAGGGCGCTGTTGGGACTGCCCCGCTCCTGTAGCGCGTCAGGGATGTTCGCCGAGGCCCGAGTGGATTGTTTCTATGCAACAATGCGCAAACGGTGCACATCCCTGGTGCGCAGGGTGAGGGCCAGTCGCAATAGCGTACTGAAGGCATTCGCAGAGCGATTTGACTGTGTTTACTTGAACCATTGTGATATGGTTCATGCGACCTCAGTCAATATTCTTTTCTAATCGATAATTTTTAATTCATATTATTTTATAACTAATTTATTAAAGAATGTAATTGTATGATCCTTTTGATGATTGAAATAAATGACATTTATTATTATTTTCGAAATTCACTTACTGTTTCGGTCGTAAAAAAAATTATGCAATGTTATTTTAGGTAGGTACACTATTTATAGGCTATAGTCTAGTTCTATAAGTGTCATTTGCATGTTTTTTAATTCACCGGCTGTAACCTGTGTGTGTACTAAACAATAAATAAAATAAATAAATAAATAAAATAGATGCTTTTCCCATACCTAGTCCAGAAGTAAAAGTCACGCTGTATTATTACACCGGCCAAATTAATTGTGTCAAGAGCTCATATTGGCCTTTTGTGATGCTAATGACAAAAAGATGATATCACCCACCTTCTTGGCCTACTTTTACGTGGACGGTGAAACAATAAATCTGAGTGGACTCGAGTACTTCAAAATATGTTTTAACTATTCATTTCACTGTTGCATAAACAGACGGGTAGATGGCGTAAAACGTCACAAGTGTGACGTAGCCATAAGAGACCACAAATTTCGCAAGGTCGGACCGACATCACGGTAGCTAAATTGGTAGAGTGTTTGGCCCGATAAGCCATGAAGTTGCTGGTTCGAGTCCCGCCCGTACGTAAATTTTTGGTTTCTTATTTCATCTTTGTGAATATAAAATATGACACTGCGAGTGTTAAAAACATTCTAAACCATTATTTATTTCAGATTAGATTTATAATGATATGATATAATAATAATTAGGAATAGATGAATGATGAAATCAAACCTAGGAGAAATGATAAACCAGGTGAAACCAGGAATATCCAGGGAAAAATACACAGGAAAATACTTTTATTGGCAAATGCCCTATCTTTATTTATAAACGAACCTTAATTATTCAATCAAATCATTAATTGAATTAGTTAACGGCGTAACGGAATGATAGTTGCATCAAGGATACAACATACAACAAGGATATTAATACGTGTTACTTCAAAACTTTCAGTGTGACGTTATTATCCTGTTACAGTGATATTTGAAGTCTGCCAGGGAGGCGACTAATCACGTTGCCATGGCAACGCTGTAGCGACCCACAACCCCTGTTTCATAAATCAACCTTCAGGTAAAATTTAATATCTGGGTATGAGTTTCCTGTAGCAAAAATTGACGATTTCTTAAATTATAAATAGCCAATTTATTTTACAATTTTCTGTCTTAGAAAGCTTATGTTTGGAAATCGATCATGTTAGATTTATAAATTATGTTATTACATCACTGCATACCAATAACAAAGTTTTTTTTTGACATAAAGACTAGTTGATATTTCAGACTATCCCCATGTCACCAAACAGCAACTTGTCGTGTTTAATTTAGCCGGGTCGTCATAGATTAATAAGCTAAACTCCAGTGCGAGTTTAAGGCAAATATGTGCAGTCCCAGCTTACAGTAAGAGTTAGTGGTAGCTAAAGCCCTCCGCGCAGTGAGGCCCTTCAGACGCGCTGAGTTTCCTCGGCTCACTGATACATACGGAACTTAAGCCTATGGAAGATGGGTTGATTTTTTTGGTGATTCAACGTAAAAGTTTTGTTTTCCCCATTTACCCTTCTCGACTGTAAGTAATAGGTTAGCAAATAATACCTATATAGAGTTTGGTAATCCTTACTTGTTACTCTAAGGCCCAGTTGCGTAGTCGATAGTTAACTCAACTCATGTTTAACCGTCGGTACCAGCAGTTGAACATTGAATTTTTTGCGTGTTTTGATGAAAAAATATTTAAACTGATTACATTTAACTATCTATTATGCAATTGGGTTTAATGAAGCACAAAGAAAGTTTAAAATTGTTAGTTACAGTACAGTTACAAACATGAAGTAGGTATAAGTAAATAAAACTAAATAGTACATGGGGTCTATCAAAATTAATTGCATTCCTTCTTGGTGCTGATTCTGATGCTCAACTACAAGAATTTGTTGTATGGTACCAAAATCGTAATTCCAAAATAAATATTTTACTTTCCCATACTAAAATGCCGATCAGCTAATGTTAGTTTGAATGGAGAAGTCAAAAAAATTTGGGATTTCAATCTTGGTCTCATACAAAAAGTTGTTGTACTTTAGCAACAGAATCACTACCGAAAAGAAATGCTGTTTATTATGTTAAACCCTATATACTTAAATAAGCTAAAGACAATGATTTCCATCCTTCTCCGCTTGATGTCTTTACTCTGAGATAGTAATCACTATATTAATTAAATTAACCATCAGCCTGATCGACTGATCCTATCTGAGATGCACATACACGTATTGCACATACATTATGTATGTACGAGTAGTAATCCAATTAGCGGCCCCTACCTGAGCATCCGTTGGAATGATTTAGAATATTGATTACTGCGATTAAGCTTCGAGACATACGTGTGTAAACACAGTTAGAGGAACGAGATTGCGCCGAGTATTAATTTAGTTTACGGTGGAAATGCGCGAAACTCACGCCTGAAATAATATCGGAGAGCAAAATACTCCGAATGTTATATTAAACATTGTTACTTTATCAATATTTTCCTTGCTTAAACCTACACAATACTATTTTTAGCTTTAAAGCCCGTGTTTACATTTTCGTCTCAAAAAGCTTTTCAATGCGTAGGACTGGAAGTGTTTTCAGATTTAATCATATAGCGGTCCAACGCGCTTTAAATACGGTTTTCATAGAGTTTAAGCTAAGTTAGAGGGCATCACAAACTTTTCACTTTTTTATTTAAGGCTGTTGACATTTTTCGGGAGCTTATGTGTACCATCTGCTTTAGAATATTAAAAACACGTCTTAGTGCTAGTTGAAATCACACAAATCTTTAGGTGTTTATTAAAACGTTAAAAGAAGTTTGAAAGTTGATGCTGATTAATAATATTTCGTAGTAACATATCAATAAATTTATGTGTACTATCTTTTCCACTCACCTTATCTTATGCAAGTTTCGAATGGGTCAAAATAAACAACGAAGTTAATTTAACATTATTTAATCTTTCTTAATAACTACCTGTGTAGCGACCATGTTGGTGCATCTATTTGGAAACCTTGTTACACAAAATGTGCATATTAAATGTTTCCGCTAAAACTATGTTTATTACTCTATTACTTGCAAGGGCTTTGCTGTAGCAAATTGGAAACCACAAGATATTACTTTTAAAGAAAATTGTTTTCTGATAACAGAGGTTAGTTTAATAAAGAATACTACGTGGATATCATTTTAATGGTAAGGGGCACCAGAGGAATAAATAGATGCGATCTTAAATGTAAGTTAATCCACATGAATCCTATTCGCCCTGACCTAGAAGCTATGCAAAATTGCATAATATCAGTCCGTTTAGGAAAACATTTTACTTTGTTTGTAACACAATACGGCCGTGTGTCCGAGCTCTTTGTAAAGCTGCAGTCAGACGCCGACTCGCGACAAGAGTTGTCATCAACTTACGCGCACTCCGCTCACTCATTCGTTCACTCAACGTCATGTGCCGGTCGAGTTAAGTGAACACGAACTTTAAGTTCCTGTTAATTCCGGTTGTGAAATATGTTATTGTAGTGGCGTAGATAGAACGTACGAATGGTGTTCTGGAAGATTAGATGCTTGTGAAGTTTTGTTTGTGTAGAAATAATTTGTGGAATAAATTGCTAGTGTATGGTCTTATTAACGGTATCGTAATTACCACGGACACCGATTCGTTTTCATCGTGCGGTGTAGCTTTTTTGTAAATGCAAACACTTACATAGGCTTTGCAGTGAGCAAGAAGTCAATACATTAAAACATTTCCAGTTTATTTTCATTTTAGATCAAGTGCTACCCAGCAGTCATATTTGCTTACATCTCTACCATCTTCTTAGTTTTATTAGGTAAAATTCTTTTCGTATTCCAGAAAGTCGACGCACTAATTACGAAGTGTGCTTACATTAATTAATTACAAACCACTTCAGTGTGTCCACACTCTTATGTTGTGCATTCAAATTCACACGACGTGAACAGTCCTTCAAGTGTAGGGGACTTTCAACTACTTATGCGCACTTGGCTCACGCATTTCAGTTTAGTTAGGACTTCCAGTTTTCAGAGCTTATGAGATGTTTCTGGAATTCCTTGAAACCAAGTGGGCAAAGCGCAGGAAAATACGAACGTAGTTACAGAGAATCATGGGAGGTGTATATACTCATGACAATTGTTATTACGTTTTACTTTGAATTATTTAACATGCCACATTGCTTATCATCCCAAATTAACACTGCATACTTACCGCGATTATTTTTGCGATACTTCACCGCGGAGCAGCTTCTTCAACTCTATCAAGCTCAGGTCCGGTCATGTATGGAGTATTGCTGCCGCCTTTGGGATGGTTCTGCCAAATACCAACCTGCTGCCTTTGACTCGATTGAAAAGCGAGCCAAAAGGATAATTGGAGACACTGCACTTTTTGAGCGTAAGCTTCTAAGCCTAGAGCATAGACGTAAAGTCGCGTGTCTCTCTGTCTACTACAGGCTTCATTTCGGAGAGTGTGCGAGAGAATTGCACGACCTGATTCCACCAGCCCCCTTTCACCAGAGAAACACAAGACGCGGGCGCGGTTTCCACCCTTACATCGTAGACATACCAGCAGCACCCACTAATAGATTTCGATCTACGTTTCTCATGCGCACGGCTAGGGAGTGGAATGCGCTGCCGGCAGAAGTGTTTCCTAGCCACTATGATCTGGACGAGTTTAAGAAGAGAGTGAATAGGCTATTACTAGTCAGACATGATCCATCCTAGGCCACATCATCGCTTACCACCAGGTGAGATTGTGGCCAAATGTCTGCCTATATGAATAAAAAAAAATATATACTTACATCCAAATTAAGCCTAACGTTTAAAATTCATAATGCATAATTGGGGATGCATTATATTATTACTTCAATGTTGCTAAACATCGGTTAAACGTTAATGAGCTGGTCCAAATGGCGTGATTAATTAAAAGCAATACTGTTGGCTGGCATACTAACGACGGTTTTGTTAGCTGCGGCATAATACGCCATGTCGGTCTGGTGTAATTGGCCCATTACACTAGCCCTGCCTCTATTTTATGGTGCATACGATGGTAATGGCGAAATGAAAAATGAGGCTACTGGGTTATTATCGCTTTGCATACAGGGAGTTTAAAAGGAAAACTGACCCCGTTAACTAGGTTGTTAAATTGTGTGGCTACCTTTTGCAAGTCGTTGTATGGATGCACTTTCTGAACACACCGCAGTCTTTCAGTATTTCCAGAACGACGGTACACTCTTACCCTTTTAGTATCAGGCTTGAACCCAAATGAAGACTCATCGCAAAATAAATGTTTATACCATTGTTTCCGGGTCCATGTAATGTGTTCCCTACACCAATCATTTCAAAGAGCGCGATTCCCGGGACATATCGGTGGGTACCTAATTGGCCGTCGTGCTCGTAGGTCATACTCATGCAGTGAATTTCGTACAGTTTGGCAGCTAAAAACAATAAAAAAATACGTCATTATGGGGCATCATTAAACTCATTAAACTTAATTAATTCTTATCTATCAGCTAGAACGCAAAAAGTATATGTAAACGGAATTGAGTCTTCTGGAGCGCCTCTTACAATGGGTGTGCCCCAGGGATCTATATTGGGACCACTTTTATTTTTGTTATATATATATGAGCTCCCGCATTTTGTAGGGAATCTTTGTGATATAGTATTGTTTGCAGATGATACTTCACTAATCTTTAAAATCCCAAGAGGTGAAGAAAATTTTGACGATGTAAATAATACTCTTTCACAAGCATTACATTGATTTACAGTTAAACTCCAAAAATCTCCTTCTTAATGGAATAAAAACTAAATGTGTAAAGTTTATGATGCCTATTGTCCGACAGGCGTCAACTCAGGTTCAGACAAAAGACAAATCGCTTGATATTATCGACTCCAAACTACAATGGGGTCCTCAAATAGAGGCCTTGTCAGGGAAACGAAGCTCAGCTGCTTTTGCTGTAAGAAAGATAAGACGTTTGACTGATATAGAAACAGCTAGGATAGTTTATTTTAGTGATTTCCATAGCTTGATGTCTAAACCTCAAGAAAAACCTACGAAAAGTGTTTATAGAAATTAGAATATTAACCTTACATTCATTCACGAAAAAGAGTGATATACTCATATAGGTACAGTTATAATACTAGGAATAAAAAGCATTTGCATATTGCCAGGGTCTGTACACGGGCTGTCTGTGGATTCGGTATGCCAAAAAATCACTGAACACCCTGCGAGTGCAGTATAATAACGTTTTCAGGATGATGTTGGCACTTCCCCGCTTCTGCAGTGCATCTGGCATGTTTGCGCAGACCCGAACTGACGGCTTTAATGCCGTAGTTCGGAAAAAAGTAGCGTCGCTGATGGAAAGAATACGGAGGAGTGACAACAGCATCCTGAGAACGGTGGCAGATGATCCGCATGCGCCTATTGTCAGGCATTTCGTGCGACTGATGACTCATACAGTGGACCTTAATTCTCCTAGTTGTCGGCCGCACGGAGTGCCTCTTAGGTACATGACAAATTGATTTTTATATTTCTATGTATTTGTAAACATTAATTTAATTCATATAATTTAATTTAATTTGTTTTTGATGAAGATTGATTTGATTTAATTTGATTTGTTTTTATTTTAATTTGAATTTATTTTAACTTGATAGAATTATTTAATACATATGTATGTAAGTACTAACACCTAGTTTTTAAGCGCTATTGTACCTATTACTAACCCATGGATTTTTTGTTGTCTGAAATAAATGATTTTTGAAAATTAAAATTAAATTAAAAAAAATAATAAGCTTGCTTTTCACAATTTAGGCTTCGAAAGGTGGGTAATTCTTTCATGGTGAAAGGTATAAAATTTTCAATAAACTACCAGAGCATAATGAAAACTTACCGGTCAATAAATTTAAAACTCTCATTAAAGAAACCCTAATGACGAAAAACATGTAAAACTATTAAGATTATAAAGAAATATATTTTGCGCGAACTTACTAAATGTTGAAACAAATATTTGGAAATTGGTTATTTCCCTGATTCATTAAACAGGGCAAAAGTCAGTCCAATTTTTAAATCGGGTTGTAGAACTGAAGCTAATAATAATTACAGGCCTATATCTGTATTACCAATCATGTCTAAAATATTTGAGAATATTTGAGCAATCTACAATCAATTGGAACAGTATCTTAACTCCATAGATTTTCTCTTTGACAAATAGTACGGGTTTCGCCCAAAGTCGAATACTCTTTCTGCATGCATGGATTTAACAACAAATATAAAGCTAAAGATTGATCAGAAACAAATTATTCAAAGGAGGCTTTGGAAGGATGTCTTCTTATTTGAGTATACAAGAACCAAATTTATAATATAACTGCAGGACTTTAAATGAGTTCACTGTGAACCATTTTTATCGAAACGGACCTCTGTAAGTATGTATTATCACCACAGCGTGCAGCGCGGATTTGAATTGTGAAATGGACTTTTTTTGACGCGGGGCATATTGTGCCATGCCGCTCCGCGCAAAATGGGAGAATGCACCGCGCCACGCGATCTGCGCCTTCGTCGCCGCGCGCTTTCTGCGGAGCGCGGTGGAGCGCGGTGCAGTAGGGTAACACCCCTTCCTTACACACTGTGACTTTTAGCATCGATGCAGTCGCGTGTTTTGAAAACGCGCTTCAGCATCGCGACTCACGCAATGAACAGATTTAATTGTCTGCGTTTCCACCAAGTGAGCAGCTCCAGATTCAATTAAATGTATATTTATCATTTAGTTACAGATTTAAAACACTTGTAGAAACAAGGTTTTCTTTTTGTAATGCGATTGAATGAAAGCTATTTGGTTAAATGTGTGCTCACTCAGTCCTCACAAGCGGTCACCCATATCTTCATACTGAAATAAGTTGGTCGATTCATTCAGTGTTCTCTTTTTTGGTACTCCTCTCTTTAATTGGAGCCTGTAATTTCAGATCGTCAAGTTTCGTATTAAAACATTTACTATTAAATTATTGTGCTCACTCCATCCACACACTATTGTATCTCTATGAACAAACTATAGATTCGCATTCCATCGTTTACATTGTATGAATTGGCTAGAAATAGGACTATTCAGCATAAAAACAAACCACTTTTACTGCGCGTCCATGAGTAAAACGGATGCCTTGTGCCCACTCCGTCCGCCATCGCTAAATACTTAAATCTTTTTCGCTAAGGTAACTTAAGAGAAAGAGTAAACATGAATTTTTTTGTACAAAAATACTATAAAATATTCGGCAGTACACAGTTTGATATTAATTTTTACTTAAATAGATATAAAAACTAAATTTTTGATTTAAATGACATATATTACGGTGTCTCAACGTGACAATAATAAGAGGACATAAAATAAGGCTGAAATATGAAACGGTTTCATCCATAACTAATTCTCGCGCAATCCGTATACGAAAAAGTTCACCGATCAAATTTTATTTGTCAAAGAAAAAATAAGTTTAAATTTCTCAGAGTCACGATTTCTATATATTTAGATTTTGGTCTTGCGATAGTTTTTTTACATGTATCTATACGATAGTTCTAATGCGATAGTTTTTCATTCATTTTTCTTGATTTTTAGGTAAAAAAGTTAAACTCGCAATCGAAGTTCCACACGAAAAAAGTTCGATTGCCACGAGACTCGGCCTCTAGAACGCGTAAAACTGCTGGGAGAAATTAAAAGCTACATATAGATTTAGGTTTTGGATATTGCCTTGTTTCATTCTTCATCAACAGGGTCCACAAAAAATACTAATAACCCTGAAAAATATTATTTTATTTTTATTTTTATTGTTATTTAATGTGGGAAATAATCCCTGTGCCTGGGTAAGGACTTCTTTTTTTTGTCGCTACATATAAATCTTGTAAATTAATTTAAATTAAGTTTATTTATAAAAAAATCAAAATAAGGAGGTTATTTTGTTGAAGTGTTATAAGTATGCTAACATAGAAATGTCAGTGCGGTTGTTGAAAATGTGCTATATCTCAAAAACTCCTAGTTCGATCTCTTCCAAGCCAATTTTCTTTGAAAGTATTTATTAAGATCTACATTATTATTATTTTCAAAATTTACACTCGCTTAGTTTAGTTAGATAGTTTAGGGGCGCCCATTTTACCATTTTGGAAGCGTCTATCTGTGAAACGTTATAGACTTTAATATAACATGGTTTTAGGAACCTCTATTTCATTTTAAAAGACCTATCCATAGACACTCCACACGCATAGGTTTGACTAAAAAAAACAGTTTTAGTTTCGCCCCCCTTAAATATATTTTTTTTGCCCCCCTTAAATATCATTATTTTCTATTTTTTGTTTAAGGATCGTACAGCGGTTAACAAGATACATCTTCGTACCAAATTTCAACAGTGTGATGCTTATAGTTACAGAATAAAGTGGCTGTGACATACGGACGGACAGACAGAAAGACTTGACAAAACTATAAGGGTTCCGTTTTTTGCCATTCGGCTACGGCACCCTAAAACAGAATCTCCAACATATTTAAAAATCTAACGGCGTATCTTCCTTCGTTAAGCCATAACCGATAAAAATCACGCACATTGACCGAAAATCACTTGTCAGTTAAAACTCAAATGGCAGTCAGTGTCACACACGTTCTAATTCTTAACTTCTTTTCTGTTCTACTTCTTTCCTAATGTTCGTATTTTACCATTCGGCTATAGAGCTTGTGTTGAAAATGACTATTAAAATAGTCAAAAACGGTCATCAAGTGTCATAAAATATGGTAATATTGATTCAGTAATATTTTATTACTTTTTCGGTGGTGCGTACGCAATTAGTCGAATTCGGTAGGTCACGTGAATTTCGCGTAGGTCCATGAAACACCGTTCTTTACATCTTATTTCAACCATATTTACAAAAAACAATATAAAGAAGTAATCAAAACTCATTCACACAACGACACAAAATGTCTTTTTTTGCGAAAGGAAATTATATTTGCGGTTTATCACATACGGTCAAATTGATTATATTTGACCGGTCATGTATGGTTTATGACAAATGTGACCGGTCAGATATATTCATTTTACATTTAGTACACAAAACCTCAAAATTTAAACTTAACCCAAACCCTAGCCCAAACATAGTACCTATTAAGACCAAAACCTTTTCCTTTAGGCAATTAAGCGAGGATGACACGCAGCTGGCGTGAACACGTGAAGTTAAGTCAGCAAAGTCCTGCTATTTTATCACGTGTAGACACCCTATTCCACGTCCTTCACAAAAAATATGAAACTTTATTTAACTCTAAAAGTAAAAAGAAATATCAAACTGGGTACTTCCGAATATTTTATAGTATTTTTGCACAAAAAAAACATATGTTCACTCATTCTTTTAATTTAAGTTAGCAAAAAGATTTAAGTATTTAGCGTTGGCGGACGGAGTGAGCACCAGGCATCCGTTTTACTCATGGACGCACAGTAAAAGTGGTTTGTTTTTATGCTGAATAGTCCTATTTCTAGCCAATTCATACAATGTAAACGATGGAATGCGAATCTATAGTTGGTTCATGGAGATACAATAGCGTGTGGATGGAGTGAGCACGAACGTTATAAAACGAAACTTGACGATCTGAAATTACAGGCTCCAATTAAAAAGAGGTGTAACAAAAAAAAAGAACACTGAATGAATTGACCAACTTATTTCAGTATGAAGATATGGCAGACCACTTGTGAGGACTGAGTGAGCACACATTTTACTAAATATCTTTAATTCAATCGCATTACAAAAAGAAAACCTTGTTTCTATAAGTGTTTTAAACCTGTAACTAAATGATAAATATACTTTTAATCGAATATGGAGCTGCTCACTAGGTGGAAACGCAGACGATTTTATTTAGCATCGAAGTGGAGTATATTTAAGGGGGGGTTTAAGTCACACCTATGCGTATTAGGTGTCTATGGATAAGTAAATGACATAGAGGTTTTAAAATTATTTTCTATTAAAGTCTAACGTTTGATAGATAGATGCTTCCAAAGTGTTAAAAAGGGCGTCCCCTTAAAACTTCTAAACTAAGCTAGTGTAAATTTTGAATAAATATATAATGTGCATCATAACAAATACCTTTAACGAAAATTGGTTTTGACGGGATCGAACGAGTTGTTTTTGAGATATAACACATTTTCAACAATCGCAAACATAACCTTGTTCTTCATACGAACAATATGCAAAACAGTGTTATATTTTCTGTCAACAAAATATTGTGGTATTTTAGCTGAGTGGAAGTAAGTGAATTCCCTAATTCAGTTAAAGTTGGCACGGAATCCTCAGTGCGCGAGTCCGACTCGCACTTGGCCGGTTTTCTTTATCAGCCGCGATAAAATCTGGAAACAATGACGGAAACATGTACAGTCAAAACAGGTTCTTATTTTTCACGGTAACATCTTCTTAAACGACTTCAAAAAAGGAGGAGATTATCGATTCGACTGTATGTTTTTTTTTGTGGCTGTGTTACCTCATATAGCAGTTATTAGTAAACCAATTTGAAAAAAAAAAACTTTCTACTTTCTAGTTGGCCCCATTGCAGCCAAGTCAGGATCTGATGATGAGATCTTGGTGCAATCGAGGGAAACCCTCAAATCCTTATTTTGACGTGATACGTCTGTTAGTCAATGTAGTGTGGTGCTGAGCTGATGGTGGAACTCCTCAACGCTTAGTAGTTCAGTGATTATAATGAGAGAACTGATGATAGGTAATTTTTAGCTTGTCATAAGGTGCAACCCAGACACACACCCCACATCCTAATCCTAAAGACTAAAAATGAAGGAATAAAATTAACCTAAAAAAACCGACTTCAAAACCAAAATGCACTAAAACGTATTTGATAAACTCTTGAGCCTTTATAGGAAAGGAATCCATTTTAGGCGAACATATTTTTTTGGAGACTTTTTATTTATTTTTTATTTTATTTGGGGCTTTTATCCACATGGATACGGCAGTCCCATTATATCTTCGCTATTTACAGATTTGGTTAGGATCAAAAGTAAATATGAATAATACTGCTTAGATAGCAAGAAAAAAAAATACAATAACTAAAAAGTTGATGCTTAGTTACTAAATACTTAGCATAGGTATCAACGCAAGGGAATCACTGTTCAGTCAGTTTTACTAATTAACTTTTTTTTTTGAGACTGACTTTTGTTCTGCTAGAATTTTTTGCACTAGTCCTACACTTCAAATATTTAATATAAATTCTTCAAATAGTGATTCCTTTTCAGCTTGGTTCTTGACACATTACATCAGCTACTTTTGGAGTCGGTGCCATCACTTTGACTATTTCAAGCAACACAATCAGAGCTCCGACTCCAAAAGGAAATGGTTCGCCTAAAATGGATTCCTTTCCTTTAAAGGGTCAAGAGTTTATTTAAGACTTTTAAGTGCATTTTGGTTTTAAGTCGGTATTTATCGGTTTTTTTGAGTGTTTTTTTTACGATTGCCGATTGAGGCGATGCCTCCTAATCTTATAATCCAAACTGAAGCGAGTACTTATCAATCTAGCTATCACGAGCACTGTTTTTTTACTAGCCATCACTCACGGCATTCACTGTTCATTCACACGCGTTTGCACTGGACCTTCGCTGGATATGGTGGCGAATAACTGCAGCATACAGCAGCATAATGTTGTGCATGCACGTTATCCTTGCCGCGTAAACGTGCAATTGCGCCGTAGACAACGGGATAGGACTCGAGCTCGAGCTGTTCGACCTTCGGCGCGTAGTCTGCGCCAGCGCAGCAAATCTGGGACCCTTAAGTGATAAAGGTGCAGGGCTTCGTTTTGCAGAAACTGCCATAGCCAGCGTCTGCGATATTTGGCACCAGGAGCCGGTAAAAATAATCCAGCACGTCATTCTCGCCGTGACACGTCGAGTCGCCGGTGCCGATGGGCGGCGCGTTTGACATTGCCAGTCTTTTTTCTACATGTTTATAGATTTTTTTTTCTAAAACTAGCGTATAAAAAATATTTCGTACAAAAAATGATTTATTTATTTTTCAAAATCGGCCTTTTAAATTTAACCACATAAAACGAGGCGACTTTTTATAAACCGCGTTCACACACTCACAAACTGAATTCAAATGAATTATTTTCTCGTAAACAGAGGGCAAATGGGTTATTTTGAGCTTATTAGACATTTCTGAAGGCGGCTTATGTTTTCTTTTCTTTTTTTCACACAATTTTGAAGTAGTGCTACGTTAAAACTCATAAGTAATAGATAAATCTGCCAGAAGATCACTCCGCGAAACCGCTCCAGAAAATGGATTGTGAATGCAATGAGGTGACGGAAAACTTTCCCTTGTGTCAATATTTCCTATTTGCTAAGACGAAGGTCGTAGATAAAGGCATTTTTCTTCGGGTAAATGTAAAGTCAATAGAGGAGGTAGAATAAATAAGGCAACATTCTCATTCAGATCATGTCCTGGCGAGGGCGTCAACAACGCTTTGACCTCGAAGCTTTGAAAAATGTTTTATCAGGTGCGAGTTTTACCTACGCTTACATTTTTATTAATATTGGGATGTTTCATTTCCTAAGCTAACTAATACTCGTACCTTCATCCCTACGATAGAAAATTGTAACTTGGTAAAACAAGTACCTTGACAAACATACCAAATATGGCTAAAAATAAATAACGTACCTTTATACTAGAAGATTGTAATTTAAACCATTGTTTCTACCGGGGGTAGATTCTCATGCAGTTTCTTATCTATTAAAAAATCACCGTACGAAGTTTCGTTTTTTTTTATTTCTCTTGGTCACGATTTACGAGTGCTGCACTGAAAACACTTCGGTACCTACACACGGGAATTAACGCGATCGCGATAAAAACATACCTTATGTTTTTATCGCGTTATTTCCCGTATGTAAGTGTATTTAAATTTATATTTTTAAAGTTTAACAGTGTTCGCTGCACTGAAAGTTCTTAAAATCTGCTGGAAAGAAGAGATACTGATGATATTTATTCTATTATTATAAATCTAAAGAGTTTTCTTCTTTTTCGTTTATACAAACTGCGACGGGAGGGGAGGGAGCAAAACCAAATGCGCTGACACAGTCACGAGGGACCGTTTGTTTTTGAAATGATTCCGAGGAACTCATACTGAAGTCGTAAACGCAGGAAACGCGCGAATGTATGCTATCGTAAAGTAGAATAGGTCTACGGTTTTATTCAGTGGTGCATGAAATTAAGACTACTTAGTCTTAATCATAAAACAAATATAGTAACTGTCTCCTACATAATCCACTTTTCGATTTTATAAAAACTTCAGTGCCCCCACGTATATGCGTTTTGATTTCATGTGTGCAGTAGTTTTTTAAACGTGTAGATTTTCTCAATCTCAATTTTTTTGTTAACAGTCAAACTCGTTATAAAATGACTTCACGAAAGAAGTTCGAGACGTGAGAATCGAGGCCCTAGGTTAGTAGTAGAGCGATGTGACAGAAAAATCAACAAATAAGTAAGGAGTTAGGTAGACACTATTTTTTGCTTGTCGATTATTGTAAGCAATTTTGTCATTTCTGTTTTAATAAACAAATTCGTTTGAAAAAAAGATAAACACAAAACTTACAACATCATTAAATACTGAATCAAATTATTTATTGCAGATATTATTTTTAAAGTTACTAAAAGATTGTTTACAATATTTGCCTATTAAAGTTAATATGACTTTACGTGGTTATGAAGATTGACTAGAACTTATTACCAAAAGCTTCCAAGTGCCTACCTAATCCACCTGAGTGGCTTACGAAATTGGTGATAACAGGACCGGAGTAGATTCACCGTAGTCGAGGTACACCTTGGGCGCCCGGCATGCCGTATGGGGTCGTTATATAAACGTCAATCATCCGCCTTCGGATGTGTAAGCAACCAAATATCTGGAGAGGAAATTGAATCGAAGGAGCTTACGTTTCAATATCGGTAATGAAACTGGAACAGGAAACGATGCTCGCTCCGCACCCGCTTCGCGTGGCGATGTTTGCGATTTTGGTAAAACTCCGCGAAGAAGCTGATAAGTAGGGTGAGTAAGGAGGTCTCTAGATCCATCCTCTTTTTTGTTGATAAATCGACTTATGGTTTCTTTTATTCGTGGAGCTAATGGTGTAGGTACCTACCTACTTTCGCAATTGCCACAGTTTGGTTTCTTAGTTTTGGATAGATAATGGTTATTTTAGTGGAGAAATGGTTTAGGTTCTATTGAATTCTTTAAGGGTGTTTACAATGTGTATGGGGCAGTATTGGATATAATGGAGGATGGAGTCTGAAGTACAGATTCAGGTAAGTTAAAGAAATTTATTTTTAGGTCATTACATATGGTGATGTGATTGAATCGTTTCGAGCTGAAGGGGATTGCCGGAGATGCAGCAGCAGGGCCAGCAGCTTTCGGTTTGGTTTTTGCAACAAGGACATTGATCATCTGCAGTAATATGGAAGCGGTACAGGTATTCCTTGCCAAACTTGTAACGATCATTAGTTAGTAGTGGTGTAACTGCAAGAACAGGCTTGACTTGTGACAGATACTAGTCGAGATTATGGTACGTAGTAAAGAGTGTTTCGGTGTGTGTATGCTGGTATTTAGGTTGGAGTAGAGCGCTTCTGCCACTGCTTAAGATTTATGTATATTGATGTTTTTATGGGATTGTGCCGAAAATCCGGGGTTATTTGTAAGTTGGCAGCAGCTTTGGCCACCGTGTCAAATAGTTTGTTTCCAGGGTGTCCGATGGGTCTACCTTGTTTCGCAGAATTTTTATTGTCATAATTTTATTTGGCATATCATCAAATAGCATAAACTTCCTTTCGCAGAACATCAATTAGCATTCACTCATTTATCAGACGTTCAAAACGCATAATCGTGTAAGCTAGAATTAACTTTAGGCAGAAATTTAATATCCATAATAGTCTTAAAGCAGAATCATCCTAACGCAGAAAGTTAACAGATAGAATCTTCTTGTGGCATACAATTCGTATATATAGTCATTAATAGGCAGAATCAACCTATCGCAGAAAGTTCACAGTCCGAATCTTCTTTTGGCATATTTCTCATATTTAATATTCTCCTATAAACCTTAATTTCTCTGTGTATCCCAAATAGTTCTATCTCAGCAATACTAACATACAACATGCATGGCAAATCAAAGATGCAGCATGCAAGCAAGCATTCAGCATGCAAGCAAGCAAGCAAAGCATGCAGCAAGCAAGCAAGCATGCAGCAAGCAAGCTAGCAAGCATGCAGCATGCAAGCAAGAATGCAGCATGCAAGCATGCAAACAGCTTGCATGCAGCATGCAACATGCATGGATTCTGTCACGGCTCCGGCGCTGCGGGGCTCCGGCAGTCCCACGCGAGCTTATCGTCGCAGATGGTTTTCGCTCACCACCGCAGCTTCGGCTTGCTGGCCAGCTTCGCCGGCCAGCCTCAGCCGCGGCGGCGAGCTTTCAAACCACCTGCTCCTCAGCTCGCGGGCTCTCCGCGCCTACGCGATTTTGAATTACACTCTAGGGGTGGGGCAAACAAGACTGCGTGGAGTCGGTTTTGCACCGATTCGTTTCTGTCACTAACTTTTGTACCACAACTTAATGACTTTTTAATTCAACTTTAGGGTAAAATACTATTTAAAGGAAAAAGCAGTATGCGTAGTAAAAATATTCTAAACGAAATTCTGCTTTCTTCATAGTATGCCTAGTCAAATTATGCCAAATAAACATCGTACTTAATAAACATTATGCTTAGCGAAAGTATGCAAAGTAAAATTTTGCCAAAGGAAATTATGCCTTATAAATTTCTGCTATCTTAAAAGTATGCCATTGTAAATTCGGGCATATAAATATTCGACCAAAAAATAATTATGCTAACAGAAAATTCTGCCTGAATAATATTCGACTAAAGAAAATTATGCCAAGTGTGTTATGCCAAGTGAATTTCGGAGCAAAAAGATTCTGCCAGATAGAGGGAACCCGTGTCCGATATGTGCTTTCACCTATGCAAACTCGACGACCAAACCTGCTGCTTGAACTTGCACAAGATTTTTGTGAATGGCAACAGCTAACTTGTTTGAGTGTTGCTACTGCCGTTTTACAACTCTTGAAAGCTGGGTTAATTGTCAGATAGAATTATAAAATGTGGTAGATTTTCGAGCCAATATTTTTTTTTATGCTTTAGCTTTACGACCGTTCTATGCGTTCCGTCTGGGTCAAAGATGATGAGTGCAGTTTTTCTTCGTATTTTCTACCATCAGTATACAGTTATGTCATTTACATTAATCAGTTTAAAATCAGTGATAGTATTATACATTTATATTTCCTTGTACTCGATACCTTTGCGAAGTGATGGATGTAAAAGGTCAGCATGTGGGCACAGGTTCTCTATGGGGACGTTATCCAGGAGTCATCAATAATTTGCAATGGCGAAGACTTTAGCCGGCAGAGGTGGAAGTTGCGCAATAGATATGGAGGCGGCTGTGCCAACAGTTCTGAATCCTTGAATGATTTTGATGGCGAACAAGCGTTGTAGAGAGTCTTTGCGAAGAGCACTGGTTTCTGACAGCTTGAGCCCAGCCAGATCTTGCTTGCTTGCTCCGAATTAGACTATAGGTTATATGACTTTATGTTACAATAATGAATATCTATTTTTATTTATTTTATTTATAAGGTTTGTCAACTGTTGATGTAATATTTCTTGCTTAATTTAACAGCTTATTACTTATCATGATAATTAATCTACAGATATATAGACAAACTAAGCTCGCTTAGTTATAAACATTAATACACATAAGAAGTACACGTTAAGATACTAATAAATATAATAAAGTACACTTATAAATGTTTGCTTACTTAACTACTATTTTTGACTATTATTGGAAATGCTTCCGATTATTTTGTAAGGAGTCAAAATTTAAATCCAGAATTCTAGGCGACTTGTTATATAGCCCACATATGCGGGGAATTGGCGAGCTGCTGCCGAGCCGAGTACTGCGGAGTGGCACAGAGAGAATATTTAGAATTTTCCTGCGTGGATATTGATATTTTTGTCAAAAGTATTAAAAACCGGCCAAGTGCGAGTCAGACTCGCGCACTGAGGGTTCCGTGCCAACTTTAATTGAATCAGGGAATCACTTTTTTCACTTAGTAAAATACCACAATATATTTTTGACAGTAAATATAACTTTGTTTTTCATTGTGTTTGTATGAGGAACAAAGTTATGTTTGCGGTTGTTGAAAATGTGTTCTATCTTAAAAACTTCTCGTTCGATCCCGTCCTAACTAATTTTCATTGAAAGTATTTGTTAAGGTCTACATTACATATTTTTTTCAAAATTTACACTTGCTTAGTTTAGAAGTTAGATGGGGAGGGACGCCCAATTTAACAACATACATCTTCCTACCAAATTTCAACAGATGCTTATAGTAACAGAATAAGGTGTCTGTGACATACGGACGGACAGACAGACAGACAGACTTGACGAAACTATAAGGGTTCTGTTTTTTGCCATTCGGCTACGGAACCATAAAAATCAAATAGTAAAAAGATTTATAAATGATAGTAGGTTACCTACATTCTTAAGATTTATAAATAAGAGTAGATAACTTAAATTCTTATCGCCGCAGACTTTGATTGAGACCTTGGTTGGGTATCAAGAATAGTACTTTAGTACCGTCTTATCCAACAGAAAAAAAACGATGGTCCAGAATCACTCCTTTTTATAATGGTTTATTTTTAATGCTTTACATTCACCTCTGCAGGCAATAATTAAGTTGGGGAGCTTAGCGTCATCGTCATGAATATGAAAGAGGCTTGGACCTTTCACGGGGCATTTTGATAGCATATCTCAAGAAAGACCTTTGGTTATAATATATTGTGTCCCGTATAGCCGGCATTTGATAGGTTTTGTGAAAATGTACTTAGATGAATATTACAAAACTTTGTAGTATTATGAGTATTTATGTGAGGACTCTTGAATTTGCAATGAGAGGAAGTATAGTACAAATCCAAATGAGCCCTGATAATAAATTATTAAAGAATAATAGTGATAATAATAAGGATTTAGGTGGACGGCCCTTCGCCGGGGGACCTGCCTCAGCTAAGGAACCAGTTCACGTGGCCTAAGCCCGTGACATTGGCACTATAAATACCGAGGGCAAACTGTCTTCAAAATCAGAAAACTGTCAAAAAAAATGAAAAACAAGATTCAAAACTTGGGACTTTAAATCAGTCCGGTAAAACAGGCGGGTTCCGAACGAAATGTCTTGGGTTCGAATCCTGGTGGTGTGTCTGTACTTTTTACTTTTTATTAAGATATTATTGTTGTTTTTTCCGTTTTGTAAATATTGCACCGCGCATCATCGTCATCCAGGTGAACCTGCTCAGCCATACATATACGTGGCTTGGGAGTCTATAAGGCCGCGGACCCATCTGTACAACGCCGCCACCGGCACACAAGCGACGCCGTACCGTAGCGCGGCGCGACAATGGAGGACGATTCTCGCGGGAATCGAACTTTTTACGTGTGGTTATTCGATTGCGCGTTTTGCAAATTGCACAAGAATTTCCCCCCTGGACTGCGCGGTGCAATGAAAAAAAAATGTTTATTTCGACAGCTTGTGAAACCACCTACAAAAATTTAAATTAACGTTCTTTGAAAACAGTAATGGTATATTTGCTTGCCTCTATTTTTGACAGACTAACAGCCTATGTTTAACTTAACGAAATTAATAACGTCGACGTTTATTTATGGATTCATGGAATTGAGTTTTAATATAGCTATCTTGATAATGTATTTGTTTATTTCAAAAGCTATTACAAAAACTTAACGTTACAACGTTGTGCTCTGTAGATAATTATTTAGGCACAACTCTCAACCAAAAAGAATTTTATGAGCGGTATAAAACACAATAGTATTATATAATATAATTTTTATATCCAAAAGCATAACGATTTGCAATATAAATATAAGAACAGTAGACAAAGCAGGAAAATAACGTTAAACTGGTAACGTTAAACTTTATTAGAACTCAAAAGGATGTCGTCTACCAACTTCTTAAGATTGTTACTTTTGTTTAATCTTATTGGCAAGCAGTACTTCCTACTTCAGTATGTATTTGTATTTGAAAGTAGGTTTCTGCACATTCAGCCGTTTGCGTTCTATGAAATATGAAGTAAAATTTTAAAGAACAATATTTTCTTTGCAATAATGGTACAACTTTGTCCTTACTTTCAATTATTAATGAAGTACCGTCCTAACCATTCTATACCTATTCCCCCAACGGGTTTAAATTGCCGAACTTCTTATAGCAAATTGCTAATTTGGCTAAACGCGAACAGTTTTACGCGCTTTCAAAAGACGATAACTCATTTAACTTTCATAATATCGAGCGGCAAAGAGCAAAAACGTTTAGACCTAAGATGGTCTCAAAGAGATTCACGTGATGGTGGGTAATTGATAACAATTAGTGTGCCGGCGGCCGCCGCAGGCGCGTCACAATAGCCTATCGGTCGTAGGATACCCACAAAACTCGTCTCGTTCGCTCTCCGAGATCGTTCCCCTGGTAAATTGTTTTTGACGAACTTCATTAATTCTAAAAAGAGGCTATAACGCCGTTGGAATAAGGAATTTGGCGAAGAAACTCAATGATAGATTTATTTTATTTTAATAAATAAATCATTTGTAATCAGTTCAGGTGCTTGCAACTTCAGTCTTCGATTTTTTTTGTCCATTGGATTTTTCTGTAAAGAAAGTTTGACTAATTTTTAAACATTGGTATTGGTAGATAAATAAGGTTATGCAACAGAGTCTTATTAAAAGTTACCACAAAAAGTAGTTAGCGGTGTAGAAGTGTGGTTAAAGTACTGGACTTTAATCGTGCCACCTCGGTAATTAAATAAATAAATAAAATATTTCTTCACAAAAAGTTTTACATAATTAGTACTGTTAGGTTATATGAATGGTGTTACAGATAAAATTTTGTTAAGACTGGTGCTTGCTATGGATTGAGACAATCTGTAATTGACATGATAGATGGTAATGTCACGGTAATAAATTAGGTTCCTTTCCTGTAGGATCTTTAAGAACATGACCAAGTTATTTACTTAGCTAAACCCTCATATAGGTTAGCATACAGTAAACAAACAAAAACAGTGTAACCTGTGTATGTGTAAGTGTACACAAACATTGTCCATGACATGGCCTCCATGTGATATCCAGTGGGATATCATGATATAACAAAGGAGATTTTTCTTAGGCACGAAGCGACTGTTATTGAAAAAGTTACTAGAAATCTTTTCAAAACATTCTTTGCATTTTCAGCGCAACATATTTTCTGTACTATTAAGAATGTGAAGTAAAATCTTAGACGTTCTGTCTTTATTGCTTTTCTCGAGTATCTCGTACGTGAATCTGTGAGTGTGATTCATTGTAAATGAGATAGTGGTACTGAGTTGCGAGTAATTAAAACGTTCTCGACGTCAGTACATGCCTCCGTGCGGAGTTTGCGGTTTTTGCACCACATCAAACGCTACGTGACTTCGTAAAGGTAGGGGGCGTACGTGCTAGGCGCAGAGAACATTTTATTGTACAACCTACTTCAAATTCTCCTTTGAGGCTTGGGAAAGGCAACTTGTGGATGCTAGAGCCAGGCAGTGATAACACATGTTGTGCATAATAATTAATCAAATAGCTGCACTTGATCATATATTAACAGTCTTTATGCAGTAAAGAACTTATTGTTCACCTGAGTTTGCAGCTCCCGTCCGTCGTAGCGTGATGCTTTATAGCCTCAAGCCTTCCCCGATATATAAGTAGTTACACAACAGTTTTTTTAATCGATCCAGTAGTTTCTGAAATAAGTGCGTTTAAAAAAAAAACTTCAGTTTATAATATTAGTATATCTAATATGTAATGTAATAAGTGTTTCACAGAAGACATTATTAAACATTTTACAAAAATACTACTGAAAGAGGGAGAATTAAAATATTTTGGACAAATTTTACACTTCGTTATGTTTATTGGACAAGATAGTGAAGACCTGCCTTTCAATACATGGTAGCTATAAGCTACTTCTTAAGAAGCTTTTAACCTCAAGTAAAAACACGTAGGTACTCAGAAGTTCTGTTTATAAACACCTCACCTCCTAAAATATGCACAGAGTGAAGTGTCGATCATATTTCGTTGATGGAGATTTAAGCGGCGAGGGCAGCCGGTCTCTTGAATATGGAGAGGTAGTTAAGGAGTTTTAACGACTGAGGACTTAGCAAGTCCAGAGAGCGTGCCTCACGTAATCTACGAGAAAGTTTGCAAATGTTCCTTTTAAATTTTATAACCCGCATTTTGGAGATACGCTCGGAATAACAAAGCAGGAAGAAGGTAGTTACAGTGTTAAGGTGATACTTACTTGTTAACAGAAGAAAAAAAACTGCAGACATTGCCAAGTTTTTGAAAACTTGTTACTGTAGGTACTAAGTCTGAATTAGAGTTTTATACCATTAACTGCACTAGTAGACAAACATTATTTTAACTAGAATCACTGTTTGTATCTTGTGCTTGTTATATAAATGTTACAATAAATGTATGCTATCCTTCATTCTATCAATTCCTTGGATTGTGTATAATTCCTAAAATCACGCGGAAATGTGTGATGTTAATGATATATATTTAATTAGCTTAGTATATGTACCTTGTTAGTCCCAATGAGAGTCCCAATAAAAACTATAATCAAGAATTATAAAGATATAATAATTAATAAATCGTGTGACTTGATAATCTCAATGAGGGCCTCAATAAAAACTTTGATTAGTGAATTAGTAATAGTTAAACATAATTTAAACTGTATGATTGTTACATAATTGTCTCAATAAGACCCCTATTAAAAACACTGACTGTTCATACATAAAAATGTGTTTTAATATTTTATTCACACATATGTTCGTTTTATACATTTCAATACGATATTGGAATTCTATATAATTCCTAGAAATGTATACACTTTCTAGGATATGTGAATTTTAAATAATATCTGAATCAATATTATACACATTCCAATAACAGCTTCGAAAATGTATAATTTCCTAGGAGTTGTATACAATTCCTAAAATTCATACATTTCCTGTAACACAAATATAAGTAATTGCAGCGCTTTTTATCGCACAACAAAAATAATTTGTGCGTGTCTGTACATTCGTTGCTATAAATCAAATCAAATCAAATCAAATCAATTTATTTGCATAAATATGGTATTACATAGATGGTTCGATATTTTAAAGATAAGCACATTTACCATTACTGGCTTACAAAATTCAATGCATTTCTAAATTTCTAATATTAAGTACGTGTACCTACATTTGAATTAGCTAAACAAACAATGAAATTAACGGCATGTCGAATTAATTAAAATGTCAATTAAAATGTGAATGTCAATTATATAATAAATTATGTCAATTAAGGTCAGTTTATAGGTTACTTGGATAGATACTCAGCAACAGAATAGAAAGCACTGTTTATGAGCCAATTGTACAAGTGACTTTTAAATAAATTTGGTGATAAATTAGCGATGTCTGTGGGAAGATTATTATAAATTCTTACAATCATTGCATGGCTGTTTCTACTACATACACTAGTCTTTATATCCGGCAGGATCAATTTATTAGGATATCTAGTTTTAAAGCTGCACATATTTTTTTTCTTTATAAATAGTTCAGGGTGCTGCTTGGCAAACTTACAAGCTTCGAAAATATACATGGAAGGAAGTGTTAGTAATCTCATGTCTTTAAATAATGGTTTGCATGTAGTAAAAGGAGGAACGTGTGCTAAAGCTCGGATGCATTGTTTTTGTGCAATGAAGGCTCTCTGTATTTCTACCGAATTTCCCCACAGCAATATTCCATATCTTAAGTTAGCCAATCTCCATAGCGCATATCTAAAGCGGTTTACTTTGTTACATACATGGTCAATATGTGATTTCCATTAGCAGTTTTTATCAAGTTTTAAGCCTAAAAATGTAGCATCCTCCGTTTCTACCACCTCTTGTCCATTGCATATGATATTTAACTGTTTTCTATTACCATTTTTGTTCAAGAATTGAATGTATTTTGTTTTGCTCATATTTATTTTTAAATTGTTAGAATTAAGCCAGTTTAATATATTGTTAACACATGCATTTACTTGTTCATTGTAGTCAAGTGATTTTTTGCTGGGTATAACAATAGACAAGTCATCCGCGAAGAGAAAGCATTTTTGTTTAGTGGCCAGTGGCAGGTCGTTTATGTATATGAGGAACAGTAAGGGGCCTAAAATACTGCCCTGTGGTACTCCAACTTCATTGGAATTCAGAGTATCCGATTTGGAAAATGTCTGCTCCATGTTCGTATTGAAGCCAGGTATCTCTACATACTGTGTGCGGTTTTTTAAATAGCTCGCAAGCCAATCCAAGGTTACTCCACGTAAGCCATATTTTTCACATTTTTTTAATAGCAAATTGTGACACACAAAATCAAACGCCCTTGTCATATCAAAGAATATGGCTGTAATGTTAATTTTGCGGTTTAAGTTATCTATTATTTCATTAATTAATTTAAATGCTGCCAATGTAGTACACTTTCCTTTTTGAAAGCCATACTGCTCAGAACATAAAATGTTATTCTTATTCATGAAATCTATTAATCTTTTATGCATAACTTTCTCTAGTACCTTTGATAAAATAGGTATCAAGGCTATGGGTCTGTAGTTGGCAGGGTCTTTTTTATCCCCTTTTTTATAAATAGGTTTTATGACAGTTTTTTTTAATATTTCGGGGAAGACGCCTTCAGAAAGAGATAGATTTACAATGTGTGATAACAATGGCGCTAAAACATGAGAGCAGTGTTTTATTACTTTTGTCAAAATATTATCACAGCCAGTAGAAAAAGTATTTTTGAGAGTTTTTATAATTTTTAGTATTTCTTCGTCGTTTGTTGGGAATAAGAATATAATTTTATCGTTTTGTTTGATGTCATGTTTATATGTGTTGTTATTCGGAAGATCAGTGTTAGTCATGTTTATAAAATAATTATTAAAAATATTAGCGATGTCAATTGGATTATTAATTTCAATGTCCCTATCGACAAGTATATAGTTGTCAAAATCTTTCTTTGGTTGTACTGTAATATTATTATTTATAACTTTCCATGAAGCCGAACAGATATTTTTGGCATTGTCAATATATTTTTTGTTGCGGATTTTTTGAGCCATTTCTATGCATTTTTTAAAAAAATTATTATAGCTGTAGTATTCAAGTTTGTCAGAGTATCGTTTTGTTTTATAAAATTTAAATCTTAAGAGTCGTTTAGTTTTAGCCGATTTTTTAAGACCTTTTGATATCCAGTGAGGATGTTTTGTTTTATTATGTATTTTTATTAGGTTAATAGGGAAACACAAATTGTAATAAAATACTATCGTTTTGTGAAAGTACTCAAAAGCTCTGTTAGTATCAAGTTCATTATAGACCTCCGACCATGAGATGCTACATAGACAAGCCCAGAATTTATTCATATTTTCAAAAGTAATTTCCCTTTTTTGTATAAAACGAGGCTTGCCAGACACCTCTTTGTGTGCCGTTGGTATAGAAAGATATTGCCCCGTTTCATGGTCTGATAGACCTAACTGTAAGATTTCAGCAGTAGCTTCAGGTATCGTGCTTATAATTTGATCTAGACATGATTTTCGTCTTGTTGGCTTAGTGATGTGGAGTTTTAAGTTGTAGTTCTGTGTCAACCTTTTATATTCCTCAAGCTCAGGTGACTCCTGAAGTAGGTTTATATTAAAATCACCTAACAATATAACTTTCTTTTTTGCATTTTTTTGAATCTTATTTAGAATCAATTCAAGTTTATTTAAGAAAATAAAGGGATTACTGTTAGGAATTCTGTAAAGGCAAACGATTATGCATTTATGTTGTAGGAGTTCTATGCCACAGCATTCGAACGTGTAATCGGTGGTAAACTCTTTAAGGAATAATAGTCTCCTGAACTTGAGGTTGGCCTTACACAGAATACAAACTCCTCCGCGTTTTTTATTTTTACGTGAATACCAGTCAGCCAATACAAAGTTATTTGGTTTTAAGTTACATTCGCTTCCAGATCTGATAAATGTTTCAGAAAAACACAAAATATCAACTCTTTTCTGAGTATCATCTAATGAATTTAAAGTTATTTCTATGGTGTCTTGTTTACCTAATACGCCAGCGATATTCTGGTGGAGAATGTTTAAGTAATTTGCAGCGTCATCCTTAACGAAAAAAAGTATTTTGTGTACCCTTTTTTTCTGGTTTATTAATTAAAGGGAAATAGTCTAATAATGTTTTTCTACTCTTATGTAAGCGTTGTGGTGTGTCCTTGTGTGTTTTACTCGTATGTGTCCCTGTGTAATGTGCTTGTGCCTGCGGTGTATCCTTAGTGGAATCAAAAATCTCAACATCCTTTCCATGAAAAACATTCTTGTTTCTGACACTGCTATCAGGTAAATTATTATTCTTAAGCAAACAGTTGGTTAGTTCTTTTAGCTCACTGAAAATATGACTTAGTCCCAAACCGTTGATTTTCCCCGAATCTGCGAACATATCCAAGTTAAGGTTTTTATTACTATCATAAAGTGTGCCATAATCGTGAGTTTTCATGTCTTGATAGAGTAGATCATTGAAGTCTTCAACACGGCAGTTGTGTAGAGTCTTGCCACAAATATACAGGGGTGCACAGACTATGATGTTTGTAGACGACGCAATGTTCTGCAGAGAGTTCCGAAGATTGCATACTAATGAGTGGTTGTCATGTGATTCCCGGAAGTCAGCTTCTCCAATAAAAAATATACAGCAGTCGGTGGTTTTCAAATTTTTCACGTTTTCCTCGATGTTGTCAAGCAAGTTCAGAATACCTGCCCCAGGCTTACTAAAGTGTAAATAATTAAAGTTTTGTCCAAAAGATTTATCCAGTCTTCGCAGCACACCGTTTGATCTCAAAGTACTTAGCACAAGCAGGTTTTTCTTGCTTAAGTTTGGTGGTCTGTGGTTTAAATTATATTTTTTTGCAGTACAATCTTGGTATTTTAGTTGACAGTCTTCTTTCGGCGAATTATGTGTTGGTATATCATTGTCACTCAGAAGTGATTCTTCAGATGAAGTTTTATTTCCATGTGTTATATCTGCAATTTGGTCATTAAGTTGTGATATAAGATAGTTTGCGTTTTCTAGCTGTTTTTGTAAAGTAGTTATAATATTTTGTGAATCGTCAACTTGAATGTTAGGTGAGGAGGATGTAGCTGAAATTGTAGGTGTTAAAGAGTGCCTTTTCCTATGCTGGGGATTATCAATATGCTGAGGAACCCTGCAGAGATTCTTAAGTATTTCTAGTTCTTTGTTTAGTTTTTTAACACATTTATTTAGACTGTAGTTTTCCAGTATTACTCGTTCCAACTCTGATTCTGTGGAGGCCAGATGCATTTTTAATTGTTGAATTTCCTCTTGCAGCTCGTAGTTATTAATTGTGTCATTCAACAGTGTATTTTCTGCACTTTATGATAGTCTGTCCGTAGCAGCCATGTAAGAGTCTTCTGTTATTGTGTCGTTTTGTGTTGGAAAATCCAAATAGATGTTTTCTTCGCTTCGAGATTCCGTCGATTGCTCTGAGCAAGTTTTATTTATTGTTATTGTATCGTAGTTACTTTGCAGAGCAGGTTGTTTTCCTCTTGTAGTTGTATTTTGATGGACGGTATTACTCTTTGCTTTTGCTTGAGAACATGTTGGGCATTTCCATTTTTGTTTGTTTTCTTTGTTTGAGATACGATACAACTTCTCCGATAGTCCAACGCAGTCGAACTCAAACCTCCTTTCGCATTTACTACATTGAATAGTCTTCACAATATTCACAGTTGACTTACATTTGTAGCAAAGAGCATTTTTTATTGTTTTGCTACTATTGGATAAAGCCCTTTGTTTTGCAGCACGCGTCAACATCGTGATAATTTATAAATAACACTTAAATAAAATTTATTAAAAAAATAGGAAGTCAAGATTTATATACAGCAGCGAGATTCGAACCCAGAATCCTTGGATACGGCGCGGAAAGCTCAGTTAGTTAAAAACAGCGCTCCAAACCGCTGCGCCAATCGACCAATAATTGTAACGGCGAATTTGTCCACTGCATAGCGCAGCTCGATTTTAGGTTGATAATCATCAAGTCATGCTCAAGAATCATAGATGTCAACACCGGTTGCAGTTTGGGGTGAAAGTTCTGTCATTTGCTACAAGATGGCGCTACTATGTAACACGATTGATGGTAGATGAAGATCTTTAGCGACTTATGAGTGACCGTAACACAACAATTAATCAAAACAGTCAAATGAACGGTTTTTAAGTTGTACAATTATAATGTTCAATTAATTATTTGTGGACCGTTTTCAACGGTAGCTCATGTTCTTACACGATATTGACACAAGAACTCAAGAACAAGTTTTTTATGTCCTAGATAATAATATAGTCAATAGTTCACTGCAGTAATATTTTAGTCACAACGTATTCAGAGTATAGGACGATGTGTTCCAATAATTCTATGTAGCGTATTTCTAAGTGCATTCGATGGAGTGCGATCAAATGCGGCGTGCGGCTGGCGCGCGGTTATTGCGCTTTCATTCAATCAACTAATTTACGAGCACTATAGCACTGCGCACTGGGAGCGATTCGTTCGACGTTTTACTCGATGTCGATATGAACGGGTTTTTAGTGAATATTCCGGGTATCTATCATAACACAGAATTTTTTGATATCGAATTTCATTTCACAGAAAACTATTCAATGAATGTCAATATCTTTTTTTCTTGTTTAATCGAAAAGTTATTTATCGTCGTTTCATAACATCGAATAACAGTTCACCAAAAAAATGTTTCGCAACTGTTTTGTTAAGCAGAATAACGATATGATAAACTAATGATTCATAGAATTATTAAGTTATCGATATAACTTTTCATAAAAACTTGTTTCAATGTGTAACGGTTCCCATATATTTTTGCATACGCATGCAAGTAAGAAGGCATGCGCATGCATATGCATGCAAGTAGGAAGGCATACATGCATGCATTAATGCATGCAAGTAAGCAAGCAGGCATGCATAAATGCATGCATGCAAGCAAACAGGCATGCATGCAGCAAGCAAGCAGGCATGCAAACAAGCAGCATGCATTAGGATTTCCTCGTCTCCGGCGCTGCGGGAATAGCAGCCTCGTCGCGAAGGCTGCTCTCCCTCCGCGCCTCCGGCTTTTAAATTACACTCTAGTATCGGGCAGACTAGTACCACGGCGAGGAGACCACGGCGAGTCGGGATTAACGCAGTTTATTTATTAGATCAATATTTATATCAGTTATGCTTTAAATTGTCTATTAATAAAGTATGCAATATAAGATTAGTAACAAATTCGTTTGGAAATACGGACTTTAGTAAAGCAAAATTCGATGTTTCAAGAATTCTGCATATTGAAACTTACGTGGAAATAAAATTATAGGTAATAAAATAGAAAGCTAACGTTACTTCGATAAAATAAGTAATTTATAAAAAGAAGTAACGATGAAGTAAGTTTGCAGATAATAAGCATTCGAGTAAATGAAGTTGTGATGTAACAAGATTCTAGAATTTGTTGAATATTATTTTGAAACATCTGCGTTTTATGGGAAATGAAAATCGATGAAGAAAATTGCGATTATGTGATGGGTTCCCGAATATTCCTTATTGTCGTTCGGTAAATAATCTCGAAGCGCTAGGGCCCAAAAGATAAGGAGACATGTTCTGGCCCCATATGGGCCATAATTGATTGATATTACCGAATTATTGACGTTCACAAGTGGCATTTTGTGTCCTAAATTGGATAAATTATTTATGACTTTTGACTTTGAATATAAGTAAGCTAGTAACTTTTACAACGGCATTAGACAACGGTTGTTTGTGGAGAAAAATTTGACTTTTACTACGGCAACAACGATCGCGTTGTCTTTAGAAGCGGCTGAACGAGATGCTATGGCGGTGGAAAGTAGCAGCAGCGTTAACTTCGTGCGCAGATTTAAATCGGAGGCAAAATTATCCGGCTGTATGGCGTGTGGCGATTTTCGACATAAAGCGGACAGCTGTAAATTTAAAGACTACGTTTGCAGTCGTTGCAAAAATATAGGTCATTTACGTCGAATGTGCTCGAATAAGGAGGTAGGCGGCGGTGACGGTAAAACGACCGGTAACGGTCAGAGGGCGTCCGCGGGTAGCGGAGGCAGAGGGGGTGCTCAGCGCGCTTATCGAGGCGCAGCGCGAGGCGGTGCAAGGCAATTCTACCTGGGACAAAGTGCTGAGGACAAAATAGCCATGGCGGGTCAGGTTGACTCGCGAGACGGCGGAAAACGAAATGGTGCGTCGACTGTATACGTCGGAGACACGGAACGGGCACTGTCGACCGAAGACCAGGACGAGGAACCAATGTATCAGATGTCGTTAGCCAAATATAAACCGGTGAGCGTATTTATAAAAGTAGATAAACATTTTATAAACATGGAGATTGACACGGGATCGGCACTTTCATGTATAAATAAACAAATGTATCAAGCTTATTTTTCTCATTTACCGTTGCAGCCGTGTCAATTAGTTTTAAAGTTTTATGATGGAACTTGCATAAAACCGCTAGGTTATATAACAGTGTTGGTCGAATACGAGGTCGTTAAAAGACAGTTAGATTTATATATAATTGAGCAGGGTATAACTAGCCTTTTAGGTAGGCAGTGGTTAGCACAATTAGAAATGACAGTGCCAAAAATTTATGTAAATAAAATAAAGGATTTGGAAGGTTGGAACAAAAGTGAATTTATTGCAAATCTCAATTCCAGATATAAGGATGTTTTTGAATCGGGACTGGGGCGTTTCACGGGAGGACGAGCGGGCTTGCGGCTTCGGGCGGGAGCGGCGCCGGTGTTCTGCCGCGCGCGGCCGCTGCCGTACGCGCTGCGGGAGCGCGTCGATGCCGAGCTCGACGCCATGCAGGCCGCCGGAGTCATCGAGCCCGTTGAGCACTCCGACTGGGCTACCCCGCTGGTAATCGTACACAAACCGGATGGTTCTTTGCGTCTCTGTGCAGATTTTAAAACAACTTTGAATAAAGTTCTGTTGGTTGATAAATATCCTGTACCAAAGATTGATGATTTGCTTACGCAATTGAGCGGTAGTCAGTATTTTACAAAGATTGATTTATCACAAGCATACAATCAAATTGTTTTGGATGATAGTAAAGAAAATGACTGTACAGGTTTAACAGTCATAAATACACACAAGGGATTGTTCAAATATAAGAGGTTAGTGTATGGGTTAGCGTCTAGCCCGGGTATATTTCAACGAATAATGACTAATTTGTTCAAAGGAGTACCTAATGTGACAGTGTTCCTTGATGATATTTTAATTTTCAATAAGTGCGGGATGAGCCATGCTCAAACTATAGAAAAAGTCTTTCAAATACTTAGAGATCATGGGTTAAGAGTAAAGAAACAAAAATGCGATTTCTTTTCGACCCAGGTCAAATATTTACGCTATGTTATCAATAGGAACGGGGTGAGCGTAGACCCAAATAAATTAGAACCAATAATTCAAATGGCCGCTCCTACAACCGTGTCAGAGTTAAGATCGTTTTTAGGAATGGTAAATTTTTATGGCAAATTCGTGCAAAACTTAAGCCTTTACGTCGCGCCTTTGTTTGATTTATTAAAGCAAAATAGGAAATGGACATGGGGTATTAGGGAACAACAAGTTTTTGAACGGATTAAGGGTCTGTTAAAGAGTACGGACGTTCTGGCGCACTACGACCCGGCGCTGGACGTGGTGGTGACGTGCGACGCGGGCCCGCGCGGCCTCGGCGCCGTGCTGGCGCAGCGCGGGGCCGACGGCCACGAGCGCGTCGTAGTATTTGCGTCGCGCGCACTCACTCCGCCCGAACTTAACTACAGTCAGATACACAAAGAGGCTCTGGCGATAGTATTTGCGGTAAAGAAATTCCATCAATATCTTTATGGTAGGAAATTTACGCTTCGGGCAGACCATAAGCCTCTTGTAAGCATATTCGGTCCAAATATGGGCGTACCTAATATGACTGCTAGTAGATTACAACGTTGGGCTATTATATTATCGGCTTACGATTTTGATATACAGTATATTAAATCCGAGGAAAATACAGCGGACGCGCTGTCACGTTTGATAGCCACACACAAAGAAAACTGTGATAGTTCAGGAGACAGGGACCTTGAACAGACATACTTACACTTTGCTTCTGAAGCTTTATTATTAAGTAATGATACTTTGAGGAAGGAAACACAGAAGGATCAGTGGTTAAGTAGAATCATAAGTTACATACAGGATGGCTGGCCGATTAGTTGCGATATAAAAGAACTTAAATCGTATTTCAATAGGAAGTCCGAATTATACTTAGAAATGGGTTGTGTTATGTGGGGACATCGTGTAGTAATACCTCATACCTGTAGAAATAAAGTCTTGAGGGAATTACATGACACTCACACAGGTATAGTTAAAATGAAGAGTCTGGCCCGGAGCTACGTGTGGTGGCCCGGCCTAGACGAAGCAATCGAACAACAATGTAAGGCCTGCGAGGCCTGCGCGGCCGTCAGCAGCGCGCCGCCGGCACACGTGCCCCGCTCGTGGCCGTGGCCGGCCAGACCCTGGTCAAGAATACATTTAGATTTTTTGGGACCTATTGCAGATGTGAAATATCTTATAATAATTGACGCAACGTCTAAATGGATCGAATGTTTCAAAATGAATTGTACGAATGCGAGTAAAGTTATAGAAAAGTTAAGAGAAACCTTTGCTAGGTTTGGTTTACCAAAACAAATAGTAAGTGATAACGGGCCACCTTTTTCAAGCTTAGATTTTAAACAGTTTTGTGATAACAATGGGATAGATCACACATTCAGTGCTCCGTATCATCCTTCATCCAATGGGGCCGCAGAAAATGCGGTGAAAGTGTGCAAAAAGGTAATAAAAAAGCCATTTTAACCCGAACAGATGTAGACACTGCTTTATTTAGATATTTATTGATATATAGAAACACTACACATAATACTACCGGGGATAGTCCGGCGAAGCTATTGTTAGGTCGAGCGTTACGCACTAGGTTGGATTGTCTCAAGCCTGACCGAGAAAGAAGGATAATTAATTTACAGAAAAAACAAGAAAATAATGCGGGAGGAGTAAGTAGGGAAATTAAGATAGGAGAAGATGTTTGGTTCAAAAGCTATAATGATGATATACAATGGAAAAAGGGTAGGGTGTTAGAATAGTTAGGCGATACTGACTACCGTATTAGTTTAGAAGATGGTAAATATATACATAGACATATTGATCAGCTAAAAAAATGTGGAAAATCTGCACAGGAAAGTAATGACATAAACAAGAATAAGATCAATCCGAGTTGGGTGTGGTTGCAGGCGGGCGGCCCCGCGGAGTGCTCCGGGGCTGGCGGGACTCCGGCCGCGTACCTGGCGGCACCGGCCCCGCGATCGTCCGAGCCGCAAGTGCCGCGTAGGTTTCCGCTAAGAGAGCGGCATCCTCCGATCCGGTTCGGTTTTGAATAGCTGCCTTTATGTATATTTGTTACTTGTATATTAGTTAGTGTTGCTATTTGAGTTTCTATTATTGAAATAATTTTGTGTAAGAACTTGTTTGTTCATACTTATTAAGTTTTAATAAAGAAATAAGGGTGGAGGTGTTGGGTACGTCACTATGTGAGTTATTATAATATAAGAGGGTAGGCAGTTTGGTTTGTCAGTTAGTCCTAAAATAAATATTCTGGTGTACGCACGCGTCTCATTTATTGCCCCAGTTACCTAAGGACTTATCAGCAACACGGTGTGGTAATTCCATTTATTCCACAAGAATAACAGTTTTAACTTAAAAAACAAGTTAAATATCTACACGTTAAAAAAACTATTGCACGAACAAAATCTATTTTTTCTTCGACAAAGAGAATTTGATCTGTGAACTTTTTTCGTATACGAATTGCACGAAAATTGCCCCCACGGTCACAGACTATATAACTACATATATAACTTAATAATAATAACGATCATTTACTTATTTCTGATATTCTGAAATTTGAGCTAAAATTACTTCTATTCGCCGAACAAATATAATCGGTATCTCAAGCTATTACGAGAAGTTTTGGTGTATAAAAGCCCCATTAGATTTGACCTTCACTTTGAGTAAAAGTTGAACACTATACGTTATTCAGTAAAAAGAGAATAGAAATGGAGTGTTTGCATCTCGCCTAAGAGCTCTATTGTTGGCTACGTAGGGCTGAGCTGTGCTCAAGTTCGATCCAAGAATTCAATTATCCCCGAACCTATTTCATGTCAATTGAATGCTGGTGGGACACTAGTGACCCCGCCCCCCTTATTAGGGATAAGCAATTACAAAGTCAGTATTGTCTACAGCAAATTCATTTGTTCTTTAATTACACCGACGTGACCCTTGCCTTAATTGAACGAAGTGAAGTTACGGGCCATCGAAAATCTCTGTTTTCGAACAGGGGGGAGTGGGTGCTTAAGCTAACTAATAGCTTCTCATTAGCTAACAAGTGGAACTTGGATTAGGGATTAGGCGCCGCAGCACATTTGAATGTCTGACGATCCCTTCTGAAGCGCGCGTTTGTGTTTTGGGTACTAACAAGCTTTTTAAAGAAACGGAACGTAGCGTATATCTAATTGGGCAGTAAGGAAAAATATGCCAGACTGATACAGCGTTCCTTAAGCATGTTGGTGAATTAAAAGGCTGAGTTAAAGCATTTGGTAGATCAATAATCTAGTTCTGTAAATTTGTGTTGCAAAAGGAAAGTAAATAAGTAAATACTCCAAATAGATCGTTAAACAAAGGAGATTCTTAACATACATTTTGTTGGCAGCTTAAACACATTAACGAACTTACACCACGTACGTTATAAAGCATTCAATTGTGCTCTATAATACAGGCTCGCTTTAAAAACTTTTCCGAAAAGTGTGACGTCAGACTTCATGAAATTTCATAGGAAGTTTAGCGAGTCGGTATTGTCGGTGAGTTTCTTTTGACAGGCTCTGATACACCCCGCGGGCGGGCGACTTTCAATCGAAATTCGTACCCCTAAAACAGTCAGTTGAGAATGTTTTTGTCAAATGTACAGCTTCTACGAGTACACACACCACACACGATTCTGAATGATACCCAGAAGTTTCAGGAATAGCGTGACAGTTTACGGGTGAGGCGACATTGGTCTCACGTTGGTATAAATTTCCAATACCTTATCTATCCTAAGTACCCTTAAAGTTTCTTACTTATTTTACGTGCTAACAACCTATGGATAGATTAGCTAGGTATCTTTCAGCTGAATCCGGCAGCGTAAACAAAAGAATGTTGGTAAACAACCCAAAGAGTTAATGTTTTTTTTCCCACTACACCGTGGGAACGTGTCAGGCACGGAAAACAACACGATATACTCTACTTCGCCCAGTGAACGGATTGAGAACGAGAGCGAGCGATAACGTATTTGCCGCTGCTGCTGTCACGCTCCGTGCATAACACGTGACAGTGTTGGTCGGTGACGGAACGGTCTAGTGGACAAAGTGTCTAAGTTTTCTGTTGTTCACAAAGAATATTTTTTTGTCGGACACGTTTCTAGTACGTTACGGTGTAGTGGAAAAAAACCTATATGTATAAACGGCGTATCACCAATCACCAATGACATACATTGCTCTGATCCCAAAGTAAGTAGCTAATGCACATGTTTTACGGAAATCAGACTCAACGGTGGTACCACAACACCCAGACCCGAGACAATATAGAAAATTTTCATTTCTATATTGACTTGACCGGGAATCGAACCCGGGACCTCGGAGCGGCGACGCCTTGAGACCCAGCGTGCTTAGCCACTACACCACGGAGGTCGTCAACGTATTAATATTTTCCATTACAGCTCTAGTAAACCTCTACAATGAATAAATCTAGATCTACTTAAGACACCTTTGTTGGCATCTTCACCTTCTGGCGACACTTTTGTTCTTTAACTTCGAACCACTCCCGCTCAGACGATTCTGCTTTGTATCTCAAGTCAGAGTTTCTTCATTTGCCATGTTTTCTATCGGTGAACAATTCCTTATTACTGCCCAAGTTTAGCTCGCGTCTACATACATAATGTGAAATGCATAAGCAATATCATATTTAAGAAGTATTCCAAACAGGGTTATTTCGGTCGATTAGTATCCTTTAACAGAAATAATACCAGCAATAAAATAATACCTACATATCATTTTGGAACGGAAATAATGTTTTAAAATCTTATTTTATATAGCTTTAGGTTATTTATTAGCTCCATTTTATACGCTAGATATAGCGGAGGTCGTGGTGAAGTGAAATTAATAGCGGGCCGGCGTAAAAGCCGCAGGGTGATTACGTAACTTGCAGGTGATAGCGATACGATAGCAACCGATTGCTATAGATATAGACGAACACGGTATTTAAAGCGCTATGGTTTAGTAAATTACAATCATGTTCAATCTGTTTATTTATATGTGAAGGTATCCTATCTTATATGTAGTTATAATTGTGAATTGTTGTTTTTACTCTTTCATTTTTTTTATAAATATAATAATGTACCTTTGTGTCAAAATAAGATCATTCAATGGCATGAATATAACAATAATGTCTGCAATAGGTAGGTACTTTTGCAAGATTTGTTTTAGGATCTATTAAAATTGAATATATAAAGCTCTCTTTGTAATAAGTTTAATCATATTACTAATGTAACACCTAATCTCAATATAAAAATTAATCCGAATTTCCCTTGGTTACACGTGAACGGCTGGATCAATTTCGATGAATGTTTTTTCGTTGTGTTTTATATTGTCAGGAGGACGTTGAAGAATAAATTATGAAATATAAGTGGGTGGACGAATTTTCATGATTTTTAATTTGTTGGGTTCGTCAAGATTACGGAACATGGGTGTGACGGAGTCGGGAGCGCAACGAAGGTCAAAGGGGCCACTACATTGCAATAAAACTTGGTATTGAATTGTCAACTCGGTCAATGCTAGGGCGTATCGAACCATCGCAACTGCTGTGTAGCCAACCAACTTAGCTAAGTAATAGCCCCGCCGGTCTGCACCCGCAGCCGTTCGATTGGTCGTCCTCGTCGCCTGACGCTGGGAAATGGACTCGATTAGAGTATTTTATTGCTCTGCACTCTTAGCAATATCCGTTTCAAATGAAAACTAAATGGATTAAAAAAAAAACGACCCACACGAACAATGCTTTCTCTTGAGACTATCGTGAGCGGGCGGACCGCAGCGCCTACATTGCCTTCATTTGCGTAATAGGTAAGCTTGCTTGCTTGAAAACGTTTTCCAACCCGTACCAATTGAACCCAACCTCTATGGAATGTCATTCGTTTTTTTAAATCTCAAAAATTTTAAAAATTAAATATCCAATAATGTTTTTGTATAGAAAAGCTTGCGGGCGAACTATCCCATAAGTTCCTTATAATTCATATACGTTGCGTCGTAACTAGTTGAAATGTTTTATATGGGGTTGCAAGATTTTTGCATCTTCCCTATAAGACCCACACACAGCACACTGCTATTTTTAGCATCGATATAGTCGCGATGCAGAAGCTGGACAATGACAGATTATGTACTTTGGACCCCTAACACACTGCCAATTTTAGCATCGATGCGACTCACGCAATGAACAGATTTCATTTAGTATCGAACGATCATCATTGGTTCTAAAAGTCGCAGTGTGTCTTATAATCTCATATTTCATTTTGAGAGCAGATAGTTCATATCAACAAGATACTCATATTTATTTAATACACCTAATGCCCAAACAAAAGGAACATATACATATAGGAGAAATAAATTGTATATGGCGGACTTAATGCCAAAAGCATTCTCTACCAGTCAACCATAGGTATATACAGAAAAAATGCTGGCGGCGCGATGGAAGTGATAGAAGGGAAAAAGTGAGAGCTAGATAAAATTACAATAATAAAAACATTAATAACGATGGAATGGCATAGGTACCTACTAAGGAGCGTTGCCCGAATTTACTCGTTCGTAGCTGTCACAAATAAGCGCCAACTAGCTCGAAGGAAAACTTTTCTTACGATTACAAATGTTAATTATATATTTTTTTAAATAGCTACCTCGACTTGTAATGCTTATCATTTTAACAGGAATCGAAAGCGGCCTGCATCCAACATAACCAGCTTTTTTAACCGACTTCAAAAAAGGAGGAGGTTATCAATTCGACTGTATGTTTTTTTTTTTTTGTATGTTTGTTACCTCATATCTCAGTCGTTTGTCGACCGAATCGAAAAAAAATTTCGCCTACTTAGAGAGTGTACCTTCTAGTTGGTCCCATTTTTTCCATTTTGGGATCTGATGATGTAATCTTGGTGTAATCGAGGGAAACCCTCAAATTTTAAAGGCACGTATAGTGTTTCTTTACTAGAATCTTAATGTTGACGTGTTCTTACGTCTGATAGTCAACATCTTGTGAGGCTGAGCTGATGGTGGAACTCCTTAACGCTTAGGAGTTCAGTAATTATAATGACGGAACTTATGAAAGGTAATTTGTACCTTTTTTAAAAAAAATTAATCATAAGGTGCAACTCCCCCCCCCCCCACCCCCTCTTAGGTAATCACTAAAAATGAAGAAATAAAATAAACTTTAAAAAAAGTAAAAACCGACTTCAAAACCAAAATGCACTAAAAAGTCTTAAATAAACTCTTCACCATTGAAAGGAAAGGAATCTGTTTTAGGCAAACAATTTCTTTTTGGAGTCGGTGCCATCACTTTGACCATCAAGCATCAACTATCACAGCACCGACTCCAAAAAGAAATTGTTTGCCTAAAACAGATTCCTTTCCTTTCAATGGTGAAGAGTTTATTTAAGACTTTTTAGTGCATTTTGGTTTTTGATCATCCGACCATTAGTACGGGGCACTTGAGGTTGCGGACAATTTTATGTTAAATAATATTTGCGGGATTTTGCAAATAAACCGTTACATTTACATCAGACACAATCTATATTTTCTTTCCTTAACTGAGAGTGGCCTGCGGTTAATTGGCAACTGGATGAAAAATAATCTCCTAACCTTAAACACTAGTAAAACTAATTATATTTGCTTCAGCATCCAAAATCGCACTCAACCTTACACTGATTTCAAAATTATTATACACTCTTGCTCGCGAAACTCTATGACAAATAACTGCGGCTGCCCAACCTTAAAAAAAATTGAACACACCAAATACCTGGGTGTTGTTGTTGATCAGAGACTGTCCTGGCACTCACATATTGAACTTGTTGCCGCCGGAATCAGGAAACTGTTCTGGATATTTAAAACTTTAAGACATGTAGTGCCGGCGCAACAGTCAATGGATCGCGGCCCTTCAGGTAGAAATATCCTAATGGAAATTTACTCCGCGCTGGCGCAATCAGTTATCACGTACTGTATTTCACAGTCTGGGGAGGAGGAAGTAAAACCAAAATGACTCAGGTTGAATACGCACAGCGATCCTTGTTGAAGGTCATGCACTTTAAAGCTCGCAGATTCCCAACTAATATTCTATATAGCATTAGTCAGGTTTTGTCAGTAAGAAAACTTTATATTCTTAATGCTATACTAAAACAACATAAATCCACACATTACAAGCCATGTAAGAAACGCGCTAGAAAAAGAAATGTCGTTCCTCAAATTCCCATTAAAACTGCCTTCGCTTCTAAGCAATTGTATAGTCGCTCTGTCTTTCTCAACAATAAAATAAATAATATTACAGAGGTATAAATAGTTAAACATTACACGAATGCAAAAGAACAGTCACTAATTTCCTTATGCCCTTAAACTATGAGGAAACAGAAGACATCCTCAAACACACAGTATAGGATATTAAACACAAAACACTTACGCCACACACCCAAACACACATGCGCGCCCGCACACACACACACACACACACACACACATGCACACACACGACACACGCGCAGACACACACACACACACACACACACACACACACACACACACACACACACACACACAACTGTTTTTTAAGAAAGACATGTGTTTATTATTATTATTATTTTTAACCGACTTCAAAAAAGGAGGAGGTTATCAATTCGACTGTATGTTTTTTTTATTTTTATTTTTTTGTATGTATGTTACCTCATATCTCAGTCGTTTGACGACCAAATCGAAAATTTTTTTCGCCTACTTAGAGGGTGTACCTTCTAGTTGGTCCCATTTTTTCTTGGTGTAATCGAGGGAAACCCTCAAATTTTAAAGGCACGTATAGTGTTTCTTTACTAGAATCTTAATGTTGACGTGTTGTTACGTCTGATAGTCAACATCTTGTGGGGCTGAGCTGATGGTGGAACTCCTTAACGCTTAGGAGTTCAGTAATTATAATGACGGAACTTATGATAGGTAATTTGAAGTTTCTTTAAAAATAGAATCATAAGGTGCCACTCCCCCCCCCACCCCTCTTATGTAATCACTAAAAATGAAGAAATAAAATAAACTTAAAAAAAAGTAAAAACCAACTTCAAAACCAAAATGCACTAAAAAGTCTTAAATAAACTCTTCACAATTAAAAGGAAAGGAATCCGTTTTAGGCAAACAATTTCTTTTTGGAGTCGGTGCCATCACTTTGACCATCAAGCATCAACTATCACAGCACCGACTCCAAAAAGAAATTGTTTGCCTAAAACGGATTCCTTTCATTTGTGAAGAGTTTATTTAAGACTTTTTAGTGCATTTTGGTTTTGAAGTTGGTTTTTACTTTTTTATAAAGTTTTGTTTTTTATTGTAGTATTGATCTCTAAAATAACGGCCACTTAATGGCCCTACAATATGTTTATAGTTTTAAATTAAAAGTAAATCTCTTAATAATAATTTATAACAATACAACTTACTTTTGTTACAATTTACTAGCATCTTAGAATAAAACCATATAGTGTAATTGTAGTTATGGAAGAGCGAAGTCCCCTGTCACAGGCATATTTTGCTTAAAAGGTGACCTCGATCCCCTTTAAATACTGTAATCTTTTGGTGAAGAATAATAGTAGTTTATGAAACTGGTACATAATGAGAGGTATTATACACGAGTGTATAATACCTAGTTATGTGCAGTTTCATACACTACTTTATCTACTCTCATTGAACACGAACATATCAAATAAAAGATAAAGATTTCCATGCTAAAAAGTCTTGATAACATTTATCGTATAATTTTCTTGACTTTACTGGTAGTAGGTTAAGACGCGCAGTCTCTAAAATGTCGGGCGGCGTCAAATTTTCTGCACTTTCACTATCAGACATTTTAATAAACACTAATAATTATCTACCGAAACACAAACGTACTATGACGCCAAAATTCCCGTTATCACCGCGCATGCGCCAAAGCGCGCGCAGCCACAGATAAAAAATTAAATAGATGTATCTATGACCACAAAGACTGCATAAGCTGTTTAGCTTCGATAAGATATGGACTAATGAGTCCTAACGGGTCAAACACTTGAGATATTATTGAAAGAATTACTTGTTTAGTTTGTTTTCCAGGAAGATCTATATTGATTAAAAATTTTAACACATCCTTAAAATCATCCCACAGTAAACCCAGTGTTTTGGAGATGGTAGTCTCACTCAACTTGTGGTCTCAACTCAAATTGGATGCTGATACGTCAACAAGTTCTTTAAGGACGTTTGGATCGTTTGATCGCCATTTACGGAGGGGAAAACCTGCTGATTGTAGTTCCTCAGAAACACGTTTTCTGAGATTAATACTTTCCTGAGCTGAAGATGATTCAGACAAAAAATCATCGACATAAAAATCATGTTCAATTACACTAGCAATTATTATATAATTATTGCTTTAGGCACTGAGTAGCCAGATAAGGAGCTGAAACAGTACCGTAAGTAACGGTATTTAATTAAAAGACTTTAAGTGGTATCTCTGGGGAATCACGCCATAAAAAACGTTGCAATAATCTATCTTCAGACCGAACTAAGATTTGTCTATACATCTTTTCGATGTCACCACAAATTACTACGTTATGTTCTCGAAAACGTAAAAATATTGATATAATCGGATCATAGACTACTGGTCCGACCAGCTGCAAATCATTAAGAGGTAGACCCGATGTTTGAGGCGTTTATGTGCTAGTGTGTAAAAGTCACCCAATTTTGAAGGTGAGTCCTTCAATGGAATCGAAACCTCGAACCTACCATCGGACAGTCGCTTGGTCGAATTAACAAAGATTTCCTCGCATCTTTGCTCTTCAAAAGACAACGACGAAGCTTCAGGGACATTTTCGAGTTCCCAAAAGCTCGCAAGTTGTTTTGTATGTGTATAGCAGCTGTCAAGCCAACTTCCCGTTCATTATTCGTAGTACTTAATGAAACACTGCCAGAAACTATCCAACCTAACTTGGTTTCTTTCAGAGTTGGTTGATTTCGACCTAAGGAGATGTGTTTCGAACCAAGTATGTCCCAAAATATTTTACCGCCTATGAGTACATCAATGTTACTTTGTTTTAAATAATCAGGGTCAGCCAGTTCTATCGAACTAGGAATATTAATACTGGCCGTATTAATGTATTGATGAGGTGGCGACTCTAAAATACTAGGCAAATGTTAGGCAACTGATCGGCATTTTAAATGAACTTGTTCTAGAATGAATTACAAGATTAGATTTACCCGTTATCGCAGTAGACTAGTTACCGATTCCAGATTCAATTATTTCAGCTTTACACACCGGTAGATTTAACGTTTTAGCTAGTTGTTCTATGATAAAACTGGAGGTGCTCCCACTGTCTAGGAGGGCACGAGCTGAATAAGGATGGCCATTCGCATCATACACAGTCACAAGTGCGGTTGACAACAGAACACGTTTACATGTGTGTTGTGTCGAAATCGAAAGTGTTACATTGTCAGGCGGGGCTGAAGTTTGGAGTCACTCTCAATATATAACAAAGTATTATGTTTTAGGAAACATTTTACAGTGACTGCGCTTGCACTCTGTTACGGTGTGGTTAGGCCTTAAACAATTCAGGCATACATTCGACTCTTTCGCTTTATTAGGTACTGCGCATAAAATCGGTCAAATCTCGGAACGCATTACAAAAGTATAACCTATGCCCTTTATTACAGAGAGGGCAAGAGGGCGGAATAAATGTAGCCTGTCGAGTTGGATTACTTGTCAAAGCAAAATTTTGATGTCGTTTATTTTCCGCGCGATATTGATGAGAATTGGTACTTTTATTCGAACTCGTTTTATTTACAGAAATTTTATCACTATGTACAGGTTTAGTGTCCAGGATTTGTGTAGACTCTAAAGTTTCCAGTAAAATCGCTCGACTTTTAAGGAAATTCATCATATCGTCATAAGACGGTTTTGTTATGGCCATTTTAGCCTGCTCCCACTCTTTCGATGTGAAAGAATCGAGTTTCGAACTAATTAAATAAACAAGGAATGTATCTCATTTCGAAGTATTTTCCCCCAATGAAGACAAGGCACGCAAATTAGTATTACATTTATCAATAATATTGCGAATTTCTGATGACGTTTCGTTACACATAGGTGTTAAATTAAAGAGATATTTAACATGGTTATGTATAAGAGCTTGCAAATTATTATACCGCTACAGCAATAGCTGCCAAGCAATGTCGAATTAGCTGTAGATAAAGTGATTGATTGGATGACATTGGCAGCGTTGCCTTCGAGGCTCGACCGTAAATAATGGAACTTACTAATTTTATCAATGGCTTGATTTTCATGAATTAATGACGCAAATATGTCTATCTATGTGTATCCATCAAATCTCGGCAAATTGATACTAGAAAAGTCACGGGTAGAGCCAACCTGGATTTTGTCCGGCGGAGTGATGCAGTGACCTAAAAGACTGCTCGTCGTTGCAGTCGCTCGGAGCTCGGGATCGCGGTTGCCTCGATGAGATCAGTAGGTTGGCGAACCCAATTCCCTCGAAGAAGCTATCCTCGAAATCGTCTCGCTCTTCATATAGGTTTTGTACCAGTTTCTCATCAGCCTCCACGCATTCAAGTTCGATAGCTTATGAAATTCATCCTGTAACGAGGTAATTTTGTCAATGCGGTATTAAGTTGGTGCTGATCTATTTCATTTAATGGTTTTTCTAATGATGCGAGGTATGTTTTGAACTTAGTCATGCTTTTACACAGCCTTTTTTTCTGTTATATTGAATAATATCAGGTTTAGGATTGGTATCGGCTGCATTTTTCATCGTTAAAATTACTTAAATAAAACGGAACTAAGTGAAACTGGAAGTATAAAATGGTTTGTTAACAGGTAAGTGATAAATTAACGAGAATTTTTAAAGAAGATTTGGTAATAGAAAAGAAAACCTGACCGGTAAGTCCACCTCAACACACTTGAACCCCCCAGTCTCCCGGAGCGTAGCAAAGGTAAGTGCGTCTTACCTGGTGGTCCTGGTATTAATTTTCTTATGACCTGGTGGTAGCCGCGGCAGCTTCGGCCGGCGGCGGTGCAGATCGGTATGAGATATCCGGAACGATGTGGCCAAAAAAATATTATTCGTATTTGTTCGTAAATTCTTAGGTCGCTGGATTGTTCAAAATAAAAGTAACATACTGGTTTTAACGTTATTAATCATAAAGTAATATTAACAAAATAATAAACGAAGTTTTCTGTTAGTAAGTCAGGCACGGCCAAAAAATTTGTGTCAAAAAAACAATCGCCGCGCAACGGTCGCATTTCTTCTTTTTTCGTTTTTTCTCGCTGGCCAGTGTGCGCGGCTAAGCTGATGGAGGTTGGTTTTTCATAACAAGCTGTTTTTCAGATTTCTCTTACAGTATATGTTTGCGGTTTTTTTAAAAACAATAAAATGTAAATTCTTAATTGAACATGTCCTAAACTAAAGAAGTATTTGATTTTTTTTTTCTATTTCTGTTCAAAATAGAAGACATGAGTTATCGAACAAAGTGAATTTCTCAAGAAAAAGCACCAACAAATGCTACAGTTTTTCAAATTAATAATGGTTTGAAAAAAAAAAATACAATAATATCATATGGAACTCATATTTAAACAAAAAAAACACTAAATTACATAAGGATTAGGTTTGAAGATCTTTATTATTATACGAAATTACATTTCATTTATAATGAGATACGTAAAATAAAAATAACCGTTATTCGACTCTAAATGCTATTGTAGCTTTATTTTCAATGTGTTTATACTTTCAAACTCTTTTATAGGGCAGTAGCAAATTGAATAGCTGATAATTGTACTTCATTTTTGATTAAGAGATTATGAGGGTTACTTTTTATAGTTAATTTAATATTACATTTAATTGAATTTGTTATTGCATGCATTTATGTACAACTGTTTACTACTGTTTTTCATTCATATTATTTTGTTTCAAAACTGCTCAATAACACCGTAAACGTCGGATTTTGAACGTTATTATGAACTTTGCATAGGAATTTGAAGCAGCGCGTATACGAGTAAGTAAGTAGCCTTTTAATAACTCGATAATATATTTTGGTACCTATCTCTTACCCATAGTGTCTCGCTTGGTCATTGTTATTTTTATTGCGCTAAGCAAGTGTTTTCACAATTTTTATTGAAAAGACGACACTTACATTTTGACTACTTACTCGAGAGTGCGAAAATCGTCGCCACTCAAATAAAACCGTTTTCTGACTCGATATTGTTTTGAGTTTGATGTCCACCTGTGTTTATTCTTACTCTGTCTCGCAGACTAATAAACTTCTTGTTTTCGTATTTGCATTAAAAAAAAACACCGATGTTGAAATAAACTTTTGTGTTTCTTGAAATATTTTATTAACTGTACTATTATTATTATAACTTGGGCGAAGAGAGTTCACTTAATTTAACTACATGAAACATTCTCTCCATTACGTATCTCTCAGACGCAGTTGGTTCGCCAGTGGGTATGGATAGTCATTCGATTAATTTAGTCCACTGCGTTGCCGTTCACTCGTGAGCACTAATAGCTAACTAGTTACAATGGCAGCAAAAAGGAGCCTGGATAATTCTGTCCCGGAAAAGTTCTCCACTGCAGCGATTTAATTCGGTGACGTTCGGGGCCATGCAGTCGCGTGGAATAGTGAAAGCAAACTGCAACTGGGCACACCCGAAACAAAACGCAACACTATCTGAATCGCGTTTTTTGTTTGAACTGTTGCAGAAATTAAAAGTGGAACTGGAATAACCAATAACAGTTCACAAAACAAATCCAAAGTTAAAAATTACAAAACTCGAGTTTCCTTTTTTTACTTCACGTTTATAACGTAACTATTAATAATAATTAAAAGTTGTGATGTGCATTAAAATAAAACACAAACTTTTATTTCATATCTACCTAACACGTTCAAAGCAGGGGATATTTTAAACTTTAAATCATTAGATCACTTGAACATTCATCATTTCTTGTCAAATCACGAGTGTACTAGCCATGTAGATACGTTTTTCACGATTGACGAGTACCTACTTATTTTATTACCCTTTAACTGCGATTAATTACAACTAGGGCTGCAGCAGTTTCCAAGAATTTGCGAGGAAAAGTAACGGTCGCTACTCCACAATAATAAAAAAAGTAAGATTGTATACAGCACGATGCAGAGGACTTGGAATCTGTGTCGCCTCTAACTGCCGTTGTAATTCGGTAACGTCGGGAACGGTCATTCGATTAGTCTCGTATGAGCTCCAGTGCGATCGCCGGCTGTGACTCCCTCCGGGCGTTTCTTTTACTGCATTAAATCCTTTTTACATGACGCCCTGAATAATGCCATTTCTCAGAACGAATAAAACTATTTCACTTATATGTTCGTAAAAAGACATTTAGGTTTTACAAGAAAATTTACGTACGATATAAATGCATGATGAGCAATGGCTATTAATTAACAATAACCTGTCTGATTGTATTCGCGATCACTAATGTTTAAACATTAAGGTAGGTCAAAACTTCGTTCTATGTACGATTACATTTTCAACAATTGCCTATTCGTAAAAAAATAATTTAATTACTTTAAATGTGTAGCGACTAGGCATCCACGACAAACCAGTTTCTACTCAAATAGTGTTTATGTAATAACTCCAAAAATGTTGAATCACTTGCCTGATAGTTTAAAAGACTAAGATAGTAAACTATAAATAAACTTTATATAAAATGTAATACTGAACATGTCAAATGATTCCAAAATTTAAAAAAAAGTACACTCAAGTGGCAGGTTATGAACTGTATTTTAAAATAAGAACAACTACTATGTACCTACAGCTGAAACAATATCTGGGGGCACGGCAGTGCCCCCACCAAGTCGAGCAAAAAAGCGTCACGGCCGTACCATCCTTTTCTCGAAGCAATTCAGACCATTTTCGACCCCCTGTTACTTTGTTGTGGATAAAACTAGAAGACTGAAAATTTCAGTAACCGTGCAGCATTGTAAAGACACGGTATATTTCAAATTTCATTCAATTTGAACCAGTATTTTGAGAATTATAACGGATCAAATTTCTTGATTTTGTCACTCACTGACTCACCGATCATCAAAATTCTAAGGCTTTTCTAGCAGAACTAGAAGCTTCAAATTTGGAATATAAGTAGTGTTTGGTGTGTGAATCAAGGAAAAACTAAAAAATCTAGAAAAGACCGCAAAGAAAATTAAGCCCATACAGCCAAGTCTTCAGTTAAATTTTTCAATATTGGCTTTATTCGTAATGATGTTTTACGGCAGTTATTATTATAACGTGCGAAGCCGCGGGTTTTAGCCATATAAATATAGGCGCATGGTAGTGCCCCTGCCAAATCGAGCAAAAATGGGTATTCCCGTCATGAAAACACGAGTAAATTAAATTATTTAATGCAAAAAACGTACCTACGTGCGTATTCGTAATTATTACGAGTGCGTAAGGTTGTAAATTAATTATTATACCACGCGCTGCGATGCTAGCGAGTGAGCGCGGGCCGTTACTACGCGCTGCGCGGTGCTAGCGCGAGGGCGCGGGGCGGGGACAGTGGCGGGGCGCGCGGAAAGGTGAATGTCGCCGAGCGAGCTGTTGCGGTGCTAGCGCGAGGCGAAAAGTTCATAAGTCAGAGAGAGGGCTTTAAGGAAATTCGTTGCTGGAAGATATACATATATACAATAAGTAGAAGGTACCGAAAAGGAAAAAAGTAGAACTGTCTACAAAATACAAAAAGAAATGAGATCCCATCAAAAACAATACTTGTCAAAAAAACCAAGTCTCGCAACTCAGTTGTTCTGCGGTAAAAAGTTGTGAGATCCATGTAATACCAAGTCGGTTATTAATTTATTCAGTCTCTACTTAAGCAACTTTCTGTCTTAATACGTCCAGTCTCTAGGACCACAAATTCTTTAATTTTTTATAAAAATATATTGAGACTTGGCCATCGTACTAAATAATCGAATTTACATATGTTTTCAGGCGATTGAATTTACACGTGTTTTCGGGCGATGGCCAAGTCTCAATATATTTTTATAAAAAATTAAAGAATTTGTGGTCCTAGAGACTGGACGTATTAAGACAGAAAGTTGCTTAAGTAGAGACTGAATAAATTAATAACCGACTTGGTATTACATGGATCTCACAATTTTTACCGCAGAACAACTGAGTTGCGAGACTTGTTTTTTTTGACAAGTATTGTTTTTGATGGGATGAACCTTTACACACAGCGATTTTTAGCAGCGACGCAGTCGCGATGCTAACGCGTGTTAGTATCGATGCAGTCGCGATGCAGAAGCTGGAAGTGGTCAAATTATGTACTGAATATTGGTGACTGCATCTAACTAACGCGCGACTGCATCGATGCTAAAATTCACTGTGTGTAAGGATCTAATAGCTGAACTGTATTTTAAAACAAGAACAACTTCTATGATCCTATACCTGAAACAATAAATGTTTTATTTGATAATATTGATTGAAACCTAAAAAAAAGTCAACAATAGCAAAATTGAGCGCACTTAAATTCTTATTGATACGTCGTACTTAAAACGTTTTTCCGTAAAATATTGTGCTACGATAAAACTTTGATAAGTAGCTCACACTTAGTCGTAAGTTTCTGCCATACGATGAAAATCTTACGCGAGGTTGGGCGGCCCGCCTAGCCTAGTGCTCGGTTTCCCAGAAGCCTCAGCCGCCTAACTTATTATAATATCAATCTCTAAAATTTGAAACTCCCAACTTTGGCCATTTCGTAAATATGAACTCTGTTTATACCATTACTGCAGCGATTTTGTGATAGAGTACACTGAGTAATTGAATAGTCGAGAATACGTTCTTTGTTTAAAATTAAAATAGAATAGATAGAATCTTTGGGAAATATTTTCCCCTTTATTGCAAAAATACAGTAGGTTTTGAATCATAGACCTCTTACACACTGCGACTTTTTGATGTCTTTAGATTAGGTCGAGTCGCAAATTAGCGATGCATCGATTCTAAAAGTCGCAGTGTGTAAGGAATCTTCTTTACTAAAATCTTACCCAGCCAATTTAAAAAATATACACAATGAAGTCATTCAACGGCAACCTTAGTCCTTGGTTTAATCCGGATACTAACTTTTTGAAAAAGGTAGGTTTGAGTTAGAGTTCATATATCTATTTTCTATATATATATTTTTTAAAGTATGATATGGTTATGAATTTGTACAAATAAGTAATTACGTTTTTTTATTATCTGAGTAACATCTCACATAGATAGATTAGTACCACCAACGAAACAACCATACATAGCTGTACAGTCATCACCACAAAACATTGAAGGTATAAACATACAGACCGAGTTACAACAATAAGAATCACCGCCTGCAAATACACGTAGGTAAAGCGCAAACATCGGTGAGGACAACCGAAACTAGCTTAAAATTTGTTTAACTGCCTCCACAAAGGACAAAGAGACCCCGAACAATAGTCAGTCTTGATTAGACCCGCCTACATTTGTAATCGTATAATGGATAACCCAATTTGTAGCATCCTCCTTTCTCATTGACTAGCGGGCTAATTGACTAGATATCGGTAAGTCAGAATGCCCATAAAGACGTTTTCGCGGTTCAATGGACACGTAACTTATATGATCGGGTGGGCTCAAATGTATTTTCAATTCCATTGGTTAGGGAATCTTAATAAAAGACGCGTCTCTCGGAAAGCCTTTGTTGAATTTCCAATTACGCATCAACAGTTAAAGTATTTAAAGGGTTTACTATATCGAAAATGAAAAAAAAGGCTTTCATTACAATAACTACATATTTATTACACCTTCTTTTTTATCCAAAATATGGAGAAAATTTTGGATGTTGAGTATGTTCAAAAAGAACGGCAATTTCGAAAAAGAAATAAGGTTCTAAAATTGCGAGCTTCAAAATTTCAGGAGCTTACTCCAGGAAATACGTTGTAAAAACTTGGAATCGTGTTCACAATAGCGCACAGTAGATTCCAAAGTATATTTTTTTTACTTTCAGGGATCCCTTGTCACTTTGATACTTAATATTACAGATTAAATTGATTTTTCTGTACGTTGTCATTATTTTTTTGTCTCCTATTATGGACTAGAATGGTGAAATGCATTATCAGTGTGTGAATAACGCTTATAGGAGAAACAAAATAATATGGAGTCATATGTACGATGGATGTCAAGCTTAATTACACCAACATACTAAGCACATCATGAACCATTCGGTAATAACGTCTTAAATAACATATTCATTAAGAGAACACTATTTTAGTTTAACACTTTAATGTATTTTTTAGTCTGGTCCATGCGTAAGTGGTTGAATCTTAATTAGTGGGTTTCCACGCAGGAGCCCATATCGGCACGCGTGGGTCCTTGTTAATATTCGGCCATGCGTTATGGCACTCCGGCCGTCGATTCGTCAATTATTTCGTCATTCCCGTATTTTCGTCGACACTCGTCGCGAACACGTCCAACGAGCCTCTCGTTGTAATTGGGGCGTAGCATCAATATTCGTTAGTCGGCCGCTTTACATATTTCAAAGCCGGACTGTCGGACTGCAGCCGTATGACCGTATTCAAAAACAGTTGTCCACTCATGTCTTGCAAATTCAGCTATGGACTCTCTGTTTTTTTGCCTTCCGTAGTTTTACGCGGAATCATATTTTTTCTTCATTCTTAATTTTATATTATGTTTGTGATTTAATGATCACAGGAAATGTTTTAATGTCAGATTGATATTTAAACACCTAAAAAAGGGGAATATTGCAATTTAGAAAAACATCGTCCCTTTTTAACCAACTTCCAAAAAGGAGAAGGTTATCAATTCGACTGTATGTTTTTTGTATCTATTTTACTTCATATCTCAGTTATTTGTCAACCGATTTGAATTCTATTTTCCTCTACCTAGAGGTTATACCCTCTAGTTCGTCCCATTGTTACTAAGACGGGATCTGATGATGAGATCTTAGTGCAATCGAGAGAAAACCTCGAATTTAAAAGTTTAGTGTTTTCGTACTAGAATCTAAATGGAGACATGTTGTTGCGTGTAGTAGTTGACAGTGTGTCAGCTGAGCTGATAGTCGACTTCTTTAACGCTTAGGAGTTCAGTGATTTTAATTACAGAGTTGATGATACGTTATTTGTAGCTTACTAAAGAACAGAGTCAAAAGGTGCAACCCCTGCTGTAATCACTAAAATTTGCATATAAAACTAACTTCACAACTAATATGCACTAAAAAGTCTTAAATAAACTCTTCACTCTTTAAAGGAAAGGACTCCATTTTAGGCGAACAATTTAAAATGGAGTCCTTTACTTTAAAAGAGTGAATAGTTCATTGAATACTTTTTAGTTCATTTTGGTTTTGAAGTCGGTTTTTACTTTTTTTAAGTTTTATTTTTTGGATTACAATTATATAGGTCTACCCTAAGCTAAAGTTTGAAAGTGGGAATCAGTTGTGTTTTATCGCTAGAGATGTAATTGTTATGTATAGATATGATTACTATGATGTAAGTATTCTTATAATTTTTCTAATATAAAACCACCGAAATGCTTGTATTTACAAAATCTGCCATGTAGAATGCAAGTGGAATGCACATAGCCGTCGCTGCTGCAGGAAAGCCATGAAATACTGTCACCGCGGCATAAACCAGTGTGTCACTTGCAGCTTATAAAATTCTAACTCGTAGCTCGCAGGCACGCTCTCGCCCGTACCGATGTATCTTGCTGAGAAGAGTTATTTGCACTGGAAATTGTTATGAAGGTTGCTATTTCATTGCACTGAAAATCTGTCGTGGTTTAACACTTTAGTTGATATTTTACTTCATTGTGTCTCTGAGTGATAACGAGGGTTAGTTGTTTCCTCTAGTAGGTATTCTGTATTATCTTACGATACTAATTACCGTACGAATTAAGTTCGATTGACACGAGAATCCTCCTTGCAACAACGTCAAGTCTTATGCGCTACGATTCGTCGGACGGATGGTACGAAGCTACGAGTGTAGATATATGTAGAATTTGTGTAATTAATTCTGCTGTTACTATGCATTGCGACTATACAGGCTGCAACAAAAGGCTTAACGAAGCCGAAAACCTAGTTATCCCCCCATTTATACGATTATTTTTCTCAAAGACACTATACCTACGCTCTTTCTTATGTCCCTTTATTACTTTCTTCGCAACGTCTGTACAGGTAGTAACCGTAGGTCTTAACAGAGTAAATTACTCTGTTAAGACCTACGGTTGACTGGAAGATAATGCTTTTAGCATTTAATCCGCCACCAGTACCGTTTGTATATAAAGTTATAAATAAATACCTGGGAAATGACGCGTTACTAAGACATTGACAGTCAAAGTGGTTTTTGAATCACAGTTCTTTAAATTAAAATGTTCTCTTAGTACTAAAAATGTATTCCCCTAAGAACAATGTTTTTTTTTTGTAAACAGACCATACCATAGACATAGACATAGACATAACGGCGCACTATGCAATGTATTTGCGCGGTTGCTCCTTGGACTCTGTTCTTTCAGCTGTGCTACAAATAACTTATCATAAGTTCTATAATTATACACGTAATCATTGAACTTCTAAGCGCTAAGGAGTTCCACTATCATCTGAGCTCCACCAATGTTGACTATCAGACGTAACAACATGTCAACATTAAGAGTCTAGTACAAAAACGCGTCAAACTTTAAAAAAAAATAGGGTCTCCCTCAATGCACCAAGATCCTATCATCAGATCCCGACTTGGCAACCACAAACTAGAAAGTATAACCCGTAGGTAAATGGAAAAACCTTTAAAAAAAAGTATCCATCACTTTGACCATCAACTATCACAGCACCGACTCCAAAAAGAAATTGTTTGCCTAAAACGGATTCCTTTCCTTTCAATGGTGAAGAGTTTATTTAAGACTTTTTAGTGCATTTTGGTTTTGAAGTCGGTTTTTAATTTTTTTTAAAGTTTATTTTATTTCTTCATTTTTAGTGACTAGATAAGAGGGGGGGGATATTTTTTAAGAAGCTACAAATTACCTATCATAAGTTCCGTCATTATAATTACTGAACGCCTAAGCGTTAAGGAGTTCTACCATCAGCTCAGCCCCAGAAGATGTTGACTATTAGACGTTACAACACGTCAACATTAAGATTCTAGTAAAGAAACACTATACGTGCCTTTAAAATTTGAGGGTTACCCTAGATTACACCAAGATTCCATCATCGGATCCCAAAATGGAAAAAATGGGACCAACTAGAAGGTACACCTACTAAGTAGGTGAAAAAAAATTTCGATTCGGTCGACAAACGACTGAGATATGAGGTAACATACATACAAAAAAATAAAAATAAAAAAAACATACAGTCGAATTGATAACCTCCTCCTTTTTTGAAGTCGGTTAAAAAAATACAAATCGGACCACAACTGACTGATATATGAGGTAACATAAACACAAAAAAAACATTGAGTCGAATTGATAACTTTCTCCTTTTTTGAAGACGGTTGAAAATTCAGCCAACCATGACGTGTCCGGATCAGACGGGAAGGATTCCAATCAATCATTAATGCAAGTAATGGATTTCAATCCGTCCCCTTTATTGTATAATTAAATCAATTGTTTCCTTTTACCTCAAACGGGGTTAAAACCGTTAGAGCCGCGAGGATTTCTCCCGCTGTCCTCGGTTTTAATGATTCTATTAGGGGTAAGAATTCGATTTAGTTCGGAACGTTCATCGGGCGAGTCAATATTGCCTGAAAATTGTTTTGCGATCGGCGTCCGATAATTTAATTATTTCAGGATTCAATTTCAGCTGGCCTTATTGGCTCGCACTGGACGTACAAAAGTGATTACCCACTGGGCGCTACGCCTTGTTTGAAATGCGTTTAGTTATGGTTAACCGTGTCAAGGCGAGAGTGTTAGCATAGCGTAAACGTCAGCGTATCAACGAACATAAAGTGATTGGAAGATAAATAGGTTATGCTTGTGATCACCAACTTTGACTTTTTACTTTTTTGTACCTATTGTCATGGTAAGTACGGTCGACGTCTTTGCCGCCTAACCACTTGCAGGATGAAAATCGCTTGCACACACCACAGTAAAGCCAGGCGTCACTCCAAACAAAAAACGACGCGAGGTGCAAGCGATTTTGGAACTTAGGTGGTAAGGCGGCGATTTCCTTTATAGTAACTCCTCGCAGAAGCCAGTGCAGCGTCCAGCGGCAAGCGCGCGTCGAACCTACCAACTTTAGCCATTAGCATTATTTTTAAGTTATTTGATATAAGTATACATATATAGGAAAAAAAAGTGGGTTCAAACAAACAAACTCTTCAGCAATATAAATAGTACCTACTAGTCAGCGTATTATCAACTTAAGTCTATCTCACTTGCATTTTCTATTGACAAAGAGGCCCCAAGACTCGATTGCCAATGGACCAAGACCTTATCCTGAAAGAAAAACCGAAATTGCAAATCATTTAAGGTTGTATGTGGTGTTTTAGTTTTACTGGCACTTCTGATCATTTCTTGCTCTGCAGATGACGCTCTGTCGAGAGAGGATGGGATTCACGGGGACGCTGCGCCACGCTGCCATTATTATGAGGTTTATTCCGGTCTGATCCTCCTAGTGGTGACCCACCAGGGGGATCACTATTATTTTTAATTATTTTTTATTCCGGACTGATCCCCCTTGTTGTGACGCATAAGGGGGATCACATATTTTGAATTATTTTCTGTTCCGGTCTGATTCACCTTCTTGTTAAAATCATAATTTTCGTACAGTCGGCAACGGTTCTAAATATTTATTTTTTATTATCGTTAGAATTAGGGCTGATTTAAACTTAATCTTTATTATTATTTTTTTAAATTTCAATGTGAAATAATTTCTGTGATGATTTCTTGCATATCTGTGATAATTATGATGAATAAATGAGTGTTGATTTTTAACATAGTAGTTTTTTTTCTGACTGTACCTACACACTTTGCAAAAAATGTAGGTGGATCAGTTAGGACGAACAAAATATACGGGGGATCAGTCGAGAAATTATTAATAATAATCATGAGAGGTGGATCACAACAAGGGGGATCAGACCGGAATAAATACTATCTACGCTCATAAAGAACTAACCATTTGTTAACATTTTTTGGCGGGTTACGGCGACGGAATATTTTTATTAAGATTTTTTGAAAAATGTGACCCATATCAAAAAAGTGGTTCAGATGATTCTGATAGTTTTTCCAATTAAGCTATTTTCAGGTTTTGCGCATTTAACGTTACACATTGTATAGTGCCGCCAACTTATTTCATCATCATTATCATTATCAGCCAAAGGACGTCCACTGCTGAACATAGGCCTCCCCCACGGCTTTCCACAGCGACCGATCACTAGCGGTCTGCATCCAGTTTGATCCTGCGATCTTTTTAAGGTCGTCTCTCCATCTTGTTGGTGGACGTCCTACGCTGCGTCTTATAAAGTTATACTTATGGCCATCAGTTCTTCGCGCTATGTACCCTGCCCACTGCACTGTAAAAGGGTCACTTCTGGCTCTTTTCATACTCGCCGTAACTACGAGTTAAATTTAAATCATGTGTTTATTGAACTTTTTTTGCTTAATTTAATTAAATTACACAGCCAAAGGTGGAATTACTGCCGAATGGCGAAAAGTGAAAAGAGAACCATTTTACTTGACCTCGGATGTCATTGCAGGCAACTGGGATTAACGTCGGGATGATGATGTTGATGATTGTCGTTGCCGTTACTCATTTTTTTGTATTTCATAAATAAAGTACAACTTTTTAGAATTACTTCTGAGAAATTTTGATAATCGTCAGACCCTTTACACACTGTGACTTTTAGCAGCGACGCAGTCGCGATGCTAACGTCCGTTAGCATCGATGCAGTCGCAAAATATGAACCTTTACACACTGCGATACCTTGAGCAAAGATAAGGCCAAGTGCAAGCGGTAATGGAACTCAAGGTGGTTAGACGGCGATGACCTTCGTAGAACCTCCTCGCAGAGGTCAGTGCAGCGACCATAGCGGCTTAGAACGTGTCGTATTTGTCCACTAGTGTCATTAGCATTATCTTTAAGTTATTTTAAATGAGCTATTTAGCACAAAAGGGACTATTCCAATCTAGAAAAATATACTACCCATCTAATAGTCGGCGTGTTATCAACTTTAACAACAACAAAATATTTAGCCCATGTTGTTGAAAGATTTTTTTTTTAAATTGGATCAGTAGTTTCGGCGACTTTCGCAGCAAACCAAGTAACAATCAAATTTTTTGCTATTTTATAGCGTTAAAGGATGCTCATCGTAATTTTCAATGTATGCAAAATTATTGCAACGGTCTTTTATTGCAAGCAACCTATGAGGAAAAGTTATACTTATGTACATATTTGTTATGAGGTACATTTTAGATTTTGGTTATATAGAGGTAAATAGTAACAGTTGAATCGTATTACTTGGAAAAAAAATAGTGACATTATTTTCGGTATTGTTTTTGACTGATTGACATGGTTATACCGTTCTGCCGCCATTATGACAGCAATCCTTGAACAAAAGACTATTGCAGTAAACGTTGTCCATTAACCGGCCGTGAGTCGAACTGTAATAAATATTGGCTCTCGGAACTATAAAGGCCGCTCGAGTACAGTTTGGTGCTATTAGGCTTCAAAGTCTAAAAAATGACACAAACAGCAAACAGGTGGACCTTTGTGACATGGCGTGAGGGTCAGGGGTTCAACGGAGCGGATTTGAAATATTTCGATCAGTGCTTGGCTTGTTAAGGAATGGGCCCTATTGCTCTCTGAAATTTCAGGCTTCAGAGCCCCTTATTGGAAATGCAGCATATGTCTCCTATTTCCGACCATACTCGTCCTATGTTTTTAATTAGTTTGTAATTTTATTTAGATTGGTGATGGTTTAAAAATCACTTTTAAGCATACGTGGGTCGCTCAATAAGTACCCGTGTTCGGATTGAAAATAAAATATTTGCCAAATTTGTTTTTTAACGTTATAACGTAGTCTTCTTTTAGGGGTATAAAACTTCTCTCAACGTTTCTCCCACTTCCTTAACCTCTCCAAAAATATGTTTTTGAAACTCTGAAAAAAGGCCTCTGTTTCCACGATGACCACTTCATTAATTTTTCCAGGTTTTCATATTAAGTAATAAAAAATAGTAACAGGATCCCTTTTGTTCTTTAGAAGTCACAGTCGGGCGAGGAAGGTGTTTGTAAAAACACTGCGTTGACATTTTTACTCATAACTGCTTGTTGCCCAGTGTTTGCAATTTCTCGACAGCCATCGCGCCGACACCTCACATCGCATTTCTGATTCAAAGATTGCCGTTCCAATCCATACGAAATGCCTAAAGCCTGAACTACTTCGCATACTTTCGTTCGGCGATCAGCGATAATAATACCCCGGACCTTTTCTCGGTAACCACGTCTGAAAGGCGTCCTGGCCATTCCCTGTTGAAAACAGTTGTACGAGCACTCTTTAATTTGTTAAATCAAAATGTAACGTTGTCATTGACGGCAAAGGGGCTCCATAAAGATCATCCAACTTAACATTTATTTCATCGCATGTTTTCCTTACAAAAATAAAATGTGAATTACGGATCGGTTTGCTCTTGATCAATTTTATCAAGGAACACCAGACACGAAAGATAAACAAAAAGTAACCCGTGCATTAAATAACATAAAATTAAGAACAATGGTAAGATGATATTACACGATGGTTATGTCAAATTTAATACCTAACGCCACCTATCGTCAAAAATGGGTACTTATTGATCGATCGATCTATCACAATACGTAACATTTTGTTAGCAACTTTAAACATTAACATCACAGCTGGTTTTTTCTGCCCCGATACTGGTTGATTTATTTCAAAATAAATGAATAAATAGGACGCGAGAAAAATATTAATATTCGCTAAAAATATTTTCATCAAAATGTTAAGAGCTTTGGCATGGCGCTGAGAGGTGTAGAGGAGATTACCTAGTTATTTATTTAAATAATTCATTTTGAGTCGTTCAGCTTCAGAGTGATGGCGTCCAGTATTTTATCCGCCATTTCAGGGCAATCGAACTGTTTTGTGTGGTTATTTTAAAGGAAGTAAATATTTATTTATTTTCACTCCACAATAAATTAAGTAATTAAGGACGTAAGGGAACTTAACCAAGACCTAAAGCTCCAAGCCAACCTCACCTTCACGCGGTACGTCCTGTTTCAACAGACGATGCTCTGGCGACTGACCGATGGCGGGATAACCATTCAACAAAAGGCGCAGTAAAATGTTGAGCGGTGATGGGCAGCAGCGTCACACCTAAAAGAGACTGCGCCTCTGCGCTCGCCAACCCGCCTGCCAAGCGTGGCGAGTACTGGCAAATACCCCCCTAAATGGTAGGACACAAAAAATCCAGGCCCCCAGTCTCCGGCAGCCCCGCTATTCCTGATTCCGGTAGCGGTCACTTTAACGGCGGGGCAGGGGGTGCTAAGAATCCCCGGAGGCGATTGCGCTACCACCGCCAACGACAACTGGCCCTGGTAACTTATAACGCGTGCACACTGAGGACAGACGAGAAGTTGCTCGAGCTGGAGGAGGAATTGAGCAGGTTACACTGGGACATAGTGGGTTTATCAGAAGTCCGCAGAGAGGGCGAGGACACGATAACTCTGAAGTCCGGCAAACTGCTCTTCTACCGGGAGTGTGACCTAAAGTCCCAAGGTGGTGTTGGGTTTCTTGTCCACAGGTCCCTCGTAAATAACATCGTAACCATCGAGAGTGTGTCGAACAGGGTGATATACCTTATACTCAGAATAACCGAAAGGTATTCGCTGAAGGCCATACAGGTATATGCACTGACCTCGAACCACCCGGATGAAGAGGTGTAGGAAATGTACGAGGACGTAAGTAGAGCCATACACACTTCCAAAACCTATTTCACTGTTGTTATGGGGGACTTCAACGCAAAACTCGGCAAGCGAGGCGAGGATGAGTTGAATGTGGGACCTTTTGGATATGGTCAAAGGAACGCCAGGGGAAATAGGCTGGCCGACTTTTTGGAGAAGGAGGGACTCTTTGCGATGAACTCTTTCTTCCAGAAGCCGCCTCAAAGGAAATGGACCTGGTTGAGTCCAGATGGCAAGGCGAGAAATGAGATAGACTTCATCATGACCACCAAGAGACGGTTATTCAATGATGTCTCCGTGATCAACAAGGTAAAAACCGGCAGTGATCACCGTATGGTTCGAGGCACATTAAATATAAATATCAAATTAGAAAGGTCCTGCTTGATGAAGTCGACGCTCCGACCTACTCGTGCCCATATCCAAAATCCCGAGAGCTTTCAACTCAAGTTGTCAAACCGCTTTGATTGCCTAGAGAATTGCGTATTAGTTGACGAAATAAACAACGGGTTTGTGAAAACTGTCCAAGCGGTCGGATCTAAGTTTTTTAGGCCTGGCCGTAAAAATAGACCTCAAAATCTCTCGGTCCACACTCTAGACCTTATGGCAGAACGTCGATCTATAGCACTGCAAACCTCTTAATGCTCAAACCTACAGGCAGCTTAATAGACGAATATTGAAGTCTCAGCGACCAGACATTCGTTCCTTTAACACGAATAGTGTTAAAGATATTTTTTTTTAAACTTTCGCGTTGCATTATAACTTATAACTGCGGGTCTATACGCGACGTATAAAATGTAGTAGTATTGTTATAAGTTAGTGTTAAAGAAACGATAGAGCGGAACCAAGGCTCCAAAGTGTTTGCAAGGGACATGTCTATTGGGCAAAGCCTGTTGACGAAGCTTAAAACGGAGGACGGCAGTGTAGCGTCGACGAAAGCAGAGGTTTTGAGGGAGTTTGAGAAGTTTTATGATTTTTATACAGAATTCCGAGGAGTATAATATGCCTCTATGTTTAGCTTTTGTGGACTATGAGAAGGCCTTTGATTCGATCGAAACTTGGGCGGTGCTTCGGTCATTTCAGCGGTGTCACATATACTATAGGTATACAGAGGTGTTAAAGTGTCTATATAACAACGCCACCATGTCGGTCCGAGTACAGGAACAGAATACGAGGGCGATTTCATTGCAAAGAGGTGTCAGACAGGGCGATGTTATATCTCCGAAACTGTTTACAGTGGCATTGGAAGACGCCTTCAAGCTCCTGGAATGGGAAGGATTCGGCATCTCCGGCAATGGCAAATACATAACACACCTTCGGTTTGCCGATGACATAGTCGTTGTGGCAAAGACGCTAGATGATCTTGGCTCTATGCTCGAAGACCTCGACCGAGTATCCCAACAAGTGGGTCTTAAAATGAACATGGAGAAGACGAAAATTATATCGAGTTCCCTTGTTGTACCCACTCCAGTATCCATTGGAAACTCAACTCTCGAAGTTGTCGACAAGTACGTCTACCTGGGACAAGTAATCCAATTGGGTAGGTCCAACTTTGAGAAAGAGGTCAATCGACGAATCCAACTCGGCTGGGCAGCGTTTGGGAAACTGCGCAAGAGCATCTTCTCGTCTCAATTACCTCAGTGTCTGAAGACGAAAGTCTTCAACCAGTGCGTGTTACCAGTGAGGACATATGGATCCGAAACGTGGTCTCTTACTATGGGCCTCATAAAAAAGCTCAAAATTACTCAACGAGCGATGGAGCGTGCTATGCTCGGTGTTTCTATACGAGATCAAATAAGAAACGAGGAGATACGTAGAAGAACCAAGGTAACGGACATAGCCTTGAGAATCAGTAAGCTTAAGTGGCAGTGGGCAGGGTACATAGCGCGAAGAACTGATGGCCGCTGAGGCAGGAAAGTTCTAGATTGGAGACCCTTCGACCAAAGACGCAGCGTAGGACGTCCACCAACAAGATGGAGAGACGACCTTAAAAAGATCGCAGGATCAAACTGGATGCAGACCGCTAGTGATCGGTCGCTATGGAAAGCCGTGGGGGAGGCCTGTGTTCAGCAGTATACGTCCTTTGGCTGATAATGATGATGATGATGATAAATTAAGATTACAAGCTTCCATCTTAACCTATCAGTACAAATATCAAATAGAATTTATTTTGGGAGCCCGACATCCAGGAGGCTTGTATTTCATATGATTGCGTGTTCAAACGTTTTACCTAATAAAAAAAGTAAAAACCGCCTTCAAAACCAAAATGCACTAAAAAGTCTTAAATAAACTTTACTATTGAAAGGAAAGTTGGGTTCTAGGCAAACAATTTCTTTTTGGAGTCGATGCTGTGATAGTTGATGCTTGATGTTCAAAGTGATGGCACCGACTTCAAAAATAAATTGTTTGCCTAGAACCCATCTTTCGTTTCAATAGTCAAGAGTTTATTTAAGACTTTTTAGTGCATATTGCTTTTCATACTCGCCGTAACTACGGGTTAAATTAAAATCATGTGTTTATTAAACTTTTTTTGCTTAATTTAATTAAATTACACAGCCAAAGGTGGAATAACTGCCGAATGGTGAAAAGTGAAAAGAGAACCATTTTACTTGACCTCGGATGTCATTGCAGGCAACTGGGATTAACGTCGGGATGATGATGTTGATGATGAGGCCTCGTTAAGTGCACTAGCAATAAACAGCTATCCCGGTGGGCCGTTTAATTTTGTTTATTATCGTGGTCCTCGTCTTCATTGGCTATTCTTAAGGCTTCTGAGAAGTGCTCCAAATTTTCGGAAGTAATTTTTAATTAACTTTATGTTTTAAGGAAGTTTTGGAATGCCTCGAAACCATTAGGTGGTTTTCGCTTCATCTTTAGATTTGTGGTAAAGCATTTAATTGATTTCACTTTGTAGATGCGAAAGTTTCAAATGAGCAATTTGTTGTTATTTATTAGCGATCTAATCTAGAATTTCAAATCAAGGCTTCGATTTTTCTTTTTCGGATAAGCACAAAAAAATTCATCAAAATCGTTTCGGAGGAGTATGGCAACGAAAACTGTGACACGAGAATTTTATATATTAGATATGGATCCTTTTTGGTGCATTTCATAATTTGAAACAGGAACTGTCAATCAAATTCGAGTAAAAGATGAAAATCAGCTGTCAATATTTTCCCTATAATAACATACAACGCATTGAAGACATTATTAGTGCTACTGTTTCCCTACTACTGATTAAAACCAACGTTATTATGGAGCGGCGACGTCATTTAAGCAGGGAAGAAATGCTCAAAGCCGTGGGAATGATAGAAGCTGGTTCCCGGCAACGTACTGTGGCTTTAGCTCTGAATACAAGTCAGAGTGTTATCAGTCGACTTTGGACACGTAACCGAAGCACTGGTACCGTGGCTGAGCGCCATGGAGGACGGTATCGCTGCACCACACGGAGACAAGACCGATACTGCTCGAAGAGCTCCAACAATAACCGCCATGATGTTACCCTTGAGGCTTCATCATTCTTCAGGGAACTTAATTAGCGACCAAACAGTTAGAAACCGCTTGCATGAAGTGAACCTTCATTCCCGAAGACCGCTACGGGTACCACCTATAGCAATGCACAATCGTAGGATTCGATATCAATGGGCTCTTGAACACAGCAATTGGGCAGAAGAACAATGGCGTTTCGTGTGCTTGTCTGATGAGTCTCGTTTTGGTATGAGACCGGATACAAGACGTATACGACACTGGAGAACCCCTGGACGCCAACAGCGATTAAAATCCTGCCAGGAAGTCCATCCTTATAGTGGTGGAACCATCATGGTATGGGCGGGTATTTGGATCGGCGGAAGAACTGATTTGATTCGGATCAGAGGCAACCTCAACGCTCAAATTTATGCTGAGACGATTGTATCAGACGTCATCGTTCCTCTACAAGTGCAAATCGGTCCCTTATTTCAGTTAATGCATGATAATGCTCGACCGCACACCGCAAGAGTTGTAAGACAGACTCTCGCCGCAGCTAACATCAATGTCCTGCCCTGGCCTGCTCAGTCCCCAGACTTGAACTCGATTGAGCATGCATGGGATATGCTACAGAGAAGAGCTCTGTTGAATATGGAGGGTATCCAGTCGCAAGAAGACCTTTTTTTGTTGTTGCAATGAACATGGGCGGCTATTCCACAGCGTGATTTGGATGAACTCATTTTGAGTATGCCAAACCGATGTGCATTGTTTAAGTTACCCAATATTTTTTTTAAAAACTGTTATTTCAGTCTTTTTTTCCAACTTTAATGTTAGTGGCTCGAATGTCAAAAATCCCTTTATTAGGAAAATGGCAAATTTCTTTATTAATGCAAAGGTGACTTGGTTTATCGTTACTGTAGACAAACGAAAACACTTTATTTGATGAATCCTTAAAGAAAATTTTAATTAATATCAATCAGGAGAAAAGTTATTGCAAAAATATATGTTGATCCCTAGACACTTTTGATGTGTGTATTTAAAAATGTTGATCTTTTAAGGCTGCAAAATTTCGTAAGGGTATGTGATGTATGTTTGTATATTTGTCCACGAATTTCTGGTAAACGAGAGGTCATAGCGATATTTTTCTTTTTAGTTCAATAAGTTATATTTCAATTTAGGGGATAGTGTATATATTATTTAAATCGGTCTAGTACTTTTTGTGTTATGCGTAACAACTACTGCCTATAACTAAAACTCATGAAATAAAATAATAACTTCAAAAATTAAACCGCCTTCAAAAATGTTTCTCCTAAACAGAGGGCAAATTGTTGTTATGAGCTTTTTAGTCAGTTTTTTTCGGGTTAAGGTTTAAAATAAACATCTTGAAAATATTTTCCGAACAAGTTTTCGTTTAGCTACTAGGACTATACTTACCAACATAGGCATGAAGCATGTGAATTTGAAGAAGGTCGGACAAGGGTTCCTTCAGGAGTACATTTCGGTTGTACTCATATCAGGGCACCAAATAGTTTTGACACGTTGTTTAATAAACACATTAGGAGCCTAGATAATGATAGCTTTACCGTCTATCAACACTGGTTACACTGGCTATACATTAACCCTATTGAAGGCCATTGATTAGTGTCAGTAAAATTACAACAGCCTATCAAAGACTTGTTGAGTTGATTAAATGCATTGTGAAACATAATTTAGTTGTGGAAGATTACAAGTAAAATGAGTAATGTAATGTCAAAAGTCATTTTACACAGTTTGCCTTTTCAATCAATTTGATTGCTCCGAGTTGAGCCACCCGTTCTCCATTTGCGTAATATCTGTGAATATTTGTGTACATTGTACCAAAGTGACGCGATGCTACAAAGCTCTGGCAGGCGCACACGCCAAGTTTGCCGAACGCAGTAATCTCCTGCGACAATATTATCATTCCCGCACGTAACTCTATGGGCTCTACACCCAATTCGCAATTATAACACATTCACACACTAGAGCACTATTTTTGAATCACTGGCTTAATATTCTGCGTAGCCTTCGTTCAAATATCGATTCAACAAAAAATCACACTCAATATTCACGAGCAGTTACAAAATGGTGTTAAATATATTTTAATCACCACCACTGCAAGCGCTGTGTGTATTTAAACCGATTTTCGTTTGTAATTAAGTACTCAAAGAAAATCCACACGTCATATTGGCGCGAATGACTAAAAATAGGCTCTTATATCTGATCCCCAGTCACAACACACCACACACTGCATTGTTAAATACTACGGTCTCCTCGGTGATCCACCATCCACGAGTAATTTGCTGTAGCATAGATTTCTTCTTTCTCCTTTATACCTTTAAACGATGAGGTATTAGGCATGTTTTGTGTCAAGAAGATACACAGTAAAGCGAAGTAAGGACTAGTAGATTAGTCCGTTGTATCTTAACGTTTCCAGCTAAAGGGTTTTAATAGTCACGTTAAGTAAAACGAATAGAAAAATATAAAGTCATTGGTTTCTTAATAATCACTATATTGGTTAACTAAGGCTAGTAAATTGAGATCGCATAAGTAACTAACTAATAGATTTTGGTAATGATATCGATTTAAAAAAGATCAATAACTAGAAAAACTATTAAATTCGGTATTCGAATACATATTTTTAATTTCATGTTACTAATTGCAACTGAACATCTGTGTGGTAATTATTTGTAAATATTTTATCATTTTATGCGATCCTTTGCGCTGGTTTATAAATAAATTGGTAATTAAAATGAATATTATTGTGATTCAATTTGCAAAATACCAGGAAATATCGTCGCCCACGCGTTCAATAACAAACACTTTACGCGAAATGTTTATTTCGACAGCTTATGAAACCACCCACGTGTATTTCAATTAACGTTCTTTGAAAACAGTGATGGTATATTTGCTTGCCTCCATTTTTGACAGATGAACAGTCTATGTTTAACTTAAGAAAATTTATAACATCCACGTTTATTTATGGATTCATGGAATTGGGTTTTAATCCCTCAAGCGTATGTGAACGAGACACAATGCAAATTCTATTGTGCGGTTGCCTGCAACCGCTCGGGTGTTGAAGCATTAATATAGCTATCTAGATTAAGTATTTGTTTATTTTAAAAGCAATTACAAAAACTTAACGTTACAACGTTGTTCTCTGTAGATAATTATTCACGCACAACTCTCAACCAAAAATAATTTTATGAGCGGTATAAAACACAATATTATAACATTATTTAATTTTTATATCAAAAAGCATAACGATTTGCAATAAAAATAAAAGAACAGTAGACAAAGCAGGAGAATAGCGTTAAACTGGTAAACAGAGCACCATAAACAGTACATTTGGGATAGTTGCGCCTTGCGCCCAGCAATCCAAGTTTCATTTTGGTAGATGTTCACACATTAGGGGCCTTGCGTTTATTTTATTGCGGTGACCGCGGTCCGCTGTCGGTACAAAGTACAAAATAGTGCCAGAAAACCGTGAGCATACAAATAGTCGTCGAATAGATTTGTGTTCTGGGGAAAAAACTTCACAATGATATGGCGTGGCTTAAAATTGTTACCGTATTAAAAACAAAACGTATGATACCCGTAGTAATGCACGTTTGCATTATTTAGGCAAGGTGTTGTTTTTTGTGCCGGAAACGTTCCTAGCACGTTGGCTCCTAGGTCCGTTGCAGTAGGAAAATACTGATTATGAAATTGGAACGTTCGCCAAATAAAGTTAACTGACCAAATTACAATTTGCATGATGCCAAAGTTTCCGAACTTTGTACTCAGTTTTTTTTGTAAGTAATAAAATAACTGTTATTAACTGTGTTACTAATATAGTCACAGTATAAGAAACCTGTAATAAAGACTGAGATAAATATATAGAAATACCTACGAAATTTATTTAAAAAAAAAACACATTTAACACTAAACCCAACTGACTGTATTACCACTAGCTGTGTCGGACAGTGGCCAACCCTCACCGGACAGGACACCCGACTCCACACATTATAGTTGTAATAGAATTTACCCGCAGCAATTTGTCTCTGGGAGTGCGCAGAACAGTAAACAGAAGTAAATGTTACGAAGCGGACGTTATCCCGAAATATTACCTGTCCTATCCCGCGTGATAGCGCCCGCGAAATATTGACCGTGTGTTGTACTACTTAGTATACTTTGATAACATTGCCGTGAGTATGTAGAGACGGTTAAACTATGGGCATTAGGCTTGTTATACAGGTTTCTTGTATAACTTACTTAAAGCTTACTGATAGCATAGTTCAAAATTAATGTGAATAGTTTTTTTTGCTAGAAACAGCATTTTGAATTTCTCTGGTACAAAGTAAGTGTTTTAGTAAGCGGGCAAATGACACTGAATAATGATCCTCTTGTTAACTTGATTTTAATGGTAAAAATTATAAATTTAAATCTTCATAAAGGAGCTTACGTTAGCGATAAATCAAATAACACACAAAAATATCTAACATGTAGACAACTTTGTGTGTGTATTGTTACCCCGAAACCGTAGACTATTAAACCTGGCGCCCGACGTGTTGTTTCCTTTTATCTGATAAAGGGTCTTCGGAAACAATAAGGAAATCCAGATTTATTAATATATCACACATTCTTACTTATCGGCGTTATCTTCACCCTCATTCTGGAAGCAATAATCGAATAACCGTCCTAAGAGAGGCCGCAGAGTTTCTCACATGAATAAATACAAACCAATCATTTTATACAAAACTAAGGATAATAGGGCTTTCATATTTCCGTTTATATCTTAACGGATTATCCTGCCGAATAAAGGTAGACGAAATTAAATCTGATCCATAATTGGTTAGCGACAAATAGATCAGGCTCGGTCCTAAAAGCCAAAAGAAATTATTCAGTTTTCTACGCCCTTAAATGCTTTCCATTTTTGTATCGTATAATAAGACATGTTCAGCACTTTTTTTTGGTAACGTTGAACCTGAACGAGAAAGCGATTTAATGTTACTCTTACCTTTATATTGCTCTTGAAATAATTTTATTCAAAAAGGTCTTTGACTTTATATATGTACAGTATTTCAAGGGGCTTCAGCTTGCCCAGCCCTTCCATTGAAACGCTTACAAAGCAGTGAAGTAATCGAGTTTAAGGTAAACTATTGAAAAAAAAAACCCTCGATTTAATTTGATCACCTCGTCCTCACCAGTAATCGGAAACAATGTTAAACTAACCGACAGCATTCGTTTAGGGGGGTATTGCGATCCAACTTAAGCTGTTAAATTTCCAGGTATTTTAAATTATTGTCAATACAATAATATTATAATAATACTACAATGGTGCGAAATTAATATTTATGTTGTTTTATAATAATGATAATATAATATCATGCGAAATCGCATATGAATTGCTAATTTGACAGTAAAGCTGAGTCGCTTACCTATCATTTAATTCACTGGCGTCAAGATGGCGTGTGATTTTTCATTGATTAATGCACGTTTTTTCAATGAAAATTAGTATAATTCCACACGGGATTGATTTAAAAAAGATCACTGAATGTTTTTAATTCTAACGGTTATATTTCGCGTCATTTTCATTGATATTTATTAAGTTTTTGAATGAAAATTATACGCGATATTGAAGCGAGTAATTCAAAAATAGAGCCCTTGTTCGCAGTGAAAATTATAATTATTATTTATAATTATAATTAAAATAAATCTATAGGAGACGCAATTGATAAAATGACGAGTGCATCAATTTCACCAATATAATCTCAATTACCAATCAATAAAATCAATTTGATTTACAAGATTAACCAGCATTTTAAATCTTTGTGCATTGTTTTATATTCTGATATCTATGCTCATGTGATACTTATACAGATGCTTTTTAATATATGTTTTGTGAGCTTGGGTAAATTTTAACACCCTGAAATAATCAAATGTTTCACGAGTATAACTATGATAAATATATTTGCGCAAACGGAAAACGCAGCGAAATTTATGCCACTGATACCATATAACCGTAGTTTGACCCGATTTAAAATGTCAATATCAATAACAGGAGGCCGATTCTCGCAGCAATCAAACTTTTTTCGTGCGGTAATTCGATTGTGAGAATAACCGTTTTACCTTAAAAATCAAGTAAAATATCTACGCGTAAATAAACTATCGTATAACTAACAAAATCCAAATACATAGGAATCGTGGTCCTGAGCAATCAAAAACTATTTTTTCTTTGACAAAGAAAATTCGATCGGTGATCTTCTTTCGTATACGAATTGCACGGAATTGCCTCCCAAAAAGGCAAATATTGTTGTCTATTTATATGTTTATGGTAAGTATCCTAGTTTACTTCTACACGAATAAATTCTCGGTTACATTATCTTGCAGCTTTCAGGCCTATGGATTCACTGATTAGCATGTACAGTGCTCAGAAATTAGTTATACTACTGTGTGTGCCTACGTAAGAGGCTTAGTAAATAAGCTCGCGTCAATCATATCTACTAACGATGTAGCTTTGACCCAGTTAATAAGTAATCTTATACAAGTATGTAGTACATTCATGTGCTAAGTAGAATTGAACACCAATTATCGCTTAGCGGCACCGCTTGTCGGAGCTTTATATTTTCGCTTCATGGACTGGTTTGCATCACTGAACCTGATTGGTGACTACCATCACTAACAGCCTAACAACCGATGTGTAGATTAGTATCAGTTTAAACACCAAACAGGCATCTATTTTGTCGTAGGAGAGCCTGATAGTTAAGTGTTGAAAAAATATGGCCAAAAGTGAGGGTGCCTCTGAAATAACCATATATTTTTTTAGGTTTAAATATGGGCAGTATAGTGAACTTGTCGGTTTTAATATGTCGTGTTTCATTTTTTTTAAATATGTTTATGATTTTTGAAGTTGCAACTTATGGGTGCCATATGGCACCGCTAATCGGTAACAATATCATTTAAACTATCATACTTTACCTGATGTTTGTGACGATTTTAATGTGAAATTTTGAAAATGTACGTTGTACTTTTGTATAAATGTAAAGTTCGACACTTTTTATTTAATAGATTCAAATGTTGCATCAGAAATTACATTTAATTAAAAGAAGTAATATTCATGTAAAACTTGTGTTTGTTTTTTATACTATGATTTTAGAAAATATATAATAGTAATAGCCTCCTCTAGCCGATTGACTACGGTGGCCAGTCACAACGACTTACCGACTGCGTGGGACATATTATACTATTGCTTCCGACCGATTTCGGCCATGGCGACCACTTCGACTCCTAATTGGCTCTGCGCTGATGCGCACGAAAATGGCTTACGTAGCCTATCTTCGTTACAATTTCACGTGCACAATATGGGCACGTGAGTTTGCCATTGACATAATTATAGGAGATGACAGCCGGCGTGCGGGCTTTCAACTGGTCACGCTTAGCGTCGAGATCAGCTTGACGCTGCTCTTCGAAATCGCGTACTTGTAGGAGCACACGTCTACGCCACTCAGGCCGCTGTGCTGCCAAATCCTCCCATCGAGAAGGCTCAATGTTGCACCTTTTCATGTGGCGTTTCTGAACGTCTTTATATCGGAGGAGTTGTCCGCCGCGTTTCCGCTTGCCCTCCTCAAGTTCAGAATAAAAGATGCGCTTTGCCACTCTCTCCTCCGCCATACGCGTTACATGACCACACCACCGAAGCTGCCGACGCATAACGTAAGCCTCAATGCCACCAACATTGGCACGTCGCAGAACTTCGGTGTTACGCACACGATCAGACCACTTGATGTTCATGATTTTACGCAGACATTTAAGGTGGAAGCGGTCTAGTGTGCGTATCTGGTGACGGTACAAGCACCACGTCTCAGAGGAATAAAGAAGATTTGGCAGCACAATTGCCATGTAAACAGATATTTTAGTTGGCAGCTTAATATCGTGCGAATAGAAAACCTTGGAACACAGCTTGCCAAACGCTGCTGCTGCAGCACCGACTCTGCTGTTTATTTCAGCGTCAAGGTCACACTTGGATGTTAAAGTGCTCCCCAGGTATCGGAAACTTTTTACTTGCTTTAAAGAGTCTTCACCAAGTTTCATGTCTAGTGTCTCATGACCATGACCATCCAGAGACATTACCTCCGTCTTTTTGACACTGATTTTTAAGCCAAACTTGCAACACGCTTGGTGAAATGCTGATATAAGTCTTTGCAAACCGTCTGGGGATTCTGCTAAGAAGCACAGGTCGTCAGCATACATGATCTCAGTGATCACTGCATGCGACACTTTAGTGCGTGCCTTAAGTCTGGACAAGTTAAAAAGGCCGCCATCAGTGCGAAATCGGATGCGTACACCTTCAGAAACAGACTGCAAGACTTCCTTCACGACTACCGCAAAGTATAAGGCGAACAATGTGGGTGCGATAACACAACCTTGTTTCACCCCACAGGTAACGGAGAAGAAATCAGATTGTTCGCCATCTACAATGACGCAGCATTGCATATCGTCATGCAAGAGTCGTATAAGTCTTACGAATTTGTCTGTGCATCCTAATTTTTTCAGTACTATCCATAAAGCTTCACGTGGCACGCTGTCGAACGCTTTCTCTAGGTCAACAAAGCAGAGGTACAACTGGCGACCTTGTTCTCTGCTTTTTTCCTGCAATTGACGCACAGAGAAGATAGCATCACAGGTGCCGCGTTCTGGCCGGAAGCCAAACTGGGTTTCAGGCAGAATTGTTTCGGACAATTTAAGCAGTCGGTTTAATAAAACTCGGGCAAAAGCCTTTCCAGGTGTCGACAGAAGAGAAATGCCACGGTAGGAGTTGCAGTCAGAACGATCACCTTTGTTCTTATAAAGAGCGCTAACACAAGACACTTTAAAGTCATCTGGGACTCGCTCTTCCTCCCACATTCGAACAAAGAGATCCCAGACTTGGCTGTGAAACTCTTCACCACTATATTTCAGCAGTTCTCCCGGTATACGGTCAATGCCTACCGCCCGCTTATTATGCTGCTGTCTGATGGCAGTAACTACTTCGTCACGCGACAAGGGCTCATCCAGCTCAATTGCTAAGGGGAGTTGGGTGAGTAAGTTGATTTGCTGCAGATCTGCTGATCGATCTACATTAAGCAGAGTATCGAAATGTTCTGCCCAACGTTTGGTAACATCCTCCTTGCTAGTTATGAGATGCCTACCGTCAAGTGACCTTAAAGGTATCTTCGCACGGCTGAACGTAGCAATCAATTTACGCACTTCGGTATAAAACTCTCCGAGCTGATTTGTGTCTGCAAGCCACTGCATATGACAAGCTTTGTTATGCCACCACCTGTCTTTACATTGCCGAGACAGCTTACGAAGTTCTAGTTCACTCTCTTTGACCATTGCATCGCTTCCACCACGCCAAGCATGTTGTTGCAGGAGAGCCCGATGTTTGTCAAGTGCTTTTCTGAGGGCCGCGTCATTCTCATCGAACCAGTCTTCATTGCGTCGTGCTTTTGTGCCTAGAATGACTGAAGCGGTTTCTTTGAGGTGAGACGTCAGCGTCCCCCAGTCAGCTCTTACATCGTCCGTCTTGTTAACAGGCAGCAACTTTTCGGCTAGTGCTTCAGCAAATTTCTCCTTGACCACTTTACAGTTCAATTTGTCCAGATTCAGGCATGCTGGTTTTACCACTTTTGATCTGCGTGGTCGACGAAGACGTAGTCGCAGTTTTGTGACAATAAGCCGGTGATCAGTCCAGCAGTGTGCACCACGCATAACTCGGGTAACTTGGACTTGGCAGATGTCTCTTTGCCGGACGATGGCATAATCAATTAGATGCCAGTGCTTTGATCTTGGGTGCATCCACGTCGTCTTGTGCTTAGCGGGAAGTCGGAACATTGTATTTGATATCGCTAGTTCGTATTGAGCACAAAGACTGAGCAGCAAATGGCCATTACTGTTCATGTTGCCTACTCCGTGTCTGCCCAGGACTCTAGGCCATGCTTCATAGTCCCTACCAACCCTGGCATTAAAATCACCTAGCAATAAGACCTGCTCTGTAGTGTTTATACTGTCAAGAGTTTGAGTTAACTCCTCATAAAATTTATCCTTGATGTCATCAGTTTTGTCTAAAGTTGGAGCATAAACACTGATGACATTTAGAAAGTTGTTGTCGTTTAGGTGAAGGCGCAAAGTGGTAACGCGATCTGAGATGTGGACAGGATACTCCTCAAGATGTTTAACTAGTTGATTCTTAATTGCAAATCCAACACCAGAACGTCTTGATTCGGAGGAAGCAGTGCCTTTCCAAAAGAAGGTGTAACCACCACCATTTTCCACCAGCTCACCTTCATCAGCGAGGTGTGTTTCGCTGAGAGCAGCCACATCTATACCGTATCGATGAAGTTCACGAGCCACTATGGCGGTTTTTCGTTCTGGACAGATGTTGCAATCCCGATCTATAAGAGTTCTTACGTTCCAAGCACCGAATGTCAAAGTATTTTTATTGATGTTGTTATTATTTATACTATTCCGTTTACGTCGACCGCGATTATGACGATGTAGTGGCAACCGCGGCTGCTACCACTTCTTGAAAGGGGATGAGCATTTGTTTAGGGCACCTTTTCTAGCCCCCTCCTCGGCTGAGCAAGGAAAGCAGTGCCTCCCTGAACAGGGCTGCTTTGTCACCCTGGGTGCTGCCGAATCCACACTGTCACCCCCAAGAATACAGTGCAGAAGCGACCACGGTATGTAATCACACCCCCAGGGCCGCCCGTGTGCAGGAGTCTGACAAAGCCCAGCGCACATCAGGCCGGACCTCTCTACCTCATCCCATCGCCACGGGTCTTCAACGTTACTCGGAGTCCATTTTACGGAAGCGGTCTGGTGCGCAGGATATTTTAAGGTGCGTAAGCGTTCGCGCAGACGCAGACGCACGCACTCGTCCTCCCTCTCCCTTGCTCAGTGGAACGGAGAACCGCTACGACTGAAGAGAAGTCGGATGATGTGTCTGGCCGACGGTGGCTACATGCCCTCCGCCGTCGCCCTAGGCCATCCACCTTGCCTTGCTGAACCGCCAAGTCTACCAGACCCTTTCGCATATCTACATTGGGCTGCTTTCTTTGCCGGAACAGACTTTTGAATTTCACGGGAGGGGTCCGTGATGAAGAATTATAGGGGAAGGTAATTTAATATTAGGGTAGGAACGGGGGGCAGAGGATACCTCAGCAGCGGATTAGGAAAGAAAAAGGATGCTGCCTTAGTAGCTAGGGTGCTTCGGGGTCGCATACCCGTATATTCCGGACTTCGGAATACCCCTGAAGTAACATATTGGGACATATTATACTGGGACATATTATAGTGCACAAGTGTATGCGCTAACACAGGTACACTCTCGGTTGAATAACCGTCAACTTCGAAACTTCGGGCTCCGGCAAAAGAATTTCTGAACATAAAAACCCAGGTAATGTTAGGCCAGACTAGGGGATCGAACTCGGGGCCTCTGGCGCAGCCCTCGCTTTAAAGTGCGACCCACTTACCGCTGCGCCACGCCACAAGGCAGTTGGAACTAAAATTATCACACAAACGCTGTCACATAAGCGCTTAGCAATTTTCCAATTTTAGCAATTTTTTAGGCAATTTTTCGAGGGGGACAATCTCGTGTACTTCTTATACGAAAAAAGTACACCGATCAAATTTTCTTTGTCGAAGAAAAAATAGTTTTTGATTTCTCAGGATCACGATTCCTATGTATTTAGATTATGTTTGGGCTATAGTTTTTTTACGTGTAGATTTTTTACTTGTTTTTTTAGGTAAAATAGTTAAACTCGCAATCGAATCACTACACGAAATAAGTTTGATTGCCGCGAGAATCGACCTCCAGGTCTAAGAAATATGCATAAGTTTTTGACTTATTTTCATGTCTTTTAGGCCTATGTATATCAATAAAACACATAAAAAATACGCGAATTTTCCACCATGGTGAACTCGGCGATAATGGGTTAATGAGTATGCTATTTGACTTGACAACTCTGACGCATATCATTAGATCATTTGTTTAAAGGAATTGACAACGTCAGAGTAAATTTAAAGTTTTAAAAGTTAAGAAAACAGTTACACGGAGCTTATAGAAACTCAAGTTACCCGCTTCTATTCGTTTCCTTTTTAAATTGCAGATGCTGCTGTGATATTAAAGAAGTGCCTACTCATTAAAGTGTATTGGGCACGTTTGGCCCAAGGGTATTTTGCCCTTTCATGTCCGCCCTGCTCACGCGGCCGCCCGCCCTGCGCGCCTTACGCCCCGGGCGTGTGGGTTTATTTGATATTTGCCTATCTCGGGCACATGTTGAACCTATCAAGGTGTTTACTGGACACGAAATTGAGAGATGCTGCTTATTAATAACTTCATGTTTGTGAACGTGACTTTATGTACATACCTAAATCATATAATAAGGGCTTGTTTCACATTAACAAATGATTATATGTATGTGATGTTGTCAAATATTTATATTTATTTATTTATGATTCAAGGAACGTAATTTCGTATGAAGTACTGGACAGATTACGCTGATGAGAAGAAATGGGAACTTATGTAGACATTGTGAAAAAGGCCGTAAATGGTTTAGTTTTTAGAGTTCCGTAGCCGAATGGCAAAAAACGGAACCCTTATCTAGTTTCGTCAAGTCTGTCTGTCTGTCCGTCCGTATGTCACAGCCATTTTATTCTGGAACTATAAGCATCACACTCTTGAAAATTGGTAGAATGTGTACCCTGTTAACCGCTTTACGATCCTTATACAAAAAATAAAAATATTGACATCTATATATATTGACTCCCATACGTGAAATTAAAACTTTTTTTTGTCAAACCTAAACGTTTGGGGGTGTCTTTAGCTAGCTAGACGCTTCCAAAGTGGTAAAATGGGCGTCCCCCCCATCTAACTTCTAAACTAAGCGAGTGTAAATTTTGAAAAAATATGTAATTTAGATCTTTACTAAAACTTTAAACGATAATTGGTTCGGACGGGATCGAACGAGAAGTTTTTGAGTTATAGCACATTTTCAACAACCGCAAACATAACTTTGTACTTCATACAAAAGAAAATTCTTCATATTAAAGTTGCCACTTAACCCTCAGTGCGCGAGTCCGACTCGCACTTGGCCGGTTTTTTTAACACTCATAGTCCTGAAAATATCCAAATTGAATAGCGAAGCGTTATCAATTTTCCAGTTGAATTTATTCTGCAATAAATAAATTTAATTTCCAAGTTGAACTTATTCTTTAATGAATAACTCCTTGGCCCACTATTGAAAAACAGACGAGTAGACGGCGCTGACGTCACGCGTAATGACGTATCGATTAGATATTTCGCGCGATTTAAAAGAGCGTTGGCTCGGTTAGCCATTAAGATGCAGCTTCTTGTCCCGCCCGTGATCTATTTTTGTTTTTTATTACATCTTATAAGAATACTAAAATACTAATCTTATTAGAATACAAAAAAACACTGAGTGTTAAAAACATTTTATACCATTGAATAGCAAAGTGAATAAATATCCTGTTAATTATAGGTCTGTGGACTAACAAATGTACAGTCTTCCTTAATATACATATAGATAAACGAAAGTTAGTGTCAATATATCCACATGTATCTATATTAGCCCCATGGTGAGAATCAAATTTTATCACGAGTTTCAAGTAATAGTGAATATAAGATGATTGTTTTAGTTTATTTTATGATATTATCACCAGTGTGTAATATAGAGATTGACCTGTAAGTAATTGATCCGGACTCTCAATTCATTAGGAGATCATCATCATTATCATTATTTTATCACGTCCACTGCTGAACCTAGGGCTTCCCCACGTTTGTGTGATCCTGCGATCTTTACAAGTTCGTCTGTCCATCTTGTCGGTGGACGTCTTACGCTGCGTCTTTCATCAAGGTGTCTGCAATTTAGAACTTTTCTACCCCAACGGTCATCAGTTCTTCACGCTGGACACAGTCCATTGCCACTCGAGCTTACTGATTCTCAGGGTTATGCCCGTAACCTTTGAACGTATCTCCTCATTCCCGATTTGATCTTGAAGATAAATACCGACAAAAAGTCCTAAGCGATTATATTAATGTAATAGCGAAGCTCTGGCACTTTGGACGTATTCCAACAAATACCATCCATGGATTTCGGCTTTCCAGTTGTTTGTAATTACAAACTTTATTCTAAGCAACACGTTCGGGAAAGAAAATGCTATAATAAAGCGAACGAAAACTTTAACGAGGGTGAGAGTTTCTGAAGTTTTGACAGTTGATTTTTAGGAATGTGTTTGAATATTTTGATTAAAATTTGTTAAAGTTAAGCTACTATCTTTTTTTTAAAGTTATATTTTACTAAACGATTTTGCAAGTACTTTAAAGGTTTTTTTTTGTTAGTGACCTAGAGTCACTGAAGAAAGGTGAGTGCTCTATAATTATCACAAATATTGAGTGGTTCTAAATACACGTACGAGTGGACTAAGAAGTACACATATATCCTTGGAAAGGCACAAGAGATGTCAATAAAAATGATGACGATTAAACGCAATCAAGTAGCTATTCGAAATAAAACGATTTGGCGCTTGATGTCTAATGGAATTTCGTTAGCAGATAGTAAACCACACCTGCAGCGATCATTATCCGAACACGGTCCTTTTGATCGGGAAATATATAAAAAATGTTAGTACACAAGGAGAAGGAAAATAAAAAGCAGCCTTCGTCATCTGAAAATGGCAAATGGAACTATTTGTCACAACGACGGGTATGTAATCGAGGTTAGCCCCGCTCCCGTATTCCCGTCAATAAATTGTCTTTCATTTTGTATTGGCTTGACCTAGAACTGGGCCGTTCATCAAGCTGTTTGCGTAGGGTAAGTAGGTCCCAGTGACGGATCAGTGGCCGTTAAAACACTTACTTTAACGTTATATTGCCTGGCCTGACTGAAAGACCGAAGTTTATCTTAGGATTTTATGCGACTGCATGGTCTTCAATTTTTAGTAGCTTTTATCTAGCCCTGTTTGTCGGCTAGCTTACGTATAGTTCTTGCATTATATTTTGATCTGGTGGACATTTATTTATTCCTGGGCGAAGGAAGAGCTAAGATTTGGAGTATAGCCCTATGTTTTAATACAATAATGAAATGAAAAGTGATGCATATTTTTTGTTTCAGGTCATTTAATGTGAAAATGAAGCGCAACAGCTAGGATCTTACTAAATGCTCTAACTTTAAATTAATGTTTATAACTGACTGCTTTTAGGAATATTTTTCTATAAATAAATTTCATTTAGCAGAACGCAAATTTTATAAGGAATTAATTAATGTTTCAGGTCATGTGTATAGGAAAGTGCAACTGAGAATAAATCGTGATAACTGAGATCATTTTTTAAAAATTTAAGAAGTAATTTTTAGAAAATATATATATTTAGTGTGCCGGATAACACGGCACGGAGCTGGATTTGGTGCGAAGTCAGACGGTCGATAGCCCGTTTGTGTCTTGATGTTGGACGCGTAAATGAGAAACTCCTATGTCAGGTTTCAGAGTAACAGCCAACCCAATGTTCTAATGTGGACTGTATTGTGTGCGGTGAGGTGGCCGTTAATTGTTCCAAGTGTTTTCTTCGATGTTCTTTCTTCAGTGTTCTTTCTTGAACGTTCTTTCTTGAATGTTCTTTCTTGAATGTTCTTTCTTGTGTGCTCTTCCTATGTTGCTCAGGAGAGATGTTTCTTCTAGCCGCTGCTGGATCGAACTCCAATGTGTTCTTCCTAGAATGTTCTTTCTTGAATGTTCTTTCTTCTGTGTTCTAGGGCTCTTCCTGTTCCTCAGGAGAGATTGTTCTTCTAGCTGCGGCTGGTGGGGCTCGTGGACTCGTCGAACTCATTTTCTACGTGTTTCTGCCCGACTTTTATACAATTTTGTGTCCAAATGTGCGAGCAGGAAGTCAGTGGGAGCGAGAGGTGAAATAGCATGCGCGTAATATTCGCGGTCAAAAAGCATTACCGTAAGGAAAGCCGCGTGCCATCTCATGATCAGAAAGAGAGGGGAGATGGCCGCGCGTGATATTCGCGGTCAAAAGGCGTTACCGTATGGAAAGCCGCGTGCCATCTCATGATTAGAAAGAGAGGGAAATAGAGCGGTCTTATATTTTGATTTAAAAAGGCAATACCGTAAAGAGAGCCGCATCCTATTTCCCTATGATTCTTCTAGTCCTCGCTAGCCTATACGAGGATGTGTGCCTACTAAATGTGTTTCCTATACCCCCGGCTGTTACTTTATTTATTAACATACAAATATTTACAATAAGTTTTAAACAAAACTAACAAATAAACGATTTTACAAATTATACATAAAACAACAAATGTATACTATTTTACATATAGACGCCGTCCTGTACATTCTCCCGCCGTGTGTCGTAGCGCCGACGGAGACTCACTCATTTCGTGGAAGGGGCGGCGTCCTTTTCTTCAATCTGTAGGTTGACCAGCTTCTTGGTAGGGCGTCGCAGGATACCTCCTCGAGTCAACACGTCCGCAGCTCGCACGACGCCGTCGGGTCCTGGGTACACGGTGGTATCTCGTCCCAGTGGCCAGGTGTTTCGTGGCAAAGTGTTGTCCACGAATAGTACGACGTCGTCGGTCTTCAGTTCAGGGCCGCGGCCGCGCGGCTCCCGCCGGCTTTGAAGTTCGGGAAGGTACTCTCGTATCCAACGGTTCCAAAACATGTTCGCTATTGTCTGGGACGCCCTCCAATGGGTCTTGCCCAGCAGATCTCTGTCTTCAAATTGTCCCATGGCCGGTTCATGTGCAGGCTCCAGCAGCAGAAAGTGATTCGGCGTCAATGTTTCGGGTTCATCTGGGTCGACCGCAACGTGGGTAAGCGGTCGACTGCTGACGGTGAATTCCACTTCCTGCTTGGCACAGATTCGGGACTTTAGAGTGGGACTGTAGAGTGCCGTCGATTAGTTCAATCGCCGATTCGTTCAGTCGGCTCTGGCGGCTGACCAGATGACCTCTTCTCATGTTTTCGTTGTCTTCTTCCAAGGCTTCTTCTTGGCTCTTCTTTATGATAATCTTATCGGCTTCAATGATGAGCTCGGCAGGGATCTTTAAATACATGTCTTCATCATGAACCTTCTCAACCAATGTCTTCGTTCTTCTATCGACGTGTTGAGTACCCCAGGATGGATCTTTCTTCTTTTTCGCTTTGGTTCTTGAGAAGAATGTTCTGTGTTTCTTCCTCTTTAGCAGGTTCTCTGGAACAGTCTTCTTTTCTTCTGGCCATGTCGTGTTTTCTTGCTTCTTTCCTGGGTCCAGTTGTTGTAGTACTGCATCATAGTTCGATGTCCACTTCCTTAGTTCAAAGTGTGCTCGCTGATGGATGTCTCTAACTTTTCTTGCGATCTTGACTGCCTGCTCTTCTGTCTCGAAGCTCTGGATGTAGTCGTCCATGTAGTGGTTGCGTTCGATGGCATCAGCAGCTTCGGGATGTGTCTTAGCGGCTTCTTTCGCGTTACGGTCTTTCACATAGATCGCTGTGACAGGGGACGACGTGGCTCCGAAGATCAGTGACGTCATTCGGTATTCAGTGGATGGAGCGTCACGATCTGTTCTCCACAAGTAGCGGAGCGCGTCTCTATCTTCCGGTCGGATTCTAACTTGCAGGAACATTTCAGTGATGTCCGCTGATACTGCGACTCGGTGTTGCCTCATCCTCAGTAGCACTCCAGGGAGTGATTGGAGCAGATCTGGACCGGTGAGTAGGGTATCGTTCAGTGATACACCCTTCGTGGTGGCTGCTGCGTCGTGCACCATCATGACCTTGTCCGGCTTCGTAGGATTGATCACCGGGAAACAAGGCAGGTACCATGTTCTGTTTTCATTCTTCTGTGCGGGTGCGACTTCAGCGTAGCCCTTTTTAATGAGCGCTTCCATTTGTTCGTGGACCTTGGCCTTCAATGTAGGGTTCTTCTCAATTTTCTTTTCGGTGGCACAAAGTCTTCTTAGCGTATAGTTCCAATTGTCAGGCAGCTTGGTGTCTGCCGACTTCCATAGCAGCCCGGTCTGGAAGCGGCCGTCCTCAAGACGTATGGTCTCCGCATCCAGTATCTTCAAGGCCTGGACTTCAGGATCGTTCTGTGGTTTCTTAGGCGCGACTCCAAAGGATTCTAGAGAGAAGAAGTTCTTCAGTTGTTCGTCGATTCTCTCTAGCTCTTCCGATTCCTTTGTCAAGTGGTTCACGAAGTGGACTCTCTGTCTCAGTGTCCGCGCCTGCGCCCCATGAAGGACCCACCCTAGCTTCGTTAGCGATGCAACTGGCTGCTGTCTATTGCCGACGCGGGTAGACTCTGCCAGAAGAAGTGGCCAATTGTCTTGCCCGATGAGTATTCCCGGCTTGGCTTGTTCGTAGGTGAGATTCTTCAGGTCTTCAAGGTGACGGCAGCCAGCCAGATCGCGTTCGTTGACGGTCTGCGGGGATAGTCGCAGCCGGTTGATGCTTCTGGCTTGGATGGTGTGGCGCTTTCTCTGGGCTCCCTGGATCGTCAGCTTGAGCCGCCTCGAGGACCCCGTTTCAACTTGCCGTTCACCGATTGCTTCAATGCGTAGTGGTTCCACTGGCCCTCGTAGTCCAGCTCGCTGCGCCAAGTCCTCGTCGATAAGCGTGACGGTAGAGCCGTCGTCGAGAAGTGCATACGTGTCGATCTTTCTCTTTGGCCCGACGACGGTCACAGGTAATATCTTCAAATAGGCTTGAGGCTTCCTCGGCGTCCAAGTGGAACTCACTACTTCACTCTTCTTTTCTTCTTTCTTCTGTTCACCACTCTTGGTGTGGTGTAGCAGCTGATGATGTGGATGGGGGCACCCGTCTATATTGCACTTCGTGTTGCGGCAGTTATGTATTCTAGTTCTATACCGCAGGCAGCGAAAGCATAGTCTCTTCTCTTTGGCGAGGTCCCATCTATCATTGACGCTCAGCTTCTTGTATTCTTCACAGTTCCCGATGGCGTGCCCTGTCTTCTCACAACATAGGCAGCTGTGTATTTTCTGTTCGGGTTCCGTTATGTTCGTGTTGTAAGCCCGTTGTGGCTTCCTTGCTGACGCGGCGTTGTCCGGTTGTTCAGGCTGTGCATAGGGGCCGCATCGTTCGGCCTCCCGGTTCAGAAAGCGCGACAGCTTGACGAGGTCCGGTTCTTCTTTATCTTGTTCAGCCGCGTAGTCGTACCACCGATATCGCATGGTAGAGGTCAGCTTCTCTATTGTGTTCTTCGTGATCTCTGGGTTGTACAGGTAGTGCTTCATCTTGATGGCACCCAGCGCTGCGACGATATTCGAGACCCGGCTGGCAAAAATGCACAAGTCCCGTGCCGTGTCTTGAGGCTTCGTTAGTGCTCGCAGTCGCTCCAGTTCGGACATAGCGATGGCATCCGGACGACCAAACCTTGCTTCTAAGGTTTTCACGACGTCTTCTGGGTTGCCGTTGTACAGTAAGAGGCTCTCTACTGCTTCCCTCGCACGTCCTTTGAGGCTTCGGCGCAGGCGGGCGAGGTTCTCCAATGATGTCAACCCGCTCTTCGATTCTTCATATGCAGCTTTGAAGATCAGCCATTCATGATGGGATCCAGCGAATATCGGCAGTTCAATGTTCATCTTCGGTTGACTCGCCCTCGCAGCCATAGTAATGGCAGCGGCAAGTTGGGCGATGTCACTTCTCGTTGTCTCGTTTCCTCCCGCCGGTGGGGCGCCGGCGTATGCCGACTCGTTCACTCCCTCCGGTGAGATGCCGATATGTGCTGTCTCCTTTTCTCCCGCCGTGGGACACGTCGCGACCTGCCGGGCAGGTGCCTGCGTCGGTATCGGCGGTAGCGGCAGTGGCTCTGGGATGTGCGGTTGCCCGGTGATAGCCAGCATTTCTATGCGGCTATCGTCGACCCAGGTGCCGGTGCGCTCGTTGTTTTCGTTGCCGGAGTCTTCAATCACGGTGTCAAGGTCATCTTCATCGGTGTCCGTTTCTGCCTCGATGGCCGCTACTTTGTTGGCGGCGAGCTGCAGTTGGATGCGCAGGAGCTCTTCTTGGGCCTTCAGCAGTTTCTTGTTTTTTCTTGATCTTGCTGAAGGCGTCTGCGCACGTGCCGCGGGCGGTTGCACCTGAGTGGGTGCCGCCGGCGGCGGCGATGTTTGCTGTTTTCTTGTTTCTTCGAGGTGTTCTGGCTCAGTAGCCAGCGGACTGGACACTTGACTCGTGGCCGACGTATCTGGCATGTTGGTACCAGTATACTCGGTCCCCGACGGTGTTTCTGTCTCTGACGTAGGCGTTCTCTCTTGCGTACGAGAACGAGTGACGGGCATCTTGACAATCTTCAGTCTTCACACGTAGATCCGGCTCGAAGGACCAGCAATGTGCCGGATAACACGGCACGGAGCTGGATTTGGTGCGAAGTCAGACGGTCGATAGCCCGTTTGTGTCTTGATGTTGGACGCGTAAATGAGAAACTCCTATGTCAGGTTTCAGAGTAACAGCCAACCCAATGTTCTAATGTGGACTGTATTGTGTGCGGTGAGGTGGCCGTTAATTGTTCCAAGTGTTTTCTTCGATGTTCTTTCTTCAGTGTTCTTTCTTGAACGTTCTTTCTTGAATGTTCTTTCTTGAATGTTCTTTCTTGTGTGCTCTTCCTATGTTGCTCAGGAGAGATGTTTCTTCTAGCCGCTGCTGGATCGAACTCCAATGTGTTCTTCCTAGAATGTTCTTTCTTGAATGTTCTTTCTTCTGTGTTCTAGGGCTCTTCCTGTTCCTCAGGAGAGATTGTTCTTCTAGCTGCGGCTGGTGGGGCTCGTGGACTCGTCGAACTCATTTTCTACGTGTTTCTGCCCGACTTTTATACAATTTTGTGTCCAAATGTGCGAGCAGGAAGTCAGTGGGAGCGAGAGGTGAAATAGCATGCGCGTAATATTCGCGGTCAAAAAGCATTACCGTAAGGAAAGCCGCGTGCCATCTCATGATCAGAAAGAGAGGGGAGATGGCCGCGCGTGATATTCGCGGTCAAAAGGCGTTACCGTATGGAAAGCCGCGTGCCATCTCATGATTAGAAAGAGAGGGAAATAGAGCGGTCTTATATTTTGATTTAAAAAGGCAATACCGTAAAGAGAGCCGCATCCTATTTCCCTATGATTCTTCTAGTCCTCGCTAGCCTATACGAGGATGTGTGCCTACTAAATGTGTTTCCTATACCCCCGGCTGTTACTTTATTTATTAACATACAAATATTTACAATAAGTTTTAAACAAAACTAACAAATAAACGATTTTACAAATTATACATAAAACAACAAATGTATACTATTTTACATATAGACGCCGTCCTGTACATTTAGTATGTGGCATAGACGCTTTTATTAATTTCAAACTAAACTTTACGACAAGTGGTGAACACACTACGTCAAAATCAATATATATTTTATTACGAACAATTTCATTCAAAGCATATTAATAAGCAAGATTTTTTTTTCTTTTGGCAAAATTGCCAATTACGAGCCTGGTTTTGACATTTGAGTAGTACATTTTTACTACTTACTCAATGTTCCAGATGATGAGTGTAGACTTCCCTCAAAGTCTATTTCGCAATAATAAATCTCAAGGTAGGAAGCTCTCTTAAGATAGTTAAAGCGGGAGTAGATTAGAGGGAATGCTGCTTGTCCCTGACACTGGGCTGTTTTATGGTTGCATGAGGCAAGTGGTATGCTCCAGACAGAGTGTACTGGTAAATCTGATGAATTTTATCACCGAAATTAAAATATGTGACAAAGAAGTCCGATTTCGTTTGAAAAAGATAGTATGTAATTCTTTATAACTTTTACCAGTTTTAAGGCCGAGCCGTTGCTCATTAATGCAAAAAAGTCAACCATACTTCGTTTTTTAGTATTATAAAGTTGAGGAGATTTGTGTTTGTTGGCTTGCACTAATCTCAAGATCTACCTACTGGTCTGATGAGAATAATCATGTGTGTGTTAGATTGCTGCAGGCTATAAAGCATTACGATACGACCTATGGTCGGAGTAAAACCAAAAAACGCAGACGGATTCGCGGGCGGCTAGTTTCTAATAAGATTTTATTGCACTAGTATGGATATTAAACGGATATAACAATATGTGTAAAAAAGGTGCTACTTTTGAGATTTCCTAACTAGTCCAAACAATGTCACGAACTCAAAAATTGTGCCCCAAGCAATTCCATCTTTAGATTTTCGTTTTTTGGGCAACAAGTAGACAAATAATTATGAAAAAGACAGAAATGTGGACCAATTCTCTGTATTGAAAGTAGTACCTACTATGTATGCCGTGGCATGCCGGTATATTAATTACCTACACAAACGCCGACGGCCTTTCGATCCTTACCGGTAAATAAATATTTATATTAAGTGATATATAAATAATCACAATGTCTACATACACACTCCACTCACAAAAAAAAAATGAAAAATTATACATAACACCGAATTTTGTATGCTGAATATTTATGGCACTGATACATTAACGATTGATTAATCGGGTAGATTGTAATTGAATAAAATAAAATAAAATAAATGATTTATTGATGAACAAAAAAGTATTTATGGTAACAAAAAGGACTTATACTTAGAGACTTATTATGGTATTTGTCTGATCTAGGTTGGACCTTTGTTTCAGACTATAAAAGAACTATGTTAGCAAACAAATTACAAAAAACTTAATAAGATAATACAAACAAACCTTTTAGCTAACTATTAATTTACCCTATCACCTACTGGATGATGACAAACAGGTCTTCAGTCTCATCATATGACAGTTTATTAAGATACTGATCTAATTTTACCTTACAGTTATGGTAATTAAGTTCGTATAAGCTTAATATACCGTTTAATCTATTATATAATAATGATCCAATAAAACTAAAGAACCTGTGGGCAGCTTTCCCACATTATATGGATATACAAACTGTTGTTTTCTTGGAGTCGACCCACATCATCGTACAAGTACGTACAATTGTTGGTTGGTGCTATCACCTTCCGACCACCAAAAACCTATTAGTAAAAGTAAATTTCGAAGTCCATTGTGGAGTGCAGACTTTATCCATCTTTCTTTTGTTAGTTACGTCGGGTTTATAAGGGAGCAGTGCGTGTTGTTTTAAAATGGTGTGATGAATGTAAAGCTGGCGCACAGTAAAAAAAATGTATAGCAATTCTGTTGGATATAAAAAAGGTAAGGAATTGGCTACTTTTACGCTCTAGAGGTATTAAAACAGTTTTGGGAGCTCCACCCCAGGATGTAATACAGTACTGTATTATAGATTGACCTAAGGCTTGGTATACTTGCGTAATAAGTTTTTTATCTGCGATGAATCGTATTTTTTAAATATGTATATTAATATACGCATTGTAAATTATGTATGTGCGGTCTAAAAGAAAGGGTTTCATCGAGAGTAACCCCTAAATATTTTACGGTGCAAGTGCTTGCAATAGAGGGACAACAACATGTACTGTTGAATTCAGGGCCATGAAATTGGTGTGCATGCAACGTGTGTGCGTCTTTGTTCTGTGTTTGGCGCATGCGAAAGCGTGTGTATTTGGTCTTGTCGACGTTCAATGTTAGTAAGTTGCGGCGAAGCCAGTTATTAACAAGGTCTTTATCAGTTTTCCACGTGAAAATGAGTGCAGAATCGTCGGCGTAGGATATTATTTTGCCATGTTCTAGATTTAAATTACACAGGTCATTTATATACACGAGAAACATAGGGCCCAGGATGCTGCCTTGAGGAACACCGAAACCAGAACTTCTTTGCTCCTCACTCACTATTTTATCCATTCTAACACATTCACTGCGACCGGTCACTTAAGTAGTCAGAGAAAAGATTTAACTGATTTCCTCTTACACCCAGTTCTTCCAGTTTTTGTAAAAGTATTGGAATGGATATTGTATCGAAAGCCTTTGCTAAATCAACGAAAATTCCTAAGGTTTTGTTTCCTTCGCCGAGCTCTTTCGTGGTGTATTCCGTTAGGCTATGTACGGCGTCCGCCGTCGACAGTTTTGGTCTGAAACCGAATTGCGCTGGAGAGAAAAGCTTGTATTTTTCGATATAGTTTACTAGCCTATTATTCCAAGATTTTGGATATTGAAGCAAGCAAAGATATTGGCCTGTAGTTGGTGACTAAGTCTTTGCTTCCGTGTTTATGGATTGGGATGATCACCACTTTCTTGAGACATTTAGGAAACACCCCTTTTGACAGACAAATACTGAAACTGAACTTGTCCTTGCTTCAGCAGTACATATACTAAAATTGGAACGATACAGAGAAGATTAGCATGGCAATAGCAAGGATGACACGCAAAATCGTGAAGCGTTCCACATTTTTTAAGATATCAGGAAAGACTCTTAGTCAGACTCGCAGATTTAAAAAAAAACTTCAACCGCAGAGACAAGGGAGGAGTCAATGGACAAGCCCCTTATGACTCAATTGTTAACCCGGAGAATCCCTCAGTCAAAAAGCTGGCTTTTGTTTTAAAACAGATTGCCAAGAAGCAGAAATACAAACGAAAAAAAAATGGGTTAATACAGTCAATGAGTTTTGGTACGTAGAAAGATATTGTCTGCAGTTTTCAACATCGCCCAATTTTGACTTCGAAACAAAAAGATTATCTAACTCATTTAAAACATTTGTATCCATTTAAATATATAAGAGTCAACTAATTTACTGGTTCCATGCCACAGCACGCAACGGTGCGTTATAACAATTAAATTTATATTGTGTCTCAAGTGTGACAGCAAATGGGTTAAGGTCTAAATTACAAACAAATTGTTTGGCGCTCTTAGGCGCCAGCATAATCTACAGAGTTAATATACCTCGATTCGGCGGCTTTCCTTGCAGGACATTCAGCGTCCCCTGTCTTATGGGCGTTCGGTTTCTTGAAACGCAGACAGGTCGCACATTTTGGTGATTCAGCCTTCATTGCACAGTCCTTCATTTCGTGCCCGACCTCCCCACAATGACCACATGCTAGTTTTCTGTCGGCATGTTTTAGCTGCGTGACCATACTGCTGGCATTCAAAACAGCGTGTAACTAAAGTGAAGTCTCTTACGGGGCACGAGGACCAGTTGATGAAGATGCGGTCGTTTGGAATAAGGGCTTTACGAATTTGGGCGGATACTTGAACGACATAATTGCATGTCTCGGCTTCTTTCTTTCCTGATTTGTGGCTCAGTTAAATCGAAGACAAGAAAGACTCAAGTGTCATACCAGGTATCTTGTCGGCTAAATTTTGCTGATAGATGCAGTTGAGAAATTCCGTCTCTCGCATGGAAGAAGGGACACCGAGTATTATAATTCTGGGTTGGCGTTTGAGAGTCTCGTCAACAGTGAGGCCAGAGGTCTTTAATTGGGTAGAGAGCTTTAATTTTTCAATGTCGTCCTTCGAGTCGGTGCTGATGATCACACCGCCGTTCCTTGTTTTACGCAGACCTCTCACATGAAGCTGCATTTGATCAGGTTTAATGATCTTTTGATCAAGGCCTTTCTTCTTCTCGTCTTTAATTTGTCGCTAGGAAATATAGCAATGGAGCTGAATTTTGAAGGCTGAATAAAGCTGTCTGTGCTTTTCTTGACGATTTCTGCGAAGGATTTAGATTTGCTACCGGTATCAGAAGATTTGTCTATACGCACTGTAAGTTCTTCGTTTTTTTCCGACAGATCGTGATTTTCTTTCAGGGCTTGAAGGTCGTGGTGGGCAATGATGGCTTTTTATTTGAGGGGCTGGTACTGAATGGCTAACTGGGAGGTGCCATGCGAAACTTTTCTACACGTGTTGTGGATTGTAAGTTTCTGCTCTGAGTTGAGTTTTCCATCCGCTGCAATGTTACATATCTCGTTTAGGCAACTTTCAATGCTTATCAACCAGTTCTGTACCTCTGGGGTACTCACTATTTCAAGAGGAGTTTAATCCTCCTGCTGGGCGGGCTGTTGGCGAGCAGGCGTGGCTGGAGGGCTGCGCTGCGTTAAGCCACTTCGGTTAATGCACTTTCTAGTTTGCCTGCCATTATTATTTGGTATGAGATTGAATCTTACAACACATTATCACCATATAAAGTCAGTGACACAGATTCCACTTCTATTAGAAGGACACTTATTACTTCTTCTAGGACACACTTATTTGCACATTTATTGTAATTATTCTTTTAATTATTTAAGGCTCGTCCGATCGCGCTGACGAAATATAAGAACCATTAGATACATCATAAATAAAATAAGATGTTTAATGTGACGACCTCCGAGGTGTAGTGGCTAAGAACGCTGGTTTCAAGGCGTCGCCGCTCCGAGGTCCCGGGTTCGATTCCCGGTCGGGTCATTATAGAAATCAAAATTGTCTATATTGTCTCATGTCTGGGTGTTGTGGTACTACTGTTGTGTCTGATTTCCATAACTCAAGTGCATTGGCTACTTACTTTGGGATCACAGCAATGTATGTGATTGGTGTCCAATATAGATAATAATAATAATAAATTAATTTTGTACAGAAATATAGGACAACTTAAAATTAATCACAAGGTGCATTGCTAACTTTTCATGCTCTGTAATAATGCCTGCTGATTATATACTGTTTTTAACAAAAAAACAAAAGCTTTCTAAACAAAATAAAAACTTCTTCTGACACCCTTTCGGGTTGAAAAACAAATCCGTTATTTTCAATTATGGCCTCGTGGAGACACACAGCCGGCGCTAAACCGATACAAATGGATCATAAATAGAGGAAAGTAGCCCCGTATCACGCACCAAGGAAGGCCAGCCTGCCCTGGGGACCACAACTGCCTCGTTTTTCATTTACAGCCCGTTAAATCCACAGTTTCCGAGGCTTACGCGAACGCTATTACCCGAGTCATAAACATATACGGGGTCCATAAAAAACGCAGGCGACTACTGGCTATGATGCTCCCGATATAAGATCGCTCAGATTAATTACGGGTCACAAAACTTGGGTAATCTTTCCTCCATGTCGGGTCCGAGAGAGGCGAGAGTAACGCAAAGATTGTTTGTCATGTATCCGAGGTCTTGACCCACTATTGCACTTGGTCAATATTGTCTCCTTAAGTTAAAAAAGAAATGCTTCGATAAAATACCAACACGGATGTACTTAAAGTATTTTACGTGAATCCATATTTCACTACATAAATAAGGATACGCACACGAAAATGTTATCGCTTACTGAAACAATCGCAAAGTAAGTGCTTTCGCAAATATTTCATGCGAAATGTCAGAAGTTTTCGTGCGTTATTTTCATGTGGTAATCGACAATTCTTTCCGTCAATACTCATAAAATATAGCACAGAAAATTTCTTTGAAACAAACATCAAAGTAACGATTTGCTTGGATAGGCACCACAGGATTTATTTTTTCTTTGTTCCAAGCAGGTAATATGCGTCATCGTCGGCCAATTTTTTTATATTCTAACCTTCTTAACCTGTTTCGATAGACAAATAAGAACTAACTAATCCTTTAACTTGGCATCATAACTAATATTGCCAAAAAAGTTGACTTGTTTGCAAAAAATTATCGTATCTCTCATACGAGTAGGTACTGCGGCTTCAATCGCACTACAACTGTTGTTTGTTGTTAACACGGCGAGCACGTCTAAAACTAAGTTGCCGTTAAAAGGAACGCAACGCTTTTCCGGGTGCCATGCTCGCTATTTTCCTTTGTCTGAACTTAACTTTTTTGGCGCCGTAAAAGTTGCCGCAAAGCGGTACCTATTTATTACTTTTTTATTGCAAAAGGTTAGCTGAGTTTTAAAGTTTTCTTCATAGCAATAACTCTTCCATCTTCAGAGATGAGGATGTTAGATCATAAATATTTGAACTTTAATTCCATGTACACGACGTGCAGGAAGTCGACGACTAATAGTCATGAATGCGTAATTTTTCTATAATAAATTAACGATGCTTCTTTATTTACCACAACAGTGAGCCTGTCAAAAACTTTAACTTCTCACCATATTTCGGATGAGGTAATTATATACATAGCAATAATTTGCCTCGAAAGTCTTACCAAAGTTATGGTTCGTGTCTGAGACACCTATTCATTTCAAACGGAAGATAATAAAGCCGACCAGAAATTTATGAGAACTGTCATAACGCGCGGCGCCCGTTTTATGCCCACTGTTTAGATTATAGATAAATCTTGAATCTAGAACAGTTAAATATTTGTAACCAGGGAATTAGACATTTCCATAACTAGGGTGTTTCCTGTAACGTGTCAAGCCGACGCACACAACATAGTTAGTTTCAGTTAATGATACAAGTCTACTTATACTAATTTAGGCAGTCTTATTGCTTACTTAAATGCTGTCCTTACCTAAAGTTAAGGACATCTTTAAGAAAGAAAGAAGAAGAAAAGTGTTGTGGAGCAAATACTTTTTTATGCAGTTTTATATTTTTTCTGTGTGAAAGCTCTTTGTTTTTATGACATAAGTCCTGTCGTGTTTTCTGCTACGTCTTGGTTTGTACGAAAGATTATTTAATTTTTCCTGTTGTTTAACTATATTTCGCTAATACACGCTTTACTCTGTAACTACTAAATACAGTCCTTATCATTTCTTCTCCCCTCCTTTATATTTGGTCCTTTTCGCTCGGTAAATTTTACTTTCAAAATTTAAATTTTCTTGTAAAATTTTTCTTCCGATAATTTTCCCTTCCTACAAATAACTATATTTTTTGTTTGTTTGAAAGTAACCAGTATGCTAACTAGATTGCAAAGTAAAGCGTTAGAGTCGAGTGCGGGCGAGGCTCCGCAGCCGGATTCCGGCACGCTTAACGATGTGGTGCCTCCGCCCCCCGCTCTCGTGCTCGACCCTGTCGGGTCCGTCCATGTGGCGGATGACAAGTCTATTTCAGGTACATCCAAGTCGTCCAGTACTATTTGCGCACGCTCGCTTAATATTAAGGCCTTATATGCTCGAAAAATTGCTGAAGCGGAAGCGAAAGCTGCTAAAGCGGAGCGTAGAGCGCTAGAAATGGAAATGCGCGCAGAAATAGCTCAAATAGAGGCTGAAGGCAGTAATCACCGCGGCAGCAGTCGCGCCTCGAGCCGTCGCGACAATAGTCGCGCCAACAGCCATCACGACAGTAGCCGCCTAAGTACAGGTAACGTAGTAGAGTGGTTGGATACTATGACACCTTCTAATGAATGCGTTTTTGTAGATACCCGTGGTGCTACCACTGTGAATGCCCCTGGAACCGTGCGTCCCGGTAGCCCCACACTTGCGGTTCCTACGAGTGCGCTCATAGAAGGACGGCCCTTTGCCGCTGCCACTGCGGACGTCCCTGTTATCGTGCGTCCCGGCAGCCCGACTCATCCGGTCGCTGCGTTTAACCTTCAAGTTCCTGCTTCCGCCGGCCGCGGTGTCACATGCGATCCCACTGCTGGACCTAGTCGCCTAGCGCTCGATCCGACACCGCTCAGGCCCTGTTGCGGACCTACAGGTGACGTTCAAGACTCTATGTGCCTACGTACCCTACCTACAAATATTTCTAGTAACCAAAATGGTTCTGATTTTAATCGTTTGGCTCAAGCCATACAAAGTTTATCTAAAGGTAAAATGGAGAGTCGCCTGCCTAGTTTTGATGGTAAACCCTTAGATTGGCTTGCTTTTAAAAGAGCCTATGACGTGTCTAAAGCGTCTTATTCTTCAATGGACAACTTATCACGGGTGAATGTCGCGCTGTACGGCCCGGCACGAGAGGCCGTCGGTGCCTTACTTTCTACAGCGAATAGTCCAGGCGATATTATATCTGTTCTCGAACTTCAGTTTGGTAGACCGGAGCTCATCGTTCTCCAGGAGGTTGCCGCTGTGCGAGCTTTGCCTAAAGTGAATTTTGAGGGCAAGGACTTGCATTTCTTTGCCGGCCGTGTTCGCAGTTGCATTGCAGTTATGAAATATCTTGATAATAAGTCCTATTTAGAGTCACCGGAGCTCTACAACTCGTTGCTTCTGAAATTGACTCCTGCAATGCGAGCACGCTGGAAAGACTACGCAAAGCCTCGCTTTAACCCAATTGTAGGAACGAAATTAGAGTTGCTAGCTGATTTTTTGGCTGAGGAAGTCACCACGGAATTCCAGTTTGGCGTTATTACGGAAGCCAACTTGTTAAGTCAGCCAAATAGCTCAAAAATGTTTCAGGTTAACGTGGTGAATTCAAAACAAAATAATCTTCACTCAGGTAATAAGTCGGCTGAAAATAAAAATTATTCAAATTCACAATCACAACAAAATAAGTCAAATTGTTTATATTGTCAACAATGGCACATGATTGACAACTGTGATAAATTTATTCGTCTTGACTTTATGGCTAGGTTGAATTGGGCCCGCGACCAAAAAGTTTGTAACAGATGTTTAAAAAAAGGTTCGCATCGCTATAGGACATGTAATCCGAAGACGTTATGTAATGTGGAAGGCTGCAAATACAAACATCATAAATTGTTGCATAACTTTGAATCAGTTAATTCCCATACAACTACTGAAACGCTCTCGAACGGAATCGAACCCGAACCTAGTTGTTCGACTATGCCGATTGAGCCTGAAAGCGAGATTGTAGCTCACGCTATTTCAAATGGGCCCCTGAAAGCTCTTTTGAAAGTCGTCGCTGTTACTGTAAGCGGACCTAAGGGCTCTATAAATACTTATGCTCTATTGGACGACGGCTCGTCTAGTACTTTTATTGACGATGAGGTATCAGCTCATATAGGCGCAGTCGGCCCTAAGGCACAAATTAGAGTAGAGTGTATGGGTGGACTATCTAAATTAACCGAAGTCGAGTATGTAGATTTTTATATTAAAGGCGTGCACGAATCCAAAACAGCATAAGTATATAGAGCACGGTCTGTATCGGCGCTAGGTATTGCACGCCAGTCAGTCAGCCCAGACGATATTAGGCATCTTTCGTTACCTAATATCACGTACGACAACGCTGAGCCAAAATTGATAGTTGGAATCGATAACTGGAATCTGTTGACCCCACGAGAGGTGCGCCAAGGTTCAAACAGACAACCAGCTGCTTGTTTAACGCCTTTAGGTTGGGCTGTATTTGGCTTTACTTCCAGTAGGACTAAACCGGTGACTTTTGTCAATCATAGCACAACGTCAGATGATTTTTTGGAGATTGAGGGTCTTATAAAGGACAACTTTAAGTTAGAGTCGATTGGTATAGTGAAGCAACGAGTCCGTTCTGCCGCAGACGAGCGCGCCTCGAAAATTCTCGAAGACACTGCTCGTCGGTTACCAGATGGACAGTTTGAGGTCGGTTTATTATGGCAATCAGATATCACTGACATTCCAGATAGTTACCCGCTAGCGTTTTCGCGTTTTAATGGTCTGGAAAAGCGTTTTCGTAAAGACGCCGCTTACGCCCACCAGTATCGCAAAAATATACACGCTATGATAGACAAAAGTTACGCCGAGCCATGTGACATCTCTTCTGATTCAACTAGGGTGTGGTACCTACCTCATTTTGGGGTGGTAAACCCCAACAAGCCAGGAAAGCTGCGCGTAGTTCATGACGCCGCAGCCCGCTCTCAGGGAGTTAGCTTGAATTCCCATTTGTTGACCGGCCCTGACTTATTGCCTTCTCTTTTAAATATTATTTATCGTTTTCGAGAGGGTAAGATCGGCATGATAGCTGACGTAAAAGAAATGTTTCCGCAAGTGAAAATCAGGCCTGAAGACAGGGATGCGCAGCGGTTTTTATGGCGTGATTCTCCCGACTTGCCTCTTTCGACATATAGAATGTCATCAATGATATTTGGTGCTGCTTCTAGCCCATTCACAGCACTCTATCTTAAAAACAAAATGCCAAAGAGTTAAGAGATTTATATCCTGAGGCTGCTCATGCAATTGTCCAAGATACATATATGGATGATTTCATTGGCAGTATGGAAGGGCCAGATGAAGCCGCGCAATTAGCTAGAGACATCGTAGAGGTGCAAGAGCGAGCGCACTTTGAAGTTCGCGGGTGGGTCTCTAACGAACCCGATGCGCTCACTCTTATACCACCAAATTTGAGACTAGATTCTGGTAGCACAGGCGTAGATATTGGTCATTTTCCGCAAAGCGTGCGTACTTTGGGCCTAATATGGTATCCGTCGACTGATGAGTTAAGTTTTAACACGGTCGCCCAAAAAACGTCGCTAGCTTTGCCTCAAAAATCACAATACGTCATGCACTTTCTAGTATGATGCGAGTTTTTGACCCGCTAGGTATACTAGCTCCCATTACCATAAAAGCTCGTATTATATTCCAAGTAGTTTGGCGCAGAGGAATTGATTGGGACCAGGAACTTCCTCAGGACCTAAGAACTAAGTGGAAAGCGTGGCTTGCTGATATATCTTGTGCTGTAGACATTCGAGTCCCACGCTGGCACCTGAGAGACGCTCATGTTCCCAACCAAGCTCATCTCATAGAGCGTGAGCTGCACGTGTTCTGTGACGCAAGTGAGCACGCGTATGTCGCTGTCGCTTACTGGCGTTTGGTACTGCCTGACAAAACAGTGCAGGTTTCGTTTATATGTAGCAAGTCCCGAGTTGCCTCACTAACTCCTGTCACCATTTCTCGCCTCGAACTGCAGGCAGCCACGGTAGCAGCTCGTCTAGCGACGTCTATTTATTATTATTTAGGCGGTTTCTATGGACCGACTCTAAGAATGTTCTAGGATGGCTCCGCAGCGACGCACGTTCGTTTTTGCCTTTCGTCGCACATAGGCTAGCAGACATCCTAGAGCTTTCATCTTTAGATGAGTGGCGGTGGGTGCCCACAGCACTGAACGTCGCAGATGACGCCAGACGGCAAAAGTCAGACGCTGACCTTAAAAATAGTCGGTGGATTGAAGGACCTGAGTTTTTAAAATCACCTCAATATGATTGGCCAGTTGAGCCACACAACACTAGCCTTAACAAAGATGAGCTGAAACCAAGTGCTAAAATTCATTCATATCTCATTCAAGTAGGCACCATTCCCATCCATCCTGTTTCGGCGGATCCGTCCCGCTTCAGCCAATGGTTGCGTTTCTTACGGTCGACGGCGCGTGCACATCAGTACATCAGGCGTTTGAGATGTAGAGCGAGTGCTAAGGCCTCAACATCGCACACACCTACCTCTAGGCTAAGAACTTCTGTCGCCCAGCTTACGCCTCTTACTGCGGAAGATTTGCGCCTAGCTCAGCTGCATATTTTGATCAAATGCCAAAATGATTCGTTTTCTGATGAGTTAGCTGCGCTTCGACTGGGAGAGCCATTGCCACGCCACAGCAAGTTACAAAAGCTTCATTTTATTCTCGGAAGTGATGGTTTAATGACGTTATCGGGTCGCATCGGAGCAGTTGCAGAATCTACTGAGGCTACTAATTTCCCTATTGTTCTTGATGGAAGCTACCCAGCAGTTAAACTTTTGACTCACTATTACCACCGGCGCTTTGCTCATGGCAATAACGAGACTGTTGTCAACCAACTCCGGCAGCAGTTCTGGATTTTGAAGCTAAGAAGTACAGTCAGAGCAGCAGCACATGCCTGCCAATACTGTAAGATAAAGAAGAGTATCCCTTTGAACCCCCCTGTTGGAAACCTGCCGACGGTTCGACTCGCCCATCATCGTCGACCCTTCACTTTCGTCGGCCTAGACTACTTCGGTCCAGTGCAGATTACTGTTGGCAGAAGACACGAAAAGCGGTGGGTAGCTTTGTACACCTGTCTCACGACGCGTGCTGTACATTTAGAGGTAGTCCATGACCTCTCAACCGACGCAGCGTTGATGGCCCTACGTCGATTTACGGCCCGTCGTGGAAGTCCTCAACAGATTTGGTCAGACAACGGGACTGCGTTCGTCGGTGCTGCCAAATTCATGCGAGAACTCTACGGCCCTGCAGTTCAAGAGTTTGCAACCAACCAGAACATCGATTGGATCTTTATACCACCGTCAGCACCGTCAATGGGTGGTGCTTGGGAGCGGCTCGTGCGTTCAGTGAAGTCTGCTTTAAAAGTAACCTTGCAAGAGAGAGCCCCAAAGGAACCAGTTTTGACGACCCTTTTGATGGAAGCTGAAGCTGTGGTCAACTCAAGGCCCTTAACTTACGTTTCCACTGACCCAAATGATGAAGAGGCACTGACGCCCTTCCACTTCCTTATCGGCACAGCATCCACGGCTAACCATTACGGTAAGACAGAGCCGCAGGATTTATGGGGGCGTTCTCAATGGCGTAAGGCATTGCGGCTTACAGATTTATTCTGGAACCGATGGGTTAGGGAATACCTCCCGACTCTGACACCTAGGCGAGGTGACAGGACCGGTGACGGACTTGCTCTTGGTGTAGGTGACCTCGTGCTGGTGGTCGATGGCAACTTACCGCGAGGTACATGGCCACGTGGTCGTATAACCCGGGTATTGCCCGGTGCAGATGGGCTAGTGAGAGAAGCCGAGGTTTCTACTGCAGGAGGAGTCCTTCGCCGTCCCTGCAAAAAGCTGGTGCGACTGCCTGTTTAAAGGCCAGCTCTCTCCCGCTCTCTCTCTCTATCTCTCTCGTTATATTTTTGTCAGTTTTGAAAGAGAGGGAGAGATGTTGCGGAGCAAATACTTTTTTATGCAGTTTTATATTTTTTCTGTGTGAAAGCTCTTTGTTTTTATGACATAAGTCCTGTCGTGTTTTCTGCTACGTCTTGGTTTGTACGAAAGATTATTTAATTTTTCCTGTTTTTTAACTATATTTCGCTAATACACGCTTTACTCTGTAACTACTAAATACAGTCCTTATCATTTCTTCTCCCCTCCTTTATAAAAAGTATTAGACACATTATCTCATCTTCATTTATACATACATTAGGTTATTACTTAATTTGTTCTGTACTAAATTTATGGCCTGGTACAATGTCATTTAATTTCTGGTTAGCTTTGTCTGCTAGATACTCCAAACGAAATTACGTTCTTCATTTGAATTATTAATTGGTTAATCCTTACTTGTTGATTGTGTAACCGGTCCTTGGTAAGGCGAATTATACCAGACATTGCTTCACCGTGATCTTTTCACATGATTTGTCTACGCGCTTATTTCAAAAACGTCGTTATACCAATATTCAGATTTGAATAATCTGTTTTCATTTCCGTATCAATACGAACTAGGATTTGGTCCGGATAATATACGGATGCAATTTCCTGGTGGCAATAAAGCTGGTGATCTTAAATCATTTTTGCTAGTCCGTGATTAATGTTTACCGTGTTTTGTCAATCGGTTTTTTATCATTACAATTTCCATTGTTTTTTATTTGTACTTTTACTTTTAGGGTAGCTTCTACTTCTTTCAGATGCAACTTGCTATTTATGAAGTGGATATTACGATAAGACTACTCTTTCCAAAGGTATTATTGTTATTTGAATACGCTTAAGCTTGACCCACGTCACATGCTAGCAACTAAATTATGCCACCATCCTATTTTGGATCCCCTTACCTACTATAGAGATCCTTTGACAACACGACTAAGCAATTCTCCCATGCAAATTGTATATAAAGCGCGTAGCTAGGCAAGTACGGGAATGAATGTGCCGTTCAATTGCTCGCTACATTATACATCACGGCAGGAGTTGCCAACCTGTGGCGAGCAAATTATTATAATTCGTTAATTGATACAGTTGGTGTTTAGTTCGAATATGTGCGAATTGAGCAACTTTGGTTTTGTTGTGTTTTATACAGAGCAGCGATTTGGAAATGATGCAGCTACAGTCTATTGATAATATTTTTTTAGCGAGTATGGATAGAATTTGCAGAGGAACCTATATGTACTTTTGAATGCATCTTGTGCATTATTTATTACACACAAAATAATATCAACGGCACTTTAGCTTAAATAAATAGTTTTCCTACACTTATTAGCCAGTATTAGTGTAGTCATTGCGCTCACTTGGAAGGTTGGCGATCCCTGCTCGTACAATGTAGCCTTTGAGGCAGTCGGTTGCGGTTGAATAGATCATCAGTTCAAGTTGTACCCGATCATGTTTCCGTTTCCCATTTCGGTCAACCGTACGCCTGTTACAATTTTAAAATATAAAACATTCGCAATTGGGGATAGTGCATATGGTAAATGGAGGAACTCGACTGACTGGTAAACGTTATAGATCCAAATGATTTAAATTTATTTGTGTCGATAGTTAAGCATTTTTTAGTGAGGGAACCTAATTATAAAGAAATAGAGTCTTTTTAGAAAATATTCCTCCCATTTTGTTTCACTTAGCAAAAATAGGTTAGCTCCTGAGGAAATCTAGTTTTCTCGCAAGCGCAGGTTCTATCTACGAGAGCGGTGCAGCTAAAGTGCCTAATTAAAGAACCCATTTGTTCCGTTAGATACACTTAACATCTTAAATATGTAAGCGCAGTAATTAATATTTAGGTATCGAGTACACAACACACATACAGTACACACTGCAGAGTGTGTGTTTGGCTGATGTTCTAAAATTAAGGTGGGATTGTACACGAAGGCTTTAACGTCATCTGTAATGACTATGATTGAAAGTGCTCTTTACCGTAGGTAGTAAATTGTATTTTATTTATTTTACATCGTTCTACAGAAAAGCAATGTTTATTTGTGAATATAAATGAGTAGTAATCTTCAACAATTTCCAACTGCGGAATTTATCATTTTTTATGTCGATTATTATTTATTTATATTATATTGATTATAGATTATTTTATTTAGATTCCATACTTTCATAATATTGTCTAGGAAACATGAGTGTAACAAAATGAGAGCAACACTTTTATATTGGATGGCTATCGTAATTCAGCAAGAGTACGGCTAACAGCGATGCGTGGTGGTTTTGTTTGGATAGGTCCATGTTCCTTTCATTTTTACCGTGCAGCTCGCATCAGCCAGTTTTCATTGCGACATCCAGTTCGACCGAGGGCTATCGGAAAATTGCTTCTCTTTGATGTTGGCTTCAATTACGAACGAATATGAATCATTTTATTTTTACATTTTGGATTCTGATTCGTTATTCGTTTTAGCCGTTTCGAAAAACCGTTCGCGTCCGTGTAACTTTGTTGATACTAATTTGCTTGGGAAAAAAAGCTACATAAAAAGATAAAGCGAACGATTTTACGTTAGGCACAGGTTTTACATTGTAGCTTGCAGTGGAGTTGCCTTATAAGACCAATTTTCACATGTGTTCTGTTAACCAAGTGTTTAGGGTGAGCTATTTAGATTATTGGGTTAGTCAGTTAGCAGGGTTGCGATGGCGATATATCTGAGATACGAACGCCTACCGTTGCCGCATAATTAACTCACAGTAGGAGCTAGTAGCCGTTTAGTTAGCCGCCCGTTAAGCGCGTTAGTGTTGCACGCCCAAAATATGTATGCCCGAAATAGTATGATTTGCAAGTATGTAGTTATCCTGAATATGAGACAATAGGTACACGAGTACACTATACTCATGGACACTATTGCTGACAGACGTAGGCCCCGAAAAATTTTCTAAGCACCGGTTGTATGGGACCGGACCTATTTTTGAATCACTCGCGTCAAGATGGCGTGTGATATTAATGGATTGATGTCCGATTTTCCAATGAAAATGAGTATTATTTCATACAGGAGTGTTTTAAAAAAGGAAAACTGAATTTTGTGAGTACTAACGTTCATATTTCGCGTGATTTCCATAGATATTTAATTAGTTTAATTACGAATACCTCACGATATATTCAAGCGAGTGATTCAAAAATTGGGCCTTTGTATCTATTGCGTTTTTGCCTGTGACACTTCAAATATTGTTAGTCCTTCTTACAGGAGCAAATCATCTAAATCTATATACCTATTACATACACACTTACTTAAATAAATAAAAATAAATATCCTTTGGACATTCCCACACATCGCCATATAGTCCCAAAGTAAGCTACTCAAAGCTTGTGTTATGGGTGTGCCAGACAACAGATATAATACTTAAATACTTTTTGTTTGTAAATACATACATGATATACACAGAAAACACCCAGACCAATACAAACAGACATGTTCATGCCCACAAATGTTTGTATTGTGCGGGGATCGAACCCGCACCCGCTGCGTAGTGGGCGATTTCTCGACCACTACACCAGACGGGTCGTCGAACTTACTGGTAATCTCATATTTTACGCAACCGAAAGTTTATTCTGGTTTTGTCAAAGTAATGGCCAGTTTGTCTGGTACTACGCACTAAACTTTTGGGTCCGCCCACACCTTTCTGATAACTGTTTAGTCCACTTCACGCAATGTGACACATTATTCGTAGTTTTGCTGTTCCTGAACTGCTCATGGCTGTGTGGCTGCCCTAATTTTGTACTTTGCACATTTAGAGGTTACCATTTAGTGCACTAGCAGATTATCTCTCGGTTGTTCCACAGTCATTCTATTTGGCTTTTGCAGCTCACCCAGTTAGATTAGGCTTCTTATACTCTATTAATATAGTGTGATAAGTGTGATTTTTTTCTATTATTAAATAGAACGTTTCACCCTAAATAAACTTAAATACACTTAAAACTTGATTAGTCAAATTGACAAACTATCATCCTTCGCTTGTTAATAAAGTAAACTATTTTAATAAAATATCTCTTCAGTTTGTTCACAAAATAAGGTGAGGAAGTTCTCAAACTAGCTATATTGTGTTTTATTTGACTTGAATTTGAATGCTTTTGAACACTTAATTAGTAAATTCAACTAAAACCTAAATAGGTTTTACAGCTCATCTAATCTATAGGTAGGCCTCAATGTCAGGGGGACAAATCTCGTGCAATTCGTACGCGAAAAAAGTTCACCGATCGAATTTTCTTTGTCTAAGAAAAAAATAGTTCTTGATTGCTCAAGGTCACGATTTCTACGTATTAAGATTTTGTTCGTGCTATAGTTTTTTCAGTGTAGATATTTTACTTGATTTTTAGGTAAAACGGTTATACTCGTAATCAAATTACCATATGAAAAGGTTTAGATTGCCGCGAGAATCGGCCTGTAGATCATTAATTGTCTATGACTGTCCATGCGTGAAACAGAAATCATACTTACTAAATTAGAACTTCCATCTAGGAGCTTAAATACTCATTTAAGGTTTCAACCAGTGTTCAACCAGTCTTCCATAAGTAATACCTTTAATAACTGATTTCCTGTGATCGTTCGAGTGAAATTACCCTTGTCTACAGATTTCAAGAACGATTCATCCTTAGTTCCCATTTTAGTGAAGGTATGGGTAGGCCCTTTGATTTAGATTCGTTTGTTGAACTTCAAAACAACGCCGAAACTTATACTATGTATGTTATGTTGATAATTTGGAGTTTAAATGATATATCTATCAAAAGCAATACATACCTGTACGATGCGGCTCTAAGAATGTTGAACTACCAAGAAGTCCAGTGTAACTTTGCCAACAATAAAGGTGTAATGTCCCCTTCAGGTAGTAGCGTTTCAAAGGGTTAACAAATGCCGCAGCGTAAGTTTGGACGCACATCTTTCTTCGAAAGTCGAGGTTGACTCGTGGCATCTGCTACAATAAGAAATTTATCTGTTCTCACTACTATGTTACTAACAAAGCCGACTTCTATTAATTTTATTAAAATTTATTAAATTGTGTTTAGTTTAATTTTATATCATCGCAATTCGAAATCATGTAATGATATAAAAATAAAAAATAAAAACTGACACAAAAGTGGTATCACTATTCTTAATCTTACATACGTTTAAAATTGGTATTCTTTTTATTTATTATTATTCAGTAACATAACGGATAAGTTTAACCATCCAGAGGGGTAACGCTGCCAGCATTTTGGGCACCATTCCATATGGCAGCGCTGGGGGTGATGTTTTTTATATTTTATAAATTCGGCATCTTTTTTGTTTTTATGTATTTAAGTTATTAAGCTAGGTTATTACATTATAGTATAGTATCAAAAAATAACACAACAATTTTAATAAGTTCGAAATCAAAATAACTTATCTAAAAGGATTGCTGGTAGTCCTCAAACTACGTAATCGTATCTTTTGGGGATTCGAGTTTGGCGAATACATATTAAGAATAATATAAAGGTTTTAAATCGTTGTGTGTGAGTAAGTAGTGTGACTTTAGGTAAATAAGAAATATTATAACAAAATATAGGAGTATAATATAATGTATGAGTAGCAATTTCGTAGCACGCCGCGTTCGTAGTCATTGCTACGATTCTACTACGACGTACTGCCCTACGTAGCGTACATAACTTAATCTACTTAGATCTATAATTCGATGTCATTATTAGGCCTACGTAGCGTACATACCTAATTCTGCATAGATCTATAATTCAATGTCTATATGAGGTAAATAATAAAATATGGAATTTCATTCCATGCGCTAAGTAGTAAAACGTTACAGTTATGATCAAGGAGGCGATATAATTGAGGATTAATTTGCGTGTGGTACTAAAGTTTACATAGCAAACTAATAATAATAATATGCATGTGGACGATACCCACGACGAGTGCTCTCAGGGCGAGCTCAGCAACAATACCCATTAGAAGCGCCTAATCCATTCAATTAGTTGGAGATTAATCGATTAACTGGGTTTAACTGGCTCTAGTGATGGTTTAGCTTCGCTTTGATACAAAGGCGAGATTCGAATATACCCATAAGTTATTGCTTAATACATAGCCAAATTTTCTGAAGATTAAACTAACAGTTTACTTAATATGTATGAGTAAATTGAGACGAACTAAAATAATGGTATTTAAGTAAGGGCCCTTTCCCTGCCCTGTCAGTGACATGTTAATGTTAATCTTACCAATAAAGCGGCGCGCTGTATATTCCTATCTTTTATTGCGTTGCCATGGTAATTGCTATGTTTGTGCAGACTTTAAGACCAGTAAAAATTAGGTATCGGTTTTTTGCATGTCACTGTAAACTAGAGATGCGCCGAGTAGCCTTTTGTCGGGTAACGAGAACCGACAAACCGAGTATTCGGCCAAGTGACTCGGTTTAGAATCAAATTCCTGTTTCGGATGTGTAAAATCCTAAAAGCCCCATTATCTATACTAATATTATAAAGCTGAAGAGTTTGTTTGTTTGTTTGAACGCGCTTATCTCAGAAACTACTGGCCCGATTTGAAAAAATATTTTTACGTTGGATAGTCCATTTATCGAGGAAGGCTTTAGGCTTTATAACATAAAGGTACGACTCATAATACCACAGCAGAAATGAAAAATGTTGCGAAAACGGGAGAAAGATATTCCTTTTGAGAGCTTCCGCTGCATACGCTGCGGAAACCGCTTAAGTTACACAAAAGTCATGTATGACAGGATTGTTCAGCATTAAGAGTTCTATAATAAAGTCCGCGACGGCATATGTCTATCTTTTATGGTTGACTTACCATAACCTTTTTTATGTTAATAAGTTTGTAAAAAAATAATGCATTATTTTTAAAGGTGTATTATACACACAGGTATTTATTATTATCAAAATAAATACATTCATCATCACGAGCATTTCATTTAGAACAAAGTTGCCCTTTATATCATTTGATTTCAATAAATATCTTAGGAGCTATCACAGTTTTAACATAACTCCGCACCAAAATAATGTTCGCAGCTTAAGTACAACGTGCGCTTGCGCTAAAATATTATAAAGCTGAAGAGTTTGTTTGTTTGAACGCGCTTATCTCAGGAACTGCTGGACCGATTTGAAAAAAAATTTTTGTTTTGGATAGCTTATTTATCGAGAAAGGTTTAAGGATATAAAACATGACGCTGCGACGGGAGGGGAGGGAGCAAACTCAAAACGCGCGGACGAAGTCGCGGGGGACCGCTAGTTTTAGAATAAGCTCACAAAAGACAAGAGTCCTTTCGAGTGGTGGAGGGGACTAAATAAGGTATCCAGAACTAATTATGGTATCCAGAACTAACATGTTTAGCACGAGTGTTTTTGTGCACCTGCAAGCACCATGCATAGTGATTATTTTTGGAGGTTTCTAAAGTCTACGAAGAAAAAAGGAATAGACTGTTACCAGAACGTGCAGAGAGGTTTTTGTTACTATATCATAATTTTACTTTATACAATTTCAAATATTGATTTGTCCTCATTTGGTCTCATTACTACTCATTCGTTACCATAATTGAGATTGTGAAAGATCTCCCATGTTGATCTACCTAAATATATTGCTTTACTCAAACTGAGTATACTCGGTATAAAAGCCGAGTTACTTGGCCGAATACGAGTACCAAAAAACCCGTCGAGTATGCCGAGTACCGAGTAGTACTCGGCCCATCTGTACTGCAAACGAGATGAACGTGTGAATATAGCATTAAACTGAGTAAACTAGGTACTAAATGGCATCCTGCACACTGTCGCCGTGTGAAACGTCCCTTAGTATATTTTGTAAGTAATAAGATTGTTTGGTAATTTATGAAGTAAAATCAGACAAAAGACGCTTTAAATCATGTTATGTTCTAATGAATAGGTACTTAAGTACTTACTTACGTACTTTATCTAGTTTTGAACCAAGATTCGTAATAGATTATATTACTTAATGAAAATATGACTGGCACTTAAATCACAAAAGAGAAGATCAAGAAAAATGTATACTCCTTGAGAGGTAGACATCGTAAAAGCCTTTGCGCATTCTTCCGACGTATGAATTGAGATAAATTGTTATAGTAGCAAACAATACGTGGTAATGGTGAGTGAGTAACAATGATTTGTATACTTACTTCCTATTTTGTTATTACATTTTGTACTTTTCAGGCAGAAGGCAAGTGACGCCCGTCTTTCGGGCATTATCCTTTCAATTGCTTTGATAAGTAAGTAATTCTATCATTCTCTGTCACGGCACGGTTAGTTGTAAAGTAAGATAACTCTCTAGTTAATTGTTGGTAGTAACATATGACTAAGATTTTGACATTAATTAAACAATAACAGAGAGTAAAAAAAAAATAGTCAGCCCACCACTTCAGAACCATATGTTTAGAGATTTGGTTAGGATTCGATAACTTTTTCCTTCTTTCGATATTAATAAACTTACAAAAACTTGGATTTATCCTATGCAATTGTTATTCATTTGAAAATTGACAAATCCTATGATAGCTCAGTATTGAATGGGACACAATCAGGGTTCACAAAAAAAACTTTCACCAGCCTTACTTCATTGAATTACAGCAAATCCGATACCACACGGTTCACTTGGCACCGTTTTCTTGCGCAGGTAAACACGATGTGTGTTTACCTGCTCAAGAAAACGGTCGTCCTCGCCCAACCGACTGTTACCGATTTCATTGTTCTCAAATAAAATAGAAAATATTTTATATCTCGCCGCTAGCTCGGATGAGTCCTGCTATCATTCCGATGTCGTGTTGCTCGGTGACCTTTCCTGTGATATCGGTGACATGTCCTTTGTCATATTTTACTACAAGAATTCTTTTTGTTTAGGTTGCACCACTCTAACTAAATTTTATTTGAACTCAAAGGATGTCGTCTACCCACTTTTTAAGATTGTTACTGTTGTTTAATCTTATTGGCAAGCAGTACTTCCTACTTCAGTATGTATTTGTATTTGAAAGTAGGTTTCTGCACATTCAGCCGTTAGCGTTCTATGAAATATGAAGTTTAATTTTAAAAAACAATATTTTCTTTCCAATAATGGCGCAACTTCGTCCTTGCATTTAATTTTTAATGAAGTACCGTCCTTACCATTCTATACCTATTCCCCCAACGGGTTTTAATTGCCGAACTTCTTATAGCAAATTGCTAATTTGGCTAAACGCGAACAGTTTTACGCGCTTTCAAAAGACGATAACTCATTTAACTTTCATAATATCGAGCGGCAAAGAGCAAAAACGTTTAGATCTAAGATGGTCTCGAAGAGATTCACGTGATGGTGGGTAATTGATAACAATTAGTGTGCCGGCGGCCGCCGCAGGCGCGTCACAATAGCCTATCGGTCGTAGGATACCCACAAAACTCGTCTCGTTCGCTCTCCGAGATCGTTCCCCTAGTAAATTGTTTTTGACGAACTTCATTAATTCTAAAAAGAGGCTATTACGCCGTTGGAATAAGGAATTTGGCGAAGAAACTCAATGATAGATTTATTTTATTTTAATAAATAAATCATTTGTAATTAGTTCAGGTGCTAGCAACTTTAGTCTTCGATTTTTTTGTCCATTGCATTTTCCTATAAAGAAAGTTTGACTAATTTAAGAACATTGGTATTCGTAGATAAAAAGGTTATGCAACCGAGTCTTGTTAAAAGTTACCACAAAAAGTAGTTAGCGGTGTAGAAGTTTAGTTAATACTGGACTTTAATCTTGCCACCTTGATAATTGACATGATGGATGGTAATGGCACGGTAATAAATTAGGTTCCTTGATTGGATTAGATATAAGGATCTTTAAGAACATGACCAAGTTATTTAGCTAGACTCTTATATAGGTTAGCATACAGTAAAGAAAAAAAAAAACAGTATAACCTATGTATGTATTATCCAGTGGGATATCATGATATAACAAAGAAGATTTTTCTTAGACACGTAGCGACTGTTATTGAAAAAGTTACTAGAAATCTTTTCAAAACATTCTTTGCATTTTCAGCGCAACATATTTCCTGTACAATTAAGAATGTGAAGTAAGATCTAAGACGTACCTACTGTCTTTATCGCTTTTCTCGTGTATCTCGTACGTGAATCTGTGAGTGTGATTCATTGTAAATGAGATAGTGGTACAGAGTTTCGAGTAATTAAAACGTTCTCGACGTCAGTACATGCCTCGGTGCGGAGTTTGCGGTTTTTGCACCACATCAAACGCTACGTGACTTCGTAAAGGTAGAGGGTGTTGGCTCTAGGCGCAGAGAACATTTTATTTTATAACCTACTTCAAATTCTCCTTTGAGGCTTGGGAAAGGCAACTTGTGGATGCTAGAGACAGGCAGTGATAACACATGTTGTACTTAATAGTGTATCAAATAGCTGCACTTGATCATGTTTCAAAAGTTTTTATGCAGTAAAGAACTTATTGGTCACTTGAGTTTGCAGCTCCCGTCCGTCGCAGCGTGATATTTTATAGCCTAAAGCCTTCCCCGATAAATAAGTAGTTATTTAACAATTATTTTATTAATACTACTGAAAGAGGGAGCATTAAAATATTTTGGACAAATTTTACACTTCGTTATGTTTATTGGACAAAAAAGTGAAGACCTGCCTTTCAATATATAGTAGCTATAAGATACTTCTTAAGATTGCTTTTAGCCTCAAGTAAAAACACGTGGGTACTCAGAAGTTCTGTTTATAAACACCTCACCTCCTAAAATATGCACAGAGTGAAGTGCCGATCATATTTCGTTGATGGAGATTTAAGCGGCGAGGGCAGCCGGTCTCTTGAATATGGAGAGGTAGTTAAGGAGTTTTAACGACTGAGGACTTAGCAAGTCCAGAGAGCGTGCCTCACGTAATCTACGAGGAAGTTTGCAAATGTTCCTTTAAAATTTTATAACCCGCATTTTGGAGATACGCTCGGAATAACAATGCAGGAAGACGGTAGTTACAGTGTTAAGGTGATACTTACTTGTTAACAGAAGAAAAGAAAAAACTGCAGAAATTGCCAAGTTTTTGAAAACTTGTTACTGTAGGTACTAAGTCTGAACTAGAGTTTTATACCATTAACTGCACTAGTAGACAAACATTATTTTAACTAGAATCACTGTTTGTATCTCATGCTTGTTATATAAATGTTACAAGAAATGCATGATATCCGTCATTCTAACAATTCCTTGCATTGTGTATAATTCCTAAAATTACGCGGAAATGTGTGATGTAAATGATATATATTTAATTAGCTTAGTATATGTACCTTGTTAGTCCCAATGAGAGTCCAAATAAAAACTATAATCAAGAATTATAAAGATATAATAATTAATAAATCGTGTGACTTGATAATCTCAATGAGGACCTTAATAAAAACTTTGATCAATGAATTAGTAATAGTTAAAGATAATTTAAACTGCATGATTGTTACATAATTGTCTCAATAAGACCCCTATTAAAAACACTGACTGTTCATACATAAAAATGTGTTTTAATATTTTATTCACACATATGTTCGTTTTATACATTTCAATACGATATTGGAATTCTATATAATTCCTAGAAATGTATACACTTTCTAGGATATGTGAATTTTAAATAATATCTGAATCAATATTATACACATTCCAATAACAGCTTCGAAAATGTATAATTTCCTAGGAGTTGTATACAATTCCTAGAATTCATACATTTCCTCTAACACAAATATAAGTAATTGCAGCGCTTTTTATCGCACAACAAAAATAATTTGTGCGTGTCTGTACATTCGTTGCTATAGGACGATGTGTTCCAATAATTCTATGTAGCGTATTTCTAAGTGCATTCGATGGAGTGCGATCAAATGCGACGTGCGGCTGGCGCGCGGTTATTGCGCTTTCATTCAATCAACTAATTTACGAGCACTATAGCACTGCGCACTGGGAGCGATTCGTTCGACGTTTTACTCGATGTCGATATGAACGGGTTTTTAGTGAATATTCCGGGTATCTATCATAACACAGAATTTTTTGATATCGAATTTCATTTCACAGAAAACTATTCAATGAATGTCAATATCTTTTTTTCTTGTTTAATCGAAAAGTTATTTATCGTCGTTTCATAACATCGAATAACAGTTCACCAAAAAAATGTTTCGCAACTGTTTTGTTAAGCAGAATAACGATATGATAAACTAATGATTCATAGAATTATTAAGTTATCGTTATAACTTTTCATAAAAACTTGTTTCAATGTGTAACGGTTCCCATATATTTTTGCATACGCATGCAAGTAAGAAGGCATGCGCATGCATACGCATGCAAGTAGGAAGGCATACATGCATGCATTAATGCATGCAAGTAAGCAAGCAGGCATGCATAAATGCATGCATGCAAGCAAACAGGCATGCATGCAGCAAGCAAGCAGGCATGCAAACAAGCAGCATGCATTAGGATTTCCTCGTCTCCGGCGCTGCGGGAATAGCAGCCTCGTCGCGAAGGCTGCTCTCCCTCCGCGCCTCCGGCTTTTAAATTACACTCTAGTATCGGGCAGACTAGTACCACGGCGAGGAGACCACGGCGAGTCGGGATTAACGCAGTTTATTTATTAGATCAATATTTATATCAGTTATGCTTTAAATTGTCTATTAATAAAGTATGCAATATAAGATTAGTAACAAATTCGTTTGGAAATACGGACTTTAGTAAAGCAAAATTCGATGTTTCAAGAATTCTGCATATTGAAACTTACGTGGAAATAAAATTATAGGTAATAAAATAGAAAGCTAACGTTACTTCGATAAAATAAGTAATTTATGAAAAGAAGTAACGATGAAGTAAGTTTGCAGATAATAAGCATTCGAGTAAATGAAGTTGTGATGTAACAAGATTCTAGAATTTGTTGAATATTATTTTGAAACATCTGCGTTTTATGGGAAATGAAAATCGATGAAGGAAATTGCGATTATGTGATGGGTTCCCGAATATTCCTTATTGTCGTTCGGTAAATAATCTCGAAGCGCTAGGGCCCAAAAGATAAGGAGACATGTTCTGGCCCCATATGGGCCATAATTGATTGATATTACCGAATTATTGACGTTCACAAGTGGCATTTTGTGTCCTAAATTGGATAAATTATTTATGACTTTTGACTTTGAATATAAGTAAGCAACACGGTGTGGTAATTCCATTTATTCCACAAGAATAACAGTTTTAACTTAAAAACAAGTAAAATATCTACACGTTAAAAAAACTATTGCACGAACAAAATCTATTTTTTCTTCGACAAAGAGAATTTGATCTGTGAACTTTTTTCGTATACGAATTGCACGAAAATTGCCCCCACGGTCACAGACTATATAACTACATATATAACTTAATAATAATAACGATCATTTACTTATTTCTGATATTCTGAAATTTGAGCTAAAATTACTTCTATTCGCCGAACAAATATAATCGGTATCTCAAGCTATTACGAGAAGTTTTGGTGTATAAAAGCCCCATTAGATTTGACCTTCACTTTAAGTAAAAGTTGAACACAATACGTTATTCAGTAAAAAGAGAATAGAAATGGAGTGTTTGCATCTCGCCTAAGAGCTCTATTGTTGGCTACGTAGGGCTGAGCTGTGCTCAAGTTCGATCCAAGAATTCAATTATCCCCGAACCTATTTCATGTCAATTGAATGCTGGTGGGACACTAGTGACCCCGCCCCCCTTATTAGGGATAAGCAATTACAAAGTCAGTATTGTCTACAGCAAATTCATTTGTTCTTTAATTACACCGACGTGACCCTTGCCTTAATTGAACGTAGTAAAGTTACGGGCCATCGGAAAGCTCTGTTTTCGAACAGGGGGGAGTAGGTGCTTAAGCTAACTAATAGCTTCTCATTAGCTAACAAGTGGAACTTGGATTAGGGATTAGGCGCCGCAGCACATTTGAATGTCTGACGATCCCTTCTGAAGCGCGCGTTTGTGTTTTGGGTACTAACAAGCTTTTTAAAGAAACGGAACGTAGCGTATATCTAATTGGGCAGTGAGGAAAAATATGCCAGACTGATACAGCGTTCCTTAAGCATGTTGGTGAATTAAAAGGCTGAGTTAAAGCATTTGGTAGATCAATAATCTAGTTCTGTAAATTTGTGTTGCAAAAGGAAAGTAAATAAGTAAATACTCCAAATAGATCGTTAAACAAAGGAGATTCTTAACATACATTTTGTTGGCAGCTTAAACACATTAACGAACTTACACCACGTACGTTATAATGCAGTCAATTGTGACGTCAGACTTCATGAAATTTCATAGGAAGTTTAGCGAAGTTCGCGAGTCGGTATTGTCGGTGAGTTTCTTTTGACAGGCTCTGATACACCCCGCGGGCGGGCGACTTTCAATCGAAATTCGTAACCCTAAAACAGTCAGTTGAGAATGTTTTTGTCAAATGTACAGCTTCTACGAGTACACACACCACACACGATTCTGAATGATACCCAGAAGTTTCAGGAATAGCGTGACAGTTTACGGGTGAGGCGACATTGGTCTCACGTTGGTATAAATTTCCAATACCTTATCTATCCTAAGTACTCTTAAAGTTTCTTACTTATTTTACGTGCTAACAACCTATGGATAGATTAGCTAGGTATCTTTCAGCTGAATCCGGCAGCGTAAACAAAAGAATGTTGGTAAACAACCCAAAGAGTTAATGTTTTTTTTCCCACTACACCGTGGGAACGTGTCAGGCACGGAAAACAACACGATATACTCTACTTCGCCCAGTGAACGGATTGAGAACGAGAGCGAGCGATAACGTATTTGCCGCTGCTGCTGTCACGCTCCGTGCATAACACGTGACAGTGTTGGTCGGTGACGGAACGGTCTAGTGGACAAAGTGTCTAAGTTTTCTGTTGTTCACAAAGAATAGTTTTTTGTCGGACACGTTTCTAGTACGTTACGGTGTAGTGGAAAAAAACCTATATGTATAAACGGCGTATCACCAATCACCAATGACATACATTGCTCTGATCCCAAAGTAAGTAGCTAATGCACATGTTTTACGGAAATCAGACTCAACGGTGGTACCACAACACCCAGACCCGAGACAATATAGAAAATTTTCATTTCTATATTGACTTGACCGGGAATCGAACCCGGGACCTCGGACCGGCGACGCCTTGAGACCCAGCGTGCTTAGCCACTACACCACGGAGGTCGTCAACGTATTAATATTTTCCATTACAGCTCTAGAAAACCTCTACAATGAATAAATCTAGATCTACTTAAGACACCTTTGTTGGCATCTTCACCTTCTGGCGACACTTTTGTTCTTTAACTTCGAACCACTCCCGCTCAGACGATTCTGCTTTGTATCTCAAGTCAGAGTTTCTTCATTTGCCATGTTTTCTATCGGTGAACAATTCCTAATTACTGCCCAAGTTTAGCTCGCGTCTACATACATAATGTGAAATGCATAAGCAATATCATATTTAAGAAGTATTCCAAACAGGGTTATTTTGGTCGATTAGTATCCTTTAACAGAAATAATACCAGCAATAAAATAATACCTACATTCATAAAGATGAAATAAGAAACCAAAAATTTGCGCACGGGCGGGACTTGAACCAGCAACCTTTTGGCAAACCGGGCCAAACGCTCTTACCAATTGAGCTACCGTGCTGTTAGTCCGCCCGTGCGCAAATTTTTGGTTTCTTATTTCATCTTTATGAATATAAAATATGACACTATGAGTGTTAAAAACATTCTAAAGCATAATACCTACATATCATTTTGGAACGGAAATAATGTTTTAAAATCTTATTTTATATAGCTTTAGGTTATTTATTAGCTCCATTTTATACGCTAGATATAGCGGAGGTCGTGGTGAAGTGAAATTAATAGCGGGCCGGCGTAAAAGCCGCAGGGTGATTACGTAACTTGCAGGTGATAGCGATACGATAGCAACCGATTGCTATAGATATAGACGAACACGGTATTTAAAGCGCTATGGTTTAGTAAATTACAATCATGTTCAATCTGTTTATTTAAATGTGAAGTTATCCTATCTTATATGTAGTTATAATTGTGAATTGTTGTTTTTACTCTTTCATTTTTTTATAAATATAATTTAAAAAAAAAATAAAATAAAAAATACCTAAAAATAAAATAAAAATGTACCTTTGTGTCAAAATAAGATCATTCAATGGCATGAATATAACAATAATGTCTGCAATAGGTAGGTACTTTTGCAAGATTTGTTTTAGGATCTATTAAAATTGAATATATAAAGCTCTCTTTGTAATAAGTTTAATCATATTACCAATGTAACACCTAATCTCAATATAAAAATTAATCCGAATTTCCCTTGGTTACACGTGAACGGCTGGATCAATTTCGATGAATGTTTTTTCGTTGTGTTTTATATTGTCAGGAGGACGTTGAAGAATAAATTATGAAATATAAGTGGGTGGACGAATTTTCATGATTTTTAATTTGTTGGATTCGTCAAAATTACGGAACATGGGTGTGACGGAGTCGGGAGCGCAACGAAGGTCAAAGGGGCCACTACATTGCAATAAAACTTGCTATTGAATTGTCAACTCGGTCAATGCTAGGGCGTATCGAACCATCGCAACTGCTGTGTAGCCAACCAACTTAGCTAAGTAATAGCCCCGCCGGTCTGCACCCGCAGCCGTTCGATTGGTCGTCCTCGTCGCCTGACGCTGGGAAATGGACTCGATTAGAGTATTTTATTACTCTGCACTCTTAGCAATATCGGTTTCAAATGAAAACTAAATGGATTAAAAAAAAAACGACCCACACGAACAATGCTTTCTCTTAAGACTATCGTGAGCGGGCGGAACGCAGCGCCTATACATTGTCTATATTTGCAGTCGTAATGTGCTTCTTGCTTTATAACGTTTTCCAACCCGTACCAATCAATCAAACCAAACCTTTATGGAATGTCATTCGTTTTCATCCTAGCTAATCTAAGCTTCGCTTGATTGGTTGAAAATTGACGAAATTCCGAAGTTTTTTTGTCTAAACAGCGAATATAGGTTCTTATATTTTTTAAAAATTAAGACGTACAAGCATTTTTTAAATCTCATACATTAAAAAAAAAAAAACTAATAATGTTTTTGTATAGAAGCTTGCGGGCGAACATCCCTTAAGTTCCTTATAATTCATATGCGTTGCGTCGTAACAGGTTGAAATGTTTTATATGGGGTTGCAAGATTTGTGCATCTTCCCTATAAGACCCACACACAGCACACTGCTATTTTTAGCATCGATATAGTCTTGATGCAGAAGCTGGACAATGACGGATTATGTACTTTAGACCCCTAACACACTGCGACTTTTAGCATCGATGCGACTCACGCAATGAACAGATTTTATTTAGTATCGATGCAGGTGCGCGTTAGCATCGATGCAGTCGCCAAAATACAGTACATTATTTGTCAATTTCCATCTTCTGCATCGCGACTGCATTATTGGTTCTGAAAGTCGCAGTGTGTAAGGGGTCTTATAATCTCATATTTCATTTTGAGAGCAGATAGTTTATATCAACAAGATACTCATATTTATTTAAAATACTTCATGCCCAAACAAAAGGAACAAATACATATAGGAGAAATAAATCTTATATGGCGGACTTAAGCATTCTCAAAAAAAGCATTCTCTACCAGTCAACCATAGGTCTATACAGAAAAAATGCTGGCGGCGCGATGGAAGTGATAGAAGGGAAAAAGTGAGAGCTAGATTAAAATTACAATAATAAAAACATTAATAACGATGGCATGGCATAGGTACCTACTAAAGAGCGTTGCCCGAATTTACTCGTTAGTAGCTGTCACAAATAAGCGCCAACTAGCTCGAAGAAAAACTTTTCTTACGATTACAAATGTTAATTATATATTTTTTTAAATAGCTACCTCGACTTGTAATGCTTATCATTTTAACAGGAATCGAAAGCGGCCTGCATCCAACATAACCAGCTTTTTTTGATCATCCGACCATTAGTACGGGGCACTTGAGGTTGCGGACAATTTTATGTTAAATAATATTTGCGGGATTTTGCAAATAAACCGTTACATTTACATCAGACACAATCTATATTTCCTTTCCTTAACTGAGAGTGGCCTGCGGTTAATTGACAACTGGATGAAAAATAATCTCCTAACCTTAAACACTAGTAAAACTAATTATATTTGCTTCAGCATCCCAAATCGCACTCAACCTTACACTGATTTCAAAATTATTATACACTTTTGCTCGCGAAACTCTATGACAAATGACTGCGGCTGCCCAACCTTAAAAAAAATTGAACACACAAAATACCTGGGTGTTGTTGTTGATCAGAGACTGTCCTGGCACTCACATATTGAACTTGTTGCCGCCGGAATCAGGAAACTGTTCTGGATATTTAAAACTTTAAGACATGTAGTGCCGGCGCAACAGTCAATGGATCGCGGCCCTTCAGGTAGAAATATCCTAATGGAAATTTACTCCGCGCTGGCGCAATCAGTTATCACGTACTGTATTTCACAGTCTGGGGAGGAGGAAGTAAAACCAAAATGACTCAGGTTGAATACGCACAGCGATCCTTGTTGAAGGTCATGCACTTTAAAGCTCGCAGATTCCCAACTAATATTCTATATAGCATTAGTCAGGTTTTGTCAGTAAGAAAACTTTATATTCTTAATGCTATACTAAAACAACATAAATCCACACATTACAAGCCATGTAAGAAACGCGCTAGAAAAAGAAATGTCGTTCCTCAAATTCCCATTAAAACTGCCTTCGCTTCTAAGCAATTGTATAGTCGCTCTGTCTTTCTCAACAATAAAATAAATAATATTACAGAGGTATAAATAGTAAAACATTACACGAATGCAAAAGAACAGTCACTAATTTCCTTATGCCCTTAAACTATGAGGAAACAGAAGACATCCTCAAACACACAGTATAGGATATTAAACACAAAACACTTACGCCACACACCCAAACACACATGCGCGCCCGCACACACACACACACACACACACACACACACATGCACACACACGCGCAGACACACACACACACACACACACAACTGTTTTTTAAGAAAGACATGTGTTTATTATTATTATTATTTTTAACCGACTTCAAAAAAGGAGGAGGTTATCAATTCGACTGTATGTTTTTTTTTGTATGTATGTTACCTCATATCTCAGTCGTTTGACGACCAAATCGAAAATGTTTTTCGCCTACTTAGAGGGTGTACCTTCTAGTTGGTCCCATTTTTTCTTGGTGTAATCGAGGGAAACCCTCAAATTTTAAAGGCACGTATAGTGTTTCTTTACTAGAATCTTAATGTTGACGTGTTGTTACGTCTGATAGTCAACATCTTGTGGGGCTGAGCTGATGGTGGAACTCCTTAACGCTTAGGAGTTCAGTAATTATAATGACGGAACTTATGATAGGTAATTTGAAGCTTCTTTAAAAATAGAATCATAAGGTGCCACTCCCCCCCCCACCCCTCTTATGTAATCACTAAAAATGAAGAAATAAAATAAACTTAAAAAAAAGTAAAAACCAACTTCAAAACCAAAATGCACTAAAAAGTCTTAAATAAACTCTTCACAATTAAAAGGAAAGGAATCCGTTTTAGGCAAACAATTTCTTTTTGGAGTCGGTGCCATCACTTTGACCATCAAGCATCAACTATCACAGCACCGACTCCAAAAAGAAATTGTTTGCCTAAAACGGATTCCTTTCATTTGTGAAGAGTTTATTTAAGACTTTTTAGTGCATTTTGGTTTTGAAGTTGGTTTTTACTTTTTTATAAAGTTTTGTTTTTTATTGTAGTATTGATCTCTAAAATAACGGCCACTTAATGGCCCTACAATATGTTTATAGTTTTAAATTAAAAGTAAATCTCTTAATAATAATTTATAACAATACAACTTACTTTTGTTACAATTTACTAGCATCTTAGAATAAAACCATATAGTGTAATTGTAGTTATGGAAGAGCGAAGTCCCCTGTCACAGGCATATTTTGCTTAAAAGGTGACCTCGATCCCCTTTAAATACTGTAATCTTTTGGTGAAGAATAATAGTAGTTTATGAAACTGGTACATAATGAGAGGTATTATACACGAGTGTATAATACCTAGTTATGTGCAGTTTCATACACTACTTTATCTACTCTCATTGAACACGAACATATCAAATAAAAGATAAAGATTTCCATGCTAAAAAGTCTTGATAACATTTATCGTATAATTTTCTTGACTTTACTGGTAGTAGGTTAAGACGCGCAGTCTCTAAAATGTCGGGCGGCGTCAAATTTTCTGCACTTTCACTATCAGACATTTTAATAAACACTAATAATTATCTACCGAAACACAAACGTACTATGACGCCAAAATTCCCGTTATCACCGCGCATGCGCCAAAGCGCGCGCAGCCACAGATAAAAAATTAAATAGATGTATCTATGACCAAAAAAACTGCATAAGCTGTTTAGCTTCGATAAGATATGGACTAATGGTCCTAACGGGTCAAACACTTGAGATATTATTGAAAGAATTACTTGTTTAGTTTGTTTTCCAGGAAGATCTATATTGATTAAAAATTTTAACACATCCTTAAAATCATCCCACAGTAAACCCAGTGTTTTGGAGATGGTAGTGTCACTCAACTTGTGGTCTCAACTCAAATTGGATGCTGATACGTCAACAAGTTCTTTAAGGACGTTTGGATCGTTTGATCGCCATTTACGGAGGGGAAAACCTGCTGATTGTAGTTCCTCAGAAACACGTTTTCTGAGATCAATACTTTCCTGAGCTGAAGATGATTCAGACAAAAAATCATCGACATAAAAATCATGTTCAATTACACTAGCAATTATTATATAATTATTGCTTTAGGCACTGAGTAGCCAGATAAGGAGCTGAAACAGTACCGTAAGTAACGGTATTTAATTAAAAGACTTTAAGTGGTAACTCTGGGGAATCACGCCATAAAAAACGTTGCAATAATCTATCTTCAGACCGAACTAAGATTTGTCTATACATCTTTTCGATGTCACCACAAATTACTACGTTATGTTCTCGAAAACGTAAAAATATTGATATAATCGGATCATAGACTACTGGTCCGACCAGCTGCAAATCATTAAGAGGTAGACCCGATGTTTGAGGCGTTTATGTGCTAGTGTGTAAAAGTCACCCAATTTTGAAAGTGAGTCCTTCAATGGAATCGAAACCTCGAACCTACCATCGGACAGTCGCTTGGTCGAATTAACAAAGATTTCCTCGCATCTTTGCTCTTCAAAAGACAACGACGAAGCTTCAGGGACATTTTCGAGTTCCCAAAAGCTCGCAAGTTGTTTTGTATGTGTATAGCAGCTGTCAAGCCAACTTCCCGTTCATTATTCGTAGTACTTAATGAAACACTGCCAGAAACTATCCAACCTAACTTGGTTTCTTTCAGAGTTGGTTGATTTCGACCTAAGGAGATGTGTTTCGAACCAAGTATGTCCCAAAATATTTTACCGCCTATGAGTACATCAATGTTACTTTGTTTTAAATAATCAGGGTCAGCCAGTTCTATCGAACTAGGAATATTAATACTGGCCGTATTAATGTATTGATGAGGTGGCGACTCTAAAATACTAGGGATTGTTAGGCAACTGATCGGCATTTTAAATGAACTTGTTCTAGAATGAATTACAAGATTAGATTTACCCGTTATCGCAGTAGACTAGTTACCGATTCCAGATTCAATTATTTCAGCTTTACACACCGGTAGATTTAACGTTTTAGCTAGTTGTTCTATGATAAAACTGGAGGTGCTCCCACTGTCTAGGAGGGCACGAGCTGAATAAGGATGGCCATTCGCATCATACACAGTCACAAGTGCGGTTGACAACAGAACACGTTTACATGTGTGTTGTGTCGAAATCGAAAGTGTTACATTACAAGTTTGGAGTCACTTTCAATATATAACAAAGTATTATGTTTTAGGAAACATTTTACAGTGACTGCGCTTGCACTCTGTTGCGGTGTGGTTAGGCCTTAAACAATTCAGGCATACATTCGACTCTTTCGCTTTATTAGGTAGGTACTGCGCATAATATCGGTCAAATCTCGGAACGCATTACTCAGTCAGAACTCGTTTTATTTACAGAAATTTTATCACTATGTACAGGTTTAGTGTCCAGGATTTGTGTAGACTCTAAAGTTTCCAGTAAAATCGCTCGACTTTTAAAGAAATTCATTATATCGTCATAAGACGGTTTTGTTATGGCCATTTTAGCCTGCTCCCACTCTTTCGATGTGAAAGAATCGAGCTTCGAACTAATTAAATAAACAAGGAATGTATCTCATTGCGCAGTATTTTCCCCCAATGAAGACAAGGCACGCAAATTAGTATTACATTTATCAATAATATTGCGAATTTCTGATGACGTTTCGTTACACATAGGTGTTAAATTAAAGAGATATTTAACATGGTTATGTATAAGAGTTTGCAAATTATTATACCGCTACAGCAATAGCTGCCAAGCAATGTCAAATTAGCTGTAGATAAAGTGATTGATTGGATGACATTGGCAGCGTTGCCTTCGAGGCTCGACCGTAAATAATGGAACTTACTAATTTTATCAATGGCTGGATTTTCATGAATTAATGACGCAAATATGTCTATCTATGTGTATCCATCAAATCTCGGCAAATTGATACTAGAAAAGTCACGGGTAGAGCCAACCTGGATTTTGTCCGGCGGAGTGATGCAGTGACCTAAAAGACTGCTCGTCGTTGCAGTCGCTCGGAGCTCGGGATCGCGGTTGCCTCGATGAGATCAGTAGGTTGGCGAACCCAATTCCCTCGAAGAAGCTATCCTCGAAATCGTCTCGCTCTTCATATAGGTTTTGTACCAGTTTCTCATCAGCCTCCGCGCATTCAAGTTCGATAGCTTATGAAATTCATCCTGTAACGAGGTAATTTTGTCAATGCGGTATTAAGTTGGTGCTGATCTATTTCATTTAATGGTTTTTCTAATGATGCGAGGTATGTTTTGAACTTAGTCATGCTTTTACACAGCCTTTTTTTCTGTTATATTGAATAATATCAGGTTTAGGATTGGTATCGGCTGCATTTTCCATCGTTAAAATTACTTAAATAAAACGGAACTAAGTGAAACTGGAAGTATACAATGGTTTGTTAACAGGTAAGTGATAAATTAACGAGAATTTACAAAGAAGATTTGGTAATAGAAAGGAAAACCTGACCGGTAAGTCCACCTCAGTACACTTGAACCCCCCAGTCTCCCGGGGCGTAGCAAAGGTAAGTGCGTCTTACCTGGTGGTCCTGGTATTAATTTTCCTATGACCTGGTGGTAGCCGCGGCAGCTTCGGCCGGCGGCGGTGCAGATCGGTATGAAATATCCGGAACGATGTGGCCAAAAAATATTTTTCGTATTTGTTCGTAAATTCTTAGGTCGCTGGATTGTTCAAAATAAAAGTAACATACTGGTTTTAACGTTATTAATCATAAAGTAATATTAACAAAATAATAAACGAAGTTTTCTGTTAGTAAGTCAGGCACGGCCAAAAAAATTGTGTCAAAAAAACAATCGCCGCGCGACGGTCGCATTTCTTCTTTTTTCGTTTTTTCTCGCTGGCCAGTGTGCGCGGCTAAGCTGATGGAGGTTGGTTTTTCATAACAAGCTGTTTTTCAGATTTCTCTTACAGTATATGTTTGCGGTTTTTTTTAAAACAATAAAATGTAAATTCTTGATTGAACATGTCCTAAACTAAAGAAGTATTTGATTTTTTTTTCTATTTCTGTTCAAAATAGAAGACATGAGTTATCGAACAAAGTGAATTTCTCAAGAAAAAGCACCAACAAATGCTACAGTTTTTCAAATTAATAATGGTTTGAAATAAAAAATTAAAGTAAGTATATCGTATAATAATTACAATAATATCTTAAGGAACTCATATGTAAACAAAAAAACCACTAAATTTCATAAGGATTAGGTTTGAAGATCTTTATTATTATACGAAATAACATTTCATTTATAATGAGATACGTAAAATAAAAATAACCGGTATTCGACTCTAAATGCTATTTTAGCTTTATTTTCAATGTGTTTATACTTTCAAACTCTTTTATAGGGCAGTAGCAAATTGAATAGCTGATAATTGTACTTCATTTTTGATTAAGAGATTATGTAATATTTAATATAACATTTAATTGAATTTGTTATTGCATGCATTATAATAGAATGCATGTATTGAATTGTACAACTGTTTATTACTGTCTTACATTCATATTATTTCGTTTCAAAACTGCTCAATAACACAGTAAACGTCGGATTTTGAACGTTATTATGAACTTTGTATAGGAATTTGAAGCAGTGCGTATACGAGTAAGTACGCCTTTTAATAACTCGATAATATGTTTTGGTACCTATCTCTTACCCATAGAGTGTCTCGCTTAGTCATTGTTATTTTTATCGCGCTAAGCAAGTGTATTCACATTTTTTATTGAAAAGACGACACTTACATTTTGACTACTTACTCGAGAGTGCGAAAATCGTCGCCACTCAAATAAAACCGTTTTCTGACTCGATATTGTTTTAAGTTTGATGTCCACCTGTGTTTATTCTTACTCTTTCTCGCAGACTAAAAAACTTCTTGTTTTCGTATTTGCATTAAAAAAAAAACACCGATGTTGAAATAAACTTTTGTGTTCCTTGAAATATTTTGTTAACTGTATTATTCTTATTATAACTTAGGCGAAGAAAGTTCACTTAATTTAACTACATGAAACAATCTCTCCATTACGTATCTTTCAGATGCAGTTGGTTCGCCAGTGGGTATGGAAGTCATTCGATTAATTTAGTCCACTGCCGTTTGAGTTGCCGTTCACTCGTGAGCACAGATACCTAGCTAACTAGTTACAATTGCAGCAAAAAGGAGCCTGGATAATTCGGTCCCGGAAAAGTTCTCTGCTGCAGCGATTTAATTCGGTGACGTTCGGAGCGCGGTCATTCCATGACTTTAGCCATGCAGTCGCGTGGAAATAGTGATAGCAAACTGCAACTGGGCACACGCGAAACGAAATGCAACACTGTACAAATCGCGTTTTGCTTAAGTTGTTGCAAAAATTAGAAGTGGAACTGGAATAACAAACAACAGTTCACAAAACAAATTCAAAGTTAAAATTTATAAAACTCGGGTTTTTCACTAACATAACTATTAATAATGATTAAAAGTTATGACGTGTATTATAATAACACGCAAACTGTTACTTTATATCTACCAAGACGTTATTAGCAGGCATATTTTGAACTTGAAATTATTAAATCACTTGAACATTCAATATTTCGTGTCAACCACGAGAGGTACTACATATGTTTTTCACGAATGACTAGTACCTACTGAAATTATTACCCATTAACTGTGATTTATTACAAACTCGGACTGCAGCAGTTTCCAAGAATTCGCGATTAAAAGTTACAATCGCTACTCCACAATATTAATAAATTTAAGATTGTATAGGCACGATGCAGAGGACTTGAAATCTGTGTCGCTTCTAACTGCCGTTGTAATTCGGTAACGTCGGGAGCGACGGTCATTCGATTAGTCTCGTATGAGCTCGTGTGCGATCGCCGGCTGTGACTCCCTCCGGGCGTTTCTTTTGCTGCATTGAGTGCTTTTTTACATTACGCTCTGAATATTGCCATTTCTCTTTACGAATAAAACTATTTCACTTAACTATTTCACGATGAAATACACGCACACAAACCCAATCTGTAGCGCTTCGTGCGCGCAGTGCGCTATACATTGCTGGCAATAAATGCATGATTTATTTTAATGCCTAAAAATAAAAGTCGTTTCCCAGCGATAATTTTTGTTACATACGACTCGGTTACGATGTACATGATGCGAGGTTTAAGGCTTCGCTAAGCCTTTTGTTACACCCTGTATGGTCGTGACAAGACATTTATGTTTTACTAGAAAATTGACGTATGATATTGATGCATGATGAGTTATGGCTATTAATTAACAAATACCTGTCTGATAGTAATAATTATAAATATTCTTTATTGCACAAGTAAGGACATAAGAAACAATAACATTCGCGATCATCATCATCATCATTATCAGCCAAAGGACGTCCACTGCTGAACATAGGCCTTCCCACGGCTTTCCATAGCGACCGGTCACTAGCGGTCTGCATCCAGTTTGATCCTGCGATCTTTTTAAGGTGTCTGTCCATCTTATTGGTGGACGTCCTACGCTGCGTCTTTGGTTTAAGGGTCTCCAATCTAGAACTTTCCTGCCCCAACGGCCATCAGTTCTTCGCGCTATGTGCCCTGCCCACTGCCACTTAAGCTTACTGATTCTCAAGTGCGATATTCGCGATCACTAATGTTTAAACATCAAGGTAGGTCAAAACTTGCTTTTATGTACATTTAAAATTTGCCTATTTGTAAAACATACTTAGATTACTTTAAATGTGTAGCAACTAGGCATCCGCGACAAACTCGGAATATGGTAACTGCATCGATGCTAAAAGTCGCAGTGTGTAAGTGGTCTAAATGCTTTATTGATTGATTGAAACCAAAAGACACGTCAACAATACCAACATTGAGCGCACTTAAATTTTTATTGATACGTCATATTTAAAACGTTTTCCCATAATATATCATGCTACGATAAAACTTTGATAAGTAGCTCACACTTAGTCGTAAGTTTCTGCCATACGATGAAAATCTTACGCGAGGTTGGGCGGCCCGCCTAGCCTAGTGCTCGGTTTCTCAGAAGCCTCCGCCGCCTAACTTATTATAATATCAATCTCTAAAATTTGAAACTCCCAACTTTGGCCATTTCGTAAATATGAACTCAGTTTATACCATTATTGCAGCGATTTTGTGATAGAGTACACTGAGTAATTGAATAGTCGGGAATACGTTCTTTGTTTAAAATTAAAATAGAATGGAGAGAATCTTTGTTAAATATTTTCCCCTTTCTTGCAAAAATACAGTAGGTTTTGAATCATAGACCTCTTACACACTGCGACTTTAATCATTTAATCATTTATTTATTTGCAAAAATACATTGTAGTGTATCACATAATGAATTATGTACTACATGCTCACCCGGTAGGGTACAGCAAACATGTTACACTTAAGTAAGTATTACTCTTAATCTAAATTAAATTATAACATTTATCATTTTATAACATATTAAACAACAATTGAACACAGAGATAATGAATCTGTTGTAATTATAAACTATTATCACATAATTTTTTTATCATCCATGAACTCACAAACATCATAGTAACTTTTCTTTACTAAAATAGACTTTAACTTTTTCCATATTATTTGGTCACTAGAAATACTTTTGAGACTATTTGGTAGCTTATTATATATTTGTATACACCGATAAGCTGGACTATTTCTATACATTTCCATTAGAGGAATTGGGAGTACTAAGTTGAATTTACGACGTGGGTTTTTTTCAAACTTGAATAAATTAATGTGTGTCCTTACAAACATTACTATTTCTAACAAGTATATACAAGGTAAAGTCAGGATATTTTCTTTTATAAAGTGAGGCTTACAGCTAACCCGTGATTTTATGTTTAAAATTATTCGGAGGCACTTTTTCTGCATTATAAATAGATCTGTAGCGTGACAACTATGACCCCAAATAATAATGCCATACCGTAACCATGCATGTGCGTAAGCATAATACGCGGCAAGAGCGGCTTCTTTTGATGAGTTGGTTTTTAGAACACTGAGAGCGTAAAGGAACTGCGATATCTTTGTTTTTGATAATTCAACATGCTTTTTCCACGTAAGATGTGAGTCAAGGGTTATGCCTAAGAGTTTGAATTCACTTACTTCTTGAACTTTTAGTAGATTATTTAGTGGCTTAAGGTTGATCGGTTGTTTTTGGTAGGGTTTAAATTGTATAATTTTAGTTTTTTTGTTACTTATTTCAAGATTATGTTTATTTAGCCAAAGATGTATTGTGTTGTAAGTTTCTGTGATAATTTGGACGTTGTTAGGACTATTGTTCGGAGTTTTAAAAAGTAGTGAGATGTCATCAGCGAAAAGAATGCAAGGGGAGTTACTAAGCTGAGGTAGGTCGTTAATATATATTAAGAAAATTATGCATCCTAGTACACTACCTTGAGGAATGGACCAGTTTGTGGTGAGTTTATTCGATCTCACGTCTTGCAGTTCACCTGTGGTGTTATTTAAATATTGCATTTGTACATATTGTTCCCTATTATGTAGGTAAGATCGTAGCCATTTGTGGGCATCACCACGAATACCTACTCCGTAAAGCTTAGTGAGTAGAATTTCGTGCGAGACTTTATCATAGGCTTTGGTCATGTCTAACAGGAGGCCTATTGCATATTGTTTGTCTCGGATATATTTTAGTATCTCCTGAGTGTAAGTGTAGATGGCTAGTGTGGTGGATCGGTTTTTACGGAATCCGTATTGATTGGTGTCTAGTACATTGAATTTTTTTAAGAATTTACTGATTCTGTTTGCCATAAATTTTTCAAATATTTTAGAAATTGTAGATGGGACAGCTATTGGACGATATTGTTTTAAGTTGTCTGCTTCTGTTTTGTTCTGTTCTGTTCTTTTTGATGTCTTAAGATTAGATCGAGTTGCAAATTAGCGATGCATCGATTCTAAAAGTCGCAGTGTGTAAGGAATCTTCTTTACTAAAATCTTACCCAGCCAATTTAAAAAATATACACAATGAAGTCATTCAGGCAACCTTAGTCCTTGGTTTAATCCGGACTCTAACTTTATGAAAAAAGGAGGTTTAAGTTGGAGTTCATATATCTATTTTCTATATTTTAAAACAAAGTATGATATGGTTACGAATTTGTACAAATAAGTAATTACGTTTTTTTATTATATGAGTAATATTTCGCATAGATAGATTAGTACCACCAACGAAACAACAATACATAACCGTACAGTCATCACACATAACATTTAAGGTACATACAAACCGAGTTACAACAACAAGAATCACCGCCTGCAAATATACGTAGGTAAAGCGCAAACATCGGTGAGGACAACCGAAACTAGCTTAAAATTTGTTTAACTGCCTCCACAAAGGACAAAGAGACCCCGAACAATAGTCAGTCTTGATTAGACCTGCCTACATTTGTAATCGTATAATGGATAACCCAATTTGTAGCATCCGCCTTTCCCATTGACTAGCGGGCTAATTGACTAGATATTGGTAAGTCGGAATGCCCATAAAGACGTTTTCGCGGTTCAATGGACACGTAACTTATATGATCGGGTGGGCTCAAATGTATTTTCAATTCCATTGGGTAGGGAATCTTAATAAAAGACGCGTCCCCAGGAAAGCTTTTGTTGAATTTCCAATTACGCATCAACAGTTAAAGTATTTAAGGGGTTTACTATATCGAAAATGAAAAACATAACTACATATCTATTACACCTTTTTTATCCAAAATATGGAGAACATTTTGGATGATGAGTATGTTCAAAAAGAACGGCAATTTCTAAAAAGAAATTAGGTTCTAAAATTGCGAGCTTAAAAATTTCAGGAACTTACTCCGGGAAATACGTTGTAAAAACTTGGAATCGTGTTCACAATAGCGTTTAGTAGATTCCCAAGTATATATTTTTTTTACTTTCAGGGATCCATAAGTAAAAAAACACTTTGTTACTTAATCTTACAAATTAAATTGATTTTTCTGTACGTTGTCATAGTTATTGTCTCTCATTGTGGACTAGAATGGTAAAATGGATTATCAGTGTGTGAATAACGCTTATAGGAGAAACAAAATAATATGAAGTCATGTGTATGATGGATGTCAAGCTTAATTACACCAACATACTAAGCACATCATAAATCAGTCTATAATAAAGTCTTAAATAACATATTTCATTAAGATAACACTATTTTAGTTAAACACTTTAATGTATTTTTGTGTTTGGTCCATGCATAAGAGCTTGAAACTTAATAAGTGGGTTTCCACGCGGAAGCCCATATCGGCAAGCGTGGGTCCATGCGTTATGGCACTCCAGCCGTCGATTCGTCAATTATTTCGTCATTCCCGTATTTTCGTCGACACTCGTCGCGAACACGACCAACGAGCCTCTCGTTGTAATTGGGCGTAGCATCAATATTCGTTAGTCGGCCGCTTTACATATTTCATAGCCGGACTGTCGGACTGCAGCCGTATGACCGTATGAATTCAAAAACAGTTCCACTCATGTCTTGCAAATTCAGCTATGGACTCTCTGTTTTTTTGCCTTCATTGCCATTCTTTATTTTATATTATGTATGTGATTTAATGATCACAGGAAAAGTTTTAATGTCAGATTGATGTTTAACACCTAAAGAAGGGTAATAATGCAATTTAGAAAAACATCGTCCCTTTTTAACCAGCTTCCAAAAAGGAGAAGGTTATCAATTCGACTGTATGTTTTTTGTATCTATTTTACCTCATATCTCAGTTATTTGTCAACCGATTTGAATTTTCTTTTCCTCTACCTAGAGGTTATACCCTCTAGTTCGTCCCATTGTTACTAAGACGGGATCTGATGATGAGATCTTAGTGCAATCGAGAGAAAACCTCGAATATAAAAGTTTAGTGTTTTCGTACTAGAATCTAAATGAAGACTTGTTGTTGCGTGTAGTAGTTGACAGTGTGTGAGCTGAGCTGATAGTCGACTTCTTTAACGCTTAGGAGTTCAGTGATTTTAATTACAGAGTTGATGATAGGTTATTTGTAGCTTACTAAAGAACAAAGTCAAAAGGTACAACCCCTACTGTAATCACTAAAAATTTGCATATAAAACTAACTTCACAACCAATATGCACTAAAAAGTCTTAAATGAACTCTTCACTCTTTAAAGGAAAGGACTCCATTTTAGGCGAACAATTTAAAATGGAGTCCTTTACTTTAAAAAAATGAATAGTTCATTAAATACTTTTTAGTTCATTTTGGTTTTGAAGTCGGTTTTTACTTTTTTTAAGTTTTATTTTTTGGATTACAATTATATAGGTCTACCTAAGCTGAAGTTTAAAAGTGGGAATCAGTTGTGTTTTATCGCTAGATATGTAATTGTTATGTATAGATATGATTACTATGATGTAAGTATTCTTATAATTTTTCTACTATAAAACCACCGTAATGCTTGTACAAAATCTGCCATGTAGAATGAAAGTGGAATGCACATAGCCGTTACTACAGCAGGAAAACCATGAAATACTGTCACCGCGGCATAAACCAGTGTGTCACTTGCAGCTTATAAAATTCTAACTCGTAGCTTGCAGGCACGCTCTTGCCCGTACCGATGCATCTTGCAGAGAGGAGTTATTTTCACTGGAAATTGCTATGAAGGTTGCTATTTCATTGCACTGAAATCTGTCGTGGTTTAACACTTTAGTTGATGTACCTCATTGTCTCTGTGTGATAACGAGGGTTAGTTGTTCACTCGAGTAGTTATTCTATATTATCTTGTTACGCAATTAATGCGTTTAATATGCGAAAAAAATTTTTGGTATCCAATCATCTTATATTTTCGACTATGTATTTTTTGACGGTTTTTACTCAAAATCAACAATGACCTGACCTTCGACCAAAGACGCAGCGTAAGACGTCCACCAACAAGATAGACAGACGACCTTAAAAAGATCGCAGGATCAAACTGGATGCAGACCGCTAGTGATCGGTCGCTGTGGAAAGCCGTGGGGGGCCTATGTTCAGAATTGGACGTCCTTTGGCTGAGAATGATGTTATGATGAATGGCATGCACGGGTACCAATTCCCATGCAATGCGTATACGAAAATTTCTTCGCGCTGTCTCTATTTTCTTTGTTCACCTATGGTTCACTGGAAGATAATGCTTTTAGCATTAAGTTGTAACGGAACGTCCGTCACTCCTATAACTGGCAGTGATTGAAAATTAAAGTCAAATTAAAAATTCTTATTTCATTCAATAAAATTATTAATTAATTAGGCCGTGTGTGTCCAGCCTTAGGCATAGACGCGTAGCGACGCGGGTTTTTGGCGGCAAAACTTCCTAAAATCGCTACTGCGCATGCGTAGTAAAATGTCGCCGATGTCGCCGGCTAAATAAAAGGAAAAAAGCGGGCTGGGAGGGGGCTTGTTCGTTTACAATCGTCTCTCCGGTGAGACCCGGTGTTGGCATCGTAGTACATTGGTACGTGCCTTACTTGATTTCGAGTTATACTTTTCTTTATTTTAAAATCTGTGTTATTATTTTGCTATCGATAATTCATAAATTTAACTTAGTAAAATTAGTATTTGTGTAACTCGAAGTCCTAACGAGACGTAAGTGTCTCGGGGTGTTCCATGGAAACCTAACGGTGATACACGTAAATGGGACATCTTAACTGGCTAACGCCAGGATGCAATTGATTGTGTCTTATATTGCAAGCGTTATATATCACAACGCTAAACGACACACTTCCTAGACCGGAGTAGCTGGACTGAGAAATCAGGCTGGTGAAGAAAGCTAGGGAGGTCTCCCCACCTCTTGTCCGGAACCGGCCGCGGTCCAAGTCCAATTAGCGGTCGGATCCACATACACACGGAGTAGGTTAGGTACACTAGAGGATTCCGCCTCGATCCCTTAGCTAGCTTAGGAGTTACATCCCTTTACAGGGGGGGTGAACTCACACCACACACCACACGTTTATTTTAAATGTGAGGCCCCGCCTCTAGTTTGCAAATACACACACAATAGGGAATGTTAGGCCTTATCAGTAGACATAAATAGTAGCTTGGTCATGGGAAACATCTTCTGTTGGAATCAGGTCCTCCCCTAGTTGCATATCAGTTGTTGCACCCCTTGTGGTGAAGTCGGCGAGCCTCGGGTTCCGCGCGAATGATTCTGAGAGTCAGGATAGAAATGTCCACTCCAGACGCAATTGGTATGTGATGAATGGTTGGCTTGAGAAAGACTCTAGATAGATCTCAAGGAAGGCTTGATAGGCAGGTAGGAACGGATTTTATATCTTAGGGATTATAGAGATTTACACCTATAATACATTTAAGGTAGCATTTACTGTATGCATATGCATTTATAATAGGCAGGTAAATACAGACGAGAATGTTATAGGTATCATTTATATACATAATAAGCAGGTAAATAAAGACTGTAATGTCCTAGGGAAATGAATAAGGTTTAATTTTATGTAGGTAAATTCATTCATGACAATAGGGGGGGTTGTTAAGTTCAATGATAGATTTTATAGAATGTCGACTGATTTTAGTATTTGAGTTAGGGAACCTAGTTGTAATAAATATAACAACTAACTACTGATGTTAATTCAAACACATATAAGAGTTGACCATATGGCAATTCTGTAGCCACTAGTTGTACCATGCGGGCAATTATGCTACCTAGCTTCACTACATCACTGATGAAACATCAGTTTAGCATTAATATTCAAGAGACTTACAGAGAATGAAGTCAGTCAAATTCTATGGAATTATGTCATTGGAAATGGTTTCATATAAACCTAGGAAAATATGTGCTAAGGGAACATTACATAACAAATTGGAGTAAAACTCCCAAGTAATTAATAAATAAATTACTTCAATATTAAGAAAACCAACTTAATTTCAATTGTTCTCAAGGTACCTAGACAATTCTAAACTACTGAAATAAGCAATATTGCTTAAACTAAGGTTACCAAAGGTACTGAATAGTTACTCAGAATAAGAGTTAATTATGAGAAAAGTTATCTCTACTTGCAAGAAATGATTGCAAAACTTACACTAGATTTGTAGAGATACTCACAATCTTAGTGTTACTGTTGTTAGACAATGACAGAAATTACAGAACAAGTTCTGAAATAAGGAAAGGGTTACTAAAAATAGAACCGTCTAAAAGAAAGATTATATTTATTTATATACATTTTATAAATATTTATTTATTGAAATACCTATATTGATTTGAACTTTAATAAAACAGTTTGAATTGCCATATTTTGCAGTAAATTAAGATGGTTAAAATACCAAAAGTTTGGTAGAATGTCCTATTTAAAAGAAGTAAATTCAGTAATTATTTCCTGTGCAAAATTGCCAAATAAGTAAAGTAAATGTAAATGTATGGAAAATCACCAAAACCTGGGACTAGAAATGATTCAGTTCCAAATATATATACTCTAATAATACAAGTTTTGAGTGAGGGACAGCTCATTACTTTAAATTATATCCCTTTTGATGATACTAGGTGATGGTATCTATTAGAATCTGCACAGGAAAACCCTGTGGCAGGGGAGCTATTAGCAAGGAGATGAGTTCCATGGGGGCAGGCGAGTGACGGGGCCTGTTGCCTTTACCACACCCTAATAAACTTTTATTAGTATTTTCACATAAAACTTGTCCTTATTATATCTATTTTTCACTACCTAATTATACTTCTCTATAATTATTACTACTAATATATGAACACATAGTTACCCAACAATAGTTTTACATTCACTTGGGAATGTTGAGATTTTACCAACTTTAAAGAAAGGCAGGCTAGGTATAGGTAGTAGGAAAGGTTAGGGTTGTGTAGGTAAATAAATGATTTAATGCAAGGTTTGTCAGATTCCAAGTCTCATAACAATAAAAGTATCAGGGTTATTTGAAAAGGTTCACAACATAGGGTTCACTAGATGATCACTGGCCAAATTAAATATTAAGATTATTCATACCACAAAGTCCTAAGCTATCAAGATTCTATGTTTTGTTTGAACAAGGTAATTAGTATATAAGGTTAGGTTAAATAATTATTAAGTGCATGAGTAGTTTGATATAATTAATTTGAAAGCATGAGAGGGATTCGCTATGGTATGAAAGAGATTAGTTTTATATAAGCTAAGATTAAGTTAAGATAGTTTGTAATTTAGTATTAATTAAGTAGTAAGTTAAAAGTTTAGGGGGGTAGCAAAATGGTCCCGTACTGACCAGGATGTTACATGGGATTATTAGATTGGTGTTTAGGTGAAGTTAAGAGAAGATAGTTACAAAATGGTCCCGTAGTGACCAGGTTAATTATACGGTGTTTTCGTTAGGATTTTAAGTAGTAGGCTTAGTTAGGACAGTTACAAAATGGTGCCGTGACCAGGATTATTGTAATAGTTATTTAATTCTAAAAGGAAAAGTTACAAAATGGAGCGTAGTGACCAGGATTATGGGAGTACTACAGATAGTTTTATGGGACCTTGATAGCAGATGGGCAATGTGGTATGTAATGTAATCAAAAAGTGGGTGTTATCCCACAAAATGTTCTCGTGGATAGGATATTGTTTGAGATTTGGAATTTGACTAACCTACTAGGAAAATGAATTGTTTTGGTTTAGGTGGTGGAGAGATTTATAGGATAGAATTTAAGGATAAAACATAGGAAATTAGATCACTGAGCACTGCACTATTATTCTTGAGAAAATCACTGTTCGGCATCGGGTACGTCGTAGGTCGTCCATCATAAAATCAAAATCTTCTGAAAGGAAAGGGAAAACTTAGGTAGTATAAAACCAACAAAATACAATGTTTCAGTTATGAGTAAAAGTAAATTGCGCTTCATATTACCTAGGTATATAAATATGCAGGTTATAAGTTCGCAAACAAAAGTTTTAAAATGTTGACCAAAGTAGTGTCGGTTTTGTAATCAAAGACAATGATGACAATCATAGACAAAGTTGACATTTATTGTTTTCCATACATTAGGGTGACGCCACATCATACCAGTGTGGGGGAACGCCACATAAATTAATATTCATTAGGGTGAAGCCACACCATGTAGTGTAGGGAAACGCCACAAATTTATAAATTAATGAATTCGTTGGTATTAATTAAATTAAAAGCTTGCATTAAAACTCGTTACTAAACTTAATTAAAAATAAATAAAATGTATGGATAGGCGGGGTTTAGTCTTTTGCAGAAAAGAAAATGGCGAGAGTCATGATGATTTTTAAAATTTAGAGTGTGGAGTAGGCAGATAATTTTATGTTATAGTCACCAGTTATACATAATATTTTGCGAAAAAAGGGGTTTAGTTAGTAAAATAAAATGGCTATCGTTAATTCAAATAAATCATTAAAAAAAAACATGTTGGAAGGTGATGTCTGAGACTGCTGATTTATGAACAAGTTTAATAATGAATGAATTCAGTAAGAATCGATTGCTTGTCTCGATGTATTATGAGTGTTTCTTGACGACCTCCGTGGTGTAGTGGGTAAGAACGCTGGGTTTCAAGGCATCGCCGCCCCGAGGTCCCTGGTTCGATTCCTGGTCGGGTCAATTTAGAAGTCATGATTTTCTGTATTGTTTCGGGTCTGGGTGCTGTGGTACCACCGTTGTGTCTGATTTCCATAACACTAGTGCATTGGCTATTTACTTTGGGATCAGATCAATGTAGGTATGTGATTAGTGTCCAATATTAATATTTCATCAAAATGACGTGATTACGATTTCGAATATCGGTTGAGCTTATTATGGGAGTTGAGCTTACTAAGGGAGCTCACACATAAGTAAGTAGGTATAGGACTAATTGCAAACTAAGATTGATGAGTGTTGTTAGGTATATATTACGTTATATAGTTATTGAGTGATTTAAGAAAGCAGGCGAAAGTATTTTTGTGTTGGATAAGCAATATAACGCCATAATGATGAAATAAGAAACCAAAAGTTTGCGCACGGGCGGGACTTGAACCAGCAACTTAAACTTTTACTTTTACTTAAACTTGAGTGTTAAAACATTCTAAAGCATTCAACACAATATAACGCCATCTGTGTTGTTGAATTGTTTGTTGCGATAGAGGAGAGATAATTAATAGAGAAATGTAAAGTTGTTTAAGGTGGGGCCGGGAAAGCTAAAGTCGTATAAGAGATGGGTATTTGAATGAATTATGTAAATGTTAGAAGGAGGTTATTAAATAAATATGTACATATAAAATCTGGGGCCGAGGCGCGGCACAGATATTATACCATAGCTGAGGGACCTTGTTCTGGATTCGACTCCTGAGCAAGTATATTGACGGATATGTTAGGCTGGTTTAAAGAAATATAAAATCGTATAGTCTGGGGCCGAGGCGCGGCACAAATATTATACCTTAGCTGTGAGACCTAGTTTTGGGTTCGACTCCTAAAGCAGGTATATTGACAGATATGTTAGGCTGGTTAAAAGAAATATAAAAACGTATAGTCTGGGGCCGAGGTGCGGCACAGATTTGCCTTTGCTGAGGGACCTAGTTTTGGGTTCGACTCCCAGGTATATTGACATGACGTGTTATGCTGATTCTTAATGAATAATAAGTTTGTATGAAGGAAGAAGGTGTTGTTTTAAAATGTAGTAAACAAAGAACATTTACAATAACCATTCTTGACTAACTACTAGATTATTGTATATGGTGAGGAATACTATATTGTTTAACTTTTAGCCAAGAGAATAATAACTGGGGGGCCGGAAAATTAATAATGACTAATTGGAGACTTTTAATTATAGTGTCAGAGAAAATTTAGGTATGTAAATAAAAAAAAAACGCTATCCATAAGAAATAAATTAAAAATAACATAAGGGTTCAGCTTTAATGAAAAAAAAGAGAGAGAGGTAGATGACCTAAAATTAAGATTAAAAACTCATGTGACTTGAGGCAAACTCGAAAGTAGAAGCAGGAAACCTAAAATCATGTTAAAATATTTAAAGCAGGGTTTTGCGGTGATTGTTTGCATATTGTACTGGAGAAAATTTTATTGATTATACTCCTAAAGAGAGAATAAAATTGCAGATTCAGATATGAGACGAGAGAGATAAAGTCATTCAGCACACGTTAAAATTGAGTGGTTATTATCTGTATTCATATTTGAAAGAAGCAAAACTTAAAGTAAAGATCTAATAGAGTACAATTGTGAATAGTTACGGGGACTCTATGTATTACTATTACCATAACTACAATGATTTAGTCATACAAAAAAAAAGGTAAATATTATACAAAAACAAAAAAATATTGCACATGTTCAGGGGGGTTAGGGCAATGCATTAAGTTTATTTTTACATAATTAATTACTAACGTCTCTTTAATGATATTGACATAATATCCAGATGAGAGGTTCAGATTCGAATCGGAGAAATGGGAGTTTCTCAATACACGTTAAAATAGAGTGGTCCACATTTGTATTTGAATCTGAAGCAAGTATCTCAGTTGTTGTAAGGATTAGTCTGGATGTCTTTTGCCTGGTGGAGGATAGCTCTGTGGTAGAGAAGTGGAAGGGAAAACTTACTAGTTTCGACAGAAGGGAACCTGAGGCTGTAGAAACGAGGTCGTACTATCTCTGTGGAGGGATCATCCATTGGATAATTGTTATGCGGAAAGATTCATACAAGTAAACTGAGTTAGCTCATATAAATAATTATTTTGGGGTACCTACTTATTGCATTCGACATGTGTCAATATAATAAGTTACTAACTTTATGAAATCCTAATAGTTTCAAAAACATTTAGGAGATCGACTAAAGCAAGTTACACAGTAATCTACTTAAAATAAAATAAAAAAACCTGAAAATTTTGAAAAATAAATATTTCTTACCTTGAATAGACGCAGAGCTTGACGTTAGTGGCTCCGCAGTTTTCTCAGAAAGTCAGCCGCTGTGATAGGTTACTTAGGAAAATAGCAATTGTAGTCTTCGAGGAATGAGGTTTGCTTGAGATCGGATGATTAAATCATGAAAATGAGTCAGGAGTTTGAGAGCAATCGAACGTTAGTGGAAAAATTCTAACTGAGTCTCAAAACAGTCGTTAGAAAAGAATGAGCCAGTGTTTTATTTTAACCAATATTTAAATTCCGTTCCGGTTTTCAAATTGCTAATATAAGTTGTCACTGCGATCTTCGAAAGTTGGATTAGATGTTTGTCATTTCGATGGGTTCAAAATTTATTGTATATACTAAAGACAAAAATAAATAAAATTTAGAAGTGATAAAGTTCAAAGTTGAGGGGTAATTCTAGAGGGCGTTGTAGTCTCGTTGGTAGTAACAAACAACATTCCTGATTCAAATTATTAGAATGTTGAGAAAATTATATATTTTAAACTTGTTATAATACGTAATAATATATCTTTAGCTGAGAGACTGAGAAATTATTCAGTTTCAGACGTATTACAAATTGATAAATTTTCTTGACTTTCGATAGTGGCGCTGTTACTGTAACCATCTCTTGTAAATAACGTTTTGAAACAATCAATTTTTGTGGTTATCATAACTTAATTCATATACATCATAGTGGTTTGACATACTTTAAATAAATATAACATTCAATGTTTGTGCTCGTTAGTGTTGCCATTCGTGAAGGCTAAACGTGGAGACTTCATAGAAAAACCGGGTGAAATGGTACATGTTTAGAGGGGTTATTATGACAGTATTTATGGCTAACTTTGAGAAAAAAAAACATAGAGATTTAATTTATAGCATAATGTTAAAACGGTTCATGTTGTGGCAGCTTTAGTTATTCGAGAGATCATAGACTGATTAGAAGTTCGTTATTAGTCAAATAGGTGCGCGGAAATTTGAATTTCTAGTATTCAGGGATGAAATAAATAAACAGTTATTTATTTCAGAAATGTAAATATTTAAATTTACTGATAAAATAAAATAAAATAAAAAAAGGAGGTCGGAACTGTCAGATATGAAAATTGGAAGGAATCAAAGGACTAGTTGTCTAATTTAGTCTAACATTTAACTCCACCAAGTGAGAACAAAGCTTTGCTCTCATTTAGATTTTGTGTATTGGTCTGAAAGGGGTAAGGAAAATTATTTATAAGACTCAATAGAGGGAACTTTGATCAGAAATAATAAGAAATAGATATTATTTACTTTGTAAATATGGGGATGCTTGTGGGAGGTTGTCTGCCAGTTAGAATTTTAGGTAGGTTTATCGCTACGAACAGTTGTCGTTTAGCTTAAAACCAACCTGGGGCCGACTGTAACGGAACGTCCGTCACTCCTATAACTGGCAGTGATTGAAAATTAAAGTCAAATTAAAAATTCTTATTTCATTCAATAAAATTATTAATTAATTAGGCCGTGTGTGTCCAGCCTTAGGCATAGACGCGTAGCGACGCGGGTTTTTGGCGGCAAAACTTCCTAAAATCGCTACTGCGCATGCGTAGTAAAATGTCGCCGATGTCGCCGGCTAAATAAAAGGAAAAAAGCGGGCTGGGAGGGGGCTTGTTCGTTTACAATCGTCTCTCCGGTGAGACCCGGTGTTGGCATCGTAGTACATTGGTACGTGCCTTACTTGATTTCGAGTTATACTTTTCTTTATTTTAAAATCTGTGTTATTATTTTGCTATCGATAATTCATAAATTTAACTTAGTAAAATTAGTATTTGTGTAACTCGAAGTCCTAACGAGACGTAAGTGTCTCGGGGTGTTCCATGGAAACCTAACGGTGATACACGTAAATGGGACATCTTAACTGGCTAACGCCAGGATGCAATTGATTGTGTCTTATATTGCAAGCGTTATATATCACAACGCTAAACGACACACTTCCTAGACCGGAGTAGCTGGACTGAGAAATCAGGCTGGTGAAGAAAGCTAGGGAGGTCTCCCCACCTCTTGTCCGGAACCGGCCGCGGTCCAAGTCCAATTAGCGGTCGGATCCACATACACACGGAGTAGGTTAGGTACACTAGAGGATTCCGCCTCGATCCCTTAGCTAGCTTAGGAGTTACATCCCTTTACAGGGGGGGTGAACTCACACCACACACCACACGTTTATTTTAAATGTGAGGCCCCGCCTCTAGTTTGCAAATACACACACAATAGGGAATGTTAGGCCTTATCAGTAGACATAAATAGTAGCTTGGTCATGGGAAACATCTTCTGTTGGAATCAGGTCCTCCCCTAGTTGCATATCAGTTGTTGCACCCCTTGTGGTGAAGTCGGCGAGCCTCGGGTTCCGCGCGAATGATTCTGAGAGTCAGGATAGAAATGTCCACTCCAGACGCAATTGGTATGTGATGAATGGTTGGCTTGAGAAAGACTCTAGATAGATCTCAAGGAAGGCTTGATAGGCAGGTAGGAACGGATTTTATATCTTAGGGATTATAGAGATTTACACCTATAATACATTTAAGGTAGCATTTACTGTATGCATATGCATTTATAATAGGCAGGTAAATACAGACGAGAATGTTATAGGTATCATTTATATACATAATAAGCAGGTAAATAAAGACTGTAATGTCCTAGGGAAATGAATAAGGTTTAATTTTATGTAGGTAAATTCATTCATGACAATAGGGGGGGTTGTTAAGTTCAATGATAGATTTTATAGAATGTCGACTGATTTTAGTATTTGAGTTAGGGAACCTAGTTGTAATAAATATAACAACTAACTACTGATGTTAATTCAAACACATATAAGAGTTGACCATATGGCAATTCTGTAGCCACTAGTTGTACCATGCGGGCAATTATGCTACCTAGCTTCACTACATCACTGATGAAACATCAGTTTAGCATTAATATTCAAGAGACTTACAGAGAATGAAGTCAGTCAAATTCTATGGAATTATGTCATTGGAAATGGTTTCATATAAACCTAGGAAAATATGTGCTAAGGGAACATTACATAACAAATTGGAGTAAAACTCCCAAGTAATTAATAAATAAATTACTTCAATATTAAGAAAACCAACTTAATTTCAATTGTTCTCAAGGTACCTAGACAATTCTAAACTACTGAAATAAGCAATATTGCTTAAACTAAGGTTACCAAAGGTACTGAATAGTTACTCAGAATAAGAGTTAATTATGAGAAAAGTTATCTCTACTTGCAAGAAATGATTGCAAAACTTACACTAGATTTGTAGAGATACTCACAATCTTAGTGTTACTGTTGTTAGACAATGACAGAAATTACAGAACAAGTTCTGAAATAAGGAAAGGGTTACTAAAAATAGAACCGTCTAAAAGAAAGATTATATTTATTTATATACATTTTATAAATATTTATTTATTGAAATACCTATATTGATTTGAACTTTAATAAAACAGTTTGAATTGCCATATTTTGCAGTAAATTAAGATGGTTAAAATACCAAAAGTTTGGTAGAATGTCCTATTTAAAAGAAGTAAATTCAGTAATTATTTCCTGTGCAAAATTGCCAAATAAGTAAAGTAAATGTAAATGTATGGAAAATCACCAAAACCTGGGACTAGAAATGATTCAGTTCCAAATATATATACTCTAATAATACAAGTTTTGAGTGAGGGACAGCTCATTACTTTAAATTATATCCCTTTTGATGATACTAGGTGATGGTATCTATTAGAATCTGCACAGGAAAACCCTGTGGCAGGGGAGCTATTAGCAAGGAGATGAGTTCCATGGGGGCAGGCGAGTGACGGGGCCTGTTGCCTTTACCACACCCTAATAAACTTTTATTAGTATTTTCACATAAAACTTGTCCTTATTATATCTATTTTTCACTACCTAATTATACTTCTCTATAATTATTACTACTAATATATGAACACATAGTTACCCAACAATAGTTTTACATTCACTTGGGAATGTTGAGATTTTACCAACTTTAAAGAAAGGCAGGCTAGGTATAGGTAGTAGGAAAGGTTAGGGTTGTGTAGGTAAATAAATGATTTAATGCAAGGTTTGTCAGATTCCAAGTCTCATAACAATAAAAGTATCAGGGTTATTTGAAAAGGTTCACAACATAGGGTTCACTAGATGATCACTGGCCAAATTAAATATTAAGATTATTCATACCACAAAGTCCTAAGCTATCAAGATTCTATGTTTTGTTTGAACAAGGTAATTAGTATATAAGGTTAGGTTAAATAATTATTAAGTGCATGAGTAGTTTGATATAATTAATTTGAAAGCATGAGAGGGATTCGCTATGGTATGAAAGAGATTAGTTTTATATAAGCTAAGATTAAGTTAAGATAGTTTGTAATTTAGTATTAATTAAGTAGTAAGTTAAAAGTTTAGGGGGGTAGCAAAATGGTCCCGTACTGACCAGGATGTTACATGGGATTATTAGATTGGTGTTTAGGTGAAGTTAAGAGAAGATAGTTACAAAATGGTCCCGTAGTGACCAGGTTAATTATACGGTGTTTTCGTTAGGATTTTAAGTAGTAGGCTTAGTTAGGACAGTTACAAAGTCCGCTATATGTACCGTTCGTACATGAAGTTTTTTTAATAAATTAATAAATACCTGGGAAATGACGCGTTACTAAGACATTGACAGTCAAAATGGTTTCAAAACAATGTTCTTTCTAAATTGTATTCCCCTAAGAAAAACGCGGCTTATAAATAAATGATTTATTTATATCCCTAAAATAAAAGATGTTACCCAGCGTTTATTTTAAGTACATATGATTTGGTTTGATGTACTGAATGCGAGGATTTCGGCTTCGTTAACCCTTTGGTTATACCTTATTTTTGTCTTAGTCTAATAAAGGTTTTAAATAAACTTTTGACTCTTTATAGGAAAGGAAACCATTTTAGACGAACAATTTCTTTTTGAAGTCGGTGTCATCGCTTTGACCATCTTAAGCATTCATCAGGCATAAAAAGCTGCTGCTGGCTTTAAAGAGTCAATAGTTTATATAAGAGAGCGGTTGCTCTTTGGACCCTGTTCTTTGAGCAGCTACAAATAACTTATCATAAGTTCTATAATGATAGTCATTGAACTTCTAAACGCTAAGGAGCTCCACTACCATCTGAGCTCCACCAATGTTGACTATCAGACGTAACAACAAGTCAACATTAAGAGTCTAGTACAAAAACACTTACAACTTTTAAAAATTGAGGGTCTCCCTCGATTGCACCAAGATCCTATAATAAGATCCCGACTTCGCAACAAAGGGACAAACATAGAAAGTATAACCTGTAGGTCAATGAAAAAAAAAACAAATCGGTCCACAAATGACTGATATATGAGGTAACATAAACAAAAAAAACATACAGTCGAATTGATAACTTCCTCCTTTTTTGAAGACGGTTAAAAATTCAACCAACCATGTGTCCGGATCAGACGGGAAGGATTCCAATCAATCATTAATGCAAGTAATGGATTTCAATCCGTCCCCTTTATTCTATAATTAAATCAATTGTTTCCTTTTACCTCAAACGGGGTTAAAACCGTTAGAGCCGCGAGGATTTCTCCCGCTGTCCTCGGTTTTAATGATTCTATTAGGGGTAAGAATTCGATTTAGTTCGGAACGTTCATCGGGCGAGTCAATATTGCCTGAAAATTGTTTTGCGATCGGCGTCCGATAATTTAATTATTTTAGGATTCAATTTAAGCTGGCCTTGTTGGCTCGCACTGGACGTACAAAAGTGATTACCCACTGGGCGCTACGCCTTGTTTGAAATGCGTTTAGTTATGGTTAACCGTGTCAAGGCGAGAGTGTTAGCATAGCGTAAACGTCAGCGTATCAACGAACATAAAGTGATTGGAAGATAAATAGGTTATGCTTGTGATCACCAACTTTGACTTTTTACTTTTTTGTACCTATTGTCATGGAAAGTACGGTCGACGTCTTTGCCGCCTAACCACTTGCAGGATGAAAATCGCTTGCACACACCACAGTAAAGCCAGGCGTCACTTCAAACAAAAAACGACGCGAGGTGCAAGCGATTTTGGAACTTAGGTGGTAAGGCGGCGATTACCTTTATAGTAACTCCTCGCAGATGCCAGTGCAGCGTCCAGCGACAAGCGCGCGTCGAACCTACCAACTTTAGCCATGAGCATTATTTGTAAGTTATTTGATATAAGTATACATATATAGGAAAAAAAAGTGGGTTCAAACAAACAAACTCTTCAGCAATATAAATAGTACCTACTAGTCAGCGTATTATCAACTTAAGTCTATCTCACTTTCATTTTCTATTGACAAAGAGGCCCCAAGACTCGATTGCCAATGGACCAAGACCTTATCCTGAAAGAAAAACTGAAATTGCAAATCATTTAAGGTTGTATGTGGTATTTTAGTTTTACTGACACTTCTGATCATTTCTTGCTCTGCAGATGACGCTCTGTCGAGAGAGGATGGGAAGGTATTCACGGGGACGCTGCGCCACTCTGCCATTATTATTAGGTTTATTCCGGTCTGATCCTCCTAGTGGTGATCCACCTGGGGGATCACTATTATTTTTTATTCCGGACTGATCCCCCTTGTTGTGACGCATAAGGGGGATCACATATTTTGAATTATTTTCTGTTCCGGTCTGATTCACCTTCTTGTTAAAAGCATAATTTTCGTACAGTCGGCAATGGTTCTAAATATTTATTTTTTATTATCGTTAGAATTAGGGCTGATTTAAACTTAATCGTTATTATTATTTTTTTAAATTTCAATGTGAAATAATATTTGTGATGATCTCTTGCATATCTGTGATAATTATGATGAATAAATGAGTGTTGATTTTTAACATAGTAGTTTTTTTTTCTGACTGTACCTACACACTTTGCAAAAAATGTAGGTGGATCAGTTAGGACAAACAAAATATAAGGGGGATCAGTCCAGAAATTATTAATAATAATCATGAGAGGTGGATCACAACAAGGGGATCAGACCGGAATGAATACTATCTACGCTCATAAAGAACTAACCATTTGTTTACATTTTTTGGCGGGTTACGGCGACGGCAATATTTTTATTAAGATTTTTTGAAAATGTGACCCATATTAAAAAAGTGGTTCAGATGATTCCGCTAGTTTTTCCAATTTAGCTATTTTCAGGTTTTGCGCTTTTAACGTTACACATTGTATAGTGCCGCCAACTTATTTCATCATCATGATCATTATCAGCCAAAGGACGTCCTCTGCTGAACATAGGCCTCCCCCACGGCTTTCCACAGCGACCGATAACTAGCGGTCTGCATCCAGTTTGATCCTGCGATCTTTATAAGGTCGTCTGTCAATCTTGCCGGTGGACGTCCTACTCAGGTCGAAGGGTCTCCAATCAAGAACTTATCTGAAGAATGACAGAATGGCGCAACGCGATCGCCATTCTGTCATTCTTCAAAGGATCACTTCTGGCTTTTTTCATACTCGCCGTAACTACGTGTTTAATTAAAAACATGTGTTTATTCAACTTTTTTCCTTAATTAAATTTAATTACACAGCCAAATGTAGAATTACTGCCGAATGGCGAAAAGTCAAATGAGAACCATTTTACTTAACTTTGGATGTCATCGTAGGCAACTGGGATCATCGTCGGGATGATGATGATAATGATTTTCGGTACCGTTACTCTTTTTTTATAATTCATAAATAAAGTGCAACTTTTCAGAATTATTTCTGAGAAATTTTGATAATCGTCACATTCTTTACACACTGTGACTTTTAGCAGCGACGCAGTCGCGATGCTAACGTCCGTTAGCATTGATGCAGTCGCAAAATATGAACCTTTACACACTGCGATACCTTGAGCAAAGATAAGGCCAAGTGCAAGCGGTAATGGAACTCAAGGTGGTTAGACGGCGATGACCTTCGTAGAACCTCCTCGCAGAGGCCAGTGCAGCGACCATAGCGGCTTAGCGCGCGTCGTATTTATCTACTAGTGTCATTAGCATTATTTTTAAGTTATGTTAAATGAGCTATTTAGCACAATAGGGACTATTCAAATCTAGCAAAATATACTACCCATCTAATAATCTAATAGGCGTGCTATCAACTTTAATAACAACAAAATATTTAGCCCATGTTGTTGAAAGAATTTTTCAAATTGGTTCAGTAGTTTCGGCGACTTTCGTAGCAAACCAACTAACAATCAAAATGTTTGCTATTTTATAGCATTAAATGATGCACATCGTAATTTTCAATGTATGCAAAATTACTGCAACGGTCTTTTGTTGCAAGCAACCCATGAGGAAAAGTTATACTTATGTAGATATTTGTTATGAGGTACATTTTAGATTTTGGTTACATGAAGGTGCACAGGATGGGTAAATAGTAACAGTTGAATCGTATTACTTGGAAAAAATAATAGTGACATTATTTTTGGTATTGTTTTCGACTGATTTGACATGGTTATACCGTTCTGCCGCCATTATGACAGCAATCCTTGAACAAAAGGCTATTGCAGAAAACGTTGTCCATTAACCGGCCGTGTGTCAAACTGTAATTAATATTGGCTCTCGGAACTATAAAGGCCGCTCGAGTACAGTTTGGTGCTATTAGGCTTCAAAGTTTAAAAAATGACACAAACAGCAAACAGGTGGACCTTTGTGACATGGCGTGAGGGTCAGGGGTTCAACGGCCGCTCCGTTGAACCCCTGACTGATTTGAAATATTTTGATCAGTGCTGGGCTTGTTAAGGAATGGGCCCTATTGCTCTCTGAAATTCCAGGCTTTAGAGCCTCCTATTGGAAATGCAGCTTGCGTCTCCTATTTAAGACCATACTCGGCATATGTTTTTTATTTAGTTTATGTAGAGTGGTGTTAAAAAAATAATAAAAACAATGTACGGAATATGCAGTACTCACGTTCGATCCGCAGCAAGGATAACCACGAGCTTCAATGTCGCTGTGGGCTTGCACCAAGGTTCAGCGCTTAGTCCTTGCGCTCCTATTGGAAATGCAGCTTGCGTCTCCTATTTTAGACCATACTCGGCACATATTTTTTATTTAGTTTATGTAGAGTGGTGTTAAAAAAATAATAAAAACAATGTACGGAAGATGCAGCCTCACGTTCGATCCGCAGCAGGGATAACCACGAGCTTCAATGTCGCTGTGGGCTTGCACCAAGGTTCAGCTTAGTCCTTACCTTTTTCTTATAGTAATGGATGCTCTGACATCGGATATACAGAAAGAGGCCCCTTGGTGCATGCTATTCGCTGACGACATTTTACTTGTTGCTGAAGAGGCTCAGGAGGTTCAGGACAGACTGGAGGAATGGCGACAAAGACTGGAGAATGTTGGCCTTAAAGTCAGCAGAACCAAAACAGAGTATCTGTTCTGCGACTTTGGCGGTCTCTGCAGTTCTTTTTCTATAAAACTTGATGGAATGTCCTTACCAGTTTGTTCTTTTCGTTACCTCGGGTCTCTTGTACAGAACGACGGAAATATCGATCGTGACGTCAGGCACAGAATCAACGCAGGCTGGATGAAATGGAGGCAGGTTACCGCAACAACATGCGATCCACGGATGCCCTTAAGGTTAAAGGGCAAAATTTACAAAACCATTATTAGACCTGCCTTAATGTACGGATCGGAATGCTGGGCTACTAAGAAGACTGATGAGAAGCGAATGCATGTAGCGGAGATGAGAATGTTAAGATGGATGTGTGGGGTGACAAGAATGGACAAGATAAGAAATGAATATATACGAGGAAGTTTGAAAGTGGCGCCGATAACCGAAAAGATGGTGGGACATCGTCTGTCTTGGTATGGTCATGTTATGAGGAGGGAAGAAAGTCATGTAACTAGAAGAGTGATGAGTATGAATGTTAATGGATGGAAAGGAAGAGGCCGACCAAAAAAGAGATGGATGGATTGTGTAAAACAAGACATGAGTGTGAAAGGTGTGGATGATTCAGTGACGGGTGATGGAATAGTGTGGAAGAGGAAAACATACTGCGCGCACCCCAGATAAACTGGGAATAGGGCAAGAGGATGATGATGTAGAGTGGTGTTAGTTTCAAGAGCACTTCAAAGTATACACGGGTCCATCAATAAGTACCCGTGTTCGGATTGAAAACGAAATATTTGCCAAATTTGTTTTATTTACGTTAAAACGTAGTCTTCTTTTAGGGGTATTAACCAACGTTTCTCCCACTTCTTTAACCTCTCCAAAAATATGTTTTTGAAACTCTGAAAAAAGGCCTCTGTTTCCGCGATGACCACTTCATTTATTTTTCCAGGTTTTCATATTAAGTAATAAAAAATAGTAACAGGTTCCCTTTTGTTCTTAAGCAGTTACAGTCGGGCGAGTAAGGTGTTTGTAAAAACATTTTTACTCGTAACTGCTTGTTGCCCAGTGTTTGCAATCGCGGCAGCCATTGCGCCGACACCTCACATCTCATTTCTGATTCAAATATAGCCGTTCCAATCCATACGAAATTCATAAAGCCTGAACTACTTCGCACACTTTCGTTCGGCGATCAGCGATAATAATACCACGGACTTTTTCTCGGTAACCACGTCTAAAAGGCGTCCTGGCCATTCCCTGTTGAAATCAGTTGTACGACCACTCTTTAATTTGTTAAATCAAAATGTAACGTTGTCATTGACGGCGAAGGGTCTCCATAAAGAGCATCCAACTTAACATTTATTTCATCGCATGTTTTCCTTCCAAAAATAAAATGTGAATTACGGATCGGTTTGCTCCATAAAATTATTATCCCTTTTGAATAGAACGACAAAAGCGAGATGTCACTAGCAGCAAACTGTGTGATAAAAAGAGATGGGTAGCAGAACCATTTTTGTCAGATGTCAAACAGTTGACCGCCCTGCAGAAGCTCGCTGGAAATTACGTGCATTTGATTTTTTATATTTAAAAGTGAAATTGGGTATATTTTGGAGAAATAATGCGTCTGAAACATGGTAACTTGATCGGTGATTGATTATTATGCATTACAGCGGCATAACTCCAACAAATAATCATTTAACAGGGAGATTAGTCCAAATCGAAGCCTCTTAATATACGACTTATATTTACCAATGCGCTTCAAATTTAAAGTACGCAGTTTGATTATTCTATTCTACAAACGTTAATTTACGTAAAAAATAAAGACAGAACAACACAGGGAATGTATATCGACAAATGTTTTGTATAATGAAATAACATTAGTTTTACACTAGAGCTGCATGTTCAATATTTTGTGTCGACTGTTTATCATGCAGTAAAGTACTATATTTAACTTAGGAACATTGTTATAAATCACCTTACTTATTTATTTAAATATTTCATTTTGAGTCGTTCAGAGTGACGGCGTCCAGTATTTTACCCGCCATTTCTGGGCAGCGATTCTCACGGAAATTGAACGTTTCGTGTGGTTATTTTAAAAGAAATAAATACTTATTTATTTCTCTGTCCATAAGTTTACAAGCTTCCATCTTGACCTATCAGTACAAATGTCAAATAGAATTCATTTTGGGAGTCCGACGTCCAGGAGCTCTATTTTTGAATCACTCGCTAGGATATGGCGTTTGGTTTCGTTCGAAACCAAACTAAATTTCAATGAAAACCGAGCAAAATATATACTGACAATATTGAGTAATATTTTTTTCATCACTCCTGTGTGGAATTGAACTGTTTTTCATCCGATAATCGGACATTAATAAATGTATAACACACGCCATTTTGTCGCGAGTGATTCAAAAATAGAGCTCCCAGAGGCTTGTGTTTCATATGATTGCGTGTTTAACCGTTTTACCTAAAAATAAAGTATAATATCTAGACGTAAACTATTGTACGAATGCATAGAAATCGCACCCCTGCGAAATCAAATTTTTTTTTCGTCGACAAAGAAAATTCGATCGCAAAATATTTTTTCGTATATAAACTGCACGATAATCTGGAGTGCATAAAGAGTGGGTAGTGAAACTAGATGAAAAATATTTAAGTGCCTGGAAGTAACTTCCCGCTCGCGGAAGGCCTCGTTAAGTGCACTAGCAATAAACAGCTATCCCGGTGGGCCGTTTAATTTTGTTTATTGTAGAGCTCCTCGTCTTCATTGGCTATTCTGAAGGCTTCTGAGGAGTGCTCTAAAATTTCAGAAGTATTTTTTAATTAACTTTATGTTATAAGGAAGTTTCGGAATGCCTCAAAACCATTAGGTTTTGCTTCATCATTAGATTTGTGGTAAAGCATTTGATTGATTCCACTTTGAAGATGCAAAAGTTTCAAATGGTCAATTTGTTGTTATTTATTATAGCGGTCTAAACTAGAAGTTCGAATCGAGGCTTCGATTTTTCTCAAAATCTTTGATCATTCTTTAAAATGATTAACTTGGGTATATATCGTGGATATCTACTCTTGTGTTTCATTTTAGTAATGGTTTTCAACTTTTACCAACTTCAGAAACAAGGAGGTAATCAATTCAACGTGTATGTAAGTAATATCGCTATAATTCGTAATTCTTCGTAATTTCGTAAGGGTATGTATGTTTGTATGCTTGTGAACAGATTTCTCAAAAATGAGGTCATAGCGATATTTAGTCTTTTTATTTCAATCGAACGAAAAATAACGCTACCTGATTAGGTATATTTCAACTTAGGATACAGTGTATATTTCATTAAAATCGGTCCAGTACTTTGGAAAACAACTAACAACTTAAACTCATGAAATAAAATAATAATTTCAAAAATTAAACCACCCTAAAAAATGATCCTCCTAATCAGAGATCAAACTGTTATTATGAGCTTTTAGTCAGTTTTTTGGGCGTATATATTTTCATGTTTAGGTTTAAAATAAACATCTTGAAATTATTTACTCGACAAGTTTTCGTTTAGCTACTCGGACTCGGACTCGGACATAGGCATGAAGCATGTGAATTTGAAGAAGGTCGGACAAGGGTTCCTTCAGGAGTATATTTCTGTTGTACTCATATCAGGACACCAAATAGTTTTGACACGTTGTATAATAAACACATTAGGAGCCTGGATAACGATAGCTTTACCGTCTATCAACACTGGTTACACTGGCTATACATTAACCCTATTGAAGGCCATTAATTAGTGTCAGTAAAATTACAACAGCCTATCAAATACTTGTTGAGTTGATTAAATGCAAAGTAAAATGAGTAATGTAATGTCAAAAGTCATTTTACACAGTTTGCCTTTTCAATCAATTTGATTGCTCCGAGTTACGCCACCCTTTCTCCACATGCGTAATATCTGTAAATATTTGTGTACATTGTACCAAAGTGACGCGATGCTACAAAGCTCTGGCAGGCGCACACGCCAAGTTTGCCGAACGCAGTAATCTCCTGCGACAATATTATCATTCCCGCACGTAACTCTATGGGCTCTACACCCAATTCGCAATTATAACACATTCACACACTAGAGCACTATTTTTGAATAACTGGCTTCATATTCTGCGTAGCCTTCGTTCAAATATCGATTCAACAAAAAATCACACTCAATATTCACGAGCAGTTACAAAATGGTGTTAAATATATTTTTCAACACACTTGCTCAAAACGACGTTTTTATTCCACCGATTTTTGGCTCATAATCATAGACATTAAACACGCGTGCTTTTTCATTATATTATTGCACTAGTGCTTTTAGTTTATTAACCCGACCAATTTACATTTGTACCCTAGTACCAAGTCGTAAGTAAGAAGAAGAAGCGATTTAATTTAGTCGGGTTATACAATACTTTTATTTTAGCAACAAACAGTATTTATGCGAAAAATAACAGTATCTACATATTTATTTCAATAAATAGTAAATCCTGATTTATTACTAAAAAATATCTCAAGTTCATTTAACATTTTCTGTGATTTGTGTTTTAAACACGAATTATTACATTTTTAATTTTGGCTTTTGGCCGATCTAGTTCGCGCCTAAGCCTTGCGCGCGCATCGGTATCGCGGCAAGAAAAAAAAAACAACGCGCCACTTTTCGTAAATAATAATTTTCGGCTGTGACGAAGTTTGGATTAATTATGAAGTTTAATATTAATGAAAATGTCTACTTCAAGTGAAGAAAATGAAGAAAACCTATTATTAACTCCGCCGGACATACGTAACAAGGCGAAAAACGCGTGCGAAAGTCTTTGCCATCAAAATCGAGTGAAATGTATTTTTACTGTTTTAATAATTAAAAACTTAGTAAATGTAGAGTCTTGTTTTTTCCTCGCAAGTGTGTTGAAAAACGTCGTATGAAACACGTGTGCCTGTGACCATTATATACGCGGCTTTCTTATGGCGCACTCGCTTTCGCTCGTGCGCACACAATATCGCCTTGTATATAATGGTCAACTTAGCACACTTGTATCATATGTACTATTTTAATCACCACCACTGCAAGCGCTGTGTGTATTTAAACCGATTTTCGTTTGTAATTAAGTACTCAAAGAAAATCCACACGTCATATTGACGCGAATGACTAAAAATAGGCTCTTATATCTGATCCCCAGTCACAACACACCACACACTGCATTGTTAAATACTACGGTCTCCTCGGTGATCCACCATCCACGAGTAATTTGCTGTAGCATAGATTTCTTCTTTCTCCTTTATACCTTTAAACGATGAGGTATTAGGTATGTTTTGTGTCAAGAAGATACACAGTAAAGCGAAGTAAGGACTAGTATTATTCTTTATTTTCTTTTAGATTAGTCCGTTGTAACAACGTTGTATCTTAACGTTTCCAGCTAAAGGGTTTTAATAGTCACGTTAAGTAAAACGAATAGAAAAATATAAAGTCATTGGTTTCTTAATAACCACTATATTGGTTAACTAAGGCTAGTAAATTGAGGCCGCATAAGTAACTAACTAATAGTTTTTGGTAATGATATGGATTTAAAAAAGATCAATAAAAACTATTAAATTCGGTATTCGAATACATATTTTTAATTTCATGTTACTAATTGCAACTGAACATCTGTGTGGTAATTATTTGTAAATATTTTATCATTTTATGCGATCCTTTACGCTGGTTTATAAATAAATTGGTAATTAAAATGAATATTATTGTGATTCAATTTGCAAAATACCAGGAAATATTGTCGCCCACGCGTTCAATAACAAACACTTTACGTGAAATGTTTATTTCGACAGCTTATGAAACCACCCACGTGTATTTCAATTAACGTTCTTTGAAAACAGTGATGGTATATTTGCTTGCCTCCATTTTTGACAGATGAACAGTCTATGTTTAACTTAACAAAATTTATAACATCCACGTTTATTTATGGATTCACGGAATTGGGTTTTAATCCCTCAAGCGTATGTGAACGAGACACAATGCAAATTCTATTGTGCGGTTGCCTGCAACCGCTCGGGTGTTGAAGCATTAATATAGCTATCTAGATTATGTATTTGTTTATTTTAAAAGCAATTACAAAAACTTAACGTTACAACGTTGTTCTCTGTAGATAATTATTCAGGCACAACTCTCAACCAAAAATAATTTTATGAGCGGTATAAAACACAATATTATAACATTATTTAATTTTTATATCAAAAAGCATAACGATTTGCAATAAAAATAAAAGAACAGTAGACAAAGCAGGAGAATAGCGTTAAACTGGTAAACAGAGCACCATAAACAGTACATTTGGGATAGTTGCGCCTTGCGCCCAGCAATCCAAGTTTCATTTTGGTAGATGTTCACACATTAGGGGCCTTGCGTTTATTTTATTGCGGTGACCGCGGTCCGCTGTCGGTACAAAGTACAAAATAGTGCCAGAAAACCGTGAGCATACAAATAGTCGTCGAATAGATTTGTGTTCTGGGGAAAAAACTTCACAATGATATGGCGTGGCTTAAAATTGTTACCGTATTAAAAACAAAACGTATGATACCCGTAGTAATGCACGTTTGCATTATTTAGGCAAGGTGTTGTTTTTTGTGCCGGAAACGTTCCTAGCACGTTGGCTCCTAGGTCCGTTGCAGTAGGAAAATACTGATTATGAAATTGGAACGTTCGCCAAATAAAGTTGATCGACCAAATTTTAATTTGCGTGATGCTAAAGTTTCCATAATTTGTATTCAGTTTTTTTTTGTGAGTAATAAAATAACTTTTATTAACTGTGTTACTAATATAGTCATAATCAGTATAAGAGACCTGTAACAAAGACTGAGGCAAATACCTACGAAATTTATAAAAAAACATATTTAACACTAAACCCAACTTACTGTACTACCACTAGCTGTGTCAGACAGTGGCCAACCCTCACCGGACAGGACACCCGACTCCACACATTATAGTTGTAATAGAATTTACCCTCAGGAATTTGTTTCTGGGAGTGCGCAGTACAGTAAACAGAAGTAAATGTTACGAAGCGGACGTTATCCCGAAATATTACCTGTCCTATCCCGCGCGATAGCGCCCGCGAAATATTGACCGTGTGTAGTACTACTTAGTATACTTTGATAACATTGCCGTGAGTATGTAGAGACGACTTGTTATGTAGGTTTCTTGCATAACTTACTGATAGTATAGTTGAAAATTAATGTGAATAGTTTTTTTTGCTAGAAACAGCATTTTGAATTTCTCTAGTACATAGTAAGTGATTTATTAAGCGGGCAAATGTTAAAGAATAATAATCCTCTTGTTAACTTGATTTAAATGGTAAAAATAATAAATTTAAATCTTCATAAAGGAGCTTATGTTAGCGATAAATCAAATAACACACAAAAATATCTACATGTAGACAACTTTGTGTGTGTATTGTTACCCCGAAACCGTGGACTATTAAACCTGGCGCCCGACGTGTTGTTTCCTTTTATCTGATAAAGGGTCTTCGGAAACAATAAGGAATACCAGATTTATTAATATATCACACATTCTCCCTTATCGGCGTTATCTTCGCCCTCTTTCTGGAAGCAATAATCGAGTAACCGTCCTAAGAGAGGCCGCAGAGTTTCTCACATGAATAAATAACAAACCAATCATTTTATACAAAAATAAGGATAATAGGGCTTTCATATTTCCGTTTATATCTTAACGGATTATGCTGCCGAATAAAGGTAGACGAAATTGAATCTGATCCATAATTGGTTACCGACAAATAGGTCAGTCTCGGTCCAAAAAGCCAAAAGAAATTATTCAGTTTTGTACGCCCTTAAATGCTTTCCATTTTTGTATCGTATAATGAGACATGTTCAGCACTTCTTTTGGTTACGTTGAACCTGAACGAGAAAGCGATTTAATGTTACTCTTACTTTTTTATTGCTCATGAAATAATTTTATTCAAACAGGTCTTTGACTTTATATATGTACAGTATTTCAAGGGGCTTCAGCTTGCCCAGCCCTTCCATTGAAACGCTTACAAAGCAGTGAAGTAATCGAGTTTTAGCTAAAATGTTAAAAAAATATTTCTTACGATTCAATTTGATCACCTCGCCCTCACCAGTAATCGGAAACAATGTTAAACTAACCGACAGCATCCGTTTAGGGGCGTATTGCGATCCAACTCAAGCTGTTCAATTTCCAGGCATTTCAAATTATTTATTGTCAATAAAATAATATTATAATAATACTACAATGGTACGAAATTAATATGTATGTTGTTTTATAATAATGATAATATAATATCATGCGAGATCGCATATGAATTGCTAATTTGACAGTAAAGCTGAGTCGCTTACCTATCATTTTAATCACTGGCGTCAAGATGGCGTGTGATTTTCATTGATTAATGCCCGATTTTTCAATGAAAATTAGTATAATTCCACACGGGATTGATTTAAAAAAGATCACTGAATGTTTTTAATTCTAACGGTTATATTTCGCGTCATTTTCATTGATATTTATTAAGTTTTTGAACGAAAATTACACGCGATATTGAAGCGAGTAATTCAAAAATAGAGTCCCTGTTCGCAGTGAAAATTATAATTATTATTTATAATTATAATTAAAATTAATCTATAGGAGACGCATTTGATAAAATGGAAATGAATAACAAGTGCATCAATTTCACCAATATAATCTCAATTACCAATCAATAAAATCAATTTGATTTACAAGATTAATCTGCATTTTAAATCTTTGTGCATTGTTTTTCATTCTGATATCTATGCTTCTACACATGTGATACTTATACAGATGCTTTTTAATATATTTTTTGTGAGGTTGGGTTAATTTTAACACCCTGAAATAATTAAATGTTTTACGAGTATAACTATGATAAAATAGATATATTTGCGCAAACGGAAAACGCAGCGAAATTTATGCCACTGATACCATATAACCGTAGTTTGACCCGATTTAAAATGTCAATATCAATAACAGATAGGCAAATATTGTTGTCTATTTATACGTTTATGGTTAGTATCCTAGTGAACTTTTACACGAATAAATTCTTAGTTACCTTATCTTGCAGCTTTCAGGCCTATGAATTCATAGCACAACACAACAATGTTTGAAGCTCTTTGGCGAAATTAAGCGAAGCCGGAATTTCACTGAATCGCTTTACATCGGCTAATTAGTACTAATCACATAAAATTATACCCTGATTAGCATGTACAGTGCTCAGGAATTAGTTATATTACTGTGTGTGCCTACGTAAGAGGCTTCGTAAATAAGCTCGCGTCAATCGTATCTACTAACGATGTAAATTTAACCCAGTTAATAAGAATGTTGTACCTATATCTATGTGCAAAGTAGAATTGTACACCCATTATCGCTTAACGGCACCGCTTGTCGGAGCTTTATATTATGGCTTCATGGACTGGTTTGCATCACTGAACCTGATTGATAACTACCATCACTAACAGCCTAACAACCGATGTATAGATAAGTATCAGTTTTGATACCAAACAGACATCTATTTTGTTGTAGGAGAGCCTGAAAGTTAAGTCCCAGAAAATATAATACTAGTGTTGAAAAAATATGGCCAAAAGTAAGGGTGCCTCCTTAATAACCTTATATTTTTTTAGGTTTAAATATGGGCAGTATGGTAACATGTACTTGTCGGTTTTAATATGTCGTGTTATTCCTTCTCTTTCATATCATAACCAATTCTATTATTTTTTTTTAAATTATGTTTATGCTTTTGAAGTTACAACTTATGGGTGGCCATATGGCACCGCTAGTCGGTAACGATATCATTTCGACTATCATACTTTACCTGATGTTTGTGATGATTTGAATGTGAAATTTTGCAAATTTACGTAGTACTTTTGTATAAATGTAACGATCAAAACTTTTAATAAATTCAAAATGTGACATTAGAAATTATATTTAAATTAAAAGAAGTTATATTCATGTAAAACTTGTGTTTGTTCTTCATAATGTGATTCTAGGAAATAAATAGTAGTAATAGTAATAGTCTCCTCTATCCGATTACGACTACGGTGGCCAGTCACAACGAATAACCGACTGCGCGGGACATATTATCTATACACTCCTCCATATATACACACCTCTTCACAAGACTGCTTATGTCTCTAACTCCTTCACCCTCAGTGCTATAAGACTCTGGAACACTCTCTCTGATACCATCAAGACTTCATCGTCTAAGTATTCCTTCAAGAAGTCTATTCGTGAGCTTTTTCTCAGTGAGAATACCACGTGATGCTTGATAAGGTTTGCCCGTCTCTGTTTCCCCTACTATAATCTCTGTTAGCCTACTCGTATGTATGGATAATTGCATGTATTCAAGTATGTTTAAGTAGGTTTATTTTTAATTATTTATGTCAGTATATCAGTAGCTTACAATTAGGTATTATTTTACGCCGCCTCAATCGTTTCTGCTTCACCCAATGGTTGACTGGTAGAGAATGCTTTAAGTATTAAGTCCGCCATTTGTTTTTTAGTTTTGTCAGTGCAATAAAGAATAAAATAAATAAATATTATAGTATGAAGGCAAACACAGGTGCACTCTATATTCCTTTCACTCTTATAGCCCGATGGGACAGCAATCTGACTCGACCGGAGAGAGATTAGGCTCAGGTCCAACGGCTTTACGTGCTCTTCCGAGGCACGGGGGTGAAACACCGCCAACTTCAAAACTCCGGCCTACGACAAAAGAATTTTGAACAGAAAATCCTAGGTTATGTTTGGCCTGACCCGGGAAGCAAACTCGGGGCCCCTAGCTCAGCAGTCGCTTTAAAGTGCGACCCGCTTACCGCTGCGCAAGCCAACATGCCAAAACAGTTGGCACTAAAATTCTCACATAAGCGCTTAGCGGTGCCGCATGGCACTGGCAAATTTTCCCAGGTCTAAGAAATGTGTATAAGTTTTTGATTTTATTTCATGTATTTTAGGCCTATATCAATTAAACACATAAAAAATACGCGAATTTTCCACCATGGAAAAACTTGGGTGATAATGGGTTAGTGGGTATGCTATTTCACTTGTCAGGTCTTGCGCTTATCATTAGATAATTAAAAAAATTGACAATGTCAAGGTAACTGAGAAGTTTTAAACGTTAAGTAAAACAGTTAGTAGTTAAGCGAAGTTTATAGAAACACAAGTTACCCGCTTGTATTAGTTTCTTTTTTAAATTGCAGATGCCGCTGTGATTTTTAAGAAGTGCCTACTCATTAAAGTGTATTGAGTATTGGGCACGTTTGGCCCAAGGGTATTTTGCCCTTTCATGTCCGCCCTGCTCACGAGGCCGCCCGTCCTACGCGCCTTACGCCCTACGGGCGTGTGGGTTTATTTGATATTTGCCTATCTCTGGCACATGTTGAACCTATCAAGGTGTTTACTGGACACAAAATTGAGAGATGCTGCTTATCAATAACTTCGTGTTTGTGAACGTGACTTTATGTACATAACTTGATTATATAAAAAGGGCCTGTTTCACCATCGACAAGTAAGCACTTATTAACAAATATTCAAGGAAAGTCATTTCGTATGAAGTACTGGAAAGATTACGCTGATGGGAAGTAACGGAAACTTATGCAAATATGTGAAAAAGGCCGTAAATGGTTTAGTTTTTAGGGTTCCGTACCTCAAAAGGAAAAAACGGAACCCTTATAGGATCACTTTGTTGTCCGTCTGTCCGTCCGTCTGTCAAAACCCTTTTTCTCAGTAACGCGTGGAGGTATGAAGCTGAAATGTATATCAATTACTTAGGTCTACTGTCCCTTGAACCTGTGAAAAAATCAAACTTGTAAGCCAACGCAATCAAAAGATACAGCCGTTTATGCCGCAAATTTTCGACACTTGCAAGGGAATCAAAACCTACAGGATGCTTCCCGTGAACTTAGAATCTTGAAATTTGGTACGAAGCAACGTCTTATAGCAAAGATAAAGGAAAAATTACGAAAACCATAAATTTTTAGTTACATCACATATTTTTTTTTTTAATAATTTTAAACTTACTACCCATTTCCTCATAAACGCTTAGAGGTATTAAATTGAAATTCATACCAAATACTCAGGTCTATAATACCTTTAAGCTGTAACAAAATCAAACTTCTATGTCAACGCAATCAAAAGAAACAGCAATTTAAGCTGCATATTTTGAAACTCGCAAGTACTCGCAAGGGAATCAAAACCTAAAGGGTACTTCCAGTCGACCTAGAATCTTGAAATTTGGCATGAAGCAACGTTTTATAGCACACATAAAGGGAAAATTCCGAAAACCTTAATTTTTTTGTTACATTACAAAATATATATTTTTTAATAAATATAAACTTATTACTTTTTTCCTCATGAAAGCGTAGAGCTATCAAGTTGAAATTCATATCAAATACTTAGATCTAACGATTGTCGTTATGAACGAACTTTGTAAACCTTGCAGGTTTGTATGGAACCCTCGGTGCGCGAGTCCGACTCGCACTTGGCCGGTTTTTTTTTTAACACTCATAGTCTTGAAAACAATCCAAATTGAATAGCGAAGCGTTATCAATTTCCGAGTTGAATTTATTCTGTAATAAATAAATTCAATTTCCAAGTTGAATTTATTTTGTAATGAAAAACTACTTGGCCCACTATTGAAAAACAGACGGGAAGATGGCGCTGACGTCACGCGTAATAACGTATCCATAAGAAAGAACAATGGCAGGGTAACTAACCTGAGTTTATTTTGAGGCGTCTTAAAATGGGACCTATGCAAAAACTAATCATTTATTTTACATGATTTTTTCACAAAAAATAGTTTCTCATTTAAAAGCCGGGCTTAAATTGTAAATGTAATAAAAAAGCTCTCATTTGAATCTAGTTAGTGAATTCACTAGTGCTGCCATTTTAAAAACATTCTAAACCTTTGAATAGCGAAGCGTTATCAATTTCCAAGTTGAATTTATTCTGTAATGAATAACTACCTACTTGGTCCACTGTTGAAACAACACCGTTGAACAGACAGGTAGATGGCGCATCATGAAGTATCCTTAAGAAACATGCAGGTTCGAGTCCCATCATCATCATCATCATTATCAGCCAAAGGACGTCCACTGCTGAACATAGGCCTCCCTCACGGCTTTCCACAGCGACCGATTACTAGCGGTCTGCATCCAGTTTGATCCTGCAATCTTTATAAGGTCGTCTGTCCATCTTGTTGGTGGACGTCCTACGCTGCGTCTTTGGTCGAAGGGTCTCCAATCTAGAACTTTCCTGCCCCAACGGCCATCAGTTCTTCGCGCTTTGTGCCCTGCCCATTGCCACTTGAGCCTACTGATTCTCAAGGCTATGTCCGTTACCTTAGTTCTTCTACGTATCTCCTCATTTCTGATTCGATCACGTAGAGAAACACCCAGCATAGCCCTCTCCATCGCTCGTTGTGTGACTTTGAGCTTCTTTATAAGGCCCATAGTTAGAGACCATGTTTCGGATCCGTATGTCATCACTGGTAACACACACTGGTTGAAGACTTTCGTCTTAAGACACTGAGGTAAATGAGATGAGAAGACACTCTTGCGTAATTTCCCGAACGCTGCCCAGCCGAGTTGGATTCGTCGATTGACCTCTTTCTCGAAGTTGGACCTACCCAATTGGATCACTTGTCCCAGGTAGACGTACTCGTCAACAACTTCTAGAGTTGAATTCCCAATGGATACTGGAGTGGGTACAACAAGGGAACTCGACATAATTTTCGTCTTCTCCATGTTCATTTTAAGACCCACTTGTTGGGATACTCGGTCAAGGTCTTCGAGCATAGTGCCAAGATCGTCCAGCGTCTTTGCCACAACGACTATATCATCGGCAAATCGGAGGTGTGTGATGTATTCGCCATTGACATTGATGCCGGTTTCTTCCCATTCCAGAAGTTTGAAGGTGTCTTCCAATGCTGCTGTGAACAGTTTCGGAGATATAACATCTCCCTGTCTCACACCTCTCCGCAGTGGAATCGCCCTCGTATTCTGCTCCTGTACTCGGACCGACATGGTGGCGTTATTGTAAAGGCACTTTAACACCTCTATATACCTATAATCTATGTGGCACCGCTGCAAAGACTGAAGCACTGCCCAAGTTTCAATCGAATCAAAGGCCTTCTCATAGTCCACAAACGCTAAGCATAGAGGCATATTATACTCCTCTGACTTCTGTATAATTTCGATTCGATTTTGGTTCGAGTCCCGCCCGTGCGGAATTTTTGGCTTCTTATTAAATCTTATAAGAAGACGGTAAGTATTGGTCTGTTGCACAAATCCTTGTTAATTATATGTCTAAGGACCAACAAATATACAGTCTTAGTCAATAGTATCCACATATATTTATACTAACCCGATGGTGAGAATCAAATTTTATCACGAGATTTAAGTAATACTGAATATAAGATTATTGATTTAGTTTATTTTGTGATATTATCATCAGTATGTAATTTATAGACTGATCTGTAAGTAATTGAACTGGACTCTCACTTCATGAGGAGGTCATCATCATAACGAGTATTTTCATCTTGTCGGTGGACGTCTTACACTGCGTCTTTGATCAAAGGGTCTGCAATTAAGAGCTTTCCTACCCCAACGGTCATCAGTTCTTCTCGCTATGAGTCTTGTCCATTGCCACTTGAGCTTACTGATTCTCAGGGTTATGCCCATTACCTTAGTACGTATCTCCTCATTTCTTATTAGATCTTGTAGATAAGTACCGACGAAAAGTCCTATGTGACTATAATAATGTAATGGTTAGCGAAAGCTCTTGCTCTTTGGACGTATTCCAACAAATACCATCCATGGATTTCTGCTTTCCAGTTATTTGTAATTACAAACTTTGTTCTAAGCAACACGTTCGGGAAAGAAAATGTTTTTAAGCATTTCCTTGAATAAATCGAACGAAAACTTTAACGAGGGTGAGAGTTTCTGAAGTTTGACAGTCGATTTGTAGGAATGTGTTTAAATATTTTGATTAAAATTTGTTTAGCTATTTATTTTTAAAGTAATTTTTTTATTACACAATTTAACATGTACTTTAAAGGAGAAATGTTTTATTTGTATTTGGTCACTGAAGAAAGGTTAGTGCTCTATAGTTATCGAAAATAAAGAGTGGTTCTATATACAATATCATTGCGAGTGGATTAAAAGTAAATATATATACTTGGAAAGGCACTAGAGATGTCAATAAAAATGTTGACGATTTAACGCAATCAAGTAACTATTCAAAATAAAACCATTTGGGGCTTTATGTCTAATGGAATTTCGTCAGCAGATAGTAAACCACACCTGCAGCGATCATTATCCGAACACGGTCCTTTGATCGGGAAATATATATAAAATGTTAGTACACAAGGAGAAGGAAAATATAAAGCAGCCTTCGTCATCTCAAAATGGCAAATGGAACTATTTGTCACAATGACGGGTAAGTAATCGAGGTTAGCCCCGCTCCCGTATCTTCGTCGATAAATTGTCTTTCATTTTGTATTGGCTTGACCTAGAACTGGGCCGTTCATCAAAGCTGTTTGCGTAGGGTAAGTAGGTCCCAGTGACGGATCAGTGGCCGTTAAAACACTTACTTTAACGTTATATTGCCTGGTCTGACTGAAAGACCGAAGTTTATCTTGGGATTTTATGCGATTGCATGGTCTTCAATTTTTCAGTAGCTTTTATCTACCCCTGTTTGTCGGCTAGCTTACGTATAGTTCTTACATTATTTATTTTAAAACTTTAATGCACAATAAAACAGTGTACAAAAGCTGGACTTAATGCTAAAAGCATTCTCTCCCAGTTATATCTTCAGGTCATGCAGAGAGATTGTAATGAGTGAGAAGTTGTTTTTTAGCTTAGTATCTGAACTTGTTTATAGTATTAAACTTAAATTCTTCTTTAACCACTTCACATGTGCCGGTATGAAATTATTCGTGTGGGAATACACAAAACTAGTACCACATTTATCTATGTAATAACTTGTTTACAAGCAGTGGCATACCTACAGTAAATATGTAAATGAAGAATCATTGAATTTGTTTTTACTTCTCCAACTCTCCCGGCTGCTGTAGTGACAAATGCCTTGTGTTTCGGAGTAAAAACTGGAGCAACGGCGAAACAAATCACAATTTATTTTCGGATCAATTGTTCACTTGTTTCTGAGAGACAGACTTTTACGAAGAATTCACAACAAATTAAAGCTAGAACCAACTTCTCTATCCAATGTTTCGAACTGCATGATTTAGGCTCATCAGAATATTAGGCTCAAGAATATGTTAATGGGTCAGGCAATGAAAAGTCTTTAAAACTTATAGAGGAAATGTCAAGGAACATGATTTTTGACTTTGTATCTTTGTTTGGACTAGTTCGTTTGGAGGTCAATATATCAAAAGTCAATCAAAGGTATTTTTTCAGTTTTTTGCATAGGTAAATATAAGTATTATAGATAACTATGCGTAGGTACAAGCGACATGAGAAATTCTACAAAATGAAAGCTGATATAATACCTCAAGGCAGTACACATTATTTGTCATGTATTTGCACTGGTTGTTTCCGACAAATATAAATAAAATTTAAATCAAATGATAAAATGAAGTTCGCGCTAGTTCATTTAAACTTATTTCATAGTTACAACATTTCCTATACCAAGTAGCATCAAGTTGAGATATTTTGAAACTTATTTATAATCTTAAATAGTGTGGTAGTATGCAATGTTTCATTTTTATATTTTGATCTGGTGGTCATTTATTTATTCCTGGGCGAAGGAAGGGCTAAGATTTGGAGTAAAGCCCTATGTTTTAATATAATAATGAAATGAAAAATAATGCATAATTTTTGTTTCAGGTCATTTAATGTGAAAATGAAGCGCAACAGCAAGGATCTTATTAAATGCTCTAACTTAAAATTAATGTTTATAACTGACTGCTTTTAGAAATATTTTTCTATAAATAAATTTCATTTAGCAGAAGGCAAATTTAATAAGGAATTGCTTAATGTTTCAGGTCATGTGTATCGGAAAGTGCAACTGAGAATAAATCGTGATAACTGAGATCATTTAAAAAAAATTAAAATGTAATTTAAAAAAAAAAACATATATTTAGTATGTTGCATAGACGCTTTTATTAATTTCAAACTAAACTTTACGACAAGTGGTGAACACACTACGTCAAAACCAAATATATTTCTTATCTTACGAGCAATTTCATTCAAAGCATATCCATATCGAAAAAAAAACATGCAATAAGCAGGACATATTTTTTTCTTTTAGCAAAATTGACAATTACGAGCCTAGTTTTGACATTTGAGTAGTACATTTTTCTCTATGGTAAACCCGTATCTTTTTAAAGGTATATAATCGTGATTTCCAGGGAGAAAAAACAGTTTCTATAGTTTATGGTGATTACTACTTACTTAATGTTCCAGATGATGAGTGTAGACTTCCCTCATAATTTATTTCGCAATAATAAATCTCAAGGTAGGAAGCTCTCTTAAGACAGGTAAAGCGGGAGTAGATTCGAGGGAATGCTGCTTGTCCCTGACACTGGCCTGTTTTATGGTTGTATGTGGTAAGTAGTATACTCCAGACAGAGTGTTCTGGTAAATGTGATGAATTCTAGCACCGGAAATAAAATATGTGACAAAGAAGTCCGATTTTGAAAAAGATAGTACTCCTTTATAACTTTCACCAGTTTTAAGGCCGAGCCGTTGCTCATTAAATGTAGCAAAAAAATCAACTATACTTCGTTTTTAGTATTATAAAGTTGAGGAGATTTGTGTTTGTTTGCTTGCACTAATCTCAAGATGTACCTACTGGTCTGGTGAGAATAATCATGTGTGTGTTATATTGATGCAGGCTATAAAACATTAAGATACGACCTATATGGTCGGAGTAAAACCAAAAAAAGCAGACGGATTCGCGGGCGGCTTCTTTTAAGATTTTATTGCACTAGTATGGATATCAAACGGATATATGTGTAAAAAGGTGCTACTTTTGAGACTTCCTAACTAGTCCAAACAATGTTACGAACTCAAAAATTGAGTCCCAAGCAATTCCATCTTTAGATTTTCGTTTTATGGGCAACAAGTAGACAAATAGTTATGAAAAAGACAGAAATGTGGACCAATTCTCTGTATTGTAAGTAGTACTTACTATGTATGCCGCGGCATGCCAATATATTTTAATTACCTACACGAACGCCGACGGCCTTTTGATCCTTAACCGGTAAATAAATATTTATATGAAGTGATATATAAATAATCACAATGTCTACATACTCACTCCATTCACAAATATAAATGTAAAATTATACATAACACCGAATTTTGTATGCTGAATAATTATGGCACTGATACATTAATGATTGATTAATCGGTTAGATTGTAATTGAATAATTCATTGTAGCTTGTCTATCAAATATAAGAACCATTAGATACATCATAAATAAAATAAGCTGTTTAATGTGACGACCTCCGTGGTGTAGTGGCTAAGAACGCTGGTTTCAAGGCTTCGCCGCTCCGAGGTCCCGGATTCGATTCCCAGTCGGTCAGGTCATTATAGAAATCAAAATTGTCTATATTGTCTCGGGTCTGTGTATTGTGGTAATACCGTTGTGTCTGATTTCCATAACACAAGTGCATTGGCATCAGAGCAATGTATGTGATTGGTGTCTAATATAATAATAATAATAATAAATTAATTTTGTTCAGAAATATAGGAGAACTTGAAATTATTCCCAAGGTGCATTTCTAACTTCTTATACTCTGTAATAATGCCTACTGATTATATAATGTTTTTAACAAAAAAACAAAAGCTTTAACTACTTTTGACACCCTTTCGGGTTGAAAAACAAATCCGATATTTTCAATTACGGCCTCGTGGAGACACACAGCCGGCGCTAAACCGATACAAATGGATCATAAATAGAAGAAAGTAGCCCCGTATCACGCACCAAGGAAGGCCAGCCTGCCCTGGGGACCACAACTGCCTCGTTTTTCATTTACAGCCCGTTAAATCCACAGTTTCCGAGGCTTACGCGAACGCTATTACCCGAGTCATTAACATATACAGGGTCCATAAAAAACGCAGGCGACTACTGGCTATGATGCTCCCGATATAAGATCGCTCAGATTAATTACGGGTCACAAAACTTGGGTAATCTTTCCTCTATGTCGGGTCCGAGAGAAGCGAGAGTAACGCGAAGATTGTTTGTCATGTATCCGAGGTCTTGACCCACTATTGCACTTGGTCAATATTGTCTCCTTAAGTTAAAAAAGAAATGCTTCGATAAAATACCAACACGGATGTACTTAAAGTATTTTACGTGAATCCATAATCCACTACATAAATAAGGATACGCACACGAAAATGTTATCGCTTACTGAAACAATCGCAAAGTAAGTGCTTTCGCAAATATTTCATGCGAAACGTCAGAAGTTTTCGTGCGTTATTTTTATGTGGTAATCGACAATTCTTTCTGTCAATACTCATAAAATATAGCACAGAAAATTTCTTTGAAACAAACATCAAAGTAACGACTTGCTTGGATAGGCACCACGGGATTTATTTTTAACCGACTTCAAAAAAGGAGGAGGTTATCAATTCGACTGTATGTTTTTTTTTGTATGTTTGTTACCTCATATCTCAGTCGTTTGTCGACCAAATAGAAAAAAAATGTCGCCTATTTAGAGGGTATACCTTCTAGTTGGTCCCATTTTTTCCATTTTGGGATCTGATGATGGGATCTTGGTGTAAACGAGGGAAACCCTCAAATTGTTAAGGCACGTATAGTGTTTCTTTACTAGAATCTTAATGTTGACGTGTTGTTACGTCTGATAGTCAACATTTTGTGGAGCTGAGCTGATGGTGGATCTCCTTAACTCTTAGGAGTTCAGTAATTATAATGACGGAACTTATGATAGGTAATTTGTAGCTTTTTACAAAAATAGAATCATAAGGTGCAACTTCCCCCCCCCCCATCTTATGTAATCACGAAAAATGAAGAAATAAAATAAACTTTAAAAAAAAGTAAAAACCGACTTCAAAACCAAAATGCACTAAAAAGTCTTAAATAAACTCTTCGCCATTGAAAGTAAAGGAATCCGTTTTAGGCAAACAATTTATTTTTGGAGTCGGTGCCATCACTTTGACCATCAAGCATCAACTATCACAGCACCGACTCCAAAAAGAAATTATTTGCCTAAAACGGATTCCTTTCCTTTCAATGGTGAAGGGTTTATTTAAGACTTTTTAGTGCATTTCGGTTTTGAAGTCGGTTTTTTCTTTTTTTTAATTTCTTTGTTCCAAGCAGGTAATAAGCGTCATCGTCGGCAAATTCTTTTATGTACTAACCTTCTAAACCTGTTTCGATGGACAAATAAGAACTAACTAAACCTTTAACTTGGTTGGCATCATAACTAATATTTCCAAAAAAGTTGACTTGTTTGCAAAAAATATTATGACGCAGGGCAAGTCATGCAACTCGCAGTAGTTCGGATACGGTACTTATCTCGTGGAAAATTTATGTGGATCGAACAATAGCAATTTAAACTTTATCGTATCTCTCATACGAGTAGGTACTGCGGCTTCTATCGCACTACAATTGTTGTTTGTTGTTAACACGGCGAGCACGTCTAAAACTAAGTTGCCGTAAAAAGGAACGCAAGGCTTTTCCGAGCTGCCATTCTCGCTATTTTCCTTAGTCTAAACTTAACTTTTTTTGGCGCCGTAAAAGTTGCCGCAAAGCGGTACCTATTTATTACTTTTTTAACCGACTTCAAAAAAGGAGGAGGTTATCAATTCGACTGTATGTTTTTTTTTTTGTATGTTTGTTACCTCATATCTCAGTCGTTTGTCGACCGAATCGAAAAATTTTTTCGCCTACGTAGAGGGTGTACCTTCTAGTTGGTCCCATTTTTTCCATTTTGGGATCTGATGATGGGATCTTGGTGTAATCGAGGGAAACCCCCAAATTTTAAAGGCACGTATAGTGTTTCTTTACTAGAATCTTAATGTTGTTACGTCTGATAGTCAACATCTTGTGGGGCTGAGCTGATGGTGGAACTCCTAAACGCTTAGGAGTTCAGTAATTATAATGACGGAACTTAAGATAGGTAATTTGTAGCTTCTTAATAAAATAGAATCATAAGGTGCAACCCTCCCCCCCCTCTTAGGTAATCACTAAAAATGAAGAAATAAAATAAACTTTAAAAAAAAGTAAAAACCGACTTCAAAACCAAAATGCACTAAAAAGTCTTAAATAAACTCTTCGCCATTGAAAGTAAAGGAATCCGTTTTAGGCAAACAATTTATTTTTGGAGTCGGTGCCATCACTTTGACCATCAAGCATCAACTATCACAGCACCGACTCCAAAAAGAAATTGTTTGCTTAAAACGGATTCCTTTACTTTCAATGGCGAAGAGTTTATTTAAGACTTTTTAGTGCATTTTGGTTTTGAAGTCGGTTTTTAATTTTTTTTTAAAGTTTTTATTGAAAAAGGTTAGCTGAGTTATAAAGTTTTCTCCTTAGCAATAACTCTTCCATCTCCAGAGATGAGGATGTTAGATCATAAATATTTGAACTTTAATTCCATGTACAAGACGTGCAGGAAGTCGACGACCAATAGTCATGAATGCGTATTTTTTCTATAATAAATTAAAGATGCCTCTTTATTTACAACAACAGTAAGCGTGTCAAAAACTTTAACTTCTCACCATACTTCGGATGAGGTAATTATATACATAGCAATAATTTGCCTCGAAAGTCTTACCGAAGTTATGGTTCGTGTCTGAGACACCTATTCATTTCAAACGAAATATAATAAAGCCGACCAGAAATTTATGAGAACTGTCATAACGCGCGGCGCCCGTTTTATGCCCACTGTTTAGATTATAGATAAATCTTGAATCTAGCATAGGTAAATATTTGCCACCAGGGAATTAGACATTTCCATATCTAGGGTGTTTCCTGTAACGTGTCACGCCGACGCACACAACATAGTTAGTTTCAGTTAATGATACATGTATACTTATACTAATTTAGGCGGTCTTATTGCTTACTTAAATGCTGTCCTTACCTAAAGTTAAGGACAACTTTAAGAAAGAAGAAGAAAAGTATTAGACACATTATCTCATCTTCATTTATACATACACTAGCGGTCCCCCGCGACTTCGTCCGCGCGTTTTGAGTTTGCTCCCTCCCCTCCCGTCGCAGCGTCATGTTTTATATCCTAAAGCCTTTCTCGATAAAAAAGCTATCCAACACAGAAATATTTTTTCGAATCGGTCTAGCAGTTCCTGAGATAAGCGCATTCAAACAAACAAACTCTTCAGCTTAAAATATACTAGCGGTCCCCCGCGACTTCGTCCGCGCGTTTTGAGTTTGCTCCCTCCCCTCCCGTCGCAGCGTCATGTTTTATATCCTAAAGCCTTTCTCGATAAATAAGCTATCCAACACAGAAATATTTTTTTAAATCGGTCCAGCAGTTCCTGAGATAAGCGCGTTCAAACAAACAAACTCTTCAGCTTTATAATATATTAGCGCAAGCGCACGTTGTACTTAAGCTGCGAACATTATTTTGGTGCGGAGTTATGTTAAAACTATGATAGCTCCTAAGATATTTATAGAAATCAAATGATATAAAGGGCAACTTTGTTCTAAATGAAATGCTCGTGATGATGAATCTATTTATTTTGATAAGAATAAATACCTGTGTGTATAATACACCTCTAAAAATAATGCATTATTTTTTTACAAATTCATTAACATAAAAAAGGTTGTAGTAAGTCAACCATAAAAGATAGACATATGCTGTCGCGGACTTTGTTATAGAACTCTTGATGCTGAACAATCCTGTCATACATAATTTTTGTGTAACTTAAGCGGTTTCCGCAGCGTATGCAGCGGAAGCTCTCAAAAGGAATATCTTTCTCCCGTTTTCGCAACATTTTTCATTGCTGCTGTGGTCCTATGAGTCGTATCTTTATGTTATATATAGAGTTGGGCAGGTAAAAAAACAAAATGGTAAGTAATGAAAAATACGGTAATTTATGGTAAAAATGGTAAAATACTCGTAATTTACCAAATAGACCGTAAAATATTCAGTTGCTATATTTATTTATTTTATAATTTGTGCATGATTAAAGCTTTAATCCAAACGGTTGTTGGCGGTGTTGATGGTAGAAAACACTTCAAAAATTGATTATTTTTTACGTTACTTGGGTTACCATATAAAACAGAAAACAAATATTCGTGCGCGTTGCGTAAATTATTAAATGGCATTTAACATTCGCGCTCGCTTCTCGTCTGGTTATTGACGAAACGTTCGAGGAAATATTCGTGCACGAGAGCTGGCGCGAGCTTGCTGTTCACATTGATGTTCACACATCATCATCATCATCATCAGCCAAAAGACGTCCACTGCTGAATATATGCCACCCCCACGGCTTTCCACAGCGACCGGTTGTGAGCGGTCTGCATCCAGTTTGATCCTGCGATCTTTACAAGGTCTTCTGTCCATCTTGACGATGGACATCCCACGCTGCACTTTTGGTCGAAGGGTTTCCAATCTAGAACTTTTCTGCCCCAGCGGCCATCAGTTCCCTGCTATGTGCCCTGCCAAAGTGCCCACTGCCACTAGAGCTTACTGATTCGTAGGGATATGTCCGTTACCTTAGTTCTTCTACGTATCTCCTCGCTTCTGATTCGATCACCGAGCATAGCCCACTCCATTGCTCGTTGGGTGATTTTAAGCTTCTTTATGAGGCCCATAGTTAGAGACCACGTAACGGATCCGTATGTCTTCACTGGTGACATACATTGGTTGAAAACTTTCGTCTTCAGACACTGAGGTAATTGACACGAGAGGACGCTCTTATGCAGTTTCCCGAACCGCTGCCTAGCCGAGTTGGATTCGTCAATTGACCTCTTTCCCAAGTTGGGCCTATCTAATTGGATCTTTCATCTAAGGTAGACGTACTCGTCGACAACTTCAAGAGTTGAGTTTCCAACGGATACTGGAGTAGGTATAACACGGGAACTTGACGTAATTTTCGTCTTTTCCATGTTTTTTTCAAAGACACACCTGTTGGGATACTTGGTCGAGCATAGTGCCAAAATCATTCAACGCCTTTGACACAACGACTATATCATCGGCAAACCGGAGGCGTGTTATGTATTCGCTATTGACGCAGATGCCGAATCCTTCTCATTCCAGGAGCTTAAAGGCGTCTTCCAATGCCGCTGTAAACAGTTTCGGAGATATAACGTCTCCCTGTCTTACACCTCTCCGCAATGGAATCGCCCTCGTATTTTGTTCCTGTACTCGGACCGACCATGGTGGCGTTGTTATACAGACACTTTAACACCTATCGTCTATGTGATACCACTGAAGAGGCCTTCTCATAGTCCACAAACGCTAAACATAGAGGCATATTATACTCGTACTTCTCGGACTTCTGTATAATTTGCCTTAATAGATGTGGTCTATGGTACTGTAGCCTTTTCAGAATTCGGCTTGTTCGGGAGGCTGAAAGTCATCAAACCTACGTGCGAGACGCTTCGTGATTCACACATGCGCGAGATTAATCATAGCATTTGTTGTACATGAAGATGCCGAAGGTTGAATTAGTTGTGGCTTGCGCTCTGCAACTCGTTAGTTTGTTTAAATACTTGAATATCTCGAGTAAGAAAGTGAAAAGAAACCGGCGCCGCAGAGGATGGTGAGGTGAATGATAAGCTTAGCTTTTAGGTCAGTATGATAAGGAAGCATTTTTTTTTTCAAAAATTGTACCCTTTTTCGTGATTTTCAGTTATTAAATTAATAACCTATAAAACGAAAACTTCTGGTTTTGATGGAACTTACACTGTAGGTACCCTAAGTAGCAATATATCTGATTGAACAAAAAATTATCATCTCGCTATGACTTCTCGTTTTCAAGAAATCCGTGGTGAAAAAAACATCAAAACACACATACACTTACGAAATTTTGAACACGTGTTTGGAACTTTGGAAGCCTTAATAGATTACCCCACTCAAACAATATAAAATTCTAACAATATCACATACCTTATAGGTCGAATTGATAACCTCCTTTTTTAAAATAAACATTAATATGTTTATATTACAAACACAATATCACTCATAAATTACAAAGTACAAAACAAAAATAAACCTAATAAATATATTTTTGTGTGATGTGAATCCAGCTCAAAAGTTCGTGTTCGTATTGGCATGTAAAGAAGTATCATCATGCTAAGACAGTAAAAATGAGTGAAATGTTATTCATGGTAATTTGGTAAAGGATTTAAGTATATTTATACATTAAGTTTTGTTAATTAAAATCATTTGAATATTTTCCCAGTCATCGGTAATTTTACCGAGTAAACTACATGTTTTTGGTAATTTACTCGAAATTGAGTAAATTACCGGTCACAAACCCAACGCTAGTTATATAGCCTAAAGCCTTCCTCGATAAATGGACTATCCAACGTAAAAAAAAATTTTCAAATCGGGCCAGTAGTTTTTGAGATTAGCGCGTTCAAACAAACAAACAAACAAACAAACTCTTCAGCTTTATAATATTAGTATAGATTAGGTTATTACTTAATTTGTTCTGTACTAAATTTACGGCCTAGTACAATGTCATTTAATTTCTGGTTAGCGTTGTCTGCTAGATACTTCAAACGAAATGACGTTCTTTATTTGAATTATTAGTTGGTTAGTGCTTACTTGTTGATTGTGTAACCGGTCCAAGGTAAGGCGAATTATACCAAACATTGCTTCACCGTGATCTTTTTACATGATTTGTCTACGCGCTTATTTCAAAAACGTTGTTCTACCAATATTCAGATTTCCGTATCAATACGAACTAGGATTTGGTCCGGATAATATACGGATCCAATTACCTGGTGGCAATAAAGCTGGTGATCTTAAATCATTTTTATTTGTCCGTGATTAATGTTTACTGAGTTTTGTCAATCGGTTTTGATCATATCAATTTTCATTGTTTTTGATTTGTACTTTTACTTTCAGAGTAGCTTTAACTTCTTTCAGATACAACTTGCTATTTATCAAGTGGATACTACGATAAGACTACTCTTTCCAAAGGTATTATTGTTATTTGAATACGCTTAAGCTTGACCCACGTCACATGCTAGCAACTAAATTATGCCACCATCCTATTTTGGATCCCCTTACCTACTATAGAGATCCTTTGACAACACGACTAAGCAATTCTCCCATGCAAATTGTATATAAAGCGCGTAGCTAGGCAAGTACGGGAATGAATGTGCCGTTCAATTGCTCGCTACATTATACATTAGGGCAGGAGTTGCCAACCCGTGGCGAGCAAATTATAATAATTCGTTAATTGATAAAGTTGGTATTTAGTTCGAATATGTGCGAATTGAGCAACTTTGGTTTTGTTGTGTTTTATACAGAGCAGCGATTTGGAAATGATGCAGCTGCAGTCTATTGATAATATTTTTTTAGCGAGTATGGATAGAATTTGCAGAGAAACCTATATGTACTTTTGAATGCCTCTTGTGCATTATTTATTACACACAAAATAATATCAACGGCACTTTAGCTTAAATAAATATTTTTCCTACACTTATGAGCCTAGTATTAGTGTAGTCATTGCGCTCACTTGGAAGGTTGGCGATCCCTGCTCGAACAATGTAGCCTTTGAGGCAGTCGGTTGCGGTTGAATAGATCATCAGTTCAAGTTGTACCCGATCATGTTTCCATTTCCCATTTCGATCAACCGTACGCCTGTTACAGTATATTTCAAAAATATGAACCATTCGCAACTGGGGATTGTGCATGGTAAATGGAGGAACTCAACTGTCACTTAATATAGCTTATTTTTCCAAGTTGAATTTATTCTGTAAAGAATAACTGCATGGGCCATCTGTTTCATAAACAGACGGCTAGATGGCGCTAAGCGTCACGCAATTGACGTTTTCGTAAGAAACCACAAATTTCGCAGGGTCGGACTAACAGCACGGTAGCTCAATTGGTAAGAGCGTTTGGCCCGGTATGCCAAAAGGTTGCTGGTTCAAGTCCCACCCGTGCGCAAATTTTTGGTTTCTTATTTTCATCTTTAAGAATATAAAATATGACACTGTGAGTGTTAAAAACATTCTAAAGCACTTTTAAGGTATTTGTTTTTAAAACCATTTCAAATTATAATTCTTTCTCATTATGTTGAAAAAATATCTTCTTCCTTGTTTGGGTATGAGGGACATAGTAATTGTGGCCTATTACCATCCTGTCATCACATATGTTGTTCAGCAGAAAGCAGCCGTCTAAGCGCCGAGTAAGAAAGCAAGCGCAAAGCCCTGACAATGCTCAGTCATTTTTCCAGTAGCCGCTGATTATTTTTAACTGTCAAACTCAATATAAAATCGAGTTTTGAAAGCCAAGTTACGTAAAACATACTCAGCTTTTTTAGCGCAAATGAAGTAAGCAAAAGTGGCCTGTCAGGAAAAGCGCTTAGGTTAGCAGTTTTCTGCTATACACAAAAATATTTATGTTGTTAATAAGTAAATATTTATGCTGTATAAAATCAGACCTTATTTGTGTGAAAAACTGAGAATAGCATTGTGCGAATCGCTGATTCTTTCGAAACTCAATTACTGCGACACAGTATATGGTCCATGCTTACTCGCAAGGTCTGCAAAGCTCATCCAGCGGGTGCAAAATGCATGTGCTAGATTCTGCTTTCACATTCCACCAAGGACTCATGGCACGCCATATCTTAATGCAGCAAATATATTAAAAATGGAAGCACGCCGAAAACTACACCTAGCAACTTTGCTATTTGGAGTAATAAAAACCCATAAACCTGCATATTTGGAGGAAAAGCTGCTTTGGGCATGGGGTGGGAAAGGGAGAGGAGAAGAGCGTGCACGCCTGTATTTCTGACTCCCCGACATCGCACAGTGACCTTCCGGGGATCTTTCCGATTCGCCGCCACGCGATGCTGGAACTCCTTGCCCCCTCCGGTGCGCGCCCTGAAAGGGAAAAAAACCTTTCAGTTACAATGTAAAAAGGCCTTTCTCTCAAGCCAACAAGAAGAGGCAAAAAATCATACGAGATGAGGGCGCTGCAAGCGCAGCTAGTACTGTAAATATTTAATTTGTTAAGAATCTTTTAATTTTAATATAATATGATAATTAATGAATAAATGATTTATTAATCTTATTTAATTATAATAATGTAATCTTTTTTTTGCGTTTTGTTGTTGTTTTTTTTTCTTGTATTTTTTCTATTTAAGTGTGTGTTTACACCCAGTGCCTAGCAGGAGTTTCCGCTGAAAATCAGTGTCGTGGCATGCTTACCATCTGCTGTCACGATATATACTGAGCGGGGACCTTTTTGGCACACCTGGGCGCTTTGTTTTTTTTATTAATTTAATTTTAGTTGTTTTTTAATTTATATAATGTAATTTGAATGTAATGTGTGTCAAATAAATAAGAATTCAATTCAATTGTCAAGATGAGTGGCGCTTCGGCCTTTACGGATTAGTTTACACCATAATATTATTATCCCTTTGTAATAGAACGACAAAAGCGAGATGTCACCAGCAGAAAGCTGTGTGATTAAAAGAGATGCGAGATGCCATGTAGCAGAATCATTTTTGGCAGATGTCAAACAGTTGACCGTCCTGAAGAGGCTCGCTGAAAATAACTTACATTTGATTTTTTATAATTTTATGTGACATTGTGTTGTAAATTTTAAATAAATAGCTGCTATCATTTATTCGAACTGGTACTTCATTATCATTATCAGCCAAAGGACGTCCACTGCTAAACATAGGCCTCCCCCACGGATTTCCACAGCGACCGATCACTAGCGGTCTGCATCCAGTTTGATCCTGCGATCTTTATAAGGTCGTCTGTCCATCTTGTTGGTGGACGTCCCACGCTGCGTCTCTGGTCGAAGGGTCTCCAATCTAGAACCTTCCTGCCCCAACGGCCATCAGTTCTTCGCGCTATGTGCCCTGCTCATTGCCACTTGAGCTTACTGATTCTCAAGGCTATGTCCGTTACCTTAGTTCTTCTACGTATCTCCTTATTTCTGATTCGATCCCGTAGAGAAACACCCAGCATAGCCCTTTCCATCGCTCGTTGTGTGATTTTGAGCTTCATTATAAGGCCCATAGTAAGAGACCATGTTTCGGATCCGTATGTCATCACTGGTAACACACACTGGTTGAAGACTTTCGTCTACAGACACTGAGGTAGATGAGATGAGAAGACACTCTTGCGCACTAAACTAATATGTTTAACCCATGACGATTTGGTATTAGTCACCTGGGCGGAATGTAAACTCTTTATAGTTACTTCGCTGATTGACAAAACAACTGAGTATTGTAATGTTTGGTGCATACATAGCAGTCATTATAGGTATCAGGTTTTGACTATTATAATAGTGTAGGACAAATTAAACCGTTGTTATATTGTTAAGAGTTTAATAGAATAGTAAAAAAAACATGTGTAATTTATGTATCTTTTAGTTTTCCTACTAATTTCGCGGTTTCGGCGGCTAATCGAAAATATCATTATGAATAATAGCATATGTACTATTCTGATAAATGAGCTATTGTTATTATAAAGTTTCATCACAATCCATCGAGTACTTTTGGCGAGAAGGAGTAACAAACATCCATCCATTCATCCATCATCACAAACTTTTGCATTAATCATATAAGTGGTTAGTTGTATGATATAAGTGGAATTATTTAATAAAATTTAAAAAAATGTTTTACCTTGTTTTTATTTTTTCAAAAAATTACCGGACCCTACGAATACTGAACCGTTTGTGCGTGAGTCCGACTCGTACTTAGCCGGTGTTTTATATTGATACCTACTATAACTGATACTGATGAATGCTTTAGAATGTTTTTAACACTCACAGTGTCATATTTTATATTCATAAAGATGAAATAAGAAACCAAAAATTTGCGCACGGGCGGGACTTGAACCAGCAACCTTTTGGCAAACCGGGCCAAATGCTCTTACCAATTGAGCTACCGTGCTGTCAGTCCGACCCTGCGAAATTTGTGGTTTCTTATGAAAACGTCAATTGCGTGACGCTTAGCGCCATCTAGCCGTCTGTTTATGAAACAGATGGCCCAAGCAGTTATTCTTTACAGAATAAATTCAACTTGGAAATTGATGTCGCTTCGCTATCTAATGCTTTAGAATGTTTTTAACACTCACAGTGTCATATTTTATATTCATAAAGATGAAATAAGAAACCAAAAATTTTGCGCACGGGCGGGACTTAAACCAACAACCTTTTGGCAAACCGGGCCAAACGCTCTTACCAATTGAGCTACCGTGCTGTCAGTCCGACCCTGCGAAATTTGTAGTTTCTTATGAAAACGTCAATTGCGTGACGCTTAGCGCCATCTAGCCGTCTGTTTATGAAACAGATGGCCCAAGCAGTTATTCTTTACAGAATAAATTCAACTTGGAAATTGATGTCGCTTCGCTATCTAATGCTTTAGAATGTTTTTAACACTCACAGTGTCATATTTTATATTCATAAAGATGAAATAAGAAACCAAAAATTTGCGCACGGGCGGGACTTGAACCAGCAACCTTTTGGCAAACCGGGCCAAACGCTCTTACCAATTGAGCTACCGTGCTGTCAGTCCGACCCTGCGAAATTTGTAGTTTCATATGAAAACGTCAATTGCGTGACGCTTAGCGCCATCTAGCCGTCTGTTTATGAAACAGATGGCCCAAGCAGTTATTCTTTACAGAATAAATTCAACTTGGAAATTGATGTCGCTTCGCTATCTAATGCTTTAGAATGTTTTTATCACTCACAGTGTCATATTTTATATTCATAAAGATGAAATAAGAAACCAAAAATTTGCGCACGGGCGGGACTTGAACCAGCAACCTTTTGGCAAACCGGGCCAAACGCTCTTACCAATTGAGCTACCGTGCTGTTAGTCCGTCCCTGCGAAATTTGTGGTCTCTTATGAAAACGTCAATTGCGTGACGCTTAGCGCCATCTAGCCGTCTGTTTATGAAACAGATGGCCCAAATCCCGCCCGTGCGCAAATTTTTGGTTTCTTATTTCATCTTTATGAATATAAAATATGACACTGTGAGTGTTAAAAACATTCTAAAGCATTAGATAGCGAAGCGACATCAATTTCCAAGTTGAATTTATTCTGTAAAGAATAACTGCTTGGGCCATCTGTTTCATAAACAGACGGCTAGATGGCGCTAAGCGTCACGCAATTGACGTTTTCATAAGAAACTACAAATTTCGCAGGGTCGGACTGACAGCACGGTAGCTCAATTGGTAAGAGCGTTTGGCCCGGTTTGCCAAAAGGTTGCTGGTTCAAGTCCCGCCCGTGCGCAAATTTTTGGTTTCTTATTTTATCTTTATGAATATAAAATATGACACTGTGAGTGTTAAAAACATTCTAAAGCATTAGATAGCGAAGCGACATCAATTTCCAAGTTGAATTTATTCTGTAAAGAATAACTGCTTGGGCCATCTGTTTCATAAACAGACGGCTAGATGGCGCTAAGCGTCACGCAATTGACGTTTTCATAAGAAACTACAAATTTCGCAGGGTCGGACTGACAGCACGGTAGCTCAATTGGTAAGAGCGTTTGGCCCGGTTTGCCAAAAGGTTGCTGGTTCAAGTCCCGCCCGTGCGCAAATTTTTGGTTTCTTATTTCATCTTTATGAATATAAAATATGACACTGTGAGTGTTAAAAACATTCTAAAGCATTAGATAGCGAAGCGACATCAATTTCCAAGTTGAATTTATTCTGTAAAGAATAACTGCTTGTGCCATCTGTTTCATAAACAGACGGCTAGATGGCGCTAAGCGTCACGCAATTGACGTTTTCATAAGAAACTACAAATTTCGCAGGGTCGGACTGACAGCACGGTAGCTCAATTGGTAAGAGCGTTTGGCCCGGTTTGCCAAAAGGTTGCTGGTTCAAGTCCCGCCCGTGCGCAAATTTTTGGTTTCTTATTTCATCTTTATGAATATAAAATATGACACTGTGAGTGTTAAAAACCTTCTAAAGCATTAGATAGCGAAGCGACATCAATTTCCAAGTTGAATTTATTCTGTAAAGAATAACTGCTTGGGCCATCTGTTTCATAAACAGACGGCTAGATGGCGCTAAGCGTCACGCAATTGACGTTTTCATAAGAAACTACAAATTTCGCAGGGTCGGACTGACAGCACGGTAGCTCAATTGGTAAGAGCGTTTGGCCCGGTTTGCCAAAAAGGTTGCTGGTTCAAGTCCCGCCCGTGCGCAAAATTTTTGGTTTCTTATTTCATCTTTATGAATATAAAATATGACACTGTGAGTGTTAAAAACATTCTAAAGCATTAGATAGCGAAGCGACATCAATTTCCAAGTTGAATTTATTCTGTAAAGAATAACTGCTTGGGCCATCTGTTTCATAAACAGACGGCTAGATGGCGCTAAGCGTCACGCAATTGACGTTTTCATAAGAAACTACAAATTTCGTAGGGTCGGACTGACAGCACGGTAGCTCAATTGGTAAGAGCGTTTGGCCCGGTTTGCCAAAAGGTTGCTGGTTCAAGTCCCGCCCGTGCGCAAATTTTTGGTTTCTTATTTCATCTTTATGATACTGATGAAATTTATCGATATCGATATTAATGTAAAAAGCGGTATGGCAAACATCATTAACACGCATACATAAATAATTTTACACACATAAATGTAATCCTAAATCGGTTTCGTTTGACAGTTTTTATTTGTTCTTCTCATCTGATAGAAGATAGTACTTCTATGGTTTACACCGTACCATACTGTTTCGTCATCTGACAGCCGGTCCAAAGTTGGTCTTGTTTTGGTTTTAATAGTTTTAGAAAAAGAAAAAAACACATATAGCATTATTCACAAACAGTAAAGTTTAATTTCCAACACATTTTACATCAATTGGTTACAACAGTCAAATAGCCAATTGAGTAAAGTATTTTATCACGATTGATGACACAGCTTATGCTAAACAATTTGGATTCCAACTATGTAAATCGATAATAGTGTGTTATCCAAGTAAACACAGGACCATGGAAGAAACAATTTAGCCACCGCCGACTGACCAGCCGTGAATACAAAGGATTCAATTTACCTACCACACTCACGTACACATGGATGTATGTAAATTTTTATGTTTGCACAATAAAATGTAAATAAATCCAGTGACTTCCGTGAGCCTCCCCTGAATATTACAGGATGTGTCAGGATAACGAATTTGGGGACGCAGCGAATATTATATTTATTTTCTTGGTCGAATTTATAACATGCACAAAATGCTCGTGTTACCAATCTCGTGGGGCTCGTATAGGTCTAAATTATAATATCGTATGAGTTTTGAAGGCATTGTGCATACGAGACGTCTTTCGCAGTCGTAGATCAGTTTCGCGTTAGCAATTCATTTCATAAACGATTGTTCTCAATAGTCAATCAATACTTGCTTAACGTTTATATTGCATATAAATACGTTTTTTAAATTGTTAACACTCACAGTGTCGATCTGAAAGGTCGAAATAAAGGTTAAACCCACGACCTCTGACAAACCCAAGAGTTGGTAAGAGCGTTGGCCCGCTTTGTCAAAGGACGTGTATTCAAATCCTACTCGTGAGGAAGTTAAGTTTCTTATTTCATCCTTTAATGCATTTTTCAGTTCACTATAATACTCTTTCTAAACATGCGCAAATTGTTCACTGAGCTGATATGAGTGATATACTTCTGTGGACGCCAAAGACATATATCTCTCATTTAATTCATTTAGTTCAGTAGTTCTACTATAATTATATCAATCACTACTTTACATTCATTCAGCTCAATTGAGCTTGGACACACGCTTGGATGTGCTTAGAAGTACTCTGAAAATCACGTTAAACATCAATCTATGAAACAATACTAAATTCTTACTTATTGTAAAGTTATTAAAGAACATTTCTGCTTGCGCGTCTTACATTCAATTTGGCGTCAAACTCACGCGAGCCGAGCCATTCTTGGTGTAACTAACCAAAATATCCCTACTACTAGTCAACCCGGTACGTGAACGGCACCAACGAGGCGTCAACCATACGGAAGCAAGTTACGTAAAGGAAAAAGCAACGCCTCAGATGGGAACGGCAACGGATAGCGAACGCTTCGCCTCGGATCGTGTTTGATACAACTTATGACAGTTCTTCTTGTTAATGACAGCCCGTTTCCATCATCAGCACATCGTCAATCAGCGGGCGGCGCGCCGTAAGCGCGTTACAACGCATGCGCCGCTGGTCAAGAGTGAGTTCCAAGTTGGTCTCGATTCGAGGTGGTGCCGTTACGAAGTTGATAGATGTGCGTTGAAGTACGGGTTTCATACAAAGAATAATGAACGCCTCGAGTTAATACGGTGCCGTCACGGTGACGGGTTGATCAGTGGGATACAGCCTTTACTCTCTATCACTGAACGACTGGACTGGACTGTTGAGCCGTATTGGACGATAGTGAACAAGTGAGTGAAGGAACTAGATTGCTGAACTACTTCAATATTCATTCAAGAACTACCCAACTCTAATCATACATAATTTGCAATAGGTTCGAGTAAGTATTTAAGTTCCTGTCGCACGAAATGTGAGCCAGAAATGTTTCGCACAAAGCTTCTATTTCTTGTAGCGTTTATTTACAAACACAATATCAACGCACGATTGACTATATGCGCGGTCGAACGAAATATTCACAATTAATAGAAGTGGACCCGGAGCAAATTGAAAAATGTTTCAGTTTTCAGTTTGAGCGAAAATTGAAAAATGTTCGACGGCAATCCACGCGACAGGACGGCGTTTGACGGCGCACGTGGCGTTCGCAAGTACCGATTTTTCTCGTATTATACCGGAAAATGGTACCGACCTATATCATTCGGCGCGTGCTTGCTGACACTGTTTTCAATAAGGACTTGACACTTCGATTACACCGTTAGATTTTTTTGGGTTCCGTAGCTGAATGGCATAAACGAAATCCTTATTAGGTAGTTTCGTTAAGTATGTCTGTATAGATGGATGGATGGATATGGATAACTCTTTATTGCACATAACAGACATTGATTTACAAATTCGGTTTAAGGAAATATACAATTAAGGCGGTCTTATCGCTAAAAGCGATCTCTTCTTACAACCTTTGGGTAAAGAAATTATGAGTTTTATAGGAAGAGGTATTTTGTGCATAAAAGAAAATGAAGAGCTGAATAAGTAAAGTAGAAATATATCTGTATAATACAAATATTGTATAAAATAAATAAAAAACAAGAAAAATATTAATAAATAATATACATGTACATAAAATATAACAGATTAATATATACAGCCCGTTGTTTGGAAGTTGGCGGTGTTTCACCCCCGTGCCTCGGAAAAGCACGTAGGATGTGCTTAGAAGTACTCTGAAAATTACGTTAAACATCAATCTATGAAACAATACTAAATTCTTACTTATTGTAAAGTTATTAAAGAACATTTCTGCTTGCGCGTCTTACATTCAATTTGGCGTCAAACTCACGCGAGCCGAGCCATTCTTGGTATAACTAACCAAAATATCCCTACTACTAATCAACCCGGTACGTGAACGGCTCCAACGAGGCGTCAACCATACGGAAGCAAGTTACGTAAAGGGAACAGCAACGCCTCAGATGGGAACGGCAACGGATAGCGAACGCCTCGCCTCGGATCGTGTTTGATACAACTTATGACAGTTCTTCTTGTTAATGACAGCCCGTTTCCATCATCAGCACATCGTCAATCAGCGGGCGGCGCGCCGTAAGCGCGTTACAACGCATGCGCCGCTGGTCGAGAGTGAGTTCCGAGTTGGTCTCGATTCGAGGTGGTGCCGTTACGAAGTTGATAGATGTGCGTTGAAGTACGGGTTTCATACAAAGAATAATGAACGCCTCGAGTTAATACGGTGCCGTCACGGTGACGGGTTGATCAGTGGGATACAGCCTTTACTCTCTATCACTGAACGACTGGACTGGACTGTTGAGCCGTATTGGACGATAGTGAACGAGTGAGTGAAGGAACTAGATTGCTGAACTACTTCAATATTCATTCAAGAACTACCCAACTCTAATCACACATAATTTGCAATAGGTTCGAGTAAGTATTTAAGTTCCTGTCGCACGAAATGTGAGTCAGAAATGTTTCGCACAAAGCTTCTATTTCTTGTAGCGTTTTTTTACAAACACAATATCAACGCACGATTGACTATATGCGCGGTCGAACGAAATATTCACAATTAATAGAAGTGGACCCGGAGCAAATTGAAAAATGTTTCAGTTTTCAGTTTGAGCGAAAATTGAAAAATGTTCGACGGCAATCCACGCGACATGACGGCGTTTGACGGCGCACGTGGCGTTCGCAAGTACCGATTTTTCTCGTATTATACCGGAAAATGGTACCGACCTATATCATTCGGCGCGTGCTTGCTGACACTGTTTTCAATAAGGACTTGACACTTCGATTACACCGTTAGATTTTTTTGGGTTCCGTAGCTGAATGGCATAAACGAAATCCTTATTAGGTAGTTTCGTTAAGTATGTCTGTATAGATGGATGGATGGAGATGGATAACTCTTTATTGCACATAACAGACATTGATTTACAAATTCGGTTTAAGGAAATATACAATTAAGGCGGTCTTATCGCTAAAAGCGATCTCTTCTTACAACCTTTGGGTAAAGAAATTATGAGTTTTATAGGAAGAGGTATTTTGTGCATAAAAGAAAATGAAGAGCTGAATAAGTAAAGTAGAAATATATCTGTATAATACAAATATTGTATAAAATAAATAAAAAACAAGAAAAATATTAATAAATAATATACATGTACATAAAATATAACAGATTAATATATACAGCCCGTTGTTTGGAAGTTGGCGGTGTTTCACCCCCGTGCCTCGGAAAAGCACGTAGGATGTGCTTAGAAGTACTCTGAAAATTACGTTAAACATCAATCTATGAAACAATACTAAATTCTTACTTATTGTAAAGTTATTAAAGAACATTTCTGCTTGCGCGTCTTACATTCAATTTGGCGTCAAACTCACGCGAGCCGAGCCATTCTTGGTGTAACTAACCAAAATATCCCTACTACTAATCAACCCGGTACGTGAACGGCTCCAACGAGGCGTCAACCATACGGAAGCAAGTTACGTAAAGGGAACAGCAACGCCTCAGATGGGAACGGCAACGGATAGCGAACGCCTCGCCTCGGATCGTGTTTGATACAACTTATGACAGTTCTTCTTGTTAATGACAGCCCGTTTCCATCATCAGCACATCGTCAATCAGCGGGCGGCGCGCCGTAAGCGCGTTACAACGCATGCGCCGCTGGTCGAGAGTGAGTTCCGAGTTGGTCTCGATTCGAGGTGGTGCCGTTACGAAGTTGATAGATGTGCGTTGAAGTACGGGTTTCATACAAAGAATAATGAACGCCTCGAGTTAATACGGTGCCGTCACGGTGACGGGTTGATCAGTGGGATACAGCCTTTACTCTCTATCACTGAACGACTGGACTGGACTGTTGAGCCGTATTGGACGATAGTGAACGAGTGAGTGAAGGAACTAGATTGCTGAACTACTTCAATATTCATTCAAGAACTACCCAACTCTAATCATACATAATTTGCAATAGGTTCGAGTAAGTATTTAAGTTCCTGTCGCACGAAATGTGAGTCAGAAATGTTTCGCACAAAGCTTCTATTTCTTGTAGCGTTTTTTTACAAACACAATATCAACGCACGATTGACCATATGCGCGGTCGAACGAAATATTCACAATTAATAGAAGTGGACCCGGAGCAAATTGAAAAATGTTTCAGTTTTCAGTTTGAGCGAAAATTGAAAAATGTTCGACGGCAATCCACGCGACATGACGGCGTTTGACGGCGCACGTGGCGTTCGCAAGTACCGATTTTTCTCGTATTATACCGGAAAATGGTACCGACCTATATCATTCGGCGCGTGCTTGCTGACACTGTTTTCAATAAGGACTTGACACTTCGATTACACCGTTAGATTTTTTTGGGTTCCGTAGCTGAATGGCATAAACGAAATCCTTATTAGGTAGTTTCGTTAAGTATGTCTGTATAGATGGATGGATGGAGATGGATAACTCTTTATTGCACATAACAGACATTGATTTACAAATTCGGTTTAAGGAAATATACAATTAAGGCGGTCTTATCGCTAAAAGCGATCTCTTCTTACAACCTTTGGGTAAAGAAATTATGAGTTTTATAGGAAGAGGTATTTTGTGCATAAAAGAAAATGAAGAGCTGAATAAGTAAAGTAGAAATATATCTGTATAATACAAATATTGTATAAAATAAATAAAAAACAACAAAAATATTAATAAATAATATACATGTATATAAAATATAATAGATTAATATATACAGCCCGTTGTTTGGAAGTTGGCGGTGTTTCACCCCCGTGCCTCGGAAAAGCACGTAAAGCCGTTGCGCCTGATCTCTCTCCAGTCGTGTCAGATTGCTGTCCCATCGGGCTATGAGAGTGAAATGAATCGAGAGTGCACCTGTGTTTGCGCACACACTTATGCACTATAATATATCCCGCGCAATTACTATTACCAACACAATAATAATCATACATTATAATATATGAAATGAGAGGACACATGAGTAGATAGAATTATTTTGATTAGAGTAGATGTTCTTTGAGCATTTTTTTGAAAATAGTAATAGATTTTGATTGCTTGATAGCCAGGGGTAAGGAGTTCCACAAGCGTACTGATTGTACAGACACTGTATGTCTTACTTAACTTAGTAGATAGGTGTATCCCGTTAATTAACCATTTTACGATGCCCATCCAAAAATAAAAAAAAGTTTGAGGGAGGCTCCCATACATGTAAATAAAAAAAATTTTTTTTGCTCAAACCTATTGTTTGATAGGTCGCTTAAAATGACATCGAGGTTTCTAAACCATTTTTTTTCTGAAAGTCTAACATTTGGGAGACAGACGCTTCCAAAGTGGTAAAATGGGCGCCCTCTCTTACTGTTTAACGAAGCAAGTCTCTTACTTTTTAGCGGGTGAAGCCGTGGTGAAGGAATATTTTGGTTGACCCCTGTTGCACACAACACAGTGGCAACACTGTCGCTGCATGAAATCAGTCATCAGATTCTTTTTCAGCGGCACAGGTGAAGGTATTTTAATTAGCATTCGGCTAACTCGGTTGGTAAGGGTTTATCGGTTTTCCGATGAACACTCGACAATATGATTTCCAAACGGAGTCGCAATGGCGCTGAGCGGGGCGAAGCGCGCGCTGACATGTAGCCCGGATCAAAGTGTCTGATATTTCAGTTCGAAGCTATTTTTATTTTTTTTTATTAAGAAAACCAACTGCGTAATGTACAATATTTCTTATCTAGTGCTTATGCTATGAGTAAAGCTAATTACAGGCTTCCCTTAATTTTACGTTCAGTATAGGACGTGAGACAAAAACTCAATAATACAGTGCACAAAAACACAATAGTACAGTGCGACATAAAGTGCACTTGTAGGTAAAGAAAAGATCAATTTGTGACAAAACTTCCTCTCGCATATCCAAATACGCGATAACATTGGCAAGCGTGTTGAAATTTTCATGTACATCTTCCTTAATTTTAAGTTTACACAGTGAAACGCTGATTTTATAAAAACAAAACCGAATCACATACACATTACATTCCTACATACATACACACACCTGCCACTTACAATATCAAATTAGTGTTACGAGCAAGTTTACATTTAGAATTACCAGAGATAAAATTTAATATGCATTGTTGACGATTCTAATCACTTTTTGTTTCACTATATTTTTACTGTGAGTGAACATGTCAATATCTTGAAAGTTGTCATTATAAGTCTGCAGTAGTCGAGAGATGGGTGAGTTGCGTGCATAGTTAGTACTCGCGTCGGGTGCTATAAACAATGGAGGGGTCCGCCGACGGTTGCGCCAGGTTGGTACGTTATACCTTATACTTTCAACTAGTTCTGGGCAATCCACATTACTCTTTACTATATCGTATAGTAAACACAGATCCAATATCTTTCGCCTGTCTTTGAGTGGAGTTAGGCCGTATTGATCACAACTTTCTTTATACGTCATTGGCTCTGGTTTCGGAAAACGGTATTTTAAATGATGTATCAAAATTTTTTGCAGACGCTCCAGACGGTCCGTGTATGTAGCATATTGCGGATTCCATATAGGACTAGCGTATTCAATTAGGCTACGTACATAGGCGAAATATACAATTTTAATAGTTTCGACATTCTTAAAAGACTTGCAAGTTCTTATTACAAAACCTAGATTTTTGTAACCCTTGTCAACTATTTTATCAATATGATCTCCGAGAAGCATTTTATCGTCAAAATGCACACCCAGATCTCTAACCAGAGAAGTTCTGCGAATAGGTATGCCGTCGAAGTTATAGGGGTAAATGGTTGGAGATGGTTTACGAGTAAAAGTGATGCATTCACATTTATTTATGTTGACCGTGATATTATTTCTTTTGTAATAATCAGATAGCCTATCAAGGTCCGATTGTATCATTAGACAATCTTGGTCACTATTTATTTTCATATATATTTTTTTTGTCATCCGCGTACATTAGGTGTCGCGCTGATGTGAAACACGACATAATGTCTGCTACATAGACATTGTAGAACAACGGGCCCAAATGGGATCCTTGTGGTATTCCCGTAGGGATACTAATAAACTCTGATTTATAACCCCCCATAACAACAGCTTGAGATCGATTGCTCAAGTAGGATTTAATCCACCTGAGCAAATCGCCATGTATACCCATCCTGTATAGTTTGTGGATTAGAGTGTCGTGATCCACACGGTCAAATGCTTTCTCGAAATCCGTGTAAATCACGTCAATCTGTCCTCCCCTGTCCATATTATGTAAAACATAATTCGAAAAGCATGCTAAATTGGTAATTGTGGATCGGCGCCTTAGAAAGCCGTGTTGTGTGTTGGGCAGTTCTTTACTTAAGACTGGGTATATAGCATCAAAAACTATTTTCTCAAAGACTTTACCAACTGTATTTAATATAGAAATTCCCCTATAGTTCTCAATATTGGATTTAGCTCCTTTTTTGTGTATCGGTACAATTTGGGCTTTCTTCCAGATATTAGGGAATATGCCACTATTCAGAGATCTGTTAAAAATTAAGGCCAACGGGAAGCTGAGCGATTTAGCACAGCTCCGCCAGAAAAACGGTGGTATGCCATCGCAACCCGCCCCCTTATGGGGATCTAAAAGTTTCAAAAGTTTCTCTACTGTAACCGCAGAAATATTTATTTTAGATATATCATCATTGGTTATTCTGTGGAGGTTTGTATCGACAGGCTCTCGTGATGGTTCCCCGAAAACACTTTTAAAGAAGTCATTAAATGCATTACAAATATCTACACCATCTGAGAGTTTACTGTCGCGATACGTGAGCATTTTAGGATAACTAGATCCACCTCGTAAAGACTTGACGTACGTCCAGATGGATTGTGGGCTTTGAGAAATAGATTCCTCAGCCAACTTTGTATACCTTGCAAAGCATTCCTCTTGAATACGTTGCTGTCGCCGACGTAATAATGAGAATTCGTCATAATCTAATAAATTACCAAATATAAATAAACACGATAGAAATATCCATAAAAGTAAATCAGACAAGATGGCCGAAGAAGATGCGTTTCCCATACCTAGTCCAGAAGTAAAAGTCACGCTGTATTATTACACCGGCCAAATTAATTGTGTGTCGAGAGCTCATATTGGCCTTTTGTGATACTAATGACAAAAAGATGATACCACCCACCTTCTTGACCTACTTTTACGTGGACGGTGAAACAATAAATCTGAGTGGACTCGAGTACTTCAAAATATGTTTTAACTATTTATTTCACTGTTGCATAAACAGACGGGTAGATGGCGTAAAACGTCTCGCGTGTGACGTAGCCATAAGAGACCACAAATTTCGCAATGTCGGACCGACAGCACGGTAGCTAAATTGGTAGAGCGTTAGGCCCGGTAAGCCAAGAAGTTGCTGGTTAGAGTAATTTTTGGTTTCTTATTTCATCTTTGTGAATATAAAATATGACACTGCGAGTGTTAAAAACATTCTAAACCATTACTTATTTCAGATTAGATTTATAATGATATGATATAATAATAATTAGGTATAGATGAATGATGAAATGAAACCTAGGAGGAATGATAAAACAGGAATATCCAAGGAAAAATATACAGAAAAATACTTTTATTGGCAAGTGTCCTATCATTATCTGTAAACGAACCTTAATTATTTAATCAAATCATCAATTGAATTAGTTAACGGCGTAACGAAGTGCTGTTGCATTAACTAGTTTATTTAATTTACAACATGGTTACTAATACGAGTTACTTTAAAACTTTCAGTGTGACGTCATTATCCTGTTACAGTGATATTTGTAGACTGCCAGGGACGCGACCTAATGACGTTGCCATGGCAACGCTGTAGCGACCCACAACCCCTGTTTCATAAATCAACCTTCAGGTACAATTTAATATCTGGGCATGAGTTTCCTGTAGCAAAAATTGACGATTTCTTAAATTATTAATAGCCAATTTATTTTACAATTATAAAAACCAACTTGAATTTTCTGTCTCAGAAAGGTGATGTTTGGAAATAGATCATGTTAGATTTATAAATTATGTTATTACCTCTTCACTGAATAAAAAGTTACACCGATAACTATGTTTTTTATGACATTAAGACTACTTGATATTTCAGACTATCCCCAAAGTCACCAAACAGCAATTTGTCGTGTTTAATTTAGCCAGGTCGTCATATATTAATAAGCTAAACTCCAGTGCGAGTTCAAGGCAAATATGTGCAGTCCCGGCTTACAGTAAGAGTTAGTGGTAGCTAAAGCCCTCCGCGCAGTGAGGCCCTTCAGACGCGCTGAGTTTCCTCGGCTTACTGATATATACGGAACTTAAGCCTATGGAAGATGGGTTAACTTTTTTGCTGAACCACTGTTTTTAATAATCTTAGTTAACAATTATTACGAGTAAGTACTGTATGTACGTAATACAAAGTAAGGTACCTAATCAACTAAACTAAAATTACATGGTTGTACAAAAAAGGCATAATTAATACAAAGTGTGGCCTCTTCTGTTATTTATTGAGAACTTGCTGGCACCGATTATTGATAGAATCGATGAAACTGTTAATGTTATCCTGTGGCAAGCTCCCAATGAAATTTTAGAAGTTCATTAGTTTTTGGGTTATTGTTACTCCATCAAAGTCCTTCAAAACACATCTCTGGAGCATGCCCCATGCATGCTCGATGAGGTTGAGATCTGGCAATTGCGCAGGCCAAGGCAATACCAGGATGTTCCCTTGCTAAGTACTCCCGTGTGTGTAAATCTGTATGCAAACGCGCATTTTCATCAACAACGTGAAATCGGAGCCAAGCCTTCGTGCGGATAGATGGCCATAAATCCTCAACGTTATTAATACCGTTCTTCCCATTTACAAGAACGAGCTCAGTTCGTCTGTTCTTCGTAATACCCACCCATACTATAACTGTTGAGCCGTTGTATGGATGCACTTTCTGAACACACCACAGTCTTTCAGTATTTTCAGGACGACGGTACACTCTTACCCTTCTAGGATCAGTCTTGAACCCAAATCGAGACTCATCGCAAAATAATAGGTCCTACTCATGCAGTCAATTTCGTACAGTTTGGCAGCTAACAACAATAAAAAAATTCGTCATTATGGAGCATCATTAAACTTAATTAATTCTTATCAATCACGTAGAACGCAAAAAGTATATGTAAACGGAATTGAGTCTTCTGGAGCGCCTCTTACAGTGGGTGTACCCCAGAGATCTATATTGTGACCACTATTATTTTTGATATATATAAATGACCTCTCGCATTTTGTGGGGGTTCTTTGTGATATAGTATTGTTTGCAGATGATACTTCACTAATCTTTAAAATCCCAAAAGGTGAAGAAAATTTTGACGATGTAAATAATACTTTTTTACAAGCATTACATTGGTATACAGTTTAACTCCAAGATCTCCTTCTTAATGGAAGTAAAACTAAATGTGTAAAGTTTACACATTTAGTTTACCCAAGGTACATCAAATCAGGTTAAGGTACTTTTATCTTAACCTGAGTTGATGCCTGTCTGCCTGATGCCTGATATTATCAAGCGATTTGTCTTTACAAATCGCTTGATATTATCGACTCCACAACATTCTTGGGAATCACTTTATACTCCAAACTACAATGGAGTCCTCAAATAGAGGCCTTGTCAGGGAAACTAAGCTCAGCTGCTTTTGCTGTAAGAAAGATTTAGACGTTTGACTGATATAGAAACAGCTAGGTAAGTTTATTTTAGTTATTTCTATAGCTTGATAGCTACGGTATTTTACTGTGGGGCTCGGTTGCTGATATAGGATCAATTTTTGTATTACAAAAAAGAGCCGTCGAGCTATTTATAATCTAAAAACTCAAGATTCCGTACGAGAAATGTTTAAAGAAATTATAATATTAACTGTAACCTCAGTATATTTATGAAAATTTAATGTATGTACGCAAGTATTAACATTCATTCACGAAAAAAAGTGATAAATACAATTATAATACTGGGAATAAAAATAAGCTTACTATTCCACAATTCAGGCTTCGAATGGTTGGTAATTCTTTCATGGGGGAAAGATAAGATAAGATAAGATAAGATAAGATGCATTTATTTACCCAAAACATGTGTAGTGTACATTACAGGTGTTGTTTAGTTGAAGTATCAACATGTCTTACCGATAGCCGGCATGTAAATATTAAATTGACAATAGTAAAATACAATTACATTTCGAATAATTACAATAAAAATAAAATTAATTCAATAGTTATGTCTCATCAATTATTATATAAAAAAAAACTTATAAATTAATATTATTCAAGATTTATCTATCATTTAAGAAGTCATTTATTGTGTAATAACATTTATTTACTAAGAAAATCTTAAACTTATTTTTAAATTGAGTCATAGGTAAACATTTGTATTGATTTGGGACTTTATTAAAGATTTTTGGTGCCATGCATAGAACACTACTATGTAACAGTGCTTTTTTTGATAGATGTAGGCACAATCTATCCCCGTTTCGTCTATTCCGGGTAACAAGATCCGAGAGGCTCGGGAAAAGATGAGGATTGGATTTCACAAACAGAGCCATTTCCATAATATATAGTGACGGAAGAGTCAGAATTTTGTGTTTAACGAATAATGGCTTGTAACTTTCTATAGTTGGGAATCCGAACATCGAACCTAAACAACGTTTTTGACTCTTGAATGCTATTTCTTTATGGGTTGAATTGCCCCAGAATATTATTCCATACCTTAGCAGGGATTCAACCAGCCCATAGTATGCAGTGAGTAAAGCGTCAATATTCACTGTAGTCGAGAGTCTATGTAAAGCGAAAGCTGCGCAGCTAACTTTTTTACTTAACTCGTCTATGTGATGTTTCCAGTCTATTTTTTTGTCAATGTTTAGGCCTAGAAATCGAGCAGTATCTACTTGTTCAATTATTTTGTTCTGATAAGAGACTTCGATTTGTGATGGATTTGAGTTTCTTTGACTAAAGTGCATTATATGCGTTTTATTAAGATTGATTTTCAAATTATTATTATTAAGTCAATTAATTAATGATTTTAATGTATTATTTATGTCAGAGTTATATGAAATTAGAATGTCAGATTTATTATGTTGTATGTCATCATTACATTTTATAGTCACCGTACTGTCATCAGCAAACAATGTCATAGGGTGTTTAGTGGTTTTTGGCAAGTCATTAATATATATAATAAATAATAAGGGTCCCAGGACGCTACCTTGGGGAACTCCATAAGTCACATTACGCTCTTTAGATGAGTATGTTTCTTCAGTTCTAGTTTGGGCGTTAAGCTTGTGTATAACTGTTTTTTGTCTACGATGACTTAAGTAAGACTGTATCAATCTTAAAATAGTACCTCTTATGAAAGGTATAATATTTTTCAATAAACTGCCAGAACATATTGAAAACTTACCGGTCAATAAATTTAAAACTGTCATTCAAGAAACCCTAATGACGAAACACATGTAAAACTATTAAGATTATAAAGAAATATATTTTGCGCGAACTTACTAAACAAATAATTTGAAAATTGGTTATTTCCCTGATTCATTAAAAAGGGCGAAAGTCAGTCCAATTGTTAAGTCGGGTTGTAGAACTGAAGCTAATAATTACAGGCCTATATCTGTATTACCAATCATGTCTAAAATATTTAAGAAAGCAATCTACAATCAATTGGAACAGTATCTCAACTCCATAGATTTCTCTTTGACAAACAGTACGGGTTTCGCCCAAAGTCTAAAACTCTTTCTGCATGCATGGATTAACCAACAAATATAAAGCTAAACACTGATCAGAAACAAATTATTTAAATGATCCTTCTTTGGAAGGATGTCTTCTCATTTGAGTATACAAGAACCAAATTTATAATATAACTGCAAGACTTTAAATGAGTTCACTATGAACCATTTTTATCAAAACGGACCTATGTCGGTATGTATTATTACCACAGCGCGGCGTTTGATTGTGAAATGGACTTTATTCTACGCGGGGCATATTGTACATGCCACTACGCGCAAAATGGGAGAATGCACCGCGCCACGCGATCTGCGCCTCCGTCGCCGCGTGCGTTCCGCGGAACGCGGTGGAGCGCGGTGCAGTAGGGGAACACCCCTTCCTTACACACTGTGACTTTTAGCATCGATGCAGTCGCGTGTTTTGAAAACGCTTCGGCATCGCGACTCACGCAATGAACAGATGTAATTTATCATCGATGCTAACGAGCATTAGTATCGATGCAGTCGCCAAAATTCAGTACATAATTTGACAATTTTTAGCTTCTGCATCGCGACTGCATCGCTGCAGAAAGTCGCAGTGTGTAAAGGGTCTAACGTTTGCGTTTGCGCGTGGGATGACGCTGCACGCTGGTTGCATCGCACGGCGCCTCAATATAAACGCTAAAACGCCTAACGCACCGCGGAAGCCACGCTGAACGCGATGGACGCGACGCTGGACGCCACGTTCTTGGGACTTATCTCTAAAAAGATTACTATGTCTAAATCAATGTATTTTTTTAAGATGGCGAGACTTAGCTTTAATCTTAATTTGTACGTAAAAAAAAACGACCTTTAAAAATCTGACCAAAAAGCCTTATTTAACGCATTTGTCTGCAAACAAATTCTTTTGGAGTCGGTGTATGATGTGCGTAAGCTGTTTGTGTACGTCCTCGTAAGCGTGACATTATGCATGTTTGTCCACGCATTGCTCAAAAACGACAAGCCGTAGCCATGCCATAGATAATTTTTTTTAGTGCAATTAGGTATACTTTAACTTAGGGAATAGGATACAATGGACCGATTTTGATAAATCATAGAAGGGTAGGTACGATTATCTGAGAAACTAAACTTAGGTAGGTATGTGTTCATTGTTGCCAAGTCGGAATCTGATGATGAGATCTTGGTGCAATCGTGGGAAACCCCCAAATCTGAATTTTGACGTGTTGTTTCGTCTGTTCGTCAATATTGTGTGGAGCTGCGCTGATGGTGGAACTCCTCAACGCTTAGGAGCTAAGTAATTAGAGAACTTATGATAGGTACCTTGAAGCTTGTGCAAGGTGCAACCCAGTTCCCCCTTCATCCTGTAGTGACTAAAAATGAAGAAAAAATTAACGTAAAAAAAGTCAAAACAAGTCTTTTAAATGCATTTTGGTTTTAAGTCAGTTTTTACTTTTTTAGGGTTCCGCAGCCGAAAGGCAAAAAACGGAACCCTTATAGTTTCGTCAAGTCTGTCTGTCTGTTTGTCCGTCCGTATGTCACAGCCACTTTATTCTGTAACTATAAGCATTACACTGTTGAAATTTGGTAGGAAGATGTATCTTGTTAACCGCTTTACGATTCTTATACAAAAAACAAAAAGATATGACAATTAAGTATTGTTTTATAATACTAAATAATTTATGAAATTCCTATACATGAAACTAAAACTGAAATATTTTTTTAATCAAACCTATGCGTGTCTATGGATAGGTATAAAATGACATAGAGGTTTGTAAAACCATTTTCTTGTAAAGTCTAACGTTTCATAGCTAGACGCTTCCAAAGTGGTAAAATGGGCGTCCCCCTATCTAACTTCTAAGCTGAGCAAGTGCAAATTTTGATTAAAATATGTAATGTGATCTTAACAAATACTTTCAACGAAAATTGGTTCGGACAGGATCGAACAAGCAGTTTTTGAGATATAGGACATTTTCAACAACCTCAAATATAACCTTGTTATTCATACATGCAAATGGGTTATTTCGAGCTTATTAGACAGTTTTGTGAAGGCGGTTTGTTTTTTCTTTTCACACAATTTTGAAGTAGTGCTACGTTAATACTCAAAAGTAGTAGAAAAATCTGCCAGAAGATTACTTTGCCAGAAGAAAACTTTCTCTCGCGTCAATATTTCCTATTTGCTAAGACAAAGGTCTTAGATAAAGGCATTTCTCTCCGGGTACATGTGAAGTCAATAGAGGAGGTAGAATAAAAAAGGCAACATTCTTATTCAGATCATGTCTTGGCGAGGGCGTCAACAACGCTTTGACCTCGAAGCTTTGACAAATGTTTTATCAGGTGTGAGTTTTACGTTTACTCTTAAATTTTCATTAATAGTGGGATGTTTCATTTCCTAAGCTAAGTAATACCTTCGTCCATACGATAGAAAATTGTAACTTCGCCAAACAAGTATCTTGACAATCATACAAAATATGGCAAAAAATTAAATAAACGTAAAGTCTATTTTTCTTGGCTTGTCAAATATTGTAAACAATCTTAACATTCCTTTTTTGTGAAATGATCAATTTTAAAATAAAATAAAGATATAACTCCCTACTCACGTAGGTAATTTATCCTTGAATACTAAGATCTTTTTAAATCAAATGGTAACTTACATATTATTCCTGATAAAAAGATATAAAAGTTATAAAAAGATTGTTTACATTATTGGACTATCAAAGATAAACAGACTTTAGGTACTGTTACACTAGAAGATTGTAATTTCAAACATTGTTACTACCGAGGGCAGATTCTCATGCAGTTTGTTTTTATTAAAAAATCACCGTACTCCGTACACCGTACGCTTCTCCGTCGAAAAAAAAAGGTTTTTTATTTCTCTTGATCACGATTTCCGAGCGCTGCACTGAAAACACTTACACACGGGAATTAACGCGATCGCGATAAAAACGTTACGTTAAATCTGAATCTATAAGTATAAATCTGAAGAGTTTGTTTGTCTGTTCGTTTAAACAAACTGCGACGTGAGGGGAGGGAGCAAAACCAAATGCGCGGACGCAGTCACGGGGGACCGCTCGTTTTTGAAATAATTCCGAGGAACTCATACTGAAGCCGTAAACGTAGGAAAAATCATGCGCTGTTTATTGATAAAATTTGGTGATTATTCCAAAAAAACGCAGCGTAAGCGTAATTAATTATACTGAGAAAATTTTCATTCGTTGTCATGACTTTCGTTTGGGTCTTAATCAATACTAATGTCAAATGGTTTCTATTTTAAAATTAAAACCCATTCCATATAAATGTTTATGACTGATTTGAAAGGCGTTGAATCACTGAGTCTTCGTACCTACGGTACCAACCTGACACCTGATTACCTAAAAAAAATATATAAACATTTCGGGATTTCCGCTATGTACCCCAAAGTTGATATAGCTACGTCTGAAAATACAGTAAAATCCCGACGCGTATAAGCAGGAAAACGTTATTTATAAGCGAGGGGGACCTACGGAACACGGACAATTAATTATTTACATGCCAACATTACTTGCATTCATGAACTTGTTTTATGAGAGATAATAATTTTTAAGCCTTTTCAAATTTGGAAAAATTTAAGATCTTTGACTTATCCGAGTAAGTACTGACACATCAACAAACTGATTCAGTAGATTATATCTAATTAGGAGAAAACATAAAGAAATTAAGACTACTTAATTATTAAAAAAAGTAAATTCTGACTTCAAAACCAAAGTAAGTAACCAAATACCTACTATAATACCAATGTAAATAACCAAATAAGTCTTAAATAAACTCTTAACCATTAAAAGAAAAGGAATCCATTTTGGGCAAACAATTTCTTTATGTAGTCGGTGCTGTGATAGTTGATGCTTGATGGTCAAAGTGATGGCACTAAAGGTATATAAGGTATACCCTCGAGGTAGGCGAAATTTTTTTTCGAATCGGTCTAAAAACGACTGAGATTTGAGGTAACATAGATACAAAAAAACATACAGTCGAATTGATAACCTCCTCCTTTTTTGAAGTCGGTTAAAACAAATATGGTAACTGATAGTCTAAAGTCTCCTACTTAATCCTCTTTTAGATTTTATAAAAATCTTTAGTGCCCTCACGTATATGCGTTTTGATTTATTCTGTGCGGTAGGTTTTTATACGTATGCATATGCGAGTACTACGTAATTTTTTCTGTAAACGGTCTTCAAATAACTTCACGAAAGAGTTCGAATGACCCGAGAATCAAGGCCCTGCAGGTAAGAAGCTTAGAGAGATGTAAAATAAAAATTAACAAATAAGTAAGGAGCTAGGTAGGTACTATTTCTTTGCTTGTCGAATATTGCAAGCAATCTTTAAATTTCTTTTTTAATAAACAAATTCATTTGAAAATAAGGTAAACACAAAACCAACAACCAAAATAGGTATCGTTAAATACTGAATAAAATAATTTATTGCTGATATCATATTAAAAGTTACTAAAAGATTGTTTACAATATGTTCCTATTAAAGTTAATATGACTTTACGTGGTTATGAAGATTGACTAGAACTTATTACCAAAAGCTTCCAAGTGCCTACCTAATCCACCTGAGTGGCTTACGAAATCGGTGATTACAGGACCGGAGTAGATTCATCGTAGTCGAGGTAAACCTTGGGCGCCCGGCATGCCGTATGGGGTCGTTATATAAACGTCAATCATCCGCCTTCGGATGTGTAAGCAACCAAATATCTGGAGAGGAAATTGAATCGAAGGAGCTTACGTTTCAATATCGGTAATGAAACTGGAACAGGAAACGATGCTCGCTCCGCACCCGCTTCGCGTGGCGATGTTTGCGATTTTGGTAAAACTCCGCGAAGAAGCTGATAAGTAGGGTGAGTAAGGAGGTCTCTAGATCCATCCTCTTTTTTGTTGATAAATCGACTTATGTTTTTTTTATTCGTGGAGCTAATGGTGTACCTACCTACTTTCGCAATTGCCACAGTTTGGTTTCTTAGTTTTGGATAGATAATGGTTATTTTAGAGGAGAAATGGTTTAGGTTCTATTGAATTCTGTAAGGTTGTTTACAATGTATATGAGGCATTGGATATAATGGAGGATGGAGTCTTTAGTACAGATTCAGATAAGTTAAAGGTATATTTTTAAGTCATTGCATATGGTGATGTGATTAAATCGTTTCACTTTTTTTCGCTTGAATGGGAGCAGGATTGCAGGAGCTGCTGCAGCAGATCGAGCAGCTTTAGGTTTGGGACATGTCACAAGGACATTTATCATCTGCAGTAATATGGAAGCGGTACAGGTATTCCTTGCTGAATTTGTAACCTTCATTAGTTAATAGATGTGTATGTGTATGTGTGTATTCGGCGAGATTATGGTACGTTGGAAAGAGAGTTTCGGTGTGTGTATGCAGGTATTTGGGTTGGATCGCTTCTTAAGATTTATGTCGATTTTGATGTTTTAATGAGAGTGTGTCGAAAATCCAGGGTTATTTGTTAGTTGGCAGCAGCTTTGGCCATCGTGTCAACTAGTTCTTTTCCAGAGAATTCGGTATGTGCTTTCACCTATGCAAACTCGACGACCAAACTTGCTGGTTGAGCTTGCACAAACTTTTGTGAATGGCAACAGCTAACTTTTTCTGGCTACTGCCGTTTTGCAACTCTTGAAAGCTGGATTTCAGACAGAATTATAAAATGTGGTAGGTTTTCGCCCAGTATTTGTTTAGTGGTTTGCTGTATAGCAAATTTTCTCCTTGGAACATAGAGCAACAGTTATGCAGCTTTAGCTTTATGACTGTTCTATGCGTTCCGTCTGGGTCAAAGATGATGAGTGCAGCGCCAACTTTTTCTTCGTATTATCATTTTTATTTCTTTGAACTGGATACCTTTGCGTAGTGATGGATGTAACAGTGTCTCAATGGGGACGTTATCCGGGAGTCATAAATAATCTGCAATGGCAAGGACTTTAGCCGGCAGAGGTGTAAGTTGCGCAATAGATATGGAGCCGGCTGTGCTAACAGTTCTGAATCCTTAATGATTTCGATGGCGAACAAGCGTTGTGAGAGTCTTTGTGGAGAGCACTGGTTTCTGACAACTTGAGCCTGGGCTCATGGCTGGCCAGATGCTTGCTCCGAAGCAGATTATAGGTTATATGACTGTAGGGATACTGCCTACACTTCTTTAGGTATTAGTTTTTTGCGAGATGAGGCCCAGCACGAGCAGCACCTTCGCCAGATCTTCACCAGGCTGAAAAACTATGGCATGGTCATAAACACCTCTAAGTGCGTCTTCGGAGTAGCGGAGGTTGACTTTTTAGGTTACAGCATCTCCGAGGGCGGAACCAGGCCTCTAGACATCAGAGTTCAGGCTGTTAAGGATTTCCCTTGCCCCACCAACGTGCGACAGTTACGAGCTTTTCTCGGCATGATCAACTTTTACCGGAGATTCCTTCCTCGCGCAGCCGAAATACAAGCTCCACTTCATGCCTTGCTGACGGGAACGCTCAAGCCCACACAGCCCATCGACCTTACAGGTAAAGTTTTGGACGCCTTTGAAGCCTCAAAGGAAAACCTTGCCAACGCCGCCTTACTAGCTCACCCTAATTGCTCTGCCAATTCGCTTTAGTGACCGACGCTTCGGACAAAGCTATCGGCGCAGTCCTACAACAGCTCAAAGACGACGCATGGCAACCCTTAGCTTTCTTTTCTAGGAAGCTGAGTCCATCTCAGACTAAGTACTCGCCGTATGATCGAGAACTTCTCGCAATTTACGAAGCGGTAAAATATTTTAGGCACATGCTCGAGGCTCGGCACTTCATTGTCTATACTGACCATAAGCCAATCAGTTTTGCCTTCCATGAAAGGAAGAAAAATTGTTCGCCCAGGCAGTATAGACATCTAGACTTCATTTCTCAATTCACGACAGACATCCGTCACATATCTGGTAAGGATAATGTGGTGGCTGATACTTTGTCGCGAATTGAGGAATTGGAAGCGCCAGTAAACCTCGAGCATCTTGCTCAAGGACAAGCCACTGATTTAGAGCTGGCCAAACTGCTTGCGGAAGGCTCATCTTTAAAATTTGAAGAGTTTAAGATACCTGGAAGTCGCGTTCCTCTGTATTGCGACGTCAGTACACCGACTTCTAGGCCATTTGTTCCAAAATTCTTCCGCAAACTGGTCTTTGATAGCCTACACTCCCTAAGCCATCCCGGTTGTAAGGCGTCTGTTAAACTAGTTTCAGAACGCTTCGTCTGGCCGGGCATACAAAGAGACTGCAGAAACTGGGCTCGTAGCTGCGTTCATAGTCACTCGGCATGTGAGTGCCCCTTTAGGCACATTCAATCTGCCTCGAGCGCGCTTTAAAGAAGTCCATATAGATTTAGTGGGACCTTTACCTCTTTCCGAAGGCTACCGGTACTGCCTGACGGCCGTAGATCGGTTTACCCGATGGCCGGAAGCCGTACCGCTAGCGGACATAACAGCCGAGACAGTCGCTAAGGCATTAATGTCGACTTGGATAGCTAGATTTGGCTGCCCTACAAGCATTAAAACGAACCGAGGACGACAGTTCGAGTCTTTTTCAGTGCTTGTCTACTATGGTCGGATTCGAGCGCAAGCGGACCACAGCTTACCATCCAACCTGCAACGGACTCGTAGAACGATTCCATAGCCAACTTAAAGCGGCAATAGTTTGCCATGCCAACGATAGGTGGACAGAATCGCTACCTTGGGTGCTACTAGGCATTAGATCATCCTTCAAAGAGGACTTACAGGCGTCTTCCGCTGAGATGGTCTACGGCGAGCCGTTACGTCTACCAGGAGAATTCTTTGACACTGGCACAGGAGGCACAACTGACGTATCCGAATTTACAGCTCGTATTCGGAATCTCGCTCCAAGGGTAAAGCCCACTCCATCTTCGCACCATAACAACCCCAGGATGTTCATTTATAAAGAACTGGCCACATGTGATCACGTTTTCCTCCGAGAAGACGCATCACGTGGTTCACTTCAACCTGCCTATTCTGGGCCACACAAAGTCATATGTAGGGGAGATAAAATCTTCAAGATACTTATCAAAGACAAACAGGTCACAGTATCAATTGACCGCCTTAAACCGGCCTTTGTACTGTCTGACCACATCGAAGAATCTGATTCAGAACCTCCAAAAGAATATGTCACTCGTTCTGGGCGAAGGATAAAGTTTACCGATTTTTTATCGCCCTTGACGGTCTCTGGAGGGGGGTGGTGTAGGGATACTTCCTACACTTCTTTATTAGTGATGCATTGTCCTAATATAATATTTACATAAACCTTAAAACTAATTATTTATATAACACAAAATATTTCTTACAGTCCTAAATCACAATATAACAATATCTATTTACAATATATTTTATAACTACTTAAATCCTATTTATTAATACATTTACTAAACAAATAAACAAGACTAATAGTATGCGATGTGCATTAGGTATCGGTTTCAGTATTGGTATCAACAGTTATCGACGCTTCTACATCCCTAGTCTCGCCCGATGCCTTATGTACCCGGCTATGTACAGCAGCGGGCGCCGATCGCACGCGCACCGGTCCGACCAGTCGAAACTTAGTCACGACGCGGAGCGCACGCTTGCCTTGCTCAGTTTCTACGCTTACGATCTCGCTATCGCTTATATACTTATTCTTCCGTTATATATTTCTTGCTTATGACTATCTCTGTGCTTTCTTAGACAATCTGTCGTTGTGTATGTGCTATTTCTTCTGCTTATTTATTGTGCCTTCTGAACTTTTACTGGATGTGTGGACTGTAACAATATATACCATCAAACCGTAAGTTGGAGTCATCATTTACTTACACCTACCACGCATCATTTACCCAAATGACCTTATGTTACATAATGAATATCTGGTTTTATTAATTTATTTTATTTTATTTATGAGGTTTGTCAACAGTTGATATAGTGTTTCTTGCTTAATTTAACAGCTTATTAGTTATATGATAACTGCTCTACAGATTTATAGACAAACTTAGGTAGCTTAGTTATAAACATGAATACACACACGTTAACATAGTAATAAATACAAAGATACTAATAAACATAATTAAGTACACTTATAAATGATTGCTAAGTAAGCAACTACTATTATTGACTATTAGTGGAAAAAATATGTTCCCGATAATTTTGTAAGGAGTCAAAGTTGACATCCAGAATTATAGACGACTTGTTATATAGCCCACATATGCGGGGAATTCGCGAGCTGCTGCCGAGCCGAGTCCTGCGGAGTGGCACAAAGAGAATATTCAGAATTTACCTGCGATCCACGCTGGAAGGATTTGGATATTTTGACAAAAGTATTAAAAATCAAATAGTAAAAAGATTTATAAATGATAGTAGGTTACCGACATTCTTAAAATTTATAAATGAGAGTAGATAACCTAAATTTTTATCGCCGTAGACTTTGATTGAGATGAGACCTTGGGTGGGTATCAAGAATAGTACTTTGGTACCTTCTACTCTAAGAGGAAAAAGAAAACGATGGTCCAGAATCACTCCTTTTTATAATGGTTTATTTTTAATGCTTTACATTCATCTCTGCAGGCAATTAAGTTGGGTACCTTAGCGTCATCGTCATGAATATGAAAGAGGCTTGGACCTTTCACGGGGCATTTTGATTGCATATCTCAAGTAAGACCTTTGGTTATAATATATTGTGTCCCTTAAAGCCGGGCTTTGATAGGTTTTGTGAAAACTTACTTAGATGAATATTACTAAACTTTGTAGTATTATGAGTATTTATAATAGTATTTATGTTGGGACTCTTGAATTTGCAATGAGAGGAAGTATAGTCCAAATCCAAATGAGCCCTGATAATATATGATGATGAATAAAACAATAATAATATGTAATAAAAAACAAGTACACCACCGGGATTCGAAAACGGGACTTTAAAACAGCCCGGTAAAACAGGCGGGTTCCGAACGTAATGTCTTGGGTCTTGTCGAATCCTGGTGGTATATCTGTTCTTTTTACTTATTGCACCGCGCAGTCCAGGGGGGCCATTCTCGTGCAATTCGTATACGAAAATAGTTCACCGATCGATTTTTTTTGTGGAAGAAAACGTAGTTTGTGAAAGAAAACATGATTTCTATGTATTTATATTTTGTTTGTGAGATAGTTTTTTGACGTGTAGATATTTGACTTGAGTTTTCAGGTAAAACGGTTTAACTCGCAATCGAATAACCACACGAAAAAAGTTAGATTGCCGCGAGAATCTTCCTACAGGGCGCAATTCACGAGTAATTCGTATTCGAAAAATGTTCACTGAATCGAATATTATTTGTCGAAGAAAATTTTTTTTTTGATATCTCAGGGTCACGATTTCTGTGTATTTAGATTTTGTTCGTGCTATAGTTTTTACGTGTAGATATTAAACTTGATTATTTAGTTTAACGTTTACACGAAAAAGTTCGATTGTCGCGAGATCGTCCTCAATTGCCGCGCCGCGCTACGGTACCAACGGTACGTGTTGTGCCGGTGGTGGCGTCGCGTCTTACCATGGAACGGTGTACAACGCCGCAACGTAGAGATGGGTCCGCGGCCTTATAGAATCCCAAGCCACGTATATGTAGGGCTGAGCAGGTAAACCTGCTCTTCACCTGGTAGATAATGATAGACTGAATAAGAATAATAAGAATAATATTTATTTTCTTAAAACATGGTACATTATCAAGTTCTTACGATAATTATAAGGTGTGAGCATGCATATTTTATCGATCTCTTCATGTGCAAATATTTTTTCAAGTTAGTAAAATAACATTTTAAATTCAGTAAATGTAAACAGTGATGATGCTAAATTACAAAATCTCAGTTAGGTATATAAAAAAATATATAAGTTTTTTTTCTGCAACAAGATGTTACAAGTCAAGTAGTTTAACAAGTCATTATATAAGCATGTCTTCAGTGTGTGTGAAATACTTACAAAGAAAATTGTCTATCCTAAAAATAACGTAAATGTAAAACATGACCGCTAATTTCACTACTGAGAATGTGTTTGATTATAGACTTCGCCGAAAAAAGTATTGAGATCTTAATGAGTACCAAGCAAAATCCAAAAAATATTGAGGAGACGAACAAATATTAACAAACATATCAATAAGCAGATTTGCAACTCTATTTCTTGTTTTATCATTATTGACAACTACAAAAATGTCTGTTAAATAACAAGTGAAGACATTATAATTTTACGTTTGTCATAGTGGACGTATGATAGAGTTGGGCAGGTAAAAAAACAAAATGGTAAGTAATGAAAAATACGGTAATTTATGGTAAAAATGGTAAAATACTCGTAATTTACCAAATAGACCGTAAAATATTCAGTTGCTATATTTATTTATTTTATAATTTGTGCATGATTAAAGCTTTAATCCAAACGGTTGTTGGCGGTGTTGATGGTAGAAAACACTTCAAAAATTGATTATTTTTTACGTTACTTGGGTTACCATATAAAACAGAAAACAAATATTCGTGCGCGTTGCGTAAATTATTAAATGGCATTTAACATTCGCGCTCGCTTCTCGTCTGGTTATTGACGAAACGTTCGAGGAAATATTCGTGCACGAGAGCTGGCGCGAGCTTGCTGTTCACATTGATGTTCACACATCATCATCATCATTATCAGCCAAAAGACGTCCACTGCTGAATATATGCCACCCCCACGGCTTTCCACAGCGACCGGTTGTGAGCGGTCTGCATCCAGTTTGATCCTGCGATCTTTACAAGGTCTTCTGTCCATCTTGACGATGGACATCCCACGCTGCACTTTTGGTCGAAGGGTTTCCAATCTAGAACTTTTCTGCCCCAGCGGCCATCAGTTCCCTGCTATGTGCCCTGCCAAAGTGCCCACTGCCACTAGAGCTTACTGATTCGTAGGGATATGTCCGTTACCTTAGTTCTTCTACGTATCTCCTCGCTTCTGATTCGATCACCGAGCATAGCCCACTCCATTGCTCGTTGGGTGATTTTAAGCTTCTTTATGAGGCCCATAGTTAGAGACCACGTAACGGATCCGTATGTCTTCACTGGTGACATACATTGGTTGAAAACTTTCGTCTTCAGACACTGAGGTAATTGACACGAGAGGACGCTCTTATGCAGTTTCCCGAACCGCTGCCTAGCCGAGTTGGATTCGTCAATTGACCTCTTTCCCAAGTTGGGCCTATCTAATTGGATCTTTCATCTAAGGTAGACGTACTCGTCGACAACTTCAAGAGTTGAGTTTCCAACGGATACTGGAGTAGGTATAACACGGGAACTTGACGTAATTTTCGTCTTTTCCATGTTTTTTTCAAAGACACACCTGTTGGGATACTTGGTCGAGCATAGTGCCAAAATCATTCAACGCCTTTGACACAACGACTATATCATCGGCAAACCGGAGGCGTGTTATGTATTCGCTATTGACGCAGATGCCGAATCCTTCTCATTCCAGGAGCTTAAAGGCGTCTTCCAATGCCGCTGTAAACAGTTTCGGAGATATAACGTCTCCCTGTCTTACACCTCTCCGCAATGGAATCGCCCTCGTATTTTGTTCCTGTACTCGGACCGACCATGGTGGCGTTGTTATACAGACACTTTAACACCTATCGTCTATGTGATACCACTGAAGAGGCCTTCTCATAGTCCACAAACGCTAAACATAGAGGCATATTATACTCGTACTTCTCGGACTTCTGTATAATTTGCCTTAATAGATGTGGTCTATGGTACTGTAGCCTTTTCAGAATTCGGCTTGTTCGGGAGGCTGAAAGTCATCAAACCTACGTGCGAGACGCTTCGTGATTCACACATGCGCGAGATTAATCATAGCATTTGTTGTACATGAAGATGCCGAAGGTTGAATTAGTTGTGGCTTGCGCTCTGCAACTCGTTAGTTTGTTTAAATACTTGAATATCTCGAGTAAGAAAGTGAAAAGAAACCGGCGCCGCAGAGGATGGTGAGGTGAATGATAAGCTTAGCTTTTAGGTCAGTATGATAAGGAAGCATTTTTTTTTTCAAAAATTGTACCCTTTTTCGTGATTTTCAGTTATTAAATTAATAACCTATAAAACGAAAACTTCTGGTTTTGATGGAACTTACACTGTAGGTACCCTAAGTAGCAATATATCTGATTGAACAAAAAATTATCATCTCGCTATGACTTCTCGTTTTCAAGAAATCCGTGGTGAAAAAAACATCAAAACACACATACACTTACGAAATTTTGAACACGTGTTTGGAACTTTGGAAGCCTTAATAGATTACCCCACTCAAACAATATAAAATTCTAACAATATCACATACCTTATAGGTCGAATTGATAACCTCCTTTTTTAAAATAAACATTAATATGTTTATATTACAAACACAATATCACTCATAAATTACAAAGTACAAAACAAAAATAAACCTAATAAATATATTTTTGTGTGATGTGAATCCAGCTCAAAAGTTCGTGTTCGTATTGGCATGTAAAGAAGTATCATCATGCTAAGACAGTAAAAATGAGTGAAATGTTATTCATGGTAATTTGGTAAAGGATTTAAGTATATTTATACATTAAGTTTTGTTAATTAAAATCATTTGAATATTTTCCCAGTCATCGGTAATTTTACCGAGTAAACTACATGTTTTTGGTAATTTACTCGAAATTGAGTAAATTACCGGTCACAAACCCAACGCTACGTATGACGTATCGTACGAGTCCAATTTAAAGTAAAAATTAAGATGAATGATGTAGGGTAACTCGTGCCATTTCTATATATCCGTGTGACTAGCGGCTAAACTGAACATCGAATTGCGGTTTTTATACAAGTTTATAAAAGATGTATGCGCACCCTTTCCCTTTTTGAATTTTCTTTTGTTTTCAGATTTATTTCCTACGCTTAAATAAAACTAGCTAGATGTCAAATTTCTTCTGAACCTAGGTTAAGTTTTTAATCTATGACCCTTAACACTGCGACTTTTGAAAGTTTGAAATGCGCTTCAGCATTGCGACTCACGTAATGAACAGATTTAAATGAGCATCGATAAAGTCGCGCGTTAGAATCGATGCAGTCGCCAAAATTCAGAACATAATTTGACAATTTCCAGCTTCTGTATGTAACTGTATCGATGCTTAAAGTAGCACAGTGTGTAAAGGTTGACATTTTGCGACTGCATCGATGCTATCGCGCGTTAGCATCGCTGCTAAAAGTCACGGTGTGTAAAGGGTCTATAAGTCAGTCAGTAAGTAAAAATTGTACTTTTTAACCTTCATGTCTTTGTAACCGTTTGAGTTGGCTTATGAAATTTGGGGTTCATTTTATTTTTATAGACATGAATAAATGAACGTAATTTGACGATTTCCTGTTAAATAAGTTTTGAGTTATGGGGGGATAAAAAGTCGCTCGAAATGGATCTTGCAACACAGCGCGCCGGGCCCCCCAGTTCTATGGCTTGAACTTGGCTTGACACACTGCGCGTGTCTAGATAATCATCAGTCTACCGGTAAGGCTAGTTCCTTACCTATATGCAACCTGGTGAGCATATAAAATGTTTTTTAGATCTGTAAATTATAATACTGTAATATTAAATAAACGTTATAAAATCAAATGATTTTACCTCAAATTGTGTCGATTGTAACCATTTTCAAGCGAGGATACCGAATTATAAAGAAATAGAGTCTTAATAGAAAATATTTTTCCCGTTTTGTTTCACTTCGCAAAAATAGGTCAGCTCCTGAGGAAATCTAGTTTTCTCGCAAGCGCAGATTCTATCTACGAGAGCGGTGCAGCTAAAGTGCCTAATTAAAGAACCCATTTGTACCGTTAGATTCACTTAACATCTTAATTATGTGAGCGCAGTAATTAATATTTAGGTATCGACACAACACACACAGTACACACTGCAGAGTGTATTTTGCTGATGTCCTAAAATTAAGGTGGGATTGAACACGAAGGCTTTAACGTCCTCTGTAATAACTATGATTAAAAGTGCTCTTTACCGTAGGTAGTAGATTTAATTTTATTACTTTTACATTATTCTACAGAAAAACAATGTTTATTTATGAATATAAATGAATAACCTTTAACAATATCCATCTGCGGAATTTGACATTTTTATTTGAATTAAATTACCATTGATGTATTCCATACTTTCCATACTAATATTGTTTAAGAAACATGAGTGTAAAAAAATGAGAGCAACACTTTTATATTGGCATGGCTATCTTAATTTAGTAAGGGTACGGCTAACAGCGATGCGTGGTGGTGTTGTTTAGATAGGTCCATGTTCCTTTCATTTTTACGTGCAGCTCACATCAGCCAGTTTTTCATTGCGACATCCAGTTCGACCGAGGGCTATCGGAAAATTGCTTCTTTTTGATGTTGGCTTCAATTACGAACGAATATGAATCAGTGTATTTTTACATTTTTGATTCTGATTCGTTATTCGTTTGAGCCGTTTCGAAAAACCGTTCGCGTCCGTGTAACTTTGTTGATACTTATTTGCTTGGGAAAAAAGCTACATAAAAGATAAAGCAAACGATTTTACGTTAGGCACAGGTTTTACATTGTAGCTTGCAGTGGAGTTGCCTTATAAAACCAATTTTCACATGTGGTCTGTTAACCAAGTGTTTAGGGTGAGCTATTTAGTTTATTCGATTAGTCAGTTAGTAGGGTTGCGATGGCGATATATCTGCGATACGAACGCCTACCGTTGCCGCATAATTAACTCACAGTAGGAGCTAGCAGCCGTTTAGTTAGCCGTCCGTTAAGCGCGTTAATGTTGCACGCCCGAAATATTACATATATATACATATTTATGGGCAAAAGTATGATTTGCAAGTATGTAGTTATTATGATAGAACTGCATCCTGAATATGGGAGCAATAGGTACACGAGTACACTATACTCATGGACACTATTGCTGACAGACGTAGGCCCCGAACAATTTTCTAAGCACCGGTTGTATGGGACCGGACCTATTTTTGAATCACTCGCGTCAAGATGGCGTGTGATATTAATTGATTAATGTACGATTTTACAATGAAAATGAGTATTATTTCATACAGGAGTGTTTTAAAAGAAAAACTGAATTTTGTGAGTACTAACGTCCATATTTCGCGTGATTTTCATAGATATTTAATAAGTTTTATAACGAATACCTCACGATATATTCAAGCGAGTGATTCAAAAATAGGGCCTTTGTATCTATTGCGTTTTTGCCCGTGACACTTCAAATATTGTAAGTCCTTATAGGAGCAAATCATCTAAATCTATATACCTATTACATACACACTTACTTGTAATCTCATATTTTTCGCAACCGAAAGTTTATTCTGGTTTTGTCAAAGTAATGGCCACTTTGTCTGGCACTACGCACTAAACTTTTGGGTCCGCCCTCACCTTTCTGAAAACTGTTTAGTCCACTTCACGCAATGTGACACATTACTCGTAGTTTTGCTATTCCCGAACTGCTCATGGCTGTGTGGCTGCCCTAATTTTGTACTTTGCACATTTAGAGGATATTATCACTCGTTTGTTCCACAGTCATTCTATTTGGCTTTTGCAGCTCACCCAGTTAAATAAGGCTTCTTATACTCTATTAATATAGTGGGATAAGTGTGAATATTATTTTTTATTAAATAGAATGTTTAACCCTAAATAAACTTAAATACACGTAAAACTTGATAAGTCAAATTGACAAACTATCATCCTTCGCTTGTTAATAAAGTAAACTATTTTAATAAAATATCTCTTCAGTTTGTTCACAAAATAAGGTGAGGAAGTTCTCAAACTAGCTATATTGTGTTTTATTTGACTTGAATTTGAATGCTTTTGAACACTTAATTAGTAAATTCAACTTAAACCTAAATAGGTTTTACAGCTTATCTAATCTAGAGGTAGGTCTTAATGTCAGGGGGACAAATCTCGTGCGATTCGTACACGAAAAAAGTTCACCGATCGAATTTTCTGTCTAAGAAAAAAATAGTTCTTGATTGCTCAAGGTCACGATTTCTACGTATTAAGATTTTGTTCGTGCCATAGTTTTTTACTTGTAGATATTTTACTTGATTTTTAGGTAAAACGGTTATACTCGTAATCAAATTACCACATGAAAAGGTTTAGATTGCCGCGAGAATCGGCCTGCAGATCATTAATTGTCTATGACTGTCCATGCGTGAAACAGAAATCATACTTACGAAATTAGAACTGCTATCTAGGAACTTAATTACTCATTTAATATTTCAACCAGTGTTCAACCAGTCTTCCATAAGTAATACCTTAGTTAACTGATTTCCTGTGATAGTTCGAGTGAAATTACCCTTGTCTGCAGATTTCAAGAACGATTCATCCTTACTTCCCATTTTAGTGAAGGTATGGGAAGACCCTTTGATTTAGATTCGTTTGCTAAACTTCAAAACAGCGCTGAAACTTATACTATGTATGTTATGTTGATAATTTGGAGTTTAAATGATATATTAGCAATACGTACCTGTACGATGCGGCGCTAAGAATGTTGAACTACCAAGAAGTCCAGTGTAACTTTGCCAACAATAAAGGTGTCATGTCCCTTTCAGGTAGTAGCGCTTCAAAGGGTTAACAAATGCCGCGGCCTAAGTTTGGACGCACATCTTTCTTCGAAAGTCGAGGTCGACTCGTGGCATCTGCCACGATAAGATTTTTTTCTATTCTTACTTCTGTGTTACCAACAAAACCGACATCTATTAATTTTCTTAAAATTTATTAAATTGTGTTTAGTTTAATTTTATATCATCGCAATTCGTAAAATCATGTAATGATATAAAAATAAGAAATTAAATCTGACACAAAAGTGGTATCACTATTCTTTATCTTACATATATTTCAAATTGGTATTATTTTCATTTATTAACGAAATAATTCAATAATACAACGGATAAGTTTAGCTATCCAGAGGGTTAACGCTGCCAGCATTTGGGCACCATTCCATATGGCAGCGCTGGGGGTGATGTTTATTATATTTTTTAAATCCATCATCTTTTTTTATTTTATGCATTTAAGTTATTTACATTGGTTATTACATTATATTATAGGATCCAAAAAATAACACAACAGTTTTAACAAGTCCGAAATCAAAATAACCTATCTAAAAGTATTGCTGATACTCCCCAAACTACGTGATCGTATATTTTGAGGGTTCGAGTTTGGCGAATACATATTAAGAATAATATAAAGATTTTAAATCGTTGTAAGTAAGTAGTGTGACTATAGGTAACTAAGAAATCCCATCAAAAACAATACTTGTCAAAAAACCAAGTCTCGCAACTCAGTTGTTCTACGGTAAAAATTTGTGAGATCCATGTAATACCAAGTCGGTTATTAATTTATTCAGTCTCTACTTAAGCGACTTTCTGTCTTAATACGTCCAGTCTCTAAGACCACGATCGTGGTCCATAACAATTGAAAATCAATTGTGTCTGGAATCTCCGTACTCGAAGCATTAATTTGTTACGTAATAATTAACAGCATCTTATAGTGACGCATATCAATATAAAAATTCTTTAATGTTTTATGTAAATATATTGTGACTTGGCCATCGCACTAAATAATTGAATTTACATGTGTTTTCAGGCGATTGAATTTACACGTGTTTTCAGGCGATGGCCAAGTCTCAATATATTTACATAAAACATTAAATAATTTTAATATTGATATGCGTCACTATAAGATGCTGTTAATTATTACGTAACAACTTAATGCTTCGAGTACGGAGATTCCAGACACAATTGATTTTCAATTGTTATGGACCACGATCGTGGTCTTAGAGACTGGACGTATTAAGACAGATAGTCGCTTAAGTAGAGACTGAATAAATTAATAACCGACTTGGTATTACATGGATCTCACAACATTTTACCGTAGAACAACTGAGTTGCGAGACTTGGTTTTTTTGACAAGTATTGTTTTTGATGGGATCTCATTTCTTTTTGTATTTTGTAAACAGTTCTACTTTTTTCCTTTTCGGTACCTTCTACTTATTTTATAAATGTATATCTACCAGCAACGAATTTTATTAAAGCCCTCTCTCTAGTAACGGCCCGCGCTCACTCGCTAGCATCGCAGCGCGTGGTATAATAATTAATTTACAACCTTACGCACTCGTAATAAGTACGAATACGCACGTAGGTACGTTTTTTGCATAAAAAAATTAATTTACACGTGTTTTCATGACGGGAATACCCATTTTTTGCTCGATTTGGCAGGGGCACTACCATGCGCCTATATTTATATGGGACTAGCTTAAACCCGCGGCTTCGCACGCAATAATAATAACTGCCGTAAAACATCGTTACGAATAAAGCCAATATTGAAAAATTTAACTGATGGCTGTATGGGCTTAATTTTCTTTGCGGTCTTTTCTAGATTTTTTTAGTTTTTCCTTGATTCATACACCAAACACTACTTACATTCCAAATTTGAAGCTTCTAGGTCTGCTAGAAGTGCCTAAGCATTTTGATGATCGGTGAGTCAGTGAGTGACAAAATTAAGAAATTTGACCTGTTATAATTCTTAAAATACTGGTTCAAATTGAATGAAATTTGAAATATACCGTGTCTTTACAATGCTGCATGGTTACTAAAAATATCAGTCTTCTAGTGTTATCCAGAACGAAGTTCTAGGGGGTCGAAAATGGTCTGAATTGCTTCGAGAAAAGGATGGTACGGCCGTGACGCTTTTTTGCTCGACTTGGTGGGGGCACTGCCGTGCCCCCAGATATTATAACAAAATATAGGAGTATAATACATATAATGTATGAGTAGCAATTTCGTAGTACGCCGCGTTCGTAGTCATTGCTACGATTGTACTACGAAGTGCTGCCCTACGGAGCGTACATAACTTAATTCTACTTAGATCTCTAATTTGATGTCAATATTAGGCCTACGTAGCGTATACACCTAATTTTGCATAAAACTATAATTCAATGTCTATATGAAGTAAATAATAGAATATGGAATTTCATTCCATGCGCTAAGTAGTAAAACGTTACAGTTATGATCAAGGAGGCGATATAATTGAGGATTAATTTGCGTGTGGTACTCAAGTTTACATAGCAAACTAATAATAATAATATGCATGTGGACGATACCCACGACGAGTGCTCTCAGGGCGAGCTCAGCAACAATACCCATTAGAAGCGCCTAATCCATTCAATTAGTTGGAGATTAATCGATTAACTGGGTTTAACTGGCTCTAGTGATGGTTTAGCTTCGCTTTGATACAAAGGCGAGATTCGAATATACCCATAATTTATTGCTTAATACAAAGCCAAATTTTCTGAAGATTAAACTAACAGTTTACTTAATGTGTATGAGTAAATTGAGACGAACTAAAAAAATGGTAATTAAGTAAGGGCTCTTTCCCACGACTACCTAGTTCTGCGGGGTCACTGCATTACTGGATCCCACAGACAACTGGTGTGTTCACGAATTTTTTTTTGGAGGTACGGTTGACGGTCAATTCCTGTCAGTGACATGTAAATCTTACCAATTAAGCGGTGCGCTGTCATGGTAATTGCTATGTTTGTGCAGACTTTCATTTTAGAAGTGGAACTGGTTCAGTTTAATAAAGAACTGGAACAGTAAAAATCAGGTATCGGTTTTTTGCATGTCACTGTAAATTAGAGATGCTCCGAATAACCTTTTGCCAGGTAACGAGTACCGAGTTTTGCTCGCATTTTTTTTAAACCGAGTATTCGGCCATATTCCGGTTTCGAGGTAATCAAAATCCTAAAAGCCCCATTCATTACTTCAGAATAAGCTAACAAAAGACAAGAGTCCTTTCGAGTGGTGGGCAGGACACCAAATACGGTATCCAGAACTAACTATGGTATCCCGAACTAACATGTTTAGCACGAGTATTTCTGATTATTTTCGGAGGCTTCTAAACTCTACGAAAAATAAGGAATAGGCTTTTGTTACCAGAACGCTCAGAGAGGTTTGTGTTACTATATCATAATTTTACTTTATACAATTTCACATATTGATTTGTCCTCATTTCGTCTCATTACTACTCATTCGTTATCATAATTGAGATTGTTTTACTTAAACTGAGTATACTTGGTATAAAAACCGAGTTACTCGGCCGAATGCGAGAATCAAAAAATCCGCCGAGTATGCCGAGTACCGAGTAGTACTCGGCCCAGATACATTTTCAATACTGAAAGCTGAAATATTAGCACTTTTTGCGCTTCTATAAAATTTTATTTACTGGTTCCTATTTATTTACGTTAAAAGAAGCGATTAAAAGCATATATTTGTATTTAATTTTGACATTTTTTGCATATTTTCGAATTCTTCATACAAATTTGGATCGAAATTTTTCTAAGTCTTTTTGCGTGATAACTTTTTCAAAATTTTTTGTTTCTAAATCGTAGTGTCCGTTAATTAGAGCACGCCAAAATTGTTTACAGCGCGCTGCGACTTATACATTTCGAGATATAAATTTTCAAAAATACATTTCATAGTGCATTTTCAGTTTTTCAGCCGTACTGAAAAATTTTCTTCGACAACCCTGTGTGCTTTCTTCTTAGATATTGTGCGCCTAGCCGAGACCTATCCGCGGACACCCCGTTTGCGCCGCTAACATCAAAGGAACGCAAAAATTCGCCCGCCCGCCCTCCCATACATCATTTACTACCAAGGCTCGGTGCACTTTCAGTTGAAATCGGAACTATTATTTGCATTATTTTGACACGCACAGAAGGTAGAGGCTCGAGCGCAGTGTCTTTTGACGCGCGATCGCCCAGTTTTATGTTGATTTAGACTGCAAAAGTAAGACTCACCTTTTGACTGGTGGACAGCACGGGATCACAGAAATTACTGTGTTCATTTTGCCCAATTACCGTGTCTTTTGACTGGTAATTTTAGTGTTAGAGTTCTTTTGAACTAATATTTCTTTTACAGACGAGACAAAGCTCTGCCCTTAATAATGGCAACGACTCGCACCCCGGCCAAAAAAGCTGCGGTAGACATAAATCCTCCCATTTCTCCCCGGACCACAATTGACGAGAGGGCCGGCCCCTCGCAAATTGCACCGCCGGAACCTTCGAGGGTTAGGCGCAGCATCGGAGAAAAGGAGAGCGCGATTGTAGAGCCTCGACCGTGCAGCTCCTCATTACACGCACACTCACCAACGATGACCTCCCGGGTGCCGGCGGTGCCGTTGAAGCCCAGGACGAAGGCGGTGCAACCTGTAGAGTCGAAGACTGTGACACGTAGAGCCTCGACTGAGGCAGCAGCGGTGTCGCCGGGACCGAGGCCTGAAACAGGCAAGCCCACCGACCGGGTGACCCAGGCCAGACGACTATTGGTGAAAGCTAAGACACACGTCAGTGAGTCTCGCAATCTCCGATCAGATCTGAAGGTCGGGATCACCCAGGCGCTGGATGGCCTATTCGTCCTGGTGAAGGAGATGGCAGCGGCGTCAGGGCCAGAAATAGAAAAAGACTGTAGTAAAAAAGGGGGGAATGATAAGGAAAGTCTTGGATTGGAAGGGAGAGAAATATTACGAATGATGAAGGAACAAGGTGAGAAAATAGATAGGACTCAAAAAGAGATGCAGGACCTGAAAGCAACCATTGTCATGCAGCAGGAATCCGCTCGCCAGCAACTGACATACGCATCCGTAGCTGCAGAAGCAGCACCGCCAGTAAAACCGACTGTGGAGCGAAAGAGTGCACTCCACTCTATTTTAATCGAGTCGAAGGACGAACTCGAAACTGGCGATGAAGTGATGAAACGCGTCAGGGAGGTGGTCAACGCTAAGGACGGATGGGTGACGGTGGAGTGGGTCCGAAAGGTGAAAGATAAAAAAGTGATTCTTGGCTGCAGGACGATCGAGGAACGAGAGAAGGTCAAAGAACGACTCCAAAGCGCAGCTAATTGCCTTAGCTTCGAGGACATGAAGAACCAGGATCCCATGGTGATCCTTAGGGATGTCGTCGCGAGTCATTCGTCGAGAATGATATCTTGACGGCACTGCGGAATCAGAACGGTGGCGTTTTTCAGGGCCTCGAGGCTAAGGACATCCGCATGGAAGTAAAGTTCAGACGTAGAGCCAGGAACCTCCTAATGAATCATGTGGTCTTGAGGGTGTCACCACACGTCTACAATCGCATGATGGAGAGAGGTAGCGTCCATATCGACATTCAGAGCGTGCGGGTTGCAGACCAGTCTCCGCTCGTCCAATGCTCTATGTGTTTGGCATACGGGCACGGACGACGATTCTGCAAGGAGACCACACCAAGATGTACGCACTGTGGTGGACCACATATGAGGAGTGAGTGTGAGGAGTTCCTCGTGTCTACAGCGCCAAGATGCTGTAATTGTGTGACAGCAAAATTAGATAGTGTAGAGCACAATGCTTTCAGCTCCGTGTGCCCAGTGCGGCGAAGGTGGGAGGCGCTAGCACGAGCAAAAGTGCAATACCACTCCTAGGAATATGCAAAAGAACCTGCGTAAGGCCCTCATCCAGGGCAAAAATGTACTTTTGGACTGGATGAAAGCACGCGCAGAGCTCCACAATAGCAGGCGCGCTGACGATCTGGCAAAAGAGGCAAAATGGATTATACGTGGTAGCTCCATAATGAAATGGACTGACTGGTATAATAATTATAACATCGTGTCACTAATAAAAACGATTCTACCAGACGACGGCGTTGCTTGAAAACAAGTACGGAAATCGAAAACAAATAGACAACTAAATTAATATTATCTCGACTTGCGGTAAATTTGGTTTGTAAATAATATAAGTAAAACGTAGCTGTATAAATTTGCTTTTATTATTATTTGTACATAATAAGACAAATAGCAAAGAATATTAATAGGGATAAGAAATGTTGAAAATAGGAAAATAGAGATAAGAATATTAGATTGCAAAAAGTAACCCATATAAATAAGAAAAGGCACATACAAAGCATATTCTCTCTACTGAAATTATGTTACTGTTCACACTTTTTTAAGAAACATAATATATTGAATGTAATAAAACTGTTACTCGTAGATAACAAAATAGATGTAAGAAGTCATTTGGCTAAAACACAAAATTCACAAATTAAAAATAAGCTTAAATACATTAAGATACAAAAATATGAAGATAAATTATAGTAAAATTAAAATAGTTGTAAGACATAAAAACAAGTAGCACGTTAAATTTAAAAAAAAAGAAAAAACCCTTTCGTAGAATAATAAATATAAAACTTTTAGTAATCCAATCCTGGAACATATATCCGGGGACAGAGCTGCAAAAAAAAAAAAAAAAGTACTCGGCCCATCTATACTGCAAACGGGATGTACGTGTGAATATAGCATTAAACCGAGTAAACTGTGTTTGGTATGTCATAATTAAAAGTATAAAGTTGTTAGTCTATGACATGGATATAGTCTATACTCAAGGGCGTGATTTGGGGTCTTCATTAGAAGTTGCTTTGTGCTATTTAAAATAGATATTAGACTACTAATATTGCAATCTTTGATAAAAATAAAGCTTAGTGCAAATAAACAGAGTTACAAATAAATACTCGTATTTTATTATGATAAATACGAAACATGGTGTCAGGTGTGGGGTGACTAACAAGATGGAGGCCTACAATATAAAACCGCCGGCAGAACTTGTTCTTACGGGCACAGAAGGGAACTGGCGATCCTTCAAGCAAAGATTTAGCCTATATTTAGAAGCCACAGGACTGTCTACGGCATCGGAGAGCAGAAAGGTTGCATTGTTTTTGAGCTGCGCAGGTGAGGACGCGGTAGAGGCCTACAACGCGAACATAAAGGATAAGTTAACGGATAAAATTACGCTAGACGAGTTAATACAAGGATTTGAAGATTACGTTGAGCCAAGGAAAAATTTAATAATAAATACTTATGAGTTGATGCAGATGAAACAACAGAAAGGAGAAAGTTTTGAGAGATTTTCTACTAGAGTAAAAACAAAGGCAAATACTTGTAAGCTGGAAGGATTGAAAGAAAGAATAATAATATTGGTGCTTATAATAGGAACTAGTGACAAACTGATAAAAGAAAGATTACTAAGAGAAGATTTAACCCTAGAAAAAGCAATTGAAACAGGAAGATCTATAGAAATAGGAAAAGAACAAGTAAAAATTATTGAAGGTGAGAACAGATACAAAATAGATGCAGTGAAGAGTAGCAGTTGTGAGTATTGTGGTCGAAAACATCAGCCAAGGTCGTGTCCAGCCTATGGTAGGAAGTGTGCATTGTGCGAAAGATATAATCACTTTGCTGCGGTGTGTAAAAATAAGAAGAACTTCCAGAATAAGAAAGAAAAGAAAAATGTTCCTGGAGTACAAGGACAACAGGGAGGAAAATGGCAAGGTACAAGAGGAAATAAGAAAAAAGTGAATGAAATACAGGAAGAAGAAAAACTAAGTGAATCAGAGTATGACTTGGGAAGTATTGTTACTGTGGACAGTGTGAAATCACAACCTTGGATAGAGACAATTAAGATAAATAACTTTGATATTAATTTTAAACTAGATACAGGTGCAGACTGTAATACATTACCGGTAAGTTTATTTAATAAAATCAAAGGGAAAAATGTACTTAAACCCTCAAAGTCAGTGTTACTTGTGTATAACAAACAAAAACTGAATACTTTAGGATCTGTAGAATTTAACTGCAATGTCAGAGGTAAAGATGAGAAAATAAATTTCAATGTTATTGACCTGCAAGTTCAACCTGTGTTAGGGTTACAAGATTGCATGAGATTAAACTTAGTGGCAAGAGTAGAAGGAATAACATGTTCCGAGAAAGATAGGTTTGTGAATGAGAATATAGAAAAGATTTTGAAGTAGGGGAAAATGTTACAGTACAGGACATACCTGAAAAAGAGTGGAGGTCAGGAAAGGTTATAGAAAAGGTGGGACCAAGGTCCTATAAGTTGGAGAATTATTTAGGAAATTATGTTATTAGAAATAGTAAACATTTAAGGAGCAGTAGGAATGAGCATATTGTAAAAAGAGAGAGTTATTCAGACAATGATATATACATAAATAGAGATAATAATAGTTTCAGAAACAGGAGAGATAGTAATTACATAGAGTCAAATCAAAATAGAGATGTGAGTAGGAATTTAGAGTCAAACAGTGTAAATGAAAATAGTGATACACAGTGTATTGAAGAAAATGTGCGTAGGTCAAGATATGGCAGGATTATTAGGAAGCCTAACCGATACAATGAGTGAATTTGTATTTGATTACTATTAAGAGTTAAATGTAAGAAAACTAAAAGTAATAAGATATAGTAAGTAAGAACAGTATAGTAAAAAGGTTGATTAACATAGAGAGAAAACTTTGGTGTAAGAAAATAGTGTTAAGGAAAAAATATTGTTTGAGTACTTGAATTAGTTTTAAAGTAATTTCAGTTTGTAAGGTTTTTTGATTTTTAGCATAAAGCGGGGGATGTTTGGTATGTCATAATTAAAAGTATAAAGTTGTAAGTCTATGACATGGATATAGTCTATACTCAAGGGCGTGATTTGGGGTCTTCATTAGAAGTTGCTTTGTGCTATTTAAAATAGATATTAGACTACTAATATTGCAATCTTTGATAAAAATAAAGCTTAGTGCAAATAAACAGAGTTACAAATAAATACTCGTATTTTATTATGATAAATACGAAACAAACTGGTACTAAATTGCATCCTGCACGGTTGCCATTTAGTCCGGTCCTTAGTATGTTTTGTAAGTAATAAGTTTGTTTGGTAATATATAAAGTAAAATCAGACAAAGGACGCTTTAAATCATGTTATGTTCTAATGAATAGGTACTTAAGTACTTACTTACGTACTTTATCTAGTTTTAAACCAAGATTCGTAAAAGATTATGTTACATAATGAAAATATGACTGGCACTTAAATCACAAAAGAGAAGATCAAGAAAAATGTATACTCCTTGAGAGGTACACATCGTAAAAGCCTTTGCGCATTCTTCCGACGTATGAATTGAGATAAATTGTTATGGTAGCAAACAATACGTGGTAATGGTGAGTGAGTAACAATGAATTGTATACTTACTTCCTATTTTGTTATTACATTTTGTACTTTTCAGGCAGAAGGCAAGTGACGCCCGTCTTTCGGGCATTATCCTTTCAATTGCTTTGGTAAGTAAGTAATTCTATCATTCTCTGTCACGGCACGGTTAGTTGTAAAGTAAGATAACTCTCTAGTTAATTGTTGGTAGTAACATATGACTAAGAGTTTGACATCAATTAAACAATAACAGAGAGTCAAAAAAAATATAGTCAGCCCACCACTTCAGAACCATACGTTTAGAGATTTGGTTAGGATTCGATTTTTTTTTCATAATATTAATAAACTTACAATAACTTGGATTTATCCTATGCAATTGTTATTCATTTGTAAATTGACAAATCCTTGATAGCTCAGTATTGAATGGGACACAATCAGGGTTTACAAAAAAGAAACTTTCACCAGCCTTACTTCATTGAATTACATCAAATCCGATACCACACGGTTCACTTGGCACCGTTTTCTTGCGCAGGTAAACACGGTGTGTGTTTATCTGCGCAAGAAAACGGTCGTCCTCGCCCAACCGACTGTTAACGATTTCATTGTTCTCAAATAAAATAGAAAATATTTTATATCTCGCCGCTGGCTCGGATGAGTCCTGTCATTGCGATGTCGTGTCATTCCGTGACCTTTCCTGTGATATCGGTGCCATGTCCTTTGTCATGTTTTACAACAAGAATGCTTTTTGTTTAGGTAGCACCACTCTACCTAAATTTTATTTGAACTCAAAGGATATCGTCTATCCTCTTCTTAAGATTGTTACTGTTGTTTAATCTTATTGGCAAGCAGTACTACCTACTTCAGTATGTATTTGTATTTGAAAGTAGGTTTCTGCACATTCAGCCGTTTGCGTTCTATGAAATATGAAGTAAAATTTTAAATAATAATATTTTCTTTGCAATAATGGTACAACTTTGTCCTTACTTTCAATTATTAATGAAGTACCGTCCTAACCCTTCTATACCTATTCCCCCAACGGGTTTAAATTGCCGAACTTCTTATAGCAAATTGCTAATTTGGCTAAACGCGAACAGTTTTACGCGCTTTCAAAAGACGGTATCTCATTTAACTTTTATAATATCGAGCGGCAAAAAGCAAAAACGTTTAGATCTAAGATCTCAAAGAGATTCACGTGATGGTAGGTAATTGATAATAATTAGTGTGCTGGCGGCCGCCGCAGGCGCGTCACAATAGCCTATCTGGTCGTAGGATACCCACAAAACTCATCTCGTTCGCTCTCCGAGATCGTTCCCGTGGTAAATTGTTTTTGACGAACTTCATTAATTCTGAAAAGAGGCTATTACGCCGTTGGGATAAGGAATTTGGTAAAAAAAATCAATAATAGTGTTTTTTTATTTTAATAAATAAAACATTTGTAATCACTTCAGGTGCTTGCAACTTTAGTCTTCGATTTTTTTGGCCATTGGATTTTCCTATAAAGAAAGTTTGACTAATTTTTGAACATTGGTATTGGTAGATAAATAAGGTAATGCAACCGAGTCTTATTAAAAGTTACCACAAAAAGTAGTTAGCGATGTAGAAGTGTAGTTATAGCTCTGGACTTTAATCATGCCACCTTGATAATTAAATAAATAAATAAAAAAGAAAAATATTTCTTCACGAAAAGTTTTACATAATTAGTACAGTAAGGTTATACGAATGGTGTGACAGATAAACTTTTGTTAAGACTGGTGCTTGCTATGGATTGAGACAATCTGTAATACTGTAATCTGTAATTGACATGATGGATGGTAATGTCACGGTAATAAATTAGGTTCCTTTATTGTAGGATCTTTAAGAACATGACCAAGTTATTTACTTAGCTAAACTCTCATATAGGTTAGCATACAGTAAACAAAAAAAACTATGTATGTGTAAGTGTACACAAACATTGTCCATGACATGGCCTCCATGTGATATCATGATATAACAAAGGATATTTTTCTTAGACACGAAGCGACTGTTATTGAAAAAGTTACTAGAAATATTTTCAAAACATTCTTTGCATTTTCAGCGCAATATATTTTCTGTACTATTAAGAATGTGAAGTAAGATCGTAGACGTCCTGTCTTTGTTATTGCTTTTCTCGAATATCTCGTACGTGAATCTGTGAGTGTGATTCATTGTAAATGAGATAGTGGTACAGAGTTTCGAGTAATTAAAACGTTCTCGACGTCAGTACATGCCTCCGTCACGCCTCCGTGCGGAGTTTGCGGTTTTTGCAACACATCAAACGCTACGTGACTTCGTAAAGGTAGGGGTAGGCGGAGAACATTTTATTTTACAACCTACTTCAAATTCTCCTTTGAAGCTTGGGAAAGGCAACTTGTGGATGCTAGAGACAGGCAGTGATAACACATGTTACTGGGGACTGTATTTGGTTCTCCACGGTAGGTTAAATAAAACACTGGTTCATGTTTGAGAAACTGACTGTCTGACTTTATTCGAAAATTACCCTACTTATATACAAATCAACCCTGTTTACTTAGTGACTAAATCAGTACTTAAAACTAACCAATCAGATTCACTTATTTACTATACACTGTATCTCAGTCTATCTTCGTTCTATCTCTTTCTTACGCTGTTGCTCGTTGTCCGCTACAGCTCTCCCCCCGGCGAAGACTCCGTCGAAGCCCTCTCCGTGGTAAGGACGACGAGCTTTGTAGTAGGTCGCCTGAAGATTCCCGCTCGGGTGCGGACATCTGCGCTGCGCACTCGACGGTCTGGTCCTGGGTACATCTTTTCGATGACTCCGCGCGGCCAGGTGTTGCGTGGTAGGGTATGGTCTACCACCAAGACCAGGTCTCCCTCCTTCAAACAGCGCTCTTCTGTGGCGGCTGCTTGTCGTGGCACGAGTGTGGGAAGATATTCTTTAATCCATCGTTGCCAGAACTCCTCGGCGATTGCTTGGCTCACGCGCCAAGCTCTTCGGTCGGCGAGGTGACATGGGCCGGTATGGGGCAGGCCCATCGACGACCCCAGCAAAAAATGATTTGGCTTCAGTGACTCGGGGTCGTTTGGGTCGACCGACACATGTGTCAGAGGCCGTGCGTTGACAGAATGCTCCACCTCCGTCAACACGGTCTGTAGAACCTCTTCTTTAGGGTGCTTGTTCTTCAGTACTGCTGTCAGCGCTGTCTTCACTGAGCGGACGAGGCTTTCCCAGGCTCCCCCCTGGTTTGGAGCCCCAGGTGGGATAAATCGCCATTTCATGCGGTGCAGTTGGCCCAGTTGTTCTAACGCAGGTGCCCATTCTTGATATGCCGCGCGAAGCTCCGCGTCTGCGCCTCGAAAGTTCGTGCCATTGTCACTCATCATGACTGCGGGCCATCCTCGTCGTGCTGCCATCCGCCTTATTGCCATGATTGCTGAGTCGGTGGAGAGCGAGGCCACTAGCTCCAAGTGAATTGCTCTGGTGGTGAGGCAAGTGAAAATGGCGCCCCATCTCTTCTCATTTCGTCTGCCCACGGTCACGATCATTGGCCCGAAATAGTCCACGCCACAGCTGCTGAACGGGCGTTGGTATATGTCCAGGCGCGCTGCGGGCAGGTCCCCGAAGATTGGTGTGACGGGCTTAGACCTTCGCAGGTGACAAGTGGTGCAGTTCTTGGTGACGTGGCGCACCGTCGCTCGTAGTCTAAGTATCCAAAATCGTTGCCTGAGGTCATTGACTACTCGCTCTCTGTTGGCATGTCCTGCTGCTTCGTGCTCCTTTTTGATGAGTAGGCGGGTGAAGGGATGTCGCCCGTCCAGCACTGCAGGCTCCTTCATGTGCTTCGGTACATTCGCAGCGTTGATCCTCCCATTGAGCCTCAACACGCCGTCTTGCACCCTTGGGTCCAACTTGTATAATCTGCTCGATTTCGGAATGTGTTTCCCGTCTTCCAGTAATTTTAGTTCCAACGGGAAACTGTCTCGTTGGCTCTTCTTGATCCAGAGTCGTTCAGCGTCTTCTAGGTGCCGAACTTCCAGCTTTTTTGACTTGTCTCGGCATTTCTCGGCGAACACAAGCACGTATGCCGTTGCTCGAATCAGCCTCTCAAAGGAAGAAAAGCGGCTGATATCGGGTAGGTAGTCTGCGCACGTAATCTCGTACGCAAGCATGACGGCTTCTTCTTCTGTGCTGAACTCGCTGTTTTCTTCTCGTGGCCAAGTGTCTTCGGGTTCTCGAAGAAAACTAGGCCCGGTGAACCATCGATCTTCAGAGTTGGCTTTCATTCTCGTTGCGTCATCCGCCACGTTCAGCTCCGACGGCAGCCAGCGCCATTGGGTTGTCTTTGTTCTTTCTGCTATTTCACCCAGACGATGTGCGACGAAGGGCGTATAACGGCGTGCGTCGTGCCGAATCCATTGAAGCACGGTGCGAGAGTCGCTCCAAAAGATGATTTCGTCGGGTCGCCACCCGTGCTCTGAGGTGACCGTGTCGGCGAGTCGCGTTCCGATCACGGCGGCCTGTAGCTCCAACCTCGGTATACTTTGCGTCTTCAGTGGTGCCACCTTAGCTTTGGCGGCAGCTAAAATGACACACACGCTGTCGTCTTCTCTTGTGAGCCTCCAATACACGGCGGTTGCGTAAGCTTGTTCGCTGGCATCGCAGAAGACGTGTAGTTCTCTGCGGCTGTGGCTGCTTGGATCGTAGCAGCGGGGCAGGCGCAGCTCCGACACGTTGCCAGTCAGCTCTTCTATCCATCTTCTAAAGTTTTCTGCTTCAGAGTCGGGCAGTGGCTCGTCCCATCCGATCTTCGCTCTCCACAGGTTTTGCAAAAGTATCTTTGCCCTGATCGTGAAGTGGCTCAGAAGTCCAAGTGGATCGTATACGGACATAACTGTGCTGAGGGCTTCTCTTTTAGTCGGTGTTCTGATGTTCTTTACTACTTCCTGCGGCACTCGAGCAAGCGTGGTGTTGAATGCCAGCTCGTCTGTAGCAGCGTCCCACAGAAGTCCCAACGCCTTGTCCGGTGGTGATGCCAAGCGTGTTGTGGATGTTGCCCGCAGGTCGTGGGGCACCTCCGCCAGCACCTCCTCTTCATTGCAATTCCACTGTCGCAAGTTGAATCCAGCTTGTCTATGGATGAAGATCACCTCGCTGATCGTCTTCTTCGCGGTCTCGACGTCTTCGTAACTCTCTACCAGGTCGTCCATGTAGTGCCCACGCGTTATGGATGCGTAAGCTGCTGGATGTGTGTGCTCAAAGTCCTTGGCGTTCCGGTTGCGCACACTGTGAGCTAAGAATGGGGAGCTCGAAGCACCAAAGAACATTGAAGTCATCTTGAAAACTTGCGGTGGCTTGTTGGCGTCCTCTCTCCGCAGGAACATCTGGGCCGGTTGGTCTTCTGTTCTGATCTTCACTCTGAGAAACATCTCTTGTATGTCTGCCTTCACTGCTATGGGCTTCTCTTGGAACCGAAACAGAATGCCTTGCAGCGGTTGGAGCAGGTCTGGCCCCTCCAGCAAAAAGTCATTTAAGCAGACTCCATGTGACCTCGCAGCTGCATCGAAGACCAGGCGAAGCTTTCCCGGTTTATTTGGGTTGAAAACCGGAAAATGCGGTAGGTACCATTTTCTTAGACTCTGTTCTTCGGTTCCATTGCAGACCTCCGCGTATCCCTTGGTCAGCAGAGCTTCTATTTCTTTCTTATATTGCGCGGCGAAGTCTGTGTCCCCCTTGAATCGACGTTCCAGTCCTTTGAGTCTTCTACACGCGGCGTTGTAGCTCGGAGGCGTGACCAAGTCATCGCTGCGCCACGGTAGACCCACTTCGAAACGTCCATCGGTTCGTCTGGCTGTGGCTTCGAAGATCTCGACGGCTCGCCGATCTTCCTTTTTCATTTTAGTGCAGACAGATACGCCCAGCGAATCTATCTGAAAGTGCTCCTCCATCATTGCGTCCAGACGGCTGTCTTGTACGTCGTCTTCTACGCTATGTTCGGGTGCGTACAGGTGCAAGACAGATTCCTGATCACGTCCGTGGATGAAGCGCGGTATCGTTCCATATACTGCCCACCCCAGTGTGGTCAGTGAGGCGGCGGGCTCCTTCTTCTTTCCCATCTTCAGTTGATGTGACACTATCAGATGCCAATTGTCGGTTCCAACCAGCACTCGCGGCTTGATCTTGCCGTAGCACACGTCGTCAGGCTTCAGGCTGCGCAGGTGTTTAAACTTCAGCACTCGGTTCGGTACAGTTTGAGTGAGAAGCATTAACTGCGGAATGGTGCGCAGTCTTATCTCGTGGCAGTCGCGATTCTTCTTGCCCCGGATCTCGAGGTCGACTGTTTTGCTTCGCTCTCGACGTTCACTGACAGCTACCCCGTTTAAGTTCAGCGGTCGTGCAGGTCCGTCCGCTCCCAATTGCTGTGCTAGGTGCTCTTCAATTAATGAGATGGTGGAGCCTTCATCGAGGAGTGCATGAGTGTCCACGCTCCCTGCGGGTCCCATTAAAGTGACAGGTACTATTTTCAGTAGCACGTCAGCTTCTTGTTCATCGGCGGCAGCGACAGACATCACGGTTTCGCTATCGGCTGACGTGACTTCAGTTGACGGCGACGGCGTTACAGGTGGTGGCGTAGTGTGCTCGGCGTGCAGCAGCATATGATGAGGGCGTCTGCAACCATCTACTCCGCATGGCTTTGCACGGCATGTACCTCTCCTGTGTCGGCTTGCTATGCATTTGAAACATAGACCGGCTGTCTTCACTAGCTCCCATCTCGCGTCTGTGTCCAAGTTCTTGAACTTCTCACACTTGACTAGTGAGTGTTCACCCTCGCAATTGTGGCACTTCTCATTCGAAGTTGCGGTAGCTGTAGTCGTCGCAGTCGCGTATACTTCCGCAGGCTTTTTCTTCACGACATTCTTCATAGCGTTCTGCTTTGCGTTCGCCGTCGTAGTGGTCGCTTGCGTGAAAGTATACCGAAGCGCCAAGTCTGCCTCGCGCATAAGGAAACGCGATAGCAAGACTATCTCCGGTTGCGATGAGCCTTCGTGATCGTAGGCGTAGTCACACCATCGAGACTTGAGATGCGGCGTCAGTTTGTCCATGACTTCTCTTATTAGCATCGGAAATTCCAAATATCCGCGTCGGTTTATGTTTCTTAGTGCGCAAACTATGTTCTGTAGGCGCACTGCAAACATATTCAGGTCCTTTGCAGAATTACCCAGTCGTGGTAGTCTCTTGATATCCTCCAATACTTTATCAATAATAAATTCCGGCCGCCCGAAGCATTGCTCTAATGTTCTCATCACTTGATCCAGGCTTCCTCCGCTATAGAGCAACTCGGCGACGGCTTCCCTCGCTTCGCCCTTGAGGCAATTCCTAAGGCGAGCCATGTTTTCTATGTCCGAGAATTTGTATACCGCAGTAGATTCCTTGTACGCAGCGGTAAACGCCATCCATTCAGTAAACGTGCCCGAAAATACGGGTAAATCGATGACTTGTCTCGGCGCCGGTCGATTTCTAGCCATCTTCTCGATTGCCTCCGCTAATTGTTCAATGCCTCTTTGTTTCCTTGTCGGCGTCGGCGATCGGGCTTCACGGCACGGCGGTTCTTCATATAGTACTGGCGCAGGCCGTTGCTGCTCCCCCCGTTCGGGCCTCGATGTGCGCAGTTCGTGCGCAGGAAGTGGCTTATCTCTTGGTTCCACAGATTGCCCCACGGTCGTACTATGATGCAACCAGTTTTGAATTCTCTCATCTGGGTCTGCGATGCTACTAGCGGCCTCTTCTCGTACAGATTCCATCGTAGCTGCAAGCCTCTTCTTGATTAACTCCGCTTCTAACTGCAGTTCTCGTTTCTTAATTTCCGCAAGTTGTTCTTCAGCAGCCAGCTTGATTGAACGTATACGCGCTTCCGTACTAGACCTTCTCGATGTATTAGAACGCGCAGGCGACGCGTCGCGACGCTCAGCGGCGGCGGCCGGACGCTCTAGTCCGAGAGCGAACGCGGGATTTACGGGGTCCACGGGGGTCGCGGGGTTCGCGAGACACGCGTGCGCGGGATTCGCGGGCGCCACCGGGGGCGCGGGCGCTGCCAGCACCTCGGTAGGTGCGAGCGCCGCGGCAGGTACGGGCGCCGCGGTAGACGCAGGTCTAGCGGGTTGCCACGCCTCTTCTATAGCACGGCTCGACCCAGGGGCGCGGCTTGACTCCCCCCGTTGTAGCCTCGAAGCGGTTGATGGTGATCGGGGCGGCGAGTGAAACACTTGTGCCCTTGCCGCGTTCGATGGCTCTTCTTGGTCGCTCATTTTTCTACTTCTTGTCCGCACCATAGATTTTTCTTATATCCGGATCTATAGGACCAACTACTGGGGACTGTATTTGGTTCTCCATGGTAGGTTAATTAAAACACTGGTTCATGTTTGAGAAACTGACTGTCTGACTTTATTCGAAAATGACCCTACTTATATACAAATCAACCCTGTTTACTTAGTGACTAAATCAGTACTTAAAACTAACCAATCAGATTCACTTATTTACTATACACTGTATCTCAGTCTATCTTCGTTCTATCTCTTTCCCACGCTGTTGCTCGTTGTCCGCTACACATGTTATACTTAATAGTTTATCAAATAGCTGCAGTTGATCATGTTTCAACAGTTTTTATGCAGTAAAGAACTTATTGGTCACTTGAGTTTGCAGCTCCCGTCCGTCGCAGCGTGATGTTTTATAGCCTAAAGCCTTCCAAGATAAATAAGTAGTTATTTAAAAAATCTTTTTAAATCGGTCCAGTAGTTCCTGAAATGAGCGCGTTTAAACAAACAAACAAACAAACGCACATACGAGAATATGCAATGTAATAAGTGTTTTACAGAAGAAAATATTACATATTTTACAAAAGAAAATACTACTTAAAAAGGGAGCACTTCGTTATGTTTATTGGACAAAAAGTGAAGACCTGCCTTTCAGTACATAGTAGCTATAAGATACAAGAAGTATCTTTTTTTTTGCTTTTAGCCTCAAGTAAAAACACGTGGGTACTCAGAACTTCTGTTTATAAACACCTTACCTCCTAAAATATGCACAGAGTGAAGTGCCGATCATATTTCGTTGATGGAGATTTAAGCGGCGAGGGCAGCCGGTCTCTTGAATATGGAGAGGTAGTTAAGGAGTTTTAACGACTGAGGACTTAGCGAGTCCAGAGAGCGTGCCTCACGTAATCTACGAGGAAGTTTGCAAATGTTCCTTTAAAATTTTATAACCCGCATTTTGGAGATACGCTCGGAATAACAATGCAGGAAGAAGGTAGTGAAAGTATGAGGTGATACTTACTTGTTTGTAGAAAACACTTTGCGGAAATTGCCAAGTGAAAAAAATGATACTGTAGGTACTCAGTCTAAATTAGGTTACTTTATGGTGCTCCCACATTGCCGTTAAAATTGTTTAGTAACTTTAGTAAACATTTGTTGGCAAAAAGTTATTCACAAATGTTAAAAAATGATTTTATGTTAGAAAATGTTAAGTTACGTTAATTAACAAATTATAACAAAATTAAACATGTGAAAACATCAGAACGCTAACCAAACTGCGAGCCCACACCAGATTTAAATGTTAATAAACAATTTCTATTAGTGTAGGAGCACTTATAACATGTAACAGTTCCTAACAAAATGAAACAATTGACTACATTTATTAGTAAATGTTTTTATGTTAGAAAATGTTTACAAACATTTTCTACACCAATACCATTAACTGCACTAGTAGACAAATATAACTATAAACTAGCATCACTGTTTGTATCTCATGCTTGTTATATAAATGTTACAAGAAGTGTATGACATCCTTCATTGTATCCTTGGAATTTTATATACCTAGTCTTGCCATAAATAATGTCACAAAGAAAAAAAATGCAAATAATATTTATTACTTTTGGGTGTGTTAGTTTTATACATAAATAAAAAACAATTTAAAATATAAAAAAAAAATTGAAGTGGTCTCCATTGGCTGTAATACAGTCTATTAAACGTTTAGGCCAGTTATCAATAGAAGAACGCACTCTTTCCATGGGAAAATTCTTCACTGCCAATCGTATGGATTGTTCTAGGGTCTCCAAATTATCATGGCGTTTAGAGCAAGGCCTACTCTCTAAAACTGACCATAAATCATAATCCAGCAGATTAAGATTGGAACTAGACGACGGCCAGTTTTCAGCTCTGATGAAGTCCGAAACGTTCGCTTCTAACCAAGACTGCGTGGACCGAGCTTTATGACCCGGCGCCGAGTCTTGCTGGAAAGACCATGCTTGGTTATTGAACATGGTGTTGTTAAGGGGCTTAACTACCTTCTCAAGTATGGTATCTTAATACACTTGTACCGATGTTTTGATACCTTTTTTACAAAAATACGGCTCAGTCACTCCTTCATAGCTAACACCCCACCAAACCATCACTGAAGTCGGGTAATGCCCAAGTTGCACTCTACCGACTAATTAGGAAGCTTCCATAGAGGTTTGAGCATAAATACGGTCATTTTGTTTGTTAAAATGTTGCTCAATTGTAAAGATTTTCTCATCCGTAAACAAAAATTTTCTGTGACCTCCCTTTGCGTACCGCTTCAGTAGTTTTTTCGATTTTGGCACCCTATTCTTTTTTAAATTATCAGTTAAAAAATGACCAGTGCGTCTCTTATAGGCTGCAAGTCTTAAGTCATCTTTTAAAATACGCGACATGGTTCTGGGTGCTATCTTCATCTCCCGAGATAAAATCTTTTGCTTTCGGACAGGATGACTGCGAATTCTTTCCCTTACTGCTTTGACCACCTTTTTCGTACGAACACTACGTGGACGGCCAGATCTTTTTCTGTCACAGACCGAGGAGGTCTTATTGTATCTATTGATAGCACTGTACACAAACATTTGACTAATACCAAGCGTATGGAGAGTTTTAAAAATTGCATTTGGCTCCATACCATATAAAATGCATTGGCGCTGAAATTTGAAAACACAATGAGCAATCGTATAAAAATGACAGATTCCAAATTCAAATGTAATATCTTTCTTATTTTTCATTGCAACAGTATTTATGGCCAGACTGTGTATTAAATAATCTCTGGATCACGTAAATTTTCGAAATTGAATACATTTCCTAGGAGTTGTATACAATTCCTAAAATTCATACATTTCCTGTAATATACATATAAGTAAGTAGTTGCAGCGCTTTCTGTTGCACAACAAAAATGATTTGTGCGTGTCTGTACATTCGTTGCGAGCACGATGTGTTCCAATAATTTAGTGTAGCGTATTTCTTAGTGCATTCGATGGAGTGCGATCAAATGCGGCGTGCGGCTGGCGCGCGGTTATTGCGCTTTCATTCAATCAACTAATTTACGAGCACTATAGCACTGCGCACTGGGAGCGATTCGTTCGACGTTTCACTCGGTGTCGATATGAACGGGATTTTATGTTCCCTGATGGAGTACATGGGTGGTGGGAGAAATAGGAGCAGAGAATATTCCTTATAATAGGTACGTTCGGTAAAAAATCTCGAAGCGCTAGTAGGGCCTAAATGATGAGGAGACATGTTCTGGCCCCATATGGGCCATAATTGATTGATATTAACTAATTATTGACGTTCATAAGTGGCATTTTGTGTCCTAAATTGAATAAATTATTTATGACTTTTGACATAGAATATAAGTAAGTAACACGGTGTGGTAATTCGATTACAAGTTTAACCGTTTTACCTAAAAAAAACAAGTAAAATATCTACACGTTAAAAAACTATCTTACGAACAAAATCTATTTTTTCTTCGACAAAGAGAATTCGATCGGTGAACTTTTTTCGTATACGAATTGCACGAAAATTGCCCCCACAGTCTCAAACAATTATTTATTTTATTTCATTGAAAGTAGGTACGTGTAGAAGTACGCTAATTTTCACTGTGTATTTTAAAATGGGAATTTAAATAATCGAATTCTGTATTGAAGTAAGATAGGTATTAATAAATACCAAGCTAAGAGTATGTAGAAGGTACTATTATTTATTCTGTGCTATAAGATATAACTTAATTAAAATAACGATTATTTACTTATTTCTGATATTCTGAAATTTGAACTAAAATTACTTTGATTCGCCGAACAAATATAATCGGTATCACAAGATATTACGAGAACTTTTGGTGTATAAAAGCCTCATTAGATTTGACCTTCACTTTGAGTAAAAGATGAACACAATACGTCATTCAGTAAAAAGAGAATAGGAATGGAGTGTTTGCATCTCGCCTAAGAGCTCTATTGTTGGCTACGTACGTAGGGCTGGGCCGTTCTCAAGTTCGATCCCAGAATTCAATTATCCCCGAACCTATTTCATGTCAATTGGATGCTGGTGGGACACTAGTGACCCCGCCCCCCTTATTAGGGATAAGCAATTACAAAGATCAGTATTGTCTACAGCAAATTCATTTGTTCTTTAATTACACCGACGTGACCCTTGCCTTAATTGAACGTAGTAAAGTTACGGGCCATCGGAAAGCTCTGTTTTCGAACAGGGGAGAGTGGGTGCTTAAGCTAACTAATAGCTTCTCATTAGCTAACAAGTGGAACTTGGATTAGGGATTAGGCACCGCAGCACATTTGAATGTCTGACGATCCCTTCTGAAGCGCGCGTTTGTGTTCTGGATACTAACAAGCTTTTTAAAGAAACGGAACGTAGCGTATAATTGGGCAGTGTGGAATAATATGCCAGACTGATATAGCGTTCCTTAAGCATGTTGGTGAATTAAAAGGCTGAGTTCAAGTATTTGGTAGATCAATAATATATTTCTGTGAATTTGTGTTGCAAAAGGTAGGTAACTCCAAATAGATAAACAAAGGAGATTCTTAACATAAATTTTGTAGGCAGCATAAACACATTTACAAACTTACACCACGTACGTTATAAAGAATTCAATTGTGCTCAACAATACGAGTTCGCTTTAAAAACTTTTCCGAAAAAGTGCGACGTCAGACTTTATGAAATTTCATAGGAAGTTTGGCGAAGTTCGCGAGTCGGTATTGTCGGCGAGTTTCTTTTGACAGGCTCCGATACGCCCCGCGGGCGGGCGGCTTTCAATCGAAACTCGTGCCCCTAAAACAGTCAGTTGAGAATGTTTTTGTCAAATGTACAGCTTCTACAAGTACACACACCACACAAGATTCTGAATGATATCAAGAGGTTTTAGGAATAGCGTGACAGTTTGCGGGTAAGGTTACATTGCCATGGTCTGACGTTGGTTTAAATTTCCAATACCTTATTATTCAATACTTATTTTACGTGCTAACAATCTATTGATACATGGAGTAAGTAAAAGTCAATCTTCATAAATTATATATGTCACCGTAAAATCGGCCGAATGCTAACCGAAATCGCCCAAGAAAGGTTCCGTATCTACTATGTATGTCAGCACTTTTATTGCATGTCCTGTAAAACACGATTGAGATTGCCTTATAAAGCGATGATTCACTTAAAATAACAAAATTTCCTTCATAATAAATATAACCGGTTAAATCTTTATAGATTCGATTTTAAGTATTTTCAGCTAAAAGATACAATCAAAACAATTAACATTCCAATACAGATTCAATTTTATACGCGTTTCGGAGGTAATTTTTTTTAGCGAAAATTTATATGAAAATGATTTTGCTTTAAGGTTATGTTTCGGAGGTAAATTTTTTTTAGCGAAAATTTATATGAAAATGATTTTGCTTTAAGGTTATGGCCATAATATACTAATACGATGGCCAAATTCATCATATATGCTAGTGTTGTGTTTTTTTTCGTAGCCACCTATTATGGTACTACCATTTAGTTGGGAGAGGGATTGGACTGAAACAAAAGTTTACAAGATTTGTGCATCTTACCTATAGGTACGACCCTTTGCACATTGCTATTTTTTGGATCGATATACTCGCGATGCAGAAGTTTGACATTGACAAATTATGTACTTTAGACCCCTTATACACTGCGACTTCTAGCATCGGTGCATCAATGCGACTCACGCAATTAACAGATTTAATTTAGCATCGATGCGGGTGCACGTTAGGATGGACGCAGTCGCCAAAATACAGTTACTTCTCAATTTCCAGCTTCTGCATCGCGACTGCATCGAAGGTAACGTGCGTTAGCATCGCGGCTGCATTGATGCTAGATAAGTCGCAGTGTATAAGGGGTGTTATACTCTCATATTTTATTACGAGAGCAGATAGTTCATATCAACAAGATACTAGACTCATTAATAACGATGGCATACCTACTTAGGAGCGTTGCCCAGATTTACTCGTAGCTGTCACAAATGAGCGCCAACTAGCTTGAAGGGAAACTGTACTTACGATGACAAATGTTAGTTATGTATTTTTTAAATAATTACCTTGGATTTTTATGATATTAATGAATTGTACCATTATGCTAATGCTTATAATTTGCACAGGAATCGGAAGCGTCCTGCATCCAACATAACCAGCTTTTTAAGATCATTCGTCCATCAGTACGGGGCGCTTAAGGATGGGGACAATGTTATGTTAAATAATATTAGCGGGATTTTGCAAATAAATCGTTACATCAGACAAAATCTATATTTCCTTATCGAACGACACACGATCACTATTATGCAGCCACCAAACGCATTCATGACAGATTTCTACTCATGATAGTTTGCCGTAGTGATGTGCGTCTTCTTTGAGCGGTGCACACAGACGGTATCCACGTTTCGTGTACATTTTTTGTACCACATACACTGGCTAGCTATTACTTCATCTAATACGCTTATCACTCGGGCTATTTCGAGCGGCCGGTATGTTGTACCTAGGGTTCAAAACTACTACGGAGATCGTACACTGGATAAACGCTTTCCATATTTAGTCAACGCCCTGCCGCCCCAAATAGCTAAACTGTCAAGCAAAAAAGAATTTGGCACTAAGCTCTACATGAGCTTGTTGTAGCATACATTATAATTTATGGATGTTGAAATATGTTATGTCCTTTGCTTATATAATGTAAATTGTTTAGTTTAAGTTACATTCATATACAGAGCGAGATTCGCACTTGCAGTCAACCATGATAGTAGTTTGCGAGGCAATTAAGTTAAATTGATATTGTTAAAAAAAAAAAAAAAAACTACCGGCTGCGAGGTGACAAGCGCTCATTGCCATGTGTTACAAATGCATGATCCTGCCTGATTGTGCCAGACGGGACACGAGATAGCTAATTACGCATAAATTCTAGTCTGCAGGTCTGATTAACAAACTAACTGATTATGTATGTAAAATTATCTGCTAAGTAAAGTGCTAAATTCTAAATTTCATGAAGTACTTATTAGTTATGCGAAAGTTTCGTAATACACAGAGAGTCTCAAAACTTCTTCATCCATAACAAACTGATTGCACCTTGAAAATTCTTGAAAGCTTCTGAATTGTTTTTCAATATGACAAACTTAAAACAGCGTACTTCGCGAAACAATAACAGCAAAGGCCACCTTGAAAGTTTTTTAATTTTCAAGTTCAACTTAGTGTTCGGTTTCAAGTCCGAGCCAAATTGCCAAGCCATGAGTCATTTTAAGCGATTGAAACGAAGGATTTTATGGGTAGTTTTATTGAAAGATGACACCAAATTAACGCATCCTTTTAGGTATTGGTCTGGTTTATAGAAAATACTTCATTAAGATGTAAGTAATCATTAAATGAATCAAAAAAACGTTTATTCTTCCACTTTAATTACAATAGCGTAGTATATAGTATTACATGAACCCCAGTTTCTTGGTATATAGACATGATTCGATTTCGTTTATCTGTTAACAATAATAATTGCCGATCAGAAAGTATAGCGAAAAAAGTTTTTATATATGGAAGAATAGCCGATATTGTCACAGATGGGTCCTGGATTTATCAATACGATCCAGAAACCAAGCGCATGTCGACAGTTTGGGTGTTTCAAAATGCACCTACGTCTACCAAAGTGAAGCAATCTAGGAGCGGGGGGAAGATTTTGATCGCCAGTATTCGCCAGCTTCCCTTACGAGAGCAAAGAAGCATCAACGCTGAATGGTATACTACAAAACGTTTACTAGAAGTTTTCTCTGTTGTGCGCAATAAGCGACCAAACACTGGGCTCCGCGGAGTAATGCTCTATCACGACAATGCGCCTGCACACACCGCGCTCAAAACGAGGGACTTCCTAGACAGTACGCCAGTCAAACTTCTGGGTGATGGGTCTGGGCCTCCATACAAAACAAAAGATGAGCTAACCCTTTTTTTTTTTGGTTTCGCTGGAAAATGCTTTACGCATACCCTCGGGGGAAGGCAGCAGGTTATGTGGGACTCCCCCAATTGGGGCATACCCACTAAAAACCAGCGGCGTTCTCGTGAGCCATGAGTTCGGGGCCACGAGTCAGCGCCATAAGCACACATCCGCGGCCCCTCACTGACTAGACCGACACACGGCCTCACCCGATCTGAAGAGGGCAAGTGCCCCTGCCTTCAGCGCCGAAGGAGATTATCCTCCGGCTTGATATCCCGACGATGCGCAGAACGCATTACACACCATCGCGCCTCTTAGTGGGAAGTGGACGCCCCCGCGTCCACGACCCGAGGCACAGGGAGGGGCATGTGCAGGTGGTGGATGTTCCTCCTGCGCCCAGTACGCCTTCGGCGCATTAGGAGTGCGTCAGCCGCAGCCTCTCGCTCTCGCTCCTCGCTCTCCTTTTCGGCGATCACCCGCTCGCAAAATGCGGCCATGGCTCGCCATGCCTCCCTGTCTTCGACCATACGCCGGACTATAGAGCCCAGGCTGAGGTCGGTCCCCACGTGTGCTCGGAGGGCACGGCGGTCAGCAACCCACGCCAGCCACACCTCAAGGGTGTGCTGTGCCGTATCCTCCGGAGCATCGCAGTGCCAGCATCGGGTTGTGGGTTCCCTGCCAATGCGGCAGAGGTATGATATATCAATGACCCGGACGCCAAAGTGGCTACTGGCCAATCTACGGCGCCATTGCTCGTGGGTTAGCTCTGTGAGCTGTGTCCTGTGCCCCCCGTACCCCCCGCGTCACCGTTGGACGAGGGTTAAGTCGCTCGCCCGCAGCCGAATAACCCGTGGACCGGCTACTCCACGGGCCCCCCGTGTGCCCGGAATCCGAGGCCAAAGACAATGTGTTGCCTGGGTGGTTTGCCTCAGGCTCACCGTCCAGGGCCCTCTTCTCCCAGGATTACGGGACCCAGCGCACGGCACAAATGCGCTGCCCGGGTTGTCATGATGACAGGCTACAACCCGGGAAAAACCCACGGATCCGGGCAATATGCCCCGACGACCCAATAGGCCCATAAGGCCTTCCCTTCCGGCCCGACAGGTCCACCGAGTTGATAAAACCTGCCGCACTCTGGTTTTGGTTTGCGCCGGCCGAAGCCGGTACCCCCCATATCTGGGAGGCGTTCCCCTATCCACCACCTGGGGACGCGCCCAATGCGGGACCAGTAACCCGACACGGGAAGGTGAGCTAACCCTACTAAGAGCCTCAAATGGTATTTTACGAATTTAACTCCAGTTTCCCAGAGCCCGCCGAAGTGAGCAGCGTTTACAGGAATAAACAAGAACTGAATCCCTTTGTCACTACCATAATGAGATAGATCTTGCTTAAGATCGTTCCAAGCCCCAATAAAATTCGTCCCATTATCGCAGTGAATACGTGAAGGCTTTCCACGACGACCTATAAATCGTTTTAAAGCGAGCAGTAACGACTCCGACGACTGATCAACTCTAGGTGCACTGCTTTTGTTGCAAAACATACAAAAATACAAATGTAAGACTCAATAAGCTTGGCTCCACATCCCTTTTTATTACTAATATATATGGGCCCAGCGTAATCAACACCAGTGTCTGTGAATGACTGTGATGGTGTAACTTGCTCGCGTGGTAACTGTCCCATCCACGGCATTTTAATTCGTGCAGTTAATCGAAAACATTTAACACACAGATGTACAACCCTTTTTGCTAAGTTTCGTCCGCCGATTGTTCAATATCTTTGCCGAGTTGTGTTTAATAAAAGTTGAGGACCAGCGTGTAACGTAGTTTTGTGTTCGAGTTCGAATAACCTCCTAGCAAAGATATTATGACCGTGTATTTTTTTATTTTTTTTATTTTTTTATTACAGGATAACCAGGGTTTTTAAATAGGTGATATGAGATTGTATGGTTAACTCATATTCTTATTCTATTCTTATTCTATAGGTTCTCACATATAGAATAAGAATATAGAGTATGAATAGTGTATAAAAGCAGGGTGCTTGGAATCATATGGAAGATCTGAATATTCAAGTCGGTCGTAAACTTTAAGTACACCGACATTATCTGAAAATGGACAGAGTCTTGAAAGTTTGCTGCCTTTTGGAATTGGTTTACCTTGTTTTAGCAAGTCTATTTCAGTACTAAAATCACTTTTTTGAATGTGTTTTAAAATAATTACGTTAGCGTTTAATATTTTGTGACAAGTAAGAGAACCGTTTTTTTTGTGCCACTGTGTGATGTTGTATAGTTTCAGGTATATCGTTAGATTGTTTTTCTGTTAAGTTGGCAGGCCAGGAATTTTGACTGTGAGACAAAATCTCGGGGCCATGCCACCATAAATCTAAGTTAATTAGAATGTTTGGTTTGACTCCGCGGGAAACCAAGTCCGCTGGGTTACAGTCAGTGGGTACATAACGCCATTCATCTTCTGCAGTGAGATTTTGTATTTAAACGGTAAGGATCCATTTTTAACCAACACAAAACAATGGTGGAATCGTTCCCAAAAACACTTTGTTGATATGGACTCGAAGTGTTTTTCGAATGAATTCACCGAGACGTGCTGCCATCAAAGCGCCACACAACTCAAGCTTCGGGATAGTCACTGGCTTAAGTGGTGCGACTCTGGCCTTGACACATAGGAGATTGACGTAGACTGTATCGTGTTCGTGTGTACGAGAATAAGCACAAGCACCATAAGTGCGCTCTGAGGCATCTGCGAATATATGCACTTCTGTGTTATGGCCATGGACACCTTGACGAGGAATATTAAAGTCGTTAATTTCTTTTAACGAATTGACGAATTCTAACCAACGTTCGGCTATTTCAGGGGGAATATGATCATCCCAAGAAAGTTTATGAAGCCACAAAGACTGCATAAGCTGTTTAGCTTCGATAAGATATGGACTAATGAGTCCTAACGGGTCAAACACTTGAGATATTATTGAAAGAATTACTCGTTTAGTTTGTTTTCCAGGTAGATCTATATTGATTACAAATTTTAACACATTCTTAAAATCATCCCACAGTAAACCCAGTGTTTTGAAGATGGTAGTCTCACTCAACTTGTGCTCATTGGATGCTGATACGTCGACAAGGACGTTTGGATCGTTTGATCGCCATTTACGGAGGGGAAAACCTGCGGATTGTAGTTCCTCAGAAACACGTTTTGCGAGATCAATACTTTCCTGAGCTGAAGATGATCCAGACAAAAATCATGTTCAATTACACTAGCAATGCTTTTGTCTTTACATTCTTATGCAACTTGCTTTAGGCACCGAGTAGCCAGATAAGGAGCTAAAGCAGTACCGTAAGTTACGGTATTTAATTAATAGTAGTTTATGAAACTTTTTTAAAAGTATCACACGAGTGTATAATACCTAGTTATGTGCAGTTTCATACACTACTTTATCTACTCTCATTGAACACGAACATATCAAATAAAAGATAGAGATTTCCATGCTAAAAAGTCTTGATAACATTTATCGTACAATTTTCTTGACTTTACTGGTAGTAGATTAAAACAGACTGCTGTCGCAGTCTCTAAAATGTCGGGCGGCGGCAAATTTTCTGCACTTTCACTATCAGACATTTTAATAAACACTAAGTGGTAACTCTGGGGAACCACGTCATATAATACGTTGCAATACTCTATCTTCAGACCGAACTAAGATTTGTCTATACATCTGTAGCGGCTCAATAACGCTACAGTTTTGCATCGTGAGCAGTTTCGGGGCTCGCGATGTAAATCAGGCAGTCGTCACCTGCCGCGCTTCCCGACCACTCATATCCATTGTCATAATTATGTATTGGTGCACCAGGTAAAGTATTTATCATGAAGCTCAAGACTTCTTATTTACCACCACCGCACGCGAACCCCGACACCACTAAGCCTCAACACTGGTGACCACCCGACGATGAAGACGTGACGAAAACCGACGCTATGTAACATGATCCATCGGAATGTCGACGTTCGAGGACCTTCCAGTGCGGTGCGTGCGTGTGGTGGCGACTCAATTTCGGCAAATTCGGAGCGCGGCACCTCAAAATTTCAACATCGTGTGAGTAATCATCATCATCAAGTCAACGCAGATACCCGTCATATGAAGTCAAAGTCGTACCTCGTGGGAACAGTTACGCAGCTACAACGTGGCACATGCGGCTATTTCCCGAGCATCATACAGCAACGTTTACGGCAGTGATGTGGAACAGGTTCAGCAGCCCACAGCCGGTATGGTGCACATTTTCACCGGTGTGACAGAAACTGCAAGATGACCTTCACGGAACTGGCAAGACCTGTTCGTAGATGTGACTCTAGAAAATGGACGGAGCATACCAGCAGCGTGTTAAAGCTTATCTCGTAATATGAATAAATCTGTGAGAAAAAAATACTTTCCGACGTCTACAAAGAGTGAAATAAATTAGCCACGTAGACAGACGAACGAGATATATCACGAAAAGCTCATGAAGTGCAAGATATAGAAGAATACTTTCACTCGCCATTTCACCATGCAGATCGTTTGGGCATCAGGGACCACGACCATGGAACGGGGCTGGAGCAGAGCAGTTCAAGTACCGCAGCAGACTCCAGGCTATTTAAGGCTCGCCGCAGATGCAACGGCTGGAGCAGTGTTCAGTATTTCCTATGTATCGTCATAGATTGCGGATGTTATGTTATTTGTTACGCAGTAGAGCAAATTTTTTACCGAGGTTAAGATGACGCATTTGTTAAATGTTAACTTAGTATGTAATAAATAAGGCTGGTATATCAATAATGTAGTAACTATGTGTAATTTAGTGATGATGATGTACGTAATGAAATATTGTGTTTAATTGGTAAAATACTTGTATTCTCGTTGAGGCAACTTTTTGTGATAAAATGTAACACGCAAATCCTTCTGATGAATTTATTTTGTAAATATTTATATATATTTCATTTGTGAATATTTTAGAAAGCAATCTTTAGTGATCATTTTTGCAGTTCATAAAATTTATTTAATTCAATGTATTAAAATAACGTTTGTAACTAGACTTAATAATTTTATATTTGTATCGCAATAAGTAGGTCATGATTATGTGTAAATTACCTTCTTGCAAGTCGAGCTATCGAACGATGTCGGTAACGCGATACTTGTTATAACTCGGAACGCTCCTTGCATCGTAAGCTTTTTCGTCATCGGAACGTGTGACTGATTTGTTTTGTGTAACTTTAATTGGCAAGTTAGTAATGCACTTATTGTGATCGATTATTTTAATAACCATACCCGAATTTAGATTTTTTTTTAAAAAGGGGGGTATGATGTAGCGGCTCAATGACGCTACAGTTTTGCATCGTGAGCAGTTTCGGGGCTCGCGATGTAAATCAGGCAGTCGTCACCCGCCGCGCTTCCCGACCACTCATATCCATTGTCATAATTATGTATTGATGCACCAAGTAAAGTATTTATCATGAAGCTCAAGACTTCTCATATACCACCACCGCACACGAACCCCGATACCACTAAGCCTCAACACATCTTTTCGATGTCACCACAAATTACTACGTTATGTTCTCGAAAACGTAACAATATTGATATAATCGGATCTTAGACTACTGGTCCGACCAGCTGCAAATCATTAAGAGATAGACCCGATGTTGTCGGCGCCGACGCGTTAAAAACAACTCGAAGTTTGGTAGTAGCACTACTTTCCCTCAATACTCCGTGATGAGGTAGGTAGTATGAAGTAGATGGTATGTTTGTAGGTAATACTTCCGTCCTGTGTTGTAGTTCGCGATATTCACCAAGAAACTCCCTATAGCGTTGATCGAGTAATTCGTCATGAGTTAGGCATTTTTCAAGTGATTTGAGGCGTTTATGTGCTAGTGTGTAAAAGTCACCCAATTTTGAAGGTGAGTCCTTCAATGGAATCGAAACCTCGAATCTACCATCGGACAGTCGCTTGGTCGAATTAACAAAGATTTCCTCGCATCTTTGCTCTTCAAAAGACAACGACGAAGCTTCAGGGATATTTTCGAGTTCCCAAAAGCTCGCAAGTTGTTTTTGTATGTGTATAGCTGCTGTCAAGCCAACTTCCCGTTCATTATTCGTAGTAATTGATGAAACACTGCAAGAAACTATCCAACCTAACTTGGTTTCTCTCAGAGTTAGTTGGTTTTGGACCTAAGGAGATGTGTTTCGAACCAAGTATGTCACAAAATATTTCACCGCCTATGAGTATATCAATGTTACTTTGTTTTAAATAATCAGGGTCAGCCAGTTCTATCGAACTAGGAATATTAATACTGGCCGTATTTATGTACTGATGAGACGGTGGCGACTCTAAAATACTAGGGATTGTTAGGCAACTGATCGGCATTTTAAAAAAACTTGTTCTAGAATGAATTACAAGATTAGATTTACCCGTTATCGCAGTAGACTAGTTACCGATTCCAGATTTAATTATTTCAGCTTTACACACCGGTAGATTTAACGTTTTAGCTAGTTGTTCTGTGATAAAACTGGAGGTGCTCCCACTGTCTAGGAGGGCACGAGCTGAATAAGGATGGCCATTCGCATCATACACAGTCCCAAGTGCGGTTGACAACAGAACACGTTTACATGTGTGTTGTGTCGAAATCGAAAGTGTTACATTGTCAGGCGGGGCTGAAGTTTGGAGTCATTCTCAATATGTAACAAAGTATTATGTTTTAGAAAACATTTGACAGTGACTGCGCTTGCACTCTGTTGCGGTGTGGTTAGGCCTTAAACAATTCAGGCATACATTCGACTCTTTCGCTTTATTAGGTACTGCGCATAATATCGGTCAAATCTCGGAACGCATTACAAAAGTATAACCTATGCCCTTTATTACAGAGAGGGCAAGAGGGCGGACTAAATGTAGCCTGTCGAGTTGGATTACTTGTCAAAGCAAAACTTTGATGTCGTTTATTTCCCGCGCGATATTGATGAGAATTGGTACTTTTATTCGAACTCGTTTTATTTACAGAAATTTTATCACTATCCACTGACACGTCCGTGGATAGATTAGTATCCAAAAAAATATACTAACTTACGTCCGTGGACAGTTTGGTATCCACACAGAGTGCTTCATGGGTGCGTGCACAAAAGTTTAAATATCGCCATCTATACAGATTGTTCCCAACTTTTGAAAGTGTTTAAAGCAAGCTGACATGTTAGATAAACTAAAAAAATACAGATGGCGTACTTAACGCTTAAAATTTGTTACAGATATTTTTTTTCCCTTAGTGCAACTTTTTGTGTTGAAGTGTTTCGTCGTTACTCGGAATTATGTCGTAATTGTACCGTATTTCATTAGTTAATTCTATAAGTGTTATATGCGAAAACAAAATTAAAGAATAGGCCTTTCCCACACACTATTCAAAACACAGATTATATGGAAAATACTAAACTAAAGTTAACTTGAAAAGTGATTGTGTTAACCGTATCAATACAATGGCCGCGTTGTTTGAGTTTTATTTTAAATATGCTTCCATTTAGTAAACCCATTGCCTTTACTTTCATATTAGTTATAATAATAGATATATTTAAGTACTTTTTTGAAAGAAATATATAGAAATAAGGCGATATTCACAAAAAAACTTTATACAATTCACAGGTTATTTCCCCGGTTTTGTATCCATGGACGTACTTTGATTCATCTGTCTAAGGGTCTGTACAAACGGGCAAAATGTGTGGTTTAAGCACATTTATTATTTATTGGTGGCGTGTTATTAATGCTGTATGGAATAATTTGCCGTGTTTTTTTTTCAAATATATTGTGTTTTACTGCTCGTCTTATTATTTTTTGTTTTTCATTTTTAATTAATTATCATCACCTAACGCTATTAATAAACAAACATATTTGCATGAAGGTGATCTACCCCCCTAATGCGTATCTCAGTTGACAGTGAGACAGTAAAACGTATTTTTATTACGTATAAATTAACTTCGAGGCCTAAGTGCGACTTTGTTACGTGAAAATTTAGTTCCAGTAGTATATCACCAGACCGCGCCACCCCAAACTCCATACAAATTTACATTTACGTTTCGATCGTGAACACGTAAAAAATTTGAGCTTCACTCGCACTAAGGCCTAAATGTAGTATGTGCGCGGACAGCCTAATTTGGCAGCCATCTTGCTGCAAATAAACTCGTCGCGTTGAATGAACGGCGCGTGAAAACATTGCAGTGAAGGCATTTTCATTATGCTGATTTTGCTCACGTTTAATGTTGTAAATTGAAACATCATAGCATCATTTTAAAGTGTATAACACCTTCTATTCTACTGTGGTTTCAGATTTTTTAAATATGACTTATAAGTGTAGTAATTATCACAAAATTTAAATAAGTTTGGGTGTTTTTTTTTCGTTTCTGCATGATTCACCCTTGAAATTTTAAATTAAATTCGAATTCATGGGTTTTTTAAGACATAAATTATTATTCTGTATACTTAAACCTATCCGTACATATTTTTTTGTGCTTACAGCTGCAAAGGTTTAGCTACTATGAAGCATTTATTGACGAAGGATTGAGGTTACAGAAGCGCGCGCCGTCACTTGCAGTGTATGGACGTTATCCGCGAGATTAATCGTGCGAGTCGGACGTGTCAGTGGCTATGTACAGGTTTAGTGTCCAGGATTTGTGTAGGCTCTAAAGTTTCCAGTAAAATCGCTCGACTTTTAAGGAAATTCATCATATCGTCATAAGACGGTTTTGTTATGGCCATTTTAGCCTGCTCCCACTCTTTCGATGTGAAAGAATCGAGCTTCGAACTAATTAAATAAACAGGAATGTATCTCATTGCGAAGTATTTTCCCCCAATGAAGACAAGGCACGCAAATTAGTATTACATTTATCAATAATATTGCGAATTTCTGATGACGTTTCGTTACACATAGGTGTTAAATTAAAAAGAGATTTAACATGGTTATGTATAAGAGCTTGCAAATTATTATACCGCTCCAGCAATAGCTGCCCAGCAATGTCGAATTAGCTGTAGATAAAGTGATTGATTGGATGACATTGGCAGCGTTGCCTTCGAGGCTCGACCGTAAATAATGAAACTTACTAATTTTATCAATGGCTCGATTTTCATGAATTAATGACGCAAATATGTCTATCTATGTGTATCCATCAAATCTCGGCAAATTGATACTAGAAAAGTCACGGGTGGAGCCAACCTGGATTTTGTCCGGCGGAGTGATGCAGTGACCTAAAAGACTGCTCGTCGTTGCAGTCGCTCGGAGCTCGGGATCGCGGTTGCCTCGATGAGATCAGTAGGTTGGCGAACCCAATTGCCTCGAAGAAGCTATCCTCGAAATCGTCTCGCTCTTCATATAGGTTTTGTACCAGTTTCTCATCAGCCTCCGCGCATTCAAGTTCGATAGCTTATGAAATTCATCCTGTAACGAGGTAATTTTGTCAAACTTAGTCATGCTTTTACACAGCCTTTTTTTCTGTTATATTGAATAATATCAGGCTTAGGATTGGTATCGGCTGCATTTTCCATCGTTAAAATTACTTAAATAAAACGGAACTAAGTGAAACTGGAAGTATAAAATGGTTTGTTAACAGGTAATGATAAATTAACGAGAATTTACAAAGAAGATTTGGTAATAGAAAAGAAAACCTGACCGGTAAGTCCACCTCAGAACACTTGAACCCCCCAGTCTCCCGGAGCGTAGCAAAGGTAAGTGCGTCTTACCTGGTGGTCCTGGTATTAATTTTCTTATGACCTGGTGGTAGCCGCGGCAGCTTCGGCCGGCGGCGGTGCAGATCGGTATGAGATATCCGGAACGATGTGGCCAAAAAAATATTTTTCGTATTTGTTCGTAAATTCTTAGGTCGCTGGATTGTTCAAAATAAAAGTAACATACTGGTTTTAACGTTATTAATCATAAAGTAATATTAACAAAAAAATAAACGAAGTTTTCTGTTAGTAAGTCAGGCACGGCCAAAAAAATTGTGTCAAAAAAACAATCGCCGTGCGACGGTCGCATTTCTTCTTTTTTCGTTTTTTCTCGCTGGCCAGTGTGCGCGGCTAAGCTGATGGAGGTTGGTTTTTCATCACAAGCTGTGTTTCAGATTTCTCTTACAGTATATGTTTGCGGTTTTTTTTAAAAACAATAAAATGTTAATTCTTAATTGAACATGTCCTAAACTAAAGAAGTATTTGATTTTTTTTTTTCTATTTCTGTTCAAAATAGAAGACATGAGTTATCGAACAAAGTGCATTTCTCAAGAAAAAGCACCAACAAATGCTACAGTTTTTCAAATTAATAATGGTTTGAAAGAAAAAAATTACAATAATATCATATGGAACTCATATTTAAACATAAAAAACACTAAATTACATAAGGATTAGGTTTGAAGATCTTTATTATTATACGAAATTACATTTCATTTATAATGAGATACGTAAAATAAAAATAACCATTATTCGACTCTAAATGCTTTTTTAGCTTTATTTTCAATGTGTTTATACTTTCAAACTCTTTTATAGGGCAGTAGCAAATTGAATAGCTGATAATTGTACTTCATTTTTGATTAAGAGATTATGAGGGTTACTTTTTATAGTTAATTTAATATAACATTTAATTGAATTTGTTATTGCATGCATTATACTAAAATGCATGTATTGAATTGTACAACTGTTTATTACTGTCTTTCATTCATATTATTTCGTTTCAAAACTGCTCAATAACACCGTAAACGTCGGATTTTGAACGTTATTATGAACTTTGTATAGGAATTTGAAGCAGCGCGTATACGAGTAAATACGCCTTTAGTCCATTGAATAAAAAGTTCTAGAGTGCGTAAGTTAGTAACGTAAGATGTTTCTTCGGAAACATGTCAAGAGTCCCTAGGTAATAAACATACTAAAACCCCGGGACACTAGGAGGAGCCCCGGAGTGGGGGGAGGGGGGGAAAGGGTCCATTTTTTCATTTTTCGCTTAAATCTCAAAAACGGCACATGTTAGAGAAAAACGTTCAAGGAAAAGTTGAAAGGCCGTAAATTATCTACAAGTTGTACCTAAATCATTTTTTCCTATATCCTACCATTTCTGAGTTACACGCAGTAAAAATGATTTTGGCTCAAACAATTTCCCCATACTTCATACCCATGTTTATCACATCAATCGATCAAAAAATATTTCTTTCTTCCAAAAAACTCAAATGTGCAACTTGTGACCTTTACTGATAGATTGCTCTTAATTAGGTCTATAATTGGTAAAATAAACACATTCCTCCATGGAAGCCTTTAGGAGGAATCGATTGTCAAAATATTATATTAGGGTAGTTTGAGTTACTGAACTTGATCTTTTTATATTTTTCTCTTTCAAAAAACTCAAAAGTGCAACTTGTGACCGGTACTGATAGATTGCTCTTAATTAGGTCTATAATTGGTAAAATAAACACACTCCTCCATGGAAGCCTTTAGGAGGAATTGAATTTTATTAGGGTAGTTACGACACTAGAACTTTTTATTTTTTTTCTTCCAAAAAGCTCAAAAGTGCAACTTGTGATTGGTACTGATAGATTGCTCTTAATTAGGTTTATCATTGATAAAAAAACACATTCCTCCATGGAAGCCTTTAGGAGGAATCGATTGTCAAAATATTATATTAGGGTAGTTACGCAACTTGACCTTTTAGTTTTTTTTCTTTCAAAAAACTCAAAAGTGCAACTTGTGACCGGTACAGATATTGCTAATGATTAGGTCTATCATTGATAAGAAAACCAGATTCCACCATGGAAGCCTTTAGGACGAATTGAATTTTATTAGGGTAGTTACGATACTAGAACTTTTTAATTTTTTTTCTTCCAAAAAGCTCAAAAGTGCAACTTGTGATTAGTACTGATAGATTGCTCTTAATTAGGTCTATCATTGGTAAAAAATAACACATTCCTCCATGGAAGCCTTTAGGAGGACTTGATTGTCAAAATATTATATTAGGGTAGTTACGCAACTTGACCTTTTTATTTTTTTTCTTCCAAAAACCTCAAAAGTGCAACTTGTGACCGGTACTGATAGATTGCTCTTAATTAGGTCTATAATTGGTAAAATAAACACATTCCTCCATGGAAGCCTTTAGGAGGAATCGATTGTCAAAATATATGTTAAGGTAGTTTGAGTTACTGAACTTGATCTTTTTTTATTTTTTTTCTTCCAAAAAACTCAAAAGTGCAACTTGTGACCAGTACCGATGGATTGCTCATAATAAGGTCTATCATTGATAAAAAAAAACAGATTCCACCATGGAGGCGTTTAGGTGGAATCGAATTTTATTAGGGTAGTTACGATACTTAAACTTTTTATTTTTTTTCCTCTAGTGCCTCTCATATGACATCAATGTCCCAACATTATCCGTTGTTCGGATTTATTTTTTCGATGAAGTTTCACACGTAGCATGGGAAGGGGTCCGCCCTCGTTAAGCTTATGCTAAAGTTTGCTTATGTTTTCGAATTTTTCACCTTTCATGGGATGTAGCTCGAAAACGGCTGCTAATAGAAAAAAATGATTGAGGTACAACTTGTAGATAATTTTATGGCCTTTTAACTTTTCCTTGAAAGTTTTTATCTAACATGTACCCTTTTGGAGATTTATACAAAAAATGAAAAAATTGACCCTTTCCCCCCCTCGCCACACTCCGTGGCTCCTCCTAGTGTCCCGGGGTTTTAGTATGTTTATAACCTAGGGACTCTTAACATGTTTCCGAAAAAACATCTTACGTTACTAACTCACGCACTCTAGACCCTTCTTGGAGGGACTCATTCAATGGACTACTTTTAATAACTCGATAATTTGTTTTGGTACCTATCTCTTACCCATAGAGTGTCTCGCTTAGTCATTGTTATTTTTATCGCGCTAAGCAAGTGTATTCACATTTTTTATTGAAAAGACGACACTTACATTTTGACTACTTACTCGAGAGTGCGAAAATCGTCGCCACTCAAATAAAACCGTTTTCTGACTCGATATTGTTTTAAGTTTGATGTCCACCTGTGTTTATTCTTACTCTTTCTCGCAGACTAAAAAACTTCTTGTTTTCGTATTTGCATTAAAAAAAAATCACCGATGTTGAAATAAACTTTTGTGTTCCTTGAAATATTTTGTTAACTGTATTATTCTTATTATAACTTAGGCGAAGAAAGTTCACTTAATTTAACTAACATGAAACAATCTCTCCATTACGTATCTTTCAGATGCAGTTGGTTCGCCAGTGGGTATGGAAGTCATTCGATTAATTTAGTCCACTGCCGTTTGAGTTGCCGTTCACTCGTGAGGACAGATACCTAGCTAACTAGTTACAATAGCAGCAAAAAGGAGCCTAGATAATTCGGTCCCGGAAAAGTTCTCCGCTGCAGCGATTTAATTCGGTGACGTTCGGAGCGCGGTCATTCCATGACTTTAGCCATGCAGTCGCGTGGAAATTGTGATAGCAAACTGCAACTGGGCACACCCGAAACGAAATGCAACACTGTACAAATCGCGTTTTGCTTAAGTTGTTGCAAAAATTAGAAGTGGAACTGGAATAACAAACAACAGTTCACAAAACAAATTCAAAGTTAAAAATTATAAAACTCGGGTTTTTCACTAATATAACTATTAATAATAATTAAAAGTTGTGATGTGTATTATAATAACACGCAAACTGTTACTTTATATCTACCAAGACGTTATTAGCAGGCATATTTTGAACTTGAAATCATTAAATCACTTGAACATTCAATATTTCGTGTCAACCACGAGAGGTACTAGATATGTTTTTCACGAATGACTACTACCTACTGATATTATTACCCATTAACTGTGATTTATTACAACTCGGACTGCAGCAGTTTCCAAGAATTCGCGATTAAAAGTTACAATCGCTACTCCACAATATTAATAAATTTAAGATTGTATAGGCACGATGCAGAGGACTTGAAATCTGTGTCGCCTCTAACTGCCGTTGTAATTCGGTAACGTCGGGAGCGACGGTCATTCTATTAGTCTCGTATGAGCTCGTGTGCGATCGCCGGCTGTGACTCCCTCCGGGCGTTTCTTTTACTGCATTGAGTGCTTTTTTACATTAAGCTCTGAATATTGCCATTTCTCTTTACGAATAAAACTATATCACTTAACTATTTCACGATGAAATACACGCACACAAACCCAATCTGTAGCGCTTCGTGCGCGCAGTGCGCTATACATTGCTGGCAATAAATGCATGATTTATTTTAATGCCTAAAAATAAAAGTCGTTTCCCAGCGATAATTTTTGTTACATACGACTCGGTACGATGTACATGATGCGAGGTTTAAGGCTTCGCTAAGCCTTTTGTTACACCCTGTATGGTCGTGACAAGACATTTATGTTTTACTAGAAAATTGACGTATGATATTGATGCATGATGAGTTATGGCTATTAATTAACAAATACCTGTCTGATAGTAATAATTATAAATATTCTTTATTGCACAAGTAAGGACATAAGAAACAATAACATTCGCGATCATCATCATCATTATCAGCCAAAGGACGTCCACTGCTGAACATAGGCCTTCCCACGGCTTTCCATAGCGACCGGTCACTAGCGGTCTGCATCCAGTTTGATCCTGCGATCTTTTTAAGGTCGTCTGTCCATCATATTGGTGGACGTCCTACGCTGCGTCTTTGGTTTAAGGGTCTCCAATCTAGAACTTTCCTGCCCCAACGGCCATCAGTTCTTCGCGCTATGTGCCCTGCCCACTGCCACTTAAGCTTACTGATTCTCAAGTGCGATATTCGCGATCACTAATGTTTAAACATCAAGGTAGGTCAAAACTTGCTTTTATGTACATTTAAAATTTGCCTATTCGTAAAACATACTTAGATTACTTAGGCATCCGCGACAAACTCGGAATATGGTAACTGCATCGATGCTAAAAGTCGCAGTGTGTAAGTGGTCTAAATGCTTTATTGATTGATTGAAACCAAAAGACACGTCAACAATTCCAACATTGAGCGCACTTAAATTTTTATTGATACCTCATATTTAAAACGTTTTCCCATAATATATCATGCTACGATAAAACTTTGATAAGTAGCTCACACTTAGTCGTAAGTTTCTGCCATACGATGAAAATCTTACGCGAGGTTGGACGGCCCGCCTAGCCTAGTGCTCGGTTTCCCAGAAGCCTCCGCCGCCTAACTTATTATAATATCAATCTCTAAAATTTGAAACTCCCAACTTTGGCCATTTCGAAAATATGAACTCAGTTTATACCATTATTGCAGCGATTTTGTGATAGAGTACACTGAGTAATGAAATAGTCGGGAATACGTTCTTTGTTTAAAATTAAAATAGAATGGAGAGAATCTTTGTTAAATATTTTCCCCTTTCTTGCAAAAATACAGTAGGTTTTGAATCATAGACCTATTACACACTGCGACTTTTTGATGTCTTAAGATTAGATCGAGTCGCAAATTAGCGATGCATCGATTCTAAAAGTCGCAGTGTGTAAGGAATCTTCTTTACTAAAATCTTACCCAGCCAATTTAAAAAATATACACAATGAAGTCATTCAGGCAACCTTAGTCCTTGGTTTAATCCGGACACTAACTTTATGAAAAAGGGAGGTTTGAGTTGGAGTTCATATATCTATTTTCTATGTTTTTAAAAAAAGTATGATATGGTTACGAATTTGTACAAATAAGTAATTAAGTTTTTTTATTATCTGAGTAATATTTCGCATAGATAGATTAGTACCACCAACGAAACAACAATACATAACCGTACAGTCATCACACATAACATTTAAGGTACATACAAACCGAGTTACAACAACAAGAATCACCGCCTGCAAATATACGTAGGTAAAGCGCAAACATCGGTGAGGACAACCGAAACTAGCTTAAAATTTGTTTAACTGCCTCCACAAAGGACAAAGAGACCCCGAACAATAGTCAGTCTTGATTAGACCTGCCTACATTTGTAATCGTATAATGGATAACCCAATTTGTAGCATCCGCCTTTCCCATTGACTAGCGGGCTAATTGACTAGATATCGGTAAGTCGGAATGCCCATAAAGACGTTTTCGCGGTTTAATGGACACGTAACTTATATGATCGGGTGGGCTCAAATGTATTTTCAATTCCATTGGGTAGGGAATCTTAATAAAAGACGCGTCCCCAGGAAAGCTTTTGTTGAATTTCCAATTACGCATCAACAGTTAAAGTATTTAAGGGGTTTACTATATCGAAAATGAAAAACATAACTACATATATATTACACCTTTTTTATCCAAAATATGGAGAACATTTTGGATGATGAGTATGTTCAAAAAGAACGGCAATTTCTAAAAAGAAATTAGGTTCTAAAATTGCGAGCTTAAAAATTTCAGGAACTTACTCCGGGAAATACGTTGTAAAAACTTGGAATCGTGTTCACAATAGCGTTTAGTAGATTCCCAAGTATATATTTTTTTTTACTTTCAGGGATCCATAAGTAAAAAAACACTTTGTTACTTAATCTTACAAATTAAATTGATTTTTCTGTACGTTGTCATAGTTATTGTCTCTTATTATGGACTAGAATGGTAAAATGGATTATCAGTGTGTGAATCACGCTTATAGGAGAAACAAAATAATATGAAGTCATGTGTATGATGGATGTCAAGCTTAATTACACCAAGATACTAAGCGCATCATGAACCAGTCGGTGATAACGTTTTAAATAACATATTTCATTAAGAGAACACTATTTTAGTTAAACACTTTAATGTATTTTTGTGTTTGGTCCATGCATTAATGCTAGAAACTTAATTAGTGGGTTTCCACGCGGGAGCCCATATAGGCACGCGTGAGTCGTTGTTAATATTCGGCCATGTGTTATGGCACTCCAGCCGTCGATTCGTCTATTATTTCGTCATTCCCGTATTTTCGTCGACACTCGTCGCGAACACGTCCAACGAGCCTCTCGTTGTAATTGGGGCGTAGCATCAATATTCGTTAGTCGGCCGCTTTACATATTTCAAAGCCGGACTGTCGGACTGCAGCCGTATGACCGTATGAATTCTAAAACAGTTCCACTCATGTCTTGCAAATTCAGCTATGGACTCTCTGTTTTTTTGCCTTCATTGCCATTCTTTATTTTATATTATGTATGTGATTTAATGGTCACAGATTTTTTTTTTATGTCAGATTGATGTTTAACATCTAAAAAAGGGGAATATTGCAATTTAGAAAAACATCGTCCCTTTTTAACCAACTTCCAAAAAGGAGAAGGTTATCAATTCGACTGTATGTTTTTTGTATCTATTTAACCTCATATCTCAGTTATTTGTCAATCGATTTGAATTTTATTTTCCTCTACCTAGAGGTTATACCCTCTAGTTCGTCCCATTGTTACGAAGACGGGATCTGATGATGAGATCTTAGTGCAATCGAGAGAAAACCTCGAATTTAAAAGTTTAGTGTTTTCGTACTAGAATCTAAATGAAGACTTGTTGTTGCGTGTAGTAGTTGACAGTGTGTGAGCTGAGCTGATAGTCGACTTCTTTAACGCTTAGGAGTTCAGTGATTTTAATTACAGAGTTGATGATAGGTTATTTGTAGCTTACTAAAGAACAGAGTCAAAAGGTGCAACCCCTACTGTAATCACTAAAAATTTGCATATAAAACTAACTTCACTACCAATATGCACTAAAAAGTCTTAAATAAACTCTTCACTCTTTAAAGGAAAGGACTCCATTTTAGGCGAACAATTTAAAATGGAGTCTTTTACTTTTAAGAGTGAATAGTTTATTAAATACTTTTAAGTTCATTTTGGTTTTCAAGTCGGTTTTACTTTTATTAAGTTTTATTTTTTGGATTACAATTATATATGTCTACCTAAGCTAAAGTTTAAAAGTGGGAATCAGTTGTGTTTTATCGCTAGAGATGTAATTGTTATGTATAGATATGATGACTATGTTGTAAGTATTCTTATAATTTTTCTAATATAAAACCACCGAAATGCTTGTACAAAATCTGCCATGTAGAATGCAAGTGGAATGCACATAGCCGTCGCTGCAGCAGGAAAGCCATGAAATACTGTCACCGCGGCATAAACCAGTGTGTCACTTGCAGCTTATAAAATTCTAACGCGTAGCTCGCAGGCACGCTCTCGCCCGTACCGATGCATCTTGCTGAGAAAAGTTATTTTCACTGGAAATTGTTATGAAGGTTGCTATTTCATTGCACTGAAAATCTGTCGCGGTTTAACACTTTAGTTGATGTTTTCCTTCATTGTGTCTCTGAGTGATAACGAGGGTTAGTTGTTTCCTCGAGTAGGTATTCTGTATTATCTTGTTACGCAATAATGTTTATTATGCGAAAAATAGTTTGATCATCTGATATTTTCAACTATGTATTATTCGACGGTTACTTATTCAAAGTCAACAATGGCATGAACGGGTGCCAATTCTCGTGCAATGCGTATACGAAAAAAGTTAAATGATCGAATTTTCATTGCCAAAGCAAACAAAACACCTATTTAATATCTAGGGTCAAGATTTCTATGCATTTCGATTTCGTTCGTGTTTAGTTAAGTGTATTACTTAATTTTTAGGCAAAACGGTAAAGCTCGAAATCTAATTATGTTAGAATTAAGTTCGATTGACGCGAGAATCCTCCCTGCAACAACTTCAAGTCTTATGCGCTACGATTCGTCGGACGGATGCTACGAATCTACGAGTGTAGATATATGTAGAATTTGCTTTGTTACTATGCATTGCGACTATACAGGCCGCAACAAAAGGCTTAACGAAGCCAAAAACTAAGTTATCCCCCATTTATACGATTATTTTTCTCAAAGACACTATACCTACGCTCTTTCTTATGTCCCTTTATTACTTTCTTCGCAACGTCTGTATTTTCTCTGTTAAGACCTATGGTTGACTGGAAGATAATGCTTTTAGCATTTAATCCGCCACCTGTACCGTTTGTATATAAAGTTCATAAATAAATACCTGGGAAATGACGCGTTACTAAGACATTGACAGTCAAAGTGGTTTTTGAATCATAGTTCTTTAAATTAAAATGTTCTATTAGTACTAAAAATGTATTCCCCTAAGAACAATGTCTTTTTTTTGTAAACAGACCATACCATAGACATAGACATAACGGCGCACTATGCAATGTATTTGCGCGGTTGCTCCTTGGACTCTGTTCTTTGACCTGTGCTACAAATAACTTATCATAAGTTCTATCATTATTCACGTAACCATTGAACTTTTAAGCGCTAAGGAGCAGGGCTTGTTAAC